>CM060932.1:225224435-228015268 GCA_030765085.1 Allium cepa | reverse complement strand
GAAATGCCTTCGGAAGAAACAACGTGGCCCAAGAATTTAACTTGCTTTTCCCAAAAATGACACTTAGAAAGTTTTTCTTTGAGTTGATGTTGTCGAAGAATACTCAAAACAATTCTAAGATGTCGAGCATGGTCCGCTTCGGACATAGAATATACAAGAATGTCGTCGATGAATACAAGAACGAACTTATCGAGGTATTTCTGGAATACTCGATTCATAAGGTCGACGAAATAATCAGAGGCATTCGTTAAACCAAATGGCATGACGAGCCACTCATATGAACCATAGCGAGTGCGAAAAGCTGTAAGTGGAATGCTATCTTCCGCAACTCGGAGCTGATGAAATCCTGTAGCAAGGTCAAGCTGTGAGAAGACCTTAGCGCCACTTAACTAATCGAACATATCGTCGGTCCTAGGTAATGGATAGCAGTTCTTGATGGTTAACTCATTAAGCTTGTGATGATCAATGCATAGCCTAAGAGTCCCATCGGACTTCCTTACAAATACCACCACGGCTCCCTACGGTGAAGAACTAGATCAAATAAAATGCTTGGCTTCAAGCTCTAGGAGTTGCTTCTTGAGTTCCTCATTCTCTTTGGTAGACATCCTCGTGGGAGGGCGACTAATAGGCTGTGCACCTGGAATAACGTCGATGCGGAACTCGATGGCCCGCTTGGGTGGTAACCCAAAAACAGGCTTAAATAAGTCTGGAAAGTCATGAACAACAGGAATCCGTGACACATCATCATCATCGTCTTGAGATTCAAGAGAGAATAGAGAAGCTTCGGAATCACCATCGACGTCCCGAAGTATAAGAGACAACTGAGCAGGAGAGTCGAGATGTCGAAGGTATAGTATTCTCTCTAAATAAAGAATCCTAGCATCATATTGAACTAGCCAGTCCATACCCAATATCATATTAAAACCAAGAGAAGGAACCACGTGCACATTCGCACGGAAAAAAAAGCCACAAATAAGGATCTCAAAATCTTCACAAAGCATACTAAGGGTTGTAGATCCCCCGATAGGATTCACAATCCTCAACAAAGTAATCAAGTAAGAAACATCCAACTGTAAAGTGTCAACGAGTTCCTTCGATACGAATGAATGCGACGCACCCGTATCGAAGAGCACTCTAATAGAACGATCATGGAACAATATAGAACCCTCCAAAATAGTGGGAGATATACCTTGAAACTGAGAAGCACTACTAGATCCTTTGCCACATTCATATTACTAGAATGAGCATCCTTATTCTTCTTAAAGCAAGTAGAAATCATGTGTCCCTCTTTCTTGCAATAGAGACACTTGCGAGGATGAGGACATTCGCGATCTAAATGGTCTCGAGAATCACAGTTGAAGCAGGATAAGACCTTTGTTGAATGAGGTGTGCCATGAGGATGAGAACTAGAAGTTCCTTGCTTCTTCATCTTTTTAGGAGAAAAGGACTTGGATCTCTGGAAAGGGAATTTCTTCTTATGTGGGTCCTTTCGAACCTCAACCTCGTCACTACTATCCTTTTCCTTTTCGACAGCTTCGGGGTGAAGCGCCGAATCCACAAGCTCCTCGAATGAGAGCTTAAGCTGTAGCATGAGAGATTTCTTCAAATACTTATTATGTCCAGATACGAACTTAAGATTCTTCTTGTATGAGGTGCTGATGAACTCAAACCCATACTTAGATAGAGATTTGAAGGATGAAACATAATCAGATACGGAGGATTTGGCCTGCTTCAAATCGAGGAAGCGACGGGCAAGAAATGCCTTCTCAAATTCTGGCACGAACTTGAGCTCAAAACGGTCTCTAAAATGTTGCCAAGTGAGGGTGGACTCATCCATCTCTGCTATAAGGAGCTCGTACCAGTCTAAAGCCCGTTCTTGTAGCATATTGGATGCCATAGGAACTCGATGATGATCGGATATCTCCATGCGAGTGAAGATGCGCTCACAAGTACGGAGCCAATCCTTAACCTCAAGAATTATCTCGGAGCCTTTGAACGGCTTGCCTCCAAGGTGGGCGAAGTCGCCGCACATGCGTGCAAATGCGGATTTGCATGGAGGAGGGGTGTGAGCTAGGGAAGGAGGCTGAGTGTTCCTAATAAGCCCAAGAATCTGGTCAGTCGACATATAAACTCCTTCGGGACGAGAACCACTGGACAGGCCTGTCCCCGAAGTGCGACCTCTTCCTCTTCTAGACATAGTTGAAAGTTAAGATGAGATAGAATTATTCACAAGGGTAGATATTAGCAAATCAAATGCATTAAATAAGGAATAGTACGGAATTTAAAATTAACATTCCTGGACATATTCCTTTCTATCTACCCCCAAAGGAACTAAAAGGTAAGGACAAAGTCGGGTTTGTTTACGATTGGGGATGATGTTTACACTTGTACTATAATTGACGTATGGTAATCGTGTATATTGTTATGTATTTATTACAATTTTATTCTGAATCCAGCTCTGATACTAAGCTGTGATGCCCCACCCTGAGACCCATATTAACAAAGAGAATTACATAGTAATTCTGTCCGCTAATGCGAAGAATAGGGCTGGTTAAGGGCGACCATCATAGTCTTACATTAGATAAGAGCTAAGTACGTCGATATTTATACTCCTCTTTTTTTCCATTTCGTCTCGAGTATTCGACATACTTAATTCCTATCTAATACACTATTATGGTGGCTATAGGATCGATTTAGAACAAAATATAATAACTATCAATTACAAGTCATAGAACAACAACACAAAAATGATACATATGAATACATACATCAAATGTAATACAACATGTCACTAGTGGTATACAACCACAATATATACATACATTCCCCATAAAAGAATATATACATCAAAAATTCCCAACAGAAAGGCTACTACACAAAAACTATGCCATATCCCAAGTCGATGGTGAAGTCCAAAAGATAAAGCAAGCTAAGAGTCCAACTACCTAACCTGCAACACGGTCTGACCCGAGTAATAAATACACAGGTCAGGCTAGCTAGAACTTGATATTAGTATAAGATAAGAGAAATATAAGTGCATAAGCGAATTCATCCTTTAACTATAAAGGATGGTTACAAGTATAGTATAATCTCAATGCATGGTATATGTTCACCAAGGGTTGTCGCATGAATAAGTTTAATTCAACATAAGAAACTCATACTTAATGGCATTCAACTCAAATGCAAGGAATCATATGAAAGTCATGAGAGAAACTCATTAAAATTCCAATATGAATCTCATAGAACTCAAGATTAAGTTCAAATATCATAAAAACGAAATCATTACATATAACATCTCATGTAGCACTAGGCTATCGATGTAACAAAAATATCTCAAAATAGTGAAATCGTATAAAACTCAGAAAAATTCAAAAATCTCGGATTGGCCAGATCCCTGATTGCAAAGCTGAAGCAATGCTGCATGTGCTAAACTCTTGTCCAGTGCTATTTACAATTTAGGTACCTAACTCGTGGACCCAAAGGTCATACTCGTGGTGACCGATGTCACATAACTCGTGGTGATCGAAGTCACATAACTCATGGTAACCGAAGTCACATAACTCGTAGTGACCGAATTCACATAACTCGTGGTGACCGAAGTCACATAACTCAGATGACCCGAAGGTCTATAGCACTGGCATACTCGTGGATGTGTCACAAACTCTCGGAAAGGAACCCGAAAAGTGTTTGCGTGCGTCCCATACCACACGTTCGCACTAAACGATTTACTAACCGCTAGTTAACTCCACATCATAAAACTCAAATCTCAAATCCCAAAAATGAAATCTTAGAATGCTCATATATCTTGCCTTGTGTCATCGGCAAGTGTAAATAAATCTCATAGTAGTTTCTCATAAACCATAATTCCCGCAAGAGGGAAATCTCATCTCAAGATTCGCCTCATCTCATCGGCGAGTAATACATCCATAAGCAGTTCTCATTGGTTATTACTCCTATAATAGGAGATCTCAAACGTCTCAACTAGTCAAATATAGGCTAAAACAGATTCTAAGATCAACAATCATTGTTGTTGTCATTTTGATCTCGGGACAGAAACAATCAAACGCATATTTAGTCAACAAAAATTCAAAATTTCAAAAACCTCAAAACAATAAACTTCAAGAGAAAATTCTAAGCTTTCCGAAACATCTAAGATTTTTGAATTTGGATAAAAAATGAAAAAGTTATGCTTAAAATGGTTCAGAAGTCTAAATTCAACACTGCTGTAATTTTGATCTCGGAATAGCAACAATAAAATGCAGTTATGATCAATATAACTTCAAAATTTCAAAAACCTCAAAACATGAAACTTTTAGAGCAAATCTTTGCTTTCTGGAACATCTAAGATTATTGAATTTGGATAAAAATTGAAAAAGTTATGCTTAAAATGGTTCATAAGTCTAAATTCAACACTGCTGTAATTTTGATCTCGAGCTGGCAACAATAAAATGTAGTTTTGATCAATATAACTTCAAAATTTCAAAAACCTCAACACATGAAACTTTTAGAGAAAATTCTTACCTTTGCGGAACATCTAAGATTATTGAAATTGGATAAAAATTGAAAAAGTTATGCTTAAAATGGTTCAGAAGTCTAAATTCAACACTACTGTAATTTTGATCTCAGGATAGCAACAATAAAATGTAGTTTTGATCAATATAACTTCAAATTTTCAAAAACTTCAAAACATGAAACTTTTATAACAAATTCTTAGATTTTCATAACATCTATGATTATTGAATTTGGATAAAAATTGAAAAAGCTATGCTTAAAATGGTTCAGAAGTCTAAATTCAACACTGCGGTAATTTTGATCTCGGGATAGGAATAATAAAATGCAGTTTTGATCAATATAACTTCAAAATTTCAAAAATCTCAAAGAAAGAACTTTTATAGAAAATTCTTAGCTTTCCGGAACATATAAGATTATTGAGTTTGGATAAAAATTGAAAAAGTTATGCTTAAAATGGTTCAGAAGTCTAAATTCAACACTGCTGTAATTTTGATCTCGGGATAGCAACAATAAAATGCAGTTTTGATCAATATAAGTTCAAAATTTCAAAACTCTCAAAACATGATACTTTTAGAGCAAATTCTTAGCTTTTCAGAACATCTAAGATTATTGAATTTGGATAAAAATTGAAAAAGTTATGTTGAAGTCTAAATTCAACACTGCTGTAATTTTGATCTCAAGATAGCAACAATAAAATGCAGTTTTGATCAATATAACTTCAAAATTTCAAAAATCTCAAAACATGAAACTTTTAGAGAAAATTATTAGCTTTCCGAAACATCTAAGATTATTGAATTTGGATAACAAATGAAAAAGTTATACTAAAATTCGTTTTCAGCTATGCAATTTGTGAGCTTACACTCACCTTAAAGATTTAGCAGCGGATTTGGTTGCAAATTATGATCTTTGGTGATGAATTGAAGCCCTAAGCACCTGAAATGGCTGAAACAAAACATGCACATCAAAGAAAATTTGTTATAGACAAGATCAATTCAGGTTCTAAGAATTTAGATGAAATTTCTTTAGGTATTGGTTGTGATTACCTTTTCTATTCTTGATATAAGTGCATTTCTTCTTTAATTTGCAGCTAAAATGAGTTAAAATTGATTTAGTGAAGAGGAGCCATTGTTTTCTTTTGTTTTTTAGGGAAAGTTGATTTGGGGAAGATGAGAAAAATGAAAACTACGTATAGTCCCAAGTTTCTCTAGCCAGAAGGTATTAGTGAGGCTAATGGATCAAGTTTCTACCCAAGTAAGACCATATGCAAAAATACATAGAAGAAAAACAAGGATATAAGCATATTTCTCTTAACTAACACTATATTCATACCTTTTCCTTCATTTTAAATCATATAAAATGTATACATCCTATTGTTTTGAAATAAAATAGTTATTGTGACAAAATAAAATTTATTTTAACAATAAAAAGAAAATTTTAACAATAAAACCTCATTTAACACTATTTAACAATTTATATAATTCTAGCATGAAAACACCATTTTTAAAGTATAACATGTTCAAAAATTATTTTCTTAGTCAAATAAAAATAATAAATGGTTAATATTGGCATTAATTTCCAATATTAACGCATTTACCGAAATAAAATTACAAATCGATTATTTTCACTCCAGATTCTTAAAATAAAGTTTTTAAAACTTTATTTTCATCAATTTATATTATTTCAACAATTTTAATGTTGAA
Organism: Allium cepa; assembly: GCA_030765085.1. NCBI lineage: Eukaryota > Viridiplantae > Streptophyta > Magnoliopsida > Asparagales > Amaryllidaceae > Allium > Allium cepa. The sequence goes on along the minus strand of CM060932.1, from coordinate 228,009,056 downwards.
ATTTACCTCTTGATTATTTTATTGACTCTAATTTAATAAGATCCCATTATTTTCCATTTATTAACTCAAAGTAAATAAAAACTCAATATTTATACTCAAATCACATTGTTTATTTGAAATAAACAATTTAAATCAAATTTATTTTCTCCATTTTATTTTCAATAATAAATTATAACTAAGGTTATAATTTAATATCATAGATAATCACCAATACCAGGGTTGTTACAGGATAAGAAAGGAAAGTATGAGATTGTCTGCTTCAAGTGCGACAAGAAGGGGCATTTTGCTGATGAGTGTTGTGACGGAAAGGCAAAGGTGGTAGTCGAGAAGAAGAATGTCCGGTGTTTTAATTGTGACCAGATTGGCAATTATAAGAACCAATGCAAGGAGCCCTCTAAGGATGGAAAGGGAAAGGTGTATGCATTGGAGCCTGCTACTTCGAAGCCAACAGCCCAGGGGAAGGGGCAGACAGTTTTGGGAGGTACGCTTCAGATTCATAGTATGTCTGTTAGCATTCTATTGGATACTGATTTATCGCATTCTTTTATATCTAGATGTTTAATAGATAAGCTTAACCTGGAACCCACATATTTAGTTACTTCCTTATGGGTTGTGAATCTAATATGAGGGTATGCAACTCTAGGGTTGAGATGTGAACAGTTAGAGTTTGACTTGTTAGGTCATGCTTCAGTTTGCAGCTTGCATGTATTAGATTTTATGGGGTTCGAGATTATTCTTGGGATGGATTGGTTAAGTGAGTACGATGCTAGGATATTTTTCCAGGATAGGAAAATATTAGTTAGACACCCTGATTGTAATGGTCGAATAGTTCACACCGTAGAAGGTTCTAACGGTGAGGTGAAAGCTTTGTTGAGTGTTATGGAGTTGGAAGAAGAGCCAAATCTAGTTTTCATGGTTAGAGAATTTGCAGATGTGTTTGAACTAGTTGTTGGATTGGCACCGAAATGAGCCATTGAGTTTCAAATAGATTTGGTTCCGGGAGCAGAACCAGTGAGTAGGCCGCCAAGCAGGATGACCCCTATAGAGATGAGGGAGTTGAAGGCACAGTTGTTGATTTTGGAAGGAAAGAGCTTTATCAGGCCGAGTAGTTCATATCGGGGAGCGACCACAGTGTTTGCTAAGAAGCCGGATGGATCGTTAAGGCTGTATCGATTATCGTAAGTTGAATGAGAGGACGATAAAGAATCGATATCCAATGCCGAGAATTGATGATTTGTTCGACCAGTTAAGTGGAGCCAAGGTATTCTTGTAGTTGGATTTGGTGACGGGTTTCCATCAGCTCAGAGTAGGAGAGGATAATATACCTTTGAAAGCGTTTAGGATCAGATATGGGTCGTATGAATGGTTAGTTATGCCATTCGGACTGACTAATGCGTCGACTTTCTTTGTAGATTTGATGAACTAAGTTTTCCGAGAGCACTTGGATAGGTCCGTATTGGTTTTCATGGACAATATCTTGATATACTTTAAGGATGAAAGAGAGCATGAAGTTCATCTTAGAGTGGTGCTCGAGACCCTAAGTCAGCATCAACTAAAGGCAAAATTTTCTAAGTGTCACTTCTGGAAAAAGGAAGTGAAGTTTCTTGGTCATGTAGTCTCAGAGAAAGGATTGTCAGCAGATCCAACTAAGACTAAAGAGGTGAGTAGTTGGAAGAGACCGAAGACAATGATAGAGATAAAAAGTTTCCATAGATTAGTTTGTTATTATCGGAGATTCATTAAGGATTTTTCGCAGATAGCAGCACCGATGACCAAGCTAACAAGAAAGGATATGAAGTTTGTGTGGACTGATAAGTGTGAGGAAGAATTCCAGAGTTTGAAACACTTATTGACCCATGCACCTATGTTGGTTGTTCTGGAAGGGAATCAGGATTTGGTGGTTTATACGGATGCATGCGGAACAGGATTAAGAGCTATGCTGATGTAGAGAGATAAAGTGATCGCCTATGCTTCTAGATAGCTTAGACCGCATGAGGTTAGGTATTCGACGCATGATTTGGATTTGGTAGCAGTGATTTTTGCGTTGAAGGTGTGGAGACATTACCTTTTAGGAGAGAGGTTTGAGTTATACAGATCATACATCGCTGAAGTATTTGTTCTCTCAGAAGGAGATGAACATGAGACAATATAGGTGGTCAAAGCTTATCGCTGCATCTGATGGGATCGAGTACGCACTGGGGAAAGGCAACAAGGTTGCAGATGCACATAACAGGAAACATCAAAATGCAGTATTGGCGATAGTTGTTGAGTGGAAAGATATGGAAGCATTAGCAGATTGCAGAGTGCAGTGGAAATTTGAGGCTGGGTCTAGCGGAGAAACTGTAGCGTTATCTTGTTTGGAAGTTCGACTAGTGATGATCGAGAGGATTGCTTCTAAACAGGAGGAAGATCCTGTATTAGCTGAACGGATCAGGAAGTTAAGAGTTGGAACTGAGAGCGATGACTTGAAAGATTTCAGTCTCGACCAGAATGGATGGTTGAGAAAGAAGGGAAGATTATGTGTTGCTAGTAGGAAACATTAGGAAAGAAGTCTTTGAGGAATGCCATCGTTTGAAGTTCTCTATTCATCCGGGAGGAACTAAAATGTATCAGAATATAAAGAGAGTTTCTTCTGGGAAGGTATAAAGCGGAATATTGACTTATAGGTAAAGCAGTGCTTGATTTGCCAACAGGCAAGGTCGAACACCAGAAGCCAAGTGGATTGCTTCAGTTATTAGATATTCTGGTATGGAAATGATATTCTATTTCTACGGATTTTATTGATGGGTTGCCAAGGTCGAACAGGGGAAATGATAGTATATAGTTCATAGTGGACATACTGACCAAGATTTCCCATTTCATTCTAATTAAGTCAACCAAAACTGCACCAGTTTTGGCGAGGTTAGTCATGAAGAATGCGGTGTAGTGCATGGACTTTATAGTAGTATAGTAAGTGATAGAGATCCCTTATTCATCAGTGAGTTTTGGAAGAGTCTGTTGCAAGTTTTGGAAACCAAGTTCAAGATGAGTACCGCTTACCATCGGCAAACAGATGGGAAAACAGAAAGAGTTAACAAAATCTTAGAATATTTGGTAAGAGCCTATGTTTTAGATTTCGGAGGATCATGGGAAGACCATCATTGAGGCCGGCCACCATTAATAAGAGAAAGAGGAAGAAGATTAAGAAACACTAATGAAGAAGAAAAATCAAATCAAATCCATTCACATCTCAATATCTTTAATCTCTAAAGCTAAGATGAATAATGTTTATATCTTACATTTCCTTTATTTTCAGTTTTAAGATGAAACCTGAAATATTTTGCATTGATTTGCCATGTTCTTGAATGATGGAAAGATTATATGTACTTATTAACGATTTATGGCTGTTCACATAGAATAAGGGATAAATATTTTGGAATTTTTGGAATTTTTGTTGAATTTATATGAATTTTCTAGTAAAGAAAATGTTAATTTCAGTTATAAATTATTTACGGTTAAATAATAAAAGGTTTGGGTCTGAAATTTTATATGTTAGAAAACATATTAAAGGACATTTTCAAGAATTTTTGTAGAATTTTCCTAAGTGTTTTAATGGGTATATAAAATTATTTAAGGTATAGGACTTAAATATTTCACATATTTATTAACGGAAAATGAGCTTTTTGTAAATAAATTTAAATTGTTAGTTATGGAAAGTCGGTAGTACTTTTGGAAAGAGAAATTAGCAACCAATCAGATTTAGACAAACAAGGCATGTTAGGTATAAAAGAAATAGTTTAAAAGTACAAATAAACATTTTTTTCACTGTTTCGATGCTTTCGGCACCAGGTTCCGTCTCCTTACCTTCTCCTCCATCTCTATCGAAACCAATGCATATGGTATCAATTAACTGGTACATAGTGAATTGGAAGAAGGCGAAAGGTATAGGGTTGAAACTAAGGGGTTCCAAAGGGGTTGAAGCATTACTTTGGTTTTAAAGGAAAATACGCCTGCTTGCTTTCGACTAGGTCAATTGGTTTTAAAAGTTCGATTGGATTACGATTTTGTTTTCAAATAAATGCTTTCGACTAGGTCGAAACCCCTTAGTTGCCGCCTCTTTACCTTTCGACCTCGATTGGTTTCAAAATGGTTGTTTTGCTTTTTGAAACTTGACCACTTCTTCAAAGCTTTCGAAACGGATGGTTTCGGTATCATCACTTCTTTACTTAGGAATGATTTCGAAAGGGATGCTTTCGACTATAATGGGTTTCTGATCCTTTTGCTCTACTTAAGGCATAATCCAAATGGTTTCGACTGAGACGATTTTTAAAGGTTTCGATGGGGTAAATTTTTGAATGGTCTCAAAAGATTTCCACATGTTTTAAATTAAACCCAAGTGCTTTCGAAATGTAGGTTTTGATGCCTTCGAAAGATTTTAATGAAAGGTTTCAAAGGGGTTGTTCCCCAGGATTTCGAAAGGGTTGAATGGAAAGGTTTTTCCTATGTTTTCAAAAGGCAATATTTAAAGGTTTTAAAAAGAGGATGTCTAGGATTTTAAAGACTTTCGAAGGGAAGGTTTTAATGCTTTTGAAAGGAAGATTCTGAATGGTTTCGAAAGGAAAGATTTGGCCTTTCGACCTAGATTAAATAAAGGGCTTTACTTGGTTTCCAAAGGGTTACTTTCAAAGGTTTCGAAGGGGTTGTTTAAAGGTTTTAAACAAATGTCTCGACTATATTGGATAGGCAATATAACCTAAGTATTTTTAAGTTAAAAAGGGTTTTAACTTGTTTTAAATAGATAGCCAATCCTCATGAAAATTCATCAACAATATTCTGAGTAAAGTAAATATACAATGGAAAAATAGCTTAAAGTAAAGCTAAGAATATAATTTCCTTATATAAGTATGATTTAAAAGGTTAATTCATTTTGAAAAGGTTTTCGAGGAAAAAGATGAAGGGTAGTTCACCCTAAGAAAATGATTTGGATAGGTAGTCCATTTTGGTCCAGAGGGTCAGTCCAGTTTGCGGACAGTTTGTGATGACCCACAGATCCATACCCTTTGAATCGACAATAAACCACACTTGTCCGACCCAAAAAGCACAGAATGACAGAAAGTTATGAGAAAGAAAAAAAAAAGAAGAAGATAAGATAAGAAAGATAGAAGAACAAACAAACATAACAATACAGAATCTCACATCGCACCGGAAAACATATAATATCATAACAATGATCTTTTCAAAACAGAAACTGTATATACATACATCAATCAGAGTTCAATAATCATCAGCCTGGAAAATTATAATAACATGTCCTTACGATTACTGATAACTTAAAACAACAATAATGCAGCGGATAATAAATATATACGTGTATACGAAAATGAAGATCTCCAGTTCTCTTGCTGAAGTTCAAAAGCACCAAATCTTAATCCATAAATATACTCGGTCTGACCCGAGCATTGGAAGGGAAGAACGCCTGAATCAGTTTGGTAAACCAGCGTAAGAAAACACACTCAACTGAATTTATTAAATTACCAAAAAAATTCCTTTCAAAAAAAGTATCTTGTAAGACACACCCACACATAAACACGGACATGTTTTTACCTTATGATAATCAAAACCTTTCATATCAAATCATATTATATTATAATAATGTCTATTGCAAAAATAATATTAATCATAGTTGTAAAGGCTAAATTCCAACATATAGCCTAAAATGGGTAATACAATCAAAATGGCGGGCACGTAGCGGAGTTTGGATTTCCATACAAATGACTAGATGAAGGGACTACCTTCCGATGGATGTCCCGAGGCACAGAACATCTACCCTCTACCAACACAAGAGCGGCCTACCTCTGTAACTAGATAGTATCGAATATGTCATCCCTCGGTAGTTACCGACCTTTCCGAGGGCCTTCATAGCATATAAACCATATTAATTTACATCCCAAACGTCATAGCGGGAAGAAATATATCTAAAAGAGGAAGATCATATCCTAATTGGAATGACCCACTTAGCCCTGCTGCATCTAACCTTGTTTCGGTCATTTCCGGTTGATGAGGCCAGAGGTAACGATTACCTTTCACATATCATATATCACATAACTTTGAATGCAACATTGCCATTTCTGTTGATTACTAATTGCCTTCCACAAAAATACAACCCATGAGCTCGTACGTCTCAAGGTGGTAAGCTAAGAGAAATTGCCTTCTCCGCTACCATTGATGTACATTTGTAAAAATCAATATACGTAATCTTCAGAAATGCAATGTCAAACATTCGTCCATACAAGTTATCCAGGAACAGGATAAACCGAAGGTACTTTCCTACCACATCCTATCGGGAAATCCCTAAGATTAGTAGCGAATAGCCCTTGCATTGGATATTTCATAACGAAGAGGCTACTGCTGCTGGATGCATATTGGAATTTTAACCACAAACGATCAACAAGGATTTCTTCACTATGAAAATCCTAAATATCAATATCATCAGCAACCTACACAATCGAACTCATATACGTTGGTCCAAAGTGGTTTTTAGATAAATCTGCTCATGGTCTCTTCGCACCAACAACGCAAAAGAATTTGTCAACCTCACAAAACTTAAGTCCCAAGACTTATCACATCTCCAACTTTCAACTTGCTATCCTTCAGCCAAGAAGGAAGCTCGATAGATTGGAGCAATACTCCGCACTACACGAATCAACATCCTCAACACAAATGTTAACCAAGCCAACATAGATGACTACGTAATAAGTGTACGACTAAATAATTCCCACATCAAGTCGAGGAACTAAAAATGGCCAAATCTAGATAGTCGGTTATTTAAATATCAAAGCAAACAACATATATTTAGCACCGTAAGCAATCACTGGGCCATTTTAATTAATCTTTTATCATTAAATCACTTTCAAATATCCACTTCAAATTATCTTTAAAAACATATATTCTCAAATTCATTTCAACTTTCTATGTTGGAAGACATTTCCATATTCTTATATCGCAGTATAAGCTTATGCACAAATCTCTTTAGGAAAGTGTAATATTTTGCAACACTCGCTTTACTGGGTCAAAATGAATGTTGCGTAAAATATCGTTAGGACAACCCAAAATCATTAGTATAAGGATTCGTTAATTAGATAGATATATAAATCCTATATACTATACAAAACATCTCCTTTCGAAAATCATTTACTTTAACAATAATGTTATAGTCCATGCTTTCCTTACTTCTTGAAAATGTCTATTTCAACAATGAATGTTGAAATCTATGTTTTGGATGCTCACATCATTTAAAAAATCTTTAAACCATTTAACTCAATTTAAAAGATCACTTTTCAAAACATTTATTTAATTAAAAGATTATTCACTGTCCAAAATTGTGAATATAATTCTCTAACCAAATTCATTACTTCTACACATTTAATTTAAAAAAGGATAATTCACTGTCCAAAATTGTGAATATATTTCCTTTACAAACTTCCATATTTAACTCATCAAAATAAGTTGATTTCACATTTATAAAACAACGTTTATAAATTCCGTTTATATTTTATAAACTTCCATATACGAAATTCCTTTACTAATAGATCTCATTTATATGCCAAAATCCAATTATAAATTTATTTACTTATAATTCTCTTATTTACAAATTCATTCTTTTTATAACATCATCAATTCATAAATCTTATTCACTTATAGGATTCAATTATAACCTCATTTTAACACTTGTAAAACTCATTTATAATTCCTTCACTTTTTATTTATAAAATATCTAATTTATAAATCTTATATATATATAATCGATTTTTAATAAGTTCAAAATCTCAATTTAACTTATTTTACAAAGTAGTTAACTTCATATTTCAAAAATCACATTTTGATTCCATTTAAATAAACTTCTTTTTTTTAATAATTTGCAAATCGTTATTAAACTTATATGACTTCAAAAATCATATTTAAGTATATTTCACAAAATCATAATTTTTACAACATAAAAATTATAAATTTTTACTTATTTAAAATAAATTCATTTCCCTAAATAATTCAAAAATTAATAAAAACACATATTTTCGAAACCACTTTGAAATCCTTTTTAATTTGAAATCATCACTTTAATATTTTAAAATTTCAAAATATGGTCCAATGCTACAACAACACTAAATATGGTGATTCACATCAATCATATCAATCCTAGCATCCAAAACATTATATATCATATGATAATAGCATATATAACAATATCTGTAAATAAAATCAACACTGGTTAGGAATCTAGTTAGATCCCTCCAACCTGTCACCTGTAACAAATATACATATGAGAAAATATGTACAATGTCCTCTTCGAGGCAGACGCGTGTACAAAAGGTCATCTGCTCATATACGGGGACGTATAGGGTCTCATTTGCTCCAATAGGCAGGAATATATCCAAACCAGTCAATATATGTATGTATATCATCCAAACAATAATCAATCATCACAAAATAAATTTATTCTCACTTATATAAAAATATAAGCGAGATAGAAAGAGTGAGTTGTACTCACTTTTATTTTAATAGACATTGCAGCATTGTACTCCGAATAAAATTAAATAGGCGTTTAATTTTACCTAAAATTTTGACTAGCTCCAATCAACTCCAATCCAACTCCATCGTGTAGTGTTCACGAATACGAACCCAACGTAACTTGTTTCTTTCGATTCGACCTCGTATGAAGAAGTTACACAATTTTAAAGATTGCACAAATTTATATATAATTATTTACAATTTCTATTTTTATTTTATTAACCTTAGTAATCGTGGCCGTTCATTTTTTTGGAGATAAGATCTTGGCCCGTTCTTTCTCTTCTTCCCTCGTTCCTTCACATTCGATCAAACCCACCTATCTGCCATTTTCCATCAATTATCGCGAGCACCATGCTTGCTTGCTTGCCGATCAGGGACCGTCGCCGCCTCCGCATACACATGCGCCACCCACGACCACAATCCCGTCGAACTCGGTCGTCCCAGTGCCTCAATTCTCGTGCTCGAATGTTGCACGAATGAGACGAGATCCTGTCCTCCACTTCACTCCGTTTCAGATCACCATCGTTGATCATGTAGAGCTCTAGATCCTCTGCAACTTTATTTTAGATGCCAAAGCTTAAATGTGAATGGATAGTGAGACATCGAGGGGGGAAGTTGGCGCATTTCTGGCCAGTGAAAAAGAAGGTGGTGGCTAGGGTTTAATGGATTAGGGTTTGTGCAATTTTAAAGTGGCCAAGTCCTTTTATAGAACATTTTAAAGCACTATTCACCCAAATCTTTTTTGAACTTTTAATCGAAGCGTGCTCTGTGACATTTATAATGTTTTACCCCTACTCCGTACATAATGGAATATATATATCGAAAGCCAATTCAATCGTATTTGGAAGATAGGTTTTCGAATCATTTTAATTAAAATTTTCTTAAATAAATTTTTATCCGTTTCAGCTTCGCACGACTAAACCGTAAGTCCGATTGATAGAAATTTTAAATCCTACAATAATATATATTACAGATCCAAAGAAACTGATTTCGTCGAAATCTGAGACTGTGTCAAAAAATGACTATTTTTACATGTTAATTAAATATAAAATATTAAATTTCAATAAATTAACTTTTAATTCAATTTTAAAAGTTCTCTAACATCATTTTAATTCAAATAGAATTTATTTAAATTTATAAATCGTTTTCATTTACATTAAATTCAAATTTGAAATATTTCTACAATTTCAAATATTAAATTAACAATTTAATTGTCCAAATAAATTATTATATTTGAAATATAAGTTATTCAACTTATAAAATTAACTCATGAATATTTAAAATCAATTAAGTATCCGAATTTCAAATGACTGAAATTCTGGGTCGTTACACTCTCCCCTACTTAAAAGAATATCATCCTCGAAATTACCAAGTGAGGAAAAAAGCCATAAAATCCATTAACCTTTCAAAAACAATCTAGTTAAGTTGGATTACCCAATCTCTTAAGCGTTTAACTTTCTCAAAATCATTAATTAAACTTCTTATAAAATCTTTTCTAAGTTTCCAAGTCCATAGTTATCTTCTTAAAACCAACTAATATCGTTTAACTTTATAACTCAAAAACCAAAACTTTAGTTATCAAATTTTTTTCTCAATTTTACCAAAAATTTTCTAACGTCTTAAATTTTCAAAAACATCCGCCATAGCCTCCTTTGTGCGGTTCGATTTGGAAAATAATCACAATATATATAATATGACGAATATACATCTCATCTTTGGGGATGAGGCATACCGTAGGGGAAAATAAAATAAAAGTGCGATATGTAATCCGAGATATGTACCTTATATATTATTAGCGAGCATATATGGCTAATATAGCGTGAAAGCGAGCTCCAAATGGGGAGCATACGCCATCCGCACCCATTAAACGCTCAAAAACAATGAGAAACATGTATATATAGAAAGTAATATCAATATACAACATATACCAATACAACAACTATATATCCCAATATAGCAAATGCAATCAAAAGCAACAAATTCAACCACCATACAACTATCATCCAACTAATATCCAACAAACAAATATCTATCCAATATATCCATAACCAAATCAATATAAATTCATTTCTCATTAATATTCATTGATTGATTTTCAATTTTGATCACATTTGATTCATTTACATTGGATTTTACTAACTTTTATTCAAACTCAATTAGTTTACGTTCACTAATTTATATTTCACTTCGAAATTAAATCAAGTTCAATTCTACTTATATTCACTTACTTTCAGTTTGAATTCAATTACTTAGTTTTCAGTTTCATTAATTCAATTTCATTAACACTAAATGAATTTCTATTCAATCCACTAACAACCATTTAACAACCAATGTATATCCCACATAACCAAATTTATTTAATTTACCCTCAACATGCATATTTACTTTGTTAACATTCAATTTGGTTTAATATTCAATTAGCTTTAAATGAATTAACACTTACATTCATTTATTCCATATCATTCATTTACATTCGATTAAATAGCATTCAATCCATACTTTATTTACTTATTTATTTCATAGTTCAATTCAGTTCATTCATTAATTCAATTACTAATTCATTTCACAATTAAAGTTGAATTTTGTTATAAAGTTTATATTCATTCAATGACTTCATTTCATTATTCACTTTATTAATTCATTTTGATATCAAATTCAACATAATTCAACATTAATTCATTTTGATATCAAATTCAACTTCAATCACCATTACTTAAGTTACATTTCATATCATTCTCACTTATATTCACTTTCACTATACAACTTAAGTTCACTTCTAATTTATTTCAAATTCTGTTTTATTTAGCTTGTTTCATTAGCTCGTTTATTTTTCTTTATTTGAGTAAAATTTCATTTTCAAAGATCATTTCCTTTTAACTTAACTTAGATTTCATTTCTAAAGTCATTTTATTTAACTTTTACTTAAGTCAAATTTCATATCACTATTCAAGTTCAGATTTTGTTCTGCTTAACAAAATTGTTTAACCATTTTACATTCAACTTTACTTACATTTTCCCATTCTATTAGTTATACAGCTTATTTATCTAAACTTCCAAATTCATATTATATAGTCAGTCACCACTTAGGTTTAATTTTCATTTCAATAACTTATCTAATCCGGTTCAAATCCGATTCACTTTATTTAACTTTCCTTTAGTTAAATTTCAAATCATATCTTTAATGTGCTAACTCAAATTTATTATTATTATATATTATAAGTCTAAAATTCATTTTACTTATATTTGTCAATTTCAACTTGGATTTTAAATCAATTTTGTTTATCACAACAAAACTTCAATTTTCAATTTACCATTAGTACCAAATCAATCACATAAAAACTTGAAAATGATACTGATGATGCTGCGGTCATCACCCTTATTATTTTCCAGCAATGATCGTGAATTCAATGCTTTATATTCTTTTAAAAATCCCTTTTTATATTTATAAATAACATTTATAAACTTATACTTATATAATTTTACAATTTCACTTCACTTATATAAGAATCATTCCAAATTTACTTAACTTATTTAGATTTATAATAATATAACCTCTTTTGAACTTTGAAAATTAACTTTCAAAATCAATGGGATTCAAATTTTCCAATTCTCAGTTCAAATCCATTTTTATTTATTATTCATATTTATAAATATACTCATGTAGTTTCATTTCTTATATATAAGATTATTTCAAAATTGTAAATCATTTTAATTATAATTCCATACTTTATTACTCATTTGCTTATATAATTTATTCTATTACAATTGTTGCTTTTATTTAGATTATTCAAACAGTTTATATTAACTTATATATATTTACGTTTCAAACAACGAAACAATCCATTTATATACACTTTAATAATTTCTGAAAAATAGTTCCTTCATATATAAAATATAATCGAGGTAAAATTATTTTATTTACCCAATTTAAAAATAATAATATGTCGACTTCCTTCATTTAAGTGTTTGGAAATCCCTAACGATAACATGGCGTCCCACATACCGACCAGAATTCATAAACAACTCAACGGAAGCAAATACAATATAAAACATTTCTATATTACAAACAAAAACACGCTCATATATATATATATATATAATACACCCAAATTCAATTTAGGGCACTACTAAGCCTATCTATACTGAGTACACTCAAAGCCTAAGAATATACTAAATCTAAGCTCTGATATTGCGAGTGACAATCTAGGCTTTACAACCATCGACAGTGGATAAACTTCACCGTAGCTCACATGGGTACCTTACGATTTGCTTTACGGCTAGCCTCTCAACTGTAAGCCCAACCGAAAAACCAACCCCTCGATACTTGATCTCAGGGACATGTAGGAGTAAGAGTCATCCGTTCGCTACCTAACAAGAAGTGAGAACCCCTTATCATGTACGAAAATCACTAAGCAAAACTGATCCCTGTCTCTTCGCACCAACGATGCAAAAGTGTTTCTCTATCTCACATGGAAACTAAGTCTCATAGACTTATCACGTCTCTAACTTACATCTTGCTATCCTTGGCCAAGAAGGAAACTCGATAGATTGAAGTAATATTCCGCACTACACGAATCAACATCCTCAACACAAATGATAATCGAGACTACACAGATGATTAAATACTAAGTGTACAACTAAATGGTTCCCACATCAAGTCGAGGAACTAAACATGGCCAAATCTTGATAGTCGGTTATTTAACTATCAAAGAAAACAACAGATATATAGCACCATAAGCAATCACTATGCCTTTTAATTAATCTTTTATCAATTAAATCACTTTTCAAATATTCACTTCAAATTATCTTTAAAAACATATATCCTCAAAACCATTTCAACTTTCTATGTTGGAAAACATTTCCATATACATATATCGCAGTATAAGCATATTCATAAATCTCTTTAGGAAAGCTTAATATTTTCAACACACGCTTTATTGGTCAAAAGAATGTTGCACAAAACATCGTTACGACAACTCAAAATCATTAGTATAAGGATGATAATTAGATAGATATATAGGATTTATATATACTATACAAAACATCTCCTTTCAAAAATCATTTACTATAACAACAGTATTATAGTCCATGCTTTCCTTAGTTCTCAAAAACATCTATTTCAACAATTAATGTTGAAATCTATGTTTTCGATGCTCACACGTTTTAAAACATCTTCAAACCATTTAACTCCATTTAAAAGATCACTTTTCAAAACATTTATTTAATCAAAAGATTATCCACTCTCCAAAATCATGAATATAATTCTCTAACCAAATTCATTACTTCTACACATTTAATTTAAAAAAGGATAATTCACTGTCCAAAATCGTGAATATATTTCCTTTATAAACATCCATATTTAACTTATCAAAATAAGTTGATTTCACATTTATAGAACAATGTTTATAAATTCCATTTATATTTTATAAACTTTCATATACGAAATGCCTTTACTAACAAATCTCATTTATATGCCAAAATCCAATTATAAGTTAATTTACTTATAATTCTCTTATTTACAAATTCATTCTTTTTATAACTTCATTAATTCATAAATCTTATTCACTTACAGGATTCAATTATAACCTCGTTTTAACACTTATAAAACTCATTTATAATGCCATCACTTTTTATTTATAAAATATTAAATTTATAAGTCTTATATATATATATATATATAACCTATTATAATAAGTTCAAAATTTCAATTTAACTTATTTTACAAAATAGTTAACTTCATATTTCAAAAACCATATTTTGATTCCATTTAATAAACTTCTTCTTTTAATAATTTTCAAATCGTTATTAAACTTATATAACTTCAAAAATCATATTTGAGTATATTTCACAAAAATCATAATTTTTATAACATAAAAATTATAACTTTTTACTTATTTAAAATAAATTCATTTTCTTTAATAATTCAAAAATTAATAAAACATATATTTTCAAAACCACTTTGAAATCCTTTTTAATTTGAATCATCACTTTAATATTTTAAATTTTCAAAATATGGCCAAATGCTACAACAACACTAAATAAGGTGATTCGCATCAATTATATCAATAAATGACATCCAAAACATCATATATCACATGATAACTGCATATATAATAGTATTTGTAAATAAAATCAACACTGGTGAGGAATCTAGTTGGATCCCTCCAACCTGTCACCTGCAACAAATATACATATGAGAAAATATGTACAATGTCCGCTTCGAGGCAGACGCGCGTACAAAAGTTCATATGCTCATACATGGAAACCTATAAGGTCTCATCTGCTCTAATAGGCAGAAATATATCCAAACCAATCAAAAAATATATATATAATATCATATATCATCCAAACAATCATTAATCATCACAAAATAAATTTATTCTCACTTATATAAAAATATGAGCGAGACAGAAAGAGTGAGTTGTATTCACTTTGATTCAAATAGAGGTTGCAGTGTTTTATTCCGAATAAAATCAAACGTCAAAATTTTGAATAGCTCCATTCAACTCTAATCTAGCTCCATCGTGTAGTGTTCGCGAATACGAACCCAACGCAACTTGTTTCATCCGATTTCGACCTCGTATGAAGAGTTACACAATTTTAAAGATTACACAAATTTATATATAATTATTTACAATTTCTTTTTTTATTTTATTAACCTTAGTAATCGCGGTCGTTCATTTTTTTCGAGACAAGATCTTGGCCACATTCTTTTTCTTCTTCCCTCGTTCCTTCACATTCGATCAAACCCACCTAGCCGTCGTTTGCCATTAATTATTGCGACCACCATGCTTGCCTGCTCGTCGATCAGGGACCACCGCTGCCTCCATATACACGTGCGCCCCCGCGGCCACAATCCCGTCGAACTCGGTCATCCCTGGCCTCGATTCTCGTGCTTGAACATTGCAATAACAAGACGAGATCCTGGCCTCCACGTCACTCCGTTTCAGATCACCGCCGTTGATAGTGTAGTGCTCGAGGTCCTCTACAACTTTGCTATAGATGTCGAAGCTTGAATGTGAACGGATGGTATGATATCGAGGGGAGAGTTGGTGCATTTCTAGACATTGAAGAAGAGGGTGGCGGTTAGGGTTTAATAGATTAGGGTTTATTCAATTTTGAAGTGGCCAAGTCCTTTTATAGAAAATTTCAAAACACAATTCATTCGAAAAAATTTCGAACTCCAATCGAAGCGTGCCGCCTTACTTTTATAATGTTTTACTCATATTCCAAACACAATGGAATATATATCGAATGCCAATTCCATCGTATTTGGAAGATAGGTTTTCAAACTGAATTATTTTAATTAAAATTTTCTTAAATAAATTTCTATCCGTTTCAGCTTTGCACGACTAAACCATAAGTCCGATTGACACAAAATCTTAAATCCTGCAATAATATAACATTATGGATCTAATGAAACTAGTTTCGTCGAAATCCAAGACTGTGTCAAAAATGACTATTTTTACACGTTAATTAAATATTAGAATATTCAATTTCAATAAATTAACTTCTAATTCAATTTAAAAAGTTCTCTAACATCATTACAATTCAAATAAAATTTAATTCAACTTTATAAATCGTTTTCATTCACATTAAATTCAAAATTTCGAATAAATCCATGATTTCAAATATTAAATTAGCAATTTAATTATCCAAATAAATTATTATATTTGAAATATAATTTATTCAACTTATACAATTAACTCGTGAATATTTAAAATTAATTAAATTTTTGAATTTCAAATGACTGAAATTTTGAATCGTTACATGGTTAGTCCAGTTTGTAGGCAATCAGCTCGGTTTTTGGACAAATAGTCCATTTATTACTTGTGGACACATAGTTCATTAGTTACCTATTTTTAGCATAACGAATATTGCTATTACTATATTATTATTATAATCATTTGATTAATTAGTTTGGTTGCAGGAAAAGATTTGCAAAATATATGTTTTGAAAAGGATATTAGTAAGGGGAAAGCCATTCCGCTGAGCGACCTGGTCTCACTTAATATCGGTAAACCGAGGTGTGACCGTATTATTCACACCAAGCTTTATGTCTGAGTCGAAGATCTTGTTTCCCTTTAAACTCTCGGATGCTCAAAAATTGATTTGAGTAGGCTGAGGGTTAAGGTTTTTAGGTTTTAGATATTTTGGCGAATAAGGCTTATGGAGACAAGCAGGTGGCTAACAGATTGCTAGTTAGGAGTTATAGTTTCATCTTGTGTTGATTCCACTATGTATATTAAATCAGATATGACTATATTGACTCTGATCAACCAAAGGTGCATCGTTATATGTCGCTCTTGGCGTATTTTTGTAATGATAATATTTGTTCTTTACCTGGGAAACAATATGAGATTATGTAATTTGGATATGAATTTGTTTTGAAATGTAATCAGTAAAATGTTATTTTTGAATATCTGTGAATTTGTCGCTTTTGATATTATGGTTACCATTATCATTACCATATTTTGTCAGCAAAAGATAATACTATGGATGACTGTAGCGTCTATAGCGCTTAGCTTTTGGCCTCTAGATACGGGATGTTCGATAGTATAAGTTGAAATGTGGAAAACCAGTTAAGTATACAAACCTTGATTTCTGACCATTCATTTTAACTAGATAGTCGAGTCGACTATTGAAATTGATCAAATATTAAGTTACATCTTTATATGAATGTTTTAAAAATAAACTAACAATTATGAAATTGTTTTGGGTTTGTTTTGACAATGTGTTAATAAATTCGTCTTTAACCGTTTTTTATTATACTCATGAATGTAAATATATCTTTAAAAGAATGCCTTAAAGATAAGCATAAGCGAAGTAGTTTTGGGTTTATAATGATAGTGCTTAAGTAACGTTAGTCTTAATTTTTTTTGAATAGACTTGTGATAGCACTTAGATCTTTAAAATGGATATTTTAAAGGAAACTATAAGTATGGAATCTTTAGGAAAAATATACAAAAAGAAAAGGTTTAAAGTAATAAATCTTATTAATGATTTAGAAATATACTTATTTCAAATGAGATAAGTATATGAATACTTTTTGTAGTATTGAAAAGAGTACGAATTAATTGTAGTGATTAATAAACGAAGTTTTATTAGATAAAATAAATTTTACTAATAAAAGAGGTTCTAATTAGTAAAAAGTATTAATTAAATAAAAATGGGATTAGATGTCTCTTATGTGACTTAATTGTGCTTGTGTGACTTGATCGTGCTTTTTGTGTTTATTCATTTATGGAAAGTATGCGAGACTTGGTTTCCATTTACGATCATCTATCTTGTACTTGACAGTCGATTAGTCGACTATCGAGACTGAAAAATAACTTAGGAAATATTCAGAAGAAATATGAGGTCTATATATCTTGGGAAATGCTATATTGTATATACAAACTCATCTTACTCTTCTAGGAAAAATGATAAGAAAATCTATCTGGATACTAGATGATCTCCACCTTTATGTATTGTCTATTTATTTCTAAAAGAACCGAGTTAAGTTAACCGGAGTTCATCGATTGGTTTTGAAGCATCCGGTTGCGAGGAAAGTATACTTATATGAGATGATTCGAACCCGTAACCACTTAAGAACCATATATGCGATCTATGTTTTAGAAGCAGTTGTCAAGTGAAATGTTATAGAGTTCAACTATCTATCCTAAGGTTAAGTCTAAGGGAGAGGTCAGCGATAACATTTCGGACAACGCTACATTGTCTATCTTGAGGAGTATTCCAAGAGAGAGGATAACATTAGAATTCATCAAAGGACTTATGCAGGAATCTATTTGGAGATTCGATATCTGTTCGAGATGCTCGAATCTATGTAACGATTCATGATCTGTTCGAAATGATGAAATCCATTCGGGGATTCATGTTCTGCTCGAGCGATGAAGACTCGTATAAGAGATGCCAAATGTAGCCTTTACATCGAAAATGACTAAAACCATAGTAGGATTCACAATCTTGGGTTTAGCTTACCCACGAGGATATATCAACTTCAAATCTAAAATATGCTTATCGATATGTTGTGCACGAGAGTTGTTGGTACTTGGTGCCACATAGCTTATCGTTGGGCCAGTGTTTACCTTATGGTATATCCTATCTAGGGGTATATGGTGTTCGAAAGGTAGTTTTGATCCTTTTCATGGAGTTTGGATTCGGCTAGACCAAAGAGATCTCCATGGAAATCCTACACATATATGCAGACTCGACTTAGCGGGTTTTGATTGTATACCTAATTATTGTTGTTGTTTATACATACCATGTATATTTCTTACTTATGTTTTACACCCTAAACATTATTAATTATATCGAGATATGTACTTAATAGATGGTTGGCTCTTTTGAGGGAATAACCGTTATGGTATTTCACGTGATCTCAAAAGGTGTTGTTTTATATTTCTTGAGTTTCTCACGCTAGTTTACCGGACTGATGCAGGTGTTATTTTCTTCTAATGCTCGAGTCAGCTCTGAGTATATTTTTAGATTTAGCTATGGATGCTTTGGAGATTATGGAGAGGAATTGGATGATTACTTACCGTAGTATTCTTATTTTCGTTGCATTACTGTATTGTATATATCAACATATATAAGGACCGGTTGTTATGACTTTCCAAGCCGATGATAATACTTATTATTGTAGCTGCTATATATCTTAGAGTGATAGTTTTTACTGTCTTTTGATACCATATATTATCATTCCGTTGTGAGACTCTGTTGTTGTGTTCTCCTCTTCCTTATTCGTTTTCTTTTCTTTTTTACCCTCACAATTTGTCTTTCCAGCATTTGAGTGTTCAACACATGAATACCATGGATGTATTAGTGTCGACATTTGGGGGTCGAAAAAGCGAGTCATTACAACGGGCTTAAATAAATTAGTTAAATAATTAATTTGAATGTTACGTTAATCAATCCCGAAATCTCAAAACCAAGTCCAAAGTGGGTTCGACTATATAATGAAGGAAGGAGAGGTAAGAGACTTGGTTTCTAGATCGGGAAAAAAAGTACAAGATATTTGTCTTTTGGTTTGTTGTAAATAGCCACACTCTTCGCATTCTCTATACAGCATTAAACCAAAGCCTCGCTGACACCTTGTGCACGAAGTTGCAACCTGTAGTCGATGATTGGGTTAAGAGTTTTAGATTAAATAAGAAGCAACTAAGGTGTTGACAATCGGTAGGATCCAAAAAAAACTATATTCTTCAATTAAACTAAACTCATATACATAGTCATATGTTTAACCCCTCCATTTTACATTCGACCGTATTAATTTTTTTTCAAAGCAAAACTATTTGTATATTTTAAACAATTAATATATGTATTTAACATGAATATACATATTATTTTTTATTCAGGTTTAACTAAAAATAAATATTTGCTAACGACTTATATTTAAAATCACACACATACACACATATATTACACACACACACACTCTCACAAATATATATATATATAACATACGCGTATAATAATTTTGAACTAAGTTTAAATATAATCAGTTTTTGGAATTATATAAAAAATCGATTTTTGTTTTCTTGTTGTTTATCTAATTATATTTTTGTCAAATTTAAATTATGTATGTGTGTATATATTATATGTGTATACATATTTTGGATTATTATATCAATAT
Organism: Allium cepa; assembly: GCA_030765085.1. Taxonomy (NCBI): domain Eukaryota; kingdom Viridiplantae; phylum Streptophyta; class Magnoliopsida; order Asparagales; family Amaryllidaceae; genus Allium; species Allium cepa. The sequence goes on along the minus strand of CM060932.1, from coordinate 227,988,877 downwards.
ATTTATACATACACATTTGGCTTAAAAATTTATTTATTTTATTGTCGTATTTCGTTTAATAAATTTCTTTTAAATATTTGAATAAGTCATATATATTAAATATATGATTAGTCAAATATATTTTATACTTGAATTCAAAATAAAATTTTCTATAATACACACATAAATATGTGTTAACATTTATAAAAAATATAAACCCGAAGACAGATACACAGACATATCACTATTGTACACTATTATAAAAATCCTTTTAGGCCTCGCCTAGGCACTAATCGAGGCTTACCGCCTAGTGATTTGCCCAGGCCCACCCGGACAAGGTTTACTGCCTCATGTAAGAATCAAAACATGAATTTAGGTAACAGTTGGGCATCATTTAAGGTTCAATGCTACATACGAGCATCAATATGCTAGTTTTAGGCGGTATTGCCTCCTTGGGTACTCCTAAGCACATCCAAAATCCTAAAGTTTTAATTTATATCATTCGACACTGAACAAAACAATAGAATTTTATCCAAAATACAAGAGTTATTGAAAATTCATATCTTCGATTAATCCTTGATTAGTCCGTTGTCTAAACGGGTAATTCACAATCCGTACTAACTGCCCAGAGTCTATCTAGCGATTTTTATAACCTTGATATATATATATATATATTTATATTTATTTATGTTAGTGTGTTATCAAATAAATACAATATTATATATTAAATTAATTTAGGGCTGAATTTTTTTAGGTAAATTACATCTATATGTATACATACTTATTCATTAAATATGTGACATTCTCGTATTAAAATTATTATTACCTTAACAGTATATTTATTAACAGTGTGTCCAAATGGTTGATTATACACCTATCACATTTATTCACCATTTATATGGTAGGTTAGTATACCATATTTATTGTAAGTTGTAATGTTTGTATCGTGAATGCAAACCTATTATAAATTAAAATATTAAATTAAAAACAATAGTGAATAATATAACTAAACCATAACATAAATTTAATTTTTTAGTACAAATTAATTAAATTGAAATTAAAAGTCAAAACTCATTTATGAATCACCACTAAATATAATTTAGTACAAAGATGTTATTCATGTAAACATAAAATAAAATCTAGTGCAAATTCATAATTTTTTTTTGAATGTCCTCATTTACCCCATTGCCAATGCACATGATACAATAATTGTATCAAAGCCTATAGTTTGTTCATATGAATAATTAACCAAGACATAGGGCGACCACTTGAAAAACCAATTAAATGGTGTCTACGGAAAGGATGTTTAGCTACGGAGAAGTTTACTCTAATTAAGGAATGTTCTCTTTCATGAATGTAGGGCATCGGTGGAGTCTTGATGTAAAATGGTTTCTCTTTTAAACGATTTTCCCTTTAGAATGAAAGTTTGAGAATGACTATAATATTGGAACAGCTAAGATGAAGAGAGTGAATGGTCTCCTCTGCTTGATGAAGAGACATCGAAAATTAAATTGTTTTAAATATTTGTAGACGCTTAATATGCAAAAAAAAATTGATTTCTATTCCATATATATATTTCTTATAGGAAATTTTTTATAAGATATATCTCTTGGGTTTAAGATATTTTTTATCAAAAAATATCTACTATAAATTTGTTACAGTAAAAGAAATAAGTAATCCGTAATAAGTGATTGAATGGAGTTCATATTTCAAATGTTATTATTATGAAAGGGAAATGATAGGAGTATACCATATGAATTGCTAGTGGATGCATCAAATTTTGAAAGGTGACTTTCGTATTCATATTATTTATGAATAATAATTGTTTTCAGCTTTGACCAAAAACAAATGTTGTTTTAATATGAACATTATGGATATTCGTAATAACGTAAATCTATTTTTTGTATATCGATGGTGGTATTTGTTTTCGTAATAATTGTGATGTGTTAGCTATAGAAAATATAGAAGCATCTTAAATATAACAGTTATTTTTAGACTCATCGACTGAGCCATATCTTTGTGGGTACATTATCCTTTAATCATATAATTATGAATCATATGATACTTGTGAATCGCATCTCAAATGATTAAGAGCGAAGCACACATTTCATGGAAGCAAGAAAAGAGATAACGAACTCTTCAGATTGATATATATTGATCTATGCAGCCCAAGGTCCAATGATATAGAAAACAATTCCACTTACTTCATTAAATTCACCGTTGAATTTCTCAAATATGAGCATGTGTATTTAATATATGACTAAGTTATCTATGATGAAGTCATAGAATATGAAACAGACATTTAAAACAATATGCAAAAGAATTAATATAATTCGATTTGATAGAATATGTAAGTACCTTGGATAAGAGTTCCAATAGCACCTAAATGGGAATACGGTCCACTCTCAAAGTCACTTATCCTTATGCTACAAGTTGATGTACCGGCAAAAAGTAATCAGACTTTATTGGAAATAGCAGAATTAATAATGAGTAAAGTTGACTTACTTCTTTTTATATGGATATTCTTAAGATTAAGCACATATTTTAAATTTGGTTTCATCTAAATCCCATGTTATGATTTCATATAAGACATAAATTGGTAAGGAACCCAATCTTAAATAGTTTAATATATATGCTTGTATAATCTACGATATGAATGCAAGTTTCGTAAGAATTAAATATATTTTACGTAAGTTTATATGTAGTTAATAAAATGTTTTATATGCCTATTTCATCACACCGAGAAATAAATTGTTGTTTCAAGAAACACCGCCTTCCTACCAAAGGAATTTCTTTTTAAAGAAACAAGTGGTTATTTGGAAGATTTGGATTCGGCCCAAGGTTCTGACATGGAAAATAGATTACATAGACAATACAAATTTAACCTAATTCAAAAGGATAACTCATCAGAATGTTTAACAAGAATTGATGCACATTGAAGAGACACTATGAGTCTGATATCCATATTAAGAAAATGAACTATTAGAATCTTCTCAATTGTCGGCATGCCATGAAGAGTATGGACTCCTACATGATAAGATGTTTTAAATCCGAAATGGATTCAAAGCACACTAGTAAATGATTTTGGTACCCGAAAGGATTTGATCCATCAGCTGCAAGTGAGTTTTTGAGAGGAAAATCATTGTAGTTGTAAACGTAAAAGATAAAGTTGATCAAAAATAACCACGTAAATTTTTGATATTTAAATTAACGAAACACTTTCTCCAGTCAGTATACTAATTCCATTTGGATTCCAACATCAAATTATTGAATAATATAAGTTTTTGTTTTGGCACATTGATGTTGAAACAAAACATCAAAATAATGATTTAGAAGAGACCGTTTGCATATAATAACCAAAATGTCTCAAAGTTGGTAGGAGCGATAACAAAACTTGAGGAGTTTTAAGATATGATCTTAACAAGCATCTAGAGGTAAGCAAGTAGATGATAAGGGGTCTTCATTGTATGATTTATGAAAAAGCATTGACTCTTACCATATATGTCTTAGGTAAAGGAGTTAACTTGTTTGTAAGTCTAAAGGCTGCACGTAAAACTTGGGTTTGATGGATCTAATTGGTTCACACCATTTTATTCCGACCAGATCATCCAAAAGCCGATACAATAATAAGTTTTACTCAAAATGCAAAGAAAGCGTGTCTGGAAGAAAAATAAATAAAAGTACTAAATCATTTCTAATACTATAAGTGAACAATATGCTATTGATTGTTAATGATGTGCCTGTGTTAAAATAAGTTATTGTTTGGTTGTTTACTCTCTATAGAAGGTTTGAAAAAGACATACTTTATACTTGATATAAGATAATGTTGGGATTGTCCTAATTGATGCATAAACACCATTTTAATATTTTTTAATATTGATCATATGAGGTAGATTTCTTATGCACAAACAATACGAATCAACATATATGCTATGTTATATTGTATAATGAATCTTGCTTATACACTTGATATATTAAGCAAATATCAGATATGAGGTAAATTCATTGAATGGTGTTAAGAGTATTCTCGAGTATTTGTGAAATATTAGAGAATTATTTACATAAATAATGAAATTCCTAGAAATGAGTGTTCGGACTTGAACTCCATAAGTGTTATCGAATATAGTAAGTTAATCTTATATTCATGTTCATTCTTGATTAAAGAGCTTTAAGTTGGAAATGTTTGTAAATTCAACTATAATGCTAAGTACATCGCCTTGAATAGCATCATAATGTAAGCAGCATGTGTGTAAAAATTTATAAGAAAATTGTTAACCCAAAAAATGGATTAATATCCTGGATTAAGCGTGAAAGCACCAACTCTATTTATGAAGGAAAATAAAGTAGAATAAATAATAGTATATTGTAGGAAAAGTAAAGAGACAAGAGAATTTATAGTGGTTCGACTATTAATAAAGCCCACATCCCTGTATAACTTCCTATTACTGAATGATTGTTGTTACAGGTTGAATCTGATTACAATCTGTTTGGATTTTGTAAGTTAGATCAAGTCAACAGTGTTACAGTTCATTGAAGAATCACATTGAACCCTTTAGATGACTCTTGTGAGTGAAGTATAGTTTTTGAAAAGTTTCAACAACCAGTCCAAAATATCTTCTTTATTTTGCAGATGGGTGAGTATTTATAGGGATTGGAAAGCATTGGGCTAGGCCATATTGCTAGGAGCTTGCATTTGAAGATACGAAGGCACCTAGGAAATTTCAGTGAGCCGAGCTAATACGATGGATCGCTAGCAATCCATGCAGTTTGCTTAATTTTATCTTTCTTCAATTATACCATGTTCCATGCGTTTTGTAGATTCCCTTCGTGCAATTTCATGACTAAATTATTTTTTTTGATGATGATTCATGCACGTATTGCATTAAACTATTGTTGGAATCAGACGAATGCCCACTTCTCGATCTAGCTTCCTTGGAACATCATGGAACTTAGTAGGCATCCCTAGAAAAGATAATGCTTCATGATGCAAGAAGAATGGATGACCCTTGAGCAATAGTTATGGATCACTACCAATCCATGGGTGATGGATCGCTAGCGATCCATACCCTTCGGCTATTTTTTTGCTTTTTTCTCTTGAGTCCCTCTTGGTTCTTTCTTTTGATCCTTGTAGTTGATTCATGAGTCATTTTGACTTGACGAGGATGTTATAACTTCCAATGAATTCTATTAGGTTAAAAACCTGGATAACATTTGTCCTCAAAGTATGCTTTGTTGGAAACAAGGCATGCTCTGGAAGTAACTACCTTTGAGTTTCCATTTAGTGAGGTTCAAATGATTGTGTTGAGATCATCTTGCGAATTTGGCTTTGGTTATTCAGCCATCTGTTGAGTTCTGATGTGAATTGTCATTGCTCATAACAATAAATCAATTTCGGTCTTACAAATTTCACGATGCTCACAAATAACACGTGGATCATGTTTGGCAAGTTTGGAGGAGATTGGTTGCAATTTGATGGATCGCTAGCGATCCATAGTCCATGGTTGGCTAGCGATCCAAGGGCTTTGTAATTTTTTCGATCTTCTATTTAACTCTTCATTTGATCCGATCTTTCCTTCTCTACCACATTTTCTTTTGCGAACCGATCTACCTATTGTGTGACCCAAACCAAAGTATTCATACCCTAACTTCACTTCTGCCACCGCCACTACTGATCTCCATCGTTGGAGCTTCTTACCATCGACCTTACCGGACTTCACCATTGCTTTAACCTTACTCCTAGCTTCTAAAACTTCGTTAGTTCGAATCATCGCCAACCTTACCCACTTGGACTGCCGTCGACCTATCCATCTTGGATCTCCGCCGACTTAGACCATATTCGCCTTTTGATTTTTGACTTGAGGCGGCGATATGGATTTTTGGCATTTTGTATTAGTGATTTGGTGATGAGGTTTTATTGGTTATGGATGTAACGGAGAATTTGAGTTGATTGCGATTTTGTGGAGATAGTAAATCGAATCTTGAGTTCTCCACAGAACGAAGCTTCGGTCTCGCCTTGGTGCTTGACATGTTTTGCTGTCATTGTCCACAAAATTAGAATTAACTTGCATCAAATTACATTGTTAAACTGGCATGACGTCTTGCAAATTGATTTTTGTTTTTCTGGGAGTTGATAATAGCTTAAGGTAGCGTCTTGTGTGCAGTTGATGCTGCTATCACCTTCCAGAGAGTTGAAATTGACTTATGTTGAGAATTCTCTACTTGATTCGGACCCATCAATCTATAGTTGCTAACTTCAGATTGGTCCTATCATTGCATAATCAGTGTACCTGGAATGGGAAGAGCTTCCCTATCACGTTGGACAGTGGATTCCTTATCGACCATTGATCGATAATGGATAAGTGTAGGAGAAATAACTTTAATGAATGATATGAGAAGCTCTTTTCTTTCTTCACTACGAGTGAACCGTCTACACATGATAGAGCATTTTCAGTGTTTAGGACACTGAGCCCATCTTACATAGATAACACACTGCACTTGTCCCGGTCAATATTTGAAACCTGATTCGTCGGCGTAAACCGATATTTTTCGGAGTTCAAGTGTAAAGCATAGGGGTCTTTTAGTTAAAAATAGAATTACCTGACCTTGTTAGGTTCAAGTTTTTTTATGGTGGACTTAGTGGTCTTATTTACTACTTACACTTGCCCGTTTTCTTGCGGGTGTGCGATAGCGAAAGAGATTTTCTTGATTTGGAAGAGTTTTTAAAAGTCTTTGAACTCGGCACTTTCGAATTGAGTTCCATTATCCGTGATGATTTTCTATGGCACACCAAACCTACAAATGATATGTTTAGTAACAAAGTTAATAACTTTCGTTATGGTAATAGTGGCCAGTGGTTGCGCTTCAGCCCATTTGGTGAAATACTCAACAACAACGGTAGCATATTTGGCTTCTCCTTTAGCCATCGATAGCATACCAATCCAATTGATTCCCCAGATTGAAAACGATCATGAGCTAACCATCTGTGTTAGCTCCGTCGTGGGGGTTCTTTTGATCTTGCTGAATCTTTGGCATTTTTTGCACCATTTGACGTAATTCGCTGCATCTCGGTTTACTATTAGCCAAAAATACCTATACCGGAGAACCTTCTTTGTAAGGGTTTTCCCCCCAGTACGACCTCCTCAGTTGCCTTCATGAGCTTCTTTTAGGGTCCTTCGAGCTTTGTCGTTGGTCATATATCTAAGCAAGGGGGTAGAGAATCCCTTTAGTAGATTATCCCATCTTGTATTACGAATCGCGGTGCCTTTCAAAGAAGCTTTTTTTTGCTGGTTCCTCTCTATTGGGAGAGTTCCTGTGAGCAGGTAGTCCTTGATCAGCATCATTCATGTCTCTGGTTCTTTGATTGTCTCAAAAATCCAGTCGATATCCACTTCACTTATGCTTGGAATTGTCAGAGTTTCAACTGGTAGTAGCCTCAATGACCGAATTTCTCCAAAATCAGCAAGTTTGGCTAGATAATCTGCTTTCGTGTTCTATTCCCTTAGGATATGAGTTATAGTGTAATGGTTAAAGTCTTTCAATAGTTCCTGCATTTTATAAAAATATGGGGCAAGGTTCTCCCCCCGATCTTGGTATTTGCCTTTCACTTGACAGATGACCAGTTGAGAGTCACTATAGATGTGTATGGACTTTATCCCAAGTTCTTTCACAACTTTAAGTCCGGCTATCAATGCTTCGTATTCCGCCTTGTTATTTGTTGCAGGGAATTCCAAGCGCAAGGCATAGCAAACAGATCATCCTTCGGTAGTCGCGAGCACTAACCCTACTCCCAAGCAGAGGTTGTTAGATGCACCATCAATGAACAACTTCCAATGTGTCTCCACTTTTGGAGTCATTTCTTCATCGTTATCTCGTACTGTAAATTCGGCAATGAAATCTGCCAACGCTTGCTCATTGATCGCCTTTCGAGGATGGTATGTGATTTCGTATTGACATAGTTCAATGTTCCATTTGATAAGTCGTACAGAGGTCTCGGGGTGGTATGGCACTTGCTTCAAGGTTTGATCTATCAGCACTCTGATCAAGTGTGCTTGGAAGTACGGTCGTAACTTTCTGGATGTGACCAAAAGGCAATATGCTAGTTTTTCCAATTTCGATAGTTCTTTTCTACTCCAGTGAACCATTTACTGATGTAATATACGTGTCGTGGGATCTTTGCTTCTTCTCGTACGAGCGCGGCACTCAATGCATGAGATGAGACTACTAAATAGATGTACAAATCTTCTCCATTTACTGGCTTGGATAGGATGGCGGGGTTTCCATATATCGTAGCACCTCTTCGAATACAGTTTAATAAGTTTGATTCCATTCAAAGTTCTCCTTTCCCTTCTTTAGTGCGTCAAAGAACTGTATACATTTTTCGGTTTCTTTTGAGATGAACCGGCTCAGTGCTTTCCATTCAAGATTTATAACTCTTTCTAATTCCTCGGGGCCTCGACTTCCTATAAAGCAGTTATTTTGTGATGACCCGGCTTTCTAACTCCAGAAAGACGTGTCATCAATAAGAAAGAAAGAGATAGAAATAGAAAAGAATAGAAAGAAAGAATAACAATATCAGAATCTCACAGCGGAATGGAACAAAATATAATACATCAACATAACTATTACATAGTTATATACACATCAGAGTTATACAATATCATACAGCATGACTGTCATATACATATATGTCAAAACATACATCCCAAAATACATCATATACTAACTAACACAGCGGAACTATATGGATAGATAAATACGTCTGGTCTTATGCTTCAACTCCTCCAGAAAAACTCTATACTCCGAATACCTATCACTTGGCTACTCATAAAAATTTGAGTACCCAAGAGTTATGAAAAACAAAATATAAACTCCGGGTCGGACATGGGTCTGGTATGAGTAAACGGTTAAAGTTGTTTAACTTTGAAAATCATTTGAAATAAAGGTATCACGTAAGACTTCCCACACATAAATACGGGTAATTTTTTACCTTACGCTAACCAAAACATTTTATAGGAAATTCAGTGATATTATAATAGTGTCTAGGGTTTTCAAGTAAAATACAGAAATAGCTGAAATGCTTACATCTCACATTCCAACGTAGTTGGGCACAATCAAAACGTACAGCACTTATTGGAAATTGGATCCCATACAATGGCAGGGCTACTGGGGTACCGTCCGTCACAGTATGTGGCCTAGATCATCATACCGAGGAGCCACCCTAACTCCCCTACAACACAAGGCTGGAACCATTCCTTACTGAACAGTCCCGAACAAGATAACCCCACAGTTGGCTGCAGACCAACCGCCCACACAGCCGAATAAAAAGGGACATCTAGACAGGGGAATACCTCGTCCTGCTTGGGCATGACCCACCTAACCTTGCTGCACATCCCCTGTTTTAGCCATTCCGGGTTGATGAGGCTTGAGGCTTCGTTTACCTTTATAGAACATATCTCTTAGAATGCTTATCGTCCGCCTGACGATGTGCTGAAAGCATTCAATCCATACAAGTTCGTTGCAGGTTCGAACGAAACCGAAGGCATTATCTCGTTACACTCATTTTGGAATCACCCTCAGAGTTAACGACAATAACCCTTGCATTCTGAAAACACCATCTCGATCTTCACTTGAGATTTTACGACCTAACGTTTAATTTGGATTGATATGGTTTTTAAAATATCAAATTGATACCCAATCCCGGTCTCATCGAAATCCAAACGCCATTTTAAAGGCCAAGTTGTCTAATTAACTTATACAGTTTAAATTCAACAATTGAATTCACATAGCATTTATCACAGATAAATCATACATAGTCATCACAGATATACCCAGAATATCACAGAACATCACAGGATATAAATACATATCAAAGTCAATCGAACAGAATCATCGCTTCATATCAACATTTAGTTTGATTTATTTAAACTTAATTACTTGCTTAAGAATAAACTATATTTCATTCCTGCTTAGTTAATTACTAATTAATTATCTTATTTAAATAATTATTAATTACTTATCAATTATTCACTTAATTAATTATTAATCAATATCCTTGATTATTGATTTATAAAACTCATTTACTTATTTATGTATTACTAATTATTTAATTAACCATTAATTATTTATTAACTTAATCGTTTAATCCTCAATTAATAATTTAATCAGTTAACTACGATTTGTTAATTTATTAACTTCCAATGATTAAATAAATTCTTAATTACAAATGGGTTCACACAAAATTATCATTAAAATCTTAATTATAAAATTTATTACATTCTTAATTAACTTCGATTTAAATTAATCATTCATCTTCATTTCAGTAAAACTTTCTTAATAAATTTAAAGTTAATCTTAGCTTAAAATCAATTTGTCAACACTAACAACTTAATTGATACTTAACTTATATACCCTTCCAACTTAGCATTACAGTTGGCAAATTTCTGGAATTTAAAACCCGAAGATAGCAACGCGATCAACCTGGGTCGAACTCGAGACTACCCAGAACCTTTCTCGCGTCCTTCCCTGCACTCCTCTTCTCCTTCCTCTGTTCTTTCTTCGGCTCTTTTTTTTTATGTTCAAGTTTAATTGTAAACTGCTGAAACCACAAACACACACTCGCACTCAAACCCTGACCCAGGGACAAACCCAAAGCGACAACACGATACCTTCGAGTAAAACACGCAACGGCCAAGAACTCATATCGGCCGACACAACGCCACCGTGCACATGCACGGTGGTTCATCACCACTCCGACGATCCCCCATGCCCCCAGCAAATCATAAACTCACCGCTCGTTCGAAAACTAAGCTCAAATCGATGCAATATGTACGCAATCGAAATATGCTTGATAATACGAACAGTAAACACGTATACGATAGAGGAAAACGCCTCGTCCTCTCAATCTCGACCACCTGCGCATACGTGGCTCCGGCCATATCTCGACGACAACACCCTCTAACACCTCCCAAAGTCTCATGGAACTCGATTGAGCTACGGTGACGCGAACACCAAATATACAGAACCCAAACCGTCGAACCCATAAACCCTACTCTCGATCATTCCCCAAAAATCTAGCATTTGAAATTTTTTTTTAACATTTTTCTGGTGTTCTCACATCAACACTCTAGCTTCACATCAAATTTCATCTTCAGTAATTGATTGAGTCATCTGATATTCATATAAAAGCATTTTCGGTTCGCTAACACACTGCTCTGTGAATAGTTAATTAAAAATTATAATTTTTGTCTTAAAAATCATATTTTATTATGTTGTATCAATATATAAATTCACATTTACAATCCAAGTTATTCGAAATTTGACCATTGTTTTACTTGGTACTGTAAATTAAACTTACTGTATCTATGTTGTTATTAAAACAAATTTCTAGATCTTTATCCCTTGTTTATACAACTTATAAGTTAAAATTTGAGTTTTAAATTGTTTACATGAGAGGTATAAATCATCCTCTGCCTCTTTGCCTCAGATTCATGAAAAACTTGAAGAACATCAAAATAAAGTTCATCCAGTAATTACAAACATAACAAAACATTGTTATTTCAACATAGTAATGAGTCAATTATTAAAATTAAATTTCAAAAAGTTAGTTTACTCACAAAATACTGTTGAAACAGAGAGTATTTGATGATGAAAGAAGACTGTTGTTTGAAGAATTGAATTCCTGTAAACTTTTCTTGCTTTCTGAATTTGTTTGAGCTTGAAAATATGATGTTTATTTATATTTCTTTTGCTTTTCTCAGGTTTTTCTTTTGAAGTTATAAACGAACTAAATGATATGACCAAATAGAATGATGAATATACATATATATATAGCTTTAAACAAAAATATCTTCTGGTACAAGCCTTAACTTGGCTTTGATCATATTTTATTTATAATAAAGTACTATAACCTGAGCTAAAGCAAACTATTTCGGCTGAAAGATTTTTATAAAACCTGAAATGATAATTTGTGGTGCTAATTAATGCATGTCTTCATATGGGTTTACACTTATTATGTTTTGCTGACAAATTTATTTTGTTTAAAGATATTTGTCTTTATTTGTTTACAGATTTTGTATAAAGACATTTGCTAATCTTTGTATTTGTACAAAGATGTTTTGTCTTATTTTTGAAGTGAACACTTAGCTTACTTATGCATATAAAATAGGTTTTCATTTTGTCTTCATTGCTTGAATAACACTACATATGTCATGTATTCTTATGCATACAAAACTTTACAACAACCATTATAATCTTTATTAAAGAATTGGCATTGTACAAATAAATGTTACAGGTTACTCTTACTTGTCTGATTCTATATGTTTGTATTTACATAGTTAACATTTTTATTTATATCTTATTCATATCATAGTTTTGTACTTATGTTTGTAACCATATTTTATGTTATACTTATGTTAAATATTTATAAGCTTTATTTTATTTTAATTATAAAAGTTGTTGTTAGAAACTCTTCTTAATCTTATTTTTATTTAAAGTTAAATCTTCCAAATATTTGATTTGTAACTTATATTTGCATTAGTATACTTTATATTTATATCTAGTATGAATAGAATTGTGCTGTTGCAAATATTATTATCATTAACTGTATTCATATATCTGATATTAAATGTCATTAACACATAAGCTTTAATTTAATTGAATAAAACAGATTTTATTTTAAATATTGTTAAAAGAGTCTATTTTAAAATTTGAAATTAAAATTTCCTTTATAACACATATACAACTAATAATGTCCAAAATCTTATTTATTGGTAAATGAAAACTTGTATTTTATTTAAATTAGATTAAAAACTTATTATAATAATAGGGTCAAAATTCCGGGATGTTACATTCCTCCTCCCTTAAAAGAATTTCGTCCCCGAAATTTAAACAACAGTTAATTCAAAAGCTTAATATTAACAATCCAAACATACATATTATCCATACAAAAATAAACAAATCAAACAGTCTATTCTAACAACCATCACTAGTTATCCGGACAGAAATCTGGATAAGCTTTTCTAAAACTATTCAGAGTTTCCCAGGTACAATCTCTGGGATCCTCACTCCACTGCACTTTGACGAGTTTCACCACTTTGTTCCTAAGTTTCTTCTCGTCTTGATCTACAATCCAAACAGGATTTCTAACCACAATCAGGTTGGGTTCTACTTCTAAATCTTCCTGAACAACTGGTTCTACCACCAATGATGGGTCATGAATAAATTTCCTTAAATGAGACACATGAAATACATTGTGAATCCCAGACATTCGTTCTGGCAATTCAATCCTGTAGGCTATAGTTCCAATTCTTTCTAGTATTCGGAATGGACCAATATATCTCGGAGCAAGTTTTCCCGTCTTTCCAAATCTTATAGCACCTTTGATTGGGGAGATTTTGATAAAAACTAAGTCTCTGATCTCAAATTCTAATGGTCTTCGTCTCTTATCTGCATATTTCTTCTGACGATGCTGAGCAGCTTTCATCCTTTTCTTGATAAGCTCAATCTTCGCAGAAGCTTCTCGAATTAGATCGGGTCCGAGTACAAGTCGATCATTCGATTCAATCCAACAAGAGGGGGATCTACACGGTCTTCCATACAGAGCTTCATACGGGGTCATCTTAATACTCGCTTGGTAACTATTATTATAAGAAAATTCCACTAAATGAAGATGGTCTTCCCATGATCCACCAAAATCCAATACACAAGCTCGCAGCATATCTTCCAGAATTCGATTAAGCCTCTCCGTATGTCCGTCCGTCTGAGGATGATAGGATGTACTTAATCTCAAACTTGTTCCCATTGCTGATTGCAGAGCTTCCCAGAATTTGCTAGTGAAAATATGATCACAGTCACTTACTATGCTGACAGGAACACCATGCAATCTGACTATCTCCTTCAAGAAAATTTCTGACAGGGAAACTGCAGTACGAGTTGCCTTAACCGGTATAAAATGGGCACTCTTCGTTAAACGATCCACAATAACCCATATCCCTTGATTTCCTTTCCTGATTCTGGGCAAACCGTCGATGAAGTCCATCGAGATCATCTCCCACTTCCAATCTGGAATTTCCAAAGGCTGCAATAGTCCGACATACTTCTGTTGATCTCCCTTCACTTGTTGGCAGATGGCACAACTATTTACGAAAGCAGCTACATCCTTTTTCATATTCGGCCACCAGAAAACTCTCCTCATATCTTTATACATCTTCGAGATTCCCGAGTGAATATTCAATTTGGAGCGATGACACTCAGCTAAGACTTCTTGCCTCAGTCCATCAATATTAGGCACACACAAACGACCATTAATCCTTAAAGCACCTTGATCGTCCATCTTGAAATCCGAATACCGCCCGTCCTTAGTTCCAAGAATTATTTCCTCAAAAGATTTATCCTCCATTTGCTTACTAACAATACTTTCTTGGAGAGATGGAACTACTTCCAAAAGAGATAAGACCGCATTTCTACTAAGAGCATCAGCCATGACATTCGCTTTCCCCGGAGTATACAAAATATCCAGATCATAAGATGCCAAAAATTCGACCCACCGCTGCTGTCTCAATTTAAGATCTTTTTGAGAGAATATATTTCAATGGTTTGTGATCCGTGAATAACTCAAACTTTTCTCCCAAAAGATAATGTCTCCAGGTCTTTAAAGCAAAAACAATGGCTAACAGTTCTAAATCACGCGTAGCATAGTTCTTCTCATGTGGCTTCAATTGCCGACTAGCATACGCAATTACTCTGCCATTCTACATCAGAACTGCTCCCAGTCCAACTAAACATGCATCCGTATATACTTCAAATTTGCTCTTCCCATCCGGAATAGCAAGCACTAGTGCACTGGTTAGCCTTGTCTTCAATTCCTGAAAAGCTTCTTCACACTGAGGTGTCCATTTGAATTCGGTTCCTTTTCTAGTCAGCTTAGTCAGATGTGAAGAAATCTTGGAATAATCCTTAATAAATTTTCTGTAGTAGCCAACCAAACCCAGAAAGCTGCGAACTTCGGTTGGTGTCTCTGGCTGTTTCCATTCCAAAATAGTTTCAACGTTCGCTGGATCTAGAGAAATGCCTTCACCAGAAACAATGTGCCCTAAAAATTTAACTTCTGATTTTCAGAAATGGCACTTTGAAAACTTTGTCTTCAACACATGCTTCCTCAGAGTCTCCAATACAATCCTCAAATGATACCTGTGCTCCTCTTTCGATTTGGAGTAGACCAAGATATCATCAATGAATACCAGCACGAACTTGTTCAACACATACCCAAAAACTCGGTTCATGAGGTCAACAAAATAGGCAGGAGCGTTGGTTAACTCGAAAGGCATAACCAACAACTCATAAAAACAATTCGGTCCCTTAAATGCTGTCAAGGAAATACTGTCTTCAGCTACTCTCAATTGATGGAAACCTGAAGCTAAATCCAGTTGAGAAAAGATAGAAGCTCCATGCAACTGGTCAAAAAGATCATCGATGCGAGGAAAAGGATATTTATTTCGAATGGTCACTTTGTTCAATTCTCTATAATCAACACAGAACCTTAGCGAACCATCCGATTTGGTGACAAACACCGCAGCAGAGCCCCAACAAGAAAAACTGGGTCTAATCAAACCCATCTCCAAAAGATCCTGTGTCTGCTTAACCAACTCTTCTCTCTCTCTAGGAGGCATTCTCCTACTGGGCTGAATCACCGACACTGCTCCTGTAATCAAATCAATACGAAACTCTATTTCTCGATGTGGCGGTAGACACTTAACTTCTTCAAAGACATCAGGAAAATCTTGAACCACATCGATTTCTTCAACTTTCTCTTGAGAAGTCTAAACATCTAGCAAAAGACTACTCAAGTGAAATCCAGAACTATCGCACGAAACTTTGGCAATCGTACCCAAATCAGTCTCCAATGAAACTGTCCTCTCATCACAATTCAAAACTGCTTTATACTTATCGAGCCAATCCATTCCCAAAATAAGATCAAATCCCTTAAAATTTAACACATACGGGTCATAAGAGAAACTATGTGACAAATAAGAAATCTTCAAGTCCTTACAGATCGTATTCAAATTGGTTGCTCCACCTATAGGATTAGATACAATAATGGGACGATCCACCGTACTGGGGTTGAGAGAGAACTTTTCTACTGATTCCAAAGAAATAAAACTCAAAGTTGCACCCGAATCAAACAAAACTTTAATATATTTGCCATCTAAGAGTAAGGTACCTTCCAAAACCCCTTTGCCTTGAGAAGAAGAAGATGGACCGGCTTCCAGAGCAAAAACTTTATCCTACAGTGTCCTCTACAAAAGTGGACAATTCTTAATCATATGACCGGGCCGATGACAACTAAAACATAACGATCTCTGAACTACTGCTGATCCTGGACCACTCTGACGTTGTTGTTGCTGAGATCCTCCTTAAGGACACTGATCAGCCAAATGTCCATTTTGCTGACAATTATAACACTTGCGGGGTCTGTTATTGCTTCCTCCAGGTTTCTTTCCCTTAGCTTGCCTTTTCCAAAGTGGATTAAACTTCCTTTTATTTGGGTTAGGGAAATTCCCTCTCGAAACTGCTGTTGTTGCCTCCAATTTCTTGCTCATCAAATTTTCATACCTCAAAGCCATATCAACTAAAACAACAAAAGATCCTTTCAAGAGCACCGTCATCTTATCGTGAAATTAGGACCTCAATCGTTGCACAAACTTTTCGTTCTTCTTGAGAGCAGTATCAATGAGTCCTGGTCCATAACACGAAAGTTCGTTGAATTTGGTCTCATACTCAGAAACAGTCATGCTTTCCTGCTTCAAATTCAGAAAATCCTGGTACAATTGAGTTTTCCTTGCCGTTGGTATAAACTTCACCTCATATAACTCCTTAAACCTTTCCCATGAAATATCTTTCTCAGGAATATTTGCAATTGTTGCATCCCACCATGCTGCTGCGCCTCCCTGCAATTGCCACGATGCCATTTCCCTCTTCCGATCATCCGACAATCTCATACTCTTAAAAATGCGCTCACAAGAGCGTAACCAGGCTTGAACTTCAATTATCGATTCTGAACCTTTGAATGGTTGGCCTCCAAGATTGATGAAATATTTACATAAGGTTGCAAAACTAACTTGAGGCGGTACTGGATTTACAGCCTCTCTAGCATTTTGACTTCGAACATTATCAATCGAAGTACTGTCCCTAACTCTGCCTCTTCTTCCAGAACTCATGTTGGCCACCTGGACAGGTAACTCAACAAATTTAGATAGGTATATAATTATATGAAAATACAAATACGCACTCTCAAGATAATATTATTCAAGAGCCTAGGTACTCGCTCAACCTAGCGCTCTGATACCAGCTGTGACGACCCGGCTTTCTAACTCCAGAAAGACGTGTCATCAATAAGAAAGAAAGGGATAGAAATAGAAAAGAATAGAAAGAAAGAATAACAATATCAGAATCTCACAGCGAATGAAACAAAATATAATACATCAACATAACTATTACATAGTTATATACACATCAGAGTTATACAATATCATACAGCATGACTGTCATATACATATATGTCAAAACATACATCTCAAAATACATCATATACTAACTAACACAGCGGAACTATATGGATACATACATACGTCTGGTCTTCTGCTCCAACTCCTCCAGAAAAACTCTATACTCTGAATACCTATCACTTGGCTACTCATAAAATTTTGAGTACCCAAGAGTTATGAAAAACAAAATATAAACTCCGGGTCAGACATGGGTCTGGTATGAGTAAACGGTTAAAGTTGTTTAACTTTGAAAATCATTTGAAATAAAGGTATCACGTAAGACTTCCCACACATAAATACGGGTAATTTTTTACCTTACGCTAACCAAAATATTTTATAGGAAATTCAGTGATATTATAATAGTGTCTAGGGTTTTCAAGTAAAATACAGAAATAGCTGAAATGCTTACATCTCACATTCCAACGTAGTTGGGCACAATCAATACGTACGGCACTTATTGGAAATTGTTTAACTTTGAAAATCATTTGAAATAAAGGTATCACGTAAGACTTCCCACACATAAATACGGGTAATTTTTTACCTTACGCTAACCAAAATATTTTATAGGAAATTCAGTGATATTATAATAGTGTCTAGGGTTTTCAAGTAAAATACAGAAATAGCTGAAATGCTTACATCTCACATTCCAACGTAGTTGGGCACAATCAATACGTACGGCACTTATTGGAAATTGGATCCTATACAATGGCAGGGCTACTGGGGTACCGTCCGTCACAGTACGTGGCCTAGATCATCATACCGAGGAGCCACCCTAACTCCCCTACAACACAAGGCTGGAACCATTCCTTACTGAACAGTCCCGAACAAGATAACCCCGCAGTTGGTTGCAGACCAACCGCCCACACAGCCGAATAAAAAGGGACATCTAGACAGGGGGTATACCTCGTCCTGCTTGGGCATGACCCACCTAACCTTGCTGCACATCCCCTGTTTTAGCCATTCCCGGTTAATGAGGCTTGAAGCTGCGTTTACCTTTATAGAACATATCTCTTAGAATGCTTATCATCCGCCTGACGATGTGCTGAAAGCATTCAATCCATACAAGTTCGTTTCAGGTTCGAACGAAACCGAAGGCATTATCTCGTTACACTCATTTTAGAATCACTCTCAGAGTTAACGACAATAACCCTTGCATTCTGAAAACACCATCTCGATCTTCACTAGAGATTTTACGATCTAACGTTTAATTTGGATCGATATGGTTTTCGGAATATCAAATTGATACCCAATCCCGGTCTCATCGAAATCCAAACGCATTTTTAAAGGCCAAGTTGTCTAATTAACTTATACAGTTTAAATTCAACAATTGAATTCACATAGCATTTATCACAGATAAATCATACATAGTCATCACAGATATACCCAGAATATCACAGAACATCACAAGATATAAATACATATCAGAGTCAATCGAACAGAATCCTCGCTTCATATCAACGTTTAGTTTGATTTATTTAAACTTAATTACTTGCTTAAGAATAAACTATATTTTATTCCTGCTTAGTTAATTACTAATTAATTATCTTATTTAAATAATTATTAATTACTTATCAATTATTCACTTAATTAAATATTAATCAATAACCTTGATTATTGATTTATAAAACTCATTTACTTATTTATGTATTACTAATTATTTAATTAACCATTAATTATTTATGAACTTAATCGTTTAATCCTCAATTAATAATTTCATCAGTTAACTACGATTTGTTAATTTATTAACTTCCAATGATTAATTAAATTCTTAATTACAAATGGGTTCACACAAAATTATCATTAAAATCTTAATTATAAAATTTATTACATTCTTAATTAACTTCGATTTAAATTAATCATTCATCTTCATTTCAGTAAAACTTTCTTAATAAATTTAAAGTTAATCTTAGCTTAAAATCAATTTGTCAACACTAACAACTTAATTGATACTTAACTTATATACCCTTCCAACTTAGCATTACAGTTGGCAAATTTCTGGAATTTAAAACCCGAAGATAACAACGCGATCAACCCGGGTCGAACTCGAGACTACCCAGAACCTTTCTCGCGTCCTTCCCTGCACTCCTCTTCTCCTTCCTCTGTTCTTTCTTCGGCTCTTTTTTTTTATGTTCAAGTTTAATTGTAAACTGCTGAAACCACAAACACACACTCGCACTCAAACCCTGACCCAGGGACAAACCCAAAGCGACAACACGATACCTTCGAGTAAAACACGCAACGGCCAAGAACTCATATCGGCCGACACAACGCCACCGTGCACATGCACGGTGGTTCATCACCACTCCGACGATCCCCCATGCCCCCAGCAAATCATAAACTCACCGCTCGTTCGAAAACTAAGCTCAAATCGATGCAATATGTACGCAATCGAAATATGCTTGATAATACGAACAGTAAACACGTATACGATAGAGGAAAACGCCTCGTCCTCTCAATCTCGACCACCTGCGCGTACGTGGCTCCGGCCATATCTCGACGACAAAACCCTCTAACACCTCCCAAAGTCTCATGGCACTCGGTTGAGCTACGGTGACGCGAACACCAAATATACAGAACCCAAACTGTCGAATCCATAAACCCTACTCTCGATCATTCCCCAAAAATCTTGCATTTGAATTTTTTTAACATTTTTCTGGTGTTCTCACATCAACACTCTAGCTTCACGTCAAATTTCATCATCAGTAATTGATTGAATCATCCGATATTCATATAAAAGCATTTTCGGTTCGCTAACAAACTGCTCTGTGAATAGTTAATTAAAAATTATAATTTTTGTCTTAAAAATCATATTTTTGTATGTTGTACCAATATATAAATTCAAATTTACAATCCAAGTTATTCGAAATTTGACCATTGTTTTACTTGGTACTGTAAATTAAACTTACAGTATCTATGCTGTTATTAAAACAAATTTCTAGATCTTTATCCCTTGTTTATACAACTTATAAGTTAAAATTTGAGTTTTAAATTGTTTACATGAGAGGTATAAATCATCCTCTGCTTCTTTGCCTCAGATTCATGAAAAACTTGAAGAACATCAAAATACAGTTCATCCAGTAATTACAAACATAACAAAACATTGTTATATCAACATAGTAATGAGTCAATTATTAAAATTAAATTTCAAAAAGTTAGTTTACTCACAAAATACTGTTGAAACAGAGAGTATTTGATGATGAAAGAAGACTGTTGTTTGAAGAATTGCCTGTAAACTTTTCTTGCTTTCTGAATTTGTTTGAGCTTGAAAATATGATGTTTATTTATAATTCTTTTGCTTTTCTCAGATTTTTCTTTTGAAGTTATAAACGAACTAAATGATATGAACAAATAGAATGATGAATATACATATATATAGCTTTAAACAAAAATATCTTCTGGTACAAGCCTTAACTTGGCTTTGGTCATATTTTATTTATAATAAAGTACTATGATCTGAGCTAAAGCAAACTATTTCGGCTGAAAGATTTTATAAAACCTGAAATGACAACTTGTGGTGCTAATTAATGCATGTCTTCATATGGGTTTACACTTATTATGTTTTGCTGACAAATTTATTTTGTTTAAAGATATTTGTCTTTCTTTGTTTACAGATTTTGTGTAAAGACATTTGCTAATCTTTGTATTTGTACAAAGATGTTTTTTCTTATTTTTGAAGTGAACACTTAGCTTACTTATGCATATAAAATAGGTTTTCATTTTGTCTTCATTGCTTGAATAACACTACATATGTCATGTATTCTTATGCATACAAAACTTTACAACAACCATTATAATCTTTATTAAAGAATTGGCATTGTACAAATAAATGTTACAGGTTACTCTTACTTGGCTGATTCTATATGTTTGTATTTACATAGTTAACATTTTTATTTATATCTTATTCATATCATAGTTTTGTACTTATGTTTGTAACCATATTTTATGTTATACTTATGTTAAATATTTATAAGCTTTATTTTATTTTAATTATAAAAGTTGTTGTTAGAAACTCTTCTTAATCTTATTTTTATTTAAAGTTAAATCTTCCAAATATTTGATTTGTAACTTATATTTGCATTAGTATACTTTATATTTATATTTAATATGAATAGAATTGTGCTGTTGTAAATATTATTATCATTAACTGTATTCATATATCTGTTATTAAATGTCATTAACACATAACCTTTAATTTAATTGAATAAAATATTTTATTTTAAATATTGTTAAAAGAGTCTATTTTAAATTTTGAAATTAAAATTTCCTTTATAACACATATACAACTAATAATGTCCAAAATCTTATTTATTGGTAAATGAAAACTTGTATTTTATTTAAATTAGATTAAAAACTTATTATAATAATAGGGTCAAAATTCCGGGATGTTACATATTTGTTCGGGATTTGCTTCGACGCCTTTGGCGCTTACGATGAATCCCAAGAACTTTCCAGAGGCTACCTCGAAGTGATACTTAAGTGGATTAAGCTTCATTCCATATTTGCGGAGTATTTCAAGCATTTCGACAAGGTTATCCAAGTGATTTGCAGCTATGCATGATTTAACCAACATATTATCTACATAAACCTCCACAGTTTTCCCAATCTGATGCTTAAACATGGCGTTCACTAGTCATTGGTAGGTCACCCAAGCATTCTTTAAGCCAAATGGCATCATTTTATAACAGTATAGTCTCAGATCGGTAATGAAACTGGTATATTCTTGATCAGGTTCGTGCATCATGATTTGGTTGCATTCTGAGTATGCATCCATAAATGATAGCGATTTATGTCCAGCCATCCTATCCACCAGCCGATCGACTCTGGGCAGAGGAAAGTCGTCTTTTAGGCAAGATTTACTCAAATCCGAGTAGTCGATACAAGTTTTCCATTTTCCATTAGACTTCTTGACTAAGACCGGGTTAGATACCTCTTCGGGGTCGGTTGCGTCGTGGATAAAACCATTCACCATCAGTTTGTCTACTTCTTCTCTTAGTGCTTTGGACCACTAAGGTCCTAGACTGCGCCTTTACTACTTCACTGGCATATACTTAGGATCAATGTTAAGTGCGTGGCATGCAATCTCGGGCGATACCCCGCATATATTGGAACGCATCCAAGCAAATACATCCAAGTTGGCGCGAAGAAATTTGATGAGTTCAAGTCACGTCTTGTTTCGAAGATGTGATTCAATTTTCATGACTAATGTTGGGTCATCCATATCAACTAGGACAAACACCGTCAATTCTTCCAGTGCTACCCGTTCCTCCCCTGAACTCTTCTTTCTAGGGACTAAAGACTTATCAAATCGACTATGGTCGCCAAGCGATGGGCAACTCTATAGTTGCTATTCGGTAGGTTCACGAATATGGAAAGTTCTCCCCACATTCTTCCCCTTTTCTTTTCTTTTAGGCTCATGTAGTTCTATGATATAGCATTCTCTAGCAGCAATTTAGTCTCCTTTGATCACCTCAACTCCACTTTCCATTAGAAATTTCATAGCTAGACACCATTGAGCTAAAGCAATCCTGAAATCTGCCTAGGTGGGCTGCCTTATGAAGGCATTGTAAGCGGAAATTTCATCTGCGATCACAAAGGTTTGGCTGAGGGCGACTCTTCGGTTACATTCTCCAAGTTCTACGGGTATGTCAATCGTTCCGACAGGTTGTTTGGGTTCATTGGTGAATCCCTGAATCTTTGCTCGACAGGCATGTACATCTTTCATACTAATCTTCATTTGAGAAAAGGCATTTGAAAAGGATATTCACAGAACTGCCACTGTCTACCAATACTCATCAAATCATGGCTGGTCTAGTTCCTACTATCACGACCATGAGATCGAGCTTGGAGCTTCTATCCCTTTAGTATCTCGGTTTCGAAATACTATGTCATCGTTCAGGGTTCTCTACTACTTGGTAGGGATTCCATCTTCGATTGCAAAGCATTAATCTTTCGCAATGTGCTTTAATGAGCTCGCATACCACTCCATTTGTCCTTAATTCTTTTGCACGGGATAAGGTCCTCCAGATATTATTCCAATGTTGATTCTATGGTTAGTCCATCCAGGTCCTTCTTTGCTGGTTCCAACTTGATTCTCTCGATCTCTAAGAGCTTGAGGCGATGCGGGTTGATCAAGATTCTATGGTTTCCTCACATACTGCTGAAGCTTGTTTTTCCGAATCAACTCCTCAATCAAATTCTTTAGGTGACGACACTCATTCGTGTTATAGCCATGTGTCTCATGGAAATGGCAGTACTTTTCAGAATGCTTTTGCTATTCAGTTGCTTCCATTTTAGGTGGCTTCTTGTACTCTTACGTCCCATATGTCACAAGATAAATGTTTTCTGAAGTATCGTTGAGCAGGGTGTATTCTCTAGGCCTTAAACCTTTGGGTCGCTTGCTATTTCCATTTCGCTTGTTGGAATTCAGGTTCTTCCTTTTCTGATTCCCATTTCTTGCTACGTTCCCTTCAGCGGTCCCGGAGGTATTTATGTCTTTGTTTATCATCATACCACTCTGCTCAATGTTGGTTGGTGGTAAGTTAGTAGATTTCCTTTCTAATTCCTATGCACCTTCCAATCTCAAGTACTAGCTCAACTTTCAGTTGAAGTCTTTCCTAGTGGAAGGCTGTTTCATTTGATCCATTTCTTAAATTCACTTTCGGAGTGAATTGCATGGACTAAGGCCCTGAAAACTATATCCTCATTCGAATTACTTACTTCCGTTACCACAACGTCGAACCAACTCACGATTGACTTTAGAGATTCATTCCATCCCTGGAATAGGCTGGATAAGGACATTACATTATTTAGTTGTGCCGTGTGAAGTCGAAACTGATCAAAGAATCTTGTTGTTAGTTGATTGAAGGTGAAGATGGAGCTTGGCGGAAACCTGGTGAACCACATGGAAGCAATTCCCTCTAAGAAAATTAGGAAAAATCTACATCGAATGGAATCTGAAGCATTTGCTCCATCCATATACCAACTGTACTTATACAAGTGGTGTTTCGGGTCTCTCGTTCCATCGTAACGCAGAATAGTTGGCATAATGAACTTTTCAGGGTACCACTCATTCAGAATGTCATCGGTGATGGGTGTCCGACTTGGAATGGATCCCCATTCATCATCCACTATCTTTACTTTCATCCATTAGTCATTTGACCATTTCCATAATATATGCCTCAGATGTTCGGCAGTCTGTGGGTTGGCTGTTAGCGACTACACCAAGTGTTTGATTTTGCAAACGGTCATGGTAAGTGGGCTAAAGCCTAGGCTCTCCTATCTTCGAGAGAGCCACTCCCTCAGGGTTCCATTGGCTTGCAGTTAGTGGTAGGGGCAGTTTTGATCTTCCTAGCGTCATTGAATCCATTGATATCTCCTTCCAACTTGTCGTCGTCAAGTCGCTCAGAATCTTCCGAGTCGGAGAGATCCATAGCTATATCTTCACATGGGGTTTTCGACCCTAGACTCAAGTTTGTAACTGGTTGCCTCGCAGTTGGTGGAGTGTATGCGTTTCCTTCCATATTAATTCTTATGGTTCCATCTATCACTCCTTTCTGCTACTATTTTACGTTTCTCTTGTTTAGGCCAGAGACAGAAGAATTTTCTTGTTTTAAGCAACCGCGGGCTTTGTCATGGTTCTTGCAGTAGTATGTGACTCTAAGGTCAATAGAGCATTCAATTTGTCCATAAGAGCTCTTTTCCATCTTCTGATTAATTTCATCAACCATTTTATTTAATTTATCTCTAGTGATAACTTCATGCTAAATAGAGGATCCTAGAACCTGATCTCCAGTGTTAGCTCCCAACTGTAAATTATTGGGGTTGTTGACTTCAATTTGCTAAGGGTTTGTTTCTTCTCCAGCAATGGTAGTCTTATGGATCTTTCGAAGGTAGTTTTCCTTCTTTTAAGTGCCATTGATTCTCAACAGCAGATCTTCTGTGCAAAGATTGAGTATCTAACTATTGAACCTATTTGATTCAAAGTAGATAGCTAGATCTAAGTCTGGATTCTGTTTTCTCAGTGAAAGCACCAAAATGTTAACTCAAAAAATGGATCAATACCCTGAATTAAGTGTGATGGCACCAATGTTTATTAAGGCAAATAAAGTAGAACAAAGATTAGCAAATTATAGGAAAAGTAAAGAGACAAAAGATTTTTACAGTGGTTCGACTGCTATGTGGGAGGAGAAGAGTGAAGAATAGTTTCTGTAGAGTTACGGCAGCCAGTCCAGAAGATCTTCTTTATGTTACGGATGGGTGAGTATTTACTAGGATTGGAGAGCTATTGGGCTAGACTGCATTGCCAAAAGCTTGCATTTAAAGATACGAAGGCGCCTAGGAAATTTCGTAGTGAGTCGAGCTAATACGATGGGTCGCCACCGATCCATAGGGCATGGAACGCTAGCGATCCATGCAGTTAGCTTATTTTTGGCTCGCTTCAACTGTACATTGTTCCATGACTTTTGTAGACGCCCTTCGTGAAATTTCATGACTAGATGCTTTGTTTTGATGATGATTCATGTACAAGTTGCATTAAACTATTACTGGAATCAGACAAATGCCCACTTTTCGATCTAGCTTGCTTGGAACATCGGGAAACTTAGCAGGCATCCCTAGAAAAGATAATGCTTTATGATGCAAGAAGAATGGACGACCCTTGGACAAAATTTATGGATCGCTGGCGATCTATGGCACCCCACATCTATGTCTATACTATCCAAGAGTATTACAAAGTAATACTATCAGATAATACGAAGAAAAAGGCTACATGGTGTACACACGTGAATATTCCTTGGACTAACATTGATACATATTAAAACATCAAAATTAAGGACCAACCTCAATCTTTCTTGGCAAACAACTAACAATTTGGAGTCTGTGAGGAAATGATTTTTCACCGTTTGAACAAAATCCGAGTTTGGTTTGGTAAACGGTAGCCCAAAAAACAATCGTGAGAAGTCGTTGTGAACCGTTCTCTTTATAATTGTGCTTGCAAAATCCAAATCCCGTGTCAACGTCGACAAACAAGAATATTCATATTTTATCTGAAAGTACAAATATAAGACTCACTTGCAAGATATAAATAACCTTTGCAGAATAAGTATTCATCCAGTTGCCAATTCACAAATTGGCATTGCAAGTTACAAGTCCTTCAACTTCACTATCTAGTAACACACAATCATCATAAAAATAATAAAAAACAATCAATTTTTTGCAAGCTATTACTACTATATTAGAGCATTCCTCTAGTATCGAACTACTTTGAATAAGAGATTCTATGTTGGTTGCATCATTAAATAATATATGAACACCTATGCAGAGTTCTATTTCATAATATCGGTACCAATTTACAATTATCGTGTGCAATTTTTTTCTTCATAATATCAGTACCACTTTGAATAAAAGTTCTTTTCTTTTTCTTTTTTTTCCTTCATACAAAAGAAAAAAAGGCAGTAGTACAAATACTTACATCTGGAGCCCCATACGGTTTCCCATTAAAATCTGTAGGAACAACCTGATTATAAACAAAAGGTTGGAAAAATTAATATATTAACCATTCACAATAACAAGAATATCTAAACCAAAACGTTGATAAAAACAAAGCACCTACGGCTAAAAATCTAAACTCATTCTCCCGTTCAATCAAGGCAGGCACCTACATACAAAATACAGTAATTAACATCAACTAAACACACATTATCGATCTAAAAAAAACATTAACTCATCTGATGTTATCTAAGATATAAATATCAGATACATACCTCTTTTAATCTGATCTCAAAAATAGTTACGATCGGAGTTTCACCATGGCAGGTTTGATTGAATAAAATTGGGTGGAATTAGGGTCTGATCGAGATTTCAACATATATTTCATGCTTATTTTGGATATTGGTTAGGATCGAAGTAGTTTTTAGGGAAGATTTAAGGGTTTAAGCCTTTCTTTATTTATAGGAGAAGAGATAAAAAGTAAGAACAAAAGGCGGCTAATTACCCGCGTAATGAAAAAAATGCAAAAGTGAAGCGGGTAAATTATCTTTAGCCCGCTTAATAAAACAAATAGTGTTTATATTTTTATTTTAACCTTTTAGAATGCTTCTAATTGCACTTACAGAGGAGATGCCGTGTATGATAGCTATAAAAAGTCTATTTTCTTGTAGTGTCTGCAGCATCAGCTGTAGTCATTCTTTCTAGCGGAGTATGAGTGTTAAGAACTAGTTTTAAAAATGTAGTTGGTAGCTATACAAAATAGATAGAGGGCATGATATATTTTATTATAATCCATTATTTTTCTAAGAGAGGACAACCATAGATCCTAATGGGCGATAGAAATGCATAATCGCAAATTAAGAACATTGTTAACCTGTATATTATGATACGAACATTGTAATACTGATAAGGTGAAATAATATACTCTAGAACTATAAGTATAAATTATAAAATGCTTCCACAAACTTATGAGTTCTTATCTCTAGCTGCATCTTGGCTATGCATCGTGATTATTTCAACATCACGCTTATCTCTGGCTGCAACAAGCCTCACTTCTGCTGCATATCGTCTGCACTTTCAATATTTAGTATTAGTTCAGCCGATTTTCTACTTTTCCAGCTTTCATAAGTAAAGAGTTGATGACTTACTTATGATTTCCTCCATTGTCACTTAGATGCAACTGTAAATTAGAGATGGCGTGTAACTCATTATCTGCAAAATTCCATCCACAACCAAAATTTTAAGCAAAAATAAATAAATTCATAAGTAAATTCACTAAAGAACAAATGAAATTTCCAGAAAGTTATCAGTAAACTATGGGTATCACATTGGGCCACGTACCTAACTTCATTTCTTCCGTTGTTTCCATGCCATCCACTTCTGCTCTCTATATAGTTTGGTCTTCTATGCATTCAATTTAACAACACGGTCTAAATCAGTTCCATACAACATTAATGATTCGAAGTCTTAGTTAACTTAGCAAAGCTTACCTTCAGTGCATGATACAAAGCAATTAAATTAATGGCAGCGTCAACAGCCATCAACCTTGCATAGCCATTCCCACTGCACGTTCCGGTTTGAGCAGGAACTGTAACAAGTCTAACGCGTCGGTTTCTTCTCAATGGAAGCGTGCTTTGACCGTTCGATGCCAGGCTGAGGTGTGTATATATATATATATCTTGAATTTTTAAATGGCAATATTATAGTAGGAGCTAATCATATATAGCTTTTGGTTGAAATTTACATGAAAAATGAACCCCAGAAGAGCAGACTTTAACATCAAGCACACCACCCACACACAAACAACATTGTTTGTCTCTGATGAAATATAACAATAAAAAGATATCTAATCAAAGCTCAGTAAAAGGAGTTATTTTAACCAATCAACTATCAAATTGATAAATGTTGGCACCACTATGAGCAAACTCTTGCATGAGTGTAAAACTTGCATGACCAGTGGACAAATATACTGATGGTATCATCAAAATTACGTATTATAGAGTACTAGTTGAAATTGATAGCTCTTTTAGCTACTCAAGGTATGTTCCTTTCTTAACTGAAACTAATAACTTGTAATGCAAGAGGCAGAAAACGCATGGAATCCCCATAAATGGTCTAATTATCAAAACTTTGGACATGGTGAAAGTTATTGTCAGTTCACCAAAAGTTTGGATCCCTAAACATAATAGCCAAAGTCCAAAAACTATCATCAATGAGATGGAAGTGGATACAGATCTAAATGGAGCTGAACAAACAGTAATAAGGCTACAAGTGAAAAAATCAATCAAATGAAGTAAATGCTTTAAACAATATGGCCCAACATACGTCTAATAATGCCAAACAAAAGAGCTTAGAGACTCGATGTGCTTCAAGCAAACTGTTTATAGTTTCAGATACATAGAATATGAGTTCAAAGTCTATATCACAGCTAAATGAGGAAAATTTCGAGTTACAAATAGAACACTTACGAGACAGTATCGCTAACAATTCTGTTGCTAAATATGATGCAGCTTCGAATGTCTCCTAGATCGATGCTAATGTCTACACCATAGAAGCAAACAGCGAGTCAACCCTTGATCAATCATCTACTATTCAATATACAACCAGATTGAGGTCCATGAGAAAAAACCAGATCATATGAAATGCCCTTCGAGTTTGAAGCTTTAGTGCCTTTGGATGTTATTGAAAACCTGGCCTACAATAACATGGTTAATCAATTAAAAGCCAAAAACTAAAAAATTCAAAAAAAGCAAAGACAAATAGCCATGCAAATGTTGGTAGGAACATGAGTACTAGTTTTTCAAACAGAAGGAAAACTAAATTAGCAGAGGATTCAAGATGTACTTTCATTCATAAACGTTAAGGTATATCTTATGTTGTATGAAAAATATATGTTTAAAAACCATTTTATATTACTAATGCAAATTTCTTACATAAAACTAATCAATGGACACATGTACTAGGGAGAGATAACGATTCGAACAATTAATTATTTCCCACAACCAGTGCATTACATGCCCATATGCTAAGCCATCTTCCAACCTAATGTGTTAGGAACACTACATGTCCTGAATAGCATCAACAAAATATATTCCAAATACTAAGCATGGTATTTTAGGACCTTTTAAAAACAGTCTCCAAATCATGTTATATGTTGCTTTATCAAAAAATAGAAAAGGAAATGTTAAATCGTTTCTGTTATAAACTAAGATTTCTGTACATACCAACTTATATTATTTAATTAGACTTCAATAAAATATAGGGATTACCAGATAGAGGCACAGAGTAAACTATATTGCAAATAGCACAGCAGGAGATATTCATCTTGGCTCTCCAAAGCACTTGACAAATATGGCATAATTTACACCTTAATGGGTAAATGGAGGTAACTGACTAGTCGAAGATCGGTCGAGTATAGAACACGACAGCACATGACCTGCAGCACTATCAAGCATTAATGTTATGGAATATCACAAGAGATTAGCATTATCAAACTACTTATAAAAGAGTTGTAGAGTTACTTGTCGCATGCACTCTTTTGTCGTTAAATCAAGCTCATGATAGATGGGCCACCTCGGAAGCTCCTATGAGAGAACAAAATGCATCCATTAGCTTTCTTCGAATTAAATGAACTTCATTTGAGCATAAAAAATCCTACTCGCTTACAGTTATTTAAAAATATAGTAAGCTTCTACCAAATAATTGTAAACAATAGGGAGGTAATATGATACCTTTGCTAGACCAGAAGTTGATGTACGTGAACTGTTTGAGGATTCTTTACAGTTCCACATGCACCACCCTTCTGTAATCTTGCTGTATGGTGGAAAAACCCAGCAGTAATTGCCTTTTTTACTGCATCCAAGTCACAGGCATTTGAT
The DNA here is from genome assembly GCA_030765085.1 of Allium cepa. Classification (NCBI taxonomy): domain Eukaryota; kingdom Viridiplantae; phylum Streptophyta; class Magnoliopsida; order Asparagales; family Amaryllidaceae; genus Allium; species Allium cepa. Next base: position 227,957,994 of record CM060932.1, on the reverse strand, counting down.
GTCATTTCAATCTCAACTCTTTCTAGAAGCCATCTAATTGGTCCCTGATATCTCTAGCACGTTTCATGCTCCTCACCTAACATATAAGTGGGAAAAGGATCAAATTAGATCATCAATTAATTCTTTATATCAGATATTGGGCAACAAATTATCAACATTATTTCTCTACTACCAAATATTTCTCTACATAATTGGCCTGTAAAAAAATACACAGCCATCAAATCCTCTTCTCCATCCCACACATCCGCTTCATTTGATCTATCAATTTCAAATTTTTCCAGAACCCATAAATGCCACCACTTACTGTGTATTAACCAAAATAGTTTGCCACGTCCTATTAACAACAGTCCTTAATTTCCACAACACAAGTTTTTCTCCCTAACTTTTCATCTTACCTGATAAGCTAATATACCTCTAAAATTCCATATTATAGTTGAGCCATACGATGAAACCATTTCAGAAAGTCGGCATGCACAAAGATAAACAGAGGTGCGTTTAATATTATGCTACCCGATAATTTACAAGACCTTACTAACATGTTGTCCTTTGATTCATAACATATCTTTGGATCACTTGAATCCAACTTTTCATCGTCGTCGACTACAACGTAAATGTACACGTTACCATGCCACGACAAAAAGTGTGAAGGTTTTTTAAACTTATGAACATCACATACAAATTATATGTTTCTTTCATTAGAGCATTATTCAAATAGTGGACACTATTATGTACCAGGTGGAAGAACAAATTATACCAACTACTGATAGAATGAAGGGACAGAGTGCACATGGAAATATTTTATGTGACTATTCAGCTAGGCGGTTGCAATATCAACCGAATGATTCACTCTTTAGCATTACATCAAACCAATGCATAATGCCAACATATTTGTTGAACACCAGCCAACTTCGACCAATGATATGCACTGTTGCTTTTTATTACTCTCAATGTTACCAAAATACTACCAATAATTTTCACTCGTTGCTTTAATATTGCTAGGACCTCAATGACTAATCCAGTCAACATACCGTCAAATCGTTCTATGGTGCAATGCAACCGTATTCATTCAATATTTTACAACGTGTATGATAGGTTAAACTAAGATAAGGATTTGTGACTGTATGGATTCATTGAATATTTTACAACGTATTCATTTAGCTTTGGGTGGCTATCAATAAAATTTATATAACTGTGATATCAAGTGTTCTAAGAGAATACGTTTTGTCAAAACTTTCATTGCTGTTATTTTTATCTTGCTATATTCATACTTAAACTGATGCAACATATCATAATGAAGATAGGATAACAAGATTAATGCATACATCAATGCAACTATACATTTTTTTTAAATGGAATATACCTTGTCATGTAATTAAAAATTGGATTAAGATAGTTCATTAGTTTATTTGTATAAGAAAAATATGGTTTAATTTAAGAGGATTTGCATTTTTAGTAGAACGGGGCAATTACGAAAGATATAAATAAAAGCACTTTGGCTGGTACTTACAATTGTGTCATTCGCTTTTTCTTCTACAGGATATGCAAACCTTGTGCCAGCTTATTCTATGTGGAACACCACTGATTTGAAGATTTCCTATATGTTGAAAGAAATCTATCTGATTAGGAAAAAATGATTAAATTCGGTAAGTTAAAAACAAAAATAATTATACTCTACTAAAGAAAAATACTAAGCAACAAATTTGTTATATCTTGATCATAGTATCTATATTGCACGGCCTACCAATGGCTTTAATGTACAAACTACAAATTGTCAGGTGGGAACCATAGAAAATTTTGACATTAACTTAATGAGGAGAAAATTGATCTACAAACCAATTTACTTGACTTAACACAAATTGTACATAACAATAATTCAATATAATCCTTATTAAGATACAAACAGGCTATCACTGACAAGCTGCATTATACCACGACAGTTACATTATGTATAATAATGTTTGTGATATGGATGGCATTTATACAAATTGAAACCAAGTATAAGCTTTACATAGACATATCTTGATTGCCTTGTTGTTTAGCCTAGTTTCTAATCAATTCATCACAGTCATTTCGTCAAAGAAATTACAAAGAAAAAGGCATTTAATTGACAATTTGCATTCAAATGTAGAAGACATAATATATCAATACCCTTATTTTAAACAGTTTATTGAAATTGCTTCAGTATAAAAAGCTTTGGAAACTTGCTTGCACATGTTTCAAATGATGCTGCTGCCTTGCCACATATGGCTGCTCTCGTTGCCCAGTCCTACTATTTTCTAATTGCAGCTGAAACACATGCTCCCTCCTTAAATCACCCAACCCTCCTCCCCCCAGGCAACCCCAAACTAAAATAGCTCCTCTGAATACCTAACCTATCAGGCCAATGTTGAAAATTTCAATAACTCGACAAGATTTCAAAATTTTTAGATCAATTTACAAAGTTGCATAGTAAATATATGTAGGAACTGAATTAAAAGTTCACAAATTCAAAAAGAAGGAAAAGCTTTTAACAAAAATCAAGAATTAACCACATACACAAGTAAGAATTTGTAGATAAAATCGAGCAACTTAGGGTTTTCAGAGAGAAGCTGAACAAAATTGAGAAACAAAAGAAACTTACTTGTAACCCTACTGGTCATAGAAACTTTGAGCGAGATGGTAGATCCGAAGGTTGCATTGATGAAGGAAAGAGCGAGTTAGGGTTTCTAAAGGGAGGAGGAGGACGAAAGAGGGGTTTCGAATGTTCAAGGCGGTTGATACTGGGATATGAAAGTAGGAGGGAATGGAAAAGTTTAGCCCGCTTTAACTTTTCAATTTTAGGTTTATTTAGATGCGGAGCATATCTTACGACCAAACGCTGTGTTTTTGAACATAAATAACTAACGACAGCAAGTACCATTCAAACGCTGTTTAATCTGCTTTTGTAGTGCAATTTTTGTTGTAGTGATATGTTGATCTACTAACCATATACATCCACATATATCCACATAAGAACCAAACAGAAGACTGACAGCACATCTACTTGCTCTAGGAGCGACACGCGGTCTATATGACACGACTCATACAGTCATCGGTTACCATTACCTCTTCTCTCTCGGTATCGTGACAATGATCCACCATAGACTTGACAACGCCTAGCCTCTTCGGCCACAACTACCGATATGTACCCCAATGGTAACTGACTATTGGCCTATGCGACATAAGAGGAAACCAACTATTAATATCATGATGCGCATCAAATATCATAACAACAATGGTGTCGCGGATCTGGGATGAGACCCTACGATCAAGCCACCAGGGTGGAAATTGGCCAATCTGGCTCATTCCTGAAACATAAAGAAAGTCAGACAAAGATAGACAGACATATAATGTACACAACTATGTGGCTAACAAGTAGCCTCCTTACATATTCACCACGGCGAGTCACCTACACACACCACATACCCCCGTATGAGTGTCATCCACGAGCAATGAATGACTGAATAAATAACACAACGGCTTCCCATACCTCCTTGTGTTACTAGTCCATTTATTCAGTTCTCCCACATCACACTCGCTCTTCTTGATTCTATATAACAAGTCCAAATAATAACCGAAAAAGTGTTACCGAAAGTCGCATACCAGAAGGTATCACCAAACCGTTTATTTATATTTCTCGTCACATAGAATAAATAATAATAAATCAAATAGAAAGGATGTCATCACTGTATCATATTAAGTTAGGTAACCAATTCAATATCAATGGTGAATCATTCATATAATTCAATACAATATAAATGAAGTAAAATTAGAAAACAAGATAAAACGGATCAATCAAAAAGACATATGAATTAAACAAACAAATTATTGTTCAATAATAAATCAATTGCATCATATAATTTTATATAACAAAATTAACACTTAAAATTGGTTAATAAGCAATAATTATATATTCTAGAATTAATAAGATAATTAACTAAACCCGAATACACGGTATTCTATATAATAAACAATTAATTCCTTAACCTTATAGAAATTAGTCAATTATTAATTATTTACTAATAACCATTAGCAAACCAATATCAATCTCCAAAATAGATTATAAAATTGAATATTACTAAAAATAATTTCATAATTTTTGTAATTAAATACTATTTTGAATAACTAGAAAAAACATCCAATTTTAAATTAATTTATTCTTAATCAAATAAATTTATTTTCAAAACATAAATTATATATATATATTAAAATTTCATATCTCTATAAATGACAACTAAGAACAATATAAATAATATAATGAAAACCAGTTTTACTCCTTTTTATTGTAGCCAAAAATGTGTAAATATATATATCCACACTAAACTAACAAACCAACGTAAATACAAAGGAAATTCACCCCATCGGCCATTAACAAAACACCACACAAACAATAGTAAAAATAAGAAGAAAAACTACGGCCCAATACAATCAGAAGGAAGCCCATTAACCATGCATATATGAAAAGAGAAGAAAACTTCAGTAAGAAATTCCAAGTTTGATTGACTACAATGTATATGTACCTGACCTGCTCTCTTTTTTTAAAAATAGTTAAAGGGCCAAGCCCAACAAAAGCGGGCATCAAATGATGAACCCGAAACTCAACAAGCAAAAAGATAAAACCCTAAACAACATAGGGTTGCCGACAAAAACACTTGAAAACCAAAGCCAAAACAATGGCGACGAGAAAAAAGAAAAGCGAAAACAGATCTATCTCGTATTCTCATTCCTACTACTCTCGCCTCTCTCCCAGTAAGAAAGACACTGGTTGAATTTATTTCTCATGCTGTTATCTGCTTTGTTTGAGTTGATGTGGTTTCTCGATGCAAAGTTGTGATTCATGTGGCTATGATTTACAGATTGGTGTCAACGCGACCCAGATCTGTAGATTTGCAGCTGATATCACCATCTTCAGAATGATTGTTGGTGAAAGACTCGTAATTGACTCGACTGTTACACCGATGAATGTTAGAATCAGTTTGATAAGCCTTCAGATTGTGGAGATAAAGTTCAATATGCTTGCTGCCAGCCTCTTTGCTCCAATAATCCGTAAGGAAATCGAATCTGGTTTGGTTTTTGATTTTTTTCTTTGATTTCTGGAGAATTATTTTGTGATGTTCCAGAATTTCAAACCCAATTTAAATGTGATAATCTTTTTAATAAATTGATTAAAATTGATAAAATTGTTATTCTAAATGATAATAATAATTGTGTTGTAAATGTATTAATTTTAATTGGAATTAATATATACAAGTGGAAATAGATTTGTTAAAATTATATGTACATATTAAATTTGATTTCTAATTTGTATTTGAAATTTAATTTGAATTTGGGTATTTAAATTGAAATTCAAAATATGGTTATTTCTATCTTAAATCATACTTTGAGTATAAAGTGTATTTTTTTTTATGATTTTATTTTGAATATAAAATTTGATTTATATTTATTTCTTTTAAAAAGAATCGATTTATATAAATTAAAAATGTATTTAAAAATTAGAAAATTAATTATAAAAACATTTAAAAATACATTTTGCATGAGAATTACATATGTTAATTCATGAATCACTCTAATGACATGTGTTAAGTAAATAATCATGTTTAGTGACAAGTGTCACATTTATAAATTATTTTCTTTAATTTTAATAAAACAAAATTTAATCTATAAAAGGTTATTTCATCTTCTTCATCTAAATTTTCCCATCTCATTTTGAAAAAGCAAGAATAAATCTCTACTTCAACTACAAATCTGAAAAATTCATCAATTTCCACTCTCTCAACCAAAAAAATTAAAACAAGAATCCAAGTTTATTTCAAACTTCCAAATCCACAAGTAAAATATACAAAATCCTGTAAAAAATCAAATTCTAGTAAAAGCCAATCCAAAGCTCTCCTCAGTTTCAAATCTTAAGTTCTGATTGAATTCAAGTTGAAAAGCAAACAAACTACTTCATCAGGCATTTCCAGTTTAAGATCTGCAGATCATCTTTTTCCAGATTTTTGCAAATTTTTGGTCTCTGCTTGGAATAAGTTTTAGGTGAGTAAACTTTTAATTGGAAAACTTAAGTAATAAAATTTGTGCATGTGAATTTTTGAGATGTTAGATGACTTACATGTATGTATGTATATATATATATAGGTGAAATCTTTGTGTATATTTTGTATTAAACTGTGCATGTTCAAACTGTCTGATACTTCTCTGTTTTCCAGTTATTGAGTAAAACTAAAACAAAAATTCAAATTTTCCTTAACAAATCACTGTTAGGCTTTGAGTACAAACACTGTATGTTTATTTAAACATAAATTAAATCTTAAAATTTTATTCAAATAAATTTTGTTTGAATATTTCCTGAAATCAAGATGATACAGTAAGAATTTTTAATAACATGTTAAAATCAAGTATTGTAATTTGTTGATTCAATTTTATATCTTGAATCAACTTTGGGAAACATGAATTTTAAAGTAAAAATCATGATTTTTAAATTGGGTTTGACACAGTATTTCGATGATGACCCGAAGTTTGTTTCTGGGTAAATTCTGGTGACTGGGTAGGTTCTAGGGGTCGAGGCTTGGGTCGGAGTTGTAATGGTGAACGATGAATCTGAGAAAAATAGTGGAGGAGGAGTTTGTTCACCATGGAGTCGGAAATTTTTGATTTCGTTTTTAACCATAGTTTGGTCTGGGTTCATAGATTTGGTCGCGGTGAATTCGTGAGTGCATCAAACTTGGCCTAATTTAACGAGGATGCACCGGAGTCGTGATCGAAGTCATAAGCAGTGGCGCAGCGTTCCTGGTGGTGTGGATGGCCGTGATGGGATGATTTTCTAGTGAAATTATGGGTTCAGGTTCGACAGAGATACTCGATTTTGTTTCGAGCTTTGCGATTTGGGTTTGAGGGTTGGAAATGGATGAGTGCTTGATCGCCGACGTGTAGGGGGTGTCGCCGTTGGTATCGATGTCGTTGGTGACCTGTGCACGTGCACAGTAGCATTGTCGTTCCGGAATTTGTTGAGTTCGTGTGCGTTTGGGATGTTTCTCGAAGTGATAATCGGGTTGGGAAAGTCTTTGCTCGAGTTAGGGCACGGGATGATGCTGTAGTTTTGTTCGTGCTTAGGTTTGTGTGTGTAGGTGTTTTCTTTCCAGATTCATAAAATTTAAGTTTTAACTTAAGTAAGTTTTAGAAAAAATGGATGGAAGATGAGGAAGGGAGCCCGAGTTGGACTCTAGTTTGATCAAGATTGGGTAGGTCGAACCCAAAGCAAATGATGTTTAAAAAGTTTTTTTCAAAACTCGTTTTAAAATTTAAAATTTAAAATTTATTTAAAATACCTTTTGATAATGTTAAACTATTTAATTTAAAGTAATTTATACTTTGATAACTAAATTTTGAGATGATTTTGTATTCTTTTAAATTTAACTTTTAAAAAGTAATTAAGTTTAAACAAAATGGAAATGTTTTAAATATGTAATCATTTTAAGTAATTAATGAAATTGATTTGTTTGAAAGTTAATTAAGTTTTTACGGTTAAAAATTACTTTAATTAATAAAGTAATTAAAGTTAAATTAATTAACAATTTTAGATTAATTAATTTACAAAGGTCTAATTAATTAGTTATGGATTAATTAATTGATAATTAAGAATTAAATTAAATTATAATTAATTAAATAAATAAATATTAATTAATAAATGATTAGTGATTAATTAATTAAGTGATTAGTGATTAATTAATTAAGTGATTAGTGATTAATTAATTAATAATTAAGAATTAATTAATTAATTAATTAGAGTTAATTAATTAAGTAATTAAACATTAATTAATTTATAATTAATAGTTAATTAATTTATGATTAAGAATTAATTAATTAAATGATTAAGGTTAATCAATTATAATTAATTAAGTAATTAAGATAAATTAATTAAGCAATTAATTAAGATTAATTAATTGTAAATTAAGGGTTAGTTAGTAATCAATTAAGGAATGATTAATTTTTAATCAAGTTTTAATAATGAATAATTAGAGATTATTAATTAATAGTTAAATGTTAATTAATTAATTAATTAATTAATTAAAGATTTATTAATTGATAATGAGGATAATTAAGAAGTGATTAATTAATTAAATGATTGTGATTAATTAATTAATGATTGGTTAAGCAAGGTAAAGTGATTAGTTCTTAAGTAATTAATTTAATTTGAATTAAATTAATTATAATATGAATTAGAGATATGCTTGCTTATGGATGATTGTTGTGAATTGAATGTTTGAATTTGGTTGATATCCGTTGGATGATAGTCTGAAATATTATGTGATGAGATATTGAATATATCTGTGATAGATGTTGTTATTATCTATGGATAATGTTGTGTGAATTCAATGTTTAAAATTGAATTGAATTGTTTAAATCTTTAAACAACTTGACCTTTAAGATGACGTTTGGATTTCGATGAGACCGGGATCGGGAATCAAGTTTGATTTTTCGAAAACCACATCGATCCAAGTTAAACGTTAGGTCGTGACATCTCTAAGTGAAGATCGAAATGGAGTTTCAAAGTGCAAGGGTTATTATCGTTAACTCTGAGGGTGATTCCAAAATGAGTGTAACGAAATAATGCCTTCGGTTTCGTTCGAACCCGAAACGAACTTGTATGGATTGAATGCTTTCAGCACATCGTCGGGTGGATGATGAGCATTCTAAGAGATATGTTCTATAAAGGTAATCGTAGCCTTAAGCATCATCAACCGGGAATGGCTAAAAAAGGGGAGGTGCGGCAAGGCTAAGTGGGTCATGCCCAAGTAGGACGAGATTTTTCCCTGTCTAGAAGTCCCTTATTATTCGGCTGTGTGGGCAGTTGTTGCCCACAACTGCGGAGTTGTCTTGTTCGGAGCTGTCCGGTAAGAGATGGTTCCGGCCTTGTGTTGCAGGGGAGTTAGGGTGGCTCCTCGGTACGGTGATCTAGGCCACGTACTGTGACGTGCAGTACCCCAGTAGCCCTACCATTGTATGGAATCCAATCTCCATTAAGTGCTTGTACGGTTTTGATTGTGCCCAACTATGTTGGAACGTGAGATGTAAGCATTCCAACTATTTCTGTATTTTATTTTGAAAACCCTAGACCCTATTATAATATCACTGGAATTCCTATCAAATGTTTTGGTTAGCGTAAGGTAAAAACTTACCCATGTTTATGTGTGGAAGTCTTACGTGATACCTTTTATTTTCAAATGATTTTAAAGTTAAACAACTTTAACCTGTTTACTCACACCAGACCCGTGTCTGATCCAGAGTTTATTTTGTTTTTCATAAACTCTTGGGTACTCAAATTTTTATGAGTGGCTAAGTGATCAGGTTGGGATTGGCAAATGTTTTGGAGCTGGAGGTGGAGTCCAGACGTATTTATCTATCTATCCGCTGTAGTGACATTTTGATGTTGTATTTTGGGTTGTATGGTTTGGAAGACTCTTATAAATGTCTAATGTAATGAAGTCGTATTATTTTGTGTACTCTGATATGTAAAACTTAATATTATTTTTGTTCCGTTTCCGCTGTGAGATTCTGGTGTTGTTGTTCTTTTCTTTCTATCTTTTCTATTTCTATCTCTTTCTTTTCTTATCGATGATACGTCTTTCTGGGGATTGAAAGACGGGTCGTCATAATTGGTACCAAAGCATAGGTTGAGAAACACCTAGGCTCTGGAAAAGTATCTATCTTGAGAGTGCGTATTTGTAATTTTCTTATATAACTATATCCCTATCTAAGTTGGTTGGGTTACCTGTCCAGGTAGCCAGAATGAGTTCACGAGGCAGAAGGGGAAGGGTTGTAGGAAGTACATCAACCAATGATAGAAGTGGTCAGGCTGATAATGAGGTTGTTAATCTAGTACCGCCTCCAGTCAATTTTGCTGCTTTATGCAAGGACTTCGTCAACCTTGGAGGAGGACCATTTAAAGGGTCGGAGACTATAATTGAGGTCCAAGCATGGTTACTCTCTTGTGAGAGAATCTTTAAGAGCATGAAATTATCGGATGAGCAGAACAGGGTAATGGCTTCGTGGCAATTACAAGGAGGTGCTCCTGCCTGGTGGGATGCAGTGGCAGCGAATGTCACGGAGGACGATATGTCTTGGGAAGAGTTTAAGGAGTTGTTTGAGGAGATATTCATGCCTACAGCAGGGAAAACTCGTCTTTATCAGGATTTTCTGAATTTAAAGCAAGGAAGCATGACTATAGCGGAGTATGAGACCAAATTCAACGAGTTATCTTGCTATGGTCCAGGGCTTATAGACACTCCTCTAAAAAAGAACGAGATGTTTGTGCAAGGATTGAGGCCAGAGTTTCATGAAAGGATGACGGCGCACTTAAAAGGATCTTTTGTGGAGTTAATTGATATGGCGTTAAGATATGTGGATATGATGAATAAGAGATCAGTGGCACGAGTTGATGCATCAGGAGTGAATTCTTCTAACCCAAATAAGAGGAAATTCAATCCCAATTGGAAGAAGCAAAACAAGAAGAAGTATGGAAGCAACAATGGACCACGCAAGTGCTATAATTGTCAGCAAGTTAGGCATTTGGAAAATCAGTGTCCTCAAGAAAGAAAGTAGCAGCAACCGCATTATAGTGGACCAGGTTCAGCTTTGGTTCAGAAATCTCTTTGTTTCAACTGCCATCAACCGGGTCATATGATCAAGGATTGCCCGCTCCTTCATGAAGTCCGGCAGAATAAGGTATTTGCTTTGGAAGGTGCGCCATCAACTTCATCTAAGGGTAAGGGAGTATTGGAAGGTACATTACTTTTAGATGGCAAGTATATTAATGTTTAGTTTGATTCTGGTGCTTCTTTAAGTTTTATTTCTCTGGAATCTATAGCGAAGTTCTTTTTTACCCCTAGTACTGTAGATAATCCCGTCTGTGTATCTAATCCTATAGGGGGGTAACCAAATTAGATAGGATCTGTAAGGATTTGAGAATCTCCTATCTATCCCATAGTTTTTCTTATGACCCTTATGTGTTGGATTTTAAAGAGTTTGACCTTATATAGGGGATGGATTGTCTTAATAAGTATAAGGCTGTCTTAAATTGTGATGAGAGAACAGTTTCGTTGGAAACTGATCTGGGTAGGATTGCTAGAGTATTGTGTGATAACTTTGGAATACACTTGATTAGTCTTTTACATGGAGTTGAGACTTCTCAAGAGGAGGTTGAAGATATCGAAGTGGCCCAAGATTTCTCTGATGTATTCGAGGAAGTTAAGTGTTTACCTCCGCACCGAGAAAAAGAGTTTCGTATAGATTTGGCTCCAGGAGCAGTACCCGTAATTCAGCCTAGTAGGACGATGGATCCTAGGGAAAGGGAAGAACTAGTGAAGCAAACTCAAGATCTGTTGGAGAAGGGATTGATTAGGCCTAGTTTTTCTTGTTGGGACTCTGCTGCGATGTTTATCACCAAGTCGGATGGGTCGCTAAGGTTCTGCATAGACTATCGAGAGTTGAACAAAGTGACCATTCGAAATAAGTATCCTCTTCCTCGTATTGATGATCTCTTCGACCAGCTGCATGAAGCTTCAGTCTTTTCTCAATTGGATTTAGCATCAGGTTTCCATCAATTAAGGGTAGCCGAGGACAGTATTCCCTTAACTGCATTTAGGGGACCTAATTGTTTCTATGAGTGGTTGGTTATGCCTTTATGATTAACCAACGCTCCTGCTTACTTTTTCGGCCTGATGAACCGAGTCTTTCATGATGTATTAAATAAGTTCGTTTTGGTGTTCATCGATGATATCTTTGTCTACTCTAAGTCGGAAGAAGAGCACAAGCAGCACTTGAGAATAGTATTGGAAACTATGAGAAGACATGTTCTGAAGGCAAAGTTCTCTAAGTGCCAGTTTTGGAAATCAGAAGTACAATTTTTGGGACACATTGTTTCTGGTGAGGGAATCTCTGTAGATCCAGCAAAGGTGGAGACTATTTTGGAGTGGAAGCAACCTCGGACACCAACTGAAGTTCGCAGTTTTCTGGGATTGGCCGGTTACTACAGGAAGTTTATTAAGGATTATTCCAAAATCTCTTCGCACCTAACTAAGCTAATAAGGAAGGGAGCTAAATTCAAGTGGACACCGGAATGTGAGGAGGCTTTTCAGAATCTGAAGGCAAAGTTGCCCAGTGCTCCTGTGTTGGGTATTCCGGATGGGAAGAGCAAGTTTGAGGTTTATACCGATGCCTGTATAGTTGGATTGGGAACAGTTCTAATGCAAAATGGTAGGGTAATTGCGTATGCGAGTCGGCAATTGAAGCCACATGAAAGGAACTACGCTATGCACGATCTAGAGCTGTTGGCCATTGTTTTTGTTTTAAAGATATGGAGGCACTATCTTTTGGAAGAGAAGTTCGAGTTATTTACGGATCACAGATCGTTGAAATATCTTTTCTCTCAAAAAGATCTTAGTCTAAGATAGCGACGATGGGTCGAGTTTTTGGCATCATATGATTTGGATATTTTGTATACCCCAGGGAAGGCAAATGTTGTGGCAGACGCTCTCAGCAGGAATGCAGTTCTTTCTCTTTTGGAAGTTGTTCCGTCTCTCCTGGAAAGAATCATAAGCAAGCAAATGGAGGATAGATCTTTTGAAGAACTGATTCTTTGAACCAAGGATGGTCGATATTCGGATTTCAAGGTGGACAATCAAGGAGCATTGAGGATTAATGGTCGTTTGTGTGTACCTGATCTAGATAGATTGAGGCACGAAGTCTTATCTGAGAGTCATCGCTCCAGATTAAATATCCATCCAGGAATCTCAAAGATGTATAAAGATATTAGAAGAGTTTTCTGGTGGCCAAACATGAAGAAAGATGTAGCTGCTTTCGTTGATAGTTGTGCTATCTGCCAGCAAGTTAAAGGAGATCAGCAGAAGTCAACCGGTTTGTTGCAACCTTTAAAAATCCCTATGTGGAAGTGGGAGATGATTTCGATGGATTTCATCAACGGTTTGCCTAGAACCAAGAAGGAAAATGAAGGAATATGGGTGATCGTTGATCGTCTAACCAAAAGCGCCCATTTTATACCAGTTAAGGCAACCCGTACTGCAGCTTCTCTGGCGGATATTTTCTTGAGAGCGATAGTCAGATTGCATGGTGTTCCAGTTAGTATAGTAAGTGATCGAGATCCTATCTTCACTAGCAAATTTTGGGAGGCTTTGCAATCAGCTATGGAAACAAGTTTGAGATTGAGTACATCATATCATCCCCAGACAGATGGGCAGACGGAAAGGCTTAACTGAATTCTAGAAGATATGCTGAGAGCCTGTGTATTGGATTTTGGTGGATCTTGGGAAGACCATCTACATCTTATGAAATTCTCTTATAATAACAGTTACCAAGCAAGTATTAAGATGGCTCCCTATGAAGCTCTGTATGGAAGACCGTGTAGATCCCCAACCCGTTGGATAGAGTCGAAAGACCGTCTTGTGCTTGGACCAAATCTGATCCGTGAAGCATCTTCTAAAGTTGGGCTTGTCAAGAAAAGGATGAGAGCTGCTCAGGATCATCAAAAGAAATATGCAGATAAAAGACGAAGACAATTGGAGTTAGAGATTGGTGATTTTGTCTTTGTCAAAGTTTCCCCGATTAAAGGAGCAGTAAGATTTGGGAAGACAAGGAAACTTGCCCCAAGATATATTGGTCTGTTCCGAGTACTCGAGAGGATTAGTGCCGCAGCATACAAGATTGAATTGCCAGTCCAGATGGCTGGAATTCACAATGTTTTCCATGTATCTCATCTACGAAAATACGTGCATGATCCATCTCTTATTGTGGAGCCAGCTGTGCGGGAAGACTTAGAGGTTGAGCTGGACTTATCAGTTGTCAGACATCCTGTTCAGATTGTTGACTAAGACGAGAGACAACTCAGAAGCAGGATAGTGAAGCTTGTTAAAGTCCAGTGGAGTAAGGATCCCAGAGATTGTACTTGGGAGACTCTGGATAGTTTTAGGAAGGCTTATCCGGATATGTGTCCGGATAGCTAGCGATGTTTGTATTGGATGTATTGTTGTTTGGATGTTTTGTTTGATTGGTTGCTAGTGTATGGATGATATGTATGCTTGAATTGTTGAAATGAAATGAAAATTTTGGATTATCTTTTGTTTAAATTTCGGGGACGAAATTCTTTTAAGGGGGAAGGAATGTGATATTCCGGAATTTCAAACCCAATTTAAATGTGATAATCTTTTTAATAAATTAATTAAAATTGATAAAATTGTTATTTTAAATGATAATAATAATTGTGTTGTAAATGTATTAATTTTAATTGGAATTAATATATACAAGTGGAAATAGATTTGTTAAAATTATATGTACATATCAAATTTGATTTCTAATTTGAATTTGAAATTTAATTTGAATTTGGGTATTTAAATTGAAATTTAAAATATGGTTATTTATATCTTAAATCATACTTTGAGTTTAAAGTGTATTTTTCTATGATTTTATTTTCAATATAAAATTTGATTTATATTTATTTCTTTTAAAAAGAATTGATTTATATAAATTAAAAATGTATTTTATAATTAGAAAATTAATTATAAAAACATTTAAAAATGCATTTTGCATGAGAATTACATATGTTAATTCATGAATCACTCTAATGACATGTGTTAAGTAAATAATCATGTTTAGTGACAAGTGTCACATTTATAAATTATTTTCTTTAATTTTAATAAAACAAAATTTAATCTATAAAAGGTTATTTCATCTTCTTCATCTAAATTTTCCTATCTCATTTTCTAAAAGCAAGAATAAATCACTACTTCAACTACAAATCTGAAAAATTCATCAATTTCCACTCTCTCAACCAAAAAAATTAAAACAAGAATCCAAGTTTATTTCGAACTTCCAAATCCACAAGCAAAATATACAAAATCCTGTAAAAATCAAATTCCAGTAAAAGCAAATCCAAAGCTCTCCTCAGTTTCAAATCTTAAGTTCTGATTGAATTCAAGTTGAAAAGAAAACAAACAACTTCATCAGGCATTTCCAGTTTAAGATCTACAGATCATCCTTTTCCAGATTTTTGCAAATTTTTGGTCTTTGCTTGGAATAATTTTCAGGTGAGTAAACTTTTAATTGGAAAATTTAAGTAATAAAATTTGTGCATGTGAATTTCTGAGATGTTGGATGACTTGCATGTATATATATATAGGTGAAATCTTTGTGTATATTTTGTATTAAACTGTGCATGTTCAAACTGTCTGATACTTCTCTGTTTTCCAGTTACCGAGTAAAACTAAAACAAAAATTCAAATTTTCCTTAACAAATCACCGTTAGGCTTTGAGTACAAACACTGTATGTTTATTTAAACACAAATTAAAGCTTAAAATTTTATTCAAATAAAATTTGTTTGAATATTTCCTGAAATCAAGATGATACAGTAAGAAATTTTAATAACATGTTAAAATCAAGTATTTTAATTTGTTGATTCAATCTTATATCTTGAATCAACTCTGGAAAACATGAATTTTAAAGTAAAAAATCATGATTTTTAAATTGGGTTTGAGACAGTATTTCGATGATGACCCGAAGTTTTTTTCTGGGCAAATTCTGGTGACTGGGTAGGTTCTAGGGGTCAAGGCTTGGGTCGGAGTTGTAATGGAGGGTCGGAAATGGATGAGTGCTTGATCGCCGACGTGTAGGGGGTGTCGCCGTTGGTATCGACGCCGTTGGTGACATGTGCACGTGCACAGTAGCGTTGTCGTGCCAGAATTTGTTGAGTTCGTGTGCGTTTGGGATGTTGCTCGAAGTGATAATCGGGTTGGGAAGGTCTTTGCTCGAGTTAGGGCACGGGATGATGCTGTAGTTTTGTTCGTGCTTAGGTTTGTGTGTGTAGGTGTTTTCTTTCTAGATTCATAAAATTTTAGTTTTAACTTAAGTAAGTTTTAGAAAAAATGGAAGGAAGATGAGGAAGGGAACCCGAGTTGGACTCGAGTTTAATCAAGATTGGGTGGGTCGAACCCAAAGCAAATGATGTTTAAAAAGTCTTTTTCAAAACTTATTTTAAATTTTAAAATTTATTTAAACTACTTTTTGATAATGTTAAACTATTTAATTTAAAGTTATTTATACATTGATAACTAAATTTTGAGATGATTTTGTATTCTTTTAAATTTAACTTTTAAAAAGTAATTAATTTAAACAAAATGGAAATGTTTTAAATATGTAATAATTTTAAGTAATTAATGAAATTGATTTGTTTGAAAGTTAATTAAGTTTTATGGTTAAAGATTACTTTAATTAATGAAGTAATTAAAGTTAAATTAATTAATAATTTTAGATTAATTAATTTATAAAGGTCTAATTAACTAGTTATCGATTAATGAATTGATAATTAAGAATTAAAATAAATTATAATTAATAGATAATTAATTAAATAAATAAATA
Source organism: Allium cepa (assembly GCA_030765085.1). NCBI lineage: Eukaryota > Viridiplantae > Streptophyta > Magnoliopsida > Asparagales > Amaryllidaceae > Allium > Allium cepa. The sequence goes on along the minus strand of CM060932.1, from coordinate 227,941,553 downwards.
TTAATTAATAAATGATTAGTGATTAGTTAATTAAGCGATTAGTGATTAATTAAGTAAGTGATTAGTGATTAATTAATTAATAATTAAGAATTAATTAATTAAATAATTAGAGTTAATTAATTAAGTAATTAAACATTAATTTATAATTAATAGTTAATTAATTTATGATTAAGAACTAATTTATTAAATGATTAAGGTTAATCAATTATAATTAATTAAGCAATTAAGATAAATTAATTAAGCAATTAATTAAGATTAATTAATTGTAAATTAAGGGTTAATTAGTAATCAATTAAGGAATGATTAATTTTTAATCAAGTATTAATAATGAATAATTAGAGATTATTAATTAATAGTTAAAGGATAATTAATTAATTAATTAAGGATTTATTAATTGATAATGAGGATAATTAAGAAGTGATTAATTAATTAAATGATTGTGATTAATCAATTAATGATTGGTTAAGCAAGGTAAAGTGATTAATTCTTAAGTAATTAATTTAATTTGAATTAACTAAATTAATTATAATATGAATTAGAGATACACTTGCTTATGGATGATTGTTGTGAATTGAATGTTTGAATTTGGTTGATATCTACTGGATGATAGTATGAAATATTCTGTGATGAGATATTGAATATACCTATGATAGATGTTGTTATTATCTGGATAATGCTGTGTGAATTCAATGTTTAAAATTGAATTGAATTGTTTAAATCCTTAAACAATTGACCTTTAAGATGGCGTTTGGATTTCGATGAGACCGGGATCGGGAATCAAGTTTGATTTTCCGAAAACCACATCGATCCAAGTTAAACGTTAGGTCGTGACATCTCTAAGTGAAGATCGAAATGGAGTTTCAAACTGCAAGGGTTATTATCGTTAACTCTGAGGGTGATTCCAAAATGAGTGTAACGAAATAATGCCTTCGGGTTCGTTCGAACCCGGAACGAACTTGTATGGATTGAATGCTTTCAGCACATCGTCAGGTGGACGATGAGCATTCTAAGAGATATGTTCTATAAAGGTAATCATAGCATCAAGCCTCATCAACCGAGAATGCCTAAAATAGGGGAGGTGTAGCAAGGCTAAGTGAGTCATGCCCAAGTAGGACGAGATTTTCCCGTGTCTAGCAGTCCATTATTATTTCGGCTGTGTGGGCAGTTGTTGGCCACAACTGCGGGGTTGTCTTGTTCGTAGCTGTCCAGTAAGGGATGATTCTGGCCTTGTGTTGTAGGGGAGTTATGGTGGCTCCTCGGTATGGTGATCTAGGGCACGTATTGTGACGGGCGGTACCTCAGCAGCCCTACTATTGTATGGAATCCAATCTCCAATAAGTGCCTGTATGGTTTTGATTGTGCCCAACTATGTTGGAACGTGAGATGTATGCGTTCCAACTATTTCTGTATTTTATTTTGAAAACCCTAGACCCTATTATAATATCACTGGAATTCCTATCAAATGTTTTGGTTAGCGTAAGGTAAAAACTTACCCATGTTTATGTGTGGGAAGTCTTACATGATACCTTTTGTTTTCAATTGATTTTAAAATTAAACAACTTTAACCCGTTTACTCACACCAGACCCATGTCTGACCCGGAGTTTATTTTGTTTTCCATAAGCTCTTGGGTACTCAAATTTTTATGAGTAGCCAAGTGATCAGGTTGGGATTGGCAAATGTTTTGGAGCTGGGGCTGGAGTCCAGACGTACTTATCTATCTATCCGCTGTAGTGACATTTTGATGTTGTATTTTGGGTTGTATGGTTTGGCAGACTCTTATAAATTTCTAATGTAATGAAGTCGTATTATTTTGTGTACTCTGATATGTAAAACTATGTAATGGATATGTGTAATATTATATTTTGTTCCGTTTCCGCTGTGAGATTCTAATGTTGTTGTTCTTTTCTTTCTATCTTTTCTATTTCTATCTCTTTCTTTTCTTATCGATGATACGTCATTCTGGGGATTGAAAGACGGGTCATCACATATTTTGCTATCGTTCTCGATAATAATCCATCTTTGCTCTTAGGACAGCTTAGATTTGTTGTGAGTACGATTATTTCTCTCTTTCCAAATATGATAAACAATAGAAGTTATTAGAACATGTGCAAGATCTCTTTCAAGCGATTTACTTTTGAAATGATTGTTGATATCTATAATAATTTGATTTAGCTCCATGCTATTTTTGTTGCACATACTCAGCTTCGTTCTGATTTGGCTCCATATATAGTAACTGCTTTCAAAGTCATTAATGTCAGGATTGTTTAAATTATGCTTAGTAGCTTCATAGTTTTCTTGATGCTTGATTGTTTTCCTGCTGAGAATTTGAAAGTCGAATTAAATGCTGTTCCAAAGTTGAATACTGCTTCTCTCAATGTTTTATGAAGTCTTTGATTTTTTTTCTTTCCATATATGGTATATGACCGTGGTTAGCATAATAGATGCTATTTTGAAGTCCTTTGATTTTGGTTTGTATCTGCTCTGAATATAATGAATACTTTCTCCTATGTTTTGAATAGATTGATGTTGATTAAATCTTAAAGTATTCTTAGCAATGAACCAAACATGTCTACAGAAGATACAATCAAAGAAAAGATTATCTGCATTTTCAACACCATTTTTACATAGCAAGCATCTGTTATGTGCATTTTTAGTCCATTTGGCACATCTTTCTTTTGTTGGAAGCCTATTGAGAATGGCAAAATAGGAACAGTGGGCCATTTTGGGACAATTTGATTTACACCAAATAACTTTGTGCCAGCTGATTTCAGTGTCATCCCCTTTGATAAATTTCCAAACTTTTTTAAAGGAGAAATTTTCTTTTAAGTTAAGCTTCCAAATCCAAGTGTCTCTTTGAAGATTTTGATCAATTGAGATATTGTCAATGGCAGCTCTAAAAATGTTAGCAACTTGATGCATTTTGGTATTCCATGCTTGATTGTGAACGATGTTTTGAACCTTTTCAGTAGCATTTTCAAATAGATACATGTTGTTCCATCCTAGTAAATCAATCAGAGATTTACCAAAAATCCAAGGGTTGAACCATAAGCTAGTTATACCGCCATCTTTGAATTTCCTCTCTAAAAGAGTTTTGCCTTTCTCCCTGCAGTTAAGTATATTTTTCCAGGTGTAAGAATGATGGTTTTCAGCCTTAGTGGTCCAATTTTTTTTATTTTTAAGATATTTTTCTCTCATCCATCTGGCCCAAAGAGATTTTCCATCAATAAATTTCCAGAAAAGCTTGTATTTGGCTGCCTCTCTCAAATCTCTGATATTTCTAAGTCCCAGACCACCTGCATTTTTGGGCATACAGACTTTATCCCATGCAACCTTGTGTTGTTTACCTTGCCAAATAAAGTTAGCACACATTTTTTCAATTTTACAAATTGCTTTTGCTGGAATATTATGAGCTTGAATCCAATACATTACAATTGCAGTGATGACAGTATGAGTGAGTTCTAGTCTACCAGCTAGAGATAATAGCTTACTAGACCATCCATCAAGTTTATTTTGAATAATGTCATATAATCTTAGACAATCCTATCATTTAGCTGATATATACTTAATGGCAGGCCTAAATATTTGAATGGCAAACTACCTTCTTTGAATTTGAGAATGTTTAAAATTTCCTCTTTTCATTTGCATCCTTTACTGAAATAAATTTTGCTTTTGCACTCATTAACTTTTAAGCAAGCAAAAATTTCTAATTTTTTAAAGATACTAACAATAGTATTAGCACTTTTAGCATCTGCATTAATAAACAGAAGCAAATCATCTACATATAGCAAATGAGTAATGGAAGGTTTGATTCTATTTATAGCTTTTAAATTACCCCTTTTATATTCAGAATCAATCAAGGAGGATAAATACTCCATAACTATGGTGAATAGATAAGGAGAGAGGGGATCTCCTTGTCTAATTCCTCTGTTGCTATGTATATATCCTTTTGGAGAGCCATTAATCATTACAGAGTAAGTTACATTGTCAATGCATTCTTTTATTAGATTACAATTTTTTTTATTAAAACCCATTTGAATCATCATGTAAATAATGAAGTGTTTATTAATTTTATCAAAGGCTTTGTGTAAGTCAATTTTAATACACATGCCATTTTTATTTTTATTATTGAAATTTCTAATTTGCTCACGTGCTAATAAAGTATTTTCAGTTATGAGCCTTCCTGGGATGAAGGCACATTGATTTTCAGCAATTAGAAATTTTAAAAACATTTTAATTCTATTGCATAAAATTGAAGAAATGATTTTATAAATAAAATTGCAACATGAAATAGGTCTATAATCTTCCATTCCAATAGGATTACTAATTTTTGGGATAAGAGAAATAAAAGTGTGATTGAAAGATTTTAAAAGCTTACCAGTCTTAAAAAATTCAGAAATAACTTTCAAAATATTATTTTTAATATTAGCCCAATGAGTTTTATAAAATTTAGCATTAAAGCCATCTGGTCCTGGGCTTTTATCATTATCAGCATTAAAAATAATATTTTTAATATCCAAGATACTAACAGGAGCTAAAAGAAGATCTTGACTACTCTCTTTTAATAAGTAATTAGTATTAATAATAGGAAAGGTAGTCAAATAATCCTCGGAATTAAATAACTCTGTGAAATAATTAATGGCTTCCTCCTCAATTTCAAATAGATATTTTAAAACAATTTCATTAGCATCAATAAGTTTGCCTATGACATTTCTATTTTTCCTAATGGTCATTTTGGCATAGAAAAATTTACTAGCTTCATCCCCATTAGTTAGCCAGTCAATTTTGGCCTTTTGCCTAATATTTACTGATTGAATATGTAGGGATGTACTAAGTTTATTTTGGGCCTGAAAAAACTGTTTATAGTATTTCTGTCTGAGCAATTACTATCCAGATCATTCTGTAATTTCTCATAGTCCGCTCTTAATTGTTTCAGCTCATTTTTATTTCTGTTATTATTCCAGCTTTTAATATTCCCCTTAGCAATTTGAAGAAATTTGAAAAACTTGTACTGAGCAGAACCATGAATCTTGAATGATAAACTTTTATTTATGATGTCTTTATAATTATCTTTAAGCACCCATCCATTAATAAATCTGAATGGAATATCTTTTTAAATTGCATGTTGTTTGTGAGGAAAATTTGTAAAGGTGTGTGATCACTAGTAGCTTGAGGAAGAGTAAAACATTTGTAATGTGGGAAAATACTTAAAAAACTTTGATTAATTAAAATCTTATCAAGTTTACAGTGAATATTCCTATACTGACCTGATTTCCAAGTGAATTTGTTACCTATAATGCTAGCTTCAATTAGCCCAGTCCTAAGAAAGAAGTTATTAATAAAATCTAACTTGCTAAAGGGGACATGAAGACCTCCTCTTTTATCAGATGCATGCATTATGGTGTTAAAATCGCCCAATATAATCCAAGGATGAGAGATTTGTTTATTCATTTTTTCTAGGTGGTTCCATAAAACAAGTTTCTCATTTTCAAAATTTGATGCATAAATAAAGATGATTTCCAAATTTAGGCCCCCTTTGTTTACAAACAAACATTGAATATATTGGAAATTTAAAGAGTGACTAACTAAATTCCGAATGCTATCATCCCATAATATTAAGATTCTGCCATTACCCTCCATTTTATTGTTGTGAATGATATTCCAATTGGGGAGATATCTAGTATGATATTCAACAATTTTTGGTTCATCTAATTTACGTTCTAAAAGACCTAAAATCCTAGGCTTTTCAGTAAAAATTAAACTGGAAATATCCAGTTTTCTGATAGGGGAATCAAGCCCCCTGACGTTCCATGAAATGATAGACATAATTAAAATTATGTATAATAATAATAATAATAATAATAATAATAATAATAATAATAATAATAATAATAAAGGATACTTAAAGGAAATGTGTATAGTTATAGTGAATCACTGTAACTATCCTCATCCTCCATCACTTCAAGCTTCTTCCCTTTCTTTTTGTATGCTGAATCATTTTTCACTTTTAGAAGCTTTTCACATTTATTATTTTTAGAAATACACTTTTCTCTAAATTCTTTATCTGCAGCATCCTCAACATATTCTGTAGAAGAGATATCATTTAAGCTTTTAATTCTTGTTCTAGCTTTTTTCTTCTTTTTCTTGTATTTGTTTGCAGATGATATGGATGATACAGCATTAACTTTGCTTGGATAGCTTTTCCATATATTGACTTTTTATTGTGTGGAGCGAGTGAGTCTGGAAGAAATGCTAAACCAGAACTATCAGGAGGGATATGAAGATCAGGAAGGACCAGATTTATTGACTGGCAGTGTTAAACAATCATAGAATCCTCTGGGGTATTTACCAGAGCAGCAGCTTTATTCTTTCCTGTCTCTTTCATGCCTGAGAATGAAGAAGTTTGAACAACAGATTCAATATCTTTATCTATGATACCTTAGGAAGCCTGAGGGAAGTAATTTTCTTTATTTATCAAATTAGTCTGAATATCTGCAGTTTTGTTTATGTCCCTTGCATTTGTGTGGTTCTCTGTTATAGATGTAGTTTGAAGTTCATCAACATTTTTTTGAATGAGATCCTCTGCATTTTTCCCTGTTGCATCGTTATTTCCTCTAGATTTTTCTTTCCAGATTTTCTTTGCAGTACAATTTTCAATCATGTGTCCAAAACATACACAAGCTTTGCATCTTGGAGGAATCCATTCATATTCGATTTTTTGCACTATAGTATCTCCATCATACATAGAAATATTAGCTTCCTCGGGTAAATCTGCATCAGCCTTTATTTCAACAAGTATTCTAGCATAACTCAGTCTTGTTTCTTTAGCAGTTGGTTCATCCAACTTTAGGGGCATACCCACCACACTTGCAATGGCACTAAAGGCATCTTTATCCCATAATCTTAAATTTAATTCAGGTAACCTGATCCATATTGGCATAGTGGATAGAAGATCTTTGTCAAAGTTTATTTTCTTATTCCATTTTTTCAAAATGATTAACTTGCCATATATAAAGTATGGCCTCCTTTAAGAATTTTTTCACAATCATCAAGTTTTATAAATCTGATAATGAAGAATCCATTGTTTCTTGTATAAATTTCAAAATTACCTGAGGGGTTCCAATATCGAGAGATGTAATTTTTGAAATGATGATATGGGGGACGAGGACCGAACACATAAGCAATAACTGAAAAGCCCCATTTATTCTCTGTGCGTTTATCGATATCCTCTTTTACAGTAACGAATTTTCTGCTGTTGATATTGATAGGAGCGACATAATGCAAATCAAAGTCAGAGACTGCCCCTCCCTTCTTTAAGAGATCGGCCCAAGAAGAAGCATTTTGTGTCTTCTGTGCAGCTTTTGTGTTAATTGTTGCATTGGAGATTTGGCTTCTTGAAATCAACAGGGGCTTATTTGCATTTCTTGAAAGTGGATTCAGATTTCTTGATTCAAAATTCCCTACTGTAATAGGGTTTTGATGTGTATTTCCTGGTTTTCTTTGAAAGTTTCTCTGAAAATTAGAAATTCCCCCATTTCTGATCGCTTTTCTGTTGTAAGTAACCATCTGAAAACCATCTCTTCATCAATGTTCGTATTACTCGGATTAGAAGGGCTATCTCTGATAATGATTTGCTGTAAAAGAGGATTAGAGATATGCGTAGGAGGAGGAGAGGAAGGGGGAGAAGAAGAGTCCCCAATCTGATCAAGATTATCAAAAATTGGGTTATTTTGAATTTTTATAGAATCTGCCATTATTACATTTCATAAGTTGTATCTAGCATCTTAAAATTTTGCTTTCTCTGTTTTTTACAAGTGTTTCAATGCACATTTGTTTATATATATTATATATATATATATATATATATATATATATATATATATATAACTCATTCACACTTGTACTAGAACCCAAACACACATACCAACTTGACTGCAACTCATCCAACCTATAAATAGCAGCATACATATATTTAAATACATATCTGCATGCACACTCAGAGATAAAACCACTCACACTAACATACATACACACACAAATATATATACATACATATATATATACATACAAACATCTCTATATTCCTAGACGCAACACACACATGGACTCAACTCTTCTATATACATATTCATTTATTGCTTCACTCAACACCCCCCGCGCGCGCGCGCGCACACAGATATATATATATATATATATATATATATATATATATATATATATATATATAAAAGTACAAACAGACACTAATGGAAACATGCAGCAACACGCAAAACCAAATACATACACACGCATCACGTAAACACTCAAGTCAACATAACACACACAGAATACCCACACACACATATATACATATACACTAACTCACGCTGTCACGTCTAAGCACATACAAATGGAAAGGAACACCAAGACATGCATATGCAATGCAATGCACACAACATAGTTTATACACACACATCTTTTGCACACTAAACAAAAATTAAAAATCAAGCAAATAACTGGGACCCATGTAAAGGCTGCACAAGGTAAATAATTAAAGTGCATACGAAAAAGACCGTGCATATATAAACTACTATGCATGGACATTCACAAATATAAAGTGAAGCTTGTACATGAAATATTTAAGGTGCAGGTGAATATGCAAAGTGAATTAAGCTTGAATGCGAACAGTACATGCCAAACATGAAGGCGACTGGATACGTGAACTTGTAATAATATAAATACTAGTAGGGGCTGCATATATTAGCGATGGCTTTAACCTAGACCGTTGAGATAATTATATGCGAACACACACACGCACCCTGCAGAAGCCCATACACACCTTAATATATATACAAAATGCATCCTGGAAGGAGCACACGTATACAGAAAAAGGCAGTAGCTACACATACATATATTTACGTTACCCATGCACTAAAACATACACATTCACCTATACATATTCATACGCACTCAACAATAAAGATCTAAAAAAATGCAAGACACCCTGCAAGTCTTCCAAATTGGAAGCAGTAAAAATAAGTACAAAATTTGCAGACAATGATACTCAAGCGTATGCACAGCTTAACAAACAATATATACGTATAGGAATTGCTTTGATTAACATAGATTTGCAAGAGAATTTCTCATCTATAAACTGTGCACTCATCGTCTTCTTCTTTACTTTAGAAGGTACGCAACCAAGTTTCCATTGCTTCTAGCAATTGATCAATTTTCCAATTGCTTTAACCATATATATGGGTCGAGAATCATTTATTTGAGTTTGCATATTTCATTGGTTTTATTTTTGCTTTATCTTAAATCTGAACATAGAGGAAGCCAGTTTTCATGAAGTCCGTGATTGAAAGATAATGATGAGTTAAGTATCTCTGTGAGTCTATATGAAGAAAAAGAAAGTGATTTTTCCGGAGTTTAGAAATATCCAGATTTTGGGCTTGAGGATTTGGGCTTGGGCTTATGTGATTCAATATATACATCTATATACATTTTATTCATCAACCTAATTTCAATTCAAATTTAAACAAATTCAAATTCCTAAATTCATTTACTTTCCCAAACCGATACTTAAAATAATTTTATAACTATTTATAAAACACTAATTCCACGTTTCCAACTTATTTTACATCTAAATATTACCTTTACACAATTTAAATTCTTTAGATTAAGTAATTTTAAAACTAATTTATCAAATAAATCATAATATTCCAATTTAATTAATTTAATTATTATTGTTATCTCTAATTATTACCATTTAAAAACCGGGTTGTTACACGATCCGTGGATGCCATACCCTTAGGCTTTTTTTTGCTTTTTTCACTTAAGTTTCTCTTGGTTTCTTTTTTTGATCCTTCTGGTTGATTCTTGAGTCATTTTGACTTAACGGAGATGTTCTAACTTCCATTGAATTTTATTGGGTTAAAAACCCGAATAACAAAAGCTAAGGGCTATCCCCACCATTGATGATCAAATAGTGTATTATGACAACAATAATGCAATATCGATTGCAATGGGAACCAACACTTGATAAGAAGTCAAGATTCGTTCTCCATAATTAACATTTGATAAAAGAGATTATATGTAGTAGAGAGGTGCAACTGAAAAGTAGACATAATATGATAATACCACAGATCCATTCAATAAGATCTTTTTTCAGTTTAATTTAGGTAGACCAATCGAAGATATGAGAACGGGGCTCAATAACTGGCATGTGATGACCCACCATTTCTAACATCTAAAATCAATGACAAATGCCATCATATTATGTTTCACACTAATCTCAAACATTAGGAACAGTAGACCGTTGCTATTATAATTTAACTAAAACCAATATGGGCAAAAAGGGAAAACATCACCGCAGGATTTAAATAAAAGCATGCATACATCTCACTAATGAATACACATATCTTAATAAACCACATAAAGGGTAAGCAATAAATAAAACACCTTTACCTTTTCACACATCAATCACGATTCAATTTATAAAGCGATACAACAGCAATATATGAAAAAATAATTCAAGTAAACAACCCGTAGAAGTTTCCTGCATTCAAACCTCTTTTTCTCTCCTCTGCTTCCACTTGCAAACTTCATAAATGCTTGGAAAAAAAGTTCAACTATGTTTGAACTGCACCTTATCCTATAAACTATGGCTAGAGCATGATAACTATTAAATAAAGATGGATTGCCTACATATCCTTTTGGGGATCAAGACCACGTAATTATATTTCTTGTTTTTCTTCTACATCAAATGCGTGTTAGCACATAACAACCATAACATTCATGCAATCAGTACAAGCAGAAAATACGATTCCTACTAAGTCGTCGCAATCAATCATCACAAGTATAAGGTAAAAATAATAACACACAATCGTTAAATATCACACGAGTTTGATAACATTCAGTGTCAACCTCAAACATCAAATAAGCTAAATCATACAACTTTTTTCCATCGATTTGAACCTCCCATCATTTTTGCAATCATTATGGATGGCTTATCTTATAGCCAATCTAGATGCACGAGATCAAATCTACTAGAACAATCCTAACTCTAATTTGCCTTTGACCAACGTTTTCAACCAAACATCAATACAAACACTTACAAACATATAAACATACAAAGAAGGCAATACATACATATATACATACAATACGACCATACAATACATTCATACAAACAAATTTAACTTCAACAGGTATATCATCAAAATCTAGCTTATTATCAAAAAGGTGTATCATTAAGAACACATATGTAGATCTAATTAAAATCCATTTTTAATCATTTAATATTCATTTATAAAACATGAGTAAGTTTGGATCAAGGAAAAATCATTTTTTGCATTAAAAAGGGTTTAAACATAATTAAACAATATCAACTTTTAAAGTATAACAAGGAATAAGATCAGTCACATATGTACCAATCATCCACTGTCGGTATACATCATCAATGCAAGTTTAAATCAAACAAATGTGTACTAATCACTTCAGATAGCAATAGAATATCAAAACCATCAAATGTGTACTGACCACTTCATACTAGTAACACAAAACATCAGTGTTATCCAAACAACCAAAACAATGATTAACTGCCCATTGTATAGGAGTAAAAAGGGTAAAATATCGCATAATCATCCTAATGCAATTCCAACGTCATAAAATAGACATATGTGATAATTTCAGTCAATACTTAATTTTGTACATTACAACCATCCAAAATAAGGTGTTTATACCTCTTACTTCCTCTTAAGCATAAAATTGTTTTATTGTTGTTTATTATAAAAACACGTTTATTTATTCTATCCCAAGACAATAATAATTCTTCAAAAATGGTGATATACTTCCAAATTCCTTTATTACGCTACTTCATATACCTTAAAACAGTATTTTAATTAAAAATAATAGTTTTTGTTAAATTATTTTCAAAACAATAGTATCGTTATTTACGTTAAATCAATAATATATACCAAAACCACTTCAATATTATCCCAAAATCAATTTATTATTATTTATGTCAAAGATAACAATATTCTATTATAAACCTCAAAACTCTTTTCTATTGTCTCAAAATAGTAATAATTTAACCAAAATTACTTTTGGAAACGTATCTTCATTATTACTAGTATTACTATTTCGAAAACAACTTTTATTTTATTCAAATAATAATAATAATAATAAAAGTATTTTTTAATAGATTCCACAAAAGTACTTATATTGTTATTTACCCAAAAAATACAATTTTTCCAAAAATCATATTATTATTTATTAAATTTCACCTTATTTTATAAATAACAATAAATTCTCTAATTTTAATTTAAAATAGACTTTTCATTATTGTTTATGAATTTCCCTATAAATACATAGATTATAACCTTATTAAATTTCTCACATTAACTACAGTATAGTTATCAAATTATTGTTATTTACAATTACGACTAATTAATCTTATTTTCATTTGTTCCAAAATTACACAGTTTCATCTATTTCCCATTAATTAATTGTTTTCGATTTTAAATTCAAAATTATTTATAACTAAACATCCAATAAAAGCAATCAAATCAAAGCACAATATATCCAAAGCATCATAATAACTAAACAATCATCAATAAAACGTAACGCATATCAACAAATATTAATTTTCATTGGTGCATATGTATTTAATAATTTTAAAACTCGACTGATTAAAATTAATTAACTATACCAACATGCTTTTGCAAACAACTCCAAAAGCTATCAAACTTGCCAAATGATCTAGAGTTCCTCCATGAGTCCAACGGAATAAACTGCACATGAATCGAAGTTTATATGCAAAATATATAGGTTAGAAGATTTAGGGTTTAAATTGCAATTAATTAGAATAAATGGGCAATGAAATAAACCACCATCTTCAACCTATGTTCGAAAATCATAAGCTGTCGATTTCATGTTGCCGTCATCACCGTCAGGGGCATCCATCATCCTATCCACTGCCACCATCATGCTCAGTGTCGAAATCCATCATAAGCCGACCGAACTAGAGCCGCACCACCATCGCCAAGCACTTTTGTCGTATTTGTGGCATTCTTCCTCCATTTTCGGCATTTTGTTGATCCAACTATATGGATCGACTCTACATGACCTCCTCTACGTGATTTTTCCCTCCCACCATCCAATTGTTGCCTTGTAATTGCCCAAAAATTTCGTATATTTTTAATAAAGTAATTAAAATACGGAAACGTGAAAAATATTGGATTTATTAAGTTAATTAAATAAATTAATTATAAGGAATAAAATGGTAATTTTACAAACGTGGAATTTGACATTGAAACCAGGGCCATTTCGACCATCTCATTTTTTCAAATTGCATGGTGTTTTTGATTGTTTTATTTGGAGACCAAATGAGAGAATTACAAATGAAATGGTGATCAAGTTGAATGGGAACCAAAGGGGTTGAGCTCGAACTTGAATTTGAATTGATGGTTGAAGATTTTCCCTTCTTAAATATAAACCAAGGTGCGTACTTAAACTGCTCATTTGTCACAAACCGCTCCATACTTTCTTCTTCTTTATTTCTACTGAGAAACTACTTAACTGGAATTCAAATAACTTACTTGTTTCTCAACCGAATTCAACAAAACCAGACTACGCAAGTTATCGGATTAAGCTACGATCCAGCAGGAAATTTGGAAGTAGAAATTCGAAAGTAGGAAGGGAAATAACCACAAACAGCAAGGAATGAAGCTGCAATTGGTTATTCAGTGAGTAAATCTTGTTCTTTTCCCCATATAATATGATTATGATATTATAATCATGATTTGAAGCCTATATCAGAATAATTAAACACCGATAAATGATTAATTTCAGATTTAATTGTGTTTTGGGTGGGATTTAAATGAAATCAACATATAGAAACTAAACTATGATGAATTCTGAAACTCTTATGATTATACAAACAAAACTCATGAATTAATGATGGTATTTGACATAGAAAACTAGAATTAGGATATAGACATAATCTGTGATGATCTGAGGCAAGGCAGTGGTGACCAGAGGTGAAGAACGAAGGCCAAAATATAAAAAAATCGAACTCAGAAACCTATAGGAAACATGCACACCGGTGCATCGATTGCTCTGGCCAGTCCACCGGTGGGCGAATTTCCTATCAGATTGAATCTTGATGATAAAGCCCCTTATAAATATTAAATAGCCAATTCTACTGCTGTTTTCTCTTGCATTATGGAGAGTGATCTAAGATATGATGATATGTATGTTGGTGATATGTAATGAATAAATATATAAGATAATTTGGTTGCTATCCAAAAGTGTTATGTGATATGCGGTATGATATATGATATACATTATGATGTAGCTTTATGATACGATGGCGAACACAAACGAGAATAAGGCTGGGATGCAAGTTAGATGCCCTAGAATGTATATGCAGATACAGATAAGAACCTATGACACACGTAGGTGTGCCATGTAGTGCGGTGCTCCCCTAAAGGCTCCGATAGACCAGTATGGAGATGGATGTTAAGTAATCCTATAGGGCATGAGACTAGTCCAAGACGTGAGTCCAGTTAGTTAGAACGGAGACAACATGCAGTCTATAGGGCATGAGGCTAATCCAAGCGTGAGTCCTATCTACCATTTGTGTAATGGAAGACGATAAGCGAGGCATGAGCCCGAATAAGTACGATGCAATATAGCTATATATGTATGATAGTTAGTTATGATGTAGTGATGGAACGTATGGTGTCCGGACAATAGACTCGTATCATATTATAATATTATATTTATAGTATATGTAGAGTAAAGTACAGTTCACTCGTCGGACTTATGTCCGACCCTCTCCTATTTTCATTTTTAGATATATCCATGTAGATGAAGTTCGATGAAGATACGATATCAATAATAGGAATTTATCTATATGTAGTGTTCAAAATATGTATAAGTGTTGTACCTGGATTTGACCTTGTATGTGTGGGTTTGGATTGTATCTATGTTTGTTTGGATATATGTATATAACACTTCAGTTGTATATGGTGATGTGACTATGTTATTGATATATCATATTTGATCCATTTCCGCTATGAGACTCTGAAAGTATTCAAAAATAGTTAGAATTTTATATGATATCTACCGATGACTATATATATATATATATATATATATGTATGTATAATCTCACTTAACGACTTGTCATTTCGATTCTCAAGTGTTAATGTCAGTTTGGGCGTTGAATCTTAGGGTCAAAAAGGTGGGTTGCTACATTATTATTTTTACGTAAAATAATAATATTATTGCTTTAGAAAGTAATTTAACATAAATTATTATTTTTGATTGAACAACGATGTTTTGAGATATTTGAAGTAATAAATGTATAATAAAGGATTTTTGAAGTATTTTATCTTTCATGAATATTATTGTTTTAAGATAAATCGACTCTAGATATGTTTCTACAATAAACTGTAATAAGATGTTTTCATACTTAAGTGCAAATAATATGAGTAGATACATTACTTTGAATTGTTGTGACATATACGATTAATTGCTGTTAAAAATGATCATGTATGTTCATTGTGTGGTGATGGAATCATATTAGGACGAGTTACACGACACTTTACATTATTACTACGTGGACATTGTGTAGTTAATTATGGTTGTTGTTTTGTCAACATCAATGTTTGCATTACTAATATAGAGTATTTAGTACAAATTTGAGGAGTTGATATTTATGTTACTAATATAAAGTAGCTAGTACACATTTGATGAGTTGATGTTTGTTACAGTGATGGTTGATTTGTGCACATTTAATTGTACTTGTTGTTATTATTCATTCATCTAATGTTTGGGGTTGATATTGAGTATTATTGAATTTATTTGATGTTTAATGATTGTATGTTCCTATTATTATTGTTTCCTTACATTTATGATGATTGATTGTGGTGGCATAGTATAGTATGATGTTTTCTGCTTGTATCAGTTGTTTGGTTTTTACCGTTGCGCAATATTATATGCTAACAAGTTTTAATGCAAGAGAATAAGAGAAATCGAGCTACATGGGCTTGATCCCAGAAGGGTATGTTGGTAGTCTTTCCCCATGTAATAGCCTATGGATCCCTTAAGGCCAGGGTTTGTAGGATAAGCCACAGTCCAAACGTAGTTGATTACCTTTTTATACACTATTGAAGTTTGTAGCTGAAAGCAAAGGAAAGGGGTTTGGTTGTATGCCACACTTATAGGTTGCTTACTAAAAATATCTCTCTAGCATCATTGTTGTATGGTTTATAAATTTAATAATGATTGATGTACATGAAGATATAGATGTCTTATCTATTGTACAGGTCTATGTATGTTATTCATTGTTGAGAAATATGTATACTATATTTTGATCTCATTGTGAGGTTTTCCCCTTTTATTCATATTTTAAAATTTTGAACTATATATAACCAATGACCACTATTTTTGATATCTAAGATTACCGCACAAGTGTATTTGTTGGTATTTGACTCAAATTTTAGATGCTAAGAATAGTAGGGCATCATACTTTATATTAGAGCCTAGGTTTAACGATTATCAGAGCATTGGGAAGGTTTAAACCATTTAGTGTAGGTTAATTTACACCCTAGGTTAGGTTAAATGTAGGATGAAAGCATTCTTATTTATGATTGTGTGATTTGTGTGCATATGGGATGTATGTGTAACCACCATTACCTCAATCTAAGTCAATTTTTATTTAGGATGACTGTAACGACATGTTATTTTGGACCATTCGCATCCGCACATGTCTGGCTTGAATAATTCAAAATACCGAATTGTTAATTTAAGTTTGGCAAAACTGAGCATATACATTAAATAAATAATCATAGATCACAGACACAGAGTAATAAATGCAGCGGAAACAAAAGATAGTAGTTCATGAAGCTACTATATACATATTAGAGTTAAATAAGGTACAACAGGTGTCTCGAATACAATAGTCAAATACAAGAATCAGAATACATCACTAGGATCAACCGAACATCTGAAAGCTGGATAGATAGCTGGATCTCCAAGCGAAGCTCCAACTCCAAAGGTGAGTCTCGAATATAGGTGCACTCAGTCTGACCCGAGCGTAAAGCAAAACAAAAGACACTCGAGTCAGGATTAACATTCTTATATCAATAAATCCAACTCAAGTGAAATAACAACTGAAATACAAGTAACACAAAGGACATTGGAATAACCATCCTCTAAGGATCCGTTAAACTACCTACTATGTAGTATTATACGCTAAGTAGATAATGTCTATCAGTTCAAAATAGCGTTAAGGCGTTACCATTATCCCCCTTAACACATTTTATATAAGTGTCATAGACTATGGAGCACTGTAAACTCCACCGTAAACTAGTGGGCTATCAGGGAGTACTCCATAGGTATAACACAAAACAAATTCATAATGGTCGCGTATACAGGGATACAAGTATGACAAGGTACATGAGGCCAATACCCAAGGTAGTGAAACTACCGTTTTCCTGATCCAGACTGGTGAGAACGCATCGCCGCAACGATCGCAACACCGCGAAACAACACTCCCAAAATTTCGAAGGTGCACCAATCAATAACAAGTAATGAGTAGTTTACGAAGAAGTGTGTTCGCTCGAGGTGGCTAACCTCATTTGGCCCGGCACGGCTCCTGTTTTAGTCATTTCCAATTTGACACAAGTGTCAAGGCTATCCATTATCGTTCTCTTTCTTCAGTCATCGCGTACATCATTCCAACCACTTCATTCTGCGTCACACTCCGCATATAGTTATTAAAGTGGTTTTCGGTTTAGACAGAGAGTATGTCCATAACCGATTTCGGTCTCTTTAATAACTTTCGTAATTATTACACGATTGGTCATTTAATAAATTTCAAAACCAAATCAATTTCAATTTCAATTAGAATTTGTAAACCAACATTACATTTGTCTTTCTAAATCAATTTCCATTAATTTACGTTTCAAAACTTCCAAATTACCATTTCGAAAATCTTATAATTCAATTAATTTTTTTATTTTAAACAATTCAAATATTGATTCAAGTTCGCATATAAGTTTCATTCCGTAATCATTTAAATTAATTTAATTTATCATTCAAATCAATTTAAACTCATTGATCGATTTCATTCAATATTCGTTAAGTTAATTTATTATTCAAAACAATTTCTATTTAATTCCAATTCATTAAATCAATTACTTAAGTTCAACTCCAATATATCAAACTTACAAATTTAATTAAATTAAATTCGTCAAATCAAATTCTTTAAATTACAAGTTTTACATTAATTTCAATAAAACACATTTTATTTCTTGTTAAATAAATTCAATTTCACTTATCTATTTACTTAGTTACAATTTCAAAACCCAATTAATAAGAAAGCTTAATTTCACGTATCCAAGAAGTTCAATTTCATTTATTTAAAGAATTCAATTTTATTTAATTATTAAATAATTCAATCTTATTTAATTATTAAATATTTTCAAACTTAATTAATAATTTCAAAATCTAATTATTAAATAATTTCAAACTTAATTATCAGATAATTCCAAACTTATTTATTAAATAATTAAATTTAAAACAACGTTCTTTCATCAATTACTATGTTAAAATTTTCAGATTATTAGATATTGACATTTAAATTTCACTAGAATTCGAATTCCAACTTCATTTAAAAACCTTATTATTTATTCAAATAAAATATTTATTTTATTTTTAAATCAAATTATTGACCAATCGGGTTTTTGTTTAATTTTCTATCCTAAGTCAAAGTTAAATTTAGGTATTTATCATTTCAACCCGATTCCATTTCAATTCACAAATTAAAGCATAGCAAAGGAACTTGCAGTGTGATAACTGGAATGGTGTCAAAGTAAATAAACAAGCAATAACAACAATCAATAACAATCCAATAGTTAATTCAAATAATCCCGGAATAATCGCATTAATTTACATTTGTTGTTTATGCAAATTAATATAATTATTTCTAGAATCTACACTATCATTTCATGTAGATTAAAGATTATTACACTAATATTTATACGATTCTTCACTTGACATCCATTATTCAATTTTATACTACATCAATTTATACAACATACATTCAATGGTTCAAGGTGTACTTAACCAAATTTCTACATGTCAATTTATGTAAACATTTAAAGGGGTCATATTATACCAATTTAACTAATCAAATTGAACACATATATCGATTTAAATTATTAACTATCCTATATCAAATTCAGTTGCATATTATTTATCACTTTAAACATTAACAGTTTAACGTCCAATGTCAATATCAAACAATCAATCATTTATCAACCAAACTGGATTATCATTGTATACAGAACAGATAATGGTGTCAGATGTCACAGGTGAACTGATACAGGTAATAACATATATAACAGCGTAATTAACTAGCAG
Source organism: Allium cepa (assembly GCA_030765085.1). NCBI lineage: Eukaryota > Viridiplantae > Streptophyta > Magnoliopsida > Asparagales > Amaryllidaceae > Allium > Allium cepa. Next base: position 227,922,139 of record CM060932.1, on the reverse strand, counting down.
CAGCATATTTCAATTGTCGTTTCAATTGAAATCAAATTTAATAAATAAAAGAACATTAATCGTGAGTGATTGCTCACCTTTCGAGGCTAGAGAGAGTAGACAATGAAATGGGTTACAGATCCAAGCACGAGTTTCAAAGCAAAGCAAGATTGACATGAATTTTGACGGACAAAGCTGATAAATAGGAATTGATGGAACAAATCAGAACGGGGTCAATGAAGATAATTGATATAAGTGAACATATATATATATATATATATATATATACACAACTATATATCTATATATACGTATGTATAAAAGTCATATTCTAAATACAAACACATTCTTAAATTAAGTATGTAGATATTTTCAAAACCCATTGTTTCAAATTAAAATGCGCATAAAAAAAATCAAACATATATACACATTACATTTTGAAATAAATACATATATATGCGTATAAATGAAAAATACTTTCATACAAACATTAATATTTATAATAAAATTCATATAAACTTATATTTTATAAAAGTAACACAGTATCAAACAAATACATATATTCAATTATATATAACTTATGTAAAATTTCAGCCACACAATGCTTAAACTTAGAATCAATACTACACCCACTTATATACTATAAACATAAAGTACAAGCATGACATTGGAAAGACTACATAATACGTAAGCTTCTTTTTTTTCTTTTTTTCTTTTTTTCTTTTTCTTTTACTACCACTTACGTATATCTTAACTTAGGCAATTGTCATATTATACAAACCTGATGTAAACCTACACCTATACATAACATAATATATACAACCTTCATCTCAGTAAAACAAGAATTGCAATTTGTTTAGCCAATTTTTTTTATAGAATATACATAACACATACCTATATATAAATAAGCAGATAGTTTAAACATGTATACTTAAAGCTATATACTAACTATTGGACCCTTTCAAATACATATTGATATGCAAATACTTTATATAAGACTTAAATAAACTGATATCCTATAGTAATATGCTACAAGTGAATAAAGCCCTTTCTTTTCTTTCTCTTGTTCAAGAAATTCTATCCTGGAACTGACATTCATACCATGCTTTGACGAACCTTATATATTTTTTCTTTTTTTCAAAACAAAACACAACAAAAACAAAAACAAGTAAACAAATAAGCAAGCAACTACCCAAAAGCTCTGTACATGCTTACTAGACTATAAGACTTTTAAACTAACGTAATATATAGTCTAACCATTAAATACAATTTACTTACATATAAGATTAGAAGGAGAAGATAGTGGGAAGCTCGGCTGGGTTAGGTCGCGCGATTTCACTGAGGTCGGAGGATGGGGAGAAGGTTGCGGTGTGGTTCGACGGAGGACGGAGGTGATGCCGAGTAGGTAGCAGGCCGAGGGTGATGGGAAGGTTCTGCGCTGTTCGACGGAGCTCGGTGAGGAGGCGTGTTGGGTGCGAGGTTGTGGCGGCACGTGGGGATTGGGTGGCTCGCGTGGCGGTTGATGGACGGAAGTGAATGGGTGATGGTCGGTTACGAATTGTGGAGGAGCAGTTTATGTGGAGGGAATAAAACGTGAGCAGGTAAGCAAAAGAAAGATGCAATCATGAAGTGGAAAAGGATGGATCGGCAGCTACGGTTTCTAAAGGATGGGAACGCATGGAGAAGGAGAAGCTGTTCTTGCCTCGGGTAGCATGGTGTGAGACTCGGTGAACGGCCCCACGCCTAGGTGAAAGTGGAAGAGAAATAGAAGCATGCGGGGTGTTGCTGTCTGACCGATGATGGCTAATGGTCAAGGATGTGGTGTGTTAAAGGCCGGAGGAGGCACGTAGGAGCGGACTTCAAAGTGGATGAAGTTCGGCGGCCGATGCTTCAGAGAGGACGTGGAGAGGGAGAACTTGGAGGGGAGATCGGTGCACAGACAACGGCCATGGGTTCTAAATTCTTTTTTTTTTAAAATCTGAAGGGAGGAAAGAAGGTCAGGTAAAAAGGGACGTGCTCTTTGATATATTAAAATATATAGTTCAAATGAAACCCATAGAAAGCGGCGAAGAGGCACGTTGAAAAGTGGACGTTGAACAGTGGAACGGTAAAGATTAGATAATATTCCCAAGGAAATAAAAGGCCACGCACGAATAAGTAGGCACATTTAAAGCCAGAGGCTATTGAGTTATTCACGCAAAATTTGAATGGACACAAAATAACCAAAAGGCACAAAACCGGTACCGATACGGAATCGTGTTTCCGCGAATTCCGCTGCGTTCCGGACTTCAAAACACAGAATTGAATATACCGCAGGGATCAGCGCGACGAGACGATCAAAACGGTATACATATATAAGTGGTACGATTGAATTATAAAAATTCAAATTTTCTACTAGCGGAAAATGCAGCAAAAACGCAGAAAAATAAGATCGACGAAGCTAAAGAAGTTCGAATTTGGAAAAACGAAAAATGACGCCTTGCTCAGAAAATGATTTACAATTTTTCCGTATAAAAATATTTAGGTTTCGAAAACATTTTATTTTCATTAATTCTTAACTGATTAAACTGAAATAAAATTACACGCGAAAATAAACTTTCATATTTTCGGATGAAAATTTACCAGTTGCTATGTTTAACTAGACGCATTTCAAATATTAAATTTTTATTTCAAAATTTTATTATTTAAAATTCTACAAAATTCAATTAATTAAATAAATAAAACGGCTAAAATTACGGGTCGTTACACTCTCGCCCACTCAAAACTTTTCGTCCCCGAAAAGGAAGAAGGTAAGAGAATAGAAACAATCAAAAGAGAATAGGTTTGAATTACAAAATAAAGCAATTAATTTAAACCATATAAATTTCAATTTAAATTAATTTATATTCAACAATTGACTTTAAACTCAAGGAATTCATTAACTTGGTTTAATTTCAATTTATCATTGTTACAAAATTTATTTCAAACAACAATTTATTTTATTAATCCATTTACTATTCAATTAACATAGTATTCTATTTATCTCTATTAACCATTTTATAATTAAACTTTAAATGTATAACATTTTTATACGCACTCAAATTTTATTTATAAAGACAATTTATATTGTGTACTATCCAATTACATAGTTAACTTTTTGAGCAATTTAGGTAAGTTATATTGAATGCAATTGAGTATTATACGAGTAAATTTCTAATTCAATTCTCTCAAGTTTAAATATTAATTCAAAATTTTGGTTTCATTTATAATTGAAATCACCTTTTACCCAAATTTTAAGAATTAAATTTTCGATTAACTTCAAACAATTTAGAGATAATTATATACATACAATATATCCAAGTCAAATCTAAATCAAATACTAATATATATATATATATATATATATTAAATCAAGTCATACTTTAGAAATTTAAATCAAATTCATTTTAAATCAAAAGTATAGCAAGCTACTAATGGTCTCTCCTCTTCGAAACTCGAAAATAAATGTCGATGATGCGGCCGTCATCACCGAAATTATTTTTCAGCGACAAAACAAGAGTGCACTGATTTAAAACTTTAGAATTTCTTTGAAATGATTTCTATTTGAAAATAATATACCTTCTAAACTTAGCAACCAAAGTTTGAATCACCGAAATTTTAAATTCTCAATTCTTTTTTGATTTAAATACATTTCAAATTCCAAATCAAATTATAGCCAAGTTTTATGCATTCATTTATTTATTATTTCTGACAACAAATTCATTATCAATTTAATTTCGGAAAATTTATACTTATATATAATATAATCATACAAAACTATTTTATTTTACCAAATTTGAAAACAATATTGTATCAGTTTGTTCTATTCAAGTGTTTTGAAAATCCTATCGATAGCGTTGATCAGACGAATCGATCGAAAATCCAAATCAACATCAACAACTCAAACAACACAATATATATAAAACATCTTTATATTAATTACAAATACACTTCCTCGCTCGACGATACAAGGATGGATTTCAAAATAAGTATAGAGATTCAAAATTGATGGAAATCAAATCAAAGAGAATTTTTTATATATTCGAAAATAGGTTTGAAACAAAGATAAGGTGATTAAATAACAAAATAGGAAGATTGATAAGTATATATAAATCGCGGGCAACCTTAACCGGATCGACCACGACTTCAAGAATAAGATCGATGTAGAATTCTGGGCAAATCTACATCTGATCTCAAGAGATAGAATTTGGGATATCTAGAGGTATTAGCATCTAAACCGAGGACACAGAAATCTCCAGTGAATCGATGCCAATTTGTAAAGGAGTTTCTCCCATTTACAAATCGTTCGAAGACTGGCGAGACCGCTGACTCATTATAAGGATCATTTGAAGTGGAGTTATGGGATACTCCAGAAATTAAAAAAGACGAACAGTGAGGGACAAGAATGAATTTCGAAACCGAGGGAACGTTCCAAAATTCAAAGGAATCGAGTCAAAAAGGAAGAGATTCAAACTCGAATGAAAGTGTTTCTGTAAATACATTTATCTTATATGCTAAGTTTTGCCTAGAGCTACCAAAGCTCTAATACCAACTATAACGACCTGCTATTTTGGACCATTCGCATCCGCATATGCCAGACTTGAATACTTCGCAATACCGAATTGTTAATTTAAATTTGGCAAAACTGAGCATATACATTAAATAAATAATCACAGATCACGGACACAGAGTAATAAATGCAGCGGAAATAAAAGATAGTAGTTCATGAAGCTACTATATACATATCAGAGTTAAATAAGGTACAACAGATGTCTCGAATACAAGGTCTTTGTATGTTATTCATTGTTGAGAAATATGTATACTATATTTTGATCTCATTGTGAGGTTTTCCCCTTTTATTCATATTTTAAAATTTTGAACTATATATAACCAATGGCCACTATTTTTGACATCTAAGATTACCGCACAAGTGTATTTGTTGGTATTTGAATCAAATTTTAGATGCTAAGAATAGTAGGGCATCATACTTTATATTAGAGCCTAGGTTTAACGATTATCAGAGCATTGGAAAGGTTTAAACCATTTAGTGTAGGTTAATTTACACCCTAGGTTAGGTTAAATATAGGATGAAAGCATTCTTATTTATGATTATGTGATTTGTGTGCATATGGGATGTATGTGTAACCACCATTACCTCAATCTAAGTCAATTTTTATTTAGGATGACCTTCGTGTGGGAAACGAATTTTTTTTGGAGCGAGGTAGGATAAGCACCTATAGGAGGAATTATGTCCTTTGTTTTAATGAGACATCGACCAATATTCATAGAATGAACGGAGATACTTCCATTGAGATTGAGTGAGATTCCATGGAAATCATATCTAAGTCCATCGCACTACCGCTAATTCTCTAAAACATTTACTTCTTCGATGAGAGGATGACATTTTCTAAAATAATATTTTGTTTCTTAATGTGATGGAATAAACATTTATAAAATTTTATGTACTGGCTACAGACTTACATAAAATAGATTTAGCTTTTAGGAGAAATTGAATTCAACATATGCGCTTACTCTTAGGTGCATACCCTTTAAAAGAAAGAAGTAATTCTACTCCACTCATTTCCAACTGCACTATGTCCAGTAAAGTTTGTTCACTCCTTATCGATACATAATCATATAGCACAAGGAAAAATGATGTTGAGTTCGACCGGGATGGCCAGGCCTCGATTCCTAGGGTTAAGGTATTCCCTGTGTTGAGCCTACCCAGATCAGAACTCAACTTATTTATTCTCTTTTATCTATCGGTCGGTCAACTTTAAGAAACTTTCATCCCTCGGTCTAGGAGTAGTTTGTATCGATCCCCAATTAATATACTAGGGCTGGATCGGTCCATGCTCAAAGTATATTGGATCGATCACCTCACCCGAAACCCTACAGGTGCATGGCTCCCCGAATTGATCAGGGTCGCTAATGAATATAGGGGGCAAACATTTCGTTAGTCACCTTGTTAGTTGTCAAAGTGTACTGGACTACATCTCTATTGGTCGTCCCTCTCGATTGTCCTCGCTCACTTTGCTCGCCTGCTAAGATCCCAAGTCTCTAAGTGGGTTCATCTTTTAAGTACTCTTATATCCAAGATACTCACATCTTTAATAGATTCGAAGTTTTTCAATTTGTTTTACACATTATACTTTCTACTTCCATTTTATATTCTACAAACTTATCATAGGCATCAAACTTGTGTATCAAAATACACATGTTCATTTCTTAGATAATTCATCGATGGATTAAACGAAGTAAGTGGATTCGCTTTCTATGTCTTTAGACATTGGATTGCATGCATATGTATATTCGATCCTAAGAGTTCGTCAACTCTTTTATCGCTCCAACCGAATGGGTGCTTCGCTGTAACAACCTAGTATCGAGGAGTAATTAATTAAAGTTACTGATAATGGTATAACTGATAAAATGGATTTTAAAGATTAAACAACAATAATTTTGGATTTGTTTGGGAATACTGGAATTTAATGGTAAAATATTTGTTGATAAATCTAATTGTTTTGAAAGGTGTTATTTGTTAAAAAGGAACGGAACGAATTATTGTGGAAGTTGAATAATTTGAAGTTGGAAATTATTAATAAATGTGGAATTTAATTACTTAATTGATATTGGTAATATTTTAGAGTTGTAAATGATTTGCAATATAATAAAAGTGATTGAATGATTTAATAAAATTTAATTTTAACTGTAAATGAGGTTAGGTATATTTTAAAAAAAATTGGAATTTATTTAACAAATGAGATTAAATAAGAATTTAAGAGAAAAAAATAGAAAATGTAATTAGTAAATAATCAAGCCCAAAACTACTTAATCCAAGCCCATACACTTTATGACGACCCACCTTTCTAACTCCTAAAGATGACAATAAATACATCAACAGTATTCCTGTGTCGATCATTTAAGCATCTGAAAGATAGTTTTCGAACTTAAATAATAAAGAACAACAGTCTTTGTAACGACTAGTAAATTTAACAATTTAAATAATGTAATTAACTGAATTTTCGTGAAATTTAAACTATAAAATTTGATAACGAAATTTTGATATTTGCTATGCGTATGTTTAAGCGTTGCACATGTCAACTTCTCATCAGAAAATATATAATTTAGTTCTGTTTTGTAATTTTCAATTTCAATATTAAATCAGTTAAATTGATGAAAATAAAATATTTTCGAAATCTGAATATTTTTACATAGTAAAAATGTAAATCATTTTCTAAGTGTGATGTTATATTTCGTTTCGTCAAATTTGGACTGCTCTAGCCCCGTTTATCTTACCTACGGCGTTTTAGCAGCATTTTTCGCAGCGAATATTGACTTAATAAGATTATCATATCGTTGATATTTATATACCATTCTACTCATCTCGTCATGCTGATATTCGTAGTATATTCATTTGTGCAATTTGACCACCGGTACATGAAAAAATTCACGAAACGGTTAGCAATATCGGTAGCTATTTGAGCTTTTGGTTTCCAAATGGCCGCTCATTTATCCACAATGGGAGACCAAACAGCCGATTGCCTTTTATTATTCCCAAAAATCAATGTCCGGCTTTTTTTATTTCCCTTACTTCGAATATTTTAACTGGTTCGCTTCCTTTTCTCACTCGTTCTTTCTTTTCCTTCATTCGGTTATTCTGACCTTTTGTGAATATAAAAATATATTTTCAAGCTTGTTTGTTTCTGATTCTTGCTATTGGAAAATTTTATAATTGGAGCAAAGTTTATATATTTGATTGAACGTGTCCTTCTTTATCGTGCCTTCTGATCCATCATCCTCCCCTTCATGCTTATACAACGCACCCTACACCTAAAGCAACAGCGCCTTGTGCTCCAACAACCTACCTTCTCCGATCATGCTCCCCACTTCAGCTTTCCTTCCCTAACCCTTACCATCAACTTTTCACCTGGCCAAACCTCGACGTCCCTCGCCTTAACAGCCATCTTCACGCAACATTAGACAGCCTCCGATCTACCTCTCCCCTCCATGCCCACCTTGCTCCTCCGCCTGAGCAACAACCACCGTAACTAACCTGAAGCTTCCCTTAGCCGCTGCTTCTCCACATCCGCCGCTTCCTCTCCTTTGACCATCATAGCAGCCGTTTCCAGTACTAAAAAATATATATATAAAAGTGAAGGCCTAAACACAACCGGACTGCTGCGTCACGTGCCTCATCGTTCCTCTCCGAGTTCACCTACCTCTCGCCCATTATATCCAGATCTGACCGAACACCATCAAACCCCGCCTATGACCCACTGTAGCAGCTACCCCCGAGCCCATCCCTCTAACTCGACCGCATAGCAGTCCGCGTCCTCCGCCACATAGCTTCCATCCTCCGCTTTGCTATTCGCCACACCGCAGAGTTCTCTTTTGAAAATAAATATGGAGCACATATATTTGTTCTTGGTGAGCATGCAGTCTCCTATTACCGTCTCCTCTTGGTAATATATAAATATATATATATATATATATATATATATATATATATATATATATATATATATATACATACACACACACGTTTATGTTTACAGTCATATTTTGAACTGTATGTATATGGTATAGTTGGCATATTTGCCTGAAGCCTGCTTTGCTATTTTATACAACATAATATGTTTTACATATTTGTCTACAATTTATATTAACATTTTAAATTTGATATTTTTCTAACCACTAACATACACATAAATTATGTTTAAATTTAATTTGAAGAATTTTTGAAAAGAAATAATCACTACAAGAACGGCAACAGTTAGCGACGGCTTTTAGCCGTCGCCGGCCGTCGCTAACCGTCGTCGGCCGACGCTAAAAGCCGTTGCTATAAATGTCGTCGCCCAATAGTGTAGCGACGACTCCGTCACCAAAATAGCGACGGCTAGCGACTGCAAATGTGCCACGTGGAAATTTTTCCAACGTCTAAATACCGTCGCTAGTCGTAGCTCGCCGTCGCTAACCTGTGTAATTTGGCCGTCGCTAGCCGTCGCTAATCTGTGCAATTTGGCCGTCGCAAGCCGTCGCAAAACTGGGTAAATTTTCAGTGCATATGCACAGCCCATATACACCTCAACCAATCTGAACCAAACCACTATACACTATAGTCATCAAGTTTAACCATCATATATCCATCATATAACATAATTATACATTCAAACAATATAAAATCCAACCAAATCTCATTTTCAAATCCAATAATCGGAATATGTAAATAGTAAACCGAAATTTCTACATAATATCCCGACATATATATACATAATATCCAACCAAATCCATCAACTAGAAGTCATCAAAATATATGTACATAATATCCTGAAATATATATACACCATACCAACCAAAATGTGTATATACCAAACTATCAGCAAACAAACATACCTACTCCTCGCCATCGCTGCCGTCCTCTCCAGGCATCCTCCCATGCTGTTGCAAATAGGCCGCAATCCGCTCATCCAGCTGTTGCTCAAAGAAACTCTTCCTCCAATCATTTATTTTTTCAACTGTCGCCCTCAACTGAGCAATCTCCGCCTCTTGCTGCGACCTCCTGTATGCACTCTGCATTCTCATGGCCTATAAAATAATTCATAATTATTTATATATTAGCATATATATAATATTATTAAAATTGTTAAACTTATATATTAGTACATGTCAAAATTTACCTCCACATTTCCATAGCTATACCGTCGACTGGTCCGAGAAGGCGGGTCAATAATAGCATCCCAAATATGGTTCTCCTCCTCTAACGTAAGCTCTTCCCGACCAGTGGACTGTGCTACACGAGCCCGCTCTGCTTCGTACCTCTCCTGCGATTACAAACAATTGTTTTACACGATAAAAACCGAATTTCAAAATTTTGAAAATACAATAAGACAAAATATTGTTATTAACAGTAAATTAATTTACCATTACGGATTGTGATTTGTCATTCGTCCACTCGTACGAAACATTGCCCTCTTCGTCGGTCCTCTCCACGGCATGCGTGGCCTTGAACAGCTCGGCCATAGTGGGCTCGCGGTTGTATCTTGCGGCCTGAAAATATATAAGTATTATTGCTAATCTGATTATAAAATATTGTAATAAAATGTAAACACGGTTTATAAATTTAATTACCAGCTCTCTCTTATGCTCCTGAAAGGATTTGGAGCCACCACGGTGCAATGCAGAATTTTTATTCCTGTTTGCCCGATTCCGCGCAGATAGCTCCTACAAATTAAGATAAATTATCACGTATATACCTTGCGAGATTTATATTAGATTTAAATAACAAAGCAAACATATACTACTTACTTTTACTGCCGGACTGTCCCAAAGCTGAAGAAAATCATTCCATACACCCTCTCCATCCAGTTTGGCTTTTTCCCTGAATTTTTGGCCTTGGACAGTGTATCCCTGTAATTTTTTCTCATTCGTTTGTTCCAGTGATTTAAAAAAATGTCCAAGTCATCAGGGTCGACGCGGACTGCAGCCTGTAAATTTTAAGTTATAAAGATTATATTAATTTACAACTGAAATTCAAACTACTACTTACAAGTAAATCCGCTTGTATGGCGTTCTTGACATGAGGGGGGATGTCGTCCCAGCGAGGCCAATAACCATGCATCCGGCTCTGAAAAGCCTTCCTCGAAACCTGTAAAATATAATCTGATGGCTCCACCTCAAAGCCATTGCAAAAGTTATGATATATATGTTTAATGGATTTTAAAACTTATACTATAAATAAAATTGATACTTACCCAGCACTTCTAGGAACAACTTCTGCAATCGGACGTAAGTCCGGTGCAGTGCCACTACCACCTGCACCGGGAGATGGGGATGGCGTGCCACCACCACCTTCACTCCGTCTCCTGCCAGACATATCTGCTATAGAAAAACAATATCATCACAGAACAATTATACAAATTCACTACTACATATCATGTTTCAATCACTTTCACAGAAACAATTATAAAAATTTACTAGTACAAAACATGGATAAAAATTATATAAATAATCATCACAGAACCATAATAGAAATTCACTACTACATAGCATGTTTCAATATTCACTTTCACAGAACAATTATAAAAATTTACTAGTACAAAACATGGATAAAAATTAACTAAATGATCATCACAGAACAATTACAGAAATTTACTGTTACATCGAATGTTTCAATCACTATCACATAAGAATTATATCGCTAAAATTATCAAAATGGCAATCGCTAATCGTCGCTAGCCGTCGCTCAATCAACAGGGTAAATAAAACAATTATCAATAAATATAATTAGAAAACAACAAATTCTAATTATCTAATAGATAATTAGAAAACAATAAAAAACTAATTATTAAATAAAAATTTGTCAATTTAAATTTACTTAACAACTTAAATTTGTAATTTATCAATTTCATAAACTATGAAATACTTTCATGTAAATTTATCAATAACCAAGTTAATCATTAATATACACTATTTTTTCACCTAAAACAACTAACCATGTTAATCGCCAACACTAATTATCTACATCAACCATTTATTCAACTTCATCATGATGAAATAATTAATATGTACTTAATTCAAGTTCATGATAATAAACTAATTAATCTGCCAAATCAACATACAACACTACTAATACCTAATTTAACAACACTACTAATACTCAAATTAACAACAAATCTAAATTGTACAACAAATCATAATTGAATTAGGGTTTAAACTAAACCTAAAAACATCAAATTTACATTCAAACAAGAGATTAGGAGCATACCGACACAAATTTGGGGTGACGGGGGGCGACGGGGGGCGACGGAGTTGGGGAAGGAGGGAAAATTTGGGGAAGGAGGAGAATGAAATCTGTGCTCTCGGCCAGGACCTGTATATTACGATTTGCGACGGCTAGCGACGGCAGCTTTTTTAGCCGTCGCCCCCCTTCGTCGCTAATCGAAGCCTTTCTTGTAGTGAATATATATATATATATATATATATATATATATATATATATCATGCGAAGTATTATTATATCTTGCTTCGACCGAAACCTGCTCCTGCCTGCTTTTATATTTTTGCTTTCTACCTTTCCAACAATTAAAAAAAAGTTTTATGATTTTGTTTTATATTTTCAATTTTTTATAAGCTTCAAGTGGATACTTTAATTTTTATATATGAGTTTTAATAGATATTGATTTTTTAATATAGTATATATATTGATTTTGTCTTAAATATGTGTTTCTAAATTGAATATTGATTTCAAAATACAATATATAAAAAATATATTTCATGTGTGTGTGTGTGTGTGTGTGTATTATTTCCATCAATCTCTAGCTAGCCTTGATTTGGTTCACTGATCTCAAGTTTGTTGCTTTGTTCGTCGCCATTCGGTAATCTCAACAGCTTTTGCCTTACTTTGCTTGTGTCCGTGTCCGAGTGTATGTCCATGTCAGTTTTGCTGTTTCCATAGCCACAGAAGGCGAGCAATCACTTATGATTAACATTCTTATATTTAGTAAATTTAATTCACATGAAATGACGATTGAAATATACTATTAAATTTGAATTGATAAGTTAATTTAATTGTTAAATATGATATACCATTATCTGCAATTGTTTACCTATGACATATGACACCATAACCTGTTGTACATTACATTTAATTTGTTACTGATGATATATGTCTGTTGTCGATATGTTATATTATTATCATATTTATTCTCACTCTGCAAGTTCCTGTTAGTTTAGAATTTCCCATGGGTTGAAATGATACATACCTAAACGATATTATAAACTACGAGAAAATCATTATGGGTTGAAACGATAAACCCAAGCGATATTCATTGATTTTGAATTTTGGGATTGCGGGTTGAAATGATATATACCCGTAATATTAATTTTAAATTACAGATTGAAATGATAAATATTCATATCGCTTGACCATAGGATAGAAAATTATATATGGACACCGTTGTTCTATTTTTGAAAAATGATTTCCAAGGTTTTGGAAGGAAATATATATGAGTTTTAATAAATATTGATTTTTAAAGTATAATATATAAATTTATTTTAATATATGTGAAAATTTAGATTTTAAATTATATGTTTTGAAAATTTTAAAATTATAAGTTAAGTTGTGAAAATGTAAACTTTAAGATTTTACATATTTTTTTTTATTTTTAAAATATATAAAATAAGATTTAAATTGAATTTAATAATAAGACTTAATTTAATAGAATTTAATATACTTTAATTTAATCAAGTTAGTTTTAATTAGTTTATATAATATATTTAGTGTTTATATAAAATTATATTAATATTTTGAAAATACTTTAATAAAATAAAGGTTGGAAGGACAAATTAAGTTAATTTGTAATTTAATTTGTTTAAGAATTGAATTTAAATAAGAATTGATTGGAAACTTATTGATTTTAAGATTTGTAAGATATGATTTTATAATTTGATGACAAGATTTTGATTAAAGGTGATTATATGATTATTTTCAAATTTAAATTAAATTTAAGTTGAATATTTAATATTGATTTAAATTTGTAATTTGAGATTTTATTTAAATGTTATTAAAAATGATTAAGCGAATATCTTGAAAATTTAAGAGGACTAAAGTTGAATGTTTGAAATGTAAACGAAATTTATTAAATTTAGTTATTGTAAATGTTGAATAATTAAACTCTGAAACCTATTGAATTTGAAGTGTGTTAAATTCGTAGTTCGAACCTGGATCTGAAATCGATTAAAAAAAGGTTTAGTGAGAATTTGAATTAAGATTGATTTAAATTGAATCTTTGGAACTAAAATTGATTTGAATTGATTTGTGAAATTGAAAGATACAATTCTAACTTGAAACTATTGTCGATATATATTTTAATATATAAACTGTTTTGGTGTATAACTCTTTTTAATATATAAACTATTTTTAATTTATAACTTATTTTTAAATATCTAAACTATTTTAATTTACAACTGTTTCAATATATATAAACTATTTTCAATATTTAAATGATTTAATGAATTTAAATGCAAATATTTTGATATAACGGTTTAACCTCTTTTGTGGTTAAGATTTTGGAGATAAATATGATTTTAAAGTGAATATGATTTCGAAAGTGATATGATTTTGAAATGGATATGATATTTTTATATGAAGTATGAACCATTTGAAATGAAAATGAGCATAGTGTGAAATAAGCATTTGGTTGTTAAAGAGACCGGTATCAGATATTGTCATACTCTTTGCCAATACCGAAACCCACTTTAAAAACTATGCACGCTGTGGAGATTCCAGAACGAAGTAGGATGGTTTGGCAACGATTCTATATGAGGTATTAACGCAGTCCTGACTCTCGCGAGTTAGCTTGATGTGGCTAAAACATGAGCTATACCGAGCCAAGTGAGGTCGCACCTCCGATCGGGCATATTTTGATACCATTCTATTACTTTGTGATCTTATTGGACGCACCTTTGATTTTGGGAGCGTGTCTCGAGGTGGGCGGTAGTAGCTGCTATGCGTTATCACCAGTCCGGGAGTGCAAACGGTAGAATCTAACCCTGGCATTGCCTCACATGCCTTGTCACATGCCTTATCGCACCTTCTACGAGTTTGGTTTGTGTCGTACCTATGGAGTGCTCCCTAATAGCGCACCAGTTTGGTGGAGTTTACAGTATTATATAGACCACAACATTATATAAATTATGCTAAAGGGGGGTATGGGTAACGCTTTAATGCTATTTAATAGTTTACTTTACTATAAACTTGATCTATGTAGTGTATTATACTATGTATGTAGATAATTTAACGGATCCTTAGAGGATGGGAATCCCAAACATCCTTTAAATTATTTTGTATTTCATTTGACATTTCACTTGAGTTGATTTACTGGTATAAGATTGTTAATCCTGACTTGAGTGTTTTGTGTTTTGCTTTACGCTCGGGTCAGACTGTGTGTCATGAAATTTGACTCACCTTTGGAGCTTGGAGATCTACTTGGAGTTATCTATTTACCTTTCTTGTTATTTTGGTTTATTCCAGTTTTTTGTTCAGACTTTTCGTTGGCATTTGTATTAGAAACTTCTGTGTATTCGAGATATCTGTTGTATTTTACTTTAAACTTCGATGTTCTGTAGTAGCTTCATGAACTACTATTTATCTATTCCGTTGTTTATTGTTATATTATTCTGTGTCTGTGACTCTATGATTGATTTATTTGCTGTATATGCTGAGTTTTGCCAAATAAAAATTATCTATCTTTTGTTTTGAGCAATCCAAGTCTGATATGAGTGGATGATTGTTGATTTGAATAGTTAAAAATGTCAGGTCGTTACATGTGGTATCAAAGCTCTGGTTTAGCCAAAACTTAACATATGGAGTAAATAAATTAATTACAGAATTACATTCATTCGAGTTTGAAATTCTTAGTTAGGATCCTCCTAGATTAGGATTTCTCACGAATTTCGAAACTTTCTCTCTGTTCTAAAATCCATTCTTGTCTTGCCCTGTTCGTGTTATTCTTGATAATGGAGCATCCCATAGCTCTATTTTCTGTTGATCTCTATAATAAATTTGAGCTCATCCTGCCACCCCAATTGGAAACTTCATCATTATGTTTGACTAATCCCATCGACGGTCCCGCCAACCCTTGTATAATTTGTAAAGGGATGAAACAATTTTAGAACAAGCGTTAATTCACCGGAGATTTCTACATCCTCGATTTTGATGTTGTTCTTTCATGTAAAGCATGAACCGTTCTCCAGCTGACGACTCGGGTAATTCTCTTGTGACCGAATGTCGAGTTCCTCAGAATTTTGCAGGCAGCCTTATCTATTCGCTTGACGCTCAGCCTAGTGATTTTGACTCCACCCTTGTTGTCCAACTATTTTTGGATATCCTTGGTGATGTCACCTCTTTCCCTCTCGGAGGGAAATTGAATTCTGCATCGATTTTATTCCTAGAGCTTGATCTGTTCTCCTTCCTCCTAGACGAATGGTTTTTATGAACGGTTAGTCATGATCTTTGGATTTACCAATGCTCCTGCATTCTTCATTGCTCTCAGGAATTGCGTATTCCGTGATGTTCTCAACTTGTTTGTCCTGGTTTTCGTTAATGATATTATCGTTTTCAAAGTCTTGGTTGACCCAGTTAAGGCCGCCGCGATTAATACAAGTATATCCACCTTTCCTCCTTTGTATTTTAATTATCTTATCTTCCTTTCGAGTCTATCTCCTTAATTAGAATTCTCTTGGATTAGGGTTCTTCTAAATTTGAATCTCTATCCCTTTTCTAGAATCCATTCTTGAATCATCCTATAAGGGAGTGTATTTATAATTAATATAAAACTTTTTATATTGCGTTGTTTGAGTTGTTAAGTTTAAATTTTGAGTTTCGATCGATTTGTTTGGCCAATGGTATCAACAGAAATTCCAAAACACTTGAATAGAGTAAATTGACACAATATTGTTTTCAAAATTGGTAAATGAAATAATTTTGTATGTCGTTATATTTTATATATAAAGGTATAGCTTCCTAAAATTAGATAATTAAATGAATTGGTGGTTAGAAATGATAATACTAGATTATCATTTATTGTTTTATCAACATTCTTAAACCATTAACTATTATTGTATGTTATAAGAACATGGACTTGTAAAACATGGTTTATAAATTTGTTTTGCAAATGAAAGGAAACGAATTTAAATTAAGGATCTGAGAATATAATTTTCGGTACTTCCCAAAATCTGATTTTCAAAATTTTGAAAATGTATTATTTGAAAATATTTTTGAATGGTAATTACTTTCAAAGGATTTTAAAAGATGAAAGTTAATAATCTCCTCTTTTGTCGCTGGAAAATAGTTTCGGTGATGACTACAACATCATCGACGTTCATTTTTGAGTTTCAAAGTGGAGAAACCAGTTCGTAGCTTTGCTACATTTTGTTTTTAAAAATGGATTTGATTTAAATTTCTTGAGTATTATTTGATGTATAATATATATATATATATTTATTTATTTATTTATTTCAAAATAGTTTGAAGTGAAACCGGGAATTTAACTCTTAAGTTTTATGTTAAGAGATGGTTTTCAATTGTTGAAATGAGGAATTTTTTTGAATTATTGGAGTGTTTAAAATGAAAGTGAAATTTAAACAACTTGAAATAGTTGAAATAGGGTAAAATTAATTTGTATTATACTCGGTTGCATTCAAAACATATGTAACTTACCAGAAGTATTCAAAAGTAAAATGTTAATGAGAATATGTAATTGAATTATATAAAATATAAATATAAGTAATAAGATGTCCAAAATTTAAGTTTTGTTAAAGGAATTTATAAATAAAATTTGAGTGGTGACAATAAATGTTTATACACTAATCAAGTGGAATAAATTGAGTAAGGCTATTTGAGTAAATAAATATGAACATAGGAATAGCCCAAATTGAATTGTAAATGGAATTGACTTAAGTAAAATCAAAGGGATTAAATAAATGAGTGAAATAAAATAAATATTTGTTTTGAAAGTAATTTTTTTACAAATGTTAATAAATTGAAAGCAAATCAATTGAATGAAAATATACTGGATTGAAATCAATCAAATCTGAATACAATGAATATTCATTAATTGAACAAATTGGATTGAAACAAAATTTGTTGAATATTACTCAATTTAAAAACTAATGAAATTTTTATATGTTTTGAATAAATTGTTGTATTTTGAATCAATCTTCTTTCTAGTTGCTTTTATTCTCCTATCTCGTTCCTTTTCGAGGATGAAAAGTTTTGAGTGGGGGAGAGTGTAATACCAGTAAATTTAACGATTTAAATAATGCAATTAACTAAATTTTTGTGAAATTTTAACTATAAAAATTGACAATGGAAATTGATATTTGGTATGCGTCTATTTAAGCGTAGCAAATGTCAACTTTTCATTAGAAAATATATAAGTTAGTTCTGTTCTGTAATTTTCAATTTCAATATTAAATTAGTTAAATTGATGAAAATTAAATGTTTTCAAAATCTGAGTATTTTTACATAATAAAAATATATATCATTTTCTGAGTGTGACATCATATTTAATTTTGCCAAATTTGAATTGCTCTAGCCCCGTTTATCTTATTTTCGGTGCGTTAGCAGCATTTTTTGTAGCGAATATCAACTTTTGATAGGATGATTGTATCGTTGATATCCATGTATCATTCTGTTCATCTCGCATGTTGATCTCCGTAGTATATTCATTTGTGCAACTCGACGACCAGTACAGACCGAAATCTACGAAACGGTTAGCAGTATCGGTTCCCTTTTTGGTTTTTCTGTGGCCATTCATTTATCCACCTATAGAAACTAAACGCCCAATTGCCTTTTATTATTCCCAGAAATCAATGTTTGACTTTTCTTATTTCCATTACTTTGAATATTTTGATCGGTTCGCTTCCTTTTCTCACCTTGTCTTTCATTTTCTTCATTCGGTTGTTCTGACCTTTTGAGAAATTTAAAAATATATTTTCAAGCTTGTTTGTTTCCGATTCTTGCTACCGGAAAATTTTATAATTGGAGCAAAGTTTATATATTTGACTGAACGTGTCCTTCTCCATGCCTTCTGATCCATCAACCTCCCCTTCAAGCTCATGCAACGCACCCTACACGTAAAGCAACAACGCCTTGCGCTCCAACAACCTACCTTCTCCGACCATGCTCCCCACTTCAGCTTTCCTTCCCTAACCCTCACCATCAAATTTTCACCCGACCAAACACCAACGTCCTCCACCCCGATAGCCATCTTCACACAACATCAGAAAACCTTCAATCCAACTCTCCCCTCCATGCCCACCTTGATCCTCCGCCTGAGCAACGACCACCGCAACTAACCCGATGCTTCCCTCAACCGCTGCTCCTATAGGTCTGCTGCTTCCTCTCCTCTGACCATCATAGTAACCGTTTCTGGTATTAAAAAAAATATAAAAGTGAAGGCCTGAACACAGCCCACTGCTCCGCCACGTGCTTCATCGTTCCTCTCCGAGTTCACCTACCTCTCGTCTATTATATCTAGATTTGACCAAACACTATCAAACCTCGCCTGAGACCCACCGTAGCAGCCACCACTGACCCCATCCCTCTAACTCGACTGCACAACACCTCTCTAATGTCTGCCTCCTCCGCCACATAGCTGCCACCCTTCGCTTTGCTATTTGACACACTACAGCGTTCTCTTTTAAAAATTAATATGGAGCACATATTTTGTTCTTGGTGAGCATGCAGCCTCCTCCTGGTAATATATATATATGTGTGTGTGTGTGTTTGCGTTTATGTTAATGGCCATATTGAACTGTATGTATATAGTATAGTTTGCATATTTGCCTATAGCCTCCTTTGCTATTTTATACAATATAATATGTTTTAAATATTTATTACAATTTATATTAATATTTTAGATTAGATTTTTTTTGTAACTGCTAATATATACATATATTATGTTTAAATTTTATTTGAAGAATTTTTGAAAGGAAATAATATATATAATTCAGATATATATATATATATATATCCTGAGAAGTATTATTATATCTTGCTTTGGCCGAAACCTTCTCCTGTCTGCTTTTATATTTTTGCTTTCTACCTTTCCAATTATTTAAAAAAAAAGAGTTTATGATTTTATTTTATATTTTCAGTTTTATAAGCTTCAAGTGGATACTTTGATTTTTATATATGAGTTTTAATAGATATTGATTTTTTTAATATAATATATATAAATTTTATCCTAAATATGTGTTTTTAAATTGATATATTATTTCCATCAATCTCTGGTTAGCCTTGATTTGATTCATCGATCTCCAGTTTGTTGCTTTTTTCATCGCTATCCGTTAATCTCAACAGCTTTTGCCTTGCTTTGCTCATGTCCGTGTCCGAGTGCGTGTCTCTAGCTCATATATAGTATAGTTTGTTGCTAAGAGGTTATGTTCAATAGTTGAAAATTAACCATCTGGTTATGTCCTAAAAAGTAAACATTTACAATCACTTTCATTTATTCGGACAATGTTTTAATTTTTTTTTTCAAACACGTACATAATACTTCAACCTTTAAGACTTACTATATTTAACAGGCTAGGCCAGTAGCCAGGGAGTAGAGAATATTGGTTATCCAACCCCAAGCCTAAACACTACTATTCTAAGACATCCATCACATAATGAAGTTTAGTAGTAGGTCCTAAATATTATCATAATTTATAAACCATTTTCTTTACAAGAAAAAAGGATATTAAAACTTTTGTTATCAAAACATACATATCTTTTATTTATATAAACAAACCTTTTTCCAAACTCCTTTAATACTTAAAATTATTTTACATACTCTTATAAAGGATATACTTATGTATACAAATTTGTTTGCAAAGATATTATACTTAAAATTTATTACAAAGAGTTCAATTAAGACATATATGAAATGTAATTACAAAGTGCTATAAAAAGTTTTAAATAAGCTTTATATTGTTCCATCATTTGCTAGTTTTTCTTTATGACTTTAAATATAAAACACATTCTTATTGTAAAATAAACTACTTTGAGTCGAGAATACATTCTTGTAATAATTTCTCAAAATATACTAATATATCATCATTTCAAAATGATTTAAAATACAAGTATTTCAAAATGCATCTATAACGACTCTTTCGCTTTCTAACTTTGAAATCTTAGCTTTAAATTTTTATAGAACTCTAACGACCATGCAAACACAAATTATAGGCCATATCACAAGTTAAGGAAGATGATAGAATTGAAGTTATAACATATAGAGTTTTCATATACTTTTTAGAAGTAAGGTGGTCTAAAGTTAGCACAATCATTAGTTAAGGTTTATACTACTATAATAACTTGCATATAAATCATATTTTATCAATATGAAATGGTGAGAATCTCACCTATCCTTCATTTAATCCTAAGAACAAGCCTTTTAAGTCCCTAGAACCTTGCTACGAAGTTCAAGATCAAAGCAAAAATCCCCACCTTTCTAGTTTCTCTCGTCCTCCCCTTTGTAGCTCTATATTTAGCTCCTTTTCTCATACTTTTGCAAAAAGGGATGCTTCTTCTTTGACCATGTGGTGATTTTTGATTGAATGAAAATTTCTTTGTGAAATGTTTGGGAAGTGGTTTGAATTAACTTGGATCAGAAGAGAGTGGTTTACAGAGAGGGGAAAGTTTGTGAAAATAACTTAACTTGTAACCGTTTTTCTCTTTTTCTATGGCTTGGGTATTTATAGGCGATCAAGAGGAGGTTACTTTAGTAATTTCCTAAACTCTTATAGCCTAACCTAATTTGTCCACCCTATGGTCCTATAGAAATGATTCTTATCAACTATGGCCTAATTTGATTCGACCACATTTTGGTCCAATAAGAAAACATCCTTACGGCCTAATTCTTTTGACCTTTGGTCCAATACCAAATTTTTTTGGACCACATAATTAAAATAAATTTGTACAATTTTTTTGACAAAACTTTTAACATTTAAAATCATATATCCTTAAACTGATTTTCAGTCACATTATCCAGTATACTTTTCTCCACTCATTAATGTAAAATATTTGAAAATGGTGTTTTACTTTATTTGTTATATTTAAAAAGACATGCATTAGGTTTATATAATTCACAATTCGAATAATAAATATTCGAATTCCTAAGCAGTTAAATTATGGGTTGTTGCACTCTTTATTAATGGCTCTAGATTTTTTCCAAGTCCAGAAAACCCTTTCCCCTTCAGGAAATCACCTCATGCATGTTTCCATGTTTATTTTTTTGGATATTCTCCTTCTTTTCAAAGCAAGGAAGCTTAACTACCTCCTTTTCAAAATTTTAGAACAAATCATATAAATTTCATTAAATTTCAAAATTAAACTACGTATATCTCAACACCAACCTACACCTGTGCCTATGAAGATGTTAATTTTTTTATCATGCTTTGATATTCTAGAAGTTGGAAATTTACTATGAAAAGGAAAGAAGAAGAAAAGCTTCCATGTGAGCAATTTACTCGCAAATCAATGTTTATATTCTATAATTCAATATACTATTTGCTTTGTTTGATGTATGGATGAATAATGTTCTGTGCAACGAATTGAAGAAGAGTATATTTTCTATTATATAGAAATTTGATCTAAACATTCATTTTAATCTTCAGAAAATGCGACCTGGGTGGGTTCACCAGTCGACCGCTAGTGCTCGACTGCTGGGCATGTTTTCTACACCTGTTTAATATATATTATAAATGAGCATTCTTATATCTTAATCTAATTTTAGATAATAAAATTCAAGATGTTTGATAATTATATGTAGTTATTTTAAATTCATAATATAGTGGGAATAATGTTGAAATTTATGAGTTCTTGTTTCTAACAAAATATAAACATATGTAAATCAAAGACAAATTACAAACATGATAAATCTGAATATATTTTATGCTAAGATATTATCTATGTGGAAGTATTAAATTTAATAATTGGATTATTAAATAACAACTTAATTTTGGAGTTTATAGTAATCCTATATGGGGTATTAAAATTTATGCAAGGGCTTGCAATGTGCATTTGCTGATTTGGAAGTAACATCATGAATCCAGTGAAGTACAAATATTTCCATGTGTCATTTTAGTATAATAAAGTACCTTTTGGTTTATAATATTAATAATACTTCTAAAATAATGTGTATTAATACATGTAGTTATTTTTATAAATTATTTTTATACTTGTATTTTTTGTGTAATGAGGAATTTGAATACATGGAGTTATAGTACCGTCTTGTACGAGACGTTCAGTAATATTTTTGGACTCACTATATAGAATAATATTGTGGTGATTCTAGATTATAAGAAATTTGAGAAAATCGATTAGTAATACCATTTAGTATTGGACATTTGGTAATACTTCTGCAGATACTCCTACAACTTACGATATAAAATATTATGGAGATTGAGTGTAGTTCATTAGCAGTAAATAAACGATTAAATATCATGCGATGGTATGGGATGCCATTGCTGTATTTATTTGGTTATTTATTGTAAGAAGATGTCGTACAATCAATGGATATAGGTGAGCGACCCACATGTTGAGATATGACTCTATTTGGGACCTTATGTTTGTCATACAGTCAATTCCCATCATCATTTATTATGCGATATTTCTATATATGGAGATGAGATTACACCTGTGATGGGTGACCATAGTATAATGGATTCTCTTATCATATTAATATAAGATTTTACTGATAGGCGGCCTATTTTATATTGATTGATGGTGGTATTTTATGATTTGAAATTAAGGGGTATACTTAGGAATTATTGTGTGCAAGCTGGCTATACTTTATGGTATCTCAGGTATTGATAGTTTTGGACTTTGATAATGATTTTGATATGGATGATTCACCCATTTGTCATTGATTCTATAATTTCTTATTTGATGTGATTTTATAGGGATGATGGCATCTTTATGCATGGTTTTGTGATTCTTGACGTTTTATGATACTATGGAAATTGTTATGATATTATAAATTATATATCATGCATACATTATATATATATATATATATATATATATATATATATAGAAATTACATTTAGACATAGTCTGACCCCTATGTTACTTACGTAATGCTTGGGTCGGTCAAAAATATTTCGGGTACATGGACGATGTGATCAGCTTGTGTTGTGTGGACATTGTAGAGACACGATACTTGGTATTGTTGTGCATTATTCGTATGTGGTGTGTAAATTGTAAGCATGTCATTATGATGTATGTACCTTATTTACATTGTACTATATTGAGATAGTGGACACTTAAGATGTTTTGTATTCACATTATCTCATATATTCAATACTAGTGTGAACCCGTACTTCGCACACGGAAATAAGAGAAATATATTTATTACAATTAGAAAATTAAATTATTTTGATAAATAATTAAAATATACTATTTACATTAAATATTTAGAAACTTTAGTACAATATCAAATTGAAATATTAAGATTAGTACATAATCCTTTTTGAATTAACATAGTAATAGAACCGAATGCTCTCAGACATATGTGTGGGTGAAAGAATTAAAAAGGCGGAGTGTTCTTGTCAGTCGTATAAAAAAAGCAGCAAATGTATCATGGTGAAATACGCAAGTAGTAAAATGCATGGATCTTATGAAGTAGGACTACTTGAGTATCATAAAATAATAAATCCACTGCACAGTAAAAACCAACATTCACACAGGGGATTGCTGCAATATTTTTTAAATATAACTGTGTGTAAGTTGCACAAACCTTTTGATGCAACTTATTTATTACCTGAACAAAACTCATTGTTACAAAGATAATAAACATTCTTCAATCTCTCATCTCTCTTTATGGATTTTTGTATATCCTTACAAATTTACGCACAATGATCAAAACCTCATAATACTTGATATAAGAAGTGGTTACCTTCACTCAAGCAACTTTAGCTATTATTTTGATATTTTACTTGCATGAATAATGATTAAGTGATAGATAGAACGAAAAGAAAATGAAGTTTGGCCTAAGTTTAAAATTTTTGTTTAACTAAAAAAATTCGCAAACATAACAAATGTCAGGCACTGTTGAAATGCTTAATTATTGTAGAATGAAGTAAAAGATGGGAAAAAAAATATATAAGTTAACATGGCAATTGAAGCTAACTTAGATGCCCATTAAAATACAATCACTATAGGATGGATACATCTTTCATTCAGATTTCAATGTAGAATGTAAACCTTATCAGTAGTAGATAGCAAAGAAGCAGAACACTAAATGCGTTGAAGTTTACCTACCTTTCTTATATATGCATACCAAGCGGTCGATGGAAGTCAGTAATAAACATATAATTCGAGTACAATAATAAAAGAGGGTTAATGAAAAAACATGCAGCAGTTAAATTAATTAGCCAGAAATTAAAACCACCAAATTTATATATTAAATCTAACGTTATGCATGGAAATAAAATGTTGGCAAATTATGCATAATCATGTGACCAATAAAAGCTAAAAAAAGGAAAGTTGTTATAATATATGTAAATATATAAGTGAATATGCTTTTATGTTGTTTTGTTTAGTCCCACATCGTGGAATTGGTTAAATCCTTTGCTCTGAAGCCTTTATATAAAGGAGGCTATGTAATGTAAATAGATATCAATTCTCAGAAGTGAATAATATATATTTTGTCTCTCTCTCCAATGCCTTCTATTTTCTTTATTCTATAACACGTTATCAGCACGATCTTTAAACAAAAGGAAAATTTCAGATCTGATTATAAATCTTCAAAGCGGTAAGCCATTTCCGATCTGATTACTCAAATCTATCTGATCTCGTTCTATTTATTTTAGACCTCATTTTCTTATTGATCTAATTATTCAGATCTGAATCTATTTGCATATTTTATTTTATGTTTATCCATGTATTTTAGATCTCATTTTGTTGTAGATCTAATTTTTCAAATTTCATTATATATATATAATCTCATAGATCTTTTTCTATTAATCTTATCATTTTAGATCTCATTCCATTATTTGGTTAAAAAAGGTTTCCATTTTGAAATTTTTTTGTTTGGATTTTAATTTGAATGAGAACTATAGAAATGATTTTGGCACATGATTTATATTTTTAGAAAAAAATATTTCATTGTTTCTTAGAGAAACAAATATAAGGATAATACGTATCTAGAAGATCGTATTAAGTTTATATAAAAGAATAGGAACTTGAAGTTCATATGTGCGAAGGTGAAAGATTAAAGTTTTCTTACGCTGAAATAAAGCCTTGAAAAAAAAAACGAGCAATTCCAGAAGAAGATATTAATATGTCCAGAAGACATGACATAAAAACAATATGTTGGAATAACATTACAAATATGGTAAAAACTATTTCCTCAAAGAGAAATAGTATTATGATTCTCATGTTCGAATACAATTATGAATTGTCCTCTTATTTCATTGTGTTTATTTAATATTGGAGACCTGAAGTTCTCAAATAAAAATTATACATATAAGTTTGCATTTAAAAAAAAAGGATTATATATCAAAACTCAAATATATAAATTTGAGATGTGAAGCTTTGAATTATTAGAAAAGCTAATTCAGATTATGGTAAATTCCAATTGCAATCAAACCTGAAGTTTGATAATAAAAATAAAGTTGTACCATTTAGGATCTAAAGTACTAAACAAAGACTTTATTTAAAGTAAAATTGGAACCTGAAGTTCTAAAATATTTGCCAATGGTATTAATTACTAAACCAAATAAATGTATAGAAACTTGTTCACTCTAGAAGTAGTGATAATAATATATTAAAAAAAGTCTCGAGAAGAGATTTGTTGATATATTTGGTGCTTTTACTAAACCAAATAAATACGTAGAAACATATCTACTCTCCTACTCTCTTTCTTTTTAATTAAAAATAAGGTATTCTAATAGAAAGTTTATTTCTTAATTTTTTTTCCTTCTTCCATGCATCCAACGCCTTTCAAAAGGTAAAATATAATAGATCTAATATAATAGATCTGAAATAATCTTAAATCCCTAAATTTCTGAAATATCTTGTGTTGATTTGAAGATTTACATATTTGTTTTGATATATTTGGTAAAGAATTATGAAGTTAGTTTTCTTAAGAAAATAATAGTAATTTGGATATGAGATGTATAGTTATTTATGACTATGAATGATATGGATAGATTTGAGATGATAATTCTATTTATTTAGAAATTCAGATTATTGGGAAATAAAATTTCACTTTAAGATATTCGTTTTAATTTTATTATTGAGTAATATTGAACCTAGATTTGAGATGAAATTGTGTTACTTTAAGTACTATTTGTTCAATTGGTTCATATATATTTATAATGAAATTATTTTGCTGTGACAGTAGTTATATCCTATACCACGTAAAGATTAATTGTAGTTATTTTTATCATAAGTGAATTAATTGCAAGTGTTATGGTAATAAATTAAATTATTTATTATCAGAAATGCATTAAATGCATTGATTACAGTAAATTAAATGATGTTGTATTTTTCTGTTTGGAATAAGAATAGACATATGGTTTATTATATGGTGTATTCATTTTGGCAAACAATGCTCGATATAATGAAAGAAATAAGTTTGAACAACAACCTGAAGTTGTGCAAAGATTTTTTTTTTTCAACCAGAAGTTGTATACTCAAAGTCCAGGACCTGAAGTCTTGAATTATGAAAAAAAAAATTCTGATAAACTTTACAAGCTCGAATTCTTGTCAGTATTTTTTTTAATTTGTCAACAAGTCTTGAAATAAGAATAGACTTTTATTTTGTAACAATATGGTACAAAAAAAGGGGAGAAGTTTACACAAAATTTGAGAACCTGAAGTTCATAACAAATTAATGAACTTGAAGTTCATGAATTAGAAGCCCGAAGCTCTATTGAAATTATGTAAAATGATAAGGTTGTACTTCCTGAAGAAGTTAAAGAAAATTAATAAATAATCATATGAGAAAATGATGTTGCATTCAAG
Source organism: Allium cepa (assembly GCA_030765085.1). Taxonomy (NCBI): domain Eukaryota; kingdom Viridiplantae; phylum Streptophyta; class Magnoliopsida; order Asparagales; family Amaryllidaceae; genus Allium; species Allium cepa. The sequence goes on along the minus strand of CM060932.1, from coordinate 227,894,625 downwards.
AGATTACAAAAATCTCCAAATGAGTTATACCTTACCTTATATCTTAACATTTATACTAAACTAACCAAATATCCTGAAGATATTATGTTATATGATATTTCAAACATCATTGGATGTGTGTGTGTATTAATCTATTAAAAAGATGCTTTAGAGATTTATTTATATTTATATTGCAAAATCTAACATCCTAGAAGAGATGTTATAAGAATTTTATTTTTGTTACATTGCAATTCCTTTAAAGGAAACACTATATTCCCTGAAGGAATAACCATATATAAATTTTTTTGAAGCAATAACAATAATTTTTGAAAAAAAAAGGATATTATATGCCAATATTACACTCCAGAAGTAGTGGTTTTATCTCTTACATCTTACTTTCATTTGGTGAATCTAATTTTGTTACTGCATTTAAAAGTTTGATATGCCATTTCAAAGACAGTTAGAACAAAAATCTCCAGCAGAGATATTTTATGCCATTGTAAAAATAGTAATTATGTAATTTATATAAAAGAAATATTGTAAATTGATATGGCATTCCAATAATGCATATATATATATATATATATATATATATATATATATATATAGAAGAGATAAGTTCTCTCCAGAAGTGATGATACTAAAATATCTCTAGAAGAGATTTATAAATTTGAAAATGATAACATATCTCTAGAAGAGATTTGTTTATATATTTGGTAATTTTATTAAACCGAATAAATGCATAGAAATTTGATACTTGAGATACAATTGAGGAACAAAACTTAACAACTTGAAGTTGTATGTGTATGTTGTTTGAACCAGAAGTTCGATATGGTTCCAAACCAAATGTTTTGAACATTATTATGCGGTTTTGACAGGTTTGCATTGACATTGATTTATAAATAAAAATTAATAGTTTGAATCCTTGTAATAGTTTGTTCTAAAAATCACTAATTCAAATGAGAAAGAATATGAAAATTATATAATATATGTGTGAACGTGGACGCACGTATACATCCATATATGTGTGATACGTGGACGCACGTATACATCCATATATGTAAATATTTAGCTAACAACCTGAAGTTTGTTATAAGCCCATCTTATAGATTATGCATAGATATTATTTAGTGATTTAAAATTCAATCAACATAAATGTTGAATGACCTGAAGTCATGTATGTATTCAAATGATCTACACAATAAGTAAATTCCTTCAATTGGTTAGATCAATGAACGAGAACAAAATCTAATTAGCTATATCAATCGAATGCATCTTATCAACTAATAAAAGAATTATCCTCCTATTATTAATATTTATGATGTATTTGCTAGTAGCAATATCATAATGGATCAAAATTAGAGTCCAAATATGATTATTATTTAATGTGACAATGTTTGTCAACATTAAGGGGAAGGATAAAGGGATACAAGTTCATTTTGATCATCAGTGTTAAATATTTATTAATATATACAATGATGCAAAATATTATCAATATTATCCCTAGTAGACTTTCTCCAATATAGATTTGAATCCCCGAAGGATCAAAATGTGAAAACCACATCTGAAATATGGTTCAAAAGTCAGTTCAAAATACTTTTGGAGTAAGTAATAAAGATGCAAAATAAAGGAGGTGTGTGTTCTTGAAGAAACACTTAAGGGTGCTCTGAAAGAGATCTATGACATGATTGTCAAATAACCTTAAAAGCGGATTAGGTACCTAAAACGTGATAATTGAAGAGATCTGAATAAAATCATGTCTAGAACTGACAAGAAATAATCATCGATGATAAATTTATAAATAATAAAGCGCTTCTGTATATAAATCGATTAAAGATCCTGGATTAGAGAAAAACATGATTGGCCATCATGAAATTCTCATAAATAAGAAATGTGAACCTGTAGTTCGCATATATATATATATATATATATATATATATATATATATATATATATATATATAATAGAAAAACACACTGAAATTACTGAAGCATATGTAGTGCTACATCGTGTTAAATGCTCTAGGCATATGTTTTTATAAATAATTGAATTCATTGAAGCAGTGAAAGTGTTTGAACACTTAAAATACCCTGAAGGTATAAATATTGTTAAAACATTATAAACAATGAAAGTACACAAATTCCTGAAGAATATAAATAACTTTGGTGGTTATAAAAAATATAAAGAACAATACCGTAGATTACAAATTCTTTTAAGTATTGTTGTAACGAAAATCTTGATATAATTCATGATGAGTAGATTACTTCCTATGTTTAAGTATTGTTGTAATGAAACCCTTAATATTCATTGAATGGTAGTTGCGATATGCAAATACTTATTAAAGTATACAAATTCTTGAAGAATATATATAACTTTTGTAGTTATAAAGTATGCAAAGGACATGAAATGTAGATTACAACCTTCTTCAAAGTATTATTGTAATGAAAATCTTGATATACTTCAAGATGAGTAGATTACTTCCTGCTTTTTAGTAATGTTGTAATGAAATTTTAATATTCATGAAAGTGTATAGTTGCAATACACAAAACTGATTTGAGAAACAAAAATGAAAGCACATGAAGTGTTTTTCATAAAAGTAGCATACAAATGCATAAAATGCAAACCATATTTGAAAAAACAATCTTAGAAAATTTGATTATATCGAAGGAAACTATTAATAAATTGTATTATTAACGAGATACATATTTATGGATCCAGAAGTATCTATAACCAATTTGAGTTATCCACGGACGAATATGAATTCGGAGGAAAATCTAAAATCAGAGGGAGCATCCATAAGTATTTTATAATGCACTCTTTTTCCTTAACTAAGATTTTTCCCAATGTGGGTTTTTATTAGTAAGGTTTTAATGAGGCATTATCTTGATCCAGAAGTATCAACTCCCCAGTAACATTTGAAAATAAGTTACAATGTACTCTTTTCCCTTATTTAAGATTTTTCCCACTGGGTTTTTCTTACTAAGGTTTTAACGAGGCATTAGTTTGATCCAGAAGTATCAAGCTTTATTCAAAGAAATAAGAAAATAAAATATGTCATTGTACTCTTTTTCCTTCACTAAGATTTTTCCCGAGGCATTATTTTGATCCTGGAGTATCAAACTCTTATAAGGAATATCATTTTTAGTATGATATTTATGATTTCACAAGTTGCACTCTTTTCCTCGTTCAAGGTTTTTTTTCCACTGGGTTTTTTCTAATAGAGGTTTTTTAAGGAGGCAACAGACAATATTTATAACGATTGAATGGATGTATGAAAGCAAGATAATAATGAGGGGGAGCAATTGTCATGGATGTTTTAAAGAAACAATTTCTAGCAACCATATCAGCATCCAAGATTTCGAAGACGCATATTCAAGGGGGAGTGTTATAATATATGTAAATATAAGTGAATATGCTTTTATGTTGTTTTGTTTAGTCCCACATCGTGGAATTGGTTAAGTCCTTTGCTCTGAAGCCTTTATATAAAGGAGGCTATGTAATGTAAATAGATATCAATTCTCAGAAGTGAATAATATATCTTTTGTCTCTCTCTCCAATGGCTTCTATTTTCTTTATTCTATAACAAAAGTAGTATTATAATTGTATATTTATAAGAAAAAAATTGTTCTACTTTGGTAACAGGAAAATAATGAATTTGATTGTTTTTTCCAATGATTTAATAGATTTTCCAATCATAATTAGACCCTTCATGTCCCAACCTTCCATAGCTGATTGCAGGACTTCCATCTGTATTTATCATTAATAATATTTGTAATTAATTAATAGTATCGGTAACAGTGGCATAGTGCAACGTACATGTGGGAAAGAATTTTCAGTCAAGAAGGATAACCAACATGATAACAGATACCAAATCCAAAACGCCTTTTTCTCACTATCTCACCATCATCCATGTGTTCCTGGATAACTCATTAGCTAAAAAAAATTGAGGCATTCTTTTACACAACATGTAAGTCAATAATGAAATTGGTAAATTTATTAGAAGCAAGATTACGTTACCTTATACCTGGATAAATAATATAGGAGTGTTGTATTATGATCCATTGGACTATATATTTTATCTACCGTAATCTACGTTGCACCATTTGCTCATGGTTTTGCTATGGCCTAAAAATTAGAGTACAATAATCACTCATTCTTTCAATTAAAGCTTGAAACTGAAAAAAATAGTCCTTGCAATTAGATAAACTAATGAAAAATTGATAATAAACTCTTTATCAAACTCGTTTCCACTATTATATTAAGTATGTTTAAGCTAAAATTAATTGTGAGAAGCACATATATTACATTTCTACCATGTTATTGCATGATTTATATCCAAACGTAGAACTGAATTTTATTAGCCTAGATAATCAATATCATCTGACATCATCGTGATTATACTGAAGAAGTCTTAAGTATTATCATTTTATTCATAATTGTCTTATGAAACCTACAAAATTATCAGCAATGCCAGATTGTGTATCTCATTAATGTCATGGCTTTTCTAGACAACAACTTCAGAATCTTCATTAATTAGGCAGAACTTTATTCGATAAATGTCACATGCTTGATGCAATCTATTAACAGTGGCACATGAAATGCCTTTATACTAAGATATTATTATATTTATTTGTTAATGTCATGTGATATAATGCCTCATGCCAAAAAGGTTATTTATGGTAGATATTAGAAAAGTTGCCAATGAATATGTGTGAATCTTTTTACATAATAGCTTAATTCTTATATAGTTAGAACTTCATAGTTAAGAAATTAAGGTTCATCGACGCTTTAAAAGAAGTGTTACGTTGTTGTTGTTCATTGGTAAAATAAATGTTATATGGATGAGCTATTGCACATCTTCTATAATCAAACTATTAGGCATCCATTTAAAGTAGTGGGCATCTGATAATACTATGTGCAAGTATAGATCTACACACACATAATTAGAAATTAGACATAAATATTTGTATTCATTACCTTTCACATTCCAGATAACTTCATCATCTACTACGATCTTAAGGAAAAAAAATATTCTTTTTTACTTTCTTATCTTATCTACTTTGCACCCATTGAAGTTCTTCTTGTTATTATTTCAAAGTTTCAAGTACAAAAAATTAATTTTGAAAATTTACTGCTTAAACCCACCTTTCAGAAGCGCTCTAATGCTTGATAAGATTTTAAAAAAATTGATAGAAAAGAACAACAATCGACCCAGTTAACCAAAACATGTATATTAAGTTCGTAAATCTTGAAGACCCAAACTGGTCAAACGAAAATAAAGGATTTTTGATTTAAACTCACTGATCTGTGGATTTGAATTTCAATTATCTGTTGATTTAAGCTTAGAGTTGGACAAATAAATTTAGAATGTAGCCAATAAATTATCTATTCGTAGTAATTTCAATTATCTGTTGATTTAAGCTTAGAGTTACTGCCTAATTCATACGGTCTGTAGTTTTTGTAAATAACATCAAATGCAATTATTTAAGTATATGGGAAGGTAAAGTATAATGCTCGTCTAGACCAATATAAACATGATTAACATTGCAACTGATGAGAAGGGAAATACAAATCTCTATCTAAGTCATTATGAGACAGAGAACCTAAAGCAGTTAATATAAATGCACATTCAATTCAGATTCGATCATGTCTTTTTCGAATAACTTATTCTTCTTAACGTCCAATACAGTTTATATTCTCCTGTAGCTTTATGATTAAAATGCAAACAGTTGAAAAGGTAGATAACTGCTTAAATCTTATCTAAGTTGCATGAGTACAAAAATCATCTATACCAATCGGTGTGTGACGTAAAAAGAAGTTAAAAATTATACTAACCATAACATTATTCATTGATAATGAAGTGAATATAGGATTAGTAAAATTAGTTATAGTTTTATAGAAACAGCAAAGTCACATTTGTTTAGCACCCACTATTCTATAAAAAAAGTAGAATAGAAACAGTTTAGACAATACATGAAAAATCAAAAAATCTGCTTGCATGTTGGATTTGATATATGCCTTGGAGAGTTTTGGATTACGAAAATATCATATTAAAAATTCCCAATATTCCCCCAAAGTGAAATGTCAATTTCATGTATTATCGTTCAATTGATATCATACTATTTAAAACATCAATTTGGCACATATGGGGATTATTATAAGTTCCTTATATCGTACTTGAAATTAATCCCCTCTATGATTTTATAAAATATAAGAAAATGATATAAGTTAATAATCCCATGGCCAACTAAAATTTTTAATTAAACGTATCTCTACAATCGAACAATATCTATAGTTGGACTAAACAAAACAAAGGATTGAAAACAAAATTAGTAAGTAAACTTATTGATTTAAATGGGTAAGTAAATGAATTAAAATTGAATATTGGAATGATATTTAATTTAAATTGTGCAAGTAAAGTGACTGGTTCGAAAAAAACAGTGCAAGACAGAATAAATCTAAGCAATCTAGATATGCCAAGATTAGTTTGTGAATAAATAATTTGGAAATGCGCAAGATTTGGAGATAACATAAAACTGTTTATGATACTTTTTTATGAGCCAAGACAACAAAATATGAATTATTTTGAGCAATGTAGGAAGATTCAGAAGAATCAAATGAAACCAAAACAGCGATAGTTAAAGCAGCACAAAACGTTGAATATGAGAGGAACAAAATCATATTTAAAAGAAAGTCTGAACTATTCCCATCAACTATAGTGTATTTCATAAGCTCTACAATATATACTTTATAAATCAAAGTACACCCATATGAATGATGCAGCTAACATAACCAATGCACGTGATATAACATAACATGTAAAAAAACAAAGCATGAATAACTGTTTGCTCTTTTTAGTAATAATTTTTTCCTTTTAATGCTAATTATTTTGGTAATTAATGAATATTGATAGTGTATACCCTTTAGAGTTTACTGTGCTATTCAGCTGAATCCCTGAATAGTTTTTGCTTACTAAAATTAAATAAAAAAGCACGATATGAAAAAATAGAAAGTTAAGAATTAACAAAATTAACTTTACCATACATCTTTAAACTGAAAATATGATAATACTTTAAAGAAAATATCATTGCTTTTAATATCCAAAGTTGTTGTCAAACTTTTCAAGTTGGTCTCTACCTTTATAACCATTTCAAGGCAACCAATAATTTTGTGAATCAACATTTTGTTATTATATTAAATTGACATACCTAACAAACGCTCGTTAATGAAGCGTTGTATCATGAAATTGGGTTGAAGGCGAACAAAACTAAAGGATAAGATATGGTCTGAAAGCTTTTTTTTCTCTGTCAATCAGTCATATGTATTCCCATAAATTGGTAGTAAAAGAAAATGACAATCAAGCGAAAAATCACAAACAGATACTGATCCATAAAAAACAAATGAAAAATAGTACATGCTAACATAGGTTGAGTAGTACGTGCTAACATAGGTTGACAAATACAAACTGAAAATTTTAAAAATAAACATCAGGAAAAGCACATTACAAAGTTTTTAGACATTAAACGTGGGAATACTAACATAGGTAGGCCAGTTTGCACAGCTCAGTTTCTTTGCCTCTTCTCTCCTGTTCTTTATCACCATCCTGTGTAAAAATAACAAAAATTGTAGCTACTGGTAAAGCACAAGTAATTGAATACCACTATCAGTTCTTTGCATGAATCCTAGATGATGATAAGAAACATGAAATAGCAGGATTAACATAATAAAAAGCTTCATCATCCAATAGTTGGTCAAACAGTTAGAAAACTTAATTATTTTTAGTATAAAACTTAATTTCAACTAATGAGCTTGACCAACAGGTATAAAACAAATGTTTTCATATACAAATATGTTGCATTAAAATTAGGTTGGCAGAAAATAAATTATGTACCCTTTCTTGAATGACAACCCCTCTCTTTTGTCCCTTCTTCACATGAACTTGGTGAGCCGTACACGCTGCTGGATCGTTGAAATCTTCATTGTCCTGCTAAATAGGTAGACTGTTCAAACATTCAGCAATGATTAAGAATAAGGGTGAGAGATTTTACAGTCAGCCTGTGTAATCCTTTTTTGTTCTATGATGTCTGCTCCAAATTGGAAGCCTTTGTTGAACCTACTTGACTCTAAATCCAATGTAGAACTCTGATAGTAGGCGGACTGAGTTGTATTCACTGTTTTGATTTTCAATCGTTAACAAACCGAATGATGTTCAAAAAGCATGGAAAGCAAGTACAAACTGGTGGCTACCTGAGATTGGTCATTAATTGTTTCTAAAAGTGCTACTTTCTTAGTAACTCTAAATAGTTTGAACTGAAATTAGCTAAATTAGATAAATTTTTGAATTTAAAACATTATTTTTAGTTTGAAATGTGCTTCGCATATGGACCACACTCAACTTCTTATCATCATAACCTGTTTAAATGATTTATATGGTTTATTGATTAAGAAACATTGATCTTTTTTATCCATTTCAAATAAGATTGAATTTTGTCTAAAACTTGTGTATAAATCTTTGAAAACAGTAATGCAGATAGTACTGGTGCTTGATAAACAATTGCAAAAAATGGAGCAAAAATGAATTCAAAAATAAAATTTCCATATAATACACATATAAATTATACACACATACACGACACTCACGCAGGAACACACATGCAAATACAACAATATAAATAGAAGGTTATCTGCTATTGGCTCACCATTATACAATATCAGACTCAGGCACTCACTATTGGTCCATGATGGTTTTGTCATCATGATCACTAATGTATGACAAAAAAAATCCATTTAAGTTATCTTTCTGTAAAATGAAACCAACTGTCTTTTATATTAGAATTAGATGTGCATTATAGATCATGGGTTGTTGTTAAAGTTCATGTAATTATCAATCAAATTTAATTGGTTTCTTAAAAAGAATTTTAGTGTGATGATATTAGCTTGAGAAATCCATTTTCCATTTCTTGGAAAGTAATTTGTAAAACTCTAGCATACATTCTTTTTTGTCGGAATAATATGTATCTTTAAATACTAAATTTAATTATAGAATTGTGATGTAGTTCATGCAAATAATGATATTGGACCTAATCAAACATGGCACATACACGAAACTTCAATATCCCTGTGAACTGCAATAGTTAAATCTATGTGGTCCCTATTTTAACATTATTTTATAATATATGTTTTCTGTTGTGTTTATTATGTATGCTTATATGTTAGCCTATGTCACTTCAAAATGCTTCTTCTATCCTTTCTCTACATGCATTCATAAATGTGTTTGTAACTTGCATTGCGAACAGATTAATTGCTGACCGCTATAATTGGCTAGTAGATATGTCATTAACATGAGTATTATTATGTAACATGTGGTTCATTTGCATCAACTTCGCTAAATTCATTGCAACTATAGATCTAAGCTACAATGTGTAACCTATCGGATCCAGGTTTCGTTGATGATTCATTTTTTAAAATGTTTCCTTATAAATGGAAAAGCATGTCTAATGAATAAAAAGAATTGCTTATTCAAAAAAATAGATAGTGAAATACTTAAGTCAGTGACAATCAATAAAAAATGTGTAATCTGAATTCAAAACCTCTTTGATCTTAAAAGTTGAAAAACACAGTTTAGTGACGGTTGACCTACTAATATTCAAAACCTTATATATTGATCAATATGAAGTATTTTTCGCGTGGACCGACGGCCAAACAAAATCATCTATGAAATCAAAGGTAAAATTATAAATTTAAGTAATTAAATATTACAATTATACCTGTTTTGAGACCAAAGCAATAGAATTGTCAGTTAAAAAGAACAATATATTCCTTATAATATAATATTTTAGAAATCAAGCCTATGAGTTGATTATTGTCTTAGCCATAAACAAACGTATACTTTAATTTCCTAAAAACAATATATAATAAAGGTTAAGAAAAGGGAGGAATGTAGCTTCCAACATTGTGGAGTAAGAAACCAAAGCAATGGATTTGCTACTAGTACAAAGTATGTAAACAGACTTTTAAATGTAAAAGAAAATAAGAGGGTGTCAGTTGCCAATGTATATACAGTGTTGCAAATAAACACATAAATAGAAATAGACATGTCTTGTGATATTGTACAACACAAATAAGTTATAATCATAAAAATGATGGGAGCGATGACGGAACATTCACTAAACTTCATACTTAAAAGATTGAACATCACATCCTATGAAAATGAAATAAGTTATCAATTACTAAAATAATGTATAGATGATACTTAGATGTTAACAGTATATTAAATCATTAGGTTTCAAATGGCAGAAAAGAAAAGGAATAGCCACAGTTGAGCTAAATAGTTTATAAGTATAATAACTCAATTCTCAATTTCAAAAATATCCAAAAAATAAAAAATAAAATAAAAAAATACTTGTAATAACAGCCTTCTCATTATTTTTATTGTTTGGTTGGTCACTCTAATCAATAACATCAAGAGGGACAATAGTGCTTATTGAAGGTTGATTTTTATCTAGGATAGAAGGCTGACTATTTGGGCCTACCCTACTAATTATATGTGTTTGGAAAACTTATTGCTTACATGAGATTTTTATACATGTTATTATAGTACAACCTTGTTTACAAAATGGAACAATTACCATTGAAGTGAGAAAACGTTTCATTAATAAAAAAATACAATCAGTTTGCATGATTTCTGATTCGCATCAGTAATCTATACTAAATCTTATTAAGTCGCTTGATTCATTTTGTATTTCCTAACCATTAGAAAAGTAGTTTTGAAGTTATTTATATATATCTTGAGTGTCGGTGGATTCAAAGCAGTAAGTGGTTTCAGTTTTTTCTTTCCCTTTACAAATGGCACAACACATGACTTGTAGGTAGTTAGTCCATAATCGTACCTAGTACATCATACCATTTATGTTACAAAAGTTAAAAGCATTTGCATGAATATTCCGTTGCTCAACATAACATTTGATAAAATTACAACCATCTACTATGGTTTGTTTTGTCTAATATATATATATATATATATATGTGTGTGTGTGTGTGTGTGTGTGTGTGTGTATGTGTGTGTGTTGGTGAAATTTTCCATATTCCATATTCCATTTTCCATTCAATTTCAAATTTCAAATTTTCCAATTCCAAATCAATATATTTAAACCTTTTAATCGCTTGCAAAGATTAAATCACGAAAACAAATATAGAACCCTTCTGTCTAGAGGTGAAAGAAGACAAACTGTCACGACCCGAAATCCAACGTTCGAAAATTGCATCAAATACCTCACTTGTATTCGACTGCCAAAGATTCAAACATCGAACTCCAGTCGGATGGAGCTTATAACAACATTAGATGAATATAAAATAGCGGAAATAAAATGAATATCATGCATTACATCACAAATACAACATCATCATAATATATGTTACAACATCAGAGTATCGTAATACATGAATCACAACTCCAATTAGAATGTCATAATAGAACAACAAGAGATCATATGCAACAAGTTTTCAAGAAAATAGAGTGATAGCGAACATCCAAATCTAAGCACCTTGAGATCCAAAAGCTTCCAAAATGTCTCTAAGGTAAAGCCTCCAAAAACCGACAATCTCCAAAACCAAAATGCAGCTAATGCTAAAATACGGAAAACCTGCTACTAGGCTGCCCGTGTAGAAATGGTGGGCACCCAGAGTTTAGAAAGGAACAATAAACTCCGGGTAAGTCATGAGACTGGTATGAGTAAACAAAAACAGTTGCTTTCAAATAGAACAGATTTATACAAGAAAATCTGGTATGCTTTTGGAAAATGAAACTACCATAAGACCTCCCGCCACACACACAATGCAATCGGAGAATTGGAGGAGATTTCTTCTTATGATAGTCAAATATGCTTGATACGGGAAAACTTCTTTGATATTATTACTAGTGCATAGTGTAAAAAGCCATTTCGAAAGTATAATTTCAATCCTAGCCAGCATACAACATTTGGTCGTACGCCTACTATAGCTACCATGTTTTGTGGCAGGTTACCGCCACGCTGCATGGCAGGTTATACAACTAAAACCGTACAGAGATCGTATTGTTTCTTTGGATTTCCAACAAATGGTCAGGCTAAGGAACTTCCTATGCCACATGGGTACGCCTCTGGCGGGATGTCCCAAGAACTTAACCAGTTCTCTGCCAACACAAGGCCGGGTTACCTCTATAACTAGGTAACTACTTGAGGCGACCTGACTTTCTCACCATAGAAAATCGCATCATCTTGAAGAAAGTAGGGATAGAAAATAGAAAGAAAGAGAAGAAAGAATAAACAACATCAGAATCTCAAAAGCGGAATGAATAAATTATATTAATAACATAAGTGTTACATAGCATACAACACTAATCAGAGTTACACGATATATACATCACATAATAGACAATTATAAGCATCTGTCTAGTTATTACAACTTAATACAATACAAGAAAGAGATACCAACACAGAGAACACACAGCAGAAACTATATATCTAACGCCAAAGTCTCCTGCTCCATTGCTCCTCCATAATTCATCAGAGCTAACCTTAATCCCTTGGCTACTCGTAAAAATTTGAGTACCCAAGAGTTTAAGGAAACAGAAGACAAACTCCGGGTCAGACATGGGTCTGGTGTGAGTAACAGGTTAAAGTTGCTTAACTTTGAAAAAAAAAACTTTTGAAAAGAAAGGTATCACGTAAGACTTCCCACACATAAACATGGAAAAGTTTTTACCTTACGCTAACCAAAACATTTGATAGGAAATCCAGTGATATTATAATAGGGTCTAGGGTTTTCAAATAAATATGAAATAGTCGAAATTGTTACATCTATTAAATTCCAGCTGCTAGCCACAAAAGTGGGTAATACAATCAAAACCGTTGGCACTTATTGGATTTTGGATTCCATATAATGGCAGGGCTACCGAGGTACCGCCCGTCACAGTACGTGGCCTAGATCAACGTACCGAGGATCACTCCCAATCCCCTGCAACACAAAGCCGGAACCATCCCTTACTGGACAGTCCCGAACAAGACAACCCCGCAGTTGGCGTACGTTCCAACCGCCCACACAGCCGAAATAAAAAGGGACTTCTAAATAGGGGAAAATCTCGTCCTACTTGGGCATGAGCCACTTAGCCTTGCTGCACCTCCTCTGTTTTAGCCATTCCCGGTGGATGAGGCTTGAGACTACGATTACCTTTAGAGAACACATCTCTTAGAATGCTCATCATCCACCTGACAAAGTTTTGAAAGCATTCAATCCATACAAGTTCGTTCCGGGTTCGAACGAAACTGAAGGCATTATCTCGTTACGCTCATTTTGGAATCACCCTGAGAGTTAACGACGATAACCCTTGCACTCTGAATCTTCATCTCGAATATGAAAGTACTATCTCCGTCAAACTCATCTCGGAATCACCCTCAGAGTTATACTACGAATAGTTTTACACCTCGAGTCTTCACTCCTCACATGAGATTCACGACCTATCGTTAATTTGGATCGATGTGGTTTTCGGATATCCAAATTTGGAAACCCGATCCCAGTCTCACTGAAATCCAAAGCGTATCTTTTAAGGCCAAGTTGTTTTAAAGTTTAAAACAATTCAATTATCTATATACACACAGATAGATAATTCACATATCACAATAGATAATCATCACCATCATCACAACAGATAATCCATATTATCAATCACAAGTAGATAATTCATATTATCATCCCAATGCTACCAAAGCATTCATATCACACAACATTATTTATCTCATATCTGAGATCTCAAACCGTTCATGGAAATCTATATCATCCATTCATATATAAGCAATGATTAATAATCACACCAAATAAAATTAATTTAAAATTAATTACATCATTTCTAATTAATTTAAAGTAAATTAAATTAATTACTTCATCAATATAAATCTTGCTTACATCACTATTAATTAATCACAAATTAATTAATTAATAAATCTCTAATCAATCACCTTAATTAATCACCCTTGATTAATTACTCCTTAATTACATTCAAGTAATTATCCTTTAATTAATTTCACAAATTAATTATACTTAACCAAATACAGCAATTTACCTTTAAATTACTTTATAAATTAATTAACTATAATTAATTACATTAATTTTTAATTAATTATATTAATTAATTCCTTCATTTATTAATTATTTCTAAATAAATCTATTCTTAATTACTTCGTTAATTATATTAATTAATGGTCTCTAATTACAAATTCTATTTAAATTAATTACATAAGAAATTAATCTTTATTTAAACCATAATTGTTAATCACCCTTGATTAACCCCCTTCAGTAATTAACAACCCTTAATTACTTCACCAGATAAATTAATTACTTCTTAATTAATTATCTCTAATTAATCCCTTGATTAATTTTACAAAGCAATTATACTCAAAGTACTTCCATCATTAAATCACCTTCAATTAATTACATCCAGTAATTACCCATTAATTACTTTCCTAAGTAATTACTCTTCATTAAATTACATTAAGTAATTATACTTCGCAAATCATCAAATGATTATTCTAAATTAATTAAAATGAATTAATTAACTTAATCTAATCAAATTAAACTCAATTAATTACGATAAGTAATTAATTCCTTAATTACTTCCATAAGTAATTATACTTAACAATTTACACAAATGATTATCTTTAAATTAATTAATCTAATTAATTATTAAAAATTAACCACATTAATTATTAAATAATCCTTAGTTAATAACCTTCATTAACTATTAACAATTCGTTAATTATTTTTCTAAAGTAATTATCTTATTTTAATCATTATTGATTACAAATTAATTAACAATTCATAGCCCATTAATTAACCCCTAATTATTTAATTAATTAAAAGTTAACTGTAACTTAACTAATCCTTTGTCACTTGATTAATTAATTACTAATCATTAATTAAAATCTAGTCTTATTTAATTAATGATTCACAAATTACAAGTTAATTATTCTAAGAGTAATTAATCTTAAACCTTTAAGCTTAAAACCCTTAATTACTTTAGGTAATTATCCATTTCATTAATTTATTAAATAAATTAATTATCCATTTAATTTTAAACCTTAACAAAGATTTGAACATGAGATCATGATTTTGATCAGAATTTAAACCTGGAATTCTAGAACAGGCAAGAATAAATCAACAGTAAGCATGCATTCAGAAACTATACATATTACAGAGAAATCCATCACATTCATCCACTGCAAATATGATTATCACAGGAATAAATCAAGCAACTATATTTACTTAAGTTTATTTAATATAAAAATGTTACTCACAGATTTGGATGATGAACAGAGCATCCATGTTTTTTGAAAAAATTAAACTGGAATGTGCTTTAATTTTCAAAGCTTTGAGTTGCTGTAGTTCTTATGATCCTAAAACTCATTTGCATGCTTGCTTTTTAAAAACTTCAAATTGAAGATGAAGAATATA
Source organism: Allium cepa (assembly GCA_030765085.1). Classification (NCBI taxonomy): domain Eukaryota; kingdom Viridiplantae; phylum Streptophyta; class Magnoliopsida; order Asparagales; family Amaryllidaceae; genus Allium; species Allium cepa. Next base: position 227,879,163 of record CM060932.1, on the reverse strand, counting down.
GGCCTGGTTTGAAACTGCAGTTGCATGCAGGTTTGAGTTTACAAAATTGATTTTCAGGCTAATGATTTAAAGAGGTTACAGGTTTATACTTGATTTGCATTTCAGGTTTGAAGATGATTTAGATAGCTTTGGTTTATTTTGGTTAGAGGAAATACTAGTTTTCAGATTGGTTTTTGAGGGGAATTTACAGATTTTGTTTTGAACAGAATTTTCCGTTTTGAATGAAGATGATTCAGATTTTAGATCTGAAGATTTTCTTAAGTTATGAAGAAGAATAGAAAAAGAAAATGAAAGTGAGAAGTAATATGTTTATATAAATAATTTTTTGATTTAATTAAAATAAATAAAAAAAATCAAATAGGACACTTGTTCTAAATTTAACATTTGTCACAATATTTAATTTATGGCTTAACACATGTCATTTAGGTGTGTTAAGAGATTTACACATGTAATTTAAGTATTTTATTTTAATTTAAATTATTTATAAAAACCTTTAACTTAATTTATTATTTCTTATATATATGTAAATATAAATTTCCCTTATTTTATTTTTTTATTTTTAAAGAAGAATGAAACAAAACAAATTATAAATAAAAGCTTATCCTAATATTTTTAAATATTTATTCTTTTGAATTTCAAAATATTAAATTCAAATTTTAAATTAATTTATCAAATCCAATTTAAGAATCAAGTTATATATATATGCCTATATAACTCTTATTAAATTTAAAAATAACAATCCTATTTCTATAAAAATCTATTTATATTTATAAAAACTAGGTATTATAATTATTATTTGAAAATAACAAATTTAACAATTTAAATAATTTATAAAAGAGATTATAAATTACTTCTATTACTCAATAAATTAAGATCATTTGTAAATTGTAATTTAAATTCTTATACATATAATTTCAAGCAATATTTAAAAAGAAAATAAAACAAAGCTTTCATGTTAATCTAATTTAGATTCATATTTAAGCTAATTAAATATAATTTTAAACAAATCAGATTTACCTTAAGTATAAACCATATAATTATTTATCGAATTGCTTTGAAAAGCAAAATGTTAAATCTAAATCAAAATTTCTAATTTACCAAAAATAAATTAGAATTAGAAAATTACTTCATTTACTAAATTCCAAACCAAAGCTTATCTATTCACAATATATGCAATTATATATATATATATATTATAAATAGAAAACAATTTATTAGCTTTAAAAAGATAAAATTTACCAATTTAAATATTTATTAAAAGAAGATTATTAAATCAGTTTAAAATTTTATTATCAAAAATTATCAAATCAATTTAATTTCTAACACAGATTATTAAATTTATACTGCCAAAAATTCCGGGATATCACATTCCTCCCCCCTTAAAAGAATTTCGTCCCCGAAATTTTTAAGCAAAGGTAATTTAATAATCTATCTTAAGATTTTATTTTATAACTCAAGCATATATTATCAATCATATGCCAACAACCATAACAACGAATTCACTCAAACAAACAAATCTAACTATCCAGGTAAAATTCTGGATAGAATTCCCTTGAGTTTTCCAAGTATATATAGTGGGATACTTGCTTTACAGAATCCAAACAATCTATATTAATAAGCTATAGAACTCCTATTTAACTAGATCTACAAAACTAAACTGGATATCAGACTACAGACAAGTCTGACTCAACAATCACATCCTCCTGAATTGCTGGTTCCACAACCAGAGATAGATCATATACGTACTCCCTCAGAGATACGTGAAACACATCGAATCTCAGTTATCCAAACTGGCAATTCAACCTTGAAAATCAAACACTAATCCTCACAAGAACACAGAAAAGATCCAAAACACCTCGGAGCTGACTTACCCAGTCTTACCCAATCTTATCGCTCCTTAGATCGGAGAAAATTATTCAAAATCAAATCTCCAACTCCGGAATCCAAATTCCTTCGTCTCTTATCCAAAACACTCCTGACGATCCTAGGCTGCCTTCTTCTCTCCCTATCAGCTCAACCTTTGCTTATGTCTCTAGAAACAAACTAGGCCAAAACATCCCAACAGAATGATCTCCTCAAGATCAATCCAAAACCAAGAACACCAACTCTACTCCATAAACATCAGAAGACTAACTTACTTCTCCTATCCAGAAAAGACAAAAGCACTCCTAAACTTCTTCCGCTGCACAACTCTGATCTGGAATAGAAGAAAATGCTGATGAAGAACACGAGCACAAACTGGACAACACGTCTCAGAAATATGGTTCAATAAATCCATAAAAGAAAACTTAGATGTTCCACCTGATCCTAAGCTGCTTCACCAAACCTTTGCTCTAGAAGTCATCCTTCTACTAAACTGAACCACTGATAGCACTCCTAGAATCCAGTCGATAAGAAAACTCAACCTCCAGATACGGACAAACCTCTAATAACTCAAGAGAACACTCAAACTATCGCAAGTCTCTTTTGAGATCATCCATTCCAATATCCAAAGAAAACCATTCTCTCTTTACCAATCAGAATAGCTTACGCTTAACTAGCCAATCCATCGAAGAAATGGATCCACTCTGCTGCTTCTGAACTCCATCTCCAAAAAAACTGCTAACTAGAAAAACCTCTTGTTGACACACAGAATACTCCGAGCTGCACTGCTAACACCGATGCCAAAGACTTCCTAATCCAAAGCTCTTCGAGAAACTCGGACCTCAAACCAGACAGAAACATCCTGCTGAGCCCAACCACAACATCGAAGCAGACATACTTCCTAAACTTATCCCAAAGAAACATCTTCGGAGACATCCATAGTCACTGCGTCTCATCACGCAGCTACTACTTCCTCAGGTATCAAGATACCATTATTCTCTTCTGCCCAACCGACAGATCCAAACTCTACTCATCCAACTTGCACTACTAAGATGGACTCCAAACCTTTAAAAGGTATCCTTCAGAGATCGATGAAATCCTAACATCCAGCTGCAAAGCTCACTTGAGACGGCATTAGGTCTACAGTCTCGATAGATACACTTCGAACTTCAATCATTCAAACTCCAACCATTGGTAGTAGTCGTGTTACACACCCCACTACCTTATCTATCTTTATAACTTATATTGGAAAACCTGAACAGGTAACCCAACCGATAGGTAGAAGTATGTGTGTGTGTGTATATATATTCAAAATTACAAATACGCTCTCTCAAGAAAGAATTCACTTCAAAGCCTAGGTATTCCTCAACCTAGCGCTCTGATACCAACTGAGACGACCCGACTTTCTCACCATAGAAAATCACATCATCTTGAAGAAAGAAGGGATATAAAAGAGAAAGAAAGAGAAGAAAGAAGAAACAACATCAGAATTTCAACAGCGGAATGAATAAATTATATTAATAACATAAGTATTACATAGTATACAACACTAATCAGAGTTACACGATATATACATCACATACTAAACAGTTATAAACACCTGTCTAGTTATTACAACTCAATACAATACAAGAAAGAGATACCAACACAGAGAACACACAGCGGAAACTATATATCTAACGCCGAAGCCTCTTGTTCCATTGCTCCTCCATAATTCGTCAAAGCTAACCTGAATCCCTTGGCTACTCGTAAAAATTTGAGTACCCAAGAGTTTAAGAAAACAGAAGATAAACTCCGGGTCAGACATGGGTCTGGTGTGAGTAATAGGTTAAAGTTGCTTAACTTTGAAAAAAAACTTTTGAAAAGAAAGGTATCACGTAAGACTTCCCACACATAAACATGGAAAAGTTTTTACCTTACGCTAACCAAAACATTTGATAGGAAATCCAGTGATATTATAATAGGGTCTAGGGTTTTCAAATAAATATGAAATAGTCGAAATTGTTACATCTATTAAATTTCAGCTACTACCACAAAAGTGGGTAATACAATCAAAACCGTTGGCACTTATTGGATTTTGGATTCCATACAATGGCAGGGCTACCGGGGTACCGCCCATTACAGTACGTGGCCTAGATCAACGTACCGAGGATCACTCCCAATCCTCTGCAACACAAAGCCGAAACCATCCCTTACTGGACAGTCCCGAACACGACAACCCCGCAGTTGGTGTACGTTCCAACCGCCCACACAGCCGAAATAAAAAGGGACTTCTAGACAGGGAAAATCTCGTCCTACTTGGGCATGACCCACTTAGCCTTGCTGCACCTCCCCTGTTTTAGCCATTCCCGGTTGATGAGGCTTGAGGCTATGATTACCTTTAGAGAACACATCTCTTAGAATGCTCATCGTCCACCTGACGATGTTCTAAAAGCATTCAATCCATACAAGTTTGTTCCGGGTTCGAATGAAACCGAAGACATTATCTCGTTACGCTCATTTTGGAATCACCCTGAGAGTTAACGACGATAACCCTTGCACTCTGAATCTTCGTCTCGAATCTGAAAGTACTATCTCCGTCAAACTCATCTCGGAATCACTCTTAGAGTTATATTGACGAATCATTCTTACACCTCGAGTCTTCACTCTTCACATGAGATTTATGACCTATCGTTAATTTGGATCGATGTGGTTTTCGGATATCCAAATTTGAAAACCTGATCCCGGTCTCATCGAAATCCAAAGTGTATCTTTTAAGGCCAAGTTGTTTTAAAGTTTAAAACAATTCAATTATCTATATACACACAGATAGATAATTCACATATCACAATAGATAATCATCGCCATCATCACAACAGATAATCCATATTATCAATCACAAATAGATAATTCATATTATCATCCCAATGCTACCAAAGCATCCATATCATACAGCATTATTTATCTCATATCTAAGATCTCAAACCATTCATGGAAATCTATATCATCTATTCATATATAAGCAATGATTAATAATCACTCCAAATAAAATTAATTTAAAATTAATTAAATTAATTACATCATTTCTAATTAATTTAAAGTAAATTAAATTAATTACTTCATCAATATAAATCTTGCTTACATCATTATTAATTAATCACAAATTAATTAATTAATAAATCTCTAATCAATCACCTTAATTAATCACCCTTGATTAATTTCTCCTTAATTACATTCAAGTAATTATCCTTTAATTAATTTCATAAATTAATTATACTTAACCAAATACAGTAATTTACCTTTAAATTACTTTATAAATTAATTAACTATAATTAATTACATTATTCCTTAATTAAATATATTAATTAATTCCTTCATTTATTAATTATTTCTAAATAAATCTATTCTTAATTACTTCATTAGTTATAATAATTAATGATCTCTAATTAAAATTTCTATTTAAATTAATTACATAAGAAATTAATTTTTATTTAAACCATAATTGTTAATCACCCTTGATTAACCCCATTCAGTAATTAACTACCCTTAATTACTTCACCAGATAAATTAATTACTCCTTAATTAATTATCTCTAATTAATCCCTTGATTAATTTTACAAAGTAATTATACTCAAATTAATTCCATCATCAAATCACCTTCAATTAATTACATCCAGTAATTACCCATTAATTACTTTCCTAAGTAATTACTCTTCATTAAATTACATTAAGTAATTATACTTCGCAAATCATCAAATGATTATTCTAAATTAATTAAACTAAATCAATTAACTTAATCTAATCAAATTAAACTCAATTAATTATAATAAGTAATTAATTCCTTAATTACTTCCATAAGTAATTATACTTAACAATTTACACAAATGATTATTTTTAAATTAAATAATCTAATTAATTATTAAAAATTAATCACATTAATTAATTATTATATAATCCTTAGTTAATAACATTCATTAACTATTAACAATTCATTAATTATTTTTCTAAAGTAATTAACTTATTTTAATCATTATTGATTACAAATTAATTAACCATTCATAGCCCATTAATTAACCCCTAATTATTTAATTAATTAAGTGTTAACTGTAACTTAATTAATCTTTTATTACTTGATTAATTAATTACTAATCATTAATTAAAATCTAGTCTTATTTATTAAAGATTCATAAATTACAAGTTAATTATTCTAAGAATAATTAATCTTAAACCTTTAAGCTTGAAACCCTTAATTACTTTAAGTAATTATCCATTTCATTAATTTATTAAATAAATTAATTATCCATTTAATTACCTTAATAATTAAATGAATAACAAATCATTAAATTCGATTTTAACTTTTAGATAAAACCTTTTTCTTATCTATGGTTAAATTATCATTCACAATATATTTGGAAACTTTCACTTTCAAATTTAATTTCAAATTTCATTTTAAAATTCAAGTTTTAAATTAAAACCCAATTTATCTTCAACAAAATTTAAAATCAATTTAAAAACTTTAAATTTACATGATAAATAATACTTTTTCTTACAAAAGGAATTTTACAAGAGTTTAAATCCAATTCCTTTTTAAATTCAAAACATTTAAATTTTACTTTATCATTCAAAATTGTTAAAACACTTAAATTTATAAATCTTAAATTTATTTTAAAACAAAGATTCAAATTCAGATTTGAATCTGATTTAAACCTTGTTTAAATCATTCCTTTACATTTCAAATTCCAATTTAAATTCAAATTCCTTTAAAATACTTTTAAATACTTAACCCCTTTAAGGTATTTTAAACAAATTTGAATTTAAAAAACTTATTCATTTCCAGTTAAGATTCAAATTAAACTTGAATCCATTATTTAAGATTTGATTTAAAACTTATTTAAATTTTTTGCTTTATACTTTAAAATTCAGTTTTAAATTTGAAAACAGAACAAGTTTTCTAACCTGAACAAAACTAACTCGAGCTACACCTAGATCACTCGAGCCTAACCTAATCTAGCCCGAACAGAAACACTAAATAACTCGAGTAACTCAAGTAACATTTTCATTTTTAAATTCATTAAAACTTTAAGATACTGACAGGTTTACACAACCCTGTATCAACCATACACCCGAGCCCACATAACCATTACTTCGAGTCCAACATCCCAATGCTTCGAGCAAAAATATGAATCTACACGAAACAACCTGAACATCACTCGCATACCATTCTTCCCCAAAATCAACAGCAAATACCCATGTCCTTCATGCACATGCACCAACACTGCAACTAACTCCGACCACTCGCGACCACGTGTGCAAGTCGATGATCATCTTCCGACACCATTTCGACCTTCAAACCAATTGCAGAAGCTAAAAATCAAAATCGAGCTTACGAGCTCAAAACTGGAACACTGTCGAAACCTGAAAATCGCCTTAATGACCAGAATCCGACCACCAGAGAAGCTTCACCTCCGGCCACAACCTCTTCCACACCCCACCAATCATTTCCCTGAATTTGGAACAACTCGGTCACCTCTAGAAGTTGCATCGAACAATTTCTTGATCACACAAAAAAACTAGGGTTAAAATCTTCAATCCCTAAACACCATCGCCACAGTGAATAGATCCTCTTCCTACTATTTTTCCTTGATTCTACTATCACCACTCCATCACCAGAGAAGTCGCTGACCACCCCAACCATCTAGATCGACAGTTACACACCAAAATACCATTTCTAGAAAAACAGAAATGCTCAACCAATTTCAAACTAAAATTTCTGATTTTAGCTTTAAAATTCAAGTTTTAGATCATGTAATCGGTTTATACTCTTTAATCAATGAATCTGGAAAATTAAAATTCTACTTTCATAAAGTTTGTTCTGTTATGTTTGAATTCCAAAGACAATACATATTTTTATTATATATTAAATAAAATTTTAAACATTAACTTATGTTACATAACCATATATTGTTTGAATCTTAAACCTTAACAAAGATTTGAACATGAGATCATGATTTTGATCAGAATTTAAACCTGGAATTCTAGAATAGGCAAGAATAAATCAACAGTAAGCATGCCTTCAGAAACCATACATATTACAGAGAATTCCATCACATTCATCCACACCACACAGGAATAAATCAAGCAACTATATTTACTTAAGTTTATTTAATATAAAAATGTTACTCACAGATTAGGATGATGAACAGAGCATCCATGTTTTTTGAAAAACTTGAACTGAAATGTGCTTTAATTTTCAAAGCTTTGAGTTGCTGTAGTTCTTATGATCTTAAAAATCAGTTGCATGCTTTCTTTTTAAAAACTTCAAATTGAAGATGAAGAATATAGGCCTGGTTTGAAACTGCAGTTGCATGCAGGTTTGAGTTTGCAGAATTGATTTTCAGGCTAATGATTTGAAGAGGTTATAGGTTTATACTTGATTTGCATTTCAGGTTTGAAGATGATTCAGATAGCTTTGGGTTATTTTGGTTAGAGGAAATACTAGTTTTCAGATTGGTTTTTGAGGGGAATTTACAGATTTTGTTTGAACAGAATTTTTAGTTTTGAATGAAGATGATTTCAGATTTTAGATCTGAAGATTTTCTTAAGTTTTGAAGAAGAATAGAAAAGAAAATGAAAGTGAGAAGTAATGTGTTTATATAAACAAATTTTTGATTTAATTAAAATAAAAGAAAAAGAAAATCAAATAGGACACTTGTTCTAAATTTAACATTTGTCACAATATTTATTTATGGCTTAACACATGTCATTTAGGCGTGTTAAGAGATTTACACATGTAATTTAAGTATTTTATTTTAACTTAAATTGTTTATAAAAACCTTTAACTTAATTTATTATTTCTTATATATATGTAAATATAAATTTCCCCTTTTTTTAAAGAAGAATGAAACAAAACAAATTATAAATAAAAGCTTATCCTAATATTTTTAAATATTTATTGTTTTGAAGTTCAAAACATTAAATTCAAATTTTAAACTAATTTATCAAATCCAATTTAAAAATCAAGTTATATATATATGCATATATAACTCTTAATAAATTTAAAAATAACAATCCTATTTCTATAAAAATCTATTTATATTTATAAAACTAGGTATTATAATTATTATTTGAAAATAACAAATTTAACAATTTAAATAATTTATAAAAGAGATTATAAATTACTTCTATTACTCAATAAATTAAGATCATTTGTAAATTGTAATTTAAATTCTTATATATATAATTTCAAGCAATATTTAAAAAGAAAATAAAATAAAGCTTTCGTGTTAATCTAATTTAGATTCATATTTAAGCTAATTAAATATAATTTTAAACAAATCAGATTTACCTTAAGTATAAACCATATAATTATTTATCGAATTGCTTTGAAAAGCAAAATGTTAAATCTAAATCAAAATTTCCACTTTACCAAAAATAAATTAGAATTGGAAAATAACTTCATTTACTAAATTCCAAACCAAAGCTTATCTATTCACAATATATACAATTATATATATATTATAAATAGAAAACAATTTATTAGCTTTAAAAAGATAAAATTTACCAATTTAAATATTTATTAAAAGAAGATTATTAAATCAATTCAAAATTTTATTATCAAAAATTATCAAATCAATTTAATTTCTAACACAGATTATTTTTATATTGCCAAAAATTCCGGGATATCACACTACTACACGACTATGCCATTCCTCGGTCCTTTGGGACCTTTATCCGAGGGCCCTCCATCACAAAGCAACAACCACACAGTAAATGAGATTGAAGCAACCATATAGGTAAGTATCTGGGTTCCATACCATGACACTACCTTTTTCCAAAAGGAAATGACATACCCTAAAGGGCGCGACCCTCATAACCTTACCGCATTTTTCCTGTTTCGACCATTTTCGGGGTGTAAGGTCCGATGAGGTCACGTCCACAAAGCCACGCTTTACTCGAAAGCCATGCTTTGATCACAAATGATCAACAAATGATCATCAATATACAGCAGCACTTAGTATGTCACACTACCAAATTGGGAGTATATCGCTGATAATCTTCAACTACATAACCTCTGAGCTCGTACGTCTCAGAGAAGGGTGTTAAGCTAAGAGAATAAATTCTCCGCCACCAATAGATATATATTTGAAAGGAATCGGCTTTATATCTCAAAGTGTAGTGTCAGGCACACGACCATACAAGTCTGTTCCGGGTTCAAATAGAACCGAAGGCACTTCGTCCAATAAAGGAAGAAGCCCTTGCAAATTCGGGTGTCCACAATCCCGATCGGACTTCCTATCACTTAGGGAATCCCTATACCGTAGCTACTCGGTGCAGAGACAATCGATAGGTTATCCTAACGTTTTCAAAGACACACGGTCTTCACCACCGTCTTCAAGTGCTATCCATTTCGTCGAATCACTATTCAGAATGGGTTATATGACACAAAGGTCCTCTCCCGGCTAATCTGAATAGTGAGCGCTTAATTTTAAAACATGTGGGTGTATCAATTACAAGGATTCACATTCAAGGTTCGATGTGGGTTTCGGATAACAAACTGAAATCAGACTCCCTGTCGCATCGAAGTTTAAATGCCGTTTTATGGGCAAAAAGGATCTCCACATACATATAGGAACAAATCACAAATCACAGTCATCACAATATCACAACAAAAATATCAATCCAGTACATAATATTTGATGATAGTCAATCATCTTTGTTTAAGGCGATTGTGATTAAAGTGAATTAACCATATAATTATCTTTATTAATTATTTTAAATCAATGTTTAATTTTTACTTAACTATGAATTAATTCAATCTTATTCAACTTTATTAATTGATTATTCCTTTATTTGATTTTCTTAATTTATTAATCCTTAATTGTTAATTGATTAAGTTTAACTACTTTTATAAATTGACTATTCTTTAATGAATTAATTAATAATTTTTAAAAATCATTACAAAACATTAATTGTTAATTACTATTTCATCATTATAAATAAATTTGGGTTTGTACATTAACACTTGAACATTTGATTTACTTTTAAACGTTTTATTAAGTTAGATTTAAAAACAACTTTTTTTTTTTTGGCAAGGCCAGCCGGTTTTATAGTGGACCGTCCACTTTTATTACGAACGTAATAAAAACATGAAGTACAGGAGTAAGGCATAGGCACCTTAACTACTAAGAAATAAGAAAATACAGCACAGGAGTGTGACAGATATATCACAACTACAGCTAACCACTATCAAACTAAGACTCCTCCGAAGAGGTAGTGAGTCGATCAACATCTTCCACCTGGGAAGGAACCAAAGAGTCTTTCCCAAGAATACCAGAATAAGGGCGAAACAGGAGCGCAAGAGAAGGATCATAAATATCAACATCAGAAGAGTAAATAAAAGATCGATCCCAAGAAATATCAGCAAGCATGATAGAATTTAACTCAGCATACGAACCATCCAAATCAAGAACCAAGGAATCACCAGAAGGTCGATAATAAAGGCGACGATGGTCCGTAGGATCTGAGGATACATATCTAAAATAAGAATCATCAACGGGGTTAAAACGCACATCAGACCGACGATCAACCCAACATCTCTCAGATTCAACCCAAACGACAGACAACTCAGGCGTAGCAAGAACAGGAGAGGTGTCCGCAGAATCATCAGTAGGGACAATGGGTGCAGGAAGGAAAAAAGGCCGATCAAGTGAATACGTCTTCCCAGGATCAGGAAACGGAGGAACAGGAGGCACTTTGGGAACCCATTTCCTTAGCGGGGGACGAGGGAGAGGAATCTTAGGCGCAGCAGCGGAAACGGTAGAATGCGTGCAGACAGAAACCAAGTGGCCAAAGGAGAGACAGGAGGTACAAATGTCCGGGACCCAACCATAACGCACACGGACATCCACCACATGGCCTACAGCTAGCTGAACAGGAATAGAGGAAGGGAGAGGCTTACAGGGGGAAATCTCAATCAGCGCCTTAGCATACACCAACTTATCACGCGCAACAGTATTAACATCAAAACATTTCAATTTCCCAACATTACAAGCAAGCCAATTCAAACCAAGCAGCGGCTGAAGAGCAGATGGAATTTGAGAAAAATAAACCCAAACGGGGATAGTACGCACTTGTTCACGCGCACAAGCAACTGTTGGGGACCATGGAGTGATAATAAACGGTTTCCCTTCAAAAAAAGAAGGCTCAGCCTCAAGAACACGACAGCGATCCTCAGAGGAAGAAAACAACAGGAAATACATTGTGTCAACCAGCTTAACACGAAGATTCCCGCGTAGCTTCCAAGCCCTACGACAAACAGAAACCGCATCATGAAGGCGTTGCGTTGGGTCCAGAAAGAACCCAACCAAATATTCTGACCAATAGTCAATACCTGCTTGCATAACAATCGGCGGTGGGATCATTACGCCATCTTCCTCAACGATATCAAATTCCACTGGTTCATATACACCCGCGTTGCGGGGCAGAGAAGTAAATAGCGAAGACCAAGTTCTAGTGGAAACAGCCGGGGATGGTGCAGCAACACCAACAGGAATGGCTTCAGTAGACGCGGTGACTGCTTGCAAATGAGCAGCAGAATTCAAAGTAGGGGACTTGGGAATGATATTCTCAGATACATTTGGACAATCACCTGTAGTGCAATGAGCAAAATCCAATATCTCAGCAGCAACATGTCGCAATACACTATCAGAAACACTAAAATCATCCCCGTTTACACCAGATGCAACTACATCTATCACAGTCTTATTCGTAGTGCCACAAACAGGTCGACATACAACCCTATCGTCACAACTAAAACACTCGTTACCGGCACTGGAGGAAACAACAGCAGGACGTAACAAGGTGCTAGCGGATGGTAGCGGAGGAAACTCAAATTCAAGGAGCGACAACGGCATAGGCCCAGGGTTCCTAAATGACCTACCAGACCTAGTTGCTGAAGGCGCTGAAGAAGGGGGGGCTACAGGGATGGACGGCGGGAAAGGAGAGAGTGTCATTGAAGATGGAAACGAGGTTGGAAGAAACGAAAGCAACAGGAAGGAAACAAGGCCAAGACATCAGAAGCGAACAGAAGATCGCTCAATCGCCATTAAGATATCATATTCCATTTAATTCTGGGTTCCTAAATTTATTTAAATTGATTATGTGTATTTTGAAAAAGGAACAACTTTTTGTTTAAAGGAAAATATACAATTTGAAATATTTTTGAACTTCATAAATTTTAAGTAATTGATTCAATATCATTTACTTAATATTCCATTAACAAATCTCATTTATTTCTAAAGCGTGGATTTAGAAAAATTATTTAACTTGAGTTTCAAAATTTTGTTAAAACTGGAATTTGCTGTTTTTATTGACCAACTCGAGGCTTCCTCGAGCCGTGACAAACATCCCCCTGCTTTGAGTTTTACTCCAAATTACCCATGTGACATTTTTTTGCAAAATTTTTGTTAAGTTTTTAACATGTCCCGATACAACGTCAAAACAACTTGAGCTCGTCTTCGAGTCCTCACCCCAAATTCCCGAGTAACACTTCGAGCTGCCTACCTTCTTCCCCAAACCCATCACAACTGACACCCCTTCCTCCACGTGCATGTGCACGGCCAAAATCGCCACAGTTGGTTGAAGCTGCGGCCACGAATGAGTCGACTACCATCCCCCAAGACACCACCAGTACCCAGAATTTGAAAAAGATTTGAAACCGAAAATCGAGACACTTCGACCCAAAACCCATTAGAACCATCATCAGTAAAACGTCTCGCGCCGGCTCCTCTGACCATTATCGGTCACCAAATTTGGACCCATGGTCCATCATCGTGCGACGCATCGATTTGCACCATTGACACGTAGTCCGATCACCCCTAGATGGCGCAGCACCATCATTTCATCATGAGAAGAAATGGGTTCTTAAACCCTAATTTAATCTCGAATTGAAAATTTTAAGAATTTATAAATCCTACTTGTATTTTTCTTGTAATCTCGCACATTTAATCTACCCCTGACAATGAACTCGAGACCCATCATCGTTTGGATCACCAGAATTCATCAAAAGTTCACTTTCTGTTCAACTTCCATTTCCCAGAGAAATGTTCAATGAAAAATTTAAATTTTTGTTTCTAAAATCATTATTTTTGCAGGAGATTCAAATGATATTACTGAAAAAAGAATTTGTGATGTTCAAATTTATTGCTTATTTGGATGGTGACAGTGTTTTGCATTTTCAAGGAAGAAAACTACATAAAATTTGCCTTAATTCATTACTGAAATACAATACAGGTTTAAACAATATTTTTAACTTGTTTTACATTCCTTTTCAGAAGTAAAGAGGAAGAGAGAGATTTAGATTTTTGATATGCGTTAGCCTGTAAACCAAAATTTAGAGGTAATTGTGTTTTCCATAGTTTCCAGTAAAAAGAAAATTTCAAACTTGCTTTGATTTGTTATTGAAAAACATAGTACAAGTTTAAACAAAACTCCATCTTGTTTACTGAAACATAATGTATGACCAACCATAGTATGTCATTCAGATTCAATAGAGACAGAGGGAAAGAAGGGGTTTGACAGGCTTTTATATCCTGAAGCTAAACAAGGAGTTACATTCTTGTACAATCAACATACACAGGCCAAAATATCATTCATATACTCAAGATTCTTGCATGCAAACCAAGTTTAAACTTTCCTAATCATTCAAGCATTCACACGGCAACAAATGATTAAAAGAAAATAGGGGTTTACTCACCTTATTTTCCAGAAGACAGGAATGTTTCCTGACAGTTTTCAAAAGAAAATGAAGCCTATGACTTTTCCTTCTTTTCTTACTTTAAAACTTAGGGTTTAAGATCTGCAAATTATAGTTACAGATCTGTGATTATTCTTGTAATGTTCCTTCACTTATTTCATTAATAACAGTAGTTTTTATTTTACTTACAGTTGAATGTATATAACAGAGAAGCTTTTTATTTTTCTTTCTGCAACTAGAAAACCAAAAGTAGATTAAAGCTTTGATCTTGATTCTTCCTGCAACAGATTGAATATTATTGTATTAAATTGCTGCTTGTATTTATTTACTTAATCATTAATAACAACAAATCTCAAATTGACTTACAATTTAAATTTTCTTTTATACTAAGAAAGAACAGATCTGCAGTTTTGAAACCAGAAACCTAATTTAGCCTTAAACTTGATTTTTCCTGCAATTGATCGAATGTTATTGTATTAAATCTTGCTCCATTACAGATTATAACCTCAAATTCAAATTTTAAAGAAAATATTCACTTTCCTTAAAATAATTTAGAAACCCTTACACTGCCAAAAACCCGAAGCTTCCCTTTTAAGACAAATCCGCAGTTTTGATTTGAATTTGTTGTTAAAATATGACTTCAAAATCATAATTTTATTAACTATAAAATTTTAAAAAATTACCTGAAAGTTGTAACACACTACAGCCTAAAGCTTTAAGATGATTCTCAGATTTTTTTTCTCTTTTGAATTGAATTGAAGAAGAGTTTGACAGTTGTTTTTTTTCTGAATTTTTTTCTTTCTTGGTTGAGTGTTGGAGTTAAGATTGCAAAATCTTTTTTTTTTAGGGTTATTGAACTTCAAAGATTTGGAGGTTTAAAAATTTGAATTGGGAAGCTGAAAGGTTTTTTTGAAACTTTTTATTTGATTATTTTATTTAAGCAATGATGTCTTCATGCCATTTGTTAAAAGATATCATAAGATCTAGATTTTGTTAATTACTCTACTCTATCTCCCATGTGAATCTTTATTTACATTTGTGACTTTTACAAGACAAAAGAATTTTATAAACTTTATTTTCATATTATATACACTTTATAAATAAATGTATTCCTTATTCATTTGTGTGTGTGTATATATATATGTACAATGTTAAAAAAATTCAACTAATATTTACATTACATATATTACATATTATTGATTTTGAATGCTACTAATTTTTAAAACATTCATTTTAAATCTAAATTCAAATTTCAATTTCAAACTTGAAATATAAACTCTCATGTCCATTTATATATTCACAATCACCTTGAATAATTTTAAATTAAATTTCAGTACGTATTCAATTTTACTCATATTTGTAATATACATATATATAATATTTTAAATTTAAATGACTTTTTAAAACATTCATTATTTCAATATTTTCAACTCAAAATAAAATTGGAATTTATTTATACATTATTATCACTAATTTTTATTTGTTTTAGATTTTTCTTCCAATTTATTTTCAAATTAAATTCCAAAAGTTTAAAATATATTATTAATTTAATTTGATAAATTTTTAGGATGTTATAGATATTCCCCTCTTAAGAAAATTTCGTCCTCGAAACTGAAAGAGAGAGAAAAACAAACAAAGAATATACGAATTTGGAAAGAATAGGGAAATGGATTACCGGCTTAAGCCGAGATATCCACTCCGCAATTGGGATAGGATTTTTGCATATTATCTTCGGTTTTCCAAGTGCGGTCCTTTGGATCGCCACTTCACTGAACTTTAACTAGCTTCACAACTTTGTTCCTCAATTGCTTTTCATCACAATCCACAATCTTTATCGGTTCTCTTTTGACTACTAAATTGGAAGTGGTGTCGAGATCCTGTTGAGTAGCTTCTTCAATAATATTATCCAGATCGTGCACATACTTCCGTAGGTTAGAAATGTGGAATACATCATGCAGACCCGATAACCAGCTAGGCAACTGCACTCGATAGGCCAAAGAACCAATCCTCTCCAGAATAGGAAAAGGACCAATATATCATGGTGCTAGCTTACCGGTCTTCCCAAACCTCAATACACCTCGCACAGGAGATACTTTAAGAAAGACAGAGTCTCCAATCTGAAATTCCAAATCCCATCTTCTACGATCATAATAACTCTTTTGACGACTCTGAGCTATCCTCAACTTCTTCCGAATAGAATCAACTTTCTCTATGGCTTCTTTAATCATATCCGGTCTAAGAATGAGTCTATCACCGGTCTTGATCCAACATGCCGGTGATCGACACGGACGACCGTATAAAGCCTCAAAAGGAGCCATCTCAATACTGGCCTGATAACTATTGTTATAAGAGAACTCGGCCAGATGAAAATGGGCCTCCGAAGAACCACCAAAATCAAGTATACAAGCTCGCAATAGGTCCTCTAAGATTCGGATGATCCTCTCAGTCTTTCCATCAGATTGTGGGTGATAAGCAGTGCTGAAAGTCAGCTTCATTCCCAATGCGTCTTGAAATGCCTTCCAAAATCTACTAGTGAAGATCGGATCACGATCACTCACTATGCTTCTAGGAATGCCATGGAAATAGACAATTTCTTTCACATACAATTCGGCTAAACTTGCTACCGTGCGGGAAGATTTCACTGGCAAGAAGTGAGTTGTCTTAGTTAAACGGTCCACAATGTCCCAAATTGCTTCATTGCCTTTCCGAGTACGAGGCAAACCGTTGATAAAATCCATCAATACTTGGTCTCATTTCCACTTGGGTACCTCTAAAGGCTGAAGTAAACCCGCCATTTTCTTTTGGTCGCTTTGATTTGTTGGCAAGTAGCACAGCGACTCACATAAATAGATATGTCCCTTTTCATCGTCTTCCACCAGAAAGTTCTCTTGATATCACGATACATCTTGTTAACTCCTGGATGGATGCTGAATTTAGATTTGTGACATTCATCTAACACTTCTCGTTTCAAATCAGGGATGTCGGGGACACAAATCTTGCCTTTCAATCTGATAATCCCATTATCATCAATTGCAAAACTAGAATCTTCACCTTGATGAATTCTTTTACAAATTCCATGAAGGAATTGGTCTTCTTTTTGCTTGTTGGCGATCTTTTCAAGGAGAGTAGGAGTAACAACAAGATATGCAAGAACAACATGCCTCCTACTTAAAGCGTCGGCAACTACATTGGCTTTTCCAAGCGTATATTGAGTATCTAGGTCATAAGATGCTTGTTGTCGCAAATTCAGATCTTTCTGGGTGAAGAGATATTTCAAAGATTTATGGTCGGTGAATAATTCGAATTTTTCACCTAGAATAAGGAGAGTTCAATAAGTACATTTGTTATGTTAAGTTAAATTAAATTGGTAGATTGTTAAGAAAGCTGAAAAGATTCTTACCTAGAAGATAATGTCGCCATATTTTCAAAGCCAAGATAACAGCTAGAAGCTCTAAATCTTAGGTTGGACAATTTCTTTCATGATGACGTAATTGTCTACTCGCGTAGGCAATCACCTTTCTGTTCTGCATCAATACTGCACCCAAGCCTTCATCACAAGCATCGGTATAAACAGATAATCCCTGATTCCCGTTGATAATAGCGAGAATAGGAGCAGTGGTTAATCTCTTCTTCAACTCCTCAAAAGCTTCATCACATTTTGGAGTCTAAACGAACATTGCATTCTTCATTGTTAGCTTGGTCAATGGAATAGCTAACTTCGAAAAGTCCTGAACAAACTTCCGATAATAACCTGCTAAACCCAAAAAGCTTCGAACTTCCTTTGGTGTAGTAGGCTTTATCCAATCTAGAATAGCGGAAATTTTGCTAGGATCAACAGAAATCCCTTCTTCATTAACAATATGGCCGAGAAATTTAAAAAACAAAAATTGTTTTATTTCTGACTAAAGTAGAACTCGAACTCATGATCTCTGATTTGTTTGATAGATGTTGTGTTATAGCCACTTGAGCTATGGGTGTTTCTTGTCTCAGTTTTTATTAAAATTTGTTTTATTTGTTTTGTTTTTCAGAAGTCCTATTATATTGTCCATGCGATTGATGTCCTGTTTAGTTGCTCAGACGGTGTAATACTTATTCCTTCGGCTTAAGTGAGGGTATCGATTAAATCCAGAAGGAGTTTGGGACTGAACATAGAATGGGAAGTTTAAACCATTATAAAAAATCTCCGGTGTCACTTACTTTATTACTTTTGCTTTTATATTTATATTTCGCACAAGTGAATAATTTAGTTAATATTTCATATTACACGATCCTTGGTTACTTTCATTTGAATGGGTATGGTTTCCTAAAATTTAGGAAATTATAAGAGCCTTGGGTAGCAAATGAAAGTGTACGTGCAGTACTAAGGATCGTGTAATATAATATATAAATGCGGAAACTGATAATAGCAGTAAAATAAAAATTAAAGTAAGCACACCAGGAATTTTTATACTGGTTCGAACTTCCCTTTCTACGTATAGTCCCAGAATATCCTCTAGATTTAGACTAAACCCCTCACTCAATCCGGGAGAATAGGTATACTACACCTGAGCATCCGAACATGAATTTTTCCGCCTCAACAGCCGAAGAGGACTTCAACTTAATACAAATAATTTGTTGACAAGCGTGTTCTGAATAACACGGATTGTCTTTTGATAGTACAGTTTTCCTATAATCAAATCCTCAAGAATATGTAGTGTATGTGAAGATTTAGAAGGAAGATAATCTAGTAGAATCGAAGTATATAAATTAATTCAGAGATTGTAGATATATTGAATGAGAATGAATGCTTTTATTTGCAGAAATAAATAGAGAATAGAACTCAGAATTATAAACAAGAATTGGTGATTGTAGAAGTGATTTGAACATGTTTATATAGTTGTAGAATAGTTATTATCTTTCATGAAGAGTTTCAATCAAAAGTTGTGTCCGTATCTCTTGGATTGAGGGACATTCCTCTTCATGAACAATCACAACTCTTCAGAAAACTAGCCGTTATGTTCAGGTCAGTCGACCTAGAAAACTGGCCGGTCAGCTGAGGTATAAAACCGTATACAAAACAATGTATATCTGTGCACTTGACACAGAGTCGGTCAACCGTGGTTTCTGGTCGGTCAGCCGACCTGTTGTCAATTGCACAGTACACACTAATTTATGTAAAACTTAATATAAATCAATTTGTGTATGTGTGTGACAACTTGAGGAATGATTTTAACAATATTCTAAGACTCAATACATTAAAATATTCATACTAATCTCTGGATTGTAGTCTTGTCTCCTTTGTAGTGCATAATATACACTTATTCTCTTTTTGTCGCTTTCGTATAGTATTCTCGTCGTATGATCTCTGAAGCTTGTGTCATGAATCAAAACTCATGAATCAACACAGTCTTCAGCGATTCGTAATTAATGGAACCCTTGGGCTAGATCCATCTTCGAAAAGAAACAAGCGCCGTGCAACTGATCAAATAAATCATTAATTCTGGGTAGAGGGAATTTATTCTTGAGAGTCTTCTTATTGAGATCGCGGTAATCTACACACAACCTCAAAGATCCGTCTGATTTAGCAACAAATACGACGGCTGAGCCCCATTAGGAAACACTGGGTCGAATCAACCCTTTCTCTAGTAAATCCCTGGTTTGCTCGACTAATTCAACCCTTTCCCTGGGTGCCATCCTACGGCTTGCATGAACGACATGACGAGCATTGAGTACAAGGTCGATTCTGAATTCTATTTCCTAGTGTGGAGATAGAGATTTCACTTCTTCAAATACATCTAGAAAATCTCTAACAATAGGTATGGACTTCAGACTGGGTTCAGGATAACCCAAATTATACATCTACCCTTCTCTTTTAGGACTAGGGTCCTCACAAGAAATCTCGATGAAATCTCCAAACTCGATTTTGATTGAAATCAATCGATTATTGCAATCCAATTTGGCTTCATATTTTGCTAGCCAATCCATTTCGAGTAAGACTTCAAACTCGTTGAAATCAAGAACAAAGAGACTTATAGGGAATTGGTAACAAGAATATGAGATAGGAACATCTCTACATCGAAGACAAAGATTCGCTGGACCTCCAACTGGATTCTTTACGCATATAGGCTCATCAACAAAATCAGGTTCAAGATTCAATTCATTAATAGCTTGCTGAGAGATAAAACTGTGTGTAGCGCCAGTGTCAAAAAGAACTCTAACAATGCTATCATAAATAGTGAGATTACCTTCCAGAACTCCTTTCCCCGTTTCTTCTTTGGAAGATGCGGGCTTGTCTTTGATTGTGTACACCTTGGCTGTCTGAGCTTGCTTCATAACTGGGCAGTCCTTAACTTCATGTCCCACCTTCTGACAATAATAGCATTTTCTGGGCTTTGCTTGAACGGATTGACTGACTTGTCTTTTAGGCTTCGTGCATTTGCTAGAATAATGACCCTTCTCCAAGCAATTATAGCAAGTGACATTCTCTGTTGTGCTTCCTTGATTGCTCTTCTTTTTCTCCTTACCGTGCCATGGTTTCTTGCCCCCAAATTTCCTCTTCTTCAAATTTTGATTGCTCGAATTTCCTTTCTCCACCGGGGCTTCTTGCATGTCAAGTGTAGCATAACGGTATCCCATATCAACCAAATCTGAGAAGGACTCTTTGACGTGGCCAGTCATCCTTTCATGGAACTTCTTATTCATCCCACGAATGAACCTCTCATTCTTCTTCAAAGGTGTGTTCACTAATTCTGGACCGAAGCGAGACAATTCATTGAATTTGTTTAGATACTCCTCGAATGACAAACTCCTCTGCTTTAAGTCCATGAATTCCTGGTACATACGAGAAATCCCAGCTGATGGCATGTAGCGCTTCTCAAATACTTCTTTGAATCTTCCCAAGTAAACTCGTCTTCAGGCTCATTTAGTGACAGTCTCCCACCATGCTAAGGCTTCATCTTGAAGTTGCCATGAAGCTATGAGACGCATCTGATCATCTTGCAGCTTAAACCCTTTAAATATTTTATCACATGATCTAATCCATGCCTGGGCCTCAACAATCGACTCCTTACCGGTGAACGGCTTACCACCAAGCCTTGAGAAATTCTTATATAAATCAGCCAGATTCGGCTGATGTTGAGTAGGTAAAGCTGCTTCTGCTGTAGAGGGAACTTGGCTAGGTGCTGTGGCATTTCCTCGCCCTCCAGCTCTTCCTCTTCATCTGCTCATCCTTATTATCTGTAATTAGTAAGAAAATTGGCTTAGATATTTGGACGAGATATCTTAAGGAATATCAACAGTCAAAGGAAATAGACTAAGAAAATTTGAGGTTTCGATCAATTATACTCATTCTAGAGTATACTTCACCCTATCTTTAATGAGCCATTTAATGTGTTATACTCCGTAGCTAAAGTTCTTACTCAACCTTTAGCTTTGATACCACATGTCACGACCCGAAATCCAACGTTCGAAAATTGACATCAAATACCTAACTTGTATTCGACCACCAAAGATTCAAACATCGAACTCCAATCGGATGGAGCTTATAACAACATTATATGAATATAAAACAGCGGAAATAAAATGAATATTATGCATTACATCACAGATACAACATCATCATAATATCTGTTACAACATTAGAGTATCGTAATACATGAATCACAACTCCAAATAGAATGTCATAATAGAACAACAAGAGATCATATGCCATAAGTTTTCAAGAAAATAGAGTGATAGCGAACATCCAAATCTAAGCACCTTGAGATCCAAAAGCTTCCAAAATGTCTCTAAGGTAAAGCCTTCAAAAACCGATAATCTCCAAAACCAAAATGCAGCTAATGCTAAAATACGGAAAACCTGCTACTAGGCTGCCCGTGTAGAAATGGTGGGCATCCAGAGTTTAGAAAGGAAACAATAAACTCCGGGTCAGTCATGGGACTGGCATGAGTAAACAAAAATAGTTCCTTTCAAATAGAATAGATTTATATAAGAAAAATCGGTATGCTTTTGGAAAATGAAACTACCATAAGACCTCTCGCCACATACACAATGCAATCGCAGAATTGGAGGAGATTTCTTCTTATGATAGTCAAATATGATTGATACGGGAAAACTTCTTTGATATTATTACTAGTACATAGTGTAAAAAGCCATTTTAAAAGTATAATATCAATCCTAGCCAGCATACAACATTTTGTCGTATGCCTACTATAGCTACCATGTTTTGTGGCAGGTTACCGCCACGCTGCATGGCAGGTTATACAACTAAAACCGTACATGGCTCGTATTGTTTCTTTGGATTTCCAACAAATGGTCAGGCTAAGGAACTTCCTATGCCACATGGGTACGCCTCTGGCGGGACGTCCCGAGAACTTAACCAGTTCTCTACCAACACAAGGCCGGGTTACCTCTGTAACTAGGTAACTACTACACGACTATGCCATTCCCCGGTCCTTTGGGACCTTTATCCGAGGGCCCTCCATCACAAAACAACAACCACACGGTAAATGAGATTGAAGCAACAACATAGGTAAGTATCTGGGCTCCATACCCTGACACCACCTTTTTGCAGAAGGAAATGACATACCCTAAAGGGCGCGACCCTCATACCTTGCCGCATCTTTCCTGTTTCGACCATTTTCGGGGTGTGAGGTCCGATGAGGTCTCGTCCACAAAGCTACGCTTTACACGAAAGCCATGCTTTGATCACAAATGATCAACAAATGATCATCAATATACAACAACACTTAGTATGTCACACTACCAAATTGAGGTATTATCACTTATTTTTATTTGTTTTAGATTTTTCTTCCAATTTATTTTCAAATTAAATTCCAAAAGTTTAAAATATATTATTAATTTAATTTGATTAATTTTTGCGATGTTACACTAATAGTGGCAGCTAATCTCAGATATGAGTACATACATATACATAACATAACTATGACTAATATCATGTAGAATAGCGAATATAATTTGGCCTAAGCTAAATTACCTTTATCAGTATTAATTAATATAATATAATGGAAGAGATAAAATATAAATGATATATGGAAATTCCAAAGACCTCTTGTAGATCTTCTGATTATAGTAGTGCTCATGGGTAGAAAAGTAGTGCATTTGAAGTTATAATATCAAGTGTGCCTTTGAGGTATTAATATAAAGCATACGGTTGACAGATCCCCAACTCAGTAGTCGTAAAGGCAGGACAATTTTCCATAACTCCGTAATCCAAAAGGGAGGCAAAGTTCAAAATGTCAAACAGAGAGCAACTCCGTAACCACACATAAAAGAGTTATAACACTTCAAAGGTGAAGCACATAACTTTTATCTGTTGTATACACATATGTGCGAAGTATAAATGATTGCATAAGTCAAAATTCACATGCTTTAAGAGCAAAAACATCTACAGTTAAAACTTTTTGACCTAATAAGAGCATCTCGTAGATAGAAATCTGATTTGCAAGGATGAATATAAATATGTTTTGCTTTTTTTATTTCTAACAAACATGGACATATTTTTCTTTTCTTGCAGTGTAATGGTGGGTAGGGTAAAAAATAACACAGCAATTTAGAATTGTACTCCACATTGTTAATGTACACAGGGCAACTTAATCTGTCGACATCTTCCAACTTGTAAAGCAATGAAAATTTTAACTAATGTCAACAAAATGAGAAAAGAAAATGGTAATAAAACCACCACAGCATACAATCAATGACAACCTAAGTTTTAAAATATCATATCTTGAATAAAATGGAAAAAGAGCATTTGTAATCTATCAAGAAGAAAACTGGTCAAATTCCTTTTTTTTTAAAACAACAAAATCATAGCCAATATCGTTGTAAATACGACTGTGGTTGCTCATGCAACATATCATTTGGTTTTTGCAAATTCAAAAATGTTTATTCTGCGTCAGTTAAAATACCAAGTAGCATAGATTAAAAAAACAACCCACAATAATCAAATAGTTAAGAATGAGCGTGACATATAGGAATTACAGTAACCAAGTTGAAAGTGTATAGAAAACTAAATGATTCAATGGTTGTTTTAGATTATCGAATTGCAAGAACAACGCTTGGATAAAATGGATAAAAAGATCGAGCAGTTACTGAAGAAATAAAGCAATAAAACAACAGTGGAAATTGGAAGTAGGGTGTACAGTAAATGTATAACTAACAGCGAAAAAAAAACAAGTAGAAGAAGATACCTCGGTTAAAAGAAGAAACCTTAAACACGTTGAAGAGCATATTGAGCAAAAAGCGAACAACGGAAGGAAGATCTGTATTTGCGTGCTGTGGAAACACCAAATATAAAAGAAGAGTAATAAATAACAATACCCCCTTATATTGTTTAAAAATAAAATGGAAAAAGGGCCAATTACCTCCAGTTTTGAGGAGGATGATACCGCAGGGAAAGCCGATGGAAATTACGGCGACAGAGGGGAGTCCACTTGGCAGGCGAAGGCGGTAGGAAGGATGGACAACCGCGACAAAGTGGAAAAGCAACAAATCAGAGAAGAGGCGCAGGGGAATAAGGAGAAAATCATAATTGAGAGGAGAGGCGGTCTTTTTTTTCTTTGCAGGAAAGGAGGATGAAGGAGAGAGAAAGGTCGGAGAAGGAAAAGTATAAAGCGTGACGCTTCATTTCACAAAAAATCAAGGGGGCTTCTGTGTGCTTGAAATCTAACTCACTAATGATATAATAGTATAGATTACATATTATCACCACGATTCTGACTTTATGTTCTCTATTATTTATTGTATATTGTGTATATCCTGATCGTGCACGTGTATATTGCTTTGTGCTGATACTAAGTACATATATGAGTTATTTATTTGATTTTGAAATATGTACCAATGTTAGCCCAGGGGAATATTCACGTGTGTAAACCCAATATTGGCTCATTCTCTATATTACCAGACAGTATTACTTAGTAATACTCTTTGGTAGTATGAGTATAGAGGTGGGGTGTTTCATTTGTTGTTCAACCTTTGAGATACAATTCACAAAAACATATGATTCACAGTCATATGATTACAAAAATATTTTCAAAGTACGGCTTATTCTATATTCAAAAATTAACTGTTAAATACTTTAGACGTTTCCATGTTTTGTAACGACCCAGAATTTTTGATAACTTAAATTTGAATATTTAATTTATTTTTAATATTAATAAGTGGAATTTTTAAGTCGAATAATTTATTTTTCGAATATTGGATTTAATGGGATAATTAAATCGATTTATTTAATAGTGAAATTCCACAAATAATTAGATATTGGGTTAAATATGATTGAAAATGATTTGGAAAATTTTATTTAATCATATTGAAGTTATAGAAATATTTTGGAACTTGTAAAATTGAATTTGGAGTTAATTCGTAAAAATTGAATATTTTAATATTTAATTATCGACTGAAAAATAGCCAATTTTTGAACAGTCTCGGAATTGAACGAAACGAGTTCCATTGGATCCGTAATAGTTAGTTATTATCGGATTTCAAATTTCGTAGCAAACGGAGTTGTCGTTTGACCGTGGCAGCTCGAAAGGCATCGATATCGTTTTAATTTTAATTCGGCGAGTTAAAATAGCCATTTTTCAAACGGTCTCGGATTTCAACGAAACCAGTTTCATCGGATCCGTAATGTGATATTATTGTAAGATTTCAAATTTCAAGTCGATTGGATTTATCGTTTGTCCGGTACAAGCTAAAACGCCTAGAAATCGTTTAAATCGGTTTAAATTTAAATCGAGCGTTTTTTGCCGTATCTCACACATACGATGGAATTAGCTTCCGAAACCTATTCCATTGCGTCCGGAACACGGAAAAACCTTAGGATCGCCTGTCGGCACGCGTTGTTTAGAGATTGTTTGAAAAGTTGCTTTAAAATGACTTTAATATTAAAATATTATTAAAAATGCTTATAAATTCACGTTTTTTGAGGAAACCCTAGCCTATTTGCTCCAGCCGCCGGCCCTATCATCAATGGCTGCGAATTTCACTTCTTCCTCTCCAATTTTCTTCAAATCCGTAAGGAATTACGAAATGTCTTCAACTACAAACTCGTAGAGGACGTCAAGATCTATCATATCAACGGTCAAGATCGCGAATAGCTTCACGAATCAACGGCAAAGGGGATTTGAAGGGCGCACGTTCATGGGGCTGTATCTCAGCAATGGCAAGGCCGAGCTCTGCATGCTTCTGGCCGAGTATTTGTCTTGGTCGTGGCTTCGAAGTGGGAGTGTTTGATCAAGTTCAAAATCGTTGTGGAGGCCGCTTGAATTAGGGTTTGTGGATGGAGATGGGTTTCTACGTGCGTTCCTCTACCTGGAAGGTGCGTGCGTGAAAAAGAAAGAAGGGGGGGAGTGGAGATGTGCGGCCCAGATTTGTGGAGGTTGGAAATTATTAAAACAAGTTGTAAATTTATGAATTTAATAAATTGTGTGATATTAAAATATGCGTATCTTTGTCATACGAGGTCGGAATTGCACGAAATCAGTTGCGTTGGAATCGTATGGTCGCGCTCTTCGCAATGCAACTAGTTTGGAGTCGATTGGAGCTCGTTTGAATTTCGGATAAAATTAAACGTTCGTTTAATTTTATTCGAAACGAACGCGAAAAACGGAAATAAAATCAAGGTGAGAACTCCTCACTCAATCGAAAGGTTTTGTTTAAAATTTTGAATAGTTAATATTGATTGATAATTGTTGATTGATTGTGCTAGTAGATATAGTAGGATATATACTATATATAGCGATATATATATATTGGCATATGTATATATCGGATTTGATTTCCCGCCTCGTATAGCGGATGAGACCCTATTGCGCCGTTATTAAGCGGAATATTTTATAAAATCCCATATACCGCGATATTCCACCTCGAAGTGGAATTGGTATTGTGCTAACGTCTGTGGATGCAGGGTAACAGGTTGGAGGGATCCAACTGGATTCCTCACATATTTATCTGTTTATGAATATTATGTTGATTGTTGATAATCATATTGATATATGACACTTATTCCCGTGATTGACCATCTGATGCTGTTGCATCATCGGATTCAAATTTTTAAAATTAAAAATAACGGTTTTGAATTTAAAAAGGGGTTTTAAATCGATTTTTCAAAGAATAAGGGTTATAAAAAAAAAAAAAATTTGAATTGATTAAATTTTAAAATAAATAGATGGATGAATTTTTATGTTTTAAAAAATTTATATTTTTATAAAATATAACTTAAAAGAAATTTTTAACAATAATAGGTTTTTATAAAATAGTTAAATTTGGTTTTTGGGAAGTTATTATTATTAATGGGTTATATAAAGGATTTTATAAATGGATGTTTTTAAATAAAATTTTTTGAAGTTATAGAATAAATTTATAAAGTGTTAAGTTGATGTATAACATGAATTTCACTAGGATTTATAGATTAATAAATGTGAAATTTATAAAACGAATGGTTATTGGAAAATTTTAAGTTTATAAGTTATTAACTTATAGAAATGGATTTGGGCATTAAAAAGGGGAATTTTATAGAAATTGTTAATAAATGAAGATTTCATTAGTTGAGATTATTATAAACCATAAAGAAATATTGTAAATGATAAGATTTTAAATTGGTGAAGTTCAAAGGAACGATTTGGTAAATAAATAATATTATAAGTATTTAACTTACAATATGGCTTTTGGGTATGAAATTGGGTTATGTAAATTGCATCGGATTAATAAAGGAATTTATAAAATTGGGGTTTATAATAGAAATGGAATTTATAAACTATGTTTATAAATTTGAAATTCATCGAATTTGATAAATTGAAATATGGGAATTTGTTAAGTGGGCTATATTCACTATTTTGAATATTGAATAGATTATTAAATAAAATGGGTTTGTTTTTGGGAAAGGAATGTTTTAAATGGAATTTAAAACGAATTAAAGGTGTTTTAAAATGTATTGAGTATTGAAAACATAGATTTCAACATTGATTGTTGAAATAGACGTTTTCGAGAAACAGAAGGGGATAATTTGTATAGTATTGGATTTATATATCTATTTTTAATTTCAAATCCATATACTAGTGTTTTTGGGTTGTCGTAACGATGTTTTACGCAACATTCGTTTTTAACCCAAATAAATGTGAATAAAGGAATGTTTTCTTAAAGAGAATGGAATAAATACTTAACTGTGATTTAAGTATATGGAATATTTTCAAATCGTTGAAATTAAATAAATTTGTGAATTACTTATTTTTAAAATAAGCATGGGAATGGTTTTCTAATATGAAATGGAACGGTTTTTGTGAATTCACCTTTAAGGTAATTGAAAGCAAATAACTTGAAATCGATTTGGGAATCGTATGCTAGTAGATGCTTGGAATTTAAATCCACTTTGGAATCTATATATATGAAGGGAAATTTGTTTAAAAATAAATGTTGATTTATTTTTAAATATGAAAATATAATTTACGAATTTGGAACGTAAGTTAAAATAAATCGGTAAAGATTTATTTGGTGGTTTGAAATTTGTTTCAAAAGGTATATATGGTTGAGTTGTGTAATTTGAAATGGGTTTTCAAATGGTTGAGGTGTGTGATTTGAAATTTGTTTTCAAATGGTTGAGGTGTGTGATTTGAAATTTGTTTTCAAATGGTTGAGTTGTGTAATTTGAAATGGGTTTTCAAATGGTTAAGTGTGGAAATTTTATCGTGTAAAGGTGTTTTGGTAAAGCAAATAAATTGGGCAATTATTTGGAAATTGTGTATATATATCTTGTAAAGATATTTTGGGACTTAATAATTTTGGAAAAATTATTTGGAATCTGATGATGTGGCGCATCTTTATTGATAGTTAAATAACCGACTATCAATATTTACCCTTGGATGGTATTGGTTGTGTTTGTTTGGAATTGAATGCACAATTATTTTTAAGATAAGCGCTCGCTATTCGGTTTAGCCGGGAGAGGACCTTTGTGTCATGTATCCCATTCCGAATATGCGATACGTCGTTTGGATTGCATTTGAAGACCGGTGTTGAAGACCGGGTATTTGTGAAAACGATAGGATGACCTATCGATTGTCTCCGCATCGTTAGCTACGATATGGAGATTTCCTTTGTGATGGGAAATTTTATCGGGATTGTGAATACCCGGATTGCAAGGGCTTCCTTGGAAGTGCCTTCGGTTCTGTTCGAACCCGGAACAGACTTGTATGGTTACGTGTCTGACATTACATTTTGAGAGATAGAGCAGATTTCTTTCAAATACATTTCTGTTGGTGGCGGAGAATTTATTCTCTTAGCTTAACACCCTTCTCTGAGACGTACGAGCTCAGAGGTTATGTAGTTGAAGGTTATCAGCGATATTTCCCAATCTGGTAATGTGGCATGCTGAGTGCTGCTGTGTGATGATCATTGGTTGATCGTTTGGATATGATCATTTGTTTGATCATTTATCTTTGTGATTATTGCTTTGGTCATCTGTGGACCCAAAGCATGGCTTTGTTGCACAAAGCGTAGCTTTGTGGACGAGACTTCGTCAGGACCTCACTCCCCGGAAATGGTCGAAACAGGAATATGCGGCAAGGTTATGAGGGTCGCGCCCTTTAGGGTATGTCATTTCCTTCTGGAAAAGGGTGGTATCATGGTATGGAGCCCAGATATTTACTCATGTTGATACACTATATCTATTACTGTGTGGTGTTGTTGCGAGCGCTCGGATAAAGGTCCCAAAGGACCGGGGGATGACATATTCGTGTAGTAGTTACCTAGTTACAGAGGTAACCCGGCCTTGTGTTGGCAGAGATCTAACCGTAACGTTAGTTTCTCGGGACGTCCCGCCAGAGGCGATCCCATGTGGCAGTAGGAAGTTCCTTAGCCTGACCATTTGTTGGAAATCCATTCAAACCAATACGCGCCCTGTACGGTTTTAGTTGTATAACCTGCCATGGAATGTGGCGGTAACCTGCTATTGAACATGGTAGCTATAGTAGGCATACGACGAAATGTCGTATGCTGGCTAGGATTTATATTCTACTTTCGAAATTGTTTTCTACACTATGCACTAGTAATAATATCAAAAATGATTTGATTTTCGCGTAGTAAGCATCTTTGACTATCATAAGGAGAAATCTCCTCCAATTCTGCGTTTGCATTGTGTGTGTGGCGGGAGGCCTTATGGTAGTTTCATTTTCCAAAAAGCATTGCGGATTTCAAAAAATTAAAATTTCTTGTTGCTTGTTTAAAGATAAAACTGTTTTGAGTTCTCACACCAGTCCCATGACTGACCTGGAGTTTATTGTTCCTTTCCTAAACTCTGGGTGCCCACTATTTTCCACACGGGCAGTCTAGAGTTAGGTTGTCAGGTTATTCTGGATTCGGGAGTTGCTGTGTAGATCTGGAGGCGAGCCAGATAGCGTAGTCTATTATTTATTGTATATAGTATTTCTTTTCCGCTGTTGTTGTTGTACACTCTGATTGATGTAATGTAATGTGGTATATAAAATGTATAGTTCTTTGTTTTAAATGAATGTACATTTATCTATTATATATTGTTCCGCTGCGATTGTGAGATTCTGATATTGTTTCCTGTTCTGTTGTTTGTTCTGTTTCTTCTCTCTTTTCTCTCTTCTTCTACCTCTTTCTTCTTCTTAAACCCTAACGGTTCGATTTTTCGGCAACGAAAAATCTCGATCGTTACATTTGGTATCAGAGCATATGGTTAAGCGACAACCTGCTCTGTTGGGTATTACTCATTAGAGATAGAGTCAGTAGTACTCTAGAATGAGTGTGAGTGTAATAATAGATATGAGTGCGTATTTGTTAGTGAATATAAAATTGTTTTATATTGTGATGATTGGTTTGTTGAGTGGTATATGAACCTTCGTCGGCGCAGCCTCGAAAACTGAATCGAAGGGGTTCCTAAACACTTGAATAGAACAATTCGACACAATATTGTTTTAAATTGGGTAAATGAAATAATTTTGCCTCGATTATATTTTATATATAAAGAGAAAATAATTTTTCAAGAATTATTGAAGTGTGTATATAATTGATTGCTTGGTTGTTGTTAAATAGGATATATATATAAGATAATCAAGGTTGTTTGAATAAAATAATTAAAAGTTGTTTGAATAAGCTAATAAAAGCAACTATTGTAAAAGAATAATGGTATAAACCAATGAATCATAAGATGAAATTATAATTGATAATGATTTACAATTGTAAGATAATCATGTATGTATATAAGAAGTAAAATTATATAAGAAAAAGGGTTATAAAAGTGATTTATGAATAGAAAGGAAATTTTTGAAAGAATATTTAGCATTGATTTCACTATTGTCACTGGGAAATAATAAGGGTGATGACTGCAGCATCATCAGTATCATTTTCGAGTTTCTATGTGATGGATTTGCTACAAAAATGAATTTAAAATTGAAGTTTTGTTGTAATAAACCAATTTGAAATTAAAATTCAATTTGAAATTGATAAATATAAGTGAAAAAGGTTTTGAACTTATAATATAAGTTAGAAGTTGAATAATAAGTTTTATAACTTATTAAATGGGAAAGTGTAAGTGAAACCAGTTGTTGAAGTGGTTAAACAATTAAGTTAAGTAAAATGGAATATGAATTTGAATATTGATATGAATTTGACTTAAGTAAAAGTTAAATAGGATTTACTTTGGAATTTAAAATCCGAATTGAATTGATAAGTAAAACTTAAGTTTAATTAACAAATGATGTTTAAATGGAATAACTTAAGTGAAGTTGAATAAAAAATCGATCTTTGTATCAAAGTTAAATAATCAAGTGAATTAAATGATGTAAATAAAGTTGAAATGGAATGCAAGTTAAGTAATGTTGAAAGAATTGATGTTAATATCAAAATAAATGAATAAAGTGAGTAAATGAAATTGTTAAAGATGTGAACTTAAGTTATATAAATGAAATTCAATTTTATTTGTAAAAAGAACTAGCAATTGAATTAAAGAATGGATTGAATGTTAATCAATCGAATGTAAGTAAGTTGATATGAAACGATGTATGTAAGTGTGAATTCATTGAAGTTAGTTGAATAATTGGATGAAAAACAATTGAATGCTAAACCAATTGGAATTAAAACAGTTGAACCAAATTGAATGTAAGTAAAATAAATAAATTTGGTTGTATTGGATGTACATTGGTCGTTATTGCTTGTTGGTTGGTTGTATGTAAATTCATTAAGTGTTAATGAAATTGAATTAGTAAAATTTGAAAGCTATGTAATTGAATTCAAACGAAAATTGGGATGCAAAGTTGAATGAAAATGAATATGCAACTTTAATAGTAAACTAAAAGTGGTATAAGAAGCATGTATTGGAAATTTTATAATTGAATTGGCAAATTGGTTTGAATATTATAATTGGATATTATGCTAGCAGGATATACAGGTTATAAAGGAATTGGGATTTTGATTTCAAAGTTAAAAAAAATTTGTAACGCTCGACAAAAAGGTACGTATTTCAGTTTTTATATGAGATTTGATGATTTCCTTCTCCAGCCACTTGGCTTTCTCTTTTCTTTTTGATTCTGAGGGGCCGTAGAGCCGTTTTGTAGTCGTACCGATCTAGCCGCGCAAAGGAGACTCTGGCGAAATTTTTCGAAAATTTCGGGTGTTAGAAAAATTTTGAGAAATTTTGAAAGTTTGAAATTTGAATTTAAATTTAAATTTGAATTGTTGAGTAAACAATGTTGTTTGAAACCTATAATTGAAGTTGGAAAGCTAATTGAAATGATAGTAAATCTTTAATAAAAAGATTGGTGTTAGAAGGTTGATAAAACTATTAGTTTTGGAAAAATAATAAACGGATTATGAATTATTCTCCTTAACTTGCAATTTCGAGGACGAAATTCTTTTAAGGGGGGAAGATTGTAACGACCCAGAATTTTTGATAACTTAAATTTGAATATTTAATTTATTTTTAATATTAATAAGTGGAATTTTTAAGTCGAATAATTTATTTTTCGAATATTGGATTTAATGGGATAATTAAATCGATTTATTTAATAGTGAAATTCCACAAATAATTAGATATTGGGTTAAATATGATTGAAAATGATTTGGAAAATTTTATTTAATCATATTGAAGTTATAGAAATATTTTGGAACTTGTAAAATTGAATTTGGAGTTAATTCGTAAAAATTGAATATTTTAATATTTAATTATCGACTGAAAAATAGCCAATTTTTGAACAGTCTCGGAATTGAACGAAACGAGTTCCATTGGATCCGTAATAGTTAGTTATTATCGGATTTCAAATTTCGTAGCAAACGGAGTTGTCGTTTGACCGTGGCAGCTCGAAAGGCATCGATATCGTTTTAATTTTAATTCGGCGAGTTAAAATAGCCATTTTTCAAACGGTCTCGGATTTCAACGAAACCAGTTTCATCGGATCCGTAATGTGATATTATTGTAAGATTTCAAATTTCAAGTCGATTGGATTTATCGTTTGTCCGGTACAAGCTAAAACGCCTAGAAATCGTTTAAATCGGTTTAAATTTAAATCGAGCGTTTTTTGCCGTATCTCACACATACGATGGAATTAGCTTCCGAAACCTATTCCATTGCGTCCGGAACACGGAAAAACCTTAGGATCGCCTGTCGGCACGCGTTGTTTAGAGATTGTTTGAAAAGTTGCTTTAAAATGACTTTAATATTAAAATATTATTAAAAATGCTTATAAATTCACGTTTTTTGAGGAAACCCTAGCCTATTTGCTCCAGCCGCCGGCCCTATCATCAATGGCTGCGAATTTCACTTCTTCCTCTCCAATTTTCTTCAAATCCGTAAGGAATTACGAAATGTCTTCAACTACAAACTCGTAGAGGACGTCAAGATCTATCATATCAACGGTCAAGATCGCGAATAGCTTCACGAATCAACGGCAAAGGGGATTTGAAGGGCGCACGTTCATGGGGCTGTATCTCAGCAATGGCAAGGCCGAGCTCTGCATGCTTCTGGCCGAGTATTTGTCTTGGTCGTGGCTTCGAAGTGGGAGTGTTTGATCAAGTTCAAAATCGTTGTGGAGGCCGCTTGAATTAGGGTTTGTGGATGGAGATGGGTTTCTACGTGCGTTCCTCTACCTGGAAGGTGCGTGCGTGAAAAAGAAAGAAGGGGGGGAGTGGAGATGTGCGGCCCAGATTTGTGGAGGTTGGAAATTATTAAAACAAGTTGTAAATTTATGAATTTAATAAATTGTGTGATATTAAAATATGCGTATCTTTGTCATACGAGGTCGGAATTGCACGAAATCAGTTGCGTTGGAATCGTATGGTCGCGCTCTTCGCAATGCAACTAGTTTGGAGTCGATTGGAGCTCGTTTGAATTTCGGATAAAATTAAACGTTCGTTTAATTTTATTCGAAACGAACGCGAAAAACGGAAATAAAATCAAGGTGAGAACTCCTCACTCAATCGAAAGGTTTTGTTTAAAATTTTGAATAGTTAATATTGATTGATAATTGTTGATTGATTGTGCTAGTAGATATAGTAGGATATATACTATATATAGCGATATATATATATTGGCATATGTATATATCGGATTTGATTTCCCGCCTCGTATAGCGGATGAGACCCTATTGCGCCGTTATTAAGCGGAATATTTTATAAAATCCCATATACCGCGATATTCCACCTCGAAGTGGAATTGGTATTGTGCTAACGTCTGTGGATGCAGGGTAACAGGTTGGAGGGATCCAACTGGATTCCTCACATATTTATCTGTTTATGAATATTATGTTGATTGTTGATAATCATATTGATATATGACACTTATTCCCGTGATTGACCATCTGATGCTGTTGCATCATCGGATTCAAATTTTTAAAATTAAAAATAACGGTTTTGAATTTAAAAAGGGGTTTTAAATCGATTTTTCAAAGAATAAGGGTTATAAAAAAAAAAAAAATTTTGAATTGATTAAATTTTAAAATAAATAGATGGATGAATTTTTATGTTTTAAAAAATTTATATTTTTATAAAATATAACTTAAAAGAAATTTTTAACAATAATAGGTTTTTATAAAATAGTTAAATTTGGTTTTTGGGAAGTTATTATTATTAATGGGTTATATAAAGGATTTTATAAATGGATGTTTTTAAATAAAAATTTTTGAAGTTATAGAATAAATTTATAAAGTGTTAAGTTGATGTATAACATGAATTTCACTAGGATTTATAGATTAATAAATGTGAAATTTATAAAACGAATGGTTATTGGAAAATTTTAAGTTTATAAGTTATTAACTTATAGAAATGGATTTGGGCATTAAAAAGGGGAATTTTATAGAAATTGTTAATAAATGAAGATTTCATTAGTTGAAATTATTATAAACCATAAAGAAATATTGTAAATGATAAGATTTTAAATTGGTGAAGTTCAAAGGAACGATTTGGTAAATAAATAATATTATAAGTATTTAACTTACAATATGGCTTTTGGGTATGAAATTGGGTTATGTAAATTGCATCGGATTAATAAAGGAATTTATAAAATTGGGGTTTATAATAGAAATGGAATTTATAAACTATGTTTATAAATTTGAAATTCATCGAATTTGATAAATTGAAATATGGGAATTTGTTAAGTGGGCTATATTCACTATTTTGAATATTGAATAGATTATTAAATAAAATGGGTTTGTTTTTGGGAAAGGAATGTTTTAAATGGAATTTAAAACGAATTAAAGGTGTTTTAAAATGTATTGAGTATTGAAAACATAGATTTCAACATTGATTGTTGAAATAGACGTTTTCGAGAAACAGAAGGGGATAATTTGTATAGTATTGGATTTATATATCTATTTTTAATTTCAAATCCATATACTAGTGTTTTTGGGTTGTCGTAACGATGTTTTACGCAACATTCGTTTTTAACCCAAATAAATGTGAATAAAGGAATGTTTTCTTAAAGAGAATGGAATAAATACTTAACTGTGATTTAAGTATATGGAATATTTTCAAATCGTTGAAATTAAATAAATTTGTGAATTACTTATTTTTAAAATAAGCATGGGAATGGTTTTCTAATATGAAATGGAACGGTTTTTGTGAATTCACCTTTAAGGTAATTGAAAGCAAATAACTTGAAATCGATTTGGGAATCGTATGCTAGTAGATGCTTGGAATTTAAATCCACTTTGGAATCTATATATATGAAGGGAAATTTGTTTAAAAATAAATGTTGATTTATTTTTAAATATGAAAATATAATTTACGAATTTGGAACGTAAGTTAAAATAAATCGGTAAAGATTTATTTGGTGGTTTGAAATTTGTTTCAAAAGGTATATATGGTTGAGTTGTGTAATTTGAAATGGGTTTTCAAATGGTTGAGGTGTGTGATTTGAAATTTGTTTTCAAATGGTTGAGGTGTGTGATTTGAAATTTGTTTTCAAATGGTTGAGTTGTGTAATTTGAAATGGGTTTTCAAATGGTTAAGTGTGGAAATTTTATCGTGTAAAGGTGTTTTGGTAAAGCAAATAAATTGGGCAATTATTTGGAAATTGTGTATATATATCTTGTAAAGATATTTTGGGACTTAATAATTTTGGAAAAATTATTTGGAATCTGATGATGTGGCGCATCTTTATTGATAGTTAAATAACCGACTATCAATATTTACCCTTGGATGGTATTGGTTGTGTTTGTTTGGAATTGAATGCACAATTATTTTTAAGATAAGCGCTCGCTATTCGGTTTAGCCGGGAGAGGACCTTTGTGTCATGTATCCCATTCCGAATATGCGATACGTCGTTTGGATTGCATTTGAAGACCGGTGTTGAAGACCGGGTATTTGTGAAAACGATAGGATGACCTATCGATTGTCTCCGCATCGTTAGCTACGATATGGAGATTTCCTTTGTGATGGGAAATTTTATCGGGATTGTGAATACCCGGATTGCAAGGGCTTCCTTGGAAGTGCCTTCGGTTCTGTTCGAACCCGGAACAGACTTGTATGGTTACGTGTCTGACATTACATTTTGAGAGATAGAGCAGATTTCTTTCAAATACATTTCTGTTGGTGGCGGAGAATTTATTCTCTTAGCTTAACACCCTTCTCTGAGACGTACGAGCTCAGAGGTTATGTAGTTGAAGGTTATCAGCGATATTTCCCAATCTGGTAATGTGGCATGCTGAGTGCTGCTGTGTGATGATCATTGGTTGATCGTTTGGATATGATCATTTGTTTGATCATTTATCTTTGTGATTATTGCTTTGGTCATCTGTGGACCCAAAGCATGGCTTTGTTGCACAAAGCGTAGCTTTGTGGACGAGACTTCGTCAGGACCTCACTCCCCGGAAATGGTCGAAACAGGAATATGCGGCAAGGTTATGAGGGTCGCGCCCTTTAGGGTATGTCATTTCCTTCTGGAAAAGGGTGGTATCATGGTATGGAGCCCAGATATTTACTCATGTTGATACACTATATCTATTACTGTGTGGTGTTGTTGCGAGCGCTCGGATAAAGGTCCCAAAGGACCGGGGGATGACATATTCGTGTAGTAGTTACCTAGTTACAGAGGTAACCCGGCCTTGTGTTGGCAGAGATCTAACCGTAACGTTAGTTTCTCGGGACGTCCCGCCAGAGGCGATCCCATGTGGCAGTAGGAAGTTCCTTAGCCTGACCATTTGTTGGAAATCCATTCAAACCAATACGCGCCCTGTACGGTTTTAGTTGTATAACCTGCCATGGAATGTGGCGGTAACCTGCTATTGAACATGGTAGCTATAGTAGGCATACGACGAAATGTCGTATGCTGGCTAGGATTTATATTCTACTTTCGAAATTGTTTTCTACACTATGCACTAGTAATAATATCAAAAATGATTTGATTTTCGCGTAGTAAGCATCTTTGACTATCATAAGGAGAAATCTCCTCCAATTCTGCGTTTGCATTGTGTGTGTGGCGGGAGGCCTTATGGTAGTTTCATTTTCCAAAAAGCATTGCGGATTTCAAAAAATTAAAATTTCTTGTTGCTTGTTTAAAGATAAAACTGTTTTGAGTTCTCACACCAGTCCCATGACTGACCTGGAGTTTATTGTTCCTTTCCTAAACTCTGGGTGCCCACTATTTTCCACACGGGCAGTCTAGAGTTAGGTTGTCAGGTTATTCTGGATTCGGGAGTTGCTGTGTAGATCTGGAGGCGAGCCAGATAGCGTAGTCTATTATTTATTGTATATAGTATTTCTTTTCCGCTGTTGTTGTTGTACACTCTGATTGATGTAATGTAATGTGGTATATAAAATGTATAGTTCTTTGTTTTAAATGAATGTACATTTATCTATTATATATTGTTCCGCTGCGATTGTGAGATTCTGATATTGTTTCCTGTTCTGTTGTTTGTTCTGTTTCTTCTCTCTTTTCTCTCTTCTTCTACCTCTTTCTTCTTCTTAAACCCTAACGGTTCGATTTTTCGGCAACGAAAAATCTCGATCGTTACATGTTTTCTCTAGTTAACACATCACTACTATTATCAAGACAAATAACATCAAATACCAAAAACACGTTTATTTTATAATGAATATATTCTTACTAAAACAAAGTCGCATCTGTTTTTGAAAAAATCAAAAATGAATATTGCTTCATAAATAATATTTGGTACATATGAAACAACTTCCATTAAAAATATCACATGGTATGATCCTGCTACTTATTTAGCTAAAATAGCAAAATATTAAACATAAAGCTCCATTAAACCTCTTACCACGGGCTTTTAATTTCATTGCTGCAACTAATTTATAATCAAAATTTCGGGTCAAATATCACAAACTTAAAGAAATAAATCTTATAAAGGACAATCTTCTATAAGAAATAAAAATACACTAAGAAGAGAAATTATATTTCTTATTCCGTATCCAGCGTCCACTAATATGATATAATATTCCAATGTATCTTCATGAAGCAAAGGCGGTCATTCACCTTTTCTTCATTCAGCCATGCCCGTGTTACTTTCACTCTTAAACTTTCTCTTTCTATTTTAAACGGTCCAACCTTTCGAATAGAAACTCTTTTCTCAAGAATACACTAAATTGCTATATATAAATGCATTCACTCATCATTAACGTGTTAAGGAGATCAAACATGTAACACTTATGTAAAAATTCAGAAATGACATTTCAATGATTTAATTCTTAGTTATTTTGTAGTCCTTGCTCTACCGTTGTTTCCAAAACAATAAGATCCTCAATATATTCAATCTTATTTAGCGCATGATTATGTATTATGGTTTAATTCCTCATTTTGAATGAACAATTTCATCAAAATTGCATACCTTAGGCAATCCAACTATTTACTATACAACTTTTGTTTATGACTGAATATGAATCGAATATTTATATTCCTGCATTGCCTTTAGATTTAATACACATAGTAGTCAACACATAGCAACGAGCAAGTATACTCTCAAGTACAAAGGCATAATTTTATTTTAAAATGGCTGTATCTTTCAGCTCTTGCATGGGCCTTAAAGAGATAACATGCAATTATTTTACTAAGGGTAAACATATCTTTACATTTCTTGGTCAATCTTTAGTACAATTGGCTTAGTATGTCTTAACTAATAAATGGTTTTGTCAATCACATTAGCTGCGAAAAATTACTAAAGTAGATTATTATAGGATTGAATATGTTCATATATTTTTTTGAATGGTTTAATATATTTTTCTAATAAGGTTCCCACTAGATTTTACATCTCTTAAAATGCCTAAAAAAGAAGCTGGAATTCTATAAATTACTCTAGATATTGTTGTAACGATCCACAAATTTGACACGTTAATTAAAAATCACCGTATAAATTAAATAGGTGATAAAAGACAATTTTGTGCAGAGTAGTATTTTTGGGAATTTTGATAATTCCATTGGGTTTAAAATGTTTGACAAATTTTTTTTGATATATAATATATTATGGTTTGGACATACTGACCGAAATGGTTATCATATGGCCTAGAATTGTTGTAGATCCAAAATACCCAAAATTTTGTTATAAATATGACACTCACCTAATCCTAGCCACCACCATACCACCCTTCTTCCCTAGCCCTAAAATTTATTCTTAATCATTTTTTAACAGTAGATAATTTTCTAATCAACAAATTTGTCTTAAAAGTCGAAGTGTCCAAAATACATCGAATTTTGTATTAAAATAATCGTCTCAATGAGACGAATAGACATCAAGTGTTAATTTTTGGAGGTGGAACTTTAGTCGGTCAGAAATCACGATCGAAGGGGGGATTCGACAAAACCTAAGCATCAAATTGGGTTTTTATTTTCACTAAAATAAAAAATAATTTAGAGCGTCTAGAAAATGCTACCACAACTTATAGTAGCATTTTAGACAAAGCTGTTATACAACATGCAGCTAAAAGTCCAGGACATTCTGTTGTGTTTTCATAAACGATACCAAAAAACAACATATTGCAGCGTTCTATAAATGCAACCAATTTTTTTTATCGTGGCACTTTTTTTTTTTGAAAACCCAGGAGAACCCGGCGGGCCGGTAAACTCCCGAGGAGGGTATAATAAAGTCGTCCGTTGATCCAAGCCCCCATACCCCCGGGTAAATTTATATAGGATAGGGAAGCGCATGGTAGGATTCAAACCTGGGTCTTTTTACCAGAACCCAAATCTCCTTTCCACTGCGCCGCACCTGCAGACATTATCGTAGCACTTTATAATTGCCACTAAAAAGTATTGTTGATTTTTTGTACAGATTCCCTTGCTGTGGTAACTCATTTTGTCTGTGGTAGCTTATTTAGTTTCCATTCATTTAATTCAAAACGTATACTATATAGTAGTAATTAACATATTTCAGTATGAAACCAAAAACCACTCATATAATTATAACATTCAAACCACCAAAAAAAGCATTAATCACATAGTGAATTACGATATACAAACAAGTCGATACATAATATTTTAAAAAAATAACAATGTTCATATGAAATCCATAACCACGTAGGTACAGTAGTTTTCAAAAAACCATGTTAACATAAAAACCATAACTGTACATAGAGAGGTTTAACAACTAGTGCTAACAAAATGTTATAATATAGAGACAATTAAAGACAAGTACTAATTCATTACCGTCGCTAATCATTTTTTTGGAAAATCTTATGTGCCTATAGACAAGTATAATAATTAACAATGAGAACTTGTACATGTTAGTGAAAAAACTCTGAACTATCAAACATGTTTTATTTCATTTAATTTACCAAAATGGAACAGGCTTAATATGAATGACAATTAAATAAACCAAAATATAAACTCATTTAAAACTTATGGAAACATAGATTGAGCCTATTTCAAATATAAGCACATTTTTCCTTGTCAAAATAGCAAAGAATGTACGTTTGAGTTAAAATTTTAATCTGGCATGAATGTACATTTAGCTGATATGGTTGACCTCATTCACTTGAGCTAAGGCTGAAGTGATGATGAAGTTTGATCAATGAGTTAGGGGTCCCCATAATAATGCAAAATGCAATACACACCAATGGATAAATATTATCGATATTTTATATTTTTACCATTATTGCAAGCATTGTTATTGATCCCTTAAAAGAAAAACTGAATATTACAGTACTTTGTATTATGCTTAGCTGCAAGAATCAGCTTACACACAGTCAAGCTAAATGACACCGTTCCTCGTATGAATATAACAATTATATTTATGTCATTTCCAATTATATTAAACATTAAGTTCTATTAGTAACTTAAATTATACACGGTGATATAAAAATATTCAGTTTAAATCATTGACATTTATGTGAAATTATCAAGTATGACATTTTACAAAAAGATTTTAGTTATAATGGATTAAATACCCGATGGAAACCATACATCCATTTGACTGTTTCATTATGCAAGGCATCCCAATATCTCATAATTTCTTGGCCAAGAACATGTTGCAGGCCCTTTGTGCACTTTCTTGCATCTAAATATATGTAAAAAGAAGCTGCATCTAAATAAACTAAAAACCAACAAGAAAAATTACAATTTAATATCTTACTTAATGCATGCTCACAT
Source organism: Allium cepa (assembly GCA_030765085.1). Classification (NCBI taxonomy): domain Eukaryota; kingdom Viridiplantae; phylum Streptophyta; class Magnoliopsida; order Asparagales; family Amaryllidaceae; genus Allium; species Allium cepa. The sequence goes on along the minus strand of CM060932.1, from coordinate 227,836,531 downwards.
TTCACATATTAGGCATATACTCACTATCACTCATTTTTTAACAGATTGTTAATAAAGTAGAGCAGTTGATATTTTATAAATAAATAGCTTGATTATCCACAGCACTATCATTAGTGTTTACACCAAAAGTTGGCACAAACACTAAATATAAACTTTTTGAAGAGAATTAAATGAAGTATAAAATGGAAACGGTGGATAATAACAAATAAACAACAATTGATTGAAAGATTAACACGCACACAATGATTTATAGTGGTTCAACGTTGTTTTCCTATATCCACTTTGAATGAATTACTTTATTAATTACTTTTTAATCTGAGTACAAAAGGGATCGAATCAAAATCCTTAGTTACAAAAGAGTACAAAACAACTAGCAACGTAAAAATTCCAAAAATGAACAACCAAGCCGGTATTTATAGATGAAGACGACCAAATATCTCTCTGAAAATTATCAGAAAGTCCCTCAAAACTATATGGGCCTACAAGAGGGGTCGCATGGCCTAATAACCAAAGAAGAGGGATTGGTACTTATCCCTTCTTTGGTTGAATTTTGGGGTACGATCTCTATGGTGGCTTCCTCATGCTAAAATATGCTTAGCCTACAAATTTATGTCAATTGGATCAGTGAAGCTCGATTTATTGCTTGATCTTTGCTTTAGTATGGTTTGCATGCTGGTTTCTGTCGATCTCTTCTTAGGGTAGTATACCGATACCTCTAACTTCATCCCCTTGAGGTGCGATCCCTATGGTAGGCTCCCTGGTATCCCGATGTCTTACTCATAAAATTTCATATGCATTGGACTTGTGTATCTTATGATATTAATTATTTTTTATATGAATTCTCTCACTCCCTAAAACATGCCGACCCCTATTATTGAAGCCAATTTACGCCGATCCCTCTAGGTATCGAACCATTATTTCATATTTTGCACACTCTGCCTTGCATATCCATAAAGTTCCTTCAACATTAACTTCATTTTACCTTCTGCTCTTAACTTCTAGGCCCCAAAATCATCACTCTAGAGTCATCGGCCTTGACGGCAGTCCAATCTGACTTATGCAATTAGTTCAATGTAGTTGGGTTAAAATGTCGGATAACAGTCAATGACTCAAAATATATGTTTATTTCTTTGGCTGCATGTTTTGGACATGATAAAGCCATGGAAACAAGGACTTAATTTCTGGAATATTCCCAAACTTTGGATATAATTGCAAAGGTAGAAAATGTAATCATAAACCTAATATTAACAATATCAATATTAACCTGAAAGAAATTTACCACATTCTAACTTCTCTGTCCTCCATCAAAACTGACTATCCTCTCAGCCACATACTCCTCCATTCGACTTTGATGGTTTCAATAGGCAACCTCTGGCATAGATGATAATGTGTACATTGTAGTGTCTAATAGACCAAGAGAAAAAAGTGTGCTGCAACTTCCTTTATCTTCTATCTTATAAACGATAAGGAAACAAGCACAGATTACAACTGAACATCTTTCTCTCCAATCACGTTTTGCTAAATCTGCAGATCCAAGGATGTTTGCTTCACTTTCATCAGCTGCCTCTTGATCTCTTAGTGCTCCTTTCAATTCTAAAAATAGAACTGTCAAGTCATGGAGGGATGTTGTCAATAACACAGTTGATACTACAAACTGATTTAGGGAACCCATTAAATAATAGTAAAGCGAAAGGATTTCAGACTCTGTTATTAATTCTAGGAGTTTTCTCCACTCTCCTTAATCCTCTCAACATATTTTGTTTTCAAATTTTTATAATTTATCATTTTAAAATTATTTTACTCAATTTCTTACACTATTCTACATTCAAAACCAAATTTTCAACAAAATTTACAATTATTACAAATCTCTTCACACTTCTGTTCTGATATTTTACATTCAAGCTTATAAATTTAAATTACCTGCTAATTCAAAATTTAAAACATTTGATAGACTTAACAAATATTTAATCCATCAAATAAATCCTAAAATATGACAATTTTACTGCATATACCTTAGTCGCATCAAAATATTGATAAAATTAATTTTTCATTTAGATACAAAGCATAAAAATTATAACGTAAATTATATACATTAAAAATAATACTAAATTTATTTTATAATTCATTTGTCAAAATGTAGTTATGTATTACCCTAAAAATTTCTATTTTTAACTTCAAATACCTACATTTTAAATTTTCTACACTCACTTACAAACTCTTCTCAATTCTCTACTAATATTTTGCACTAACGTCCATATATTTAACTAATTTTGTAATATTAAATCCAAGGTATTTAAATAAATTCACTTAACTAATATTCATTAATTTATCTCACAAATCCTAAATAATATATATATATACATACATACACACATACAATACTCGTATATATGAGCAAAAATGATATAATTATTTTTTTATTTCAATATAAAGACATATAAATCACATAATATAAAATGCATACATTTTCTTATTTATAATTCAATTATCTTAAAAGATTATCATATATTGCATAACTAAATTTCGTTGTTAATAACCTTTAAAGGATAATTTTTTTTAAAAAAGTTGCAATGTGAATGCACATATTACACCATAAAAAATAGGTTATACAAAATTATCTTTTAACATGATATTAAACCTTACCGAATTCATAACTCAGCTAATGCTACAATTATCAAAATTGTAAACATGACCCCCTTACGACAAAATGAAATTTATGGTTAGTAGCAAAATTAAAATTGTTTAATAATTAAATTCTCAAATAATGGATTATGATTCACATATGGATAAGCTAGCCATAAGATGCTCCTCTCATCTACAATTACGTACAGAACTGTTCTCAATTTTCTCCTACGTTTTTACATTCGATTCCTTATAAATTATTTAAACAAATTCGATCATGTAATATTCATTAATTCATTTGTAAATCCTAAAAAACAATCTAATATACATGCAACATTCTTATTAGTAAAAGTGGTAAAGTTTTTTTTTTCATTCATATATTAAAAATATGTATATATAATAATACGTATTTGAGCTAGAAGATTAATTCTCACATAGATATATAATTAGCAAAGATTGAACTTTCAACCCTACATTTGAGCGTTTTATGTCATTTTAATTCCAAATTCATTTATCTCAATAAATTGATAATGTATTTCATAAAATTCTAGTTTTAACAATAATTAAAATATAAATATAGTTTCTACTGACATTGCCGTGTGCAACGCACAGGTTACACACTAGTATATGTAATACCTGAATGACGTGATACCATGTAATGTGTCCTTGTGTAACGACCCAGATTTTTCGACGTTTGATTTGGAATATTTAATGATTTTAAATATTGAAGTTGGAATATAAACTAATTTTAATGTAGAAATTTTGGTTGAATTGGTTAATCTGACATTGTAGCAATTTATCGTAATACGGAATCGGTAAATAATTGAAATTGGAGCTGAATACGAATTAAAGACTATTTCTAATGTTGATATAAATCCTATTTGAATTAGAATTGAGTTAGTAAGCTTTTCAAACTGAAATTTCAAGTGATTTCGTAAAATTTGAAAATTGTCGATTTAATCGACGAGTTAAAATAGTGATCCAGGGCACCGTCTCGGAATTTGACGAAACTAGTTCCATTAGATCCGTAATAGTATATTTATTATCGGATTTCAAATTTCGTAGCGTTTGGATTTACCGTTTGGCGTGTGATCTGAATACGCCTAGAAATAATTTATTTGAATTTAATTTAAATAGTCTTTAAAAAGCTATCTTCCATATACGATCGAATTGGGACTCAAGACTATTGAATATGCTAGTATATGATTTTTGTTCGATGATAATATATATATATATATATATATATATATATTCATTTAAATGTATTTGCTATTGTACTTTTTTATTTTCACATAATTAAACAAATATTTGATGAATACAATAAATAATACAGAATTTAAATTCAAACAGATATTTTATTCAAACAAATATTTTATTACAATTTTTGAGTAGCACAAAATTTGAGCTCTCACTATATATATACACACACACAAAATTTCAATTACAATACAATTTCAAATCACAACACAATATTTCATTATACAATTGTCATTTAAATTTGCACCTCGCTACATATCACTCATTCACTCATATCTGTTCTTCAATTATATTCCAATTTGTATCCAGCATTTGAATTATGAGCAAAATGAGCACTAACATGGTAAAATTGAAAAAGAAATATTTTTGCAGCGTAAAATAAAATGTCTGTTTTTGAAAATATTATTTGCCTCCGTTATTTGGACTGTTCGTCATCATATTTATTTTGAATTCATCTTACACGAACAACTTGTGACATGCACAGTGTATCACTGTACATGCCACAAGGCCGTGCACACCGATATACACTTGATAAAATTGCAGGGACATGTAAGCATAATGCCAAATCCAAGCCAAGGCTGGATTCAACTCAGGTGCAATACAAATAAAATTCAACATGAATGCAAATCCACACATACAACCTAATAGGATTTCAAAAAGAAAGTAGTCGAAGCAAATAGTACAAACACACAACACAACAAGCCAGTAAATCACATGTCAAGCCAAATTTAGGGCCAACCAGACCATGCTAACAAGTGCACAAGTGGGTCAACACATCAAGTCATAAGGAAATGGGTCAAACTGCACTAGACCTTCAGTGGATATAAAAACAAGAACAAAACAACAACCAAAATATACATATGGTAGTACACATGTAATCTGAACCAGAGACCAAAGTTCACAATTGATGGAGTGGAACAGTACTGTACACATGACCACATACATATATACATATGTTTGCACACATGTATACATATATATACCTGTGTCACAGTTCAGGTTCAGCTCAACCAACAACAGAAAAGACCACAAGGACAAGGGGCAATTTTGACTCAAAGAAATTTCAACCAGACAGTACCACAAGAAGAGTCACCGGTGCAATATAAACAAGCCTCGACCAAAAATTCAATGTGTACACATGAGAACAGACTCGAAAGTGAAGTCATGAAGAAACCAGCCTAGATTTGTACAAACCATTTCAAAAAGACTCAAGTCAAAACAACAGTTGAACCTAGACAAAATGTTCAAGTGAAAACAAAATGCAAAGTGACATACACAAGTGAAAACAAAGTGGTGAACTATATGAATATACAAGCACTACACATTGGAATAAGCAAGTAAAGTGACATATATACACGCATATGCATATAAGTACATACATATGTATTCGATCAGAGGCATGAACAACTAGAGTACATGATGCAAATGCAACATAGGTGACTACAGAGCATCAAGCCGAGCAAGGCATCACAAGCATATATATATACATGCGCAAACACACATCTATACATGTATTTATATGCCACGACAATATGGGATGCAGTGAAGCAGCACACAAAATGTCATATGTATACATATGCATATGAACATGTACTCGAAGCAACCAGACTACAATGCATCAGATCAACAAAACATGCTCATTGCACATGTATAAAGTGATGTACAGATGAAGCCAGCAACAATAGGTTCAACTAACATTTCAACCTGGAAATGAAGACTCCAAATGTACAAGACTGCAACTCAAAAGGAGACAACAAACATATATAAATACAAGCATGTATGTATATACATGGAGAAAATAGATTACTAGTACAAGACAATACAAGGAAAATACCTCCAGTTAAATGAACTGACAAATATACACAGTTTATATATTTCAGTTTACAAAATATTTGCAAGTAACAAGGTCACGGTTCGAAAGAGAATGTAACAGCAGTCAACAAAAATTTAAAATGCCAAAGAATCAAAAACAGTGCAAGTAGCAGTTCGAACAAGTCGGAGGTCTTTAAAACATCATCGAACTCAAATGCCAAGACAAACTTCACGAAGTCAGTAAATTCAAAATAACAAGGTAGAATTTTGAATGAAGTCATCAAGTCAAAGCCAGAAAAGAATTCAACTTGCAGAAGAAACACGAATTAAAATGGCAAAAAGTTTAACTCAAATATTCAAAGACCGAAGTCATAGGAACCGACTCGAAGTAAGTTTGAAATATACAACAACATGAACAAGTCTGAGTCAAAGCTAGGTGATAACACGAATTGAACAAGTCTAGATGATATCAAAATTCAAATCACAAAGTCCCAAGAGAAAAGTCCGAAGCAAATTCAAGCTTAGCAAGCAACACGCATGAATTGGAAAAGTTAGAAAACATCACCAACATTCGATTACAAATCAATGGTCGAGCAAAGCAATTTGAAGAATTCAAATGGAATTATACGAACGTAAATACAGTACTTTTAGCCCTATTTAAACCATCATCGGTATACATGCATCGAGTTCAAGCATATGAACGAGAGTAAAAAAAGGAAATCACATATCAGTATTATTCGATTCGAACTCGACAAATTGGAGCGGCCAAAGACGCACAAAGCAACAAGTTTATTGACGAAGAAAACTGAAGAAAGATAATTACTCAATCAAACAGTTTGAATCGACGGCCTCAATTTCCAAAACCCTAATCTGGATCGAAGAAGAAACAAGGCGGCCGTAAAATAAGAAAAGGGAACGACCAAAGTTTTACACGAATATAAAAAGAAAAGGGGGACTTCTCTTTTATTTCAAATTGGGTCAGTTTTTTAATTTATTTTGAGCATAATTTATTAAATAGGGTTTTGAGTTGTTATTAATTTGTAATTCTTTTTAAAACTTTTGTAATTTTCTAGTCGTTTGAACAGTGATAAACTACGATGAGTAGTTTGAGAATTCGCAATTCAGTGGCTGAGTTGTGGCAGGATTTTGAGCGTAGAGTTAGGTTAGTCAACAGCAGGTGTCGAAAGTTTACGTGTGTAAGCGTCTGACTACTTAATTTCTAGTAGAAACCTTGGGGGCAGTACGTAGGTAGGGTTTTGCCGAAGTTGGGTAAATATGTGTTGTTCTATTTCTACTTTTATTATTCTGCTATTGTCCGTGATACAATTATTTTATATATTTCCGCATTAATTTTTATTATTATTAGTATCACCTTATTTACCCCTTCTAGGGTGAAATCGATCCTACAGAGACTTGTTCCATTAGGTTTGGAATAGCGGTATAGCATATGAAATGCTAGGCGACACACCTCAATAAGAGTTCAGAATTTCACAATTCAAAATTTGAGATATTTTGAATATAAAATTATATAAAAATAATAACAAATTAGTAAAGTCAAATCTCATGCCCAGCGTACGAACGAAGCCACCTTCCCCTTTTCTTTTATAAATTGTGTAAGCTTCCTTTGCCTTCTTTTAGAAAGAATATCGAGAACAACAAATAAAAAAATTACGATCGAATCAAATCGCGTGAGGCAACATGAGATGGGTAGAGTGAAATTAGGTTCTGTAACACCCCACATCCTTTATTATACCCAAAAGAGCACACTAAAAGGCATGTTGCATTGTAGGTATGACTAAAACTAATAGAGACTAAGATTTACAAGACAAAAATATATAAACAACGGAAACAATTATAATAATAATAATTTATTTAGAACAAAACCTTAGAGTTACTTTATAAATCAAATAAGTCGCCAAATACCAAATACATCAAATGTCAATAACCTTTTGTTTCTTGCAAAATAAAATCCATGTATCAATATTATCAGAGTACAATACATCCCTTACTAAATGCCAGCTCAACGAAATGAACTAAAAACTGAAACCGAAGAAAAGAAATATATGATAGAATCTCCTCCAAAGAAATCTCCAAATGCCTACAGTCTACCGTCCTTGCGCTTGATTTCCTATGGAGGAAAAGAGGAAAATGGAGGAGTGGGCCAGACTAAAAGTCTGGCAAAATATAAAAATTACTAGAATTTTAAGCAAAGTAAAAGTAATAGACTTTACAACTGTTCTAGTATATAAAAGGAAATAAAAGAAATAAAGAGAAGGAATAAGCTAGAAACAAATATGAATTAACTAGATCAACATAATTGATTAACTTTGATTGTTTGCATTTGTTTTTGATAGCTGCTTAGATTAGGCTAAATTCCTAATACTACTCTTTGATCAGCCAGCTACTCCATAGAATCTACTATGGACCGGACTCTAAAGCTCCCTACGTAGTAGACGTTGGTGCCTACGAAAGGCACACACTAGGCGTTTAGAACTCATAACGATTACCGAGCACCCGAATGGAAGTCGCATGCGTAACCACCACCATGCTCATGTTACCTGTTGTTCCATCTATTGGGTCTCTTATTACCTCAAGTTCCAGCATAAGCGTGCCCCTCATCTCACTTCAGGATTATGTGAGACACCTCATCTCACTTTAGGGTTATGTGAGACACCTAGTTTCACTTCAGGGTTTCGTGAAACACCGTGTCCATAGAAATAATAGGAGAAATGCTGTTGGTACTGGCCTTCATCCAAACAATATATACTTATGCCCCTTGCCCAAATCCCCATGATTTAGATTTTTACTTATTGACCATTTACTACCATTATTAACATAAGCGTGCCTTTCTTCTCACTTCAGTATTATGTGAAGCACCGTGTCCATAGAAATAGGGGAATATTATTTGGTACAGGTCCAACTCTAATTCTTTGCTTATTAACTTAGATAAATTATTTAAATAAGCCATAACTTTTGTTCTTACCATCTGTGCTTATTAATTTATCCTAAATCTTAAAATAAACCTCACCATATTCTATTTCTTATTATAACCTACGTTATACTCATGCTTATTACATAATCCAAGGTCTAGGCGTCAAAATAAGTTTCTTTCATCTTATATTCTTTTTAATTATAATTCTAAGTTATAACTAGGCCAATTATCTTTGATTAGTCCAATTCTAACATCAATATCATAATTAGGCTCAATTTCACTCCTAATTCCATTTGTATTATAGTCTTTACAATTTACATCTTATCTTCCATTATTTCAGTATTCTTATAATTTTAATCCATATTCGTGTTTAATCTATTCTAATCCATATGCGAAGAAGAAGGAGAAATAAAAGAAAACCGAAAATAGAAGAAAATCCAAAGCGTAGGAAAAAGACGTAAATTACGCATAAATAACAGCAAATAAATTAAAATACTGTAAATAAATGGAAAAGCTATAATTAACAGAAATAAACTAAAATTAACTAAAAAGAAAAGCTAAGAGAAATAGACTGACAATAGTTCTAAAAATTGTAAATGAACTACTAAAAAGGTTATTCCAAAAATCGTAGTAAAACTACAACTATTGGAAACTCTATTATTTTAAATTACTTAAAGAAATCTAAAATAATTACAATAACTCACCTGTGGTCCTAAGCTCTTCCCATTCGGCCTTTCTTGAATCCACTTGAGGGTATAAAAATATTTTTGTTAAAAATATTCTCTCCTTCGAAAATTATTCCTTTTAGGGTCCTTCCTAAAAAGGTGAACCCAAGAGGAGAAAATCTATAATGAGAAAAAGTGTTAGGTCTAGGGTCTTATTTATAAGGGTAGAAGTGGATCTCAGACCGTTAGATTTGGGGATTGAATAGGATGCAATCATGTCATAGGCTGAATAGGAGCCATCAGACGGAAGCATGAAGGGACCAGATGAGTTGAAAGAATGCATATAACGAAGAAAATTCGCTAATGAACATTTACAAGACGAAGGGAAATTTCCTTCGTCCATTACCCAAGGCGGGCGGTCAGCCGCCCCTCCCCCTAGGTCGATCGACCGATCGACCTAGGGGGCGGTTGGTCAACCTTTCAGTCGACCTAGCCCATTTTTTCCCTTTTCTTGTTTATTCTGTTACTCTCTCATATTAACTTTGAATTCGACGTTCCATATATGAAAATTGACCGGAAAATTACCACGGACATAATGGTGCAAATCCTGTGGCTCAATTCTGATAATTTCACAAAGTTATTTTATCATTTCATTAATTAATGAATTATTTCCTATGGATTAAATTTAGGTTGTTACAATTTTAGTCGCGCGGTAGAGAGTGCACGCAATAGGTGGAGCCCGTCAGCTAAGGTTTGCGATGGCATCTCGAGGAAGGCATGGTTGAAGCAGTTGCATTCATAGGCATGCGGCTGTCTAGTCGACGGGCAGCTAGTGCGAGATTGATAAGGGCAAGGCGATGCCTGGAGAAGCTCGATCATGATCAAGGCAAGAATGCTAGGTGCTGGTCGCAATGATAGAGGAGGCGCTGGCGATAGTTTTGAGCGTATGTGCATGATGGTAAGGGGTCGATCATCGACAGTTTGAATTTGGGTGAAAAGTAGAGGTCAAATGGTGAATTTGAAGATATAAATCTCCCGACATTCACGTTGGCTGAAGTGGAGAATATTTTTGAGTGCTGGCTCTCTAGTAGAAGGTATATTAGAATTTATTTTAACTAATTTTAATGAAAGAGTAATTAGTTTATTAATTGTAAATAAAATTTAAATCGTTAATTTTTATAATTCATAATTTGCTTATACGAGGTTCAATCGAATGATAATCGTTCATGTGGGATTCGTAGCTGCAGAATCTACGCAATAGGTTTTATTTGGAACGATTAGCAAATTTTGAAAAAAAATCAAGGTGAGTAAATCTCACTCATTTTTGACAGCTGGAGTAGTTTGTTTAAAATAATTAAAATTTATTTATTGGATGCTTGGTTGAAATTATAAATTATTATCAGTTCAGATGTTATATATATATATATATATAATAGTATATATATTAGTAGTTGGATATATTTCTTGTACACCCTGCATAATAGCGGATGACCCTATCTACCACGATATTCCCCTCGAAGTAGGATTAGTATTTTATATTATCTAAAATCTGTAGATGTAGGGAAACAGTTTGGAGGGATTCAACTGGATTCCTTAAAAATATATTGATTATTTTTCATATATAGCAATATATGATGTGATTGGATAAATATGCTATGGATTATTGTGTGATTTGAATTATTGGATGCTATTAGTAGCATTGGCCCTAATTTTGGTATTTAAAATACCAAGAATAATATCATTGAATTTTAAAAAAAATAATTAAAATGGGGATTTTTGAAATGAAATATTTATATTTGATTTTGAAAGGGACTGAAATGGATTAACAAATGATTGGATCTTAAATATTCAGCTATTTTGAGAATGGTTTCGATTGGGAAATTTTATATTGGAAATTTTTAAATAATGGACTTTAAATAAGATTCGTAGAAAAATGAAGTGGGAAATGAAAACCGAGATTTGATTTGGTTTTGGATATAGTTTGAATTATTTAAGAAAGATATTTATAAATGGAATTTCATTGGAAATCGGTTTAAAGATGGATTTTTGTAATGTGAATCTGTTATAAAGTGGGAATGAGTTTATAAAGTTTTATAAACGATGTTTATAAATTCAAAGGAATGATTATCATTCGGTAAATGGGAACATAAATTCATAATGAGAATTTATATTGAGATATAGAAATTGGTTGAAAATGAAATAGAGGTTCTATTTTGGAATTTGGTGATAGTTATGTAAATATGAAATGAAGCAAATTTATGATAAATCGAGAGAGGGGTTTTAAATGCTAAATGGTTATATTGGATTTTAAAAATGGATTTTTATCGAGAAGTTAATTTATCTTAGAATGCAATTTCTATTTATTAAACTATGTGATTTAAAAACTGATTTGAATTGAAAGTATTTTGGAAAATTGGTTATCCAAATATTTAATATTAGTTGGAAATTAAAGTTAAGTTTTCATGATAAGCTTTAGTATATTTGTTCGTTTTATTTAAAGATGAATTAGGAATGAGCTATCAATATTTTTTAAAAGTGCTTCAATATTTCAAATAATTTCTTAAATAGGTTTTAAAAATAAATTGCTACTTTCTAAAAATACTTACTATATATATATATATATATATATATATATAATTTTGAAATGATTGAATTTATTTATAAATCCTCCCAAGATCTGTAAACGGGGTTATTTAAACGGGTATGACTTTGATTGAGGAATCTTATAAGAGATTTTGGAAGATAAAAAGGAAATTTCTAAAATGTGGAAATATGGGACATCGGAAATGAATATGAATTCAGTAACGAAATTTATGAATTGTTAGTTGGAATTATAAATGAGTATAATTGGTTTTTCGAAATCGTAAAAAAGGAATTTATTAATAATTCTGGAGTTTTGTGAGTTATGTTATGAATTATTTTCGAAGTTCGATATTAACAGAATTTTGGAGAATCTATTTATCAATATTCTCCTAAGTATTTAAAAGAGGGTTTTGAAAAACATTTTAAGAGTGAAATGGTTGAGATAGAAATATTTTTCTAAGTGTAATATATAGAGTTCGAAAAATATTTTAATTATTGAAATGGTTTAAAATTATCCTGTGATGGATAAGTGTTTGAAATTTGTTTTCAAAGGATGAAATACTGAAAGAGGCTTGGATATATATCTTGGTAAAGATATTTGAAATAAATACTTTGGGAGATTCATAACACATGCCTTATAACTGCTTATATGTGTTATTTGATAGTTAAATAACCGACTATCAAATCTGGTCAAATTCGTTGATCGTTTCAAAGAGACCGGGATCCGATTTAATCTTTTGAAAACGACTTCGATCTGATTTGTGCGTTACGAATTGTGATATCATGAAGCTTATGAAGATAGTGAATTTAGAAAAGATTGGTTTATCCACATCGAGGACAACTTGTATAGACGAATGTTTGATAGTGCATTTATAATGATTACGTGCATTGGTTTTTATGAATGTGCGTTTGTTTGGTGACAGTGAAGGCAACTTATTTTAGTTTAACACCCTTTCTTGGGACGTACGAGCTTAATGGTTGTATTGTTGTGGAAAGAAATTTGTAGTCAACGGAAATGACAGTGTTAGCATTTCAAGAATGAATGCTATTCAAAAAGGCAAACGTAGCCTCAAGCCTTATTAACCGGGAATGACTAAATTAGGGGAGATGTAGTAGGGCCAAGTGGGTCACACCTAAGTAGGGTATGTTATCACTTTTCTAGATACCCTCCAAAATATTATATTATAAATTATGGATATGGTTGTGCATGGAAAAGTGAGCGGTCGATAAGGGTGGGAACACCCGGGGTGATAACATGTTCGGTACTATTTAGTAAGGGATAGGCCGAGCATGTGTTGGCAAGGATCGTTAGGTACGATCTTGGTACATTTTCTAGAGGTGTACTTTGATGGACAGTACCCCAGTAGCACAGTCATTTTATGGAATCCAATATCCACTACGAGCCTGTATGGTTTTGTTTGTATACCAAATATTGCTGAAACGCGAGATGCAAGCTTTTCAGGTATTTTCTAATTTACTTTTTATAGACACTATTATAACATCAGATGATTTTGATATAAAATTGTTTTGGTTATTATAAGGTAAAAACCCATTATGTTTATGTGTGGCATACTCTTACGAGATACCTTTGTTTTTCAAAGGATTTTGAAAATAGTTATAATTCAAATTGAATGTGTTTTCTCACGCTGGTTTTCCAAACTGACTCGGGAGTTATTTATTATGATGCTCGGGTCAGACCAAGTATTACAGATTCAAGATAGAATGCTATGGAGCTCAGGAGATGAGCTGAATGACATAGGTGTATACTCGTACTTGATTGTATTCCACTGTGTACAGACTGCATAGTCAACACTGAAGGGGATAAGTTATAATAACTGTCCATATTGATGTATTAATTGTTGTACTCTGATGATTGTATATATATTTACAGCTTCATATTCTTTTGTATAAAAATCTATTATTATATATTATATTTTGTTCCGCTGTGTTTGTTAGATTCTATGTTGTTGTTCTTTGTTCTTCTACCTCTTTCTTCTTTACACCTAGCAATCGGTATTTTCAGCACTTGAATATTCGACATGTTATACGATCAACGTATCGATGTCGATTTTCGAGGGACGAGAACCCCGGGTCGTTACATTGTGGTATCTGAGCTGAAAGCTAAGTAAGACCCTCGGCTTTGGTAGGGATTACTCATTAGATATCGGGTCTGTAGTGCCTTAGAATGAGTTTGAGCGTATTAATAGATATGAGCGCATATTTTTTTGTGAATGTAAGATGTTTTATATTATGTCGGTTTATCTGTTGAGTGGCATATAAATTCTGGTCGAGTAGTGGGAAACTACTAAATCGATAGGACTTTCTAAACGCTTGAACCAAGTAATGACACAATATTGTTTTGAAGCGGGTAAATGGAATAATTTTACCCAAACTATATTTTGATATGAAAGAAATAATTTTCTAAAATTATTATATTACATTGATGAGTTTGGATGTTATCAAAACATGATTATACAATTGAAAATGGTTTATAAAAACCAAAATTGAATTGTATAAGTATGAGTTATACTAATGAGTTAAAACTAAAAATGAATTCAAGCCAGAATTGAAAATTTAAAACCCTAGAAGCTTTGAGAAATGTTTTAAATGGATTTGATTTGGAAATTTTGGAATCTTGAGAGTTTCGAAATATTTTCCAAAGCATTGTGAAAATAAAATAGCCTTATTTTTGAAAGAATTTTGGAAGAAATTTGTTTTAAATGGATTTTGAAAGTGTTATAGCACTGAACCCACTTCAATCGCTAGAAAATAATTCCGATGATGATGCTACTGTAGTAATTTGATATGAGGATTTTGTTTGAAAAACAAGTATTGTTTAGGAAAGGAAATCTATGTTGGATAAAACCAAATTGGTTTTGAAGATTCTAAATAATGATTTGTTAAAACCAAGAAAGAGCTGTATATTTGATTTTAAATAACTTAAATTGAAACCGAATGTTTAAATTCTGAAAATTTAATATTAATGTTGGGAAAGCATTAGGAAATAAGTTATAAAGCTATAAATTGAGAACGATTTTAATAAGAAGAAAAGTATGGAATTTGAGTTTTGGAATCAAATTTTAACTTAAGTAAGTTAAAATGAATTGAATTTAACTTGAGCTAAGTTAAATAAAAATTTAAATTTAAATTAAATAAAAATAGGATTGGATTAGAATTAATGTAGAACTGAAGTAAATATAAAATTTGAGTTGTGAAATTATTATTTAACCATAAAGTATAAATTTTGAATGAAAAAGAATTTAAGGGAAAAATTATGGAATGGTGAATAAATAAGTTTATATAGCTTATAAAAAAATTGAAAGGTGGAATAGTAAACCAAAAATAAAAATGGTTCGATATTTTGGTGAAGAAGTAAAAGTTCAAACTTGAATTATAATGTGAATGTGAACTCAATTGAATAAATAGAATGATTTTTGAAATAAAAATCCAATTATGAGACATAAAATGGAAGCAACTAATTAGAAGAATTAAATAGTGATCAGATATTGAAATTGTACTTGGTTGAATGGAATTGAATAACTTGAAATGTAGAACTTGAGTTATAAATAAAATTCGACTTAATTATAAGCGAATTAGACATAATTTGGAAATGTGGATGAATAAAATGGAAATTGGATTGAAGTAGCAATGACTTGAGTTATAGATAAATCCAATTTAAGTGTGAAAAATTGAATATGGCCTAGGGTATTGTTTTAAATGAATTCGAGCTTGTAGTGGACTGGGTGAACGAACTAATTAAATTAGTTGGTAAATGAAATCGAATTTGATTGGAAAAAAATCAAATCAAAAATTTGAATTGGAATTTGATGGCAAGGGAAACAAACTTAAGTTATAAAGTTGAATTAATTGGGGATAAATGAATTAACTTAAGGTAATAGTTTTGGATGGAAGCTTGGCTTAAATTAATGTATGAAATGGTTCATAAATAAATTAGCATGGAATGATTCTGAGCTTGATAAAATGGATTTGAAAATAATGAATCTAGATATGAATGGAATGTAAATGAATTGATTGAGAATTAATTTGAAATGGAATAGAATTAAACATAAATTAATTTGGAATCAATTTAAAATAGCTATAAACTAAAGTGGTTATTTTATTTAATGAATATCGGCGAATTTGCATAGAAAAATTATCGTTTGACGTAAACGGAAGCAAATAAATTCTGCGAATAAATGAAAAGTGAATAAATGGATTTTGAAACAATTTGGAATGGATATGAATTTGTTTGGTATAAATATGGATTGAATGTAAATAAATAGGCTATAAATCGTTTCGAATTGAATGAAAAGGTATATGGATCGATTGAAAGTAATTAAATTAGTATCGGAACTATATAATTGCTATATATTAACATGTTTGGTTATGAAATACTGTGTTTAATTAGTGAAATAAGTTAAATTTTATTAAAATTTCATGTTTTGTACTTGCGTGTTTAAACTGAGTAAGTACAGGTACCCGAAGGCTACTGGGCTAGAGTTAGGTTGCGTAATGTCATATGAAATAAGCTCGCTCGCTTAAAAATGCTAAATATAGGTACACTTTTGGATTAAATACTGCAAAATATAAATATTGATATATATTGTGCTTTTCGACCATGTGAATCGATGTATATATTTTTATCACTTTTGTCATATTGCAAAAGGCTCTCTGTACAAAGGGGACTCCATCAATTTTTTTGGAAATTTACGCTATTAGAAATTTTTTGAAATTTTTTGTTAACTAGAGATTTGATTTCGAATTTTAATTGGAATAAAGGGGTTTTGTTAAAAAATGGAAAACTAATTATTTGGGTTGGAAATAAAGGATTTAGAAAGTGAAATATCTGATTTTCGCTAAGTGAGTTTTTGGAAAGTAGCGGGTTTGGATCATTCGTCCTACCTTAGCAATTTCGGAGACGAAATTCTTTTAAGGGGGAAGGAATGTAACGATCCAGATTTTTCGACGTTTGATTTGAAATATTTAAATGATTTTAAATATTGAAGTTGGAATATAAATTGATTTTTAATATGGAAATTTGGGTTGAATTGGCAAATCTGATTTAAATTTCAATTATAGCAATTTATCGTAATAACGACTTGATAAATAATTGAAATTAAAGTTGAATATAAATCAAAAATGATTTCTAATGCTGATATAAATGCTAGTTGAATTAGAATTGAGTTAGTAAGCTTTCAAACTGAAGTTTCAAGCGATTTCGTAAATTTTGGAAATCGACGAGTTAAAATAGCGATGTGGAACAGTCTCGGAATTTGACGAAACTAGTTTCATTGGATCCATAATAGTGTATTATTGTTGGACTTTAAATTTCATAGCGTTTGGATTTACCGTTTGGCCGTGCGATCTGAAAACACATGGAAATAATTTAATTTAATTTAATTTAGCTAGTCGATTTAAAAGGCTATCTTTCACATATGATTGAATTGGGACTCGAGACTTGTTCCGTTAGGTTCGAAACGGCTGTATAACATTTGAAACGCTAAGCAGTACATTTCAATAGGAGTTTGGAATTTCACAGTTCATAATTCGAGATATTTTGAATATAAAATTATATAAAAATAATAATAATAAATTAGTAAAGTCAACACTCGAGCCCAGCGTGCGAACGAAGCCAACTTCCCCTTTTCTTTTGTAAGTCGCATACGCTTCCTTTGCCTTTTTTCAAAAACAAAATCAAGAATAACAGATAAAAAAAAAAAATTCACGATCGAAACAAATCGCGCGAGGCAACAAGAGATGGGGAGAGTGAAATTGGGTTCAGTCGCACAGCAGAGAGCACGCGCGAGAGGTGGAGCATGTCAGCTAGGGTTCGCTATGAGATCTCGAGGGAGGCACGGTTGAAGCAGTTGCATTCATGGGCTGGCAAAGCTGTCTGGTCGAAGGGCAGTCGCTGTGAGATCGATTAGGGAAAGACGATGCTTAGAGAAGCTCGATCACGATTAAGGTAGGAATGCTAGGTGGTGGTTGCAATGATAGGGGAGTCGCTGGCGATAGTTTAGAGCATGTGTGCATGATGGTGAGGGGTCGATCATCGGTAGTTTGAATTTGGGTGAGAAGCAGAGGTCAAAGTAGTGAATTAGAAGATATAAATATCCCGACATTCACGTTGGCTGAACCGGAGAATATTTTGAGTGCTGGCTCTCTAGTAGAAGGTATATTAGAATTTATTTTAATAAATTTTAATCAAAGAGTAATTATTTTATTAATTGTAACTAAAATTTAAATCATAAACTTTAATAATTCGTAATTTGCTTATACGAGGTTCAATTGAACGACAATCAGTCATGTTAGATTCATAGCTGCAGAATCTACGCAATAGGATTTATTGGGAACGATCAGCAAATTTGGGTGAAAAATCAAGGTGAGTAAATCTCACCCTTTTTTGATAGCTGGCGTAATTTAAAATAATTTAAATTTATTTGTTGGATGCTTGGTTAAAATATAAATTATTATCAGTTTGGATGCTATATATATAAAAGTACACACACACACACACATAGTTGGATATATCTCCCGCAGATTGAAGCGGATGAGATCTTCTACGCCCCACAGAATAGCGGACGACCTTATATACCGTGATATCCCCCTCGAAGTAGGATTGGTAACAGGCTAGAGGGATCCAACTGGATTTCTAAAAAATATATTGATTATTTTTCATATATAGAATATATGATGGGATTTGATAAATATGTTATGGATTGTTGTGTGATTTGAATTATTGGATGCTATAGTAGCACTAACCCTAATTTTGGCGTTTTAAATACCAAGAATTATATTATTTAATTTTTAAAGAAAATTTAAATAGAGGATTTTTGAAATGAAATATTTATATTTGATTTTGGGATTATAAAAAGGGAATTGAAATGGATTAATAAATGATTGGATTTTTAATATTTAGTTATTTCGAGAATGGTTTCAATTTGGAAATTTAGATTGGAAAATTTTAAACAGTGGACTTTAAATAAGATTCTTTGAATTAAGGAATGGGAAATGAAAAACAAGATTTGATTTGGTTTAGAATATAGTTTGAATTATTTAAGAAATAGATTTATAAATGGAATTTCTTTGGAAATCGATTTAAAAATGGATTTTTGTAATGTGAATCTGTTATAAAGTGGGAATGAGTTTATAAAGTTTTATAAATGTTGTTTATAAATTAAAAGGAATGACTATCATTCGATAAATGGGAACATAAATTTGTAGTAAGAATTTATATTGAGATATAGAAATTGGTCGAAAATGTAATTGAAGTTGAAATCTGAAATGATGCATTTTGTGATAAATTGAGAGAGGGATTTTTAAAAGCTAAATGGTTATATTGGATTTGAAAAATGGATTTTATAGGGAAGTTAAATTATTTTAGAATGGAATTTCTATTTATTAAACTATATGGTTTAAAAACTGCTTAGAATTGAAAGTATTTTGGATATTGGTTATCCAAATATTAAATATTAGTTAGAAATTTAATTTAAGTTTTTATAATAAGTTTTAGTAAATTGGTTGGTTTTATTTAAAGATGAATTGGGAATGAATTATCAATATTTTTGAAAAGTGCTTTGATATTTTAAATAATTTCTTAATTAGGTTTTAAAAATAAATTATTACTCTTTAAAAATACTTATTATATATAAAGAGTTTTGAAATGATTGAATTTATTTATTAATCCTCTCGAGATCTGTAAATGCGGTTATTTAAATGGAAATGATTTTGATAGAGGAATCTTATAGGAGATTTTGGAAGAGAAAAAGGAATTTTCTAAAATGTGGAAATATGAGACATCCGAAATCAATATGAATTCGTTAAAGAAATTTATGAATTGTTAGTTGGAATTATAAATGAGTATAATTGGTTTTTGGAAATGGGAAAAAAGGAGTTTATTAATAATTCCAGAGTTTTGTGAGATAAGTTATGAATTATTTTCTAAGTTTGATATTAACTGGATTGTGGAGAATTTGTCTATCAATATTCTCTTAGGTATTCAAAAGAGGGTTTTGGAAAATATTTTAAGAGTGAAATGGTTGAGATAGAAATATTTTTCTAAGTGTTATAAATTGAGTTCAAAAATATTTTTAATTAGTGAAATGGTTTAAAAATATCATGTTATGGATAAGTGTTTGAAATTTGTTTTTAAACGATGAATTACTTGAAGAGGTTTGGATATATATCTTTGTAAAGTATTTGAAATAAAAACTTTGGAAAATTCATAATATGGGGCTAGTAACTGCTATGTGCGTTATTTGATAGTTAAATAACTGATTATCAAATCTGGCCAAATTCGTTGATTATTTCGAAGAGACCGTGATTCGATTTAATCTTCCGAAAACCATTTTCATCCTATTTGTACGTTACGAATTGTGATATCGTGAAGCTTATGAAGACGTGAATTTTGAAAAGATTGGTTTTTCTAGACCCAGGACAACTTGTATGGACGAATGTCTGATAGTGCATCATTAATTATTACGTACATTGGTTTTTACGAACGTACATCTGTTTGGTGGATGAGAAGGCAACTTCCCTTAGCTTAACACCCTTCCTTTAGATGTACGAGCTCAAGGGTTGTATTGTTGTGGAATGAAATTAGTAGTCAACGGAAATGGTAGTTTTAGCATTCTAAGAAATTAGTATTCAAAACGGTAAACGTAGCCTCAAGTCTCATCAACCGGGTATGACTAAAACAGCAGAGATGCATCAGGGCTAAGTGGGTCACACCTAAGTAGGGTTGTTATCACCTTTCTAGATACCCTTGGAAATATTATATTATAAATTATCGATATAGTTGCGCAAGGAAAAGAGAGTGCTCGACATGGGTGGGAACACCCGGGGTCATAACATATCCGGTACTATCCAGAAGGGGTAAGCTAGTCCTGTGTTGGGAGGGATCATTAGGTACGATCTCGATACATTTTTATTGAGGTGTACTATGATGGACGATACCCCGGTAGCCCAGTCAGTATATGGAATCCAATATCCACTACGAGCTTGTACGGTTTTGATAGTATACCAAATATTGCTGAAACTTGAGATGCAAACATTTCAGCTATTTTCTAATTTACTTTCTATAGACACTATTATAACATTAGATGATTTTGATATAAAAATGTTTTGGTTATCGTAAGGTAAAAACCAGTCATGTTTATGTGTGGCATAGTCTTACAAGAACCTTTGTTTTTCAAAGGATTTTAAATATAGCAATAATTCAAATTGAGTGTGTTTTCTCATGCTTGTTTTCCAGACCGACTCGGGTGTTATTTTATTATAATGCTTGGGTCAGACTGAGTATTACAGATTCAGGATAGAATGCTGTGGAGCTCAGGACACCAGCTAGATGACAGAGACGTATACTTGTACTTGATTATATTCTCCTGTGTGTTTACACTATATAGTCAGCATTGGTAAGGACAAGTTATAATAACTGTCCATATCGATGTATTGATTGTTGTACTCTGAAGATTATATATACATACATACATACATACATACATATATATATATATATATATATATTTACAGCTACGGATTCTTTTTTATAAAAATCTATTATTATATATTATATTTTGTTCCACTGCGTTTGTGAGATTTTGTGTTGTTGTTGTATGTTCTTCTACCTTTTTCTTCTTTACCTCCAGCAATCGGTATTTCCGGCACTTGAATACTCGACATGTTATACAGTGAATGTGTCGATGTCGATTTTTGAGGGTCGAAAATTCTGGGTCACTACATAGTGGTATCAGAGCTGAAGGTTAAGCGAGAACCTTGGCTTTGGTAGGGATTACTCATTAGAGATAGGGTCAGTAGTGCCCTAGAATGAGGTTGAGTGTATTAACAGATATGAGCGTGTATTTGTTTATGAATATAAAATGTTTTATATTGTGTTGACTTATCTGCTGAGTGACATATAAATTTTGGTCGAGTAGTGGGATGCCACTAAATCGATAGGAGTTTCTAAACGCTTGAACCAGGTAAACTGCACAGTATTGTTTTAAAGAAAATAAATGAAATAATTTTACCCGAACTATATTTTGATATGAAAGAAATAATTTTCTAAAATTATCATAGTATATTGATGAGTTTAGATGTTACCAAAACAGGATTATAAAATTGAAAATGGTTTATAAAAACGAAAATTTAATTGTACAAGTATGAATTATACCAATGAGTTAAAAATAAAAATGAATTCAAGCCAGAATTGAAAATTTAAAACCCCAGAAGTTTCGAGAAATGCTTTAAATGGATCTGAACTAAGGATTTGGAAATTTTGGAATCTCGGGAGTTTGGAATATATTTCAAAGTGTAGTAGCACTGAACTCACTTCATTCGTTGGAAAACAATTATGATGATGATCGCGACATTATCAGTGTTCATTTTTAAGTTTCTAACTAATGGATTGCTACTGTAGCAATTTGATATGAGAATTTTGTTTGAAAAAACAAGTACTGTTTTGGAAAGGAAATTTGTGTTGGATAAAACCATATTGGTTTTGAGGATTCCAAAAAATGGTTTGTTAAAACCAAGAAGAGCTATATATTTGATTTCAAATGAATGAAATTGAAACCCGATGTTTGAATTCTAGAATTTTAATACAAATGTTAGGAAAACATTAGGAAATAAGTTATGAACTTATAAATTGAGAAATGATTTTAATAAGAAGAAAAGTATGGAATTTGAGTTTTGGAAATAAATTTTAACGTGAGTAAGTAAAATGAATAGAATTTAAATCAAGTTAAACAAAAATTTAAATTTAAATTAAATTAAAATAGGATTGGATTAGAAATACTATGGAATTGAAGTAAATATAAATTTTGAGTTGTGAAATTATTATGTAACCATGAAGTATAAATTTTGAATGAAATATAATTTAAGGAAAAATTTATGGAATGGTAAATAAATAATTTTATATAGCTTATAAAAAATTGAAAGATGGAACAGAAAGCCAAAAATAAAAATGGTTCGATATTTTGGTGAAAAAAATAAAAGTTCAAACTTGAATTATAAACTGCATGTTAACTCAAGTGGATTAAGTAGAATGATTTTTGAAATAAAAATCCAATTGTGAGAAATAAAATGAAAGCAAACCAATTAGAAGAATTAAATTGTGAATTAGATATTGAAATGGGACTTAAGTTGAATGGAATTGAATAAATTAAAATGTGAAACTTGAGTTATAAGTAAAATTCGACTTAATTATAAGCGAATTAGATATAATTGGAAGTATGGACGAATAAAATGGAAATTGGATTGAAGTAGCTTGAATTATAAATAAATTCAATTTAAGTGTAAATAAATTGAATATGGCCTTGGTTATTGTTTAAAATGAATTTGAGCTTGAAGTTAAGTTTGAAGTGGATTGGGTGAACAAACTAATTAAATTAATTGGTAAATGGAATGGAATTTGATTGTATAAACCCAAGTCAAAAATTTGAATTGGAATTTGATGGCAAAGGGAACAAACTTAAGTTATAAAGTTGAATTAATTGGGAATAAATGAATTAACCTAAGATAATAATTTTGGATGGAAGCTTTGCTTAAATAAATGTATGAAATGGTTCATAAATAAATTAGCATGGAATTATTGAATCACTAGTTTTGATTCATGACAAAGCAAGTTAGATGAAAAAGTGAATTCACGAAAAAAAGAAATAATCAATGGACTATGGCTATATCAAAGACTTTTAATCTATGCTTTCACTGTCCAGTATGTATGATTGAATCTTAGAAAATTGTTAAAATCTATCCTCAAGTAGTCTGCACTTCATATTTCACATAAAAAATCAAAACAGAAGCATACTATGTAAAAATGTCACAGCCAGTCGACTGGCCATAACCATTCTGTCGACTGACTGTGTACATATACATATGCACTGTTTATTTCTTAAATCTTTTGCGTAGTCAGTCGACTGACCATGAACGACCAGTCGACTGACCCGAAACCAACTTCCATATTTCAAAAAGACATCTTCTTCTCCGAAAGGATGCAACCCTTCTCTGAATAGAAATAGGTGCTCCTCTTCGTCAGAACCCTTCACCAATAGCAATAACTCTTCAACTATTATATATAGATACTCCCAAACACTTCATATTCACCGAATTTCATTCTAACTCTCTACTATTCTTCTTGTGCTTTAATATTTGCATTCAAACAGCGAACAAACGTTTTTACTGCTTTGAATCTACAAACTTTCATAATCTTCGATTCTTAGCACTACCTTCTCTTTATATCTTCACATACACTTTACATACTTAAGGATTTGATTATAGGAGGTTTGTACTATCAGTGACAAATCAGTGTTATCAAGAACACACAGTATCAGATATTATTTTGTATTAGTGAAGTCCTCTTCTGCTGCTGAGGCAAAAATCCTGTTCAGTTGCTCGGGTGTCTGTTCTGCTGCTCAGAATGTATATACCTATTCCTTCGGGTTAAGTGAGGGTTATTGTAGTTGAAATTCCGAAAGGAGTCTGGGACTGGACGTAGAACGGGAAGTTCGAACCAGTATAAAAATTCCTGGTGTGCTTGTTTTATTTTACTTATTTCCATTTACTTTGCTGTTATCATCTGTTTCCACATTTAGATTTAATTATATTCCATATTACACAATCCTACACACTTTCAGGAATGATTCCGAGCTTGATAAAATGGATTCGAAAATAATGAATGTGGATATGAATGGAATGTAAATGAATTGATTGAGAATCAATTTGGAATGGAATAGAATTAAATATAA
This sequence comes from Allium cepa, assembly GCA_030765085.1. Lineage (NCBI taxonomy): Eukaryota > Viridiplantae > Streptophyta > Magnoliopsida > Asparagales > Amaryllidaceae > Allium > Allium cepa. Next base: position 227,811,917 of record CM060932.1, on the reverse strand, counting down.
ACTGATTTGGAATCAATTTAAAATAGCTATAAACTAAAATGTTTTTTTACTAAATGAATATCGCTGAATTTGCATAGAAAAATTATCGTTTGACTTAAACGGAAGTAAATAAAATTATGCGAATAAATGGAAAGTGAATAAATTGATTTTGAAATCAATTTGGAATGGATATGAATTTGTTTGGTATAAATATGGATTAAATGCAAATAATTGGGCTGTAAATCATTTTGAATTGAATGAAAAGTATATGGATCGATTGAAAGTTATTAAATTAGCATCGGAACCGTATATTTGCTTATGAATGAAAAGTATATGGACCCATTGAAAGTTATTAAACTAGTGAAATATGTGAAATGTAATTGAAATTTCATGTTTTGGTACCGATGTGTTTAAATTGAGTAAATACAGATACCCAGAGGCTATTAGGCTAAAGTTGGGTTGCATAATGTCATATAAAATAAGCTCGCTCGCTTGAAAATGCTAAATAAAGGTACGTTTTCAAATTAAATACCGGAAAATATAAATATTGATATGTATATATATTGTGTTTTTCGACTATGTGGGTCAATGTATATATTTTTGTCACTTTTGTCATATTGCAAAAGGCTCTTGCAGGGGAATCCGTGAAATTTTTTCGGAAATTTAGGGTGTTAGAAATTTTTTGAATTTTTTTGGAAAGTTTTGTTAACCAGAAATTTGATTTCGAATTGCAGTTGGAATAAAGAGTTTTGTTTAGAAATGGAAAACCAATTGTTTGGGTTGGAACTAAAGGATTTAGAAGGTGAAATATCAGATTTTCATTAAGTGGGTTTTTGGGAAGTAGTGGGTTTGGATCATTCGTCCTACCTTAGCCATTTCGGGGATGAAATTCTTTTAAGGGGAAAGGAATGTACGATCCAGATTTTCAACGTTTGATTTGGAATATTTAAATGATTTTAAATATTGAGTTGGAATATAAATTGATTTTTAATGTGGAAATTTTGGTTGGATTGGTAAATCCAATTTAAATTTCAATTATTGCAATTTATCGTAATCGTAATTGGTAAATAATTGAAATTGGAGTTGAATATGAATCAAAAACAATTTTTAATGCTGATGTAAGACCTACTTGAATTAGAGTTGAGTTAGTAATCTTTTCAAACTGAAATTTCGAAATTTCGTAAATTTTGGAAATCGTCGATTCAATCGACGAGTTAAAATAGCGATCCGGGGCACAGTCTCGGATTCGACACATTTCTAAGTCTATTGATTAAGAACCAAAACCCAAATAAATTCATGTACTAATAAACTGATTTCCAAATTCATAAAAACCTATTTCAATTAATGAGATATGATTCCAACATTACATCCAATATTCAATTGTCTTAATTCCATTAACTGCCCATTCAATATTCTAACGGACAAATAAATGAGAAGGTAATTAAAACAATCGTTTATAATAATAGCTCATATCTATTATCCTATTACTTACAACCAACGGTTGTAAATTGCTAAACAATGCTTTTATACTCTATATTAACCTATTTTAATCAATTACATACAATCTCACAAATTAATTACATCATTCAATTTATTTCATTGTTTACAATTATAACTAGATTAACCTAAATTTATTCCAGTTGATTGTAATTACATGAAAATAGTTGTCGAAAGCATTCAAACAATAATATTAAATTATATTATAATTACTTCTCACTAATAGATCACAATTTTTGATTTCTTATAGTATCACTATTTCAAAAATCTTATTGAATTTAATTGTTTTTAGTTATCGAAAATTACGGGTCGTTGTACTCTCCCCCACTCAAAACTTTTCGTCCTCGAAAATGAAAAAGAAAGAATTAAGGAGTTAATGTATTTTATTCACAGTGTCCAATTTATACACAATTCATTACATAATTAAGTATTTTATTTAAAATATACTAAATAATAACAATTAAATCTTCATATAAAGGTTAATAAGAGTTTGAAATATTTACACTTTCACCAAAAAATTCTAAGTCGAAAAATTCATGAAAAATTTCGGCAGAGTCTCCTTTGTACGGAGAGGTCGGAAAAATAATAATATCAATAATAACTACATATATATCATATTTCAAAATAGAATATCCCAACCGCGGGAAAATAATATAATATTGCTTGAAAACCGAAATGTGAAAACGTATATATTTTCGAGCAAACAACGCTTATTTATGAAACCAAAAGAAGTAGCCATTGCTTCCATAAACATGTATTTCACTTAACCCAAAATCGGTTAATAATTATGTAAAAAGAGGAATATTTAAGTTGTTGAGTTTGCAACAAAAGCAAATCACTATAAAACATAAACAAACAAGCAATATAACCATTATATTCAGCCAAAGAATACATCATACATTCATAGCAACCAAAATCAATGGTTTGTTTAGTTCTGAAACTTCTAATCATAAAAGGGTGAAGAATAAACTATCAAGTGTATCCTACGCTCAACAGCCTTTGGTAATTACTCAATAAACTATCCATACAACCTTAAACAATTAGAAGTATCCTTTCCAAACATCTCATAAGCCAAAATAGCCAAGAGTTTCCATACATTGTTTAAGTTTATTTAATTGGTTTCTTTTCACATCATTATTTACCTTTTTTCTCTTTTTTTTTCATTCATTCATACAATGTGTTTCTTTCTTTCATGTACCTGCATAAATTATTTCACAATATTAGCTTACATTCATAACATTTCTTGTACATCGAAATTCTTATTTAGAAATAATTTCGTTGGACCCTTCCATTACTTAAGTTTTACTTGCATAACATTCCATTACATATTCTATTAACATTTCAACTTATTAAACATTTCTGGTAAGATATATATATATATATATATATATATATATATATGTATGTATATTAGGAATGTAATTGAATGTTACACAAGTTTTTGGTTTACGCCCTTGAAGAGAAGAAATATTTCAATATATCTAAAAATTCAATTAAAACATTTAACCTCATTCACTTAGTAAAAATATAAGATATATTTAAACATCTTCATAGCATTACGCAAGAATTTTCCAAAAAGTATAAACAATGTTAGAAGTTTATAGCAAAACATTAGGGTAAGCCCTTTTTCTAAAGTTCCTTAAATCTGATAATTTTTTAGACTTGTTATTTTAAAATAAGTAAAACCCTATATTATTAAACTAAAACTAATAGTATACTCAAATCTTACATTAAATATCAAACCAAAGTATAAAATTCCATATCTTCATAATAAATTGTACATGCTTGTTTAAAATGAATATTCAAATCATGGAAAAACATTTATTATGGTTTAATACAAAAATTCAAATAGCGAATAAACCTATAAATTTACTATTAATGCTTCGAAATCAAGTAAATATTTCAAACCATACTTCCAAAGTAGAGATTAAAATTTATTGGTCAAATATATTACTATAAATAAAACTTCGCAAATCATTTTTTTCGTTTATATAATATCTTTAAATTATACATCCAAAGAAACTTATATAAATTTTACTTGAAATATTCATTTGAAAGATTCATTTGCAAATCAATCATCTTTAATACTTTAAGGAAAAATTTCATATGTAAAATTTCTTGCTTCATTATAAATACCACATAATTTTTTTTAAATAACATCTCTATAATTATATGTAAACTATTTGAAAAAATTATTTACATCACTACTTATATTTAAAAAGAAGTCATTGAAAACCTTAAATCCATTATTAATAAATTTTCATTAGTTTTAAATATCAAAATACTTTTAAACATCATTAATAAATCAATAATCATTAACTTTAAATATGTTTTATTTAATTAATAACTTCTCACAATATTTACAACACTAATATTTACTACTAAACCATGTTGTACATAAATAAACAATATTTTAAACTTTTTAAAGTACTTAAATATGGAAAAAATGACCAAAATATCTTTATATAACACTTTATCAGAATATTTTTATAACCGATGTTTTAATAGGTTTATCCTCGTTCTTATAGACTCTGATCGTACGTTGATCAGGCATAAAACTAGAAATCTCCAAGTACTTAGAAGACTTGTTTCAATACCTAGTTAAAATACTTAAAAACAGGTATGAGAAGTACCACTCAAAATCTGATGTCAAATGATGATGTTACGGTAGCAGTGGCCCGCTGCTGATCCAATATTTACGCAATGGACACAAAACTTTCTAGAAGATCCTTCCACCTACCAGATTCTAGAAATATATCGTAGCCATTTCGTAAATAAGGGACCATCGACCCCTGCTGCAGTGGTAACTGCTGATTCAATGATTTACGCAATGGATGCACTTCCTTCTTGGAAGATCCATAAACAACAGATCCTAGGATTGAAAGCGCCTTCATTAGGTAAACTAAAGAACCATCCACCCTGGAAAAAAAATCGAGGAACTCATGAGTTTATGTCCGGACAACCATATCCGTTTGAATCCATTTCTAAATTCACCCAAGTATATTAGGGTTTATCGACCGAATCCATTCCTAAATTCCCCAAGTCCATCTGGGTCAAAGCATAACATACTATACTTCTTCGCGGAGGGTACTTCCTCATTCCTTTTACTTCAAAATAATAACATACCATATATAATACTCTTTCAAAATCATAACTTCAACTATCACACTTATATAAATTCCATTATAGATAATATTTCATTTTCATATAGAGTACTTTCCAAAGTCAATAGTCTCGAATATATCAAATCATTCTTGCATAAATTCCATTTTATACATGTAACGACCCGTAAATTTTAACGGTTTTAGTAACGTATTTAATTGAAATTTTGTGAAGTTATAAACGATAAAATTTTGAAATATAAATTAGATATTTGGAATGCATCTAGTTAAACACAGTAACTGGTAAATTTTCGTTGAAAAATACGAAAGTTTATTTCGTGCGTAAATTCACTTCAATTTAATTAGTTAAAAAGCGATGAAAATAAAAAGTTTCCAAAACCAAAATATTTTTACATAGAAAAATTCTAAAACATCTTTTGAGCAAGTTTTCAGTTTGTCGTTTTTTCAAATTCGGACATCTTTGGCTCCGTCGATCTTAATTTTCTGTGATTTTTACGCATTTTCCGTTAGTAGAAAAATTCGAATTTTTATAATTCAATCATACCACTGATATCCGTGCACCGTTTTGATCGTCTCGTCGTGCTGATCTCTACGGTATATTCAACTCTGTGTTTTGAACTTCGGTTTGCTGCGGGAACGATGAAACGATTTGCAGTATCGGTACCGGTCTTGTGACGTTGGTTTTTGTGACCATTTAAATTCATTGTTCATTCAACGTTTCTTCGTAAAAGTAAATAGCCGCTTCGCTATTATTATTTTCCTGAATTCACGCTCAAACTTTCCCTTTCAAAATTTTCCTTCATTCAGCTACCGTTTGAAAAAAAAAAATATACATAAATAAATGAAATATGTACAAGGCTTTTATAACTTGGTTGAAGTCAGCCTGTCTCCTTGTTTCTCGAAGCAACGTTCAATAGTTCTTGTGATATTCTGTGATTTTGTTTAAAAAGAAATAAATGTGTAGTCTGTCTTCTCCCACTTGCATTTTTCTACATGTTCAAACTTTTCCTTCTTCCCATAGCCTGTGACATATCCATCTACCTGTACCTTTCCCATTCATTTTACAGCGCTACTTTTCCCTCCTCCCTCTTCCCTTACTTCACCATGCTAACCTATACCACCACACATGCTCAGTCACCTCACCACTTAGACTCGCCTCCATCAGCCGAGATTTCTCCACCACCCTCCGTCGGGTCAGTCACTATCAAACGTCAACCTTCCCACCTTTTCTTTTCCCCTCAGCCGTGAAACCATCACCACGTTCCCAAGCAACCGAACCCGACCAAGCCTCCACCCAAGCCGTCACGTCCACAACCCGCCGGACACAGTGGCTTCCCTCCCTCATGCCTCTTTCGTCGTAGCTCCACTGCCGACCTAACAACAGCCTCCGCCACCGTGTCAACCGTGTACGCTCCGCTCTTGAACCCACAAACGTCATGGCCCCGCTGCTTCGTCCCGGCTTCGCCATCGATCCGAGCCACCCCGTGCTCCCCTTCGCCACATCGTTCCCTTCACTTCTTCTTCCTGGTATGGGTATTTATTTTTTATGTTTGTTACATATATATTTTTGTTCCATATCAGCCGTATATATATGTACTATTGGTTTTTTTCAAGAACTGTTTGATATATAAATAGGTTAGGTTAACATTTTTATTTATACTCTGTTTGTTATGTTCGTATATTTTCTATGTGTAAAAGGTGAGTCATTTGTTATGTGAATGAATGGTGGTTTTTCTTGTTTATAATAAAAGACATTAAACATACGTGTTATGATCTGTTTTTTTTTTTTTTTTTTTTGGACTGTCGGTTATATACTTCAGTTATGTTTTTACATTATATATACATATGTATATTACATATATATGTGTTAGTTATATATAAATTAGTTTTAAATATACAAGGTTTGTAAAAGGCTGTACCATGTTATAAAGCTTTACTGCTTATACATTTTAAAGTATATATATAGTTACACTGATTTGAATATAAGCACTGACGTTAATAATAATAATAATAATAATAATAATAATAATAAATAATAATAAAAACAGTATATATATGTTTATTGTAAAAGTAACTTTCATACATATATATTGAAAGGCACAAACGAGTCTCCACCTTGGCAGTACTAGATGTATATTATATTATGTTTTATTATTTTATGTTATATTACATACATATATACACACACACGTTACAGTTGTATGTACATGGCTTCTTTATTTGATAAGTTAGTTATATTATATATTCGATTTATACAGGGATGTACTTTTATAGTATATATATCTATTACATATAAAAGCTTATCATTATGTGTTTTATATATATACAGATTTTAAAATATAAGATATATTGGTTTGAGAATGCAAGGGTGTATATATAAATATATATTAATTAGCATGTATACTAACATACACAAAATTAGTTTACATTTTTATATGTACTGTACATTTTATTTAAAACTATGCTAATAGGTTTGAACGGATTTCAAAATGACTCTATATGATTTCACTTCAGCATATATACATGTGTGTGTGTGTTTAAACAGTGAGTCAATGGGTTAGTATATAAGTTTATCCTTTGTTAGTTTAATATTGGATTTATATTAGTTCTGTATAGGACCTATTTGTTTTATGGATATAAAGGTTTCCATATTTTGTATAAGTGGTTTTGACATGTGTTTTAATTTAAAAACAATAATTTTGAATACATATACATATTTAATTTATTATGTGTTTGAAATTTAAAATATGATTTTTTTTATATTATATATATTTATACATATAAGTTCATTCATACCATTTATCTTCATCGATGTCGCTCTGATTTGACTTTGCTAATTCCTATTTACCAGCATTGTCCATCGTGCTGTTTCTCCATCGAATCGTATCCATCTAGCGTTGCTTTGGAATTCGTAGCTTATTTCTTTCTCCAATGTCTCTAGCCTCGAAAGGTGAGTAATCACTCACGATTAATATTCTTTTATTTATTAAATTTAATTTCAATTGGAACAACAATTGAAATATACTGCTGTTATTTATTGCAATGTTATTTATGTATCAGTTCACTTTTGACATCTGACACCGTTATTTGTTATGTATGCAATAATAATCCAGTTTGGTTGATAATTGATTGATTGTTTGCTGTTAATATTGGATGTAAATTGTAATGTATAAAGTGATAAATATTATGCAATTGAATTTGACGTATGATAGTTTAAAAATTTTGAATTGACATATGTGTTGGATTTGATTAGTTAATTTGAATAATATGACCCCTTCTAATTGTTAAGTTAATTGACACGTAGAATTTGATAAATTATATTTTGAACTTTTGAACGTATATTGGATTAATTATTGTAGAATAAAATTTGAAATTGAAATTGAACGACAAGTGGGAAAAACCGTAATGTAATAATCTTTAATCTACATGAAATGATAGTGTAGATTATAGAGATAATTATATTAATTCGCACAACTAACAACGCGAATTAATACGATTATTTCGGGATTATTTGAATTAATTATTGATCGTGTTATTGCTTGTTTATTTACTTTGACACCATCCCTGTTATCACACTGGAAGTTCCCTTTGCTATGCTTTGATTTGTGAATTGAATTGGAATCGGGTTGAAATGATAAATACCCAAAATGAACTTGACGTAGGATAGAGAATTAAATAAACCGATTGGTCAATAATTTGATTTGAAATAAAATAAAGATTTTATTTGAATAATAAGGTTTTGAATTAAAATTTGGAACGTAAATTTTGATAAAAGGAAAATGTTAATATTGAAATCTGAAACAAAATATTAATGTAATAACTGATGAAAGAACGTTGTTTTGAATTTAATTATTTAACAATTAAATTGGAATTATTCATTGAATTAAGTTTGAAATGATTTAATAATTAAGTTTGAATTTATAATTAAGTTGAAATTATTTAATAATTGAATAAGATTGAATTATTTGATAATTGAATAAAATTTGAATTCTTTGATAAGAGAAATTGAACTTTTGAATAAGTGAATTTGAACTTCGTTAGTAAATGAAATTTTGTTTCTTTATTAGTTAAGTTTTGGAAAATTTAAGTAAGATGATAAGTGAAATTGAACTTCTTGAATATATGAAATTTAGTTCTTGATTAATTGAGTTTGAAATGTGTAACCGAGTAAGTAAATAAATGAAATTGAATTTCTTTAACAAGAAATAAAATGTGATTTATTGAAATTAATGTAAGACTTGTAATTTTGGAAATTTGATTTGACGAATCTAATTTAGTTAAATTTGAAGTTTTGATATAATGAAGATGAACGTAAGTAATTGATTTAATGAATTGGGAATTAAGTAAAATTGTTTTGAATGATAAAGTAACTTAACGAATATTGAAAGAAATCGATAAATGAATTTGGAATTGATTTGAGTGTTAAATTAATTTATTTAAATGATTTCGAAATGAAATTCATATATGAATTTGAATCAATAATTGAATTGTTTAAATAAAAGTTGAAATCGAATAATAAGATTTTGAAATGGTAATTTGGAAGTTTTGAAACGTAAACTTTGGAAATTGATTTAGAAAGACAAACGAAATGTTGATTTACGAATTAAAATTGAAATTGAATTGATTTGGTTTTTTTGAAATTTATTAAACGACCAATCGGTGTAATAATTATGAAAGTTATTAAAGAAACCGGAATCGGTTATAGATATACTCTCTATCTAAACCGAAAACCACTTTAATAACTATACGTGGAGTGATGATCCAGAATGAAGTGGTTGGATTGATGTACGTGATGACTGAAGAAAGAGAATGATAATGGATAGCCTTGACACTTGTGTCAAATTGGAAATGACTAAAATCAGGAGCCGTGCCGGGCCAAATGGGGTTAGCCACCTCGAGCGAACACACTTCTTCGTAACTACTACTCATTACTTGTGATTGATTGGTGCACTCTCGGAATTTCAGGAGTGTTGTTTCGCGGTGTTGCGATCACTGCGGCGATGCGTTCTCACCAGTCCGGATCAGGCGAACGGTAGTTTCACTACCTTGGGTATTGCCTCATGTGCCTTGTCATACTAGTATACCTATATACGCGACCACTACGAATTTGTTTTGTGTTATACCTATGGAGTACTCCCTGATATCCCACCAGTTTACGGTGGAGTTTACAGTGCTGTATAGACTATGACATTTATATAAAATGTGTTAAGGGGGATAATGGTAACGCCTTAACACTATTTGATACTTTATATTACTGATAGACATTATCTATGTAGCGTATACTACTACATAGTAGATAGTTTAACGGATCCTTAAAGGATGGTGATTCCAACATCCTTTGAGTTACTTGTATTTCGATTGCTATTTCACTTGAGTTGGATTTATTGATATAAGAATATTAATCCTGACTCGAGTGTTTTGTATTTTGCTTTACGCTCGGGTCAGACTGAGAGTCGCAGCTTTCGAGGCTCACCTTTGAAGTTGGAGCTTCGCTTGGAGATCCAGCTATCTTCCCAGCTTTCAGATATTCAGTTGATTCCAGTGATGTATTCTGATTATTGTATTCGACTATTGTATTAGAGACTTCTGTTGTAAACTCTGATGTATCTTATATATTTATATAGTAGCTTCATGAACTACTATCTCTTTTACTTCCGCTGCATATTAATACTCTGTGTCTGTGATTCTGTGATTATTTATTTATTGTATATCTGAGTTTTGCCAAAATTTAAAATTAACAATTCGGTATTTTGAATTATTCAAATCCGACATGTGCGGATGCGAATAGTCCAAAATAGCGGGTCGTTACAATACAAGATTTATCTCTTCAGATCGGATACCCTCAAAAATCAATAGTCTTCCAAATTACCATATACTTATATAAAGTCCATCTTATATAAGAATCAAAATTTCCCAAAATCAATTTCGTTATGTGAGGAGGCATATGGGATTGAACATCTTTACATTATAAAAGATTTTGAATTTGGAATAGTTTTGTATGTATATAATAGTTTGTAAAATAGTTTATATACAAAATAGTTTGAAAAATAGTTTGTAAATAAAATAGTTTGTATATAAAATAGTTTTGTACGTAAAAATGGTTTTAAATTAATAGTAGTTTTGCCTAAAAGAAAAATTCCAATTTAAATCACAAAGAATATCCAACCCAACAACTTTCAATTTCAACATCAAAGCATATCAATAAAATTAGAACATAAGATGTACATATGTCATCATTTCACAAAATCACATTTGATCGCTCGCTCGATCACATAAGTTCGCTTTCAAACTAGTATTGTTCATTCGACTTCCTTAATGCGGACTTCGGTAAGGATTCTGGACTAGAAATCATAATTCTCCTTGCATAGCCATACACTATGATAGAGAATTTTAGAATCAAATCAAAAATCCATATCAAATATTCGCCATCAACAATCGAATGAAAAATTCTAATACGAAATGGTGTAATTCACCTCGAACTTCTGTACTCAAATCTGGATCAATTAATTATGCGAATAAGACAATAACATACAACTTACGTACTTAATTTGTTTCATCACATTACATTTTGATTTAAATCCATTATTAATCTCATTGACTAACATAAATATCACTTCATACTTTAATATTTATTTCATAGAATTTCTCCATTTAATATAAAACATTAATATATTCATTCTCATAACATTGCTTGTATTTTCCTTTATTTTTAAATTACATTCAATTTCACATGTGGTATTTTTCATTTAATACTACATTTATTGCAACGTCCACTTATTTCAAAATTTTTTACAAGTCATGACCTTATTTATAATCATTTCACTTTTAGTTCATATTCGTTTATCCAATTAGTTTTCACTTACTTTTCAAATTTATTTACGCCACATTTCATAAATTTAGTTAAGTTCATAACACTTTTTTTTCATCTCATTTACATATTTTCCTTAATCACAATTTTGATTTAAACATACCAAGGCTTAAAGTTCACACTTGTATATTATTACACTACCTGCCAATAATGTATACAATAATTCTATTCATTTACTAAACATAGATAAAACAAATTTAACCTTGTTTCAGTTGCATTCAATATAAGGTTACCAAATTCAACTGCATAATTCAACAAAATTTCTACATTTCAACTCATATATTAATTCAGAAGTTTCGACTATCCAAAATATCAAGATATTCCATTTTATTTCAATAGTTAAAACTACCTATCAATAAACAATAATATTCAAACATTTCAATTTCATAACCAAATATCATAATTATTCATTATATTCTTCGTAATACACCACTATTAAACTAGTGTTTAGTCCATAATTAGATCAATAGTAATTAGCCAATGCTTATTAAATGACTAAATACAACAAATCAATAGTAAATGATAATAATTAAATATTACCACTTCACAAATCAAACACATTACAAATAACTATAATAGTTATAAAAAAACTTATTCCTTTATGTATAACATATAATATTAGGAAAAATCATTTCATTTCAAAACTTATATAAACATTTTATAACACTAACAAATACAAAATCTCGTATATACACTCAGACAACTCATTCTAGGATATTACTACCCTATCTCTAATGAGTTAACCCCAGCAGGCTAAGGTATGTCTAAACCTGGCTTTGATACCAACTATAACAACCCACCTTTTTGGACGGTTCAAATCGACAATAAACCACATAGGTCAGACTCAAACCATTCAAAAGGAAGGATTGTTAATGTGAGTAAATATGAAAATAAAGAAAATGAAACAAATGATAGAATCTCACAGCGGAATGACAAAATATAATAATCAAATAAAAAGTTCAAAGCGGTTTTACAAATAAAATTTATTACACTTATATAATTCAAATCAGAGTTATACATATATCAAAAATAAACAAGTAATGCAGTGGAACACAGAATGCAGTGGAATAATAAATAGCAATTATATACTGAATCTTCATCTTCGTCCTTCAGAAAATAGTCTTCAGTACACTGAAAAGCTCATACTGAGTCGAGCATAATGAAAAGACAAAACACTTAAGTCAAAACTAAAAGATCTTATGTAAGTCAAATCAAAATAAGTAAAATAGAAATATTAGTGCAATGGCTTTGGAGATGTTATGGGATTTTCCATGTCCTATCAAGTGTGCAACATGAATTAATTATTAGAAGATTGCAAATAATTCGAAATATCAGTTTTAATCATTTTAATTTAAAGTAAATCCAAAGTTTAAACTAAAACTTAAACCTTTCAAATAATTCAAATTTCAATACGTAAATCCATTTTCGAGAAATAATATGAGAGTATATTATTTTAACCAGTATCCAAATCAAAATTTCCAATCAATGAAAATCGCTCGGGTTTATCATTTCAATCCATAACGATTTTCCCTAATCTATAAGATCGTTTGGGTTTGTATCATTTCAACTCATAAGGATAGCAGAGATATAGACATAAATAATATCTAATCATCTAAAATGTCAATAATAACATCCATCCAATCATCCAAATATCAACAATTGAACATACAACACAATCGTTATTCAAATCAACCAATAACTAAAAATAATTTACTGGTTATCATTAACAGGTATTTAACTGGCAATTTATATTCAATATTAATTAAATGGAAATTCAATTCGATATAATTTCAAATTTAATGTAAACGACAATTTGAATTGCCCAACAACAATCAAAAAATCTCAAATCATATCATAAATTTAATTTAAATAACATAAGATAATTTAGTATTCGTGAGTGGGTTAAAACATTCACCTTTGATTTTCAGTTGATTTTCACATCCAAAAATAACCCAAAATTCAACAGTCAAACCAGTTCCATAATGTCCGGAATTTTGATACAATCCCATGGAACAAACCAAGGTGAATCCGAGTGTGTATGTAAAAGTTATGATGATTAGAACATTTGAAAAATAAAACTGAAGTAAAATAAAATAAAAAATACCTGACTCCAATCATGGCCACATCAACGCATATACCTTCTTAGTTCAAAACCCGCATGCACGAGATCGACCTCGCGTAACCCTCAACGGCCGCCACTACTTCCATAAATTTTAGCCGGCACAACAAGAACTAACACCAAGATCGAAGCACACCATTCTTCTCCCCATCCACAGCCGACCCCACTACATTTAAGCGGTCGCCTCCGCCGCCACCTAGGACAACCATGCCGAGCATGAAAATCGAACAAGAATCATCAATTTATAGCGACAGCGTTGACCGATTCGATGAACTAACCACACCGATGAGAACTGCTAATCACCCTCTTCGCAACCATGCCTTCCGATCAACAAACAGTCGACGATCCATAATTGGATTGTAAACCCTAGAAATGAAAGGTTGAGGTTTATCCTCAATTTCTAGCCAAATGATGAACATAATCGAAAAAAACAGCAACAGTGGATTATGCTCGTCGAGAGCTTTCCAACGATATATAATATGATGGGGTTTGGAGAGTTTGATTTTTGAACTTGATTTTGAAATTAGATTTAGGGTTTGAATTGGAATTGGTTTTTGCCATTAGAAGAAGGAGATAAATAGATAGAATTGTACATACAGAATAGACTGAAAGACTGCTAGGGTTGAGAAACAAAGTCTTTTTATATGGACAAGGCCCGATAAGAATGAAAAACATATCCAATTGGTTCGAAACGAGAATAACGACCCAAAAAGTCTGTTCTACCTCCGTAACGAAAATGGATCATCACATATATCAAAATAGATGTTTTCGATAGTTTTAAACTTAATGGAACAGGTTTCAAGTCCTACTTCCACTGCATGGAGAAGTTAGCTTTTAAGATCAGCTTATTCCAAATTGATTTCATTAAATTGATTTCTACGCATTTTGAGCCTGCACGATCAAACGACAAGTCTGATCACTACGAAACTTGAAACCCTACAATAATTCACTATTATGGACCCGATGAAAGTGATTTCATCAAAATCCGAGATAGTGGCCAACATGGCTATTTTCAAGTTAATTAAATAATAATTATTAAAGTAGGTAAATCACCCTTTAAATTAAAATTTAAAAGTTAACAATTTTTATTATTTTTGATTACTTATAAACTTATAATCCTTTAAAACAAATTATCCATGTCAATTCCAATGTTAAATATTGCACAATTTACAGTGTTCAGTTTCAATTGCAATATATTTTTAGTTAATTATAATTTAAATTCCAATATATTCATTTATTTTTTGTTTTACTCTTATTATTGATTCAACTATTATCTTATGAATATAATTAACATTGGTTTACATTTTATTACATCAGTATTCTATAGTTATCATCCTTTAATCGATTATTTGCAATATTTCAGCTATATAAGTTTTTTATCGATTTTTGGTGATTAAAGCAATTGTTATACACTAATAAATCAAACACATTTCCAAGTCTATTATTTACGAATCTAAACCCAAATAAATTCATGTACTAATAAATTGATTTTCAAATTCATAAAATCCTATTTCAATTAACGACATATGATTCCAACATTGCATCCAACATTCAATTATCTTAATTCCATTAATTACCCATTCAATATTCAAACGAACAAATAAATGAGTGTAACGATCGGGATTTTTCGTTGCCGAAAAATCGAACCGTTAGGGTTTTAGAAGAAGAAAGAGGTAGAAGAAGAAAGAAAAGAAAGAGAAGAGAAAACAGAAAAACAAGTAACAGAACGAGAAACAATAACAGAATCTCACAGTCGCAGCGGAACAACATATAATAGATAAATGAATATTCATTAAAACAAAAGAACTATACATTTTATACATTACATCACATTACATTACATCAATCAGAGTGTACAACAATAAAACAGCGGAAAGAAATACTATATACAATAGATAATATACTACGCTATCTGGCTCGCCTCCAGATCTGCACAGCAACTCCCGAATCCAGAATAATCTGATAACCTAACTCTAGACTGCCCGTGTGGAAAATAGTGGGCACCCAGAGTTTAGGAAAGGAACAATAAACTCCAGGTCAGTCATGGGACTGGTGTGAGAACTCAAAACAGTTAATCTTTAAACAAGCAACAAGAAAATTTAAATTTCGAAATCCGCAATGCTTTTTGGAAAATGAAACTACCATAAGGCCTCCCGGCACACACACAATGCAAACGCACACATGGGGGAGATTTCTCCTTATGATAGTCAAACATGCTTACTACGAGAAAAATTCTTTGATATTATTACTAGTGCATAGTGGAAAATATTTCGAAAGTATAATATAAATCCTAGCCAGCATAGGTACCATGATACTATGCCTACTATAGCTGCCATGTTAAATGGCAGGTTCTACAACTAAAACCGTACAAGGCACGTATTGGATGAATGGATTTCCAACAAATGGTCAGGCTAAGGAACTTCCTACTGCCACATGGGATCGCCTCTGGCGGGACGTCCCGAGAACTAACGTTACGGTTAGATCTCTGCCAACACAAGGCCGGGTTACCTCTGTAACTAGGTAACTACTACACGAATATGCCATCCCCCGGTCCTTTGGGACCTTTATCCGAGCGCTCGATACCAACAACACCACACAGAAATATATATAGTGTTTCCACATGAGTAAATATCTGGGCTCCATACCATGATACCACCCTTTACCAGAAGGAAATGACATACCCTAAAGGGCGCGACCCTCATAACCTTGCCGCATATTCCTGTTTCGACCATTTCCGGGGAGTGAGGTCCTGACGAAGTCTCGTCCACAAAGCTACGCTTTGTGTAACAAAGCCATGCTTCGGGTCCACAGATGACCAAAGCAATAATCACAAAGATAAATGATCAAACAAATGATCATATCACAAATGACCAACCAATGATCATCACACAGCAGCACTCAGCATGCCACATTACCAGATTGGGAAATATCGCTGATAACCTTCAACTACATAACCTCTGAGCTCGTACGTCTCAGAGAAGGGTGTTAAGCTAAGAGAATAAATTCTCCGCCACCAACAGAAATGTATTTGAAAGAAATCTGCTCTATCTCTCAAAATGTAATGTCAGACACGTAACCATACAAGTCTGTTCCGGGTTCGAACAGAACCGAAGGCACTTCCAAAGAAGCCCTTGCAATCCGGGTATTCACAATCCCGATAAAATTTCCCATCACAAAGGAAATCTCCATATCGTAGCTAACGATGCGGAGACAATCGATAGGTCATCCTATCGTTTTCACAAATACCCGGTCTTCAACACCGGTCTTCAAATGCAATCCAAACGACGTATCGCATATTCGGAATGGGATATACGACACAAAGGTCCTCTCCCGGCTAAACCGAATAGCGAGCGCTTATTTTTAAAAATAAGTGTGCATTCAATTCCAAACAAACACAACCAATACCATCCAAGGGTAAATATTGATAGTCGGTTATTTAACTATCAATAAAGATGCGCCACATCATCAGATTCCAAATAAATTTCCAAAATTATTTAATCCCAAAAATATCTTCACAAGATATATATATATATACACCATTTCCAAATAATTGCCCCAGTTATTTGTTTTACCAAAACCACTTCACGATAAAATTTTCCACACTTAACCAATTGAAAAACCAATTTTCAATTTACCTTTACCATTTGAAAACCAATTTTCAAATTACATTAACCATTTGCAAACCAATTTCAAATCACCTTAACCATTTGAAAACTAATTTCAAATCACCTTAACCATTTGAAAACTAATTTCAAATCACCTTAACCATTTGAAAACTAATTTCAAATCACCTTAACCATTTGAAAACTAATTTCAAATCACCTTAACCATTTGAAAACTAATTTCAAATCACCTTAACCATTTGAAAACTAATTTCAAATCACCTTAACCATTTGAAAACTAATTTCAAATTACTTTTCATCCTTTATACCCTTTGAAAACAAATTTCAAATCATCAAATAAATCTTTACCGATTTAATTTAAATTTACGTCCCAAATCCGTAAATTCATTTTCATACTTCAAAATAAATCAATATTTATTTTTAAACAAATTTCCCTTCATATAAATTCCAACGTGAATTAAATCCCAAATACCCATTCATATTTGATTTCAAATCGATTCCAAAATATTCGCTTACACTTTTACCTTTAAAAGGTGAATTCACAAAAACGTTCCATTCCATATTGGAAAATCATTTCTAAACTTATTTAAAAAATAAGTAATTCACAATTCAATTTATTTTCAACAATTCGAAAATATTCCATATGCTTAAACCATAGTTAAGTATTAATTTCATTCCTTTAAAGAAATATTCTTTTATTCACATTTATTTGGGTTAAAAACGAATGTTGCGTAAAACATCGTTACGACAACCCAAAAACACTAGTATATGGATTTGAAATTAAAAATAGATATATAAATCCAATACTATACCAATTATCCCCTTCTGTTTCTCGAAAACGTCTATTTCAACAATTAATGTTGAAATCTATGTTTTCAATACTCAATACATTTTAAAACACCTTTAATTCGTTTTAAATTCCATTTAAAACATTCCTTTCCCAAAAACAAACCCATTTTATTTAATAATCTATTCAATATTCAAAATAGTGAATATAGCCCACTTAACAAATTCCCATATTTCAATTTATCAAATTCGATGGATTTCAAATTTATAAACATAGTTTATAAATTCCATTTCTATTATAAACCCCAATTTTATAAATTCCTTTATTAATCCGATGCAATTTACATAACCCAATTTCATACCCAAAAGCCATATTGTAAGTTAAATACTTATAATATTATTTATTTACCAAATCGTTCCTTTGAACTTCACCAATTTAAAATCTTATCACTTACAAGATTTCTTTATGGTTTATAATAATTTCAACTAATGAAATCTTCATTTATTAACAATTTCTATGAAATTCCCCTTTTTAATGCCCAAATCCATTTCTATAAGTTAATAACTTATAAATTTAAAATTTTCCAATAACCATTCGTTTTATAAATTTCACATTTATTAATCTATAAATCCTAGTGAAATTCATGTTATACATCAACTTAACACTTTATAAATTTATTCTATAATTTCAATAAATTTAATTTAAAAACATCCATTTATAAAATCCTTTATATAAACCATTAATAATAATAACTTCCCAAAAACCAAATTTAACTATTTTATAAAAACCTATTATTGTTAAAAATTTCTTTTAAGTTATATATAAAAAATATAAATTTTTAAAACATAAAAATTTATCCATCTATTTATTTTAAAATTTAATCAATTCAAAATTTTTAATAAACCATATTCTTTGAAAAATCGATTTAAAACCCCTTTTTAAATTCAAAACCGTTATTTTAATTTAAAAATTAGAATCCGATGATGCAACGACATCGAATGGTCAATCACGGGAATAACATCATATATCAATGTGATTATCAACAATCAACATAATATTTATAAACAAATAAATATGTGAGGAATCCAGTTGGATCCCTCCAACCTGTTTCCCTGCACCCACAGACGTTAGCACAATACCAATTCCACTTCAAGGTGGAATATCGCGGTATATGGGATTTTATAGAATATCCGCTTAATAACGGCGCAATAGGGTCTCATCCGCTATACGAGGCGGGAAATCAAATCCGATATATACATATGCCAATATATATATATCGCTATATATAGTATATATCCTACTATATCTACTAACACAATCAATCAGCAATCATCAATCAACATTAACTATTTAAAATTTCAAACAAAACCTTTCGATTGAGTGAGGAGTTCTCACCTTGATTTTGTTTCCGTTTTCGCGTTCGTTTCGAATAAAATTAAACGAACGTTTAATTTTACCCGAAATTCAAACGAGCTCCAATCGACTCCAAACCAGTTGCATTGCGAAGAGCACGGCGATACGAAGCCAACGCAAAAAATCTCGTTCAATTTGGACCTCGCAGCAAAAAGTTATCACGTTTTTAAGTTACACGATTTGAATTTTAAATTTTAAACTAAAAACAAAACAAAGGAAATCACCTCACCCCTCTAACACGCGGGCCCCCCCACCTTTCTTCCTGATCGCGCACGGCAATATCCATCTCCAGGAACAAAACGCACGAACAACCCATAGAAGCTCCAACTAGGGTTTGAATCTTCGACCACCACGAGCCACTTGAAGGCGATCAGGAAGTGCCACTTCGGGGCCCACGACAAGGGCTACACTCGGCCCAAACATGGCCAAGCTCGGTCATCACAATCTCACGTAGTTCGAGGCCGACCTCATGCCCTTTGCAGCCCCTTTCCCGTTGATCCACTTCGTTTTAAACGATCTCGACCGTTGAGATTGCAGTACTCATTATCCCCTTCGATTTTGTAGTTGACGACTTCGTCTAATTTTGCGTGGATTGGGAGATTTGGAGGAAAGAAAATCGGTGATTTTCGGCCATTGGAAACATTGGGGCGGCGGCTGAGCATATGGAGCTAGGGTTTTGAAAAATATTAAGAGATATATGTTATTAATCTTATTTTAATAATAAAATTCTCTTTTTAATAACTTATGCAAACGAACTCCAATCTACGCGTTCCGACAGGCGATTCTAAAGTTTTTCCGCGTTCCGGACGCAATGGAACAGGTTTCGTAAGCTAATTCGGAAGTATGTGTGAGATACGGCAATAAACGGTCGATTTAAATTTAAACCGATTTAAGCGATTTCTAGGCGTTTTGGCTTGTACCGGACAAACGATAAATCCGATTGACTTGAAATTTGAAATCTTGCAATAATATCACATTACGGATCCGATGAAACTGGTTTCGTCGAAATCCGAGACCGTTTGAAAAATGGCTATTTTAACACGCTAAATTAATATTAAAACGATATCGATGCGTTTGGAGCTGCCAGGGTCAAACGACAACTCTGATTGCTACGAAATTTGAAATCCGATAATAACTAACTATTACGGATCCAATGGAACTTGTTTCGTTCAATTCTGAGACTGTTCAAAAATTGGCTATTTTTACAGTCGATAATTAAATATTAAAATATTCAATTTTTTACAAATTAACTCCAAATTCAGTTTTACAAGTTCTAAAATATTTCTATAACTTTAATATGATATAACAAAATTTTCCAAATCATTTTCAATCACATTTAACCCAATATTTAATTATTTTTGGAATTTCACTATTAAATAATCGATTTAAATTACCCTATTAAATCCAATATTCGAGAAATAAATTATTTAACTTCAAATTTCTACTTATTAATATTTAAAATTAATTAAATACTCAAATTTAAATTATTAAAATTTCTGGGTCGTTACAATCTTCCCCCCTTAAAAGAATTTCGTCCTCGAAATTGCAAGTTAAGGAGAACGATCCTAATCCGTTTATTATTTTTCCAAAACTAATAGTTTTATCAACCTTCTAACACCAATCTTTTTATTAAAGATTTACTATCATTTCAATTAGCTTTCCAACTTCAATTATAGGTTTCAAACAACATTGTTTACTCAACAATTTAAATTTAAATTTAAATTCAAATTTCAAACTTTCAAAATTTCTCAAAATTTTCTAACACCCGAAATTTTCGAAAAATTTCGCCAGAGTCTCCTTTGCGCGGCTAGATCGGTACGACTACAAAACGGCTCTACGGCCCCTCAGAATCAAAAAGAAAAGAGAAAGCCAAGTGGCTGGAGAAGGAAATCATCAAATCTCATATAAAAACTGAAATACGTACCTTTTTGTCGAGCGTTACAAAATTTTTTTAACTTCAAAATCAAAATTCCAATTCCTTTATATACCTGTATATCCTACTAGTAGTAGTATCCAATTCCAACATTCAAACTATTTTGCCAATTCAAGTTCAAAATTTCCAATACATGCTTCTTACACATTTTTTTTAGTTTATTATTGAAGTTGCATATTCAATTCATTCGTTTCAATTCCAATTCAATTCTATTCAATTTCATTTGAATTCAATTACATAGCTTTCAAATTTTACTAATTCAATTTCATTAACACTTAATGAATTTACATACAACCAACCAACAAGCAATAACGACCAATGTACATCCAATACAACCAAATTTATTTATTTTACTTACATTCAATTTGGTTCAACTGTTTTAATTCCAATTGGTTTAACATTCAATTGATTTTCATTCTATTATTAAACTATTTTCAAATGAATTTACACTTGCATGCATCATTTCATATCAACTTACTTACATTCGATTGATTAACATTCAATCCATTCTTTAATTCAATTGCTAGTTCTTTTTACAAATAAAATTGAATTTCATTTATATAACTTAAGTTCACATCTTTAACAATTTCATTTACTCACTTTATTCATTTATTTTGATATTAACATCAATTCTTTCAACATTACTTAACTTGCATTCCATTTCAACTTTATTTACATCATTTAATTCACTTGATTATTTAACTTTGATGCAAAGATCGATTTTTTATTCAACTTCACTTAAGTTATTCCATTTAAACATCATTTGTTAATTAAACTTAAGTTTTACTTATCAATTCAATTCGGATTTTAAATTCCAAAGTAAATCCTATTTAACTTTTACTTAAGTCAAATTCATATCAATATTCAAATTCATATTCCATTTTACTTAACTTAATTGTTTAACCACTTCAACAACTGGTTTCACTTACATTTTCCCATTTAATAAGTTATAAAACTTATTATTGAACTTCTAACTTATATTGTAAGTTCAAAACCTTTTTCACTTATATTTATCAACTTCAAATTGAATTTTAATTTCAAATTGGTTTATTACAACAAAACTTCAATTTTTAATTCATTTTTGTAGCAAATCCATCACATAGAAACTCGAAAATGATACTGATGATGCTGCAGTCATCACCCTTATTATTTCCCAGTGACAATAGTGAAATCAATGCTAATTATTCTTTCAAAAATTTCCTTTCTATTCATAAATCACTTTTATAAACCTTTTACTTATATAATTTTACTTCTTATATACATACATGATTATCTTACAATTGTAACTCATTATTAATTATAATTTCATCTTATGATTCATTGGTTTATACCATTATTCTTTTTACAATAGTTGCTTTTATTAGCTCATTCAAACAACTTTTAATTATTTTATATTTATATCATTTACAACAACCAAGCAATCAATTATATACACACTTCAATAATTCCTGAAAAATTATTTTCTTTATATACAAAATATAATCAAGGTAAAATTATTTCATTTACCCAATTTAAAACAATATTGTGTCGAATTGTTCTATTCAAGTGTTTAGGAACCCCTTCGATTCAGTTTTCGAGGCTGCGCCGACGAAGGTTCATATACCACTCAACAAACCAATCATCACAATATAAAACAATTTTATACTCACTAACAAATACGCACTCATATCTATTATTACACTCACACTCATTCTAGAGTACTGCTGACTCTATCTCTAATGAGTAACACCCAACAGAGCAGGTTGTCGCTTAACCATAAGCTCTGATACCAAATGTAAAGAACCTCATTTCCGTCAGCAGTAACCGGTAGGCTTTTCAACCATCCCAGCCCCACCGTGGCTTACACTGGTACCCCAGACCTTGCTTTTACGGCCAGCCTCTCGACTGTCACGGCTTACGCCTAACCAACCCCGTAAAGAGGACGTGTAGGGGTAAGAGTCTCCCGTTCGCCACCTAACGCAAAGCGAGAACCCCCCATCACGTTTCACCTAGATAAGCAAGTCTGGTCCGGGTTCGAACAGAACCGAAGGCACTTCCAAAGAAGCCCTTGCAATCCGGGTATTCACAATCCCGATAAAATTTCCCATCACAAAGGAAATCTCCATATCGTAGCTAACGATGCGGAGACAATCGATAGGTCATCCTATCGTTTTCACAAATACCCGGTCTTCAACACCGGTCTTCAAATGCAATCCAAACGACGTATCGCATATTCGGAATGGGATATACGACACAAAGGTCCTCTCCCGGCTAAACCGAATAGCGAGCGCTTATTTTTAAAAATAAGTGTGCATTCAATTCCAAACAAACACAACCAATACCATCCAAGGGTAAATATTGATAGTCGGTTATTTAACTATCAATAAAGATGCGCCACATCATCAGATTCCAAATAAATTTCCAAAATTATTTAATCCCAAAAATATCTTCACAAGATATATATATATATATACACCATTTCCAAATAATTGCCCCAGTTATTTGTTTTACCAAAACCACTTCACGATAAAATTTTCCACACTTAACCAATTGAAAAACCAATTTTCAATTTACCTTTACCATTTGAAAACCAATTTTCAAATTACATTAACCATTTGCAAACCAATTTCAAATCACCTTAACCATTTGAAAACTAATTTCAAATCACCTTAACCATTTGAAAACTAATTTCAAATCACCTTAACCATTTGAAAACTAATTTCAAATCACCTTAACCATTTGAAAACTAATTTCAAATCACCTTAACCATTTGAAAACTAATTTCAAATCACCTTAACCATTTGAAAACTAATTTCAAATCACCTTAACCATTTGAAAACTAATTTCAAATTACTTTTCATCCTTTATACCCTTTGAAAACAAATTTCAAATCATCAAATAAATCTTTACCGATTTAATTTAAATTTACGTCCCAAATCCGTAAATTCATTTTCATACTTCAAAATAAATCAATATTTATTTTTAAACAAATTTCCCTTCATATAAATTCCAACGTGAATTAAATCCCAAATACCCATTCATATTTGATTTCAAATCGATTCCAAAATATTCGCTTACACTTTTACCTTTAAAAGGTGAATTCACAAAAACGTTCCATTCCATATTGGAAAATCATTTCTAAACTTATTTAAAAAATAAGTAATTCACAATTCAATTTATTTTCAACAATTCGAAAATATTCCATATGCTTAAACCATAGTTAAGTATTAATTTCATTCCTTTAAAGAAATATTCTTTTATTCACATTTATTTGGGTTAAAAACGAATGTTGCGTAAAACATCGTTACGACAACCCAAAAACACTAGTATATGGATTTGAAATTAAAAATAGATATATAAATCCAATACTATACCAATTATCCCCTTCTGTTTCTCGAAAACGTCTATTTCAACAATTAATGTTGAAATCTATGTTTTCAATACTCAATACATTTTAAAACACCTTTAATTCGTTTTAAATTCCATTTAAAACATTCCTTTCCCAAAAACAAACCCATTTTATTTAATAATCTATTCAATATTCAAAATAGTGAATATAGCCCACTTAACAAATTCCCATATTTCAATTTATCAAATTCGATGGATTTCAAATTTATAAACATAGTTTATAAATTCCATTTCTATTATAAACCCCAATTTTATAAATTCCTTTATTAATCCGATGCAATTTACATAACCCAATTTCATACCCAAAAGCCATATTGTAAGTTAAATACTTATAATATTATTTATTTACCAAATCGTTCCTTTGAACTTCACCAATTTAAAATCTTATCACTTACAAGATTTCTTTATGGTTTATAATAATTTCAACTAATGAAATCTTCATTTATTAACAATTTCTATGAAATTCCCCTTTTTAATGCCCAAATCCATTTCTATAAGTTAATAACTTATAAATTTAAAATTTTCCAATAACCATTCGTTTTATAAATTTCACATTTATTAATCTATAAATCCTAGTGAAATTCATGTTATACATCAACTTAACACTTTATAAATTTATTCTATAATTTCAATAAATTTAATTTAAAAACATCCATTTATAAAATCCTTTATATAAACCATTAATAATAATAACTTCCCAAAAACCAAATTTAACTATTTTATAAAAACCTATTATTGTTAAAAATTTCTTTTAAGTTATATATAAAAAATATAAATTTTTAAAACATAAAAATTTATCCATCTATTTATTTTAAAATTTAATCAATTCAAAATTTTTAATAAACCATATTCTTTGAAAAATCGATTTAAAACCCCTTTTTAAATTCAAAACCGTTATTTTAATTTAAAAATTAGAATCCGATGATGCAACGACATCGAATGGTCAATCACGGGAATAACATCATATATCAATGTGATTATCAACAATCAACATAATATTTATAAACAAATAAATATGTGAGGAATCCAGTTGGATCCCTCCAACCTGTTTCCCTGCACCCACAGACGTTAGCACAATACCAATTCCACTTCAAGGTGGAATATCGCGGTATATGGGATTTTATAGAATATCCGCTTAATAACGGCGCAATAGGGTCTCATCCGCTATACGAGGCGGGAAATCAAATCCGATATATACATATGCCAATATATATATATCGCTATATATAGTATATATCCTACTATATCTACTAACACAATCAATCAGCAATCATCAATCAACATTAACTATTTAAAATTTCAAACAAAACCTTTCGATTGAGTGAGGAGTTCTCACCTTGATTTTGTTTCCGTTTTCGCGTTCGTTTCGAATAAAATTAAACGAACGTTTAATTTTACCCGAAATTCAAACGAGCTCCAATCGACTCCAAACCAGTTGCATTGCGAAGAGCACGGCGATACGAAGCCAACGCAAAAAATCTCGTTCAATTTGGACCTCGCAGCAAAAAGTTATCACGTTTTTAAGTTACACGATTTGAATTTTAAATTTTAAACTAAAAACAAAACAAAGGAAATCACCTCACCCCTCTAACACGCGGGCCCCCCCACCTTTCTTCCTGATCGCGCACGGCAATATCCATCTCCAGGAACAAAACGCACGAACAACCCATAGAAGCTCCAACTAGGGTTTGAATCTTCGACCACCACGAGCCACTTGAAGGCGATCAGGAAGTGCCACTTCGGGGCCCACGACAAGGGCTACACTCGGCCCAAACATGGCCAAGCTCGGTCATCACAATCTCACGTAGTTCGAGGCCGACCTCATGCCCTTTGCAGCCCCTTTCCCGTTGATCCACTTCGTTTTAAACGATCTCGACCGTTGAGATTGCAGTACTCATTATCCCCTTCGATTTTGTAGTTGACGACTTCGTCTAATTTTGCGTGGATTGGGAGATTTGGAGGAAAGAAAATCGGTGATTTTCGGCCATTGGAAACATTGGGGCGGCGGCTGAGCATATGGAGCTAGGGTTTTGAAAAATATTAAGAGATATATGTTATTAATCTTATTTTAATAATAAAATTCTCTTTTTAATAACTTATGCAAACGAACTCCAATCTACGCGTTCCGACAGGCGATTCTAAAGTTTTTCCGCGTTCCGGACGCAATGGAACAGGTTTCGTAAGCTAATTCGGAAGTATGTGTGAGATACGGCAATAAACGGTCGATTTAAATTTAAACCGATTTAAGCGATTTCTAGGCGTTTTGGCTTGTACCGGACAAACGATAAATCCGATTGACTTGAAATTTGAAATCTTGCAATAATATCACATTACGGATCCGATGAAACTGGTTTCGTCGAAATCCGAGACCGTTTGAAAAATGGCTATTTTAACACGCTAAATTAATATTAAAACGATATCGATGCGTTTGGAGCTGCCAGGGTCAAACGACAACTCTGATTGCTACGAAATTTGAAATCCGATAATAACTAACTATTACGGATCCAATGGAACTTGTTTCGTTCAATTCTGAGACTGTTCAAAAATTGGCTATTTTTACAGTCGATAATTAAATATTAAAATATTCAATTTTTTACAAATTAACTCCAAATTCAGTTTTACAAGTTCTAAAATATTTCTATAACTTTAATATGATATAACAAAATTTTCCAAATCATTTTCAATCACATTTAACCCAATATTTAATTATTTTTGGAATTTCACTATTAAATAATCGATTTAAATTACCCTATTAAATCCAATATTCGAGAAATAAATTATTTAACTTCAAATTTCTACTTATTAATATTTAAAATTAATTAAATACTCAAATTTAAATTATTAAAATTTCTGGGTCGTTACAATGAGAAGGTAATTAAACAATCGTTTATAATAATAGCTCATATCCATTATCCTATTACTCTCAACCAAGAGTTATAAATTGCTAAACAAAATGCTTTTATACTCTATATTAACATATTTTAATCAGTTACATACAATCTCACAAACTAATTACATCATTCAATTTATTTCATTGTCTATAATTATAACCAGGTTAACCTAAATTTATTTCAATTGATTGTAATTACGTGAAAATAGTTGTCAAAAGCATTCAAAAAAACAACATTAAATTATATTACAATTATTTTTAATTTTTGATTTCTCACAATACTAACATTTCAAAAATCTTATTAAACCTAATAGTTTTTAATTATCGAAAAATACGGGTCGTTACAGAGAAGCTCGATCACAATCAAGGCAGCAATGCTAGGTTTGGGTCGCAATGTCACAGAAGGCGCTGGCGATAGTTTTGAGCGTGTGTGCATGATGGTGAGGGGTCGATCATCGGCAGTTTGAATTTGGGTGAGAAGGAGAGGTCAAAGCGGTGAATTCGAAGATATAAATCTCCCAACATTCACGTTGGCTGAACTGGAGAATATTTTGAGTGCTGGCTCTCTAGTAGAAGGTATATTAGAATTTATTTTAATTAATTTTAATCAAAGAGTAATTAGTTATTAATTGTGATTAAAATATAAATTGTTAATTTTTATAATTCATAATTTTCTTATACGAGGTTCAATCGAACAACAATTGGTTATGTAGGATTCGTAGCTGCAGAATCTATGCAATAGGATTTATTGGGAACGATTAGCAAATTTGGAAAAAAATTAAGGTGAGTAAATCTCACTCTTTTTAGATAGCTGGAGTAATTTAAAATATTTACAATTTATTTATTGAATGCTTGGTTGAAATTATAAATTATTATCAGTTTGGATGTTATATATATAATAGTATGTATATATATTAGTAGTTGGGTATATTTCCCTCCAATTGGAGTGGATGAGACCTGATATGCTCCGCAGAATAGCGGATGACTCAATATACTATGATATCCCCCTCGAAGTGGGATTGGATTTTATGTTATCTAGCATCTGTGGATGTAGGAAAATAGGTTGGAGGGATCCAACTGGATTCCTCAAAAATATATTGAGTATTTTTCATATATAGCAATATATGATGTGATTGGATAAATATATTATGAATTATTGTAAGATTTGAATTATTGGATGCATAGTAGCATTGGCCCTAATTTTGGTATTTTAAATACCAAGAATAATATTATTGAATTTTTAAAGAAAATAGTGATTTTTAAATGAAATATTGTATTTGATTTTGGGATTATAAAAATGGAATTAAAATGGATTAAAAAATGATTGGATTTTCAATATTTAGTTATTTCGAGAATGGTTTCAATTTGGAAATTTTAAATAATGGACTTTAAATAAGATTCTTTGAATTATGGAATGGGAAATGAAAACCAAGATTTGATTTGGTTTTGGATTATAGTTTGAATTATTTAAGAAATAGATTCATAAATGGATTTCATTGGAAATCGATTTATAGATGGTTTTTTGTAATGGGAATCTGTTATAAAGTGGGAAATAGTTTATAAAGTTTTATAAACGATGTTTATAAATTAAAAGGAATGATTACCATTCCATAAACTCAGGCAACCCACTCGAGTTCACCACAGACGACAAAATCGAGTTGCCGCCGCGACCAAAAACCCTCGAGCTGGAAGATGCCTTCATAGCGTGAACCGACGGCCACCCTACTGTGCTTCCTAGCATGCCTCCTTCCAACCCTAAATCGAAGACAACAGGAGCTAGAACAAAACTCGGCTTAAATCTCGATGTTGAATTGAGGGAGCGCGATTTAGATTAGAATGGCAAAAAGAAAAAAGAAGGGCGATTTGAAATTGGATTACGGCCAATAAATTTCTCTGAGAAATTTTGATTTTTTAGAATTAACGAAGGATGGAAGGGAGAATGATTTGTTCTCTACATTTTCTTTCTTTTTCTAAAAAAGAATGCATGGCTGTCGATATTTTTTTTAACGCGTGTTAATTCTAACGAACACGTGGTTAAAGAGGCAAGCAATGTGTAAAAAAAATCTTGTGAAGAAATTAATATTGAATGCATATATATTATTTTAAATCTAGATCTAAATTTAAATCGTTTCAAATTAAGCAACTCAAAATCTCGACCTCCTATCGAGGCGTGCCGCCAGGCGTTTATAATGTTAAATCCCTATTTCGAACGTAATGAAAAGGTTTCGAGTCCAAATGCGGTCGTATGGAGAAGATAGCTATTTGGACCCAGCTTTTATATTGAATCTTCGGTTTAATTTCAGCGCGTTTATCAACCGTACGGCCACATGACAACTCCAAATGCTACAAAAATTGAAATTCGATAATAATACAATATTACGGATCCAACGGAACTAGTTTCGTCGTATTTCGAGACCGTGCCTTGGAAGGCTATTTTTAAATATCGAATTAAACGTTAATATTGTCAAAAATAAAAAAACGCTTCAAATTTCAAATTTCAAATTTTAACACTTCCATTATCTTCCATATTGTCAATGTAAATTTTCCAAGCCTTCTAATTATTTTAAATAAGCTCAAAACTAAAGATACAAATTATTACCCAATTTCTTATTATTAAATTCAATAATTTAATTGCTAAATAGATAGTGACATTTGCAATTCAAGTTAGAATTGAACTTTCAAATATTTAAAATCAATTAAATATTTCAATTTCAAATGTTCAAAACGGGAACATAAATTCATAGTGAGAATTTATATTGAGATATAGAAGTTGGTTGAAAATGAAATAGAAGTTCAAATTTGGAATTTGGTGATAGTTATGAAAATCTGAAATGAAGCAATTTGTGATAAATCGAGAGAGGGATTTTTAAAAGCTAAATGGTTATGCTGGATTTTAAAAATGGATTTTTATCTAGAAGTTAAATTGTTTTAGAATGGAATTCCTATTTATTAAACTGTGTGGTTTAAAAACTGTTTAAAATTGTGTATTTTGGAAAATTGGTTATCTAAATATTTATTATTAGTTGGAAATTAAATTTAAGTTTCAATGATAAGCTTCACTAAATTGGTTCGTTTTATTTAAAGATGAATTGGGAATAAGTTATTAATATTTTTTTAAAGTGCTTTAAATTTTTTTAAATAATTTCTTAAACAGGTTTAAAAATAAATTGTTAGTTTTTAAAAATACTTATTATATATATATATATATATATATATGGAGTTTTGAAATGATTGAATTTATTTATTAATCCTCTCGAGATCTGTAAATGGGGTTATTTAAATGGATATGATTTTGATAATGAAAACTGATAAGAGATTTTCGAAGAGAAAAAAGGAATTTTCTAAAATGTGGAATATGGGACATCGGAAATGAATATGACTTCATTAAAGAAATTTATGAATTGTTAGTTGGAATTATAAATGAGTATAATTGGTTTTTGAAAATGGTAAAAAAGGAATTTATTAATAATTCTGGAGTTTTGTGAGATAAGTTATGAATTATTTTCTAAGTTCGTTATTAATATGATTTTTGGGAATCTATCTATCAATATTCTCTTAAGAATTTGAAAGAGGGTTTTGGAAAATATTTTAAGAGTGAAATGGTTGAGATAGAAATATTTTTCTAAGTGTTATAAATTGAGTTCAAAAATATTTTTTACTGTTGAAATGGTTTAAAAATATCCTATGATGGATAAGTGTTTGAAATTTGTTATCGAAGGATGAAATACTAGAAGAGGTTTGGATATATGTCTTTGTAAAATATTTGAAATAAATACTTGGAAAATACATAACATGGGCCTAGTAATTGATTATGTGTGTTATTTGATAAATAATCGACATCAAATCTGGCAAATTCGTTGATCGTTTCGAAGAGAACGGGATCATATTTAATCATCCGAAAACCACTTCGATCCGATTTGTGCGTTGCAAATTGTGACATCGTGAAGCTTATGAAGACGGTGAATTTTAAATAGTGAATTTTTAAAAGATTGGTTTTCCCAGACCCAGGACAACTTGTATGGATGAATGTCTGATAGTGCATTTCTAATGATTTATACATTGGTTTTTACGAACGTAGATCTGTTTGGTGGCGGAGAAGGAAATTTCTCTTAGCTTAACATCCATCCTTGACACGTACGAGCTCAAGGGTTGTATTATTGTGGAAAGAAATTAGCATTCAACGGAAATGACAGTGTTATCATTCTAAGAATGAGTGCTATTTAAAAAGTTAAGTGTAGCCTCAAGCCTCATCAACCAGGAATGACTAAAATAAGGGAAATGCAGCAGGGCTTAGTGGGTCGCACCCAAGTTAGGTATGTTATCACCGTTCTAGATACCCTCGGAAATATTAGATTATAAATTATAGATATGGTTGTGCATGGAAAAGAGAGCGCTCGATAAAGGGTGGAAACACCCGATGTGATAACATATTCGGTAGTATTAATAAGGGGCAGGGGGTCCTGTGTTGGTATGGATCGTTAGGTACGATATCATTCCATATTTCTAGAGGTGTACTGTGATGGACGGTACTCCAGTAGCCTAGTCATTGTATGGAATCCAATATCCACTACGAGTCTGCACTATTTTGATTGTATACCAAATATTATTGAAACGGGAGATGCCAGCATTTAATCTATTTTCTAATTTAATTTCTACAGACACTATAATAATATCAGACGATTTTGATATAAAAATGTTTTGGTTATTGTAAGGTAAAAACCCATCATATTTATGTGTGTCGTGGTCTTACGAGACACCTTTGTATTTCAAAGGATTCGGAAAATATTAATAATTCAAATTGAGTGTGTTTTCTCATGCTGGTTCTCCAGACTGACTCGGGTGTTATTTTATTACAATGCTCGGGTGAGATCAAATATTACAGATTCAGGATAGAATGCTATGGAGCATAGAAGACGAGCTGGATGATAGAGACGTATACTCGTACTCGATTGTGTTCCGCTGTGTGAGTATACTGTACAGCCAGCACTGGTGAGGACAAGTTATAATAGCTGTCCATATTGGTATATTTATTGTTCTACTCTAATAATTGTATGTATATTTATAGCTATATATTCTTTTGTCTAAAAATCTGTTATTATATATTATATTTTATTTTGTTGCTTTCGTGAGATTCTGTGTTGTTGTTCTATGTTCTTCTATCTCTTTCTTTCTTACCCCCTAGCAATCGGTATTTTCAGCACTTGAATATTCAGCATGTTATACACTGAATGTATTGATGTCTATTTTCGAGGGTAGAAAATCCCAGGTCGCTACACTTTGTCTGTGTCCACGCTATATCATGGTCGTTCATCTCAGTCTTGCACAATGCAGCTTCTCTTCCAGCCTGATCACACGCCTCTTTTTATTGCAGTGGTCATGCATTCACCATCAAGCCATGTTCACAGCAGCAACATTAGTTCACATCATGCTCCCTTTATTGCACAATATCTTCTATCTGATCTCATGCTGCAAACTATCTTTGTTGGCGAATGTGCTCCACTCTCATTTCCATCCAACTTCCCCTAGGTTAATCATAACGTCATCCCATTGCTCTCAACATAGCATTGCTTGTTTGCTTTTTACTCAGTACACACTCCTGCTATGTATTTTTCCATGTCATTTCCCTTCTCCCTTCTTTCACACTACTCGATACTCACTCAGCAAAGCAACTGATTCACTTAAGCTCCTGCATCACTTTTTAACATAAGTAACAAAATAGTCTTGCTTCAAATATCTTCATTTACCATAGTGCAGCATCTCTTGTAGTTCATTCTATCTTCATTCGTCACAATGCAACATCTCTTGAAGTTCATTCTTTGCTTCAGCTTTTGACTTCTATGCTTTCTTTACAATTATTTCCGCCACAGGCCTCATATATAGATTGCACAAATAAGACCACAAGGCTCACTTTTAGACTGTACAAGCAAACATGGTTTCAAGCTATGTTGTGCTCATTACCTACCCAGTTTCTACCATTGGTTCACTCCATCATTTACACTAGATTTTTCTCTATCTCTAGTTTTAGTATTAGGTGCATGTGCAACTTCATGTCCAACACTGATGTAGCTCAAGCTTGCATTCTTGTTTGCCTGAATAGTTCGAAGAACTATAGTTGCAAATGCCTATACATACTATCTTCAGCAACAGATTTGCATATGCCTCAAGCCTTTGCATTCTCTTTCCGTACCTTCTATTCATGCAATACATTTAGAGCAGCTTGAAAAATTCTACTTCAGTCCTATCTCAACCATTATTCTCCATCACACTGCAGAAAAATTAACTAGAAACATACAATACTTTATTAAGCTGCATTTTCTAAAAGTCTAAGTGCATGCAAAATTGTTCAATCGCAAGTTACCGATTTCTTTAACAAATTAAGTACATTTACAGAGAAATCACCTATGCAGTCCTCTATGATAAGATATCCTTAAAAAAATTGAAAGTAATTATATATTCATAGATTATTCCACTAATCCTACTTCCCCATTGGAAGTGTAATAAAAAAGTGATAGTTTGAACAACATATGAATACACAATCAACTAAAACAATTTCTCTATAGTGTTGGAATTTGTATGTAAGGATAACCAAAAAATCAAACATATTTTTGAAATTTAAAAAAGAAATAAAATGCAAGATAACTAATAACATAAAATCAAAGAACCATAGAGAAAATTTTGAATATGCAATATGAGTATTTCATAGTGTTAACCGATAAAAATGTGCTTATGTTGTAAATTAAAAAAAAAATCTGGACATAATCACCCATTTGAAATCAATTATATTCGACCACTATCACATATTTACTGTTTATAAAAGTAAACAAATTATGGTCAAACACTTACAAAGAAAGTGAATTTCTTGAATAATAATATGCATTAAAAAATCACCTAAGAATATTTAATCAAAACAAGACACTAAAAGTCAAAACTTTTAGGCCAAGAAAAAATAATACAAACTAAGAAAAAATGGATATATCAGTACTGTGTTATCCGTAATGTCAGAAAGGTTTTACGAAATTGTTATTTTAGTAACGTTAGAAAAGTGTTACTAAGCTGTATACAGAGAGTGGTACATCATTGCGAAACTGTTGCAATTATGTTGATAATACTGTTGCAAATATATGCAATACTGGTAAATAGCTTACCGTTGAATTTCGTCCGAGTCCGGTGAAACTGTTTCCTTGAAATAGAATTGACCTCAATGGCGTTGAAGGGTCGACCAACAATTATTTCCAAAATGAAACAGACCGATCTCTACGGTTCTGCGCTGGCAATTGTAGAGCAACGACGAACTCAAGAGGGGATTTTAAGAACAGACTTGGAGGAGAAAGAAATGCAGAAAATTATTCTATTCCTTTCTAATTTTCTTTCTACCTATATATAGGCATGGGGGTGCCTATTTGAGGGGGAATTGTCCATTTGAACGGTCGTGACTGTTGGAAAGGCTGTGACCCTTAACCAGACGGTGCGACCATTTAAATATGAATAGACAGAAATAAAAAGATCTGTTCGGTCTAAACAGCCACACAAGCGAACAACAAAGTGATAAGTGCCTCTAATATACCTCAAATGTCCATTCTCCCATGCCACGGGTGCGCGTGCGGGCGTGTGCACAGGTACGGGCGCACACACGTGTGAGGTGTTGCGTTGGACCACCTATCATGGCTTGTGTCTCTCTTTGTCTATATGAATTTTCATAATGTCCACATCTAGTATATAAACACAAAT
This sequence comes from Allium cepa, assembly GCA_030765085.1. Lineage (NCBI taxonomy): Eukaryota > Viridiplantae > Streptophyta > Magnoliopsida > Asparagales > Amaryllidaceae > Allium > Allium cepa. Next base: position 227,776,571 of record CM060932.1, on the reverse strand, counting down.
ATTTTATTATATTCTAAGATGTGGGACTATTCAACTTCCAAGGCAATTAGTGCCTTCATATTCCCCAATAAAACTCATTCATTTCCAATAATGCCCTACATGATGAGAATTTGTTCAATTTGTTCTTCAATTATGCGAAACATTTATCGTGTATCGGTTAAAGTAGCATATAGGCCTTGAACTTCCCTAGTGTTTACCCTTTTGACTTACTGGAGAATCTATCGACTAGGTTGTCTTTGAACTATAAGCCTTTTTGTGTAAATCCAAGATAGACAACACACAATAGTGTTTCTTATCTTCCTTGGTTCTCTGTTTGTGTTCGTTTTTGACATGAACACCAGCTTGGTCTCATGGGTGCTTAGAGAACTCGGCGTCACAATTCTCCTTAAAGCGGCGCCTTCACACTTATGTAGGTAATTCTGTAAAGGGTATTCGTAATCACCTACTTGGTCCTTTAGTATTACCAAGTATAGACATCATTAAAAGTATCAAAACTTATCCTATTCTCCAGCGAGTAAGGCACTAACTTATCACAGGAATGGTTTGAGTGTATACTAGTGCCATTAAGTTTATCTTAAACTTAGTTGTCCCGTTGAACCTAGAACTTGGGATCTCCAATCAACTAGGTAGGGTTTCCATTTTAGAGAAACTTTTAGTTATGGGCCTTAAACCAATTTCCATCGACAACGTTTGAACTTTCTCTGAAGGTAAGCCTTTTGTTGGTGGATCCGCAATGTTATCTTTTGACCGTACATAGTCCGTAGTGGTAGCTCCATTAGAGAGACGTTGTCTTATGGTTTTGTGTCTATGATGAATAAGCCTAGGTTTACCGTTGTACAGTATGCTATTAGCTCTTCTAATAGCTTATTTACTATCACAATGTATGCATATTGGAGGCACGGGTTTGTACCAATTCGGAATGTCATCCAAAAAACTTCGAAGCCAGTCTGCTTTTTCTGCAGCTTTATCTAGTGCAATAAAGTCCGATTCTATTGTTGACCTTGCTATGCAAGTCTGTTTGGATGATTTCCATGAAATTGCTCCATTTTCTAATGTGAACACATATCCACTTGTGGATTTTGTGTCATTTGAACCAGTTATCCAATTTACATCACTGTATCCTTCCACTACTGAAGGATATTTAGTATAGTATAATCCATAGTTTTGTGTATACTTTAGATATCCTATTATCACTTTCCAATGATTTTTACTAGGATTGCTGTTATGCCTACTCAGCTTACTTGCAACATATGCGATATCTGGTCTAGTGTAGTTCATGACATACATGATACTTCCTAGTATACGAGAGTATTCAAGCTAATAGATACCATCACCAGTGTTCTTTATCCAATTTTGGTTCATATCTACTGGTGATTTTGCAATAGTTGTATTATGCGGTTTAAACCTTTCAAGTATTTTGGCAATGTAATGTGATTGAGATATGAATATCCTTATGATGTCTTCAAAATTTTGACACCCAAAATTACATCAGCTATCCCTTAGTCTTTCATGTTGAATCTAGAGGATAACATATCCTTTGTTGACTTTATTATGGCCTTATTATTACCTAGGATCAAAAAATCATCAACATACAGACAAACAATGACATATCCAATATCTTTATGTTTTATATAAACATATTTATTTGCTTCATTTACTTTGAATCCATTTGATATCATAGTTTCATCAAATTTCTCGTGCTATTGTTTTGGAGCTTGTTTAAGGCCATAAAGTGATTTTACTAACTTGCACACCCTATTCTCATTTCCTGGGCTCAAAAACCCTTCAGGTTGCTTCATGTACATTTCTTCGATTTTACATCCATTTGATGTATTTCCAAATCAAGTATGGATATGATTGCAATAAGCATTCTAATTGATGTTATTCTAGTTACCGGTGAGTATGTGTCAAAATAATCCAAGTCTTCCTTTTGTCTGAATCCTTGGACTACAAGAGGAGCTTTATACTTCTCTATTGAACCATCAGGTTTCAATTTCTTCTTAAATATCTATTTATTACCTAAGGCCTTGCATCCTCGAGGTAAATCAACTAACTCCCACGTATGGTTAGCCATAATGGATTCGATCTCGGAGTTAATGGCCTCCTTCCAGTAAGGGGCTTCGACGGAGGACATAGCTTGTTTGTATGTTAATAGATCATCTTCTATCATAAATGGGTAGAAGTTCGGTCCAAAGGTACTTGAGGTCCGTGACCTTTTGCTTCTTTTTGGTTCCTCCATTTGTTGGTTATACTATTTTGCCCAAACTTGTCAATATTTTATTCAGCATCCTCAAGAGATTAGAGTTTTCAGTTTCCCTTGGTCTCTTTTGAGTATAATTTTCAGTACCCTATTTTAAAGGATATATGTGTACGAAAAATCTAGCATTTCTCGACTCAATTATGGTATTTACATGAATATCATCAACTTCAGATTTGTATACCAAAAATAGATAAGCTGCACAGTTTTGTGCATATCCAATGAATACACAATCGATGGTTTTTGGTCCATTCTTTGGTTAAGGTACCTCTACTTTTGCATGTCACCCGACACTTTTAAGTATTTGTAGGATGGTGGTCTATTTTTCAAAGTTCATGGGGAGATTTAGATGTTTTCTTTCGTGGTATTTTATTTAAAATATGACTTTCAGAAAGAATAGCTTCTCCCTTGAAGTTATCTGGTAGGCCAGAACTAATTAGTAAGGTACTCAACATTTCTTTAAGAGTTCTATGTTTCCGATTGGCCATACCATTGGATTAAGGTGATACGATGCTATAGTTTAGTGTATAATACCATACCCAGCGCACAATTCCTCAAAGGGAAATTTATATTCTCCTTTGAAGCTTTTATTTTCTTGTTGAGATGGTTTTCAACTTCTGCTTTATACTGCTTAAACATATCGAATGCCTCGTCCTTTCTTCTAAGGAGATACACATAACAGTACCTTTTACAATCATCAATGAAAGTGATGAAGTACCTTTTTCCTCCTCTTGTTTGGCACATTTTAAGTCACATACATCTGTGTTAAGTCTAGAGGTTCGGTTTCTCTTTCAACATGATGAAATGAGGTTCTAATTAATTTTTCTTCAACACAAGTTTCACATTTGTAACTTGGATCTATTGAAAACTTAGGTATAAAATCCAAGTTAATCATTTTTCGTAACGTATCAAAATTAACATGGCCTAATCTGGCATGCCATATATTAGAGGATTTAGCGATATAAACAGAAGAATTGACTTAATTATCACAATCCTTTGGTATGATAATCATTACATTCATTTTAAACAAGCCTTCACTCACATATCCTTTCCCAACATAAACTCTGTTCTTTGATAAAGCAAAGTTATCGGATACAAAGACTAACTTGAAGCCATTTTTGCTAAGTATTGAACCAGAAACCAAATTCTTTCAAATGACCGGGACATGCAAAACTTCATTCAGCGTAAGTTCTTTTCCAGATGTCATCTTTAGCATAATGCTTTTTCCTTCTACCTTTGTTGTGGAGGAATTTCCTGTAAATAGTTGTTCTTCTTGTGTCACAGGTTTATAGTTGGAGAACATCCACTTGGCGTAGATATGTTTTGCGGCACCAGTGTCCATAAACCAGTCTTTGGAGTTGCCAGTTAAGTTGCATTCAGAAATCGCCACAAACAAGTTCGTTTTAGAAGTTTCATCAGAGAGTTTCTTGCACTCGGTGATATTTGCTTGTTTATTCTTTTTCTTTGGACCTCGGCAATCACTGGCCTTATGTCCTTTCTTCCCGCAATTGCGATAGTTTCCTTTCAAGTTTTTTGGTTTCTTTGTGTTTGGATTGTATTCCCGTTATCGCTTGTTTTTTTCTTCCTCTCGACTACATTTGCTTTTTCCACTATTGCATTGGTGGTTTTCTTTTTTGATTTCCTTTTATCCTATTCGATTCTAAGTCGAATTATAAGATCTTCCATAGTCATTTCCTTGCGCTTATGTTTTAGGTAATTTTTGAAATCTTTCCATGACGGGGGTATCTTTTCGACGGCAGCAGCCACTTGAAATGATTCGCTCAAGACATCCCTTTATCATGAATTTCGTGTATTATTACCTGCAACTCCTGGATTTGACTGATAATGGTTTTGTCATCTATCATTTTTAAATCGAGGAACTTTTCGACAATGAATTTTTTCATTCCAACGTCTTATGTTTTGTACATTTTATACAAGGAAGCCCAGAATTATTTCTAAGTCTTCATCATGCAATACACATTATATAGACTGTTATCCAATCCATTTAATATGTAATTTTTACATATGAAGTTCGAACTGTTCCATATGTTGAATGCTTCAACTTTGGTTGCATCGGTCTCTAGTTCGTCCACTTTCGGAGCATCCTCTGTAAGAAATTGCGCAAGGTAAAGAGTAGTCAAGTAAAATAGAATTTTATGTTGCCAGCATTTGAAATCTACTCTAGCAAATTTTTCTGGCCTTTCACCATGTGAAAAGCGACAGTGGTTGTTGGAACCATTGTTCTATTTTCAGTGGTGGCCACGGTTGGTTTTACTCTCGATGTATTACTTTCTTAGGCCATTGTATGAAATACGACTCCAATCAGTGACAAACATCAAATTCTGTTTCAAGATTGTTATCGTAGCACCAGAAAGGTGTAACGAAATTGTTATTTTTGTAACGTCAAAAAAATATTACTAAACTGTATACATAGAGAATAGTATAGCGTTGTGAAACTGTTGCAATTATGTTGATAAAACTATTGCAAATATATGCAATACTGGTAAACAGATTACCGTTGAATTTCGTCCGAGTCCAGTGAAACTGTTTTCTTGAAACAGAAATTCTCCCTTAATGGCGCTAAAGGGTCAACGAGCAACTTTTTTCCAAGATGAAACAGACCGATCTCTACAGTGCTGCACTGGCAATTGCAGAGCAACGACGAACACAAGAGAGGATTTTAAGAACAGAGTTGGAGGAGAAAGAGATGTAGAAAATTATTCTATTCCTTTCTGATTTCGTTCCGCCTATATATAGGCATGGGAAGGTGCCTATTCAAGGGAGAGGTGTCTGTTTGAATGGCCGTGACTATTGGAAAGGTTGTGACCCTTTACCAAGCAGTGTGACCGTTTGAATTTGAACATACAGAAATAAAAAGAACTGTTCGGTCTGAACAGCGACGCCAAGCCAACTGCCAACTGCATAGTGCTAAGTGCCTCTAATACACCTCAAACTCCTATTTGCCCATGCCGTGGGTGCGGGTTTGGGTTCGGGCGCGGCCGCTCGTGTGTGCGGGGTGGTACGTTGCACCACCCATCATGGCTTGTGTCTCTCATTGTCTATATGGATTGTCATAATGTCTACATCTTAGTATATAAACACAAATATTTTATTATATTCTAAGATGTGGGACTATTCAACTTCCAAGGCAAATAATGCCTTCACATTCCCCAATAAAACTCATTCATTTCTAACAGATTGTAAGTACATGAAATCTAGAAACATAACTCAACCAAATTCATTAAGGTAAAATTGATAGTAAATATGCATTTTGCATTTGAAATGCTCATAAAATGTTAAGTCATCTAACAGTAATTTCTTTTTCTATAAATTCGAATCCTATCCCTTATTACACAACTATATATGCAGTCTTTAATTGTAATAATTGATATAGTATAGTATATTGAATAACCGAATAGTTTGAACATTGATATGGGATCAGAGATACCGTAATCATCCTAAAATAAGCATCCATGTCTCCTTGTGAAACTCCACTTTGGGGTAGAGAACAAAAGAGAGTTAAAAATATGCATCTTCAGGCCAAATCGATATTGAGTACTCGGTTATGCTATACTTATGTAGATCGAATTTCATAAAAGTTGGAGGAGATGATTCAAAATTATAGCATTTGGTTTAGGTTTTAATTTTCATTTTGGGGTAGAGAATAAAAGAGAGTAAAAAAAGGCTGGCACTGTAAGAGGGGATGTGGAAACTGAGCCCACCTAAAAATATTATCCCATAGCAGCACACATTTAAAATTAGAACACTACAATTGTATTATATCAAGTGAAATAGTTTCATTTCATGTTTAAATTCTACCATTTAATGCCACTGAAAGCATATTTTCTTGTTGTGTTTATTTGGACAACGATTGATGAAATTGAAGATGCGGTGTTGGAGACCTCTAAGTATAGAGCCGAAATGTACTTGGATTGTAAGCTAATTCGATCGAAGGAGGGAGAAATCGATGTTGAAGGCAGGGATTGTGGGTTCGTTGACATAGATGACGCAAGGTTAAGCCACGATAGGAAGGAATAAGATGGCAAGCGGTGACTACCTAAGGTGATCGACGATGTTGAAGGGGTCTCTAGTAGTGTTGGCAGCTAGTCAAAGTTAGCATGGAGGTGAGGCATCGAGAATGACCGAAACTATTGATTTGCACATATGTGATAATTATTGGTTTAATTAAATTAATTTGAATTGCACATATATGATGATTATTGGTTTAAATAAATTACTTTGAATTGGACATGTGTGATAATTATTTTTTGAAATTATCATATATGGTTATTAAGTGGATATGGAATCGTATTATGACAAGTTGTATGATATTTACCATTATTAATATTCGAGTATTGATATGGTTTTGATATTTTCACGACATTGATGCTTATGCTACTTGTATGGAGTGATTAGTAAACTTTTGGTGGGTTTATACTTGTATTTTTGCTATTGATGTTGTGTCAGTAATGATAGGTTATTAGTACACATTTGATGGTATTTGATGTTGTTGATTTATTTGATATTTAGGGTTAAAACTGAATATTGCCAAATTTGTGCGATGTTTGATGGCCACATGTCGTTGTTCTTATTATTGTTACCCATATCTATTTATGATATTGATTATTGGTAGCATGGCAGAATACGATGTTTTCTATTTATGTTGGATGCTTGCTTGTTATTATTATGCGACATATATGCTAACAAGTATTTGATGTTGAATAAGAGTAGGAAACAGAATAAAATTGGCTTGATCGTGAAAGGGTACATAGATAGTCTTTTCCTATGCAATAGCCACTGATCCTTTAGGTTGGGCTGCGGTGTATTGGATAATGCACAGTCCAAAATAGTTGATCATTTTTTCTTTTACTATATATACGTATGTATTTGTAAAGTTTGCATGTTGAAGTAAAGGAGAGGAAAAAGGTATGGATGCAAAAAACATTAAAGGTAGTTTGCTTTGCATATTTCTCATGTGTTATAGTTGTATTGTTTACAAATTTAATAATATTGATGTATACGAAGTTCTGAATATTCTTATTAATGAATTAGGTCTTGCATGGTATTAATTTACTAAAATTGTGTGTATATATTGTTTTTTAATTCCGACGTGAGGTTTTCCCCTCCTGTTCATATTTTTAGATTTTGAAGTAAGTAACCAAGGATCTACTGTTATTTATATCTAAAGTTGGTATGCAAACATACTTTGATGGTTTTGTTACTAATTTTAGATGTTAATAATGGCGGGGCATCAGAAGGCAAGTGGCTTGCTTCAACCTTTGGATGTTCCAGTTTGGAAGTGGGACTCGATATCCATGGATTTTATTGACGGGTTGCCAAGGTCAAACCAGGGCAATGAAATTATATGGGTCATAGTGGGCCGACTGACCAAAAGTGCCCATTTCATTCTGGTAAGATCAACCAGGACGACACCTGTTTTGGTTAAGCTTCTCGTGATAAACATCTTAGACTGCATGGAATTCCTTGTAGTATCGTCAGTGATAGAGAGGCTTTGCTTACTAGCGGAAGAGCCTGCAAGTGTGTTAGGGACTAAGCCAAGATGAGTACCGCATATCATTCTTAGATGTATGAGCAGACGAAGAGAGTCAACAAGGTACTGGAAGTTCTGTTGAGGGCTTATGTGTTGGATTTTAGTGGTTCTTGGGAAGATCACTTGCATTTCATGGAGTTTTCCTATAATAGTAGTTATCAGACTACTATAGGAAAGACGCCTTTTGAAGCTTTGTATGGAAGGCCAAGCAAATCACCAGCTTGTTGGTTAGAGACCAGAGATAGATTGGTCCTTCGTCCAGATTTGGTGAGAGAGGCAATGGATAAGATCGAGTTGATATGGGAGAGAATGAAGGAAGCCCGGTCTAGGTAGAAGAGTTACGCAGACAAAAGGCGTAAGGACCTAGAGTTCTCAATTGGAGATAGAGTTTACATCAAGGCATCGTCGATGAAAGATGTGGTTCGATTCAGGAAGACCGAGAAGCTAGCACCGAGATATATTAGACCATTTCCTATATCAGAGAGGATTGGGTGATTCGCATACCAAGTAGATTTGCCGAGCAGTTTGGCTAGGGTCCATAATGCTTTTCATGTTTCTCACCTTAGGAAGTATGTTCATGATCTAGAAACTACTATCGCTCTGACGACACTGAGGCTGTAGGATCGATTTCACCCTAGAGGGGAGGGTGAATAGGATGATGCTGTTAATTACAAAAATTACTGTGGAAGCTTATAAAATTATTTCAACACAGATATATCAAAATTATAGCAGCACAGATAATCGCAGAATAATAAATGCAGAAATAGAACGACACAGAATTTACCCAGGTTCGGCAAAACCCTGCCTACTTGCTGCCCCAAGGTTTCTACTAGAAATTAAGTAGTCACACGCTTACACACGTAAACTTGCGACACCCGCTACAGACTAACCTAACTCTACGCTCAAAACCCTGCCACAACTCAGTCACTTAGTTGCGAATTCTCAAACTACGCCATGTAGTTTGTCCCCTAGTCACACGACTAGTAATTTCAATGGTTTAAAGGAGAAAATACAAAAACAACAATTTAAAAAACAATTAAAACCTAATTTCAATATTAAAGCCCTATTAAAATACGTTGGCCCAAATAATTTATCTCTAAAAAAATATGCGGCCTCCTTTATCTCTTTTATCTATGTCGGCCCCTTATCTCTTTTATCTATTTTGCTCTGTAAAAAAATGTCGGCCTGGTTCCTTCTTTCGTTCGTTCCTCTTAGCTCTGAAATTAGGGCTTTGTGAAGTCGCCGCTTAAATTGATGGTTGGTGCTTCGATTTCTTGCTTCAATTGATTTGTTCGCAGCTTCTCCTCCTTGATCGAGTTCTACTTTGATTTGGTATGCAAAATTTTTGTTTAGCTTCTTCTGATTTGCTTGCTTTTACTCGATATTTCAATTGCCGATGATGTTACTTGTTTATATAGGATTCGAGATCCTTGACTTTCATTTGTATTCATTTATTTGAATTCGTCACTTGATTTAACTCGGCCATTCGATTTTGTTTTAATGCTTGGATTGATCTCTGACTTTTTCAATTTACTTGAATAACACGGTTTTAATTTCTGACTTGGTTCGATTCCTTGATTGCCAAGGCTCTGACTTTAATCTGTTTCTTCGATATTGAACTGGTTTTGGCTTACGTTAAATTCTGATGACTTCGGCCTTTCATTGACCTATATACTCGTTTGACTTCCTTGATTGACTTTTGTTTCTGTATGCCTCGACTCTGGCCATTTTTTGTGTTCATCCCTGATAGCATTTTCGACCTTGTTCGATTTGTCGTTTCATGACTCTGGCCACTTGAACTATTTTGATTTTGGTACCGTTTCATTTGATATAGATATGTATGTGTATACATATATATGCATATATGTATATTTGTATTTGCTCGGCTTTGGATTGATTTTGACGATGTTGGTTTCGTTCGACTTTGGCCATACTGTTCGCTACCTCTGGTCATTTGATTTGATTTATTGCCAGTTGCCATTTTACGGACATGCGTTCGTGTTGCTGTAGCCATGAGCTACAGTCTTCATTGCACCCATATTATTCTTGTATATGCATGATGCATTCATGTGTGACAGTTTGCAATGTTGTTTCATTTGTTATGTTTATTTTCTGGTTGCCTTAGAGTCACTTGTATCAGTCATTGTTTCTAGTGCACTTGTTTGTATTTAACTGTTGCATTCCTGTATATGTACTTGAGTCTGATACTTTTTGAAGCTTGCACTGTCCAGTTTCATTTGCACTTAGTTGTACTGACTCGAGCTCGAGTTGCTTCAATGTATATTGCTGTTGTGTTGCTGCCATTCACTGCTGCTTACATCTATTGGTCTGCACATCCCTGTCTACTTGTAGTTTGTACCATTGCTTGTTCATGGTGATGTTCACACTGCTTGTTGTACCTGTTCTTTTGGCACTACTACACCGTGTATGTCCAAGTATTGTGTCTTTGTTTCTTGATTGCATGCTTATGCTTGTTTTATTTGCTCTTACACTCCTATGTGCACTGTTCTAGCTTGTAGTGTGTTGTACTTCTGTGTAGACTTGCCCAGGTTGAATTTATTCGAGTGCATTATCTTTGTGTGTGCATTCTCTGACCTCTCTTGTATCATCTTGGTGTGTACTAAGTTGTGCCTTGCTTCTGTTTTGTTGGTCTTGCCTTGTATGTGCTTTTTTGCTTCCTTGAGTTTGGTTTGCTTTTGTATACTTCATGTAGAGGCTGCACTTGTTCTGTCCACAGTTTCTGGTTTGAGTATTAGTCATTGTTGCATTGCTCCATTAGCTGTGTTCATATTGATGTTGGTCTGATGCTCCAAGTTGCCACCTCTGATCAGTTGCACTATATTGTACCTGTTTTTCTGCCTTCATATACATGTCGAGTCTTGTTGACATCACTGGTGCACTGACTTGAATTCGAACCTTGTTCATGCCTTCACTGGTCCGATCATGCTATTTGTATGTGGTCTTGTTTCATGTGATGTTCATTTGAGCTGTGTTTGTATTGTTGCCATATTGGCTTGTTCCTTCGGGTCAATGAAACTTGTATATGATTGTTTGTGCTGTACTGAGTTGTTTTCATGTGTGACTTGAACTTTAGTTGAGGCTGCATATATGTATTGAGTCACTACTTGTATGTATATATGTGTATATACATATGTGTGTGTGTGTGTGTGTATTTGTGCATTGTCTTAGTGATGCATCGCTTGGCCATATGTATGCATCGAGGCAGTTTGTATTTGTTTGCAGTTTTGCCTCTGGTTTCATTTGTTTCATACCTTCATGAACTTGCACCTTCTGTTGAATCCAGCTTTAAAGCTCGGGTTTGACCTTGTGTTGATATTGTGACTTGATATTTAATTCACTTGAGTTGAACCCGACTTATGATTTGGGTTTGACCTTGTGCTCACCTGTCCCTGTAATTCAATCAAGTGTATATCGGTGTGCATGGCCTTGTGGCATATACAGTGATACACTGTGTATGTCACAAGCTATTCGTGTGTGATGAATTCAAAATCAAATAATGACGAAAAACCCAAATAACCGAGGCAAATATTATTTTCAAAATTCACATCTTATTTTATATTGCAAAAATATTTTATTTTCAATTTTACTACATCAATGTATATTTCTGCAGATTGCTCAGATGCTGGATTCACATTGGAATGAAGTTGAAGATAAATACGAGTTGAGTGAATGAGTGACATGTAGTAAGGTCAAATGTAAATGTGAATTGTAATGTAATCAAATTTGTATTGTAATTGAAATTGTATATATATAGTGAGAGCTTGAAATTTGTACTATACAAAAATTGTAATAAATATTTGTTTAAATAAAATATCCGTTTGAATTCAAATTCTGTGTTATTTATTTTATTCATCAAATATTTATTTAATCTGTGAAAATAAAATAGTATATTAACAAATACATTTAAATGAATATATATATATATATATATATATATATGTGTGTGTGTGTGTGTGTGTGTGTGTGTTTATTCTCATTAAACAATAATCTTATATTCACATATTCAACAAGGACTTAGTAGTGGAACTGGATATGACTTTGCAAGACAACCAGTTCATGTTTTGGCAAAAGATAAGAAGAGGTTATGAACAATACAGTCAGGTTGGTAAATGTTCAGTGGAGCGACAAGGTGAAGGACCGTACTTAGGAGATAGAAGACGAGATCAGGGCTACTATTCCTAGGCTGTTTTAGATGGTAAGTTCTAGATAGGGTTTATCTAGAATTTGGCTGGTAGGTTATACTAGCTTTCCTTGCATAGGCTATATGATTATTGTGTGTCCTTACTGAAATTTCGAGGATGAAATTCTTTAAGAGCGGAGACTGTAATGCCCCTTAATTTTAAGTAACATTATTTTGGATATTTAGTTGGATAAATTGAATAGAATAATGTGAATAATTAGGGGATGAGATTAATAAATCTAATGGTCGTGTCTTAATGAATGAACTAAAATAAGAATTAACTAAGTTAAGAAGGATTAATTTTCTAAGGGGTAAAAACTTGGAAATGGGGCTATATTTCTTAGTATAAATCTCTTCCTCCACTTTAATAAATTTTGACTCTCTCATTCATAACTCCTCACTAACATTCGACCGGCCATTAAAAGCTCCAGGAAGAACAATAAATTGAAGAAAAAAAATAAGGAATTAAAGCTAGGAAATTATCTCATTCTGTAATTAACTAATTAAGGTGAATAATCATGTTTATCATCTCATTTTCTGTATTGGATCAGTTATAGGTTATACCCGATTCATATTTGTGATTTTGGTTAGGATATAACCATTTAAACCTTTGTTTGGATAAGACTTAGGTGTTTTAAAATGTTAATGGGGGTAATTAACACGTTTTATTCAGTTTTAGTTAAATTTCGAGTTGTATTGATCTTCGTATGCTTTGAAATTTTAATATGTTGAAGTATATGATTTTTGGGAATTTTTCCTTAGTGGTTAACTGAGGTAATTAAATTAATTAAGCATAAGGGCTAAACTGCAATATTGCTTCCACCTTGGTCAAAGCCAGAAGGAATTTGCTTTCAAAAATTGATTTGGGGAAGAAGTATAGTGTTTTACAAAAAAGGTTGATTTTTGTATACTTTTTACTATTCGAAAGCATAGGTGGAAGCCCCTTGACCAATCACATTTAGATAAGCAAGATAAAACATCACTTTCGTAGGCCTAGATTTTCCTCTGACTCCAAAAGCCGCTTTTATCCCTTCATCTAAGTCGAAGGGTAGTCATGGTGATGAAGGGAAGAGGGGCAAAGGGTTAGAGAGCTGCTTCCTTTGATTTCAAATGGAATCAGAACTTGCTTTCAACTGAGACTAAAGGAGATCCTTCAATTCTATAAATTTTATAAAGAAACTAAGTTTTATATACTCAAGGAAGGGCCATGAAGAGGAACTTCAAAAGCTAAAACCTTCAAGAGTTAATGTTTTAAAAGCTTTCCAAAAAGATTTTTATACCCTTCGATAAAGTCAAAGGGAAAGAGGGAGGAAAATCCAAACCTTTCCATTGTTTTTGAAGTAAATTTTTTAATACCTTTCGACAAAGTTGAAGGGTAAACCTTCCGACAAGGTCGAAAGTATACGGTAAACCTTCCGACAAGGTCAGAAGTATACTTTCATAGGGTTGGTTCCAACAACAACAACACTTTATTGTTTTTGAAGGATTTCGAAGAGTCGTTATTTCGGAAGGTTTGATTTCGAAGGTTTTGATTTCGAAAGGTTTGATTTTGAAAGGTTGATTTCAAAAGGTTTATAAATGGTTTTATAAAGGAGGATACCCCAGGCTTTCGACTAGGCCGAAAAGATACTTTCTGACAAGGTCGTAAGGTAGGACCTTTTCGACAAGGTCGAAAGGTATGATTTTGTGATGCTTTCAAAAGGAAGGCTTCCTAAGGGGCTAACTTTGGAGGGCTATTTGCTTTCGAATGGGACTTCATTCGAAGGTTCATAAAAGCATGTTTTTAGCCATTTTTCTTGAGTAAAGTTTTGCTAATTCGAAGGGGCTCCTTCGAAGAGTGATAGCATGAAATACTTAACTTTGTTTGAATATGTAAGGGGGTTCCTTATTTAAATTGAATACTATATTACCTTAGGGAAACCAGGCTGGGTTTAATGTTTTTGATACATAATTTGGGGTTACAAACAGAAATATGCTTTCGAAAATATACATTGGGGCTATAAATGTGTTTTTATTTATTTTAACCTAATTGGGGCTACCAATGGGAATATGTAGGTGGTGTACCTGGGGAAAATAAGTAATCATGGGGATCATGAATTTTTATAAATATTCGTGGGGATCATTATGTTTTAATTTGCCAAGTGATGGGTTCTTGGTTAATCTAGGAAAACCATAGAATGTGTGGTGGATATCCCACATAAAATTTCTAAAGTAAAGAATGTTTTGCCAGAGGTGGTCAGCCTCGGGATTTGGCGCCCAAGGATTCATAGTCATCCTAGGAAAAATATGGAATGTGCGGGGGAAAGCCCACACCATCTTTTATAAAGCAATGTACGATGGATAATCTGCATTTATTTTAAATGGATTTGGGATGGACAGTCTTATTAAATTATGACGGACAGTCATTTTAAAGATTTTAGAGGGGAACTCTAATAAATTGATTTTAGACAGGAAATCAAATAAATTACTTTTAGATGGGATATCTAATAAATGGGTGGATTTGATTCCAATACATATGATTTCTGGCTTTATTTCATATTATGTTAAGACTAATCATTTTGGGTGCAAGTGCATAATAAATGATTTGCATGTTTTATTTTGGATACTAGTGAGGGGAAAACCCGTTCCGCCAAGCGGCGTGGTCTCACTAGATATCTATTTATGATAAGAGATAATAGGGGATTATTCATACCAGTCTTATTATCCGACTCGAATTTTTTGTTTCTCCATAAACTCTTGGGTACTCAAAATTAATTTGAGTAGTATGGAAGTGGAAGACTTTCAGATTCTTGGACGAATAAGCTTTTAGAGACGTGAAGAAGGCAGTATTAGCTATAAAGGAGCTATTTGGTGTATTCCGCTGTGATATACTAAGAACTGTACAGTTCATATTATTAGTTATCTGATCATCATAAGGGGACATCTTCATATGTTGCTCTTATCGTATTTTGTACATGTATATGTGACCTGAACGTGGTTAACGTCTTGGATTATGTAATTAAACCTGAATATTATTCATAAGAAATTAGATATTCTGTTTTATTGAAGTTTAAATTTTTTCATCTTTTTGTGTTCTAGTGTATCAATATTAACTATGCCGCTTTCAATCACCAAGAAATAAAAACTACAGATAACTACCGCATCAACAACGGATAGTTTTGGGCCTCAGAATGCGGGATAATACATATGGCCTCTCCAAATGAAGTCTACTCTCTAAACCAACGGTATTGAACATGTTTTTTTTGAAAATAAGAACATTTAAAATCATTAGTTGGAGACGTAAATCTTATTAATTCAATATCTTCAAAACCATAACTCAAAATCCATCAATTTTATATATTAAACTGACCATTTTGAAATTACCTTCGCAACGGTTATAAATACAACACAAAGTCACCTTTTATTAAAAATTCATTTTTAATTACTTTAGTATTAACAGCGCAAAATTTATGGGTCATTACATTCACGGAAGAAGCTGAAATTGCCAAGTCTCCCATCTAAGGAGCTTCACCTGGAAAAGGTATTTCTCTCGTATCCCCCATATTCGATAAGCTTTAGTTCTCGCTTGAGTTCGTCACTAATATTTACGTCATTGTCTGTGGATGCAAGTCCGTTACTTCCTCCTCCACCACCAGAAACTTTAAGCCTGGGTCCTAGCACTATCTTCACCATGTCAACCTATGTGACTAGATCCAATCATCCAACCTCCTCCCCTAGCTCTGGCCCTGATCCTAATTCATAGAAAATAGGGGCATTGTAAGGGTTGGAAGGGACCATCCAATCACTTGAGGAAGACGTTATAATTACTGGCATGAAAGACTCAAATGACCACATCATGACGGTGAAGAGGCTGAAGGATAAACTATGAGAAAATCAAAAGCAAGCTTGAACCAGGAACCGAGAAATCTTCTACTGGCTCTGATAAGCCAAGCCTTATACCCAAACTCCTTCCTTTGAAAATCAAACCTTCATAAGGTCACGATGCTGGTGATTCTTCGTTATCTTCCAATTCTACCATTAACAAGCCCGAAGACTCTCTCAAGATGATGACTGAAGGAGAAACTACGCCTTCTAAGGGGAGTACTCTAGAAAAAGGAAAGGCTAAGGATGAGAAGGATTCGAAGAAACTCTATGGGAAGGATGATTGTAAGGGAAGTAATGAGTAGAGAAAAAAGAAATAGGCTTCCAATTTAAGTTTTTGTAAAAGTAGCTTCATTGCCTTTTCATGTATTTTAATTTCCCTTTCCTATAGGCTGACATTGTGTGGGAGCGGCCCCCATAAAAAGACTATCTTATATACAATCATTATAATATTTTCATATCTTCACTTTTATTTAATTTGACTATTTACTACCGCTTGAAAAGATAATATAATTACCTGTGATGTTTGATCATTTATATTATGCATACATGTGTCTGTGCAATTTTATTACTTATTGTAGCTCTGTACATGTAAGTAAATTTCTATAATTGCTTAGTTATACTCCAATGCATAGTATATATCTATTTTAACTAAACAAAACTTATTATTCAGTTGGCCATTTTCGTGGATGACCTTGTTTATTCTTAGTCGAGTTCCATCCAGCTGTAAACAAAATTATAGTCAAAGAAGTGTTCAGCTTCTTGTTATTTCCTACCCTTGGGAAACAACATTCGAAGCATCTACCTCTAGATACCATATTTCGATCTCACCCATCACCGAGCATAGATCGAATTCTTCATTGATTTTCATCACTTATCATTGGTCAGGCGTGTCTCATCAGGTTATAAGTGATAGATAGTCCAATCACTCATCGATTGCTATCTATAGGGACTGATGGTTAGGATGCTTATCTCCGAGCTTCGATGTTTAACCTTTCCTATCTCTAAGCATTGATCAAAATAACTCCCCGACCATCGTCGTTTATTCTTAGCTAGGCATGTCCTGCTAAGCCGTATGCATCGTCATGAAAGCCTCGATTATACACCGATTGCTATCTTTGAGAATAAGCATTTTGAGTACCTATCTTTAGGCACTACTCCTGATAACACCTATCTACTGTGTTGATCAAGAATATTCTTTACCTGTCATTTTTTATTATCGGTTGAGCATGTCCAACCGGGATGCAAGCATGGTTATGAAAGTTTGATTACACACCAATTCTTATCTTTGGGAACTAGTGCTTCAGTTGCTTGACTCCGGGCATCCCTTGTTGACATTTCCTATCTTTTGGCATTAGTCAAACTCAAAGAGAAAAGGGTGAATCGTCCAATTGAATCTTGCAAGATTATACTCCTAGGACCCGATCATGGATCAAAGGAGCTAATCGATACCAATCTCTAGGTACTTGATTGCTTTGCTAATCATGCAGTAGGATATTTATGTCACATGAGCATGGTTCCATTGGTTCGAGAAGCAAGATTTATTTATGAACAAAGAAAATGGAAAGTCCTGCCTTATTACACTATCCCAGTTCACTAGGCTATCTTAATTATAGAAAATAAATAAATAAATCTAAGTAAAATAACATCAAAAGTGTCGTTATTCCATGCTAGTAGAATTGGGATCCCATCAACACTTGTTAGGTTGAAAGTTCCATCCCCAAGCTTCTGTTCAATCGCGTAACGACCTTTCAATTCAGACCAAATGCTCCCATACTAGGAAGGACTCATTTCAAGATGAGGTCCCCTACCTTAAAGTTTCTAACCATTGCATTGAAATGTCATGCTACTCTTTTCTAACGATAAACTACCCTCAGTTAGGCCTCTTCTTCTTTCTTGTCAACCAAAATTGTGGGACTCAAGCAAGAGTTCCTTGTTCATCTTAGGGTCATAATGTTTTCTTCGATATAAAGGAATTTCTAGTTCAATTGGGATCATGGCTTCAGCTCCGTAGGCCAGAGCAAATGGAGTGTGTTCGGTCATGGACTTATGGGTCGTTCAGTAAGCCCATGGTGCTAGGCGGTTCATCGACCCAGTTGCCTTTGGCTTTTGTTGGTCGTTTCCTCAGAATGGATTTGATGATTATAATCATCTCATCCACCAAATTATTCTCTTACGGGTATGATACTGCTAAGAAGCTTTTCTAAATCTATGCCGGTTACATAAATCCTTGAACTCAACACTCTCGAATTGAGTTCCATTGCCAGCTATGATTTTCTATAGGACTTCAAACCTACATATGATGTTCTTACTATAAATTTGATCACTTTTTTGTAATGATTGTGGCTAGAGGTTCCGCTTCATCCCAATTTGTGAAGTGGTCCTTATCCAAAGCTACTATAGCGTACTTTGCTCCACTTTCGGCATAGGTAGCACACCGATTATATCAATTTCCTAAACCATAAATAACCATGGGCTAACCATTTTTGTAAGCTCGATAGATGGGGCTTTCAAATTCTTCACCAGCCTCTGGCATCGGTCGCATCATTTGGTGTAATCAGTAACATCTCGGTTAATTGTTGGCCAGAATTATCCATAGCAGAGGACATTCTTTGCTAACGTCTGCCTCTAGTGTGGTCACCGTAACTTTCTTCATGTACTTCCACAAGGATTTTTTATCCTCATCCTCTGTGATAGACCACATCAAGGGAGTAGAGTAGCCTCTCCATTATAACATTTCTTCCTGCATTATAAATCATGGTACTCTATGAAGGAATTTTCTATTATTCATTTCGTCTGTGCAAGGGAATTCCCATTAACAAGTAGTCATTGATTAGAGCCATCCAGGACTTCCTTTCCTCTTCAATCTCCAAAATCATATCGACATCCATTTGGTCGATGCTCAAACGAATTTCTACCTTATGTCTATTCATTTCAAATGAATTTCAAACATATAGTCATTGAATAACTACCTTATGTCTATTCATTTCAAACGAATTTCTACACCTATAAATACATATTTCTTCCACAATTCATCACTCAATATTATTTCTTATCTACTTTGTCTCTCATTCTTCTCACAAACTCAAATATAGCCAATCCTATTCGTAATTTAACCGAGAATCTTGAAGAAACTCTTAATTTATTCAAGAATATTTTTTTGTTCATTCTTCGTAACCAGCGACGCTTAGAGTTGAGTCAAATGCAGATGATCAAGGAGCAAGAAAAGGATGATAATGAAGCACATCCTCCTGTCTCTTTCACCAATGATAATGAGAATTGGGATGCCATTAAAGCAGACCCTATATTTGGAGAAGAAGGATGGGTGGAAGTTCCTTATAATGTTTGATTTTATTTGATTGATTTGTTAGATTTGAATTGTTTGCTTGTATTGATTTGATTTGACTTGATTTGGTTTGGATTGATATTTGGTGTGCAAAACATGTATAAATATGCATTGATATTTATTTATATGATATTTGATTAATTATCATGTCTATCAGTATCATTATCTCTTAATCTATTTATTATATACTCCATTGTATATTTTATTAATGCAGGTACTTTAGTACAAGAATGTTGGGGAGTTATATAGTTTCGAGTTAGTTTTTGTTAATGACAAAGGGGGAGAAGTATAAAATAGGATAGTTAGGCATAGATTAAGGGAGAGTTATTAGTTTTAGGGGGAGTTATTATGATATAACTAATATTTTATAAACAAAGGTTGTCATCATCAAAAAGGGAGAGATTGTTGGTCCTTGAGATGATGGTTTTGATGACAACAACCATAGAATAAGATTATAAAATATAAATACTAAGATTATAGTTTAGATATATATGTCTATGCAGGATTTAACCATGAAGATACAAAGAATGAAGACTGTACAGTATAGAGATTCAAGACCGAAGCTATCAAGATTGAAGACTCATGAGTATCAAGATTATCAAGAGTTCAAGATAAGTAATTTAATCAGGAATTTGGTTAAAACTCCTAGAAAAGCACTAGCATCTTAAAATCCAATTTATTCGTAGAATGGAATCCACTTCGAGCCTGTTAAAGGGATGGAACACTAAGTAGGATGGAACCTATGAAAAATCTAGTGGAACATTGTTTTGTATCCGCTAACTTTTATTCAAAATGTTTTACAAAATTATATCTTGTTTACAAAATGTTTTTAAATCTTCCTTTTAAAAGAATCAAAAACATCTATCTTGGTTTTAATACTTTTAGCTTCAAAATAATCTTTATTTTCAAAATCAAATTATCCTTAGTTTTAAACTATCTTTTAATAATAATATATTTAATTTTTAATATTTATACTTAGATTTAATTATAAAATTATAGTAAAATTTTATATATACCAAAATATTATTCTCTATATTTACTTATGTATTTTAAATATAGTTAAGTATATTTATAAAGTTTAAAATAGTTTTAATATAAGATAGAAGTTATTTTCAAAGAAAAACAAATCACCAAAATTTCCTTTGGCATGTCGACATACTCAAGTACCCCATGTCGACATGGTAGCAGTTGATTTCAAAATTTGAATTTCAAAAGAAGTGTCTATTCGTCATATCCCTTCACGAACGGACGTGGCTGTTGTTCTACTATAAATAGGGGTGGTTTTGAATGAATTTATATTCATATTTTTCTGGTTTCGCTCCTCTTCTTCTTCCACATTTCTTTATACATATTCTTACCATTACTCTACCGAAATCAACGTTGAATCTAACTATATCATTTCTGGTTTGATTCTCTATTACTATCTCAACAAGATCTTAGTGCTATGCAGAGTTATAGACTTCTTTGTAATCAATTTAGCGAGAAAAGGTGTGATTGTAGCCTTGGAAATCAATCAAGTTAGAAAAGGTGTGATTGTGGCCTTGGAAATCAATCAAGTTAGAAAAGGTGTGATTGTAGCCTAGGAAATCAATTGGGTGAACTTGTTTCCCTTGAAATTAAGTATCTCTACCCAGAGGATTATGAATCTGGAGTGGTGTACCTCGTGGCCTTGAAATCAAGGGTGTAATTGTACAATTGCTTTTGAAAGGAAATCTGTACTTGTGTGTGTGACTGGATGTAGGGTAACTCCGAACCAATATAAAATCTGGTGTGTTCTTTCCTTTATTGCTTTTACTTTATTTCTACATCTGTGTTTGATTTTGTGATCATATCTGTGTCTGAATATTGCATACATTTGTGTTCAAATTAACAAAAAATCAAAAAGATTTAGTAATTTCTTTAAACACTATTCAGGCCCCCCTCTAGTGTTAATCCTAGCCTTGAGATCCATATTTTGCATTTCTCACACAACTTTATTTCATACCTCCACAGCATATTAAACTTTTTGGAAAGATCCTTTATGTTGCTCATTAATAGTTGTGACTTCATAAGCATATCATTGACACATACTTCCATAGTCCGTTGATTTGACTTTCAAACGTTATATTTACCATTTGTGGTAGGTAGCTCAAGTGTTCTTCAAATAAAGGGCATAAATCGATAGTAGTGTAGGACTAAATCTATGATAAAACTCATATGCTACTAACCTAGAACATGCATTACTATTTGATTGTAGCTGAAGTATGCATCCATAAAGGATAACAATTCTTGTCTGGTTGTTGCGTCCATAGGCTGGTCTATCTTTGGCATCGGGAAGCTATTTTTCGAGCATGCTTTATTCAAGTCCACATAGTCGATGCATACCTACCATTTTCTATTTGTCTTCTTAAGCAAGATGGGATTCGATACCCATTCAAGGTATAAGGAATCATGGATAAAGTCGTTCGCCTTAAGCTTATTCACTTCTTCTTTCAATGCAATGGATTGCTCTGGACAATAATGCATCTCTTTTGCTTCATAAGAGGGTATTTTAGGTTCGCATTCAACGTGTAGCACATTATCTCCAGAGATATTCCACACATGTCTACATGTGTCTATGCAAATACATCTTGATTTGATTAAAGAAAACCAACCAACTCCTTTCTTAATTTGGTGCTAAGCTGAGATCCGATCTTAAGGACACAAGTAAGATCGTCCATATCAATCGAGATGTTGATCGTTAGCTTTGCTTGGGCTACCCGCATATCCTCAGGATCCTTCTGAGGCTCCATAGACTTGAAGAATTTGCTTTAGTTCCCGAGCCAAGGCTTATGCACTGATTGCTATGCATCTGTAATCTTGATGCAAAGAGCTTTCTCTACACCTTTTTACTTCTCTTGTTGCTTCACCTCTCCGAGCTCAACAATGTAACATTCATGATATGCACTTTGGTCTTCTTGAATAGCACCCATTCCATTCTCTATTGGAAAATTCATCATTAAGCTCCAAGAAGCTAGTACTACTCTGAAACTGACAAGGGCCGATCGGCTCAAAAAGGCATTGTAAGCCGAAAATTCACCAACAGTAATAAATGTTTGCATCCACATAGTTTTTCATCTCCTTTACCTAACTCCACCAATAGGTCAATAGTCACAACAAGCTCGTTTACCTCTCTGATAAATCCCTAAATCTTAGATTTACTTGGCTTGATATCCTTCAGACTAATTTTCATCTAATTAAAGGTATTCTTGAACGGAATGTTAACCAAGCTTCAATTATCAATTGAACTTGGCATATAGTAACTGGCCTAACAACAATTGTAATTACAAGGGGATTAAGCATTGATGCTTCGATCCCGTCAGACTCTTTATCATGAAATAAGATGTCCATAGGTTGGAGTTTCGTCTTCGACGGCAAACAATTCTCTTATGGTGAATGCATCAAAAAAGTTCTATACCTTCCATTTCACTCCAGCTCTTTTATGTTGGATGAGGTCCTCCAGTTATTATATCAATCATGATCCTACCATCATATTGCTTGGTCCCTCTCCATTGGATCCAGGTCCATCCCTATGGGGCTTTTTCCCTTGAAATCCAGTGTCCTTTCTGCCATCTTGGGGATCTCTCACATACTGTTGCAACTTGTGCACTCGTATTAATTCTTCTATCTTGTCTCTGTTATGACGATACTCGTTGGTATTATCTCCATGAGTATTATTGAAGTGACAATGCTTCCCAAAGTGCCATTCGGCTTCTATTGCCTCCTTTCGAGGAGACTTATATCTTTACGTTCCATCATGGGAACATGTATATTCTTCATAGTGTCGTTCAGAGGAGTATACCCCTATGGTCTCAAATTCTCCTACTACCTATGCCCCGATTTCTCTTCTTCTGACCATTATTATTATTTCCCATATTTATGGCAACATTACCAGTGCTTACAATAGTCTATTTAATAGCTATGTTACTTTGCACAACTTCCTTTGATAGTCCAGTAATAGCCTTTCCAACAACTATATCTGCCTATTACGAGCGCAAATATTGGTTTACCTTTCAATGGAACTCTTCTATGGTGAATGTTTGTTTCATATTTAACCACTTACCAATGTCCGTTTCTAGATGTATTCCCTAGACCAACACCATTAGTACAATATCCTCTTTTGGTTATTCAGTTTGCTACAGTAGTATTGAATCTACTTAAATATCCCTTCAAAGTTTCTCTGGGACCTTAACTGATATTCGACAAGGATATTACGTGCTTTGGTGGAGCAGTGTGGAGCCTGAACTACTCCATAAACTTCTACACTAGTTCATCAAATGTTGATACAGATCTCGGCACGAGTCGAGTGAACAACATTGAAGCTACTCCATCCAAAAAGACAGGAAAACACTACATATAATTGCATATGCTGCTTTGCCACAATCCATGTGCCACCCATACTTTAACAGATGTTGCCTAGGATCCATCATTCCATTATATAATGACATGATAGGCATCACAAACATTTTGGGATATTCCTTTCGTAGAATATTATCTATGAACAAAGTTCTATTGGGTGCAAAACCTCACTCTTCATTCTTCCTCCATAGGTTTTCTTCCATCAACCGATTCATTATATCACTAATACGTTCCTCACAAGCCTGGTGATTTGAGAAATAACTGTTAGGAGCTGCCTGAGTGTTTGACTTTGCAAAAGTTCTCGGTTCGTTGGATGATGCCTAGGCTCGTCTGTCTCTAGGAAATCCACTTTTTTGGATCTTCGGTGATGCCTAGTTAGTTCTATGGTGGTCACTTGAGCATCTGCGCTTTGTACTCCAACATTCTGTCCAACATCGTTGTCACTGTCATCCAAAACATCCTCATTGTCTGACATGTTGACAACAACAGGTGACACAACTCCAATGCCACCATCATTCATGTTGGTATCGACCTGATTCATGTTGGTACCGAGTTCACCAATGTTGGATAATACATATCCACTTCTTCTAATGGTCTTCCTTAAGGCTCCAGTTGTCTTTTCCTTTATTTTTGTTTCTCATTCCTTTTATTCTAATTAGATGTAGATGAATTCTCTTCTTCGAAACCAGAAGGTGGCGCATCTCTCCTGCTTTTTCTAGGCCTTTGGGATTGCTAATTCAATAAGGAAATACCTGCATCCATCTTATCTAGAAGCGCTTTCTGGCTGTCCATCATCCTTTGTTTCAACTCATCCATTATCCCGTCAAACTCCACTTTTGTCACCGTCTCTTTTATGGCAGATGGTTCTGGAAGAGCAGTCATCAATTGGTTAGTCTCTTCATTGTCGTGAAAAGCTTCATATTCTCCGACAACTATAGCTCTAAATCTTCAAGATCTCCTAGGGGCTATTGCTTTAGATATGCAACAACAATATTTTGGTTCTAACATTTGGATTCTCTAATCTAAAGTATTAAGCTAGTTCTACATATGAGAAACTTTTTTCTTAGTTAAAGAACCAAAAATGTTAAGCTAGAAATTGGCACAATGCCTCAATTCGAAGAAAACAAAATAGATTTAGCCTATCAGCAAGAAAACAGTAAACAACACAGAGACTTTATAGTGGTTCGACAAAATTTATGATCTACATCACTTTTGTTTTATTATAGATTGATTCTCATGAGTACAAGAGCTTTGTAATTTGTTTCTCAATTAAGAATAGCAATAGGCTTTCCAATGACAATGGTATATGAAAGATAGAAGATGAAGAAAACATAGGCCAAAAAGTCCTTTGATTGTGGCTTTAGGCTTGATATTTATAAGAGAGTCAACCCCTAAAGTTGTCAGATTATAGAAGACTGGATAAGGATCCAGATCCATGAGAATAGGGAGGAAGATGAAGACTTTTCATTGCATAAACCATGTTGGTATTGACATGAATCATGTCAGTACCAAGATGATTTTCCACATGCCAATCAACAGCTTTTCCTTCACTCTAGTTTGCGTCTTCAAGCATAGAGCATTTTTCCTCTAAATTCTAATTGGTACTGAGATGATTTGCTTTATCCGCTACTCACCCCTTCCTGCAAAGCTTTGGAGTTTTTCACCTACTCCTTCAGAGATGGGTCCTAATACGACCACTTTATAGTTCTATCACTTGATCGCAGTGTAGTGCCTTAAAACAGTAAAAGCCAAACAACTTAATACTGACGTGATTCATGTTGGTACCAAACTCTTTGGCCTATGGAGGTTGATCCTCCTCCTAGGTCCTCCCTATCATCATCTTGAGCTTGCCCCCAAGTTCTCAAACCACTTTGTCTTTGTCTCGATGTATAGATTCACATAAAAGATGCTCGATTCAAATACTGAATAATATATGATATGATATGCACGCATGGTAAAAACATTTTATACTTTAACTTAGATCAATTTTAAACTAGATAATTTAAAAGTAAAATAATCCTTTTTTGAAAATAATTTGTACAAGGGAAAATGTATATAATTATAAGTTAATTATGAATAAAATTTACTTGATAACCCCATTGTTTGATTACTCCTTAAACCATTAGCATTTCTTTGAGAGAAAATTTCTCTAACTCTATAAGCAAATTCCACCATTAAGATATATAATTTATCAAATGGAGAAGAGAAGAAATATTGTATATTTTGAATAGGGGCTTTATGTAACATTCCCGAATTTTGAACAAGTTTAATTTGACAATTAGTTTAATTTTTGGAATCAAATTTTGAATAAATGTAGGTTTTTTCCAAATTTAATCAGATATTTGTACATAAAATTTATTTTAAATTTAATCATGAGATTGAAATTTAAAGAATAAATATCTTAGGAAATAAATTGGATTTAAAAGCTATATTTTTAAAAATAATAAGAAATTGTTTTCTAAATCTTAATATATATAATATGTAGGTATATGACTAGAACTGTAAATATAACATGATGTTAAACAAGGTTAAATAAAAGATTTAAAAATGCTTTTGTCTTATATACTTGAAAATAAATGCAGTTGATAAATTAATACAAAGCTTTGATAAGAATGTATATTTTGAAAGTAAAAATTTGAAATACAATGACACACACACACATATATATATATATGTAAATATAAAATAGATAAACATGTTTCATAAATTTAAGTAAATAAAAACTTGTTTCATCAATTTAAATAAAGTAAGATTTAAAACATGATTTGTAAATTAAAATGAAGTAAGGGATTTAAACACCAACATGCAAATTTTAACAAATGTAAACATTTTATAATGTGAGAAGACATGTGTTACTTAAATTATCATTGTATTTACAAGTGTTAAACTATACAAACAAATTTGCAAAAGCTATTTAAAGAGTTATGTAAAATAAAATAATGGGAAATGTGTATGTGAATAAATAAAGATAAAACAAGGTTTAAAAACAAAAATTTAAATCAAATCAAGAGAAGGTCTAAAACATAAATTTGTTATTTTTAACAAGCGCAAGAAATATGAATATAAGAAACTAACAAATGTAAACATAAAGGCAAGTGGCATTTAGTCCTCTCTTAAAATTAAAATTTTATTTACATATATTAAAAGAAATTCATAATGTTTTTACATAAGAATTAATAAATTAGGTTAAAGGCCATATTTAACATTTAAATAAAAAGAAAAATACTTAAATACAAGTGTTAACATATTAAGGACTTATAATAACATGTGTTAGCTAATAAATTAAGATATATGACAAGTGTCATTCCATTATTTATTTTTATTTTTATTTTCCTTTAATTTTAATAAAAATTCTAGTAAACATTTTATAAACTCTTATCTCCTCACTTTCAAAGAAACTCAACATTGTAAAACTATCTTTCACAAACCAGAAATTCTCATGGATTAAAACCTGAATACTTCCTCAAGCAAGATGATCAAAACAGCTCAAATCTAAATCTATAAATTCATTTTCAAGTAATCACTTCCTCAAAAACAATTCAACTTTGTAACCATTTCCTCTCAAGTCTGTAACTCTCTCAAACAAGCCTGTAAACTGAGATGTATTATCATATCTTCAACCTGGAAACAAGAAAATAAAATGAAAAGAGAAAGAAAAATAAAATTAGACAACTACAAGAACCTGTAAACCAAACCAGTGCAAAAGAAGATCAAATCTGGAAAATTTAAAGAAAGCAAGCACAAATTCAACTGCGCCAAAGGTCAAAGCAAAAATTTTTAAAACCTGAGATCAAATTCATAATGCAACCCAGTACAACTCAGCATGAATCAACAAAACAAGTTTCAGTTTGAATCAAAATTTCCTAATTCATGTTCTCTGCTTTGTCAAAACAGACAGGTGACCAAACTTCACTTTCTTTGTTTTGAATTGCCTATGAGTAAATACTTTTCTTAAAGATTTAAGTAAAGTAAATCTGTTGCATGTGAATTGTTTAGCTTGTATTATGCTTGCATGTCTATATATATAATGATTCCACTTCAAAAAAAAAATCAAAGAACCCCAGTTTTAAACCTCTGTAAATATCCTACATCCTGAAAATAACAAAATTTACAAGTTTAAAACAATTGTTTGATGAATCTGATGCATTGCTGTAATTCTTGAATCCATTATGTGATGCTTGAATGTTTGTTTAGGTATGAAATTGAAAGTATATATGTGAATATGTGTTTATGCATATATATGCGACTGTACATATAAAGTTACCTCTCTGTTGTAAAATGAACAGCAGGATTTCTTACAAAAAAATTCAAATCTAAATATACAAGCTGTTTTAAATCTTAACCTTTAAAGAGAAATTGTTAAGGATACTTAAAATTCGAATTTTAAAAAAATATTTCTAGATAAAAACAGTTGGTAAAAATTCCAGAAAAAGAAAATGTCAGTGATGACCAACCTAAAGTAGAAAAATCAAGTAATTTAACTTTGGGTTTTGATTTTATGAACAAATTTGTATTTCAGAATCATGATTTTTGATAATAAATTTAGAATTTTTAGGTTGATATTTGATGAGGAAAACCAAGTTGAAATGAAAATGGATTTCTTGCAAATTAAGGTGATCACGTGAGCTAGGGGAGTCGTCGCCGCTACTGGAGGTAGATTGACGATGCACGGTCTCGGGAAAAATGGCCGGGGGTGTTCTCGATGTATGTGGAGGCCCGTGACCTAGAATTAGGGTTTAATGACCTTACTTAGTCAACGTTGGGTTTAGAGAGTTTGCGTCGTCAACAGGAAATTCTGGGCGATCGCGATAGGGGAAGGTGGATCGTCGAAGTGTGGCGAACTTCGGCTAGGTTCACGGCGGTTCTGGGGTCGTGGTGGGCGAATACGAATGGTTTACTGGCGATTGGTTTTGTTTCAGTGTGAGCCGAAATTTCCAAATTTCGATCGACGGCGAAATCAGGTGAATTAGGTGGTCGGAGTTGTTGTTGGGGTCGTAGGTGACTTGTTGGGGACTCGACGACGACCAGTGATGGTCGAAGTAAAGGTGCACGTGCACGGTTCGTATTGGTGCACCTGGGTTTGAAGCAGTATTTGGAGGAAGACGAAGACGAAGGGGAACTCAAGGGTGGTGACTCGGGGAATTCGTGGATTTTCTCGAAGCATACTGGGTCGCGCATGGCTCGAAATCGTACTCGAAGGAATGTCAATCGTGGCTCAGGTTTTTTTATATTGGGTTTCTTATGATAAGGTTCCCAGGTTTTCAAATTGCAAGAGAAACATGTTTTTTCCAGGTTTTGGAGCCGTAGTAAAACGAATTTTAAATCATTTCTTAGTCAATGACAATAAAAGTTTTATACTAAAATATAGAATAAGTTAAGGCCTTTTATAAATTAAGCTAAAATGTTTAATGCCTGATTGTTTAAAATAAATTCATAAGTTTATTTAATTTAAAAGATAATGGTTTTAAATCAACTTAAAGGATTTTAAGTTAGTTCATATGATAACTAAATTTTCAAGGATTATTTAAATAAAACTTTAAAGGGATAAATAGTTTATTTTAAAACGATGTTTTGATTATGGGTGAACATAAAGGTTTAAAATTGAATTATTTGATTTATTTATGAAGATGATTAAGAAATGATGATAAATTGTGGAGTAGTTAATCAATATAATTAATTAAGCACAATTAATAAAAGGATAATCATTTAATGATTTAACGATGATCTATTGAGGGGTTAGGTAATTGATTAAAGATAATTAATTAAAGGATAATTGAATAATTAAAGGTTAATTATTTAAAATAAAAGAGTTAATTATCTAATGATTTAAGATTGATTAGTTTGTAAATCAAATTTGATTTAAATTAATTAGTAAAGGTTAATTAATTCATTAATTTAGATTGATTAATTCATAGTTAAAGAATTAATTAATTAATTTATTGAGGTTAATTAATAAATAATTAAAGGATAATTAATTAACATAAACTGTAATTAATCAACGTGAATCAACCAGAATTAGTGATTAATCTGGTTCTACTTAATCAAATGATCAATTAACCTTATCATGGATATCTTCTATTGAATGCTGTGAATTGCTTTGATGTGTAATGCTTTGTGATTTGAATTGTTTAAATTCAAGCTGTGATGGATGTAAATTATTTGTTCATAATGCATTCATATTTTTCTATCTATGATCCTATGTATATAGATAAGCGTTATAGGATATACCGCTTATCGATATTGTTATGATTGAATCTATGGCGTGATTGATGTTGTTGCACCATTGTCTAAAACCCCTGGACCACACTATACATACACAAATATGGATTGCACGTGGAAATCGGTTAAGTCACAGATTTTTAAAATAGTTTTAAATTTGAATTTTAAATCCAAATGGTTTTGGAAATGGTTTGGGTTTAAAGTGAAAAACTTTTAAAAAGGTGTTTTAAAAATGAAAGTTATTTTGAATAACTTAATAAAGATTTGAAATTTGAATAATTTGGTTTAAATTAGAATTCAATATCTGAAATTGAATTCTATGTTTGGTATTTATGACATAAAAAGGTTATACAAACTATAAATGTGTTTATATGGGTTTTTTTAAAAACCATTTTAAAAGTATGGTTTTGAGAATTTGAATTTAACCCAAGTATATATTTGAAAGGCCTTAACTCGTGCAAATATAATCGGATTTTCTGAAATGGAAACAAGTGACTTTAAAAATAATAGCTTTTATATAAGGAAAGAATTTCCAAATTATGATGAAAAGATTTCAAGTTTTGAAATAGAATGGTTTTGAAAGTTATGAATGAATTTTTGGAAATGATTTTTGAAAGCTATGAATTGGATCTTTGATTGGATAAGTTAATCCAATTTGAAGGGAAATCATTTTGAAAGGCTATGAATGAATCTTTGTTAAAGATTGGCGAAGTTTATTTTCAAATTGAAAGGGATCTGAAAAACATATCTTTTGTATAAAGGATTTGAATTGAAAGATATTAATGAATCTTTGTGGAAGATTGGTAAACTTTGTGAACTGTGTGAAGTGAATCTTTTGTTCAAAAAGATTTGTAAATGGTAATTTGTTTAACCATTTGAAAGAAAAGTTTTGCGTAATAAGTTGCGACTTAACTGAGATCCCATATCTATATGTTTTTAAATATTGCACTCATTATTCGGTTTAGCTGGGAGAGGACCTTGTGTCGTATAACCCATTCCGAATAATGATACGACCTTATGGATAGCAATTGAAGACTGGTGGTGAAGACTGGATATTTTCGAAAACGGAAGGATTTCTTGTTGAATGTCTTTGCATCGGCTGATCCCCGGTATAGAGATTTGAGCACCCATTGTGATGGGAAGTCCGGACGTGATTAGAAATTATCCGGATTTGCAAGGGCTTCTTTGGAAGGGCCTTCGGTTCTGTTCGAACCCAGAAAAGACTTGTATGGATGTGTGTCTGACGTTACACTTTGAGATTTAAAGATGGTTTCTATCAAATACATTTCTGTTTGGTGGCGGAGATTTATTCTCTTAGCTTAGCACCCTTCTCTGAGACGTATGAGCTCAGAGGTTATGTAGTTGATGGTTACTAGTGATACATTCCCAATTTGGTAATGTGGCATACGAAGTGCTGCTGATCATTTGTTGATCAAAGCATGGCTTTGTGAAAAAGCGTAGCTTTGTGGACGAGACTGCATCAGGACCTCACACCCCGGAAATGGTCGAAACAGGAAAGATGCAGCAAGGTTTCAGGGGTCGCGCCCCTAGGGTATGTCCATTTCTTCTGGATAGAGGTGATATCATGGTATGGAGCCCAGATATTTAACCTATGTGGTTACTGCAAATACATTGCTTTGTGGTTGTTGGTATCGAGCGCTCGGATAAAGGTTGGTTACGACCGGGGATGGAATATCTTAGGTGATAATCCCGGGAAGGGGGTACACCGGCCTTGTGTTGGCAGAGAACCGAGGGATGGTTCTCGGGGCGTCCCTCCAGAGGCGTTCCCATGTAGCAATAGGAAGTTCCTTAGCCTGACCATTTGTTGGAAATCCATTCATCCAATACGCGCCTTGTACGGTTTTAGTTGTATTACCCGCCATCTACTTGTGGTGGCGCCCCACTGTTTGGATGGTAGCTATAGTAGGCATAGTTCGAAATGTCTATGCCGGCTAAGATTAATATTATACTTTCGAAATGTTTTCCACTATGCACTAATAATAATATCAAAATGGTTTTCGCGTATCAAGCATGTTTGACTATCATAAGGAGAAATCTCCTCTAATTCTGCGTTTGCATGGTGTGTGTGGCGGGAGGCCTTATGGTGGTTTCATTTTTCAAAAAGCATTGTGGATTTCAAATTTAAATTCTTTTGTTTGTTTTTAAAGATAAAATGTTTTTGTTTACTCATACCAGTCCCATGACTGACCCGGAGTTTATTGTTCCTTTCCTAAACTCTGGGTGCCCACAATTTTCCACACGGGCAGTCTGGAGTTGAGGTTTTCAGATAGTCAGATAGTCGATATCAATTTGACACCCTTCAGCATTCTCTTTAGAGTTCTTTGGAGTCTTCGGATTCACGGACAAGATTTGCTTAGCTTGGTGAAACGTGATGGTGATTCGAGCTAGTGGGTTGGAGTTTTGGCTTTGAGCATTGGATTGGAGTTGCAGTTTGGTCATTGAAGTTATCTCTTTTGCTATTCGTTTTTCGCTGTTGTTTATTGTCTCTGATATTCTTGTATCATTTTGATATCATTGTTGTATCATTAGATATTGTATTCATTGGAGTTGTATATGATATTCATTCTTTTCTTCCGCTGTGTTGTTATACTTGATGTGTTATAAGCTCCGGTGAACCACATTCGACGTTTGGATCTGCGGCATTTGGATATGAGTATCGTATTCGGTGCTGATTTTCGAAAGTAGAGTCAGGGTCGTTTCACTTTAAGTTTATTTATAGCATTAATATGCTATATAGATATCTCACCAAGATACGGTTTCAAGGGATTGCCCATTATAAATGAGAACTCGTCTCATTTAAACAATTAAATATATTTAAGTAGTCCATCTCCATACATAGTTTTGCCCACTCAATTTTGAAACTTATAACGAAAATAGATTATTTATTTATAGTTTTTAATTATCAAATTGGCTTAATAAACAATTAAATAAATATTTACAATTTATATATTTTTTAATTGATTTTAAGTCCCTAACGATAAAAATAAATAAAATAATAAAATAATAAATATAACCATTATATTAGTTATACATATTAGTTTATGAAAAATTTAAATGATTTCACTAATTTATTTTTGATAGAAAGTTGATAGTTATGGTTGTGCGGCTCCTAGTTGTAAACTCAGCCCTCAGTAATATTTAAACAGTTTAGATGTCAAAGCATGTATGGAATTTGCTAAAGCATAGTAGTGGGCATAAATTTAGTTTTTCTTGATTATCTAGGAGAAATCCAACTTCTTTTCTTTTATATCAACACCCTTAACCAATGATATATTGCTCATGTTTTCTCTTCGTCATCACTGTATCAAAAAGATATCCACGGCTAGATGAATGATCAAAACTCTAATAATATCCATAGTTAATTGCAAAGTACAACATTAAAGTATGTGGTTCAATTCGATAACATTTGTCGATTAACCGATTTCTAGTCAGAGACTTTGACTTTATTTTGACTACCAGTTATGATGATACTAACCTTCTATTCAGAGAAGATGAATCTCTCTTTAATAGCGTTTGGTTCTATTTATACCTAACTATGGCTATGATAATCATGATCATGTGATTAACCATAATAAAAGTATAATTAGGTACTTAATATTTACAATATTCTCAAGTCAAAAGGCTAATGCACATTATCTCATAAGATCTTTTATTTGTCTATAAAGTTACATATAGAAGACTCTTGGTGTTGTAGATAATCACATGTAAAAAATATTAGAACGATATCGGTCCGCAGCAAGTTAGTTAAGGAATTTCAAAGAATAATCTCTATTTGGATCATAGTGGGCTTATGAAGTCTAATGGTTATATTAAATCCTATTTTATTTAATTTTTTTTCATTTAATTAATTAATGAGGTAATTAAAAGTTGTAATATCCAGTTTATGAGTATATCATTACATACTCTAATGTGTATAAAGTGCATTTGCAACATAATAATGTGTACACAATTAATGCATACATAGATAGACGTTGGGATTTGCATCTATACTGTATGCATTGGCCATTCGTATATGCATTAGCTATCTCAAGATATTATTAAAAAATACAAACATATATATATATATAGGTATATATGTATGCATATGTATATCTTTTGTGCGCATGTGTTATTTCAAATATTTTTTCTTATTTCAACCAAATCAATATAATTTAAGTTCAAATTCAATATCTGAAATACCTAACTTTTACGTGGAAAAATATTCTAAAGTTTAAATCTTGATTTATAAAAATCAATTAAAATATCTTTCAATCGATTAAAATTAAAATTTTATATTACAAATATATTTTAGCATCGTCGAAAATATTTTTTTGAATGCAAAAACTATTTAAAATACATAAAATAATCAAAGTATATAATTTAAATGAAATTGAATATTAAAATATTTTATACTACTTCATTCTTTTCAACCGTATTTTTTAAAAATAAAAATCTAAATCTAGTTAATAAATTTTTAATAAATTGAATATTTACATACATATACATTAATTTAAAATTTGTTAAAATCATTAAATATGGTGTAATAATATATATAAGTGTGTGTATTCAGAATTTTTTATAAAGCCGAAACATATTTTACACATACACACATATATATACTTACACACACACACATATATTTTATGAACACTATTAAATATATATTAAATATATAATATATGTATTTGTATAATTATAAATAGTAAGTAACATAGATTGAATGATTAAAAACAATTATAAAATTTAAAATAATATGAATTAAATATCATGAACGAAATGCAATATTTCAATCATATTTTTATTTTAGAGGATTAAATAATAACTTGGTTTATATAAACAAACTAATGTGATTTAATGACAAATAAAAGGAAGACAACCACTGTGAATACAAAATTGTTATCTAATCTGTATAAATTACATGATGAGTATGATATAAAATATAAATGAGAATTAATACCTTAAGGATGCAACCTTTGAACTATGATACCCCGTAAAATCAGCCCTAATCAGATAAGTATATTAAGAGAAATTTAATTAATTAAGGCAGTGATAAGAATGGGAATTTTACAAAAGTTGGAATTTGACCATGAAAGTTATTCCATTTCGTTCATGGTGAAATTCTGATCTGTTTCCATATATAATATGCTAAAAGTGGAGCTCGAACGAGGTTGTTATGAGCATTTAAAGTTTTTAGATTTAAAGTAATTTCATTCAAGTTCAAATTCAAATTCAAATGAGTATTTAAATTTAAAGTTTGAATTTCAAAAGTTAAGTGTGATTAAGCTTGGAGGGTATGTAAACATTAAAATTAACAATTATTATTAAGAGTTAATTAAGAAATATAATCGATTAAAAGCAACGAAAATAAATACGTTCCCAGAATAAAGGGGAGAGATCGACCCCCAACCTCTACCAGTCGATAACGGTTGACTGGGGCTATAGGGGAGGTCGACCGCTCCTATCAATGGAGGCTCGGGTTTTGTTGTGTTGTATATTCCAAATTTATCCGTTTTTAACAAGTTTTCATCGTATAACTCTGGTGCATTTCAACCACTATAAATAATATCCTAAACTCCTTACTTTTATTCATAATTATTTTGAAAATATCAGCGAATCTCTATCAGTTTATCTCTTCTTAGATTTAGAAAACTCTATTAGGGTTTCAGGTAAGATATCCTAATCAATCTTTGTTTATTATTTAATTTCTAAACCTCTTCTCCTCCAACCTTTCTGAATCTAATATATATACAAATCCCTTATAATATATATATATATATATATATATATATATATATCAAAAAGAAGTGATTTGAAGGAGATTATAATGGGCAT
Source organism: Allium cepa (assembly GCA_030765085.1). Lineage (NCBI taxonomy): Eukaryota > Viridiplantae > Streptophyta > Magnoliopsida > Asparagales > Amaryllidaceae > Allium > Allium cepa. The sequence continues at coordinate 227,740,927 of CM060932.1, read as the reverse complement.
TGTGAATCCAAAGAGAAGCAAAGCTAAGGGCATACTATAAGTGGAAACTTTAGTATTTTTATTTCAGTAATTGATTAGTGCATATATATGGATTTGAATATGCTCTAGGGATTTTGGCATTATGAAAACAGAATAGATAAAATCCCTCAAAATTCCTTTTTATGAGATTCTCAATTATTTATGTAAATTTGATGGAATTTATACTGTTTCTGCAATTTTCGATAATTTCATAGTCTATTCTGCTTCTCCTCATTCTTTGATTCAAATTGTGAGTTTTTAGTAATAAAATAAGGGTTTAGAGTACGAATTCTATTAGTAGTTTACACCACTTATTCCACACAAAATTCCTTCGTTTATTGAGGAATTGAATAGAATATGAAGTTATAATTGCAATTCCTATTGTTTAGGATATTCCTATTAATTAATGTTATAAATTGGGTTTCCCTTTCTATTTACAAGTCTATTTACTGTAGTATTGGTTATGGATATTTGGTCATTGTTAGGAATATTAGAATCCATTACTAGGATATTGAAATCTTTGAAATTTGAAGGAAAAGGACTTGTATTAGTATTATGGTTAAAAGAATTGACATTTAAAGCTAGTTTAGGGCGTCCAAACCACACGTCTAATACACGCTTAGAATTTATTAGGCGTGTATATATATTATTTCTATCACGTAATAAACATATAATTATAGCATACAATTGCATGGTTAATTAGGTATTAATTGTCATTAATTCCCCTTTAGGAAGGCAATTGATATTTTAAGGCGTAATAAGGAAGATCCCTTATATGGTCTTATTATGAAATGGTGAGATATGTATTAAATTTAAATTATGGCTAAGTCATAGGGATGCGGGTCAGTAGTGTTACACGATAGAAGTCTGCCTTTCACTTGAGGCCACCAACAGTTGTGTACACTTCATATTGACGTGAGACGTCTTTTATGATAAATATTTATGATGACGTGAGATTAGTCCTAAATTCTATAGGGTAAACCTACCCGCATAATCTGACTTCCGGTTCCTACGAGTAGTCGGACTAATGTGAGACGTCATTATGAGTATGGGTCATAATACGAAGGGCCTGCTTTGGGGTCTTAAGGTATTAATGGTCGTTTGAGGACCTGCCTCTTTTTCTTAAATGAAATATTAATGGCTAAGGGGTTAATTATTAGGCATATTAGGTGGAATCTCGATAGAGATCCACTTCAGGATATGGTATTAAGTAACTAATTGAGGCTCTATCTTTCCATAAAGAATTATTAAATGGCTCGAGAGGTTCTATATAATATCAGCTAGATAGTTACCATTGAGGAGTCCGCCTTGGGAATATATATTAAATGATAGGGTCTACCTCAATTGAGGTCTTCAATGGTCAGAGCCTGCCTATCTTCCAATAAAAGGTATTAAGTGGCTTGTGTACTATCTCTCGCATTGTTAGATATTTATGACGTAGGATTTGGTTATAAGATCTAGAAATATGCTTCGGGAATGGAAGGCATTAAGTTGTTGATTATGGACCCGCCTTTTTTACTTATAAGAAGTATTATATAGTTTTATGTACATAGACATATTCTAATTCTGAAATATATTGCCCAGGTACTGAAATGGTAAGATCGAAGTTTTTATTTAACAGATGTTTGTTGTTATGACTCCTTGCTCATTACGACAAAGGTTAAGTACGGAGTGATGAAGGTGACAATGCTTGAACTTGGAGTGGCTAAAGCTTGTCGTAGCTATTATTATCTTTTATGATATTTTATGTTAAACCCTGTATGTGGACAAATGATGTAACAGATCTTATGTGAGAGTTTTATGATGTATTGTATTATGACATTTCAAATGGATTTGAAATAAATAGGTATAATTTGCTATTATATTTTATTCCATCTGCTGTGAGTTCTAAAAGAATAGTTATTACTCTATAATGTTACTTCTTTCCCATCAAACAATCAACCTTACAATGCATCTAAGTTTCGATAGGCTGGGTTAAAATTTAGACCTGTTCTAAGGTGGGTTGTCACATTTTGTATCAAAGCCTAAGTTACCCGATCAATGGGGAAAGGTATATGTATGAGTGGAATATTGGTTATTTTTGAAAATATTTTTTAGAAACCTTACTAAATATATATAATTATACGCTTGACTCTATAAATTCTGACTATAAAAGTAGGTGCTACAATATTTCGAAAGGATGGATGAAGCAACTATGAGTTTGTAACGATCCACCTTTTTTGGATAGTTCAAATCGATAATAAACCACACATGTCGGACTCAAACCATTCAAAAGGGAGGATTATTAATGGGGTACATATGAAAATAAAAGAAATGAATGAAAGAAAAATACAGAATCTCATAGTAGAACGACAAAATATAATAATCAAATAAACAGTTCATGAAGCTGTTTTATAAATATTATTTGATTACACTTTTACAATTCAAATCAGAGTTATACGTACATCAGAAATTAACAAATAATGCAGTGGAACACATGATGTAGTTGAATAGTTATAATAAATAGTAGAATCATCTCCGTCTTCATCCTCCAAAATAAAATGGTCTTCAATACACTGAAAATACTTAGGCTGACTTGAGCGTAAAGGAAAATAATACACTCGAGTCAAAAATAAAATTCTTATGCAAATTAAATCAAAATTAGATGTAATAAGGAATGCAGATAACTACATTTTTGAAGGTTCAAATTTCCAAAAATGTTATTTTTTCCATATTCAAAATACAATAGATTTCAAGTAGATCCATTCAAGTAACTTAAAAATTCATAGAACAATTCCCAATTAAATTTCATAGTTCAAGAGATTTGATTTAGAAAATGTTCCAAAGTTTCAACATTCATTTTTATGGAAACTTTCAAATGTTTCAAAATTTAATTTTGAAAATTTTCAAATAAGGCAACGACGGTTTATTTCTCAAAAATCAATTTTATGGTTCAAATAGTAAATCTAAACATACTAGTTTTGTTCCTCTCATGTAAATACATGAAATTCATGGGTTTATATCTTTATTCAGTGTTTAAGTAATCAATATGAAAATTTATACGATTACAACAAACTATAGGGTGATAACAAGGATATATCAAAATAAATGAACAAATACACATTCAATCACAATATCATCCATCACAACACATAATCAACATTCAAATAATTCAATTCAATAATTCAACCAATTCAATAACATGTCACAATAATTATTAGTCATCACATACTGAAATTTAATTATTCAAATTAAATATCAATAAAAATTCCAAACCAACAATAAAAAATTTATCACCATATGATCTGGTTTAAATTGCAATAAAATTTTAGTATTTCGTGAGAGAGTTTAAACACTAACCTTCTGGATTTCCCTTTTCTAGTCAGATTTGGATCCGCTACTACTTCCTCCTTTTGATTTGTTTCCTTACTACCTTAATCTTTTTTAGAATGTTTTGGAAGAGACAAAGAAGTTTGTATAGATCTAGATTTGACGAAAAAGATTTGGAAAAAGAAGAATGTTTGGAAAAGAAGAAGAAAATTTAAAGAAGATGAAGAATTGAAAAAGAAAAGGAAGCTTTGAAAAAGAAGAAGAAAAAAAGAACAAAAATGAAGCAAAAAAAAAGAGAAGAAGAAGATTCAAAGAAGAAAAAAAATGAAAAAGGAAGGAGGAAGGTGAAGATTGAAAAGAAATGAGATGGAAATTTTATTTGGAAAAATGAAGCTACAGAAGATGAGATTAGAAAATGAAATGAGGCTACAGGGTGAAGATGGAAACAAATGAAAAGGTAATAAGGTATATATAAACAAACTAGGAATTGAAATAAAGTAATAATATGAATAGCCCTAAAAAATAGTATTGAAAGATGTGAACTAAAGGAATAAATGTATCAACAAAGATAAAAATAAATGTTCCATTTTAAATATGAAGCTTCAGGAGAAAGAATTGCCAATGAAAGAAAGCAACAAGAACTAATGATGCATAAGCAAAATAAACTTCAGAAACAGAGAATAATAAATGCTAATTAGATGGCATGAATACTAATTTGGATGTTCACATTAAAAATGAAAAAACAGAAAAGGTAAAAAGAAACTTCAGGTAAAGCATTTGAAAGGATAAAATGAAAAAAGGAGACACAAATAAAAAGAATGTGGAAATTATAAAATATAAATAAATCAAATGAAGCAACTATTAATTAATAAGAAATGAATGAGTAGTCTAATAATTAAATGGATGCTCAAGTGGAGGCTATGCCGAGAACTTGAAAATGAAAAGAGAGAGAATGTGCAATGCCCCACCCCAAGACCCACCTTAGCAAAGAGAAGTAACAAGTAATTTCATCTACTAAAGCGGAGAATATGGCCAGTTGAGGGCGACCATCTATAATTTTGTCTTAAACATCTACTGAATAAGTCAATAAATGCAATATAATTTTTTCTTTTCGATTAAAGTGGATCGACATACCCAATAAATGCTTAATCCAAAACTATAGGTGGCTAACGGATCCATCAGAACAAAATACAATAACTAAATGTAAAGCTCATCACATAACAGTAATCAACATCATATATATACATATACACTGATGTATGTTTAGTACAATACAATATGAATACAATAAAGGTGGTGCTCGACCACACCATATACGTCGAATCAAACATCAGAGTATGCGGAAGAAATAAACTACTCAAGCGATAGACAAGCTAATGTCTAACATCAACTTCAAGCTATGCCCAATAGATGATACATGAAACAACTTGGTCTGACCCGAGTATAAATACACGGGTCAGTCTAGCTACACATATAAGTCAATATCGATAATATAAAGCAGAATCGATATAGTGATACTTCTTCTCTAATGAGGAGAAGGATTAGATAACTCATAGCTTAATCCTTAAGTAACAAACGCTACCTAATTGACTAAATACCTCGAAAGAGGTAGCTTAACTCAATACTCAAATAAAACACAAGTGCCTCATATCATCAGCGATAATCCATAATGAACCTAAATCAACTCATATAAAAATCAAGCAAAACTTAAATGGTTCGATGAACCATTACTCCAAAAAGGAGAAAACTCATCTCAATCACAAATAGAAGTCGTGAAAGGAACACAAGATAACTCCATAAGAATGTGAGATCTCAAACTCATAAGTAAGCCAAGACGGCTAAATCTCACACATACATCTCAGTTTTAAAAGCTCACGAAACTCGATACGAATTCAAACTCATAAAATCTCAAACTCAATAAAGAATTCGATGCATTTCAAAACTTAGAAAATCTTAACACTATTGCACCAAAGACGGAAAACTCAAAAAACCCGAATTTGCCAGATCCCTGATTACAATGCCGAAGCAATGCTGCACGTGCTAATATTATATGGTCGAAGCCTTAGACAAGGTGGCTAACACCTCCCAAAGCAGTTTGTCCTCGTGATAAGGTCGCTGACACCTTTCCAAGCCATTTTTCCAGCCCTAACAAGGTCTCTAACACCTCCCAAAGTAGTTCGTCCTCATGACAAGGTCGCTAACACCTTTCAAAGAAGTTTTGCTAGGTAAACATCGTGAATGTGTCACAAACTCACAGACAGAAACCCGAAAAGTGTTAGCGTGTGTCCCATACCACACGTTCGCACTTAGCGGTTTACTAGCCGCTAGTCGATGCCACACTAGGAACATCATAAAACTCAGAAAATCATGTCTTGCCTCGTCTCATTTGGAAAGTGATAAAAAGACACCATACGCGTCTCATCTTATCTACAAGTATTAAATGGTATTGTAACTTGTCTCATCTTCTCGACAAGTAAAAACATCGTGATGGTTCCTCATAAACCATAAAACTCAAAATATGAAATCATATACTCGAGACTTGCCTTATATCATTGGCAAGTAAATAAAACATCATGATGGTTCTCATCGACTATACTCCTACATAGGAGATCTCAAACCGTACTACTTGCCAAATATTGGCCATCTTAAACAATTCTAATAAATAGGAATTATAAAACTCAAAATAAGCCGTAAAATGGCAAAACATCTCAAAATCAATAATCTCAAATAGCTTCGATCGTACAAGTTCAGAATTAGCCGAAATAGTAAACGCACATGTCACATACCACGTATTTTACTAAATTGTTTAATTCTCTTTCTCGTACGTTCGAATAGAGTAAAATTATATGTTTTATATATAACAGTTTACTAGAGAAAACAAACTTCTAAATTTTTTTTTCAAAAAGATTAATAAAAACCAATATTTGAAATTCCTTTATTATAGGAAATAAATAGATTTTATATTAGAAAAATAATTTTAAAATGCTATATAATAATAATTTGAAATTTACATTTATTTCAAAAATCACTTCAAAAATGGTTTAGTGAAAACCGTGCTTGGAAACAATGAAAAACAAGAAAGATAACTCAAGACCGATAACTTGAGGTCAATACGAATTCAATTCAAATTTAACCCTAAATCAATACAAATTCTATTTAAATTTAAATTTCAAATTCATCAAACATCGGTAGCCTATTGATAGGCATCATAGCTCTCAAAACATCTCAAAGTAACATCAAAATTGAATAAGAATGAGAGCAAAAAATAAACTAATACAATTCTCGGATCAATAATTGTTATTGCTGTCGTTTTGCTCTCGTAACAGCAAAAAACAAATACGGTTTTGACCAAGCAAACCTGAAAATTTAAAGAAACACAAAATATGAAACTTTTATTACAAAGTTTAAGCTTTCCGGAACATCTAAGATTATTGAATTTGGATAAGAAATGAAAAGGTTATGATAAAAATAATTCAGGGGTCTTAATTGCAATACCTCTATCATTTTGGTCTTGGGATAGCAAAAATCAAATAGATTTTTGACCAAACTAACGTCAAAATTTAAGAAAACTCAAAACATGAAACTTATAGTATATCATCTGTGCTTTTTTGAACATCAAAAATTATCAAATTCCAATCAAAAACAAGAAAGTTATGGCCAATTTTAGTTTTAGGTTTCAATTCTAAAAATCGACAGTGCGGAGCATGTATCTCAGTTTCAAACCCAATTTCGACCCTTTAAATCACAGAATTTGCAGAAGCTTACAACATGAAAGTTGTAGCATAAAGTTTAGTCTTTCCAAAATTTTAAATTTTATCTATATCCGATAAGAAATGACAAAGTTATGCTTAAATTACTAACAATATTTAGCACATAAATTTGACAAGGCAGAGACTATTACTTTGTTAAAAACCCGATTTTGACCAATCAGTTTTCAAAATATGAGAAAGTAGTTAAAAAAAGTTCTTTTTTAGAAAATTATCTTTTTTCTGCAAAATGAATCAACACAATTGGATTTATCAATCAAAAGTTATGTCCATTTTACTCTTAGGTATTAACTTAGAAATTTTTTATATGGCTGTGCTATAACATTAGTTTCATACTCAATTTCAACCAATTTAACTATATAATTTAGAAATATTATTAAATAAAAACTTGTAGCTAATTGAAAGAACTTTCTACCACAAAAAGAATGAGTCAATTTGGATTATTCTACCATATATTATCGTTGTTTTACTGCAGCGACTTTTTTTATCAAATTTTCAGCAAACAATAACACAATAATCACACAAGTTGTCTACCAAATTGCATACAATTAAATCAAAAATCATTCAAACAATAATGTGAAGTAAACAAAGATTTAGAAATAGGTATGTGAGTGATTAACTCACCTCTATCCTTTAATTCAACAATCGAGATTATCACTTGAGCCTAAATTTCCAAACTAGCAAACCCTAAACAAAAAAATCAATCCAAAATATACCTAAAATCCCTAATTTAGTTTACCGTAAATTGGGAATTCAAATCACAATTGAGATGTATTTAAGCTAGAGATATTACCTGCATAAATAAGCTCCTAAAGATGTTTAATTTACTATGAATTGAAGAAGTGATTTGATTTTTTTTCTTCTAGGTTTTAAAAGAGGAATTGAGTTCTTTGGTTTTCTAAGCTTTTAAAATTGAACGTACTATTATCATCAAATGAGAAGGAAGCTTCTCTTAAATGGGCTAAGTGGTTAGAGGTATGGACCTAATTGCCAAGTGTTACAAAATTCCTAAGTGTTTATAATTTATAAAGCACTATTTTACATTTTAACTAAGGTTTTAGTTAACATTGTTTTAACCATTCATAATTTATCAACCCATTCACAAGATGAAGTTATTCTTATCATTTTTATTAAGAACAAAATGAATTATAATTGAAATTTCTCATTTTAAAATAATAAATCACAATATTAACACTTAACAACATTTACAACATTTTCTAAAGTTATCTTAAAATTAATTAAGATAAACAATTCAATTATTCATAAAACTAGATTTGATTTCATAGTTAAATTTCACAAATCCCAATTTAGAATTAATTATCCCTAACTAGGTCTAATTAATCAGGTAATTAACAACGGGGTTGTTACAGACTCCCCCTTACAAAAATTGCATCCTTGCAATTTTCTAGAAAAAGAGCTGTAAACAACACAAAAATTCAATCGACCAAGGATAAAAGACAAGCTCGAAACTCAAACCATTCATACTTTCCACATAGAATGGTAGAAAAAACAAGGAAAAACTCACTTGGTTAATCCAATGGCCCATCAAATGCTAATATAGTGATTAGAAAACCATCGAATTTTTCAAGTAATTCGAAAGAATTTCGAAGATATCCTGTCTTCGAAACAACACTCAATAAGATGCTCAACAATTAATCAATCAAAAATGATTGATTTCACAAAACTCTATGAACAGAGTCGGGATCAAACTCGCTTCAACCCCAACTCTAAGCAATAAAGAATATCATCAATAAGATTTTCCGTATAATAATACGGAAAGAACATCCCCACAACAAAAAAACACAATAGAAAAGATGAATAAATCACGAAATGACTTCTTACAAGGCCACCAAACTTGAACGATCGCAAAAATGCATGTCGTTCATATTAACTCAAGGATAGAATATACTCAAGAAACAAGGATATAAGCGCAAATTACTTTTCAATTCAAGATATTTAGAATTTTTAAATCTCAACATCTTTTAATTTTTAAATCTCAATTTTTAGCATTTGAAAATTTTCTTACTCTTTACTATATTACTTAGTAAGTAATTTGAAACTCAAATTAAAAGTCCAAATTTTTTCTCTTACTTCAAAATTAATTTCCAAAGAAATTTGTTAATCCATAATAGTAGTCCTCAAAAAAAATTAAGGGTTTAAATTCTCTTTACTTTTTTTATTAAACCACTTAAATAGTTTAAAAGCAATCTTCAAGTTCTCTTATAACTCTTCTCTTAATACATCAAATGTATATAATATAGATTCTAAAATCTCAAAATATACTTTAAATAAAGTATAGGTCAAGAATATTCTCACTTATTCTCATATTTACAATTTCAAAATAAATAAATAAATAAACGGCATTGCCTCGCCAATGAATCTCTAATAATAGATATATCCATTGGCTACAGAGTCGATCGAACGATCAAAACTGCATCGCCACTCTATTTCTCGTCTCTAAAATCAATGGCTGCAATTACCATTCAAAAATAAATTTAATATATAATCTCAAAATATTATTTTCAAAATCTCAATTTTTGAAACACAAACCATCGTGTCTGATTGCCTCATCATAGCATTTAGGAGATTCCTATCGATAACGTTGATCAGGCATATCGACCAGTACTCTTAACTACTCGATGGACAACCCAACACTCTTAAATTATTTCTATAAAAGAAATACTACTCATGTAAATATATTCTCTAAATATTCTTTATTTTTTTTAAATATCTCAAAGCTCAAATTTCTCTTTAAAACTCATATTTATATAGCTTCAAAACTCAAACCAAAGAACATTAAGAGAATGCATCGAGATATTCCCAGAATATTCGATTCTCAAAATCAACAGAAGGAGATAGAGTGTTCGTCAATCTTACGATGTCATAAGCCACTCTTATCATCAAGATACAGGATGAGCAAAATATTCTTCTCGAAGGAGATAAAGCACACAAACAACAAATCATTACTTCAGACAAAGTAATGCTACAAAGAATAACACCGATTGAGTATCGGAAAAGGATAACTCAAAGAAACTGAATGATAAACTCAATCAAAATCGAACAATCTAGAAACTCACCTCATTCCTTAGTCGATGTCCTCCTAGAAGGATAACGAAGGGTAAAAGCCGGAATAAGGTTAATTCAACACTCGATTGACCAATTGGATATCAAACCCAAACGGACTCATCAACACTCAATAAAGTCACCTTGACTGGAATTCGAGATATATCATCAACATCTCGATACTCAAGAGTGAATTCAGAAACTTCGGAATCATCATTAACATTCCAAAGTGATAGAAATAATAAACCAATTAAAATAGGAAACCTAAATATACAATAGGATACTAAAAACAAAGGATTGGACTTAATATCAAATAAGTCAATCCATCTCAAATCAAATGCATCTCAAGACCGTGAGTAACAAATAAATACTCACTAAAGCAGCAACAAATAGAAAACTCAGAATGCGTACAACAAGCCAATCGTTGTGGATCCCCTTAATAGGATTCACAACTCTCAAAGGAATGCAACAAGAATGCTCAAAGAAATCAATCAGCTCCATCGATACGAACTCACTCGTACCGACAAAACTAAGAGTAGAATACTCCCAAATAAGATTATTTATAAGATAAGATGACATCAAACTCTATTACGGAATACTACAGAATACAATATATATTTTCCTAGACATATTCCATCTCAACAATCCCAAAACTAGAAAAAGAATCAAGGCTCGATTCGAAAACAAGCTTGAATAAAGGACAATGATTCACTCGTATTGTACTTCGATGTATCGTGATATGCGTACTGTTATGTGTTTATTCTACTTTGTTCTGACCATAGCTCTGATACCAAACTGTAACGCCCAACCCCTAGACCCATCTTAGCAAAGAGAATTAACAAGTAATTCCGTCTACTAAAGTGGAGAATAGGGCAGCTTAAGGACGACCATCTATAATTTTGTCTTAAACATCTAACTGAATACGTCGACAAATGCAATATAATTTTTCTTTTCAACTAAAATGGATCGACATACCCAGTAAATGATTAATCCAAAACTACAGGTGGCTAACGAATCTATCAGAACAAAATACAATAACTAAATGTAAAGCTAATCACAGAACAGTGATCAACATCATATATATACATATACACTGATACATGTTTAGTACAATACAATATGAATACAATAAAGGTGGTGCTCAACAACACCATATATGTCGAATCAAATGTAAGTACATCAGAGTATGCGGAAGAAATAAACTACTCAAGCGATAGATAAGCTAATGTTCAACATCAACTTCAAGCTAAGCCCAATAGATGATACCAGAAATAACTCGGTCTGACCCGAGCATAAATACACGGATAAGTCTAGCTACACAATCTGTCAATATCGATAATATGAAGCAGAATGGATATAGTGATACTTCTTCTCGAATGAGAAGAAGGATTAGATAACTCATAGCTTAAGACTTAAGTAACAAACACTACCTAAGTGACTAAATACCTCGAAAGAGGTAACTCAAACTCAATACTCAAATAAAACACAAGTGCCTCATATCATCGGCGATAACCCATGATGAACTCAAATCAACTCATACAAAAATCAAGCAAACCTAAAATGGTTCGATGAACCATTACTCTAGAAAAGAGAAACTCATCTCAATCACAAATAGAAGTCATGAAAGCAACACAAGAGAACTTCATAAGAACTTGAGATCTCAAACTCATAAGTAAGCCAAGATGGCTAAATCTCACACGTAAATCTCAACCATAAAAGCTCATGGAACTCGATATGAATTAAAACTCATAATATCTCAAACTCAATAAAGAATTCGATGCATGTTCAAAACTCAAAAAATCTTGACACTAAGCGCCAAAAACGGCAAACTCAAAACTCAGAAAACCCAGATTGTCCATATCCCTGATTACAACGCCGAAGCAATGTTGCACATGCTAAACTCAGACAGTCGAAGCCTTAGACAAGGTCGCTTACACCTCCCAAAGCAGTTAGTCCTCGTGACAAGGTTGCCGACATCTTTCCAAACCATTTTGTCAGCCCTAACAAGGTCGTTAACACCTCCCAAAGCAGTTCATCCTCATGGCAAGGTCACAACACCTCTCAAAGCAGTTTTACTTGGTAAACATCGTGAATGTGTCACAAACTCATGGATAGGAACCCGAAAAGTGTTAACATGCACACGTTCGCACTTAGCGGTTTACTAGCCGCTAGTCGATGCCACAATAGGAACATCATAAAACTCAGAAAATCATATCTTGCCTCGTCTCATTGAAAAGTGATAAAAAACCATACTCGTCTCATCTCATCTTATCTACAAGTATTAAATGGCATCTTAACTAGTCTCATCTCATCGACAAGTGAAAACATCGTGATGGTTCCTTATAAACCATAAACCTCAAAATATGAAATCATATACTCAAGACTTGCCTTACATCATTGGCAAGTAAATAAAACATCATGATGGTTCTCATCGACTATACTCCTGCATCAGAGATCTCAAACCATAATACTTTCCAAATAACGACCATCTTAAATAATTCCAATAAATAGAAATTACAAAACTCAAAATACGCCATAAAATGGCAAAACATCTCAGAATCAATAATCTCAAATAGCTTCGATCGTACAAGTCCGGTATTGACCGAAATAGTAAACGCAAATGTCCCATACCACATGTTTTACTAAATACTTTAATTCTCTTTCTCATATGTTCGAATAGTGTAAAAGTGTATGTTTTATATATAACAATTTACTAGAGAAAACAAGCTTCTAAAACTTTTTTCCAAAAAGATTAATAAAACCAATATTTGAAATTCCTGTATTATAAGAAATAAATGGATTTCATATTAGAAAAATAATTTTAAAATACTATATAATAATAATTTGAAATTTCCATTTATTTCAAAAATCACTTCAAAAATGGTTTAGTGAAAACAGTGATCGAAAAAAATGAAAAACAAGAATGATAACTCAAGACCGATAACTTGAGTTCAATACGAATTCAATTCAAATTTAACCCTAAATCAATTCAGATTCTATTTAAATTTGAATTTCAAATTCTTCAAATTTAGCTAGCCTATTAATAGGCATCATATCTTACAAAATATCTCAAAACAATATCAAAATCGAATAAGAATGAGAGCAAAAATAAACTAAATAATTCTCGGGTCAATAATTGTTATTGCTGTCGTTTTTCTCTCGGAACAACGACAAACAAACACAGTTTTGACCAAGCAAACCTCAAAATTTCAAGAAACTCAAAACATGAAATTTTTAGTAGAAAGATTAAGCTTTCCAAAACATCTATGATTATCTAATTTGGAGAAGAAATAAAAAAGTTGTGATAAAAATAATTCAAGGGTCTTAATTGCAATACCTCTGTCACTTTGGTCTCGGGATTGCAAAAATCAAGCACATTTTTGACCATATTAACATGAAAATTTAAGAAAAATCTAAACATGAACTTGTAGTACATCATTTGTGCTTTTCGACACACCAAAAATTATCAAATTCCGATCAAAAACGAGAATGTTGTGGCTAATTTTAGTTTTAGGTTTCAATTCTGAAAATCGACAGAGCGGAGCATATATCTCAGTTTCAAACCAAATTTCGACCCTATAAATCATATAGTTTGCAGAAGCTTACAACATTAAAGTTACAGCATAAAGTTTAATCTATCCAAACTTTAAATGCTATCAAAATCCGAAAATAAATGAGAAAGTTATGCTTAAATTATTAACAATATTTAGCACAAAAATTTGACAGGGTAGAGACTATTACTTTGTTTAAAACCCGATTTTGACCAAAAAATCTTCAAAATATGAGAAAGTAATTAAAACAAAAGTTCTTCCTTAGAAAGTTATCTTTCTACTGCAAAATGAATCAATACAAATGAATATATCAATCAAAAGTTATGTCCATTTTACTCTCAAGTATTAACTTAGAAATTTTTTATATGGCTGTGCTATAACATTAGTTTCATACTCAATTTCAACCAATTTAACTGTATAATTTAGAAATATGATTTAATGAAAACTTGTAGCTAATTGAAAGAACTTTCTACCATAAAAAGATTGAGTCAATTTGGATTATCCTACCATATATTATCATTGTGTAACTGCAGCGACTTTTTTATCAAATTTTCAGCAAACAATAACACAATAATCACACAAGTTTTCTACCATATTGCATACAATTAAATCAAAAATCATGAAAACAATAATGTGTAGCAAACAAAGATTTAGAAATAGGTATGTGAGTGACTAACTTATCTCTATCCTTTAACTCAACAATCGAGATTATCAATTCAGCCCAAATTTCCAAACTAGCAAACCCAAAACAAAAGAAATCAATCCAAAATATACCCAAAAGCCCTAAGTTAGTTTACTGTAAATTGGAAATTCAAATCACAATTGAGAAATATTTAAGCTAGAGATGATTACGTGCACAAATAAGCTCCTAAAGATGTTCAATTCACTATAAATTGAAGAAGAGATTTGATACTTTTTTTTTCTAGGTTTTGAAACAGGAATTGAGTTCTTTAGTTTTCTAAGCTTTTAGAATTGAGCGTATTATTTTCATCAAATGAGAAGGTCACTTCTCTTAAATGGGCTAAGTGGTTTGAGGTATGGACCCAATTGCCAAGTGTTACAAAAATCCCAAGTGTTATTAATTTATAAAGCACTATTTTACATTTTAACTAAGGATTTAGTTAACATTGTTTTAACCATTCATAATTTATCAAACCCATTCACAAGATAAAGTTATTCTTATCATTTTTAGTTAAAACAAAATAAATAACTACAACTTATCATTTTAAAATAATAAATCGCAATACTAACACGTAACAACATTTTCCAAAGTTATCTGAAAATTAATTAAGATAAACAATTCAATCATTCATAAAACTAGATTTGATTTCATAGTTAAATTTCACAAATCCTAAATTAGAATTAATTATCCCTAACTAGGTCTAATTAATCAGGTAACTAACAATAGGGTTGTTACAGAATGCGAGATGATAATAAACGTAAAGCAAATGAAGGGACCACCTATATCCTATAACAAACCTTTAGGGTCCACATTCTAAAACTTACTCCAATTATTTCATATTAATAAACGCAAACATACAAATATTTACATTATTTAATTCAATATTAAAACATTCGTTTTATGTTAATTTCTATGCACATTACATTAACGCAATCAATTGTTTAACAATCAATCAATCAATTAATTAACCAATCAATATATATATATATATATATATATATATATATATATATTTACGTTACTCAAACCAGTTTTATTAATCAATGAATATGTATCTACCTGTGCACTATAAAAAATGATTTACATTACATTTTAATTACTGTAACGGTCACATAAATGCAACCAATTTACAAGTTTTAACCATATATAAAATGGAAAAATAAGTATAAACTTATGTAATTAATGTACAATTGTTAATATAAGGTAATTTCTAATTGATTCAACAATATTTACACAACCATAAACCCTCTGATATATTTAAAAGTTTGAATATTAATGTGTGTGTGTATTATTCTAAAATTCAATTTTTTTTAATCTAATATCATTCTTATTCAAAACGAAAGTTTTATTTTTACACGTCTCAAAATATGCAACAATTAGTAACAAAAGAAATGAAGGGACCATGTATTGCGCACAACCTTTTTGAAATTCAATTTGTGAAACGTAACCAAATTAACCTCATTAACTCAAATAATATTCAAATTTGTACGCATTTTGTTTTTTAATCTATGCATAATAAATAAAATCGCTTACCATAAAAATGAAAACGTTGGTTTTCCTAAAATGATCTTTTATTTCTACTAAAACATCATTTCTGTTTAACACAAAAGGTGCATTTCTTTTATTAAATCTATTAATTGCAATCAACGTTTTCTTCCCTTCTAATTGAAATATTTCAATTATACTTATAAAGTTAAATACCAAAACAGACAACTAAAATGGATGAAAAATTGAATAATTGTTTCCTTTAGTCATTTAAAAACGTTTATAAATTTGTTGTTTATACAGCAGAGCAATAAATAACTTACTTAAATAAATTATTTTTCTACTCTTGTAATCCATCTATATGCTAAAACACAGTTCAAATATACATATATTTCTTCCTTTAAATCAATCATTCTATTCTTTATTTTAATGAAATTAAACCTACATTCACAAATGAAACATCCATTTTATTTGATATAAATGTTCTTTTCATTAAACCAACTTTCCTTATATTTTCACAAAACATAAGCTACATTTAATTACACCTATTAATTTACAATTTGGTGTCCTCTCTATCATTAATTGAAGTTATTCAATCACATTATTTTCAATTGTGTACAAAGGTAAATTTCAAAATGGATAAAATAAATGTAGTGAGAAATATAACAATTATTTCCTATCAAATAGTGATTTAAACATATTTATGCACTATAGGATACAAATAGGAATTATATATTTCTTCCCAAATAATAGTTTTTCATCTATGCGATCCATCTTTCAGCTACCAAACATTTCAAACACATAAACATATGATTCTTTTTTAATAAAGAAACATTTATTATTCCTTACTAACAGTTATTATTCCAGTCAATTGAAAATTTACATTCAGACAATTGTTAATATCATTCAAACCAATATTATTAAAATACACACTAACATTTGTTTCATCCTTATATTATTGCAAACATATGTCATTAATAGAAATTTTAATTAAGCTCATAATTTGTATTATAATCTATTTTGTATCAATAAAATCTTATTTTTTTTATTCCTAACAATTTTATTCAAAAATCTTATTTAATTTAATACTTTTACATTTTTAAAAATACGGGTCGTTACAGAGTTGGAAAAATAAATAGAGTAAAATTTATACTTCTTTGTTGGACTTAGACTTCCTTATCATTGTGGACCCTATAAGCATATAATAGGGATAGGAATCGCAGAAGGAAAGGTTGTAACTCCAAACTTTAATACATAATGAATGAGCATTAAGTGAGGAATCACAAGGAATTAAATAAATTTATGAAACCATTAGATTAATTATGGAAAGATAAGAAAGAAGATAAATAGGTAACATCGAATAGGCAGGTAAATGTCATTAGGAAACGTCCGTTAAGATAATAACCATTTAATACAGGTAAAGTGACATTTATGAGAATGGTAAATATTTATGTTAGGTAAATGATTTCATTTGTTAATTGTTGAATTCGGTAGCCTTCAAAAAAGAATTTTTATAAAGAATTGGAAACCAATCATATTTTGACAAATTAGACAAGTTGGGTAAAAAGGAATTACTTTGAAAGGCATAAAAATCAGTTTAGTTTCGAATTACAATTTTGCCACTTCCATTTGCTTGTTTCCGTCACCATACTTCTGCTAATGACCTTTCGCATCCATTCAAAAAAATGCAAATGATATCAAGCAATTGATACTAATGTATTGGAGAAAGGCGGATGGGACTATGTCGAAGGCTTGCTTTCAAAGGGATTTAAGCTATTCTTATAAGCTTTTAGAACCATTACTTGCCTCTGTTTTTAAAAGGTGCTTTCGAAGGGGTTGAAGCCACTTTGATTAGACTTCGAATCAATCAACTTGCCTTTGTTTTTTAAAAGAAACTTTCAAAATAGTTGCCACTTTTGAACCTATTCATTACATAGCTACTGCATTCATATCGTTCGAATTAGTTAGAGGTCGCTTTTCTTTATAGTATCGCAAAGGGAAGCTTTCGTCATTTCAAATTTTCAAAGTCACTTCCTCAATGCTTCCGAAGGGGTTGTTTTAGCCACTTTTAATAAGAGTTTTGGAGGCAAAGGTTTTGAAAGGTTGGTTTCGAAGCAATCCTCTTACCTAATTCTTTTACTTGAGATCAATGCTTTTGAAAGGGATACTTTCGCTTTTGTTTTATTTGACCCTGTAGTTATATTTAATGTTAAACCTAATGATTTCGAAAGAGATGCTTTCAAATGGTTTCGAAGCTATGCATCCTTAAATTTTTACTTGAAATGAATGCCTTTGAAAGGTATGATTTTCAATGTTTCAAAACGAAGGTTCCCAATGCTTTCCAAAGGTATGTTTTTAATGTTCTTGAAAAAGAAGGTCTAAGATTTTAAGTAATGCTTTCGAAAAGGAGAGTGATGGAGGGTAACTCATGATGTCCCAATGATTCGAAGGACCTAGTCGAAAGCCTTAGATTTCAAATAAGAAAATCCAATCTCATTTTTAAAGGTAAACCCATGACCATGTAAAAGAGCTTTGAAATGGCATTTAAAATTTGAAATCTTAGAGGAAGTTATCCTAGCCAAGGATAGTGGGTTAAGGGTATTAACCATGTTTTAGTAGAAAAGGATTACAAGGAATTAATCATGGATGTTTATATTGTTATATTTTGATCACTTATCATGTATGCCTCTGTAATCATATTCAATTCATAATTAACCCATAACTTCATTTTGGGATGTTAAGGGTAAAATATCCGGCTAGGTTGACCCAGTAGTGGATATACATTAATCGACTCATGTGGGAGTAGAATTTTATCGAAGAGGTCAAGTGGACCAGAATATAGGATGCCCAAAGCTGATCAAAGATCATTGGTTTAGACAGGTTCTTAGTAAGCCCATGAAAACTATGTATGGAAATTATTATTGGCACGGGCCAATAGGTTCTTAATGATCCCATGAAAATTATGTTTGGAACAAGTTATTGATAGAGATCAATAGGTTCATAATATGCCTATGAAAACTATGACATGAGAGACGTTATTGGATAATCCAATCGGTTCATAGTAAGTCCATGAAAACTATGTTGGATAATGTTTTTGGTAGATACCAATAGTTTCTAAGTGATCCCATGAAACTTTAAAATTGAATTGATAGTCCGTAAACTTAAAACAGGTTACTAGTCTGCCCATTAAAACTAATAGATTAATATTGACCCTAGAAACCATAACTTGAGACAAATAGTCAGATAAATGGGGATGAGAAATCCAGAGCATATTGCATGTTTGCATATCATCACAATATATTTTATTATGTTATGTCTTAACCATTATGGATGCAGGTGCACAGTATATGGTTATTATAAACTGGGTGAAGATACTAATAAGGACAAAACTCATTCTGCTAAGCGGCGTGTCTCACTAGGTATCTGTATGGTTCGAGATGGTAGGTTATTATTCACACAAGACTTTTTTCTAACTCGAAATTTATGTTTTTCCCTTAAACTCTCGGGTGCTCAATTGACTTTGAATAGTTTGAGAGTTAAGGTTTTCAGGTTCTCCTTTAAACGAATAAGCTTTTGGAGATGTGTAGGAGGCAAATTAGCTATTGGGAGTTCTTTCTTTTTGATTCAGTTGTGTTATTGGATGAAATGGCAAAGTTTTTTACTACCTATATTCAGATTCTGATCAACCAAATAGGCATCTTCATATGTTGCTCATGGCTTATCTTGTAATAAATTTTATCTCTAAATGTGGCTTATGTATGGGATTATGTAATGTATCTGAAATGAAATGAGAAATTTTTTCAACTGATTTTAATTTTTTTAATATTCATGTGTTTTTGGTATATCAATGTATCTAACATTACTGCGTTTGGTCAATGAGAATTAATAACTATGGATGACTGCAATATTTGTAGCAGTTAGTTTTGGGACTCCAAATGGGGGATGTCACAAGTTGGTATCAGAGCATAAGTTTACATAATTTTAAAAGAAAATTTGAACCTAAAAGATTTTCAAAACATAACCCAATAAATCAAAGAATAAGAATGGGGTTTAGGGTTAACACTATAGTAATATACTTGCATGTATTATATATATAAGTATGTATTCCCCTCTCTTAGACTGTTCTTCTGTATCTTACTAAGGTTTATATGTAAGTTTATGAGAAAGTAAGATATGAAGGCAGGAAATGGAAGAGGAAATCTAGGTGGAGGAAGCACCACAACTGATTGAAATGCTCTACCCAATATTTAGAGGAATCTAGGTCGATAGGCTAACGCTGATCCAAACACAAGTGTCAATGTAGGTGCGAGAACCCTCAAATAGATATGGGGGTGATGATCAGTTATTCGTCAATCTAATGCAAGCTGGAGCAGCTATAAGAGTAGCCAAGGGAAATGCTGTGAATGGTGGAAGAGCTAATTCTATGGCCCTAGTTGGCAATAATTATACCAAGCGGAGCAGGGATTATACAAGTCTTGGTCAGAAGCCATTTTTGGGAACAGGGGATGTTGTTGAAGTAGAAAACTGGTTATTGCACCGTGAAAGAATTTTCATCGACTTAGGATTAAATGATGAATAGAAGAGAAGACTTGCTTCGAGACAGTTGCAGTGAGCGGCACTTTATTTGTAGAATGGTATTACCATGGGATTTCCTGAGTAAGATTGATTTGGGAAGAGTTTCAAAGGAGATTCGAAGAGAGGTTCTTGTATGAAGTTGCTAAGTCAGTATTGTTGAGAAAGTTCATGAACTTGGTGCAAGGTGACATGTCGGTGATTGAGTATGCTACAAAGTTTGATGAGTTGCCCAGATATGGATATGCTACCATTGACACCAACATTAAAAGGAACGATAAGTTTATTCAAGGGTTAAGACTCGATATTGCTATGGCGACTATGCCATACCTCTATGATCCAAGTAAAGTTTTAGTGGAGATGGAAATTAATAATGAAGAGATGCCTTCTACTTTTGGGAAAGAGAGACTGGTTGAAACATAGGATTCTTAAGGTAAGAAGAGGAAATTCTTTAACAAGAAAGGAGCTCAAAAAAGAGGAGCAGCCAAGAAAGGGAAGGCCGATGTAGTTTTCTACAAATGCGATAAGAAAGGACATTATTCTCATGAATGTCGAACTGGAAATGGGAAAAAAGTAGCAAATAAGAAAGGAGTGAAGTGCTTCAGCTATGACCAGATTGGACATAAGGTGTCCAGAACTGTCAGAGTGGACAAGGGAAAGGTTTTTGTTGTGGAACCATCATCTTCTAGACTGACTGCTGCTGAGAAGGGAAATACTATGATGGAAGGTATGCTTTTGATTCATTTTATACCAGTAAGGATACTATTTGATACCAGTGCATCACATTCGTTTATATCTCAATGTTTGGTAGATAAGGTATGTTTAGAACCCTCATCCCTTATTATTTCCTTATGGGTATCGAATCCGATAGGAGGATATGAAACTTTGGGATGAGATGTGACTAGTTAGAACTTGAATTGTTAGGTCATAAGTTTGCATGCAGTTTGTATGTTTTTGTTTTCATGGGTTTGGGGATCATTTTGGGTATGGATTGGTTAGATAAATATGATGCTAGGATATCTTACCAAGATATGGAAATATCGCTAAGACACCCCAATTACACAACTGAATTATATACTCGATGGAGAAGTCAGATTCAAGTGTTTGCACTTTTCTGAATGCAATGGAAGTAGAAGATGAGTTGAATCAGGTTTTGGTAGTAAGAGTGTTTGCAAATGTTTTAGAGCTAGTCATAGGACTACTACCAAAGCAAGCCATTGTGTTTCAGATAGATCTTGTGCCAGGAGCAGAACCTGTAAGTAGACCATCTAGCAGGATGAAACCTACCGAGGTGAAGGAATTGAAGTTGCAGCTAGTGGATTTAGAAGGATGTGTATCGACTATCATAAGTTGAACAAGAAGACGATCAAGAACAGTTATCCTTTGTTGAGAATCAATGATCTATTTGATCAGTTGAGTGGAGCCAGAGTATTTTTCCAATTGGATTTGGCGATAGGTTTCATCTGTTAAGGATGGCAAAGGACAGTATTCCATTGACAGCGTTTTGGACTAGATATGGTTCGTACGAGTGGTTAGTAGTGCCATTTGGGTTAACGAATACACCAACTTTCTTCATGGATTTGAGGAACTGAGTTTTCCAAGAGTACTTGTATAGGTTCGTATTGGTATTCATAGATGACATTCTAATATACACTAAGGATGAAAGAGAGCATGAATTTAACCTTATAGTGGTGCTTGAGACACTAATGCAACATCAGTTGAAAGCGAAGTTTTCCAAGTGTCGTTTTCGAAAGAAAGAAGTAAAGTTTCTTAGTCATGTTGTTCAGAGAAGGGTTTGTCAGTTGATCCAGATAAGATCAAAGCTGTTAACAACTGGAAGAGACCAGAGAAGGTGAATGAGATAAAAAGTTTTCTTGGTCTTGATGGCACTACCAGAGGTTTATTAAGGATTTCTCATGGATACCAGTGCCTTTGAATTAAGCTAACCTGGAATGATGTAAAGTGGTCTGACAAATGTGAGGAAACATTCCTTGAGTTAAAGTATTTGTTGATAAATGCACCTATGTTAGTAGTTCCAGATGGGAATCAAGGATTAGTAGTGTATACCGACATGTATGGAACCAGATTAGGGCATGTTTTGATGTAGAAAGGTAAAGTTAATGCCTACGCTTCACGACAGCTTAGACCGCATGAAGAGAGATATCCTACTCATGATGTAGAGTTGGTGGCAGCGATCTTCACACTGAAAGTATGGAGAAACTATCTCTTAGGGGAGATATTTGACTTATACATAGATCATAAGTCCTTAAGGTATTTATTCTCTTAGAAGGGGTTGAACATGAGGCAGAAGAGATGACTGGAGTTTTTAGCAGCTTATAATTTTAGTATAGAATATACACCTGGAAAAGGAAACAAAGTAGCGGATGCTCTTAGCAGAAACATCAGAATATGGTGTTAGATATGTTAATAAAATGGAAGGACCTAAAGCCATTGACTACTTGTAGTGTGTGCAGTTAAGACCGACTACTAGTTCTAGTCAGAGCAGTATCATGTTATCCTACTTGGAAGTTTGACCAGTTTTGATCGAAAGGATAACTTCTAAGTAGAAAGGGATCCACCGTTAGCCAAGAAGTTAAAAGGCTTGAGATTGGATTGGAGATTGATTATCTAAAAGATTTTAGTCTTGACCAGAGGGATTGGTTGAGGAAGAAGGGACGGTTGTTGTTTCGAATGTTGGGGAACTTATGGAGAGAAGTTCTTAGGGAATGCCATCGATCAAAATTTGGAATTCATCCTAGGGGAACCAAGATGTATCATGACATGAAAAGAAGTTTCCACTAGGAAGGTGTGAAGAAGTATGTTGGCTTGGATAAAGAAGTGTGAGAACTATCAACAAGTGAAGGCCGAATATCAGAAGCCAAGTGGGTTGCTTCAACTTTTGGAGATACCAGTTTGGAAATGGAACTCAATATCCATGGATTTTATAAATGGGTTGCCAAGGTTAAATTGAGGAAATGAAAGTATATGAGTCATAGTGGATAGGTTGAACAAGAGTTCCTATTTCATTCCAGTTAAGTTAAGCAGGACGGCACCTATTTTAGCTAAGTCGTTGATGAAGAATATAATTAGACTACATGGAATTCCTAGTATTATAGTAAGTGGTAAAGATACTTTGTTTACTAGCGAGTTCTGAAAGAGTCTACATGATGTGTTAGGTACCAAGCTCAAGATGAGTAGTGCTCATCACCCTCAGACAGATGGGCAGACAGAGAGAGTCAACAATGTACTCGAGGATTTGTTAAGAGCTTGTGTGCTAGATTTGGTGGATCATGGGAAGATCACCTAACTTAGTTGAGTTTTCTTATAATAATAGTTATCAGATTAGTATAGGAACGGCGCTTTCGAAGCATTGTATGGAAGGCCATACAAGTCACCAGCATGTTGGTTAGAAACTGGAGACAGATTAGTCTTAGGTCTAGATCTAGCAAGATAGGCATCAAAGAAGATTGATTTGATCCGAAGTAGGATAAAGGAAGCTTAGTCTAGACAAAAGAGTTAGACAGATAAGAGGCGTAAGAATCAAGAATTCTCGGTTGGAGATAGGGTTTTCATTAAGGTATCACGATGAAGGTTGTGTTGCGATTCAAAAAATCAGGGAAACTAGCACCATGATATGTTGAAACATTCTAAGTTATAGAGAGAATCAAAAAGCTCACATACATAATAGTGTTGCTGAGCAGTTTGGCATGTGTCCATAATGTGTTTCATGTGTCTCATCTTCATAACTATGTACATGATCCAGAGACTATTATTTCTCTGACTACATTGGAAGACTTAATAGTAGAACCAGATTCACTTTTGTTAGACAACCAGTTTGGGCTATAGCAAGAAATGAGAAGACGTTAAGAAACAAGACAGTTAAGTTGGTGAAAGTTCAGTGAAACGACAACGAGAAACATTGTACTTGAGAGATCGAAGACAGGACTGGAGATACTTATCTTGATCTGTTATAAGGGCATGATCTATATCTGTTATATATATACACACACACACACGCTATCCGCCAGTCGGGTAGGCTAGTATGATAGTTAGCAGATGTTACAGATGATTGCTATGCGTAGTATTTAGTCCTTGTTGAATTTCGAGGATGAAATTCTTTAAGGAGGGGAGCCTGTAACACCCCTAATTTTAAATAGCATTATTCAAAAAAATTGTTATGACCCTAATTTTGACTAACATTATTAAGGACATTTAGTTAGATAAATTAAATGAAATAATGTGGATAGTTAAGTGATTGAGATTTGTTAATTTAGAAGGAGCCATGCCTTAATGAATGCATAACAAAAGAGAACTAAAAATAAGTAAGAGTATGGTAATGCTAAAATAGAAACAGCCTTTGTTCTTATACCCTAAACCCTTCTACTCCTAATTCCTTATTCATTTCAACATTCATAAACAAAACTCAAACCCTATTGAGCTCGATCAGATACCATTAAGAAGATTCAAGGAGAAGAAAAGCTAGGATTCAAGTAGAAAGCTTAAGCAGATCAATCTAAGGGCAAATCTCAACCTTCTTAACACCAAGCCAAGATGAATAATTTGATTTACATCTCACTTTTGATAATGATCTCAGTTTCAAGGTTTGATCCGAATTATTTGGCTAGTAATATGCCATGTTATGTTTGTTTAAATGGATATATATATGCTTGTTGATGATTTATATGATTTCATATGGATTTATGATATGTTTAAATTTATGTATAAATTAGAGAACCTATTAAATGACATCTAAATTAGTTGCATTTTTGACATATGATCGAAAACATTATTTTAGAAGTAGGTTTCAAGTTTCATAATTTTCCAAGTAATTGTGGATTTATTATGAATTTTCTATGAGAGAAAATAGTTAATATTGGGTTAAAATTATTTAAGGCTATTATATAATGATTTCGGGTCTGAAATTTATATATATGAGAAACATATTAAAAGTGAATTATTGTGACTTTTGGTGAATCTTCCTAAGTATTTTACTATGGTTATAAAATTATTTTAAGTTAAAGGACTCAAATGTTTTACATGTTTTGTGAAGGAGTGGGCTTATTTGTTAAAATATTTTTGTTTGTAAATTTTAAATTTGGCAACCTTTTTAGAAATGAATTTCGATAAAGAGTAGGAAACCAATCATATTTTGAAAAATTAGGCAAGTTAGGTAAAAAAGAATTACTTTGAAATGCAATAAACCAGTTTTGTTTTGAATTACAACTTCGTCATTTCCTTGGCTTGCTTCCGTCACCATGCCCAGTTAGACCTTTCGCACCTATTCGAAACATTGGTTTCGATATCAAGCAATTGGTATGTATTGTATTGGAGAAAGGCGGAAGGAATGATGGTGTCGAAGGAATGCTTCCGAAGGGGTTGAAGCCACTCTAATTAGCTTTCAAATCAATCAACTTACCTTTGATTAAAAAGAGGCTTTCGAACAAGTTACCGCTTGCCTTGATTTTAAGAAAGGAGCTTTCGATAGAATCGCCGCTTGCTTTTGCTTTAGAAAAAGAAGCTTTCGAAAGGATAGCCACCTTGAACCTAATCGATACCCATGCTTCCATATTCATACCTTTCGAAATAGTTAAGGCCATTATAGCCATAAAACAATATATTGGAAAGGGGTGCTTTTTCCTTTTAAATTTTGAAGCCGCCTTCCCAATGCTTTTGAAAAGGTCCATTTAGTTGCTTTTAATCAATGTTTCAGAGGCAATGGTTTTGAAAGGATGGTTTCAGAACTAACCTCTTCCCTAATTCTTTTAATTAGTATTACTCCTTTAAAAAGGTTACTTTCGCTTCTGTTTTTATATTAAAGGTTAAACCCAATGGTTTCGAAAGGAATACTTTTAGATAGTTTTGAAGCTATGTTTCCACAAATTCTTACTTAAACCCAACGCTTTCGAAAGGTATATTTTATATGTTTCAAAGAGGAAGTCTACAAACTTTCGAAAGGTATACTATGATTGTTTTAAAATGAATATTTCTAAGGATTTCAAAAAAGGATATCTAAGACTTTAAGCATTGATCTTAAAAGGGATGTTTTCAATGATTTCGAAAAGGATTGTTTGAGGTTTAAAGTAATGATTTTGAAAGGAATGATTTGGCATTATATCCTAATGTTTGCTAAGTTAAAAAGGGCTTTAACTTATGTCAAAGGGATAGATAACCCTATGGTTTTAGATTTTCATCAACATTGTTTTGTGTAAATCATATATCATGACATAAGTATTTTGATTAAGCAAAGGGTATAATTCCTTGTTTTAAAAAGATATGATTTCAAGGGCAAATCTTTGTAAAGATTGCTTTCAAGGAAATGAAATTTGAATAGAGTGGTCAGCCCAGATATTTGCTGAAAGAATGAGTTAGATGTTAGAATGCAAGATGGGACTGGTGTAGGGCCATGCCATATCCCTTAGCTAGTGCCCATAACTAATATAAGTCCAAAATTCCAATGCGTAGGGGCTTTGTTACAGGTAGGACTAAAATGATGTTACAAACAGAAAGGAATACATAAAGCAAAGGTAGGTTATTGGTGAGCCCGCAAGACCATTAGGATTAGTCGACCCTAGGAGAAGTTGGTTAAGGACAGGTCATCATATATTATATTTAACAGAAGTTGGAATACTTATTGTGTCTGGTAGGCCGGAGTCAGGCAGTGGTTAATAGTCAGCCTATAAAACTATATTGTTCAAATAGACAGATAGTCCATTAATTACCTAGTTTATATGCATATATGTTATTGATATTATTATAATCAATTTGATTGTTGTTTTTTGATTTGCAAAAGATATGATTTTAAAAGGATATTAATGAGGGAAAACCTGTTCCGCTAAGCGGTAGGTCTCACTTAATATAAATAAACCAAGATGTAATAGAATTATTCACACTAGGCTTTATGTCTGACTTGAAGTTTATATTTTCCCCTTAAACTCTCGGGTCCTCAAAATTAAATTTTAGTAGATAAAGGGTTAAGGACTTTTCAGGTTTAATTGGTTGGACGAATAAGCTTCCAAAGATGTGTAAGAGGCAAAATTAGCTATGTAGGAGTTATTTAGTATTGTTTCTGGTGTGATGTATTTATAATCGATATGTATGTTTATCTATCTAGTACTTTGATCATCCAGGAGGGCATCATCATATGTCGCTTCTGGCGTAAGTTGTAATAATTATATTTGATCAAAACCTGGAATTCGGTTTAGGATTATGTAATTGAATATGGAATATTGATTTGAAATGTAATCAAATAACTATTTTTGAAATCTATGTTGATTTTATTTCATATTCATGTGCTTATGATATTATGGATACCATTAACATTACTGTATTTTGTCATCGGTAGTTAATACTATAGTTGACTGCAGCATTTGTAGCACTTAGCTTCGGGCCTCAAAATAGGTGATGCTACAAGATTTAATTAGATAAATTAAATAGAATAACGTAGAGACTTGAGTGATAAGGGATTTGAGATTTGAAAACTAATTAGGGTCGTGCATTAACTAAATGGATTTATAAGAGTGGTTTACAAGTTAAATACTTAAGAGAATAGGGCAAAGGTAGTATGGGAATAGCCGAACCCCATAACCCCTAAAAGCATTACAACCTTTTCATTCTCATTACATTCATACAAAAACAAAAACATAACA
Source organism: Allium cepa (assembly GCA_030765085.1). Classification (NCBI taxonomy): domain Eukaryota; kingdom Viridiplantae; phylum Streptophyta; class Magnoliopsida; order Asparagales; family Amaryllidaceae; genus Allium; species Allium cepa. The sequence goes on along the minus strand of CM060932.1, from coordinate 227,712,834 downwards.
AAAGAAGAACAAGGCCGGCTATAATCCTAAAAAGAAGAAGATGAGCAAAATCTAATTAGAAGCTAAGTTCAAGCTAGGAAGATTAAATCAAGAACGAATCTCAAGTTCCTTATCCAAACAAGGTGAATAATGATCTAAATCATCTTATATAAGTCTTCCTGAACATTTTAATTCGGGTTTAAGGTTTAAAACTTTTATGCCATGTTATAATTTAAACAAGGATTTTGTGGGATAATATAATTTGATTTTATGGTTAAAATCGTGCAAATTGATTTCCAAATGATGATGTTTGAATATGTTATGTAAAACCTTATTTTAGAGATAGATTTATGTTCTTATAATATTCCAAACTACGGATAATTTATTATGAATTTTAAACGGAAGAAATAGATAGTTTTAGATTTAAATTAATTAAGGCAATCAATCGGGTCTAAAATTTATATATGTTTGAAAACATATCAAAAATGAATAATTTTGATTTTTGGTATTTTTGTGTTTACTATGGTTATTAACTTATTTAAGTTAGAGGACTTAAATGTTTCGTTAAGGGGAAGGACTTATCTGTTAAAATGATTCATTTGTTGATTGTTGAATTCGATAATCTTTAGAAAAGAATTTTTATAAAGAATTGGAAAACAATCATATTTTGAGAAATTAGGCAAGTTAGGTAAAAAGAAATTATTTTGAAAGGCATAAAAATCAGTTTCGTCTTGAATTACAACTTTGCCACTTCCATTTGCTTGCTTCCATCAACATACATCCGCTGATGACCTTATGCACCCATTTGAAACCAATGCACATGGTACCAAGTAATTGATGTGTAGTGTATTGGAGAAAGGCCGAAGGGACTTTGTCAAACGCATGTTTTCGAAGGGGTTGAAGCTATTCTTATAAGCATTCGAATCTATTACTTGCCTTTGTTTTTACTAGATGCTTTCGACGGCGTTGAAGCCACTTTTATTAGCCTTCGAATCAATCAAATTGCTTTTGTTTTTAAAAGAAGCTTTGAACTATTTGATACCTAGATGCCGCATTCATACCTTTCGAATCAGTTCGAGATCGCTTTTCTTTATAGTATTCGAAAGTGAAGCTTTCAACCTTTTAAAAATTTAATGCCGCTTCTTCAATGCTTTTAAAATGTTTGTTTTAGCCACTTTAATAAGAGTTTTGGAGGCAATTGTTTCGAAGTAACCCTCACCCCCAATTCTTTTACTTGAGATCAATGTTTTCGAAAGGAATAGTTTTGCTTTTGTTCTCCTTGACCTAGTAATTATATTTAATGTTAAACCCATCGATTTCGGAAGAGATGCTTTCAAATGGTTTCGAAGCTATACATCTTTTAACTCTTACTTGAACTAAATGCTTTCAAAAGCTTCAGTATTTCGAAAAGAAGGTTTCCAATGCTTTTGAAAGGTAGTTTTCAATGGTTTTGAAAGGAAAGGTCTAAGATTTTAAGTAATTCTTTCAAAAAGGAGAGTGGCGAGGGTAACTCATGATGTCACAATGATCCGAAGAATCTAGTCAAAAGCCTTAGCTTTCAAATAAGAAAACCTAATCACATTTTTAAAGTTAAACCCATGGCAATGTAAAAGAGTTTTGAAATGGCATTTAAAATTTGAAATCTTAGAGAAAGTTTTCCATGCCAAGGATAGCTGGTTAAGGGTATTAACCATGTTTTAGTAAAAGTAATTACAATGAATTAAATCACGGATATTTATATTGTTATGTTTTGATCAGTTATCATGTATGCTTCTGTAATCAAATTCACTTCATAATTAACCTATAACTGCATTTTGGGGTGTCAAGGGGCGAATAACCGGTTAGGTTAACCCAGTAGTGAATATACATTGAATTGACTTTTGTGTGAGTAGAAATGTATCTAGAAGGTCAGGTGGACCAGAATATAGAATGCCCAAAACTGATCAAAGATCATTGGCTTAGACATGTTCTTAATAAGCACATAAAAAAAATGTATGGAAATTGTTATTTGCAGGAGCCAATAGGTTCTTAGTGATCCCATGAAAACTATATCCATAATAAGTTATTGATAGAGATCAATAGGTTCATAGTCGGCACATGAAAACTATGGCATGAGAGATGTTGTTGGAGAATCCAATAGGTTCATAGTAAGCTCATGAAAACTCTGGTTGGATAATGTTGCTGGTAGGTACCAATAGGTTCGTAGCGATCCCATGAAAACTATGAAACCAGAAAAATTGTCCTTAAGTTTGAAACATGTTATTAGTCAGCCCATGAAAACTAATTAGGGGTGGGCGTGGTCGGTTAACTGAGTCGTTCGGTTAAAATTTTCGGATAACCACAAAAGAACGACAGGTTTGGTTAACCAGTTTCAATTAATTATGGAAATAGACTACCGACCGAATCGGTTAACCTTAACCGCGGTTAATTGATTTTTTTAATCGGTTAACAGGTTGCTTTGACCGGTTAACCATTCAAATTAAGCGATTAACCAGTTTATAAATTTAAAATACACAACATTTTTGACCGACTCAACTGAAATACTACATATACTTACTTCATTGTTTGTACTAGCTCATACTTCATACTGATAGTAATTTCAATTGTTCATACTAGTTCATACTTCATACTTAAGTAATTACAATTGGTCATGCTAGTTCATATTCATAATTCATACCGATAGTAATTCCAACATCATACTAGTTCATACTTTATTGTTTATTATTCATACTAGTTAATTGTTCCTGGAGATAACACTACAACGGTTTCAATTACATTACATTAATACACGTCAACAACTACGAACTACAAATTCAATTGACTTAATTCCAAGCCTCCACATAACTGCAAACTTCCAATATGAAGACGAAGACAATAGATTAAAAGATGAAGACGAAGACAACTGCTAACAACTGATATACAACCCAATTGCTTAGTTAAACCTGAATACAAGATGAAGATGAATAACGTTAACACTAGATGAATACCCAAAGGTAAATAGTTTACACTCCTAAGTTTGGTAACGGTTATTGTAAACTAAATGCAGATATGCATTTTTCCATACTATGTTAGAAAAAATGCATTTACCTTTTATAGCATAAGCACTAAGTTTTGACATGGTCAATCATTGTAAAAAGAAAAAAAAACTTGCTTAAACCATACATAAATTAGAATATAATGATACAATTGAACTTAACTTAACCCTATTGATTGGAGAGATGATTTGGATTTCAGTGCAGTATATGAAAATGCATTGTGTGTTCATAACCACATTATATATTTAGTAGAACAAAACAAAAATTACATTTCATTGGTAGTTTAATCGCAATAAAATGTACGGGAAGTACAACATCTTGGCTACAACAGAGAGAAAACTGTAAATGAAAGAAGCTGAGCTTTGTAGCTTAATGAACTTGATTATGCTAACAAAAAAATATCCACAAAAGTGTATTTACCTTTATTAGTTAAACTAGACATCATATGTATATCACTATGCATTTGTTCATTTGCACTGAACGATTTCAAACCGAATAATGGATAAATAATCTATGAATGAGGGTCTTGACTGGAAAAGGAAATATTTTGACTTATTGTGCATGACACATTATATATTTAGTAGAACAAAATAAAAATTACATTTCATTGGTAGTTTCATTGCAATAAAATGTCTGACAACAGCTTAGCTACAACAAAGAGCTAACGGTATATGAAAGCAACTGAGCTTTGTAGCTGAACGAACCTGATTATGCTACCAAAAAGATATCCACACAAGTTTATTCACCTTCTTAGTCAAACTAGACATCAGACTTATATCACCACGCATTTGTTCATTTGCATTGAATGATTTCAAAACCAAATAAAACATAAATAATTTGTGAATGAGGGTCTTGACTAGAAGAAGCAATATTTTAGCCGAGGACAATTTTGTGAAAATATTTGATGAAACTATTCATTATGCTTATGTCAAGATGTCTGATGAGTATATGAAATATAATCTTGTATCCGGACTCTCCGTATGTTCGGTAACTTTATAAATTAATGTAGATCAAAATATTTTTTGTGAAGCATGTAAAAAATAGTGAAATATGTGAAGATTATCAACTTGAACATAATTTCCGATAGATCACCTCATGTTAAATTTACATAGATGCATTATCGTAGTAGTTAGTTTAGCTAAACGTTAATTATTATTTGAACTAATCGATTTTAAATTTAACAACTACTACTCCAAGGTAAAACACATATACCAAAATGGTAGCAAGGTAGTAGACAAAGTAAAAATACAAATATCCAAAATTTTCGACAAATAAAAAAGAGAAACCTGTTTGGATTAGTAGAGGAGTGGTGAAGCTTAGTTTCTAATATTCGTCTATCAATTTGTCAAAGACTCATAATCAACGATCTCAAATTGCAGTCCATAGTGTAGATAATTCTGTATGAAATCGACAAAAAATTATTAATTAACTCAATAATTTAGAATTTTATGGAAAAAAGATGTTTACTGCAAATTGAAGGGAGAATACGGTATGCTAATTATGAACTATACATGCAGATTAAGACATATACAATTACATGTAACATCTTTTAATCTATTATGTATATAATTACTATCAATATTTTAAAAAAACAAAATAGGCATGTGCTTTTTAATAGAAACAACATATTTTATGCTGATGGGCCATGGAAGCAAGTAAAATATAAGTATTGAAGAGACTGAATTTTAAAATGTATATTCAGGCTGAAGAAGTAGTAGGCATGCATGTAACTTAAATACAATAAATATAGAAGATAGAGGGGGTGCTAAAAACGAAAAAAAATAGATAATTTAAGAATTACACAGTAAGAATTTAACTTGAGGATAGTGCAGGTGAAAAAAAAGTTGGAATATACGCCACTATTGCTTAAGATTACAAATTACTATAATGGTGGTAGATATTAGTAGATAATAATAGAATGGTGGTGCTCTGAAATGGAAATTATTTGAAATCTTAGTAGATAATAACAAAATCATTAATTAGTAACAACAAAACAACGTAGAAAAGGTAAGCATGATAAATGCAATAAAAATGAGTTGGGAACAGAATTAGAAAGCAGTTAATTGGGATACGTGGAACATATAGACTATTGAGTGATATAATGAAATAAAAACTTAACTTTCTTTTTGATTCAAGAACAAAGGGTGAAAACTAACTCATAGTATCAGTTTTAGAACATGATAATATATCAGAACTGTACTACAACATGTTATAAACTCTTCTGTAGAGTACTACTTAATGCCAAATTTGCCCAAATGAGGTTCAGTCACCTTCTGTCTATAATTTTTCAACCAAACCTGTCAACAATTTTTTTTGTAGATTTTTTTTTTGTATTTCTAATTCAAGCATAAAATAGTTAAAATCAGGGGAGCAATACCTGAAGTTCCTAACTTGGCTATTGTTCTTTAAGTTATTGTTCAAAGATTCGTCATTCATAACAATGTTGCTGTCTCTGAAATTGGGAATCTTAGGACCCTATATACGTTTAATTATACGATTTATACAAAACCTATATATTATTTCGATCAGGTCATCATTCAATCAACAAAAACTAAACTAAACAAATTATACATACAGTGTATAATTTAAAAATTAATCCCAAAATCACATATTAGAGTATATAGCGAATTATACAGACACAGACAGTCAATAAAAACTAAATAAAACAAATAAAAACTAAAAAATACACATAATTAATACAAACTCACGTTTTCCCTTTCATGCTAGCATTCACCACATCTGAATTTGTAGATCGATTAGTAGAGGAAATTAGCAGTAGATTGACCTAAGTGTTTTTAGGAATGATTATGGAAAGAGGAAATTAGCATATAAGTATTTTTGGAAGGAGGTGTTGAATTGAAAGCGGCGGGGATAATGAAAAAATTAGGGTTATGTTTCAGTATTCATTTCTTTGTTACGCAATATTGGGTGGGCCGGGTAGTGGGCAGGAGCTGCTAATTTCTTGTTGCGTAAAGCATAATTGTGAAAATTTATATTCGGTTAATAGTTAACCGATATACGTTATATAGTTAACCGTTATCAGAACCGAATTTCGTCGGTTAACATCGGTCGGTTAACGAAATATTTGGTTAACCGAACTTGTCTGTTAATGCGGTTCGTTTAAGCTCGATTGAGTCGGTTAAGTCGGTTAACCAAATCAAATGCCCACTCCTGGCGTAAAGCATAATTGTGAAAATTTATATTCGGTTAACAGTTAACCGATATATGTTATATGGTTAACTGTTAACCGTATCGAATTTCGTCGGTTAACATCGGTCGGTTAACCGAATGTTTGGTTAACTAAATTTATCAATTAATGCGGTTCGGTTAAGCTCGATTGAGTCGGTTAACCAAATTAAATTCCCACCTCTAAAACTAATAGTTCAAAAGTGACCCTAGAAACTATAATTCGAGACAGATAGTCAGGTAAATGGGGATGGGAAATGCAGAGCATATTGCATGTTTGTATATCATTGTGATACATTTTATTATGTTATATATAACCATTGTGGATGCAGGTGTTAACCAAATTTATGGTCAACACTCTAAAAGATGTAGCAATCATTCAGGAAGGATAGCCTTGGATAAAAGGGATCGTATCCTCAAGATTTACTTTTTTGCTTAGCATCAATGACTGTCGATTTTCGATTTAAACCTTTCAACATGATTGCCTGAGTAGGTCCTCTAAATAAGAAACCTTGACTCCGAAAGACCTTTTAAGACATCATGCTAAGATTTTTATTGTGTTATAGATGATTACTTAATGGTTTATCTCTTTTAATTTAATCTCGAGTGCTTCCGGAAGGTTTGAGATGATTGACATTATTGGTAGTTGTATAAAAAGTAATCCTTAGGCATAATTTAAGGGCTCTCGACCTCACCGAATGGTTTGGCTGCTCATTTGAATCTAAGTTGAGATTAACAGAAAGGTACGTGATGTCTCCTATCAGGTTAAACTCTATTATCTTATCTTCAGACTTCACCGAAAGGTTCAATCATTTAGATAACAACAGTGGAAGGTTTCGGCGCTGTAAATTTAGAAGGATAATTTGGTTTAGCTGGGAAGTCTGATTTCAGTAACCACCGACTTCGTAGGGTCTTCTCTCGTTAATTTGGTTCAGCTATCGCTTTCATCAAAAGGTTGGAATGAATAATCCAATGGCTTCGGAGGGTTGCAATTGCATTCCGATCAATTGAATTTCCGACCCTGCGACCCAAAACCTATTAATTGAGTTAATCCTGGAACCATGAATCAATATAATAAAGAACTAATTAGATAATAAGTGACTTAACAAGATATGAAAATACCACTTTTATTATTTATTATCAGCCTTTACAAATTCCCCAAATCCGTTCTGATTTAGGGTTACAACACATTGATTTGAATCTTATAAAAATGAGGCAGGAAAAAAGACCCCAAATCAGGGCCCTTGGTCCTATTTATAGACAAAGGAGGCCCTCCTTTCGACCTTATGATTTCGGTTGAGCTGGAAGGTTACTCCTCATACGCATTACAATCCTTTCGATACAGCCGAAGAGTTTTCCCTTTATGTGTTGCTATGAACCTTTCGATTTAATTGGAAGGTTTCTTCTTTTCTCAGTATTGATTAATGGTCTCTGTCCCCCTTGTAAACCTTTCAGTATTGCCGAAAGGGTGTCCTCTATGTTTCTCGATTTATTCGGACGGTTAAGTATGCATCAAATAGTAGTATTTGCTTGCTTTGATTCCTTCTTCTCCTTTAAATTCTTTAAAGACTAGAAGCAGACCCTTTTAGGCTTTCATAAGGTTTTAAGTTAGTGGACTCCAATGGTTGCTTCTCTTCGGAAGTTCCGAGAGGTATGGGTTGTGTTCTTCTTTTCCTTGCCTCCCTAGGAGTCTTTGGTCCTAACCGAAAGGTTGATTTTTTGGTGTAACATTTGCCCTCCCCTATTCGAAGAGATGCTCTTAACTTTCCAAGTCACCATTGCCAAAATCTTCAAAAAAAATTTCCTTTTGATCTTCCCACGTTGATCTGGAGCTCCCACATAAGTCCAATCCGACGGCCCAGAGTTTAGGCGGCTTCCCTCTATTTAATCTATTTTCTCTCCCTCCTTCTTTCTTTACCTGAAATAAAAAATTTCCACAAACAAGTAAAAGGATTCTAAAAAATTCTAGATTTTAACTCACTATAGTAAGGTGCTTTTTGAATCTAATTTATAAAATTCAAATCCACTTTCTCTGCTACTAGTTTCTAATCATACTGTCGATCTTCGAGTTCAAAATCAAATTGGGGTTTTTCTTAAAAACTCTTCTCCTCCCAAGTCATTTTTGATTAAACTCCATTCATGATTTTTACTTAAACAAGCCGATTTTTTTTCGAAACTTAATTCTTACGCCCAAAGCATTTAAAATCCAACCCCCGAATTCCTGTGATTGATTTTTGCTGATTTGTCCCTTCATTTTAGAATTAAATTAATTCGATTTTGGGTAAGGTTGTTTTGCTTACGGGTTCATTTAACTTTTTCCCAAGAAAGAGTTTGAAATGGCATTTGTTACCAGGTACAGGCTTTCTCAAAACCGTTACGCAAATCTGGGCCCTGTTATCGCATAATCAGATGATGTAAAATGTCTTTCCTATCCCTCTGGAAGAGACCAAGGGGGTACAAATTTGTTTACCTTCTCATACCTTTCGACAATGTCGGATGGTATTTTACATCACACCACTACTGCAGTCGGAAGGTTAAGTAAAATTAAGGCCAATCCTTTCGGCCATGAGCTTTTTGACTAGCTAAGAAGGTTTTAAACCTTCCGCTCACATGTCTTCGCGAAGGCTGGAATCTTTTGATACTCCAATCCATACTTCAACAACTTTGGCCAAGCCTTCTTATAGTATTAATGATATGCGTTCGCCTGCCTTGGAAATTTTAAATTCTCAAACTTACTCGTGTAAGTATGCCTTGCTACCTAGTTTGGATTGCGCCTGCAATAAGCCCAATATTCAATAAAATCTTTTGCATCATTGAAAGGTAGTGACTTAGGCTGACATCTCACCCTTTTCTTCTCGACACTATCGGAAGATTACACCATCGGCCTCTTATACATATATTTATCTTATCTGTGCATGTTTACTTGCTTTCAGTATCTTTAATAGACTTTAAATCTATAATTGCTAAACGTTCCTTACCAAGACGTTATTTTGACAGAATAATGAGCTCTTCGAAGGTTGAAGCCACCGCCAAACATTCCTTTATCGAAACTTAGGACGAAGTCAATGATATTTTAAAAGAATTTGGTACTGTTGGAGTTCAAGCCATAGCTCCTAGTTCTACTGTTACTATTGACAACCCACTGGAAGGGTATTTTGCATTCACTACCATCCGTATATGGCATGGTGGTTTCCTTCCATTTCCTTCATTCTTGAATTCCTTCCTACCTTATATTGGGGTTGCTCCAATACAGCTTTCGCCCAATGTGTATACTTACCTCTTATCTCTGGAGATGCCGGCATTGGAATCAGGGCTTCCATCACTCAGCCCTGAAATTTTAACCTCCTTGACTAAACTAGCAAGGTTAAGCAAGTATAACAATCAGATTTATAGAGTTAACATGTACAAGAAGTTGATTCTGGATGGTATTAACAAGTTTAAGGATTGGAAGAACCAGTTCTTATTTGTTAAATGCTTTTCTGACATTCATAGAAGATTTGCCTCACTTCTTAAGTTCATCCCAATACTTTAGAACGATTCCTTCTCGAAATGATTCCTTCTCTGGTTTAGAACGAACTCGGGATTCCCTTCTCGGACTCGAGGCCGATTTTGAAGTAGAGAAGCAAGCTCATCCTCTCACCACCGAGCGGCTTCTGGCTTCTGTGTCTATGGTTGAGGCTGACCTTGAGGGCGAGAGGCTAGCTCACCCACTTACTCATGATGAAAAGGTTGCAAGAGAGTCGGTCTAAAAGATTTCAAAGAAAAAAACTCGTTTAGCTTCCAAGAATACATTGCTAGAAGATAAACTAAAGAGGTCCAGAGCTTCGCTAAAACTTACTGTTCATACTCTTACCAAATTCTAGAAGCATGTTTCTAATTTTATTGATTCTAACCTAGGGCCCATGATGATGAATATTATTCAGATGCCTTCTTGATTGCTTATATGGATAATCATGACAAATATCCTGATCTTAGTTTTCCTTCAATACTCCTTGCAGTAGCAAAAGAAGTTACAGACAAAATTGCACAATTTGAACAGTGCTTTGAGAGGGAAGGGGGAAAGTTAATTTCAAAGAATCTCTTTCTTTTAACATCCCACCATTTGACGTAGAATCAGATTCCGAGGAAGAGGAGGAGGATCAAAACAAAAATTCTAATGAGAAGGAGGATGATGATCATACAAGCCGGGATACTAATGACGACGATGGTAACAATCCCTCTAGAGGTCAAAGCCATAGTGGTGATAAGGAGGCTATCCCGGTACTCAAGAGAATGAATATGGTTCGTCCAGATCCCCTAAAAATCAATCATCGCCTTAGAAAGATGTACATCCATCGTCTTCTAGACCAGCTGTTCCTCTAGAAGGGGAAAATGCTCCAACCCATTTTGGGGACTTTTTAGGGAAAGAGCAAGTAGCTCAAGTTTCTGTTCTAGTTTCTCGAGTATGGGCTTCTTTGTTTAAATGTTTTCACGTAGTAGACAACAATTAATTCATTGTTGGTTTTAGATAAAGAAGAAGTTGGAATTTCCTTATAGTACAAACTTGAAAGAAAGCAAGCTGAAATTAACAGGCTTAATAGGGAAATAGACAAGTTATAATGAAGCATAATGTCCTGTTTGAAAGATATTACAATCTCGACAGAAGTACTTCCGCACTTGCATCTTTTAAATTCCAGAAAGCGGCTCCTTTATTAAAGAAGGCACATCTTTGTTATAACATTTTATTGAGTGAAAACAAAGAGCAAATAACCTTATTTTGGATGATGGTCGAGGAAAGCGATATCTTGGTTGATTTCTTATATAAAGTATATTGCCGACACTCAATAACAGATTTCTCATACTTAGGAAAATTAAGTTGAGATTTACTTAAACATTTTCACAAGATATACTTGGCTGAGTTTGGGTCTGACCCACACCCTAGGGTGTGTTGGAACTTACCGCGAGTCTAATCGATTCCCCAAGACCTCCCTGCTGAAAAGCTTAAGTATTACAAAGGCAAATTTATTTCTGAATTTTTCTCTAAGTCTATTTTTTATGGACCTACTGATCAATTGTAAACGTGTAACAAGCAACTATTTTATGAACACCTGTCCTTTATAACGTTGCGTATGCTCAGTTTTCTTTTTCTTTCATTGTGCCATTTCATAATATCAGTTCATTAGGACATGTCATCCCAAGAGATATTTAAGTCAATATGTTAACCTGAGAATAATTTACTCTAAAAATGCACCACTCTTAAAGACTTCAAAGTTAGCGAGATACTGCTTTCTTCGGGATTTGCAAAAATTATATGTGGAACACCCTCGTTTTTGCTTCGACTTTCTTAGTGAAGAGAAAGAAACTCTCTTAAATGAAATCAGGACATTTCATTCCAAGCTAATTTGTGGTCGTGACAGTCCACCTGGTAGAAAATGGGATTACAGTAAATGTCCGCTAGTTATTAACCCTGAAAGGGCTTTTGTACCTTTTGAATCGATTGTTATGCTTTCGGCTAATACTTTAGGCAAAGTTAGAAATGCAGTCTCTTAACTTTAGGTGTATTGAAAGCATTTATTATTCCTCTTAATTTTGTGGCTACTTGAGTTATAATTCATTGATATAACAATAAAATCATGTTTTCTTAATTTTTATCTATTTTATTTCTTGTTGTTAAATAGGAGATTTGGCTATTTCCGTCTTATCTTCCTCAAAGTTTACTTTCTTGTGTCAACGCCATTAGAGATAGCTGTTATCAAGGAGTGGTGAGATTGTAATTCACGACGAAGTCCATCTCGAGCATTTCGGTGGCAGCCTCAAAACTGTGAAGTGGCATAAAAGATACCTTGACCAAAAGACCATAGCTAGCAATCATAAGGATCATATTGAATATCTTGACGCTGAAATCAAAAAGAAAGACGAGGTGATTACTATACTTAAATGACAGGTAAAGTCAAATTCCGCAATTGACTTAGATGAGAAGATGTCTAAGCTCATCCAACAAATAAGCGACTTAGAGTTAAAATTGAAAGATGCTCAGGCACAATGTGCTTCTCTAGAATTCATTTTAGGCGATAGAATTTAAAAGATTAAACTTTTGGTTCCACAGGCAACCTCTTCGATCACGAAGGCTACTAGATTGAAGCATCTTGCAGCTTAAAAATTCCTCACCGTGCTTAATCCACCCCCAGGTTTAGACCATAATGTGGTGGGGAACTGGTGTCGGAGAGTGATATTTAAAATCACTCGGTATTTTAGTGAGCAACAAAAATCAAGTACTCTCAGACTATCAATGATTATGCTGCCAAGAATCAAAACCTTGAGTATAATATTTATTTCCTCCAAAAACATGATGTTGAGTTAGAAAGGGAAAACAAGACCCTTAGAGTTGCAAACAGGTCCTTTAACCGTGCTTTGAAAACCAACATCGAGGCAAATTGATGATGAGAATATAATTAGAAGAAAGGAGGAAAAAATTAAAAAAGTTCTCCACGCAACAATCAACCATGTAGTTAATCCTTCCATGGTAGAGACCCTTAATAAAGTGTCTCAAGATTTGTAATTCGTTTATTTATTTGGGTTATGTAAATATATCTAGTGCATAACTTTGTTGTTTGTAAATGACTTCATAACTCACATAAATTATGATGATTTTGTAAATATCACTTGATTTGTGATCCTTTTATTTAATGTAACCTTTGATATACTTTTGAACTATTCATTCAGCGACTTTTGTGCTTGCTAAATCCTTTGCTATTCCATGCCATTCTGACTTCCCTATGGAACACATTGCAAACAATGCTTCTAACTGTTAGGTTTCAAATTGGCACATCTATCCGTGTATATCATTCGCATAGATTAGCAACTCATCTTGCCAATCGTATGAATAGTAATTTATTCAAAATTTTAAAATCTCATCTTTAACCATGATGAAAAATGATCATGGATTTAACTCCTTCCACCTATTTGAAATGCATAAGAATTGTTGGAAGTAAATCCCCTTATTTTTACATAGTTAAAAGCATGAATTCCCCATTCAGGGAGCCTTAACAGTATTCTCTTTAATAATATTCTTTGGCCCAGATTCGAGCACTTGGGCTAAATAGAATTCCAAAAGATTTTGTACCCAAATTAGGGTCTTAAATAAATAGAAGTCCTTTTGGTATCTTTTGATAATAAGTAAGGGATGATTAGAATGCCAGTTTCAGTAAAAGAATATTAGAATACCAGAATATCCTTCCCGGTAATAAGCAATAGTAGCTCAGAGTACCATCTACAGTAATAGACAATATAAGGTTTGTAATCCATATATGCTAATCTGGTATTAATAACGGAAGATCAGAAGACCGTTTTTGGTAATAAGTATCAGAAAACCAGAGAACCATTCTAACAATAAGTAATAGAATACTAGAGAATCAATCTGGCAATAAGTAATAGAAAACCATATTATCGTTTTTGATAATAAGCAATAAAAGACAAGAATATCATTTCTGATAATAAGAAATAGAAGACTAGAAAACAAATCTGGCAGATGTTCGTGGAAAGAAGTCAGTGACTTTTTCCTGATTCTCTTATTGAATGCGCCATCTCTAGGCTTTGATGATGCTTTTTTTTCTCGGACCCAAGTTTTCTTTGTTCATTTTTCATTTTTTTTGGCCTATTTCAGGCGGGGACTCTACTGTCCAATTTATGTGCTTATTTAAGCAGAGCCATTTCAGGCTATTTGTCATTTTAGACATTACCGACCTTTTGGTGGTTTCTATTTTAAGCCATGCCGATTTCTAGCAGTGCCTATTTCAGGCAAGAACTTTTCTTAGCCCGCCGGACATTTCATTTAGGTTTTCGTTGCAGTTGGCTAGCTTATTATGAAGCAGTGCCCGAGGAATTACCTTACCTCCCTCTAGGAAGCGCTTTAACCTGGCCATAGCGTGACACGGCTAAGGGCTTATTCGGTACCTTGGCCAGGCCATAGCATGGCGGGACCAAGGGATTACCCATCCTCCATCCAAAAGATGTCTTATCCTGGCCGTAGCATGATGCAGATAAAGGTTAGTGCTACTTTAACTTTGTCATTTCTGATTTTGGCGTGGATAAAGGCTTACGCCCTCCCTCCAAGAGGTGCCTTGACCTGGCCATCTTGGTGCGACCACGGGATTTCTACCATCATTGGTAGTCTAACTTTTTAGGTAGTCCACCTTTTTAGGTAGTCCAAGTTTAAGGAGAACTCCTCTCCGATCATGTAGACTTTTCATTTTTCAGAAATATAGCCTTTATTTCATGGTTTGGTTAATACCTTATAAATCGTTTTAGCTTCCCTTGTTGTAGAAAGTGTAGGACCATTTTTATAAGTACTTTGCATTGTTTAGTATCATGTCCATTCATGAGGTAGAAATTGCAATATACACCTTTGGATCGTTTCTCAAACCATGGCCTTTTCTTTTAAGACAGCCAACAGTTTAATTCCTCTTTGGTTTTAGTATATATGTCCTCGATTAACGTTGTAAGATTGTACTCTCTAAGAAGTATTAACTTTTGAGTCGTCCTTGACTGGCTTATAAATCTTTCGTGGCCTGGTTCAAATACTTCTTCTTGAGGAACAGACTTTCTTTTCATGGCTCGTTGGCTTTCTTCCAAAGGCTTTCCATCCAATCTCAAGGTCTCGGTTAGAAATCTCTTGGTGATTCTTATGTTTCTGCTAGGCCGTCCTTTTACCCATCTTACTTTTTCTGCCATGGATTTTTCCAGATGCTCGTAGCTTTCTTTGGGGTGATAGGCCTCACTTATGATCCTATTCCATTTGTTTGTGGAATTGTCATAATATTTTATAATTTCTTTTTCGAAGATGGTTCCCTAGGAATATGATTGGATGGTTTTCCTCATTTTTTTTCAAAATATTGTCGTTTTATTTACTCCTATTCCAAGTGCACAGATCGGGGTTGTTTCCATTAGAAGGGGTTTAAGCTCCATTTTTCTGGATTATAGGATTCCACATTCTTTCTATTTATAATTCTCAAGGCTTCAAGCCTTAACCTTTGTTCCTTATTTTGATTAAAATATTTATTATCTACATAGGAAAATCTTATGAGTTGGGGTTCAGAAGACCCTTGTTCGGACCTCTTGAATCTTTTACCCATAATTAAATCAGTAACAAGTGATTTTGATGTGAAATTAGCTCCATGAAAGTCGGAGAATTGTAGTGTCGGAAGATGTGACAAGCTGGTGGTTCGAGCCCTCCTTCTAGCACCAAAAATGTTAACCAAATTTATGGTCAACACCCCAAATGATGCTACAATCATTCAGGAAGGATAGCTTTGGATAAAAGGAATTGTATCGTCAAGATTTACTTTTGTGCTTAGCATCAATGACTGCCGATTTTCGATTTAAACCTTTCGACGTGCTTGGCTGAGCCGGTCTTCTAAATAAGAACTCCTTATTTGAAAGACCTTTTAAGACATCACGCTAAGCTTTCCTTTGTGCTACAGATGATTACTTATCGGTTTTTATCACTTTTAAGTTGATCTTGAGTGCTTCCGGAAGGTTTGATATGATTGACCGTATTGGCGGCAGTATAAACAGTAATCCTTAGGCGAAATTCAAGGGCTCTTGACCTCACCGAAAGGTTTGGCTGCTCATTCGAACCTAGGTTGAGATTAACTGAAAGGCATGTGATGTCTCCTATTAGGTTAAACTCTATTATCTTATCTTCGAACTTGACTGAAAGGTTCAATCATTTAGATAATGACAGTAGAAAGTTTCGACACTGTGAATTTAGAAGGACCCATCGGTTTAGCTAGGAAGTTTGATTTCAATAACCCGTTGGGTTGCTGCCCCTATTAATTTGGTTCGTCTATTGCCTTCATCAAAAGTTTGAAATGAAGAATCCAATGGCTTCGGAGGGTTGCAATTTCGGTCTGATCAATTGAATTTCCGACCCTGCTGCCCAGAACCTATTAGTTGAGTTAACCCTGGAAGCATGAATCAACACTATAAAGAACTAAATTAGATAATAAGAGACTTAACAAGATATGAAACTTCCCTTTTTATTATTTACTATCGGTCTTTACAAATTCCCCAAATCAATTTTTATTTAGGGTTACAATACATTACTTTGAATCTTATAAAAATGAGGCAGGAAAGAGAAAAATAAGTCCCCAAATCGGAGCCCTTAGGTCCTATTTATAAACAAAGGCGGCCCTCCTTTCAACCTTATACTTTAGGTTGAGCTAGAAGGTTGCTCCTCGTATGCATTGCAATCCTTCCGATATGGCCGTAGGGTTTTCCCTTTATGTGTTGCTATGAACCTTTCGACTTCATTGGAAGGTTGCTTCTTTGCTCAGTATTGTTAACGGTCTCTATCCCCTTTGGAAACATTGCGGTGTTGCTGAAAGGGTGTCCTGTATGTTTCCTGATCTGTTAAGAAGGTTTAGTATGATTTTGAAAGAATCCATCAAATAGTAGTATTCGCTTGCTTTGATTCCTTCTTCTCCTTTAAATTCTTTAAAGGCCGGAAGTGGATCCTTTTAGGCTTTCGTAAGGTTTTGAGTTAGTGAACTCCAATGATTGCATCCCTTTGGAAGCTCCGAGAGGCGTGAGTTGTATTCTTCTTTTCCTTGCCTGCCTTGGATTCTTTGGTCCTAGCCGAAAGTTTTATTTTTTGGTATAACAGCAGCTGCATAATATATGATTATTATAAATTCGTTTAAGATACTAGTGAGAGGAAAACCCATTACGCTAAGTAGCATGGTCTCGCTAGATATCTATATGGTTCGAGATGATAAGTTATTATTCATGTCAGACTTTTTGTTCGAACCGAAGTTTATGTTTTTCCCTTAAACTCTTGAGGGCTCAACTGATTTTTAGTGCTTTGAGAGTGAAGGTTTGCAGGTTCTCCTTTAGACGAATATGCTTTTGGAGACGTGCAACAGGCAAGCTTGCTATTAAGAGTTCTTTCTGTTTGATTCCACTGTGCTATTGGATGAAATAGCAAAGTTGTTTAGAGCTTATAATAGACTCTGATTAAACAATGGGGCATCTTCATATGTCTATTGGCATATCTTGTAATAATTTGTAATTTCTCTGAATATGGATTACGTAAGGGATTATGTAACGAATTTGAAATGAAATGAGAAATTTATTTTAAATTGGGTTTATTTTTTTTTGATATTCATGTGTTTCTGATATATCAATATATCTAACATTACAGAATTTTGTCATCGATAATTAATAACTATTGATGACTGCAACATCCATAGAAGTTAATTTTGGGCCACCAAATATGGGATGTTACAAGGCGGTGTGACTTCATAGAGTTCCAGTTAGCATTATTAGTGATAGAGACTCTATGTCAGCTACTGAATTTTGGAGGAGTTTGCTATTTTCTTTGGGAGTGATTTTTAATTTTATAAGATATGTTGAAAGCTTGAATAGTGGATTTTGGAGAACCTAAGAGAAGGTAGAATTGTTTAGGCGACGAATGAAAGCCGCACAGGACCGTTAAGAATCTTAAGCTGACAGGCGAAGAAAGAAATTTGAATTTTTAGTTGGAGACATGGTATTCGTTAAAGTTTCCCCTCTTAGAAAGCTTATGATGTTTGGTACATCTAGGAAGTTGGCATCAAGGTATGTTGGGCCTTTTCTGATTTTACAAAGGCTAGGGAAACTTGCTTATTGGGTAGAGCTTTCGGATTAGTTAGCGGGAGTCCACGACGTCTTTCAAGTTCCACAATTGTGTGTGCATAACACCTCTATAGTAGAGCCTAATTGGTTAATTGATGTTGAAAGTAAGCCTATCACCCCCACCCTACATAGGGGATAGTGGTATTAAGAAGCTTTGTAACAAAGATATTTAGATTGTTTGAGTTTAATGGAGAGATAACCCAGCGGAAAAAACATGGGAAACCAAAAAATGTAAAGATTTCTCATCTCGAGCTTTTCTCTGGTGCACTTTTGTCTCTAAATTGTTTATATTTGGTTGCATCATGGTTACTAATTCTGATGGCAGGAGATAGTTGTCACACTTTTTACTATTATTTTTGCACCCACATAGAATTTTATGTATATTAATGATGCTTGGATACACGCCTATATGATATGACCTTGCATTCAGGCTAGGATTAAGATCACCTATATTATGCTGCATATATAATCACATTGAATTTTTGGTTGAGTAGATGGCTGTGTAGATTATTGTAAATAACTTGATTGTATAACATGATTGTTGAGTGCACATTACGCTATCCGTCCTTGGCGATTTGGGGACAAAATCCCTTTTAAAGATAGGAGAATGTAACACCCTGTAAAATTTAATAAGAAATTAAATAATCAAAGTGAGGTTAAAAACGAAAATTTTGTAAATTTCAGAATTTGGTCATAAAAGTTGTACTATTGCATCTACGGAGATTTTATAATCAATTTTTATATATCATATGTTGAAATCGGAGTTCAAACGGAGAAGTTGTGGACGTTTGAAGTTTTCAAATTTAAAATAATTCGAACGAGTTTAAATTTAAAATTTAAATATTTGAATTCAAAATTTTGTAACATTAAGGGATGCTTAACGTTTGAGCTAACCTGGTTAATGTAAGAATTATTCAGTAATTAATAAAATAAATAAGGTAATTAATAAATATTAAATGAAAGAAATATTCTAGGTTGAAACAAGCGATCGACTATTTATAAGTGAGTAGTCAACTGGTAGGGTGCAGGCAGCTAGGATTAATTAAGGCCTGAATGGCCCGAATTTGATTATTTTTAATCAGAATGTTCTGGCTTCTTCTCACCTCCATAAATAGACCCCTAGACCCCTCACTTTTCTTCATACAATTTTGGTGGTGATGGCGAAGCTCTGCCAGATTCCTTCTTCTTCTTTCGATTTTTAGAAACAGTTAGGAATTTTCTAGGTAAGAGATTTAGATCTCTAATTTATTCAAATTCCTTCTTTGATTCCTCTGTAGTTTTTGATTTTAAATCTAATTTCTATATACAATTCAATACCAAAAGAGGGAGGTCTAAAAGGGTATTAGGAGTGGTGAAATCAAATCTAGTTAGGAAGTAAATAATTCTCTTTGAGTGGAAATATCAAGTTTTCACATTTTTTTAATTGAATAATATTTATTTGGATTTGATGTATGCCTTAGGAAATTTGGGTAAACGTAAACATAACACCTAAAACCCCCCAAAAGTTTCCATAAGTAAATGTCAATCTTTGAATATGTTGTAATTTCAATTATTTAGTTTGTATTAACATAATAGGATCAGATCTGTATAGTTTATAATCTATTCCGCTTTTTTTCTTTTCAATTTCACTTATACCATTAAAAGGGTTCTAAAAGCAAATAAAGTTAGAAATGGTTTGCAAAGCACGAATTTGATTATGTTGTAGTTTGCACTGCCTATTTCTATAATTAAACATGTATGGGCCCTTTGTCCCACTCTAAGGTGCTATGTGACAAAGTTGCATAGAATATGAAAAATCTAAATTATAAGACTTGTTTTCCTTGAAATAGAAGAGTAAATTCTTCTATGTTAATACAAGATAAGATGAGTTTGGTATTGTTCCTTTTTGTATACAAGCCCGTTGTTGGCTAAGTATTTTAGCTAAATTTTTCTTTGGAGTTTGGGACTTGTATAAGTTTGACATTTAATTTAATTAGTAGTATCTTTATGTATGATTGAAGATATGTTATTCGAATCCCATGCGTATATGTGTATAATATTAACATATTGATTATTAAAGTTAATAATTTAATGATTATAGCATATTGAATGTATTGATTAGAATTAATAAGGTGGTAAATAGCATTAATTTCTTAGGAAGGTAGTTAACATATGGAGTTTAATCCATAACTAAAGGTGTAATAAGAGGTTACCATATATGGATTTAATTATTAATTTCGTAGGATAGTGTATATTTATAGTTTGTACGTATATTAAGCATGACTAAGTTATAGGAATGCGAGGTCGGTCTAAAGTTACATAGAAGCATGCCCAATTAAATCTGGCTACCAGCAGTATTACTTTAGGGACTGATATGGGATATCACCTATAATAAGTAACCACAGTGGATGCGAGGTTAGTCCCAATTCTATAGGTAGTTCTGCCAGTCAATCTGGCTACCAGTACTTATGAATAGGCGGATTAATCTAAGATGACACATTTTGGGTTATTGGTCATAGTCACGTTACTGATATGATAAGAAGAATTTTTAGAGGTGTCCACTTCGAGTTTAGAGGTATTAAGTGCCTATTGTATGGTCCACCTCATTTTTATAGGAGAAGTATTAAGTGACATAATGAGATTTCTTACTGTGATAATTAGTGAGAACCACATAGAGACCTGCCTTAGGTTAGGTGTTAAATGATGGGACCTGCCTGTTTTTTTATGTATTACGTGGTCAATATCTTCCTAATTCCTAATAAAATGGTATTAAGTGGTTTAGATTCTCTCTCTCTTGCATCATTAATGATAGTTGTGTTAGAATTTGAAAATTGACTAGAAATGGGTTAGGTATCAAATGACAAGGTCTGCCTATTTTATGGGTATTAAAAGGCCAAAGTCTTCTTAATTAAGGAGTATCAAGTTCTTTGTATGCTTTCTCTTACATCATTAATGGTAGTTGCGCTAGAATTTTAGAATTGGACTGGGAAAGCCTTTGGCTTTAAAGTTAAATTTATTAGTATGGTATAGTTTAAATATGTAAGACATATTTCTTATCTAAATGATACCGCTCAAATACAATTATTGTAAAGCTTGCAATTTTCATTCAATAGACATTTGTTGTTCTGACCTACTTCTTATTACAACACACATGTTAGTGGTGGCCATGCTTATTTAGGAGATGAAGGCTTGTGGCAGTTATCTATTTATTTATACTTTTTAAATATTTTTAATGTATCCATTTCAGACAATTGTGTTATTTTTAAATATTGTACTATGGAGGTTTTATGTAGACATGTTGTAATATTTGATGATAGCATGTTATGTTTCTAAAATGGTTTTCTTTTCTAAAATGGGTAATTGTTTTAGATATTGTATTTATCCATTCCGCTATAAGATTTTGAAGGTATAGATAGATAGCTCCATGTATTGTGTATTGTTTAAATTTCATCAACCAACAGCCAGTCTTGGAATGGTTCTAAGTTTCGATGGGTCTTTTCTAGATCATAATTTAGGTATGTTTTGGGGAGGGCCGTTACACCTATCCCTCCTTTTGATGATGCCTACCAAAGCATGCTCCTATTCCAGATGAATTTGGCTCATTCGTCTTAGCTGGCATGACCTTCAAAGGTCTCGACTCCCTTATTCGTCTTCAGAGTGACTTGCCAACCACTCATGCAAGGGAGATCATTCCTGTTAGCAAAGTTCAAGTTCATGGTCCATTAGGTAAACATTAAGACACATATACATGCACATTCGCTTATTTCACATCGTAATTTATCCTGTTAAAGGAGACTCGTCTCGGTTTCACTTGCAGGTTCAATAGAGCACTGCAATATATTTGATTCCCTTGAGGGTAGGTGGTTCATCACAAGAGATGCGATTCATGAACATGCTCTCATGGCACTAACCATGATTCAGCCACTAGCAGGCATTCAAGATGGGATCGAGGGGGCCGAGGCAAGGGTTATCATTCTCATGATTCATCTTTAAGGCATAGATCAGGTTTTCTCTTCCTAGATGCATGGACAAGTACTCTGAATGACCTAATGACATTCTACTCAAGATGTTTCTCGTATCTCCACTTTGGTTTCCCATTCCACAAAGCAAATAATGCCTCCTCACGCTAACTGATAATCTGGGCAGTCATCGAAAATTGTTGTCCCTAACTCCTCTCACTACCATAAGGCTGATAAGAAAGATATTGAGCCTCCAGCCGTTACAACGGAGCAGCAGGTCACATCCCACCCCAAACGGTTGAATGGAGCGCTGTTTTCCAAAAATTTATATCAAAAACATCAACTTTTGTTCCCAATTTGAAGGAAATCCCACCAAAGGTCAAAGGCCAAACCGTGGCCTATGATAGCAATGTTTACGATCAGTATTTCATATAGAAGAGATGGGCTGAGCGAATCTCTAAATACGTCGAGAGCGTGGAGGTTGAGGCTCAAGGGTTGCAGGTAGCAGCTAACCAAGACAAAATGACTATTACTCATCTTGACATAGAAGTGGCTGAGTTAAGGAAGGCATAGGTAGCGGTGTAGCAGAAAGTCAAAGACTTGACTGAAACGATCGAAAGGGAGACAAAAACCATTTGAACCAGATCGAATCTGCTCATCATAGAAATCATCTTCTTCGAAAGAAAAAGAGTGCCTAGGAAGAGAAGTATCAAAGTTGAAAGCGCAACATGAGAGCCTAAAAGAAAAACTAGAAAAAAAGAAGAAAGAGAAAGAGATACTCTCATGCAAGCTCATGTCTATTATGAGGAGTTGTTGGACGCTCATAAAAAGTGGGATGATACATTGGTTCGTGCTAAAAATATGGATGAATTGGTTGCAACTGTAGAGAAGTGGATTAAGGAAAGATTTGAGTCACTCATCACCAACTATAATGCCAATTTATCAAGTTCATAGACTTGGAGTGGCTCGGAAAAGATTATCCCAGCGCTCTACCTTTAGCGTGGGAGCAGATTAAGCGAAAAGAAGGATAGGCTTTAGAAGGAGGTGAGGTGAATTTGAAGGAGCTGTAGCACGAGATTATAAGTTCAAGTGAGATCGAAGCAATCAAAGTAGGTGGGCTTATTTGCATCCGGAGTTGGCTACTACGGTTCAGAAAGACCAAGGCGAAGGCTCTAAAACTACATCTCAAGATCCCACTACGAGTCTCACTTTCGAACTCCCAGCTATCTTCATCTCTTCGTTTGATCCCCCATATAATCCGAATGCATCCGAAATAACAAAAACAACTATTCAATCCCCATCTATATTTGATGACTAAGTCGATAGTCATGTATTTGAGAAGGGTCTCATCATGGTGGAGATATCTCACTGACCTCATCTGTATTTGAGAAGGTGCACATGGCATCAACCGATGTTGCTAATCTCTCTATTTATGTTTCTCAAATTTTAGGCCAGCGTTTCTCGAATTTAAGTACTCCTCTTCCAGGGAAGGTCCTAATTTAGTGTAGCAAACATTGATGACTAAGTCGATAGTCATGTATGACTCCCCGACCGTTTTGAACATTACAACTAGTATGGCTTCCAGACCTGGTGGAAAAATTATTCATGCCCTGGAAGAGGAGATGACCAGTGATACCTTAGGAACCCAAGCTGAGGATGATGTTCTTATAACTAGAACTTTTGATCCTTCTTCAGGCCTGGCAAGCAAGAGTTGCTCCATATTCAAGTTTTATTGGCTAAGGATGATAAGAAAGAGCCAGTTGAATACGTTCCTCCTTGAATGTCGATAGCTTTACCTGGCAAGACTATCTATGCTCCGGTCACTCTTCCTTTTCTCGAGGGCACTTAAATTGTGCCCATTGAATCATCAAAGGGCTCCCCGTTTAAGGGCCGAGGAAGCGGTGGGTAAAAGTAGGAAAAAGCAAAAAAAGCTTGGCATATACTCTTCAAGGGAAGAGAAAAAGAAGAAGAGACATAAGCATCACAAGTGAATTTATTTTTGCTTTTTTCTTTTTGGTTGTATAGCCATGGGTCTTGTTTTTTTTCTGGCCAACTATGCAGGTTCGGCCCTCGCTTTTTGTTTTTTGGTTCAGTGTTAATAAAACGTGCATCTTTCTTCAAGCTTTATTTTGATGCGAATAATAAAGACCTTTTTTCTGTTAAATCTTGTGTGAATTTGCGTAAGTTCTGAGAAATGCGCTTATCATCACGTTCATGTGTTCGCAAACCATTTCCAATCATCATTATTAGACTAAGTTATTAGTCCATCTTGTTATTTACCGGCCAATTCTCGTTTGATTAAAGATGATAACCGACACTATTATCCTTTTGGTGAGTAAAGAGCGATCATTAAGGCGTCTAACTTTAGGTGCCCGTACACGACCATACCCGATTCTTGAACGTGATCGAATCTCGACCACCTAGAAAGGTAGCTTAAACATCCTTTTCGAGGATGTTTGAGTGCGATCTATGCCTAACTCTAGGCGTTGATTGAAGCGATTCATCTTTGATGGCAATTTAGACATCCTTTTTCAAGATGCATGTTTTGACCACCCTGAACTTTAGGCGTTGGTTGGAGTTAACCACTTAAAATAATGGTTTGGACATCCCTATCCAGGATGTTCACTCTCGATCGTGCCTATCTGGGCACTGAACGAAGTTTGTATAAGATCCTGCCTATCTCTGAGCGTTGTTCTTTTGCCTTGCTGTTCTTCGAGCAAGGAGTGAATGGTCTGCCAAACATTGGGCAAGAGCTATAGCGGCAAAACATTTCATTCTATCCTTGAATGTTTATATTTTTGGCCCCAATTCATGGGTCTAAGGAGTTGGCATGTATCTATCTTTGGATACTTGGTGTGATTATGCATCATTGATCGATCAGGGCCATGAAAGCTTGATCGTCCCCTAACTTTAGGTACCTAGATACCCGCATTTAACATATTCAGATTCATTTATGTACATTTAATAACCCTAATTTTGACTCACATTATTTAGGAAATTAAATTAGATAAACTAAATGAAATAATGTGTAAGGTTAAGGGATTGAGATTTTTAAATTAATAAGAAGGTCATGTCTTAATGAATGTATGAGCAAAAGAGAATCAAAGATAAATAAGTACTAGGAATATGATAAAGGAAAAATAGGAATAGTCCTTGTTCTTATACCCTAAAACCTTCATACCTTCAATTCTTATTTATTTCAAAATTTACAAACAAAATCAAAACACTTGTAAGCCCGGTCAGCCACCATTAAGAAGGATCAAATGAAGACAAGCAAGGAATCATGTAGAAAGCTTGAAGAAATTAATTAAAGAGTAAATCATAACCTTCTTAACATTAAGCTAACGTGAATAATTTTATTTACACATCACTTCTGATAATCATTACAATTTCAAGATTGGATCCGAATTATTTTGCAAATAGTATATCAAGTTATGTTTTTTTACATGGATATATATGCTTGTTGATGATTTACATTGTTTCATATAGATTTTATGATAAATTTAGATTGGAAAACCTATTAAATGACATCCAAATGATTTGCATTTTTGAGATATGCCAAAAACATTATTTTAGAAGTGGGTTTCATGTTTCATAATTTTCTAAGCTATTGTGGATTTATTATGAATTTTCTATAAGAGAAAATAGCAATATTGCGTTTAAATTGTTTAAGGCAAATATATGTTGGTTTCGGGTCTAAAAGTTAAATATGTTAGAAAACATATTAAAAATGAATTATTGTTATTTTTAGGAAATTTCCAAAGTATTTTACTATGGTTATAAAATTATTGAGTTAAGGAATTTTAATGATTTATATGTTTTATCAAGGAGAGGGGCTTATTTGTTAAATGTTTTTAATTGATAATTTTGAAGTCGTCATCCTTTTTAGGAAAGATTTTGATAAAGAGTGGACAACCGATCATGTTTTGACAAATAGGCGGGTTAGGTGAAAAGAAATTACTTCGAAAGGCATAAAATCGGTTTTGCTTGGATTTACCACTTTGCTGCTTTCAAATGCTATCTTTCGTCACCATATTTCTGTTAACAAACTCATTTGAAACCAACGTAGATGGTATCAAGGAGTTGATATGTAGCACATTAGAGAAAGGGGGAAGGGATGATGGATTTGAAGGTCATGCTTTCGAAGGGGTTGTTTTTAACTTGTTTTTGTGTTTATAAGG
Organism: Allium cepa; assembly: GCA_030765085.1. NCBI lineage: Eukaryota > Viridiplantae > Streptophyta > Magnoliopsida > Asparagales > Amaryllidaceae > Allium > Allium cepa. Next base: position 227,686,863 of record CM060932.1, on the reverse strand, counting down.
AAGCTTTCGAACTACTTGCCGCTTGCCTTTGTTTTTAGAAAAGAGCTTTCGAATGAGTTAGTGGTTACTTATGTTTTAAAAATAAGCTTTCGAAAGGGTAGCCACTTTTGAACCCATTCAAAACTAATGCTACCGCATTGATACCTTTCGAACTAGTTAAGGTCGCTTTTCTTTATAGCTTTAGAACAACACATTTGAAAGGATGCTTTTGTCTTTTTACTTTGAAGTCGTCTTCTCAATGCTTTCGAAAGGGTCGTATAGCCGCTGTCAAAATGGTTTTGGAGGCAATGGTTTCAAAATGGTAGGCTTCAAAACTATCCTCTTTCTTTTACTTGGGATTAATGCTTTCGAAAGTAATGCTTTCGCCCTAGTTTTTTGTGCCCTATTAGTTATATTAAAGGTTGAACCTAGTGGTTTCGGAGGGAATAATTTTATATGGTTTTGAAGCAATGTTTCCACAAACCCTTAATTGAACCCAAATGATTTCGAAAGCTATGCTATAAGTGTTTCGAAGGGAAAGTCCCCAATGTTTTCGAAGGGAATATTTTAAGTGTTTTAATGGAAGATTTCCAACGCTCTAAAAGGCATGTTTAAATGGATTCGAAAGGGGAAGTCAAAGGTTAAAGAAATGATTTCGAAAGGAACATTTTCAATACATTCGAGAGGTATGTTCAGGCCTTTTGGCCTAGTGTTTCAAGATAAAGTAGTTAACTTACTTTGAAATGGGTATATTCAATGAATTCGAAAGCGGTTTGTTTAAGGTTTTAAACAAAGGTTCGAAGGCATTGTTTTGGCCTTGTAGCCTAAAGTCTTTTAAGTTAAAAGAGGTTTTAACTTATTTTGAAGGGATAGATAATCCTATTAATTATATTTCATCAACATTGTTTTTGTGTAAAGTATGTATCATGGCATAAGTATTTTTTGGAAAGCAATGAGTATGATTTTCTTGTTTCATTAAGATATGATTTCAGGGGTAAATCATTGCAAAGGTTCTTTACAAGAAAATGAAATTTGATTAGGTCAGTCAACCCTTAGTATATGATAGGAAATGAAAATTTCATAGGGTAGTTAACCCTAAGTTTATAACTCAGATATTAAAAGACCGAATGTGACTGGTGTAGGGTCGTGCCCTACACTTTAGCTAATAGCCCCTATCTAATATAAGTCCAAAATTCTAATGTGCAGGGTTTGGTACTAAAACAATGTTACACACTGAAGGAAATATAAAGAGTAAAGATAGGTTATTGATGAGCCTGCTAAACCATTAGGTTCGGTTGACCCTAGAAGAAGAAAGTTAAGGGCGGTCAGCCTATTATTGTATCTAACAGAAGTTAGATTATTGATTATGTCTGGTAGGCCCGAGTCAACCAATGGATAATAGTTAGCCAAAAAAAAACTATAATTTGGACATATAGTCCATTGATTTCCTGATTATTATGCATATATGTTTGCTATTATTGTTATAATGAGTTTGATTGTAAAGTTTTGATTTGCAAATGATACGCTTTTAAAAGGATATAAGTAAAGGGAAACCCGTTTCGCCAAGCGGCATGGTCTCACTTAATATCAGTAAATCGAGATGTAATATTATTATTCACACCAAGCTTTCCGTCTGACTCAAAGTTTATGTTTTCCCCTTAAACTCTTGGATGCTCAAAATTTCATTTGAGTAGATTAAGAATAATGGATTTTCAGGTTTAGTAGCTTTCGACGATGTGCCAAAGGCAAAGCTATCTACGTAGGACCTATTTAGTATTATTTCCACTGTAATGTATTTACGACTGATATGTCTATTTAATACTCTGATCATCCAAGGGGCATCTTCATATGTCGCTCTTGGCGTAACTTGTAGTTATTATATTTGATCAAAACCTGGGAATCGTTTTAGGATTATGTAACTGAACATGAAATGTTGATTTGAAATGTAATAAGAAAACTCGTTTTTGAAATCCGTGTTGATTTGATTTCATATTCATATGCATTTGATATTGTGAGCACCATTAAAATTTCCATGTATTGTCACCGAAAGTTAATACTATGGATGACTGCACCATGTGTAGCGCTTAGCTTCGGGCGTCAAGATAGGGGATGTTACAACTTGGTATCAGAACATAGGTGTATGAAAATTTAAAAGAAACTTAAAATGATTTTAAAAACATAATCCTAAAGAATTTGAGAAAAGATCGGGGTATGGGATAACGCTATAATAACGTACTTGTATTTGATATATATAAGTATATGTTTTATCTCTATTCTCCAATCTCTCTGAGACTAATCTTCCGTATCTTACAAAAAGTAGAATGCAGATTTTAAGGAAGTAAGATATGGATGCTGGGAGTGGAAGAGTTAACACTGGTGGAGGAAGCACCATAACTAATGGTAATGCCAGACCAAACAGTAGAAGGAATCTGGGTCGGGCACAGACTGCTAATATGGATGTGGGAGTGCCACTAGTTGATATGGGATCTATGTATCAGCTGTTCGTCAATATGATGGAAGCTGAAGCAGCTACGGGTTTAGTTGGAGGAAATTCGAAAGTTCCGGTGGTTAATAATTATGCAGCTCTAAGCAAAGATTATGTCGGGCTTGGAGGGAAGCCATTTATTTAGACTGAGGACGCAATTGAAGTGGAAAATTGGTTGCTTCATTGTAAAAGAATTTTTGCTGATTTAGGGCTTAATGATGACTAGAAGAGGAGATTTGATTTTAGACAGTTGCAAGTAGGAATACTGTACTAGTGGAATAGTGTTACTGTGGGAGTAAATTAAGAGACCATGATTTGGGCATAATTCAGAAGGAGTTTCGAGGAAAGGTTCATGTCAGAGATTGCTAAGTTAACTCTGCTCTCGAAGTTTATGGAATTGGTGCAGGGAGATATGACAATGCTTGAGTATGTAATTAGATTTGAGGAGCTATCGAGATACGGATATGCTATGGTTGATATGGTTATCAAAAGAAATGTTAAGTTCATCAATGGACCGAAACATGGGCTAGCTAAAGCAACTTTGCCACATATTAGGGATTCATGTGATGTAGTTGTTGAGATGGCTTTGAGGCAGGAGGAGATGCTTACTTTTCTTGATGGTAACAAAGCAAGGGAAGCTCAAGGTGGGCAGAACCAGAAGAGAAAGATTTTTCATAATAAAGGCATTTAGAAAGGAGGAGCGGCCAAGAAAAGGAAGGCCGATGTAATTTGCTATAAGTGCGACAAGAAGGGACACTATGCTTATGAGTGCAAGATTGGTAATGGGAAGAAAGCACAGAAAAGAATAAAGTAAAATGTTTTAATTCTGATAAGTTTAGACGTTATAAGAACCCGTGCAAGGAACCACCCAAGGATGGAAATGGCAAAGTGTTTGCATTGGAACTAGCTACCTAAAAACCAACAGCAAAGGAGAAAGGAAAAGCTGTATTGAAAGGTACGCTTTTGATTCATAGTATGTTAGTTAGAGTTCTATTTGATATTGGTGCATCACATTCTTTTATATCTCATTTTTTGGTAGATAGTAACCTAAAACCTCATACCTAGGTGCTTCCTTAAGGGTTGCTAATCCGATAGGAGGGTATGCGACTCTTGGGTGAGATATGACCAATAGATTTCGAATTGTTAGGTCATGTATTTTCTTGATGCTTCCATGTATTTGGGTTTGGAATTACTTTGGGCATGGATTGGTTAAGTAAATACGGTGCTAGTATATTTTGCCATAGTAGGAAAATATCACTTAGACACCCTAGTTGTAGCGATCAAATTATATACTCATTAAAAACCCTAGTTATGAGGTTAATGCTTCGTTGGGTGTTATGGATGACAAAGATGAGTTGAGTTGTGTTTTCATTAATAAAGAATTTGTAGGTGTTGTTTGCCCATGATAGGACTACCACCGGAACGAGCCATTGAGTTTCAGATAGATTTAGCACTAGGAGCAGAACTATTGAGTAGACCGTCAAGTAGAATGACACCTACCATGCTGAAGGAGTTAAAGGTGTAGTTGGTGGATTTAGAAGGTAAGAATTTTATCAGATCAAGCAGTTCTCCTTGGGAGGCAGCCGTAGGGTTTGCAAAGAAATTGGAAGGATTGTTGAGGTTGTTTATCGACTATCATAAATTGAATGAGAAAACGATAAAAAGACCCATATCTGTTACCTAGAATTGACGATTTGTTTGATCAAGTGAGTGGAGCCAAAGTATTTTCTATGTTGGATTTGGCAACAAAATTCCATCAGTTTAGAGTAGCAGAGGATAGTATTCTTTTGATGGCATTCAGGACTACATATGGATCGTATGAATGGTTAGTGATGTCGCTCAGACTAACTAATGCACTAGCGTTCTTCGTGGATTTGATGAACAAGATCTTTGCATCTGGACAGATTCATATTAGTATTCATAAATGACATTTTGCTATATTCTAAGGATGAGAAAGAGCATGAAGTTCATCTTAGAGTGGTAATTGAGATATTGAGGCAACACTTAATTTTTTGAAGTGTCACTTCTGGAAGAAGGAGGTGAAGTTTCTTGGTTACATAGTCTCAAAGGAAAGGTTGTTAGTAGATCCGGCTAAAATCGAGGCAGTGAATTGTTGGAAGAGACCCAAGACAGTGACTGAGATAAGGAGTTTTCTTGGATTAGCTGGTTGCTATCGAAGATTCATTAAGGATTTTTTGCGGATAGCGGCACCGATGAGTAAGCTAACTCAGAAGGATGTGAAGTTTGCCTGGACTGATAAGTGTAAGGAGGCATTCTAGAAACTAAAACACTTATCGACTAGTGCACCTGTATTAGTTGTTCCAAAAGGGAATCATGACTTAATAGTGTATACGGATGCATGTGGAATAGGGTTAGGAGCTTTGTTGATGCAAAGGGCTAAAGTGATTGCCTATGCTTCTCGACATCTCAGACCACATGAAGTTGGATATCTAATTCATGATTTGGAATTAGATGCATTAATTTTTGCATTGAAGGTATGGAGACATAACCTTTTGGGAGAAAGATTTGAGTTGTATACAGATCATAAGTCATTGAGATATTTATTCTCTCAGAAGGAGTTGAATATGAGACATTATAGGAGGTTAAAGCTTTTAGCTGCTTATGACTTTGGTATTGAGTACGCACAAGAAAAAAGGAATAAGATTGCGGATGCAGTTAGCATAAAATGTCAAAATGCAGTATTGGAAATGATAGCCGAATGGAAAGATTTAGAAGCATTGACTACATGTAGAGTATAATTAAGATCTAAGAGCAGTTCTAGTCAAGAAACTTCTATGTTGTCTTGTTTAGAAGTTTGACCAATGATGATTAAAAGGATTGATTCTAAACAAGGGGACAATCCATTATCATTTAAACATACCAGAAATTTAAGGAATAGAATGGGAAGAGATGACTTGAATGATTTATGTCTTGACCAGAATGGATAGTTGAGGAAGGAAGGATGACAATGTGTTCCGGATGTGGGAAAAATTAGGAAGGATGTTCTTGGGGAATGTCATCGTTCAAAGTTCACTATTCACCCGGGAGGAACTAAGATGTGTCAGGATATGAAAAGGAGTTTCTTCTGGAAAGGTATGAAGAGAGATGTAGGCTTATGAATGAGGTAGTGTTTGAACTGTCAACAGGTAAAAGCTGAACATCGAAAACCGAGTGGGTTACTTCAGCCTTTTAGATGTTCCATTCTGGAAATGGGATTCTATTTCAATGGGTTTCATAGATGGGTTGTCAAGGTCGAATAGAGGAAATGAGATTATAAGGGTTATAGTGGACAGATTAACTAAGTGTGCACACTTTATGCTCGCTAAGTCTAACAGGACAGCCAGATTTAACTAGGTTATTTATGAGGAATATAGTTAGACTGTATGGAATTTCTAGTAGTGTAGTAAGTGATAGAGATTCCTTATTTACTATCGAACTATTGAAGAGTCTATAGGAGACTTTTGGTTCCAGGTACAAGATGAATACCTCTTACCATCCGTAGATAGATGAGCAAATGGAAAGAATTAACAAAGTCTTAGAGGATTTGTTAAGAGTCTATGCGCTAATTTTGGAGGATTATGAGAAGACCATCTAACACTTAGTCGAATTCTCATATAACAACAGTTCTCAAACTAGTACAGGGACCGTTTGAAGCTTTGTATGGAAGGCCATGAAAAATCTCCCATTTGTTGGTTAAAGACCAGGGATAGGTTAGTCCTTGGTCCAGATTTGGTTAAAAAAGCTGCAAAGAAGATTGATTTAATTTCGAGCTAGAATGAAGGAAGCTCAGTCTAGACAGAAGAGTTATGCTGATAAGAGACAGAAAGACATAGAGTTCTCAGTTAGAGATCATATCTTCTTCAAGGTGTCAACAATGAAAGGTGTAATCATATTTGGAAAATCATGAAAATTGGCACCAAGGTTTGTTGCACCATTTCCTATTGTAGAAAGGATCGGGAAACTTGCGTATAGAGTAGAGTTACCGAATAGTTCGGTTGGAGTCCACAATGCTTTTCATATTTCTCATCTAAGAAAGTGTATTCGAGATCCAGAAACTATTGTTTCACCGACCATGTTAGATGATCTAGTAATGGAACCAAATATGGCTACAGTTTGAAAACCAGTTCGTATAGTTGCGAGAGATGAGAAGAGGTTAAGGCAAAAGACAGTGAAATTAGTCAAAGTCCAGCGGAGTGATGACGAGAGAGGCTGTACTTGGGAAACTGAGAATGATTAGAGATACTTATCCTGAATTGTTCCATGGTATGTTTTACCTCTACGTTTGATTGTTAAGGGCACCTATCATAATTTTAAGGATGAAATTCTTTAAGGTGGGGAGTCTGTAATGATCCTAATTTTGACTAACATTATTTAGGACATTTAATTAGATATGTAAAAGGTTATGGGATTGAGATTTGTAAATTAATAAGGGGGCTGTGCCGTAATGAATATATAAGAAAAAGAGAATTAAAGATAAGTAAGTGGGTGGAATATGGTAAGGGAAAAATAGGAATAGTCTTTGTTCTTATACCTTAAACCCTTCTTACCTTCATTTCTTATTTATTTCAACATTTACAGAAAAAAACAAAACACTTGTAAGCTTGGCCGGCCACCATTAAGAAGAATCAAAAGAAGATAAGATAGGAATTAAGTAGAAAACTTGAAGAAATTAATCAAAGGGAAAATCTCAACCTTCTTAACATCAAGCTAAATTGAATAATTTGATTTACATCTCACTTTTGATAATGATTCAGTTTCAAGGTTGGATCAGAACTATTTTGCAAATAATATGCCAAATTATGTTTGTTTAAGTCAACATATACACTTGTTGATGATTTATATTGTTTCGTGTAGATTTTATGATAAGTTTAGATTGGAAAACCTGTTGAATGACATCCAAATAATTTGCATTTTTAGGATATAGTCAAAAACATTATTTTAGAAGTGGATTTCAAGTTTCATAATTTTCAAAGGTATTGTGTACTTATTATGAATTTTTTATGAGAGAAAATAGTTAATATTGGGTTTAAATTATTTAAGGCAAATATATGTTGATTTCGGGTCAAAAATTTAAATACGTTAGAAAACATATTAAAAATGAATTATTGTGATTTTTTGGGAATTTTCCTAAGTGTTTACTACAGGTACAAAATTATTTAAGTTAAGGGACTTAAATGTTTTAAGTTTTATCAAGGAGAAGGGCTTATTAGTTAAACCTTTTTAATTGATAATTCTGAATTCGGCAGCCTTTTTAAAAAGATTTTGACAAAGAGCGGGCAACCAATCATATTTTGGCAAACTAGGCAGATTAGGTGAAATGAAATTACTTTGAATGGCATAAAATTAGTTTTGCTTGGATTTACCACTTCGCCACTTCCAATTGCTAGCTTTTGTCGCCATACTTTTGTTAAACGACTCATTTGAAACCAATGCACATGGTATCAAGCAGTGATATGTAGCATATTGGAGAAAGGTGGAAGGGATGATGATGTCAAAGGCCATGCTTTTGAAGGGGTTGTTTTTAACTTGTTTTTGTTTTAAAAGGAAGCTTTCGAACTACTTGCCTTTTTTTAGAAAAGAGCTTTCAAATGAGTTGCCGCTTACTTATGTTTTAGAAAGAATCATTCGATAGGATAACCGCTTTTGAACCCATTCGAAACAAATTCTTTCGCCTTCATACCTTTAGAACTAGTTAAGGCCACTTTTCTTTATAGCCATAGAGCAATATATTCGAAAGGGCGCTTTTGCCGTTTTACTTTGAAGCCGCCTTCTCAATGCTTTTGAAAGGGTCGTATAGACGCTTTCAAAATGGTTTTGGAGGCAATGGTTTCAAAAGGGTAGGCTTCGAAACTGCTTCGAAACTGTCCTCTTTCTTTTACTTAGGATTAATGCTTTTGAAAGTAATGCTTTCGCCCTAGTACTTTATGACCCATTAGTTATATTAAAGGTTGAACCCAATGGTTTCGTAAGGAATAAGTTTAAATGGTTTCGAAGTATTGTTTCCAAAAACCCTTACTTGAACCCAAATGCTGTCGAAAGGTATGCTATAAGTGTTTCTAAGGGGAGGCCCCTAATGTTTTCAAAAGGAAAAAATTAAATGTAATGGAAGATTTCCAACGCTTCCGAAAGGCAAGTTTAAATGGCTTCAAAAGGGGATATCTAAGGTTTTAAGAAATGATTTTAAAAGGGACATGTTCAATACAATCGAAACGTATGTTTTGGCCCTTCGGCCTAGTGATTCAAGGATAAAGTAGTTAACTTATTTTGAAAGTGGTACTTTCAATGATGTTGAAAAGGGACTGTTTAAGGTTTTAAACAATGATTTTGTAGGTATTGTTTTAGCCTTGTAGCCTAAAGTCTTCTAAGATAAAAAGAAGTTTTAACTTATTTTAAAGGGATAGATAATCGCATTAATTAGATTTCATCAACATTGTTTTGTGTAAAGCATATATCATGGCATAAGTATTTTGAGTAAAGAAAAGAGTATGATTTCCTTGTTTTATCAAGATATAATTTCAGAGGTAAATCTTTTGCAAAGTTTGTTTACAAGGAAATGAAATTAGAATAGGGTAGCCAACCCTAAGTATATGACAGGAAATGAAAATTTAATAGGGAAGTTAACCCTAAGTTTATGACTTAGATATTAGAAGACCGAATGTGACTGGTGGAGGGTCGCACCCTATACTTTAGCTAATAGCCCCTAGCTATATATAATTCTAGAATTCTAGTATGTAGAGCTTTGTCATAAAAGAGACTAAAATAATGTTACACACAAAAGGGATATACAGAGTAAAGATAGGTTATTGATGAGCCCGCAAAACCATTAGGTTTAGTTCACCCTAGAAGAAGAAAGTTGAGAGCAGTCGGCCCAATATTGTATCTAAAAGAAGTTAGATTATTGATTATGCCTGGTAGGCCCGAGTTAGCCGATGGTTAATAATTAGCCAGATAAAACTATAGTGTGGATAGTTAGTTAATTGATTTCCTGATTATTATGCATATATATTTACTATTATTGTTATAATGAGTTTGACTGCAGGGTTTTGATTTGCAAAAGATATGCTTTTAAAAGGATATTAGTGAGGGAAAACTCGTTCCGCTAGTCGACATAGGGTCACTTAGTATTTGTAAATCGAGAAGTTATAGTGTTATTCACACCAGGCTTTATGTCTGACTTGAAGTTTATGTTTTTCCCTTAAAATATCTAGTGCTTAAAATTTGATTTGAGTTGATTGAGAGTTAGGGATTTTCAGGTTTGATATTTTGGACGAGTAAGCTTCCGAAGACATGCAAGAGGCAAAGCTAGCTATGTTGGAGCTATTTGGTATTATTTCCACTGTGATATATTTACCACTGATATGTCTATTTAGTACTCTGATCATCTAAGGAGGCATCTTCATATGTCACTCTTAGCGTAATTTGTAGCAATTGTATTTGATCAAACCCGAGAATCAATTTAGGATTGTGTAACTGAATATGAAATATTGATTTGAAATGTAAACAGAAATGTTCTTTTTGAAATCTGTATTGATTTTATTTCATATTTAATGTGCTTCTGATATTATGAACACCATGAACATACCATGTTTTGTCACCGGAAGTTAATACTATGGATAACTGCAACATCTTTAGCGTTTAGCTTCGGGCAACAAGATAGGAGATGTTACAATACATCACTATTCAAAGTTCAAAGTCAAGCACAAACAGATTCATGGATTTTGGAAGTCATTTCATTTCATTAACACAGTAAACGAAAATTTCTATCTAGTTGCTTCAAACTTGACTAGATATTCACAGCGTCAGATCTCAAGTGAAACAGCGTCGCAAGTGTTCGTTATTCCACGCTCGAGGAAGTGATACCCGGTCTACAGATGCCCACTTGTACATTCCATCTCTAAGCTTGTGCTCAATTGCATATGAGCTTTCCCAGCTTGGTCCTTTATTCATGGGTCTTGGGAAGATTCGTTTGAGAATGAGATCGCCAATTTCAAAGGTCTGGCTCCTAACCTTGGTGTTGTAATATTTGGCAACTCATATCCATTGTGCGGCTACTCTTTGGTCAGCTTCATCACGCCTCTCATTGATAATGTTGAGAGACTCTAGTAAGAGTTCCTCGTTTGTTCTAGGGTTGTAATGAGTTGCTCGATGAGAGGGCTCTTCGAGTTCAACTAGAATCATAGCCTATGATCCATATGCTAAGATTAATGAAGACAGCCCGGTCATAGACTTGTGGGTTTTTCTATTAGCCCAAAGCGCTAATGGTAATTCATCTACTCACTTTCCTTTGGCCTTCTCCATTCTTAAGAATGAACTTAATGATTTTGTTCACAGCTTCTGCTTGTCCACTCACTTGCGGTGTGCTATCGCTACAAATCTTTTCACAATGTGATGCCTGTGGTAGAAATCCTTGAACTCGGCACTATCAAATTGGGTTCCGTTGTTTAAGGATTATTGTTTGTGGGACCATAAGGGGATAGATGATATTTCTGAATATAAAATTGATTACCTTCTTAGTAGTGATTATTGCCAGTGGCTTCGCATCAACCCATTTCATAAAATAGTCGACAACAATGATGACGTAGTTCGCGCTACCTTTTGACATTGGTAGCACACCAATATATTTATTCCCAAAATTGCAAGTGGCTAGGGACTGACCATTTGTGTAATCTCTATTGGCGGAACTCTTGGAATTTTTGCGAACCTCTAACACTTGTCATACTTTTTGTGTAGTCAGCTGTGTCTTGGTTGATAGTTGGACCGAAGTATCCGTAGCAAAGAATCTTCTTCACAAAGATTTGCCCTCTGGTGTGATCACCGCAAGCTTACTTATGTACTTCCCTGAGGATGCGCTTAGCTTCATCATTAGCGACACACCGAAACAGGGTGGCTGAGAATCCCTTCCTATATAGAATTTCTTCCTAAATAATGTACCTTGAAGCTTGGTGAAGGAGCTATCAAGAAGGATTCCTCCTACAAGTAATTCCTGAGTGGAGTCATCCATGACTCCTACTCACATTCAGCCTCCAACATCCAAAGTGCATCCATCTGGTTGATGCTTAGGGCTGATAGTACTTCCATCGAGACCAGGACTATAAGTTGTGAATCCTTTAAGCTAGCCAACTTGGTAAGCGAACCGGCTTTCACATTCTCCTCTCTAGGAATATTCTTATAGTGTAGTACTCGATACCATTAAGTAACTTGAGGGCCCTATTCAGATAAGGAGCTAATCTCGCTCTTTCACCTGAAACTCTTTTCTAACTTGGCACATCACAAGTTGAGAGTTGCAAAAGATATGTAAAGTTTTGACTCCCAACTTCTTTGTAATTTTAAGTCCTACAACCAAAGCTTCATACTCTGCCTCATTGTTTCTCGCAGGAATATCAAGTTTCAAGATGTAACAAATTGAATGTTCCTCAAGGGTTATTAACACAACAGCTGCCCAAAAACAATGCTCGTTGGATGCACCATGGGTGTACACCTTCCATATAGCATTCTGCTCTCCACTGCCCTTTAGAGTACCATCTTATGTGGTGTATTCAACTATGAAATTGGCCAAAGCCTTGCCCTTGGATTACCCTTCAAGAATGATACATTCTATCATAATTGTTCAATTCAGTGTTCCATTTCAATAGCCTTCCAAAGTCTTAGGTCGCTACGAGACCTGTATCAAAGTCCGATCGGTAAGAACCTTGATCACATGAGCCTGGAAGTGTGGGCAAAGTTTTCTTGAAGCTATCAATAGGCAGTAGGCCAGCTTTTTCAACTTCGAGAAATTTCTCTTTTCCCCTGTAAGTCGCCTGCTATTGTGATACACTAGCCTCTAGATTTGAGTCTCCTCACGTACAAGTGCGGCACTGATGCCACCAGATAAACAAACAAGTCCTCGTCTTCCAGCGGCTTTGTCAGGATGAGAGGCCTTTTCAAGTAATCTACTGGAGCCTAGAAAGCATCTATACCCTCCTATGTCCAAGAAAAGTTCCTCTTTCCTTTTTCGATGATGTTGAACAAAAGGATGCAGTTATCTATGGCTCTGGAGATGAATATTCTCAAGAAGACAACCTTTCCATTCAAGATCTTGACTTGCTTAATTGACTTTGGAGCTTCGATGTTTCTTAATGCCTGAATCTTCTCCAGGTTAGCTTCTATCCCCTTCAAGTTTACTATAAAACCCAAGAACTTCCCCGATGCGATCCCAATTGAACACTTCCATAGATCGAGCTTCATGCCACATTTGCTGAGTACACTAAACATTTCTGCCAAGTCTTCAACGTGGTTCATTGATCATTGTGACTTCATTAGCATATCATCTGCGTAGATTTCCATTGAACATCCAATTTGATCCTTGAACATTAAATTATTTAGCCTTTGGTAAGTTGCATCAGCATTCTTCAAACCAAAAGACATGACAAGGTAATAATACAGTCCCAGGTCAGTTATAAAGCTGGTGTATTCTTATGTAACAACCCTAATTTTCACTAACATTATTTAGGACATTTAATTAGGAAAAATAAATGAAATAATATAAATGGTTAAGGGATTGGGATTTGAATATTGGAGGGTAGCCATGCCCAATTAACTAATGAACAAAAAGGTAATTAAAATGAAATAAATAAGGTTAATAGATAAGGGTAAAACAGGAATATGTTATATTCTTATACCTTAAACCCTCATCCACCTTCATTTTACATGTTCATAAACAAAAACTAAATTCAAGAGAGGTCGACCATCATTAGGAGAAAGCAAGAGGAAGAAAAGCTAAAATCAAGAGGAAGAAGTTTAATCAATTTAATTCAAGAGCAAATCTCAACTTCTTAATAACAAGCTAAGGTAAATAATAGGTTACCTCCCATATTATCATATTTTTGGTTTTAGATCAGATCCGAATATGTTTTTCAAAGTATTATGCCATGTTTTGAATGATAAATAGATATATATGCTTGTCGATGAATTTTGTTTGTTCATATGGATTTTTATGATAAGTAATGATTGACAAACCTATCAAATGACATCTTAATGCTTTATGATTTTGATATAAGGCCAAAAATAATATTTTAGTGACGGGTATCAAGTTTCATAATTTTCTGAATTAATGTGGATTTACCATGAATTTTCTAATGAAGAAGATGGTTAAATTGGTATAAATTAATTACGGCTATTATATGAGAGTTTGGCATGAAATTTATATGTATGTTAGAAAACATATTAAAGGTGATTTATGGAAATTTTTGGAGAATTTTACTAAATATTTTAATAAGTATATAAAATTATTTAAGATATGAGACTTAAATGTTTTATATGTTTATAAAAGGAGAATGGGCAATTTGTAAATGTTTTAAATTGTTAATCTCTGAAATTCAGCAACATATTTAGAAAATATTTTTGGAAAAGAAATTGGTAACCAATTATATGATGACAAATATGCAAGTTAGTTGGAAAGATATTACTTTATAAAGAAAAATTAGTTTTTGTAAAGGTTTGTTGTTTCGCCACTTTCGGTAGCTACCTTTCGACTTCATAGTACCGCCTCCATCTAAGTCGAAACTAATACACATGGTATCAGCTTCGGTACATAGTGGATTGGAGTTGGGTAAAAGGTATGAAGTTGAAATAAGGCTTTCGAAGGGGTTAAAGTAGCTTCTGAAAACTTAGAACTAATTTGGTTGTAAATGAGGCTTTCGAATGAGATGGCTTTTAATGTGGTCAATTATTTTAAAGAAAAGAGCTTTCGAAAGAGGTTGCCGCCTTTGCTTTAAAAAGAAGCTTTCGAAGGGGTCAAAATCCCTGTTATCGCATTCTACCTTTCAAAGCAATTCCTTCGAAAGGGTTCTTAGTTTTTAAACCCTAAAGCCACCTCTCCAATGCTTTTGAAAGGGTTGGTTTCGACACTATCCAATTCTTTTGTTTAGGAAAATGCTTTCAAACGAGTTGCTTTCATCCCAGTTCTTTTAAGACCCTTTTTATATTTTGAAAGCTAAACCCAAAGGTTTTGAAAGGAAGGTTTTAAAAGGTTTTGAAACTATATTCCATAAGCTTTTAACTTAGACCCAATGCTTTCGAAATGTTTGTTTAAGTAAAGGAATTTAATGCTTTCAAAAGGTATTTAACGAAGGTTTCGAAGGGGAGGTTTCCTAATGTTCTCAAAAGGTATATGATAAAGGTTTCGAAGGGGTTATTACCCAATGTTTTCGAAAGTCAAGTTTTAAATGTTTTGAAAGAGGATGTAAAAGGTTTTATAAAGCTTTTGAAAGGACATTTTCAATGATTTCGAAAGGTCTATTATAAATGGTCTCGAAGGGCATGTTTTGGCCTTTTGGCCTAGAGTTTGAAGTAAAGTAGTTAAATGGTTTCGAAAGGGGTAATTTCAAAGGTTTTGAAAGATATTGTTTAAAGCATTTAAACAAAGGTTTGAAAAAATTTCACCAACAATGTTTTGTTTAAGGCATATATCATGGAAAATAGATTTGAGTAAAGCAAAAGGTATGTTTTCCTTGATTTGAAAGATGTTTTCAAGGAAAATTTGATGGGTATTTAACCTTAAGTTAATGACTGAGATATTAGAACACCCGATGGGACTGGTATAGGGTCACGTCCTATACATTAGCTATAAACCCTAGCTAATTTAGTCCAAAATTCAAGTGTGTAGGACTTAGTCAAAGGGAAGACTTAAACGGTGTTACACATAGAAAGGAATATATAGAAAAAGAGGATAGGTTATTGGTGAGCTCACAAAACCATTAGGATCAGTTGACCCTGGGAGAAGTAAGTTAAGGACAGACCGTCCATAAGTGTGTCTAATAAATGTTAGATTATTTTTGGTAGGCCCGAGTTAGCCAATGGTTAGTAGTAACCAAACAAAACAATATTGTTCGGGCAGATAATCCATTTGTTACCTGATTTATGAGCATATATGTTATTTCTATTATTGTTTTAGTTAGTTTGATTGCAGGAATCTGATTTGCAAAAAGATGTGTTTTAAAAGGATATAAGTGAGGGGAAACCTATTCCGCTATGTGGTCTCACTTAACATCAGAAGTCCGAGATGTAATAATATTATTCACACTAGGCTTTATGTCTAACTAGAAGTTTATGTTTTCCCCTTAAACTCTTGGGTGCTCAAAATTCAATTTGAGTAGATTGAGTTTAAGGTTTTTCAGTTTTAGTAGGTTGGACAAATAAAGCTTTCGAAGACGTGTAGGAGGCAAAGCTAGCTATATAGGAGTTTTTTCTTTTATTTCTGTTGTGTTGTATTAAGACTGATATGTCTATTTAGTGCTTGGTCATCCAAGGGGCATTTTCATATGTCTCTCTTGGCATATTTTGTAATGATTATATTTGATTAAAACCTTGGAATCGTTTGGGATTATGTAATGGAATATGAAACATGGTTTTGTAATGTAATTGCTAAATTTGTTTTCGAATCTATGATTTATTTTCATATTCATGCGCTTTTGATATTATGGATATCATTAACATTCGTATTTTATCCGGAAGTTAATATTATGAATGACTGCAGCATCTGCAGCGCTTAGCTTTGGGCCTCAAGATAGGGGATGTTACTTCTTTGTCTAGGACGTGCATTAGAATCTAGTTATAGCCGACGTAGACGTCCATGAATGATAGCAGTTCGTGTCCAACAGTCTAATCTAGTAGCCGATCGATTTTCGAGAGCAGGAAGCTATCTTACATACATGCCCTACTTAAATCGGAATAGTCAATGCACATTATCCACTTCCCTTTGTACTTCTTCACTAGGACTGATTGGATACCCATTCCGAGTATTGAGCATTGTGGATAAAGCTATTGTTTTTCAACTTATCCACCTCTTATTTCGATGCAGCGAATCTCTTCAAACCCAAGCTGCAACGTTTCTATTTCATAGGAATACATTTAGGTTTAACATTCAATGCATGGCATGCTATCTCGGGTATCTTCTGCACATGTCGGAATGTGTCCAAGCGAGTAAATCCAGGTTTGCCCGAAATAAACTAGTTAATTCATCATCCTTACGCTGAGTTGAGTTCCAATCTTCATGACCCATGTAGTATCATCCTGACTAACCTGAATCTTGATCGTCAACTCTACGGAAGCCGCCCTTGCATACTCTGGCTCTTTCCAAGAATCCAATCCTTTTGGAACCGACTGTGATGTCTGAGCGAGGGTTCAGGCGGTAGTTGCTATGCTTCTAAATATTTGATGCAGAGAGTCTTCTCTACATCCTTTTCCTTCTCACGTCACCTTGCCTCCTTTAGCTCTACGACATAGCATTTGCGTCTAAGCCCCTGGTGTCCCTGTACAACTCCCATTCCATTCTCCATCGGGAATTTCATCACCAATCACCATGGGGCAATGGCCGCTCGAAAATGAGCTAGGACCGGTCGGCCTAGAAATGCATTATAAGCAGAAAAATCATGGCCGATATCACCAAGGGGTCCAACGTCGGGGCTTCAACTCCATCTGCATCCTTTTTCCTGAAAATGGTATCATCAGTCATAGTCTTTAAGTGCTTTGCTGGAGCTCCCTCTTTGAAGAAGAAGAACAGTCACTACGTATTTCAAAGAAGTTGCAAATATTTTTTTCCCACCTCTTCTCTACTAGATGGGGTCCGCCTATAATTGTATTACTGATTAATATTTTCTCAAGCCGCTTGGGCTCATCGTCACCAGGCCCGTGTTTCCTTGTTGGAATGACTGTCCTTGGGGGTTGGAACTTCTTTGCCTGCCATCTCATGGGGTTTTCACAAATTGTTACAATTTCTTTTTTCTTATCAGGCCTTCATTCACATCACGTAAGTGTCTACACTTTTTTGTGTTGTGACCATGAGTTTCATGAAACCTGTAGTACTTTTTAGAGTTTTTCTCCTTCTTAGCCGACTTCCCCAAAGCCGGCTTCTTGTATTGCTCGGTACCTTAGGTCGTAACGTATACATTCTCACTCGAATTGTTTAGCCGGGTATAATCATCATACTTCAAAAATTTAGTGTGTCTTCGGGAATCAGACTTTCTATCTCTAGCCCGTCATCACTCCTTTTCTGGTCACCACTTTTATTCTTAACGTTAACATCAACATTAAAAAAATTCCCTCCGAACTGCTACATAGCAACACTACTCTGCAGACCGACCGACACTGGCCATCCAGGTAGTAGTGCTTACATCTTCTAAGTGCAAGGATTGGTTCACTATTCTATAAAACACATCCATTGTCGGTGGGGGTTTCATTTTCAGTCATCTCCCAAAAGCAATATCGGGGTGAACCACCCTTATCAGTGCCATCAAAATGATGTCCTCATATGCATTGCTTACTTCCGTCACAGTTACGTAGAATCTACACTAGGAAGATGTTTGACAATGACATCGTGTTTTTAGGACGAGTAGTGTGTAAATGGAATTTCTCAATGAACTTCCATGCTAACTCATCAAAGGATAATATAGATCTCAGTGGAAGCCTGCTGAACCACATCATTGCAACACCTTCAAGGAAAATTGGGAAACGACATCTAAGGGCGTTGAACGCTCTGGTTGAATCTGTATGCCATTCGTACATTACCAAATGTTGCCTCGGATCCATCCTTCCATTATACGATGTCATTATGGGCAACAAGAACTTCCTAGGGTATACTTCCTGCAATATATGTTCAATGAATGGGTTCCGATTAGGGGAAGTGCCTAATTCATCATTGCTCTGATTTAGATTCTAGCCCACCGATCTCCTCATCATCTCAGCCAAATGCTTCGGTTCTGTAGGATCCAGTGAACGACGGTAATTGTGGTCCTCCCTGAGTGTTTAACCCACCAAACACTCTTGGTTAGGTTCACAATACCCAGCTGCTCCTAACTCAAAAAGAATCATTCGTCCAGTAGTTAGGTTTCTATATGGCGGATTGGCAACAACCACCTTTTCTCCAGCATTCCGGCCATAAATAGCACGACTAGATGTAGCTTCAACATTATCGCCCAAGATGCCAACTTGTTGATCAACAAATTGCAAATGGGTGGTTCGGTACCAACCCTTGCTTATGGTTCAGTATCGATCCCCATATTCCGGCCACGACCAATCCCCATCCTTTCCCGTGACATGTCAGTCTCCTTTTGGACCATCTTTTGCTTTCCTTTGTCTTTGTTTGGATGATGAAGAACTGTAATCTTCTGAATCAGATTGCGTTAACTCCCTCCTACTTCTTCTATAGCTACGGGTCAGTTGATTCAGCAAGTTGAAGGTCTTCTGCATCTGTGGCTTCGTCTCATTGCAACTCTCCTACAACATATCCTCTATCTGTTTCATGACACGATCCATTTCAACCCATTATCACCTCTAATAAGTTTTGGATCTCAATAGAACCTAGTTATGAAACTTCCTCCTGG
Source organism: Allium cepa (assembly GCA_030765085.1). Lineage (NCBI taxonomy): Eukaryota > Viridiplantae > Streptophyta > Magnoliopsida > Asparagales > Amaryllidaceae > Allium > Allium cepa. The sequence goes on along the minus strand of CM060932.1, from coordinate 227,668,041 downwards.
CGTGGAATGTCACTATTCTCAACATTTCCAATTGCTTTGGAAGTGGTGGAACGGTCTCCTCATGGAACCACGGTTGAAAATGGTTAGTGTAGATTTCGAGAAATTTGATAGTCGAAAATGCAAAAAATGGAGGCATTGGATCTATCTCTTGGATTTGAACAATCTAATAGTAGTTGACTATTAATCCACCTTTTGGTAAAAAAAACTACACAGGTGGATTTAACCCAACAGATTTCAATACAGAAAACCCGAAGAGACAACTACTGGGATTGGAGATCGATTATGGACAAGGCTATGGACGATAGTCATATAGATTCATGGAATAGGGTTCTGGAATTGGATAAGTATGAATTTCACACTTCAATAGAAAAAACGATCGGTTGATCATTTTTCACAATGAATCGGCTATGATCCATCTCTAAAATGGATCGGTAATGATCCATCCACAATGTGGATCAGCAATGATCCATATTTTATGGGTAAAAGCTACGATCCATCACCAAAATAGATTGGCAATGTTCCATCCCCAATATGGATTGGATACAGAAAATCTTCATTATGGTTGGGTGTGAATCGATATGGATACATAGATCATTCGAATTAATAGTACAAATCAGCAATGATCAATCTATAACTCAACAACCACAAAGGCGACCGACAAAACAACTTTAGAATCAGGGAATAAAGGACACGGGGAACCCACCATATTGATCGTTGGGCCCCACGAGAAAATAAAAATAATCAGCACCGATCCTTTTAATGGTGTGCGATTGATCCTAAATTTTGTGGGTTGGGTCATTTGGCTCTGGAAGTACTTCTGGTGAATTTTCAGCCTTATCCTTACACAGCTTCACTTATAAATATAGTGGACATGGCTCATTGTGGAGGTATCTTCTTTCTAGCTATTTTACATCATACTTCTCTCTTCCTCCATTAATTTTATAAGGCAAAAAACAAATGTACTTGTAATCTTACCATATAAATAAAAGATTATTGGAGTAGATGTAGGCCAGAGTTTGTCGAACCACTATAAAACTTGCATGTTCATTTACTTTCCCTACTATGTTTTAGTTTCATTTATCATTTAATCTCTATGAAATTCTATTGGGTGTTGATGCCTATTATTGGCATCAACATTTTGGTGCTTACACTTAGAGATCGATTCTCAACATCATTGGATCCTTATTCTTCTGTTGGATTGCAAATATCCGAGAAAGAGATCCAGATTCATGTTCAGAAAGTTTCCTATTATATTTATATTTAAGAAAAGCCAAGGAAATTAACTACAATATTAGTAAGGAAAAGGTCATAACTACTTCCTCATGATCCGCTGATGAAGTAGTAGAGAACATGCAGATCGTTATAAACAATGGATCAGATTGGGTTAATAGATCGCTTGGATTGGCAATACAAATCAACGATGATCACTCTATTACTCGATAAATACAAGGATTATCGATGAACCGACTTCGAAAATAAAAGGTAGAGGCATATTGATTATAATGACCCTGACTCAACCTTCGAAAATTGGCACTGAATACGCCACTCGTATTCGAATGCCGCAGATCCAAACGTCGAATCTGGTTCGCCGGAGCTTATAACACATTAAGTACAACACAACGGAAGAAAAAAAAAATGAATATCATATAACTCCAATGAATACAATATCCAATGATATACAATAATTTGATACAAATGATATTAACATCAGAGGTACAAAAATATAACAACAATGGAAATAAAACACAACTGGATGGTCTAGACTTTGCAACCATCGACAGCGGAAAGGTAACTCCACTAAAATCTCCAAAAGAATCCAACTCCATAATGCAACTGCCGCTCCATCTCCAAAGTAAAGATAGCCCGAACCATCATCAATGCTGAAGTGAAGCAACTCGATCCAAATGCGATTGCCAATAGCAAAGACTTTGAAGGCTAATGAGTTTATACCTAATATTTGATTATCTGAAAACCCCAAATATAGACAGCCCATGTGAAAAATTGTGGGCACCCAGATTTTAGGAAGGGAACAATAAACTCTAGGTCAATCATGGGACTGGTATGAGCAAACAAAATAGTTTTATCTTTAAAACAAACAACAAAAGCTTTTAAAATTGAAATCCACAATGATTTTTGGAAAATGAAACTGCCATAACGCCTCCTGCCACACACACAATGCAAACGCACACTTGGAAGAGATTTCTCCTTATGACAGTCAAAAACGCTTGATACGCGAGACCATTTGATATTATTATTAGTGCATAGTGGAAAACATTTGCAAGTATAATATTAATCCTAGTCAGCATACGTACCATTATAGTATGCCCACAATAGCTATCATGTTGGATGACAGCTTCTACAACTAAAACCGTACAGGGCGCGTATTAGATGACTGGATTTTCCAACAAATGGTCAGGCTAAGGAACTTCCCATTGCCACATGGGTACGCCTCTGGAGGGACGCCTCGAGAACCTACCCGGCTCTCTGCCAACACAAGGTCGGTTTACTCCCTTCCCCGGAGTAAGACCTAAGTTATGCTACCCTCGGTCGTCTGCGACCTTTATCTGAGAGCTCTCAACCACAACAATCACACAGTAATAGATTTACAGTGTCCACATGAGTTAAGCATCTGGGCTCCATACCATGATACCACCCTTTTCCAGAAGGAATGGACATACCCTAGGGGCGCGACCCCTACAACCTTGTTGCATCTTTCCTATTTCGACCAATTTTGGGGTGTAAGGTCCTGATGCAGTCTCGTCCACAAAGCTATGCTTTTTACAAAGCCATGCTTTGATCAAAAAATGATCAGCAACACTTCGTATGCCACACTACCAAATTGAGAATGTATCACTAGTAACCATCAACTACATAACCTTTGAGCTCGTATGTCTCAGAAAAGCGTGTTAAGCTAAGAGAATGAATCTTCGCCACCAAACAAAAATGTATTTGATAGAAACCAGCTTTACATCTCAAAGTGTAATGTCAGACACACATCCATACAAGTATATTTCAGGTTCGAACAAAACCGAGGAACTTCCAAAGAAGCCCTTGCAATTCGGGTATTCACAATCCCGATCGGACTCCCCATCACATAAAGAGAACTCTATACCGTAGCTACTCAATGCAGAGTCATTCGATAGGTTATCCTGTCATTCTCGTAAATACCCAGTCTTCACCACCGGTCTTCAAATGCAATCCATAACGTCGTATCATTATTCGGAATGGGTTATATGACACAAGGTCCTTTTCCTGCTAAACCAAATAATGAGCGCAATATTTTAAAAACATATGGATATGGGATTTCAGTTAAGTCGCAACTTAAAAATCCAAAACTTTCCTTTCAAATGGTTTAAACAGTTACCATTTCAAATCTTTTAAACAAAAAGATTCACTTCACAAAGTTCACCAATCTTTCACCAAGATTCATTCATAGCTTTTTCAAAACAATTTCCATTTTAATTGGATTAACTCATTCAATCTTTAAATCAAAGATTTAACTTATAGATTTCAAACTCGTTTCCAAAGATTCATTCATAACTTGGAAAACCATTTTCATTTCAAACTTGAAATCCCTTAACACAAATTGGAAATTCATTTCTTATATGAAAGCTTTTATTATTTGAAAACAAATAGTTTTCATTTCGGAGAAATCCGATTTCATATATACAAGTTAAAATCCTTGGGTTAAATTCATATTCCCAAAACAACACTTAAAAAATGGTTTAAAACCCATTTAAACTTGTATAACCTTTTTAAATCATAAATTCCCAACATAGAATTCAATTTCAAATTTTGAATTCAAATTTAAATCAAATTTCAAAACTAAATCAATTCAAAAATAACTTTTATCTTTGAAATTCTTTTTCAAAAGCTTTTCCCTTTAAACCCAATCCATTTTCAAAACCATTTGGATTCAAAATTTATCTTTTAAAATCATTTTAAAAAGCAGTGACTTAACCAATTTCCTCGTGCAATCCATATTTGTGTGTGTATAGTGTAGTCCAGGGGTTTTACTAATACTGCCACATCATCAATCATCACAGATTCAATCACAGCAATATCGATAAGCGGTATAATCCCATAACGCTTATCTATATACACAGAATCACAGATAGATAATATAAATGCATTGTAGATAAATAAATTACATTCATCACAGCTTGAATTAAAACAATTCAAATCACAAAGCATCACACATCATAGATGACAAAACAATTCACAACATTCAATAGAATACAATCATCCATAATAAGGTTAATTGATCATCTGATTAATTGAAATCAGATAAATTACTAATCTTGGTTGTTAACATTAATTAATCATAATTCATGTTAATTAATCATCCTTTAATTATTTATTAATTATCCTCAATTAATGAATTAATTAACCTTTTAGCTATCAATTAATCAACCTTAATTTATAAATTAATTAACCTTTATTCATTAAATAATGAATCTTTAATTATTTAATTATTCTTTAAATTAATTATCCACAATTAATTACATTAATTAATTAACTCTCAATTAATTATCATTTAATTAGTTATCCTTAATTAATTACAAAAAGTGACTATCCTTAATCATTTTCATTAATTAATTAAATAACCTTTAATTAATTATCCTTAACTAATTACACTAATTAATTAGTTATTATTGTTAACTAATTAATTACCTTTAATTAATTATAATAAGTGATTATCTCTAATCACCTATTTTTTAATAAATCATAAATAAATCACATTGAGTGATTATATTTTAATTACATGATTAGTCCACTTTAATCATTAATTACTTACTTTTAATTAAGTAATTATCTTTAAGTAATCAATTACCTTTAATCATCAATTAGTAAGTTGATAAATTACCCTTTAATTGCTACTATTAAGTAATTATCATTTAATCACCTTTATTAAGCAATAATCACTTAAGACTTTAATAATTAAAAGATAATCCATTTATCTTAATTTATTTCATAATCATTATTTTAAATCTTATTTTAAATAACCTTTGAAATAATTTAACAAAAACCATTTTATCTTTAAAATCTTATTTAAATAATCTTAAGAATAGATTATCATTAACATATAAATTAACTTAAAAAACATCTTACTTTGAACCTTAATTAATTCAAACCTAAATCAAAATTATTGTTTGAAAACAATTTATATTTAATCCTTGTTAATGACTCTTGGAAATAAATCATCATTAAGACATTAATTGAATTTTTAAAAGCCTTTAAGTAAATAAATAATCAAAACATTTTTAAGATAAACCTTTTATCCTTAATTACTAAATTATCATTAGTCAAAATATTTATCTTTTATACTTTAAAACATGATTAAAACTCTTCCAAGCTTCCTATAAAAAATCTGGAAAACAAATTTTACTCCACAATAAAAAATTTCGAGCCCACAGTAGTGATTCCTGAGATCACTATCGAGTAGCTCACGAAAAATTCACGCAAATACTCAGCTTTGAGTCGAACGTCATGCTTTACGAGCTCGCCCCTGAGAAAAACTCGAGACCATCACGAGCCACAAATCAACTGATATACATGCTTCTTTGTGTACGTGCACCAGAGTTCTGATGAACTCTGATCGACCCAGCCACCTTCAACATATCGCCGATCATTTGTTCAAGCCTTCAGACAACCCAAAAATTTGTAACAACAACTATATCGGATTTTCGCCATTAGACCTAAACTGGATTAACAACCAACCATCAGAAAACTGCTTCGTTTGATCGCCTCAAGCCACCAACAACGCCGCCACTTTGGTCAAAGCTTCGCTTACCTCCCCCGGTCTAATCGCCACTGGTGCGATCGATTACGGTGCGATGACGAGACAACAAAGATTCAAAATTCGATCCTAACTAAAACGTGAGCAAGAACCCTAAATTAGCCTCATCCCCATTCCAAGATGAATTATAAAATCAATGCACATTTTTCTGTTGATCGTTGACCCACAAGCATGCTCCAGATTTGATCACGAGATTTATCACTATTCCGATCATCAGATTTTCGTCAAAACCCAATTTATGTTCAACTAACATGATCTCCTGATTCGCTAAATTAAAAATCATGGTTCTTCTTTTAAAATCATGATTTCCTCAAGTAAAACATATCACATAAATGAATCGATAATTTATGATACTTGAATTTCGACATTAATCCGAGTTTTACTGTACATTCTTTACCTAGTAAAAGTTATCTTCAAATTTGACTTATAACTATATTTTTAAATCAGATGTTGTTATTACTAACAGGTTTCTTCTAAAGATCAGATCCTAAAAAGGATTAGAAGACGGGATTTCCATTTTGAACAGGTTTTGTAGCCTGTAACCAAGAACAGAGGAATATATAGCATGCACACAAGACATACAAACATGCAAGCATCATATCAACACATTTTCAAGCATGATCACATATATAAACCAGACACAATAAATTCCAGACTTTATATGGGAAGTTTGCTCACCTGTGAGATGAAGACAGAGAACATAGGAGTTTCTTTTCTTGCCTGGAATTGAAAACTTGGATTTATTTTACCGAGTTGCACTAGAACTCGAATTTTGCTGCTAGTTTTACATCAGATTGTAGATTGCTTGATCCCTGCATTTATAGTTTGTTTGATCTCATATTTCTTTGCTTTTGACTAGTTGAGTTGTTAAATTTGCCTGGAACTGGGTTTTAATACTGAGATGCTTCAGTTTTGTTTTCCTTAATCCTTTGCATTGATTTCTTGCTTCCGGGCTTATTTTGCTTTAATGCTTTTCTGGTTTTGGATTTACTTGAAATGATCTGAAGTTTAGTTTCAGGTTGAAGTTGTTCCAGATTTCCATTTCCAAGTTTGAAATGAACCTGAACCTAATTTTGCTTTGATATCTTGCCTTTGATCTTGAATTTCACTTCCTAGTTTTGATTTCATATGGAATTGCTTTAGATTGGTTTCTTAGATTTTGTAACTGAAAACCACCTGATTTTTTTTCTTATAAAGTTTAATCGAAAGATAAATGCCACTTGTATTACTTGCATGGCAACATTATTTACACTTGTTAATCTATATTATTACTTATTAAACATTTGTCAAATGTGTTTAAATTGTGTTTAAACCCTTTTGTTAAACTTATTTATGAATTTGGTTTAAATCCTTACTTCATTATAAATTACTTAATTTATGTACAAACTATATGCTTTAGCCCTTGTTTACATAAGTATCTATGTTTATATAAACAAATAAACTTCATTTTGTATTTATACAATTTTAAAAAAAATTATACTTTAATAAATAACACACATATGTATATTATAAAATTTAGTTTTTAAACAACATTCAAATTTTTACTATATTTTAAACATTTCAAATAATATTTTGAAGATAACTTTATATAATATTTCTTATTTAAACAAATATATTTTCTTTATTAATCATTTACAAAATATTTTAAAGCAAAAGCTGGTTTTACAAGTTTTAGTTACACATGAATAAATAATTTTATTCTTAATTAGCCTTTGAGAAAATTATTACATTCAATTCAAAATATCATTTTTCACATCAAAATGCATATTAAATATAATTAGAAACAAATTCTTATTAACTTAAAAATAAAATTTTTAAATTCAGTTTATCTCTAGAATCCAATTTATTTCTCAAAACATTTATTCTTGAATTTCAAATTCCAAATTAAATTTAAAAATACATATCATTATTTATTTTGGAAATTTTCTAATTAATTCATCATTAAATCCAAAATTTAAAATTAATCACCAATAATTTCATAATTTAATCCCAAAGATTAAATTAATTATCAAATTATTTTTAGCTAAAATTCGGGAATGTTACAGATTCCCCCCTTAAGAAAATTTCGTCCCCGAAATTTGCTAGGGAGACAACAAAGAATGGATACACAAAGATGGAGAATAGACTAATCAATCAAGCTGATTATCTATTCTGTGTTTGGCTTACCAAATCATAATATCAACAATCGATATAAGAATGAACTCATCCCATATCTCATAAGATACTCGGGCCATCCAGTCTATGAAATATGAAGGGGCATGGGTTAGTTCGAAGGACAACTAACTACTCATAGAATATATATGGAACCCAAAGAATAGACAGATATATGGATACAATCCTAAAACTTTTTAGTCTAAAAACCAAAGTATATCTATCAACCATAGCAACCAAATCAAACAATTCAGCCAAACAAACAATTCTGACCCATCTAGAGTTTATGTCCCATACAAATTCATCCTTTGGTTTAACCAAAATAATGATCTTTCACCAAAACATCCCTCCCAAGCTTCCACGAAGATATCAAAGAATTTTGAAATAGGATGGTCAACAAAGAAGATTGATAGAGAAAGTTGTTTCCTCTATTGTAGGGTATTGATCATTTGTAGTGGTACTCCCCTGTCCCCTATCTCGTCCCCTTCTCGCGCTCATACTTACTATCAGTGGATAACAAGAGAATTTACTGAGTCCTACAGACGGATATCTTAGGGAATACTCATTCTAGGGTATACTTCACCCTATCCCTAATGAGTTACGTAGTGTGTTATACTCCTGAGCTAAAGTTTCAACCTTCAGCTCTGATAGCAATTATAACGACCCTAACTCGACCTTCGAAAATCGGCACCGAATACATCACTCGTATTCGAATGCCGCAGATCCAAACGTCGAATCTAGTTCGCCGGGGCATATAACACATTAAGTACAACGCAGCAAAAGAAAAAAAATGAATATCATGTAACTCCAATGAATACAATATCCAATGATATACAACAATTTGATACAAATGATATTAATATCAGAGATACAAAAAAAAATAACAGCGGAAATAAAACACGGCTGGATGGTCTAGACTTTACAACCATCGACAGCGGAAAGGTAACTCCACTAAAATCTCCAAATGAATCCAACTCCATAATGCAACTGCCACTCCATCTCCAAACTAAAGATAGCTCGAACCATCATCAATGCTGAAGTAAAGCAACTCGATCCAAATGCGATTGCCAATACCAAAGACTTCGACGGCTAATGAGTCTATACCTAATATTTGATTATCTGAAAAACCCAACTCTAGACTGCCCGTGTGAAAAATTGTGGGCACCCAGAGTTTAGGAAGGGAACAATAAACTTCGGGTCAGTCATGGGACTGATATAAGCAAACAAAACAGTTTTATCTTTAAAACAAACAACAAAAGCTTTTAAAATTGAAATCCGCAATACTTTTTGGAAAATGAAACTGCCATAAGGCCTCCTGCCACGCACATAATGTAAATGCCCACTTGGAGGAGATTTCTCCTTATGACAGTCAAAAATGCTTGATACACGAAAACCATTTGATATTATTATTAGCGCATAGTGGAAAACATTTGCAAGTATAATATTAATCTTAGCCAGCATATGTACCATTATAGTATGCCTACTATAGCTACCATGTTAGATGGCAGCTTCTACATTTAAAACCGTACAGGGCGCGTATTGGATGATTGGATTTTCCAACAAATGGTCAGGCTAAGGGACTTCCCATTGCCACATGGGTATACCTCTGGAGGGACTCCCCGAGAACCTACCTGGCTCTCTGCCAACACAAGGCCAGTTTACTCCCTTCCCAGGAGTAAGACCTAAGATATGCCACCCCCAGTCGTTTGCGACCTTTATCTGAGTGCTCTCAACAATAACAATCACACAGTAATAGATTTACAGTGTCCACATGAGTTAAGTATCTGGGCTCCATACAATGATACCACCCTTTTCCAGAAGGAATGGACATACCCTAGGGGCGCGACCCTTGCAACCTTGCTGCATCTTTCCTGTTTCGACCATTTTCGAGGTGTGAGGTCCTGATGCAGTCTCATCCACAAAGCTACGCTTTTCACAAAGTCATGCTTTGATCAACAAATGATCAGCAGCACTTCGTATGCCATACTACCAAATTGGGAATGTATCACTAACCATCAACTACATAACCTCTGAGCTCGTACGTCTCAGAGAAGGGTGTTAAGCTAAGAGATTGAATCTCCTCCACCAAACAAAAATGTATCTAATAGAAACCATCTTTACATCTCAAAGTGTAATGTCAGACACACATCCATACAAGTCTGTTCTGGGTTCTAATAGAACCGAAGGCACTTCCAAAGAAGCCCTTGCAATCCGGGTATTCATAATCCTGATCGGACTCCCCATCACATAAGGAGAACTCTATACCGTAGCTACTCAGTGTAGAGCCATTCGATAGGTTATCCTATTTTTCTCGTAAATACCTGGTCTTCACCACCGGTCTTCAAATGCAATCCATAACGCCGTATCATTATTCGAAATGGGTTATATGACACAAGGTCCTTTTCCGGCTAAACCGAATAATGAGCGCAATATTTTAAAAACATATGGATATGGGATTTCAGTTAAGTCACAACTTAGAAATCCAAAACTTTCCTTTCAAATGGTTTAAACAATTACCATTTCAAATCTTTTAAACAAAAAGATTCACTTCACAAAGTTCACCAATCTTTCACCAGGATTCATTCATAGCTTTTTCAAAACAATTTCCATTGCAATTGGATTAACTCATTCAATCTTTAAATCAAAGATTTAACTTATAGCTTTCAAAACCGTTTCCAAAGATTCATTCATAACTTGGAAAACCATTTTCATTTCAAACTTGAAATCCCTTAACACAAATTGGAAATTCATTTCTTATACGAAAGCTTTTATTAGTTGAAACAAATAGTTTTCGTTTCGGAGAAATCTGATTTCATATATACAAGTTAAAATCCTTGGGTTAAATTCAAAATCCCAAAACAACATTTAAAAAATGGTTTAAAACCCATTTAAACTTGTATAACCTTTTTAAATCATAAATTCTCAACATAGAATTCAATTTTAAATTTTGAATTCAAATTTAAATCAAATTTCAAAACTAAATCAAGTTATTCAAAATAACTTTTATCTTTGAAATTCCTTTTCAAAAGCTTTTCCCTTTAAACCCAATCCATTTCCAAAGCCATTTGGATTTAAAATTTATCTTTTAAAACCAATTTAAAAATCTGTGACCTAACCAATTTCCTCATGCAATCCATATTTGAGGGTGTATAGTGTAGTCCAGGGGTTTTACTCAATAATGCCACATCATCAATCATCACATATACAATCACAGCAATATCGATAAGCGGTATAATCCTATAACGCTTATCTATATACACAGAATCACAGATAGATAATATAAATGCATTGTAGATAAATAAATTACATTCATCACAGCTTGAATTAAAACAATTCAAATCACAAAGCATCACACAACAGAGATGACAAAACAATTCACAGCATTCAATAGAATACAATCATCCATAATAAGGTTAATTGATCATCTGATTAATTGAAATCAGATAAATTACTAATCCTGGTTGATTAACATTAATTAATCATAATTCATGTTAATTAATCATCCTTTAATTATTTATTAATTATCCTTAATTAATGAATTAATTAACCTTTTACTATTAATTAATCAACCTTAATTTATAAATTAATTAATCTTTATTCATTAAATAATGAATCTTTAATTATTTAATTATTCTTTAAATTAATTATCCTACATTAATTACATTAATTAATTAACCCTTAAATAATTACCATTTAATTAATTATCCTTAATTAATTACAAAAAGTGATTATCCTTAATCATTTTCATTAATTAATTAAATACACTTTAATTAATTACACTAATTAATTAGTCCTTAATTAGTTATTATTAACTAATTAATTACCTTTAATTAATTATAATAAGTGATTATCACTAATCACCTATTTTTCAATGAATCATAAATAAATCATATTGAGTAATTATATTTTAATTACATGATCAATCCACTTTAATCATTAATGAATTACTTTTAATTAAGTAATTATCTTTAAGTAACCAATTACCTTTAATCATCAATTAGTAAATTGATAAATTATCCTTTAATTGCTACTATTAAGTAATTATCATTTAATCACCTTTATTAAGCAATAATCACTTAAGACTTAAATAAATTAAAAGATAATCCATTTATCTTAATTGATTTCATAATCATTATTTTAAATCTTATTTTAAATAATCTTTGAAACAATTTAACAAAAACCATTTTATCTTTAAAATCTTATTTAAATAATATTAATAATAGATTATCATTAACATATTAATTTAAAATACATCTTGCTTTGAACCTTAATTAATTCAAACCTAAATCAAAATTATTGTTTGAAAACAATTAACATTTAATCGTTGTTAATGACTCTTGGAAATAAATCATCATTAAGACATTAATTGAATCTTAAAAGCCTTTAAGTAAATAAATAATCAAAACATTTTTAAGATAAACCTTTTATCCTTAATTACTAAATTATCATCAGTTAAAATATTTATCTTTTATACTTTAAAACATGATTAAAACTCTTTCAAGCTTCCTATAAAAAATCTGGAAGACAAATTTTACTTCACAATAAACAAATTCGATCCCACAATAGTAATTCCCGAGATCACTATCGAGTAGCTCACGAAAAATTCACGCAAATACCCAGCTTCGAGTCGAACATCATGCTTTACGAGCTCGTCCCCGAGAAAAACTCGAGACCATCACTAGCCATAAATCAACTGATATACATGCTTCCATGTGTGCGTGCACTAGAGTTATGATGAACTCTGAGCGACCCAACCACCTTCAACATATCGCTGATCATCTGTTCAAGCCTTCGGACAACCCAAAATGTAACAACTCGCATTTTTATCGATTTTTATATTTAAATATTTTATCGATACTTGGAATTTAGTCCGAAAAGCTACTTTTTGCATACGGTCGAATTAGGACTCGGGACCACTCCCATTGAGTTTAAAATGTCGTTTGCGACCTTTTTGAGTATAAGCTTCGATATGTTTGGAGTAAGTTGATTTTTGCTACTTTTTACTTAGGGCTTTGGTTTGGGCTGAGCCCATTAACCCCACTTAACTCAGTTCCAACCCTCTCCTCTTCATTACTTCATTCCTCATTTCCTAATACTCAAGCTTTTATAACAATGGAGAGTGGAATGGGAAATTAAAACTCCAAGCCCTAGTTTTCTTTTGCAAATCAATCTCTAGCTCCAAACTAATAGAAGAACCCATTGGTAAGCTTCTCTTCTTCTTCTCCAACTCATTCTCTTATCAATTTCAGAAATTCCTAAACCTAACTTTGGGAATGTTCTTATTTTAAAGCTTAGAATCAAGCTTCTTGAGTTGGATTTGAAGAGTGGTTGATTCTCCTTTTCTTTCAAGCTTCTTCTTCAATCGCTTGGGTTCAAAGGTGAGATTTTTATCTCACATCTATGTCTATATCTATCTTTAATTGTTGGGTATGAATTCCTAACACTTATTTATGTTCATTTGCTTTTGATTTGGATTGAATTGGTGAATATTCCAATATTTGGGGTTTTGTAGTCAAATCTTTAAAAATCCAATCTTTGATGTTTGAACATGTTTTTGGTGATGCATCGAAGAGCCTATAGTGCTGGGTTGTCGATTGGCATAAATCCTTAACATCCATCGCTCGTTCGATCGCATTTCGGTTTGGATTTGCCATTTTTGGTCTAGGCTGTTTTTTTTCCTAGCAGAAGATTTCAGACATCTGAAATTAATTTCAGACTCTGAAACCAAATCTAGACGTCTGGTTGAATAATCCAGACGTTTGGAAAGGGGTCTGGAAAAGGCCGAGACTAAATCCAGACGTCTGAAACAAAATCCAAACGTCTGGAATCAAATTCAGACGTCTGGTTGAAAATTTCAGACGTCTGAAATGGCCCAGGAATTAAAAAGGGAGAAAACACATATACTTCCAGAACCTAGGGCCAGACGTCTGGGAACACCTACCAGACGTCTGGAACTGTTTAATTTGCCTATTTTGGCTATTTTTGATTAAAATTTCCAAGGTTTATCGATTTTTGTTGATCCGGTTAGTTGTTATCACTTATTATCGACCTTGATGACTTCTTTTTATGGATTTTTGGGAATATCCATTTCGATGGATTCTTTATCGGTTTCTTTGGATTTTATTCACATCTTCGTATGTGAATTTTAGTGATTGATTGTTCCTACAATCTTCTTTGTGATTTGTCACTTTTAAAAATATAAAGGTTTTCTATACTAGTAGTAAATATCAAAATTCTTTAATCAAAACAATTTCAATGTTTATTTTATTACAAAGCTCGTTTCTTAAACCGTTTTCCAATCTATTAGTATATACAAGCCTTTACCTCACTCGTATGAGAAATCTAATTAAACAACCTAGTAAAACGAGTGGTATGAAACGCTTGCGTTTACTTCGTCGGTTAATTCTTGGACTTGTTCGATTGAAACTCTTGTGACAATTTTCTAGTGGAGACCTACAATTTGTTCGTAAATATTTAAGTTAAACTAGTGGTTATGGGACATGAAGCTAAATTTGTACATTTACTAGCTTAGTGTAATTGACACTTCTCGTTGATCATGACGATCATCTTTGTGATTTAGACTAGCAATGTGCGATGTCTCTTTGTCTGCGAGGGAGACTAAACCCCGTTTTGTGGAGTTTCGACTCAAATTGGTGGGGTAGCAACCCATGGTCTTCGGGCCGTTTGTGGAGCTTCGGCTCAATTTGTGATGGTTAACAACCATGGAATTAGTGTTCCGTTTGTGATACACGTGTTGGTGAGCTTTATGCTCCCGTTTGTGATAGGCCTCCCCCCTTTTTGTGATTTCTGGATTTCTTGAGATGATTCTAGAATTTGTGTTTCACCAATTTTCGTGATTTCCATTGATATGTTTTATCAATATTTGTGCATTGGTGAATTTGTGTGTCATTGACTTTTGTGATTGACATTGATATAATCGTCCATATTTATGGTTTGGTGAACGAAATAAGGAGTATGACATTTTTTTTGATTCTTGTGTAGATATTGTGATATTGATTAATCTCTTGTTGATTTTCAATTACTTATATATATCACAGCTTGGCATTGTGATTATTATGTGTTTAGTCATATCTCTTATTCTATATCGTTTCATCTGATATTTATAGTTAGACTGATCCGTTTATTATTTTCTTATTAAATAATACTCGGGTCAGACCGAGATGTTACAGGTGCTTCAGCTTGACTTCTCACTTGAGATTGATTTCTATGACTTTTGGCTAACTACTTAGATTAGTAGTTTATTTCGTTGTATACACTTGAGATATGGACTCATAGTTGTATTCTTTTGTATTATTGGGGATCTTTTTGACCACTACTCTGATATACACTTTCATGTGTTAGTTATATATTCATATCTTCTTCCGTCTTTGTGATATGAATTATCTGTGACTGATTTGTGTTATGCTTATTCCTATATTTGTTTCCGAAGATTATTATAGCCACTGTGTAGTAGCTTTGTGTTTGTATCGGTATGTCGGATTTCCTCTTGAAATAAAATGCATGTTATACTATCTGACATATCGATGCTCGCGCAAAGCAATTACACGGATGGTCGCTCCTCAACAGCCTTATTCTCCGTGCTAGTTGACAGCATTACACTGTAGTGTTCTTGGCTAGCGTGGGTATAGAGGTGGGACGTCACAGCTTGGTATCAGAGCCAAACTTCGAAAAAATATGGAATATTATAACAAGTGTCATCGTCCTAAGTCTTTCTTAGGAGTTGTGCCTTAGGATCTATTCGAGTCTTCGTACCGATTCATCCTATTTTCTTTATGATTCCTTATTTTATCTATCAAGATTGCTTGATATTTATCTTGAGAATAACATTTTCCTCTTCTTTCTTTCTTAAATAAGACAAATGGTTAGACCTGGTCATCCCAGCGCTGGTCAATCTACTACTACTCCCCAAGATGGAGTTTTTGTGACTACCCAACAACTTCTTGACCTTGTCACGAATGCTCAAGCAGCTGGTTCTAATCCGGAACCTACTCACCCTAAATCTGGGTTTGCACGTTTGTGCAATGATTACACCAACCTGGGTGGGAAACCATTTAAAGGTTCTGAAACTGTCATCGAGGTCCAGGCATGGTTGCGGACCCGTGATCGAATCTTCATTCGCATGAATCTCGTCGATCTTCATCGAGTTCAGGTGGCTTCTAGTATGCTCCAAGAAAGAGCATTAGACTGGTACGAACTTCTTATTTCTGAGATTAATGAAGCGGATCTCACCTAGGAGCAATTCCGGGAACGCTTCGAATTAAAATTCGTGCCAAAAGCTGAGAAGGTGACTTTGGCTCGCCGTTTTATTGACCTTGTTCAAGGTGAATCTTCCGTGGCAGATTATGTCGCGTCTTTTGAATCTCTCTCCAAATATGGGGTTGAATACATCAACACCCCATTGAAGAAGAACCAGAGATTTGTCTATGATTTAAACAAAAATCTCAAGAAGCCATTACTTCTAAAATTAGAAGTTCCTTTCGACCAACTCATTGATATCGCTCTTCGTCTTGAAGAGGCGGATAGGGAGAATGATGTTGAAGTGGTGGGTTCCAAACCAAGCTTCAACAACAACAAGAAAAGGCCCAGTAAATTCAAAGGCCCTTATCCCAGTAAGAAAGGGAAGCAAGCAACCCCAGTGGCAAAGACTTCTTCCTTTGGTCATGGGGAATGCTATAATTGTGGTTCGAAGGACCATTACGCGAACAAGTGTCCAAAGTCTCTCTCTTGTCGCTACTGCAAAGGTCCCGGTCATGTTATGTATTCATGCCCCAAGCTTCAGGGCAGGAAGGAGGGAAAGTTAAATGTTGCTCAAGCCCCTGGCAACACATCTCGTGGCCATGGTATTTCTCATTCTATCATTGATGGCATTATTTTATTTCGTGATCATCCTATTCGAGTTCTTTTTGATACGGGTGCATCCCATTCTTTTATATCAAAAGAACTTGTTGATACTTTTTCTTTAAGTGTTGTTGCTTTAATGACTTCTTTGAAAATTGCAAATCCGGTTGGTGGATCCGCAACAATCAGTTTATTGTGTAATGATGTCGAGATTATTTTGGGTGATTTTTCTTTCCGAGCCGATTTGCATGTCATGCGTTATTTAGGCTTTGGAATGATTTTGGGAATGGATTGGCTTAACCGTTATGAAGCTCATATCCTATGTCCTGAGCGGACTATTCATCTTCGACATCCTCAATCTGTTAAGCAGATTTCTATTAATCTTAAAGATTCGGATTCCAGCTTGGTTGCATCTTTATATTCTTTAAATCCTCGGGATGACAATAATGATGATGAGGAAGATATTATTTCTCTTATTCACGTTATTCGTGAATTTTCCGACATATTTGAGCCCGTTTTAGGATTACCGCCTAAGCGAGCAATTGAGTTCAAAATTAACCTTATTCCTGGAGCTCAACCTATTACTCGTCCTCCTTATCGCATGTCCAATAAGGAAAATGAAGAGATGCGCAAACAATTATCCGAATTGGAGACAAAGCAATTTATTCGCTCTAGTTCCTCGCCTTAGGGAGCCTCGGCTATTTTTGTAAAGAAATCCAATGGTACACTTAGGCTTTGCGTTGACTACCGCAAGCTTAATGATCTTACTATCAAAAATAAATATCCTTTACCTCGGATTGATGATCTATTCGATCAACTTAGTGGTGATAAAGTCTTTTCACAATTAGACTTAGCTACTGGATTTTCATCAGCTTCATATTGCAGATGATAGCATTCCTTTGACATCGTTCCGTACCTGTTATGGATCCTATGAATGGCTTGTTATGCCATTTGGTTTAACGAATGCTTCGGCTTATTTTGTTGACCTTATGAATCGAGTTTTTAAAGATTTCCTCGATCGATTTGTTCTCATCTTCATTGATGATATTCTTGTGTATTCAAAAACCGAGGAGGAGAATGAAAAGCATCTTCGGATTGTGTTGGAAACTCTTAAGAGTAATCAATTAAAGGCAAAGTTTTCTAAATGCCACTTTTGGCAATCTTGTGTGAAGTTTCTCGGTCATATTATTTCCGAATCCAGAATTTCCGTAGATCCTTCAAAGATTGAAGCGACTCAAGATTGAAAGAGACCGGAGAGTGTGACGGAGATTCGTAGTTTTCTTGGATTGGCCGGTTATTACCGCCGTTTTATCAAAGACTTTTCTAAGATTGTCGTGTCTCTCACTAGTTTAACGAAGAAAGGTGTTAAATACATTTGGTCGGACAAATGTGAAACTTCTTTTCATAAATTAAAAGAACTCCTTTCTGATGCTCCTATTCTTGTTATTCCCAAGGGGAATCAAGATTTCGTTGTTTATACCGATGCCAGCTGCGTTGGTTTGGGTGCCGTTCTTATGCAAAACAACGTTTTATTGCTTATGCTTCAAGGCAATTAAAGCCTGCCGAGACTAGATATGCCACACATGATTTAGAACTCGCGGCTATTGTTTTCGCTCTTCGTATTTGGCGTCATTATCTTTTAGGAGAGAAATTTGTTCTTTATACCGATCATAAGTCCTTGAAGTATTCATTCTCTCAAAAGGAACTTAATTTGCGTCAACAGCATTGGCTCGAATTTCTTGCACCATATGATCTTGATATCCTTTATACTCCCGGTAAGGGTAATCGTGTCGCCGATGCTCTTAGCCGTAAACAACAAGCGGTTGTTTCTATGATGATATCCGAATGGAACGATCTCGAGGTTTTATCCACTTGCGAAATTCGAGACCGTGTTTCCGATTTATGTTCATCTCTTGTTTTATGTAGCCATGAGGCTCATCCTTCTCTTTTTGACCGCATTCTTGAAGCTCAAGGGCTAGATCCTGAATTGGCTCTTCTTGGCCAAAATTTTAAGGATAAAATTGATATTGAAGGTTTAAAAGACTTTGATATCGATTCTCGTGGCGGCATTCGGAAATTTGGTAGACGTATCGTGTCAAATATTAGTGATCTTCGTAAAGATATTTTAGAAGATTCACATCGTTCTAAATTTACCATTCATCCCGGTAGTAGTAAAATGTACGCGGATATGAAGCGACTTTATTATTGGAAGGGAATGAAACTTGACATCGCTAACTTCGTTAAGCGTTGCATGACTTGCCAACTCGTTAAGGCCGAGCATCAAAGGCCCGGTGGGTTATTGCAACCCTTAGAAATTCCAATTTGGAAGTGGGACCAAATTTCCATGGATTTTATAGATGACCTTCCCCGTTCTCGTTTGGGTCATGATAGCTTATGGGTGATAGTGGATAGACTTACTAAATCCGTCCATTTTATTCCCGTTCGGTCTAACCGAACCGTTCCTCTTTTGGCCAAACTCTTTGTTAAAGAAATTGTTAAATTGCATGGAGTTCCTACTTCTATTGTTAGTGATCGTGATCCATTGTTTACTAGTGGATTTTGGAAGAGTCTTCAAAAAGTTTTAGGAACGAAGCTTAATTTTAGTACCGCTTATCACCCCCAGTCCAATGGACAAACCGAGCGTGTGAATCAAACTCTTGAAGATCTTCTTCGTGCTTGTGTGCTTGATTTCGGTGGAAGCTTGGAAGATCATATTCCTCTTGTTGAATTTTCCTATAATAATAGCTTCCAATCTAGTATTGGTATGGAACTTTTTGAGGCACTCTATGGAAGGCCATGCCGATCTCCTTCTCGTTGACTTGAGGCCGGTGAGAGGCTTGTTTTAGGTCCAGATTTTGTTCGGGATTCCACAGAGAAAATTGACCTTATTCGACATAGGATGAAAGAAGCCTAGAGCAGACAAAAATCCTATGCCGATAATCGAAGAAGGAGATTAGAATTTTCTATGGGAGATCTTGTGTTCGTTCGTGTTTCACCCATGAAAGGTGTTGTACGTTACAGTCGATCGGGAAAATTAGCGCCTCGATATATTGGGTCATTTCCTATCACCGAACGTATTGGTTCCATGGCTTATCGCCTTTTATTACCGGTTCAGTTTTCTGCTATTCATGACGTGTTTCACGTTTCTCAATTATGGAAGTGCCTTCGAGATTCCGATTCTATTCTTGATCCCGGTTGTGGAAGAAATTGAAGTTTCGCCTAATTTAACTTATGAGCAGCATCCTGTTCGTATTATTGCTTCGGAAGTCAAACGACTTTGAAATAAGGATGTTCCGCTTGTGAAAGTTCAATGGTCTTCAAATCCTAAGGATTGTTCTTGGGATTCTAGAGAGTTCATCGAGCGATCACATCCGGACTTACTTTCCCGTGCTCTTTAAGGTGAACCTTTTATTTCAAATTTCTTTTGTGTTGAATATGCTTTTATGGTTGTTACTTTATATTTTCTTCTTAAATATTGCGAGGACGCAATTTCTTTAAGGAGGGGAGTCTGTAACAACCCGCATATTTATCGATTTTTATATTTAAATATTTTATCGATACTCGGAATTTAGTCGGAAAAGCTACCTTTTGCATACGGTCGAATTAGGACTCGGGACCACTCCCATTGAGTTTAAAATGCCGTTTGCGACCTTTTTAAGTATAAGCTTCGATATGTTTGGAGTAAGTTGATTTTTGCTACTTTTTACTTAGGACTTTGGTTTGGGTTGATCCCATTAACCCCACTTAACTCAGTTCCAACCCTCTCCTCTTCATTACTTCATTCCTCATTTCCTAACAAGCTTTATAACAATGGAGAGTGGAATGGGAAATTAAAACTCCAAGCGCTAGTTTTCTTTTGCAAATAAAACTCTAGCTCCAAACTAATAGAAGAACCCATTGGTAAGCTTCTCTTCTTCTTCTCCAACTCATTCTCTTATCAATTTCAGAAATTCCTAAACCTAACTTTGGGAATGTTCTTCTTTTAAAGCTTAGAATCAAGCTTCTTGAGTTGGATTTGAAGAGTGGTTGATTCTCCTTTGCTTTCGAGCTTCTTCTTCAATCACTTGGGTTCAAAGGTGAGATTTTTATCTCACATCTATGTCTATATCTATCTTTGATTGTTGGGTATGAATTCCTAATACTTATTTATGTTCATTTTCTTTTGATTTGGATTGAATTGGTGAATATTCCAATTTTTGTTGTTTTGTAGTCAAATCTTTAAAAATCCAATCTTTGATGTTTGAACATGTTTTTGGCGATGCATCGAAGAGCCTATAGTGCTGGGTTGTCGATTGGCATAAATCCTTAGCATCCATCGCTCGTTCGATCGCATTTCGGTTTGGATTTGCCATTTTTGGTCAAGGCTGTTTTTTTTGCCTTGCAGAAGATATCATACGTCTGAAATTAATTTCAGACGTCTGAAACCAAATCCAGACGTCTGGTTGAATAATCCAGACGTCTGGAAAGGGGTATGGAAAAGGCAGAGACTAAATCCAGACGTCTGAAACAAAATCCAGACGTCTGGAATCAAATTCAGACGTCTGGTTTAAAATTTCAGACGTCTGAAATGGCCCAGGAATTAAAAATAGAAGGGAGAAAACACATATACTTTCAGAACCTAGGGCCAGACGTCTGGGAACACCTACCAGACGTCTGGAACTGTTTAATTTGCCTATTTTGGCTATTTTTGAGTAAATTTCCAAGGTTTATCGATTTTTGTTGATCCGGTTAGTTGTTATCACTTATTATCGACCTTTATGACTTCTTTTTATGGATTTTTGGGAATATCCATTTCGATGGATTCTTTATCGGTTTCTTTGGATTTTATTCACATCTTCGTATGTGAATTTTAGTGATTGATTGTTCCTACAATCTTCTTTGTGATTTGTCACTTTTAAAAATATAAAGGTTTTCTATACTAGTAGTAAATATCAAAATTCTTTCATCAAAACGATTTCAACGTTTATTTTATTTCAAAGCCCGTTTCTTAAACCGTTTTCCAATCTATTAGTATATACAAGCCTTTACCTCACTCGTATGAGAAATCTAATTAAACAACCTAGTAAACCTAGAAATCTAATTAAACCCAGTTTTGTGGAGTTTTGACTCAAATTGGTGGGGTAGCAACCCATGGTCTTCGGGCCGTTTGTGGAGCTTCGGCTTAATTTGTGATGGTTAGCAACCATGGAATTAGCGTTCCGTTTGTGATACACGTGTTGGTGAGCTTTATGCTCCCGTTTGTGATAGGCCTTCCCCCTTTTTGTGATTTCTGGATTTCTTGAGATGATTTCTAGAATTTGTGTTTCACCAATTTTCATGATTTCCATTGATAAGTTTTATCAATATTTGTGCATTGGTGAATTTGTGTGTCATTGACTTTTGTGATTGACATTGATATAATCGTCAATATTTATGGTTTGGTGAACGAAATAAGGAGTATGACATTTTTTTTATTCTTGTGTAGATTTTGTGATATTGATTAATCTCGTGTTGATTTTCAATTACTTATATATCACAGCTTGGCATTGTGATTATAATGTGTTTAGTCATATCTCTTATTCTATATCGTTTCATCTGATATTTATAGTTAGACTGGTCCGTTTATTATTTTCTTATTAAATAATACTCGGGTCAGACCGAGATGTTACAGGTGCTTCAGCTTGACTTCTCACTTGGGATTGATTTCTCTGACTTTTGGCTAACTACTTAGGTTAGTAGTTTATTTCGTTGTATACAATTGAGATATGGACTCATAGTTGTATTCTTTTGTATAGCACATGTTGCTATTCTTTTATATTATTGTGGATCTTTTTGACCACTACTCTGATATACACTTTCATGTGTTAGTTATATATTCATATCTTCTTCCGCCTTTGTGATATGAATTATCTGTGACTGATTTGTGTTATGCTTGTTCCTATATTTGTTTCCGAAGATTATTATAGCCACTGTGTAGTAGCTTTGTGTTTGTATCGGTATGTCGAATTTCCTCTTGAAATAAAATGCATGTTATACTATCTGACATATCGGTGCTCGCGCAAAGCAATTACACGGATGGTTGCTCCTCAACAGCCTTATTCTCTGTGCTAGTTGACAGCATTACGCCGTAGTGTTCTTGGCTAGCGTTGGTATAGAGGTGGGGCGTCATACAAAAATTTGTAACAACGACTAACTCGGATTTTCGCCATTAGACCCAAACTGGATTAACAACCAACCATCAGAAAACTGCTTCGCCTGATCGCCTCAAGCCACCAACAACGTCGCCACTTTAGTCAAAGCTTCGCTTACCTCCCCCGGTCCAATCGCCACTGGTGCGATCGATTACGGTGCGATGATGAGACAACATCGATTCAAAATTCGATCCTAACTGAAACATGAGCAAGAACCCTAAATTAACCTCATCCCCATTCCACGATGAATTATAAAATCAATGAACATTTTTCTGTTGATCGTTGACCCACAAGCGTGCTCCAGATTTGATCACGAGATTTATCATTATTTCGATCATCAGATTTTCGTCAAAACCCAATTTATGTTCAACTAGCAAGATCTCTCATGATTCACTACATTAAAAATCGTGGTTCTTCTTTTAAAAATCATGATTTCCTCAAGTAAAACATATTATATAAGTGAATCGATAATTTATGATACTTGAATTTCGACATTAATCTGAGTTTTACTATATATTCTTTTCCCAGTAAAAGTTATCTTCAAATTTGACTTAAAACTATTTTTTTAAATCACGTTTCTTCTATAGATCGGATCCTAAAAAGGATTAGAAGATGGGATTTCCAATTTTGAACAGGTTTTGCAGCCTGTAACCAAGAACAGAGGAATATATAACATGCACACAAGACATACAGACAAGCAAGCATCATCTCAACACATTTTCAAGCATGATCACATATATAAACCAAACACTATAAATTCCAGATTTTATATGGGAAGTTTGCTCACCTATGAGATGAAGACAGAGAACAGAGGAGTTTCTTTTCTTACCTGGAATTGGAAACTTGGATTTGTTTTACTAAGTTGCACTAGAATTCGAATTTTGCTGCTAGTTTTACATCAAACTATAGATTGCTTGATCCCTGCATTTATAGTTTGTTTGCTCTCAAATTTCTTTGCTTTTGATTAGTTGAGCTGTTAAATTTGCCTGGAACTGGGTTTTAATACTGAGATGCTTAAGTTTTGTTTTCCTTGATCCTTTGCATTGATTTCTTGCTTCCAGGCTTATTTTGCTTTAATGCTTTTCTGGTTTTGGATTTACTTGAAATGATCTGAAGTTTAGTTTCAGGTTGAAGTTGTTCCAGATTTCCATTTCCAGGTTTAAAATGAACCCGAATCTGATTTTGCTTCGATATCTTGCCTTTGATCTTGTATTTCACTTCCTAATTTTGATTTCATATTGAATTGCTTTAGATTGGTTTCTTAGATTTTGAAACTGAAAACCACCTGATTTTTAATTTTTTTCTTATAAAATTTAATCAAAAGATAAATTCCACTTGTATTACTTGCATGGCAACATTATTTACACTTGCTAATCTATGTTATTACTTATTAAACATTTTTCAAATGTGTTTAAATTGTGTTTAAACCCTTTTATTAAACTTATTTATGAATTTGTTTTAAATCCTTACTTCATTATAAATTACTTAATTTATGTACAAACCATATGCTTTAGCCCTTATTTACTTAAGTATCTATGTTTTTATAAACAAACAAACTTCATTTTGTATTTATACAATTTTAAAACAAATTATACCTTAATAAATAACACACATATGTATATTATAAGTTTTAGTTTTTAAACAACATTCAAAATTTTTAACATATTTTAAACATTTCAAATAATATTTTGAAGATAACTTTATATCATATTTCTTATTTAAACAAATATATTTTCTTTATTAATCATTTACAAAATCTTTTAAAGCAAAATATGGTTTTACAATTTTTAATTACACATGAATAAATAATTTTATTCTTAATTAGCCTTTGAGAAAATTTATTAAATTCAATTCAAAAATCATTTTTCATATCAAAATGCATATTCAATATAATTAGAAACAAATTTTTATTAACTTAAAAATAAAAAAATTAAATTCAGTTTATCTCTAGAATCCAATTTATTTCTCTAAATATTTATTCTTGAATTTCAAATTCCAAATTAAATTTAAAATACATACCATTATTTAATTTGGAAAATTTTCAATTAATTCATCATTAAATCCAGAATTTAAAATTAATCACCAATAATTTCATAATTTAATTCCAAAGATTAAATTAATTATCAAATTATTTTTAGCTAAAATTCGGGAATGTTACATTGAGGGGACCCACCCTATGGATCGCATGTGCCATGTGACACTTTCAGTGGTTCAGGGACAATCCATATAGAACTGTACGATCGATCGATACTCCAACATCTTCAACAATCGATCATTTCAACAACTGCAACCAATCGTTTCAACTACTAACGATCGGTCGATCTATCACATGCATCTTCAACAATCTATCGTTTTAACTACAACCGACCGATCCCTCAAGCATACTTCACAGTACCAATCGTTCTCTCCGCTGCCGATTTATTTAAGCCTAAAACTTGGTTAAGTATCCACATGAATATAGATCGGGTATGATCCTTTCTTCGTGGTTCCATACCGATCCCCTCTTTCTATATGCTCATACTACCTCATCCTAATAACTTAAGAAGGAAGGGATCAGCAAGGTGAAGAAGTAAGGTAGCGACCCATAAATTTTAGTGGTTTGTTTATTTAATTAATCGAAATTTAGTGAAATTTTATTCAATAAATTTGGAAATAAAAATTTAATATTTGGAGTACGTATATTTAAATATAGAAGATGGTAAATTTTCATCTGATTTTATGAAAGTTTATTTCATTGTGAAATTCTATTAAATTCAAGGTAGTTAATAACTGTTGATAATAAACTATTTTCCAAACCTGAATATTTTTACATAGAAAAATTCTAAATCATCTTCTGACTAAGGCGTCATTTTTCGTTTTTCCAAATTCGGACTTCTTTAGCTCCGTCGATCTTATTTTTCCGCGTTTTTGCTGAATTTTCCGCCAGTAGAAAATTAGAATTTTTATAATTCAATCGTACCACTAATATCTGTATACCATTTTGATCATCTTGTCGAGCTGACCTATACGGTATATTCAATTCTGTGTTTTGACTTCTGGTACGTAGCGAAACTGGTAAAAAGGTTAACAATACCGGTACGTCTTTTGATTTGCAATTACCTTTTACTTTCCTCTGGTTGAATTTAAACGGTTACTAACTTTTTAGCATTCCAAGTAGTAGCTGTGACTTTTATTATTTCTACTTTTAGATGAAATCTTTGCGTTGGTTCATTTGGTTGAGGAATAATAAAGGAAACCAATTCACATTTCATTTTCGATGCTTCTTCCTTCTCCTCTGATGCTAAGAAACCCAAACTTGCCTTCACACTTTCCTATTGTTTTAGAATTTTCTCCCATACTTTTGTCCCATACTTCATTTTCTCCATACTTTTGTCTGCCACTTTTGCCTGCTAATCCACCTCGCATTCTCCCTCCTTCCAGCAAACAGCCCCATGCAAACCCTTCCCTCCACTACCAACACAACTTCCCCTGACCTTACTGTGACCCAAGCAGCCCTCACGTTCAAGCCAAGACCCGCCACCTCCCAGAAGCACAGCCGATCGGCCATCCCCTCAGCAAACACCTCCGCCTACCCTTGGCCGACCAGCCTACAACAATCTACCCACGGGAAGCCGAAGCCAAACACTTTGGCGTTCTCGTGTGTGTCGCCAGCGAACTATCCAACCCACCCGCAACCGCATGCAAAAAAAACCCCACTGCTCGACCAACCCGACCCTATCATCGCAGCATCGCCTACCCGCTAGCCTCGGCTCCGGTCTCACACCTTTGCCACGTTCGAACGCAGATCCGCCCCTTTTCCCTCGATTCACATTTTAGTTATACAGGTAAGTTTATATCTATATAAGTTGTGTTTATTTTTAATAAATATAGATTTCAAGTTAATTTTCATTATATATATGAAACTGTATCGGTATATATAAATGTATGTATGTATGTATGTATGTATGTATGTATGTATATAAGTAAGTTTCATGCGTTATGGGTTATTGCAGTCAAACATTTATATAGTAAAGTTTTTTTACTGAAAACATATATAAGTTTATATGAAATGTAAATATCGATTTATACTTGTTTATATTTTGGAAACCTGTACTGTATATATGTGGTTTATTATATGATAAAATATATTTTGTACTAAGAGTTGCAGCAACTAAGTATGTTTGCTTCATACATTATAGTCGTTCAGTTACAGTAAGTTGTATATCTATAAGTTTATAAAATATTGGTTCTTTATATTGTGTTATATTATATATATTAATATATTTGACTACTGTTATATATTTATTTGTATAACTTTGTTTATAACCAGATTTCATAGATGTATTTGTTTATATAAGTTTCGACTACAGTTAGATTTTTACACAGCTATGTAAATGGTATAATAATTTATGTAAGTTTATGTTTAATTATACAAGCATGTGTGATGTTACTGTATATACATATATTAACAATAGTTTTAGTTGTATAAGCTACTGTGTATACATATATGTATGTAGGGGTAGATATGTTATGTACATTGGCTATATACATGCGGTGTTGTATATTGTACACAGTGGGATTTAATACTGATTTGAAATCAATGTGCATGTTTTAAATATATGTTTAGTTTAATAAAGTGATCGTGGGATACATAGAGATTTTATATTGTTATATGTATGTTTAAAAATAACGTGGATTTCTACATATGTGTTTGATTTAATAGTGATTTTGGATTTGAAAATATAAAAATATGTAAAATATTTTGGTTCTAACCGATTCTCATTTATCAGCTTTTGATTCATCGTGCCTGCTTCTTCCATCGAATTCATGCCATCTCATTTTGTTTTGGAATTCGTAGCTTGCTCTGTTGTCAAACTCTCTAGCCTCGAAAGGTGATCAGTCACTCACGATTAATATTCTTTTATTTATTAAATTTGATTTCAATTAAAACAGCAATTGAAATATGCTACTGTTAGTTATTTACACTTTTATATATGTTATTACCTGTATCAGTTCACCTGTGATATCTGACACAATTATCTGTAATTTATACAATGATAATCCAGTTTGGTTGATAAATGATTGATTGTTTGATGTTTACATTGGACGTTAAATTGTTAATGTTTGAAGTGATAAATAATATGCAGTTGAATTTGATATTGGATAGTTAATCATTTAAAATTGATATATGTATTGAATTGGATTAGTTAAATTTGTATAATATGACCCCTTTAAATGTTAAATAAATTGACACGTAGAAATAGTGTTAACTACACCTTGAACCATTTAAATGTATGTTGTATAAATTGATGTAGTATGAAATTGAATAATAGATATCAAGTGAAGAAACATATAAATATTAGTGTAATAATCTTTAATCTACATGGAATGATAGTGTAGATTCTAGAAATAATTATATTAATTTGCATAAACAACAATGTAAATTAGTACGATTATTTTGGGATTATTTGAATAAATTATTGGATTGTTATTGATGTTAGTTATTGCTTGTTTATTTACTTTGACACCATCCCAGTTATCACACTGCAAGTTCCCTTTGCTATGCTTTGATTTTGAATTGAAATGGAATCGGTTGAATTGATAAATACCCAAATAAAACTTTGACTTAGGATAGAGAATTAAATAAAACCCGATTGGTCAATGATTTGATTTAAAAATAAAATAAAGATTTTATTTGAATAAATAATAAGGTTTTGAAATGAAGGTGGAATTTGAAATTTTAATGAAGGAAAATGTTAATATTTAGTAATCTGAAACAAAATATTAACATAGTAGTTGATGAAAAACGTTGTTTTAAATTTAATTAATAATTAAGTTTGGAATTATTTAATAATTGAGTTTTGGAATTATTTAATAATTTAGTTTTGAAATTATTTAATAACTAAATAAGATTGAATTATTCAATAATTAAATAAAATTGAATTCTTTATTAAGTGAAATTGAACTTCCTGAATGAGTGATATTAAGTTTCTTTATTAATTGGGTTTTGACTATTGTATTCTAGTGGTGTATTCTGATTCTGGTATTTGACTATTGTATTCGAGACTTCTGTTGTAACTTATTTAACTCTAATATTTAAATAGTAGCTTCATGAACTATTATCTTTTGTTTCTGCTGCATTTATTACTCTATGTCTGCGATCTGTGATTATTTATTTACCGCATATGTTCAGTTTTTCCAAATTTGAATTAACAATTCGGTATTTTGAATTATTCAAATCTGACATGTGCGGATGTGAATGGTCCAAAATAGCTGGTCGTTACATTTGGTATCAGAGTTTTGGCTCTAGGCAAAACTTAGCATACAGAGTAAATTTAATTACTGAATCACTTTCGTTCGAGCTTGAATTCCTTCTTCTTTGACTCGGTTTCCTTTGAATTTTGGAATGTTCCTCTCGGTTCCAAAAATCCATCTTTATCTCTCCCTATTCATATTCTGAAGTATCCCATAACTCCACTTCAAACCATCTCTATAATAGATCGACGGTCTCGTCAGTCTTAGAATGATTTGTAAAGAGGTAAAACTCTTTTACAATGAGCATTGATTTACCGGAGATTTCTGTATCCTCGGTTTATGATGCTATCCATCTCCTGTTATGCCTGAATTCTATTTCTTAAGATCAAATGTCGATTTGCCTCGGAATTCTGCATTGATCTTATTCTTGAAGTCACGGTCGACCCAGTTAAGGTTGCCCGCGATTTATATGAACTTATCCATCACCCTATTTTGTTATTTAATTATCTTATCTTTGTTTCAAACTTATCTTCGAATCAAAATTCTCTTTGATTTGAGTCCATCAAATTTGAATCTCTATCCTTACTTTAAAATCTATTATTGTATCGTTGAGCGAGAAAGTGTATTTGTAAATTAATGTTAATTTTTTTTATACATATATATTGTGTTGTTTGAGTTGTTGAAATTGATTTGGTTTTTCGATCGATTCGTCTGATCAACGCTATCGACAGGATTTCCAAAACACTTGAGCAGAGCAAACTAACGCAATATTGTTTTCAAATTTGGTTAATGAAATAAATTTTGTATGATTATACTATATTATATTAGATATATATATATATATAAGTGTAATTTTCCAAAATTGAATGGTTAACTGAATTGGTTGTTAAAATGGTAATATTTGATTTTATTCATTGTTTTGTAAACCATTGACTATTCCAATATGATAAATAAGTGAAATTATAGAACATGGTTTAAAATTTTAATTAGGAATTGAAATGGATTTAAATTAGAATTTGAGAATTTAATTTCCGGTGATTTCAAACTTTGATTTGAAAGTTTTAAATTGTATATTATTTAGAATATTTTCGAATAGAAATCATTTCAAAGAATTTAAAATGTTCAAATCAGTGCTCTCCTCTATTGTCGCTGGAAAATAATTTCGGTGATGATGGTCACATCATCGGCATCCATTTTCGAGTTTCGAAGTGGAGAGACTATTCTATAGCCTTGGTACACTATTATGTTGGAAATTAAATTGATTTGAATTACAGAAGTATGACTTGATCTATAATACAAGTATATATTTATAGCTTTGATTTGACTCATATATATTTGTATATTTATCTCCAATGGCTTGAAGTGAAATCAGAAATTCAATTCTTAAATTTATGTTAAAGGTGTTTTTAATTTCAAATTGGAACCAAAATTTTGAATAAATATTTAAATTTTGAAATAATTTAGTAGGAAAAGTTTACTTGTATAATACCCAATTATATTCCAATATAACTTACCTAAATCATTCAGAAGTTGAAAATGTAATTGAATAATTTACAATGTAGAATGATGATTAATAATTTTATAAATAAAATTTGGGTGGTTATAATAAACGTTATACACTTAAATTTTAATTATAAAAAAATGTTAATAGAGATAAATAGAATAATGAGTCGATTGAATAAGATAAATTAAATAAAATTTTGTTTGAAAGAAATATTTTGTATCAAACATTAATAAATTGAAATAGAATCAACTGACTGAATTATCTTGAATTTAAAATCAATTGTTGAATATAAATTATTTAGAATTTAAATTTATATGGTTTAAATTAGTTATTTTATTTTATAATTCAAGTCTATTGTTCTTCGGGTTGTTCCTATTATCCTACCTTCTTCCTTTTCGAGGACGAAATTTTTTGAGTGGGGGAGAGTGTAACGACCCGTAAATTTTAGTAGTTTGTTTATTTAATTAATTGAAATTTAGTGAAGTTTTAATCAATAAATTTGGAAATAAAAATTTAATATTTGGAATACGTATATTTAAATATAGAAGATGGTAAATTTTCATCTGATTTTATGAATGTTTATTTCATTGTGAAATTCGATTAAGTTCAAGGCAGTTAATAATTGTTGATAATAAAATATTTTTTAAACCTGAATATTTTTACATAGAAAAATTCTAAATCATCTTCTGATTAAGGCGTCATTTTTCGTTTTTCCAAATTCGGACTTCTTAGCTCCGTCGATCTTATTTTTCTGCGTTTTTGCTACATTTTCCACTAGTAGAAAATTTGAATTTTTATAATTCAACGTACCACTAATATATGTATACCATTTTGATCGTCTCGTTGAGCTGATCTCTACGGTATATTCAATTCTATGTTTTGACTTCTAGTACGTGGCGAAACCGGTAAAAAGGTTAACCCCGGTACGTCTTTTGATTTGCAATTACCTTTTACTTTCCTCTGGTTGAATTTAAACGGTTACTAACTTTTTAGCATTCCAAGTAGTAGCTGTGACTTTTATTATTTCTACTTTTCAATGCAATCTTTGCGTTGGTTCATTTGGTTGAGGAATAATAAAGGAAACCAATTCACATTTCATTTTCGATGCTTCTTCCTTCTCCTCTGATGCCAAGAAACCCAAACGTGCCTTCACACTATCCTATTCTTTTAGAATTTTATCCCATACTTTTGTCCCAAACTTCATTTTATCCAATACTTTTCTCTCCCACCTTTGACTGCTAATCCACCTTGCATTCTCCCTCCTTCCAGCAAATAGCCCCATGCAAACTACACGCAAACCCCTCCCTCCACTACCAACGCAACTTCCCCTGACCTTGCTGTGACCCAAGCAGCCCTCATGTTCAAGCCAAGACCTGCCACCTCCCTGAAGCACAGCCGATCGGCCGTCCCCTCAGCAAACACCTCCGCCCTACCCTTGGTCGACCAGCCTACAACAACCTATCTACGACAAGCCGAAGCCAAACACTTTGCCGTTCTCGTGTGTGTAGCCATCGAACTATCCAACTCGCCCGCAACCGCATGCAAAAAAAACCCACTGCTCGACCAACCCGACCCTATCATAGCAGCATCGCCTACCTGCTAGCCTCGGCTCTGGTCTCACATCTTTGCCACGTCCGAACACAGATCCGCCCCTTTTTCCCTCGGTTCACATTTTAGTTATACAGGTAAGTTTATATCTATATAAGTTGTGTTTATTTTTAATGAATATAGATTTCAATTTAATTTGCATTATATATATGAAACTGTATCAGTGTATATATATAAGTAAGTTTCATGCGTTATGGGTTATTACAGTTAAACATTTATATAGTAAAGTTGTTTTACTGAAAACATATATAAGTTTATATGAAATGTAAATATCGATTTATACTTGTTTATATTTTGGAAACTTGTACTGTATATATATGGTTTATTATATGATAAAATATATTTTGTACTAAGAGTTGCAGCAACTAAGTATGTTTGTTTGATACACTATAGTCGTTCAGTTACAGTAAGTTATATATCTATAAGTTTATAAAATATTGGTTCTTTAAATTGTGTTATATTATATATATAAATATATCTGACTACCGTTATATATTTATTTTGTATAACTTTGTTTATAACCAGATTTCATAGATGTATTTGTTTATATAAGTTTCGACTGCCGTTAGATTTTTACATAACTATGTAATTGGTATAATAATTTATGTAAGTTTATGTTTGATTATACAAGTATGTGTGATGTTACTGTATATACATATATTGACAATAGTTTTAGTAGTATAAGCTACTGTGTATACATATATGTATGTAGATGTAGATATGTCATATACATTGGCTATATACATGCGGTATTGTATACTGTACATAGTGGGATTCAATACTGATTTGAAATAAATGTATATGTTTTAAATATATGTTTAGTTTAATAAAGTGATCGTGGGATATATAAAGATTTTATATTGTTATATGTATGTTTAAATATAACGTGGATTTCTACATATGTGTTTGATTTAACAGTGATTTTGGATTTGAAAATATAAAAATATGTAAAATATTTTGGTTCTCACCGATTCCCATTTATCATCATTTGATTCATCGTGCCTTCTTCTTCCATCGAATTCATGCTATCTCATTTTGTTTTCAAATTCATAGCTTGCTCTATTGTCAAACTCTCTAGCCTCGAAAGGTGAGCAATCACTCACGATTAATGTTCTTTTATTTATTAAATTTTATTTCAATTGAAATGACAATTGAAATATGCTGCTGTTAGTTATTTACACTGTTATATATGTTATTACCTGTATCAGTTCACCTGTGACTTCTGACACCATTATCTGTTATTTATACAATGATAATCTAGTTTGGTTGATAAATGATTGATTGTTTGATGTTTACATTGAACGTTAAATTGTTAATGTTTGAAGTGATAAATAATATGCAGTTGCATTTGATATAGGATAGTTAATAATTTAAAATTGATATATGTGTTGAATTTGATTAGTTAAATTTGTATAATATGACCCCTTTAAATGTTAAATAAATTGACACGTAGAAATAGTGTTAACTATACCTTGAACCATTTAAATGTATGTTGTATAAATTGACGTAGTATGAAATTAAATAATAGATATCAAGTGAAGAACCGTATAAACATTAGTGTAATTATCTTTAATCTACATGGAATGATAGTGTAGATTCTAGAAATAATTATATTAATTTGCACAAACAATAATGTAAATTAATACGATTATTTCAGGATTATTTGAATAAATTATTGGATTGTTATTGATGTTTGCTATTGCTTGTTTATTTACTTTGACACCATCCCAGTTATCACACTGCAAGTTCCCTTTGCTATGCTTTGATTTTGAATTGAAATGGAATCGGGTTGAAATGATAAATACCCAAATAAAACTTTGACTTAGGATAGAGAATTAAATAAAACCCCATTGGTCAATAATTTGATTTAAAAATAAAATAAAGATTTTATTTGAATAAATAATAAGGTTTTGAAATGAAGTTGGAATTTGGAATTTTAATGAATATTTAATAATCTGAAACAAAATACTAACATAGTAGTTGATGAAAAACGTTGTTTTCAATTTAATTAATAATTAAGTTTGGAATTATTTAATAATTGAGTTTTTGAATTATCTAATAATTAAATTTTGAAATTATTTAATAATTAAATAAGATTGAATTATTTAATAATTAAATAAAATTGAATTCTTTATTAACTGAAATTGAACTTCTTGAATAAGTGAAATTAAGTTTCTTTATTAATTGGGTTTTGAAATTTGTAACTTAGTAAATAAATAAGTGTAATTGAATTTCTTTAACAAGAAATAAAATGTG
Organism: Allium cepa; assembly: GCA_030765085.1. Classification (NCBI taxonomy): domain Eukaryota; kingdom Viridiplantae; phylum Streptophyta; class Magnoliopsida; order Asparagales; family Amaryllidaceae; genus Allium; species Allium cepa. Next base: position 227,633,459 of record CM060932.1, on the reverse strand, counting down.
ATTTATTGAAATTAATGTAAGACTCGTAATTTAAAGAATTCGATTTGATGAATTTAATTTAATTCAATTTGTAAGTTTTGATATAACGGAGTTGAACTTAAGTAATTGATTTAATGAATTGGAAATTTAATAGAAATTCTTTTGAATGATAAATTAATTTAACGAATATTGAATGAAATCGATCAATGAATTAAAATTGATTTGAATGTTAAATTAAATTAATTTAAATAATTACTGAATGAAACTTATATAAGAATTTAAATCAATATTTGAATTGTTTTAAATCAAATTTTGAATTTGAATTATAGAGTCTTGAAATGGTAACTTGGAAGTTTTGAAACGTAAAATTTTGGAAATTGATTTAGAAAGACAAATGAAATGTTGGTTTACAAATTCTAATTGAAATTGAATTTGATTTGGTTTTGAAATATATTAAATGACCAATCGGTGTAATAATTACGAAAGTTATTAAAGAAACCGGGATCAGTTTTGGACATACTCTCTGTCTAAACCGAAAATCACTTTAATAACTATACGCAGAGTGTGATCCAGAATGAAGTGGTTGGAATGATGTACGTGATGACTAAAGAAAGAGAACGATAATGGATAGCCTTTACACTTGTGTCAAATTGGAAATGACTAAAACAGAAGCCGTACTGGGCCAAATGGGGTTAGCCACCTCGAGCGAACACACTTTTTCGTAAACTACTCGTTACTTGTTATTGATTGGTGTGCACCCTTGAATTGGTAGTGTTGTTTCGCGGTGTTGCGATCGTTGCGGCGATGCGTTCTCACCAGTCCGGATCAGGCAAACGGTAGTTTCACTACCTTGGGTATTGCCTCTTGTGCCTAGTCATACTTGTATTCCTATATACGCGACCACTACGAATTTGTTTTATGTTATATTTATGGAGTACTCCCTGATAGCCCACTAGTTTATGGTGGAGATTACAGTGCTGCATAGTCTATGACGCTTATATAAAATGTGTTAAGGGGGATAATGGTAACGCCTTAACGCTATTTTGATACTTTATATTGCTGATAGACATTATCTACTTAGCGTATAATACTGCATAGTAGATAGTTTAACGGATCATTAAAGGATGGTTATTCCAAACATCTTTGAGTTACCTGTATTTCATTTGTTATTTCACTTGAGTTGGATTTATTGATATAAGAATGTTAATCCTGACTCGAGTGTTTTGTGTTTTGCTTTATGCTCGGGTTAGACTGAGAGTACCAGCTTTTGAGACTCACCTTGGAGTTGAAGCTTCGCTTGGAGATCCAGCTATCTATCCAGCTTTCAGATATTCAGTTAATTCTAGTGATGTATTCTGATTCTTGTATTTGACTATTGTATTCGAGACTTCTGTTGTAACTTATTTAACTCTGTTATTTATATAGTAGCTTCATGAACTTCTATGTTTTATTTCCGCTGCATTTATTACTCTGTGTCTGTGATCTTTGATTATTTATTTACCGTATATGTTCAGTTTTTCCAAATTTAAATTAACAATTCAGTATTTTGAATTATTCAAGTCCGACATGTGCGGATGCGAATGGTCCAAAATAGCGGGTCGTTACAAGGAAGGGATTGGTTCATTTAAAGAAAGACTTAAATTTTTTTAGGTGCCAACCTATGCCACAGCACAATGCCCTTGTATTTTGGATTCGAAACTTAACTTCAAAGTGATATTTTCTTTTCACTTTGCTTACGTTCTGTGACTGACCGGGACATAGAGGATCAAGCGACAGCTACTAAATTGCAGCCAAGGAATGTCAAGGAACTGCGAGTCAGACGATACTCCCAAAGGCTGGAGAATCAAGGTGATATGACATGAACCAAGGTGATATGACTCTAAGTAGACTCCATATATTCTGAACCAAATTCGAACTCGAGTAATCACCCATTCGACCAGAAGCAAACTCCAAAATTTTTGGCCCATGGTTAAACTCGGGTAAAACTAAGATTTTCTCCAAGAAAACACCAATATGATTCCAAGCACCATTCGTCACCAACCCAACACTTCAAATATAGTAACTCCAAGTGAAATAGGGGATAATTCCAAGCAAATAGAAAATTTTCACAAGTCGAACTCCAAGTAAATTATCACCATTTAGTCTATACTTGTCCATATTATTTTGGTCATAACTCGATCATACGGACTCCAAATGACTTGAAAGTTGGTGTGAAACCTCAAGAGGCCTTCCTTATTGCCTTATAAGGACCACACCCTTTTTGGTGAAAGTTTGGGGATCAATATTGATCAACGACCTAATCTTAACCGATTCGTCATTCGATCGGAAATTCTCAACCATTCAGATGTTGAACAACCATGCATACAACATTCACAAGAATTACAATCCATAACTTGGAAATGGACCAGACTGACAATGATTGGAGTATCGCCCTTAGCTAAAACCTACTGATTGAAGCTGGACAACATGTAGAATATCCAAGGAGATTCAATGTGTTGACCATGACAGCATATTCTGTGTACATACACTGCCGACAACATCTCATGAAGTACAAGAGGCACACAGATCCCGCCAAAGCGACGGATGCCATCGAATGAAGGTGTTTTCCCATATTCCTCAAAAGAATAACGATCATGGAGTTTACACAGTTACCACTTAGGTCCATCCCTCGTCCGATCAACCGGATGAGAAGTTTGTCGAGCAATTCAAGATGCATGCGACTCACACCAAGGATGTGACGTCAATATCAAATTTATTCCCTACTCTAAGTGATTCACTCAAAGACTTCTTGCAGAGATTCAATGCCATCATCACTAAAGTGAGCAATATCATCGAGAATATCATACTGATCGCGTTAATAAGGGGAATCGATCCCAAAACAAACATTGGCGACTTGTAAGATGGAAAGCTTCCTATGACCTTGGATAGTTTCTGTTACCAAGTGAACCAGAACCTAAGCAAAGAGGGGGTAGATCAAACTAGGAGAAAAAATAATGCAGGTCCATTGGTTAAAGGAATTCAGAGCGAGGGTAGCATTGAGGCCTTAAACGAGGACTTCGATTTTAGGAGACAACCCAAAATCCTGAAATTTGACTCATATACTCCTTTGAATGATTCAATCGAAAACATCTACTTGGAGACTCATGACTCGGAGCAATACTACAAACTAGCCTTGAGAGAGTCCACTGTAGCCTCGAGAGAGTTGCGTGCCAACCAACCTCCATGGACCTTTAGAGGATCATTAAGATAAGTGTGATTTAATCGCTCATCGAGTAAGATATGCCATTGACTTGTGGGCAAGGCTTGAAATGAAAAATCCCGAAAAGGTCAGAATTCAATACAAAGTAGACACGACTGACTATCCACTCATCAACCTCTATACTTGATTGAAGACCGGAGAAACTGTTGGAGTGGATGCAAACCGACCGTCCATTCCCTAGCTCATACTTGAAGTTCGCCAAAATACTTGTGCCTCTTCCAAAGCTCAGCAAGAACAAGGTTCAACTAAGTGGACATGATTTGACCATCCACATTATCTCCTACTCTAGACATAGGAGATAGTATGGGAGCTCGACTTAAAGTAACTATGACTAACTGTCTACTCATCAACAACCACCCTCAACACAAAGACACGACCATAGCTTGAGGTGGACGCAACTTGACCATTCACCTAACAATTATCTACCTCGACTTATCGGGAAGAGTACAAAGCAATTTAGACGAGACTTGACCATCCAGCCTAAGCATGGATGTGATCTGACCATCCATCACTTAATCACCAAGTGGACATGAACCGATTATCCACTCGCCAATCTTTGTCGTCAATACTGGGGACATAATTCCTTTCCATAAATAGACATGGAAAGATGGACGCGGTCTAACTGGCCAACGATAAACTCTAATCCCTCGGTGTGGTCTAGAGTATAAATACCATACAAAAAAGTGGACGCGGTTTGACCGTCTGCTCTCTAACTCTTCCTCCTGACGTGGGGGCAAAGAGATGGCTTAAAGTGGTTGCAGTCCGACCATCTGCTCCCCTGCTCGAGCTTGAAGTTCTCCAAAACATTCATCTTATTCCCAAGGCTTGGTTGAAACAGGATCCAAATGGAAGTGGGCTGGTACAATTGTCCATGCATCAACTCCTACTCCGGATGCAGTGGGCAGTTTGAGAGCCGAAGCCTAAATTGGATGTGGTTCAAATATTGGACCTAAGGAGGATATAATACATCCATCCACAACCTTGATCGCGCCTGAAGTACGAAGAACTATTTAAGCTTTCCCAAACATCGGCAAGCCCAAAATCCAAACCAGGACATGGCTGTGGTTTGACCGTCCAGCAAATAACTCTAGTCACCCAGTGCGGATTGGAGTGTAAACATCAAATAGGTTCGACCGACTGCCCATCAAAAAACTCTAGTCCCCGAAGCATGGATAAGAGTATAGGTAGAAAATGGACATGGTTCAACTGTTCATCCATTAACTCTCCTTTATAAACCGACAGACTAAGTATAAAATATAGAATGTGTGACTTGACCATCCGCTAGTAAGCTCTTTCCCACGATTTGACGTGAAGAACTCTAAGTAAGAGTGAATATGATGCGATTGACCACTCTTTGACTTTTACCCCTTACTTGGGGCAGAAGAAATGACTAAGGAAAACGTGTTTCAACCATTTATTCGAGTAACTCTAAGTACCCAAAGAGTGTATTGTAGTATAAACACAAATTGGGTGCAATCCGCACCCACCAACAAACTCTTATCCTTAGAATACAAATATAAGTATAAATAAATAGATAAGTATGGTTTGACCACTCATTATTCCATAAACTCCAACCTAAACTTGATAGGAGGAGTATAAACTTACCATAGATAGAATTCCACCATCCACGAACTAACTTCGAGAACCCAAGACTGGGGTAGGAGAATAAATTACTGAAAGATGAATACAAGAGCTCACTATAGCTCTGGCTTGTTGTTCTATATGACTTAAGGCAATTACTACAGGGAGGCCTAACACAAATCCAATCGGAATGAAATCTGCAGTTATGGGTAACCGACTTAATCATCCCATCGGATCGATAGGCAATATCCATCCAAACTTTCTATATCATGTCACTAGATTGAAGGTTGGTATCAATACGCACCAACCACAAAAGGATGTGACTTGAACCTCCATCGTATAGCTTCGGTCACCAAAGCAAGGATAGGATAATAAACCATGAATGAATGTGACTTGACCGTTCGTTCTCCATTACCTTCCTTTTATCCATCAGGAGGAGTAAGAAACCAGATGAGCGTCACTCAACTGCCCTTGAGCTAATTCTATCCCTTGGTCCGAAAGGAGAACATAAATCAAATAGAAATGACTGACTGTCTAACTCCGATTGAATGCGACATGACCGTTCATTCTCTAGCTCTGACCATGATTCGACAAGAAGAGTAGTTCGAAATGAACATGACTTGACCATCCGCACAGTAATCCTTTCCCTATGCTCGACAGGGGGAGTAATAGTCATAGATTGGATGTGACTTAACCATCCATTCTTTGGTCCTTTCCTAGAGTATTTTGACATATGTATCAAAAGTGGACGTGATTGACTGTCCAATACTCAGCTCTTGCTTGAAATCCGATGGGGCATTAAAGACTTCCTCTGGGAAGGAAAAGCTAGAATACAATCCAAAATAGGCAAAAATCATTCTTTCATCAACTTACTCAATCCCATTTACCGACATTTACCTTGACTTGGGGGACACAAGCGAGAACCAAGGTAAATGTGAGCTGATTATTCATCGATCAACTCTAAGTACTCAGAGCTTAGGTGGGGGTTTAAACACAACTAGGACGAGAATCAACCAACCATATATTACATTTATCAACCCGAGAATCGAGTGTAGAATTGTGATCATCCAAAAACTGACTACAATAGCTCAATACTATGTCTCATACCTAGTGTTTACAATGACTCAATGCTACGACCAAAAGTGAGACGACCCGAAAATCCATACCCTTTAAATCGACAATAATCCATGCATGTACAACCCAAAAAACACAAACTAACGGAAAGTCAAGAGAAAGAAAAGAAGAGAGAAGAAGAGAAGAGAAGAAAGAGAGAATATAGAACCAAACAGAACAATACAGAATCTCACATCGCAGCGAAAAATATATAATATCATATCAATAATCTTTATAAAACAGAAACTGTATATATACATACATAAATCAGAGTTCAATAATCAATTAATAGTTATCAGCTTGAACAATTATAATTACCTGTCCTCACAAATGCTGATAATAACAACAACTAACAAAACACAGCGGATAATCAAGCAAATACGGATGTACGAAAATAAAGATCTTCAGCTCTCCTGCTGAAGCTCCAAAAGCATCAAGTCTAACCTGTAAATATACTCGGTCTGATCCAAGCATTGAAAGGGAAGAATGCCCGGATAAGTCTAGTAAACCAGCGTGAGAAACACACTCAACTGAATTTATTAAATTACCAAACTTTTCCTTTATCAAAATAAAAGTATCTCGTAAGACACGTTCACACATAAACACGGACATGTTTTTACCTTACGATAACTAAAGCATTTCTTTCCTATCAAATCTTCTTATATTATACTAGTGTCTAATGTACACATAATATTAATCATAGTCGAAATGGTTACCCATATAGCATTTCGAGGCTATACATTATGCCTTTATAAACAAAATCGCAACCCGTAGTGGTTTTTGGATTTCCATACAAATGACCAGGCGAAGGGACTACCTTCCGAAGGAGTACACCTCTAGATGGATGTCCCGAGGCACAGAACATCTGCCCTCTACCAACGCAAGACCGGCCCACCTCTATAACTAGATGGTAACAAATATGTCATCCTTCGGTTGTTACCGACCTTTACCGAAGGCCCTCATATCATACAGACCACAATAATCAGATACACGACGTCATAGCGTGTAAATATATATCTAGAAGAGGATGATCATATCCTAATTGGGAATGACCCACTTAGCCTTGCCGCATCTAACCTTGTTTAGGTCATTTTCGGTTGATGAGGCCTGATGAGGTAACGTTTACCTTTCACAATCACATATCACATCACTTAGAATGCCACACGGCCATTTCCGTTGACTACTAATTGTCTTCCACAAAAATACAACCCTTAAGCACATACTTCTCAAGGAGGGTGTTAAGCTAAGAGAAGTTGCCTTCTCCGCCACCACTTATGTACGTTTGTAAAAACCAATGTACTTAATCTATAGAAATGCAATGTCTGACAAACATCCATACAAGTTTTCTAGGAACAGGACAAACCGAAGGTACTTTCCTACCACATCCTGTCGGAAAATCCCTAGGATTAGTAGCGAATAGTCCTCGCATTGGATATTTCATAAATGAAGAGACCACTGCTACTGGATGTATATTGAGATTTTAACCCTAAATGATCAACAAGCAGTCCCCCCACTATGAAACTCCATAATATCAATAAGCAACCTGCACAAATCGTCACATAAACGTTGGTCCGAAGTGATTTTCAGATAAATCTGATCCCGGTCTCTTCGCACCAACAACGCAAAAGCGTTTCTCAGCCTCACACAGCAACTAAGTCTCGTAGATTTATCACGTCTCCAACTTTCAACTTGCTATCCTTCGGGTCAAGAAGGAAGCTCGATAGATTGGAGCAATACTCCACACTATACGAATCAACATCCTCAATACAAACGATAATTAAGCCTACACAGAGGGCTACATACTAAGTGTACGACTAAATAGTTCCCACATCAAGTCGAGGAACTAAAATTTTGGAAAAGTCTGATAGTCAGTTATTTAACTATCAAAACAAACAAACAAATATTCAGCACTATAACAATCACTGGGCCCTTTAATTAATCTTTTATTAATTATTTCACTTGCCAAATATTCACTTCAATTTATCTTTAGAAAGATATATCTCAAAACATTTCACTTCATATTGGAAAACATTTCCATACTTATTTAATAATAAGTAATTCACAAATCAATTTATTTTATACGCTTAGAAAATATTCCATATACATAAAACACGATTAAGTATATATTTTATTCTTTAAGGGAAACATTCTCTTTAACACATTTATTTAGGTCAAAACGAATGTTGCGTAAAACATTGTTACGAGAACCCGAAATTAATAGTATAGGGATTCAAAAATAAGATATAAATCCCAATACTATACAAAATATTTCCTTTCGAAAATTATTTACTATAACAACAGTGTTATAGTCCATCATTTCCTTACTTCTCGAAAACGTCTATCTCAACAATAAATGTTGAAATCTATGGTTTAGATCCTTAACACATTTTAAAACAACTTTAAACCACTTTCTTCATTTTAAAATATCACTTTCCAAAACATTTCTTTAATATATTATTCACTGTCCAAAATCGTGAATATAATTCGTTTACCAAATTAAAGCTTCTACACCTTGAATTAAAGGATTATCCACTGTCCAAAATCATGGATACAATTCCTAACCAGACTCTTTATTATTACATCATTTAATTTAAAGGATAATTCGCTGTCCAAAATCGCGAATATATCTCCTTTGATAAACTTCTATATTTAACCTATCAAATCAATTGATTTCGAGTTTATAAACAATGTTTATAAATTCCATTTATATTCTATAAAAAATTCAACTTATAAAATCCTTTTATTAACCAATTCCATTTATAACTCAATTTTATACCCAAAAACCCAAATCTATCTATTACTTATAAAGGAAAACAGAAACCAGTCGTTTCTTTGCATGACATCTGTCCACTAAGACGTGGGCATCTCAAATCGATTCGTTTCTCACATTTCAAATTCCCTAACCGCAGTCATTTGCATTTCCCAAATCACATATTTCGTTCCCCTTTCTTCTTCCTCAAAACATATCCTCTTCGATCTCCTTCCAGCATACCTCTAACAATCCACAACAGAGTCGGATCCTCTATTTACTGTATGACTATAGTTGGTTTATGGTACTACCGACGACTGTATGACTAGGGAAGGCGAGAGATTGGCAGCACAGAAACAACAAGACCTAATGGTATGACTCATTTATCTTCAATCAGTCACTAATCATTCACAATTTATGATTTTTACTTCCATTCGTACTTTTGATTCAGTTTTGTACACCTATTTATGCACTTCAAAACGTATGCTCAAAACTGGATCTCAGTTACAATTTATTTGACAGTAATGGTAAATTCATTATGTTAATGCTCCTTTTTGTAAATTGTTGGTTTGTGTACTGCAATTAAATTCCCCATAGTTACTTCACTGCTGACAGAGTAATGAATGTAATGGTTACTATTCTGAAAACTTAATTAATCTCATAAAATGATGCTCGGTTTTTTTTTACCTGACTGGTTTCAGTTAAGTTTTCAGTACGTCCTTATTCGCTGTGAACTCAAACTGTATGTTCATAACTGATTTATTTTACGTACCAATTATCAGAACTATTGGCACTTACCGTACAAACATAGCAACTATTTATCCACCTCCGTGTTGATATCGTGGTTGTGTTCTAGAAATAGAGAATACAGTTGATAACCCAATGTCGCAGATTTAAGTGGTTAGCTTTCGACAGTAAACATTTATCATATTAGGCCAAAGTACAACTGTTTAGGTGTTCGTACAATTTGGCAGAAGTACAACTGTTTAGCTGGTCTTATTCAAAATTTGTGTCATGAAGAAATACACATGATTTTACTTATATCTTTTATGTGTGCTATGTAAATGACTGAATTTAGTACCCTTACGAGTTATATGAAGTCCTATGACTACGCATGGGATTGGGCGTAGGCAGATCAAAATGGTGGTTCATGTTTACTCACTGTGGTCATTCCTAATAGTTGTGCATGGCAAACTCGACTAAAACCGAAACAACATTTAATTACTGTCGGTACGACTGCTACCCATGGATAGTACCCATGTACTATGCAGTGGTTAATGGTCTGCTGGCAGTCGAATAATTTCTTTGTAGATCATGTGCAACAAATTTCATGTCTCATTTTTATTTACAATTTTCCCTCCATATCAATTAACTGTCCGTGGTTCACAAACAAATCGTTACTTTCACTGCGCATTAGTTACTGTACTATATTTGTGCATACAGTATACTACATTATTACAGTGTTCATTACGTTCTACCGTTTTCTTGCACTACCAATTCCTTTCAGCAGCAAATTGTTCTCTTTCTGTATATATTTGACAACGAAAACTAACATGTGCATAAAAAACTTTCCCCTGTGTGCATTTCATTGCCCTTTCCCATTTAGTACTGCCTACTCATTTTTTCTATATGACTCAGTTAGCACCGTAAATTGATGGTTTTGGTAGACGAAGTATTGTACCGGTTTCAACATTGGTTTAGGGTAAATAGGTCTTTTTATATAGAGTTTGACCTACAAATCAGTATTCATTTGCATACAGTTTGATTGTTGTCATATCGGAAAATAGTATGCTCAACTTTGTTCAATATCGCGTTCGCCTTTTTTACAACCATTTATGGAGGGTTGTTGTATTACAAATTAACTAATTATCCCTCTCCATGCTTCAAAATATGATGTTAAGATGACAATCTTTTATTTACTGCTACCATGCCTTCCGCAATGGTCACTTAACTGATGCCACAGTTCTATGTTCTCAGTTAGAGCTCTTATTTCTATCTTAATCTTTTTAATATGTTACATCCTTTACCTGCGTTAGTATAATTTGGTTTGAATAACTGAATTTCTTCATTCTGTGGTTAGTAACTACAATTTGTTCATTTGTTTACGGTTTGTCAAACAGTATACCCACATAAATTATACCAAACTGCACCATGTTATCATAGTTCTATGCTTATTTTATTACCCTGTTGCATTAATAGTATAAAGGTAAACAAAAAAAAGGTTGGTCCATTTCTGGTAGTTTAAGTCATACACTGAATATACTACACCCGATGACTCTGCTGTTTATCTACCATAATATTGCACACATCTTTTAATTTATGGCCTATCTTCCAACCTCCATTTACTGCTGACGTTATCATTAAATATAATGTACTTGCTTATTTTATCTACCGCTTTTTCCCTGTCTGCTTACAAAATTATTACCAGATGCTTGACTAGAAATTAAATACAGGCACCATAATATTACAAGCTGGAGCGTTAATCATATTACATAAGCGATTTCTTATTCCATTTTGATATTTTAACTGTTGTCACCAACTGCGTTAAACAATTTTCTTTTACACGGTTATTTATCTGTCCACTGAGTTACATCTTTTTTAACAGTTAAACCTGTTGTCGTACTGCTGATGGTGGAACTAATCACTGCATGTCAGTTGTCGCTTGCAATCCATGGAAATAAAGAGCTCGATACTCTGAGTACTGGAATCATTGCAAGAGGCGAGGTATCATGACATCACTGTACCATTTATTACTAATTCTGCCAACTTATGTACTCTTTATTCCAGTTTACACTTTTTGTTACGATAATATTTGCTATCAACTGTCGTCTTTGTTCGACTGAATTTTTACGGTTTGCACTGATATGTTTGGTTTTTGTTTTCCTAAAAGAAATTGGTAGAGTAGCTCATGCATGTTACTGCTGCTCTGTGTTGTACAACTGATTCACTGTCTGGTGTTATACTATGAATTTGAGTTTTTGCATTTCTTATCACTAATACTACTGCATTACAAAGATGCATTATCATATAACTAATTTAATTAATCTGTTGATTATTTTTAATATTTAAAGGAAACAATAGTAGAAAAAATTTGCATTTGTCTTCAAAATTGTTCGTGTTAAGGTCAGTGATAATACATATTTCATCGGAATAATGTTTATTTCAATTATTAATATAATTAATCTCCTGTTGATTTCAACCTTCTAAATATCTATAAAAGCTGGAGAAAGAAATTCAACTTTAATTTTTATATAAAATGTATAATGTATAACATATGTTGAGTTATACATACCAAGCTTTTCAAAGACCCATTTTGTACGTAGTGAATAGGTGTACCATTTTAAACGAGTCTTCTTTTATGCCACCATGTCTAATTATTTACTTTTGTGCATATTGCAATATTTGTCTTTTACGAAAACTTCCACCCTTAATGTATTATTGTATACTTCAGATTTTGCACTCAAACTGTTCGATGAAATGAACATCATCTGCTATAATTTTCACTGAACTTTCTCCATTTATGCCCCTTTTGTATATCCCTTTCAATTACCCCGTTTACTCAATTAAGAACGCGCCCATAAAGTATCGTGTTGTACCTTAATATGAAATATTAAAAACTACTTGTGATTATGAAGAACTAATACCATACTGACATTACAAACTTAAATAATTAAAAAAAATTCTCTGTTTATTTTTAAAGAGAAGTTTCTAATGTTGGAGGTTCAAATTGGTTATTCAAATTATGTTATACTCTTGGTAACTAATGACAACTTTAGATATAGGTGCCTTATTATTAGAATTGATGAGACAGCTTCTCACCAATACTATTCTCTTTTACAATACTATTGTATATGCTTTTTATATGCGATTTATATAGTATTGTTCTATATGTTATTTATAAAGTATCCAAAATAGTGTTTTATGAAGTATCAGTCATTACTTTAAACGTGTTGTATAATAAAACTACCATGAAAAGAAGTATTAACTACATCCTTTTGCTGCACCGAAATAATTTTTTGAGTTATACAATTTGTTATGAATTAGATTTTATAGATGGATAATAATATTCAAGATTATTTTCAGAAATATTGAAATCATTTTAAAAAATTATTTCTAAGAAAGTTTTTATTACTGTCAACCATTGATTAACCACCGGTTTGAAGTACATATTCATTCAAAATATGACAGGTACCCAATTTAATAAATTTTATTGAAATGAAATGGTATAAAAAATATGTACAAATCTATCTATTACATAAATAGGAAAGGAGAAATCACTCTCTAATTTTATTCCACGTGTCAAATAAATCACCACCAATTTTTTCAATTAAAGCCAATTGAATCTACCGACCTTTCTTCCTTACCATTTTAAAGACGGTTGCAGTTTCACAACTCCCCTATTTCCCCTATGCTCAAATCAATTTTTGTAATCGTTTAACTACCTTTCTATCATTCAACAAACGTACTACAAATTTCTCTTCTTATCATTCTTAACTGAACAATAGAACCACTGTTTCAAGTAGAGAGCTTTTGGATGCTATGTGGATTTCATTTACTTTCTCTGGCATAGATTTGTTTTACGGGTTCGTCATCCCTGTTTTGATCCTCGATTTTTTCCTACCTGATATCATCAATTTATCATTAGTGTTAATTACAGAAAATTCGTGAATATTTACAGCTGTAGGAATTTGCAATTACAACTAATTTCTAAACGCGATATTGATGTTATTTATTGTCTCGAACACAGATTTGATTAACGCCTCTATCATTCTATTTGGAATATCATTGCTTTTGGAAGGTAATATCTTGATTATACGATTTTAACTTCATGCCAAAAATGTGAAATTCTAAATCAGTTGTTAAATTTCTATTACTGCGTAATCTTTTCAGTTTGTAATAGAGGTTTGAATCGAACACGATACTTTATTTGTTTCACTTGAATGGTTGTTGAATAATTCTAAGTAAAGGAAGTTGGATAACCATGAATCGTTATGGTAAAATCATTAAAGGAAAGAGGGAAAAAAGTTCCCTCATTCTTTAATAGGACGGAAAACCTTAGATTCTAATCGCATGAACATGATGATACTATAATAGTCAGGATAAGAATTTTCTTCTTACCTTTCTTCATGAAACAGAGGATACCGATGTATCAATTTTAGATTCTAATCAATTATCGAATTTTCCCCACTACAGATGTCACCTCAACTGTAACAAAACCAAAATCGTGGATTTATGCAAACAGTTGCAATTTCAATGGGGACTTCACATCTTGCTAGGACGTGGATGTCTTTATATCTCAGATATTACATTTTATCGATGGTTATATCATTTTTGGAATATTTCGCTTTCATAAGGTAATTTTTGGATTTTATATTTTTAGTTTGATGCCTACAGTTGTTAAGAAAGATAAAACTATTTAACTGTTGTGACTCAGTTTTAATGGATTTAGGCTCTCTTTCCTATGCTTTATATTTGAGCCAATTTCAGTGATAACAATGGTTTTCTTGGCTGTCGCATACAAATTTTTTAATTTATTGATTATATCGTCATTTTTATACAACATCTTGCAAACTGCAACTTCAATTTCTACCTCAAAAATCTAAATTCGTTTCTAATTTATTATTTTCAGTACTTTTCAGTTTTTGTACGATAAATTTGTGATGTAACATGATTTCTGGATTTGGGTTAATAATTTGGGAGTTGGAAAATTAGAATTTAGAACTATAGGAAGTTGGAAGCTGTCGGTAAAGCTATGATAAAACCATTAAATGAAGTTAATGCATCATTTTTTTCTTCCTTTACTACAAATTGAGTGCTAGAAATTGTAGCGTGAATGTAGAGAAAGAGAACATCTGACTGGCTTCTCTTCCAACTAAGTTCCTATCTATGGTTGTTCTCTGTAAGTGCTTATTCCTCAAATTTGTGTTATAATGGGTATAAACTATGAAGATTCATATTTGAAACTTAGGTAGATAGAGTTCGATTATATGGAAGATTTTTCCTATTATATCGCAAGTTGTTTCATGTGCCTAATACACCATTTCTTATTTTTCTTTAAAAATTTTTTGAAACTAATTGGTGAAATCAATTTCATAATGAAATAGACTAACATGCATAAAATCTTTGGCACTGAGTCATTAATATACTAATTAAGGAAGCTACTTATGAAAGTGATGCCTCCAAAGTGTTTATCTTTGGTGACATTGTACAAAATTTTAAGATTGGTATACCATGCTATATATGTAACCTTTTTGGGTATTTGTGTGTTTCAAAAATCTATAACCATCTTTGATTTATTTAAACGTCAAACGTAGAGATAGTGAAAATCATTATTACCACACCGTTTGATATGTTATAATAAACTGCCTAGAAATTGTATGTGTCTACTATAAAGCATGAAATTGTATAGAAAATAATTCCTTAGTTAATTTCTCTGTTATATTAACAATATAGTAACCAAAAAATAATAATAAAGAATTCACACATTAAGGATTTATAAGCAGGACCTATTTAGGGGAACCCCACAAAACAATTGGGCTGTTTATAAGCAGGACCTAAACAGTTGACGACATAAATGCAATTATATGTCACATATCAAACTTGCACAACTATGAGGCATATAACAAAGAGAATATTTGATTGATGATCCATCCAAATATAATAAAGCTAACAAATTGAATAACTATTATTAATCAACTACGGCTAAGAATTACCGAAAAAACTACTGTTTAAAATGTAGTATGGCTAAATTGTGCTCTGAATTATCATAGCTAGGCAACTGTGTTGAAACAAAGGAGTGGACAACTGAAGCGAGGGTCCTGAAATCTAAAGTAATGTACTGTCCTGCGTCAAGGCAAACACAACTGAGGACTGATATGAAAAGAAGCCAGCATTAGAAAGAAGGCATGTGTAGGAATGATAACAGAGTATAGGAATGAACGCTGGCAACAACGAGAAGCATGGAAGAGCTGACTATTGCTAAAGCTGCTATACCGATGAATGAAAACATGTAATTTATGAAAGGAGTGCAGTTTCTCCTAAGTTGGGTATGAAAATCTGAGGATGCTATTAAAGTTGATGTTTGACTGATTAGAACTGAAACACATGCGGTGAATCAGATTCTAAAAGGTAGCGAACATGATCGAGTACAGAATAGTAGGCAGTAAAGGTCCAGGAGCAATTGGCAAAGATAGTATTGAAATCATGGAACAATAGAACCAAAACTGTCGAGTAATACTAATAGTGGCCTGCGTAGATCCAATGAGCAATCACTGCAGGCACATCAAGCGTCTAATCGTGGATGAACAATCGTGCTAGCAACAAACAGGGCTTCATCGACAATACCACAACTGGAGATAATTTTAAAGGGAAGTAAATAGACATGAGTTGAAGGTGATGATACATAGGCAACCGATACATGGCAACATTTAACTTGGGGTGGCTTTGTTTACAAGATTCATCACATTTATACACCAATGGTCATATTTCATCCTTTCTGATGCGGCATCGTAAGTATTATCGCAATTTTTTGGGTTTTCGAATAAAAAGTTCTCATATTTCATTTTCAAGATATGATTTCATCAAAATCATAGAATACTGAAAATAAAAATCTAAATTTTTTTCTTGGTTTTGCATGAATAATTCATAATGGAAGACATACAATTTAATAAGGGGAAATTGTAACAATAGAGAATGTTACATCAGTAGTTTACGATGTAACTTATCTTTATTCTAAACTTTAGGAAATAATATTTTGTTTCAAGAGTTTGCTGTTGCTCGACAGATTATGGAAGATTTTGAATAAGATATAAAGAAATGGATGTACTTAGTGGTCACAAGGAGCTATTTTCAGTAGCACAAATTAAGAAAAATGATGTTATATAAGTACTAACCTATTTAAGCGATACAATATAGTTGTTGTAGGCATGAGGGATGGAGGCACAACTGACGCATTAGACTCTGTTTATGGTATGTGTATTTATAAGCCGAAACTTCTATTTTGACTTTTACAAGCTGTTAATTAGCTAAATTGTCATTGTTATCCTTTGGTAAGGGGCACTATTTATTTATGCTTATTATTGTATTTAAAATAATATTTTCATTATATGATCATAACTAACAACACAAAATCGATAGGCTTATTCATACAACTTTTATAATGTGGTAGTTGATGGGAGAATAATTTTTACTGTGTTATATATCAGTTTAAGAAGTTTGCTAATAATGTTAATGTATAAAAATATTTTAGTTGAATTGAGATACCTACAGTTGATATTCTCATATTAATGACAAACTGATATCATGATTTGATTTGTTGACATGCTTTAGGCTGTATGAGTGATTTCAGATTCCCTAAAGATCTAAAAGTTTACCATACGAAGCATGAAATATTATGCATTTATTGTCGATTACATGAACCAGAGTATTCTACTAGTTTCGATGATAATTGGAATGCTGGGAAATCTATTAAGTGGAAGGAGTAAAATGCAGCTAGAATATTGAAATGTAGGAAACAGAACTTGCAGTCAAAGGTGGCACAGAAAGAAAATAAGTAATATTCAGGCATTAGGCCAACACATACATTTCTTACACTTACATTTTTAAACTGTATTATAATTATTTTAACTTTAAAATAAGATAATGCATTGAATCTAGGATCAATAAGTCGGACAATAACAAATTTGAGTTTTATAACAATTCTTATATTTTTTGTTTATAGTTTTGTAGTTATTTTTGGTGTATTATCTACAATTTAATATGCATATGCATATGCACATACACCACTTATAGAAATCTAATCAATGTTATTATGTTGTATCATGCACATGCTGCTGTGAAACAAGAAACAAGATGAGCATAAAAAGAGAAGAAAGAAATTGATGCTGTGCAAAACTACATTACCAAAAGCTCAAAAGCTAGTTGTAGTTGTACTACCATGTTTCATTAACTTTATACAGTGTATAGAACACCATCGCTTGAACAAAACAATCACTGAGTATGTTGTATAGTAAGCTTAGTGAGCATGAGTATAAATTTGTATTAAAATTGTGGGTTTTTAGTACTAAAGTTAAACAAGTTAAATTAGTTAAATTTATATCATCTGTCCTGGATTTTTTGTTGATGCATATTCTAAATTTCTGCATATATTAACTGAAATGTAGTGTAGAGACCAAGTTTGATAGTTTCTCCATACTATCATATATTGCACTATTGATTTTGGAATGCTGACCAAGAGGTACTCCCCTCGCTGTATATTTTTAATACTTCTCACGTCTTATACAAAGGAATAGGAATATTCAAAAAAAAAAATCCTGTTGTATACAACCCTAAAACAAAGTCATTCCAAATATTTCCAAGCCGTTTACTTTGAGCAAGGTTTTCAATTTTCATGCATCTAAACACTTAAATTCATTATTTATTGAAACTATTTCGGAATCTTCTTAGACTCATTCGTTTTAAATAGAAATTAAAACAAAGAATATCAAATACAAATATACTCCATATGCACTATAAATCGAAGAACAAATAACATATAATTCAACAATGACACACCGAACAAAACAAACACCCATATGGTTATATAAACTTGACAACTGCCCTTCTTTCAGTCTGCATTAGTGTTTAATACACATACACCAACGTAAGCAGAACTCATCAACATATTACAAATATAATATGACCATCTCAGTATAATTACGATGTTGCCCGTGTGCGTAGCACGGGCCACGCACTAGTTATAAGTTAATTACTTATAATTCATTCATTTATAACTTCACAAAAATATAAATCTTATTTATTTATAAAATCCAATTATAACTCCCTTTTAACATTCCCAAAACTCCTTTATAATTCCTTCATTCTGATTTATAAAAATTCAATTTTATAAATCTTATATATAAAACCATTTCTAATAATTCAAAAATCCCAATTTAAACTATTTACAAAATAGTTAACTCTATATTCCAAAAATCACGTTTTAATATATATTTCACAAAAATCATAATTTTTTTAACATAAATTTTTTAATGTTTATTTATTTAAAATGAATCAATTCCAAAATTCAATAAAACGTATACTTTCAAAAATCACTTTAAAATCCTTTTAAATTTGGAAATCATCACTTTAACATTTTTAAATTATCAAAAATAGGCCCAATGTTGCAACAGCACCAAATACATCAATCACGGCATCCAAAACATCATATATCATATGATAACAGAATATATAACAATATCTATATATAAATAAATACAGTTGATGAATCCAGTTGGATCCCTCCAACCTGTCACCTATAACAAATATACATATTAGAATATGTGTACAATGCCCATTTCAAGGCAGACGCACGTACAAAGGGTCATCCGCTCATACACGGGAACGTATAGGGTCTCATCTTCTCCAATAGGCAGGTATATATCCAAATATCAATCAATATATCATATATCATCCAAACAATCATCAATCAACATATAATAAATTATCTCTCACTTGTATAAAAATATCAGTGAGTCAGAAAGAGTGAGTTGTACTCACATTGCATCTAATAGCAGTTGTAGTGTTTTATTCCGAATAAAATTAAACGACCGTTTAATTTTACCCAAAATTCACACTAGCTCCAATAAGTTCCAATCCAGCTCCATAATGTAGTGCTCGTCAATACGAACCCAACACAATTCATTTCGTGCGAAACGGACCTCGTATGACAAAGTTATAGCGTTACAAAGTTTATACGAATTTTATAAAACAAAATTTACAGTTCCTTTTTATATTTTTATTTTATAACCTTGCTTCATCTCGGCCGTTGCTTTTTTCCTTCCCCAATCTGGGCCGTTCGATAGCGTTCTTCCTTCCCAGGTAATTCAAGCGAAAACAAACCCATCATCGTTCCCTAAAGCTGATGGCCGCGACCACCATACGACGTCAAGAAGTTGATCAGGGACCGCCGCCAAGAGTGCCCACGCGTGCTCCACCATCGGCCTGAACCACATGTGACTCGGTCGCGATTTAGCCTCGAAGAACGCGGCGACTTCACGGCAGAATTTTAGCCTCTACGATGCTTCGTTTCTAATAATGACCGTTAGATTTGTAGTTCTCAATGTTGTCTACAATATTGTAGTTGAAAACTTTTTGAATCGATTTGTGGATTGGAAGATAATTAAAGAAGAACATCATGAATCACCGGCCATTGGAATGTTGCTGGCGGCTAAACCTAGTTGTTTTAGGGTTTGTGAAAAAAACAAGTTATGATGTCCTTTTATAGAAAATATTCGTGCACTATTCATCCGATTTTTTTCCGAACTCCAAACGAAGCGTGCCGCCTGGCGTTTATAATGTTTTACCCCTATTCCGAATGCAATAGAATATATATATCGGGAGCCAATTCGATCGTATTTGGAAGATAGGTTTTCAAAGCGACTAATTTAAATTTAAAATTCACTTAAACCGATTTCTACGCGTTTTAGATTGCCCTGGACAAACTGTAAGTCCGATTGACTGGCATTACGGATCCAATGAAACTGGTTTCGTCGTAATCCGAGACTGTTTGAAAAATGGCTATTTTTACTCGTCAATTAAATATTAAAATATTCAATTTCTACAATTCAACTTTTAATTCGATTTTAAAAGTTCTATATCATCATTCTAAATCAAATAAGATTTAATTCATCTTTATAAATCATTTTCATTCACTTTAAATCCAATTTCCAATTATTTTAACAATTTCAAATATTAAATTATCAATTTAATTATCCAATTAAATCCTTATATTCGAAATATAAGTTATTCATCTTATAAAATTTACTTGTGCATATTTAAAATCAATTAAATATACGAAATTCAAATGACAGAAATTCTGGGTCTTTACATTCTCCCCTACTTAAAAGAATTTCATCCCCGAAATTACCAAGTAAGAAAAAGTCATAAAATCCATTAACTTTTCAAAACAATTTGTTCAAATTATATTTGCCAATTTTATTTAACCTCTTAAGATTTTCCAAAATCCAATAGTTAAGCTTACAAAAACTTTACTAAGTTTTCAAACCTACTTAGTTATCTTTTCGAAACCAACTACTATCGTTTAACTTTTAACTCAGAAATCAAACTTTTAGTTTTCACAAGTTTTTCCAATTTTCCCAAAAAAATTCTAACGCCTTAAATTTTCAAAAAAATTCGCCATACTCTCCTTTGCGCGGTTCGATCCCAAAAAAATAACAATATATATCTCAAATATACATCTCATCATCAAGGATGAGGCATCCCGAAGGGAAAAAGTGTAAAAGTACGATATGTAATCCGAGATATGTACCTTATATATTATTAGCGAGCATATACGGCTAATATAGCGCGAAAGCGAGCTCGAAAAGCGAAGCAAGCGCCATCTGCACCTACTAAATACTCAACAAACAATGAGAAACATGTATATGTGAAAGTACCAACAAAACAACTATATATGTCAATATAGCAATGCAACAAAAGCAATAAATCCAACCATCAAACAACTATCATCCAACTAACATCCAACAAATCAATCTCTATCCAAAAAATCCATAATCAAATCAATATTCATTCACTTCTCATTAACATTCATTGAATTGATTTTCAATTTAAATCACATTTGATTCATTAACAATGGACTTTATTAACATTCATTTATTCATTTTCAATTAGTTTATATTCACTAATTTACATTCAAGTTGGTTCACTTCCAAATTACATCAAATTCAATTCTGTTCAAATTTACTTACTTTCGATTTGAATTCAATTACTTTACTTTCAATTTCATTAATTCAATTTCATTAATTCAAATCCATATGAATTTCTATACAATCAACTAACAACCAACGTAAATCCAACATAACCAAATTAATTCAATTTACATTCCTTCAATTTGGTTCAACACTTTTAATTTAAAATTGGTTTGACATTAAAATGACTTTCATTCAATTATTCAATTCTTAATTTCATTAGCTTTTAATGAATTAACACCTACATATACTATTCCATATCAATTTATTTACATTTGATTGATGAACATTCAATCCATTCGTTAGTTCAATTGCTAATTTATTCTTACAACTAAAGTTGAATTTTTTTATATAACTCAAGTTCACATTCATCACTTTACTTAATTAATTTAATTTACTTTTAACATTCATATTTACTTATCAAATAGTTTTACCACTTTAACATTGGTTTTACTTACCTTATCTCATTTTATAAGTTATACAACTTATTTTTTTTACTTCCAAATTCATACTATGTAATCACTTACCATCTTAAGTTTAATTTCGATTTCAATAACATATCTAATCCAGTTCAATTTATTTAACCTTCCTTTAGTTAAATTTCAAATCATATAATTCACTTACTAACTCAAATTTCTTTCAACTTCACTAAAGTAAATTCTTACTTCCTATTATAAGTCCAAAACTTATTTTACTCATATTCATCAGTTTCAACTTGGATTTTCAAACCATATTTGTTTATCAAAACAAAAATTAAATTTCAATTTCAGTTTGGTAGCAAATCCATCACACAGAAACTCGAAAATGATATTGATGATGCTGCAGTCATCACCCTTATTATCTCCCAGCATAGTAGTGAATTCAGTGCTTTTTATATTCTTTTAAAAAATTCTTTCTATTTATAAATCACATTTATAAATCTACCACTTATATAATTTCACTATTTTACTTTGCTTATATAATATCATTCCACATTTACTCATCTTATTTAGATTTATAATACTATAATCTCTTTAACTTTGAAAAACAACTTCCAAAATAAACGGGATTCAAATTTCACAAATAATTAGTCTAAATCCATTTTTTTTATTTATAACTCACTTTTATAAATATACTCATTTTGTTTCACTTCTTATATATAAGATTATTTCACAATTGTAAATCATATTAATTATAATTCCATACTTTATAATTCTTTTGCTTATATAATTTATTCTTTTACAATTGTATTTTTTAGATTATTCGAACAACTTGTATTTAACTTATATATATTTATATTTTCAGACAACTAAACAATCAACTTATATACACTTTAATAATTCTTGAAAAACTGTTTCCTTATATATAAAATATAATCGAGGTAAAATTATTTCATTTACCTAATTTAAAATAGTACTATGTTGACTTGCCTCGTTTAAGTGTTTGGAAATCCCTATCGATAACATGGCGTCCAACATCACGACCAGAATTCACAAACAACTCAACGGATAAGTAAACACAATATAAAACATTTTATATTCACTAACAAATATGCGCTCATATATATAATACACTCAAACTCAATCTAGGGTGCTACTGTCCCTATCTATACTGAGTACACTTCAAAGCTTAGGAATATACAAAATCTAAGCTCTGATACCACGTGAGACGACCCGAAAATCCATGCCCTTTGAATCAACAATAATCCACGCATGTACAACCCATAAAGCACAAACTAACAGAAAGTCAAGAGAAAGAAAAGAAGAGAGAAGAAGAGAAGAGAAGAAAGAGAGAAGATAGAACCAAACAGAACAATACAGAATCTTACATCGCAGCGGAAAATATATAATATCATATCAATGATCTATATAAAACAGAAACTGTATATATATACATACATAAATCCGAGTTCAATAATCAATCAATAGTTACCAGCTTGAACAGTTATAATAACCCGTCCTCACAAATGCTGATAATAACAACAACTAACAAAGCATAGTGGATAATCAAGCAAATACGGATGTACAAAAATGAAGATCTTCAGCTCTCCTGCTGAAGCTCCAAAAGCATCAAGTCTAACCTGTAAATATACTCGGTCTGACCCGAGCATTGAAAGGGAAGAACGCCCGGATCAGTCTGGTAAACCAGCGTGAGAAACACACTCAACTGAATTTATTAAATTACCAAACTTTTCCTTTATCAAAATAAAAGTATCTCGTAAGACACGTCCACACATAAACACGGACATGTTTATACCTTACGATAACTAAAGCATTTCTTTCATATCAAATCCTCTTATATTATACTAGTGCCTAGTGTACAAATAATATTAATCATAGTCGAAATGGTTACCCACATAGCATTTCGAGGCTATTCATTACGCCTTTACAAACAAAATCGCAGCTCGCAGTGGGTTTTGGATTTCCATAGAAATGACCAAGTGAAGGGACTACCTTCCGAAGGGGCACACCTCTAGATGGATGTCCCGAGGCACAGAACATCTGCCCTCTACCAACAAAAGACCGGCCCACCTCTATAACTAGATGGTACCGAATATATCATCCTCCGGTCGTTACCGACCTTTACTGAGGGCTCTCATAGCATAAAAACCACAATAATCAGATACACGACGTCATAGCGTGTAAAGATATATCTAGAAGAGGGTGGTCATATCCTAATTGGGAATGACCCACTTAGCCTTGCCGCATCTAACCCTGTTTTGGTCATTTCCGGTTGATGAGGCCTGATGAGGTAACGGTTACCTTTCACAATCACATATCACATTACTTAGAATGCTACACGGCCATTTTCGATGACTACTAATTGTCTTCCAAAAAAATACAACCCTTAAGCACATAC
Source organism: Allium cepa (assembly GCA_030765085.1). Lineage (NCBI taxonomy): Eukaryota > Viridiplantae > Streptophyta > Magnoliopsida > Asparagales > Amaryllidaceae > Allium > Allium cepa. The sequence goes on along the minus strand of CM060932.1, from coordinate 227,609,197 downwards.
GTCTCAAGGAGGGTGTTAAGCTAAGAGAAGTTGTCTTCTCCGCCACCACTGATGTACGTTTGTAAAAACCAATGTACGTAATCTATAGAAATGCAATGTCAGAAAAACATCCATACAAGTTGTCCAGGAACAGGACAAACCGAAGGTACTTTCCTACCACATCCTGTCGGGAAATCCCTAGGATTAGTAGCAAATAGCCCTCGCATTGGATATTTCATAAATGAAGAGACCACTGCTCTTGGATGTATATTGGGATTTTAACCCCAAATGACCAACAAGCAGTCCCCCACTATGAAAATCCATAATATCAATAGCAACCTGCACAAATCGTCGCATATACGTTGGTCCGAAGTGGTTTTCAGATAAATCTGATCTCGGTCTCTTCGCACCAACAACGCAAAAGGTTTCTCAACCTCACACAGCAACTAAGTCTCATAGACTTATCACGTTTCCAACTTTCAATTTGCTATCCTTCAGGCCAAGAAGGAAGCTCGATAGATTGGAGTAATACTCTGCACCATACGAATCAACATCCTCAACATAAACGATAATCAAGCCTACACAGAAGGCTATATACTAAGTGTATGACTAAATAGTTCCCACATTAAGTCGAGGAACTAAAATTTTAGCAAATTCTGATAGTCGGTTATTTATCTATCAAAACATACAAACAAATATTCAGCGATATAACAATCACTGGGCCCATAATTAATCTTTTATTAACTAATTCACTTGCCAAATATTCACTTCAATTTATCTTTAGAAAGATATATTCTCAAAACATTTCACTTCATATTGGAAAACATTTCCATACTTATTTAATAATAAGTAATGCACAAATCAATTTATTTTCAACGCTTAGAAAATATCCCATATACTTAAAACACGATTAAGTATATATTTTATTCTTTAAAGGAAATGTTCTCTTTAACACATGTATTTGGGTCAAAAAGAATGTTGCGTAAAACATCGTTACGACAACCCAAAATTAATAGTGTAGGGATTCAAAAATATGATATAAATCCCAATACTACACAAAATATTTCCTTTCGAAAATCATTTACTATAACAACAGTGTTATAGTCCATCATTTCCTTACTTCTCGAAAACGTCTATCTCAACAATGAATGTTGAAATCTATGGTTTCGATCCTTAACACATTTTAAAAAAACTTTCAACCACTTTCTTCATTTTAAAATATCACTTTCCAAAACATTTCTTTGATATATTATTCACTGTCCAAAATCGTGAATATAATTCGTTTACCAAATTAAAGCTTCTACACCTTGAATTAAAGGATTATCACTATCCAAAATCGTGGATACAATTCCTAACCAAACTCTTTATTATTACAATATTTAATTTAAAGGATAATTCGCTGTCCAAAATCGCAAATATATCTCCTTTAATAAACTTCTATATTTAACCTATCAAATCAATTGATTTCGAGTTTATATACAATGTTTATAAATTCCATTTATGTTCTATAAAAACTTCAACTTATAAAATCCTTTTATTAACCAATTCCATTTATAACTCAATTTTATACCCAAAAACCCAAATTATAATTTAATTACTATAATTCATTAATTTATAAAATTCATTCATTTACAACTTCACAAAAATATAAATCTTATTTATTTATAAAATCCAATTATAACTCCCTTTTAACATTCCCAAAACTCCTTTATAATTCCTTCATTCTGATTTATAAAAATTAAATTTTATAAATCTTATATATAAAACCAGTTGTAATAATTCAAAAATCCCAATTTAAGCTATTTACAAAATAGTTAACTCTATATTCCAAAAATCACGTTTTAATATGTATTTCATAAGAATCATAATTTTTATAACATAAAAATTTTAACGTTTATTTATTTAAAATGAATCAATTCCAAAATTCAATAAAACGTATACTTTTAAAAATCACTTTAAAATCCTTTTAAATTTGGAAATCGTCACTTTAACATTTTTAAATTATCAAAAATAGGCCCAACGTTGCAACATCACCAGATACATCAATCACGACATCCAAAACATCATATATCATATGATAACAGAATATATAACAATATCTGTAAATAAATCAATACTGTTGAGGAATCCAGTTGGATCCCTCCAACCTGTCACCTGCAACAAATATACATATTAGAATATGTGTACAATGTCCGCTTCAAGGCAGACGCGCGTAAAAAGGGTCATCCGCTCATACACGGGAACGTATAGGGTTTTATCTGCTCCAATAGGCAGGTATATATCCAAATATCAATCAATATATCATATATCATCCAAACAATCATCAATCATCATATAATAAATTATCTCTCACTTGTATAAAAATATCAATGAGTCGGAAAGAGTGAGTTGTACTCACATTGCATCCAATAGCAGTTGTAGTGTTTTATTCCGAATAAAATTAAACAACCGTTTCATTTTACCCAAAATTCACACTAGCTCCAATCAGTTCCAATCCAGCTCCATAATGTAGTGCTCATCAATACGAACCCAACGCAATTCATTTCGTGCGAAAAGGACCTCGTATGACAAAGTAATAGCGTTACAAAGTTTATACAAATTTTATAAAACAAATTTACAATTCCTTTTTATATTTTTATTTTATAACCTTGCTTCATCTCGGCCGTTGCTTTTTCCTTCCCCAATCTAGGCCGTTTGATAGCTTTCTTCCTTCCTAGGTAATTCACGCGAAAACAAACCCATCATCGTTCCCTAAAGCCGATGGCCGCGACCACCATACGATGTCGAGAAGTTGATCAGGGACCGCCGCCATGAGCGCCCACGCGTGCTCCACCATCTGCCTGAACCACGTGCGACTCGGTCGCGATTTAGCCTCGAAAAACGAGAATGAACATGGCAACTTCACGGCAGAATTTTGGCCTCTACGATGCTTCGTTTCTAATCATGACCGTTAGATTTGTAGTTCTCAATGTTGTCTACAATATTGTAGTTGAAAACTTTTTCAATCGATTTGTGGATTGGAAGATAATTGAAGAAGACGATCATGAATCACCGGCCATTGAAATGTTGCTGGCGGCTAAACCTAGTTGTTTTAGGGTTTGTGAAAAAAACAAGTTATGATGTCCTTTTATAGAAAATATTCGTGCACTATTCATCTGATTGTTTTCCGAACTCCAAACGAAGCGTGCCGCCTGACGTTTATAATATTTTACCCTTATTCCGAACGCAATGGAATATATATTGGGAGCCAATTCGATCGTATTTGGAAGATAGATTTTCAAATCGACTAATTTAAATTTAAAATTCACTTAAACCGATTTCTACGCGTTTTAGCTTGCCCCAGACAAACCGTAAGTCCGATTAACACGAAATTTGAAATCTTACAATAATTTAACATTATGGATCCAATGAAATTAGTTTCGTCGAAATCCGAGACTGTTTGAAAAATGGCTATTTTTACTCATCAATTAAATATTAAAATATTAAATTTCTACAATTTAAGTTTAATTTCGATTTTAAAAGTTCTATATCATCATTCTAAATCAAATAAGATTTAATTCACCTTTATAAATCATTTTCATTCACTTTAAATCCAATTTCCAATTATTTTAACAATTTTAAATATTAAATTACAATTTAATTATCCAATTAAATCCTTATATTCGAAATATAAGTTATTCGTCTTATAAAATTTACTTGTACATATTTAAAATCAATTAAATATACGAATTCCAAATGACCAAAATTCTGGGTCGTTACAAAAAGGATGCTTAGAGATATACTCATCGGATTGATGACCAAGCTCATGGACGACTAACTACCAGTCCAACCTGAACAATGAGCAAAAGGTCGTGATTACATTGAATAGAAAGCGCAATACTCAAATACACAAGCTGAGTCAAACTTAAAGCAAGAGCCAGCTATGCAACTATATGCAACACAAGGCTGAACCCTACTAATCAATTGATTCGCATGCTTGTAAGCCCGATCTTCAGCCAATGCACATAATCAGTCAAAGCACCTAGAATCCATCACTATTGTGCTCATCGGCTCATGATAAGATCTAGAAGATTAACTGAAGCGACCGTTATCATATGTCATCCTGACCGGCTCTCATGCCATTGACTATGCATTGGAGAAATGCTAGAACATGGGTATCGACATAAAATCCAATTGTTGTTCTCTGTGCCTACATACATCACCAAAGTGTTAAAGTTACGAGACTCGCCTAAGCATAGAGCCAGCACTGACCCAATAACCTGTGCAACTTTGCAAACCAATTTAGACGTCCCACATTCTAAGTACAGTTTAATATGGTGTTGTGTAGTTACAAATGTGCTAATCTATTCAAGTTTGAAGTGGTAGACATTTGATTCAAGGTCATATGCTTGTTCAAATATGCAAGTCGTATGTGGCATGTCCCATTGTTCGATTTTAGGTTCACATGGTCTAATATGTTTATGTCAAACCAAAAACCGCTAAAGTCCCACTAATACAAGGGATCAAAATCGAAACCATTGCTTGGAAAATCCGCTTAAGCATTTTCAGCTCTCAACATAAGGCCAACATCAAGCAACAATACCACTATCGGTTCTACAAAAGATGTATACCCAAGAGATGAAGAAGAGGAGCCCAAGGAATCCAAGGCCGCACCCATTGAGCTAACGGTCGACATTACGGTCAGCCATGACAACCCACCATGGGTACTGAAAATCGAATCACGTCTCAATATAACGACGATGAAGGAATTGGATGGCTTTCTCCATACGAATCTTGATGTGTTCGCCTAGACCCATTTTGACATATGTGTGATCTCACCGACTATAGTGAGCCATGCATTGAATATCGACCCAAATCATGTCCCGTTGATACAAAAGCGATGCAGCATGGATCTGGAGAGATATGTTACACTTGAAGAGGAGGTGGATAAACTCAAGAAGAATAGATTTATCTGTCATGCCCTTTACTCGATATGGGTATCAATTCCAATTATCACGAGAAAAGCTAATGGAAAGCAGCAGACATACGTTGACTACTCTGGCCTGAAAAAGGCATGCCCAAAAGACGGCTTTCCACTTTCAAGGATCGATCGGCTAGTTGACTCAACCACAGTACACGAATTGCTATCTTTTATGGAAGCGTACTCTATATATAATCAAATCGCGATGCACATCTTGACCAGGAGCACACTAGTATTATTACCAACGTTGGATTGTACTGCTATACGGTAATGCCAGTCATTGACTGAAGAATGCTAGAGCAACTATCAACGCTTAGTTAACTGAATGTTAAAGATCAAATTGTAAAGGCAATGGAGGTATATGTAGATGATATGCTCGTGAACTCATGATGATCAAGCTACCACATTAGAGGCTTAGCAGAAATGATGACCATCCTCCGATATTAGAAAATAAATATCAATCCTCTAAAATGTTCTTATCCCGCTACATCGAGAAAGTTCTTATGTTTCAATATCAATGATCATGAAATCGAAGCTGATCCCGAGGAGATTCGAGTAATTTGCAACATCCTGGTGTTAAAGATTATCAAACAAGTACAAAGCCTAAATGAAAAGGTCACCGTCCCAAGTCTATTCATCTCCAAGACCATCGATAGGCGAACTCTCTTCTTCGACCTAATCAGAAGAGGGAAGAGAAACTTTGAATGGACGTAGGACTGGGTTGACACATGTCAAGCTCTGAGGCAATACTCAGGGTGACCTCTTGTCCTATCCAAGCCACTGAATCACAAAGATTTATATATATACTTTGTCGTGTCGGCATACGTTATAAGTGCTACGTTGCTTCACGAGGAAAATTGAATCCAGATACCGGTCTATTACATTAGCAAGCGGTTAATAGGAGCCGAAAGGAACTAACCAAAGATAGAGAAATTGGCGCACTACTTGTTGATTTTTTTACGAAAGCTCCACCCCTATTTTCAGGCTTATCCCTTCAACATTTACACCGATCAACCCTTATAATAGGTCTTACAATGACCTGAGATGTTTGCAAGGTTACTGAAGTGGAACAACAAACTGAGCCAATTCAACAAAACTTATCTCCTTCGGAGAGCCATCCAGGTACAGGCTCTATCCAACTTTATAGCAGAATTCATTGCATAGGATGATCTCCTAGTGAGTGGTGGAGCCTATGCCATTCCGTGGAAAATGTATATGGATGGAACATTTAATGATCGTTGTTTTAGTGCCTGAGTCGTGGATCGATCAATTAACCATGCTTTGAAACTTGACTTCCCTAAAATGAATGATGAAGCTAAGTATGAAGTTCTAATTGCTAGACTCAAACTTGCAAGAGAACTAGAAATAAAATTTCTTGAATTCTTTTGCAATTCTCAGTTAGTATTATGCTATATCAGGGGAGATTATAAGGCTTGGAATGGTGAATTACTCCTTATCTCGACGGGTCCAAGAGCTACTAGCCGAGTAATACACTATTACAAACATCCCCGGAGAACAAAATGAAAAAGTCAAGTCACAAGCCAAGCTGGCTACTTCCAGGGATATGCAGAAGATTGGCTTGATCTTGGTTGAAGTACTGAATGCTCCAAGCATCGAACAATGGAGATTGATTGGGTTCTGGAGACCGATCCAGAAAGGGAGTCGTGGATGAACCCTATCAAAGATTATTTTCCATAGGTACTCCTTTGCGAATAAAGAAATGAGAAATTATGTATCCTCTGTAAAGCTTTACGCTACATCATCTAGGAAGGAACTATGTACAAGAAAAGTTTCTCCATTCCCCTTCTTCGGTGTATCACCCACGATGAATTCAAATGAGTATTGAGAGAAATCCTATACCCAAAATCATTTTAGAAGAAACACCATTCCTCTTGCCATCAATATCCAAATCCAACCATGCCCTCAACTAATCGAAACCGCCCCTCATTTTATCTCCTAAGTGATCAAGTGCAATAGGCCACATTCAATCTCAAGGTCAATCATATGCTTCAAACCAACAACCGATCGTCGTCACCGACCCCTCCAACATCATCTTCTTCGATCCCTTCATCCTCTATCCACGAAGATTTGGAGCAAGAAAGGATCGGTGACAAAAAGAAAGAAAGAGGGGATCGGTGATAAATGAATGAAATAGAAAGGTGATCAGTTTACTTAAAAAAAAGAAACAAAAAATGCAAACGATTGAATTGCATTCCACCAAATTGGCAATGACCCATGAGCGCATGAACGCATCCAGAAGCTAACGACAAGAACACATACATGAACATGCATGTGTGCATTCCAAAAATTTGATTTCTTCGAATCGACAAAAATTAAATTCTCACTTAGGATTATCAAAGAAAGAACCAGATCAGATCACTGAGGCCTGCTAGGTCAATGGAACTGGGCACATATATAAATTGGCAAATTACAATCCAGAATTTATACCGTTAGGTTGTTGAGAAACAGCTTCTATGAAGATTTTGATTGCTGACAACAATATAAAGGCAATCGACAAATCAAGACCTTCATATGGTTCTCTAGATTATAGATTGATTGTTTGATGTTATAATAGTAATAAACTTGTTAAAATCTATCCTCAAATAGTCATGCACAAAATATAATCAATATATATACACTTATAGTAATGTGCACATTTATTGTGCAACTTAACAGAGACCGGTCGACCGGTCCAAAAATGAACGGTCGACCGTTCCTGTTGAATGTGCACAATAAACGTGCACACATGCACATAACGACTATATATTTAAAAACCTGTCTACCGGTCATTTTTTGACCTGTCGACCGTTTTTAAACAGAAAGCAAGTTTTCCAAAAGACACTTCTCTTCACCAAGAGTTGCATCTCCTACCTTTCACCAATAATCACAACTCTTAATGGCAACTGTTTCACCAAGAGTTACAACTATTTCTTCTTATATATACTCATCTAAATCGTTGATTCAAAGAAGAATATACATGATTATTATATGCTTTCTCTGATCTTACTTTCTAACATTCTTGCATTCTAAAAGCACTCATTTAATTAATATCTTATTGAATCATTGAAACTATTTTAAACCGTTTGATTCAATAAGCAATATACCTTCTTTAATCTTCACAAAACATCAGTCATATACTTTGAGGATAAGATTATAGGAAGGGTGTACTACTAGTGACAAATCCGTGTTTTCAAGAACACAAGTTGTCAACAACAATTGTATTTGTTTTTGTTGAAGTCCTCGTGTTGTAAGAGGCAAGTGTTGAAGTCCTCAGTGTTGTAAGAGGCAAGTGTTGAAGTCCTCAGTGTATTAGAGGCGTGAAATCCCGTTCGGCTGTTCGGGTATTGTAAACCTGTTCCTCCGGGTGAAGCGAGGTAGTTAATAGTGAAAATCCAGATAGAAGTCTGGGACTGGACGTAGGACGGTGCTCCGAACCAGTATAAAAATCTCTGGTGTGATTTTTCTATTTTCTATTTACAATGCTATTATCATCTATTTCTGCATTTGTATTGTAATCCATATTACACGATCCGTGTATACTATATTAGCACATATAATTGTATACACACCGCACTTTCATTTGGTATCAGAGCACGGTCATCATATAACCGTAACACAGTTATTTGATATATTCTTGTAATATGGCAAATAACGCAAGTACTAGCACTCAAAACACCACTTACACAGAAGGGCAATCGACACAAAGACCTCCTTTTTTCAATGGTCTTAACTACAGTTATTGGGCAACACGTATGTCATTCTTTATGCAATCAAGTAGCTATGATGCTTAGAATGCTACTCAAAGAGAAATAGTAAATCCAACAACTGATTATTCAGAATGGACTGTGGCTGAGAAAACGGCAGCAGCCGTAAATGCAAGAGCAATAAATATGTTGTTCTGTGCATTAGACCAAAATGAATATAACCGTGTTAGTATCTGCACTACTGCATATCAAATTTGGCAAACGCTAAAAATCACTCATGAAGGTACTAACAAGGTTAAACAAGCCAAAATAGCCATGCTGAAAAGTCAATTTCAAAATTTCAAAATGAAACCAAATGAAACAATCAATGACATGTATTCACGGTTTCAAACTATTCACCATGCACTTATTGGGTTAGGACAAAAGTATTCTGATTTTGATGTTGTTTCAACAGTCCTACATTCTCTGACTAATGAATGGGAAGGAAAAGTATTAGCAATTGAAGAAGCTAATGATCTTTCCGTCATGAAGCCAGATGAATTGATAGGAAATTTAATGTCCTATGAAGCAAATTTGCAGGCTAGAAAAGAACAGAAAGAAGAAAAGAAAAATGTAGCATTTCATGTTAAGAAAGATGAAAATGAATCAGATTCTGAAGATGAAGATTTGGCGTTCATTGCTAAAGGTTTCAAAAAATTCCTAAAATATCGAAAAGCCAGTCGCTACAATAAAAGGAAACCTGGATCAAATAAACCATCTTCATCTGCTATAGAATGTTTCAACTGCCATAAAAAGGGACACATGCAGAAGGATTGTCCAGAACAAAATAAAAAGTCAGAAAATGACAAATTCAAATATAAGAAGGACAAATCAAAGAAACGAGCCTTCTCAGTAACATGGGATGATTCAGAGTCATCTTCATCAGAAAGTGAAAGTGATTCGGAGAATGAACAAGCTAATGTTTGCTTTATGGCAACAGAAGATGAGGTACAAATTCCTACATTTGATGAATTACTTGATATTAATGCTGAATTGATAGTCAAATATAAAGACTTAAAACGTCAATTAAAAGTAGTCAAAGCAGATTTAAGTAGAGCAGAGTTTGAACGAGATATGTTAAAAGATGAGAAGAAAATATTAGAAGAAGAACTTGAAAATATTCAAGAATCATCATCTAATGTTGACTCTCAAATATCTCTTTTGAGTCAAGAAATAGAAGCTCAAAAAGAGAAAAATAATGCTCTCACTACTGAAAATTATGAACTTAAAGCAAAAGTCAAAATTCTAGACCTAGAAAAAGCTAGTTTACAAACAAAGTTTGATGACATTACTCAAAATGTTTCTAACTTTAACAAAGGTCGAGAAAATTTGACTAAAATCATTGAAAGTTCACAATCTATTTCAGATAAACAAGGTTTGGGATATAACAAACATGAAACTAAGAAACATCTTAGAAATAAAAGGAAGAAGAAAGTACAAAAAACTGAAACTAAGAAAAATCTTAGTTTATTATATTTCAAACCAAAACCAGTTGTGAAATTTCAAAAGAGAGATGTCAAGACTATCAAAATATGGGTTCCTAAAACAAATAATAATTTGATTAGGAACAAATACATTCAGCAATTCATGAATAATGTACATTTTAATAACAATTATATATATAAAGGGGATACCGGACCCAAATGGGTTTGGACTCCTAAGACCTAACTCTTAGGACCCTATAAAAAGTGGGTACCATGAACTTAATTCTATGTTTGCAGGTCCCACTGAAGAAAAGAGGAAAGTGGATATTGGACAGTGGTTGCTCAAAGCATATGACGGGAGACAAGAGCTTATTAACAAATATTAAATACTCAGATGGTGGCTCAGTCACTTTTGGAGACAATTCAAAAGGTTATATCATCGGCAAAGGCGATGTGAGCAATTGCGGTACATCTAACTTACCTCTTATTACTAATGTCATGCTAGTTAAAAATTTAAAACACAATTTACTTAGTATTAGTCAGTTATGTGACAAGGGTTTTATAATTTCCTTTTCAAATAATAAGTGTAGTATTTTAGATAAAGACCATAATTTGGTTTTTGAAGGTTATAGAGACAGAAATATATATATTCTAAATATGAATATTAATCATAATTCAGATATGTGACTTGTGGCTAATGACAATGATCCATGGCTATGGCACAAACGTTTCTGTCATATAAACTTCAGAACTATTGACAAGCTAGCCAAAAACAATCTAGTTAGAGGACTACCCAAAATGAGTTTTAAAGTTAACAACATTTGTGATGCATGTCAATTAGGAAAATTGACCAAATCATCGTTTAAATCCAAGAAAGTCATATCAACATTACAACCGCTTGAGTTACTGCACATGGATTTATTTGGACCTACTAGAGTTCAATCAATAAATCACAGTCAATATGTGCTTGTAATTGTTGATGATTTCTCTCGTTATACATGGACAATTTTCTTAAAAAATAAAAGTGATACTTTCGATCATTTCAAATCTTTCGTCAAAAGAATTCAAAAATCAAAAGGGATTAAAGTTAAAAATATAAGAAGTGATCATGGCGGAGAGTTTGAAAATAATGAATTTGAACATTTTTGTACAAAGAAAGGTATATATCATAATTTTTCATTTCCCAGAACTCCACAACAGAACGGAGTAGTAGAACGAAAGAACCGAACTTTACAAGAATGTGCAAGAACATTATTAAATGGAACCACCTTACCAAAACACTTCTGGGCAGAAGCTGTTGCAACTGCCTGTTATGTTTTAAATCGTGTGTCCATAAGACCTCTTACCAAGAATACTCCTTATGAATTGTTTAACAAAAGAAAGCCCAAAATCTCATACTTCAAAGTTTTTGGTTCTAAGTGCTTTATTTTAAATACGAAAGACCAGCTTGGAAAATTCGATCCAAAAGCCGATGAAGGAATATTTGTCGGTTATTCGGAACGAAGTAAGGCCTATCGGATATTTAATAAACGAACCAAAACTATTGAAGAATCACTTCATGTCTCTTTTGATGAAATTTATCAGCATCCTCACACAATATCAGATGATGACGAATCAATAGTCATTGATAATCAAATCATCTCAAATACTGATTCTGACTCAGAAGTAATTATTGAGAATACTCCTCAAATATGTGAATTACAATCACCACCAAGAATATTAAGAGACCATCCGGCCCAAAATATAATAGGTGAAATAACATCACATGTCAGAACAAGGAGTCAACTCAATCAAATGGGTCATGTCGCTTTTCTCTCAAATATCGAACCCAAGAATCCAAAAGAAGCTGCTATAGATGATTACTGGATCATTGCCATGCAGGAAGAACTAAATCAGTTTGAGCGCAATGACGTTTGGGAACTTGTTCCGAGACCAACTGATCAGTCAGTAATTGGTACTAAATGGGTCTATAAAAATAAGGCTGACGAACAAGGAAATATCACCAAAAATAAAGCAAGATTAGTAGCACAAGGATACAATCAGGAAGAAGGTATCGATTATGAAGAAACTTTTGCACCAGTTGCTCGACTAGAAGCTATTAGAATTCTATTATCTTTTGCTTGTTATCATAATTTCAAACTTTATCAGATGGATGTCAAAAGTGCTTTTCTCAATGGATTTATCAAAGAGAATGTCTATGTCGAACAACCTCCTTTATTCGTACATGAAAAATATCCTGACCATGTGTTCAAACTTAAGAAAGCTCTGTATGGTTTAAAACAAGCACCTCGTGCTTGGTATGAACGATTACGTAGCTATCTTATTAATTCAGGATTTGAAATAGGCAAAGTCGATCAAACTTTGTTTATTAAACATTCTCGAAAAGATATTCTGGTTATCCAAATATATGTAGACGATATCATCTTTGGTTCAACAAATGATAAACTCTGCAAGGAATTTGCAAGTATTATGACCAAAGAATTCGAAATGTCTCATATGGGAGAACTATCTTATTTTCTTGGACTTCAAATCAAACAACTTTCAAACGGTATTTTTATCAATCAAGAAAAATACTGTGAAAATCTTATCAAACGCTTCGGATTACAAAATACATCTGGTAAACCAACTCCTATGAGTACAACTACACATCTTGAAAAAGATGAAAGTGGTAAGAATGTTGACCAGAAATTATATCGAAGCATGATTGGTTCTCTTCTTTATCTTACAGCTAGTCGTCCAGATATATTAATGAGTGTTTGTTTATGTGCTCGTTTTCAAGCCGATCCAAAGGAATCACATTTACGAGCAGTGAAACGTATAATTCGTTATCTTAATAATACCAAAGATTTTGGTCTTTTCTATCCAAAAGAATGTCCATTTGAATTAGTATCATATAGTGATGCTGATTTTGGTGGCTCACGAACGGATAGAAAAAGTACAAGTGGTACGTGCCATTTTATTGGAAAATCACTTGTCTCTTGGTTTAGTAAGAAACAGAATTGTGTTTCACTATCAACATGTGAAGCTGAATATATATCAGCGGCTCTCGCTTGTACTCAAGTACTATATATGCAACAGACACTTCAAGATTTTGATATTCATTTATCAAATTCTATTATATACTGTGATAACACAAGTGCTATAAATCTTTCTAAAAATCCAGTGAATCACTCTCGAACTAAACACATTGATATCCGTCATCATTTTCTTTGAGATAATATTGAAAAAGGAAATATATGTCTTGAATATGTTCATACTGACAATCAATTAGCCGATATTTTCACTAAGCCTTTACTTGAATCTAGTTTTATTAAACTACGAAGAGAGCTTGGCTTAATATCTCGGAAAGATCTAGAATAGAATAAATTATTCACATTCTTAAACTATATGTTTTAATATGATAACAATCTTAAAATTCAGAACTAGAAACCAACTCTAGCTATTTTTAAACCAAATATTATAAACCTTTGTTTATGTTTACGGTCAATTCTTTCTACCAAATTTTATCCGCAAGTTCTTTTGCAAATTTTCCTATATAAACTTATGAAAACTACATCTCTAATCATTCCCTTCTTTGCTGAAAATTTATACTCACCATAAACAAGCTATCATGGCACACATTTGTGACAAATGCGCACAAGAATCCCATATTTCAATCACAAGCTCGGATTCGGAGGAGAATTACTCTCCGATTACACCGAAACAGAAACCGGAGTGCTATCACCATTGTTCTCGCACTCCTGGTCATACGCCATCATCTAAACGTGTAAAGAAAGCACTATTTTGCTCTCCACGCACGAAGGCACAAATCGATGAGATACATCACTACCAAAAGCATCAAATCGACCTACAGAGACAATTGCATTATGGACAAAACCAACTCTATCATGAACAACAACGTACGTCGGCACGTTTATCCGTCTTAGAAAGAATGGCATCGTTCTTCTGCGGATCAAACAAGCACGATGTTCATGAACCAATGCCATGCAGGCCATCGACTTCAACGACTCCAAACTCTTGGGATAGAAATTATAACGAGAACGAAGGAGCTCGAAATAACTGGAGTCCATGGGCTAAACGCATTGGAGACAACAAAAATTCTAATGACAACTCTACTTCTCATTAGAATTCCATAATATATATTGTTTTGTTTTCATATATTCTGTAATAATAATATAGTATAAAATATATGCAATCGATTTTTTTTTCAAAAATTTTTGCGAAAACAAACAGTTTTCAACACAGAGCAAAACCGGTCGACCACCAAAATTTCTACCGGTCGACCAAAAAGGCTCTCGGGTTCAAAACGGTCGACCGGTAAAAATTAGGCGGTCGACCGGTCGAGCATTTTACAGTTTTTTTTTTATACTCCACGTATATATTTTTACCCCCCTCTCATTTCTTTCTACTTCCTACTGAAAGCATTCCCAATTTCCAAACCCTAGTTCATATTTCTCAAGCTCCAAAACTCCCAAATCCTCGTCAATGGCTCCACCACAAAAGAAATCAAAGAAAAGAGCATCTTCAGAATCTTCATCTCTAACTCTCTCTGCCAGAAAGTGGCTTGAAACTCCAGTTGCCGTAACTCGATGGAATCAAATGACAAATTATAAGTTCCATCCGGGCTCATTCATCAAATTCGAAGACTTCACTTCATACGGTATTCGTCGTTTAGCAAACAATTCCAATATTTCTCCTCTTATAGATTTTTCAGATAATAGCGTAGAAATTAATCACTTAATGATTAAATTATTCTACGCAAATATGAATTTAGAAGAATATACACCGGATAATCCAAATGGAGTTATTTGGTCGGTAGTTTGCGGCAAACGAATTTATCTTACTCATGATAGAATAGCTTCTATTCTTGGAATACCAAATAGAGGTGAAGAATTTTCATCGACATTTTGTGAAGTATTCACCCGAAATAGCACTAGCCATAAGTTTATAGAAGATAATAGTGACGGCACCAAATCGATTGGGCTACGACCGACAGCAAGGCTATTACATCGTGTCTTGATGCACTCTCTATTTCCTCGATTAGGAAATTATGATGCCGTCTACAAGGAAAATTTCAAGGCTCTTTATGCTATATACGGGGATATCGAAATCAACTGGGCTCACATGATTTTCGATGAAATTTTAAAAGTAAATAACTCCACTCGACCTCATTTCTTCTATAATGAGTATGTTATGCGCATATTGCTAGCATGTGGAGTAACAGCCCCTGATTCAGCAACATCTACACGAAAATGCATTGACTCCACTACCATCAAGCGCATGAAACTTCCTCCTCCCTATGTTCAGATTATGCCATTCGAACAATGGCAACAACGAGGTACACAAGCACAACAAGCTCCATCTTCGCGACCTCGTTCCGGAGAAGTTAGGTTGTTGAAATCTAAGTCGTCTACAAGAGAATCTCTTGAAACCATCGCTCGTAATCAATTCTTACTTGAAGCGAGACTCAAACGTATGGATTCAAAAATTGACAAACGTTTCAACAAGGTCAAGTCTTTCTTCAGTGCTATATGGGATGCTATATCATGTAGCACATCTGTCTCTACCCAACATCAAGACCCCGGAAAGCGTCCGGCTCC
The DNA here is from genome assembly GCA_030765085.1 of Allium cepa. NCBI lineage: Eukaryota > Viridiplantae > Streptophyta > Magnoliopsida > Asparagales > Amaryllidaceae > Allium > Allium cepa. The sequence goes on along the minus strand of CM060932.1, from coordinate 227,593,491 downwards.
TCCCACTTTCACTTGGTCAACATCCGAGGAATCTGCTGGTACAAGCGGACAAGGTCATGGAGAGACATCTAGAGGTGATGACGATGACGATGATGACGATGACGATGATGACGATGATGATGATGATGAAGATGATGAGGAGGAGATTCAGTCGGACTAAAGCTAGTTTGTTTTTTTTTTTTTTTTGGTCCTTTAAAAACATTTGTGACACTTGTACTAATTAGTGTCCATCTTTTTTAGTGAACTTTGGCATGTATGGTAGTTTCAAAACATCTTGTGTTTGAATGTGTGTTATGCATTGGTCTTTTTGGTTCATATTCTTTTCTGTTTACTCCTTTTTGTCGATGACAAAGGGGGAGAAAGGTGCTAATAATTGTTTGCAGGGAGAAAGGTGCTAATAATTGTCTGCAGGAAATCACATATTCAGGGGGAGACTCAATACTTTAATTATATATTGTCATCAATCAAAAAGGGGGAGAATGTTGAGAAACAGCTTCTATGAAGATTTTGATTGCTGACAACAATATAAAGGCAATCGACAAATCAAGACCTTCATATGGTTCTCTAGATTATAGATTGATTGTTTGATGTTATAATAGTAATAAACTTGTTAAAATCTATCCTCAAATAGTCATGCACAAAATATAATCAATATATATACACTTATAGTAATGTGCACATTTGTTGTGCAACTTAACAGAGACCGGTCGACCGGTCCAAAAATGAACGGTCGACCGTTCCTGTTGAATGTGCACAATAAACGTGCACACATGCACATAACGACTATATATTTAAAAACCTGTCTACCGGTCATTTTTTGACCTGTCGACCGTTTTTAAACAGAAAGCAAGTTTTCCAAAAGACACTTCTCTTCACCAAGAGTTGCATCTCCTACCTTTCACCAATAATCACAACTCTTAATGGCAACTGTTTCACCAAGAGTTACAACTATTTCTTCTTATATATACTCATCTAAATCGTTGATTCAAAGAAGAATATACATGATTATTATATGCTTTCTCTGATCTTACTTTCTAACATTCTTGCATTCTAAAAGCACTCATTTAATTAATATCTTATTGAATCATTGAAACTATTTTAAACCGTTTGATTCAATAAGCAATATACCTTCTTTAATCTTCACAAAACATCAGTCATATACTTTGAGGATAAGATTATAGGAAGGGTGTACTACTAGTGACAAATCCGTGTTTTCAAGAACACAAGTTGTCAACAACAATTGTATTTGTTTTTGTTGAAGTCCTCGTGTTGTAAGAGGCAAGTGTTGAAGTCCTCAGTGTTGTAAGAGGCAAGTGTTGAAGTCCTCAGTGTATTAGAGGCGTGAAATCCCGTTCGGCTGTTCGGGTATTGTAAACCTGTTCCTCCGGGTGAAGCGAGGTAGTTAATAGTGAAAATCCAGATAGAAGTCTGGGACTGGACGTAGGACGGTGCTCCGAACCAGTATAAAAATCTCTGGTGTGATTTTTCTATTTTCTATTTACAATGCTATTATCATCTATTTCTGCATTTGTATTGTAATCCATATTACACGATCCGTGTATACTATATTAGCACATATAATTGTATACACACCGCACTTTCATAGGTATCAGCCAAGGGTCATGGCCAACAGAGGGAGATGTGGCTCTTCAAAAATGACATTCAACAGAAGGATAGCGACTGTTTAGGAAATTGGATGGATTTCTTTCCACCTGCTCCAAGTTGCTTCAGTTCAAAACACACCTTCCTATCACAAGGCATGTTTTGGGGGTAAAGTGTTAACTTTAGGCAAGGCAGTATATAGGTGGATTTAACCCAACAGACTTCCTGATCATCAAGACAGAAAGCTCGAAGAGATGGTTAATGGGATAGGAGATCAATTATGGACAAGACTATGGATGATAGTCGTATAGATTCATGTGAATAGCATTGTTGAATTGGCTAAGTGTGAATTTCATGCTTCAATTGAAAAAACGATTGGGTTGTTTTCACAATGGATTGACTATGATCATCTCCAAAATGGATCGGCATGATCCATCCCCAATATGGATCAGCAACGATCCATCTCCATTATAGATCGACTATAACCATCCCTAAAGTGGATCGGCCATGATCCATCCCCATTATGGATCAGCAATGATCCATTTCTATTATGGATCGGTGTGAATCGATATGGATAAGGATCGCTCGGATTAGCAGTACAAATCAATAATGATCGATCCATAACTCAATAACCACAAAGGCGATCGACAAAGCAACTTCATAAAAAAGGAGTGGAGGACATAGAGGACTCACCATATTGATCATTAGGCCCCACATGCAAATAAAAATGAACGGCACCAATCATTTTTATGGTGTGCGATCGACCCCAAATTTTGTGGGTTGGGTCGTTTGGCTCTAGAGGTTCTTCAAGCGAATTTTCAGACTGATCCATACACGGTTTCACCTATAAATATATCGGCCTGGCTCATTATGTAGGGATCTTCTTTATGGCTATTTGTCATCATGCTTCTCTCTTGCTCCATTAATTTTCTAAGGAAAAAACAACTGTACTTGTAATCTTACAATATAAATAAAAGATTATTGGTGTAAACATAGGCCAGAGCTTACCGAACCACTATAAAACTTGTGTGTTCATTTACTTTCTCTATTATGTTTTAATTTCATTCATCATTTAATCTCTTTGAGGGTCTATTGGGTACTGATGCCCATTTTTGGCCTCAACAATGACCAATCCAAATGTCCTTAGAATAATGCTCTCATTAAAAGCTATAACACCCTAGATTTTTGGTAATATTATTTAGGATATTTAATTAGTTAAATTAAATAAAATAATGTGTTGATTAGGGGAACGAGATTTTGATTTAATCAAGGGTAGCCATGCCATTTGAATGTTAAATTAAAATAAGAGTTAAATTGAAATAGAGGAGGGGTAAAATAGGAAAGAGGCCATTCTTGTACCCTAAACCCTTCGTCGTGAACCCCATACATGTCCATTTCATTTTATCAAAATTTTTAAAAACTAAGGTCGGCCACCATTAACAAGAGAAAGAGGGAGAATATAGAGAATAGCTAAGGAAGAAGTTAATCAAATCATATCCATTCACATCTCAATCCATTTAATCCCTAAAGTTAAGGGAATAATGATTACATCTCTAATTTTTATTATTTTAGGTTTTAAGATGAATTCCAAATATTTTGCATTTGATTTGCCATGTTTTCGAATGATGGAATAATTATATATACTTGTTGATGAATTATGGTTGTTCACATTGAATTTATGATATGTTTTAAGGTGAAAACCCTATAAAATGGAATCCAAAAGCCTTGTGAATTTTTATATAGATCATAAATATTATTTTAGAGTTGGGTTTCAATTTTCATATTTTTTTGAATAATTATGGAATTTGTATGAATTTTCTAGCAAAGAAAATGTTAATTTGGGTTAGTAATTTTTTAAGTTAAATAATAAAAGATTTGGGTTTGAAATTTTTATATGTTGGGAAACATATTAAAGGAGATTTAGTGGAATTTTTATAGATTTTTCTTAGATTTTTTAATGGTTATATAAAATTATTTAAGATATAGGATTTAAATATCTTAAATAATAAGGAAGTAAAAGGGGCTTTTTGTATGTAACAGCCCAAATTTTAGCAATATTTTATTCTTTATTTATAATTCTGGGGTTTTATTTTTCGAAAAATTGATTGTCTAAATTTAATTATAAATAATCACCCAAGATTTTTATTCGTGTGAAAATTCTAAAATTCTTATTTTTGTTAAAACTTAACTTTTTTTTTGAAGTTATAAATCTTTAAATTTTTAATTTTTAATCTTTTGGTTTAATTTAATATATTCGTAACAACGTTTATTTCACCTTTTGTTCTTTAAAAAAAATTTATTTTATACTTATAAAAATTTAATATTTTATATTTTACTTATATACATTTTTGAATATAAATTTCTTGGTAAATGTGTAAACAAATCATATTTTTATATAAGTAATAAATTTCCAAAACTTTGTGTATAAATAAACTGTTTAATTTCGTGTTTAAAAGGCACGTTATTTGATGGAATAAATAATGTATATACACATACAAAAAACATATAAAATTTAAATCCGTTATTTTTCTTTTTTTTGAACAAAAATCACTGCGTCTGTTGTACGCATTCTAATTTTATTCACTTTCCTTTTACTCTCCTGATTTAATAGGAACGTTATTTACAAATTTTATAACCGTTCGCCTTTTTAATTTCTTGCCATTGTTCCCATTAACGCGAGCTTTAGATTTTAAACGCATTCAATATTGTTTAAAAATCTTATTCCAAAATCTAATCTTAGCTGACCGTTTATTTTGCTTTAATTTCGAAATCCATTTGCTTAAAATTTGTTAAAAATCTAGTAACCGTGTATAACAAGAAAAATCAGTGCTCAATTAAAATCGTGGCCTTTTTTTAAATCAATATCTTATTTCTTGCCTATAACTGCTCACTAAAAATCAACGCTAGTTTAATTTCCTTTCCATTTCAAAGCAAGTTGATTTATTGTCATTCTTTCTTCTCCTTAAATCACGCTACCTCTCTGATCAAACCTATATAACTCACGCAAATATTCATTTCTCAACAAAATTTTATTTTTCTAACCTTTCCTTTCCTACGCTCTCTGTTTCCACTTCTTTCTTTATGACCATTCATTATATATATACACTAAGCTGGAAAGTTATAAACGTATAAACTTAGAAACGTTTTGTATTTATTAAAAATTTAAAGCTTACCTTTAATTGTGACTTTTCTCTTTCCTTCCGTTCAAATTTAAACGCGCATCAATCAATTGCTTTAATAAATATTGCAGAATCAATGCACAGACGTTATCAATTTCATTATATGGTGGTACGTTTTTTTTACGTTTCCTACCGTTTAAATTTTAAATAATTTGCTTTTATGGGTCAGCTGAATCAAGCAACGTGACCGTTGCTATTTATTTCTTTTATTAATTGCTACAATTATTTTCACCAAATCAAGGGTTGACCGTTACAATTACTTTTATTTATTTATTCACCTAAAATTTGGTTGCCTATTCATTTTTTTCCGCTATATTTGCCTGAAAACATGCGGTTCATCCCTATTTATTTTCGCTTTCACTTCTCTTTTCTCTAGATCTGTTCGTTCCCCTCCCTACTTTTCTTTGCAAAAAAGCAAACTTAAGCATGCGGCTGTCACCATTATTTGCATCCGCCACTTCACCTTTCTTCCAAACCTCCTCATCAAATGAAACCCATCACCTCGCCTTCCGGTTGCTTCTGTTTGATCAGTGAGGTATAAGGCGTGTAAGCACATATATGTTTTGATTTATATTCGTAATTACATGTTTTTTTTTGTTAGTTGTGATATACATACTATTTATATAAGTATTGAATACTATTTTTTCAAAATTTTATTTTCATAACATGACAGTGTATATTTATATATAGTTTCTATTTGATCTTCCTCACGGCTTATAAGTCATGTTAATATTTTGAATTATGTATGCGACATTTTGAAGGGAACATACTATAAAATAAGTATCTTTCATTTTTAATAAGAATATATATATTTTGTGTTTTATATTTTAATATGGGTCAGCTTCTATTTGTTGATATCAGGTTTCCTATAATATGGTTATTCGCTTATGTAAGTCGTATATTTGTTTTGTTACAGACTATATAAAATACTTTAATATACGTATATTATGCGGTTTGTTACCATATGCGTTTCTATGTGATACTGACTTATTTAGTAGATGATTGTATATATTTTGTTACAATATTATACTTATACTATTTTGGATTTAAAATGATTATATAAATACTCTACTTTGTAAATTATTTTAATACACATATATAATTTGGAAATTTATATAGGTTGAATATAATATGTTATTGAATGTAAAAATATGGATGGATTTAAATTATATGTATATAACATTTAATATATATAGAAATAGTTATATATATAAAAAAGTTTTCTTTTAGGTATTCATATTTAAACATTTATTTTATCTGTTTGAGAATATATATATATATACTCGTTATATAAGTTTAGTATAAAGGTGTTAGTATATATTTTTTTAAGTGTATGTTGATTTAAAACAAAATGTAAGCTTGATTTATTTATTTATTTATATGTTTGAAAAACATGCAAATTAAATTTGTGATGTTTGAACTTAGAATATAAATTTCATATGTGTATATATAGTTATAGGTGGTTATAAAAGTTCGCTTATACCATTTACCTTCATCATTCCAGTTCTGATCTGATCTGTTTCATCAATTCGAGCCAATCAGCTTTGATCGTTGAATTCGTGCCGATTTTGCTTTGCTTGGATTTGAAATTTAATTTCAGTGTCTGTATCAGTGTGCGTATCTGTGTTTCCTTCTATATTCTCTAGCCTCGAAAGGTGAGAAATCACTCATGATTAACATTTTTTATTCATTAAATTTGATTTCAATTGAAACGACAATTGAAATATGCTGGTGTAGTTATTTAAATTTGTTATGTATGCTATTATCTAAAACTGTTCACCTGTGGGATATGACGCCATATCCTGTTGTTTATATTATATTGTTATTGATGATATATGCCTGTTATTTTATTGTATTTTCTGTTATCACTCTGGAAGTTCCCTGTAGTTTAGAAATCACTATGGGTTGAAATGATACATACCCGAACAGACTTTAGAATAGGAGAAAATCGTTATGGGTTGAAATGATAAACCCAAGCGATTTTCATTTAATTGAATTTGGGATTACGGGTTGAAATGATATCCACCCGTATATATTTAGTATACGGATTGAAATGATAAATATCCGTAGCACTTGACTATATGATAGGAAATATATACAGACACCGTTGGTCCATATAAATATTTTGAAAATAATTTCTATAATTTTGGAAAGAAATATATGGTTTAATAAATTTGATTCTTAAGATATTATATAAATGAAAATTGTATATATAGATTTAGTAGTAATATTTGATTTAAATTAGATTGATTTAATACATATAATATGGTTAAGTATTTATGTAAATATATATTTCAAATAGATTCTCTTGTAATAAATTGAATAATTAAGATTGGGAGATAAATTTGGGTTTATAAAAATGGCATTTAAATAAGGAATTATTTAATTAAATCGATTTGAAATTTTTGAATGGGAAATTTAAAGGGTATGATTTTATAACTGGATTTTTGATTTAAGTGATTTAATGAATATTTCGCATTTAAATAAATTAAAGAAAATATTGAGTAAAATGTAATTTAAGGGTACTTAAATGATACTAAATCTAATAAGGGAGTATTTCAAGACTAAATAATAACGAGGTTAAATCGGGATCTATATGAAACTGTTATATAGAACATTTAAATATTAAAGCCTTGAACTATATTGGAATTTAAATGGTTTATGTTGAGATTCGGATTTGTATTTGAAATCAACGTAGTTGAATTTGTTATTTAGCAACTAAATTGAATTAAAAATGAAAATTTAGGTTGAACTAAATTTGAATTTATTATTTAGAAAACTAAATTGAATGAAAATTTAGATGAAACGTTGAATACTTAAAGTTTGAAATATATGGAAATATACAGGGGTATTTATGATTATAAATCCGAATTTGAGACCGATAAAATTTAAGTGGTTATTTTAGAAATTGAGTTGAATTTAAATTAATAAATTGAGATTGAATTTATTTTGAATGGGAAGGTTGGGTTGATGTTGGAACGATTTGTTAAGTTGAGGAAATTGAAAATACTTTACTGTATAAATTATTTAATATATATAAATACTATTTTGGGAAATATAGAGATATTTGAAGTGAAAATGAGATTTGGTTTTGAAGTATAAATTAAGCAGAAATGACCACAGTGTTATAGTGTATATTTCTACCTTTTATAAAGTTCCATTGACCCTTAGAGGATGGTTATCCCAAACATCCTTTAAGTTATTTGTATTTCAGTTGATATTTCACTTGAGTTGGATTTATTGATATAAGAATGTTAATCCTGACTCGAGTGTTTTGTGTTTTGCATTACGCTCGGGTCAGACTGAGTGATACAACATTTGAGACTCACCTTTGGAGTTCGAAGCTTCATTTGGAAATCCAACTATCGATTCAGATTCCAGCCTTTCCAGTTGATTGGTTCAGAGAAGTCATCTGTTGTATTGGAGACTTCACTGCATTTGAACTATTCGGTTGTATTTTTCTAACTCTGATGTATATAGTAGCTTCATGAACTACTATTCTTTATCGATTCCTCTGTATTATATTACTCTGTGATCTGTGATTGATTTATTTACTGTATATTTTAAGTTTTGCTAAATTTTAATTAACAATTCGGTATTTCGAATTATTCAAGTCGGATATGTATGGTTTTATTGTCGATTTGAATGGTCCAAAATAGCGGGTCGTTACAGTTGGTATCAGAGCTTTGGATCTAGGCAAAACTTAGCATATATGGTAAATTTATTTACAGAATCACTTTCGCTCGAGTTGAATCTCTTCCTTTCAACTCGATTTCGTTTGAATTTTGGAATGTCCCTCGATTCTGAAATTCATTCTGTCTCTCCCTATTTATATTCGTTTGATTCTGGAGTATCCCATAACTCCACTAAATGATTTGTAAAGGGGGTGAAAACTCCTTTTCAATTGGCATTGAATCACCAAAGATTTCTGTATCCTCGGTTTACGATGCTGCTACATCTTGTTATGCCGAATTCTATATCTCTGGCGATCGAATGTCAAATTGCCTCAGAATTCTACATCGATCTAATTTTGGAATCACGGTTGACCGGTAAAGGTCGCCCACGATTTATAGAAGTATATCCATCTTCTATTTTGTGATTTAATTATCTCATCTTCAATCGAGTCTATCTTCGAATCAGGATTTTATTGATTGGAGTTCCTCTAAATTAAATCGCTGTCTTTGTTTTGAAATCCATTCTTGAATCATCCATTGAAAATCGGGTTTTGTTTGTATTTTTGAAATTGTTTATACCGAAATTTTATTTTGATAACTATGATTTTTTTATATATATAAAAATGGAAATGTTTTCGATAAGGATTATATACCTATATATATAAAGCAAATAAGAAATGTTATTCTATATAAAAAGGTTTTGAAAGGATTTGAAATTTTGAAAAATTATAAGAAATTGATTTATATAAAAATGATTTATAACTGTAGAGTTAAATTTGAAATTTGAGAATTGAATTCCGGTATTTTGAAATTGGTTTTAAGATTTTGGAAAATATAAAAAAATAATACGATTTAAAAGTATTTTTCCGAATAAGAAATGTTTCAAATGAGCTCAAATGAATTCCAATAATTTTGAAGAAATTTCAAAGAAGTTTTCAAGAAAATAGAAGTCCAGAACTCACTTATGTCGCTGGAAAATAATTTTGGTGATGAGTGCACGCATCATCGACATTGATTTTCGAGTTTCAGAATGGGGGAGAGGCCACTTTAATAGCTTCTCTATGCAAGTTTCGGATTTAATAATTGATTTATTGGTTTATTGTTGATTTTCAACTCTTGAATTGAAAATTTGATTTCCCTAACTATTTTGAATGTTCGAACACTTCCAAATCGAGATTAAATTTTCAAAGCTAAGAAATTTTGAAGAGCATAAAATGTTTGATAAAGAATATAAATTTAGTTTGAATAATGGTTTTCAGAAAGGTAAATTGGATATTTCACATATAAATAGATAGTTTAAAAGTTTAAAAAAAAGGGATAATTATAAATTTGGAAACCATTTTGAGTATAATTGATTTTGGGAAAATATTTGGTTTTGAAATTAAATTGGAATTAAAAACCAGTACTTATATGGTGATTTTGGAAATGAATTTATTTGACTTGAATTATTTTAATTTGGAAAATGGGATAATTTTCTAAACCTATTATTTTGGGAACTTTGAAATTTAGATATTTAATTTGGAAAAAAATTGGTGAAATCATATATGAATTTGAAACTGAATTGATATTGAAATGATTTGAAATTTGAGAACCTTATATTATTAAGCACTTGATTTGGGAGTGGTCGAACTTATATAAAATGGATTGTATAAGTATGAAGTTGATTTGAAATCTATTGATTTGAAAGGTACTCAATTTGGAAAGAGATTTTATATAATCGAAGTCTATATAAGTATGATTTGATCTACTATAGATTTTGGAAAGTATTCGATTTGGGAAAAATGGAATCCTATATATATGGACTTTATATAAGTACGATATTTGAAAGTGATTTGAAAAGGTACTATATGATATATATTTTCAAAGTAAAGATATGGAAAGTGCCTTCTGCTTGATATCCGCTTTGTGGCCACATCGTGGATTCATTCTATCGATATTATTCTCTCTGGTTTTTTGTTTTCCGAATGTAATACTCGAGTGTTCCCACCGTGGCGTAACCCATGGTTTTTTTTTCTCTCTCACGACTGCATAGCGCAATTGCCTGGCTAAGTCTGGCCTAGGGGTACGGATTGTTTCCTGGGGAATCCAGGCGTAACCATTGTGTATCATGCAATCTGTGTAGGTCGCGAATAGTAGCGAAACTGCCTGGCTGAGACAGCCTAGGGGTACGGATTGTTTCCTGGGGGACCCAGGCGTAACAATTGTATATCCTGCACTCTACTAGTCATCAAGGCGTAACTCGCAGGGCTGAGAAAGCTTATGGATACGGATTGTTTCCTAGGGGATCCAGGCGTAACCATTGTGTATCCGCGAACCCTGGTCGGACAAAGGTTTTGGTTTGATTGTTTTGTTTGCATTGTACTTTCCATATCTGTTTTAAAGGTTTTTCAAGTATTTTCACTAGGTATTGAAACAAGTCTACTAAGTACTTGAAGAATTCTAGCTTTACGCATGATCAACGCATGGCCAGAGTCTGCAAGAACGAGGATAAACTTGTTGAAATATCGAGTTATAAAAGTATTTTCGAAAGGAAAATCTATTTCGATATAATAGTATTTTATTATAAAGGTATTATTATAAAGGTATTTATTATAAAAGTATTTTTCCCAACAAAGAAATTTTGAATTAATATTTGAAATTTAAATTCTTATGGTTCTAGATTAATTATTCGTGCCCGATACTATTCCTTGCATCTACCTTATCTGCTCAGTTTAGTTATTCACCTTGATTCTGTTTTCCAAATCTACCTTCCTTCCTTGTTGGATATATCCTTTTTAAATATTTCTTATTTGTATACTATATTGTTTAATAGAAAATTTTAGTGTTATAAATATTTTAAAGTTATTAATTTAATAAAGCATGTTTCAATAAAATGATTTTTGATGTATCTATAATGTGGAAAGTATCTTAAGATTTCCAATTGAAGTTTTCAAATGAATACTTCGAGTAAAATTTATATAATTTTAAAATTTAGTGTTTATCTTGTCTTTCAATCTATTTTCTTTCTGGTTGTTTTAATTCTCCCAACTCTTTCCTTTTCGGGGCCGAAAAGTTTTGAGTGGGGGAGAGTGTAACAGCCCAAATTTTAGCTATATTTTATTCTTTATTTATAACTCTGGGGTTTTATTTTTCGAAAAATTGATTGTCTAAATTTAATTATAAATAATCACCCAAAATTTTTATTAGTGTGAAAATTCTAAAATTCTTATTTTGGTTAAAACTTAACATTTTTTTTTGAAGTTATAAATCTTTAAATTTTCAATTTTTAATCTTTTGGTTTAATTTAATATATTCGTAACAACGTTTATTTCACCTTTTGTTCTTTAAAAAAAATTGATTTTATACTTTTAAAAATTTAATATTTTACTTATATACATTTTTGAATATAAATTTCTTAGTAAATGTGTAAACAAATCATATTTTTATATAAGTAATAAATTTCCAAAACTTTGTGTATAAATAAACTGTTTAATTTCGCGTTTAACAGGCGCGTTATTTGATGGAATAAATAATGTATATACACATATAAGAAAACGTATAAAATTTAAATCCGTTATTTTCATTTTTTTGGACAAAAATCACTGCGTCTGTTGTACGCATTCTAATTTTATTCACTTTCCTTTTACTCTCCTGATTTAATAGGAACGTTATTTACAAATTTTATAATCGTTCGCCTTTTTAATTTCTTGCCATTGTTCCCATCAACGCGAGCTTTAAATTTTAAACGCATTCAATATTGTTTAAAAATCTTATTCCAAAATCTAATCTTAGCTGACCGTTTGTTCTGCTTTAATTTCGAAACCCATTTTCTTAAAATTTGTTAAAAATCTAGTAACCATGTATAACAAGAAAAATCAGCGCTCAATCAAAAAAGTGGTCTTTTTTTTTAATTCAATATCTTATTTCTTGCCTATAACTGCTCATTAAAAATCAACGCTAGTTTAATTTCCTTTCCATTTCAAAGCAAGTTGATTTATCGCCGTTCTTTCTTCTCCTTAAATCATGCTACCTCTCTGATCAAACCTATATAACTCACGCAAATATTCATTTCTCAACAAAATTTTATTTTTCTAACATTTCCTTTCCTACGCTCCCTGTTTCCACTTCTTTCTTTATGACCATTCATTATATATATACACTACAGTTGAAAAGTTATAAACGTATAACCTTAGAAACGTTTTGTATTTATCAAAAATTTAAAGCTTACCTTTAATTGTGACTTTTCTCTTTCCTTCCGTTCAAATTTAAACGCGCATCAATCAATTGCTTTAATAAATATTGCAGAATCAATACACAGACGTTATCAATTTCATTTTATGGTGGTACGTTTTTTTACGTTTCCTACCGTTTAAATTTTAAATAATTTTCTTTTATGGGTCAGATGAATCAAGCAACGTGACCGTTGCTATTTATTTCTTTTATTAATTGCTACAATTATTTTCACCAAATCAAGGGTTGACCGTTACAATCACTTTTATTTATTTATTCACTTAAAATTTGGTTACCTATTCATTTTCTTCCGCTATATTTTCCTGAAAACATGCGGTTCATCCCTGTTTATTTTCGCTTTCACTTCTCTTTTCTCTAGATCTGTTCGTTCCCTTTCCCTACTTTTCTATGGAAAAAAAAGAAAACTGAAGCATGCGACTATCACCATTATTTGCATCCGCCACTTCACCTTTCTTCCAAACCTCCTCATCAAATGAAACCCATCACCTCGCCTTCTGGTTGCTTCTATTTGACCATTGAGGTATAAGGCGTGTAAGCACATATATGTTTTGATTTATATTCGTAATTACATGTTTTTTTTTTGTTTTTTTTTTGTTTTTGTTTTTGTTTTGTTAGTTGTGATTTACATACTATTTATATAAGTATTGAATACTATTTTTTCAAAAGTTTATTTTCATAACATGACAGTGTATATCTATGTATAGTTTCTATTTGATCGTCCTCACAGCTTATAAGTCATGTTAATATTTTGAGTTATGTATGCGACATTTTGAAGGGAACATACTATAAAATAAGTATCTTTCATTTTTAATAAGAATATATTTATTTTGAGTTTCATATTGGGTCAGCTTCTATTTGTTGATAACAGGTTTCCTATAATATGGTTATTCGCTAATGTAAGTCATATATTTGTTTTGTTACAGACTATATAAAATACTTTAATATATGTATATTATGTCGTTTGTTACCATATGGGTTTCTATGTGGTACTGACTTATTTAGTTGATGATTGTATATATTTTGTTACAGTATTATATTTATACTATTTTGGATTTAAGATGATTCTGTAAATACTCTATTTTAAAAATTATTTTAATACACATATATAATTTGGAAATTTATATAGGTTGAATATAATATGTTATTGAATGTAAAAATATGGATGGATTTAAATTATATATATAACATTTAATATATATAGAAATAGCTATATATAAAAAAAGTTTTCTTTTAGGTATTCATATTTAAACATTTATTTTATCTGTTTAAGAATATATATATATATATATATATACTAGTTATATAAGTTTAGTATAAAGGTGTTAGTATATTTTTTTTAAGTGTATGTAGATTTAAAAAAAATGTAAGCTTGATTTATTTATTTATTTATTATATGTTTAAAAAACATGTAAATTAAATTTGTGATGTTTGAACGTAGAATATAAATTTCATTTGTCTATATATAGTTATAGGTGGTTATAAAAGTTCGCTTATACCATTTATCTTCATCGTTCCAGTTCTGATCTGATCTGTTTCTTCAATTCGAGCCAATCAGCTTTGATCGTTGAATTCGTGCCGATTTTTCTTTGCTTGGATTTGAAATTTAATTTCAGTGTCTGTATCAGTGTGCGTATCTGTGTTTCCTTCTATATTCTCTAGCCTCGATAGGTGAGCAATCACTCACGATTAACATTTTTTTATTCATTAAATTTGATTTCAATTGAAACGACAATTGAAATATGCTGCTCTAGTTATTTAAATTTGTTATATATGCTATTATCTGAAACTGTTCACCTGCGGGATATGACACCATATCCTGTTGTTTATATTATATTGTTATTGATGATATATGCCTGTTATTTTATTGTATTTTCTGTTATCACTCTGCAAGTTCCCTGTAGTTTAGAAATCACTATGGGTTGAAATGATACATACCCGAACAGACGTTAGAATAGGAGAAAATCGTTATGGGTTGAAATGATAAACCCAAGCGATTTTCATTTAATTGAATTTGGGATTACGGGTTGAAATGATATCCACCCGTATATATTTAGTATACGGATTGAAATGATAAATATCCGTAGCACTTGACTATATGATAGGAAATATATACAGACACCGTTGGTCCATATAAATATTTTGAAAATAATTTCTATAATTTTGGAAAGAAATATATGGTTTAATAAATTTGATTCTTAAGATATTATATAAATGAAAATTGTATATATAGATTTAGTAGTAATATTTGATTTAAATTAGATTGATTTAATACATATAATATGGCTAAGTATTTATGTAAATCTATATTTCAAATAGATTCTCTTGTAATAAATTGAATAATTAAGATTGGGAGATAAATTTGGGTTTATAAAAATGGTTTTTAAATAAGGATTTATTTAATTAAATCGATTTGAAATTTTTGAATGGGAAATTTAAGGGTATGATTTTATAACTGGATTTTTGATTTAAGTGATTTAATGAATATTTCACGTTTAAATAAATTAAAGAAAATATTGAGTCAAATGTAATTTAAGGTTACTTAAATGATATTGAATCTAATAAGGGAGTATTTCAAAACTAAATAATAATGAGGTTAAATCGAGATCTATATGAAACTGTTATATAAACATTTAAATATTAAAGCCTTGAACTATATTGGAATTTAAATGGTTTATGTTGAGATTCGGATCTGTATTTGAAATCAACGTAGTTGAATTTGTTATTTAGCAACCAAATTGAATTAAAAATGAAAATTTAGGTTGAACTAAATTTGAATTTATTATTTAGAAAACTAAATTGAATGAAAATTTAGATGAAACGTTGAATAATTAAAGTTTTGAAATATATGGAAATATAAAGGGGGGTTTGTGATTATAAATCCGAATTTGAGATCGATAAAATTTAAGTGGTTATTTTAGAAATTGAGTTGAATTTAAATTGATAAATTGAGATTGAATTTAATTTGAATGGGAAGGTCGGGTTGGTGTTGGAACGATTTGTTAAGTTGAGGAAATTGAAAATACTTTACTGTATAAATTATTTAATATATATAAATACTATTTTAGGAAAAATAGAGATATTTGAAGTGAAAATGAGATTTGGTTTTGAAGTATAAATTAAGCTGAAATGACCACGATGTTATAGTGTATATTTCTACCTTGTCGAAAGTTCCATGGAACCTTAGAGGATGGTTATCCCAAACATCCTTTAAGTTATTTGTATTTCAATTGATATTTCACTTGAGTTGGATTTATTGACATAAGAATGTTAATTCTGACTCGAGTGTTTTGTGTTTTGCTTTATGCTCGGGTCAGACTGAGTGATACAGCATTTGAGACTCCCCTTTGGAGTTCGGAGCTTCATTTGGAAATCCAACTATCGATTCAGATTCCAGCCTTTCCAGTTGATTGGTTCAGAGAAGTCGTCTGTTGCATTGGAGACTTCATTGCATTTGAACTATTCGGTTGTATTTTTCTAACTCTGATGTATATAGTAGCTTCATGAACTACTATTCTTTATCTATTCCGCTGCATTGTATTACTCTGTGATTTGTGATTGATTTATTTACTGTATATTTTAAGTTTTGCCAAATTTTAATTAACAATTCGATATTTTGAATTATTCAAGTCAGATATGTATGGTTTTATTGTCGATTTGAATGGTCCAAAACAGCGGGTCGTTACATTGTAAATTAATTTAAATCTGTTAATTCTAAAAAATTGGCAGCACTTTTGAAAATTGTAGTCTTTTTTATTGGTAAAGAGAGGCAACCAATCAAAATTAGACTCATGAAGCAGGTTAGGTGAAAAGAACTACGTACTACATGTTTTCACTGTTTCAACACCGTTGGCATCAGGTTCCGCCTCCTCATCTTTGCTTCTGACAAAGTCGGAACCAATGTACATGGTATGAGGGAACTGGTATATAGTGAGTTGGATGTAAGCGAAAGGTATGGAGTTGAAATCAAGGGTTCCGATGGGGTTGAGGCATTATTTTGTTTTTAAATTTAAAATACGCCCGCTTGCTTTCGACTTAATTAGCTTTCGACTAGGTCAAATGATTTAAAAGAAATGGTTTCGATTGGGTTGTGCCTCCATTTTTAAATAATTATTTTTGACTAAGTCGAAACCTTTTTCTGCTGCTTTTTACCTTTCGACCCAGATGGTTTGGAAAGGGTTGCTTTGTTTTTAAAATATATACGCTTCTCCAATGCTTTCAAATGGATGGTTTTGACACCATCACTTTCTTTACTCGGGAAATGGTTTTTGAAATAGAAGTTTTCGGCTTAAATCTTTTAAAGACCCTTTTTCTATAAGTAAAGTAAAACCCAAATGGTTTCGGAAGAGATAGTTCTAAAACGTTTCATAACAGAAGCTTTCGACTTTAATGGGTTTCTGATCCTTTTGCTCTACTTGAAGGCATAATCCAAATGGTTTCGACCAAGATGATTTTTAAAGGTATGAAAGGGATGAAATTTTGAATGGTTTTGAAAGGTTTTCATATGTTTTAAATTGAACCCAAATTGCTTTTGAAAGGATTAAGTTTTGGCTGTTTTGAAAGGTTTTAATGAATGGTTTCGAAAGGGGTGGTTTCCCAGGGTTTCGGAAGGATTGAAAGGAAGGATTTTTCCTATGTATTCAAAAGGAAATATTTAGAAGGTTTTAAAGGAGGATTCTTGTTATTTTGAAGCATTTGGAGAAAAGAAAGGAAGGGTTTTTCCAATGTTTTCGAAAGGCTTTTAATGGATTTGGGAGGGTCACTTTCAATGGTTTCAAAGGGGTACCTTCGAGGGTTTCGATAGTTTTGTTTAATGGTTTTAAACAAAGGTTTAGAATATATTAAATAAGCAATTTAGCCTAAGGATTTTAAAATTAAATTGTTTTTAAACTTGTTTTGAAAGGATGACTAATCCTTATTAAAATCCACTAACATTTTTGGGGTAAAGTTTATATATATATATATATATATCATGGAAAAATACCTTAGAGTAAAGCTAAGAATATATTTTTCCTTGTATAAGTATGATTTAAAAGGTTAAATTATTTTGAAATAGTTTTCAAGGAAAAAGATGAAGGGTAGTTAACCCTAAGAAAATGATTCGGACAATCAGTCCATTTTGATCCGGACAGTTAGTCCAGATTACGGGCAGTCAGCCCAGTTATATGGACAAATAGTTCATTTGTTAGCATAATGGACCTTGTTATTATGTTGTGGACAGTTAGTCCACTTATTACTTGTTTAATGCATAGATAGTCCATTCATTAGCATAAATGATATTGCTATTTTGATATAATCAGTTTGATTAACCAGTTTGGTTGCAGGAAAGGATTTGCAAAATATATGTTTTAAAGAGGATATTAGTGATGTGAAACCCGTTCCGCTAAGCGGCATGGTCTCACTTAGTATCAGTAGACCGAGATGTAAGAGAATTATGCATACAAGGCTTTATGTCTGACTCGAAATTCTTGTTTCCCCTTAAACTCTTAGGTGCTCAAAATTGATTTGAGTAGGTAGAGGATTAAAGTTTCCAGGTTTTAGTCTTTTTGCGAATAAAGCTTCCGAAGACGAGCAATTGGTTGACAGATAGCTAATTAGGAGTTATACATTGTTTTGTTTATTTCCACTGTGTATTAAGTAAGATATGACTATATTGCTTTGATCTATCGAGGGGACATTTTCATATGATGCTCTTGGTGTATTTTGTAATGATTATAATTAATCTTTACCTAGGAAATGATACGGGATTATGTAACTTGGGTATGAATTTATTTGGGAACGTAATCAGTAAAATGTTGCTTTTTTGAAAATTTGTGATTTTATTTATATCTAGTACTTCTGATATGGATACAATTATCATTACGGCATATTGTCACTGGAAGTTAATATTATAGATGACTACAACATCCGGGGCACTTAGCTTTTGGCCTCCAGATATGGGGTGTTACAAAAGCACTAAACTGTTTGTACCATAGTGTGGCCCAAACACCCAAAAGATTATAGTAGAGAAGAACAATAAAGAACATTAAATGAAAATGAAGAAATGATGATATACACAAAGTTTATATTAGTTTGGCCAACTGATGCCTACGTCCACTTAGCTTTTCAATTGATTACACTAAAGCTTACAACTTCTGTTCTTATGGATCGGTATGGATACTCAGGACTACGAGGAAATTACTAGTAAACAACTCAAACAAATCACTTTAAATGGCTCCTTACCCTTTATTTATAGCTGTAGGTCACCGAAAATTGCTCCACCATGATTGCAGCCACTTTCCCCATGTCTAACAATAGTTGAGCATGAAAGATTATGGCTATGTCAGTATTTAATATGGATTGGTACCGATCCATCGGCAAGGATCAACGCCGATCCATAAGATTGACTTATGGATCTATTCCATTGCCTTATGTAGATGCAACTTATTTTTAGCTTCATGTCTTGTCTTGGTTGGTCTGCTAGAAGTTTGTTTCTATTTGATTACTTGGATCGATGGTGGAATGGAGTCCCTGACCTTATGTGCTCGAGACATTCGATACAAAAACACATGCGATCGATCCTATGAAGCTTGAAATAGGTAGCTAACAACAATACTTGTAAGTCAAGGGAATTTGTGGTATTTTGGGTGAGATTTTATGGATCGATACCGTTCTATAGGGATGGATCAGATCCGTCACTTAGATGGATTAAAGCTTGTTGAACTCCAAGGTGGCCTTACACTTGCCTTGTGGTCTTGATCTCCCTTGGCTTTTAGGCTTATCGGTTATCTCTCTGGCCTCTTGGCTCGAAAACTTTCAAGTCCGACCCATCATATTTGTCCAAACAATGTCTGGCCAAAAGGCTGGATAACATGTAGTCCTATGGTGGAAATAGTGAGAAAACCTATTGGGAATAGCTGTAGTAGTTATTAACCAATCGTTAATTATATTTAGATTTGATTAGTTGTGCAACTCTAAGTATGAGCCTGCACAAGTAATTAGTGACACTTGTAGGAAACCTTAGGTCAGTATCACTAAGTCAAATGCATGTGATCAACAATATGAATGATGTATTCATCATCGGACTTCTGTCTTACCCACCTTTTTCCTTTCTTTTTCCTCACCGTAGAAGGATAGGGCGGTAGGTGATATGTCAACGATAGTACTTAGAGAGGTGAGCTTTGCATTAGAGTAGCTTACTATTTCATATTATTGTCCATGTACCATTTATCATATCTAGTATTTTATCAGACTATTTGATGTATTTTCGTATACTGTGGATTTGACTATATACTGTTTTGAGACTGTTTTTAGATATTTTTCGAGATGACTGTTTTTCAGCATTTTTTTTTTTTGCCTTTCCCTGTAAGTTCTAAAAGTGTAGTGTATCTTACATTTTATCCTTATATCTTTAATCTTTGAAATGTTTAAAAAAAACTCCAACAGCTTGTACTTCTTGGCATCGACATGATTTTGAAGGTCACTCTAGATTTTGGATTGATGTTCGGGAGGTATGGGTTGCCACAGTTGGTATCGGAGTGAGGTTTGAAATTCTCTAAGGATTAGTGGCATATTAAGAGAATGTACATGAAAAGTTTTTCAGAAAGAAGAAGTTTTTTTCGATTTTTTCCTAGCTTTCTAAAAGATTTTTAAAATGGATTTCCAAATGTGTACATATATATAAAAGCTTTTTCAAAAATTTAATATATATATATATATAAATGTAATGCAAAAAACTCTTCCCATTATTCCTGCCAATGCTATCTATGAAATAGTTGCTAATAAATTCCTAAAATCACAGATAGAAATGATGAGTGATCTGGTTGACTTTGGCAATGTAGTTGAGATTTCAAGTATGAACATCCTGATTTGGTTCCTCCAGTATCTACAAGAAAAAGAATAAGCTGAGCTTAACTGTAATAAAGGACCCGCAAAGCGAGAGCAATATGTAGTGCCTCCCCACCCACCTATCGCTGATTTTGCTAAGCTTTATAAGGACTTTGCGAGTCTAGGAGGGAAGTCGTATGTGGTGACTGAGTCATATGTATATGGGAATTCATATTTGTTAGAAGATATTTCGATTGACAGGTCTTAGAACTGATGTTAGGAGGTAGTTTTCCACTTTACACTTATAAGGGAAGGCTCTAAATTGGTGGGATGTGGTTGTTGGTGAGGCTGATGAGGGAGAGATTGTTTAGGCGGAGTTTGTGAGACGTTTTGAGATGAATTTCTATCCAGAGCTAAAGAGGGATCATAGTTGGAGAAGTTCATTCATCTACAACAAGGAGAGATGATGATGAAAAAGTATGTCTACCAGTTCAATGAGTTGGTTAGGTTTGGAATAGAGCTGATCAATACCCTTGATAAGAAAGCTCTAAAGTTTGCAAAGGGACTGAATCAATCTCTTAAGGAATTATCCCTTGGTCATACTCCCATGAGTGCGACTTTTAAGGGATTGGTAGAGATAGCTTTGTTGAAAGTAGTTTTCAAGGAGGAAGTGAAGGGTAAGTCTAAGAAGACTTGTGGATGAGTTACACTTAGACACTAACATAATTACCTGTTCGGGTGCACCTCTAGTTGTAGACAAGGGGAAGATGGTCATAACCGAAGGTGTGTTACCTTTATTTGATTTACCCGTTTGTATCATATTTGGCACGGAAGCATCACACTCTTTTATCATGTGTGGACTTGTGGATGAGTTACACTTAGATACTAACATAATTACAGACCCTACATTTTTAGCAAACCCTGAAGGAGGTTTGGCTTATTTATCTATGATATGTAAGGGTTTAAAACTGTTTATTTTGGGGGTTGAGTTCGATTGTAAAGCTTTAATCTTAGGATTTTTCGAGTTTTGTTAGATTTTGGACATGGATTAGATGATGATGTATAGGAAAATCCTAGATTGTGATAGGAAGGTTGTTAGGTTGGGTACCTATAGTGGATGCAATCTAGAGGTTTATTGCGATCCCAATAGTTTGTTATGTTGAGATACCTATATTCATTAGACCTATCACGTGATGAATTAGATTCAGTGCTAGAAGTTAAAGACTATCCAGATGTCGTTTCCGAGGTTACTGGTTTACCACTCTAAAGAGAGATCGAGTTCTAGATCTATCTTGTGGAGAATGCCAAACCTGTTGCGTTACCTTTGAGGCATATGGCTTCGAAGGAGAGACCCTAGTTGAATAAGCAAGTAAACAAGCTATTGGAGATGGGCTCTAATAGGAGGAGTATTTCAGAATAAGGAGCACCAATTGTCTTTGCAACAAGGGCAGATGGTTCTCTTAGGCTTTACATCGATTATCATAAGCTGAATATGCTAATAAAGAAGAATCGTTACATGTTGCCCTACATAGGCATTCTCTTTGATCGATTGGTTGGAGCAATGGTGTTCTCACAACTTGACTTGGCTATCAGATTCCACCAGTTGCATGTAACTAAAGATAGTATTCAGAAGACTTCTTTACATTCACCCGATGGATTGTATAAGTGGTTAGTTATGCCGTTCGGACTGACCAATTCCCCCATTACTTTGTTGATTTAACGAGTCGAGTTTTTAGAGGGTTGCTTAATAGGTTCATAGTGGAATTTGTGGATGACATACTAGTTTATTTGAAAAGCAAGGAGGAGCACACATTGCATTTAGAAGAATTTCTCAATACAGAGCATAAGTTGAAGGTGAAGTTTTCTAAATGTAGCTTTTAGCATAAGGTGGTACGGTTTTTAGGACACGTTTTCTATGATGGTGGCATAACAGTCGATCCTAGTAAAGTTGTTGTAGTACATGATTGGCATGTAGTGAAAAAGGCCATGAAAGCATGGAGTTTCTTTGTTTTGGCAGGCTCCTATCAAAGGTTCATTAAGGACTTTGCTAAAGTCTCTGCCGCTCTAATCGACCTTACCAAGAAAAATGTGATTTTCTCATGGGGCATAAAGTGTGAGGATGCTTTTGTTAAGCTAAATGAGGCACTGACTAGTGCACCTGTTCTAGTATTACCCAATGGCACAAAGGCATTCACAGTATCTAGTGATGCTTGTGGTATGGAGTTGGGTGTAGTGTTGATGCAGGAAGGGAGGTGGAGAGCTATGCTAGTCGACAGTTGAAGGTCTATGACAGAAACTATCCCACCCATGCTGGCAGCCATTAGTTTTGCCTTAAAGTCATGGATAAGCTATCTATTGGGAGAGTGGTTTAAGAAATACACGAATCATAAGTCTCCGAGTATTTATTATCCTAGAAAGATTTGAACTTAAGGAAATAGAGGTAGATGGAGTTTTTAGCATCACATGACTTTAGTATCTCATATAATCTGGGTAATGTCAATGTTGTAGTTGATGCCTTGAGTAGGTAGAATGCGCTACTTAGTCCTTTGTTCTTAGAGTGGAAGCATTTAGAGTTCATTCCTATGTTCAATTCCAACCTTCGTCAGTTATCACTTTGGGATTGTTAACAGCTTTGGATATGCAACCTACACTTATGGACTGCATTGGGGAGATCTTGGTTATTTTCGAGAGCATTTATAGAGGAAAGTAGTCAAGTCATTTGAGGCGTTACGCCATTGACTTGAATGGATGGTTATAAAGAGATGGTAGGTTATATGTTCCTCTCGTTATGGATTTGACTGACATGATACTAGCCAAATCTCATCGTTCTAGGATGAATATTCATCCTAACGGAGATAAAATGTTTCATGATATGAAAAGAGTCTTCTATTGACTGGTATGAAGAAGCATATGGTAGAGTATATGGCCTGATGTATAACTTGCTAGAGGGTTAAGCCGGAGCAGAAGAAGCTGGGAGGATTGCTGCAACTGTTAGATATTCCTCAATGGAAGCAGGAGAGTATTTTTATGTACTTCATCGATGGACTATCTAGGAATATTTGGGTCATAGTGGAACGATGACAAAATATGCTTATTTTATTTTGATTAGGAGTAGCAGGACTAATGTTTCCTTGGTGTCATTATACATGAGAGAGATCATAATATTACACAGAGTTCCTTCTAGCATAGTTAGCGACAAAGATCTGCTTTCACCAATGAGTTTTGGAGGAATCTACGGGAGGTTTTAGGCACTAAGTTGAGCTTGAGTACGACTTATCTCCTATAGAAGAATGGACAATTAGAGAGGTTGAACGGGTATAGGAGGACTTACTTCAGATGTGTATATTAGATTTTGGAAACTCGAGGGAGGATCCCTTGCCATCAGTGGAGTTTACTTATGATAATAGTTATCAGGTGAGTATTGAGATGCACCATTGGAGGAGTTATACTAGAGGCCTTGTAGATCATTATCATGTTAGTGGGATACAACAGAGAGATTATCCTTGGATTGGATATGGTGATGGATTGATGGAGGCATCATAGAAGGTAGACCTGATCCGTAGGAGGACCCAAACCGCATAGGCTAGGCAGAAGTCTTATGCTAATAGGAGATAGGAGATGCATGGAGTTAGATTTAGTAGTGGAGGACATGGCTTTTATGAAGGTCTCACTGCCTAAGCGTGTTTTGGAATTTGGTAGTTTGGGAAAGCTAGCACCAAGGTCCATAAGGCCTTTTCAAATTACTGGTAGAGTTGGAAAGTTAGCTTATAGGGTGAAGCTTTCTAAGAAGTTAGCAGAAGTACATGGAAATTTCCATGTGTTGCACTTGCCAAAGTGCCTACATGACACAACCATTATAGTCAAGACGAGTTAGATAGAGGAAGTGGAAGTAGAGAGGAAGTCCATTGATTATCGTGCACCCACTTGTATTCTTGAGCATGGTACAAAGTGACTTCGTAACAAGGTTATCAAGTTGTTAAGGTTCAATGGGGATATGACCCATCGGAGAGTACATGGGAGCCTGAGGAGAAGATTCAATCTGCCCACCCACAACTCTTTTCGGGTATGTTTCCTTTTTAGTTGAATAAGTATAGACTATTATGTGTTAGGTTCTAGCTTAATATACCCTATAGGTAGGGACTATTGGATGTTAGGAATGATTGTGAATGTGTCAATAGGATATGTTTTGGATTATGCATGCTAATGGATATATTTGTTTGTTCTTTCCAAATATAGGCAAATGTATTCCTGAGTTAGCATACAGACACCATCACTTGTTTTATTTTATTGAGTTATATAGATATGATTTGTTGCATATGATTGAATGGTTGTGCATAGATGTAGAATTGCCAGTATATATGTACATAGGATGTTGCATATAATTAGATACATGGCATAAGCACATGCGTTTTAGGAGGTCAAACAGATCAGGAGACCACCTAATTTTGCATTAATATAGGTTCATATGCATTCCATGCCTACATGTGCATATTGCATTAGAAATTTTAATATGGACAATGATTGCTAGTGGATAATTGATGAGCAGATGGTTATGGTTATTGATTTTTTTACACATGAGTTACATTTTTCCATCCTTGGAGATTTCGGGGCTGAAATTCCTTTAATGGGGGAGAATGTAACACCTTGAAAATTTAAGCAAAAACTTAATAAAAAACTTAATTTAAATATAATAAGGGTAAAAATGGAATTTTCAAAAATGTTCAAATTTGGCTACAAAACTTACATTGTTGTGTTTGTAGCGATTTTTTGGATGATTTTCATATATAAATTCTTGAAATCGGAGCTAGTATGAAGAAGTTATAAACATTTGAAAGTTGGAAAGAAAAATTATTTAAATAAAAAATTAAGGAAACAAATATTTTAAAAATAAAAAGCTCCACTGGTCGATGGATAGATTGGGACTTGTCAACCACTAGCAGTCGACTACCCTCACCATAGTGATCGACCACTAGCGGTTGACTGCCCCTAACTATAGCGGTCGACCGATCGACGATATACAGCTAGGGTTTGCTTATGCAAATGTCCCAGGTTTGATCTTATATTTTTATTAATAATGGAGATTAGATCATATATTTTAAACGGTCCAGATTAGTTTGCACCCTTATAAATACCATCCTAATGTAAACCATAATTCACAAATTATAACCTGTATGTCCAAACTATGTTCCTCTAAAAACTAATATCCTCTTTCCCTCAAATAACAAATTTCTTCAAAATAAATTAAAATTAAATTAAATATTGAAGAAAGTTAAATAAGCGAAGATCAAAGCAAACGGGTGAGATTACTGAAGTAATTCAATAGGAACGGATTGGATCTAAGGTGAGTGGGTTCATTGTTAATTAGTTGATTTACATACAATTAATTTTAGTATACCCTATTTGGTCTAGGATATTAGAAATTGAATTAAAAATATTGTTTAATAGAATTGGAAATTTAATAGTATTTGTTTACATGATTCCTCTTTTCTAATCTGGATCTGACTAATGGTAACCTATAAATTAAGGAACAGATAAATATGAGCATACCCCAATTTTGTCAATTTGATAAGTATTGATGTAACTTGTGAATGTTGATAATAAACCTAGGTTAAACTGATTACTGCAAATTGAAATTAAATATGGAGTCTTGATAATTACAAATTATAGACTCACAAGTTGTTAACTGAAATTTAGGTTATAAGTTTATTGTAATCTGGGAACAATAATAGCTAACAACAAAAAACAAACGACAATCCACAATTAAAAGAATTAAACGACGACCGATTGATCGACCGCTCACTAAAGTCGGTCGACGCCACACGATCAACCGCTCCAAAAGCAACGGTGGCCTGTTAGCATTTTTGAGCGTAGTATGAACCTCAGCCTAAGGTCCAAGTTAGAAATAAAATAGTGGTGTGTATATTATATATATATATATATATATATATATATATATATATATGGATTTTATTATAAGCAGGGTAGCTAGTTCCCTATGTGGCAACCATAAGACATTATAGGATTATATACATGTTATTTATCCAGCAGAATTCGATGTTCAACCAAGGCGATTCTATTGCAAATTGCACTAATAGGAGGTTCTATGATAGACGTGAAACATTAATGATGATGCTTGATGGAGTGTATGACCTAGCACCAACGAGGTTTCCTTAGTTTTCATGGTGACACGACGTGATGTTGTGTTGTTGATGGATCCTGGCATGATGCAATAAGAGGTGTTATATTACCATTAAAGGTGGACATGGGTGCAGCGACGATGAGACACTTCGATGAGTCTGCATCGCGTGCTCCCCCTTAAAGCATAACTAGGATATGTGTAGTTGTAGTCCTGGGAAATGTAGCCCATGTTGAAAATTTTAGGGAAACCTATGTTGGACTAGTTATGTGTAGTCATAGTTGTGGGAAATGTAGTCCCGTTATAGAAATTTTGGAGAAACCTATGTTGGATTAGTTAATGTACTCATGGTTGTAGGAAATGTAGTCCCATGGTGAAAATTGTAGGAAAAACTATGTGGAATAGTTCTAGTAGCTATTAGCCTATCGTTAGTTGTCTTGAGATTTGATTAGTTGTTCAACCTTAAATATGATCCTACACAAATCATTAGTGTATGTGTGTATTGAGCTAAAACCCTTAAATAAAGGAACAAGTAATTCACAGACACTTTTAGGACACCCTAGGTCAACAGAGTATAACTAAAGTCAATTGCATAAGATCACCATATATTAATGATGCACTCATTCACTAGACTTTTGTCTTACCTGCCCATTTTCCTTCCTTTTTCCCTACCATAGTAGGACAGGGTAGATGATGATAGGTATAACGATAGTACTTGGAGAGGCGAGCTTAGCATTAGAGTTGCCTTTTGTTTCCTGTTACTCTCCATGTACTGTTTATCGTATCTAGTATTTTATCGGACATTTGATGTATTTTTGTATACTGCAGATTTGACTATGTACTGTTTTGAGACCGTGTTTCGAATATTTTCTGACATGACTATTTTTCATCATTTATATTTTTCTACCATCCACTGTGATGTTTGAAAGTGTAGTTCATCTTAGATTTTATCCTTTTACCTTTAGTCTCTGAAATGTTTTAAAACCTTGATAGCTCATACTTCTTAGCAACCACACGAGTCCGAAAGTAACTCTAGACTTTGGATTAGTGTGTCAGGAGACGTGGGTTGTCACACAACCCAAAAGGCAGTATGCTAAAGTGAATCAGGCCAAATCGTATGGAGAGAGATCTAGGAAGCCATCGAGGGGGTTGTGATAAATACAATTTTAGGAGGTCTGCATCCCATGGAAAAGAGTTTGGATGAAATAGAGTGCTATGATAGCTCACTGAAATACATTCCACAAGGGATAGTTATGACAAAAAGAAAGATTCTCCTGTTAAGCACAAAGAACTATTAATTATTGTATTGTATTTTATAAAGAGACGTTGATGGGTTAAAGCACCAACAATTGACTCGATAGTAATTACGACTGTTATTAGGCCGAAAATAGTGCATCGAGTCCTTTTTGATTGTGGGAGCTCGGTGAATATTTTTTTCAAAAAACCTATAACAAGATATGCGTAGATGGGAAGGATCTGAAACCATGTAAGTTCTGCATCTAGGGATTTATTGAAGATGCCAAAGAGCTAGTGGGGTGCATTGAATTGCCAACGGAGTTAGGACAAGGAGACTGCAAGGTTCTGTGGGTATAGATGTTCATTGTGGTTAATGGACTTTCAATCTATAATGCTTTCTCAGGCCGACCGACACTTGCCAGTTTTTGAGTTACACTTGTTCTATGGTGTATGAAGATGAAGTTTCCTATTGGGAAATAAGTAGGGGCACTACAAGGTGACTAGAGCACATGCCGATAGTGTGATTTTTCTAAGCGTAAGGAAGCAAAGGGATGAGAGAAGGGGAAGAATGTAGAGGAGCCTCTTTATAATAAATCCTTAGAGGCACAGCAACTACCATCCAAGCCCTAGATCACGTCCAATGGTAAATTATAGACCTACGAAAAGAGTTAGAGGAAGAAATGGCAGCCTTGATAGAGATGATGATAGGTATTCTGATTGGTGATGACCACCCCATGAGTTTCTCAAGATCAGGTATCAACTCGACCTGAGGCTGAAGAAGAAGTTGATAGGGTTTCTTTAAGAAAATATAAATGTGCTTCCTTAGACTCATTCTGATACATGTGGATCTCTTTGGAGAGAGCGTGTCACGCATTGAATGTGAACCTAAGTTAACTTCCTACGAAGAAAATAGGTGCATTATGGAACCGGAGCGATCTTGTGCATTAAAGGGAGAAGTGAATGAATTAAAGGGAAATGACTTTAACCATGGTGCATTTTACTTAAAATGGGTATTGTTAATTCCAAAAAATGGCACAAACACCAAAAAAATTAAATAGAGAGTAAAAATGTTGAAATACAAATGAAAAATGAGTAAAAAGAAGACAACAAACGTTTGTGTGGGTTGACCAAGTATTGCCTACGTCCACTTGAGCTTTCCGTAGCTTTTATTGTTATTTTGCAAGTACAGCTCTTATGGATTGGTCAGGATCCATTGGTGATTACAAGGAACTATGTACAAGTTGCAAGGAAGTAAAAAGATCCTCCAAAATGAGCCCAAGAATCCTATTTATAGCTCTAGGTCATTGGGAAATGCTCCATCACATCTTCCACCACGATCTCCATATTACTATAGCGGTTAATCTCGAATAAACATGGCCATGTCAGCAATCTAGATGGATCGGTACAATAAGATGGACCAGTTTTGATACTTTATGATATGGAGACTTGCTATTTGCTTCGTGGTTTCCATTTTGTTTGAGTTGTTATGAGCTTGTTTCTAGGCCAATAAGATGGATCGGTGAAGGAATGGAGTTGTTGATTTCAAGTGTCGGGGAGATCGATGGAGAGTCGCATGCGATCAATGCAATAGAACTTGAAATAGGTTTCTAGCATCTAGACTTGTGAATAGGAGGAAGTTAGGGAAGTATTGATGAAGCTTTAAGGATCGGTACTGATCCATAGGAATGGATTAGTCGGTACCAATTAATCAGTTGGATGGATTTGCTTTGGGATTTTTGTGAGATGGTCTTGCTTCCATCAGGTCACTCTGACTGGACTTGTTTCTAGATCTACGGCTATCTCTACGAGCTTCCTACCTCGATAGCTTTCAAGTTCATCTTATCCAGTCCATTCAAATATTGCCTAGTCAAAAGGCAAGATAACCCTTACCCCAAAAGCATATCCTATTTGAAACATAGTGTGCTTGGAATTGAGATAAGTCAGAATTGCCACATCGAACACCACTCCGTGCTTCGAATAGTTGTTATCCTTCCTTCGAACCTTTTCGGTGAAGTGGTGTGTCTCTCACTATTTGTTGCAATGCTTTATCAGCATTTGGAAATATAACAATGGAGTGTGCTCTCGTGATCTTTTATTCAGAGTTAGTAATTTTGAACTGGTTCCTTTTCAAAAAAATTTAGGTTTGAATATGATGTCTTTGATTCCTACTGTTGAGGGTTGAGTATGTACATGTGCACACACATTGATTTTCCATCGTGCTTTGATTTTATGTGCATGCACATCCTTGTGAAGTTCTCATGTATACATGTAAATGCTTTTGCACATGCACATTTTTCATTTGTTATGTAAAATATATTTTATTATATAATATATATATATATATATACGTGTGTAATTTTTTGGATCGTTTTATACCGATCCATGGGCATGGATTGGTACTAAACCATCCGTTAGGAACCTGCCTTTAGGAATAGGCGAGTCAATCGCCTATTTTCTTTGTTCATGGCTTATGTACTTGATCCGTTAGCACTTTCTTTTTCACTTTTTCTGCTAGTCGATTCCAGGCTCTGATTTGTCATTAAAGTACTTGCCAAAGCCCGACTTTCGATCACCACTTGATCTTTGAACTCCCAAAAAACCACTGTCGTCCCTCTCTCACTTGCACCCTACCTCACACCATTGGCTGCCTTGACCACTTGGTATGAACCATCTTCAGCACCTCAAAGCACAACCAAAATCGAATTCGTTTTCTATGACGTGAAGCCATAGGTAGGTGGCAGAGTTGGGAAAGGACGCTGGTGAACTCCACTTTAATGGCCGTGCCATGGATCCGAAAAAAAGGTGGAAAGCTCGGCTAAAATCCATCCAATTGGATAGATACCGATCCAAATCTTGGTGGATTTTGGGCCTTAAACCAATTTTAGGACCATGCACTGCTGAACGATATTCATTATTTTTCCACAAACTATCTCTTGACTTCTATGATACATTGAATGCATAGGCAATGATGTAATGCCCGTTGGGACGGTCAACGATGGTGGTCACTTTGGATAGCATTCAAATTTTCAAATGAACTACTGCACAACGTTGGACAATGAAACTACATGACACTGCAAAATATTGTATTTTATACCACATTGGGCTTTCACTATAACACAGATTAGTCTTTTAATCTATCTGATATAACTTGTATGTTGAGCTTTGATAGATATGAGTCATAGACGTTCTACGCGTCTTTCCACTCAAGCTACAAGCTCATCAATTTCTAGATACATTGAATTAGATATTGAGTCAAGCTTGACTATGGTTTCATCTACATGACAAACTTCTGTGCAGCTTATACCTCAGCCTGAGAATCCATAAGTAGAGAAACTTGCTCTAAAAGGTCTAATAGAGCCTAAAGAAAGACCAAAAGTCAAGGCTACTCCAGATACACCTACGATGTTGTTATATTAGATGATCTAGCAGATTCCATTTCATTAACAATTAAGGAGGGATCATTAAGAAGGTTTGTGAGAGACATGGTATCTCATTTGACGATGTGCTAGTCCCTTCACCCTACTAAAGGGCACATCATCCCCTAGATGGGTATACAACTAGCAACAAACACACATGCTTGGCAAGATATGTCCCACCATTTAACCAGTTTATCCGATGATTCCTGCACTTTATGAGGCTGGCTCCATCTCAGCTCCATCCAAACAGCTATGCATTCCTTCATAGCTTGTTTATCATTTTCGCTCGCCGTTTCAACCGAGTTTCAAGTAACAAAGAAATTCAATACCTATACAACTTCAAGCATCGCAAGGGAAATCTTCCCTCCACTTCTTAGAGACATCCATGGGTTGCTGAATTATGATTGACACTTGGAATAAACTGTGCAATCTAAAAGATGTATTCTTTTTTTCACTATTCTCCCGGGTTTGCACAGTGATGGTTGTCTACAAATAAGTTCCATTCTCATCCTTTTCTTATAGGTCCATATTCATAATTCTATTTTGACTGAATGTCTTTTCCATTCCTTGTAGATGTACCGTACAGGCCAAATAATGTAGCTTTGGTGGAGACTCTTCGACAACTTCATGAAATTTCGAAGCCAAAGAGAGGGGCTAAGGCACTGCTTAGCGATGAGAACATTCGGGGCTATAATTCGTTGGACCCAGATCATGCCATTGGCCATGTTCCAAGCCCCATCGATAGTGATTAGGACAATTCTTTGTTTGGAGTTGATGGGGAGCATTCACTAGTGCCCCAGTTTAAAGTCCAATGGTAGAGACCGCCGACATACGGGAGCACAACAAAGAAGGTGAAATCAGAGATGAAGGTGAAGAAGGAGGTAATGGAGAAGAGGAGAGCTATATGGGTACTGATGTGTGCCACGATCCATATGTGGATGAGGGTGATGATGAACCATCAACCTCTTCAAAGAAGGAGCCTCATGATCAAAATTGTCTCAAGGCAGACTCCAATTCCGCCTCCACCGGCCATAGATGCGTTTGAAACTCCTGTATAGCTCTCTCAGGATATATATGCTGGTAAAGGGCTAATCCTAGATGATATTCTTCTTATGACCTTGGCAATACGAGCATGATGGATGTTGGGTCTCCCATCCACTCTAAGAAGATGTGCCTTCTAGTTGAGTAGGAGTGATTACCCTTGTCAATAAAATTCTAATCTGTTTGCTATTGGGGGACACTAGGACACTTGCACGCTTTCGCGCACACACTACACTTTTCTTAGCTTGCATCATGTTCTTATTTTGTCAAGGCTGATCCGTCTTTGTTTTATTTATAGGTTCAATGGAACGACGTGGTTTGTATAAGTATCTCGAGGATCAGATGACTTATCAACCTAGACGTAAACCGAGCGCACGTCGCTATGGGACCAGCCATAATTTTCAATTTTAGTTGGCAATCAAACCATGATATAGGAGGTAGAGAGAAGGAATATAGGTCACACAACTCGTCATCAAGGCATCAATCTAGATCCAAGTTGCCCAAATCTAGGGGTTTGGATAGGCAATCCAGCCGTCGTGACGACGTTCCTCGTGTTGGCACCTTTTGTGCTTCCCTTCTCGCCAACCAAAGTGTCGTGTTACACATTGGAACATTTTTATCGATCATCAAAGCCCCTTGCTTCTGATTCCTCTTAACATAGAGCTGGTAAAATGCCTATTGAGGAGCCTATTGAATAGCCTATTGTTGAAATAAAACAACCGGTCTCATCTAACCCTTAAATATATCGCTTCCCAAAAATAAATTTAAAAGGTTGTAGGTTTTCTCCTAATTTAAAGGATATTCCTTTAGGGGTAAAATACCATAGGTGGCGCATGTTGGTTATGTGTATGACTAGTATTTCATTTGGAGGAGGTTGGCTAAGCAGATCTCTGAATATGCTGAGAGCATGGAGACTAAGGCTATGGGATTGACTTACAGCAAATCAGAATGATAATACTAATGAAGAGGTGGTCAAGCTGAAGGAAGAAAATGTGGATGTCGATCAGAAAGTCAAGGATTTAAATGTGATGATCGATCAGGAATGAAAGAACCATTTAGGCCAAGTTGAGTCTGTTCATCACATGAATCATGAGCTGGCTGAAGAAGTGAAGGAGCTGAAGGAACAAATTGAAAAGGAGAAGGTAAGTCTTTCAAAACATGTTGTTTTGGTAGTCAAAGTAATCAGCACTACGGACTAAGGCATTTACACCAACACTTTGTTAAAACGAATAGAATTGAGCATACGTAGGGATTTGCTATAGAACTGGCAAGACCAAGCTACCTCATAGTTCAACAAAAAGAAATTCTTGAAGCTGAGGAATTAAGCGAATAGTCCTCTGAGACAAAAGCTAGCGTGCAAATCGAATTCCCAAAACCACAAACAAAGGATAATCGCGATCGAATCTCATGCACTAGTTTCGGAAGAATGAAGCTGTGCCTGATCGAACTTCAATTACAACTCTACAAGAGCAATTGTGCCTAGTAATTTAACTGTAGTCAATCATCCCAATATGACATGGATAATAAGTGAAGCCTAAGTTGTGAAGGACCCGGCGTTTGGAATAGTGGGAGTACCTCCGCTAGACTAAAGATTGGGTGGCTGAAAAGTCATTTTCAATGACAAAACCTGACATTCAACCTTGTCAGGTATGTTTTACTTTAAATAATATCCTTGTATAATCGTTGCCTAGAATCCAAGGGAAGTCGACGTTTGTTGACCAATCGGATCCTGAGCATTGATTGGGGTAGACGTAGTGTGTTATCTACATGAGAAGAGTCCAGTATCCTGAATACTGCAAAAACAATCTGGTGTAGATAGCTTGCTTACATTTGAAAAACAATCCATATCATCCTTAGAAATTATCTCTTCCACACCTACCCGTTATCAATCAACAATCGATAACGGAGCCGTTGTTCGAAGCGACCGATGAGCTTTTCTTTCCAGGATCACTGGAATACATAAATAGGAGTGATACAATTGAATCATCCACTATATCTGATTTTGGAATAAATTATTGCATTGGGATTCAAAAACATCGACGAAAACTTAACAAAATTCTTGAGAAGAAAAGGCTAAAGAGAAAGAGCAAGACTTCGCTCCAAAACAACGTATAATCGTTCGAGACAAAACATAGATTCACTACTGGTCGAATTAAAACTATATAAGATAACTCCAAATCTACATCATGCACCCACTTACCGGCCTAAATACTTGCGTAAACTACAGAACAAAGATTGCATCGTCAATATCAGGAATTGAAATTCAGATTGAAATCAAAAAACGAACGGCTGTGGGAAATCAGTCAATTGAGAGCATCTTGAGGTGGACCCTGGCGATTCACATTGAAAATTCAACAGTCAAAGCCAAATTTGCATGGTAATCTCGACACGATTAACTAGATTTCACAAAACGAAGACTCAAAAGAAGTTACTTCTAGAGCACGCCTTGTTTTCAATGAAGGCATACTCTAGGGGCAAAATGTTATCCAGATTTTTAACCTATTAGGATCCTAGAGAAAATGGAATGACTAGATGGAGTCAGAAAGGCTCAAAACTCAACCAAAAAGGGATAAAGCAACGACTGTATATGAATAAACCAAGTAACCAGCATTCGTCTAGTACAATCAGCAGCCAAAGCACAACCAGCTAGTAGATCGTCGAAGCAACGTGCAAAGAGACTACGCAAACAACAACGATACAAGATCATGTAAGCATCCCAAACTTCAAACTTCATAATTAGCCTAAGTACTTGGATCGCCAACGATCCATGCAAGATAGTGGATTGCTAAAGCACAAAGGAAGTAAAGGAAACATAGACGATACAAACAGAAAATATACAAAGTGTATGGATCGCTAGCGATCCAAACACCATGGATCGCTAGCGATCCAAACACCATGGATCGCCAATGATCCATGCTGGATAGTGGAGACTTAGCTAGCTAGCACACTGAAGCAATGAAAAGGAGCTAAGCAAGTAGCTCGTGCAAGAGGCATAATCTATGGACCGCTAGCGATCCATGGTTTTGGCTCATGTCGCGAGCTAAGGTCCGTAGCCTCTTCTTATGTCTTCTACAAGTAGTCAGCGAACAAGCCTGGTCTAGAAGCTCTTCGATCTCTATAAATACCATCCTACTTGCAATATAAACCGGATTTTCTACAAACTGGTTGCTAAAGCTCTGTTGGAAACATTCTTCACTCTTACCTCTCTCACAACAATCTCAAAAGGAATTCTATATGATTCTCTAGTGGATTCCAACTCTAGGGATTCAATCTATCTAAGGATAATCAAAGCCTTATAATCAAACAATACTTGTTACAACAATTAGTCTATAATAAAACTATAAAGTGGATGTAGGCTTCGTTAATAGCCAAACCACTATAAAAATTCCTTGTCTTCTTTCTTTTAATGTTATTTTTCTATACCTTTTGTTTGTGTCAAAATTAGGCATAACACTCTTCGGGAGTCGTTGAAGAGATAATAGTCAAGAATGTAAGTTCAAAACAGATATTATCTAATAAAAACTCCAATCAACAGTAAAGTAAATGCGTAGACAAGCGATTTATAGTGGTTCGGCGTGTTGCCTACGTCCACTGTGAAGTGTTTTGATGTTTTATTGATTCTCTTTCAATGACTAAAAGTTGTTGCAGCAATCAACAGCAAGTTACAACTGGAAATTTGAAATCAACAACGAAATTATGATGTAGGATGATGTAGATCTTGATCCGGCAGAGTCTGGTCACTTGAGAGTCCAAAGCCCACTTTTCTGCTGGCTTTGAGGCTCTATTTATAGGCGTAGGCTGCTGATATTTCGCTGAAAACTCGGGAGACCACTTCTGGCACGTGAGGGGGCCCACATGCCCGGTCTTAGCAAGTTTGGGCCCACTTTGGCATCGGTTCGAACTCCATTCGAACCGATCAAGAATTCATCCAATCGAGGTGAAATTTGGTGTGGGCATTCTTCAACATGTATTCAAGCTTCTGTGAAAATTTCGTGGCATTTGGATCGGTAGATTGGGATATATGATGGATTCGAAATAGGGTTCACTGCGTGGCTGTTTGGTTTGAAACCATCCATTTGAACCGATGGTTTTGAACCGATGGTGGCGCGCGCCTTCGTGGTGACGTGGAGCGCAAACTTCGAATCGATCCGGTCTTTACGCCGAGTTGACCGCTTCGACTCCATATATCTCGCTGTATTCGAACCGAACAAAGACACGTCATCATGGTTAGTTGACCCAGTGGGTTCGAACGAAGCTTCACAGGTGGGTTCGAACAAGGCTTCTGTGATGGGTTCGAACAAGGCTTCTGTGATGGGTTCGAACAACCGAAGCTTAGTGGATTCGAACAAAGATTCTTTGGATGGGTTCGAATGACGCTCTGTCAATGGATTCGAAGGTGATGGAGTCGAACCCGAGGCACGTTACGGGTTCGAAGTAGATGGATTCGAAGGTGATCGGTTCGAACCATTGATCAGCCATCGGTTCGAAACTTTGTTTTTCCCCTCCAAATTGAATTGATCATAACTTGAGCATATGAACTCTGATTGACTTGAAATTTGAGATGCTGACTTCTACGGTCTTTCTTGTCGAGTCCTATCAATTGTAGAGCAATCTGGACTCGGAAAAAATTCAGCGATATCCATAGCAAAACGAAGCACGACCAATCTCTGATACGAACTATTCTCCGTTTTTTGATCGATCTTTTGGTATCGTGGCTTTGCCAAAAAACGGGATAACATTTTTCCCCCCAAAGTACGTCTTGTGGGAACGTGACGTGCTTTGAATAGCCACAACTTCTCTCTGAACAATCATTGCTCTCTTTTTGTTGAGACTCGTACTATGTGTTGCTGCAACCTTGCGTTGATATGATTGATTGCTGTATAATAGCGCTTAGCCGTTGGCTGTTGCATTTGTAACAAGATAAGTGTTTGATCCCTGCAAATGCTTAAAATCGAATGTTAGTTCGATATATATGCATATATGCTAGTTTGATCTTTGTTAACGTCGTGCGTCTACAAGTCGTTGTTAGTTTTGTTTGCTATTGAATTTCGTATCGATCCTCTCCTGAACCGATTTTGAAATTTAAGTTGAGACAACGCTCGATGGTTGTTTTGAAAAGCCCCTTCGTATCGATCCTCTCCTGAACCGATGTAGAAGGTTGAAGGAAACGACTCTGCGTTGCGTGAATGTAATATTTCGAACCGATGGATTGGAGTATTGATGGGTTCGAAACCTACATTCGTATGGATGGAGTATACTCGTGTTGCGATGGGTTTGAAACTGACATTCGAACCGATGTGAAAGGATGGATTCGAACTAGTAGTTCGTTTCGGTAGGTTGGAAATGGAGTCGCGATCAGGGGCTTCGAAATGATGTGCCCACTGTGCGTTCCGCATCGATGCAACTTGTTGTCCTGCTGCGTACTTCGTATCGATGAAGTATGATGTTAACTCCGAATCCACAAGGCATTAGTTGAATGGTTTCGAATGGATGGTTTCGAAACGATCCACGTTCTCACTGGTTGCAACCGGTCAAGTCTACCGGAAGAGGAATCGTCTCGGTCAAAATCCAAACTCCATATAAATAGCAGTGGGCCTGCCACTTTTTCACTTTTCACTTTTTGCTCTCGCCTTGATTTTTCTATGCTTCGCATCGTCTCGAAGCTCCAAAGGAGAAAACACCGTGTCGCGTTATCGAACCAATCCAGATCCAAGACCTTAACTCCTCGAATCCATCACTTAAACTAGGTAATTAGCCTCGAATCCAAACGGCAAAGTTACTTCGAACCTATCTCATCTTCATCGATTGCTCACTTCAGTGATTGGCAAAACCAGATCTGGTTTGGGAGGGCTTCGAACCGATGCGTGGATTCGAGTTCGAATCGATGATGGCGGCATCATTTTTCTTGGATTTCGTATCGATCTCTTGGATGACCTTATGGGGGTGATGCAGTTCACACCGTTTGATGGATTCGATGGGTTCATTCGAACCGATGGATTTGAAACCATCGGCTATCGGTTCAAAGTTCGCAACTTTATATCGATTACGAAGAGGATCGATTCGAACGATATCGATGTTAAGTTGGGGGTTTTTGATCGGTACGAACTAGCCAAACAAGGATCGATTCGAAGTCATCCATTTTTGATCGATTCGAACTCGACACCTGATCATCGTTTCGAAGCGCGCTTTCCAGTCATCTATTCGAAGTGATGTTAGGTTGGTTTCGAACGAGGTCCCTGTGATCGGTTCGAACCCTCTATGATGGATTCCAAAGTTTGACATTTTCTGAGCATAATTCCGACGAGCTTCATCCTTGCATATTTGGACATATTAAACTGCATACTTGACCACCTTTCGAAGCTCGTCGATGGAACAATAACGACTTCTATTCAAATCAAATTTCCATCATACAAACGGTTCAACGATGACGGTCAGCGATGACGGTCATTGTAACTAGACTACGTAGCTTTGTCGTTTGCATATTTTCTTTAACTTTGCGATATTTATTCAAGTAATGCATGGCACTGCACAACATACATTCATACACTTTACACTGGGGAACGCACGGGTTCTTTGTCGTCTAACGATGGTTTCTCATGAGTTAGCTAGTTATGGAACCGTCAAGTTCGCAACAGCAGGAAGTTCAAAGTACAGCTTCTCCGAGACTAGAGGTCCCAGATATTGAACCTGAGGTCATTGGTCCGGCCCCGGCCGAACTTCCCAATGCGTCTTTCATTGCTAATCCGTCGGACTCCGTTCAATCGAATATCTCTAAAGACATGTTAGGGAGAATATGCTTGAGGCACGACCTGTCACTAGATGACGTGTTATTGCCAGGGCCGAATGATAGACCCCACAACCCACCGGAGGGATATACGGCATTTAATCGACACGCATGCGCGACCGGGACACTTCCTCCGTTCAACGAGTATATAAGGGAAGTGTTGTCTTTTTTGAGGATCGCTCCATCTCAACTACACCCAAACGGATATGCATCCGTGAACAATTTATTCATCGTCTTCATGGAGTACCTTCATAGACCATCGATCCCGATCGAGATCAGATATCTATTTAATTTCAAAACTCGAGGTGATTATCCTTCCTTTACATTTCTGGAAGCGGTGAGGAACTGCCAAGTGGTCACTGGGTCCTGGACCAGGTTGAGTTACTACAGGACGGAATGGTTTTATGTCAGGTGTCCTCCGGGGTTTGCCCGGCGATGGTTATTCAGACGTGAGTGTAGCTGAGTTATCAAGTAATTACTAAGGCAATTGCGGTCAAAGCGAAAGTTATGTTTTTTCTCTTTTTTACAGCGACGATTCAGCGACCTGAGGGCGAGCACTTTAAGGAGATGGTGCGAGTGCTTCGAGAGGTCCCGAGTGGAGATAGAGATATTGAGCTGCTCTTGACGGATAGGAATCTCCGAACTTACGGGCTGATTGAACGAGGGCAGAGCATAATGTTTGACGGGGCACTAAGGGTTGTCTCTAAAAAATGAGTCAAACACAAGAAGCCCAAAGTTATCATAGCCGAGGAGGCTGATTCTGAAAGAACTCACACTGATGACGAGCCGTTGTTGGAGCCTACAGACGTGGTTCAGGATGTTGAAGAGCAAAGAAAAGGCAAGGCAGCCGTCGTCACGTCAACTAAGAAGGGGAGATGGAAGTCGGTTGTCACGGCCCGATCCTCCCCCGGAGTTAGAATTTCCGAGATGTCTCCTTCGCGAACTGAAAGTCTTTACGAAGGGTTATCGACCTTCCAATCCCGGATGATGTGTCTTTTCAACATGACGCCGGGTTGGAGGAGTTCCATCGTACTCTAGAATTGAGCGAGCCTTTTATTACTAGCTCAGTCGACACTTCTGGTTGGTTGGGGGGAATACATATTCATACACACTTCACGACACTACATAGCCCTGAGTCCTAGGTCATCGGTTTTGAGAAACCACTAACTTTATTCTCATTTCGCTTTGCAGATATCATGACTGGACGTGGTTCGATGCTAGGGAGCCTACGACATACTCGCAAATCTTCCTCATACTACGAGTCACAACGGAGAAAAGGAGACAGGGGTCATGATCGCAGGTACTCCGGGTATTCTAGTCAAGAACGGAGAGATAGGGATTACAGGCATCGGTCTCGATCGCACACTCCTCCTCCAAGAGTTCCTATACAACCTCCTGTCCATGTTTCTCGTCCTTCTGATTCCTCGTACTACCAGTTGGCCTCTCAATCTTCTAAGTATGAATCTCGCCACCCCAGATCTGAGGCAATGCCTCCAGTAGTTGCGGAACAACCTCCTACTGAAATTTCGGGAGAAGGAGCAATCAGGCTTGCTCAACTGAAGAAGGACTTTCCAAATATTTGCTTTGATAATTACATTTTTCCTCTTCACTTGAAAAGAATCCCGCCAGAGGCCGAGCAAACGGCGCACGATTATGTGCATGACTTTTATGCCTAATATAGGGCGTGGTATGAGGCTGCCGAGAAAGCGTCGACATTGGCCTTTGAGCGTGGGGCCACCATCGAGAAATTGCAGGCTGAGTTGGCTCAAAAGTGCCGTATTATTGATGTGATAAACACTGAAGCTAAATCTTCTCGGAAATCCGAAATGGAGGCTATCAAAAAAGCCGATGAAGCCCAAGCAACAATGGATAGGATGAAACGTGAGCACTATGCCACGGTTGAGGACATGGGCCATCGAAACACATTGGTTAATGCCGAGAGGGACGCAGCCCTAAAGGAGTTGAACGAGCTTAAGTCTAAATTCGCCGAAATCGCCAAGGATAGGGATGCTGCGAACAATGCAGCCCAGGAGGCGTGTGAACAAGCCGTGATTCTCCGGACGGAACGAGATGCAGCAGTAGCTAAGGTCCAGGCGGTTGAGATGGAGGTTGAGGAGAAAGTTCAACAAGCGGAGGCCAGGCTGGAGGCCGATATCGAAGATTTACTTATCACTTACAATGCCAACGTGTTGAGAAATCGAAATTTGGCCTGGCTCCAAGATTACCCGGTGCACCTCCGCAACGCTTGGGATCGATTGGTTGAGGAAGAAGAAGAAGCACATCCGGATGAATCGGTCGACCGATTTGAACTTGAAAACCGGTTGTTGACTGATGATGAGAAGAAGGTCCTCCATGACGCTATTATTGCTCAAGAAAAGGAGACGATCAGTGGTCGATCTCTGGAGGTTGGAGAAGGGTCAGGTGTTGAGCATTACTCTACTGTTAATGAAGTCACCGCTCCACCTTCGGTAGTGCCTGCATCTGTGGTCGGTACACAACCTGTTCCTGCTTATGACCCAGAACAACCGCGGTTATCTCCCATTCGGGAGCATACTTCTGAGGCCGCTCAGTCGTCCGCAAGTCAAACTGGGGAAGGTATTCCGAACTTATTTCAAGTGTTTTCCAAATAGAGAGTTTGTTCTGAAGCAGTTACTGATAACTTCTTCTTATCATTGTTTAGTGACTGGAGTTGCTCCGATTGTCGCGATCCAAGAATCAAGTAAGGGGGGTAAGGCCATCACCACCGAGACTACTGTTGTAACTGCAGTATCAACCGAGGCGGCGCAGGGGAGCGGATTATCTCTCGACGAACAAATGGTGAGCGAGCTGCTCGGTGAGCAGGGTGGCTTCTCCACAAGCCTGCCGTTCATCATTAGTGACCTCCCGCCAACCTGTAGCTCTTCGATGCAGACTGCGGATGCCCCCAGCCAAGCCCAGACGATTCGTGATGAAGAAATCCTAGCCGAGATTCGTGCAAAATTAGAAGCTGCGGGGCAAAGTGGTAGTGTTGGTGGTAGCACGGCGGCGCAGAGCCCAGAACCTGCAAGGATAGTATCGTCGGGTGGCACTATCCCATCCTCCGTTGCAGGTCCGGTCCCTCCTACTCCTCCGGCGGGGAACCTTCATTTAGATTCAAGTTCTGAGGAGGACGTAGATATTATGCCCCCGGCCGAAGAGCAACCACCGGAGAGGAGGTCGTCCAAACGAAGGGTTTCCGTTCCTAGCGATTCTGACGACGAACCGCTGATAAGGAAGCCAAGAAAGAAGGAATAGACCGGCCTCCCAAGCAGATTTTTTGGTAGGTAGGAACTTGTTTTCGTTTTTTGTTAGTAGACCGTGTATAGATGCAGGTTCGGCCCCTGCTAGTGGGGATTCTTTTTTGGGAAAACTTATTTGCATGTAAGCCCTTGTCTTCAGTTAGTTGAAATAAAATTTAGTTTCTTTGTTTCAACTCTCATTTCTTTTGTGCTTAAGTGTTTGTAGTGTCTTGTTTTCAGTCCGGTGCACTTGCGGTGTTTCTACTGTCAAGTAGAATTCATTTTTATTCGCCAAGTCTGAGAATCTTGATCGCAAGTTGTGATCGATGAACAATCGAACTTCGGACATTATATCACTTTGGTTAGCGATTAACACTTAGCTTTTTTTTGCCCCCTAGTCTCGGGGGATAGCATTTGTGTTCTGGTGGTTGACTGCATTTATTGCACACCTTAAGCACATGTCCACATTCTGGGGACTTAGGATAATTTGTAATCGATAACTTGGTTCGCACTATGGGAATTTGAGAGTTATCGACGTTTGTAATACGGTTCACGCTTCGGGAACCTGTGATTGATGTTTATACTCCATTCACATTCTGTGAAGTTGGAGTTCGCACAGATGCTTCGGTTCGCGCTCCGGGAACCTGTAATCCACATTTATGCTCCGATTCACGCTCTGGGAAGTCGGAGTCCGTTCGCATTCTGGGAACGAATTGTTGAATGTTTATACTCCGATTCATGCTTTGGGAAGTCGGAATCCGTTCGCATTCTAGGAACGAATTATTGAGTGTTTATACTCCAATTCACACTCTGGGAAGTTGGAGTCCGTTCGCACTCCGGGAACGAATTATTGAACGTTTATACTCTAATTCATGCTCTGGGAAGTTGGAGTCCGTTCGCATTCTGGGAACGAATTATTGAATGTTTATACTCCAATTCACACTCTGTGAAGTTGGAGTCCGTTCGCGCTCTGGGAACGAATTGTTGAATGTTTATACTCCAATTCATGCTTTGGGAAGTTGGAGTCCGTTCGCGCTCTGGGAACGAATTGTTGAATGTTTATACTCCAATTCACGCTCTGGGAAGTTGGAGTCCGTTCACGCTCTGGGAACGAATTATTGAATGTTTATACTCCAATTCACACTCTGGGAAGTTGGAGTCCGTTCGCGCTCTGGGAACGAATTATTGAATGTTTATACTCCAATTCACGCTCTGGGAAGTTGGAGTCCGTTCACGCTGTGGGAACGAATTTTTGAATGTTTATACTCCAATTCACGCTTTGGGAAGTTGGAGTCCGTTCGCATTCTGGGAACGAATTATTGAGTGTTTATACTCCAATTCACACTCTGGGAAGTTGGAGTCCGTTCGCACTCCGGGAACGAATTATTGAATGTTTATACTCTAATTCACGCTCTGGGAAGTTGGAGTCCGTTCGCGCTCTGGGAACGAATTATTGAATGTTTATACTCCAATTCACGCTCTGGGAAGTTGGAGTCCGTTCACGCTGTGGGAACGAATTGTTGAATGTTTATACTCCAATTCACGCTCTGGGAAGTTGGAGTCCGTTCGCACTCTGGGAACGAAGTCGTATCGCAATCACTCGCTACTTGAATAAATTCCATTGTTTGATGGAACTTAGCTCTTCGTGTGTCGTGATTGTTGAACCATGCATTCGGTGAATCACAGCTCTAGTTTGAAGAGATAGTATTTTATTGCTGAAATAAGAAAATATGGCAAAGTCAGTGCCTTATTACAAATTCAAATTTCAGAATGTAAAGGAAACTGCGAAGCATTCATAGATCGAAGGAGCCTGTCATGTGTGACAGTGTC
Source organism: Allium cepa (assembly GCA_030765085.1). NCBI lineage: Eukaryota > Viridiplantae > Streptophyta > Magnoliopsida > Asparagales > Amaryllidaceae > Allium > Allium cepa. Next base: position 227,549,303 of record CM060932.1, on the reverse strand, counting down.
GAGGATCTTCGTCGTTCCAGGCTCCTGAGTAAGTAGGTCCGCCACTGATGGCGTTTATCATCAATCTTCCGCGGGGACAAGTGGAGTCCTCCTGTCTCGGTCGATTGGGTTCATTGATTGGATTGGATGGGCCCGCTTCTCTGGGCTGCAGTGTCCGCACAAACTGTTCCAGCTTCCTTTCTCTGATCAGTTTTTCAACGAGGTCCTGTAAGTGGCGACACTCGTTCGTATTGTGCCCGTAGCTTTCATGGAACCTGCAAAACTTTCCAGTTTGGATTTGTCTTTCTGACGACGGCCTTGGCGCAGGCTTTCGATATTGAATTGTTCCACAGGTTTGTAAGTACAAGTCCTCTAGTGATGTATTCAGAGGAGTGTAACTGTTAAACATTGGGTTCTTGCGCTGCGGGCCACGAGTCTTATCTTGTTTCTTAATTTGGTTCACGCTTTCTCTTCGCCGAGCTTGTTTATTTTTAATGTTCAACTGAACTTTTCCGGAGCTCTCACCAGACTGTTTTATTGCAACATTGCTTTGGACCCCTTCCGTATTTAGTCCTGCATCGGTTTGCTTTCTAGACTGTTTCGCGTCTTCCCGTCTCAGGAATTGAGCTGCCTTGGCGTGGAAACGGTCCAACGATGCAGGTGGTTTTCCAGCTAGCCAGTTGCCGAATTCAGAATCGGGATTGATCCCCTTAGTCAATGCCATAAGGATCGAGTTATCGTTTGGATTACTAATCTCCGCGCATGCAGTATGGAATCTCTCTAAATAGTGTCTGAGTGTCTCTCCGGGAGCTTGCGTGACACTAGATAGAGTGTTGACATCTTTTGGCCTTGCGACGTGCATGCGGAATTGCTCAACGAATTTTGTGGCTAGCTGGTCGAAGGAAGAGATGGATCGAGGTGGCAGTCGGGTGAACCAAATGGTAGCGATGCACCCCAGGGATATGGGGAAACTACGACATTTCACTGCATCGTCAGCCCTGGCAGCAGTCATCGACCATTCATATTTTAGAATATGTTGGTTGGGGTTGGAGTTTCCCTCATACATGAGTAGAGTGGGCATTCGGAATCGCCGTGGGGGTTCAGCAGTAAGAATATCGTCCGTAAAGGGAGTGTGACTTCGGGAAACTCCCCAATCGTCGTTTGTGAATCCCTGACTCTCACGGATCATCTGACGTATCATATTTGAAAGATCCGGCATTTGCGCTGGAGTATGATCATGTTCCATACTTTGAGTTTGAACCAGATATCGTCAACGGTCCAAGTCTCGCCTTCTCGGCTCATAGTCCTCTGGGACGTACGGTTCGGGAGTACGCCCGCTATGACGATGGTCCAGGTCCGACTGATCTTGGGCGTCGACCCCTGGCTCAGCCGCAACGTTAGTGGTGCAGTATTCTGCGGTGTGGTGAGGAACGGCACCTCTTCGGGAGGAGGGTCCGGTTTGGAAACTGGCTGACGGACCAACTCTAAGTTGTCCAACGGTCAATGTCGGTTGATTTCCAACGGGTGGCATACGACTCCCATCTAGCCGGGGTCGTGGAGGCCGGTTATGATAATCAGAGGATGAGGAACTTTCGCTGGATGAGTGAGAAGCATGATCTCTCATGGATCTCTTTCGTTTCTGGCGATCCAGCTTGTTGATTAACTCAGCGTTAGCGCGTAGCTGTTCTTCTAATTGTCGTCGACTCTGGGTCAGCTCTTGGAGTAGCAACTGCAACTCTTGTCGGGTAACCGGACCCGACGGTTCCGAGTGCCCAACGACATCTTGATTAGATGGAGGCAGAGGGGCAGGATTCTGTCTATCCTGTCCTTCTTGATTGACAGAGTTTGAGGTGGTTCTTGTGCTAACCATCTTGAGAGTTGAATTCCTTTCCTAGAATTTATGCAAATCTGAATAGAAGGGAAGGAAGTTGGATTTGATGATCTGGATCTCTCCCTTAGATTTATTCAATCCGGTATCGATGACAGATCCAATGAGCAGGAGAAAAGCTGGGTTTTCTCAGTGAAAGCACCAAAGTGTTTGCGTCAAAATTGGGCACAACACTCTTCGGGAGTCGTTGAAGAGATAATAGTCAAGAATGTAAGTTCAAAACAGATATTATCTAACAAAAACTCCAATCAACAGTAAAGTAAATGCGTAGACAAGCGATTTATAATGGTTCGGCGTGTTGCCTACATCCACTGTGAAGTGTTTTAATGTTTTATTGATTCTCTTTCAATGATTACAAGTTGTTGCAGCAATCAACAGCAAGTTACAACTGGAAATTTGAAATCAACAATGAAATTATGATGTAGGATGATGTAGATCTTGATCCGGCAGAGTCTGGTTGCTTGAGAGTCCAAAGCCACCTTTTCTGCTGGCTCTGAGGCTCTATTTATAGGCGTAGGCTGCTGATATTTCGCTGAAAACTCGGAAGACCACTTCTGGCACGTGAGGGGGCCCACATGCCCGGTCTTAGCAAGTTTGGGCCCACTTTGGCATCGGTTCGAACTCCATTCGAACCGATCAAGAATTCATCCAATCGAGGTGAAATTTGGTGTGGGCATTCTTCAACATGTATTCAAGCTTCTGTGAAAATTTCGTGGCATTTGGATCAGTAGATTGGGAGATATGATGGATTCGAAATGGGGTTCACTGCGTGGCTATTTGGTTTGAAACCATCCATTCGAACCGATGGTTTTGAACCGATGGTGGCGCGCGCCTTCGTGGTGACGTGGAGCGCAAACTTCGAATCGATCCGGTCTTTACGCCGAGTTGACCGCTTCGACTCCATATATCTCGCTGTATTCGAATCGAACAAAGACACGTCATCATGGTTAGTTGACCCAGTGGGTTCGAACGAAGCTTCACAGGTGGGTTCGAACAAGGCTTCTGTGATGGGTTCGAACAAGGCTTCTGTGATGGGTTCGAACAACCGAAGCTTAGTGGATTCGAACAAGGATTCTTTGGATGGGTTCGAATGAGGCTCTGTCAATGGATTCGAAGGTGATGGAGTCAAACCCGAGGCACGTTGATGGGTTCGTAGTAGATGGATTCGAAGGTGATCGGTTCGAACCATTGATCAGCCATCGGCTCGAAACTTTGGTTTTCCCCTCCAAATTGAATCGATCATAACTTGAGCATATGAACTCGGATTGACTTGAAATTTGAGATGCTGACTTCTACGGTCTTTCTTGTCGAGTCCTATCAATTGTAGCTCAATCTGGACTCGGACAAAATTCAGCGATATCCATAGCAAAACGAAGCATGACCAATCTCTGATACGAACTATTCTCCGTTTTTCGATCGATCTTTTGGTATCGCGGCTTTGCCAAAAAGCGGGATAACACCTGTTGTATGTGATATTGCTCTGTCAGAATAAAGCTGGTGCTTTTGTACTCAAACCAGGGTGTTGGTCCATTTTTTGGGTCAACATTTTGGTGCTTTCGCTAAGAACTCCAATATAGGGTTTAGATCTAGCTATCTACGTTTAATCCCATAGGTTCAGAAGTTAGATCCTCAATCTCTGCTTATAAGGTTTGTTGTTGGGAACAAAAAAACAAATCAAGAACGATCGGAGAAAAAACAAGCAAACATACGCTAAGGTGATGGGTCACTAGCGATCCATGATGTTCGCTCCTGGGTCAATCAGCTCTCTCACATCATGATCCAATAGACACCCCAGAAGACAAAGTATTGAAATCAGTTAAATACATGGATCGCTAACGACCCACGTATTATGGATCGCCAGCGATCCATACTATGGATCGCCAAAAGTTATGGATTTCTCGAAACTATGGATATCCCAAAGCTATGGATTGCTAGCTATGGATCCCTATGTATCCCCATCTAGGTCATTCGAAGGGGATATAATCAAAAGGAAGCAATATGCGAAACTCCAAGAATCATGATGGAAAAAAACATTAACACTCCACCTACTGCAAAAGCACCGGCTATAAACCTGAACTTAGAGGTGAAAACCCCATAGAAGGATATGACCATGACTCTCTTTGGCTCTAAAGATGATAAACAATTTAAGGAAGACAAATTAGATAAAAAAGCCAACCTGTAAAACGCTAGAAGTAGCTCTAAAACCCATGTCGTAGCACAATGCTAAGCAATGGACGAGGAACTGTTACTTAAACGATACTCCTAAAGGCAAGAGAACAAAGAAGATATGATATAAATCAAGATCAATTACAATCCCAAGATACCATAGTATATTACGATCACTCTCGGCTAGCCATCTTCCAATCCTATTATGGAGTTTCCATCGTTGAATCACGAAAGATCATCGTTAGAAATCATCAGAAATCATCAAGACGGTCATCGAAAAACTCACTTTGATCCTGACTCAAAATTGAACTTGGTAATCATCTATTTGACTTGAAGTAAACCTAGGAAATTCTTGCCTGAAATTAGACTCAAGTAAAACAAAGATTTTCTATAAGCAAACATGCAAATGGCTCCAAGCAATGTTTGTCACCAACCTATCATTTCAAAGTCTATGACTCCAAGCAAATGGCAACTTTTCCCGGGTCGGACTCCAAGTAAAATACCACCGATTCATCTTCTTTTGCCCATAACTCGAACATGCAAACTCCAAATACCTTGAAATTTGGAATGCAACCTTATAGGGCCTTCTTTGTCACCCCCGACCGATCTCACCTAGTTTTAAATTTATTGGCGATCGTCGCTAATCCAGGACCCCATCATAAGTGATCCTCCATTCAGTAGGCATTTTCAATCATTCAAGCATGGAAAATCATGCATCTACCATTCTCAAGCATTATAAACTTCTACAACTTGAAAATGAACCGATCTGACAATGAATAAAGTACCTTCTTCGATGGAAACCTATTCATCGAAGGCGTTTAAAATGCAGAATATCCAAAGAAGTTTATCATGCTAGCTATATCATTTATACAACTTTACAATTGATTTGAAATTGCTTCTTTACAGGTTTGACTAACAATTGGATGAAATGAGAGCGATGGATGCAGTCTGCTGCAAGGCCCTTAGGAATCATTGAAGGATGAAACAACCTGCTACTTTGGAAGAATTCTATGGGAAGGCAAACCGGTTCTAAAAGACTAGAAGTAGTGCAATTAGAAGAAGGCAACCTCGACAGTGTGCTAAAGAACATGCCAAATGATGAAGGAGCTACAGGACCTCAAAGACCTTCTGCCTAAGCAAGGCTACTAAGACCTATTAGAAAAGCGCTCCAATTAACTGACGAAATCAGATGAAAGGATGATTATCAAATAACACTTTAGCTAGCTAGTAACTAAAGAATGGGACAGCAACCTAAAGTGATTCCTTCTCATCCATCCTTGTCTACTCTCTTTTTCCAAATAAGCCCTACCGGGACATTAGGGGCATTGCAGACAGCACGGCGAAACAAATGCTTCTTGCCCTCGACAAGTCATGTCAGTTCCCCTTCTGAGAACCAGCATTGTTGGTAGCATCGAGAAGTCTTGTCCAAAGGATCGTCAAACAAACAGATCCAACAACTTAGCTTACAAGAACTGATAAAACTGTGTTCCCTCGAGCTAAATCTGAAAAACTCCTCTTGAAGTCGATGAATCATTGTTTTAAGACCGCCGGGCTGTCGGACACAGGGTCCAAAACTCCTCTTAGAATCGATAAATTATCATTCAAAGGCTTCTATCCACCGTACATTCGACTACAAAAAGCCCTTTCCGAACGTGAAGGTCTTTCACAAACTAAAGTGTCATGAAGGTGAACCGGTAGATCATCGGTCATCTGACCAAAAATTCCTTTGCAAATGCGAAGGTTTTTCACGAACCAAAGCATCGTGAAGGTAACTGGTAAATCAGCGGTCATTGGATCCAAATAACACTTAGTGAACGTGAAGATCTTTCATGAACTAAAACGTCGTGAAGGTGAACTGGTAGATCAGCAGTCATCTGATCCAAAAACCCTTCACAAATGCGAAGATCTTTCACGAACCAAAGCGTTGTGAAGGTAAACCTATAGATCAGTGGCGATCTGATTCAAAAAAACCCTTTACCACCATGAAGGCCTTTCATGAACCAAAGCATCGTGAAGGTGAACTGTTAGATAAGCAGTCATCTGATCCAAAAGACCCTTCGCAAATGCGAAGATCTTTGATGAACCAAAGCATTGTGAAGGTAAAGCAGTAGATCAACGTTCATTCGATACAAAAAACCCTTCGTGAATGCGAAGGTTTTTCACGAACAAAAGCGTCGTGAAGGTAAACCGGTAGATCAGCGGTCACCTTTTTCAAAAAACCCTTCGTGAATGGAAGGTGTTTCACGAACTATAGCATCGTGAAAGTGAACCGATAGATCAACGATCATCTGATCTAAAAAAAACCTTCGCGAATCTGAAGGTCTTTCAAGAACCAAAGCGTCATGAAGGTAAACCGGTAGATCATCGGTCATCTGATTCAAAAAACCCTTTGCGAACTGGTAGGTCTTTCACGATCTAAAGCGTCGTTAAGGCGAACCAGTGGATTAGCAAAAATTTTGTATGATTGATATCCACGAAGGTGAACTGAAAGATCAACAGTCATCTGATCCAAAGCTCCCCAAAGTCAACAAGTCATGCTCTGGGGCTATAAATCGACAATCATACCAACCACTCCACAAAATTAATGGAACTACTTCCAATGGCCAATGAGACAAAAAGTGCTAAATTCTAGAGCTTCAAAGTCTCTCAAATAAAATAAGCAAAAACTGAACGGACCTTTTGATCAATCAGAGGCCAACTTGAATCAAGCCAAGATTCAACACCTGAGAAAACTGCACCCACTAAACCGGAAGCAACTAAACGAGTCATGGAGAGACCATGGATACAGTTCAAGCACGCCAACAGCTCTGTGGCATGGGGGGCATTGCAAACACTTGAATGACCATAAGAAAGGCCAAGACTAATTATACCATAGTTCTGTTATGTCCGATCAAAATTTTTGGCATTTTGACAACCGCGGACTTAATGACCTGCTAGTGCAACAAACGAAATACTAGCAAAATACTTGCGCACTCCTTTCCAACTACTATTTTACCGCTCTTGGTGACCAATTCCTCGTCCTTTAAGAACGTATGCCAGTCAAAGGCCCATCCTCTAAAGGCAGTTTGGACCAAGAGCTAAGAGTCATTCCCTAAACTCCCATAGGCACTGTCTTCAATCCAACCTCATGCGGTCAGCTATAGATCTCTCCACCATGGCAACCTAATATATTTGGACATGCACATCTTCCAGGAACACAGATGGATCATCCAAGCCATGGTTACCCAAACCAAAAACTATTTAGCTTCTTGAACCAATAAAACCATGTTCATGTAAGAAACCTGTTGCGTCGACATGGTCAAATTGAATCAAACCATTGGATCAGTGGAACCCGATCATTACCTTCTAAGAACCGGTGATGCTCCGGCAGCAGTGACAAGGCTAAAACAAAAACTCCTCACGTTCCCCGAAGATAGGCAACACCGAGAAGTACCAAAAGCCACGCATTACATAAGCCATACCAAAACATACGCTCCTCACGTTTTTCGAAGATAGACAACACCAAAGAGTACCAAAAATCGCGCATTTCATAAGCCATGCCCAAAACATACACTCCTCACGTTATCGAAAGATATGCAACATTGAGGAGCACAAAAAGCTATGCATTTCATAAACCGTGTACTAACTCCTATAACGTACGTTCTTGACATTGCCCAAAGATAGGCAACACTGAGGAAAGCTAAAAGCCACGCATCCAATAAGTCATGCACTAATTGTCCAAGCACAAACCCTTCACGTCGCTCGAAGATAGGTAACACAAAGGAATATCTAAAGTTGCACGCCCCTAAGCCGCACACCAACTCCTCGACATTGCCCGAAGATAGGAAACACCGAGGAACATCGTCGAAAATCACGCTCCTAAAGCGTAACTCCTCATATTGCCTGAAGATAGGTAGCGCTAAGGAGCATTAGAGTCAGATCGGTGGGCCATATCGATCTCATAACCAGTGCCAATCACTTCTATGGTTGGGAATAATGGGCACAACGACAACAAAATTAAAGTGCTACAAACCAACAAAAAAGTTTCAACTGACGGCATTAAATGATTAAAACTGCCCTCAGTTAACCCATGTAATATTCTACCATAAAACATACATATATCGCATACTTGCCAGAATATCACAAGAAACTTAAATTACATGATAAAGCTGTAAAACCTCCAAAAGAAGGAAAATAAAGCTGCGACTTAGCTAAATTTCAAGTTTAATATGAAAATTATCTAAACTATAAGTTACTGATCATTTGAAGTAAACAGCCATGTGAGCCGAGGGGGGCATATATCGGGTATTAAATAAAAAAATAAAAAATAATAAGTTCACAATACTCCAAACAAAGAATTGTTGCTCCAAATATATTTTTTGCGGCAATCACAAAAATTGGATAAGTGCAAACTAAACAAGCACAAGTGCACAAAGCACATATGAACAGACAGATAAGAGTACAGTCAAAATATCAATGTATTGCTTATAATTTTATTTTCACAGGACTAAAATGTGGGGGCTGTACCCACACAACACCGACCAGTAAAAAGAAAATACAGACTCCACGACAAAAACACTAAGTGCAAACTCTGCACTTGAACAAAATGACTCAAAAAGAACCAAAATCAAATCAGTCTCCACACAAGCTCATCTGTGCTTCCTTCCACTACACCTCTTTCCACCATTTGTTTGCAGTTTCTGCCTTGTCTCGGGAGTGGTGTCGCTACCGGTAATATCAACAAACTCCTCGCTAGTAATGTCCTCCTCTTGCTCCACCGCCTTCTTAGAACATTCTCATTTTTCTATGAACTTCCATGATTTGCAGAAGTTCTTCGAGGCTTTGAGCGCTTCAACCTTCTTCTTCTTGATAGCAACCAATTCATGTTGAGTCTTACGATGCCGATCCATTTGAACTTTCTGCTCCTTAACTTGTGCTATGGTTACGACACCCTCCAAAGATACGGAAGGGTCATCCAAGCCCTGAAGTGCAGCTACCTTTTCAGAATGCATCCCATGCTGCGAGCAAGACATGGACATGGAAAAAGGAAAAGAAACAGAAATGAGCACGAAGGTTGTGGAAATAGCAGCAAGTTCGGGCACTAAGGAAGCTGGAACTTCAATAAGAAATCTCGATTCCAGCCTTCTTAGAACCGATGTTGCTCCGGCAACATCGGGAAGGCCAAACCCTCGCGCATCACTTCTTGAGTCGTGGAACCACGCTCTTGAAGCGGGAAGTTCCAAACCGTCGCACATCACTTCTTGAGTTGTGGAACCATGCTCTTGAAGCATGAGCTCCTCACGTTACCTAAAGATTGGAAAAATTGATAAGTTTCTAACTATTTCGGATCAACGGGTCATATCGATCCCAAAAGCTACACATTTCGTAAGTCGTGCACCCCCAAAAGCCTGTATCCCACAAGTTGCACACTCGTATAAGCCGCGCCACCCATAAGCCATGCACTACTAGAAGCCGCACATCTCATAAGCCGTGCACTCTCATAAACTACGCATCTCATAAGCTACTCAAACACTGCCCAATGTCACTCAGGCATTATCACCGAATCGTCAAAATTCTCTAAATATCGATGTTGTCTTGACAACACTAGAAAACTAATTTATTTCAGGATTAATAAGGACCAATCCCAACCACCCAAAAGGACCGACATTGCTCCGGCGGTGCGACAAAGTCCGTAAACCAAGATTTCAATAAAGAGTTCCAATCTTTGATCAAAATGTCTAAAATTAAGACTTTCAAATCATGAGCTCCCAAAGACAGGAGTTGCGACACAACTATGACTGGAGCATCTAGAGAGCCACCCAGAACATCAAGTCTTGCATCAAGTGTTCGTAGTAATCAGTCCCATGGATCTATGACACATAACACACTAATACTTGGTTGGGACCAAAAATTACTCCATAGTTATGTTATGCCAAACAGAGAATTTTGGCAATCGGAACAAAACTAAGCACTATAGTAGGCTGGACGAATGCTGAATTAATAAAGAAACTGCTCCAACTGGTTAGACATCAATATTGCCTCAGCAATATCGAGAACTCCAGACTATCATATCAACAAGAAAATCGAACTCCTTAAAGTTCACCATCGCTCGAAAATAAGGAAAAAAGTAGGAACTTAGCGACAGCTAGAGATAGATAATGATGGAAGACATTTCCAGAATCAAGTCATCGACCCACCGGTTTCCAAAAACAGATTCAGGTGCTTGAATAAGGACTTAAACCCTAACTTGTAAAAAACCAGCTATTATCCAAAGACATACAATGGCAAGGAGAGAACGCTTAAAATCAAGCAGTTAAATCATTGATTCTCGAAGATTAGAACCAACGAATAAGGTTGATATCTGCAAACCAAAGAATAATTATGGATTGGTTAAGAAACAACCATGCATCTCCAAGGGTAATTCTTGATGGTTAAACAAAGCTAGGCAACAGAAACGCCTGGGACTCTTACCCTTCCAGAACATGCCGTATCCCAGATTTAAGCAACATTAACAGAACATCCACATTGGGTTAAAAGGAATCTACTCAACTCTACAGGACCGGATGAGTGATTCAACCCTCACCACCATGACTTTAACACTGCCCGAAGATAGGTAGCACTAAGAAAATACTTCTACAATCTAACCTTCGAAGTGCTAGTTTTCAAAGGCCAAAACTAGTACCCAACTAGATTAAGAGCACCGTCGAATCCATAGGGAAAATTGATCCCAACCTCCCTTGTGTTGGTGTTGCCACGCCAATGCCAAGGCCTTCTTTTATCTTTTAAGTACTGGTATTGTCTTGGCAACGCCAGAAAAGTTTTCTATTTCCTAAGTACCAGTGTTTCCCCGACAATGCTAGAAAACATTCTATTTCATAAGTACCGGTGTTGCCCCAGCAACTCCTAGAAACATTCTACTCTCTAATTACCAGTATTACCCCAGCAATGCCAGGAACACTTTAATCTATAGGGCTGATGAGAAACACTAATTGCAACAAACCATCAATGCACTAGCTTCCGGATATAGAAGTTGGTCCTCAACTGAGTTTCTACCTTCTCTTCATAAAACTACTATGGCCCAATAACATGCAACGACAGGAAGACATATCCTTTCATAGGTCAGTCGGGTGGTTCGACCTTTTATCGCAGTAATCAGCCACTGCACAGGAATAAAGCAACGTTGAAAGGAAATCCTAGGATTAAATTACCCATGTACTGATTTCTAGGGATGAAAGCTGGTGCACAACCGAATTTCCTAAATTCAACTAGGAAAGACATGGCCGAAAGATAGGCCGCGTCGAGGAAGTGTTGCTTGGCACTAAGTAGCTAGGTTATCAATTCTCAAAGACATGGGTTGACATATGAACAAAAATACGTGACAACGTCCGCAACCAAGAAGAGCACGCATGGCCAAGGACAAGCGAGAGACATCATAGAAGGCTGCAAATAAAATCCTCGAACATCCTCAATTCTAGAATGGAATTGAGAGCCAGACTGGAGGAAATTGAGTAATCTGCCCCACAGATTTTCATCTCTCACAATCGCCCAAATACAGGCATTCAAAATTGCTATTCCCTCAAGAAGAGATGTTAGCACAGATACTTGATTGAAAAAAGTTTCAAAAGTCCAAACACGAATAACTGCGAGATTAGTTAGATGATGGTTCTGTATCACAAAATAGAGCATTCTGGCAACAAAATCACCAATAAAGGAAATAAAGGATTTAATGTACAGAAATCAACCATCGCTCACAATCTGCCGATGATGAGAAGTATCGATGGCCTACTTATCATCTAACTATCATTTGGTTCCAACTTGTAGGAATATTCCATTAACCGAAGTTTGGTGATGCTAGGAAGAAAGCCCAAAATGAAACTATCAATGCATCAGCTTTCATAAACTGAAGCTAGAGTTTGGTTGAATCTCCAGTCCTACCTTTTGGCATCCCATGCTTCTTAAGACTCATAATATCAAGGAAGAATCCATAGAGTTGAGTCATCCGTGTAAGAGATTCTCAAGATAGAAACCAACACGTGATTAGGATCTTAATGTCAGACTCAGAAGAATTTGCTTTAGCAAAAGATGGCAGAAACACATCTTTCTAATATATGCCGAAATCATTACAAAACTCAAATCTTCGGATCAAGCAACAATGTCCCTAATTCCCAAAGATCGGAGCTACCGTGTCCATCAAACTAGGGAAATTGAACTTATTGTTTAGGAGACCTAGTCTCTCTAAACATGTTGGTTCGGTAGTCTAAGTAATCAGCCCTATGGACAAAGGCATTTACACCAACACTTTGTTGAAACGAACTGAATTGAGCATAAGTAGGGATTCGCTATAGAACTAGCTAGACCAAGCTACTTCATAGTTCAATAAAAGGAAATTCTCAAAGCCGAGGAATTAAGCCAATAGTTCCCTAAGATAGAAGCTAGCGTGCAAATCGAATTCTAAAAACCACAAAGGAAGGTTGTTTACTATCGAATCACTCATGCACTAGTTTTCGAAGACTGAAACTGTGCCTGATCGAACTTTAAATACAACTCTATAAGGAAAATTATGCCTAGTAATTTAATTGTAATCAATCATCCCAATATGATAGGAATAATAAGAGAAACCTAAGTTGTGAAGGACCCAGCTTTTGGAGGAGTGGGAGTACCTTTGTCAGACTAAAGATTGGATGACTGAAAAGTCATTTTCGACAACAAAACCTGGCATTCAACCCTGTTAGGTATGTTTTACTTAAATAATATCCGCGTATAACCAACACCTAGAATTCAAGGGAAGTCAACGTATATTGACCAACCAGGTCCTGAGCGTTGACTGGGGAAGATGCAATGTGTTATCTGCATGAGAAGTGTCTAGTATCCTCAATACTGCAAACAAATAATCTAGTGTAGATAGCTTTCTTACATTTGAAAAACAATCCATACCATCCTTTAAAATTATCTCTTCCACACTTACCCATTATAGATCAACAATCGATAACAGAGCCGCTGTTCAAAGCGAAGCGGCAAGCTTTTCTTTTCAGGATCCCTGGAATATAGAAATAGGAAGAGCGATATGATTGAATCAACCACTATATATGATTTTGTAACAAATTGTCGCATTGGAATTCAAAAACATCGATGGGAACTTAACTAAATTCTCGAGAAGAAAAAGCTAAAGGCAAAGAGCAAGGCTTCACTCCGGTACAGCATACAAGTCGTTCGAGATAAAACATAGCTTCACCCCTGGACGAATTAAAACAATGTAGGACAACTCCAAACCTACATCATGCACCCACTTACCGACCTAAACCCTCGCGTAAACTACAGAGCAAAGATTGCATTTCCAATACCAGGAATTGAAATTCAAATTGAAATCAAAAAACGAACGGCTATCAGAAGCCAGTCAATTGAGAACAACATCTTGAGGTGGACTCTGATGATTCACATCAAAAATTCAACAGTCAAAATCAAATTTTCGTGGTAATCTTGACACGATCCACTAGATTTCATAAAACGAAGACTCAAAAGAAGTTACTTCTAGAGCATGCCTTTTTTCCAACGAAGGCATATTCTGGGGGACAAATGTTATCAGGATTTTTTACCCATCAGGATCTAGGAGAATACAATTGACTTAATGGAGTTAGAAAGTCTTAGATATCAACCAAAAAGTGTTAAAGCAACGAATGAGTATGAATAAACCAAGAGACCAGCATCTGTCTAGTCCAATCAGCAGCCAAAGCACAACCAGCTAGTGGATTGTCGTTAAAACAAAGCAACGTGCAACTAGATTACGCAAACAACAACGATACAAGATCATGGAAGCATCCCAAACTCGAAATCCAAAAATAGCCTAATTACTTGGATCGCCAGTAATCCATACTGCATGGATCTCTAGCGATCCATGCATGATAGTGGATCGCTATGGCACAAAGGAAATAAATGAGACATAGTATATACAACAACAAAAAATATACTAAGTGTACGGATTGCTAGCGATCCATACACCGTGGATCGCCGATGATCCATACTGGACAGAGGAGACTTAGCAAGCAAACACACTGAAGCAATGAAAAGGAGCTAAGCAAGTAGCTTGCACACGAGCCATAATCTATGGATCGCTAGCTATCCATGGTTTTGGCTCGGGTCGCGAGCTAAGGTCCGTAGCCTCTTCCCATGTCCATCTGCAAGTAGTCAGGAATAGGCCTGGCCCAAAAGTTCTCCAATCTCTATAAATACCATTCTACCTGCGACATAACATGGATCTTCTCCGGACTGGTTGCTGTAGCTCTGTTGGAAATATTTTTCACTCTCTACCTCCCTCACAACAATCTCAAAAGGAATTCACTAGGATTCTCTAGTGGATTCCAACTCTGGAGATTCAATCTATCTAAGGATAATCAAAATCTTGTAATCAAACAATACTTGTAACAACAATCAGTCTATAACAAAACTATAAAGTAGCCGTAGGCTTCGTTAACATCTGAACCACTATAAGAATTCTCTGTCTTCTTTCTTTTATTGTTCTTTTTCTATACCTATTATCTGTGATATAGCTCTATCAGAACAGGGTTGATGCTTTCATACTCAAACCAGGGTGTTGATCCATTTTTTGGGTTAATCTTCAAAAACAACTCAAGTCCACTATGGAGGTCAAGCAAGAGCTGATTCACTTCTTCCTCCTCCTCTATCCATCGCTTTTCCTTGAGAGACCATTTTTGCTTCGGCCATTTTACCTATGCCCGAAGCTACTCAAAGCACGCCTACTATTTCATCGCATAGCACACCTTTGAAAGGCAAAGGAAGTAGGGGAAAGGAAGGAAAAAGTCTGACGACCCCATCGGCAATACTTCGAAGATAGTGAGAAACCGAAGATGCAAAATCTCAAAAAGTGAAAATGCTCATTTTTATGTAATGCAGTAGGAACCATCCTTTTGTTTTAGGCCAGTTTTGTGTAGATTCGTCCCCCGCTTTTAATTTTTTTTGTTTAAGTGTTAATAACACTTGCATCTTCTTCAAACTCTGCTTGATGTGAATAATAAAGCTTTTTGTTTCACTCAATTCTAGTGTGAATTTGTCTAAGCATTTGGGAAACGCATTTTGCACTCAGTATGTTTGCAGTCCACTTCCATTGTCATCCTTGGACTACGTTATTTTTCCATTTTGTTGTTTAAACAAGCAATGGATGATTAAAAGGGCATTTATTTACCTGTACCTGCACAACATTATGTCCGATCCTGAACTTTGTAGAATTCTGATCACTTGGAAAGATAACTTAAACATTCTTTCTGAGGAAGTTTTGAGTGCAATCGAGCCTAACTATCGGCGTCAATCAAAGCGAGTAATCTATAAATGTTAATTTGGGTATCCTCCTTCGGGATGCATATTTTGACCGTGCCAAACTCTAAGCATTGTTTACAGTTAAATAATTGAGAAATGTTTAAATATCCCATCCAAGATGTTTATCATCGACCGTTCCTAACTCCGAGCATTGATCGAAGTTTGCAAGAGATCTCACGTATCTTTGGGCATAGACCTTTCATCTTGCGTACTCTAGGTAAGGTGGGGATGTTCCACCAAACTCCGGGCATGAGTTATAGAGGTGAACTATCTCGTTCAGTCTCCGAATTTTTATACTCCTACCCCCAAGTCATGGGTTGGAGGAGTTGTTGGGTATCTATCTCCAAATACCGGGTGTGGTGAAGCTTCATGCGTCTGATCATGGCGGAAGCTTGTTGGCACCTATCTTTGGGGTGTCTGCACACTTGCGTTTTCCATATGTAGGTTCATTTAAATATAATACTGTTCGCAACGTAAATTCAAGCAAAGATAGATTTATAAGCTTCAGAAGTCATTTCTTTTATAAACACTAGAAATGACTTATTTTATCTAGTTTCATAGCTTTGATTAAATATATACAATCTTACATCTAAGTGAAATAGCATCACAAGTGTAAGTTATTGCACGCCCGTGGGAGTGAGATCCCGTCCAACGTTGCTAGCTTGAACGTGCCGTCTTCCAGATTGAGTTCGATTGTGTATGGACCTTCTATAACATCCCCTACATGGAGGCCTAAAACTAATGTCTACGAATGTTGTAGTCATCCATAGTTACTAATCCTTGACGACCAAATACGGTAATGTTAGATACATAGATACACAAAAACACATGAATATGGAAAAAATTTATAACATCAAACAAGTTCCACATTCCATTTCAAAACATTTCAAATTCATCACATAATCCCATAATCATTAACCACATTTAGAGAAATATATTTATTACAACATACGCCAAGACCGACATATGAAGATGCCCCTTGGATGATCAAACTATATAGGCAATATAACAACTTTGCCTTTACAACAACAACAACACAGCGAAATCAAAATAAAGAGAACTCTGGATAGCTATCATGCCTTCTGCATGTCTCCGAAAGCTTATTCGTCAAAAAGGTAACTGAAATTCTCAACTCTCAAAGTACTCAAAATCAATTGAGTACCCGAGAGTTTAAGGGGAAATCATAAACTTCTAGTCAGACATAAATACTAGTATGAATAATAATCTACCATCTCAAACCATTTAGATATTGAGTGAGATCACGTCGAATTACGAAATGGGTTTTCCCCTCACTCGCATCCTAAAACCTTTATAAAACCATATACAGTGCACCTGCATTCATAATGGTTAAAACTTCTCAAAATAATATGATGATATGCATAACAATAAATCAATTTAGGATTACCCATCCCCATTCATTTTGACTATCTATCTCGGTAATAGTTTCTAGGGTTACTATTAACCTAATATTTTTCATAGGCTGACTAATAAATGTTTACGGACTCCCTATCCTATTTCATAGTTTTCATGGGATCACTAAGAACCTATTAGCCCTTGCCAATATCTTAACTGTTTCATGGTTTCTCCCTGAATCTATTGGTGACTCCGATATCTTTTCTCTTATACTACTTTTCGTGGGTTGACTATGAACCTATTGACTTCTGTTAATGTCTAATCCGGATAAAGTTTTCATGGGTTCACTATAAAACTATTGGCCCTTGCGAATATCAAATCATAGTTTTCATGGGCTAACTATGAACCTGTCTTCCTGACATCATCATTTCTATGTAGTTTGCATAGGCTGACTATGAACCTATTGGCCCCTAGCAATATCTTTTTCATATACACAGTTTTCAAGAGGTTACTGTGAACCTATTAGCCTTTGCCAGTATCTTTAATTAATTTAATTTATATTCACTACTGAGTCAACCTAGTAGGTTATTCTACCCTTCCCCAAATTATCGTTATGGGTTCATTACATTGTGAATATATATATGGATAATTGAAGAAGCAAATATAATAACATAACAATAGTACTCCTGTGGGTTTTATATCCTTGAATGTATTTTCATACGAAACATGGTTAATCCCTTTAACCTAATATTTTATCAAGGAAAGCTTCTTCTTAAACCATTTCAAAACTCCTTTACTTCGCCATGGGTTTTTTTCTTTAAAATGAGATTGGTTTATTTGTTTTGAAAAACTAAGGCTTTCAAAACCTCGAAAACTTAGCTTTAGACCTCACTGGATAAGCTTCTTCAAAACCATATAAATCTCTTTTCAAATCATTAGGCCTCTGCCTTTCGAAATTTTTCAAAAACTCTCTTTTGAAACCTTTTGAATGTAATAAGGTATTACTTATTAATTCTTAGAAGCATAGCTTCGAAACAATTGAAAGTACCCCTTTCAAAACCTTTAAAGGTATCCCTTTAGAAACCATTGAAAGTCCCACTTTCAAAACCTTTGGGTTTATATTTAAAAATATCATTTGGGTCAAAGTGAATATAAATGAAAGTATCTCTTTTGAAACCATTCTTTTTCATATAAAATTATTGGGGAAAACTTGATGGGGTCGAAATCACCCTTCCGAAAGCATAAACATATAAGTAAAACATTTGAAAATTAGCTTCGAAACCCCTTTTGAAACCATTACCTTTGAAACCCTCGATCCTTTTCAAAAGCAATTAGAAAGTGGTTTAGTACATCTTTAAAACAAAAGCTATCCTTCAAAAGCATTGATGACTTCATTACACTTGAAAGGCAAAAGAATGGCAGTAGGGCTTCTTCTAGGTTGGAACTCTACTTTCGAAAGCATGATTTTACAAATAAAGAACCTCATTTGAAAGCTCATACTTTCAAAGCGAAGAATGTCAACCCCTTCAAAAGCTATTAGAAAAGCTCCTTCGAAAGCATATGTTTCGACTCCTTCGAAAGCTTTAATAAAACAAAGCAGGCGCTTTTCTTTGAAAAATAAAAACAAGGTTTCGACCCCATCGGAAGCTATGCTTTCGACGCTATGCCTTTCGCCTTCCTCCAATCCACTACGCACCAATTTCATTGATGCCTAGTGTATGGGTTTCGGATTAGTAGGGATCGACTTCATTGAAGGCGGAAGATATGAGTCGAAAGGTACTTCTACTAGAGGAGGAACATGCTTTTTGTAGTAAAAGTTGATCAATGCCAATTAAAACAAATTTTATCTAACTAACCTGCCATTGGTAAACATGTGATTGGTTGCTTCAACTTTTCAACTTCTTTACCAAAATAACCGCTGCATAATTGTAGACCTAAGCCAAGATTAATCTAACAATTAAGCCCTTCCATTAAGTAAAACCAATAATGCTAATAAATCCTTCTTATAAAATAATTTAGTTTCCATAGCAAATCACTAAGAAGAAATCCCAAAAAATCACAAAAATTCGCATTTAACATCTTATCTGACATATTTAAATTTCAGACCCAAATTCTTAATATAATTTTAGATATAAATTTCTAAACCCAAAAAACCATATTTTCCTATGAAAATTCATAATAATCTTTCGATAGCTTGAAAAATTATCGAAATTAAAACCAACTTCAAAATCATGTTTTACATAATATAAAATCTATCCATGGCATTTAAGAATCAATTTCAATCAGTTTTGCCTTAAAACCATATAAATCCTTATTTAAACAATCTTGTTTAAATCAAACAAATTACATTCAAGCATATCATCATCCAAATCATCATTAAAACAAATTTAATTTGAAATTCGAAAACATATGATCGTAAAACAAAATGGAGATGGTATATTGTAACGACCCGGTATTTTCAACCATTCGCATCCGCACATGCCAGACTTGAATGGTTCAAAATACCGCATTATAAATAAAATTTGACAAATCTTAGAATATACAGTATATAAATAATCATAGAATCACAGACATAAAAATCAGAATACTCGCAGCGGAATTTAAAAATAACTTAGTGGTTCATGAAGCCACTATCAGTAGTCTCAAAATAAGTATAAAGTACATAGTCTTAAACCAAATATAGTTTGAAATCTCTACAGAAAATCTCAATATTAAATTGTCTTGATTACAAGGGCTAAAATAAGAACTGAACTAAAACTTGGCAGCAGCTTGAAAAGAGATAATCTTCAGAAGTCCTAGCTCCAGAGAAAGAGGTCCGAACTGAAACTCAGGCTGACCCGAGCGTAAGAAATGAACACAAATACTCGAGTCAGGACATACATACTTATACAGTGTAAGCTAATTCAAGTGAACTGTAACATAAAGCAAGTAACTTAAAGGATGCTTAGGACCGCCCATCCGCTAAGGATCCGTTAAACTATTTACTATGTAGTAATACTTCGCTATATAATGGTGTCTATTAGTAAAATAAACTTACTTTTAAATAGCGTTAAGGGGTTACCCATATAGCCCTTAACACATAATATATTCCCATAGTCTATACAGTACCGTAATCTCCCCCGTACTGGGCATCGTCAGAGGGCACTCCATAGGTATGGTACAAAACCAAAATCGTATAAGGCTTGCTAGGGTAGGTGACACGACACAACTAGGCAAAGCCAGGGTAGATATACCAATTACGCATCCGAACCGGTGGCAGCGCGTAGCTGCTACTACCGCCCACCTCGAACAACACTCAAAAATCAAAGGTGCGCACCAAACAGTCACAAAAGTAATAGAATGGCATACGAAGAAGTGCGTCCGATAAGAGGTGCTACCTCCTTAGCCCGTCAATCGCTCCTGTTTTAGCCACCTTATGCCAACTCACGGGAGTCGGGTCCGCGTACATACCTCAAGGAATCGTCACCACCATCCTACTCCTTTCTAGAATCTCCACCGCGTACACGGTTTTCAAAATGGTTTTCGGTATCGACAGAGAGTATGCCCATATCCGATCCCGGTCTCTTTAACAACCAACGTTATTATTACCCGTGGTTAATAAAAATCCAAAATAGTTTTATATTTCAACCAAAATACTACATTTAAAACTATTTAAAATTGAAGTTATAATTCTTACAAAATCCCATATAAATCCCAAAGGTTTAGCCTTAGTTCATTTGTATCAACTACAGCACTTGCGCAGCACGGTAATATCCTTTACAACAAATTTGATTAAATTTAAAATTTTAGACTTCAATATAATTTCAACAATAATTAACCTTAAATTAAACCAATTTAGCTTATATAATCATAATTTCCACCTTCGAATAGTCATTTAAATTACTCAATAATTTATGATTATTATAAAGTAAAATTTTCAAAATATATATCTAACTTCTCTATACTTTATTTATTGAAATCAAGTACAAAATTCTCTATAAATTTTACTTAATAATTAAGTTCAATTACCACTTCAAAAATAAAACTTAATTTCTAATCAATTCCTTAACTTACCTTTTCTAAACCCCTTTACATTGCTAAATTTGGTTGTATTTCAACTTCCATTTTCAAAGTATTCACTTTATTTAACTATTTAATTCATAGACAACTTTACCCTTTTTTATTTACTTATATTCAAATTTACGCCAAACCATCATAATTTATTTCTTAACTCGAATTCCATTTTTTTACAAATCAAAATTTTACAAAATAATTAATACTTAAAATTCTGAACATTTATTTATTTACATTTTTAACTTGTATAATATCACTATACTTATAAGAATCATTTTTAATCCCATTTTTAAACAAAATATTATAACATTCTAATTTAAAAATATTTAATATTTCCAGAAAATATATATATATATATATATAACCACGGGTCTGTATAATATTTTTTAACCTAGATCAAGTGATACAGATAATATATCATTTTAATCCGTAATTTACAAAAAAAATCCGGGTTCTGTCATATCAAACCCGCAATCCCAAGTTAGATAATAAATAAATAAATAAATAAATAGTAAACAAATATCGTTCAGGCCTATCATTTCAGCCGTAACGATTCTATTCTATAGGGAACTTACAGTGTGATAAACAGTAAATAAATAAATGGTATAACAACATAAATATAACAGTATAAATATAACTGATGATGGGTAAATCTAATAACAGGGTTTTAAACATCATAAATTTTTATCACAGGCAATTAAAATATAAATAAAATCATTCTACAATTCCACTTTTTAATAATTTACAGATCTATAAGTACGTTTGTCAGGTGAGAAATACTCACCTCTATGCTGCTGAAGATTAGACTCAAAACTAGGATAACCACACTGGAAACAGCGTATAGAAAGCACGATCAAATATTGGAAGATGAGACAAACCGTTTTGAATTCAATTATGGATAAAGCAAATTTTTGAATAAATCAAAATTGGAACGAGATTTAAGATAAAAGGATGATTTGACAAAATTGCTTGACCACTTCACCACACAACTCCAACTACACCTCACAACTCCAACTACACCTCACATGCTTGGCACTGACCAGATTCTGTACACGCAAGTATTCAAGCAGTGGAATATTTTGGACATAAAGGTTGTGCTATCATTTTGTACAGGTGCACATGCACTTATTTTATTTATTTATTATACATTTTTTTCTTTTCTTTTCTAACATTTGTCAGAGAAATATGTGGCAAAAGTGGTGCACGAACAAAATACTTTCTTTATATATATATATATATATATATATATATATATATATATATATTAAGTGACATGTCCACTTGCATGGCTTGGCCATCACTGCATGGAGGCGAGGCAAGGTCAGGAGGGGGTGGCGGAGAGGTTGAGCATGGTGTGGAATAAACAGATAAAAGTAAAGAAAACTAAAGAAAAAGAAAAATAAGAGGAAGAGAAAACATTGGCAGCCATTTACCTGATGTAGCTCGCGCAAGAAGGAAGAAGACCACAATGAGATGCAAATGTTTGATACGTGGGTTTGAAATTTATGAAATGAGTTGCATTGATTGATAAAAGGAATGACAAGAAATAATTGAAATTTGAACTTGCTTTATAACTGAAAACTTGCGTTGATTAAAACGCAAGAAAAAGATAAAGTAGGAATGCATAAATCAGGTCATGCGAAATTTTAAGGCAAGAAAGAAATGAAATTTTAACATGTTCGCATTTCAGGGAAGATGCGTTTTATAATTAAAGGAGTAATTGATTTTTTTCTTTTGAAATGTCTAAAGTAATTAGAAGATTTTATTCCACATATACATAAGAGGTAAATGGGAAGTTATACGCGAATGAAAAATGCAATAAGTGAATTTTGAATGGCGGCGAACATGAAATTTGAACGTTATTTAAAGTCAATGGGTTTTAAATAAAATGAAACAATTTCTTTTTTGAATGTGTTTTAGTATTCAATCGGGGAAAGAAGGTTTTAAATTTACACAGAAGTAATTTCGTTAAAACGCAAGAAATAATGATAAAGTGGGACCACGCGTTGATTGAGGAAACAAAATGGCAAGAAAGATTTGAGCAAATATTTACAGTGGTATTGATTGCTTGAATTTAGCAAAAGGAAACTGCAAGAAATCTTTAGCTAATATTTTGTACGCGTTTAAAATTTATTAGGAAGTAAATGCGTTGATTAAAACGCAAAAAATATTTATAAAATGGGAAGGTGGTGAAAATTATTTGCGTACAAGGTTGAGTATTTAAATGAAAACTAGTATTGATTGCTTGGAGAAACGGCAGGAAATAATTCACTTTGAAAATGTCAGGAGGAATTTGCACGTGATGTTTGATTTAGGAGATAATTGCATTTGTTAAAAATGCAAGAAATAAATATGTTTGAACGGGTATTTATTTATCAAGTGAGATGCGCAATTTAAGGAAAAACGAGGCAATAAATCTTTGCTTTGAACGGTAAGAAAATAAGTGCGTGATGTTTGCTTTAATGAAGAGGTAAATTGCGTTGATTTATTTATTTAAAACGCAGGCAAAATGATAAAGTGAGAAACGCCAATTCAAGGCATGCGAAAATTTTAGGCAAAATTTGCTAGAAAAGGCAAGAGAAATAGATGCATAGATTTCTGTGGGAGAGGTCAGAGGCAAGAAATAACAATTTTGAACGTGTTTTCTAAATAAAACTTGCATTGATATGGGAACAATGGCAAGAATTATAATGAGAACGGTTATGAAATTTGTGGATAACGTTTCTATTAAATCAGGAGAGCAAAAGGAAAGTGGAACGTATACACGTCAATTTAGCGTACTATAAATTTGAACGGCTAGTTAATTTCTTCCCTCCTTTGAAATGTCTGGTTATTAACTGACTGATTTTTTTTATATCTGCGGTATGATTATTTTAAGAATGCGTACTACAGACGCAATAATTCCCACCCAAAATATAACGAAAATAACGTATTTAAATTCATACGTTTTCTTATTTATTTGTTACTTATATTAGTATTTATTAAATACATACTATTAATACCACTAAATTAAATCAAAATGGGCACGAACGCACAAATCAAAACGTTCTTTTTATAAAGCTTATCTATATACTATTTATTTTTAAAATTTATTACTTAATTAAAATATGATTTGCTTTCATTCTTTTGATTTACTTACTATATTATAAAACTGATGTTTGTAAGTAAAAATATTAATTACTTAATTTTAAAAGGTATATAATCCTTTTTTTAAAGAACAAAAAATGAAATAAAACGTTGTTACGAATATATTCAGTTATTATATAAGATTAGGAAGTTAGGATTAAAAATTTAAAACTTCAATTAATGTTAGACTTTAACCAAAATAGAAATTATAGACATTTGTTAATATTTAAAAAATTTGGGTGATTAAAAATTCAACCTTTTGTTTTAAAATAAAACCCAAAGTTTAAAAATAAAAGAATAAAATAAGTTTTTAAGAGAAATATAAAAATAAATAAAGAATTTCTTAAATTAATTGAAGTTGGAAATTAGAAATTGTAAACAAAATACAACTGACACTGGAAGATGTCAATTACACTTTTAAAAACGTTTTAAAACCAGAATATATAAAAAACAAATTATTTTATCCCTGAAAACATAAATTAGAACATTACATGATCAAATAAATATTATTTATATAATTTAAAGTAAACAATTTTGTTAAATATAGCAAATTACACACAATAGTTAAAAAGGCATAACTTTCACATTATAAATCAGATTTCAACGGAACGAAAAGAAGTATTATTAAAATTTTATTTACTTTCAAAATAAAAGATAAAATTCAAATTTTTTAAACTTTTAAAATTTTAAATTTAAAAGTCAAAGTTTGACCATATTGACAAAATTCATATTTTCGAAAAATATTCTATTAATTCATGTGTGGAATTCTAATCCACACCAAAATTTATATTTTTTAAAAAAAATTATCTAAATTAAATAAATAAAACATTTATTAAAATTTTTGGGTTGATACATAGATGGTTTGGATGGCAAGCAAAGTGAGAGTAAATGCTAAGAAATAGAAAAGGCATAAGTTAAGGAGAAAGAAACTTATATATATTTTATTCTTAAATGCAAATGAAAATGAGGAGTTTTGAAATGAGAATTAAATATTCTTGTACATGATTTGCAAATGAGAAATACAAGGCTCAGAAAAAATTTGTATGGCTAAAGCAAGAAATAAAGAGGCCATGTAGAAAAAGGCAAGAAATCAAGCAATGACATGATGGATTTAATTAATTCTTTCCTTTGTAGTAACAGTTGTTCTTAATTATATTGAATTTGTTAAGTTTTCATTTATTATGATTGAATCCTCAAATAAATTCATTCAGATAAGTTTCATTCTTTTATATTACCTTATGAATAAAATATGCATTTCCACTTTAACATTCCTTTCTTATTTTACTATAAATTTATTTTTCATCATATTAAATTACCAAAATTTTATCACTTTAACAATTTTAATTATTAAAAATTTATGGGTCATTACACTAATATACAGTATATAAATAATCACAGAATCACAGACACAGAAATCAGAATACTCACTGCGGAATTTAAAAATAACTTAGTGGTTCATGAAGCCACTACCAATAGTCTCAAAATAAGTATAAAGTACATAGTCTTAAACCAAATATACTTTGAAATCTCTACAGAAATCTCAATATTAAGTTGTCTTGATTACAAGGGCTAAAATAAGAACTGAACTGAAACTTGGCAGCAGCTTGAAAAGAGATAATCTTCAGAAGTTCTAGCTCCAGAGAAAGAGGTCTGAACTGAAACTCAAGCTGACCCGAGCATAAGAAATGAACACAAACACTCGAGTCAGGACATACATACTTACAAAGTGTAAGCTAATTCAAGTGAACTGTAACATAAAGCAAGTAACTTAAAGGATGCTTAGGACCGCCCATCCTCTAAGGAACCGTTAAACTATTTACTATATAGTAGTACTTCGCTATTATAATAGTGTATATTAGTAAAATAAACTTACTTTTAAATAGCGTTAAGGGGTTACCAATATATCCCTTAACACATAATATATTTCCATAGTCTATATAGTACCGTAATCTCCCCCGTACTGGGCATCGTCAGAGGGCACTGCATAGGTATGGTACAAAACAAAAATCGTACAAGGCTCGCTAGGGTAGGTGACACGGCACAACTAGGCAATGCCAGGGTAGATATACCAATTACGCATCCGTACCGGTGGTAGCGCGTAGCTGCTACTACCGCCCACCTCGAATAACACTACCAAATCAAAGGTGCACACCAAACAATCACAAAAGTAATAGAATGGCATACGAAGAAGTGCGTCCGATAAGAGGTGCTACCTCCTTAGCCCGTCAATCGCTCATGTTTTAGCCACCTTATGCCAACTCACGGGAGTCAGGTCCACGTACATACCTTAAGGAATCGTCACCACCATCCTACTTCATTTGGAATCTCCACTGCGTACACAGTTGTCAAAGTGGTTTCCGGTATCGATAGAGAGTATGCCCATATCCGATCCCAGTCTCTTTAACAACCAACGTTATTATTACACGTGGTTAATAAAAATCCAAAATAGTTTTATATTTCAACTAAAATACTACATTTAAAACTATTTAAAGGTGAAGTTATAATTCTTACAAAATCCCATATAAATCCCAAAGGTTTAGCGTTAGTTCATTTGTATCAACTACATCACTTGAGCAGTGCGGTAATATCCTTTACAATAGATTTGATTAAAGTTAAAATTTTAGAATTCAATATAATTTCAACAACAATTAACCTTAAATTAAACCAATTTAGCTTATATAATCATAATTTCCACCTTTGATTAGTCATTTAAATTACTCAATAATTTATGATTATTATAAAGTAAAATTTTCAAAATATATATCTAACTTCTCTATACTTTATTTATTGAAATCAAGTACAAAATTCTCTATAAATTTTACTTAATAATTAAGTTCAATTACCACTTTAAAAATAAAACTTAATTTCTAATCAATTCCTTAACTTACCTTTTCTAAACCCCTTTACATTTCTAAATTTGTTTATATTTCAACTTCCATTTTTAAAGTATTCACTTTATCTAACTATTTAATTCATAGACAACTTTACCCTTTATTCGTTTACTTATATTCAAATTTACGCCAAACCATCATAATTTATTTCTTAACTCGAATTCCTTTTTTTGAACGTGTTTAAGTATTCAATCAGGGAAAGAAGGTTTTAAAATTTACACAAAAGTAATTGCGTTAAAACGCAAGAAATAATGATAAAGTGGGACCACGCGTTGGTTGAGGAAACAAAATGGCGAGAAAGATTTGAGCGAATATTTACAGTGGTATTGATTGCGTGAATTTAGCAAAAGGAAACTGCAAGAAATCTTTGGCAAACATTTTGTACACGTTTAAAATTTATTAGGAAGTAAATGCGTTGATTAAAATGCAAGAAATATTTATAAAATGGGAAGGTGGTGAAAATTATTTGCGTAGAAGGTTGAGTATTTAAATGAAAACTAGTATTGATTGCTTGGAGAAACGGCAGGAAATAATTCACTTTGAAACTATCAGGAGGAATTTGCGCGTGATTTTTGATTTAGGAGATAATTGCGTTTGTTAAAAATGCAAGAAATAAATATGTTTGAACGGGTATTTATTTATCAAGTGAGATGTGAAATTTAAGGAAAAATGAGGCAATAAATCTTTGCTTTGAACGGTAAGGAAATAAGTGCGTGACGTTTGCTTTTATGAAGAGGTAAATTGCATTGATTTATTTATTTAAAACGCAGGCAAAATGATAAAGTGAGAAATGCCAATTCAATGCATGCGAAAATTTTAGGCAAAATTTGCTAGAAAAGGCAAGAGAAATAAATGCATAGATTTCTATGGGAGAGGTTAGAGGCAAGAAATAACAATTTTGAACGTGTTTTCTAAATAAAACTTGCATTGATATGGGAACAATGACAAGAATTATAATGGGAACGGTTATGAAATTTGTGGATAACGTTTCTATTTAATCAAGAGAGCAAAAGGAAAGTGGAACGTTTACACGTAAATTTAGGGTACTATAAATTTGAACGGCTAGTTAATTTCTTCCCTCCTTTGAAATATCTGGTTATTAACTGATTGATTTTTTTATTTATATCTGCGGTATGATTTTTTTAAGAATGCGTACTACAGACACAATAATTCCCACCCAAAATATAACGAAAATAACGTATTTAAATTCATACGTTTTCTTATTTATTTGTTACTTATATTAGTATTCAATAAATACATACTATTAATACCACTAAATTAAATCAAAATGGGCACGAACGCACAAATTAAAACGTTCTTTTTCTAAATCTTATCTATATACTATTTATTTTTAAAATTTATTACTTAGTTAAAATATGATTTGCTTATATTCTTTTGATTCATTTACCATATTCTAAAACTGATGTTTGTAAGTAAAAATATTAATTACTTAATTTTAAAAGGTATATAATCCATTTTTTAAAGAAAAAAAAAATGAAATAAAATGTTTTTACGAATATATTCAGTTATTATAAAAGATTAGGAAGTTGGGATTCAAAATTTAAAACCTCAATTAATGTTAAACTTTAACCAAAATAGGAATTATAGACATTTGTTTATATTTAAAAAATTTGGGTGATTAAAAATTTAAAATTTTGTTTTAAAATAAAACCCAAAGTTTAAAAATAAAAGAATAAAATAAGTTCTTAAGAAAAATATAAAAATGAATAAAGAATGTCTTAAATTAATTGAAGTTGGAAATTAGAAATTGTAAACAAAATACAACTGACACTGGAAGATGTCAATTACACTTTTAAAAACGTTTTAATACCAAAATATATACAAAACAAATTATTTTACCCCTGATAACATATATTAGAACATTACATGATCAAATAAAATATTATTTATATAATTTAAAGTAAACAATTTTGTTAAATACAGCAAATTACACACAATAGTTAAAAAGGCATAACTTTCACATTATAAATCAGATTTCAACGAAACGAAAAGAAATATTCTTAAAATTTTATTTACTTTCAAAATAAAAGATAAAATTCAAATTTTTAAAATTTTAAATTTTTAAATTTAAAAGTCGAAGTTTGACCGTATTGACAAAATTCATATTTACGGAAAATATTCTATTAATTCATGTGTGGAATTCTAATCCATACCAAAATTTATATTTTAAAAAAAACAAATTATCTAAATTAAACAAATAAAACATCTATTAAAAATTTTGGGTTGATACATAGATGGTTTGGATGGCAAGCAAAGTGAGAGTAAATGCTAAGAAACAGAAAAGACATAAGTTAAGGAGAAAGAAACGTATAAATGTTTTATTCTTAAATGCAAATGTAAATGAGGAGTTTTGAAATGAGAATTAAAACTTCTTGTACATGATTTGCAAATGAGAAATACACGGCTAGGAAAAGATTTGTATGGCTAAAGCAAGAAATAAAGAGGCCATCTAGAAAAAGGCAAGAAATCAAGCAATGACCTGATGGATTTAATTAATTTCTTTCCTTTGTATTAACAGTTGTTCTTAATTATACTGAATTTGTTAAGTGTGATTGAATCCTCAAATAAATTCATTCAGATAAGTTTCATTCTTTTATATTACCTTATGAATAAAATATGAATTTCCACTTTAACATTCCTTCCTTATTTTATTACAAAGTTTATTTTTCATCATATTAAATTACCAAAATTTTATCAATTTAAAAATTTTAATTATTAAAAATTTATGGGTCATTACACTCTCCCCCACTCAAAACTTTTCATCCTTGAAAAGGAAGAAGGTAGGAGAATAGAAACAACCTGAAAGAAAACTAAATTGAAACTCAAAATAGAATCATTACCCTAAACTATAAAAATTCAATTTTAAATTAATAATTGATTTCATCTATTTAATTTCACCTAAGTTAGATTTAAATATTTCAAATTTCATTACTTCATCTTCCAAATATCTTAAAATAAACATTTCTAAAATCATAAGTTTGAAAATCATCTGTTATACTCAAAAATGTGTTCAATAAATTAATTTCTTCTTTATTCCTAATTATAATTAAATTTGTTTCTCTCAATATTTTATTATCATCTATGTTAAATATATTTACACTTATTACACCTGTTTAAATTTATTCTTAGTTCCTTTAACATCATTTTATATTGTAAATTATTCCATTACCCTTTTATTCTATTTACCTCTGTTAATCTTTTTATAACTAGAATTTAAGTGTATAACATTTATTATAACCACTCAAATTTTATTTATAAAATTCTTTTTATATTATATATTATCCAATTACATTGTTAACTTCTGAAAATCAAGGTAAGTTATATTGAAATGCAATTGAGTATTATACAAATAAAACTTTCAAATTTAATTATCTCGGGTTTGAATTATTTATTAAAAAATTTGATTTTCTTTTTATAATTGAAATTATTCTTCAAGGTAAAATTTAAGAATTAAATTTCTGATTCCCTTCAAACCATTTAGAGATAAATAAATATATGTACATAATATGTCAAATAAAATTTAAATCATATATCTATATATTATAAATCAAGTCATATTTTAGAGATTCAAATCAATTAAATTCTCAAGGTAACACTGTAGCCAGACTACAGAATGGTCTCTTCACTTCGAGATTCGAAAATGAATGTCGATGATGCTACAGTCATCACCGAAATTATTTCCCAGCGACAAAGAGAAGATCACTGATTTTTAAACCATTAAAATTCTTTGGAAACAAATTTCTATGCGAAAATAATTTAAATAATATATCCTTTTAAAACTTTAAACACAAGGTTTGAAACCACCGGAAATTGAATTCTCAAGTTCTTGTTTTAAATTCATTTTTGTTTCCAAATTAATTCATAACCATTGTTTATAGTTCAATTATTTATATGAGACAAAACCCATGGTTTACAAGACCATAAATAAAAATCAAAGACTATTATCTCTTGACAACTAGTTAAATTAATTATAAAAATTCTGAAAATTATACTTATTTATAATATTAGATTTTTTTCCAAATATTGGAATAAATTTTTCAAAACAAGGATAGAGATTCAAATTTGATGGACTCAAATCAAAGAGAATTTTGATTTAAGGATAAGTTGGAATCAGAAGATCCGATGATTAAATAACAGAATAAGGAACTGGATAAGTTTATATAAATCGCGAGCAACCTTACCCGGGTCAACCGTGACTTAAAGAATAAGATCGATGTGGATTTTCTAGGGTAAATCTACAATCGATCTAAAGAGATAGAGTTCGGAATAACCAAAGATACTAGCATCTAAACCGAAGATAAATATAAATCTCTGGTGAATCAACGCTAATTGTAAAGGAGTTTCACCCCTTTATTAGAATATTGGCGAGACCGCCAATTCACTATAAAGAACATCCGAAGTGGAGTTATGGGATACTCTAGAATCGAAAGAAGATGAATAGTGAGGGACACGAATGAACTTTGAAACCATAGGGAACGTTCCAAAATTCAAAGGAAATTGAATCAAAAGGAAAAGATTCAAGCTCGAATGAAAATGATTCTTTAAATCAAATTTACCATACATGCTAAGTTTTGCCTAGAGCCAAAGCTCTGATACCAACTGTCACGACCTGGTATTTTCAACCATTCGCATCCGCACATGTCAGACTTGAATTGTTCAAAATACCGCATTGTAAATAAAATTTGGCAAATTTCAGAATATACAGTATATAAATAATCACAGAATCACAGACATATAAATCAGAATACCCGCAGCGGAATTTAAAAATAACTTAGTGGTTCATGAAACCACTATCAATAGTCTCAAAATAAGTATAAAGTACATAGTCTTAAACCAAATATAGTTTGAAATCTCCACAGAAAATCTCAATATTAAATTATCTTGATTACAAGGGCTAAAATAAGAACTGAACAGAAACTTGGCAGCAGCTTGAAAAGAGATAATCTTTAGAAGTCCTTGCTCCGGAGAAAGAGGTCCGAACTGAAACTCAGGCTGACCCGAGAGTAAGAAATGAACACAAACACTCGAGTCAGGACATACATACTTATACATTGTAAGCTAATTCAAGTCTGACATATACGGATGTGAATGGTTGAAAATATCGGATCGTTACAAAATTATTATTCACCTTGAATATGATTAGGAGATTGGATTGGGATTAAGATTTATTCCATTTGCTTTAATCCTTAGCTAGCGAGAATCTGAGGGATCCAATAGCATTTCCTTGATGAAACCTTAGAATCTTTTTAGATTTGGTATGCTCCTAGCATTGATGAAACATGACATCCTCTTAGCCTTAATGAACCTCGATATCACTTGCCTTTATAATTTTGGCAATACAATCCTCCTTTAGCAGCTACTCGACAGCCTTCATGACAATAGATACTCGATAGCTATTGATGTGGTAATAACTTAACGGTAATTGCTATATTATAGACTCATTATCTTCTAGAAGCTTGATATCCCCAGCATGTGACTAGATGTGGCACACTTCCTTTAGCACATGTTCTACGATGCTCCGTGTTGTGGAAGCTTGATATCTCTTCCTTGACTATTTGAACTTTCTATATTTGAACTTGGTAGCTTTCATATTATGGAAACTCAACATCTACAAGTGCTAATTGATTTAACACCTTCACCATCTTATAGGTTTGATACCTTGATCCACTGTTAAGGTTTGACATCCCCATTTGCTTGTTATATGCTCGGCATTCCTTATCGTTGTT
This sequence comes from Allium cepa, assembly GCA_030765085.1. Taxonomy (NCBI): domain Eukaryota; kingdom Viridiplantae; phylum Streptophyta; class Magnoliopsida; order Asparagales; family Amaryllidaceae; genus Allium; species Allium cepa. Next base: position 227,516,793 of record CM060932.1, on the reverse strand, counting down.
GAGGCTCGGTACCTTTTCTGCCTTACATGCTTGACAACCTTTATGGTTGTTGAGGCTTGGCACCTCTTTTCTTTATTCAAGCTGGACAAACCTCATATTTACTAAACACATGGGGCTCAACATCCATAGAGGTCCGGCACCCTTTTATACTTGTTAACTACCTGAACACTCGAAACCCTTCTTCCTGTAAAGGTTTGACATCTTCTTAAAGTTCATCATCCTTTGTTACATGTTGAGTGCTTGAAGACTTCACTTTCTTCTAACATGACACTCTTTTTCATAACCAAACTCGACACATTCTCTTTTAAAAGTTTAATATGCATGTTTGTAGTAACATTTACCCCTCCCTACCACCCTCTTATGTAGAAAAATCATTTATACTTTAGTGTAATTCCACTTTTCTTTTTACCGCCTATTGGTATTTTGTTGCTTTTAATCTAGTTCGTCCATTCAAATAAGCATTAACTCTTTTGTTGTTTCCTTCTTTTCCTATAAATACCTTTCTTCTCTTCCCCAAAAGTTTCACTGAAACTTAAAGAAAAATTAAACTACAATTATAATTTTCTTTTCCAGTCTTACAACTTTGAAAAGAAACATCAATTTCCACCACATTCAAACTTGATTTAAGGTTCATTTTCTTCTTTAATTGATTTGGATATAAAATGGGGATTCTTGATTTGAAAACTAGGGTTTTATGGATCAGGATTTTACAAATAGTTGGGTTTGATTGGCAATTTGAATTCTAATTCTATTGTGATTTAGGAACTTTAGTGCTTGAATCCAAAAGTTGTTTGTAAGTTTGCAACCCTAATAACTTAATAGAAAATTAATGTTAAACTAGGTCTGTTAGTTATCATAAACCCAAAATTTCTTAAAAACTCGATAACTAATTAGGTTTTGGGTAACTGTTGAGGACTTGATATCTTCTTAGAAACTTGATAGTCCATTGAAGGTTTGTTAACAAGTTATAAATTCGGCAGTTAACTTAGTGATTCAATAACCTGTTAGAAATAAGATTCCCTATTGGAGATATGTTAACTAGCTATAGGTTCGCAAATTGACCATAAATTCAACAATTACGTAGAGAGTCGACAACTAATTGTAGACTCGATATCTAGTTATCAGTTTGATAATTGCTTAAAGAATTGTTGATTGGTTACAAAATCGACATCCTTTTAATAAGTTGCTAACCTTCTACAAAATCGGCAATCATTCACAGGGTCGATATCGAGTTATAACTTTTGATATCATTTATGAATTTGACATCCTTTTATGGATATGGTAACTACTTATAGCTCCTTTAACTTGTTATAAATCAACTACTTATGTATTTGACACCTTGTTACAAACTCGATAACTAGTTAAAGCACCTACAAATAGTTTCGAACTCACAACTATTTATGAGTTCAACACCTTATTATGTAGGGGTGGGCATTTAATCGACCAAACCGACTTAACTAACCGAACCAATCTTAATCGAACCGCTTTAACCGAAATAATTGGTTAACCAAAATTTAGATTAACCGATCGATGTTAACTGACCAAAATCGATTCGGTTAAGGGTTAACCGCGGTTATATATTGGTTAACTGTTAACCGAAATTATTTTTTGAATTATCGGGCATACCCAAATCCAATTCTATTTGCAACCCGACCCAATGCTTTTTTCCTAACCCTAATCAATTCGTGCTCGCCCAATGCTAGCCGATATTCACCCAATACACAATTCATTCCCATAATCAGTTATTTTATCTATTTCATTTTTCTTCTTCTCAATCCTCATAATCGAATCGTTATCCTTATTGATGAAATTCTCAATCGTCCTCCTCTTAAATTTCTGTTCAAATTTAAATCCACTTTAAACTATTTATCTTCGTCAATTCAAGCTATCGCTTCCAAATGCATAGGAGAGAAGACCGATTGGTTAGCCACAATGTGTATGCATGTGATCCATAGCGATCCTCGACACAAAGATGTACGTTATGTTTTTGCCAGGTTAGTCTTTATACGGATTGACCTAAGTAGTGATTATTGGGTTAAATTTATATTTTACGACCATTTATACAATTACAACATGAGGATTAATGCAACAATAAAATCTTGTGTCAAAGAAGATGCTGATCTAAGTGATTGTTGGGATCATATTCATTTGCTCCCCAATGTAGTTGATGTGATGCTTGCTTTAACAAGGAAAGCATGCAGTATCGGTTTCTACAGTTTATCAAATTGATGGGAAGTATTTCCATTTAATTCATTTCTTTTAGTTTTTTATATATGATTATAACAATGAATGTCTATTAATCTTTAGGTTAGTTATCGATTTTAAATAATTTGCGCGCCGATTGGTGTATAATTTGGGGTAAGTACAAGTAATTTTGCTGTTATATAATCAGCTCAAGGCTATATTTTCATACATGCCAGGATTCCTTCTGACTTGTTATTTTGTATAATTAAAGTGTTAAACATAGCAGATAGCAGATAATTGTTCCTTTAGGTTATACATGACAAACTGATATTATAGGTCATATGCAAATAAAGGAAGTTTCATGCTTATGGAATAACTCATGTTAACCAGTTGAATGTATTATTGGGCAAATAGTATTATTACAATGTAACCAGGCATATTTCCATCTAAAAAGCTGCTAAAGGATGAAATGCAGTTGAGAAATAGAGGAAAATTTTGAAATTAATAATAGTTTTGTTATATGTACAAAATGCACTTTTAAAGTCCTTGTTGTTTTACTGCATTATTGAATAGGTAACAAAGCAAGACATGGATGATACATTTCAACCGCCATTCAAAAATTGTGTGATCAAAGGAAATGTTGCAGGTGTGATGTTTTCTTATAACAAAGTTAATAGAAAACCAACATGTGCGATCGTAATTTTCTTTTTGGGACTATCAGAGGAGACTGGAAACTTAATAGGTATTTTACTTCTTCAATGTTTCATAGTTTTCTTATCATTTATCAACAATAGGTACATTATTATTTTTGTTATATCACCATGTGGCAAAGAATTATCATATTAACTTCTGTAGTGACTTTAATGTATGAAGAATATATAAAATAGCACTGTACATATATCTGCAAATGATTAATATTTAATATATATTGGCGATCTAATTCTTACCGAAGCGGCTGTGACTTCAGATACTTCTATGGGGTACTTTTACTTATTAAACTTATGAGCATTTTTTATTATCGCATAGTTTGTTGTTATTTGTTCTCATTACTATCTAAAAGGAAAGGTAAAGCTTAGTATGATAAAACAAACGAAAGCGGATGATCTACAGATCTGACTTTTAATATCAAAAGTTAGCATATGGATTACATAATGTATTGTAACAATTATTTAGTTAAATTATGAGACTTGCTAACATGAATCATCATTAGGCCATGACTGTAATGATTCATACGTATGGATAAACCTCTAATTTATTTTCAACCAGATCTATGAGATGGTGCTCAGAAATTATCAATGTCCTATAAGTTCTTAGGTTAGCATTACCTTTTCTCACTAGTATATCGAATGCACTCTTGTTTCTTTCCTATCTTCTCCAAATTCAATATTCATGACTTAGGCTCCTCACTTTACGTGTATAAAACTCCATATATCTATATATGCACATCATATACATGTACATGCATTATTGCCTAACTTTGTTTTAATGGACTTATCATTTTTCTTTTGTTTTCTTTAGGCATCTCTTACTATATTATGCCATTATATACTGCTACGTATAGCATAGATGGTTTAATAATAGGAATGGCTAGGATATGCAATGTTCAATAGTAAAGTGATAGGTATATATAATAATAAAGGGCGCTTGACATGCAATTTAGGCGTGTAATCACTAGCCATCTATCTCTAGGCTGCAGTCACGGATTCTTTTTACTTGTTATATCTATCATCTTTCTTAATTTTGACACCATCTTACATCTTCTCTTCTATGTACACAAAAGCTACATCATATCATCTACATGTTTACACATGCTTTTTTCATGTAAACATGAAATAGTCAACAACGAAATAATTGCACTACATATAGAATTTTTTTTTTAGTACTAAGTCAATAGGGACTTGTAGTCAGGTATCAATTTCTACGCTGTGTGACCTGCTTTGCTTGTCTTATAAAGGCAATCATATTATTTGAAATCTGGATTTTGTGACCTACCGTCAAATTACAGCAATATTCCTAGTGAATTCTTCTTTTTTGTTTTTCTTTCCAACAATACTTATATCGTTACTTTTATTATTCTTATGTATTTATAGTATGCTTTCATATGTTATTCATGCGTATTTATTGAATACAAATCTAAATATTTCTGGCAGATTGTTGGCTATAAATATGAAACTTGATTTTTACACTATCCCAATTTTTAATATTATTCATTTTCATCTTGTATTCAAGTTTAACTAAGCATTCAGGTTGTGTATCAGTTGGAGAAATGGGCCTGTAGAGTAGTTTTACTTTTAAGTAAATATTATTATGTATGTGCCCTTTAATTCAGTGGGTTGTTTTCTTCGAACAGTTGATAAGTGACCGGTTGATCCAAGCGATTCCTTGGATGTCGTTAACCGAATTTACTTTGCGGTTCCTATCTTTGGGAACTTGTGACTCAAGCATTTCGATTTTAGAGATTTTGTTGGTCAACGATCGAGATACTTTGTCGATTTATGTTGTGTGACATTGCTGGATTTATGTCTTTTACTTTTGATCTTGGGAGTGGATTCTTGTTTGTCCTGCAATAGATGAGTTTCTCGATGTTATCAGAAAAATACTGATACTTACAAGATCTTAAGGGTTTGTTGGTGGTGCTGGAGCAATACCAAGTAGTAGTTGTGTGGAATGCATAGCTTTTAAGAGTGTGCGACTTATGAAATGCGTTAATTTTGAGAGTGCACGACTTACGAAATGCGTGGTTTTTGAGAGTGTGCTGCTTACGAAATGTGTGGCTTATAGGATCGATACAATCCACAAATTTGGAATAGTTTGGAACTTCTTGATGTTGTCAATCTTTGGGTAATGTGAAGAGTTCGTGCTTTGAGAGCATGGTTCCATGGCTCAAAAAGTGATGTACAGCATATGGGTGTGCTTGACCTAAGTAATTATTTTTGCTTGGGCATGATTCCATAGTGCAAGAAGCAGTGCGTGGCTTATGAAATGCATGGCTTTGGTACCGGCCTTCTTGGTGTTGCCGGAGCAACATCGGTTCTTAGAAGGTAGGGATCGAGTTCCGTCGATCCAATGGTTTGAGTTGATTTGTTTCCATCGACTCAGTGGGTAAGTGGGGCATACTTGAGCATGGTTCCATTATCTTAAGCAACGATTTGATGGTTGAGTCGATTTTACCTCTCGACTCAGGAGTTAATTTTTGTGAACATGATTTTATTACTTCAGAAAGCAAAGCAATTTTATTAATAAAAGTTGGGCAAATTCTTCCTATTTACAATGCCTTCGGTATTCCGAGATAGATTATTTGTGGGAAATAGGAAATACATAAGACAGTCTTAGATAAAGTAACGACGCAGCGATTCATTGTTTCAAGCTTGGGAAATATAGGTTCCATCAATGGTTTTTAGCTTGAATGTGCCATCCCCTATCTTCTAGCCGATCACATAGGGCCATTCCCAGTTTGGTCTGAATGTTCCTAGTACACGGTAGACTCGTTTGAGAATAAGGACTCCCACTTCAAAAGTACAGGTACGGACATTGGAATTAAAATATCGTGCGACCCTTTTCTGGTGAGCAGCACTCCTTAACTCGGCTTCTTCCCTCTTCTCATCGACCATATCGAGATTTTCCGATGAGCAGTAGGCTACTAACTGACAGGAAACACAATATAGATCAAACATCTGATAACCAACTCCTTCCCACGATTCAATGGAAAAACATAAAACTAAAGTGGTCATGATGCGACCGGCTACTCTTCGACTTCCATCCCTGATTGGGAGGCAGAAGAAATGACTAAGGAAAATGTGGTTCGACCATTTTTCGGAGTAACTCAAAGTCCCTCAATTGTGCACTGGAATATAAACAGAAACTAGGCGCGATTCGACCACTCACCAACCAACTCCTATCCATAGAGTGCGGATATGAGTAAAACAAATAGATAAGTGTGGTTAAACTACTCACTGCTCCATAAACTATGACCAAAAATCGATAGAAGGAGATAAACATAATATGGATGAGATTCGACCATCTGCGAACTAACTCCACTGACCCGAAAATGAGGGTAGGATTATAAACCACTAAAGCCTGAATAGGACAGCTCATTATATCTCCGGCTTGGTGTTCTTTACGACTTAAGGCAATGACTGCAAGGTGGCTTTAATATTAGACCAATCAGAATGACGTTTGAAGTTATGGGAGACTGATTATATCATACCTTTAGATCAACATGCAATATTAATCCAAACTCTTTATATCGTGCCACTAGATCGACGGTCAATATCGATCCACAACAAACACAAATGGATATATGCGGACATCCTTCGAAAAACTCTGACCGTTAGAGTGCGGATTGAAAAATAAACCATGAATGAGTCTAACTTGATCATTAATTCTACAGCACCCTTCTTCGATCCATCAGGAAGAGTATGAAACCGGATGAGCATGACGCGACTGCACCTGAGCCAAATCTATCCCTATATCTGACGGGAGAATATGAATCAAAATGGATGCCATTGACCATCCAGCTCAAAATGAATGTGACAGAACCATTCATTCGTTGACTCTTACCATGTTTCAAGTAGAAGAGCAATACGAAATGGACATGACTCGGTCATCCGCACATTGATCTTTACCCTTAGTCCGACTGGGAAAGCATCAATCACTGATTTGATGTGACATCTATTCTTCAGGTCCTCGTCTAGAGTATGGTGACATTTGCAACAAAAGTGGATGTGATTGACCGTGCAGTGCACAACTCATGCTCGAATTCCAATGAAGCATCGAGGTCTTCCCCTGGAAAGGAAAACCCGAATATGTCCAGAATAGGTGCAACTCATCCTTCCGTTAAATAATTCGATCCCATGATTCAATGAGAAAGGGTATAAAGCTAAAGTGGACATAACTTGCCTTCATACTTATTAACATCTGCCCCAAACTTGTAGGGAACGAGGGAGAATTAAGATGAATGTAACTTAGCCATTCCTCATTCAACTCTCAGTCTTCTGAGTTTAGGCGGGAAAATAAACACAACTAGGACAAAACTTGACCATCCATGCAACACATCTATCGACCTAAGACTGGGGGAAGAAGTGTAGTCATCCAAAAGCTAACTGCGACAGCTCCATATTGTGACTCAAACTTGGTGTTTATAATGACTCGAGGCTATAATCGAAAGGATGCCTAGAGATAGAATTGTCAAATCGATGCCCATGCTCATTGGCAACTGACCATCACTCTAACCCAAATGCGAGTAACGGATTATGGGTACATTGAATGGAAAGCACGTTACTCGAATATACAAGTAGATTCAAACTCAAAGCAAGAGCCAACTATGCAGTTGCACGCAACATGAGGTCGAACCCTACTCGACATTTAATTCAGCGTGCTTCTAAGCCTGTTCTTCGGCCATTTGCAAATAATCACTTAAAGCATCTAGAGCCCTTCACTATCAGACTTAATAACTCATGACAAGACTCTGGGATTCAACCGGAGTAACCATCCTAATCGGGTTTCATGATGATTGTTATGTGAGATAGTTACTGTGAACTCAAGGAATCCATGACTGCACCCACTGAGCTACTGACCGACATTACTGTCAGCCATGGTGAACCATGATAGGTACTGAAGTTTGGATCACATCTCAGTGTAACGATGATGAATGAATTAGCTGGCTTTCTACGAAAAAATCTTAATGTGTTTGCTTGGACTCATTTTGACATATGTGTGATCTTATCAACTATCATGAGCCATGCATTGAATATCTACCCGAGGCATGTCCCAGTGAAAAAAAAGTGACATGGCAAAAGCAACGTGACATCGATCCGAGAAGATTTGTTGCACATAAAGAGGAGGTGGATAAACTAAAAAACAATGGGTTTATCTGCAACGTCCTCTACCCGAAATGGGTATCCAATCTAGTTCATGTGATAAAAGCTGATAGAAACTGGTGGACATACTTCGATTATGCTGACCTAAACAAGGCATGCCTAAATAACAGCTTTCCATTTTTGAGGATCAACCAACTGGTAGACTCACCCGCTAAATATGCACTGATTTCATTTATAGATGTGTACTCCGGATACAACCAGATCCTGATACACGTCCTCGACCAAGGGCATACCAACTTCATTACCGATCTAGGGTTATATATTATGTTGTGATTCCATTTGAACTAAATAATGTTGATGCTACATACCAGAGACTAGTCAACCGGATGTTAAAAGATCAGATCGGGCAACCAATGGAAGTATATATGGATGATATGCTCGTGAGATCATGATGATGAAACGACCACATCAATGACATGGCAGAGATGTTTAGTTTCTCCAAAAACACAAGATGGAACTCAATCCCTTGAAATTCTCTTTTAGTATTGCATTAGGGAAATTCCTGGGTTTCATTGTCAATTCTCATGGAATTGAGGCCAATCTCAAGACGATTCAGGAAATCAGAGATATTCAAGTGCCAAAGACTATAAAAAAATACAGAGCTTAAATAGGAAGGTTGTCGCCCTAAACCAATTCATTTCCAGTGCCGTTGATAAATGCATTTCTTCCTTCGACCTAATCAAAAGAGGGACAATAAACTCTAAATGGGTACAAGAGTGTGAAGACGCATTCTAGGATTTGGTGAACCACTTTGATAGGCCTCTCACCATATCCAAGCAATTGGATCATGAATATTTATACATCTATTTAGATGTTTTAGTACATGCCATAAGCACTGCACTGTTACGTGAATAGAATCAGATTTAGAGATTGCTATATTATGTAAGCAAGCACTTGGCGGTTATTGAGAGAAACTACCCAGAGCTGGAGAAGCTCGCATACTACCTATTGATTGCATTACGAAAGCTTTGCTCTTACTTCTAGGCTCACCCCACTAACATCTACATCAACTGGCCTTTACCATGGGTCCTAGAGCAACTTGAGATGTTTGAAAGGTTTCTCAAATGGAATACCGAGCTAAGCCAATTCTATATCACTTATCTCCCTCAGAGAGCTATCCAGGGATAGACATTAGCGGATTTTATAACTGAATTCACTACGCCAGACGACTCTTTTGAGAGCGGCGGAGAACTAACCAATCGATGGAATATGTACACGGATGGAGCATTCAACGATCGATGTTTTGGTGCCAGAATTGTGTTAGTGACTTCTGAGGGAACAATCGATCTACTACACCTCGAAATTCAACTTCCCTGTAAAAATTAATGAAGCTGAGTATGAACCTTGATCATCGAGCATAAAGTTGCCAGAGAACTAGGAGTGAAAACTGTAGAAATCTTTTATGATTCCCGGTTAGTCAAGGGAGATTATCAGGCTAGGGGCATCGACTTGCTCCTTATTTCAGCTGGGGCCGAGAACCACTGGCGGTCTTCGAGCATTACACCATTACACACATCCCCAAAGATACAAAATAAGAAAAGCGACACACTGGCTAAGCTGTCCAGTTTCGAGAATGCGCGGCAAATAGACCTTGTCCCGATTGGAGTACTAAATGCTCTGAACATCAACTAGATGGAGATTAATTGGATTCTGGAGACGGAGCTGGAAAGGGAGTCATGGATGACTCCTATAAAAGATTATCAACACCGAGGGATCCTTCCTAAATAGAGGAATTAAAAATGATAGATCTTCCATAAAGCTTCACACTACATCATCCAAGAAGAAATCATGTATAGAAAAGTTTTTTGCACTCCCCTACTTCGATGTATCACCTATGAAGAAATAAAACAAGTCTTGAGAGAAGTTCATGAAGAAGAATGTGGCAATCACACTGGGGAGAAAAATTCTAGTAAAGAAAATACTCTATTATGGGTATTATTGGCCGACCATTGATCGAGATGCTGCCGAATATGTAAGGCGGTGCGACAAGTGCCAGATATGTGCAAAAGTTCCAAGAGTTCCGCCCACCGAAATTACAAAAATGTAATGACGATTTGCCACTTAGGGAAATGATATTATCGGTTCCTTATCGATCTCAAAAGATGGAGCGCCATCATAGCAGTAGATTACTTCACCAAATGGGTTGAAGCTGGACCTTTAGCCATGATCATAATGAAGAAATTAATCAACTTCATTGTCTGGAACATAATCTATCTTTTTGGCCTTCCACAAAGTATTGTAACTGATAACGGAATGAAATTTGTCCTGAAGTCATAGACTTCTACCGTCGGCATCATATCGAAATTCGATTTGCGACAGTTCCTCACCCTCAAGAAAACAGAAAAGTTGAGGCTGTGAACAAAATCATAAAGTCCATTCTGAAGAAAATTTTGAAAAAAGCTAGAGGCAGGTTGGTGGATGAACTCCCAATAGCATTATGAGATTTTAAAACCACCCACAAGTCCGCCACTAGCCATACTCCATTCGCCCTTGGTTACGGCTCTAAGGCCGCCATCCCTATAGAACTTGAAGTCCTTTCCCATCGAGTGACTTATTACTACCCTATTTCATTATAAAAATATATATAAACAAGGAATTGCAGTCCAATTTTAATTAAACTATATGGAATTGGTGATGACTTTTGAGTGTACAAATGCATCCGAGAGCCGATGACATGAACGTGCATGTGTCTATTATAAAATTCGATTTCTTAGAATCGGCAGAAATTGAATTTTCGCTTGGAATTATTAGATAAAAGACTAGATGAGATCGCCAAAGCTTACTGGCCATGTAGAATCGAAAACATATAACAACTGATAGAATGCAATCATGTATTTATGCTATTGGAACCAATAGTCATGAGGAACGGAAAGAAATGCAACTATCAGTAAAAGCGACTCAATGGAAGGATAGCGACCACTCAATAAGCTGAATGGAATCATTTTCGACGATTGAAGCTTGCGACGATGCAAAGCACATCATGTTCGAACAAGACGTACTTTAGAAGGAAAAATATTATCCTGCCTTTTGGCAAGGCTGTGATACCGTAGTTTTGGCTAAAACAGGTGGTTATCAACCTTGAGAATCAATAATATATAAGATTATGGACGAATGTCGAGCAGATTCAAACCAGGTCCCGATTAAGATGCAATCAATATAAAGTGACAAGGAAGGCCCCTTGAGGCTACATTTCAAATTTCAAATCAATCGAAGTTCGTACGCTCTAGTTATGCACAAATGAAAAATCTATATGGATCGATCTAGAATGATCCAGAAAACAGCATAAATCGACGAAGATCAATCAATATCTCAAAATATACAAAGCCAATGCACTTGAAACTTTCGAACCATCAATATATTGAAGAGTGGAGCCGACAAAAACGATCGTGGGTCAGAACTCTAAGTTCAAGGAATGTCGATCCTTCCTAACGATCGGTATAATTCAGCAAACAACCCAAATGCGACCAAGATTGAACCATACCTCACAATCTATAACTCAAAATGACTTCACATTTTAGGAGCAATGTCTAGAGGCATGTGGAACCCCCCACAAATGATTGCATGGTAATTGGAGGCAAAACCAACGATCAGTATAATTTATACCGATTGTTCCAAAACAACAAGTTATGTCCACCGATCATTATGGTGGGCCCGTACAGATCTGTATATTATTCTGGCGATAGGCTCTGCCATTTTTATTCTTCACTCTTGTACTAACGGACCCTAACTGATTCAAACATTCTTGTAATCATAATCAATCGCAAGATTAATAAAAACGTAAAGTGGACGTAAGCCAAGATTGCTGAACCACTATAAAAATCTGTGTGTTCCTTTAGTTTTTCTGCTATGATTTAGTGGCATTCGTCATTTAATCTTTACGAGATTTTATTGAGTGTTGATGTCTACTTTTGACGTCAACGATTTCCGTTTTACTTTCCTTTTAATATTTCCATTTACATTGTATTAGGCACTGTAAATCCATTTATATTTCTTAAACCAACATGAATATAATTATTTTACAAAATGTATCAAACATTTATTTATAAGTATTCTTATCTCACTTTGTGCTTAATTTATATATCCTAACATCTATCTATTGCTAATGAGAAAGTAATATATAGCAATCGATATTACCAATAAATACACCTTCAGTGCAACACATTGCTTCTTCAACTAGGAGTAGAAATGACTCCTAAATTATCAACTTTTTTAAGTATAATGACGTTTTTTGAAATAATAGCTACAAGGCCCATGGCCCAGGAACAAATATAACTGAGTATAAAACCCGTATTCTACAAATTACTCTACATTAAGGACTTCCGCCAACAGAAGAAAGAAACCATAGCATGCTCAAAATACTCAAAATCGCGGAAGCTCGCAAGCTTCAACCACATTCTTTAGCTCCACTCTTCTCCCCTCTTTCCCAAAAAGACAGAACGTTCATGAATCTGCTTCTCTTCTCTTCCATTCCACTATCTATGCTTATATTGTTCAGATCACTGATTTGATAATTAGATCTGAGCTCGCGATTGCCTACAAATGAAGAATCCTTCCAGTAATTTGATTCTTGAGCTTTGGAAAGGAGAAAGTTGCCAGATTTATCAGAAGCGCTCTGATGAAGCTCCGACTTGTTTGAAATACCTTTCGTGTTATGCAAATACCACTCCATATGCTTGTTGCCCACTTCTCTGCTCCATGTTCAGCTAGAAGGGCATATCTGGTTTGAATTTTAACTTTTTTCTTTGATTTACGAAGCATAATTCTACTATCCGACTCTATCAGTAACCATCTTTTCTCTTTAGTAAGTTTTACTTTGTTGTGGTTGTGATTGTTCCTTTCTTTCCATATATGGTAGATAGCAGTGGTAAGTAGAATATTTGCAAAGTCTTTCTCTAATGATTTTCCCTTGAAATTATTGTTGTTATGTTGCACTTCCTGTTTAAGATCTATAAACCCATTGTTCTGAATTCTCAATGTTTTTTGAATTTGATTTCAGATATAGTAGGCATAACTGCATTCAAAAAATAGATGATTAATACTTTCATCTTCACTGTTGCATAAGGAACAAAGTGATTTAGCATTTTTATCCCACTTCTTTATTGTATCCCAAGTTGGTAATCTGTTATTTATAGAAAAATATGAACAGATTGCCATCTTGGGATTGTTTACTTTGTTCCAAATGCAATGATACCAGTCTACTATAGATTTCTTGTTTCTAACACACTCCCAAGTTTTTTTTAAAAGAGAACTTCCCTTTACAGCTAGCAGTCCACTCCCAGTAATCAGTCTCAGCATTAGAATCAATGGGAATACTTCTGATAACATTCCTATGTGGATTAGTAATGGGATGTAGTTGGGGCTGCCATTGATTATCTTCGATAATCATGGAAACAGTTGCATTAGCATCACTAAAAATAAAAAAATTATCCCAGCCAATTCTATTTACAAAGGAATCATGTTGAAACCAGGGGTCACACCATAAATTGGTTTCATTTCCTGATTTAAAAATCCTTTCTAAAAGAGGTTTTCCAATGTTTCTGCATTTTAAAATCCGTTTCCTAGCATTTGATTGATTATCTTTAGGTCAAATGTTCCAAAAATTACCTTACTTGAGATACTTATCCTTCGTCCATTTTGACCATATTGAGTCAGTACTCAAAAATCTCTAGAACATTTTTAAATGACATGCGGTACTTAAATCATTCAGATTTCTAATACCCATCCTCCTTCTTTTTTGGGTTTACAAATTTTTTCCCAATTGATTTTATGGTACCCCCCTTTCCAAAGGAAATCAGCACATCTACTTTCTAATTTCTTAATAGATGCAGCTGGGATATGGAATGTTTGAAGCCAATATAAAATAATGGAATAAATAATATTTTTAATCAACTCCATTCTCCCAGCTAAGGAAAGGAGTTTACATGACCATGTCTCCATTCTTTCTTGAATTTTTCAATAAGTATATAACAGTCACTATCTTTAATTTGATTAACTGAAACTGGTAACCCTAAGTATTTGATTGGCAACTTATCCTCAGAAACATGTAGTATTTCTAACATTTCATTTTTATATTTACTACATTTACTAAAATATGCTTTGCTCTTGAGCTCATTCACCTGCAAACCTGCATACTTATGTAAATTCATAAGAATTTGTGAAATAGCATAGCCATTCTGTTCATTTGCTTTTGTAAAGAGCATCAAATTATCTGCATATATTAAATGAGAAATAGTAGGTTGAACTCTACTTATTGGAGAAATATGACCCTTTAAAAGTTCTATATCGGTCAGAATGGAGAAATATTCCATGACTATAGTGAAAAGATAGGGTGGTAAAGGGTCACCTTGTCGAATATCCCTATTGCTTTTAAAAAAACCCACTGGTTTACCTTAAATTATGATAGAAAAAATAGGGAAACTAATACATTCATACACCAAATCACAAAATTTAATGGGGAAACCCAAACTAATCACCATATGGCAGATAAACTGTCTATTGACTTTATCATATGCCTTCTGTAAATCAATTTTAAGGCACATATTATCCCCTCTTTTTAAAGTTCCTAACCATCTCATGGGCTAACATAGAGTTTTCATATATCAACCCACCAGGAACAAAAGCACTTTGGTTTACTTAGATTAGAAAGGGCAGAAACACCTTAATTCTTTGCTAAACACACTAGCAATAATCTTATAAATAACATTACAGCAAGATATAGGTCTGTAGTCTCCAATGCAAGATGGATTTTTATTTTTAGGGATTAAAGTAATAAAGGTATGGTTTAAACTTTTCAAAAGTTCATCTTTTTTGAAAAATTCATTAACTATTTCAATCACCTATCCTTTTAAGCTATCCCAATGTTTTTTATAGAATTTAGCATTAAAACCATCTGGGCCAGGACTTTTATTATCCCCAGCATTAAAAATAATAGTTTTAACTTCATTTTCTAACACAGGAGCAAGAAGAATTCTTCTGCCACATTGTTCAACTTATGTGTGCAAATGATTTTTGGAAAATTATGAATTTGGTTTTCAGAAAAGTAAACTTCATTATAAAATTTCAAAGCTTCTTCAACAATAGAGTTGGTAGACTTACCAGAACTGTCAATAATATTTCCTATGTTTCCTAGTTGACGTTTTAGCATGAAAATATTTGGTGCAGTCATCCCCCAAGGTAAGCCAATCTACTTTAGCTTTTTGTTTAGCATTTGATGTACATTTCCCTAAATAGATTTTGCTGATTCTCAAAAAACATTTTAATAGAATTTAGATCCTCAGGGTTTTTATCAACAAGATCTTGTAAGGATTTCCCTTTTTCCTTAAGTTTGCTCAAAATGTTTTTATCCTGAAAATTAGTTTTATTCCAAACTTTTAGGTTATGTTTAACATGTTTCAAAAACATACTAAACTGAAACTGTTTATTGCCATCACAAGAAAAATTAAGACATTCTTTAATTAAATCATCATATTTTTCATCACAAACCCATCCATTTTTAAATCTAAAAGGCATTTTTTGTCAAGATTATCCATTTCATTAAAAAGCTTTATGAAGATTGGAGTATGATCACTTGCATTCTGTTCTAGGGTACTACATTCAAAATTTGGGAAAGTTTTATAAAAATCATTATTAACTAGCACCCTATCAAGTTTACAATGAATATTTTTCCCAGCACCATATTTCCATGTAAATTTATTTCCAGAAGCACAGGTTTCAATCAAACAAGTTTCGATCATAAATTTATTTATCCTGTCTAGTTTACTTTGAGATATATGACTTCCTCCAGATCTTTCATAAGAATGAAGAACTGTATTAAAGTCCCCCATTATAATCCAAGGAAAATCAATAACATGACTCGTAACTTTAAGTCTACACCATAACCCATTTCTTTCACATTCAATATTACTACCATAAACACTAGTGACATGAATTGAAAATCCACCAACATTTTTAAATCTACTGTTTATAAACTGAAAGTCTTTAGTAATATTATCAATAGACCAAATATTAGAGTCCCAAATTAGCATTATTCTACCCTTACAACCACAGTCATTATTATTAATATACCTCTAGTGTCTATCCAATTTCATACTAAATTTATCCATACTATCATTGTTCATCTTATTTTTAATAAGAGCAATAATTGTAGGCTTATAAGTCCTAATCATATGTAAAATATCAATCTGCTTGGCTAGGGAATTCATCCCCCTAGCATTCCATGAAAATAGCTTCATAATAGAATAATTATAATAAAAAAAGGGGGTTTAAATTGTACCTGACGCATTGGTACTCTTACCTTTCCTTTTGCACTCAGAGCTCTTTGCTTTTAATCTAATTGACATTTCTGTCCATTCTGGATTGCTAGAAACATATTTTTCTTTATTCTTACCTCTGTTACCTTTCTTTGGAATATGCAGTTGTACAATATCAAACTGCTCAGATGTTTGAGGCAGAACTGAGTTACTACATCCCATATCCACTAATTTTGGAATTTTGATCAAGGAGATATCAAATTTAGGAGATGTGCGAGGCAAGGCTGAGTCAGGATTAAGAATCTCCTCAGCCTCTGCAGCCTTTTCTGGAGGAGGATCGACCTCTATTGATATAGTATCAGAAATATTGGCATTATGTAGAGTTTTATCTTTATTAGCTTTGCCAAGATTGTCTGCAATTAAACAAGATTCTGGAACAGGAGGGGTTCCAGAGTCTAAGACCATTACATTTGCATCTCCCTCCATTTCTATTATTTGACTATGTTTTGTTCTTTGTTGATTTCTCTATTTGATGAACTCCCTCTGCTGTGATCTGATTTTCTTAATCAGTGAGCATTTTTCTTGATCAGAGATGATTCCTTTCAAGATTATCCGCTTTTCATTACTTTTGGATGCACCAATCCCTACATTTTCAATATTTTCATTTCTGACTAGCATTAATGTATCACCCATTTCTTGATGATTAATATCTTGATATTCTTGAATATTTTCTTTCGAAATCCATGCTTTTTTCAAGTTGCAATGTTTTCTAACATGTCCAAAACATTTACATTATTACATTTTAGTGGAATCCACTCATATTCCACCTTTTGCGTTATATTTACTCCATTACACATTGTTACATAATTTCATTTGGGAGTTCATCTTCTGCCGCAACTTCTACTAGAACATGAGCATAATTCAATCTCATTTTCAAAGTGGTTGTTACATCCATATTGATGGGTTTATCGATAATACTAGCCATGACAATGAATGCCTCTTTGTCCCATAACCTTAGATTCATATTGAATAATTTTACCCATACTGGCATCGTTGTTAAGAGATCTCTATCCAGTTTTAATGATTCAGACCATCTTTTCATGATGATGAGTTGGTCGTTGTAGAAATATGGTCCATTTTCCAAAACCGATTCATGGTCTTTTTGAATTTCAAATTTGATGAGGAAGAAACCGTTCTCTCTTGAGTACACTTCAAATTGGCCAGTTGGTTTCCACACACACGTTGAATGTAAGATTTAAAAAACTAGTATGGTTTGGAGCTTACCACATAAACATGAACAGAATTTCTCCAGCATTCTCTGGTTCTTTTACAAACTGTCTCTTTAATCACTCTATACTTCTTGTTGTTAATCATTATTGGAGATATAGCTTCAAGATTACATTCTTCCTCTAGTGGTTCATCTGACTCGGCCGCCACTATGTCTGCCCACGATTCCAGTCCTTGTTCTTTATTCAGTGAGAAGGCCACCGGCTTTTGTATTTCTTGGATTGCGGTATCCTTGGCGTTTCTTTGCCTTTTGAATAATTGGAATTCGAAGCCGATGGCAACTTCTGTCTATTCTTGATCTCTCTTCTCCTTTGAGAACTAAATTGAATGGTTTGAAAGCCTTCTTCATCAATGTTGACTCCTAATGGCTTTCTGATATGAAATGATTGAGATCTATCAGGTGGTCTACCCATTAGAGCTATTATAGAGATCTTAGGTGCATAATTTTGAGGACATATTGATTTACTCATGGCATGGCTGATTGGAAACCCTAAATTTCAGACTTTTTTTCAAGTATAATGACGTTCATTCTAATAATAGGCTCAATGTGTTCATACTCAAAAGAGGCACACATTCTAACATTACACATTCATGTATGTTTTAAAGTTTATACCATAAATCCATTAATTACGTTAAATGCATATTACTCTAAACTAATGCTTTGGTTCCTGATTGTATCAAACCCAATTCCAGCACTTCGCAAAGTTAAACTCTGTAACCAATTTGGTATCATTTTTTTTCATTGTTGTTTGCAAATTAGTTTTACATGGTGCAGTACTTGAATTCTCATTTTGCAATAAATTTTACGTTGTGTAGGCCTTTGCAAATGAAGCATGCGTGTGCGCTTTTTTCTCTCTCCAAGATGCAGGTATTTGATATGTATGAATTGACTTATGTACAAGAGCATAAAATTAACATACTTCTATCAGCCTGCTGCACTCTTGGGATATGACTATCTATGATCTCCTCAAAGCAATCTAAGGTACTCAATTGTATTTTTTTTCCCTATTATTATTGTTTTTATTAGTTATGTTTCTTTAATGTATAATATGTCATAGTTATCATTTTGAGTCTTGAGTTTGTTTCATTTCATGCCTCATCTCTTCTCATGTTTGTATCTTTTTTATTTTACATTTTTCTATTGTATTTTGCTCGATTACGTTTCAAGAATTTTTCTTCTTCTGATTATTCATTTTCTTTGTTTCTGAATGAAATAACAGTACAGGGTCAATACAATGTTAACCAGATTCATTTAAACCTGTCCTAACGATTTTAGCCTAGCTATTTTGCTTCAAATTATCACTCAAACATGAAACCAATTCCTGCAGCGACTCCCCTATCTCCGCTAATGGTGGAGATGAAGAATACAAATTAAGGCCCCGTTTGGTTTACTATTTGTAGTTTTGTATTTTCGTATAAACAAAAATTCGCATTTATTATGTATGATTGAAAAACACACAATTTTGAAAAATGAAACTAACATAGAAAATAGAAAACAAGTTTATTTGATTTTTTGTGTTTTGAGACATAACAAAAGGATGGAAAACAATTTTTCGCCTCCATTTTCCGTCCATCATCGCGATGGCAAAGAATTGTAATTTTTTTCACAATATCTGTATTTTGTAGTGTATGTTGAAAACACAAAACATAAAAATCAAAACGAAACCAAATGGGGCCTAAGATTTTTATTTCTCTCTCGGCACACCATTATCGTCTGAGCTCTTCGGCAGATGGTTGAAATTATTGCGATTTGGATAAAGAAATATTACTAAGGTTTGGCAATGAACTTTTTCTAGAAAATATTATTTAGAACACTAATGTAGAGTTCAAATGTGTCATCCTAGTGTTTAGGAATCACAATCGATAAGGTCGGTCAGACGTATCGACCAGAATTCTTAAAGCACTTGATGGACAAGTTAACACCAAAATAAAATACTATAATACTTTAAATCACTTTATAAAAAACTCAGTCGCGTGTTTTCTTAAATCATATGCTTGTTTGAATAAAATATTTATTTTCAAAATTTGTATACATGCAATTTATCAAAAAAACATAAGAGACTATAGTTGATGTACTCAGTGGTATCTAATTATAAATTTTCCGCTACACACTTTGATTTCTGATTAAAATAAATCAAAACCTAACAACACAAAGCCAAGCCAAAACATAACAATACAATACTATACCATCCAAGATATAGTATCCAATATAAATATAAATAATACTAGTTGATCCTTTCATCCTTACTACTCCAACCTTTTTATGCTTCGTGCTTAAAGGTAAAGAAATTAACTATATATTTAAGTACACATATTTGTAAAATCACAAATATATCCCCTGATGATTACCCCAGTAATCATCCTATATATTTATCTAATATAGAATATTATTCAATGCATCCAAGGGGACAGGGACTCTAAACCTCATCTAGACCAATGACTCGTGTCTCTTATATATGATGTATTGTTCTAAACCTACTCTGATACCATGGTGTAACACCCCCACATACTCATATTTGTACTATAGAGTAATACTGTTGAATAATACGGAGAATGAGACGATATGGGATATTCACGTGAATATTCCTTTGGGCTAACACTGGTACATATTAAACATCGAATAAATAACTCACCTATATGTATATAGTATCGGCCCAAAGCAATAACCACGTGTGTCTTCAGGATAAAATAATACACAATATACAGTAAGTAACAGAGATTACATAGTCAATCATAGCTATAATATATAATATACAAAGTATAATGTTCATTACCAGGTATTATGCATGCATGAGTCTATACAATACAACAATGCTGAATAACTAATCTCCTCTATGCCCAAATAATACAACCTGCTCTCAACGTTCTTGTACTTGAAATGTCTTGGACTGACTTGAGTATTATATAATTAACACATGGGTCAAACTATATTTAAAGCAAGGATAATAAACATTATGTGATTCAATATATGCAAAGTATAATAACAACATGGTGATATCTATAATATCAATAAATATGTAGTAACATATGCATGGTATTAATTAAAATATATCTTAGACAATCACAAATGTATCACATAACATCAAATATCATAAAATCATGCATAAAGATGTCATCATACATGCAGAAATACATCAAATCGAAAATCACATAATCAACACAAATGGGTGAATCGTACATATCCAAAAAACATCATCAAATCTAGAAATATAACTAAATGAGATATCCTCAAATGAAATCAGGCAGTAACAAAGCAATGTCCACAATCTCTCTCTATCTCATATTATAAAATATCATAACCAAATCAATAAAATCAGTAAGGAAGATTTGAGCCAACTTATGACACTATCCAAATATTGTCAATAAAGTAGGTCGTCTTTGTATAGAGAATAGATAGTCTGCCTAAGAAGGATATGGG
Organism: Allium cepa; assembly: GCA_030765085.1. Classification (NCBI taxonomy): domain Eukaryota; kingdom Viridiplantae; phylum Streptophyta; class Magnoliopsida; order Asparagales; family Amaryllidaceae; genus Allium; species Allium cepa. Next base: position 227,495,776 of record CM060932.1, on the reverse strand, counting down.
GTTGACCATACTCTAGACATAGTCTTAGGTATAATCTCATCTGTACACAATATATGTCTATTTACCACCCATATATATCCACCTACATCGGAACTAGACGAGAGACTGACAGCATATTTGCTTGCTTCAGGAGCCACACATGGTCTATATGACATGGTTCCTATGATCATCGGTTGCCATTACCTATCCCATCTAGGTATTATGACAATGATCCACCATAGGCTCGACAACGTGTAGCCTATTCAGCCACGACTACTGACATGTGCCTCTATAGTAACTAACTGCTAGCCAATGCGACACTAGGGACAACTAACTACCAATCTCATTATACGCATCGAATATAATATACAATAATGGTGTTACGGATATGGGGTGCGACCCCACGATTAGGCCGCAATGGTGTATATTGACAAATTTGGTTCACTCCTGAAACATAAATGAGCTAGACAAAGGTAGACAAACATATACTGTACATAAAGTATGTGGCTAACAAGTAGCCTCCATATGTTCTCATTTTAACAAGTCACCCACACACCATATACCCATGTATGAATGTCATCCACAAGCAATGAATTACTGAATAAATAACACAACGACATCCCATAACACCGCATGTTACTAGTCCTTTTGTTCAATGTTCACACATCACGCTCGCTCCTTTGATATTCTATACAATAAATCCGAAGAATAACTGAAAAAGTGTTATTGAAAATCTCATACCAAACGGTATCACTAAACCATTTATTCAGATTTCTCGTCTCATAGAATAAATATCCCAAATCAAAGAAATCATCACCGTATCATCTTAAAATATAACTCGAATCAATAACAATGGTGAATCATTCACGATATCGAAATCGATAAGGGAAAATGAAAAATCAAGAAATATGAAAAAGCCAATTAATTAAATAATTATGTATTATAATCAAATTAATATTTAATAATAAATCATTTATAACAAAAAAATCGATATGGACAGAAGAAGCCATCATAAAAATATTGTAATATACCATTTTTACAAATAGGTATAATAAACATCTTATACTCTTAATTATACTTATCACCAATAAAATAACTTTTAAAATTACTTAAAAGATTAAATAGAAAATATTTCTTATTTTCAGAAATTTATCCAATCTTTAAACGATTATTTAAAACTAATTATAACTTTCTTTTCGATAGATTAATAAATGTAGATAACCTTTATAATAAAACCTCTTTAGAATAATATTTTTTATAAAACACTTTTAACAAAATTTCTAAACCCTTAATGACATTTGCTTTTCAAATATTCATTAAAATAGAATATATATATATATATAATTATGGAGTAAAATTACTCCACAAACGTCTTGATGAACATCACTACATATGTTGTGTGACTCGAGTCGAGTTCCATCAAACTCCAGTCTTTCATAAAATTCATACATCGATATACAAATGAATATTTAGTTCAATTCACAAATGGATAGAGTTCCATTTGTAAATCGACATTTTCAACTAGCACAATTTACTAATAATCACAACACATCATTATCAACGAAATTCATCACAATACCAAACAAATAACTTAATCGTGCAATTCAACCATCAATCGGGATTACATACATACAAACATACATACATATGTGTGTGTGTGCGCGTGCGCATGCATGCGCTCTCAATGCAATAAAGATATAATTGTGAGTTTAAAGAAAAGCTCAACGAACTGGCTCGCTATGTACTCATTGCATCCACCCTAAAAACATAGAGACTCCTAATTACCACCACTACCATACTGCCTTCATCGCTAGTGCCACGATCTTCAGGTCGCACACAAAACAACACCTGTCATAGCCACACACGATCCCTAAAGCACTGACGTCTACGTCACCTTGCCTACATCGCACCGCATCAAGTCATGCCACCCAGAATTTCACGTGGCATCTTTTAGTCGCGATCGTCATTCATACCCCTTTCTTGCTAGCGATGCTCACCAGAACCTAATTTTGCATACATGTGATATTGTTTATATATATATGTGTGTGTGTATACATATCTTCCAGTCATGATTTTTCTTTGAGGAGTATTAGTTTTAAAATGATAAAAGGGATTCAAGTTTTCCAGAGAAAGGGAACGACTTACAAAGGAAGGAAAAGAGAAAGGGTTTGAATGGGTTAGGCTTATTGATTTTGGGCTTGTTTAAATTATTATTTTTATTTTATTTATTTTTATTAACCTTTTCATTTATTTATAATTAAGTCATAATCTAACTTAAGTTATATATACTTACTTCATAAATTATATTTCGATAACAGGACAATTCCATTCAACTTTTAATAAATCATTCAAAAAGAATTTATTTATTTATTTCAATTGATTACAACAAAATATTTTATATAATATAATTTAATTAACTAAAAAATTATTTTTAAAATATTATTCATCACAAATTTTATTCAATTACTTTTATTTTAATAAAATTTATTTCTCTATACGGCGTAGAAAGCAAGGTTGTTACACACTCCGTGCACTTTAACTACTACCCTCATATACATGAGTGCTAATTTCAGTGTTGTTCTTGTGGCTTTTACTAGAATGAAATGGGCAGAAATAGTTAGTCTGTCCACTGTGACACATATGATCTCATTCCTTGACCTAGATCTTAGCAACCCATCTATGAAATCTATAGATACTGAATCATTTCCAAACTGGGACATCCAAAGGTTGCAGGAGCTAGCTTGGCTTATGATGTTCTACCTTCACTTGCTAGCATGTAGGACACTTCTCACATACTCTTTCGCATTTTTCTTCATTCCTTCCCAGAAAAAAAATCCTCCATAGACCTTTGTACATCTTCATACCTCTAGGGCATATGGTAACTTTGAACGATGACATTCGTCCACTACTTTCTTCCACAGTCCTTTTGCACTTGAAACATACAACCTTCCATCCTTCCACAGTCTTCCCTCTATCAACACTAAAGCCCTTTAGATCTATTGCATCAACTCTTGAGTCCAATCTCCTTACAAAACTCGTCTCTCTTCTGTAGTTCAGCTATTCTTTCTACAACGTTGGTCTGACTTCTAAGCATGCTAGCAATCTGAATGCGCTGCTCAAACCTGCACTAGACCGAAAATGTACATCACATGTAGATAATGTTTCTAAAATGGTCTATTCCTCTATCATAGACAAAACACAAATATCTAACCACCTCTACCATCTCATGTTCAACTTCTTCTGAAAGAACAAATATCTCAATGACTTATGATCCGTATACAACTTAAACATCTCGCCTAAGAGATAATGTCTACAAATCTTCAATGCAAAGAAAACTGCTACCAACTCCAAATCATGAGTTGGATATCGAATCTCATGCAATCCCAATTGCCTAGACACATAGGCAATCACCCATCCCTTCTGCATCAATATTGCACCTAGTCATACTCTTTAAGCACCGGTATACACCAGTCATATAGTCATTCCCTTAGGTATCACTAACACGGGAGCATCTGTCATTTGATGTTTCAATTCCTAAAATTCCATCTTGCACTGCACCTAGAGAAACTGGTCACTCTTCCTCGTAAGCGACGTCATTGGCGTAACTATATAAGTGAAGTCCTTAATGAATCTTCGACAGTAGCTAGCCAATCCCAAGAAATTTCGCACCTCGCTAACAGTTTCAGGCCTCTTACACCCATTCACTGAATCAACTTTCGAATGATCCACGGTTAACCTTCTTCCAAAACTACATGGCCTAGGTATTTCACTTCCCTTCTTCAAAAATGACACCTAGAGAACAGCCTTTAGCTTGTGCTTCCTCAATGTCTCCAGCACATTCCTTGGGTAAACTACGTGCTCCTCCTCATGCTTAGAGCACGGTAAGATGTCATCAATGAATACCAACATAAGGATGATCTCGAAAAACTCTATTCATCAAATCAAAAACGAATGCTGGCACACTTATCAGTTGTAACGACCCGTAATTTCGCCACTTCGAAAATGAGATATTTTACTTATTTTTAAATTTAAAAGGAATTTAAATCTTAAATAAATATGTTATATATAGTAAATAAATTATCTATTCTTATAGTTAATAAATTAAAAGGTATAAATTTGGATTTTAGAACAAATCGACAAAACTTAAGTTTTGTTAATAACAAATAAAGGCTTAAATAAATGAATTTAAATATTTATTTAAAAAGGTAAATCTTATTTAAAACATCTAATAAAGATAATAAAAATAAATTTATACATTTAAAAGTATATTAATAACTGTTTTACAAAAATAACCAAAATTTGTCGCATTTTATCAGTTTTACATACACTGTAAAAATAGAGATTTTGATATTAATTAAATATGATTTTAAAATATAAAGAGATATGTTTTTATTTATTTAAAGAAGTAAAAATTTTATTCGAAAGTTTGGTTTACTTCAATATATAGCTTAATAAAAACGTCAAATTTGACGGTAAAATTTGTCAACAAAAACGCCATTTTCAACCAAAATAAGTTGTCGACAAGTTGTTATAACTTGATGCATTTTCTAACACATAAATACAAGTTTAAAAACTATTTGAACACTTTACATTTAGCACTAAAAGGCAAAAAGAGTTTACTTTTGAAAAGTTAAGTCAAAGTAAATAAATTTAAAAAGACACGATTTGACATAAAAACAACATCATTACCTTACTTCTCATCTCATTAATAAGATGTAATACTTTTACATAGAAAAGAAGCAAAACTATATGATTTAGTAACTACAAACCATAAGAAGGTGACACCTTTTTATCTCTTAACACACTTTTCCATAAACATCATTTCCACCATTAATGCAAATCAAATCAAGCAAAAGTCTTCCTTCTTTTTAACACAAAGTTTAAGAAAAAAGAGAGTAATCATTTCACAAATTCAAATCACATTAATGAGATGTTACTAATTTACATGGAAAAGCAGAAAATGTTATTTTAACATTTTAAAGTTTAAGAAAAAGAGAAAAACATCATTTCATTAAGTACAAACTTACATCCTACCATCATTTCACCATTAATACACTTCTTATCATGTTAAACAAAAGTCAAAAAGTAAGGCAAGGGTATTTAGGAAATTAGCCACTCAAACTCCACTTATAAATACAAGCCTAAACCCTTCTTTCTTCACTACATTCTCATTCTACAAAATTTCTAAAATCCATTCTCTTCCTCTTCGATTACTTCCTCCTTCTTTCTCTATTTCCATGGCTTCCTACCTCTCCATTTCCCTTCTACCTTCAAGCTATCACCTTCATACTCCATTACCATCACCTCACACCCCCTCCTTCTCACATAGCCAAGCCGTGCCACCTCCTTCCCACCTACGTTCGGTCATACCTCCACCCTACTAGCCAAGCCTATCCCCTACACCCCAAGGTTGAGCACCACACATCCCAAACCCAAGCCTACACCCTCCTACATGCCTAAACCCAAGGCCACACCCTCCTCCACACCAAGGTCATACTTCCTCTCCTCCATATCAAAAAAAGAAAATAAAAGAGAGAAGAAAAGAAAAGGAAAAAAAGGAAAACAAAAGCGTTCTCAAAGAAATAAGCTAAGGCGAGAATTCAAGTCATTCGGGAAAAGCACGTGTTCGAAAGCCCGTAGCCTACGAAAATGTTTGATGGAGTGGATATGAAGGTGAGAAATTCTTACCGCTTTTTGAATTATATTGATCATCATGTTTAATTGTTATGTTAGATAATCACTATTTGATGATATAAATGTTTGATTGATTGTTTGAATATGTTGTATAATCCATAGTAATGTTATGACATTTACCGTATTGAATATGTTAGTGTTATATGATTGTTGTGTGGTTGTGATGATAATTTGGACATCAAATTTCTATTAATTAAGTAATCCCTTTGTTTATTAAGACCCTATTTTAGTAATATGAGATATTTTAGAAAAATAGGTCTCTTTTCATTTAGAAGTAAAATTAAAGTTAAAATAAAAGAGAATTTGAAATTTGAAGTGAAACAGATTTGAAAAGGATAGCCAAATTGAAATTGAAATTGAGACGAATAGTGAAATTGAAATTGAAATCGATTTTGAAAAAGTGAAGTTTAGTTCGAGGTTGAATTGAAGTTTAAATTAAAATTAGATTTGAAATCTAAGTTTTGAATGTGTTTAACTTGAGATTAGAATTGAAATCAAATTGAAATTGGAATTTAAAATTTAATATTAAAATAATGGGAATATAATAATATTATAATATGGTAATAGTGAAAATATATTTTAAATAATTTAAAATGTGAAATGTTGATTGGAAATGATTTGTAATGATTTTATAATTGATAAAATTCAATTTGAATAGATTATTTCAAATATTGAAAAATAAGTTAAAATTAGACGCGTCGTGAAAACGGTAGTTCGCAATTTTGCACTTAAAAGTTCAAACAAAGGTGCAGAGTGGAATATAGCTCGGAATTCTTCGAGATAAGAAAATACCAGACTATTATAACCATATCTTCTAAACAAAGAAAGAAAATCAAAGTTTCGATAAGTTGATTTTGAAATAAGCCGAAATCAATTTTTCAGAAAAATCGCGCTAGTGCAGTTAAGTGACTGTAACAGGAAATCTGTTTAAATGAACATTTTTAATTATGAAAAATGTCGAATAAATTTGATAAATCTATTTAAATGATTTAAAAGAGATTTGGATTGGAAAATATGAATTATCAAATGTTTAAAAGTTGTTTAATTCAAATAAGCCTATTTAGCACTTTCCGCATCACTTTTCTACTGCGAATTCTATACCTTTTGGAATATGAGTTTAAATGTAACGACGTTTTTCAAAATAAATTGTGAATGTTTTAAAAAGCATAATTAAGCATTTTTGAAAGATAATTTGGAATATTTATAAGCAATTCCAAAATAAAGTTGAAATATGAGTATGTGGAAACGACAAGTACATTTATCCCGCCTGTGAGATCTGGGAAGATAAAACAAGGTGTTTAACTATGGTTAGGGATGGAGAAACCAGTGCCCTGAACTTACCTGGCCTATGTTTTCATTTCTTAGGCGAGGGGTGGAACAGATCGAAAGGAAAGCCCTGATGCTCTTAAATAAAAAGATTCTGTTAAGTTTTCCAAAATAAAAGAAGATTGGTATTATCCAAAAGTTTAGCAATCTCCAAAAATGAATGATTTCTATTATCCTATTTACTTCAAAATGTTTGTTAAGATTGATTTAGGGTTTATCGTAAACGATGTCTTAAATAACAATGTTTTTGACCCGACTAAAAAGTAAAGAAATTTGGATCAAGAATTAAGTAAGGAAATTTGAGATATTTTCTAAAGCAAAAGAATGAATTTCTTAAAAATTATCCTAAGTCAAAAGAAAGAGATTTCAAAATCATACGAAAAGAATTAAAGTGAAAAGAGACTTAATAAATCCTGTATACTCATATTCACTTTCTATCGATATTGGATTTCGAAGGAACTAGGGTCGGATTTGGATAAATCCCATCCGAAAACCACTTCGAACCAATGTATATGTTAGAACGTGAAGGCATGTTGAAGATGATGATTATTGAAGACCGTGGATCTAGCGTGAGGATTGCTTGTTGACTTGCTCTGGGTAGCTCCCGAGTTATATATAGCAGTGGTCTCCTCGTTGTGGAGATTTTTCGGATTGCAATGACTACTCGCTACTGGTGTTAGTAGGAGAGTGCCTTTGGTTTGTCCTGTTCCTGAACAACTTGTATGGATGTTTGTTTGACATTGCATTTCTAAAGATTACGTACATTGGTTTTTACAAACGTACATCAGTGGTGGCGGAGAAGGCAACTTCTCTTAGCTTAACACCCTCCTTGAGACGTACGAGCTCAAGGGTTGTATTTTTATGAAAGGCAATTAGTAGCCAACAAAAATGGCAATGTGGCATTCAAAGTTGTGATATGTGATTTGTGAAAAGGTAATCGTAGCCTCAACCCTCATGAAACCGGAAATGTCCGAAACAGGATTAGATGCAGCATGGCTAAGTGGGTCATTCTCAATTAGGATATGGTCATCCTCTTCTAGATATATCTTTGCACGCTATGACGTCATGTATCTGATTATTGTGGTTTGTATGCTTCGAGGGCCCTCGGTAAAGGTCGGTAACGACAGGAGGATGACATATTCGGTACATCTAGTCATAGAGGTAGGCCGGTCTTGTGGTGGTAGAGGATCCTTTGTGATGGTCCTCGAGACATCTATCTAAAGGTGTACCCCTTCGGAAGGTAGATCCTACGCTTGGTCATTTGTATGGAAATCCATTCTCCAATAAGAACCTATGGTTTTGTTTGTAATGGCGTAATGAATAGCCTCGAAATGCTATATGGGTAACCATTTCGGATAAGATTAATAAGTTTATTTGTAAATGTTTCAAAGAGATGTCATTAGAAATAATATCAAAGGTTTTGATATAAAAGTGTTTTAGTTATCATAAGGTAAAAATCCGTCCGTGTTTATGTGTGGGCATGGTCTTATGAGATACTCTTTATTTTCAAAGGATTTTATAAAAAGGTTGATATATGACACTGTCAGCTATTATTGTGTTTTTCTCACGCTGGTCTCTCAAGCCTGATCCGGGTATTTTCAATACTCGGTTCAGATCCGAGTAGTTTTAGGTTTAGTCGAAGATGGTTGGAGTTTCCAGAGGAGAGCCTGAGATATTCATCGACGTATGAACATATTCTATTATCCACTGTAATTAGTATATTTGGTTTGATGTTTGTTAGCAATTGTGAGGATAGATGTTTATAACTGTCCAAGCTGAATTTAGGTTAGACTCTGATATATGTATTTAAAAGTTTTCCGCTGTAAAAATCTTTGTTCAATATTATATGTTATTCCATTTAAGTGAGATTCTGTTCTGTCTACTTTTCTTTTTTACCCTTAAAGATCCATCTTTTCATTCAATTTGAGTTAGACATGTGTGGTTTATTGTCGATTCAAAGAGTACGGGAAAAGGGGACTTTACATTTGGTATCAGAGCTTTTGGTTGAGCGAACACCGATACCTGATAGGGGTAAGTCTCATCAGAGATAAGATTAGTAATATCCTAGGATGAGTAACTCATTAGAGATAGGGTTAGTAACACCCTAGAATGAGTTATGAGAGTATTATATATATGAGCGCGTATTTGTTAATTTTAAAAAAGTGATTTTGTTTTAAAGAAATTGGTAAATGAAATAATTTTACCTTGGGTTTATATTATAAATATTAAAGGGGATATTATTATCTTTTGGGTTAGAAATTAAGGATTAATTGTAATTTTGCTTAGAAAAAAACTAAAATATGAATATCCTGTGATTAGAATTGCATAATTTGGCTATAAGATATTCCATATAGAATCAATTAGTTAAAACCTAGAATTTAGAACTTTAATCATATACCCTTAAATATGCAGTATTAAGAAATAATAATGATTAAGTGATTATCATAATGGATGGATTTAAATCTAAGTATAAATATCTTGTGAAGTAAAATTCACAATTTGACTGTAAGATATTTAATGATAATATTGAAGCTACAAGTTGTAATTAGAGAAAGTAAAGAGAAAATGTACACATAGAAAAAAATTGTTATCAATAAAATAGAAAAAGATAAGCCAAAATTGAAATTTTGGATAAATATAATATGAAAGGGTAAGTTCTATAACTTATAAAGGAGTTAAGTTAATTTGAAATTTAGACACTTTGACTAGGTTAAAATCAAAATGAAATTTAGGAACAAAAGATATAAGAAATATCATCCTAATATAAAAATTTGAATTAGTGATACATTTAGGGTAACATTTGTAATTCAAAATGAAGTAGGAATAGAAGTGGATATTTTTGAATAATATGGTTAATAAGTTGATTGTTGGATGAAAATGTTTAAGTAACAAACACCATGTGAATTAAGTTTTACAATTTTACTATAAGGTATTTGATGGATTTAAGGTTAAGAAATTTGATTTAGAAAATGGATAGGTAAATAAGTTAAGTAGTTAATCATAGAATCAGTGAGAAAAAGGTGTACACTTAGTAAAGTTGTCTTATTAATATATGGATTGGACAAATAATATTAGCTAAATAAAAACCTTAGGTAAAGAAAACTAAGGGTTGAGTTTTATAACTTATTAGTTTTAGATAATAGTAGAGTTCCATATTAGTTAAACACCTCAGTTGAAGTAATAACGATTTGAAGTTTGGGGATATGTATATATACTCTTAGGAAGTAAAGGTATATTATATAAGTTTAAGTCATATCTGTATGCTTAAGTAATAATGTATTTAGAAGAAAGTAAATGGTTGTGAAATAAACTTGGATTAATAGAAATTTTGAAGAAACGTATTAGGTAAAGATGAATGTGAATAAGTACATAAGTTAAACATAGATCATTTCAACACATAAATTTTGATCTAAGATTTGAGAACATAACTTTGAGGTGTTTACACCAATCCGAAAAAGGATTTATCACTCGATTCTTGACGGCGAGCATTGATGGGAGTTTATGATTATGTACACCAGTTTTCTATCATAGTTGAGAGCTATGCAAGGAAAGCAAGGGTTTATGATCAAGAAGTTTGATCAAAGTCTACACTAGAAAATCGAGGGATCAATACTAGTTCAAAAGAAAAGTTATGGATTCGAATAATAGATCGAATAAAATATCACATATAGTATGATGTTTTGGGTCTGTCTACTTAGTAGTTGGATAGTTATCTCAAATAGTAGGTACTAAGATATAGTGGTTGGACCGATGTTTGGTACGCATATATAGACCTCAGATATAGTACATGCTCAGGACAGGGAATGAGTTATGTGGTTGTATTCGTTTATCTTGATATAGTATCAGTGTGGTTGTTTTTTTATAATCTTGTTTGGTTGTTGTATATTCTATCTTAAGTGTGCAGTACGCACAAGGATGGGTACGATAGAAGTTTGAATTAATGTGTGTGTATATAATCGTAAGTACATGATATGTACTCAGGTTAGTGTGGGGAATCTCTGTATGTATGTTTGACATCATTAGCTTTTGGTGTTGTTATGATATCGACCTTCTTCTTCTATCATTAGTAGAAATAAGTCAAATTATTGGAGGATATGAGTATGAGATAGATTCTTTTATCTAACTTTCATCTCGAGGATGAAATACTTTTAAGTAGGGGAGAATGTAACGACCCATAATTTCGCTACTTCGAAAATGAGAGATTATTTTTTAAATTTAAAAGGAATTTAAATCTTAAATAAATATGTTATATATAGTAAATAAATTATCTATTCTTATAGTTAATAAATTAAAGAGTATAAATTTGGATTTTAGAACAAATCGACAAAAGTTAAGTTTCGTTAATAATAAATAAAGGCTTAAATAAATGAATTTAAATATTTATTTAAAAAGGTAAATCTTATCTAAAACATCTAATGAAGATAATAAAAGTAAATTTATATATTTAAAAGTATGCTAATAAACATTTTACAAAAATAACCAAAATTTATCGCATTTTGTCAGTTTTGCATACACTGTAAAAATAGAGATTTTGATATTAATTAAATATGATTTTAAAATATAAAGAGACATGTTTTTATTTATTTAAAGAAGTAAAATGTTTATTTTAAAGTTTGGTTTACTTCAATATATAGCTTAATAAAAACGTCAAATTTTGACGGTAAAATATGTCGACAAAAACACCATTTTCAACTAAAATAAGTTGTCGACAAGTTGTTACACCTTGATACATTTTCAAACACATAAATACAAGTTTACAAACTATTTAAACACTTTACATTTAGTACTAAAAGACAAAAAGAGTTTACTTTTGAAAAGTTAAGTTAAAATAAATAAATTTATAAAGACATGATTTGACATAAAAACAATATCATTACCTTACTTCTCATCTCATTAATAAGATGTAATACTTTTACATTGAAAAGGACCAAAACTATATGATTTAAGAACTACAAACCATAAGAAGGTGACACTTCTTTACCTCTTAACACACTTTTCCATAAACATCATTTCCATCATTAATGCAAATCAAATCAAGTAAAAGTCTTCTTTCTGTTTAACACAAAGTTTCGATAAGCAGATTTTGAAATAAGTCCAAATCAATTTTCCAGAAAAATCGCGCTAGTGCAGTTAAGTGACCGTAACAGGAAATCTGTTTAAATGAACGTTTTTAGTTATGAAAAATATGGAATAAATTTGATAAATCTATTTAAATGATTTAAAAGAGATTTGGATTGGAAAATATGAATTATCGAATGTTTAAAAGTTGTTCAATTCAAATAAGCCTATTTAGCACTTTCCGCAGCACTTTTCTACTGGGAATTCTATAACTTTTGGAATATGAGTTTAAATGTAACAACGTTCCTAGAATAAATTAGGAATATTTTAAAAAGGATAATTAAGCATTTTTGAATGATAATTTGAAATATTTATAAGCAATTCCAAAATAAAGTTGAAAATCTGAGTATGCGGAAACACTAGTACATTTATCCCGCCTGTGAGATCTGAGAAGATAAAACAATGTGTTTAACTAAGGTTAGAGATGGAGCAACCAATGTCCTGAACTTATCTGGCCTATGTTTTCTTTTCTTAGGCGAGGGGTGGAACAGATCGAAAGGAAATCCTGGATGCTCTTAAATAAAAAGATTCTGTTAAGTTTTCCAAAATAAAAGAAGATTGGCATTGTCCAAAAGTTAAGCAATCTCCAAAAATGAATGATTTCTATGATCCTATTTACTTCAAAATGTTTGTTAAGATTGACTTAGGGTTTATCGTAAACGATGTCTTAAATAACATTGTTTTTGACCAGACTGAAAAGTAAAGAAATTTGGATCAAGAATTAAGTAAGGAAATTTAAGATATTTTCTAAAGCAAAAGAATGAATTTCTTAAAAATTATCCTATGTCAAAAGAAAGATATTTCAAAATTATTCGAAAAGAATTAAAGTGAAAAGAGACTTAATAAATCCTGTATACTCATATTCACTTTCTATCGATATTGGATTTCGAAGGAAACGGGGTCGGATTTAGGTAAATCCCATCTGAAAACCACATTGAACCAATATATACGTTCGAACGTGAAGACATGTTGAAGATGATGATTATTGAAGACCGTGGATCTTTATAGCGTGAGGACTGCTTGTTGACTTGCTTTGGGTAGCTAATGAGTTATATATAGCAGTGGTCTCCTCGTTGTGGAGATTTTTCGGATTGCATGGACTACTCGCTACTAGTGGTAGTAGGAGAGTGCCTTTGGTTTGTCCTTTTCCTGGACAACTTGTACGAACGTTTGTCTGACATTGCATTTATAAAGATTACGTACATTGGTTTTTACAAACGTACATCAGTGGTGACGGAGAAGGCAACTTATCTTAGCTTAACACCCTCCTTGAGACGTACGAGCTCAAGGGTTGTATTTTTGTGGAAGGCAATTAGTAGTCAACAGAAATGGCAATGTGGCATTCAAAGATGTGATATGTGCTTTGTGAATAGGTAATCGTAGCCTCAAGCTTCATTAAACCGAAAATGTCCAAAATAGGATTAGATGCAGCAAGGCTAAGTGGGTCATTCCCAATTAGGATATGGTCATTATCTTCTAGATATATCTTTGTACGCTATGACGTCGTGTATCTGATTATTGTGGTTTGTATGCTTCGAGGGCCCTCGGTAAAGGTCGGTAACGACCGAAGGATGACATATTCAGTACTATCTAGTTACAGAGGTAGGCCGGTCTTGTTTTGGTAGAGGATCCTTTGTGATGGTCTTCGGGACATCCATCTAGAGGTGTACCACTTCGGAAGGTAGATCCTGCGCCTGGTCATTTGTATGGAAATCCATTCTCCAATAAGAACCTACGGTTTTGTTTTTATTGGCGTAATGAATAGCCTCAAAATGCTATATGGGTAACCATTTCGGATAAGATTAATAAGTTTATTTGCAAATGTTTTCAAAGAGATGTCATTAGAAATAATATCAAAGTTTTTGATATAAAAGTGTTTTAGTTATCATAAGGTAAAAATCCGTCCGTGTTTATTGTGGGCGTGGTCTTATGAGATACTCTTTATTTTTAAAGGATTTTATAAAAAGGCTTATATATGACACTGTCATCTATTATTGAGTTTTTCTCACGCTGGTTTCTCAAGCCTTATCCGGGTATTTTCAATACTCGTGTCAGATCCGAGTAGTTTCAGGTTTAGTCGAAGATGGTTGGAGTTTCCAGAGGAGAGCTGGAGATATTCATCGACGTATGGACATATTCTATTATCCGCTGTACTTAGTATATTTTGTTTGATGTTTGTCAGCAATTGTAAGGATAGATGTTTATAACTGTCCAAGCTGAATTTAGGTTAGACTCTGATATATGTATTTAAAAGTTTTCCGCTGTAAAAGTATTTGTTCAATATATATGTTTTTCCATTTGAGTGAGATTCTGTTCTGTCTACTTTTCTTTTTTACCCTTAAAGATCTGTCTTTTCATGCAATTGAGTTAGACATGTGTGGTTTATTGTCAATTCAAAGAGTACAGGAAAATGGGACTTTACATTAGTACAAAAGGCATCACTAGCTACTCATAAAACCTATGCTTTGACCTAAACGGGATCAAAGGAACACTGTCCTTTGCGACCTTTAGCTGATGGAACTCGTAGCTAAATCTAGTTGTGAAAGTACCTTAGCTCCACTGACTTGATCTAAAAAGTCATCAATTCTTGGTAAAGGATATTTATTCTTCACCATCCTCTCGTTCAACTTTAGGTAGTCTATACATGGCCTTAATGACTCATCGGACTTCTTTACAAATACTATTGTTGCTACCAATAGTGAGCTATTGTAATGACCCGAATATTCCATCATTAAATTTTAAATATCTAAATGGTTTTAAAAATGATTTGGTATATAATTTGATTTTGAATATGGAGATTTCGGTTGAAATTTATTGAATTAAATTTCAAATATAACGATTTATTAGAAAAACGGAAATGGTGAATAATTGAAATTTGAATTGAATACGAATCAAAAAGATTTCTAATATGGATATAAATTCTATTTGAATTATAATTGAGTTAATAAGTTTTTAAAACTGGAATTTTTAGTGATTTCTCAAAATTTTGAAATCGTCGATTTAAAATCGACACGTTAAAATAGCAATCTGGGGTACAGTATTAGAACTCGATGAAACCAATTTCATTGGATCTGTAATAGTGTATGATTATCTGATTTCAAATTCTGTAGCATTTCGATTTATCATTTGGTCGTGCGATCTGAAAACGCCTAGAAATAATTTAATTGAATTTAATTTAAATAGTCGATTTAAAAAGCTATCTTCTACATACGACCGAATTATGTCTCGAAACTTATTCCATTAGGTTTAGAATAGGGGTACAACAATAGGAACGTTAGGCGGCACACCTCGATAGGAGATCGGAATTTTAAGTTATATATACTGAGATATTTGGGAAATTTTATGATATAATAAAATTCGAAGGGTCAAGCTAGTCAAACACTTCAACCGTATTTGAGAAGCTTTACATAATTTTAACATCGCATGTTCTCTTTTCATTCCTTCAGGAAAAAATCAAAATCATGTCCTCTCCTTTCATAATCAAATCAGTTCAATATTGACAAAATGAACGCGAGCGAACCACGATGGAAGTAACGGCGGAGCAGCAAAAGGGTGGAGCACACATTGATCGTAGCTTTGCCGCTAGGGTTTGGATTCGATCCTGAATCACAGGCGGTCGAGGTGCGTGTGGACGAACTGAAGGCGACGGTGGCTCCTAAAGGAAGCTCACATGGCTCCTGAAATTGGCAAATCCTGGATTTCGTTTCTCCAATCCTTGTAAATGGAGAATGGCTCGCTGGAGACTGTCTACTCGGATCATGTCACTTAATGTCAAAAATTGAGACTATAACCAAGGATAACGTGTTTGTTCAGCCTCTCTATTCCATTCAATAACGAATAATATAGAAAAACGCCGATGATGCATTTTATGAGCTAAAAAACCCATAAGAGAAAATCCAAGCATATGTTTTTGATGTTGTTCGAGCTCAAGTCCCTAGAATCACATTAGATGAGCTCTTTGAACAAAAGGGTGATGTAGCTATATCAGTCCTAGAAGTGTTGTTCCACTAATAAGGTAATTAGAAAAATTTAAATTTGTAATAAGTTATGTTATTACAAAATTGGGATAGATAACTTATAAAAATTCAAAAAAAATTATTCGTGCGAGGTCTAAATTATGGAAGCAAGTCATGATGGATCGTAGCAGCAAAACAATATGTGGTGGAATAAATTTGAAATTGGAACGATTAACGGATTCGAAAATCAAGGTGGGTAAATCTCACTCTTTTTGGATAACTGGTTTAATTTATAGTAATTAAAAGTTAGTTACTGATTGGTTAGACGAATTGATAATTATTATTATCAGTTGGATGTTATATTATATAATATATAGTAGTATATATATTAGTAGTTGGATATATTTCCCACCGTTGGAGCGGATGAGACCCTATGTGCCCCACGTAATAGCGGATGACCCCATATTATTGCGATATCTCCCTCGAAATTGGATTGGTCTTTTATGTTATCTAACATCTATGGATAAGTCGGAGGGATCCAATTAGATTCCTCAAATATATATATATTGTTTTTCATATATAGCAATATATGATGTGATTGGATTAAATCTATTATGGATTATTGTGTGATTTGATTTATTGGATGTTATAGTAGTACTGGCCTAACTTTGATAATTAAAATACCACAAATACTATTTTTTAGAATTTGAAAGAATTTAAAAGGAGATTTTGAATATAAAAATATTTGTATCGAAATTTGGATTATTTTAAAAGAAAGTGATTTGGATAAAACAATAATCGATTTTGGTTTGTACTTAACCATTCAAAAAAAAATTTTAATAAAGCTTTTAAAATAATTTATATAAGGAATTTTTAACTATGGATTTTAAAAGGATATTTTTAAAATATGGATAAGGTGTTTCAAATTGATATAAAAAATAGAGTTAAAAAATTAATGGGATTTATTAAGGAATGGATTTATAAAATGAGATTTTATAAATGGGATTTTTTTTAAACAAGTGTAACTCAAAGGAGTTTATAAATTTATAAACGTTGTTTATAAATAAGGGAAAATGTTTATCAGTTGACGGATTGAAATATAATTCACAGCGGGAATTTATAATGGGATATGAAATCGGTTTAGAAAGAAATTGCGGATCCTATTTTAGAACTTGAAATAGTTGTCAAATTAGGAAACAAAATCGATTTGTGATAAATCGAGATATATTTATAAATAAAAATGGTTGTGTTGAATTTTAAAAATAAATTTTATCGAGAAGTTAAATTTTATTTAAAGGCAGATTTAATTTCTTGTACTATGGGGTTTAAAAACTATTATAGTACTGAAATATTTTGGAAAAGTTAGTTATTTGAATATTCAATATTATTTGAAACAAAATTTTTAATTTTTGTAGTAAGCTTTGTGAATCAACTATTATTACTAATAAATGGTTTAGAAATTAGTTATCGCCATTTATTTAAAGCTGTTTTTATATTTTAATAATTACTTTTTTGTAAATAAATTATTATTCTTTAAAATTACCTACTACATGTATATATAGTTTGGAAATGATTGAAATTTGTTTATAAAATTCTCTCGAGATTTGTAAATCGAGTTTTGTTTAATGAGTGAGATTTTATAAGAGAAATCTTATAATTGGATTTTTGAAACTTAAGAAATTTCCTAAATGTTGGAATGCAAAATTTTCGAAATTGAATTTGAGTTCATAAAATAAGTTATAAGTCTTAGATGGGATTATAAATAAGTATAATCAGGTTTTTAGGAAATTGTTAAGAGAATTGAAAATTGATTCCAGAAAGTTTTAAAATGAGCTATAATGGGTTGGAAATGATTTATATAAAATTATGTTTTCTAAGTAATGGATTACAAAATTGGAATTTGAAATATTTCTAAGTGTTGGAAATATCCTGTTATGGATAGAAGTATTTGAAACCATTTCAAATATTGAAATACGGGAAGAGATTTGAATATATATTTTTACAAAGATATATTGAAATGAATGTTTTGAAAGATTTATAAAATTGGGCTTAGTGACTGCTTATACGTGTTATTTTATAGTTAAATAACCGACTAAATCTGGCCAAATTCGTTAATCATTTCGAAGAGACCGGAGTCAGATTTAATTATCCGAAAACCACTTCGATCTGGTTTGAACTTTACGAATGATGATATTATGAAGATGGTGAAGACGATAACTCAGTTTGTCCAGACCCAGGACAACTTGTATGGACGAATGCTATCAGAACATCGTCATTGGAGGGCGATGAGCATTCTAAGTGGAATTGTTCTTGAACGATAAACGTAGCCTCAAGTCCCATCAATCGGGAATGTCTAAAATAAGGAAGATGCAATAAGGCTAAGTGGGTCGCACCTAATTAGGGTATGTTATCACCTTTCTAGATACCCTCAGATATATATAAATTATGGACATGGTTGTTCATGGAAAAGAGAGCGCTCGATTAAGGGTGGGAACACCTAGGGTGATAACATATTCCATACTATCCATGTTAGAGATATGTCGGTCTTGTTGGCAGGGGATCTCGGCGAGGTCCTTGGTATATTTTCTAGAGGTGTACTATGACGGGCGATACCCCAGTAACCCAGTCACTGTATGGAATCCATTCTCCAATAAGCACCATACGGTTTTAATTGTGTCCAACTATGCTGAAACGTGAGATGGAAGCATTTCAGCTATTTTCTAATTTACTTTCTATGGACACTATTATATAATCAGATGATTTCGATATAAAATGTTTTGGTTATCATAAGGGAAAAACCCGTTGTCTTTATGTGTGACGTGGTCTTACGAGAAACCTTTGTTTTCGAAGGATTTTAATAACATTAGTAGTTCAAAACGAGTGTGTTTTCGCACACTGGTTTTTCAAACTAACTCAGATGTTATTTTATTATAATGCTTGGGTTAGACCGAGTATTAGAGATTTAGGTTAGGATGCTATGAAGCTTAGGAGACGAGCTGTAAGATTTCAGTCGTATATCGCGTACTTGGCTATTTCTGCTATGTGAGTTATGTATATGAGGACAAGTTGTATAACTGTCCAGATTGATTGTTAACTATTGTACTCCGATAATGGTGTGTATATTAACTGATATAGTTTCTTTTGTATAAAGATCTGTTACTATATATTATATTTTGTTCCGCTACGTTTGTGAGATTCTTTGTTGTTGTTCTATTTTCTTCAACCTCTTTCTTCCTTACCCCTAGCAATTGGTATTTTCGACACTTGAATATTCGGTATGTTATACAGTGAACGTATTGAGTCGATTTTCGAGGGTCGAAATCCCAGGGTCGCTACACTTATTATCAAAGCTGAAAGTTAAGTGAGAACCTTGGCTTTGGTGGGGATTACTCATTAGAGATAGGGTCAGCAGCACCCTAAAATGAGTTTGAGAGTTTTAATAGATATAAGCATGCATTCGTTAGCGAATATAAAATGTTTTATATTGTGTTAATTTATCTGTTAAGTGGCATATAAATTCTAGTCAAATAGTGGGACCCCACTAAGTCAATAGGAATTTCTAAACACTTAAACACTATAAACCAACATGGTATGGTTTTGAAACGGATGAGTGAAATAATCTTACCCAAATTATATTTCGATATGAAAGAAATAATTTTCTATAAATTATTAGAATATATTGGAGGTTTGGTTGATAATATTATAACCTAATCAGATTATAAAATTAGAAATGGTTTATAAAAACCAAAAATTGAATTGTATAAGTATGAATTATACAAATGAGTTAAAACTAAAGTTTGTTTCAAACCAGAATTTGGAAATTTAAAACCAGAGGAGTTTGGAATTTTTTTTTGAAGTATTGTGAAGATTAAAATAGAATTATTTTTGAAAGGATTGAATAGAAAATATTTTTAGAAGGGTTTGGAAGAATAAAAGCACTAAACTTACTTCAGTCGCTGGAAAATAGTTCTGATGATGACGGCCGCATCATCAGTGTTCGTTTTGAATTTTCTAAGTGACAGATTGCTATCAGAATAATTTTATATGGATATTTTTGTTTAGAAACAAGGTTGCTTGGAAATTCGGAGAGGAAATTGTTTTGGAACGGAACCAAATGGATTTTGAAAATTCCAAAGGAATGGTTTGTTAAACCAAAAGGGCTATACATTTATTTTTCAAAATGATTTGAAATAAATACCGGGCGTTTGAATTCTAGAAATCCTTTTTTAAATGTTTTACAAAAATATCAAGAAATAAGTTTTGAACTTATAAATTGAGAATGATGTTAATAAGGAAACGAAGTGTGAAAACTGAATGTGGAATTGAATTTTAACTTAAGTAAGTTAAAAGGAATTTTATGAATTGGAATTTAACTCAAGCTAAGTTAAATAAAATTGGATTGGATTAGAAATGATATCGAATGGAATTGAATATAAAATTTGAGTTGTAAAAGACAATATAACTATAAGTTATAGATTTTGTATGGAATAAAATTTAAGTGGAAATTGTTGGAATTGTGAACAAATAGGTTTGAATAGCCTACGAAATTGGAATTAGTGGAATAAATATATATTTAAGCTATAAGTGATGTATAATCTTGAGTTAATAATAAAATGTGAATATACTCGAGTATAGAATTGATGAAAGTGTGAAATAAGTTGTATAACTTATAAAATTAGAAAGCGGAATCGAAAAATCAAAATAAAAATGGTTTGATTTTTTGGTGTAGGAAATGAAATCCAAACTTGGATTATAAAAATGAATTTAAACTCAAGTAAATTAAATGAAGTGATTTTTGGAATCAAAATCAGATATTGAATCATAAATTGGAAGAGAACTAATTAGATAAATTAATTAGTTAATTAAATGTAGAAAAGGAACTTAACTTGGATAAGTAAAATGGATTGTGGATTGAAATTGAAAATGGAACTTGAGTTATAAATGAAATTCGAGTTAAGTATGAGCGAATTAAGTATATTTTGAAATGTTGTCAAATAAAATAGAAATGGATTGAAATGGTGATAACTAAAGTAATAAATAAGTTCAATTTAAGCGTAAATAAATTGAATATGGCTTTGGAATGTTATTTAAATGAATTCAAGTATAAAATTAAGTTTTGAAGTGTAAATGAATTTATGAGTTGTATAAAAGATTATAGCAAACCTTAATATTAATTTACGTAAAATGAAATGACCCGCCTTATTCTCCACAATAAGACGCATCATTTTAAGAAAGAAAGGGATATAAAAGAGAAAAGATAGAGAAGAAAGAAGGAATAACATCGGAATCTCAACAGTGGAACGAATAATAAATTATATAAATCACATAATATATTACATAGTATCATATACATCAGAGTTACACAGCTTATACAACACATACTAGACAGTTATAAACACCTGTATAGTTATACAACTCAATATACAACACAGATAACAACACAGAGATCAACACAGCGGAACTATACATCTACAACGTTGAAGCCTCCTGCTCCATATCTCCTCTAGAATTCGTCAAACCTAACCTAAATCGCTTGGCTACTCGTAAAAATTTGAGTACCCAAGAGTTTAAGAAAATAGAATAAATCCGGGTCAGACATAGGTCTGGTGTGAGTAAACAGTTAAAGTTGCTTAATTTTAAAAACCTTTTGAAAGAAAAGGTATCACTAAGACTCCTCACATATAAACATGGGTAAGTTTTTACCTTACGCTAACCAAAATATTTGATAGGAAATCCAGTGATATTATAATAGGATCTAGGGTTTTCAAATAAATAAGAAATAGCTGAAATTGTTACATGATTAAATTTCAGCTACTAGCCACAAAAGTGGGTAATACAATCAAAACCGTAAGGGCACATAGGAAGAATGGGTTTCCATCAATGGCAGGGCTACTGGGGTACCGCCCGTCACAGTATATGGCCTAGATCACCGTACCGAGGATTACTCCCAATCCCCTACGACACAAAACCGGAACCATTCCTTACTGAATAGTTTCGAACAAGATAACCCCGCGGTTGTAGCTAGCAACCGCCCATACAGCCGAATAAAAAGGGACTCTAGACAGGGGTTCATCTCATCCTACTTCGGCATGACCCACTTAGCCTTGCTGCACCTCCCCTGTTTTAGCCATTCCCGGTTGATGAGGCTTGAGGCTACGATTACCTTTAGAGAACACATCTCTTTCGTCCACCTGACGATGTTCTGAAAGCATTCAATCCATACAAGTTCGTTCCGGGTTGGAACGAAACCGAAGGCATTATCTCGTTACACTCATTTTGGAATCACCCTCAGAGTTAACGACAATAACCCTTGCACTCTAAATCTGCATCTTCACTTGAGATTCACGACCTATCATTAATTTGGATCGATGTGGTTTTCGGATATCCAAATCTAGAAACCCGATCCCAGTCTCATCGAAATCCAAAATGCCATCTTTTAGGTCCATGTTGTTTTAAAGTTAAAATAATTCAATTCTATTATCTATATACACATAGATAAATAATACATATCATCATCACAAACCGATCATTCACATTATCATCACACTTCAACCAAAGCATTCATATCACACATCATCATTTATCTCATATTTGAGATTTCAAACCATTCAAGGTAATAAATATCATTAAACATCCATAAGCAATGATTTATTAATAACCATTTATAATTAATTTAGAATGAATTAAATTAATTACTTCCATCTCTAATTAATTTAAATAAATTAAATTAATTACTTTCATCACAATAAATCTTGCTTACTTAATCATTAATTAAACTAATTAATTAATCATCATCTTAATTAATCACCCTTGATTAATTATCCTTAATTACATTAAGTAATTAACCCTTAATTAATTACATAAATTAATTTTCTACAACCCATTAAAGTAATTAACTTTAATTACCTTATTAACTGTACTTAATTACATTAATCCTTAATTAATTAATTACCTCATAATCACTTATTATTGATTATTTAATATTAATTAATCAATCCTTAATTACTCTCATTAATTACATTAATTAATGATCCTTAATTAATTACTTCCATTAATTACTTACATTGATCCTTAATTAATTACCTTAATTAAATAAAATTTAATTAATCACCTTCATTAATCAATCTTAATTATAAACAGTAATTACTATCCTATAATTACTTACCTTAATTAATTATATTAATCCTTTGATTAATTACACCAAGTAATTAACCCTTAATTACTTCTACTAAGTAATTATCCTTTAATTACTTCCCATTAAGTAATTCTCCTTTTAATTAATTACATCCAAGTAATTATACAATAATTACTTACCCTAAGTAATTATACTTATCCATCCCATTAAGTAATTATACGTAATCAATCAACAAATGATTATCTTTAATTAATCAACCTGTTTGATTAACACAAATTAATCACACTTATTTGATTAATTACAAATGGGTAATTCATCCCTTAATTAACCCTTTTAAATAAATTAATTAATCTTTAATTACAGATTAATGAATTCTTAATTATCAATTAATGAAACTTAATTATCAATTAATAAAACTTAATAACCAATTAATTAATCCTTCATTAATCAATTCTTAATTACAATTAATTAACACTAAATAATAATTAATCCTTAATTAACTTTAATTATAAATTAAAAATTTCTTAATTATTAATTAATAAATCTTAATTATTAATTAATAAAACATAATTATAAATTAATTACTTCTTAATTACCAATTAATTGATTTAATTACTAATTAATCAACCTTAATTACTTAATTAATTAATTTCTAATCATTAATTAATTATCTCTAATTATCTAACTAATAATTCTTAATTATAAATTAATTAACCTCTAAGTAATTAACTTATAACCCTTAATTATTAATTTTAAATAAATCAATTAAATCAATTTTTTTCTCTTAATTAATTCCTTAATTAATTCTTAATCATACTCAATTTCCTTAATTAACTTAATTAATTTCAAGATAATAAACTTTAATATTCTTAAGATAAAACATTATCTTAATTAATGCTTTTATTAACATTTTTATTTTTAAACCATTATAACTATTTAATTAACTATACTTAATTAAATCAATAATTAAGTTTTAAAATAAAATAATCATTTTAACTTGATAAATTAAAGTTATCAAAATATAACTTTTAAAAATACTTAAAACGTTTATCAATTAATAGTTTTAAAAGCTAGTTTCAAATTTGAATTTAAAACTTACCTTTATATAACCTTTTAAACATTCTAATTCTTAACTTAATTTTAAATTCACTTTAAATTTACTTAACAAGTTTAAAAATTAACAAACTTCAATTTTTTAATCAAAATGTTTAAGGAAACATTTATTTTTCGGAAGGATAGAATTCAAAAATCAAGATTCATTGCAAAAGTTTAAAACTTCCTTTATTTAAATTTGAAATTTGTTTTATAAAAACTTTTAAAAACTTTTGAAAGTTTCTTTTAAATCAAATTACTTCAGTTTGAATCCCGACAACCACTCGAGCCATTCCAATTTTAAATCTTTTCTTATCAAAAGTTTAGTATAAATTTTAATTTTCTAAAAAAACCTGAAACAATACAACAACTACAGGTTTGACACTCCAGCTACTCGAGTTCCCACTCGAGACACAAACTCAAAAGCACGATGCTTCCTTCGAGTCACAACCAAACCCAATCCACCACAAACCTACTGACACCAAAAAGATTCTCGTGCACATGCACCAGCACCGGAATCACTTTCCACCTCCGATGAACTCCCCAGCATAACGAATATCATCACTGCAACCTCCTCCGATCATCAAAGCACACTCACCTACCTCGCATCCAATTCGAGCGACCCAGTTGAAAACTGGAACCAACTGCCATGGCTAAAATCCACCTCGAAGTCACTCCTCTTACCATCAGGCGACGAGCATCTCCGGCCACCTCATCTCCATTCATCCACGAACCTACCCCCAGAGTTACATTGAACTCGATGCATCAGAGAAGTAGCAGTACTTCACTTTCTAAGCTAGACCAAAACTAGGTTTACAACCTAGATCACCTTACCGCCGACTCCATGGCCATCAGAAACCCCTCTTGTCGGTTTTGTCCAACAATCCGATCACTTAACTAGCTCCAACAGGAACCCCGACCTCTCCAGTCACCAAGATCATCAGAATTCGACCAGAAATCAAATTCCAGATAACCCTAAAATTCACATTCAATACTTCACTTAAAATTGTGATTTTGATTGTCAAAATCATATCTTCCCAAACCAATTCAAGTTAAGTATTTGAATCAGAGAATTGTATCAATTGATTTTAACATATTTATAAATTTTTACTGTAAATCTTGATTTCCAGTTACTATATATATAAACATGTTTAAACTATTTTTAGATCCAATTTCAAGTTTAAACAACAAAATTTGTTTGAAAACTACGGCCTAAAGAGAGATCAAAGAAGAGAAAAGTGGAATTTGAACTAAATTTAACTCTGTAATATAAAATAGAGAAGAACATGAATGTAACAGAAATCATATACACAGAATTATACACTCATTTAAACACATGCAGGCATCATCATCACAGAGATTTCATAAGCAACCATCAGTCATCTACTTAAAACTTTTTAATTTAAAGGTTTACTCACCTTTTTAAAATGCAGAGGCTATTGAAAAAGAACTGGGAAGCTAGGAAACTAGAAGGCTTGCAAAATAGTTTGAACTTGAAAACTTATATTGCTTTGATGTTTTGATTCCAGAAAACTGAATTTCTTTGATTTGCTTTAAACTGAAATGCTTAGTTGACTGAGATGATTCAAACTTTGATTACTTTAAACATGAAATGCTTTGATTTTCTGGAAAAATTTGAATGCTTAAAAAACTGGAACATGATGATTCCATCTTTGCTTACTGTTTGCATGCTTGAACTGTTACAGTTTTGAGCATTGATTACAGATTTTTGGGTTGAAACTTTGTTTCAGGGAAGATGTTTTCAGGTTGAGTTGATATGAGGAATGATTATAGATTTTTGGCTTGAGATGGTTGCAGATTTTTTTGAAAACTATTTGAGATTGAATTACGGGTTTGAAAATGAGTAACAGGGTTTTATACTTGAAAATGATTTCAGGTTTGATGATTTTTCTCTGATTTGCATTTGAACTTGTGGAAGTTTTACAGGATATTAAATTTGAACTGAGAAAGGAATTCAAGTTTGATGATTCTTGCATTTCAGGTTTTGAAAAATGAAGATTGCATGGAAATTCTATTTTTTAGAAATGAACTCAGATTTGAAAAAAGGAAAATGAAGAGGAGATAGGGGTTTATATAAGTTAATTTCAACTTTTGTTAAAATTGAAAGAAAATTAAATAAAGGTGACACTTGCCTCATACCTTACTTAATTTCCTAACACATGTTACTTTAAGTGGTTTAGATCTTAACACTTGTAATAATTCATTTTTTTATATTATTTAAAATGATTTTAAAAGGCTTCCTAATTAAATTCCTAATTAACAAATACATTTATAAATTTATAAAATGTGATAACGGGAATTTCTGGACATCTATAATTGATAATTTGTATATGTATGAAAATGTAATTTGAAGCTTTGTTTTAAACTTAATATTTTTCAAAGGATAATTTAAAGTTTAATTCAATTGTTTGCAAAATATAAGATAGTTATTTATTTTTAAATATGATAGTTTAAATAAATTTTTGTTTGTTTCTTTAAAAATGATTAAAATAAAATGGTTATAAGTGTATAAATACATAAATGTTTTAGATTTTTAAATTACATATGTAAGAATATATTTGTATTTTATAATCAGTTTTCTAATATTTTCTTTAAAGGATTTAAACTTATATTTACATATGTAAATATTTATTAATTAAAAGAATTAAATAAGTAAGCTTATATTATCTTTAAATTAATTGAAAATTTAATTAAAACACTTAAAAAAAACATGTGTTGTAATCTTAAGTTATCTTGATAACATTTGTAAAGCAATTAAATTTTATTTGTGATGAGTGTTAGTTAAAGTTTTACAAGTGTCTTCATTTAAAACTTATTTTCTTCAATTTTTATAAACATAACAAAATAAGCTTGGCATATCTTTCTTCTTTCTTCAATCATTTTCTATTCTCAGCTGAAAAGAAAAAAAATAAGAAAACCTGAAATTTGAATCAAAAGCAAAATCAAATATAAATTCAAATTGAAATCTGCATTTTTTCCTAATCTACAACTTCAAATCAACCTGCAACATCAATTTACAAACCTGCATTTCAAAGAATCAAGTTCAACTACAAGTTTAAAAACATCAATTGAAGCATGCAAAGGGATTTCAACAGCTAGCACTTAAAACATTATCCAGATTTAATGTTCAAAGGCCTGGGAAAATAAAATCAAAATCTGATCTGCTTTGTTCTCTGGAAATTGAACAGGTGAGTAAATTTTGTTTTAAAAACAGTTTTAAATTTAATCTGAGATTGGATGATGCTGCATGCAAAATAAATTTGCTTGATAATGAACATTTGTTTATATGAATGCATGTTTTGTTTAGAATGCCTGTAAACAAGAAAATAGGTTCTGTTGTTAACAGTTTTTGGTTTTTTTCCTCTTTAAATTCAATATCTCATTCTTTATTCATTATCAATCTGTAATTTGCAAACAATAAATGATTGAGATCATGTAACTTCACTACTAAAATCATTCCAGTGTTTAAAATAAATATTCATGTTGAAATCTTTAAAATAACAGTGAAAACTAAGTTTTTGTAAAAAATCAATTACCTTAAATTTTAATTTGGATTACGTAAATGTAATCATGATTAAAAATCATGAATTTTGATATGAAATTTTTTATTTTTAGTTTGGTAATTTATGTGAATTTGGGTTTTGTTTGAAATTGGGATTTTGGTGAATTGCCAACAATCTCGCTTTGATTCGAGTTGAAATTGTGGTCGAAGCTAGCTAGTGGATGGTTGATTGTGGGAAAAATACAATTGATTTTTTTAATGAGTGATTTGATCGAATTCGAATGAAATAGGGTTTTAAGCTTGTTTCGGCTGGGCTTAACTGTAGAGGGATTTGCAACTTGCATGGAGGACCAGAGGTGTTCGCACTTGAGGGAAAGTGTAGCTCGAGGTCGTGGTGTTCGATGGTGGGGTCGGCGATGGTCAATGGCGTGGAAGTTGTCGGCGGCGAGGGGTTGTGTGTCGAGTGTGTTCTGCAGTTTTTTTCGAGCATATGGTCGTATTTTGGTTTGAGGGCATTTTGTTGGATCTAGGTTTGGAATCGTGCTCGTGAGTGTTAGAGTGATCGACGACGATTATCGCGACGAACGTTGGTGGCCGGCGGCATTAGTGCACGTGTACGTGGTGCACGGGTTTGGTTACAGGGGAGTTTTGTTACGGGGAAGAAGGTTTTCTCGGGTACGCTCTCACGTATTCAACGAGGATGACTCGAAGATTGAAGGGGATGGGGGTTACTCGGGGCATGCTCGTGTTATTTAGTTGTTTTACTCGAGTTTAGACGATGTGTTTCTGGTAATACTGTATATTGATATAAGGTTTGAAAATGATACTTATTATTTGAAATAAAGTTGCAAAGTAACTCGGGTTTAGGGTTGTTTGTGTTTTTGTTAGTATTGTATTGATTAATTTGAAAATTTAACCGAGTTTGAATAGATGAAGGTAGGTTTTAAAATTATAAATAAGTTTTATAAAAGAAAACAAATTTTCAAAGTTAAAACTTGTGTTTTGGAATAAAGTTAATCAAACGTTTAAAAATGTAAATTAAATTTATATTTCAAGTTTAAAATGTTTTTAGATGGTTGTTTTGAAAATAATTATCTAATTAAATTTTGAAGTTCAATTTAAAAGAATATTTTGAATTTAAATATTAAATCAAATTTTAAGTTAAAATTTTAAGTAATGATTTAAAACTAAAGTTTTCAAATTTTATTTGAAATCAATAAGATTAAATTAGATGTTTAAAGTGTTTTAATTTTGAAATTTGTTTCTAAATTTCTTATTTCCAAAATAAGGTTATTGTTATGATTTAAAATCCAAATAGAATAATTTATTTTAAGTTGTTAAAATTTGATTTAAATTCAAATAATTTATTTATAGAGATAAATATGGTTAAATTATTTTGTTATGAACTTAGGAATACTTAATAAATATGATTTGTTAATTAAGATTAATGTTTTCTTAATTAACTAAGGGTCTTTAAATATAAGAGATTAATTAATTAACTATTTAATTAATTTTAAATAATTAGTTAATTGTTTATTTAATTTTTAATAATCACCTAATTATGAATTAATTAAGTGTAATTACTTAATGGTTGATTATTGAATGTAATTAAGAAAAGAGAAATTACTAATGGAAGTAATTAATGGAAAATTACTCATGGGAGTAATTATAGTTGAAGTGATTTATGGTAAATCACTAGATGTTATTAATCTAAGGAATTGATTAATATATTTGTTTTGAAGTTAATTAATTATGGAGTGATTAATTAGTTAAGAATTATTTGATGATGAAATTAATTACTTGTTAAGTAATTAATTAAGAGAGATCAAGATTTATTAATGAAATAATTAGAAGATAATTACTTATGTAAGAAAAGGATTAATCAAATGGTAATTAAGGATTGATTATCTGTTAATTAAGGATGGGTTAACAATTAATTAAGGATTCTTAATTGATAAAGGATAATTAATCTGGGATTAGGGATTGATAAATTGATTGATTGAGTTAATTAAGGATGTGATTAATTAATTAGGGTTAGTAAGGAATTAACGATTGTATAAGCAAGATCAAGTGATTAATTCTTAAGGAGATAATTTAATTTAAGTAATTAAATTAATTGTGATATGAATTGATAATGCTTGCTTATGGATGATTGGTTGTTGAATGTTTGAATTGGATTATATTTATTGAACTGATATCTATTGATGAATAATCAAGATTGATTAATGAATGTAATTAAGTTAAAGGTTAATTATTATATGAAATTTAAGAATAATTTACTAATAAAAGTAATTAGAGGATTATTGAATTTATGTAATTAATTGTAGTGGTCAATCTTGCTTATTAATGATTGAATTATGATGAGTACCTTGAATTGGTGGATATCTCTATTATGAATTGATTTGTGATTTGATAGTTGGATGGGCGATGATAATGTGATTAGCAATCAATTAGGAATTGCTGTGTAAATGTTATCCGATAATTAAAGTTGAGTTGTACTTAATTGGATAACTTGATTTTAAATGACATTGGATTCGAAGAGAATGGAGTCGGGTATTAGTAAATACCAAAAACCACTTCGATTCTTTATAATTTGATGTATGGAATCAATAGAATGAAATGGTATGATTTAAGTGAATTGGACCATTCAATCTAAGTTTGGTGCTTAGAAATTAAGTTGTGATGTAAGTAATATTTATAACAGCATGTGAAGTTGTAAATTGATAAGTTACCCCGGGTTTATTTAAGTTGTATGCTTTTGTATTCTATGCTAGACGGGTTTACTCACGCTGGTTTCCAGCCTGACCCGGGTGTTACTTTGATGTAATGCTCGGGTCAGATCGAGTATTACAAATTTTCAGGTAAGGATATTCTGGAGCTCAGGAGGCGAGCTGGATGGCAGGGACGTATGGAGAGTTTCCACTGTGATATTGTAGTATTGGACATGATTGTTTTGTCCAGTGTTTATGCATTTGTGTAACTCTGATGTATTTAAATGTAAATTAACAGATATAGTTTTCTTTGTATAACTGCTATTTTATTTGATAATATATTTGATCCGCTGCGAATGTGAGGTTTCTGTGACTTGTTTATGTTTTCTTCTTCTTTCTCTTTTTCTTCTTTTCTTAACTATCTGGAAATTTCGGGATCGAAATTTCCGGGTCGTTACATAAATGCTTTCTAAATTTATATAAATACAATCTTTAAAGAAAATAGAATATAAACCAATCATGATTTAAATAAAAATCATATATAATATTTTAAACTAATTTTTAAATGCTAATTTAAAAGCTTTTGCCTTTATTCCTATTAAATAAATACTTTTCCAAATTTCTATAAACAAATTTCGTTTAAAGAAAATAATATGAGACAAATCTTATTTAAAATAAAAATCTTATCCATATATTTTAAATCCAAACTATATTATTATTTCTATTTTAAAGATGTATATATTCTTTTAAATTCAAATTCAAATTCAATTTAAAATCCCATTAAAAATCAATCCTAATGAATATAAATATCAATTTTAAACAAACACTTTATTGAATTTGTAAATAATTATTCTATTGAAAATCAATTTAAATACACTCATACATATACATATTTTAAACAACACTCATTAAATTAGAAAATAATAAGTCTATTTAAAATCTATTTAAATCTATATTTAAAATTTATTAATACAATAACACAAACTAAATAATAATTCTTATTTAAAATCAATCTATAACCCATAATTCAAAACATCACATTATTAATTATTTGGCTATTTATATTTGAATAATAACAATTTTATCAATTTTAAACAATTTAATTAAGAGATTATCTCATTTTAAATTCCTTGAAATTCCGGAATATCACATTCCTTCCCCCTTAAAAGAATTTCATCCTCAAAATTTAAAACAAAAGATAATCCGAAGTTTTATTTTATTTCAACCAATTCAAACATACATATTAGCCATACACAATCAACCAATCAAAATATTTCATCCAAGCAACCAATTCAATCGAACAAACAACACTAGCTATCCGGACACAGATCCGGATAAGCTTCCTAAAATTTCCCTCGAGTTTCCCAAGTACATACACCGGGATACACGCTCTACTAAATACAAACTAGCTATACTACTAAGCTACTGAGCACCTACTCATCTAGATCTACAATCTACACAAGCTATCAGACCATACTCAAGTACGACTCAACATCCAAACCCTCACAGAACTACTGGTTCCAAAGCCAGTGATGGATCATACACTTACTCCCTCAGAGATACGTACAATACCTTGAATTCCAGTCTTCCAAACTGGCAATTTAACCCTTATAAACCAAAACTTATTCCTTACAAAAACTCAGAAAGAAAAAACCAATATACCTTGGAGCTAGCCTCACAATCTTATAAAATCTTATTGCTCCTTTACCGGAGAAATAACAATGAAGTCTCCAACTTCGAATTCCAAATTCCTCCGTCTCTAATCCACAGAACTCTTCTGACGATCCTAGGCTGTCTACAGATCCTTTCCGATCAGCTCAACCTTCGCTGATGCCTCTAGAAACAAACTGGATCAAAACAACTCAACAAACTAATCCTCACAAGATCTACCCAAAATCAAGATCAAACTCTACTATCAACAGTAGAAAACAACTTTTCCTATCCGAAAAAGACAGAACAGGATAACTCGCCAACTTGCCTTAGATCCTGAAAAATTTCCTGTAGAAATTCTCTAATCCAAAACACTGTTAGTAACATGTGTAGGTATATATATATTTTGATATATAAAGCAAAATATATCAAATTAAAGCAACATTTCTTGTTGAATATATTCTTAAAGTAATCAAATTTATATTATACTTTCCAACTGCAACGACCCAGAATTTTCGATCCCGAAAATTCCAGATTGTTAGAAGAAGAAGAAGAAGAAACAGAAACACAACACAGATTCTCACATTCGCAGTGGATCAAAATATAATATGAAATAATAACAGTTTACAAAAGAATACTATATCTGTCAATTTCATTTTAGTACATCAGAGTCACACACATACACAAACAATGGACATATACAAATCAACATGTCTCAGATAAACAGAAATATATCACAGCGGAAACACTCCATACGTTCCTGCCATCCAGCTCGCCTCTTGAGCTCCAGAACGTCCTTACCTGAAAATCTGTAATACTCGGTCTGACCCGAGCATTACATCAAAGTAACACCCGGGTCAGGCTGGAAACCAGCGTGAGTAAACCCATCTAACGTGGAATACTCAGCATAAAACTTACTTTAAACCCGAGGTAACTCGTATCAATTTTACAAATTCACAGGTTTGGTATAGACAATGCTTATTACACACATTAATTTCTAAGTACCAAACTTAGATTAATGGTCCAGATCACTTAAATCATTCCATACCAGCCTATTGATTTCACATATCAATCTATAAAGAATCGAAGTGGTTTCGGGTATTAACTAATGCCCGACTTCGGTCACTTCAAATCCAATGTCATCTTAACCCAAGTTATTCAAGTGGATACAATTTAATTTTAAATACAGCGATCCACCTCGATAGATAACATAACTATTCAACCCAATCATATCATACCACAAAACATTTCATATCAGAGATAACAATCAACTCAAAGTATTGAACATAATTCAATCATTCATAAGCAAGATTGATTACTTCCAACATTAATTCAATATATCTCTAAATAAATAAATAATTAATCCTTAATCACTTAGATTACTTTTACTTAACATTAATTAATTACAAACCAATTAATTAATCGTCTTTTAATTATCCATCTAAATTAATCACCCTTGACTAATTTCCTTTAATTAAATAAGTAATTATCCTTTAATTAATTACACAAATTAATTAACCTTCATTCATTCACATTACATTGATCATTAATTTATTTCACAAATTAATTACTTTATGATCAATGTAACGACCAACCTTTCATTAATTAAATTAACCCCTTGATTAACTACATAAATTAATCCTTAATTAATTACACTAGGTAATTAACACTTAATTACTCCCACTAATTAATTATCCTTTAATTACTTTCAATAATTAATTACATGCTGTAAGTATCCATTAATTACTTCACTAAGTAATTTCACTTCCTTAATTACGTTAAGTAATTATGCATAACCAATCATCAAGTAACCCTTTTTAATTAATTAAACTTAATTAATTAATTAAAGTTAACCACATTAACTAAATTATTTACACTAAGTGATTAATTATCTTGAATTACTCCATTAAGTAATTATCTTTAATAATTCTCCTTAACATTAAGTAATTAACTTCTTAATTACTTATTACTTAATTATTTCTTAATTGATTAACCTAGATTAATCAATTCTCAATTAAGTAATTAATTACACTTAATTAATTACCCAAACTAATTTCCTTAATTTATTTACCCACATTAATCATTTAAGTTAATTAAGAAATTATACTTTGGTTACCTTTATAAATAAAACTTGATTAAATTAAGATAAACCATACATTACATTAAACTCTTATCTTCCATTTTAAATTAAATTTAAAAGCTTGTGTTTAGTTAACACAAAATCATCATTTTTAATTTATTCAAGTTAAATAATTTTGCCTTGATCTTGTTTCAATTACATCAATAACATGTTATTTGAAAACATATAGAGATTTATTTCATAATTTAACCCAAGCAAGATTTATAACCAAAACTATTTTTTAAAACAAAAGTCTAAATTTTAAAAATCCATACCTTAAAACTAAAATTATTTTCAAACATCATATTATAAAACATTTCATACACTTTTTAGAAAAAACTAGTTAAAAACTTTGTTCAAAATTTAATCTTGCTTTTCAAATTTTTGAAATTCATTTTTAAAATTTAAAACTGGACAGAACTAAAACTCTGGAAACAAAATTTGTTTTGCTTAAAACCTCGTTCAGTTTGAAAACATGACAGGATCTAAATCCTGGAACCAAACTTTACACAAGACAAACACACACGCGAAGACCCGAAGTCCAACTCGAGCTACCATGCAACTACCCCGAAATCAGCTTCAAGATGAAATCATCCTTCCCAAACCAAATTCTGACACACTCAATCCACCGTGCATGTGCACAGATCAAGGCGACTCTCAGATCAACGTCGCCACCACCATCATATCGACGACATCGTCGTCATCAGTCTTCACAACCCAGAATCCTAAAAACATCGCCCCATCAAAATCGAATACATTCGAACCTATTAGGTAGAAAACCCGATCACCCAATTCATCTAGCGCCGCCCAATTCCGATCACCGGAATTCTTATCGCCAAGCCTGGAGCTACACCAATCCCCTATCTTCCTTTTCCCCTACCTTAGTCCAACTCGACGCCGCCTTGCCGTCGTGCTGCTCACTCAAACTCCATCGACAAAATCTGGGTCTGAACCCTAACTCTGCCACGTTTGGCCGCCATAGATCAGAGAAAAATTCCACGACATTTTTCCCAACTCACTTGACCCACGAGCTACCTCTGCCATGAATCCCGATCTTTCCGCAGCTGTCAATCACCAGAGATTGCCTCAAAACCCAACTGGCGTTCAACATGAAATTCCTCCCAAATTACCTATCTGAAAATCATAATTTTCCCTCCTAAATTCATCACTTTGCATTACGTATCAGATTATACAATCAAAAGCTGAAACAAGCTTAATCAATTTCTATCCCATTTTTGTTTTCCACTGTATATTTCCATTATTAAAATTTTATCCAATATTTTCCCTTGAATCTATTTTAAAAAAAATGAAGTTATACTCATATCAATATTTTCATTCAAAGATTGAAGTCAAAATTTACATTGGTGGAATTTTATAGATTTTAGATCAGGTTTTTAAAACCTGAAAATTTTGAACAGAGCTGGCCCTTCCCTGTTCCCAGACATGCACATCTATCTCCATAAATAATTATATATGTACACAAATATTTATATTCATGCAAGCACTTATCATCATTAAACTTCAAATATTAGTCACAAATATCCAGCTATCTCAATAGATTCTAGTTTATCAGGTTAGTTTTACTCACTTGTGTTAAAAGACAGGGAAAAGCTTTTGAATTTTTGAAATCTTTTTTTGTTGCTTTAAGAATGATCTGTTTGACCACAACTTTGAGACAGGAAATGCTCCTTGATCCAGTTGAATTTGAATTATAACAGCTTTGCTTGATGATCTGCTCACTTAATGTGACGACCCGGAAATTTTAACGAATTAAATTGGAATAATTAATCGATTTTAAATATTTAAAAGTTAATTTTAACTTGAATTCCTGATATTAATATTTACTTGATAATTAAATCATTGGATTATATAGTTTAAATATTGATTTTAATAATTGAAGATTGGGTAAATTGTTGAATCTGATATTTCTAAGCCTATTTAAATAATTTGAAGGCTTATAAGATTTATAATGATAATACTGGAGATAATAGAATGATTGGAATTTAATTTAAAGATAATTTGTTCAGTTTTGAAATTATATCGTTTAAATTGAATTTAAAAATAGCCTTCCGAGGCACAGTCTCGGAATTCGACGAAACTAGTTCCATTAGATCCGTAATAGTTAGTTATTATCGGATGTCAATTTCGTAGTAATCGGAGTTGTTGTTTGACCTCGGCAGCTCGAAACGCGTAGAACTATTTTAATCGATTTAATTAATATTTGATCGTTTTCTCCTGTAACTCGCGCATACGTTCAAATTAGCCTCCAAAACACGTTCCATTGTGTTCAGAATACGGGTAAAGCTTTATAATCGGCTCGCGGCATTCCTTAAGAGGAGTTCGAAATTTTAAATAGCATTCGATGAGGCAATTTGGAAGTTTTATATAAGATAATAAAAATTTAAAATAAATTAGTAAAGATATTTTAACAACACGAGATATTTTTGAATATTTAATTCTATAATAATCAACGCGTGCACGAGAAGCTTCCCAAACCGATATTTCACCTCCATCTCCTCTCTAACCTTCGAACAGAAGCTAGAACTCAAAACAAAATAAAAATAAATATAAGCGATCTCAGGAAATGGCTGCTAATAAGAAAATCACGCCTCCCTTTTCGTCCAATTTCCAATTTACTCGTCACAAATCGAAAAAAAAGAAGATATGGCCGCTAGCCTCTCTCGTTCCACTCCTCCACAATTTCGAAACCCACCTTCAATCGATCGCGCGTTCTTCTTCATTCGAATTCGCGGAAAAGGTATGGCTGCATCCACTTGCAGTTTTGAGTCGATCGATTTGGATCGGGAGCAGTGCCTTAGGGCTTCGACTAAGTGAACGGCGAGCCACATTCGCTTGATCGAAATCGTAAAGGAGGATAGCGATGAAATGCGATGGGGATCTAGAGCATAAAGCGGCTGGACGCGCGCGTGAGGGTAGGAGTAAGGCTCGCTGGTGGAAGTTATCAAGTCACAGCAGTTCGCGTGTGAGGATGAAGAGGAGGCACGACATCGAGGAGGAGTTGACTCGAGTGGTGAGCGACGCTTGCAGGAGAGGCATGGTCGAGGTGAGGCATTCGCGATGTTTTTTTATTTTTTGTTGTTTTACTATGGTGTTTTATGGAAGATATTTTATTCTAGATTATTTTGCTAAATTTATATAAGTAAATTATACAGAAAAAAAAGAAAGCATAGCAGAAAGGTAGATTTTGAAAATATAAGGATTTAAATGATAAAAAAACGATGGATGTGGTGGATAAACTGTTTCAATTAACTTATTTAATTGTGAACTAAAAATAATTAATTTAAGGAATTTTTTTTTTTAGTTTAAGAAATTGAGTCATCATAGGTTAAGTTAAATAAGTAAATGATAATAAATTGTTTGATTTTAAATTCAAGTGTTAATAAAAGTATAATATTTATGCAAGGTCTAAATCGTAGAGGAGACAGGCCTGTTTGGACTGGATAGCAAAATATATAGGTGAGTAAATCTCACTTTGTTGGATTTCTATTTAAATTTAAATGGTTAAATTTAAATATTTGGTTGAATGATTGAATTGATTTGGTATGCACTGTGAATTGATGATCTGGTGATTTTGGTTTGGATTGTTCTCGAGTTAATTGTTGCTTAACTCAAAGTATTGGGAATTTTAAGTTGTTATAAACTTCAACATAAATGAGGAAATGTTTCCGTTATAAAAGTTACTAAGGGTTTGAATTAATTAATTAAGGTTAAGTTAATTTACTAAGTATAAGTAATTCAGAATAATCATTTAATGGTGTGATAAATAATCACTTGATTAATTAAGTTAGTTAAGCAAGGAGTAATTAATTTATGAATGAAGTAAAATGAAAGATAGTTAATTACGGGTTGAGGTTAATCGAAATTGATTAATATTGTGGTGGAATTAAAGTAATTAATTTAGATTGGAACAAATTAAAATATAATTGGAAATAATTAATTAATATAATTAACGATGTAATTGAAGATTGATCAATTAAGATGAATTAATCAGTAATAAGTGACTTATGGGAAGTTAATTAGTATAAGTAATTAAGGATTAATGTAATTAAATAATTAATTAATTCATGAAGTAATTAAGATTACTTAATGATCTTAGTTGAGACTAATTAATATTGTGAAGTTAATTTAAGATAATTACTTGAATGTAATTGGAAAATAATTAATCAAGATTGATTGATTAAGATGAATAGTGAAGGGTTGACTAATTAATTGATTTTGGAATTAACTAGTCTTGAATGAAGGAATCTAAATGAATGTGGTTAGAAATTCAATTAGAACCACCGAATTAATTTGTATGTGATGGATGATTGAATGGTATTGGATGTTTTGAAGGTGGTGATATCTCTGATATGAAAAGTTGTGTATTTCATTTAAATAATTTGGAATAGGATAACATGAGTTTCGAAGAGACTGGGGTCGGGTATTTGGAAATTACCTAAAACCACTTCGAATTTTTATAAATTGGTGTGGGAAATTGATAGACTGAAATAAAACGATTAAGTGGATTGGATTATTTTACCTAAGTTTGGTACCTAGAAATTGATATGTGAAATAAGTGTTGTCTATAGCAAATATGAACTGGTTAAATTGATATAAGTTACCCCGGGTTTATATGAGATGATTGCATTGGTATTCCATGTTAGTTGGGTTTACTCACGCTGGTTTCCAGCCTGACCCGGGTGTTACTTTGGTGTAATGCTTGGGTCAGACCGAGTTTTACAGATTTTCAGGTTGGTACGTTCTGGAACTCAGGAGACGAGCAGGATGGCAATATCGCTTAGAATTTTTCCACAGTAATTATATTATTGTAATTCTGTGATAAATTGATTGTATATGGCCAGCATTTGAAAATATGTGAAACTCTGATGTATTGGAATGTAATCAACAGATATAGTATTCTTTTGTAAGCTATTATTATTTATTTTTATATTTTTATATTTTTATCCGCTGCGATTGTGAGATGTTTGGTGTTTCAGTTCTTCTTCTTCTATCTCTTTCTTATTTTCCATAACTATCTGGAATTTTCGGGTTCGAAAATTCCAGGTCGTTACAGTTGGTATCAGAGCTGAAGGTTAAGCGAGAACCTTGGCTTTGGTGGGTGTACTCCTTAACGATAGAGTCAATAGTACCCTAGAATGAGTTGAGTGTGTGTGTGTATATATATATATGAGAGAGCGTACCTGTTATTTTATTATATAAATGATTTCATATAAGTTATATGTTGATATATAAAGCAATATTTTACTCTAATCAATATTAAGGAAATAGCCTGTTAAATTATTATAATTAAGTTATATAAGAGTAGTATAATTCAACCAAACTGAAATTAAATAAAGATAAGTATGAAATGGATTTAAACTGAAATTGAAATCTTGAATTGGAGAAGTATTTCAGAATAAGATGATAATGGATGGTTTTAGATATGATAATCTTGGTTATTATCAAAAATGATTGTTGTGTATGTAATAAAGGATGTGTATTAATGAGTAAGCAAATGAAATGTTTTAAAGGAGTAAATATTTAGGTAAAGTATGACTTATAAATTGAAAATACCTAAATTGTGAAATTTTAAATCTGGGTCCAGAAATTGAAACTTGTTGCAAAGTGCTAAAAGAAATAATACGTAAGTATTAGTTGAATAATGAGACTTGTTGCAAGCCATGGGTTGTTTGAAAATTTGATCTGAATTTAAACCAAAGGTGGTTTAAAATTTTAAAACATGGCTGGGAGGGCCAAGAAATAAATATGTGTATATGTATGGAATTACTTTGAATTAAAAATTTGAATAATTGAATTTGTAAATTAAACTTGTTTAAGAACTGGCTTCAATCTGGAAGGTAAAATTTAGTAATAAATTAAAATTTTAACAAAATAAAAATAATAAAATTGTATTGAATTCTTATTTGAACCCTGAAATACATAAGTAAAGATAATTTGGAATTTTTAGAATTGGACTTAGAAATTAAATTGTTTTAAAAAAAAACTTTTAATAAAGGTTAATTTGGTTTAAAGGGTTAAACCAATCTTTGAGAATTTAACTCGAATTTATATAATTCGAGATGGTTTAAAATTGAGATTGAAATTGAATTAGTTCAAATTGAATCTGATTTGAATTAATTGGATTTGAGATTGAAGGTGTGTAAGTTTACAAATTTCAATGGGGAATTTGGATTGGATTAAATTGAAATGTTGGGGAAGTAAATAGTTTGACTCTTGACTATTTTCAATATAAATTGTTTTAACATAAACTAATTTTTCTAAGTCATTAAATATATACAACCTTTCTTTCTTAAAGCCAAATTATTTTATACTTGTTTTACAATCATTTTTGGAGCCATTTAACCATTTTTTCAGCTGTTTTCTAAACTCATTACTATATTTTAACTATGTTACAAATTAATTACTAATTTACAACTATTTTGCAATTATCTAAATTTTTTTGAAATTATCCAACTATTTTACAGTTATTTTGCAAACTATTAATTATTTTTCAACTACTTATCTATTTTTTAAAATTTTCAAGCAATTTTCTAAGTAAACTGGTCGGAGTTCAAACTGTTATTGGTTAAATACCCAACTGAGATAAGAAGTGAGGTAATAATCCAAATGGGGATTAAGGCAAATGTGAATAAGTGAAATGAAAATTTAAGTGAATGTGAATAGAAAGGAAATTGATATTGGAAAGAGTAATCAAATTTGAATATTTGATTTTGGGTAAACAAAGTTATATCTTTGTTATATATTCTCCCCTTGTTGAATTTATTGTTGAAAGAAAAAGGATTTTAGAAGTGTTTGAAGTATAAAGGGAGTTTTATACAAGTTTGAAAAGATCCAAAGTTTTAAAAAATTATATATTTATATATATATATATATATATAAAGGATCTTACGAGGATTTTGAAAAAGGTTTTGAGAACCTTTGGATTTGGAAAGGCTTTTGATTTTTGGGTAAAATCAATATGAGAATTTGGAAAGCGTAGTTTGGAATTATCGATTTTGGAATAATCGATTTTTGTATAAATGAGCTTTGTATGAGATCATACTAGGTGTATGATTTGAAGATACTATATGTGTATAGTATAAAGTGTTTTGATGATGGCTCTAGGGAAAAAGACGCTCCCTTGAAATGAACTTCTCAGGATTGCCACTGGGTGGTGCTGCCTTGAGCCCAAGAGGGGTACTAAAGTTGATCATGTGCGGAGTCCGGACAAAACTAGTTCCTGAGGATTATGAGTTGAGTATACCATAGCGAAAGTCGTGTGTGCCGCTGAGAACCAACAATTACATGGACTTTTGCTGCGATGGTAACGTAACCCAGGATGTAACTGCGACCTATGGTATAACATAGTGAAAGTCGTGTGTGCCGCTGAGAGCCAACAGTCTGCGTTTGATTTTATATCGGTAGACTGCGACGTATGTAGGAGTGGAGAAGTTTCATTTCGACAGCGAAATCAGAGGCCGCGGAGAGCCTGCAGTTACATGGACTTTTGCTGCGACGGCAATGTAACCTTGTATGTAACTGTGATCTGTTGTGTGGGATCCATGGCGTAATTGAGAGGCCGCGGAGAGCCTGCAGTTGCATGGACTTTTGCTGTGACGACAACGTAACCCTGGTATGTAACTGTGACCATGGATGAGGGTGATGATTTCCAGAGCATTCTCACCAAAGATATTTCCTCTATATTTTCAAAAACTGATTTCTATAATTTCAATAAAAATATTTTCAAAAATATTTTCACTGGATGTTGAGAATGAGTCTGCTAAGCACTTATAGATTTTCAGTTCTACGTCTGATCAACGTATGACTGAATTTCTATGAGAACAAGGATGGACTGGTTGAGACATCGAGTTATAAAAAGTATTTTTATAAATAGTTATCTTAATAGTATGATGTGAATTTAAAAGCATTTCTGAAAATTTTAAATAAAGATATTGGAATTTTGGGAAATAAGGAAACCCAAACTGGAATTATAAAATAAAATTTGAAACTCGGAAAATTTAAGAAGTGATTCTTTGTCATTAAAATCGAATATTGATTTAGAAGTTGAAAATAAGCTAATTGGTTAAATAATTGTTTGATTGAATATGTTAATAAAATTTAACTTTGGTAAATAAATGGATTGTAAATTAATAATGGAGTTTGGAAATGAATTCAAATTGTAAATAGAACGCGACTTGGATTTAATAATGAAATAAATTAGAAGAGATGTTGTAAAAATAAAATAGGGTTGGATTGAAAAAAAAATGTGATGGTTTGAATTATAAATAAAATTCAAGGGTGATTTGAATAATATTTAATGAGATTTGCAAGTAGATTGGATATAAGAGAAGTGATTATAATATAAATAGTTGGAGTTGCAAAAACAAAACCCAAGTGAATGGAAATAAATTGAAAATGACTCTTTATTAATAAAATAAATTAGAAATGAGTTAAGTATATGAATTTAAAATTTTTAAATGGGTAAATAAACGGGTTAACTGATTTAAGAAAAAAATAGATGGAGTCTGATTGAATAAAAAAAACTAAATCAAAGATTTGATTGGAATGAGATTATCAGACTGAACTTAAGTTCGGTGGCCTATTAATTTGAAGTTCAAATGAGTTAAGTATGTGCTTGGTTATTATTTTGATAAATTGAGAAGGTGAATTAAAATTAAAATTAAAATTAAAGTGGATGGGCTAACTAAATTTAATGGGATTTGATTAAATGAGAATCAAATCGAAGTAAACTTAAGTTTGATGTTGAGATAAATTAAATTAAATTAACTTAAGTTTAAATTTTATGGAAGCTTGGCTTCGAACAAGAGTGGAAGCCATTAAATAAAGGCTTGGATTAAATTAGTTTGGAAATGGTTATTAATTTATAAGTTTGAATGTACCATGCTTAATAAATTGTTTTGAATGAATCCAATGTGGGAATGAGATAAAATGCAATATACGGTTGGTAAATAAATTAGAAATGAAATGGAATTAAATTCAGAATGATTTGAAATTAATTTAAGTAATTATAAACTACATGAATACTCTATTAAACGAATATCGTCGAAATTGCATAAAATGGTTGTCGTTCGGCGTAAATAAAAGTAATTAAAATTCTATGAGTTGATAGAGATTTAAATAAAATTGATTCTGGATCATTTGAAGTAAATATGAGCTTGTTTGGATTAAAATCAATTCAATATAAGAAATTGAGTTACAAGTCATTAAAATTGAATGAGATGGCATATGAATTGGTTTAAAGCAATTGAATCAGCTTTAAAGTTATATAAATCGTTATGGAAAGCGTTTTGGTGCTTGTTTCTTATGATATACATGTGTTTAACTATTGAATATAAGTGAAATGCTTGTGATTTGCTATTAAAGTAAATGAAATGCTGGTAAATACTCTATATATGGCACTTACATATTTAAGTTGAGTAAGTACAGGTACCTGAAGGCCGTTTGGCTGGATTTGGATTGCACTAATTGCTAAAATAAACAAGCCGCATGCTTAAAATGCTAAATAAGGTACGCCTACGCAATAAAAATAGGAAATATGAACTGTTTTTTCTTTTTCCGACCGTGTGGGTCGATGTATATATATTTATATCTCTTGTCAAATTGCAAAAGCTCCTCCGTGCAAAGGGGACTCTGTCAAAATTTTCTGAAAATTTTAGGAGTTAGAAAATTTTTGGAAATTTTTGGGCAAATTTTTGTTAACAACAAAATGATTTCAAATTGGAATTTAAAGTAAATTAGTAAATGAAACTAATATGAATCGGTTATACTTGAAAGATAAAATTTAATATTCAAATTTAAAAGTAAATTGGATTTGTATGGAAGTGGGAAAACTAGTTTGAATAGAAATGGATATGAAAACCTATATAAGAGAATGCATAAAATGATTTGTAAAGTTTCGATTGAATATTGTTGCTTAACAAGATATGCAGGTATTAATGGAAAAAGGAAATGGATTTGATTCCAAAGGATAAATTTGTATTGCCCGACAAAAAGGTATGTATTTTAATTTATGTATGAATTGGATTGGGTTTTTGATGTAGCCACTTGGCTTTTGTTTTCTTTTGGAATTTGGGAGCCCGTAGAGGCCTTTTGTAGTAGTACCGAGCTAGCCGCGCAAAGGAGTCGCTGGCAAAAAAATTCGGAAATTTAGGGAGTTAGAAAAATTTTGAGAAAATTTTGATAATTTCGAAGTTGCTTTTAAATTGAAATTATGATGATTGAGCACAAAGGGTGTTGTTTGATACTATAGAGGGTTTTGGGAAGTTGGTTAAGGTCTAGTGGGTCTTTAATAAAGGATAGTTGGTAGGATGTTGATTTTGAGTTTTGGGAAAAGGTAAACGGATAATGGTCCATTCTTCCTGATTAGTAATTTCGGGGACGAAATTCTTTTAAGGGGGGAGGAATGTGA
Source organism: Allium cepa (assembly GCA_030765085.1). Taxonomy (NCBI): domain Eukaryota; kingdom Viridiplantae; phylum Streptophyta; class Magnoliopsida; order Asparagales; family Amaryllidaceae; genus Allium; species Allium cepa. Next base: position 227,451,044 of record CM060932.1, on the reverse strand, counting down.
CGACCCGAAAATTTTAACGAATTAAATTGGAATAATTAATCGATTTTAAATATTTAAAAGTTAATTTTAACTTGAAAACCTGATATTAATATTTACTTGATAATTAAATCGTTGTATTATATAGTTTAAATATCGATTTTAACAATTGAAGATTGGGTAAATTGTTGAATCTGATATTTCTAAGCCTGTTTAAATAATTTGAAGGCTTATAAGATTTATAATGATAATACTGGAGATAATAGAATGATTGGAATTTAATTTAAAGATAATTTGTTCAGTTTTGAAATTATATCGTTTAAATTGAATTTAAAAATAGCCTTCCGAGGCACAGTCTCGGAATTCGACAAAATCAGTTCCATTAGATCCGTAATAGTTAGTTAATATCGGATTTCAATTTTCGTAGCAATCGGAGTTGTCGTTTGACCCCGGCAACTCGAAATGCGTAGAACTATTTTAATCGATTTAATTTATATTTGATCGTTTTTTCCTGCAACTCGCGCATACGTTCAAATTAGCCTCCAAAACACGTTCCATTGTGTTCGGAATATGGGTAAAACTTTATAATCGCCTTACGACATTCCTTAAGAGGAGTTCGAAATTTTAAATAGCAATCGATGAGGCAATTTGGAAGTTTTATATAAGATAATAAAAATTTAAAATAAATTAGTAAAGATATTTTAATAACACGAGATATTTTTGAATATTTAATTCTATAATAATCAACGCGTGCACGAGAAGCTTCCCAAACCGATATTTCACCTCCATCTCCTCTCTAACCTTCGAACAGAAGCTAGAACTCAAAACAAAATAAAAATAAAAATAAGCGATCCCAGGAAATGGCTGCTAATAAGAAAATCACGCCTCCCTTTTCGTCCAATTTCCAATTTACTCGTCACAAATCGAAAAAAAGAAGATATGGCCGCTAGCCTCTCTCGTTCCTCTCCTCCACAATTTCGAAACCCACCTTCAATCGATCGCGCGTTCTTCTTCATTCGAATTCGCGGCAATCATAGAAGGTATGGCCGCATCCACTTGCAGTTTTGAGTCGATCGATTTGGATCGGGAGTAGTGGCTTAGGGCTTCGACTAGGTGAATGGCGAGCCACATTCGCTTGATCGAAATCGTAAAGGAGGATAGCAATGAATCGCGATGGAGAGCTCAAGCATGAAGCGGCTGGACGCGCGCGTGAGGGTAGGAGTAAGGCTCGCTGGTGGAAGTTGTCAAGTCACAGCAGTTCACGTGTGAGGACACGACATCGAGGAGGAGTTGACTCGAGTGGTGAGCGACGCTTGCAGGAGTGGCATGGTCGAGGTGAGGCATTCGCGATGTTGTTTTATTTTCTGTTGTTTTACTATGGTGTTTTATGGAAGATATTTTATTCTAGATTATTTTGCTAAATTTATATAAGTAAATTATACAGAAAAAAAGAAAGCATAACAGAAAGGTAGATTTTGAAAATATAAGGATTTAAATGAAAAAAAAATGATGGATGTGGTGGATAAACTGTTTCAATTAACTTATTTAATTGTGAACTAAAAATAATTGGTTTAAGGAAAAAAAAAATTAGTTTAAGAAATTGAGTCATCATAGGTTAAGTTAAATAAGTAAATGATAATAAATTGTTTGATTTTAAATTCAAGTGTTAATAAAAGTATAATATTTATGCAAGGTCTAAATCGTAGAGGAGACAAGCCTGTTTGGACTGGATAGCAAAATATAAAGGTGAGTAAATCTCACTTTGTTGGATTTCTATTTAAATTTAAATGGTTAAATTTAAATATTTGGTTGAATGATTGAATTAATTTGGTATGCACCGTGAATTGATGATCTGGTGATTTTGGTTTGGATGGTTCTCGAGTTAATTGTTGCTTAACTCGAAGTATTGGGAATTTTAAGTTGTTATAAACTTCAACATAAATGAGGAAATGTTTCCGTTATAAAAGTTACTAAGGGTTTGAATTAATTAATTAAGGTTAAGTTAATTTACTAAGTATAAGTAATTCAGAATAATCATTTAATGGTGTGATAAATAATCACTTGATTAATTAAGTTAGTTAAGTATGAATGAAGTAAGATGAAAGATAGCTAATTACAGGTTGAGGTTAATCGAAATTGATTAATATTGTGGTGGAATTAAAGTAACTAATTTAGATTGGAACAAATTAAAATATAATTGGAAATAATTAATTAATATAATTAACGATGTAATTGAAGATTGATCAATTAAGATGAATTAATCAGTAACAAGTGACTTATAGGAAGTTAATTAGTATAAGTAATTAAGGATTAACGTAATTAAATAATTAATTAATTCATGAAGTAATTAAGATTACTTAATGATCTAAGTTGAGACTAATTAATATTGTGAAGTTAATTTAAGGTAATTACTTGAATGTAATTAAAAAATAATTAATCAAGATTGATTAATTAAGATGAATAGTGAAGGGTTGACTAATTAATTGATTTTGGAATTAACTAGTCTTGAATGAAGGAATCTAAATGAATGTGGTTAGAAATTCAATTAGAACCATCGAATTAATTTGTATATGATGGATGATTGAATGGTATTGGATGTTTTGAAGGTGTTGATATCTCTGATATGAAAAGTTGTGTATTTCATTTAAATAATTTGGAATAGGATAACATGAGTTTCGAAGAGAATGGGGTCGGGTATTTGGAAATTACATGAAACCACTTCGAATTTTTATAAATTGGTGTGGAAAATCAATAGACTAAAATAAAACGATTCAGTGGATTGGATTATTTTATCTAAGTTTGGTACCTAGATATTGATAAGTGAAATAAGTGTTGTCTATAGCAAATTATGAACTGGTTAAATTGATATAAGTTACCCCGGGTTTATATGGGATGATTGCATTGGTATTCCATGTTAGTTGGGTTTACTCACGCTGGTTTCCAGCCTGACCCGGGTGTTACTTTGGTGTAATGCTCGGGTCAGACCGAGTTTTACAGATTTTCAGGTTGGTACGTTCTGGAGCTCAGAAGACGAGCAGGATGGCAATATCGCTTAGAATTTTTCCGCGGTAATTATATTATTGTAATTCTGTGATAAATTGATTGTATACGACCAGCATTTGAAAATATGTGAAACTATGATGTATTGGAATATAATCAACAGATATAGTATTCTTTTGTAAGCTATTATTATTTATTATTATATTTTTATATTTTTATCCGCTGTGATTGTAAGATGTTTGGTGTTTCAGTTCTTCTTCTTCTATCACTTTCTTCTTTTCCATAACTATCTGGAATTTTCGGGTTCAAAAATTCTGGGTCGTTACACTTACAGGCTTCAGTTTTCTTTTTTTTCTGAAACTGATCTTGCTCTCTCTTTTTTCATTTTATTCTCTAGTTTGTTTTCAATTTTCACCTGGCTTTGGTTTTGTTTTTAGAATGAATAGATAATAGAAAGAAAGAAAAAAGTAGGGTAGAGATAATTTATAGCCTAGTTTTATCTTTTGATAATTATTTACATACAAATTTTAACAGGAAAACTAAAGTGCCACATGTTAATTTGCAAGCTTACTCAAGTTACAAATGTTAATTTTAAGTATTGTAAGGCTTACAAATGTTTAAAGCCTTTATTTTTATATTTCTTATATTTTATAGATTATGAATTATGTTTTTAAACTTTTCTTTATATATTTACAAACTATTTTAGTTTAAGTAAACTTTTAAAGAAAGCAAAATAAATCCTTTACTAATCTTATTTTAACTATCCTACCTTTAAATAAATCAATATCTATCTTTAGACTTTTAAAAAAAATGCCTAGATAACTTTAAATAACTAGAAAATTTAATATTTGGATCCAAACCCATGCTTCAAATCACAATATATTTATATATGTATATATATTATTTTAATAATCCGGATTTCTGGACATCTATAATTGATATAATAATTGGGTTAATTAATAAAAATACTGAATTTTAGATTGAACAAATGAATCTGATAGTAAATATTTATATTTGGATAAATATTTACTTGATCATATGATTGTTTTATAGGTAGATATAAATAGATTTGCAAATTGAATTCGTGTCTGATTATATATATATATATATATATATATATATATATATATATATATATAATTGTGTTGATTTTAAATTGAATTTTAAAAAAAAAAATTAAGTGTATAATTGGAATATTTTATCTTTTTCTTTAAAAATATGTATTGATTAGTAAAGAGATAGTTTAAATATTTATGCACTTAAGATATTTATTTCTATTATAAAACCAAATTAAAATGTAATACTAAATAGTATAAGTATAAGTATTAAAAACCTCTTAATAAAATGAAATCACAAGTGATAAAAAAAATTGCATACAAATTAACAAATGTAGATCATTTAACTTAAGAATAAACAAGTGTAACATTTGTAATGCAAAAAATTAACAAGTGTCAAGTTTTATTTCATTTTTCTTTTGTTTTAGAAAGATGATAAAATCAGGTTATAAGTATATTCCTTCTTCTTTTTCATTTTTCTTTTATCACACATTTTCAAGAGAAAAAAAACAAAGGTCTGCAAAAAGAGGAAAAAAAATTATAACACAAATCTGAGCAGAATTTCAAAACATCAAAGCGACCTTCAACTCAAAATTTACAAGCCAAGTCTGTAACAAAATTTCCAAAGCAACCTAAGAAGATCAAAGCAAGCCTGTTAACAACTTTGAAACTAGGAATTTCAAACAGCAAACTCAAACCTGAATTAAAAACCAGATATCAAGCGAATCTTCAGTTTCAAAAATTCAAGAATTCAAACATGATTTAAATTCTTCCAGTCTCATATGCAAGAGCAGTTTCCATTTTGAAGTTTTCTCTGTTTTCTAAAAAAAAAAAGAGAAGGTGAGTCACTCTAAAACTTTTGTTATGTCTTAAGTTGCATGTGATGATCTTTGAAATATAAAGTGAACTATGGTGTGCATGTTGTTTTAAAATGATTATAAGTATATATGTCAGTCAATAATCATATACATGACCGGAATAGTGGACAAATTTGAATCCAAACAATTTAAACTCGGTTCAGGTAGTAAATGTTGAAGTAATATTTGATGAATATTAACATAAATGTTGTCTTATAATTCTAAGATGAATGTATGTAAATATGTATATAAGAATTTTCCAGTTTAAAAGCAAATCAAAATTCAGTTTCAAGTAGCAGATCTATCAACAAAATTGGTCTCTGTTTATAAATAATAAAGGTGAGTAGACAAAATTCTAGTCTGTTTTAAAAATCTGGTTGCATGCAGTAATTTGAAGTGAAGAGTGATAAATGTTCATACGTTTGGTTAATATGAAATTATATATATATATATATTTGAAATAAATGGATGTGAGTGTCTGTATACAGAACATTTGTTCTGTTCTTGCTATTTAGGTTTAAGGCTTGATCAAAGAAATTCATGATCTCCTTCCCTGATCTTCTTAAGGACATAATGTATGAACAAAACTTGTTAGTTTTACCATCATATCAGATTTTAAAATATTTTTAAGCTAAAACAGTTGCTAGATTTTCTTATAGAGGAATAAGTACAGTAAAAATCCCCATCTTATCAAATTTCAATTTGAATGATTTCTTATTTCAGGGTTATAATTTGAATTGTAATCGAATACTAGGATTTTTAAAACTAAAATCAATACTTTTAGAGTTTTGATTCGAGAGGAATTACATGTTGATCGAAAAATGAGTTTTCTTCAGTTCCTGATGATCGAAAAAATATGGATTTCCGAGATATTTGCTGGAGCTAGCCTAGAAGCAGTTGATGTCGGTAATATTAGTTGCACGATTCTACTACTACCAAGGTGAGGGCAAAACGATGATCTAGGGTTTAGTGGTGCTAGTGGAAGGTCATCGGATTGGTGGAAATGTCGAGTTGCTCAAGGGAAGATGAACGATCGGTCTAGGGGGAGTGATGAAGGAGGGAGAGGGGAAGCTCGAGGTGACTTACGGTGGTCATTGGCGTAGTGGTTCATCGTCGCGAGGCATTTTAAGGTCAGGGAAGTGTTTTCAGTTTGAACTGGAATGTTAGGTTTCGATTATCGAGCATATTCTAGAATCTGAATGTTTGGATCCAAAAAGGGTATGACCGGTGACTTGTTGGTGGTGGTCGCGAACGCCGAAGCATTGCCGGCGACCGGTGCAGTGCACACGTGTATGTGATTTTGTTTTGGTGCTGTGGTTTGGGAACGAAGGTTTCCTCAGGTCGTAGCTCGTGAAAGATAAGGATGAGCTCAGAGTTATTCGTATAGTTTACGCGAGTATTTTTATCATATCGGTAAAAAAAATGGAAGAAGATGAGGAAACTCGAGTCTGGACTCGAGTGAGTATAGGGTTTAACCCGAAGTAAGAGAATAACAAGATTTAAACCTATTTTTTTAAGAAAAGTTTTTAAGGGCATAAGTTTGGTATTTTAAATGAATTTGGTTTAAACTTCTTAAATAAATTTCTTTTACATAAAATAAGTGTTTATTTACCCTATGATTAAAAATTAAATGAATGGTTAAGTAATCTTTAAGTTGTCTTTAAACTTAATCTTAATATAATTAAGTGTTAATTGAAAGATAAATGTTTAAAACACGCGGTTAGGTAATTAATAAATATAATGGATTAACCTTAAAAGCTAATCAAGGTTGTAATGATTTGAGGTTAATTAGGTTTATAAAGAAATTTAAGTATAATTTATCAATCTGATTAATTAATGATAAGGGAGCAATTAAGTAATTAATTAAGGGTAATTAATTAAGTAAAAGATTAATTACTTAATAAAGGTAATTAAAGGATAAATTTGTTAGGGTTAATTAATTTCATTATTAATTGTTAAATTAATTAATGATCAAGGTTAACTAATTAAGGATAATTAACCAATGGAATAATTACTTGATGGAAGTAATTTAAGGATAATTACTTAAGAGAAGTAATTAAGGATTAATTACTTAGTGGAATTAATTAAAGGTTTGATAAATTAAAGAAATTAATTATGGGTTAGTTAATTAATGAGTGTGATAAATTAAAGGAATAATTAATCAATGTAAGTGATTGTAGGAAAATTAATTAGAGTAATTAATTAAAGATAAATGAAATTAATGTGAAGTAGGTGAAGGTTAATAAATTTTGGTAATTAATTAAAGGATACTAACTTAGTGTTATTGGAGAGGTTAATTAAGGAAGGATTAATTAATGGTTTATAATTAATTAATGTTAAGAAAGCAGGATTAAAGGTGATTAAAGTAATTAATTTAATTTATTCAAATTAATTAGAAATGGTGGGACTAAATAATCTTGCTTATGAGTGATTGAATGATATTGAATGCTTGGATTTGATATCTCTGATATGAGATGCTATGTGCTATGATATTTGGATTAAACTGTGATAATATGTTTGTCTATCTGTGATAAACGGCAATGTAAATATGTAATTCTGGATAAATGGAATTGTTTAAAACTTAAACAGTTGTTATAAGATGACATGAGATTCGAAGAGGCCAGAGTCGGGTATTGGTAAATACCCGAAACCACTTTGATTCTTTATAAATTGATATATGTAATAAATGGGCTGGAATGGAATGATTTAAGTGAATTGGACAATTTAGTCTAAGATTTGGCACTTAGAAATTGATGTGTGACGTCTATATCAAATTGTGAATTTGAAAATTAATACGAGTTACTCGGGTATTAAAATGTTTAAACATTGGAATTTCATGTTAGATGAGATTACTCACGCTATTTTACAGCCTGACCCGGGTGTTACTTTGATGTAATGCTCGGGTCAGACCGAGTATTATAGCTTTTCAGGTAAGGACGTTATGGGGCTCAAGAGGCGAGCTGGATGTAGGAACGTATGGAGTGTTTCCGCTGTGATATATGGTTGTATATCTAGGACATGTCGTTTTAAACTGTCCAGTGTTGTGTAAATGTTGCAACTCTGATGTATAAAAATGTAAATGTACTGATACAGTTTTCCTTTGTATAACTGTTATTGTTTGTTATTATATTTTATCCGCTGCGATATGTGAGATGTTGGTGTTTTTGTCTCTTCTTTTTCTTCTATATCTATTCTTCTTTTCTCTAACTGTCTGGAATTTTCTGGATCGAAAATTCCAGGTCGTTACATTGGTATCAGAGCTGAAGGTTAAGCGAGAACCTTGGCTCTGGTGGAATTACTCATTAAGGATAGGGTCAATGGTATCCTAAAATGAGTTGAGTGTGTGTGTGTGTGTGTGTATGAGCGTACCTGTTATTTTTTTATATAAATAGTTTAAATGATTTTATATAAGAATATATTTTGATATATAAAGCAATATATCTTTCTAATAAATATTAAGGTAATTGGTTGTTAAATTATTGGAATTAAATTAAGTGGTAATAGAAATACAACCAAATTGAAATTAGATAAAGATAGGTTTGAAACGGATTCAAACTGAAATTAAAATCTTGAATTTGGAAAAGAGTTCCAGAAAAGATAATGATAGATTGGTTTCCTTGGTTATTATCATTGTTGTATTTAATAATAAAGTGTGTATTAATGAGTAAGTAAAATGAAATGTTTTAGGGAAGTAAAACATTTAGGCAAGTATGACTTATAAATTGGAACCGAAGATGATCTAAATTGTGAAGTTTTAAATCTAGTTCTAGAAATTTGAAAATTTGTTTCAAAGTAATAAAGAAATAATAAATTTATTTGAATGAAAGGGTCCTATTTCAAACAAGAGTTGTTTGAAATTTAAAGGAATTTGTTTTGAATTAAAGCCAAAGGTGGTTTAAAATTTAAGGACAACTTGGTGTGTAAAGGAAATAAATATGTATAGATGAGGGATATACATAATATCAAAAGTGATTTAAAATAAACACTAAGGTTGAGTTTTGAATTTTACTTGGACTGTGATGTGAAAACCCAAAGTGATAAGTTTTTGAACTTATAAATGGGAAAGAATTTTGAAATTTGAAGTGGGAATTCAAATTTGAGTATGGTTAACGGGATTTAAATTGAATTTAACTTAGAAGAAGCTAAATATGTTTGAATGAACAACCTGATTTGGAAATTTCAAGATGAAATTGGGATTTAACTTGGGAAGTTAAATGGTTAATTTGAATGGGGAGTTTGTGTGATCTCAAATGGGTTTGAGCTCTGGAAATTGAAAATGGATGGATGTTTTTAAAATAATTGGATAATATTACACTATCATTATTAATAATCTTTAAACTGTGAATTGGATTTGTCTAAAGAAATGGGGTATGGTAATATATCCATTATTAAGATAAATTGGAATTTGGATTCAGAATTAAATGGTTTAAAGATATAAGTTGATTTGATTTAAAGGATTAAATCAACATTTAAAAATTTTAACTCGAATTTATATAATTCGAGATGGTTTAAATTTGAAATTTGAATTGAATTAGTTCAAATTGAATTTTATTTGAATTAATTGAAATTGTGATTGACAATGGATAAGTTTAAAAATTCAAATGGAAATTTGAATTGGATTAATTTGAAATGAAATTGAAGTTGAATGAGTTCAAATTCAAATGGGAATTGAGATTAATTCAAACTGGAATTGATTCGAAATTGAAATGGGTTCAATTTGAAATTAGTCAAATTGATTTGAATAATTTGGAATTGCGATTAAAAGTTGAATAGGTTTAAAATTCAACTGGAATTTGATTTGAAATTGAAAGAAATTGAGAATTAATTCAACTTGAATTGGGATAAATCAATTTCAATGGAAATTGAAGTTATTTAAATTGGAATTGAGTCAATTTAAATGAAAGTGGAAATTTAAATTGAATTGATGGGATTGGGAATTGAACAGTTTGGCTCTGAACTATTTTCAAAATAAATGGCTTTAATATAAATCTAATCTTCCAAGCTACTTACTATACAATATTTCTTTTTAAAAGCCAAACTATCTTATACTTATTTTACAATTATTTTTGGAACTATTTAGTAATTTTACAACTGTTTTATAAACTAATTACCATCTTTCAACTATTTTATAACTAATTACTATTTTACAACTACTTTGAAATTATTTAAAAAAAAATTATAACTATTTGATTATTTTCCCACTATTTTACAATTACTTAACTGTTTTACAGCTATTTTACAAATTAATAATTATTTTTCAACTACTTATCTATCTTAAATCTTTCAAATTATTTTCTAAATTTAAGCAGGTCAGAGTGTAAACTGTTTATGATTAAATATCCATTTGAGATAAGAATTGAAGTGATAATCTAAATGAGGATTTAAGAACTGTGAGTAAGTGAATGAAAATTAAAGTGAATGTGAATAGAAAGGGAAATAATTTGGCTAATAATTAATGGAGATAAATACATAGGATGTACATATATTATTCTATTCGCATAGTGATTTGATCCAGATTCGAGCACAGAATTTTGAGATAATATATCGATCCGAATTGGGATTTTTCGCTCGATTTTCGACGGTAAGCCTAGATATGGATTGTTGATTGGTTCAAGATATTCTCTATCATAGTTAGGCTATGCAAGGAGCATGAGGGTTTCTGATCAATAAACCAGATCTGAGTCCGCACTAGAATGTCGGGTGGACGATACTAGTTTGGAAGTGAAATTGTGTGATCGAGTGAGTGATCGGATTGATATAGCGTATGGATGATATGTGTACATAGTATGGGTTTGAATGAAATTGATATTGGAAATTTGTGAATAAGAAATGTGAAATGATTTTTGAAATAAAGAGTATATTTTGTGAAATATACAATGAAGTAAAATGGAAATCAAACATTTCTATGATTAAAGGTTCACTTTATGAAGAAAAGAAATGAGAAATCAAATTTGAATATATTTTTTGGAATAAACAAGGTTATACATCTTTGTTATATAAGATAAACCTCCCCTTGTTGAATCAATTGCTGGAAGGAAAAGATTTTTTTTGAAAGTGTTTGAAGTATAAAAAGGAATTTATTCAAGTTTGAAGTGATCCAAAGATTTTTAAAGTTACATATGTGTGTGTATATATATATATATATATATATATTTATTTATATATGTAAAGCATCTTATGAGAATAATTTTGAGAAAAGGCTTTTGGAACCTTTGGATTTGGAAAGGCTTTTGATTTTTGGGAAAAATCAATATTGGGATTTGGAAACCCTAATTTGAGAATTATCGATTTTGGGATAATTGATTTTGTGTAAAGGAGCTTTATATGTGATTCATACTAGGTGTATGATTTGGAAGATACTATATGTGTATAGTATAAAGTGTTTTGAACATGGCTCTAGAGAAAAAGGCACTCCCTTGGAATGAACTTCTCAGGAGTACCAAAGGTTGGTACTTCCTTGAGCCTCAAAGGGGGAGGTTCTAAAGTTGATCCTGTGAGGAGTCTGAAAAAACTAGTTCCTAAGGATAGTGTGTAATGGAAGTCGGGGGCACTGAGGCCTACAGAGGCATTTGGGTTATGCTGTGACGATAGTGTAACTCGATGTCACTGTGATCTACTGCAGACCATAGCGAAAGTCGTGTGTGCCGCTAGGAGCCAACAGTCTACGTTTGATTTTGTATCGGTAGACTCCGACCTATGGTAACATAGAGAAAGTCGTGTGTGCTGCTAGGAGCCAACAGTCTACGTTTGATTTTGTATCGGTAGACTCCGACCTATGGTAACATAGAGAAAGTCGTGTGTGCTGCTAGGAGCCAACAGTCTACGTTTGATTTTGTATCGGTAGACTCCGACCTATGGTAACATAGCGAAAGTCGTGTGTGCTGCTGAGAGCCAACAGTCTTCGTTTGATTTTACATCGGTAGAGTGCGACCTATGTGGGAGTGGAGGAGTTTCATTTTGGCAGCGAAAATCGAAGGCGTTGATACCTACAGTTACATGGACTTTTGCTGTGATGGCAACGTAACCCTGGAATGTAACTGCGATCTGTTGAGGGTTCCATGGCGTAATTGAGGGGCGCGGAGTGCCTACAGCTACGTGGACTTTTGCTGCGATGGCAACGTAACCCAGGATGTAACTGCGACCATGGATGGGGGTGATGATTTCCAGAGCATTCTCACCAAGATATTTCCTCTATTTTCAAAATAAATGATTTTCTATATTTTAGATAAAATTATTTTTCAAAAGTATTTTCACTGGATGTTGAAGATGGGTCTACTAAGTACTTACAGATTTTCATTCCTACGCCTGATCAACGTATGACCGAATTTCTATGAGAACGAAGACGGACGTGTTGAAACATCGAGTTATAAAATGATATTTTTATAAAAACTATTTTGGAAATATTATATAGAGATTTTAAAGTGTTTTAAAATGATCAAAAAGTGATTTAATTGGTTTTAAGCATTAAATAAATTCTGGCTTCGTTCCTTTTCGAGGATGAAAAGATTCTAAATGGGGAGGATTGTAATAACCCGGATTTACAGACATCTGTAATTGATATAATAATTGGTTAATTAATAAAAATACTGAATTTTAGATTAAACAAATGAATCTGATAGTAAATATTTATATTTGGATAAATATTTACTTGATCGTATGATTGTTTATATAGGTAGATATAAATAGATTTACAAATTGAATTTGTGTCTGTTTATGTATGTATGTATATATATATATATATAAATAATTGTGTTGATTTTAAATTGGATTTTTTTAAAATTAAATTTAAGTGTATAATTGGAATATTATGTCTTTTTCTTTTAAAAATATATTGATTAGTAAAGTGATAGTTTAAATATTTGTGCACTTAAGATATTTATTTTTATTATAAAACTAAATTAAAATGTAATATTAAATAGTATAAGTATATATATTAAAAACCTCTTAATAAAATGAAACCATAAGTGATAAAAAAAAGAAAATTTTGCATACAAATTAACAAAGTAGATCATTTAACTTAGGAATAAACAAGTGTAACAATTGTAATGCAAAACGTTAACAAGTGTCAAGTTTTATTTCATTTTTCTTTTATTTTAGAAAGATGATAAAATCAGGTTATAAGTATATTCCTTCTTCTTTTTCATTTTTCTTTTATCACACATTTTCAAGAGAGAAAAAAAACCAAAGGTCTGCAAAAACAGGAAAAAAAAATTAAAATACAAATCTGAGTAGAATTTCAAAACATCAAAGCAAGCTTCAACTCAAAATTTACAAGCCAAGCCTGTAACAAAATTTCCAAAGCAACCTGAGAAGATCAAAGCAAGCATGTTAACAACTTTGAAACCAGGAATTTCAAACAGCAAACTCAAACTTGAATCAAAAACCAGATATCAAGTGAATCTGCAGTTTCAAAAATTCAAGAATTCAACCATGATTCAAATTCTTCCAGTCTCATATGCAAGAGCAGTTTCCAGTTTGTAGTTTTCTCTGTTTTCTAAAAAAAGAAAAGAAAGTGAGCAACTTTAAAACTTCTGTTATATCTTAAGTTGCATGTTATGATCTTTGAAATATAAAGTGAACTATGTTGTGCATGTTGTTTTAAAATTATTATAAGTATATATGTTTGTCAATAATCATATACATGACCGGAACAGTGGACAAATTTAAATCCAAACAATTTAAACTTGGTTCAGGTAGTAAATGTTGAAGTAATATTTGATGAATATTAATATAAATATTGCCTGATAATTCTAAGATGAATGAATGTAAATATGTATATAAGAATTTTCTAGTTTAAAAGCAAATCAAAATTCAGTTTCCAGTAGCAGATCTATCGACAAAATTGTTCTCTGTTTAAAAATAATAAAGGTGAGTAAACAAAATTCTAGTCTGTTTTAAAAATCTGGTTGCATGCAGTAATTTGAAGTGAAGAGTGATAAATGTTCATATGTTTGGTTAATATGAAATTTTATATATATATATTTATTTGAAATAAATGGATGTGAGTGTCTGTATACAGAACATTGTTCTGTTCTTGCTGTTTAGGTTTAAGGCTTGATCAAAGAAAACCATGATCTTCTTCCCTGATCTTCTTGAGGACATAATGTATGAACAAAACTTGTTAGTTATACCATAATATAATATTTTAAAATATTTTTAAGCTAAAACAGTTGCTAGATTTTCTTAGAGAGGAAGAAGTACAGTAAAAATCCCAATCTTATCAAATTTCGATTTGAATGATTTCTTGTTTCGGGGTTATAATTTGAATTGTAATCGAATACTAGGATTTTTAAAACTAAAATCAAGATTTTTTGAGTTTTGATTCGAGAGGAATTACATGTTGATCGAAAAATGAGTTTTCTTCATTTCCCGATGATTGGAAAATTTTGGATTTTCGAGATATTTGCTGGAGCTAGCCTAGAAGCAGTTGATGTCGGTAATATTAGTTGCACGATTCTACTGCTACCAAGGCGGCGGCAAAGTGATGATCTAGGGTTTAGTGGCGCTAGTGGAAGGTCATCGGATTGGTGGAAATGTCGAGTTGCGTAGGGGAAGATGAACGATCGGTCTAGGGGGAGACGATGAAGGAGGGAGAGGGGAAGCTCGAGGTGACTTACGGTGGTCGTTGGCGTGGTGGTTCATCGTCGCGAGGCAGTTTAAGGTCATGGAAGGGTTTTCCAGTTTGAACTGGAATGTTCGATTTCGAATATCGAGCATATGCTGGAATTTGAATGTTTGGATCCAAAGAGGGGATGACCAGTGACTTGTTGGTGGTGGTCGCGAACGCCGAAGCGTTGCTGGCGACCAGTGCACGTGCATACGTGTATGTGATTTTGTTTTGGTGCTGTGGTTTGGGAACGAAGGTTTCCTCGGGTTGTTACATGATATAACAGAAGTTTTAGAGTTACTCAGAGCCGAAAATTCCAGATAGTTAAGACAAGAAGAAAGAGAAAGAAGAAGAAGAAACAGAAAACCAAACTCAGAATCTCACATTTCGCAGCGAATAAAATATAATATCACATAATATTCTTTACACAGAGAAAGCTGTATCAGTCAATTACATTTAAATACATCAGAGCTACAACATATACACGAGTACTGGACAGATTCAATCAACCTGTCCCAAACAACTACAATATACCACAGATGAATAAGTTCTATACGTCCCTGCCATCCAGCTCGCCTCCTGAGCTCCAGAACGTCCTTTCTTGAAAATCTGTAATACTCTGTCTGACCCGAGCATTACATCAAAGTAACACCTGGGTCAGGCTGGAAACCAGCGTGAGTAAACCCACATAATATAAAATACCAAACCATAACACATGAGAATATCAAGGTAACTCATACCCTTTTTCGAGTTCTCTTAGTCAACATTTATTACACAACAGTTTCAAATTAAATATCCATATTACACAATTCATTCCATTCCAGCCTGTTTAATACCACATATCCAATGTAAAGAATTTTGTAGATTACAAGTCGAAGTGGTTCCGGGTATTTACTGATACCCGGTTCCGGTCTCTTCGAATCCAATGTCATCTTAGCCCAAGTTATTCAAGTGAAATACAATTCAACTTTAAATACAAGGTGTCATTTTTCGTAGCAATTCATCATCGATAGATAACCACATTATCACTGTCCACTCAAACATATCATACCATAAACATTTCATATCAAAGATATCAACCATTTCAAGGCATTTAACATCATTCAATCATTCATAAGCAAGATTGATCACTTTTCAGAAATTAATTTAATTTATCTCTAATTAAATCAATTACTAATCTTAATCACTTAGATTACCTTTACATAATATTAATCAATTACAACCAATTAATTAATCATTCTTTAATTATCCATAATTACCAATTAATCAATCCTAAATTACCATTTGATTAATCCTTAATTACCCTTGGTTAATCTTTTAATTAGAGACTAATCATCCTTTAAGTATTAATTAATAAAACCTAGTTATTAATTAATAAAACATAATTCCACTCAGAAATTAACTATCCTTAATTACTTCATTAATTATATCAACTCCTTAATTAATTACATTAATTAATCCTGTAATTATACTGAGTAATTAACACTTGATTACTTCCACTAAGTAATTTTCCTCTAATTACTATTCATCAAGTTATTTCCCTTAATTAATTACATCTAGTAATTATCCATAGTTCACTAAGTAATTACACTTCATTAATTACATTAAGTAATTATACTTAACCCATCATCAAGTAATTTTCTTCAACTAATTACTTAATTAATTAACTAATACTAACCACATTAACTTAATTAATTACATTGAGCAATTAATCCCTAATTACTTCCATTAAGTAATTCCATTGATTAATTATCCTCAATTAATTGATCAATCTCTAATTATTAATTTATTAATTAATTAACCCTAACAAATTAATCATATATTCTCTTATATTAAGTAATTTATCACTTGGGTAATTAATCTCTAATTATTAAGTGTTGGAGTACAAAATCACTTAAGTTCCTATTAAAATTAAAATTCAATACACTTAATTAATCATATATTTACAAATCAAATCAGCTTAATCACCTTTGACTTAATAAATTAAGTTTGAACTTGTTTACAAATTTGGTCAATGCCTAATTTCAAACTTGTAAAAACAAAATTTGCTTTGAAACCTTTGTTTGAAATTTTTGCTTTGTCTTGCTTTAAACTTGGTTCAACTTCCTATTTTAAGTTATCCCTTTAGCTCTTAATTCTGATAATACCTTACTACCCATATAAAAAACTGGATGCATATACAAACATCCCGTGGCCATCCCAAATTAACCCGAGCCACAAATGAAAATTCCCGAGACAAAAACACAATCCACAACCACACTTCTCACTGATGACCACGCGTACAACCCAGCCTTCTTCCTTCCAAAAATCGCATTTGCATACGAGAAAATCCATATCCTCCCCAAAGCCCTCAAATCTTACGGCAAACTCCTGATACCAAGCAAGCTTGTGCACTGGTGCACGTGCACCACCCCATGGCGGCGCTCATGCCTACTCGACCATCGTCGACAAGACGACGATGACCAACTCTATCGATCCGGGCCACCAATCTCCCAAAATAAAAACAAAATTGCAAATTCACATGGTCGAAACTACTAGAACACATCACCCTGACCAAGGACCGCCTAGCCTAGTCTTCTCTGACCACCAGAGGTCACGAGACTTCACCTAGAGCTTCACCGATGTAACAACCCAATATTTTTGAAATTTATTTTTATTTGTTTTAAATTATTTTTTATAGTGAAGTAGAAATTTTTCTAGAATTAATGGTAGTTTATTGGAATTTTTAGGCTCTGTTTCCTATTTTTAAGCAATTTCTTTAATTCTTTGTATATTTTCCATGAATTTAATTATTTATTTCACCTTGAAAATATTTTAAAAATCATTTTTATTTCAAATTTTGTTTTATAATATTTTTAAAATGAAATACATAATTTTCCAAAGCTATTGGAATTTTCTTGTAATTTTTAGGCCATGTTTGCTATTTTTAGCAATTTTTCTTATTCCTTTTTCTATTTTATATTAAATTAATTAATTATTTTATTTTATTCTTGCTTAGTTTCGGTTTTAAATAAACATTTCTGAGTTAATTTTGTTTTTATAAAATTAAAAAGAAAAAGAAATGCAAAGGGTTTAGAAAGTTACAAACTTAAGGCTTTTCACCTTCAAAACTCGTCATTTTCTTTAAACTCCTCATTTATTTTGTTTTATCCGTGTAAAAATAATTGTTAAGCCGTGTATCTCATTATCTTTTCACGTAAGAAAACATCCTCACATCATTTCTCACGGCTTCAACAAGATTTGGTAATGGCTTCTCTTTCTCTTTTCTATTTTTCTTCTTATTTTTCTATGAATTATGCCTTGTTTTCTCATGCTTTTTTCTAGGCTTCTCCTCCATAGCCGTTGCCACAAACTCCTACACTCCTCCCCTACCATCACCACTACCTATGCTTCCATCCATGACCAAGTCTGAGCCATCCATGGTGGTCAAACCCTTCAAAATTGCAACCTACATGCCTAAAAACATTGTTTTTGACCATTGTTGCCTCATTCCCTTCAACCACTACCTAAATCACCACCATAGCCGCCACCACCACCACTGACCTGACCACCACACACCCCTTCCACCTCTGTCCAGTCATGATGCACCCTTAGGCCAAGCACACTTTCCATTGCCGAGCCCTCTAGCCAACCAAAACTCCCTTTTTTTGCCTAAAGACCCTTCACCTCTTCATGTATGAAACTCCACCTTGCTCATGACATGAACCCGACCCATGCTAACCCAGACCTGAACCAAAACTTTACCAAATCTGAAACAAAACATACCCTAGGCCGTGACAAAGGTATGAGGAAGCAAGGCAAAAGTTTGGCAGTCCGTTTCTCTTTTATTTCAATGTTATTGCATGTTATAGTCATATTGAATTGTGTTGTTTTGTTAGTTTATTTTGGGTTGTACACAAGAGTTGTAGCTTGGATCCAACCTCCACTCAAGTCCGTAGTTGTGTCATCGTGCCTTATTGTCTATTTGTGCCTTTGGTTTGGAAATATTCAGCAATTAGAGGTGAGTAAATCTCACACGACAATTATATACTTATGCAGTTGTAAAACAACCACAACTGAATGTGTAGAAATATTTACGATGTTATAACTGCCATGTGATCTTATATATATGATGTTAACATGTTAAATTATATGTCATATCACCTGTTACATGTCACATCACCTGTTACTATTATATATTGTTAAACTGTTCATTTTTATCTGTTTATAACACTGCAAGTTCCCTGTAGGTTAGAAATCACTATGGGTTGAAATGATACATACCCGAACGGACTTTAGAATAAGGAAAAATCGTTATGGGCTGAAATGATAGGCCTGAACGGTTTTTAAATTATTCATTTTGACTTGGGATTGCGGGTTTGAAATGATAGAACCCGGATTTTTATTTTTAAACTGCGGACTGAAATGATACATATCCGTATCACGTAAACTAGGATAGAAAACTATATACAGACCCGTGGTTATTTTATAAATGTTTTCTGGAATTTTAAATATTTTAAATTGTAAATATATGAAAATTTGATTTAAATTGGATTTTTATTTATTAATTATAGAAATTTGGAATTTTCTATAAGTAAAAATGTTTGAAAAAAATGAATAGTTGCATTGAATTTTTGAAATATAACTTAAGTGGAAAATTAGAATTCTAGTTAAATAAATTAAGTTATATAAATAAAAATTGGAAATTAAATTTGTTGAAAAAAATGGATAAAATTTAAGTGTTAAGTTGTTTATTTAAAAATGTGAAGAATTGGAATTTTACACTTGAATTTATTAAAGGAATCTGTTGAAAATTGGATTTAATAATAATAAATTTATTGTATATAAATAATATGTTAATGAACATTTTTATTGTCAAAAATATGATTTTGAAATATTTAAAGGATTTAAAATGAAGTTTATTATTTGCTGAAAATATACTAAATTCTGAAAAGTACTTTTAATAGCATTTAGAAATGCTATAGTTTGTGAATTGAACTAAAAATAGTGTAAATAGAGCTATTACAGCATTTCTGAAATGTTGTAGTTGCTGTAATTGAATTTATAGGCTAATATTGGACTCAGGCCTATTATAGCATTCTCTGAAAATGTTGTAGTGGTCTGCTGTGTTTGCTGAAATCAATTTAAATCTTTGTTTTGAAATCTGAACTACCGCAGCACTTCTGGAATGCTGTCTTTTCTGTTTTGAACTATAATTCAACTAAAAACTGAGTTTTTAACAGCAGTTTTAAGTGCCGTCTTTGCTGAATAAAAAGGGTTTTCATATATAACTTATAACAGCCTTTTCTAAATGCTGTAAAAGGCTGAAATTTCTATAATTATGGTTTTTGACTTAGTAAACGAACTCTGAATGGTTTGAAACTTTAGAAATTGAATACTTGAAATGAAAGAACAATAAGTCCACTTTTAAAATGATCTTAATGAATAAATTAAATTGGAAAAAATCATTTTAAAGAGAAGTCCAAATTGAAATAAATGAATGTTATCTTTGAACTTTAAAAGGGTATTAAATTTGATAATTTGCATTTGAATTTAATAATGATTTAAAAAGGGAAATTTGAAAAGATATGTTGTTTTGAAATATTGACATGATTTTTGGGAATGATTAAATCTTTATTGGATAAAGAATTGAGTTTTGAAATGATGTTTTCATTTGAAGTAAAGTATTATTTTAAAGTTATAACCATGGGTCACAATAACGATTGGTTGGCAAAGAGACCGGGATCGGATATGGACATACTCTCTGTCGATACCGAAAACCACTTTGACTAACCGTGTACGAGGTGGAGATTCCAGAATGAAGTAGGATGGTGACGACGTTCTTGTGGTATGTTACGTGGACCCAACTCCCGTGAGTTGGCATAAGGTGGCTAAAACAGGAGCGATCTCGGGCCAGCTGAGGTAGCACCTCTTATCGGACGCATTTCTTCGATACCATTCTATTACTTGTGATTGTTTGGTGGCCACCCTCCGATTTTGAGAATGTGTTCCGAGGTGGGCATATGTGGCTGTTGCGTTACCACCAAGCCGTGTGCGTAATTGGTATATCTACCCTGGCATTGCCTTGTGTGCCGTGTCACCTACCATACCGAGCCTTTACTACGAGTTTCTATTTGTGTCGTACCTATGCAGTATCTTCTCATAGTCTCCCGATCAGGAGATATGCAGGTACTGTATATACTATTGGCATTAATTGTGTTAAGGTGGAAAATGTAAAGCCTTGACGCTATTTAAAAGTATGTTTATTTTACTGTTAGACATTATTATAATAGCGCAATATACTATATAGTAAATATTTTAACGGATCCTTAGGGGATGGGCGGTCCCAGGCATCTTCTAAGTTATTTGTACCTTTACTACAGTTCACTTGAGTTGGTTTACACTGGATAAGTATGTATGTCCTGACTCGAGTGTTTGCTTTTTATTTACGCTCGGGTCAGCCTGAGTTTATTCACAGATTTGGATTCCCACTCTCTGGAGGTCTGGAAACGCTGGAGATTTATCAGCTTATCTAGTTATCTATATTTCAATTCTGTTGTTCTGTTGTCAGCTTTGTATTAGTGGACTTCTTTGTATTTGGAATTTGATGTCGTATTTACTTTCAGTCAGATATTATGTATTTTGTATTTGGTTTTGAGACTTTGTGATAGTAGCTTCATGAACTACTATGGTATTTAATTTCCGCTGTAAGATATTCTGATGTTCTGTGTCTGTGATTTGATTTTTATTTGCTACAAAAAATTTTACAATCTATTATTTTGTACTATTCAAGTCTGGCATGTGTGGATTATTGTCGATTTGAATAGTGGAAAATAGTGGGTCGTTACAACCGATGTACCATGTTCCTTTTCCCCTATGACCGGCCTCCTCCGGTGCTCCGACGACGAAGCAGCAACCAACACTTCGACCTCGACTTCGAACTCCCCCAAAACCCTAGTTCCTCCTCGACTAGCCACCACGGGAAACCATAATATTCCCAACTATTTTTGCCGATGTCGTTGATCACCTGACCTGCTCCAATAGTAACCCCGATTCCCAAAACTTCGCCGATCAACAGAATTCGTACGAAACACATTATTCGTTCATCTACTATCGTGATTAACAACATTAAAAATCAGGATTTTATTTTTAAAAATCCTATAATTTGATAACTAATCTGATTATAATCTTGAAACAGCAAATTAAATATGTCGAGATTTTAGAAATGAAATTGTTCTTCTTCCTTCTTATTACACTAGCTTCGAATTCTTCCTGAAAAAAAATTAAAATCTGTACCTAGGTATTATTACCAGATTTTATTTATAAATTGATGGCTAAAGAGATTCAGGGAAGAAGAAATTTGAATTTATCAAAATTTTGAAGTCAGTAAATGAAGAACAGAGCCAAAGTTTTGAAAACTTGGAATACATACATCCAAATATAATAACCAACATGCAAAACAAATTTTCACTAATGCAAACTAACTAACACATCAATCAATCATATGCATCAGATTTAATCAGTTTAAGCTAGGTTTACTCACCTTTGAAAGTTTGAACAAAGAGTTTGAAG
Source organism: Allium cepa (assembly GCA_030765085.1). Classification (NCBI taxonomy): domain Eukaryota; kingdom Viridiplantae; phylum Streptophyta; class Magnoliopsida; order Asparagales; family Amaryllidaceae; genus Allium; species Allium cepa. The sequence goes on along the minus strand of CM060932.1, from coordinate 227,428,998 downwards.
CAGATGTTTAAAAACTGGAAAAACGTGAAACTTTGAACTGCTTTGTTTGATTTGAGGTTGCTTATTCTTGCAAACTTGAATCTTGTAGAAGAAAACCCTTGAAACTGATGTTGTGTTTCCTTCTGATTCTCAGGTTTGCAAATTTGGTCACAGGCTTTTGATTTTTTTGATTTTTTCGTGGATTGAAAAATGTTTTACAGATTCTGGTTGAAGATTTTGTTTTGATTAGTTGAGAATGTTTAACAGATCTGAGTTTCCTTTGTTTTAAAATGAAGAATAGGAAAAGATTTGAAGAAAAAGGGAAAGATGCATATATAGATTAAATTAAGATTTATTTAAAATAAAAAAAAGAAATAAACTAAATGGTTAACACTTGTTAAATTACTTTAACATTTGTCAATTACAAAATTTAAGCATATTACACATGTTACAATATTAATTAATCTATTAACATTTGTAATTATGCATATTTAGTTTACTTTTAAATCTTTTTATAAAGCTTTTAATTTTATTTTACTATTTAATAAATACTTTCTTAATTTATATAAATAAAGTTCTTTAAGGAAAATAATATAAAACAAATCTTGTTCATATATTTTTAAACCCAAAATATTTAAAATAGTTATCTTTTAGATTTAAATTTAAATCCAAATTCAAATTCATTTTCAATTTAAAGTCCAATTTTGAAATCAACTCAAATATATGTATGTATTAAGCAACAAAAATTAAATTTGTAATCAATAATTCTATTTTAAAATCTATTTATATCTATCTTTAAAAACATCACATTTGAATTTGCTTGGAATTTCTGGGATATCATAGATATCCTTTATTATATTTTCAAATTTATTTACACTCGTAATTAGATGCATTCTTATACTTACATTTGTAATTATGCATGATATATTTATTTATAAAGGTTTTGTAATTAATTTTAAAATTTATAAATACATATCCTAATCTATAAAAATAAATTCCTTTAAAAAGAAAATAATACAAACAATTTATGTTCTCAATAAAATCAAATAAAAAACACTTTAAAACCAAGGTATAATTTATGTTATATATATCTATCCTTTAAATTTCAATTTAAATATCCAAATTCAAATTAAATTTCAAATCAATTTTATATATACATATATATAAACAAATATAATTTCAACTTGTATATAATAATTCTATTTAAAATCTGTATATATATATACAACACAATTACAAATATAAATATTTATTTGATCAGATTCATTCGTTCAATCTATAATTCAGTATTTCTATTAATTAACCCAATTATATTATCAATTGCAGATGCCTAGAAATTTGGGTTATCACATTTCTCCGCCCTTAGAATCTTTTCGTCCTCGAAAAGGAACGAAGCCATAATTTATTAAAATACTTAATATTAATTAAATCACTTATGATAATTTTTAAAATACTTTAAAATCTATATAATTTTGCCAAAATAGTTTTATAAAGAATACTTTTATAACTCGATGTTTCAATAAGGCTGTCCTCGTACTTACAGAAATTCGGTCGTATGTTGATCGGGCGTAAGACTGAAAATCTATAAGTACTTGGTAAACCCGTTTTCAACGACCAGTGAAAATACTTGAAAAATAGTCTTTTGAAAATATAGAAAACATTTTTTTGTAAAATAGAGGAAATATCTTTGGTGAGAATTCTCTATAAATCATCACCCTCATCCATGGTCGCAGTTACATCCTGGGTTACGTTGTCATCGCAGCAAAAGTCCATGTAACTATAGGCACTCTGCGCCCCTCGATTATGCCATGGAACCCACAACAGATCGCAGTCACATTCCAGGGTTACATTGCCATCACAGCAAAAGTCCATGTAACTGTAGGCATCAGCGCCATCGGTTTTCACTGCCAAAAATGAAACTTCTCTACTCCCACATAGGTCGCAGTCTACCGATGTAAAATCAAACGCAGACTGTTGGCTCTCAGCAGTGGACACAATTTTCGCTATTTTACCATAGGTCGCAGTCTACCGATATAAAATCAAACGTAGACTGTTAGCTCTCAGCGGCACACACGACTTTCGCTATGGTCTGTAGTAGATCGTAGTGACATCAAGTTACACTGTCGTCACAGCATAACCAAATGCCTCTGTGGGCCTCAGCGCCCTCGACTTTTGCTATACACTACACAAAATTCTCAGGAACTAGTTTTGTCCGGACTCCTCACAGGATCAACTTTAGAAACCCCCCCTTAGGTTTCAAGGTAGTACTACCCTGTGGCACTCCTGAGAAGTTCATTTCAAGGAGCGCCTTTTTCCCCAGAGCTATTTTCAAAACACTTTATACTATACACATATAGTATCTTCCAAATCATACACACAGTATGAATTTCATGTAAATCTCCTTTCTCAAAATCGATTATCCCAAAATCGATAATTCTCAAACCATGCTTTTCAAATTCCAATATTGATTTTACCCAAAAATCAAAAGCCTTTCCAAATCCAAAGGTTCCAAAAACCTTTCCAAAATCATCCTCATGAAATCCTTTATATATATGCACACACACACATAGATATATATAATTTTGAAAATCTTTGGATTACTTCAAACTTGTATAAATTCCCTTTTTATACTTCAAATACTTTTCAAAAATCCTTTCCTTCCGGCAATAGATTCAACAAGGGAAGATTTATCTTATATAAAAAAGATATATAACTTTGTTTATTCCCAACCAAATATTCAAATTTGATTTCTCTATAGATCACCTACCAAATTACTTACTTCCAAAAAGTAAGTTATTACCATAGAAATATCAAATTTCCACTTTACTTCATCAAATATTTCACAAAATATATTTTCCACTTCGAAAACCATTTTACAGTTCTTATCTACAAACTTTCAATATTTGTTTCATTCCAATCCGTATGTTGTACACATATCATCCGTACGCAATATCAATCTGATCGCTCACTCGATCACACAATTTATCTTCCGAACTAGTATCGTCCACCCGACTTTCTAGTGCGGACTCAGATATGGTTTCTTGATCAGAAACCGTCATTCTCCTTGCATAGCCATGACTATGATAAAGAATATCCAGAACCAATCAACAATCCATATCCAGGTTCACCGTCGAAATTCGAGTGAAAAATCCCAACTCGAATTGATATAACCATCTCGAAATTCTATGCTCGAATCCGGATCAAATCACTATGCGTATAGAATAATATATGTACACCCTACGTATTTATCTTTATTGATTATTAGCCAAATCAGTCTCTTTTTATTCACCTTTACTTTGATTTCCATTCATTTACTCACAATTGCTTAAATCCTCATTTGGATTATCACCTCAATTCTTATCTCAAATGGATATTCAATTTAAACAGTTTGAACTCTGACCATTTTCAAATTAGAAAATAGCTTGAAAAGTTTAAAATAGATAAGTAGTTGAAAATAATTATTAGTTTGTAAAATAGCTGTAAAATAGTTAAGTAATGATAAAATAGTTGAAAAATAGTTAAATATTTATAAAATAGTTAGATAATTAAAAAATAGTTTAAAATAGTAATTAGTTATAAAACAGTTGAAAAATAGTAATTAGTTTATAAAACAGTTGTAAAATAGTTAAATGATTTCAAAAATAATTGTAAAATAAGTATAAAATAGTTTGAAATTTAAAAAGAAAGGTTGAATATATAATAGCTTGGAAAAAAATAGGTTTATATTAAAACAATTTATATTGAAAATAGTCCAGAGCCAAACTGTTCAATTCTAAACCTTCATTTCCAATCAATTCAATTTAAATTTCCACTTCCATTTAAATTGACTCAATTCCAATTTAAATAACTTCAATTTCCATTGAAATTGATTTAACCCCGATTCAGGTTTAATTAACCTCCATTTCTTTCCAATTTTATATCAAACTCCAGTTGAATTTTTAACCTATTCAACTTTAGTTACAAATCCAAATTAATCAAATCAATTTGGACTAATTTCAAATTGAATCCACTTCAATTTCAAATCATATCAATTTCAGTTTGAATTAATCTCAATTCCTATTTGAATTTGAACTTATTCAACTTCAATTTTATTTCAATTAATCCAATTCAAATTTTCCATTTGAATTTTTAAACTTATCCATCTTCAATCACAATTCCAATAATCCAAATCAAATTCAATTTGAACTAATTCAATTCAAATTCCAAATTTAAACCATCCCGAATTATATAAATTCAAGTTAAATTTTTAAATGTTGATTTAATCCTTTAAATCAAATCAAATCAACTTATATCTTTAAACATTTAATTCTGAATCCAAATTCCATTTTATCTTAATAATGGATATATTACCATACCCCATTTCTTCATTTATTTAAGCAAATCCAATTTCAGCTTAAAGATTATTAATAACAACGGGATGGTATCATTATTTTAAGACATCCATCCATTTCCAGTGACGATCCCCCTTTGACCCATCCAACTCGATGCACCTACGACGTCACGATCACCCCGACAACCGTCTTCACAAAATCATCACAGAAAACCCTACATCGCCTTTCTCAGGCTACCACTGCCGATGATGAATTCCACCTGAATTTTTCCTACGATCGACATCCCCTAGGCAACCATCAACCCAAACTTCGACCTTCCTTTCACCGCCAATCAACGGCAATCATCCAAAATGTTCAATTCGATTATCCCAATGATTTAGCAAAGTTAAAATCAGGCTATTACCTTTAAAATTCACTATTCACTATCACAAATTAGATAGACTAATTAAAACAGGGAATTAAAATGGTTTATTTTTGACCCAAATTGAATTTCACTGATCTTTTCCAAATTTGAATTAATTACTAAACATAAAGATCCTGAATCCATTTTTAAAAACAAATTTAGGTAGTTATAACCATTTTCTTTTCAATGATCAAGATTTAATAATGACTTTATGAGTGATACCAACTGTAATGACCCAGAATTGTTAATATTCAATAATTAACCCAAAACTACTTTCAATCTTCAATTAATTACGAGAGTAATTAATTATTAATTACTTCTACTAAGTAATTATTCTTCATATTAATTACACCAGGTAATTAACCTTTAATCAATCACATAAATTAATCAACCATTGATTAATTACTTTAAATAATTTAACATCACTTTTAAATTTCATTAAGAAATTACACAAGACCTTAATAAATTTAAAAGATAAACTATTTATCTTTACTCAACAATTAATTCAAATCCTTTTTAAACAACTAAATCTTTGAAATTCAGTTTTATTTTGAAATGATCAATTACAAACTGCAAATCAACAAGTGTAGTTCTCTGGAACAAATAGCAACATTTGTTTTAAGCTTCAATTCAAATTGGAATCTGTTTCAAGGCATTTCAGTTTCAATTCATCTTAAGGCAAGGAAATTGAACTCAAACAACAATAATCAACTGCATGCAAAATTCAAATCAAAACAGCAAAATGTAGATCAAAACTGTTCCAAAAAACAAATCATGTCCTCTGCTCTTCAATCTTGGTAAGTAAAGCAAACCTTAACTATATTAACCTGGATGCATGAAATAAAATCCTTGAAAATTAGATGTAATAATTATTGCATGATATAAAATGAATGGGTATATTTATATATGAACTGGTCTGTTTACAAGATGATGTTCTGTTCTTGCTATTCAGGTTTTAAATCTGATCAAAATCATGTTCTTCCTCTCTAATCTTCCTTAGGACATGTTGTATAAACAAATTTTGGATGTTATAACATGATATAAAATTAAGAATAATTTCAAGATAATCTGAAGCCAGTTTTTAAATGAAAAAGGAAAATGAACAGTAGGAATTTAATACTCGTCAAATCTCAACATTTTTAATTTGTTTTTTCAGGGTTATAATCAGATTAGTGATCAAATTTTAGGATTATTAAAACTAAAATATTGATTTTTAAGTTGGTATATTGAGAGTTGTTGTGGGTTGGTCGGAATTTGGATTTTTTGCAATTACTGATGATCGGGTAGATGTGGATGATTTTAATTTGGTCTGAAGGAGTTTGTGTGATGTAGATCATGGAAAAAATAGGGTTTTATTTTTCAGATCATCGTTGGTGTCAATGCGATGATAATTAGGTTTTTAGACCAGATATATCGAGGTGGTTTGGGCAGTTAATGCAACGGCCAGGGAGCATCGAGTTGGTCAAGGATAGGGGAAAAGGAAGTTTGGGAAGGGTGGTAGCTCCAGGTGAGGCGGCAAGTGTTCCTGAGATCATCGGCGGTGGTGCGTGATAGATGCAGGGTAGGCCTGTTTTTCTGATAAGTAGGCGAATTAATCAATTTTGAGTTCCTGTGGTTTTCGAGCACTTTTATGAAGCCATGAGGGACGAGGAAGGCTTAGGTGGTTTGCGGAGAAGGACGGTGGCGGTGGATGATGATCTGAGGGTCTGTGTACTTGCACAAGTCCAGGCAGTGTGCATGTTTTAGAAAGGAAGAAGAAGATGGAGGTAAAGGTTAGAGGGGAAGTACGGGAGGATGAGCTACTCGGCATGCTTGAGAAATGAGAGGAGAATGCGAGGGAGGCTTCGGGTAAATTCGAGTGGTTTGGTATGGTATCAGTTTTACAGGAAAAATAAATGATGATCAGTTTTTGGAAGCAAGATAATTTGAGTGGTCCTGATTGGAAACAAAATTTCTATAACAGGTTCAAGCAAATTTTTTTTAAAAAGTTTCCAAATTTAATTTAAAATAAAATGTTTTGAGTTAATAGTTTGGTTTTGTCTAATTAGATCGGGATAATCAGTTAAGTTTAAAATCCCTAGGTATTTTCAAAAGAAATCTATGATGTGATTCAGTAAGTAGTTAATATCAGTATATTTAACCTTAAATCAATTAAAAGTTCTCTAGTCTTTGTTTCAAGCTTTTAATTTAAACAAGATATAGGTGATGATTAAATAATCAATTAAGGAAAATAGTCTATCTTGTTTAATTAAATGTTGATTCATATAGGTATTTTAAGGAATAATAAATGTGATTAATCATTGGTTATTTTGTTAATGTGAATAATTAATAATTAAGGTTAATTAATTGATTTTAAAAGTAATTAAGGATTGATTACTTTGTATTGAAGGAGATTAATTGATAATTAAGGTTTATTAATTAATAATTAAAGAATAATTAATCTGTAATTAAAGATTAATTAATTGGTTTACAGGGTAATTAAGGGATAAATTAACCAGTTGTATTTAACGAAATGAATGTGATTAGTTAATTTGTTAATTAATTATAGATAGTCACTTGGTAATTGATTAAGTATAATTACTTAATGAGATTTATAAGTGTAATTACTTAGTGAAGTAACTGATGGATAAATTACTGGATGTAATTAATATAAGGAAATTACTTAATGGAATGTAATTAAGGGATAATTACTTAGGAGAAGTAATTAAGGATTAATTACTTGGTGTAATTAATTAAAGGATTTATATATTAATTAAGGAGTTTATTAATGAAGGTAAGTAATTACAGAATGGTTAATTACTATTTATGATTGATTAAGGCTAATTGGTGGAAGTAATTAGTTAAGGATCGTTAATTAATGTAATTAATTAATGTAATTAATGGAAGGAATTAAAGATTAATTACTGTAAGTGGTTAAGAATAATTAATTTGTGTAATTAACTAAAGGTTAATCTATTACTTATATGGTAAAACAGAAACCAATCGTTTCTTTGGGCGACACGTGTTCCCTAAGATGCGGCAACTGGAGATGGCATACCAAATCCATTCGTTTCCCCCATTTCTACTTCCCTAACCGTATTCGTTCCCAATTCTCAAATCACAGTCCGTTACCCTATTTTTTTCTCCTCCGAAACACAAATTTGCCTCATTCTCTTCCCACATCTACCTATTCAGAATCCATAATGGAGTCAGATCCTCTATCCTTTACTTCCTATATGGGTACATTTGGTGTGTGGGATACATCTACGCGATGCTTACGATTGTAAAACTATGAAAGGTGAGAAATTGGTGTCGTAGAGCAACAACACCAAATGGTATGACTCATTTGTCTTCACCGATTCAGTGCTCATTCACAGTTTATGAGTTGTCTTTCCATTTGTTTTATGTAGTTTAAAATTTATGGTCAAAATTGGATCTGATTTTAGTTTTACTTCAATGTAATGGTTAATCCACTATGTCAGTGCTACTTTTTTTTCCCTTTTTGGTACATGGTAGATTTCAGCAATGATAAAAATTATATTTCTATCTAAAATAGTATAACATCCTAAGTTTCAATACTCACGTCTGTTTTGCTTGGACCTTTGAAAACATATTTGGCGCCGGTTCTACAATTCAAGAACTCAATAGCCTGTTATAGCAAATTTGTTTATGTTTGATTTCTTCTAGGTGAATAAATAAAGAATTGGATGATCTAAAAAATGTTAACTGAAAGGAAATTCTTTTAGGTGATAACATTCTTGCTTCAAATTTCTGGCTCATAACAGAAAGGAAAATGACTGATTCAAGGAATGGAACTTTCTCCCTCTGTTACAAATATCACTGTGAATTTAAGCAGAATCATTAATGTATTATTACACCATCTTCTATTACGAAAGGAGATTTTGAATAAATATTGTTTTATTTTCTGCACATATACCATTTATACGTATAAATTTCTGGTTTGAATACAAGAAATATTCAACCAATTTTCATTCTGGTTGACTGTTGTCTGCCATTTCCGAAAGAATTTACTCATTTATTGTTTTTAAATGGTTCTACTAATTTTAAGTTTAAATTTCTCTCACCATGTTAAAGTAAACATAGTTAGCATAATCAAAAGATAAAACATGGGAAGCTACTATCGCTTAGAGAATTTCTGCGTTAACATTTGAATTAGAGAATTTTTCATTATTTATGTAATTTTTAATGCATGAATTAAGTTTTAATTTTTCTTCATATGTTTTGTAGGTTCATAAGGAAATAATTAAAAATTAGATTGACATCTCACCAGGTTTCAAGTACCGTGTTTCTGTAGGTAAATCTTATGTGGTCTTTGATTTAAAATGTTAGTCATCAGAATCGTGAACCTATTTGAAGTAATTTGATATATATTGAACAAGCAATAAATGGATACCTATAGCTGACATGGATAATGAATATGCCATTATTTTCTTCAATGTATATGTGTAATAATAGGCTATTCTATCATGCTTCTGATTCTTCTACCTATGCTCTAAAATTAATATTTTTTTCGTTACAAACACTTTTTAACATATCTTTCAGATTATTTATTAACAAGTATGTATTGTTTAAAATGGAAATATCTTAAACTTGGTTCCATAAGTGAGAATGGATCAAATGAGAAATATATAACATGAAGGCCAAATTAGGACTTTTTTCATTGCAAATTTTTTTTAACATATATTTCAGATTAAATATTAACAAGTATACATTGTCTGAAAATGGACGGACTTCAAAAGTTAGTTCAGCAAAAAAGTAAATAATGTGGATGATATGGAGTAGCGAAGCCCGAAGCCGATCTGAAAATACAGGCTCAAATTGATTGACATTTTTTTTTTCCTTTTTTAGAAAAATAGTTTTTGTTTACTGAGAAGTTATTGCAATATTTCCTTTTGCATGTAAGTTGCTTGCTTATTTTATACAAAAAAATTCTGCAAAGAATTGGTAACATCATTTTCAAGTTTTCTATGGTTTCTCTTGGAAAATAGTAAAAAAAAATTTTTTACTGCTATGAAGTATTTTCTTTCTCAAGTTTAACTTGATTTGGACATTCCTTTTTGTTGCCATCGATTTGAAGTTTGGTCTAGCTTTTAACAATATGCAAATCAAATACATTCTTACACCTTTTATGAGTCGAGTCCACAATTTTACATTTAATCATTAAACTGCAAATATTTTTGTTCATGTTTCATAAAAAGGGGCTACCTATTGTCTATTATGGCATGATTTGGTTTTGATTTCGGCTCTTCTTTTGTATAACAGTATATTATGACATGCTTCAGCCTATATATCTTTTATTTTAACCTATGATTATTCTTTGTCATCATTAAGAAAAGGGTGAGATTATTATTTGTTATACTTCTTCACGTGATAACATTCTTCAAGTACTCAACGACCTGTTATAGCAATTTTGTTTATGTTTGATTTGTAATTGGTGAATGAATGAAGAATTGGATGATTTAAAAACTCTTAACTGAAAAGGAATTTCTTTTACGTGATAACATTCTGGCTTCATATTTTCTGGCTCATAATAAAAAGAAAATGGCTAATTCAAGGAATGGAACTTTCTCCCTCATTTTCAAACATCATTGTGAATTTAAGTAGGATCATTATTGTATTATTATACCATCTTCTACCACGAAAGGAGATTTTGAAAATGTCACAGTTTGAAAAAAAAGCTGAAGAGAAAAAAGTTATTGGATGATGAATTTTATGTATTTGCCCTCCTTATGGGCCTACATATATTATTCAGGATTCTATGACGCAACATAGTCTTGCTACATGAGTAATAATTGAAGAAATGATTTAAATGTATATATGTTGAGCAGTGTAATTTAAAGATAGGAATTTTTGTTTCAGTTGAAAATGGACCCTCATATGAAAATATAAAATTTGACGTTGTGTATAGTTGGTTTAGTTATGTTTGGACCATAGTTATACTGTGAGTATCATGTCCTACGAAAACAGATAATACATGATATGTTAATATGGATCAAATATCAGAATGATACTTTTCTTATTGAGCACGTATATTACAGGAATGTCTGTAAACCAAATAGCATTGCTCTAAATATGAATCACATGAGGTAACCAGGTAAAAAAAAAGTTGAATCAATTATATTTTCACTATTTGGCTTTTTTATAGTGTGTTGAAATTCAAATAAAGTAAAACGGTGATAAATATTTACTTAAATATCCTTGAGAAGTACTACATATGCAAGTTATAATACTATAGTTAGTGTATTATTAAATTTCTGTATGAATATGTAAGAATATCACTGAAGTAGTAACAATTCTTATACACTTTAGCCATAAATTCCTTGCTAGAAATGGTAAATGTATACTGTACAACAATTTTCTATGCACATAAGTTTTCTAAAGTATTTTATATTCGAGTTCATAAGCTATAAAATGTTAAATTATTAGGGATTACGCATTAACTACTGCCTATAACAATCTTTTAAAGAGTGTCACCATGATCATGCAAAGAGTCTTGGTTACATAGTATTAAAGTAAAGGTATAAGTCGCTATTACGAAATATATTTTTAAAGTTCATTTGTTATACTACATATGCTAAATAAAACTACTCAAAAGTATATTATTTATTCATTAGTTTTATACTACATGCTTTTGGTTACTTCTCCAATTTGCTTTCATTAGTTACAACTAATTAGCTTATTAACTTGCATGTCTTACTACCTTCCTCCTGTAATATTGGTACAACAGGCCGAGGTTATATATTAGTTGAAAGATGGAAATATTTTACTAACTGTGTTAGCGCTTATTACTCCATTTTCGCTAATAAGCCATTGGGTAATAATGTTATTTAATCAAGATTGTATAACCATGAATTTTATATCTTTCGTAAGCCATCGTTTCACCTTGCATGATTTATGAATTCTTGGTAGTTTTATGTACTTTGTTTAACTAAAAACTCAAATTCTGATAATGCAGTCAATGCAGTCATATCCATACACTGTTTCATTAGGTGGCTCCATGAAGACATTTAGAAGAATGGAGAATCTTTAAAAATTAAACCGGGTTGATGCTTACAATGCTGCCCATATCATGGTAATTTTTGAGCCTGCCGATTCTAAAAATTTTGTATTACATAGATGTATTATCAGAGGACAATTTACAAAATCTTATAACAAGTTTTAATATTTTGTAGAAATAATAATAGAACAAGTTTGTATTTATCTTAAAAAAAATTCATAGTAAGTCAGGTAATAATGCATAACTTCATTACATAATGTTTATTTTAACTTTTCTACAATTAATTTCATACATATTAAATTTCTACTTAATCCAAAATGATATCTTACTTCAATTTTTGTATAGAATTTATTGCTTATATTCTACATTTAGTTTTACATAGCATTCTTTTCAAAGATAATGTATAATTACACACCAATGTTGTACATTGTGATTAGTCGTAACATGCGATGGCATGAACATCATTTCAGAATAACAGTCTTACGAATCGCTCTACAAAATAACGGGCAGCCACAATCTTCAACTATAACTGAATGAAGCGATTTTTGGTTGATTTGTACTAAAAGGTGAACTCACTTTTATAATTAAAAAGTGAACTTTCAAATCCGCTCATCTTAACTAAAAGAACTACATAACTTTGTTGATCTATGTCTATTAGGTGTTCTAGCAAATATAAAAATATCATTAATCTATCAAGAACCCATCATAAACAATGTTTTTAGGTTTGATATGAATAATTGGACAAGGTTTGTAGTTGCACTTAAATATTTTAAACCTCAAAATAGCATTACTATGTTTAGTGTGTATGAGAGAAATAACCTTGAAGCAAATCCAAATTTTTTAACAAAATCAACTTAGAAATATCATAGTTATTTTTCTGTTGGAAAAATAAGACTACATTGACATGGCATTGAAGCTAATTTGGTGCACCTAGAAGGCTGACTGGCCATTATAGAGTGGTAGTGGTAGCAGAGTAGCAACTGAATATTCCCATGGTTTCTCCACCTTAATATATGTGAATTTTGGATAAAATGAAACATTGATGCATCACAAAACTTAGTTTAAGTTAATAGGATATACTCCTGGCCTCCTCCAACCTACTTCATGGTTGTCATTAAACTCATTGTATCCTTTGCTTCTAATATAAGACTTCATCAAACTAACCATGTTCAGTTCAAGTTTTTTTTTTGAACTGGTACTTTATATACAACAAATCATTGGACAACATATCCCATGTCAAATAAACGTTCGAAAGCAAGTTTCGAACTTGTGACATCCTACACCAAAGCCGAATCAATTAACCACTTGGACAAAGGTGCTTGTCTGTTCAGTTCAAGTTGTTCATGACAGTTATTGCTTGCAGGTAAATGTTTCTGTCCACAAGATCGATGTGTTTCATTGCCTATGTTAGACTTACTTCTGAACCATGTAAGTTTCAAAATTAATGATCATGCAATGTTATTGCCAATATAAATATGCTTTTGTCCAAGAGACTGGATAAAGATTTTTTTTACAGTGGTTTTAATGATGATGTATTTTTTACTGATTTACATAAACCTCTATGTCTAACAACATAGTTGATAACAGATATATTTATTTAATTATTTTGTTTACAATACTAGAATGTTTTATTGCATTTCTAAAATTCCTACTACTTGTATGTATATTTTATGAGCGCTTCTGCTTTTTTCACAGGTTAGGTTGGCAATATTTAGCATATGTAGGTCAAGGTTTATTTGAGTTATAGTGCAAAATGCGACCATCAATTTAGCTACCGTTGGTGTTCCATTTAGTTACTTTTTAATAGGATAAGGAAGTTCTCAATTAGCACACGTTAACAATAATTTCGCACACATTAACAGCAATTTCTTTGAAGAAAAAGATAAAATATTAAATGTAAAAATCCAAATCTACCCTATGTGGAATTCAAGGTGATAGTTATGTAACATTTCCCTGTATTAAAGTTCTCTGTAAATGACTAATACTTACCAATTGGCCTTATAATGTTTTGATGGAATGTTTCAAACTTGAATAAAACGTGTATTCCTATGTACATTTATGTTTTACTTCTTACCATTTTTTTTATCGTACGATCTTAAAGTCATTTAGCAAGTTTAAACATCCCTAGAAAATACAAATACCATGGATGTTGGATTGTAATTCTCATCATTCCACCGTTACATACAATGGTGTGAAATAAGAGAAATACACACAGAGATTGACTACCATTTTCATCTATTCCGTCAATTACTTTCCTACGCTAGAACACAAATAATAATGGAAACGCTGACATAGACATTTAGATGTCAATTTATTTTATTTACTTTTTAAGATGGGCTAATCAATTATTTGAGAGTTAGTTCAATGTATTAGTAAACCTAAAATACAGTTAACTAAATTTAAGTAAAATAAATCTTCTCCCTATACTTTGTACTAACATAGGTTGACTCATGTGTATGTTGATAGGATTATAAACATTGTACACATTTCCCCTTAATTCAAACTTCAATGAAAACCCAAATATCAACATTCATATTATTTTCATTCTCCGTATTTTTTGTTCCAACAGCAGCCACATACATACAGGAATGCATTTCAACAATATATCGGAATGCAGACCAATATATTAAACACTTTTTTCTTGACAATGTCGTCGAAGAATTACTTTTGCAACAAGAACTAAATCTAATAAATTAACTTCTAATTATTAAAACCCATAAAATAACATCTACATAACTTAAAATTGCTACAAAATTTGCTTCCATACAAAAAACCACATAAGAAACTTTCCATACATAACTTACACCCCTTTTTCACCTTTGAACCACAACTTCCCATCCAACGTTTCCTAACATTGAATATTATCTGCAAATTTTTATCTATACATACCCACTACTTTGACCTCATCATTCTAAATTTCAAACTCTACCCATGTGCATAGCATGAGAGAAGTAACCTTGAACCAAATCCAAATTTTTTAACAAAATCAACTTAGAAATATCATAGTTATTATTCTATTGGAAAAATAACACTACGTTGACATGGCATTGAAGCTGATTTGGTGCACCTAGAAGGCTGACTGGCCATTATATGATTCACATGATTTTTCATGTATTGTTCTAGAGCAGTTTAGAGTAATAGCTATAATGTATTGTAGTCTATTGTACTGTTGTACATATTATTTTTATTTTTAATAATCATCTTACATTCAATATCGAATAACATCAATCACTATTTGCAATTTACAATATATTGTTGTATTTTTTTACTATTTATTGAATTATTCACTAAGTATGACAGGCTCGGGACAAAATAATCTGACAATTTGACAAGTGGTACTTATATCCACAATCTTAATGAAACCATAATTTGACAAGTTGTACTTATATCCAAGTGTCAGTCGATTAAATTTTTTATATTGCAATTGGTTAAACAATCGTTTGCCTTACTCCCTCTGCTAAATAACGATTATTTCGATTCCCACTAATAAGAAACCATCTACTTCCTCTGGAAAAATTTTTGTCCAAAATTTTATTTAGTGATTCATTATTCATCTCCTTAATTCTTCTTTTCGATATGCTTTACTGTCATCGTCCTTCACGCAAGTATCTCAGTAACTAAATTCTCCAATTTTTTATATTCTCCACACTGTCTATTTATTTATTTTGTATTTTTTGGTTGTAATTTGTTTGAACATGAATATGCTAATTCACATTACAATATAGTTGTTGTTATAGAAATTCTCATTTATCTCTATCTTTTATTAATCATAATCATATTTTGTTCTCTACCATGAATATTATTGTTGCAGATTATGTTGATGAATTTACCCAATGAAAATCAGTTCCATATTTGAAGTTGTAAGTAAAATTGATGATATCTATACATCGTAGTAACACTATCATGGTTGAAACTTTATTCTCTAGACAGTCGTATACATTGGGAAGTGCTTTGATTTTACATTACTACATAAGGAGTGTATCTCAAATGGCTAAATATTGACAATGCAAAGGTTTTCCTTTTGATATTTTTTTGGTGCAATGAAAAATAGAGTTTCCGTGAGCTAAATAATTTCTAACTATTGAAAATGATTTAATGATAAAAAATGACAAATCAAGCATGTTACTGTAAAACTGGAGTTGTTATTTACTATGAATCCCTTGAGGTCATTGTAAAGTTTGTATATCTTTTCATATCTTATATGCCTCCACTGCATATATTTTACATTTTGCTACTTTCAGCTAACAAGTACGGATGCATTATTGATATTTTCTACTTCATTTTCATCTGTGATCTCTGGTTCGATATTAGTTGTATTCTTTGTTACCTTTAATATTACACTTGGTCCGTCTGTTGAGTTTTTCAAGTGAGGGTTAACACATTATCTTATGTTATATAAATACCTTAACAAACAATGTTCTAATATTTAAATCGTCTCCTTTTTCATCTCTTTATTTATTTATTTTTATTTTAAAATCTTTTAGCTTACTGATTAAGAATGAAGTGCAGTTTTTGAAGATCAAAGTTTCTAAATAAAACTGAAAATGTGGCATCTTTACACTGCAATAGTGTTGAAATAATGAGCAGTTTGAGTACAAAATTAGAATTGGTTGCAATATGAAATGATGATCAGAGTATCCAAAGACCAATGTTTCTAGAAGCAGTATGAGTGAAAAGATTCTTTCGACAAAGCAAAAGTTAATATTATTTATCACTTTTGTTCGAACCGAGTTTGAAGTCACACTTCAAATTTGTCATTATGATCTTGCCATCTCTATCTTCGGATGTTATGGAGAAACTGGTTAATTAACTATTTTATGTTCCTATATGTTTATTAGTTGTACTAATCTGCTTCTACATAAAGTAAACACCACTTTTTATTGTTGACAGATATATATGATATCAGTTATTTTATGTTTCTATTGGTCTTTTTATCAGGTCAATTCCATTATCTCTTAATCTATTATTGGTCTTTAATGTGTTGATTGTTGCATATGCATATGCATTTTAATATCTTACTTTTGGCTATCATGCAGTTAGCACACTGAGTTACCTGAACTGGTACTAAGTCTAAACTGCATCGTGGTGAAGGGACATTATGGGATTATGTAGGGACACTACAGGCCTGTGTGCATGTTGAAACTGCATCGTGGTGATTGTCTTTAATTTACATGCATGTGACAAAGCAAGACTGGATTGATAGCTGTGTAGGGGATGATCTGAGTTGAACGAGATGAGAGTTACATTTGATGAACTGAGTATATTTATTGAAGGGACACTGTGTGATCATGTGCATGTTGAACTGGGTGTGTTTGTCGAACTGACTGTATTTGAGCAAGCTAAGTGCATATTAAGCTTAGAATAATGCTGAAAGAGAGATGTAGATTCCTTCTATGCAAGTTGAGTGGGGTGAGCGAAATGTGTCATGCTGATGTCTGGCTAAATTCCTGAAGAGAAAATGAAAAAACAAGGAGTGAAAGTGAAAGTGCAAGACATAATACAGAACGTCACATCAATATAAAACAGCATGAACCTCCTTCAAAAAATAGAGCTGCATTTACAAAGATGTCAACGCTAAACTTATATAGTTATTTAATGATATATTAAATTATAAGCCTACATTAAACCATGAAGCCTGCATAAATAAAAGCCAAGATCCATCCGACCTGAACTATGAAATTCTACAACTGTGTAACATTTAGACGTTGTCCTATTTGTTTTGATTAAATGTTGGTCCATTTTTGACATTTTAAGTTGTACAATGTATGCTAACGACACATCTGCTATTTATCTAGCGCAATATTACAAACATCATTTAATTTATGGACTATGTTAAAACTTGCATTTACTATTGATAGATTCATTCAATATAGTATACTTGAATATTTTGTCCATTAGTTTTTCTGCGTACTTACAAAATTAATCTCATAAGCTTGAATAAAAACTAAATCAAGGTAAAATATAGGGACAATATACACACACATAGTTGCATACTGAAGTAAGAAAGACAAATTCAATATCATATGCATTCAACCTTTTACACGCTATATAAAAAACCTGATAAATGACAACTCTATAATAAAAGTTTGTCTCCCTTTTCTACACTTGATCTCACTTTCAGTTTTACTACATAATAAGAAATAAAGCTATTATGTTGGATCTTACAATTAGCTTCATTTTTTACGTAAGGACAAAATACGTTTAAACTTATGACTACTAACCTATTATGAATTCTTCTGCAAATCATGTATTGCTACGGACAGATGATGGTATCGATGTTGATTAATCTCTGAATACCGATACTATTGTTAGGAAAAAGGTGGCACCAAGGAGGTGGTTTGCATAGTTTGACGATGCATAAATATTACCCATCCACAGAGGTAAGTTCATTCATTATGAAGTCTAATGTTTTTATATAATATTTTCAATAATATTTACAAACCATTGGCCAATGGTGATACGATATACCTCTATATATTGCTTCACATCTAACCAAATTATAGTCTAAGTAGATGGTTTTTAAAATTTGGATACTATAGGCAAGATCGTGGGCACTGGATCAATCGGAAGTAACATGGACCTGTTTATTTTACAAAATAGTAATGCGAGCACAACGATGCCAAAACCCATATTTAACTTCATTTTTTACGTACTTGGTAATCTCTTTCAATTCATCCTTTTATTAGGTTCATTTTTATGCAATCATACACGAATATTCTCACTTGATTTGGTAAGATATATAGTAGAATTCAATTGAAATAAGAATGTGCTTGCTCAATGTGGTTTATTATGTTCACCATTATCTTAAAGGTGGTTGTATTTGATTTTTTTGGTACTCTAATCTTCAATCATGTGGTAAACTACTATGTTGTATGAACAAATGGATTCGAAATGTCGTTCAAATGGCAATTTCCGCTCCACTTTCTGCGAATGAAAATAATCGTAGACAATCGCATTAAGAACCCTGATGTTTTTGTCTTCAACTCTTATAGACAAAATGGAACTTTCCAAATTATAGTTATCCAGCTTAGCTGGTAATGTACAAACTATAGTTACCAGAGCATAGTTACCAAGCAACAGTTAAAATATGATAGGACCAGAGTTGAAAGTATCTCGCTTCATATTTACCAGTTAAGTTGACACCACGTTTGCTTCTCCTCTAAAATCCTAGATTTAAAGCCATAATAGATAATGGTCGCAATGTATATAAGGCGATGGCTAGCAGCCTGAAGCCCTGAATAAACATATACATTATTAGAACAAAAAGTAGTGTGGTAATTTGTACCTCATAGCTTCGCCTTTGGTAAATCTAAATTTTAGTTGTTTTGAACATTTACAAAATTGAATGAATTTATAAGTTTAAATTTAAAAATAAATACATAGAACTATGAATTATACTTATATTTTACATTGATTAGATCTTAAAAATTCCATATCGTTCATGTTATTGTTCCAACTTATCCATTAAGCAACTAATATGTATATTGTAATATCTTTTATATAAAGCAAAATTTATCAAACTATTTCTGCTCCACAAGCAAATCGTTTCTATATTAACTTCCATTTCTCTCTGTTTTGTTGAATTATGCGAATAATATGGAGTTTTTTTTAAAAAATTGTGCATTCTTATTGTATTACAATAATTTCAAAGCTTTGGATGTGAAAAGGATGGACAAACACATAAAAGATTCATTTAACATAATACCATGTAGTATTTTTTTATGTGTGTATGTGAATGTTTGTTTATATATGTATGGACACCGTCACTTAATTTTTATAGGCACTAGCATAAATACAACCTCATCATGTGAAGTTGATATTTACAATTTTTCAACAACAAAATTAGAAATGCATGTTCACATTAGCTTTTTGGATTCCATTTAATTGATCAAACTAGGTATGTATTGGAATGAAAACAGTGGTAATAATAAAAAAATAATGGATATTATAGGTCCCATAAGTTAAAACAGATAAACACAACTTAATTCCCGTCAAGAGTTTACCGGTCCGTCGGGTTCTCCTTAGTGTATTCAGAACAATAATGGAATTGGTCTTTACATTTACCGTTGCTTTTAAAGTAAAAGTTCATTAATTAATATAACATAAATGACAGATACCATAAAAGCAAATAGACAAGATCGAAAAAAAATATAATTACTTTACACTGAATAAACTCAACTTTGACCATCCTTTTATTTCCTTTACTTCCATTTGCTAATTCTGTTGCCCAACAGAATTAGCAAATAGATTGGCTATGGAAGTTACCTAACTAGAAAATTAGTACAACATTATCTCTCGACTTTACATAAGTCAAAAAAAAAACAAGTACAATGTAGGTATCAAATTCCATGCAGTATATCACATTAAATATAGACCTACAAGCAATAATAGATAACTAGGAAAACCACATCATATGTCCTTACTTATCTGCCCGTGTGCGTAGCACGGGCCACGCACTAGTTACTTTATGTAATTGAAGATAATTAATGAAGGATGATTAATTAAAATGGATAATTAAAGGATGATTAATTAATTTTTTGTAATTAATCAATGTTAAGTAAGCAGGATTAAGGGTGATTAAAGTAATTAATTTAATTTGTTTAAATTAATTAGGAATGGTATGGCTAATTTTTCTTGCTTACGAATGATTGAATAATATTGCATGCCTTAGATTGATTGATATCTCGGATATGTGATTTGGGATGCTATGTGATACGATATGTTGGGTTTAAACTTAGATAATTTAGTTATCTATTGATGATGAATTAATGTGGGTGACACTCTGTATTTGAAGTTTGAATTGTGTTTCACGTGAATAATTTGGGATAAGATGGTATTGAATTCGAGGAGACCGGAGTCGGGTATTAGTAAATACCCGAAACCACTTCGATTCTTTATAAATTGACATATGAAGTCAATAGGCTGAAATGGAATGATTTATGTAAATTGGACCATTTAATCTAAGTTTTGGTACTTAGAAATTGATGTGTGATTTAAATGATGTCTATAACGACTTGTGAAGATGTAAATTGATACAAGTTAGCCGGGTTTATATAAGTTGTATGCTTTTGTGTTTCTTGTTAGATGGGTTTACTCATGCTGGTTTCCAGCCTGACCCGGGTGTTACTTTGATGTAATGCTCGGGTCAGACCGAGTATTACATATTTTCAGGTAAGGACATTCTGGAGCTCAGGAGGCGCGCTGGATGGCAGGAACGTATGGAGTGTATCCGCTGTGTTTTGTTGTTGTTGTTGTATATCTAGGACAAGTTATTTTAACTGTCCAGTGATTGTGAAATGTGTAACTTTTGTATTAAAATGTAATTTAATAAGCACAGTTTTTCTTTGTATAACTGCTATTACTTGATATCATATTTTATCCGCTGCGAATGTGAGATTCTGAGTTTGGTTTTCTATTTCTTCTTCTTCTTTCGCTTTCTTCTTTTCCTAACTATCTTGAATTTTCGGGATCGAATTTTCCGGGTCGTTACATTTGGTATCAGAGCGAGGTTAAGCGAGTACCTTGGCTCTGGTGAGATTACTCATTAAGTATAGGGTCAGTGGTACCCTAAGATGAGTTGAGTGTATTTATATACGAGAGCATACTTGTTATTTTCTTATATAAAAGTTTTAAAAATGATCTTAATGAATGATTCTTATACAAGCTTATGTTTTGATATAAAAAGCAAATCATTTTCCAATTATTGTATATAAAGAAAATTAGTTGTTAAATTAATAAAATTAAATTAAGTGGTAATAGAAATTCAACCAAGTTGAAATTAAATAAAGATAATTTTGAAATGGATTCAAACTGAAATTAAAATTTTGAATTTAGGGGAAAAGTTTCAGAATAAGATATGATAAACTTGGTTATTATCATAAATGGTTGTTGTATTTAATAATGAAATGTTTTAAGGAAGTAAAACATTTAGGTAAGTATGACTTATAAATTGGAATTGAAGATGATCTGAATTGTGAAGTTTCAAATCTAGGTCTAGAATTTGAAAATTGTTTCAAAATGATAAAGAAATGATAAATAAGTATTATTTGAATAAAGGGACTTGTTGTAAACAAGAGTTGTTTGAAATTTAAAGAAATTTGTTTTGAATTAAAACCAAAGGTGGTTTAAATTTTAAAATTTGGTTTGGTGGGCCAAGAAGTAAATATGTATATATATGTGTGGATATACATAATATTTTGAAGGAAACTCTAAAGTGATGAGTTTTGATTTTTCCTGAAGTGTGATATAAAATCTAAATGATATAAGTTTTGAACTTATAAGTGGGAAAGAATTTTGAGATTTGAAGCGGGAGTTCAAATTTGAGTAAGGTTAACGGGATTTAAATTAAATTTAACTTAGAAAAAGTTAAATAAGTTTGAATGAACAAACTGATTTGGAAATTTCAAGGTGAAATTGAGATTTAACTTGGGAAGTTAAATGGTTAATTTGAATTGGGAGTTTGTGTGATCTCAAAATGGGTTTGAGATCAAGAAATTGGAAATGGATGGATGTCTTAAAATAATGATACCATCCCATTGTTATTAATAATCTTTAAGCTGAAATTGGATTTGCTTAAATAAATGAAGAAATGGGGTATGGTAATATATCCATTATTAAGATAAAATGGAATTTGGATTCAGAATTAAAAGGTTTAAGGATATAAGTTGATTTGGTTTGATTTAAAGGATTAAATCAACATTTAAAAATTTAACTCGAATTTATATAATTCGGGATGGTTTAAATTTGAAATTTGAATTGAATTAGTTCAAATTGAATTTGATTTGGATTAATTGGAATTGTGATTGAAGATGGATAAGTTTAAAAATTCAAATGGAAAATTTGAATTGGATTAATTGAAATAAAATTGAAGTTGAATAAGTTCAAATTCAAATAGGAATTGGGATTAATTCAAACTGAAATTGATATGATTTGAAATGAAGTGGATTCAATTTGAAATTAGTCCAAATTGATTTGATTAATTTGGAGTTGTAATTAAAGTTGAAAAGGTTTAAAATTCAACTTGAGTTTGATATAAAATTGGAAAGAAATTGAGGTTAATTCAACTTGAATTAGGGTTAAATCAATTTCAATGGAAATTGAAGTTATTTAAATTGGAATTGAGTCAATTTAAATGGAAGTAGAAATTTAAATTGAATTGATTGGAAATGGAGGTTTGGAATTGAACAGTTCGGCTTTGGACTATTTTCAATATAAACTGTTTTAATATAAACCTATTTTTTCCAAGCTATTTATATATGCAACCTTTCTATTTAAATTTCAAACTATTTGATACTTATTTTATAATTATTTTTGAAATCATTTAACTATTTTACAACTTTTTTATAAACTAATTACTATTTTTTCAACTGTTTTATAACTAATAACTATTTTAAACTATTTTGTAATTATCTAACTATTTTATAACTATTTAACTATTTTTCAACTATTTTATCATTACTTTACTATTTTACAGCTATTTTACAAACTAATAGTTATTTTCAACTACTTATCTATTTTAAACTTTTCAAACTATTTTCTAATTTGAAAATGGTCAGAGTTCAAACTGTTTAGATTGAATATCCATTTGAGATAAGAATTGAGGTGATAATCCAAAAGAGGATTTAAGCAATTGTGAGTAAGTGAATGGAAATCAAAGTAAAGGTGAATAGAAAGAGATTGATTTGGCCAATAATCAATAAAGATAAATACGTAGGGTGTACGTATATTATTCTATTCGCATGGTGATTTGATCCGGATTCGAGCACTGAATTTCGAGATCGTATATCGATCCGAGTTGGGATTTTTCACTCGATTTTCGACGGCGAACTTGGATATGGATTGTTGATTGGTTCTGGATATTCTCTATCATATTTATGGCTATGCAAGGAGAATCACGGTTTCTGATCAAGAAACCAGATCTGAGTCCACACTAGGAAGTCGGGTGGACGATACTAGTTCGGAAGTGAAATTGTGTGATCGAGTGAGCGATAAGATTGGTATAGCATACGGATGATATGTGTACATCGTACGGGTTTGAATAAAATTGATATTGGGAATCTTTGGATGAGAAATATGAAATGGTTTTCGAAATGAAAGGTATATTTTGTGAAATATATGTTGAAGTAAAGTGGAAACTGGAGATTTCTATGGTAAAAATTTACTTTATGGAGGTAAGTGATTTGGTAAGTGACTTTATAAAGTAATCATATTTGAATATTTGATTCAGAATAAACAAAGTTATATATGTCTCTATTATGTAAGATAAATATCCCCTTGTTGAACCTTTAGCCGGAAGGAAAGAATTTTTGAAAGTATTTGAAGTATAAAATGGGAATTTATACAAGTTTGAAGTGATCCAAAGATTTTAAAAGTCATATATATATATATATATATATATATGTAAAGGATCTTGTGAGAATGATTTTGAAAAGGTTTTGAGAACCTTTGGATTTGAAAAGGCTTTTGATTTTTGGAGAAAAATCATTTTTGGAAATTTGGAAAGCCTAGTTGAGAATTATCGATTTTGGGTTAATCGATTTTGAGAAAGGAGATTTATGGGATTCATACTAGGTGTATGATTTGGAAGATACTATATGTGTATAGTATAAAGTGTTTGAGATTGGCTCTGGAGAAAAAGGCGCTCACTTGAAATGAACTTCTCAGGAGTGCCAAAGGGTGGTACTGTCTTGAACCCTAAGGGGGGTTCTAAAGTTGATCCTGTGAGGAGTCCGGACAAAACTAGTTCCTGAGGATATTGTGTAGTGTGTAGCGAATGTCGAGGGTGCTTAGGCCTACATAGGTATTTGGGTTATGCTGTGACGACAGTGTAACTCGATATCACTGCGATCTACGGCAGACCATAGTGAAAGTCATGTGTGCCGCTAAGAGCCAACAGTCTACGTTTGATTTTATATCGGTAGACTGCGACCTTTGGTAACACAGTGGAAGTCGTGTGTGCTGCTAAGATCCAAAAGCCTGCGTTTGATTTTACATCGGTAGACTGCGACCTATTTGCGAGTGGAGAAGTTTCATTTTTGGCAGCGAAAATCAAGGGCGCTGATGCCTACAGTTACATGAACTTTTGTTGTGATGGCAACGTAACTCTGGAATGTAACTGCGATCTGTTGTGGGTTCCATGGCGTAATCGAGGGGCGCGGAGGCCTACAGTTATCTGTGGATTTTGCCGGGACGGCAACGTAACTATCGGGTTAACTGCGACTGTGGATGGAGGTGATGATTTCCAGAGCATTCTCACCATATATATTCTCGCTATTTTCAAAAAAAAAATGTTTTCTATATTTTCAACAAAATTATTTTCCAAAGTATTTTCACTGGGTGTTGAAAACGGGTTTACCAAGTACTTATAGATTTTCAGTCCTACGTCTGATTAACGTATGACCGAATTTCTGTAAGAACGAGGATGGACTTGTTGAAACATCGAATTATAAAAAGTATTTTTATAAAACTATTTTGGTAATATTATATAAATTTTAAAGAAGAGTTTTAAAAATGATCAAAGAAAATTTATCTGAATTTAAGCATTTTAATAAATTCTGGCTTCGTTCCATTTCGGGGACAAAAAGATTCAAAGGGGAAAGGAATCTGATAGCCCGGATTTTGGAATATCCATTAATTGATAACTAACGGGACTAATTAATTTAATCCCGAAAATTTAGGCAATATTTATTTAATAATTTCCATTAATAATTATTTTAGAATGTGTAATATTGATTTAATAATCTAATTTAACAGGATTTATCTTTAATAATTATTTAATTTGATAAATATTATCTTTTCAAAATTTATTATAATGATAATGATAATTTAATTTGGGTATTTTATTCTTTTCAAAGTTAAAAATATTTAAATGATAAAATTTATCTTTCTAAGCTAATTAAAAAGATATTCTATTTATAATGTATATATATGTATATACATTGTAAATAGGGAGTATGGTCTTAATTTAAATTTAAATTTAATAAGAATGTTTTCAAATTTATAATATATATGTGTGTGTGTGTGTGTGTATGAATATATATTGTGAATTGGAGAATTTGATTGAATTTAATATATAAACTTTTCAATGGCTTAATTAAAAATCTATCTTATATTTTCAAAAGTAATTAAACTAAATATTTTGTTTAAAAATATAATAGCCTTAAATTGTATATTATAATAAAAGTTTATTTTGTTTTCTTTTAAAGATGGGTTTTCGAAATAAATTTTGTTTATATATTTTAGTACAATAATTTAGTTTGAAACTTTAAAATAAGATTTAGTTCAATATCCTTTTCTTTTTAAAAATTTTTCTTTAAAATTTAGCTTCGAAATTATATTTTAAAATATACAAATAAACATTAAAGAATGTAAATTTTAAAGGTAATTTATAT
This sequence comes from Allium cepa, assembly GCA_030765085.1. Classification (NCBI taxonomy): domain Eukaryota; kingdom Viridiplantae; phylum Streptophyta; class Magnoliopsida; order Asparagales; family Amaryllidaceae; genus Allium; species Allium cepa. The sequence continues at coordinate 227,402,898 of CM060932.1, read as the reverse complement.
ATATATATATATATATATATATATAAACATTAAAAGATAAACTAATATAAACATTAAACCATGATAATATAAATAAGAAATAAATTTAAAAACATTTATAAAAATGAGTAATTATTTTAATGTTGAAATGTAACATGTGTAAGGCATTTAACTCTTAAGGAAGACACTTGTAAACCAATATACATCTTAAAGCAACAAGTGTCATTTGTTTTGTTTATTTTTGAAAACATTTATTAAAAATGTATTAAGTAAAAACTTAGCAAAATCATTTTTAGTTCAAACAACATTTTTCTTTCTCAAGAAACTGAAAATCAGATTTTAAGAAAAATGAAGATCAATAATAAATTCAAGCAAAAGACAAATTGAAATTTTACTACAACAATGATCAATTAAAAACTGCAAATCAACAAGTGCAGTTCTCTGGATCAAACAGCAACATTTGTTTTAAGCTTCAGTTCAAATTGGAATCTGTTTTAAGGCATTTCAGTTTCAATTCATCTTAAGGCAGGAAATTGAACTCAAACAACAATAATCAACCGCATGCAAAATTCAAATCAAAATAGCAAAATGCATATCAAAAATGTTCCAGAAAACAAATCCTGTCCTCTGCTCTTCAATCTTGGTAAGTAAACCAAACCTTAATCTATACTAACCTGGATGCATGAAATAAAATCCTTGAAAATCAGAAGTAATAATTATTGCATGATATAAAATGAATGGGTATATTTATATATGAACTGAATAGATAGGCATGTCTATTTACAAGATGATGTTCCGTTCTTGCTATTCGGGTATTAAATCTGATCAAAATCATGTTCTTCCTCTCTAATCTTCCTTAGGACATGTTGTATAAACAAATTTTGCATGTTGTAACGTGATATAAAATTTAAAAATAATTTCAAGATAATCTAAAGCCAGTTTTTAAATGAGAAAGGAAAAAGAACAGTAGAAATTTAATACTCATCAAATCACAACATTTTTTATTTGTTGTTTCAGGGTTATAATCAGATTAGTGATCAAATTTTAGCATTTTTAAAAATAAAATATTGATTTTTAAATTTCGATCTCGAAATTCTAGACAGTTAGGAAAAGAAGAAAGATAAAGAAGAAGAAGAAACAGAAAACCAAATTCAGAATCTCACATTCGCAGCGGATTAAATATAATATCAAATAATAATAGTTATACAAAGAAAAACTATACTTGTCAAATTACATTTTAATACATCAGAGTTACACATTTCACAATCACTGGACAGTTAAAATAATTTGTCCTAGATATACAACAATAACAAAACACAGCGGATACACTCCATACGTTCCTGCCATCCAGCTCGCCTCCTGAGCTCCAGAACGTCCTTACCTGAAAATCTGTAATACTCGGTCTGACCCGAGCATACATCAAAGTAACACCCGGGTCAGGCTGGAAACCAGCATGAGTAAACCCATCTAACAAGAAACACAAAAGCACATAACTTATATCAACCCGGGCAACTTGTATCAATTTACATCTTCACAAGTCGTTATAGACATCATTTAAATCACACATAAATTTATAAGCACCAAAACTTAGATTAAATGGTCCAATTTACATAAATCATTCCATTTCAGCCTATTGATTTCACATGTCAATTTATATAGAATTGAAGTGGTTTCGGGTATTTACTAATACCCGACTCCGGTCTCCTCGAATTCAATACCATCTTATCCCAAATTATTCACGTGAAACACAATTCAAACTTCAAATACAGAGTGTCACCCACATTAATTCATCATCGATAATTAACTAAATTATCTTAGTTTAAACCCAACATATCATATCACATGGCATCCCAAATCACATATCCGAGATATCAATCAATCTAAGGCATGCAGTATTATTCAATCATTCGTAAGCAAGATAAATTAGTCATACCATTCCTAATTAATTTAAACAAATTAAATTAATTACATTAATCACCCTTAATCCTGCTTACTTAACATTGATTAATTACAACAAATTAATTAATCATCCTTTAGTTATCCATATTAATAAATCGTCCTTGATTAATTATCTTCAATTACATAAAGTAATTAACCTTTAGTTAATTACACAAATTAATTATCCTTAACCATTTACAGTAGTTAATCTTTAATTACTTCCATTAATTACATTAATTAACGATCCTTAATTAATTACTTCCATTAATCAGCCTTAATCAATCATAAACAGTAATTAACCATTCTGTAATTACTTACCTTAATTAATTAACTCCTTAATTAATATATAAATCCTTTAATTAATTACACCAAGAAATTAATCCTTAATTACTTCTCCTAAATAATTAACCCTTAATTACATTCCATTAAGTAATTTCCTTATATTAATTACATCCAGTAATTTATCCATCAATTACTTCACTAAGTAATTACACTTATAAATCTCATTAAGTAATTATACTTAATCAATTACCGAGTGACTATCTTTAATTAATTAACAAATTAACTAATCACATTCATTTCGTTAAATACAACTGGATAATTCATCCCTTAATTACCCTATAAACCAATTAATTAATCTTTAATTATAGATTAATTATTCTTTAATTATTAATTAATAAACCTTAATTATCAATTAATCTCCTTCAATGCAAAGTAATCAATCCTTAATTACTTTTAAAATCAATTAATTAACCTTAATTATTAATTAATCACATTAACAAAATAACCAATGATTAATCACATTCATTATTCCTTAAAATACCTATATGAATCAACATTTAATTAAACAAGATAGAATATTTTCCTTAATTGATTATTTAATCATCACCTATATCTTGTTTAAATTAAATGCTGGAAACAAACACTAGAGAACTTTTAATTGATTTAAGATTAAATATGCTGATGTTAACTACTACTTAATCCCATCATAAATTTCTTTTGAAAATACCTAGGGATTTTAAACTTAACTGATTATCCCGATCTAATTAGACAAAACCAAACAATTAACTCAAAACATTTTTATTTTAAATTAAATTAAATGTGGAAACTTTTTTTAAAAAATTTGCTTGAACCTGTTATAGAAATTTTGTTTCCAATCAGGACAACTCAAATTATCTTGTTTCCAAAAACTGATCATCTTTTATTTTTCCTTCAAAACTGATAACATACCAAACCACTCGAATTTACCCAAAGCCACCCTTGCGTTCTCCTCTCATTTTCTCAAGCACGCCGAGTAACTCATCCTCCCATACTTCCCCTCTAACCTTTACCTCCATCTTCTTCTTCCTTTTTAAAACATGCACACTGCCTGAACTTGTGCAAGTGCATAGACCCTCAAATCATCATCCAACGCCACCGTCCTTCTCTGCAAACCACCTAAGCCTTCCTCGTCCCTCATGGCTTCATAAAAGTGCTTGAAAACTAGAGGAACTCAAAATCGACTAATTCACCCACTTATCAGAAAAACAGGCCTACCATACAGCTATCACGCACAGTCACCGATGATCTCAGGAACACTTGCCGCCTCGCCTAGAGCTACCACCCTTCCAAAACTTCCTTTTCCCCAAATCCTTGACCAACTCGATGCTCCCTGGCCATCGCAATAACCGCCTAAACCACCTCGATATATTTAGGTCGAAAACCATAATTATCATCGCATCGACACCAAAGATGATCTAAAAAATAAAACCCTATTTTTCCCATGACCTACATCACACAAACCTCCTTCAGACCAAATTACGATCATCCACATCAACCCGATCATCAGTAATTGCCAAAAATCCAAATTCCGACCAACCCACAACAACTCTCAATATACCAACTTATAAATCAATATTTTAGTTTTAAAAATCCTAAAATTTGATCACTAATCTGATTATAACCCTAAAACAACAAATTAAAAATGTTGAGATTAGATGAGTATTAAATTTCTTCTGTTCTTTTTCCTTTTTCATTTATAAACTGGCTTCAGATTATCTTGAAATTATTTTTAAATTTTATATCACATTACAACATGCAAAATTTGTTTATACAACATGTCCTAAGGAAGATTAGAGAGGAAGAACATGATTTTGATCAGATTTAATACCTGAATAGCAAGAACAGAACATCATCTTGTAAATAGACATGCCTATCTATTCAGTTCAAAAGGTAAATATGTTAAAATAAATTGGATTTAGTAATAATATATATTGATTAATAAAGAGATAGTTTACATATTTATACACTTAAGATATTTATTTTTAACATAAAAATAAATTGAAATGTAATATTAAAATAAGTATATAATAAGAACCTCTTAATAGAAAAAATAACAATAACAATAAATATGCATATAAATTAACAAATGTAAATCATTTAACTTAGGAATTAACAAGTGTAACATTTGTAATGTAAAAATTTAACAAGTGTTAAGTTTTATTCCATTTCTCTTTTATTTTAGAAAGGTGAAAAAAAATTAGATTATATGTATACTCCTTCTTCTCTTTCATTTTCTTTTATCACATATCTTCAAAAACAAAAGTCTACAAAACAAAGAAAGAAAAATATGTAAACCACAAACCTGGAAAAAAAATCATCATCAATCTTTCAAAATAACAAACTATACCTGAAGCCATAAATCAACTCAGATCTAGTACAAATTCCAGTTCAAAAACCTATAAACATTTCAAACCAGAAGTTAAATCAAGCAAATCATTTCAAGCTTCGGATTAGAGGCAGAAGCAACTCAACAAGTTATAGTTCAACATCTTAGATCAGTAGCAAATCAAAGTGCTAGATAAATAAGTTTCAGAGTTCAAGTTTTCAAGGTTTAAACTACTTCAAAACCTACTCTGTTTAAACAAAATATGTAAGTAAATCTACTCTCTTGAAAAACTAAATTCTACTTTATAACTGAATGCATGCAAGATTTGATTATAGAAATGTCTCGATTATTACTTGCATGATTGAATGGATGTGTTGTCTGGGTATATAAGTGATATTTGTGTGAGTAAATAAATTTATATAAAATAAATTTAAAATCTATTTAAATATAGAAGCATGCTGAAATTCCTTAGAATGAAGTATGGTAAGTGTAGCATGTTGTTTAATATGGATTGTTGTATATGTTCATAACTGTATGGATGTTCATACCTTTATACCCAGTAAATACTCTGTTAATATTCCAGATTTCAAAATAAGGCTTTTTTGTTTAACCCACTGTGGGTATACTACACCCTTAAGAACCTTTGATGCATAAATTCTTGTAGTAGTGAGTAATTAAAGGTTTACAAGGATGAATTATCATGGTTGATGTGTATTAAGGTAAAGGAAATCTATGCATGTCTGTTAAATTGTCTCTGTTTAACAAGTTCGAACACATTGAAATCAAATTCCCTTCCTATACTTAAATTTTGGGTTATGATCTTTGAAGATAAAGTTTGCATATGGGTATGAATTCATTTTTAAAAATAATTTCTACTATATATATATATATATATAGCTGATTATTCGAGAAAAAATATAACTGAGAAAATGAATCAAGGGCAAAAATTCCATAGTTAAATCTTCAAACTTTGATTATGAAATCAGATTTGTTATCAAAAATGATGACTTATAGTAATCAAATCATGATTTTTAAACAAGTAAATAATGATAGATAGTATGTTGACGAGAATTTATATTTTGGTCAAATTCCGGTGAAGTAAGCGGCGTTTGGGCTTAGGGTTTGGCCAGGGGATAGTTCGGAGGTCTGGCTACTTGAGAAAAATAGTGGCATGGGTTGCAGTACATCGAGGCGACGGGGCAAAGTCATAATAGAATTTGATGTAGGTACTGGTCGTTGAAGTTCGAATGTCTGGCGTGGCAGCGAGACGGCATCGAGTCAGGCCAAGATGGTAGGAGATGAAATTGTCTGTACGATGAAGGTCTCGGCAAGGCGGCAGGGGTTCTGGTGGACAGAATGTGGTGGTGCGAGGTGATTGATCGACATTGTTGTGTATGATGGTGCTTCAGCGCTTCTATTTCCTTCTGGTGATCGTAGGGGATGCTGGATGGTCGTAATCAGATATGGAAGTCAAAACAGACTTGCTGGCGATGTTGGAGTTCGTCGATGTTGATTTGCCGTCGTGTACACGTGCACGGTGCTCTAGCGTTTCAATGAGTTTTGGTTGATGCTATTGGTCCGAAGAAGTAGTGAAGAAAGGGAAAGAAGGAGAGAGGATCGGGGTTTGCTCAAGTAGTTGCTCGTGTGTTTTTGCTGTTGTACCGGGTTGTGCTCGAGATATTTGGAGAGAGAAGAAGCTCGAGGTTGGGCTTATTGAGATTTGTCTTGGGCCCGAGAATTTAATGTTTAGCCTAGGTAAGACAAGAGTTTTGTCCAGGTTCGTTTAAAAACAAGGGTTTAAACTTTAAAATTTAAAATAAATCAGTTTTAGGGATTTAAATAAATCGAGTTTTAAGACTGTTTTCTTAAACAAATTTTTTTTATGTAATATATATTCTTATATAACATTTGATTTAAGAAGCTATGTGATTTATTTAATTTAAATTTGTGAATTAATTTAAACTTACTTATGGAATGTGACCAAGTGTTAATTAAAGGATAAAATGTTTAAATTTATTTGTAAATGGTAATTAAGAAAATAATAAGATAAATGGATTATTGTTAAGTTGATTAAGGTTTTGATGATTAATGATTGAATTATTAAAGTAATTAAAGATTGATTACTTAATGTAATTAAATAAAGGGGTTTATTAATTAAAGGGAATTAATTACTTAATGGATGATTACGTAATTAAAGTTAATTAATTTTTGTTCAGATTTGATTAATCAAGTGATTTATTAAAGATAATTAATTAATATGGTTAATATAATAAAGAATTTAATTTGAGGATAATTAATTAATTAAAGGTTAATTAATTAATGAAATTGATTAAGGATAATCACTTATTGAATTTAATTAAAGCATTGATTGAATAAGGATTGATAAATTAAGAAAAATTACTTTAAATAAAATAACTAACCAGTAGATAGTTAATGGAAGTAATTAATTAAAGGGTTAATTCATTTAAGTGTAATTAATTAATGTAAGTGATAAACGGGTAGTTAATCACTGGATGTAAATTAATTAATTAAGGTTAATGTGATTAATTAAGAATAATTAATCAAGATAATTGATTTAAGTAATGGTTTAAAATTAACCAAAGTTAGTTAAGTAGGATTGAAGATAATTAATTTAATTCATAATAGATGATTAAATTAAATTAATGTGGAATTGTTTGTTTATTTATCTTGCCTATAGATGATAACTTGAATTGAATACTTTAGTTTGTCTGAATATCTCTGATGTTGAAATTGTGATGTACTGTGATATGGTATGATGGGTTGGACTGTGATATTGTGAGCTATCTATCAATAATTGATTTGTTGTGAGAATTCAAGAACTTGTATTTAAAATTTATTTGCATCCACTTTAATAAACTGGGTTTAAGATGACATTGAATTCGAAGAGACCGGGGTCGGGAATCAGTACATACCCGAAACCACTTTGATTTGTAGGCTTCATGATCTTGATTTTGGAATATAAAGGCTGGAATGAAATAAATGATGTAAGATCATTTAATCTGGATGTCGATGCTTTGATATGTTTTGTGAAGTGTGTAATGAATTATAATAAGTTTAGAACTTATTGTAAGGTACGAGTTACCTGGGTTTTTATAAGTTTTATGCTGTTAGATGGGTTTACTCATGTTGGTTTCTAGCCTGACCCGGGTGTTACTTTGATGTAATGCTCGGGTCAGACAGAGTATTACAGATTTTCAGGTAAGGACGTTCTGGAGCTCAGGAGGTGAACTGGATGGAAGGAACGTATATAGTGTTTCCGCTGTATTATATTGTTGTATATCTGAGACATATTGATTGCATATATCCAGTGTTTGTATATATGTTGTAACTCTGATGTATTAAAGTGAAATTTGACAAGTATAGTTTCCTTTGAATAACTGTTATTATTTGTTATTATATTTTATCCGCTGTGATTGTGAGATGTTGGTGTTTTTATTCTATTTCTTCTTCTATCTCTTTTCTTCTTTTTCCTAACTATCTGGAATTTTCAAGATCGAAATTTCCGGGTCGTTACAGTTGGTATCAGAGCTGAAGGTTAAGCGAGAACCTTGGCTCCAGTGGTGGGTTTACTCATTAAGGATAGGGACAGTGGTACCCTAGAATGAGTTGAGTGTAATATATATGAGAGAGCGTATCTGTTATTTTCTTATATAATGGTTTTAAAAGTAAATGATTTTTATATAAGTTTATATATAAAGCAATGATTCTTCTAACCATTAAGGTAATTGGTTGTTGTATTATTTGAAAATTAAGTGGTAATAGTAATACAACCAAATTTAAATTTGATGAAGATAAGTTTGAAGTAGATCCAAACTGGAACTAAATCCTGAATTTGTAGAAGTAAGAATAAGATAATAATGAATTGGTTTCTAGATATGATAATCTTGGTTATTATCATAAATGGTTGTTGTATTTAATAATAGAATGTGTATTAATGAGTAAGCAAAATAAAATGTTTTAAGGAAGTAAAACATTTGGGCAAGTATGACCTATAAATTAGAATTGAAGATGATCTGGATTGTGAAGTTTTAAATCTAGGTCCCGAATTTGAAAATTGTTTCAAAGTGACAAAAAAATAATAAAGAATGTTATTTAATATATTTGAATAAAGGATCCTATTTCAAACAAGATTTGTTTGAAAATTTAAAGAAATTTGTTTTGAATTAAAAAAAACAAAGGGTGGTTTAAAATTTAAAGGTAACCTGGTGTGTAAAGGAAATAAATATGAAATAAACTCTAAGGTTGAGTTTTGAATTTTCATTGGAATTTGATGTGAAACCCAAAGTGAAGTAAGTTTTAAACTTAAGTGGGAAGGTTATTAATCTGAGGTTTAAAATTTGAATGGGAATTCAAATTGTGTAAATTTGACTGGATTAAGTAAATTGAATTTAACTTGAAGAAGTTAAATAAGTTGGAATGATCAACCTGATTTGGAAATTTCAAGATGAAATTAAGATTTAACTTGGGAAGTTAAATGGTTGATTTGAATTGGGAGTTTGAGTGATCTCAAAATGGGTTTGAGATTCGAAAATTGGAAATGGATGGATGTTTTAAAAATTGGATAATATTACCCTATTGTTATTAATAATCTTTAAACTGTGAATTGGATTTGTTTAAAGAAATGGGGTGTGGTAATATATCCATTATTAAGATAAAATGGAATTTGGATTCAGAATTAAATGGTTTAAAGATATAAGTTAATTTGATTTAAAGGATTAAATCAACATTTAAAAATATAACTCGAATTTATATAATTCAGGATGGTTCAAATTTGGAATTTGAATTGAATTAGTTCAAATTGAATTTGATTTGAATTAATTGGAATTGTGATTGAAGATGGATAAGTTTAAAAATTCAAACGGAAAATTTGAATTGGATTAATTGAAATGAAATTGAAGTTGAATAACTTCAAATTCAAATGGAATTGGGATTAATTCAAACCGTAATTGATATGATTTGAAATTGAAGTGGATTCAATTTGAAATTAGTCCAAATTGATTTGAATAATTTGGAACTGTAATTAAATTTGAATAGGTTTAAAATAAAATGGAATTTGATTTGAATTTGGAACGAAATTGAGATTAATTCAACTTGAATTGGGGATAAATCAAGTTCAAGGGAAATTGAAGTTATTTAAATTGGAATTGAGTCAATTAAAATGGAAGTGGAAATTTAAATTGAATTGATTGAAATGGAGGTTGAGAATCGAACAGTTTTGACTCTGGACTATTTTCAAAATCAATTGTTTTAATATAAATCTTTTTTTCCACGCTACTTACTATACAATCATTGTTTTTAAAGCCAAACAATATTATACTTACTATATAATTATTTTTGGAACTATTTAACAATTTTTCAACTGTTTTATAAACTAATTACTGTTTTTAACTACTTTATAACTAATTACTATTTTACAACTATTTTGCAATTATTTAAAATTTCTAAAACTATTTGACTATTTTCCAACTATTTTACAATTACTTAACTATTTTACAGATTTTTACATCCATTTGAGATAAGAATTGGGATGATAATGAGATGACCCACTTTCTTTCCTAAATTTTTTTTCCTTCAGTGGTCACCTGGTCAAGAGAATCTCATTCATACACTTCTCTTCTAATCAGGATCTTTAAACCAATATAAAAATATTGTTAAGCTCAATTTATCTTAAACTTACATATAAGAAAGTATGTGTGTACCATCTGTTTTTTTTTCTGTCAGAGTAATGAAGATTTGGAAGCAGGAAATTCTATTTAAAGAAATTATTATATGATTTTCACATAGCAAAGCCATTTTCAATTCAAGCTTCCCAGTTGTACTTATTTCTTTGCATAACTGTTGATAGCATTACTTCCACGCCTATCATTTACCTGTATACATTTTGTTTTATTTTACTCCATCCCTGTATTTACTGTGTTCTTAACTGTGCATGTGTGTGAGTGTGTGTATGTAGGAAGTACTGAGTTTCCTTGACAATGGAAGCATTCAGCCCTTATGTAAATTAAGTGTCAAAGTATTGAAAGGTGGTTGAACCCAGGCTTAGTGGAAATGGTCGAGTTAGCCTTGTTTCCTTTTACCACCATTCTCAAGCTAAACACCTGTAATTCTGGGTTCCTTTAAGTGCCTCAAAGCTATTGTTTGCCATGCTTTTATATCATTTTTTTCAAACATAAGCTTTTCATAACAGTTACCAGATCATTCTTTTAATTTGAACTTACTTATAATTTCAGATCTTCTAGTACTACATATTTTTGTTAAGTATTCTGGAAGTTAATAGAAGAAACAACATCACACAGTCAAAACATTTTCAAAAGCAACTCATAAGTTTTAACTGAATTACAACTTTTGGGTTCAATACTTATCCAACAGGAAATAACACTACAATGGTTTCTTTTCAAACAACATAACTAACATATCTTAACATAAATTTAACTTAAACTTCTATTTTAATATCAGTGAATCTGTAACTATTGTATCCAATTCCTTAGCAGCTAACTAATCCAAATCTTGATCAAAGAGATTCCTATTTACCTGCACAATCACCATGAGCTGCCTCATACAAATATGAGACACCCAATGGTGCACAAACACACAAGGGTCAGACTAATTGTCTAGTATGAGTAATCTTCCTGAAAACATGATTTCATATAACTTCATTGATATGCAAATACTTTGGATACCTTAAAACTATATATTACCTCTGTGCATGGTTTTGTAAGGCATGTGCATTTATATCAAAGCAAACAACTTATTCATAAACCATGTAGTACCGTTCATAGAAGCAATCTTAAAAATTCTCCAAACAAGCATCATAAACCAACCAATGCAATCATCAATTTAATCATTAAACCCCTTTTACAATTTTACTGGCCATCAGGGATTCCACCCAAGCCTCTACTGAACCTATTTCTAGAGTTCTCTGCCAATTATAATATGGTCTTTGGCTACTTTCTTTTCCTTTAAACACACACTGCCTGGGACTATCTCTGTTAACCCAGCACACTCAGGCCCCTGGGTATAAAAATACCATGTGTGAGCTTGCAATGTTCACCTTGCCAAGCTATACTTTGTAGCCCTAAGATCCAAATCCTTAGTTAAATTATTAAGTGTTAATCCCCCCCCCCTTTTTTCAATTTTGCTAATCCCTTTTTGCATCTCACATTTTAATCAGAGAAAATGAATAATTCAACCATCATGCAATTATTCAAGGATTAATAGATCATGTTCTCATAGATTTACTCATACAAGCAAATATAAGTTCTCAGTATACATGTTATTTAGATCATGAGTTTTCAATGGATCATGTTATGAATATATGGTCATAAATAAATTCCCTGTTGCATCTTTTTACCTCTGGTTTAATCAGATACTTACTAATTCATAAGATCTGGCTAAACCATAAGTTTTTTTTCTCTCTGATATGGATTTATTTGTAAACATAGAAGCTCAGCACATGTGTAACCTTGCACTTCTATATTTCCATTTATTCAATTAATTATGAGACATAAGCAACAACAACTCTATGCTGCAGTCCCATCGTTTTCTTTTCATCTTTTTTTTAGACCATAGATTTACAACATTCATCCTTGGGATTTTTTTTCTTTTAATGAATAATTATATGCATAAAACACATAAAAGAAAACATCTCATCTCAAGGTTAAATCATAACACAAATGATCATTTTTAAACAGGAAATCCATAAACCATATTTTCTGGGTATATCAACATGAAGGGTTGAACACTTAAACAGATCATTAACACACCAAAATAAACACAGGTTAAATAAATGAAATATAAAACTATTTAGGCTGCCTCAATATTCAGGACTTAATGCTAGGTTTTCAGTGAGATCACTCACTCTAATTCTTCTCTTTCTTTCCTAAGCCTCCTTCTTTCTTTTTGATATCCTGTCTTCTACTAACTCTAATGGCCGGTGCTTATTATTTTTCTCTAGGTTAATGAAGAGCAAAATGTATATGATCTCACCACACTAAGCCTTCTTATAAACTCTGGCTGCCACTAGGGTTTTAGAAATTACCCAATGTCAATTTTACCCCATAACTAATCATGCCTTAGTCTTAGCTCAGATGAAAGAAAAAGGGTATGTGGCCCTTATAATCTTTTCAGAAAATAAAACTTATTCTTTTCAATCCTACCCCGGGTCATGTTATATGTATGTCTTGATTTATTTGTTAAGCAAAAGAATTACTGAAAATGGTAAAAGTGTTTTATCAAGGATTCAAACCATTTCCATGCAAGCCTTGTCTTTTACCAGCAGCACTTGCCTATGTACATGCATATCATATGTAAGCTTATTTTTATTTTATTTTTTTATGCAGAGAACATGTGTACATGTGTGCACTATATTGTGTACACATACATATTTAAACCATACACTTACAAACAGTTTATTATTATTATTATTGTTTTTTTTTAAACAAATGTGAACTAATTTAAATTATAAAACTTGTTCATAAAATCAGGGTTATCACATATACCCCTCCTTTTTAGGAATTGTGTCCCACAATTCTTTCGTGCTTAGCTCAAGTGTTTTCAATCCAGAGAATCAATCTTTCTCAAATTACTTTTTTTTTAGTTAAACTCTATGTATATTTAAAACAAAAATTCACACTGCATATTTAATCAAAGCATTTATCAATCTATATAAGTTATACCTTTCATTCAATTAAACAGTTTTGGATAATCATTTCTGATTTTATCTTCCACTTCCCATGTGCAATGATTTGGGTCAAAGCTCCATTGCACTTTCACCAATTTAATTTCTTTATTCCTCAATTTTTTAATTTCTCTTGCAACAATACCTACTGGCTCTTTTTCATAAATCATTCTGGGATCAATCTGCACATCCCTAGTGGATTCCAAGATTGTCTCTACATCATGAATCCATCTCCTTAACTGAGACACATGAAAAACATTATGCATTGCTCTCATCTCCTCTGGCAATTCTAACTTATAGGCTACATTTCCAATTCTTTCTAAAATTTTATATGGTCCTATATATCTGGGAATTAACTTTCCTTGTTTCCCAAACCTTAGAACCTTCTTCATAGGTGATATTTTAATAAATACATAGTCTCCAACATCATATTGCACTGCTTTTCTACTCTGATCAGCATATTTCTTTTGCCTGTCTTGGGTAGAGGCAATTCTCCTCCTAATCAAAGTTATCTTTTCAGAAATCTCTTTTACATTTTCTGGTCCTAAGACCACCTTCTCCCCTGATTCAATCCAACTTGAAGGTGATAAACATGGTCTACCATAGAGTGCTTCAAAGGGTGCCATGCCTATGCTGCTGTGATAGCTATTGTTGAATGAAAATTCTGCTAAAAATATGTGATCTTCCCAGCTTCCTCCCCAATCCAATACACATGCCCTCAACATGTCTTTAAGAAATTTATTCACAATTTTTTTTGACCATCAGATTGAGGGTGATATGCTGTACTCAAGCATAAATCAGTCCCCATTGCTTTGTGAAAACTTTGCCAAAATTTTGAAGTGAAGATGGTATTTCTATCACTTACTATAGTTTTTGGTATTCCATGCAATCTAACTACTTCTTTAATAAATAATTGAGCTAACGTGCATGCATTCCTTTCTGATTTTACAGGTATGAAATGAGCTGATTTGGTTAGCCTATCAACTACAACCCAGATACTATCATTTCCCTTCCTAGTTTTAGGCAAACCATCAATGAAATCCATTGATATATCTTCCCATTTCCACTGTGGTATTTGTAAAGGTTGAAGCATTCCCGAGGGTCTTTGATATTCAGCCTTTACCTGTTGACAAATCATGCACTTAGACACATAAGTTGCCACTGCACTTTTCATACCTTTCCACCAATAATCTCTTCTGAGGTTATGATACATTCTTGTGCTTCCTGGATGTATGGTATATTTACTTTTGTGATAAGCATCCAATATTTCCTGCCTCAACTCATTAATTTCTGGGACACATATTCTTCTTCCTTTCTTCAAGTGGCCTTGATCATCCAACAGAAAACCTTCTACTGCCTCACCATTTAATATTTGAGTTTTCTTCTCAAGTAAAAATGAATCTTGGTCTTGTAGCTTTTCAACTTTTGTTTTTAATTCTGACCCCAGAGTAATAAAACTTATCTTTCCTATCTCTACATTCTTACTGCATATGCTCTTGTTTTCTACACTTTCACTTTCTATTTCTGAGTCAATCAATAGTGACAAAGTGTTAAATTCTTCTATCATTAACCTAGCTACATTAGCATGCTGTCTACTTAAAGCATCTGCTACTTTATTAGCTTTGCCAGGTATGTATAATATTTCAAAATCATATGAGGCTAATAGTTCAATCCACCTTTGCTGCCTCATGTTTAATTCTTTTGTGAAAACAAATATTTAAGTGACTTATGGTCTGTGTACACTTCAAATTTTGCCCCTAACAAATAGTGTCTCCATAATTTAAGAGCATACACTATAGCAGCCAATTCAAGGTCATGTGTTGCATACCTTACCTCACTGGGTTTTAACTGTCTAGAGGCATAAGCTATTACTTGGTATTGTTGCATCAATACTGCCCCAAGTTCTTGTCCACTTGCATCAGTATATATCACTAAATTTTCATTCCCCTTAGGTACTTTTAGTATTGGGGCTTGTATTAATGCTTCCTTTAACCTCCCAAAAGCTTTCTCACACTCCTCAGTCCAAGAAAATACCTGATTCTTCCTAGTCAATCTAGTTAATGGGATTGAAATTTTTGCAAAATCTTTTATAAACCTTCTATAATAACCAGCCATTCCCATAAATGATCTGACCTCTGTGACACTAGTAGGCCTTTTCCATGCTTGAACTGCAATTACCTTATTTGGATCTACAGATATACCTTCTTCTGATATTACATGTCCCAGAAAATTTATTTCATTTTGCCAAAAAGTACACTTTGAAAATTTTGCCTTCAAATTTTCTTGCCTCAATCTATGAAGTACAATATGTAAATGATTCTCATGCTCCTCAACTGACTTAGAATAAATTAATATATCATCAATGAATATCAATACAAATTTATCTAAGTATTCTCTAAAAATTCTATTCATCAAATCAACAAAGTAAGAGGGAGCATTTGTCAACCCAAATGGCATTACTAAATATTCATAAAGTCCATATCTAGTATTGAAAGCTGTGTATTTTATGCTTTCCTCTTCTACTTTCATTTGATGAAATCCTGAAGCTAAATCAAGTCTGGAGAATATTTTTGCACCACTTAATTGATCAGAAAGATCATCAATTCTTGGTAAGGGGTATTTGTTTTTAACTGTGATTTTGTTTAATTCCCTATAATCAATACATAATCTAAGAGATCCATCCTGTTTCTTAACAAAAACCACTGGTGCTCCCCATGATGAGCTACTGGGTCTGATGAAGCCTTTTTCTTCTAGTTCAACTAGTTGCTTTTTCAGTTCTATCAATTCTTTAGGCCCCATCCTAGTCGGCCTCTTAACCACTGGGTTAGCTCCTGGAATTAGTTTAATTGAGAACTCTACTGGCCTATGATTTGGAACTCCCTTAACCTCACCAAACACATCAGTATATTGATTTACTATAGGGATTTCTTCTAATACAGGTAGGTGCTTCTCACTAGACAAAGTAACAAGGGTGGCTATATTTCTGTTCTTATTTGCTTCACAAAGAACAACTACCCTTTTTCCATCATAAGTTCTCAATGATATGGTGGAGGTCTCCATATTTATAACAGCCTTATATTTTCTTAACCAGTCAACTCCTAAAATATCTCCTATGCCTGAGTATTGCAACACATATAGGTCTGCACTAAACACATATCCCCCTATATTTAATCCCAGTTGCATGCACATCATACCCAAAACACAGGAACTACCTAAAGGACTTTTAATAAGCAATGGCCTACCAACAATCATACAATTCAATTTTAATTGTTGTGCAATATCATGGGAAATCAATGAGTGTGTAGCCCCAGTATCATACACTTCTGCAAAAGGTATTGAGTGAATAAGCAAAGTACCTTCAACTTGGCCATGATTCCCAACATTTGGTTCTTCAATTGCTTTGCCTTCCTATGATATCCCAGAAATTTGGCAATATAAATTTAATAATCTATGTAGAAATTAATTTGATTTGATAATTTTTGATAATAAAATTTCGAATTGATTTAACAATCTTCTTAAATAAATATTTAAATTGGAAGATTTTATTTTTTAAAAGCTAATAAATTGTTTCTGTTTATAATATATATATAATTGTATATATTGTAAATAGATAAACTTTGATTTGGAACTCAATAAATGAATCGATTTTTAATTCTAATTTATTCTGGTAAATTTGAAATTTGATTTAAATTTAACATTTAACTTTTCAACACAATTTAATAAACAATTATATGGTTTGTAAATATTAAAGGTAAATCTGATCTGTTTAAATTATATTTAATTAACTTAAATATGAATTTAAATTAGGATTAACATAAAAGCTTAGTTGTATTTTCTTTTTAAAATATTACTTGAAATTTTAAGAATTTAAATTACAATTTCACATGATCTTAATTTATTAAGCAGTAAAAGTAATTTATAATCTCTTTTATAAATTATTTAATTTGTTTAATTTGTTATTTTAAAATAATAATGATAATACTTAGTTCTTATGAACATAAATAAATTTTATAAGAGATAGAATTTGTTACTTTTAAAATTTAAAGGTAGACATATATATAACTTGATTTTTAAATTGGAGTTTATAATTTAATTTAAACTGGAATTCAATGTTTTGAAAATTTAAAAGAATAAATACTTAAAAATATATGAATAAGCTTATATTTACAATTTGATTGTTTTCATTTCTTTTTAATTTGAAAAGAGGTAAATTCATTTATATATACATAAGAATGATAAATTAAGATTTAAAAAGCTTTAGTAAACTATTTAAATTAAAATAAAGACACTTAAAATTACACGTGTTAATCTTTTAACATCTTAAAAGACATGTGTTAGTCATATAATAAACTAAAGTGACAAATGTTATACTTAAACCAAGTGTCTTATTTTTCTTTTTCTTGTATTTTTAATAAAATCAAGATATACTTACACAAATACATTTCCTCTAAAATCATTCTTCCTTTCTATTCTTCTTTTTCAAAACTTAAAATCTTCAGCCATGACGAATCTGCAATCTCATCTTCATTCAAAACAGAAACTTCATTTTGTTTATTTCTTAAATCTGAAAATCAGTCTTGTTCAAAACAAATCTATTTTCCCCTAAAATAAATCTGAAACAATATTCCCCTCATAAACCAATGTTTTCTCTAAACCAAAACCTGAAATGAAATCACCCTCAAACTTGTAACCCTATTAAAAAGTAACCAGAAAATCAATTCTGCAAATTCCCAAACCTGCATGCATCTGGAAATCACTACATTTCTGTTTTGAACTTCATCAAATTTGCATTCAAACCACAAAGCTAAATCCAAGCCTGCATTTTTCACCTGGAAATAAGCATGCATATAGATCAGGGAGTATTAAAGCTAAAAACAGGATTTTTAAAGTTTACAAAATTCAAAGGAACAAACTTGAAGTTTTGGATCAAAGCACCATTCCAGTTTCAAGCTTTTCTATAACAGGGCTCTGCTCATAATTTTTTTTTCCAGGTGAGTAACATTTTAACTAAAATAATTTAAGTAATTTTAGTAGCTTGATTTATTTTTGTGATAATCATGTTTGAAGTGGTTGAATGTGTTGTAATTTCCTGTAATAAGTTTGTTTTTCTGAATGCATGATTATATTGTGATATGTTTTGCCTGTTCTAGAATTATAGGATCAATCTCTGATCATAATCATGATCTTATGATTGTTAAGGTTAAGATTCTAGCAAAGTATGGTATGTAACATGGGTTACAGTTTTAATTTTTATTCAATATGAGGAAGAAAAAAATAAATAAATAAAGTGAAAAACTGTGAGGTCTCTGGAAACTTAATTATAACAGAGCAACTGTATGTAAAAAGGAAAAAAAACTAGATCATACAGTTTCATTAGTTCAAGAGTATAAATCGATTTCTCAAACCCATACTTGAATTTTAAAATTAAAATCAGGAATTTTAGTTCAAAAATGATAGAGCATTTCTGGTTTATTCCAAAATGGGGTTTTGGGTTGGAGCGGTCATCATAGGAGGTCGGGGTGGCCGGCGATGTTTCTAGAGGTGGAATAGTGGTGGTTGATTCATGGAAAAATACGGGTTGGTGGATTAACGCATTTAGGTGATGGGGATGTTGAATCAAAGATTTTAACCCTAGTTATGTTCATCTGGAAAGAAATAATCACCGCAAACCCCTATAGGTAATCGAGTGTATCCAGATTTGTGTGAGGGATTGATGATGTGGGGAAGAAGTCATGGCCGGAGGTGGAACTTTTCTGGTGATCGGATTTTGGAGTTGGAAGCAATTTGAGGATCGACATTTCTTCCTGAGTTCGAACTCGAAGCTCGTTTTTGATTTTTGGTTTCTGCGTGTCGTTTGATAATCGGAATTAGGCTAAGGGGTGATTGTCGACTTGTGTATGTGGTCGCGAGAGGTTGACGTTGACGGCAACGGTGGTGCAGGTGCACAGAAATCATGGCGTATCAATTGATTGTTTTTGGGGAAGAAGGTTTTTTTTGAGATTTTGTTTGGGTTGATGTGGGTTTATGCTCGAAGCATGTGGGTAGCGAACTCGAAGTATACTGATTATGGGCTCGGGTGGGTTAATTTGTTACAGGTTTGTGAATAGAACCTGATTGTATTTGAATTTGAATAAATTGCTAGATGACAAATGATTCTCGAGTTACTCGAGTGGTTTCAAGTTTTGTTCAAGATAATTTGTTGCAGTATAGAATTTGTCATGTTTCAAATCTTAAAACTAAATTTCAAATATACTAAGCAATGACTTAAATTAAGTTTTAAATCTAAATTTTAATTATGGATTAACCTGAATTTGAATCTTAAGCTGGAAATGAATGAAGTTTTAAATTCAAATTTGTTTAAAATACGTTTAAGGGTTATTGTTTAAAAATGTTTTAAAGAAATTTGAATTTAAATTAGAAATTGATATATAAGAAATGTTTTAAAACAAAGTTTAAATTTGATTCAAATCTAGTTTTGAATCTCTGGTTTAAAATAAATTTAAGTTTTATAAATTTAAGTGTTTAAAACAAATTTGAATGATGATGTAAAATTTAAATATTTTGAATTTAAAAAGAAATTTGTTTAACTCTTGTAAAATTTCTTTTATAAGAAAAGTTTTAAATTGATTTTAAAACTAGGTGATGTTAAATTATATGATTTGAGTTTCATTTAATAAATAAGATAATTAAATGAATAGTTAATTTATTTTATAAACTAATGAAATAAATAATTACTTAAAGTAATTAAGGGTTTAATCTTAAAGGTTTAAGATTTATTATTCTTAGAATAATTAACTTGTAATTAAGAATGATTAATTAAACAAGATTTAATTTTAATTAATGATTGAAATTGATTAATCAAGTAATGATGGATTAATTAATTTTTAATTAACACTTAATAATTTAATTAATTGGGGATTAATTAATGGGTTAATTAATGATTAATTAATCTGTAATTAATAATGATTAAAATAAGATAATTATTTTAGAAGAATAATTAATAAATTGTTAATAGTTAATGAAGGTCATTAACTAAGGATTATTTAATAATTAATTAAATGTGATTAATTTTAATAATTAATTAGATTAATTAATTTAAAAATAATCATTTGTGTAAGTTATTAAGTATAAATACTTATGGAGGAAATTAAGGAATTAATTACTTATAGTAATTAATTGAGTTTAATTTGATTAGATTAAGTTAATTAATTCAGTTTAATTAATTTAAATTAATCATTTGATGATTTGTGAAGTATAATTACTTAATGCAGTTAAATAAAAATGAAATTACTTAGAGAAGTAATTAATGGGAAATTACTGTATGTAATTAATTTGAAGGTGATTTGATAACTGAATTAATTTAAGTATAATTACTTTGTGAATTAATCAAGGAATTAATTTGAGATCATTAATTATGGAGTAGTTAATTTGTTTGGTAAAGTAATTAAGGGTAGATAATTACTAAATGAGGTTAATCAAGAGTGATTAACAATTATGGTTTAAATTAAGATTAATTGCTTAATGTAATTAATTTAAATAGGGTAACTAGTTAAAATATAATTAGAGATGATTAATTAATATAATTAATGATGTAATAAAGATTGATTAATTAATATTAATTAATTAATAATAAGTAATTGAGGATAATTAATTAATTGTAATTAATTAAGGTTAAATGTAATTAATTACAGTTAATTAATAAATGAAGTAATTAAAGGTTAATTACTGATTTTAGTTAAGAATAATTAATTTGTGTAATTAATTAAAGTATAATTAATCAGGATTGATTAATTAAGATGATAAATCAGAGGTTAATTAATTAATTAATTTGTAATTAATTAATGATGATATAAGCAAGATTTATATTGAGTAAGTGATTAATTTAATTCATTTTAAATTAATTAAAGATGATGTAATTAATTTAATTCATTTTAAATTAATTATAGATAGTATGATTATAGATCATTGCTTATGAATGGTTGTTATTTGTTTCTTTGAATAGTTTGAATCTCAGAAATGAGATTAGTAATGTTGATTGATTTGGATGCATTGGTAGCTTTGTGATATTGATATGGATTATCTTTTAATAGTGATAATGTGGATTATCTATGGTTATGATAATGATATTATCTGTTGTGAATCTTTGAATATCTATCTGTGTGTATATAGATAATGTTATTAAATTGTTTTAACTCTAAAACAACTTGGACCTAAAAGACACGCTTTGGATTTCGGTGAGACCGGGATCGGGTTTCCATATTTGGATATCCGAAAACCACATCGATCCAAATTAACGATAGGTCGTGAATCTTTTGTGAAGAGTGAAGACTCGAGGTGTAAGAGCTATACGTCAGTATAACTCTGTGGGTGATTCCGTAATGAGTTTGACGGAATAGTACTTATAGATTCGAGATAGAGATTTAGAGTGCAAGGGTTATCGTTGTTAACTCTGAGGGTGATTCCAAAGCGAGTGTAACGAGATAATGCCTTCGGTTTCGTTCGAATCCGAAACGAACTTGTATGGATTGAATGCTTTCAGAACATCGTCAGGTGGACGATGAGCATTCTAAGTAATGTGTCCTATAGAGGTAATCGTAGCCTCAATCCTCATTAACCGGGAATGGCTAAAACAGGGGAGGTGCAGCAAGGCTTCGTGGGTAGCACCCACTGGAGAGCAAGATTGATCCCTGTCTAGAGGTCCCTTTTTATTCGGCTTAGTGGGCAGTTGGAATCGCGCGCCAACTGCGGGGTTGTCTTGTTCGGAACTGTTCAGTAGGGAATGGGTCCGGCCTTGTGTTGCAGAGGAGTGGGAGTACTCCTCGGTATGTTGATCTAGGCCACGTACTGTGACGGGCGGTACCCCAGTAGCCCTGCCATTGTATGGAATCCAAAATCCAATAAGTGCTAACGGTTTTGATTGTATTACCCACTTTTGTGGCTAGTAGCTGGAATTTAATAGATGTAATAATTTCGGCTATTTCATATTTACTTGAAAACCCTAGACCTATTATAATATCACCGGATTTCCTATCAAATGTTTTGGTTAGCGTAAGGTAAAAACTTTTCCATGTTTATGTGTGGGAAGTCTTACGTGATACCTTTCTTTTCAAAAGGTTTTTTGAAGTTAAGCAACTTTAACCTGTTACTCACACCAGACCCATGTCTGACCCGGAGTTTATTTTTGTTTTCCATAAACTCTTAGGTACTCAAATTTTTATGAGTAGCCAAGGGAATCAGGTTAGCTTTGACGAATATTGAAGGAGCAATGGAGCAGGAGGCTTCTGCGTTAGATATTAGTATTCCGTTGTATGTTCTGCGATTTTCTCTGAGGTGGTATTATGTTGTAAATACTAGGCAGGTGCTATAACTGTCTAGTATGTATTGTATTATCTGTGTACTCTGATAGTGATTGTAAACTATGTAATATTTTATGTTATTAATATAATTTATTCGTTCCGCTGTTTAGATTCTGATGTGTTGTTTCTTCTTCTTCTCTTTCTTTTTCTTTTCTATCCCTTTCTTTCTTATTAGCGATACGACTTCTTGAAGATATGGAAGTTGGGTCGCTATAGGTGGTATCAGAGCGTTAGGTTGAGTGAATACCTAGGCTCTGGAGTGGTGTCTTTCTTGAGAGAGCGTATTTGTAATTTTATATATATTTATATATATTTATCTCTTTCTACCTATCTGTTGGGTTACCTGTGCAGGTTTTCCAATATAGGTTATAAAGGTAGATAAGGTAGTAGTGTTTGTAACACGATTACTACCATTGATTGGAGTCTGATGTTTGAGGTTGGTAGTGTATGTGTCGAGACTGTAGACCTAATACCGTCTCGAGTAAGCTTTGTTGTGTTGAAGTATTTCATCGATCTTTGAAGGGAACCTGTTAAGGTTCGGAGACATCTTTGAAATACAGAGTTGGTGAGTAGAGTTTGATCTGTTCGATTGGGTTAGAGCAAGTGATGGTATTTTGATACCTCAGGAAGTTGTAGCTGCGTAATGAGATGCAGTGATATAGATATGTCCGAAGATATTTCTTTGGAACAAGTTTTAGGAGGTGTGTCTGCTTCGATGTTGTGGCTGAAGTCAGCAGGATGTTGTAGTGTTTCTGTTTGCTTTGAAGTCCGAATTTCTTGAAGAACTTTGGATTAAGAAGTTTGGCATTGGCGACAGCAGTGCAGCTCAGAGTGTTCTGTGTGCCGACAGAGAGGTCATAGCGGCGTAGTTTTTCTGAAGATGGAGTTCAGAAGCTGCTAAGTGAATTCGTTTCTTCAATGGATTGTCTAGACCAGAGTATGCTGTTCTGTTTGGTAAAGAGAGAACAGTTTTCTTTGGAAATTTATCTGGGATGATCGCAAAAGTGACTTGCGATTGTTTGAGTGTTCTCTTGGATTATTGGAGATTTTATGGATGTCTTCTGGGAAGACAGGGGTTTGTCCATATCTGGATAATAAGTTTTCTTATCGACTAGGATTTCAGGAGTGGAACCGTAGTTCGGTTTAGTTGAAGAATGATTCCTAGAGATTGAGTTTAATGAAGCAACTCACTTTTGATGGAATTTTTGAGTTTTTCTTTATGGATCTGTAGAACCATATTTTTGGGAAGTGATGTCCAGTTTGTGTTCTTCATCAGCATTTTCTTATCTACTTCGGATCAGAGTTGTGCAGCGGAAGCGGTTTGGAAGTATTTTGATTGTCTTTTTTTACGGATTAGGAGAAGTCTGTTGTCTTCTGCTGGTTAAGGAGTAGGATTGTGTTTTGGTTTTGGATTGATCTTGAGGTGATCATTGTGTTGGGTTGTTTTTGGTTCTGACTGTACTAGAGGAATCAGCAAGGGTTAAACCGATCAGTTTGGATGTTGGCTGCCTAGGATTTGTCTGAAACTTTTGTGGATAAGGGACGGAGAAATTTGGAATTCAAAGTCGGAGACTTCGTTATTGTTGGGTTTTCTCTGATTAAGGAGCTATAAGTTTTGAGTAAATCTGGAAAGCTAGCTCAGTGATGTTTGGATCAGTGATTGGTTTTCAGAATTGAATTGTCAGTTTGGATAACTGGAATTCGATGAGTTTCACGTATCTCTGAGGGAGTACGTGTATGGTTTATCTCTGGTTTTTGAACCAGTAATTATAAAGGTTGGTTGTTGAGTCAGACTCGTCTGTAGTCTGATATGCTGTCTAGTTCTGTAGATCTAGATGAATAGGAGCTCTGTAGTTTAATAGTATTGATTGTTTGGAATCTATAGAACGAGTATCTCAATATTTTTACCGGGGAAACCTGCAGCAGTTCTATCCAGAATTTTTCTGGATTTGATTAATTAGATTTGTTGTGATTATATTAATTGGTTGCTATGATTGTTAGCATATGTTTGATATATGCTTGTGTTTTTAAATAAAAACTTAAGATAGATTATTAAATTGTCTTTGCTTTTAAATTTCGGAGACGAAATTCTTTTAAGGGGGGAGGAATGTGATATCCCGGAAATTTGGCAATATAAATTTAATAACCTGTGTAGAAATTAATTTGATTTGATAATTTTTGATAATAAAATTTTGAATTGATTTAACAATCTTCTTAAATAAATATTTAAATTGGAAGATTTTATTTTTTTAAAGCTAATAAATTGTTTCTGTTTATAATATATATATATATATATATATATATATAATTGTATATAAAGTAAATAGATAATAAACTTTGATTTGGAACACAATAAATGAATCGAATTTTAATTCTAATTTATTCTGGTAAATTTGAAATTTGATTTAAATTTAACATTTAACTTTTCAACACAATTTAATAAACAATTATATGGTTTGTAAATATTAAAGGTAAATCTGATTTGTTTAAATTATATTTAATTAACTTAAATATGAATTTAAATCAGGATTAACATAAAAGCTTAGTTGTAATTCCTTTTTAAAATATTACTTGAAATTTTAAGAATTTAAATTACAATTTCTAATGATCTTAATTTATTAAGTAGTAAAAGTAATTTATAATCTCTTTTATAAATTATTTAATTTGTTTAATTTGTTATTTTCAAATAATAATGATAATACTTAGTTCTTATGAACCTAAATAAATTTTGTAAGAGATAGAATTTGTTACTTTTAAAATTTAAAGGTAGATATATATATAACTTGATTTTTAAATTGGAGTTTATAATTTAATTTAAACTGGAATTCAATGTTTTGAAAATTTAAAAGAATAAATACATAAAAATATATGAATAAGCTTATATTTACAATTTGATTGTTTTCATTTCTTTTTAATTTGAAAAGAGGTAAATTCATTTATATATACATAAGAATGATAAATTAAGATTTAAAAAGCTTTAGTAAACTATTTAAATTAAAATAAAGACACTTAAAATTACATGTGTTAATCTTTTAACATCTTAAAAGACATGTGTTAGTCATATAATAAACTAAAGTGACAAATGTTATACTTAAACCAAGTGTCTTATTTTTCTTTTTCTTGTATTTTTAATAAAATCAAGATATACTTACACAAATACATTTCCTCTAAAATGATTCTTCCTTTCTATTCTTCTTTTTCAAAACTTAAAATCTTCAGCCATGACAAATCTACAATCTCATCTTCATTCAAAAAAGAAACTTCATTTTGTTTATTTCTTAAATCTGAAAATCAGTCCTGTTCAAAACAAATCTATTTTCCCCTAAAATAAATCTGAAACAATATTCCCCTCATAAACCAATGTTTTCTCTAAACCAAAACCTGAAATGAAATCATCCTCAAACTTGTAACCCTCTTAAAAAGTAACCAGAAAATCAATTCTGCAAATTCCCAAACCTGCATGCATCTGGAAATCACTGCATTTCTGTTTTGAACTTCATCAAATTTGCATGCAAACCACAAAGCTAAATCCAAGCCCGCATTTTTCACCTGGAAATAAGCATGCATATAGATCAGGGAGTATTAAAGCTAAAAACAGGATTTTTAAAGTTTACAAAATTCAAAGGAACAAACTTGAAGTTTTGGATCAAAGCACCATTCCAGTTTCAAGCTTTTCTATAACAGGGCTTTGCTCATAATTTTTTTCCAGGTGAGTAACATTTTAACTAAAATAATTTAAGTAATTTTAGTAGCTTGATTTATTTTTGTGATAATCATGTTTGAAGTGGTTGAATGTGTTGTAATTTCCTGTAATAAGTTTGTTTTTCTGAATGCATGATTATATTGTGATATGTTTTGCCTGTTCTAGAATTATAGGATCAATCTCTGATCATAATCATGATCTTATGATTGTTAAGGTTAAGATTCTAGCAAAGTATGGTATGTAACATGGGTTACAGTTTTAATTTTTATTCAATATGAGGAAGAAAAAAATAAATAAATAAAGTGAAAAACTGTGAGGTCTCTGGAAACTTAATTATAACAGAGCAACTGTATGTAAAAAGGAAAAAAAAAACTAGATCATACAGTTTCATTAGTTCAAGAGTATAAATCGATTTCTCAAACCCATACTTGAATTTTAAAATTAAAATCAGGAATTTTAGTTCAAAAATGATAGAGCATTTCTGGTTTATTCCAAAATGGGGTTTTGGGTTAGAGCGGTCATCATAGGAGGTCGGAGTGGCCGGCGATGTTTCTGGAGGTGGAACGGTGGTGGTTGATTCATGGAAAAATACGGGTTGGTGGATTAACGCATTTAGGTGATGAGGATGTTGAATCAAAGATTTTAACCCTAGTTATGTTCATCTGGAAAGAAATAATCACCGCAAACCCCTATAGGTAATCGAGTGTATCCAGATTTGTGTGAGGGATTGATGATGTGGGGAAGAAGTCGTGGCCGGAGGTGGAACTTTTCTGGTGATCGGATTTTGGAGTTGGAAGCAATTTGAGGATCGACATTTCTTCCTGAGTTCGAACTCGAAGCTCGTTTTTGATTTTTGGTTTCTGCGTGTCGTTTGATAATCGGAATTAGGCTAAGGGGTGATTGTCGACTTGTGTATGTGGTCGCGAGAGGTTGACGTTGACGGCAACGGTGGTGCAGGTGCACAGAAATCATGGCGTATCAATTGATTGTTTTTGGGGAAGAAGGTTTTTTTTGAGATTTTGTTTGGGTTGATGTGGGTTTATGCTCGAAGCATGTGGGTAGCGAACTCGAAGTATACTGAATATGGGCTCTGGTGGGTCAATTTGTTACAGGTTTGTGAATAAAACCTGATTGTATTTGAATTTGAATAAATTGCTAGATGACAAATGATTCTCGAGTTACTCGAGTGGTTTCAAGTTTTGTTCAAGATAATTTGTTGCAGTATAGAATTTGTCATGTTTCAAATCTGAAAACTAAATTTCAAATATACTAAGCAAAGATTTAAATTAAGTTTTAAATCTAAATTTTAATTATGGATTCAACTGAATTTGAATCTTAAGCTGGAAATGAATGAAGTTTTAAATTCAAATTTGTTTAAAATACGTTTAAGGGTTATTGTTTAAAAATGTTTTAAAGAAATTTGAATTTAAATTAGAAATTGAAATATAAGAAAAACAAAGTTTAAATTTGATTCAAATCTAGTTTTAAATCTCTGGTTTAAAATAAATTTAAGTTTTATAAATTTAAGTGTTTAAAACAAATTTGAATGATGATGTAAAATTTAAATATTTTGAATTTAAAAAGAAATTTGTTTAACTCTTGTAAAATTTCTTTTATAAGAAAAGTTTTAAATTGATTTTAAAACTAGGTGATGTTAAATTATATGATTTGAGTTTCATTTAATAAATAAGATAATTAAATGAATAGATAATTTATTTTATAAACTAATGAAATAAATAATTACTTAAAGTAATTAAGGGTTTAATCTTAAAGGTTTAAGATTTATTATTCTTGGAATAATTAACTTGTAATTAAGAATAATTAATTAAACAAGATTTAATTTTAATTAATGATTGAAATTGATTAATCAAGTAATGATGGATTAATTAATTTTTAATTAACACTTAAGAATTTAATTAATTGTGGATTAATTAATGGGTTAATTAATGATTAATTAATCTGTAATTAATAATGATTAAAATAAGATAATTATTTTAGAAGAATAATTAATAAATTGTTAATAGTTAATGAAGGTCATTAACTAAGGATTATTTAATAATTAATTAAATGTGATTAATTTTAATAATTAATTAGATTAATTAATTTAAAGATAATCGTTTGTGTAAGTTATTAAGTATAAATACTTATGGAGGAAATTAAGGAATTAATTACTTATTGTAATTAATTGAGTTTAATTTGATTAGATTAAGTTAATTAAATCAGTTTAATTAATTTAAATTAATCATTTGATGATTTGTGAAGTATAATTACTTAATGTAATTAAATAAAAAAGAAATTACTTAGAGAAGTAATTAATGGGAAATTACTGTATGTAATTAATTTGAAGGTGATTTGATAACTGAATTAATTTAAGTATAATTACTTTGTGAATTAATCAAGGAATTAATTTGAGATCATTAATTATGGAGTAGTTAATTTGTTTGGTAAAGTAATTAAGGGTAGATAATTACTAAATGAGGTTAATCAAGAGTGATTAACAATTATGGTTTAAATTAAGATTAATTGCTTAATGTAATTAATTTAAATAGGGTAACTAGTTAAAATATAATTAGAGATGATTAATTAATATAATTAATGATGTAAAAAAGATTGATTAATTAATATTAATTAATTAATAATAAGTAATTGAGGATAATTAATTAATTGTAATTAATTAAGGTTAAATGTAATTAATTACAGTTAATCAATAAATGAAGTAATTAAAGGTTAATTACTGATTTTAGTTAAGAATAATTAATTTGTGTAATTAATTAAAGTATAATTAATCAGGATTGATTAATTAAGATGATAAATCAGAGGTTAATTAATTAATTAATTTGTAACTAATTAATGATGATATAAGCAAGATTTATATTGAGTAAGTGATTAATTTAATTCATTTTAAATTAATTTAAAGATGATGTAATTAATTTAATTCATTTTAAATTAATTATAGATAGTATGATTATAGATCATTGCTTATGAATGGTTGTTATTTGTTGCTTTGAACAGTTTAAATCTCAGAAATGAGATTAGTAATGTTGATTGATATGGATGCATTGGTAGCATTGTGATATTGATATGGATTATCTTTTAATAGTGATAATGTGGATTATCTATGTTTATGATAATGATATTATCTGTTGTGAATGTTTAAATTATCTATCTATGTGTATATAGATAATGTTATTAAATTGTTTTAACTCTAAAACAACTTGGACCTAAAAGACACGCTTTGGATTTCGATGAGACCGGGATCGGGTTTCCATATTTGGATATCCGAAAACCACATCGATCCAAATTAACGATAGGTCGTGAATCTTTTGTGAAGAGTGAAGACTCGAGGTGTAAGAGCTATACGTCAGTATAACTCTGTGGGTGATTCCGTAATGAGTTTGACGGAATAGTACTTATAGATTCGAGATAGAGATTTAGAGTGCAAGGGTTATCGTTGTTAACTCTGAGGGTGATTCCAAAGCGAGTGTAACGAGATAATGCCTTCGGTTTCGTTCGAACCGGAACGAACTTGTATGGATTGAATGCTTTCAGAACATCGTCAGGTGGACGATGAGCATTCTAAGTAATGTGTCCTATAAAGGTAATCGTAGCCTCAAGCCTCATCAACCGGGAATGGCTAAAACAGGGGAGGTGCAGCAAGGCTTCGTGGGTAGCACCCACTGGAGAGCAAGATTGATCCCTGTCTAGAGGTCCCTTTTTATTCGGCTTAGTGGGCAGTTGGAATCGCGCGCCAACTGCGGGGTTGTCTTGTTCGGAACTGTTCAGTAAGGAATGGGTCCGGCCTTGTGTTGCAGGGGAGTGGGAGTACTCCTCGGTACGTTGATCTAGGCCACGTACTGTGACGGGCGGTACCCCAGTAGCCCTGCCATTGTATGGAATCCAAAATCCAATAACTGCTAACGGTTTTGATTGTATTACCCACTTTTGTGGCTAGTAGCTGGAATTTAATAGATGTAACAATTTCGGCTATTTCATATTTACTTGAAAACCCTAGACCTATTATAATATCACCGGATTTCCTATCAAATGTTTTGGTTAGCGTAAGGTAAAAACTTTTCCATGTTTATGTGTGGGAAGTCTTACGTGATACCTTTCTTTTCAAAAGGTTTTTTGAAGTTAAGCAACTTTAACCTGTTAGTCACACCAGACCCATGTCTGACCCGGAGTTTATTTTTGTTTTCCATAAACTCTTGGGTACTCAAATTTTTATGAGTAGCCAAGGGAATCAGGTTAGCTTTGACGAATATTGAAGGAGCAACGGAGCAGGAGGCTTCTGCGTTAGATATTAGTATTCCGCTGTATGTTTTGTGATTTTCTCTGAGGTGGTATTATGTTGTAAATACTAGACAGGTGTTATAACTGTCTAGTATGTGTTGTATTATTTGTGTACTCGATAGTGATTGTAAACTACGTAATATTTTATGTTATTAATATAATTTATTCGTTCCGCTGTTTAGATTCTGATGTGTTGTTTCTTCTTCTTCTCTTTCTTTCTCTTTTCTATCCCTTTCTTTTTTATTAGCGATACGACTTCTTGGAGATATGGATGTTGGGTCGCTACACTTTCCCCTCCAAAGTTTCCATTTTCCCTTGCTTAAAATCTGGACAATTCCTCCTTATGTGACCTTCCTTCCCACACTGGTAACATTTGAAAAATGCTGGTTTGGGATTTGTGCACCTATTCTTCATATGCCCCTCTTGTCCACAATTATAACAAGTGATCTTCTTCTTAACTTCAGCAGTCTTGGCTTCTTCTGGTTTCTTGGTGGAAGCTACATCTGTTTTCTTTTTTTCATAAGGGTGAAATTTACTCTTTCCTTTCTTATTTTGGTTATTCTTGAGTGCTCTGAAATTTTCCCTAGCTTTATCATGTTGTTCTATACTCAAAGTCAGATCCAAAACTTGATCAAATGTCCTGTCCTTATATGGCAACATAGCTCTACTAAGGCTAGCATTCAGTCCTTGGATGTATCTGCCATTTTTAGCCTCTTGGGTTGTGATTAGCACTGCACCATATTTTGCCAGAGATTCAAACTTCTGTGTGTATTCAGTAACACTCATAGTCCCTTGTCTAAATTTAATGAATTCCTCTAGTAAAGACTCTTTAGCTGATGCAAATCTTCCTTAAATTGATTCCAACATTTCCTTAAATTGATTCCATGTCACTCATACAAATCTTCCTTCCAACATTTCCTTAAATTGATTCCAACATTTCCTTAAATTGATTCCATAACACTCATACAAATCTTCCTTCCAACATTTCCTTAAATTGATTCCATGTCACTTCTCCTTCAGGTCTTCCAGCTATGATAACCTCCCACCAGTCTAAAGCTGCTCCTCTCAATTGTCTGGATGCTATTTGTCTCTTCTTTTGGTCTTCAACTTGCATATCTGTAAAAAAAATTGTCCAATATTCTAAGCCAGTTTTGGACTCCTGTGATCCCTTCTGTTCCATCAGAAGTTTTGCCTCCAAGATTGGTAAAGGTCTTGAGTAGTTCGGAGAGCTCCTCATGTGGATTTTCTTGCCTATTGCCTACCCCATCCCTTATGGCTCTCATGAATTCTTGCATATTCACCATGGGTGGTTCACTTGGTCCTGCCTCTTGTTGTCTGGGTCTCACCATAGTTCTATGGACATGATACTTAAGTTAGTTCATCTTGCCTAACCTTCTATAAATTAATTCACTTTAATTTATCCTTATTTAGTTATAAGAAATATTAGTAATATATGTATTAACAAAACAAGTCATCCAAAGCAGTCAACACTTTCTCACATTCAATGCAAACAAATCCATACAAAATTTTGCTATGTTATTTAACAACATAGCTCTGATACCAAATGAGATGACCCACTTTCTTTCCTAAATTTTTTTTTTCCGTCAGTGGCACCTGGTCAAGAGAATCTCATTCATACACTTCTCTTCTAATCAGGATCTTTAAACCAATATAAAAATATTGTTAAGCTCAATTTATCTTAAACTTACATATAAGAAAGTATGTGTGTACCATCTGTTTTTTTTTCTGTCAGAGTAATGAAGATTTGGAAGCAGGAAATTCTATTTAAAGAAATTATTATATGATTTTCACATAGCAAAGCCATTTTCAATTCAAGCTTCCCAGTTGTACTTATTTCTTTGCATAACTGTTGATAGCATTACTTCCACGCCTATCATTTACCTGTATACATTTTGTTTTATTTTACTCCATCCCTGTATTTACTGTGTTCTTAACTGTGCATGTGTGTGAGTGTATGTATGTAGGAAGTACTGAGTTTCCTTGACAATGGAAGCATTCAGCCCTTATGTAAATTAAGTGTCAAAGTATTGAAAGGTGGTTGAACCCAGGCTTAGTGGAAATGGTCGAGTTAGCCTTGTTTCCTTTTACCACCATTCTCAAGCTAAACACCTGTAATTCTGGGTTCCTTTAAGTGCCTCAAAGCTATTGTTTGCCATGCTTTTATATCATTTTTTTTCAAACATAAGCTTTTCATAACAGTTACCAGATCATTCTTTTAATTTGAACTTACTTAT
The DNA here is from genome assembly GCA_030765085.1 of Allium cepa. Lineage (NCBI taxonomy): Eukaryota > Viridiplantae > Streptophyta > Magnoliopsida > Asparagales > Amaryllidaceae > Allium > Allium cepa. The sequence goes on along the minus strand of CM060932.1, from coordinate 227,370,029 downwards.
AATTTCAGATCTTCTAGTACTACATATTTTTGTTAAGTATTCTGGAAAGTAATAGAAGAAACAACATCACACAGTCAAAACATTTTCAAAAGCAACTCATAAGTTTTAACTGAATTACAACTTTTGGGTTCAATACTTATCCAACAGGAAATAACACTACAATGGTTTCTTTTCAAACAACATAACTAACATATCTTAACATAAATTCAACTTAAACTTCTATTTTAATATCAGTGAATCTGTAACTATTGTATCCAATTCCTTAGCAGCTAACTGATCGAAATCTTGATCAAAGAGATTCCTATTTACCTGCACAATCACCATGAGCTGCCTCATACAAATATGAGACACCCAATGGTGCACAAAGACACAAGGGTCGGACTAATTGTCTCGTATGAGTAATCTTCCTGAAAACATGATTTCATATAACTTCATTGATATGCAAATACTTTGGATATCTTAAAACTCTATATTACCTCTGTGCATGGTTTTGTAAGGCATGTGCATTTATATCAAAGCAAACAACTTATTCATAAACCATGTAGTACCGTTCGTAGAAGCAATCTTAAAAATTCTCCGAACAAGCATCATAAACCAACCAATGCAATCATCAATTTAATCATTAAACCCCTTTTACAATTTTACTGGCCATCAGGGATTCACACAAGCCTCTACTGAACTTATTTCTAGAGTTCTCTGCCAATTATAATATGGTCTTTGGCTACTTCCTTTTTCTTTAAACACACACTGCCTGGGACTATCTCTGTTAACCCAGCACACTCAGGCCCCTGGGTATAAAAATACCATGTGTGAGCTTGCAATGTTCACCTTGCCAAGCTATACTTTGTAGCCCTAAGATCCAAATCCTTAGTTAAATTATTAAGTGTTAATTTTCCCTCCCTTTTTTTTTTCAATTTTGCTAATCCCTTTTTGCATCTCACATTTTAATCAGAGAAAATGAATAATTCAACCATCATGCAATTATTCAAGGATTAATAGATCATGTTCTCATAGATTTACTCATACAAGCAAATATAAGTTCTCAGTATACATGTTATTTAGATCATGAGTTTTCAATGGATCATGTTATGAATATATGGTCATAAATAAATTCCCTGTTGCTTCATTTTACCTTTGGTTTAATCAGATACTTACTAATTCATAAGATCTGGCTAAACCATAAGTTTTTTTTTCTCTGATCTGGATTTATTTGTAAACATAGAAGCTCAGCACATGTGTAACCTTGCACTTCTACATTTCCATTTATTCAATTAATTATGAGACATAAGCAACAACAACTCTATGCTGCAGTCCCATCTTTTTCTTTTCATCATTTTTTTAGACCATAGATTTACAATGAGTTTTGGTTGATGCTATTGGTCCGGAGAAGTAGTGAAGAAAGGGGAAGAAGGAGAGAGGATCTGGGTTTGCTCAAGTAGTTGCTCGTGTGTTTTTGCTGTTGTACCGGGTTGTGCTCGAGATATTTGGAGAGAGAAGAAGCTCGAGGTTGGGCTTGTTGAGATTTTTCTTGGGCCCGAGAATTTAATGTTTAGCCTGGGTAAGACAAGAGTTTTGTCCAGGTTTGTTTAAAAACAAGGGTTTAAACTTTAAAATTTAAAATAAATCAGTTTTAGGGATTTAAATAAATCGAGTTTTAAGACTGTTTTCTTAAACAAATTTTTTTTATGTAATATATATTCTTATATAACATTTGATTTAAGAAGCTATGTGATTTATTTAATTTAAATTTGTGAATTAATTTAAACTTACTTATGGAATGTGACCAAGTGTTAATTAAAGGATAAAATGTTTAAATTTATTTGTAAATGGTAATTAAGAAAATAATAAGATAAATGGATTATTGTTAAGTTGATTAAGGTTTTGATGATTAATGATTGAATTATTAAAGTAATTAAAGATTGATTACTTAATGTAATTAAATAAAGGGGTTTATTAATTAAAGGGAATTAATTACTTAATGGATGATTACGTAATTAAAGGTAATTAATTTTTGTTCAGATTTGATTAATCAAGTGATTTATTAAAGATAATTAATTAATATGGTTAATCTGATAAAGAATTTAATTTGAGGATAATTAATTAATTAAAGGTTGATTAATTAATGAAATTGATTAGGGATAATCACTTATTGAATTTAATTAAAGCATTGATTGAATAAGGATTGATAAATTAAGAAAAATTACTCTAAATAAAATAACTAACCAGTAGATAGTTAATGGAAGTAATTAATTAAAGGGTTAATTCATTTAAGTGTAATTAATTAATGTAAGTGATAAACGGGTAGTTAATCACTGGATGTAAATTAATTAATTAAGGTTAATGTGATTAATTAAGAATAATTAATCAAGATAATTATAACGTCATGGATTTTGGCCGCTCGAAAATCGACATCCATACTTCAAATCGTATTCGAATGCCGAAGATTCAACCGTTCAAATCCGATTCGCCGGAGCTTATAGCAACATTAAGTAAACAACACAGCGGAATACAAGAATAATACATTGATATACAGCACTGATACAACAGAGTGATACAAAGATATCAATATACATCAGGGATATAATAAAATAGCAGCGGAAAAGAAAACGATAACACTAGCAGCAGAATAAATAACTCTAAGATAGTCTTCAACGAAGAACTCCAAATTTATAACTCCATCTCCAAGAGCCAATCCAGCAATAGCTCGAATTCCCCATAACGATGCACAAAGATAAGCAAGACTGGTGCGAACCAAAGACTAAACTAACTCCAGATAATCCACTATATCTAACTATCTGAAAAACCCAACTCTAGACTGCTCGTGTAGAAAATAATGAGCACCCAGAGTTTAGGAAAGGAACAATAAACTCCAGGTCAGTCATGGGACTGGTGTGAGCAACAAAAACAGTTTATCTTTAAAAACAATCAACAAGAGAATTTTAAAGTAAATTCGCAATGCTTTTTGAAAATGAAACTACCATAAGACCTCCCGCCACACACACAATGCAAACGCAGACTTGGAGGAGATTTCTTCTTATGATAGTCAAACATGCTTAATACGTAGAAAATTTCTTTGATATTATTATTATAAGTGCACGGTGCAGAAAACATTTTCGAAAGTAGAATATAAATCTTATCCAGCATAGGCATTCTGCACTTATGCCTACTATAGCTACCATGTTTAATAGCAGGTTACCACCACATTCCATGGCAGGTTATACAACTAAAACCGTACAAGGCTCGTATTGTTTCTTTGGATTTCCAACAAATGGTCAGGCCAAGTAACTTCCCATTGCCACATGAGAACGCCTCTGGAAGGACGTCCCCGAGAACCTAACCGGATCTCTGCCAACACAAGGCCGGGTTACCCCTAACTGGGTAACTACTGACACGAGTATGCCATCCCCCAGTCCTTTAGGACCTTTAACCGAGCGCTCGATAACCAACATCACACTATAGTAAATAGAGTGTTTTCCACATGAGTAAGTATTTGGGCTCCATACCATGATACCACTTCTATCCAGAAGGAGATGTACATACCCTAAAGGGGCGCTACCCCCTAATAACCTTGCCGCATCTTTCCTGTTTTGACCATTCCGGGGTGTGAGGCTCGACGAAGTCACGTCCACAAAGCCACGCTTTGGTACAAATCCATGCTTTGGTTCAACAAATGATCAAAGTAATGATCACAAAGATAAATGATCAAACAAATGATCATATCAGAAATGTTCAAACAATGATCATTTCACAGCAACACTTAGCATGTCACATTACCAAATTGGGAATATATTGCTGATAACCTTCAACTACATAACCTCTGAACTCGTATGTCTCAGAGAAGGGTGTTAAGCTAAAAGAATAAATTCTACGCCACCAACAGAAATGTATTTGAAAGAAATCTGCTTTATATTTCAAATTGTAATGTCAGACACACAATCCGTACAAGTATGTTCCGGGTTCGAACAGAACCGAAGGCACTTCCAAAGAAGCCCTTGAAATCCGGATATTCACAAATTACGTTCGGACTTCCCATCACATATGGAGTCTCTATACCGGGGACCAGTCGATGCAAAGACATTCGACGAGTTGTCCTTCCGTTTTCGAAAATATTCGACCTTCAAATGCTATCCATAACGACGTATCACATATTCGGAATGGGATATATGACACAAAGGTCCTCTCCCGGCTAAACCGAATAGTGAGCGCAATATTTAAAAACATACGGATATGGGGATTTCAATTAAGCCACAACTTAATGATTCAAACATTTCTTTCAAATGGTTTAAACAAATTACCATTTCAAATCTTTAAACAAAAATATTTATTTCACAAAGATCAATTCATAGATTTCCAAAATAATTTCATTTCGATAGGATTAACTCGTTAAATCTTTAAATCAAAGATTTAACTTATAGCTTTCAGACTGTTTCTATAACTTGGAAATCATTTTCATTTTAAACTAGAAGTCTTTTTAACACAAATTGGAAGTTCATTACTTATGTGAAAGCTTTTATTATTTGAAAACAAACAGTTTTCGTTTCAGAAAAATCCAATTATATTTACCTGAGTTAAAGTTCTTAATTCATATTCATATTCCCAAATTAATACATTTTAAAATGATTCAACCCATATATAACTGGTATAACATTTTTAATCCCTAGTTTTAAATCATAGTATTCAGTCTCACACTTTGGAATTTAAATTTAAATCAAATTATTTAAATTTCAAACTTTATCAAGTTATTCAAAATAAATTTCATCTTTGAAATTCTATTTTCAAAAGCTTTTCACTTTAAACCCAATCTCATCTTCAAACCATTTGAATTTAAAAATTCAAATTTAAAACTATTTTCAAAAATCTGTGACTTAATCGATTTCCTCGTGAAATCCATATTTGTGTGTGTATGGTGTGGTCCAGGGGTTTAACACAATAGTGCAACATCATTCAATCATCACAGATTAAAAACACAGAAATATAGTTGATAAGCGATATAAACCATAACGCTCATCGTCCATTCACAGATTCACAGATAATATACAAATGCAAATAAATATACACAGCTCAATCTACCGAACAAAATATCACAAATCAGATAGGATAATCAATTCAAGGCATGTCATACAATACAATCATTCATAAGCATTCAATAAACATTTGTAAGCAGGATTAATTAATTGTTTAATCCTAATCAATTCAATTTATTTCCTAGTAAATTGATTACTTATGAATTTATTATTCAATTCAGATTTATTAATTCCAAATCATTTGATATAAATTAATTTACCAAATACTTTAATAAATTAAATTATTCTTAATCTATAAATTAAATAGATTAACCTTAAGTTAATTACATAGTCATTTAACCATAATTAATTTCATTAAATAACTCTCTTTAAGTAATTTATTACCTTTATAAGTAAATCAACTTTTTATTACACTAATTATAATTATATCTTGATCACTGGATTAATTAACTTTAATCATTTGTTTAAAAGACAATTCTTATTAAAATAAATGAATCTTATTTGCAAGTTAATTTAACTTAATAAATAATTAATCCTCAATTTATCATTCTTAATTACAATTTAATTTTGACCTTAATTAATTTAACTCAAATCTTAATTTCTTGATTAAATAATTAAATCAATTATTCACTTGAACTAATTTAATGAGTGCATATCATTTCATCTTTACTAATTCAAATTTAAAACATTTTCTATCTAATGTTTTAATTATCATCACAAAGCAAATTTAAACCATTTGTTTCAAAAAAAAATTCATATTTCTTTTAAACTTAAGGGTTAAAAGGAGTAAATCCCAATTTTAACAAAGTTTTCCCAAAAACCACTTAACTTCTTAATCTCAGGCTTAAAGAAATTCAAAACATTTGCTTTTGAACCATATTTTAAAACTTGATTTCAAATTGGGAACAAACAGTTTTCGAAAAGAAAAAAAACTGTAACAACTTTAATACCCGAGCCCCTCTTCTATTTGCTCCGAGTAAATCAACATCCTCCCCGAGATCGACTTCGAGATAAATTCAAATTTTCCCCGAGCCAATCTTCTTCTCCAACTCCTTCCAACTGACACAACCCAAAGTCATGTGCACATGCACCGCCCTTCTGGCCTCCTCCGATCCAAGCTGCGATCGTCAACACATCAGCCATGATCTCTATGAGCCTCACAAACACTCAGATACTCAAAACAACAGCGAATTCAAAATCGAACAAATTGACCCAGACCTGAAACAAACGTCGTCCTCCACGCTCCGACCATCGTAGGTGCTAAAATTCCGGCTACCACTTCATCAACTCCCCCTCTTCCATCACCCACCGCCGCGTGCAACTCGATGCACGAGAGACGCCGCTTCAGTCGATTCCTTAACCACTAAAAAAAAATTAGGTTTCCCAACTTAAACCCCTCGCCGCTGCCTCCACGGCCATCAGACCACCGCCGCACCATTTTTACATGAACCCCTGGTCGCTCCTCCACGTCCATAAGGAAACTCGATTCCTCCAGTCAACGAGATCACTCACGGCGACCCAAAATGCCCAAAACGATCAAACCCAAACCGCTCTTAAAATTCCAAACTAAAAATTAAGATGTTTGGCTTAAAAATCATGTTATAGGTTAAGGATTTAACTTAGGGTTCTGAATTAATAAATTAAATTGTTTGAGTTTTACTCCTATACAGGTTTAACCTGTTGTTTGATTTTCCAGAGCAAGATATCCATTTTTTTTATATAACTTAAAAATAAATAAATTTCAATCTATGGTGAAACAAGCAAACTTTGTTTGTGTGCTAAGTTCCTAAAGTTATCAGGTCAAGAGATGAAGATTTTTGAATCAACTCAAGCTTGGTAACAAAACAGTGTTGTTACAGAGTCCACACATGGACACAAACATCATCCATATACATAGAAAAATATATATATAACAACATACTTGTTTTCAGGTCTTAACCATGAAATCAGCTTCATATGCTTAAGTAAAGAAATGTTACTCACAGTGGATTCCAGAAAATGATCAGAGCTTCCACTTTTCTTGAAACAAACTGTGAAGATTGCAAGCTGAACTCCTCTTACTTTTTTTTTTCTTTTTTCTTTGTTGAACAAATTGAACTTGTTTAAGTTTATTAGATATAATGATGTTTATCTCCCTGTAATATTCAATCTTGCTGAACGAAATGGAATGAGGAAGGTGATATTGATATATAGGAAGTAAGTCTACAGGTTGATTATAATTGGTACAACCATCAGAGATTTTTTTTTTCTTTGCTTATCTTGACTAGCAAATGTTTTTGGGGGCTGAAGTGATATCCATTAAATGCCTATGCTTATTTAAACTCGGCTGATAGTATCTTCTTTTGCATGCAAGAGAATATGGCATTTAATGCCCTGGTCCTTTTTGTTTTCTTATTTGTACTTGTTTATATGTTCTTTTGTTTCTTGCTTTGCTTTTACATACTTATTATATTTTCCTATACTTTCATTAGTTCGACTGAGAGATGATATGTTGGTGACTGCTTCAATTATCATGTACAAGTTTACATACACTTGTTCTATGTGTACATAGATATAAAGTTAAATATTAGTTTGTTTATATTTTCACTTGCCTACATACTTATCTACAGGTCTTACTCCTATTTGTATAAACCTGGTTTGCCTTATTTGTTTACAAGCATATTAGTATGATGTATAAATACATATATCTTTAGTTTGTATTCCATGTTGTATTACTTTGCTTTATAATTTGAATGTAGTTCTACATTAAATTTGATGTTGGAGTTTGTTAGATATGGTTTACTTATATATATATTTGCATGTTTGCTTTTTACTTTGTTTTGATTGTTATTTTTGTTTATATACTTGGTTTTGTTTATTTATTTACTTTGTACTGTAATACTTTTGTTTGTGTTGTTTTGTGTTAGTTTAGCTTATGTTGCATACTTGTCTTATGTATTCTCTTTTTCCTTTGTCTAAACATACTTATATTTATATTTGGTTGCTTGTTTAAATTATCTTGTTTACTTATTTTCTTGCTTATGTGTATTTTTGGTTGTCTTGTTGTATGTCAATATAAATTTATTATTATTGTAGTACATTTGTTTGCATTTTATTTTACTTTACAATATTTTTAAATCCCAATTCAAATTAAATTTAAATGCATTTTTCAAAAATTCATAATTTAACTGATATTTTATATAATCGCCAATTAATTTCACAATTTTAAGTCAAAAATAAATTTAATTATCAATTTAAAATAAATTAAAATTCGAGATCGTTACAGACTTCCCCCCTTAAAAAGAATTTCGTCCTCGAAATTCGCCAGAGAGAGATAACGAAGATAGACGAAAGATAGAGAAATATCTTTTCAGATCAAACTGGATATCAGTTCTGCATTTGGCTCACCAAATCAGAATATCAACAATAGATACAAGAAATTATAATAAAATTTCAAATTTGGGTTTAAATGATATCGTTTTATTGATACAATTCAATTTATCCTTCATATTCTATAAATCAATTTAATTCAATTTAAATTTTCTAATTCCTAATTTTAATTCATATTCATTAAGGTTTAAAATCAAAAACCGATAAGAAACCGATGAAGATACGAAGTAAGAATTTTCTACAATGATTCGTAGAGCATCAACACACCGAACTTCCTTATGGAGTTGTCACGAATCAATCAAAGAAATTGGGAAAGACGAATCAAAGGAAATTGATAAGAAAGTTGTTTCCACTGTCGCTACAGAGTATCGACCATTTATAGTCGTATTTCCCTGTCCCCTATATCGTTCTCTTCTTGCACTCATACTTACTATCAGTGGATAGCAAGAGAATTTACTGAGACATTCGAACAGATATCTTAGGGATATACTCATTCTAGGGATACTTCACCCTATCTCTAATGAGCTACTTAACGTGTTATACTCCTGAGCCAAAGTTTCACCTTAGCTCTGATACCAAATGTAACGTCACGGATTTTGGCCGCTCGAAAATCGACATTCATACTTCAAATCGTATTTGAATGCCGAAGATTCAACCGTTCAAATCCGATTCGCCGGAGCTTATAACAACATTAAGTAAACAACACAGCGGAATACAAGAATAATACATTGATATACAGCACTGATACAACAGAGTGATACAAAGATATCAATATACATCAGGGATATAATAAAATAGCAGCGGAAAAGAAAACGATAACACTAGCAGCGGAACAAATAACTCTAAGATAGTCTTCAACGAAGAACTCCAAATCTATAACTCCATCTCCAAGAACCAATCCAGCAATAGCTCGAACTCCCCATAACGATGCACAAAGATAAGCAAGACTGGTGCGAACCAAAGACTGAACTAACTCCAGATAATCCACTATATCTAACTATCTGAAAAACCCAACTCTAGACTGCTCGTGTAGAAAATAATGAGCACCCAGAGTTTAGGAAAGGAACAATAAACTCCAGGTCAGTCATGGGACTGGTGTGAGCAACAAAAACAGTTTATCTTTAAAAACAATCAACAAGAGAATTTTAAAGTAAATTCGCAATGCTTTTTGAAAATGAAACTACCATCAGACCTCCCGCCACACACATAATGCAAACGCAAACTTGGAGGAGATTTCTTCTTATGATAGTCAAACATGCTTAATACGCAGAAAATTTCTTTGATATTATTATTATAAGTGCACGGTGCAGAAAACATTTTCGAAAGTAGAATATAAATCTTATCCAGCATAGGCATTCCGCACTTATGCCTAATATAGCTACCATGTTTAATAGCAGGTTACCGCCACATTCCATGGCAGGTTATATAACTAAAACCGTACAAGGCTCGTATTGTTTCTTTGGATTTCCAACAAATGGTCAGGCCAAGGAACTTCCCATTGCCACATGAGAACGCCTCTGGAAGGACGTCCCCGAGAACCTAACCGGATCTCTGCCAACACAAGGCCGGGTTACCCCTAACGGGGTAACTACTGACACGAGTATGCCATCCCCTAGTCCTTTAGGACCTTTAACCGAGTGCTCGATAACCAACATCACACTATAGTAAATAGAGTGTTTTCCACATGAGTAAGTATCTGGGCTCCATACCATGATACCACTTCTATCCAGAAGGAGATGTACATACCCTAAAGGGGCGCTACCCCCTAATAACCTTGCCGCATCTTTCCTGTTTTGACCATTCCGGGGTGTGAGGCTCGACGAAGTCACACCCACAAAGCCACGCTTTGGTACAAAGCCATGCTTTGGGTCAGCAAATGATCAAAGTAATGATCACAAAGATAAATGATCAAACAAATGATCATATCACAAATGATCAAACAATGATCATTTCACAGCAACACTTAGCATGTCACATTACCAAATTGGAAATATATTGCTGATAACCTTCAACTACATAACCTCTGAGCTCGTATATCTCAGAGAAGGGTGTTAAGCTAAAAGAATAAATTCTCCGCCACCAACAGAAATGTATTTGAAAGAAATCTGCTTTATATCTCAAATTATAATGTCAGACACACAATCCATACAAGTCTGTTCCGGGTTCGAACAGAACCGAAGGCACTTCCAAAGAAGCCCTTGAAATCCGGATATTCACTAATTACGTTCGGACTTCCCGTCACATATGGAGTCTTTATACCGGGGACCAGTCGATGCAAAGACATTCGACGAGTTGTCCTTCCGTTTTCGAAAATATCTGGTCTTCATCACCGGCCTTCAAATGCTATCCATAACGACGTATCACATATTCGGAATGGGATATATGACACAAAGGTCCTCTCCCGACTAAACCGAATAGTGAGCGCAATATTTAAAAACATATGGATATGGGGATTTCAATTAAGCCACAACTTAATTATTCAAACATTTCTTTCAAATGGTTTAAACAAATTACCATTTCAAATCTTTAAACAAAAAGATTTATTTCACAAAGATCAATTCATAGATTTCCAAAATAATTTCATTTCGATAGGATTAACTCGTTAAATCTTTAAATCAAAGATTTAACTTATAGCTTTCAGACTGTTTCTATAACTTGGAAATCATTTTCATTTTAAACTAGAAGTCTTTTTAACACAAATTAGAAGTTCATTACTTATGTGAAAGCTTTTATTATTTGAAAACAAAAAGTTTTCGTTTCAGAAAAATCCAATTATATTTACCTGAGTTAAAGTTCTTAATTCATATTCATATTCCCAAATTAATACATTTTAAAATGATTCAACCCATATATAACTGGTATAACATTTTTAATCCCTAGTTTTAAATCATAGTATTCAGTTTCACACTTTGGAATTTAAATTTAAATCAAATTATTTAAATTTCAAACTTTATCAAGTTATTCAAAATAAATTTCATCTTTGAAATTCCATTTTCAAAAGCTTTTCACTTTAAACCCAATCTCATCTTCAAACCATTTGAATTAAAAAATTCAAATTTAAAACTATTTTAAAAAATCCGTGACTTAATCGATTTCCTCGTGAAATCCATATTTGTGTGTGTATGGTGTGGTCCAGGGGTTTAACACAATAGTGCAACATCATTCAATCATCACAGATTAAAAACACATAAATATAGTTGATAAGCGATATAAACCATAACGCTCATCGTCCATTCACAGATTCACAGATAATATACAAATGCAAATAAATATACACAGCTCAATCTACCGAACAAAATATCACAAATCAGATAGGATAATCAATTCAAGGCATGTCATACAATACAATCATTCATAAGCATTCAATAAACATTTGTAAGCAGGATTAATTAATTGTTTAATCCTAATCAATTCAATTTATTTCCTAGTAAATTGATTACTTATGAATTTATTATTCAATTCAGATTTATTAATTTCAAATCATTTGATATAAATTAATTACCAAATACTTTAATAAATTAAATTATTCTTAATCTATAAATTAAATAGATTAACCTTAAGTTAATTACATAGTCATTTAACCTTAATTAATTTCATTAAATAACTCTCTTTAAGTAATTTATTACCTTTATAAGTAAATCAACTTTTTATTACATTAATTGTAATTATATCTTGATCGCTGGATTAATTAACTTTAATCATTTGTTTAAAAGACAATTCTTATTAAAATAAATGAATCTTATTTGCAAGTTAATTTAACTTAATTAATAATTAATCCTCAATTTATTATTCTTAATTACAATTTAATTTTGACCTTAATTAATTTAACTCAAATCTTAATTCCTTGATTAAATAATTAAATCAATTATTCACTTGAACTAATTTAATGAGTGCATATCATTTCATCTTTACTAATTCAAATTTAAAACATTTTCTATCTAATGTTTTAATTGTCATCACAAAGCAAATTTAAACCATTTGTTTCAAAAAAAAATTTCATATTTCTTTTAAACTTAAGGGTTAAAAGGAGTAAATCCCAATTTTAACAAAGTTTTCCCAAAAACCACTTAACTTCTTAATCTCAGGCTTAAAGAAATTCAAAACATTTGCTTTTGAACCGGATTTTAAAACTTGATTTCGAATTGGGAACAAACAGTTTTCGAAAAGAAAAAAAACTGTAACAACTTTAATACCCGAGCCCCTCTTCTATTTGCTCCGAGTAAATCAACATCCTCCCCGAGATCGACTTCGAGATAAATTCAAATTTTCCCCGAGCCAATCTTCTTCTCCAACTCCTTCCAACTGACACAACCCAAAGTCATGTGCACATGCACCGCCCTTCTGGCCTCCTCCGATCCAAGCTGCGATCGTCAACACATCAGCCATGATCTCTACGAGCCTCATAAACACTCAGATACTCAAAACAACAGCGAATTCAAAATCGTACAAATTGACCCAGACCTGAAACAAACGTCGTCCTCCACGCTCCGACCATCGTAGGTGCTAAAATTCCGGCTACCACTTCATCAACTCCCCCTCTTCCATCACCCACCGCCGCGTGCAACTCGATGCACGAGAGACGCCGCTTCAGTCGATTCCTTAACCACTAAAAAAAAAAATTAAAATTAGGTTTCCCAACTTAAACCCCTCGCCGCTGCCTCCACGGCCATCAGACCACCGCCGCACCATTTTTACATGAACCCCTGGTCGCTCCTCCACGTCCAGGAGGAAACTCGACTTCTCCAGTCAACGAGATCACTCACGGCGACCCAAAATGCCCAAAAATATCAAACCCAAACCGCTCTTAAAATTCCAAACTAAAAATTAAGATGTTTGGCTTAAAAATCATGTTATAGGTTAAGGATTTAACTTAGGGTTCTGAATTAATAAATTAAATTGTTTGAGTTTTACTCCTATACAGGTTTAACCTGTTGTTTGATTTTCCAGAGCAAGATATCCATTTTTTTTTATAACTTAAAAATAAATAAATTTCAATCTATGGTGAAACAAGCAAACTTTGTTTGTGTGCTAAGTTCCTAAAGTTATCAGGTCAAGAGATGAAGATTTTTGAATCAACTCAAGCTTGGTAACAAAACAGTGTTGTTACGGAGTCCACACATGGACACAAACATCATCCATATACATAGAAATATATATATATAACAGCATACTTGTTTTCAGGTCTTAACCATGAAATCAGCTTCATATGCTTAAGTAAAGAAATGTTACTCACAGTGGATTCCAGAAAATGATCAGAGCTTCCACTTTTCTTGAAACAAACTGTGAAGATTGCAAGCTGAACTCCTCTTACTTTTTTTTTCTTTTTTCTTTGTTGAACAAATTGAACTTGTTTAAGTTTATTAGATATAATGATGTTTATCTCCCTGTAATATTCAATCTTGCTGAACGAAATGGAATGAGGAAGGTGATATTGATATATAGGAAGTAAGTCTACAGGTTGATTATAATTGGTACAACCATCAGAGATATTTTTTTTTTCTTTGCTTATCTTGACTAGCAAATGTTTTTGGGGGCTGAAGTGATATCCATTAAATGCCTATGCTTATTTAAACTCGGCTGATAGTATCTTCTTTTGCATGCAAGAGAATATGGCATTTAATGCCCTGGTCCTTTTTGTTTTCTTATTTGTACTTGTTTATATGTTCTTTTGTTTCTTGCTTTGCTTTTACATACTTATTATATTTTCCTATACTTTCATTAGTTCGACTGAGAGATGATATGTTGGTGACTGCTTCAATTATCATGTACAAGTTTACATACACTTGTTCTATGTGTACATAGATATAAAGTTAAATATTAGTTTGTTTATATTTTCACTTGCCTACATACTTATCTACAGGTCTTACTCCTATTTGTATAAACCTGGTTTGCCTTATTTGTTTACAAGCATATTAGTATGATGTATAAATACATATATCTTTAGTTTGTATTCCATGTTGTATTACTTTGCTTTATAATTTGAATGTAGTTCTACATTAAATTTGCTGTTGGAGTTTGTTAAATATGGTTTACTTATATATATATTTGCATGTTTGCTTTTTACTTTGTTTTGATTGTTATTTTTGTTTATATACTTGGTTTTGTTTATTTATTTACTTTGTACTGTAATACTTTTGTTTGTGTTATTTGTATTAGTTTAGCTTATGTTGCATACTTGTCTTATGTATTCTCTTTTTCCTTTGTCTAAACATACTTATATTTATATTTGGTTGCTTGTTTAAATTATCTTGTTTACTTATTATCTTGCTTATGTGTATTTTTGGTTGTCTTGTTGTATGTCAATATAAATTTATTATTATTGTAGTACATTTGTTTGCATTTTATTTTACTTTACAATATTTTTAAATCCCAATTCAAATTAAATTTAAATGCATTTTTCAAAAATTCATAATTTAACTGATATTTTATATAATCACCAATTAATTTCACAATTTTAAATCAAAAATAAATTTAATTATCAATTTAAAATAAATTGAAATTCGAGATCGTTACAATAATTGATTTAAGTAATGGTTTAAAACTAACCAAAGTTAGTTAAGTAGGATTGAAGATAATTAATTTAATTCATAATAGATGATTAAATTAAATTAATTTGGAATTGTTTGTTTATTTATCTTGCCTATAGATGATAACTTGAATTGAATACTTTAGTTTGTCTGAATATCTCTGATGTTGAAATTGTGATGTATTGTGATATGGTATGATGGGTTGGACTGTGATATTGTGAGCTATCTATCAATAATTGATTTGTTGTGAGAATTCAAGAACTTGTATTTAAAATTTATTTGCATCCACTTTAATAAACTGGGTTTAAGATGACATTGAATTCGAAGAGACCGGGGTCGGGAATCAGTACATACCCGAAACCACTTTGATTTGTACGCTTCATGATCTTGATTTTGGAATATAAAGGCTGGAATGAAATAAATGATGTAAGATCATTTAATTTGGATGTCGATGCTTTGATATGTTTTGTGAAGTGTGTAATGAATTATAATAAGTTTAGAACTTATTGTAAGGTACGAGTTACCTGGGTTTTTATAAGTTTTATGCTGTTAGATGGGTTTACTCATGTTGGTTTCTAGCCTGACCCGGGTGTTACTTTGATGTAATGCTCGGGTCAGACAGAGTATTACAGATTTTCAGGTAAGGACGTTCTGGAGCTCAGGAGGCGAACTGGATGGCCGGAACGTATATAGTGTTTCTGCTGTATTATATTGTTGTATATCTGAGACATATTGATTGCATATATCCAGTGTTTGTATATATGTTGTAACTCTGATGTATTAAAGTGAAATTAGAAAAGTATAGTTTCCTTTGAATAACTGTTATTATTTGTTATTATATTTTATCCGCTGTGATTATGAGATTTTGGTGTTTTTATTCTATTTCTTCTTCTATCTCTTTTCTTCTTTTTCCTAACTATCTGGAATTTTCGAGATCGAAATTTCCGGGTCGTTACAGTTGGTATCAGAGCTGAAGGTTAAGCGAGAACCTTGGCTCTAGTGGTGGGTTTACTCATTAAGGATAGGGACAGTGGTACCCTAGAATGAGTTGAGTGTAATATATATGAGAGAGCATATCTGTTATTTTCTTATATAATGGTTTTAAAAGTAAAAGATTTTATATAAGTTTATATATAAAGCAATGATTCTTCTAACCATTAAGGTAATTGGTTGTTGTATTATTTGAAAATTAAGTGGTAATAGTAATACAACCAAATTTAAATTTGATGAAGATAAGTTTGAAGTAGATCCAAACTGGAACTAAATCCTGAATTTGTAGAAGTAAGAATAAGATAATAATGAATTGGTTTCCAGATATGATAATCTTGGTTATTATCATAAATGGTTGTTGTATTTAATAATAGAATGTGTATTAATGAGTAAGCAAAATAAAATGTTTTAAGGAAGTAAAAAATTTGGGCAAGTATGACCTATAAATTAGAATTGAAGATGATCTGGATTGTGAAGTTTTATATCTAGGTCCCGAATTTGAAAATTGTTTCAAAGTGACAAAAAAAAATAAAGAATGTTATTTAATATATTTGAATAAAGGATCCTATTTCAAACAAGAGTTGTTTGAAAATTTAAAGAAATTTGTTTTGAATTAAAAAAAACAAAGGGTGGTTAAAAATTTAAAGGTAACCTGGTGTGTAAAGGAAATAAATATGAAATAAACTCTAAGGTTGAGTTTTGAATTTTCATTGGAATTTGATGTGAAACCCAAAGTGAAGTAAGTTTTAAACTTAAGTGGGAAGGTTATTAATCTGAGGTTTAAAATTTGAATGCGAATTCAAATTGTGTAAATTTGACTGGATTAAGTAAATTGAATTTAACTTGAAGAAGTTAAATAAGTTGGAATGATCAACCTGATTTGGAAATTTCAAGATGAAATTAAGATTTAACTTGGGAAGTTAAATGGTTGATTTGAATTGGGAGTTTGAGTGATCTCAAAATGGGTTTGAGATCCGAAAATTGGAAATGGATGGATGTTTTAAAAATTGGATAATATTAATAATCTTTAAACTGTGAATTGGATTTGTTTAAAGAAATGGGGTGTGGTAATATATCCATTATTAAGATAAAATGGAATTTGGATTCAGAATTAAATGGTTTAAAGATATAAGTTGATTTGATTTAAAGGATTAAATCAACATTTAAAAATATAACTCGAATTTATATAATTCAGGATGGTTCAAATTTGGAATTTGAATTGAATTAGTTCAAATTGAATTTGATTTGAATTAATTGGAATTGTGATTGAAGATGGATAAGTTTAAAAATCCAAACGGAAAATTTGAATTGGATTAATTGAAATGAAATTGAAGTTGAATAAGTTCAAATTCAAATGGAATTGGGATTAATTCAAACCGGAATTGATATGATTTGAAATTGAAGTGGATTCAATTTGAAATTAGTCCAAATTAATTTGAATAATTTGGAACTGTAATTAAATTTGAATAGGTTTAAAATAAAATGGAATTTGATTTGAATTTGGAAAGAAATTTGAATAGGTTCAAGGGAAATTGAAGTTATTTAAATTGGAATTGAGTGAATTAAAATGGAAGTGGAAATTTAAATTGTATTGATTGGAAATGGAGGTTGAGAATCGAACAGTTTTGACTCTGGACTATTTTCAAAATCAATTGTTTTAATATAAATCTTTTTTTCCACGCTACTTACTATACAATCATTGTTTTTAAAGCCAAACAATATTATACTTACTATATAATTATTTTTGGAACTATTTAACAATTTTTCAACTGTTTTATAAACTAATTACTGTTTTTAACTACTTTATAACTAATTACTATTTTACAACTATTTTGCAATTATTTAAAATTTCTAAAACTATTTGACTATTTTCCAACTATTTTACAATTACTTAACTATTTTACAGATTTTTACAAACTAATAATTATTTTTCAACTACTTGTCTATTTTTAAATTTTTTAGGCTATTTTCTAAATTTAAACTGGACATAGTTCGAACTGTTTATGATTTAAACATCCATTTGAGATAAGAATTGGGATGATAATGAGATGACCCACTTTCTTTCCTAAATTTTTTTTTTCCTTCAGTGGTCACCTGGTCAAGAGAATCTCATTCATACACTTCTCTTCTAATCAGGATCTTTAAACCAATATAAAAATATTGTTAAGCTCAATTTATCTTAAACTTACATATAAGAAAGTATGTGTGTACCATCTATTTTTTTTCTATCAGAGTAATGAAGATTTGGAAGCAGGAAATTCTATTTAAAGAAATTATTATATGATTTTCACATAGCAAAGCCATTTTCAATTCAAGCTTCCCAGTTGTACTTATTTCTTTGCATAACTGTTGATAGCATTACTTCCACGCCTATCATTTACCTGTATACATTTTGTTTTATTTTACTCCATCCCTGTATTTACTGTGTTCTTAACTGTGCATGTGTGTGAGTGTGTGTATGTAGGAAGTACTGAGTTTCCCTGACAATGGAAGCATTCAGCCCTTTTGTAAATTAAGTGTCAAAGTATTGAAAGGTGGTTGAACCCAGGCTTAGTGGAAATGGTCGAGTTAGCCTTGTTTCCTTTTACCACCATTCTCAAGCTAAACACCTGTAATTCTGGGTTCCTTTAAGTGCCTCAAAGCTATTGTTTGTCATGCTTTTATATCATTTTTTTCAAACATAAGCTTTTCATAACAGTTACCAGATCATTCTTTTAATTTGAACTTACTTATAATTTCAGATCTTCTAGTACTACATATTTTTGTTAAGTTTTCTGGAAGTTAATAGAAGAAACAACATCACACAGTCAAAACATTTTCAAAAGCAACTCATAAGTTTTAACTGAATTACAACTTTTGGGTTCAATACTTATCCAACAGGAAATAACACTACAATGGTTTCTTTTCAAACAACATAACTAACATATCTTAACATAAATTTAACTTAAACTTCTATTTTAATATCAGTGAATTTGTAACTATTGTATCCAATTCCTTAGCAGCTAACTAATCCAAATCTTGATCAAAAAGATTCCTATTTACCTGCACAATCACCATGAGCTGCCTCATACAAATATGAGACACCCAATGGTGCACAAACACACAAGGGTCAGACTAATTGTCTGGTATGAGTAATCTTCCTGAAAACATGATTTCATATAACTTCATTGATATGCAAATACTTTGGATACCTTAAAACTCTATATTACCTCTGTGCATGGTTTTGTAAGGCATGTGCATTTATATCAAAGCAAACAACTTATTCATAAACCATGTAGTACCGTTCATAGAAGCAATCTTAAAAATTCTCCAAACAAGCATCATAAACCAACCAATGCAATCATCAATTTAATCATTAAACCCCTTTTACAATTTTACTGGCCATCAAGGATTCCACCCAAGCCTCTGCTGAACCTATTTCTAGAGCTCTCTGCCAATTATAATATGGTCTTTGGCTACTTTCTTTTCCTTTAAACACACACTGCCTGGGACTATCTCTGTTAACCCAGCACACTCAGTCCCCTGGGTATAAAAATACCATGTGTGAGCTTGCAATGTTCACCTTGCCAAGCTATACTTTGTAGCCCTAAGATCCAAATCCTTAGTTAAATTATTAAGTGTTAATTCCCCCCTCCCCTTTTTTTTCAATTTTGCTAATCCCTTTTTGCATCTCACATTTTAATCAGAGAAAATGAATAATTCAACCATCATGCAATTATTCAAGGATTAATAGATCATGTTCTCATAGATTTACTCATACAAGCAAATATAAGTTCTCAGTATACATGTTATTTAGATCATGAGTTTTCAATGGATCATGTTATGAATATATGGTCATAAATAAATTCCCTGTTGCATCTTTTTACCTCTGGTTTAATCAGATACTTACTAATTCATAAGATCTGGCTAAACCATAAGTTTTTTTTCTCTCTGATCTGGATTTATTTGTAAACATAGAAGCTCAGCACATGTGTAACCTTGCACTTCTATATTTCCATTTATTCAATTAATTATGAGACATAAGCAACAACAACTCTATACTGCAGTCCCATCGTTTTCTTTTCATCTTTTTTTTAGACCATAGATTTACGACATTTTCCCTTGGGATTTTTTTTTCTTTTAATGAATAATTATATGCAGAAAACACATAAAAGAAAACATCTCATCTCAAGGTTAATTCATAACACAAATGATCATTTTTAAACAGGAAATCCATAAACCATATTTTCTGGGTATATCAACATGAAGGGTTGAACACTTAAACAGATCATTAACACACCAAAATAAACACAGGTTAAATAAATGAAATATAAAACTATTTAGGCTGCCTCAATATTCAATACTTAATGCCAGGTTTTCAGTGAGATCACTCACTCTAATTCTTCTCTTTCTTTCCTAAGCCTCCTTCTTTCTTTTTGATATCCTGTCTTCTACTAACTCTAATGGCCGGTGCTTATTATTTTTCTCTAGGTTAATGAAGAGCAAAATGTATATGATCTCACCACACTAAGCCTTCTTATAAACTCTGGCTGCCACTAGGGTTTTAGAAATTACCCAATGTCAATTTTACCCCATAACTAATCATGCCTTAGTCTTAGTTCAGATGAAAGAAAAAGGGTATGTGGTCCTTACAATCTTTTCAGAAAATAAAACTTATTCTTTTCAATCCTACCCCGGGTCATGTTATATGTATGTCTTGATTTATTTGTTAAGCAAAAGAATTACTAAAAATGGTAAAAGTGTTTTATCAAGGATTCATACCATTTCCATGCAAGCCTTGTCTTTTACCAACAGCACTTGCCTATGTACATGCATATCATATGTAAGCTTACTTTTATTTTATTTTTTTATGCAGAGAACATGTGTACATGTGTGCACTATATTGTGTACACATTCATATTTAAACCAAATATTATGCAGAGAACATGTGTACATGTGTGCACTTGCCTATGTACATGCATATCATATGTAAGCTTTTTTTTTATGCATATTTTTTTTAAACAAATATGAACTAATTTAAATTATTAAACTTGTTCATAAAATCAGGGTTATCACAGATAATTCAAATGGGATTGAAGCAAATGTGAATAAGTGGATAGAAATTAAAGTGAATGTGAATAGAATGGGAAATTGATTTGGCTAATAATTAATAAGGATAAATACGTAGGATGTACGTGTATTATTCTATTCGCATTGTGATTTGATCCAGATTCGAGCACAGAATTTCGAGATAGTTATATCGATCCGAGTTGGGATTTTTTTCACTCGATTTTCGACGGCGAACCAGGATATGGATTGTTGATTGATTTTGGATATTCTCCATCATAGTTATGGCTATGCAAAGGGAATGACGGTTTCTGATCAAGAAACCAGATCTGAGTCCGCACTAGGAAGTCGGGTGGACGATACTAGTTCGGAAGTGAAATTGTGTGAACGAGTGAGCGATGAGATTTGGTATAGCGTACGGATGATATATGTACATCGTACGGGTTTGAATGAAATTGTTACTGGGATTTGTGGATAATAATTGTGAAATGGTTTTTGAAATGAAAGTACATTTTATGAAATATACAATGAAGTAAAATGGAAATCGAATATTTCTGTAATTAAAGGTTCACTTTATAAAGAAAAGAAATGAGAAATCAATTTTGAATATTTGATTTGGAATAAACAAAGTTATATATCTTTGTTATATAAGGTAAATCTCCCCTTGTTGAATCTAAAGCCAGAAGAAAGGGTTCTGAAAATATTTGAAGTATAAAAGGAGTTTTATACAAATTTGAAATGATTTAAAGTTTTTAAAAATTTATATATGTCTATATATATATAAAGGATCTTATGAGGATTTTGGGAAAAGGTTTTTGGAACCTTTGGATTTGGAAAGGCTTTTGATTTTTTGGTAATATCAATATTGGATTTGGAAAGCCTGGCTTGAGAATTATCGATTTTGAGAAAGGAGATCTATACGAAATTCATACTAGGTGTATGATTTGGAAAATACTATATGTGTATAGTATAAAGTGTTTTGAAAATGGCTCTGGAGAAAAAGGCGCTCCCTTGAAATGAACTTCTCAGGAGTACCATAGGTTGGTATTGCCTTGAGCCTCAAAGGGGGAGGTTCTAAAGTTGAACCTGTGAGGAGTCCGGATAAAACTAGTTCCTGAGGATTTTGTGTAGTGTGTGGCGGAAGTCGAGGGAGTTGATGCCTAAAGAGGCATTTGGGTTATGCTGTGACGACAGTTTAACTCGATGTCACTACGATCTACTGCAGACCATAGCGAAAGTCGTGTGTGCTGCTGAGAGCCAACAGTCTACGTTTGATTTTATATCGGTAGACTGCGACCTGTGGTGACATAGCGAAAGTCGTGTGTGCTGCTGAGAGCCAATAGTCTACGTTTGATTTTATATCCGTAGACTGAGACCTATGGTGACATAGCGAAAGTCGGGTGTGCTGCTGAGAGCCAACAGTCTACGTTTGATTTTACATCGGTAGACTGCGACCTATGTGGGAGTGGAGAAGTTTCATTCTTTTGGCAGCGAAATTCGAAGGCGCTGAGGCCTACAGTTACATGGACTTTTGCTGCGATGGCGACGTAACCCTGGATGTAACTGCGATCTGTAGCGGGTTCTATGGCGTAATCGAGGGGCGCAGGGGCCTACAGTTATCTATGGATTTTGCCGGACGGCAACGTAACCATCGGGTTAACTGCGACCATGGATGGGGGTGATGATTTCCAGAGCATTCTCACCAAAGATATTTCCTCTAATTTCAAAAATGTTTTCTATATTTTCAGTAAATTATTTTCTTAGTATTTTCACTGGGTGTTGAAAAAAGGTATGCTAAGTGCTTACAGATTTTCAGTCTTACGCCTGATCAACGTATGACCGAATTTTTGTGAGAACGAGGACGGACTTGTTAAAACATCGAGTTATAAAAGTATTTTTATAAATCTATTTTGGCAATAGTATATAGATTTTAAAGTGTTTTAAAAATGATCAAAAGCGATTTATCTAATTTTAAGTGCTGAATAAATTCTGACTTCGTTCCTTTTCGAGGTTGAAAAAATTCTAAGGGGGGAGGAAGGTGATATCCCGGAAATTTCAAGCAATTTAAAATGTGATAATCTCCTTTATAAATTATTTAAAATTGGTAAAATTGTTGTTTTCAAGAGATAATAATAATAATTATTTATATATATAGGTATGAGTAGATTTTAAATAGGATTATTATTTACAAATTGAATTTGTGATTGTTTAAAATATATATCTGAGTTGATTTCAAATTGGTTTTTTAATTAAATTTGAACTTGATTTTGAAATTCAAAAGATAAATATGTTAAAGTAAATTGGATTTAGTAATAATATATATTGATTAATAAAGAGATAGTTTACATATTTATACACTTAAGATATTTATTTTTAATATAAAACTAAATTGAAATGTAATATTAAAATAAGTATACAATAAGAACCTCTTAATAGAAAAAATAACAATAATAATAAATATGCATATAAATTAACAAATGTAAATCATTTAACTTAGGAATTAACAAGTGCAACATTTGTAATGTAAAAATTTAACAAGTGTCAAGTTTTCCATTTCTCTTTTATTTTAGAATGGTGAAAAAAATTAGATTATATGTATACTCCTTCTCTTTCATTTTCTTTTATCACATATCTTCAAAAACAAAAGTCTACAAAACAAAGAAAGAAAAATCCATAAACCACAAACCTGGAAAAAAAATCATCATCAATCTTTCAAAAAAAAAAACTCAACCTGAAGCCATAATCGAAACAATTCAAGTACAAATTCCAGTTCAAAAACCTATAAACATTTCAAACCAGAAGTTAATCAAGCAAATCATTTCAAGCTTCAGATTAGAGGCAGGAGCAACTTAACAAATTACAGTTCAGCATCTTAGATCAGTAGCAAATCAAAGTGCTAGATAAATAAGTTTCAGAGTTCAAGTTTTCAAGGTTTAAACTACTTCAAAACCTACTTTGTTCAAACAAAATATGTGAGTAAATCTACTCTCTTGAAAAACTAAATTCTACTTTATAACTGAACGCATGCAAGATTTGATTATAGAAATTCTCGATTATTACTTGCATGAGTGAATGGATGTGTTGCCTGGGTATATAAGTGATATTTGTGTGAGTAAATAAATTTTTATAAAAAAATTTAAAATCTATTTAAATATAGATGCATGCTGAAATTCCTTAGAATGAAGTATGGTAAGTGTAGCATGTTGTTTAATATGGATTGTTGTATATGTTCATAACTGTATGGATGTTCATACCTATACACCTAGTAAATACTCTGTTAATATTCCAGATTTCAGAATAAGGCTTTTCTGTTTAAACCACTGTGAGTATACTACACCCTTAAGAACCTTTGATGCATAAATTCTTGTAGTAGTGAGTAATTAAAGGTTGCAGGGATGAATTATCATGGTTGATGTGTATTAAGGTAAAGGAAATTTGTGCATGTCTGTTAAATTGTCTCTGTTTAACATGTTCGAACACATAAAAATCAAATTCCCTTCCTATACTTAAATTTTGGGTTATAATCTTTGAAGATAAAGTTTGCATATGGGTATGATTTCATTTTTAAAAATAATTTCTACTATATATATAGCTGATTATTCGGAAAAAAATATAACTGAGAAAATCAATCAAGGGCAGAAATTCCATAGTTAAAACTTCAAACTTTGATTATGAAATCAGATTTGTTATCAAAAATGATGAATTATAGTAATCAAATCATTATTTTTAAACAAGTAAATAATGAGAAATAGTATGTTGACCAGAATTTATATTTTGCTCAAATTCCGATGAAGTAAGCGGCGTTTGGGCTTGGGGTTTGGCCAGGGGACAGTTTGGAGGTCTGGCTACTTGAGAAAAATAGTGGCATGGGCTGCAGTACATCGAGGAGACAGGGCAGAGTCAAAATAGGGTTTAATGTAGGTACTGGCCGTCGAAGTTCGATTGTCTGGTGCGGCGGCGTGATGGCATCGAGTCAGGCCAAGATGGTAGGAGATGAAATTGACTGTATGATGAAGGTCTGGGCAAGGCAGAAGGGGTTCTGGTGGACAAACCGTGGTGGTGTGAGGTGAGTTGATCGACATTGTTGTGTCTGATGGTGCTTCAGGGCTTCGATTTCGTTCTGGTGATCGTAGGGGATGCTGGATGGTCGTAATCGGATATGGAAGTCAAAACAGACTTGCTGGCGATGTTGGAGTTCATCGATGTTGCTTTGCCGTCGTGTACACGTGCACGATGCTATGGCATTTCAGTGAGTTTTGGTTGGTGTTGTTGGTCCAAAGAAGTAGTAAAGAAAGGGGAAGAAGGAGAGAGGATCGCGGTTTGCTCAAGTTGTTGCTCATGCGTTTTTGCTGTTGTACCGGGTTGTGCTCGAGATTTTTGGAGAGAGAAGAAGCTCGAGGTTTGGCTTGTTGAGATTTGTCTTGGGCTCGAGAATTAAATGTTTAGCCCGGGTAAGACAAGAGTTTTGTCCAGGTTTGTTTACACAAGGGTTTAAACTTTAAATTTTAAAATAAATCTGTTTTAGGGATTTAAATAAATCGAGTTTTAAGACTGTTTTCTTAAATCAAATTTTTTTTTTATGTAATATATATGTTCTTATATAACATTTGATTTAAGAAGCTATGTGATTTGTTTAATTTAAATTTGTAAATTAATTTAAACTTAATTATACAGACCAAGTGTTAACTAAAGGATAAAATGTTTAAATTTATTTAAAAATGGTAATTAAGAAAATAATAAGATAAATGGATTATTTTTAAGTTGATTAAGGTTTTGATGATTAATGATTGAATTAATAAAGTAATTAAAGATTGATTACTTAATGTAATTAAAAAAAAGGGTTTATTAATTAAAGGGAATTAATTGCTTAATGGATGATTATGTAATTAAAGGTAATTAATTTTTGTTTAGATTTGATTAATCAAGTGATTTATTAAAGATAATTAATTAATATGGTTAATCAAATAAAGAATTTAATTTGAGGATAATTAATTAATAAAATGTTGATTAATTAATGAAATGGATTAGGGATAATCACTTATTGAAATTAATTGAAGCATTGATTGAATAAGGATTGATTAATTAAGAGTAATTACCCTAAATAAAATAAATAATTTGTAGATAGTTAATGGAAGTAATTAATTAAAGGGTAAATTAATTTAAGTGTAATTAATTAATGTAAGTGATAAACGGGTAGTTAATCACTGGATGTAAATTAATTAATTAAGGGTAATGTGATTAATTAAGAATAATTAATCAAGATAATTGATTTAAGTAATGGTTTAAAATTAACCAAAGTTAGTTAAGTAGGATTAAAGATAATTAATTTAATTTATAATGGATGATTAAATTAAATTAATTCGGAATTGTTTGTTTATTTATCTTGCCTATAGAAGATAACTTGAATTGAATACTTTAGTTTGTCTGAATATCTTTAATGTTGAAATTATGATGTATTGTGATATGGTATGATGGGTTGGACTGTGATATTGTGAGCTATCTATCAATAATTGATTTGTTGTGAGAATTCAAGAACTCGTATTTAAAATTGATTTGTATCCACTTTAATAAACTGGGTTTAAGATGACATTGAATTCGAAAAGACCGGGGTCGGGTATCAGTACATACTCGAAACCACTTTGATTTGTAGGTTCATGATCTTGATTTTGGAATAAAAAGGCTGGAATGAAATAAATGATGCAAACTTGATCATTTAATCGGGATGTCGATGCTTTGATATTTTCTGTGAAGTGTGTATTGAATTATAACAAGTTTAGAACTCGTTGTAAGGTACGAGTTACCCGAGTTTTTATAAGTTTTATGCTGTTTGATGGGTTTACTCACGCTGGTTTCCTGCCTGACCCGGGTGTTATTTTGTTGTAATGCTCGGGTCAGACCGAGTATTACAGATTTTCAGGTAAGGACGTTTTGGAGCCCAAGAGGTGAGCTGGATGGCAGGAACGTATAGAGTGCTTCCCGCTGTATTATATTATTGTATATCTAAGACATATTAATTGTATATGTCCAGTGTTTGTATATATGTTGTAGCTCTGATGTATTAAAGTGAAATTTGACAAGTATAGTTTCCTTTGAACAACTGTTATTATTTTTTATTATATTTTATCCGCTGCGATTGTGAGATGTTAGTGTTTTTGTTCTATTTCTTCTTCTATCTCTTTTCTTCTTTTTCCTAACTATTTGGAATTTTCAGGATCGAAATTTCCAAGTCGTTACAGTTGGTATCAGAGCTGAAGGGTAAGCGGGAACCCTGGCTCTGGTGGTGGGTTTACTAATTAAGGATATGTGAGAGTGTATCTGTTATTTTCTTATATAAATGTTTTAAAAGTAAATGATTTTTATATAAGTTTATATATAAAGTAATGATTCTTCTAACCATTAAGGTAATTGGTTGTTGTATTATTTGAAAATTAAGTGGTAATAGTAATACAACCAAATTTAAATTTGATGAAGATAAGTTTGAAGTAGATCCAAACTGGAACTAAATCCTGAATTTGTAGAAGTAAGAATAAGATAATAATGAATTGGTTTCCAGATATGATAATCTTGGTTATTATCATAAATGGTTGTTGTATTTAATAATAAATTGTGTATTAATGAGTAAGCAAAATAAATGTTTTAAGGAAGTAAAACATTTGGGCAAGTATGACCTATAAATTAGAATTGAAGATGATCTGGATTGTGAAGTTTTTAAATCTGTGTCTAGAATTTGAAAATTATTTCAAAATGATAAAGAAATAATAAATAATGCTATTTAATATATTTGAATAAAGGATCCTATTTCAAACAAGAGTTGTTTGAAAATTTAAAGAAATTAGCTTTGAATTAAAAAAAACCAAAGGGTGGTTTAAAATTTAAAGGTAACCTAGTGTGTAAAGGAAATTGTAACGCCCCACCTCTATGCTCACAATAACAAAGAGTATCAAAAGAAATAATGTCCGTTATTACGAAGAATAAGGCTGGATAAGAGCGGCCATCCGTAGTTAGGCCTTACACTAGTATTGGTTATCTCGATAGGAGTGGTATATATTTTTAATTTTCATCACTTATTTATTTACTCCCATCAACATATCAAATTCCAGTATAAAATGAACAACGATGGTTCATAATAGTTTAGGACAATAGATATAATAATAACACAGATAATATAAATGCGGAACACAGATAACACAAAAAGTCTCATATATATATATAATAACTGATGTCAGTTACAATACATGTGATACAATACATATGATACAACTACAACTGTCGACTCTGGAAGTTACATATAGAAGTACATTATCGTAAATAATATACATGAATATACAACATCCTATACTAAGACAACGACTACTCCAAAAAGTATGAAAAGACTTCATAGCTCTAGCGGCAACCCAAAGTAAGATATCAACAACCTATAAATACTCGGTCTGAGCCGAGTATTAAATTCAAAAGAAAATAATACACGGTTCAGTCTAATTCAAACTCAGTTATTAGTGCATAGAAGCAATAATAATTAAGTAACAAATAGACGACAGTCACAATAAATCTCGTCTATCCGATCCTTAAATAAAGAAATCGGATAACGATAAATATAACACGTAACGGTGTTAAACAAAAAATCAGCAAATCCAAATTATCAACGAAGATAAATTAAAAAGATTGTCAATGAAGATAATTTAGAAAACAATAGCATTGCCTAAACGGCAATTTAACGACAAATTCTAATTATTAATTAAATAATTAGAAACTCAAAATATAATTATTAAAAGATACTTAGATATCAACAATTTGATCAAATCGAACCAAATCGAAATATAATTTCAAAATAATGAATTAAACACTCAAAACAATTCAAACGATTGAAATATCCATTTAAAATGCCAACACGGGTAATGCTGCAGTACACGCACACGTGTACTGCCTCGCCACTACAGCCTCTAGAATACGCAAAAGATTAATAAATTAAAAGCAGATAGAATATTAATAAAAGCAATACCGTGTGGCTGCAGTACACGCTTGCGTGCACTGCCTTGCCACTACAGTGATGATGTACCCAAAAGATCAACGAACCAAAATCAATGAAGATTCAAATATCAACGCCACAGACTAAATGGTCAAAGCAGACAGACATGGATAATGTGCACGAATGTACATAATGAAAATTCACAAACGAACACAAGGTCAAGCCCGAATTACCGAATTCAACTCAAGTGAATTCGAAAAACAAATCCAATTGCATCAATGATCAAACACACTTCAAGAAGTGGAAACTGGAGCATCAGACCAAATAATGTACAATGAACATAGATTGGCAACACATGAATTGTGCACGCAACCTGAACATCCAAATGTTCATGAAATCCATACAGTGGCACTACACAGCATATAAAGAAATAGAAACGAGGCACAAAGGCCAGAGTGTACACGAATTCAAGGGCAAACTGCAAACAAGAACTGCAGCCACCACATGAATACAACAGGATGAGTGTGAAAGCACCAAAAATATAACAACACAGCTCACAACAATAGTGAGTCAAATACAACAACATGAAGAGACCAAACCACAAAGATAACCAAAGTGGTCAGGCAGTCCACAATGCAAGGCAATGCCTTGATGCACAGCACATCATATTCCTAGATGAATGAAACAGGGTCAAGCAAGTGCAACATCAAGTGACACAAATGTACATGACTGCATAGTACAACTACCACACAATGCAAGAAGGTCAAGTCAATGACTCAACACAGCTGCAGCGCCAAAGCACAATGCAGTGGTACAACTACAAAAATAGAAGGAGGGTGAGGGCACTAGAGATATGGCAACACAGCACACGAACACATATATATCAGTGAAACAATGGAGCAACAGTAGGAATGCATTCAACTGGACAGAGTAACTCATACTCGAAGTGAAAGGTGGAAGAGTAAATGCGACACGAAGCAGCACAAACTCAAATAAGCAAGTGCACCAGAGGAGACTGCACAGATAGAAAGGCCAGACAACACAATGCAAATGAATTCAACAAAGTATTTCACAAGCCAAAGACAACTGCAGTTCAGAGCAATGTCGAAACTACAACAAATACAAACTACAGGAAGACAGTGCATTAACATGTATATACACATGTATGTATACATGTAGTGACATCAAAACCCAAACCAGGCATGATATGGAAGCGACCAGAATTCAAATGGACGAACAGAGGCAACAACTAGTGATGCAATATCACATGATACAGTGATACACAACACAAAGAAATGGGGTCTGGGTGCTTAAAAGGTCAGAGGCAATTGTAAATACAAACTGCACCTAAATGAAGACCACATGAGCTCGAAGCATCAGTGAAACAAGCTCAAGATGGGTGGCAACAAGTTCGAACCAAGTCAAAGTCACAAATAATATGCAGTAAAGGCTAACACAATAAAACATGGCAGTGTACAGTTCAATGTCAAAGAAATAGCCAAAGTCATCACATAAACAACATCACAAGCCGAAGCCAACAATGCACAGTGAAGTGAAGTCGAGAGCAAAGAAGACAGTGTCGAAGGAAAATTAAAACCGTGTAAACCAAGTAAACAAGAATTCGAACCAAATCAAAACAAGCCAGAAATTATCAACATCGATAAAATCAAGTCGAAGCCGAAAACCACGAAAACAGAATAAGCAAACGAATTCAACTAATTCGAATTAGATGTGAGAATTACTCACCTTTTGCTCGCTGCGAATAGATGCAGCCGAAGTAAGAACGAGAACACGATCGAACAAGGCTACAAGCGGATACCCACTGATCGACAAAGCAATTGAAGTCAACCTCTTCGAAAATCAAAAGCCCTAATTTGAAAAAAAAAGGGACGAACGAGGGAAAAAACGAGCCGCCATATTTATTTTATTTTTTTCGTTTGTGTTTAGGGTTTTGAAATTGAAAAGGAAAATCACTTATTGAATTTTTCGTTTGATTAATTAATGAAATGGATTAGGGATAATCACTTATTGAATTTAATTGAAGCATTGATTGAATAAGGATTGATTAATTAAGAGTAATTACCCTAAATAAAATAAATAATTTGTAGATAGTTAATGGAAGTAATTAATTAAAGGGTAAATTAATTTAAGTGTAATTAATTAATGTAAGTGATAAACGGGTAGTTAATCACTGGATGTAAATTAATTAATTAAGGGTAATGTGATTAATTAAGAATAATTAATCAAGATAATTGATTTAAGTAATGGTTTAAAATTAACCAAAGTTAGTTAAGTAGGATTAAAGATAATTAATTTAATTTATAATGGATGATTAAATTAAATTAATTCGGAATTGTTTGTTTATTTATCTTGCCTATAGAAGATAACTTGAATTGAATACTTTAGTTTGTCTGAATATCTTTAATGTTGAAATTATGATGTATTGTGATATGGTATGATGGGTTGGACTGTGATATTGTGAGCTATCTATCAATAATTGATTTGTTGTGAGAATTCAAGAACTCGTATTTAAAATTGATTTGTATCCACTTTAATAAACTGGGTTTAAGATGACATTGAATTCGAAAAGACCGGGGTCGGGTATCAGTACATACTCGAAACCACTTTGATTTGTAGGTTCATGATCTTGATTTTGGAATAAAAAGGCTGGAATGAAATAAATGATGCAAACTTGATCATTTAATCGGGATGTCGATGCTTTGATATTTTCTGTGAAGTGTGTATTGAATTATAACAAGTTTAGAACTCGTTGTAAGGTACGAGTTACCCGAGTTTTTATAAGTTTTATGCTGTTTGATGGGTTTACTCACGCTGGTTTCCTGCCTGACCCGGGTGTTATTTTGTTGTAATGCTCGGGTCAGACCGAGTATTACAGATTTTCAGGTAAGGACGTTTTGGAGCCCAGGAGGTGAGCTGGATGGAAGGAACGTATAGAGTGCTTCCCGCTGTATTATATTATTGTATATCTAAGACATATTAATTGTATATGTCCAGTGTTTGTATATATGTTGTAGCTCTGATGTATTAAAGTGAAATTTGACAAGTATAGTTTCCTTTGAACAACTGTTATTATTTTTTATTATATTTTATCCGCTGCGATTGTGAGATGTTAGTGTTTTTGTTCTATTTCTTCTTCTATCTCTTTTCTTCTTTTTCCTAACTATTTGGAATTTTCAGGATCGAAATTTCCAAGTCGTTACAGTTGGTATCAGAGCTGAAGGGTAAGCGGGAACCCTGGCTCTGGTGGTGGGTTTACTAATTAAGGATATGTGAGAGTGTATCTGTTATTTTCTTATATAAATGTTTTAAAAGTAAATGATTTTTATATAAGTTTATATATAAAGTAATGATTCTTCTAACCATTAAGGTAATTGGTTGTTGTATTATTTGAAAATTAAGTGGTAATAGTAATACAACCAAATTTAAATTTGATGAAGATAAGTTTGAAGTAGATCCAAACTGGAACTAAATCCTGAATTTGTAGAAGTAAGAATAAGATAATAATGAATTGGTTTCCAGATATGATAATCTTGGTTATTATCATAAATGGTTGTTGTATTTAATAATAAATTGTGTATTAATGAGTAAGCAAAATAAATGTTTTAAGGAAGTAAAACATTTGGGCAAGTATGACCTATAAATTAGAATTGAAGATGATCTGGATTGTGAAGTTTTTAAATCTGTGTCTAGAATTTGAAAATTATTTCAAAATGATAAAGAAATAATAAATAATGTTATTTAATATATTTGAATAAAGGATCCTATTTCAAACAAGAGTTGTTTGAAAATTTAAAGAAATTAGCTTTGAATTAAAAAAAACCAAAGGGTGGTTTAAAATTTAAAGGTAACCTAGTGTGTAAAGGAAATTGTAACGCCCCACCTCTATGCTCACAATAACAAAGAGTATCAAAAGAAATAATGTCCGTTATTACGAAGAATAAGGCTGGATAAGAGCGGCCATCCGTAGTTAGGCCTTACACTAGTATTGGTTATCTCGATAGGAGTGGTATATATTTTTAATTTTCATCACTTATTTATTTACTCCCATCAACATATCAAATTCCAGTATAAAATGAACAACGATGGTTCATAATAGTTTAGGACAATAGATATAATAATAACACAGATAATATAAATGCGGAACACAGATAACACAGAAAGTCTCATATATATATATAATAACTGATGTCAGTTACAATACATGTGATACAATACATATGATACAACTACAACTGTCGACTCTGGAAGTTACATATAGAAGTACATTATCGTAAATAATATACATGAATATACAACATCCTATACTAAGACAACGACTACTCCAAAAAGTATGAAAAGACTTCATAGCTCTAGCGGCAACCCAAAGTAAGATATCAACAACCTATAAATACTCGGTCTGA
The DNA here is from genome assembly GCA_030765085.1 of Allium cepa. Taxonomy (NCBI): domain Eukaryota; kingdom Viridiplantae; phylum Streptophyta; class Magnoliopsida; order Asparagales; family Amaryllidaceae; genus Allium; species Allium cepa. The sequence continues at coordinate 227,336,686 of CM060932.1, read as the reverse complement.
GCCGAGTATTAAATTCAAAAGAAAATAATACACGGTTCAGTCTAATTCAAACTCAGTTATTAGTGCATAGAAGCAATAATAATTAAGTAACAAATAGACGACAGTCACAATAAATCTCGTCTATCCGATCCTTAAATAAAGAAATCGGATAACGATAAATATAACACGTAACGGTGTTAAACAACAAATCAGCAAATCCAAATTATCAACGAAGATAAATTAAAAAGATTGTCAATGAAGATAATTTAGAAAACAATAGCATTGCCTAAACGGCAATTTAACGACAAATTCTAATTATTAATTAAATAATTAGAAACTCAAAATATAATTATTAAAAGATACTTAGATATCAACAATTTGATCAAATCGAACCAAATCGAAATATAATTTCAAAATAATGAATTAAACACTCAAAACAATTCAAACGATTGAAATATCCATTTAAAATGCCAACACGGGTAATGCTGCAGTACACGCACACGTGTACTGCCTCGCCACTACAGCCTCTAGAATACGCAAAAGATTAATAAATTAAAAGCAGATAGAATATTAATAAAAGCAATACCGTGTGGCTGCAGTACACGCTTGCGTGCACTGCCTTGCCACTATAGTGATGATGTACCCAAAAGATCAACGAACCAAAATCAATGAAGATTCAAATATCAACGCCACAGACTAAATGGTCAAAGCAGACAGACATGGATAATGTGCACGAATGTACATAATGAAAATTCACAAACGAACACAAGGTCAAGCCCGAATTACCGAATTCAACTCAAGTGAATTCGAAAAACAAATCCAATTGCATCAATGATCAAACACACTTCAAGAAGTGGAAACTGGAGCATCAGACCAAATAATGTACAATGAACATAGATTGGCAACACATGAATTGTGCACGCAACCTGAACATCCAAATGTTCATGAAATCCATACAGTGGCACTACACAGCATATAAAGAAATAGAAACGAGGCACAAAGGCCAGAGTGTACACGAATTCAAGGGCAAACTGCAAACAAGAACTGCAGCCACCACATGAATACAACAGGATGAGTGTGAAAGCACCAAAAATATAACAACACAGCTCACAACAATAGTGAGTCAAATACAACAACATGAAGAGACCAAACCACAAAGATAACCAAAGTGGTCAGGCAGTCCACAATACAAGGCAATGCCTTGATGCACAGCACATCAGATTCCTAGATGAATGAAACAGGGTCAAGCAAGTGCAACATCAAGTGACACAAATGTACATGACTGCATAGTACAACTACCACACAATGCAAGAAGGTCAAGTCAATGACTCAACACAGCTGCAGCGCCAAAGCACAATGCAGTGGTACAACTACAAAAATAGAAGGAGGGTGAGGGCACTAGAGATATGGCAACACAGCACACGAACACATATATATCAGTGAAACAATGGAGCAACAGTAGGAATGCATTCAACTGGACAGAGTAACTCATACTCGAAGTGAAAGGTGGAAGAGTAAATGCAACACGAAGCAGCACAAACTCAAATAAGCAAGTGCACCAGAGGAGACTGCACAGATAGAAAGGCCAGACAACACAATGCAAATGAATTCAACAAAGTATTTCACAAGCCAAAGACAACTGCAGTTCAGAGCAATGTCGAAACTACAACAAATACAAACTACAGGAAGACAGTGCATTAACATGTATATACACATGTATGTATACATGTAGTGACATCAAAACCCAAACCAGGCATGATATGGAAGCGACCAGAATTCAAATGGACGAACAGAGGCAACAACTAGTGATGCAATATCACATGATACAGTGATACACAACACAAAGAAATGGGGTCTGGGTGCTTAAAAGGTCAGAGGCAATTGTAAATACAAACTGCACCTAAATGAAGACCACATGAGCTCGAAGCATCAGTGAAACAAGCTCAAGAGGGGTGGCAACAAGTTCGAACCAAGTCAAAGTCACAAATAATATGCAGTAAAGGCTAACACAATAAAACATGGCAGTGTACAGTTCAATGTCAAAGAAATAGCCAAAGTCATCACATAAACAACATCACAAGCCGAAGCCAACAATGCACAGTGAAGTGAAGTCGAGAGCAAAGAAGACAGTGTCGAAGGAAAATTAAAACCGTGTAAACCAAGTAAACAAGAATTCGAACCAAATCAAAACAAGCCAGAAATTATCAACATCGATAAAATCAAGTCGAAGCCGAAAACCACGAAAACAGAATAAGCAAACGAATTCAACTAATTCGAATTAGATGTGAGAATTACTCACCTTTTGCTCGCTGCGAATAGATGCAGCCGAAGTAAGAACGAGAACACGATCGAACAAGGCTACAAGCGGATACCCACTGATCGACAAAGCAATTGAAGTCAACCTCTTCGAAAATCAAAAGCCCTAATTTGAAAAAAAAGGGACGAACGAGGGAAAAAACGAGCCGCCATATTTATTTTATTTTTTTCGTTTGTGTTTAGGGTTTTGAAATTGAAAAGGAAAATGAGAGGTCGGGTTTTCCTTTGGTAGTTATCACGGCACCAATAACAAACGTGGGCCGAAATTAATTTTTCAAGCCCAAGCTATACTTAACAAATTTTTGAAAAGAATGACAACCCGAATCAAAACTCCTAACAGAAAATATCCGTCAACATTTATCGTTTAACAACGATAATTAATTATTAAAAATTCCCGGGTTATTATAATTAAATAATTAGAAACTCATAATCTAATTATCAAAAGATACTTAGATATCAACAATTTGATCAAATCGAACCAAATCGAAATATAATTTCAAAATATTGAATTGAAAACTCAAAACAATTCAAACGGTTGAAATATCCATTTAAAATGCCAACATGGGTAGGGCTGCAGTACACGCACGCGTGTACTGCCTCGCCACTACAGCCTCTGGAATACGCAAAAGATTAATAAATTAAAAGCAGATAGAATATTAATAAAAGCAATACCGTGTGGATACAGTACATGCTTGCGTGCACTGCCTTGCCACTACAGTGATGATGTACCCAAAAGATCAACGAACCAAAATCAATGAAGATTCAAATATCAATGCCACAGACACAATGGTCAAAGCAGACAGACATGGGTAATGTTCATGAATGTACACAATGAAAACGAACACAAGGTCAAGCCCTAATTACCGGATTCAACTCAAGTGAATTCGAAAAACAAATCCAATTGCATCAATGATCAAACACACTTCAAGAAGTGGCAACTGGAGCATCAGACCAAACAATGTACAATGGACATAGGTTGGCAACACATGAATTGTGCACGCAACCTGAACATCCAAATGTTCATGAAATCCATACAGTGGCACTGCATAGCATATAAAGAAATAGCAACGAGGCACAAAGGCCAGAGTGTACACGAATTCAAGGGCAAACTGCAAACAAGAACTGCAGCCACCACATGAATACAACAGGATGAGTGTGAAAGCACCAAAAATATAACAACACAGCTCACAACAATAGTGAGTCAAATACAACAACATGAAGAGACCAGACCACAAAGATAACCAAAGTGGTCAGGCGGTCCAAAATACAAGGCAATGCCTTGATGCACAGCACAACAGATTCCTGGATGAATGAAACAGGGTCAAGCACGTGCAACATCAAGTGACACAAATGTACATGACTGCACAGTACAACTACCACACAATGCAAGAAGGTCAAGTCAATGACTCAACACAGCTGCAGCGCCAAAGCACAATGCAATGGTACAACTACAAAAATAGAAGGAGGGTGAGGGCACCAGAGATATGGCAACACAGCACACGAACACATATATATCAGTGAAACCATGGAGCAACAGCAGGAATGCATTCAACTGGACAGAGTAACTCATACTCGAAGTGAAAGGTGGAAGAGTAAGTGCAACACGAAGCAGCACAAACTCAAATGAGCAAGTGCACCAGAGGAGACTGCACAGATAGAAAGGCCAGACAACACAATGCAAATGAATTCAACAAAGTATTTCACAAGCCAAAGACAACTGCGGTTCAGAGCAATGTCGAAATTACAACAAATACAAACTACAGGAAGAGAGTGCATGAACATGTATATACACATGTATGTATACATGTAGTGACATCAAAACCCCAACCAGGCGTGATATAGAAGCGACTAGAATTCAAATGGACGAACAGAGGCAACAACTAGTGATGCAATATCACACAATACAGTGATACACAACACAAAGAAATGGGGTCTGGGTGCTTTAAAGGTCAGAGGCAATTGTAAATACAGACTGCACCTAAATGAAGACCACACGAGCTCGAAGCAGCAGTGAAACAAGCTCAAGAGGGGTGGCAACAAGTTCGAACCAAGTCAAAGTCACAAATAATATGCAGTAAAGGCTAACACAATAAAACATGGCAGTGTGCAGTTCAATGTCAAAGAAATAGCCAAAGTCATCACAAAAACATCACAAGCCGAAGCCAACAATGCACAGTGAAGTGAAGTCGAGAGCAAAGAAGACAGTGCCGAAGGAAAATTAAAACCATGTAAACCAAGTAAACAAGAATTCGAACCAAATCAAAACAAGCCAGAAATTATCAACATTGATAAAATCAAGTCGAAGCCGAAAACCACGAAAACAGAATAAGCAAACGAATTCACCTAATTCGAATTAGATGTGAGAATTGCTCACCTTTTGCTCGCTGCGAATAGATGCAGCCGAAGTAAGAACGAGAACACGATCGAACAAGGCTACAAGCGGATACCCACTGATCGACAAAGCAATTGAAGTCGGCCTCTTCGAAAATCAAAAGCCCTAATTTGAAAAAAGAGGGACGAACGAGGGGAAAAAACGAGCTGCCATATTTATTTTATTTTTTTCGTTTGTGTTTAGGGTTTTGAAATTGAAAAGGAAAATGAGAGGTCGGGTTTTCCTTTGGTAGTTATCACGGCACCAATAACAAACGTGGGCCGAAATTAATTTTTAAAGCCCAAGCTATACTTAACAAATTTTTGAAAAGAATGACAACCTGAATCAAAACTCCTAACAGAAAATATCCACCAACATTTATCGTTTAACAACGACAATTAATTATTAAAAATTCCCGGTTGTTACAGACTCCTCACCTTATAAAAATTGCGTCCCCGCAATTTTCATAATTAAAGTCGTCAATAATAATTATTTTTCTAACATAAACTGGTTAAGCTAGGAAAATAAAGGTCGAGAATATAAACACCAAAGAAATCTTTTAATTTCATAAAAGAAATTCACAAATTCTCAACAAAATCTAATTATCAAGTAGATAACCAGAAAACAACAAAACTAAATAAGTACGATTATCAGCAATATTTAATTATCAATTAGATAATTAGAATACTGTAACATCCCGTATTTTTAAGCCATTGAATTTGAACATTTAATTCGTTTTAAATGTTAATGTGGATTCTTAATTGATTTTGTAAATGGATGGATTCGGGTTCAATCAATGAAATAAGCTATAATTTTTAATTATAGTAATTCCGGTTGAATTTGAATAATGGAAAAATGATAATTTAAATATTCGAAATTGAAATAAAATTAAATCTGGATGTAAATAGTGATAAAAATGTTTTTAAAAATTTATTTTGAGTTATTTGAGTGTAAATAGTATGGTGGGAATTCTAGATAAATTTTTAAGTCGATAAGTTAATATTTAGGATTTTATATTAATTTGAAAATGAATTTAATATTATTAAAATGTAATTAATCAGATTTTGGGTCCGGAGTGAGCCAAAATGATTTGTAACGTGATTATATATTTTATATGATTTATTATTATGTCATTAAAATTTTAAAAGTGAAATTTTAAGCGTTTTCGTCAATTTTGAAAATCGCTCGATTTAATAGACGAGTTAAAATAGCCTTCCAGGGCACAGTCTCAGAATTCGACGAAACCAGTTCCATTGGATCCGTAATAGTTAGTTATTATCGGATTTCAATTTCCGTAGCAATCGGAATTGTCGTTTGACCGTAGCAGCCTGAAACGCATAGAAATCGTTTTAACCGATTTAATTTTAAATTGATCGTTTAACTCCGTAACTCGCACATATGACTGAATTAGCTAATGAGACCTGTTCCATTGTGTCCGGAACACGGAAAAACCCTAGGAACGCCTGTCGGCACGTGAAGATTGGAGTTCGTTTGCAAAGTCGTTAAACAATTGAAGAATAATATTAAAATAATATTAAATAAGGTTTATAAACTTTTTATTTATCTCAAACCCTAGTTCATTTTCACCAGCCGCCGTCTATACCATTCCAATGGCCGAAAATCGATTTCGATCCCCCTCAAAAATATATCAATCCACGCTTCAATTCGAAATTCTTCCAACATGGAAGTTGTAGAGAGCGAGGGGATCTTCAGATCCGACGGTGGATCTTGAGCGTTGTCGCCGTATGGAGCCAGAAATTGGGTCGAGATCGTCGCCGATAGTTCGCCTCCTCCATGAGCATGATGCGACTGAGCTGCGCGTGCTCTCAGGCGAAGGTAGAGGCGGTGGAGGCGATGGTGGCGGCGACGTCTGATCGTCCTCTCGATGTTCGTGTGAGGTGCGGTTTGAAGCCCTAGATAGCGGCAGTGGGTTCGTGTGCTTCCTGGAGTTTGCGCGTTTTGGTTACGTTGAGGAAGAAGGCCGTTGTTTTGGTAACTAATAAAAAATGTTTTAAATTTAAATTCAAACTTCAAAATTCAATATCTCACTCGTATGTTATCGGAATTTGACGAAACAGGAAACGCCGGAATCGCAGCGACGAACACAACGCGATGGCGCAGTTCCGGATTCATTCCTGGCAAGTAGAAATTTGAGTTAAATCGAACGTCGTTCGGTTTAATTTAAATTTCGAACGCTCGCCGAAACTCAAGGTGAGTTATTCTCACTCACATCTGGATGCTAGTTAATTTGAATAATTAACATTTAAATATCTGTGATGATTGGTTGCATATTATTGTTGTTATCAGTTTGAATTGATATATATGTGTGTGATGTACTAATATTGGTGGATGCAGGGAAAACAGGTTGGAGGGATCCAACTGGATTCCTCACACTGTAATAATTATCTTTATAATTGATGTTGTGATCTGTTTATATATTGTGATGGATAACTCTGAATTAAATTGTATTGTGATATTGCTGGATAAGTATATACACAGAATTTTAAGAATAAAATAAAATAAATTGGATTTTTTTTAAGAAATAAAGGAATTGATAAATAAAGAATTTAAGGGAATTAAATTTGGAATCTGGGTTGAGTGAAGAATGAAAATTTGCAAAGTTGGAAATAAAAATACGTGGAACATTTATCCGTTGATAAATTTGAAAGTAGGGATTTCTGGTGATAATTTCAATAAGAAATTATAAATTGAAAAAAAAATATAACAACAATGGGGTTATTTTGATAATAACGTTCTCTGGAAATTAAATATGATTTCAATAGAAACCCTTCAAATTAAATTAGCAATAAATTGAATGATGCAGAAGTATTATTTAAAACCATTGAAAATTTAAGTAGGCATTTAGTTAAGCAATTCCTTAAGTATTATTTCATTAAATAAATTTATAATAGTTTATTTAAAAAGGCCTTTAAACTTATACTTTGGAAGTGAATTTCCGGGAATTGAAATGTGGTTAAGCTTCGTAAGAAGTTATTTTAAAACCTGGGAAGTAAATCTATGTTATTAAACATAAATCTGAATTGAAATAAAATCGACAGAATTTATAAAATGGATTTTTTGAGTTGTTTGAGTGGGAATGAGTTTCCCTGGGAAAAACCAAGTTCGAGTTTTAAACAGATTGTATTAAAAGAAAGTTTAAAAATTCAAACTTGTTTAAAAGAGTGTTTTGGAAATTATTATTTTAAAGAATTATTGATAAATTAGCAATAGTAAATTTTTATGAATACCTTAGTAATTATTTTTACAAATAGATTTATTTAAAGGCTAGATTTGAACAAAGTTATTTGAAATTGTTATTAATCCTTTGAAAACTCTACTTTTAAATTTAGTTTAACTAAACATTCATGTAAAACCAAGTTTAGATCTAAATATATAGTTTACTTAACTGATTTTAAATTTATATTTTTGAGTAAGTAATTAGAATTAAATTTACGTATTTTAAAGTATATTTTAGTATAAGATGTTTTAATTGTTTAAATTCTAAATGTTTTGAACTTGGTTATTTCCAATGGGAATTAATGGTAAAGGATTTACTTTATAAAGGAAGAACTTTGGGAAATTGTTTTCAAATGAGCTTTGAAAATTTAGAAATATATCTTTTAAAGATATCTGAGGCAAACAAATAATGTGGGAAATTATTTATTGTGTGATGGATGCTTATGGATGTTTATGAATATAATTGATAGTTAAATCACCGACTATCAATATTGGACAAATGCGTTGATCGTTTCGAAGAGACCGGGATCGAGGTTTATTTCTCGAAAACCACTTCGATCCGGTTTGTACGTTTCATGGAAAAACGTGTTCGAAGTCGAAGATGGAGCAGTGAAGTGCAAGGGCTAGTCGCTGCTAATCCTGAGGATATTTCCAGAATGGATGTAGTAGGAGTAGTGCCTTCAGTTCCGTTCGAACCCGGGACGGACTTGTATGGACGAATGCTTTCAAAACATCGTCAGGTGGACGATGAGCATTCTAAGTGATGCGTTCTTAAAAGGTAACGTTTAACCTCAAGCCTCATCAACCGGGAATGGCTAAAACAGGGGAGGTGCAGCAAGGTTAGGTGGGTCATGCCCAAGCAGGACAAGATTTTCCCCTGTCTAGATGTCCCTTTATATTCGGCTTAGTGGGTGGTTGGTCGCGCCAACCACGCGGTTATCTTGTTCGGGACTGTTCAGTAAGGAATGGTTCCGGCCTTGTGTTGCAGGGGAGCAGGCGTACTCCTCGGTACTCTGATCTAGACCAGGTACTGTGACGGGCGGTACCCCAGTAGCCCAGCCATTGATGGAAATCCATTCTCCCTACGAGCCTTGTATGAGTTTTGTTTGTATTACCCACTTTTGTGGCTAGTAGCTGGAATTTAATAGATGTAACAATTTCGGCTATTTTATAAGTATTTGTAAATAGACCCTATTATAATATCAGAGGATTTCTATAAAAGTGATTTAGCTATCGTAAGGTAAAACCCCGACATGTTTATCTGTGGCGTGGTCTTACGAGATGCTTTTGTTTTTAAAAGAATTTTTGAAACTTTAATAATCAATTTGGATGCATTATTATCAGCTGGTATTCCAGACTGACTCGGGTGTTATTTCATATAATGCTCGGGTCAGACCGAGTATTATATGTTCAGGACAGGATGCTATGGAGCAGGAGAGGAGCTGGAGCCTGAGACGTATTATCTATACTTATATATATTCCGCTGCTGTAATTGTATGGTATATCTGATGGGTAATTTGATGTATGAGATACTTTGATGATATGATGTATAAAACAGTGATAGATTTCATTTTGGGTAAAGTTCTATATTTATTATTATAGTTTATTCCGCTGCGACTGTGAGATTCTGATATTGCTTAGTTTCTTCTTCTTCCATCTCTTCTTCTTTAACCCTAATGGTTCGTAATTCTGTGCCACTTAAGTTAATAGAGGCAGAATAGTGTTGATTCAAGGGGTACGGATTTGCGGGCTGTCATACTTGGTATCAGAGCATGTAACAAATTATAAAAATGGATTTGAGTATAAATGTAAGTGAGTTATAATAGAAATGCACATGTAACAAATTGAAATGAAATTTTGCTTGGTAAATCAATTCGAAGATTGGGTAGAGTATGAATTGAAATTGCAAAACTGGTATGTAACTCATTTGTGTGAAATAATGAATTTTAGACTTGGATAAGAAGTTTAAAAGGTGATTGAAATCATTAAATTGTTGATAAAATATGGTTAACATTGTTAAATAATGAAGTTGCTTGGTTAGGTCATGAAATGGATATGTTTGGCTTACATTTATATTGGAAATGTTGTTAAAATGCTCATATCTTTGAAAACTAATGAGTTTGTTGAGTAAGTACAGGTATGGGAGGCGTTCGATAGAGTTGGAGCGCATATATGCTAAAATATTAGCCGCTTGCTTTAAAATTTTGCTAAAAGGTACGCCTACGCAAATATAATTGGGAAATGATATATTTGTTGTGATATATTTTGGTTTCCGACCGTGTGGGTCGATGTATATATATTTATTTGTATCGCGATATCGCGAAAGCTCCTCCGTGCAGGGGAGACTCTGCCAAATATTTTCAAAATTTTGGGAGTTAGAAAATTTTTGGGTTTTTGGGAAAAATTTATTAACTTGGAAAGTTATTTTTGAAATAAGGTGAAACAAAAGCTTTTGACAATAAATAAAGCAAGTGAGTTTGGATTTGAGCTAAAGGATTTTAGAAAGTGAATATAAGCTTTTAACTAAGAAATTGGATGAGTAAGTGAGTTTGAGAGTATGTTCTACCTTAGCAAATTTCGGGGACGAAATTTTTATAAGGGGGAGGAATGTAACATCCCGTATTTTTAAGCCATTGAATTTGAACATTTAATTCATTTTAAATGTTAATGTGGATTCTTAATTGATTTTATAAATGGATGGATTCGGGTTCAATCAATGAAATAAGCTATAATTTTTAATTATAGTAATTCCGGTTGAATTTGAATAATGGGAAAATGATAATTTAAATATTCGAAATTGAAATAAAAGTAAATCTGGATATAAATAGTGATAAAAATGTTTTTAAAAATTTATTTTGAGTTATTTGAGTGTAAATAGTATGGTGGGAATTTTAGATAAATTTTTAAGTTGATAAGTTAATATTTGAGATTTTATATTAATTTGAAAATGAATTTAATATTATTAGAATGTAATTAATCAGATTTTGGGTCCGGAGTGAGCCAAAATGATTTGTAACGTGATTATATATTTTATATGATTTATTATTAAGTCATTAAAATTTTAAAAGTGAAATTTTAAGCGTTTTCGTCAATTTTGAAAATCGCTCGATTTAATAGACGAGTTAAAATAGCCTTCCGGGGCACAGTCTCGGAATTCGACAAAACCAGCTCCATTGGATCTGTAATAGTTAGTTATTATCGGATTTTAATTTCTGTAGCAATCGGAGTTATCGTTTGACCGTGGCAGCTCGAAACGTATAGAAATCGTTTTAACCGATTTAATTTTAAATTGATCATTTAACTCCATAACTCGCACATATGACTGAATTAGCTAATGAGACCAGATCCATTGTGTCCGGAACGTGGAAAAACCCTAGGAACGCCTGTCGGCATGTGAGGATTGGAGTTCGTTTGCAAAGTCGTTAAACAATTGAAGAATAATATTAAAATAATATTAAATAAGGTTTATAAACTTTTTATTTATCTCAAACCCTAGTTCATTTTCACCAGCCGCCGTCTATACCATTCCAATGGCCGAAAATCGATTTCGATCCCCCTCAAAAATATCTCAATCCACGCTTCAATTCGAAATTCTTCCAACATGGAAGTTGTAGAGAGCGAGGGGATCATCAGATCCGACGGTGGATCTTGAGCGTTGTCGCCGTATGAAATTGGGTCGAGATCGTCGCCGTTAGTTCGCGTCCTCCATGAGCATGATGCGACCGAGCTGCGCGTGCTCTCAGGCGAAGGTAGAGGCGGTGGAGGCGATGGTGGCGGCGACGTATGATCGTCCTCTCGATGTTCGTGTGAGGTGCGGTTTGAAGCCCTAGATAGCGGCAGTGGGTTCGTGTGCTTCCTGGAGTTTGTGCGTTTTGGTTACGTTGAGGAAGAAGGCCGTTGTTTTGGTAACTAATAAAAAAAATGTTTTAAATTTAAATTCAAACTTCAAAATTCAATATCTCGCTCGTATTTTATCGGAATTTGACGAAACAGGAAACGCCGGAATCGCAGCGATGAACACAACGCGATGGTGCAGTTCCGGATTCATTCCAGGCAAGTAGAAATTTGAGTTAAATCGAACGTCGTTCGGTTTAATATAAATTTCGAACGCTCGCTGAAACTCAAGGTGAGTTATTCTCACTCACATCTGGATGCTAGTTAATTTAAATAATTAACATTTAAATATCTGTGCTGATTGGTTGCATATTATTGTTGTTATCAGTTTGAATTGATATATATGTGTGTGATGTACTAATATTGGTGGATGCAGGGAAAACAGGTTGGAGGGATCCAACTGGATTCCTCACACTGTAATAATTATCTTTATAATTGATGTTGTGATCTGTTTATATATTGTGATGGATAACTCTGAATTAAATTGTATTGTGATATTGCTGGATAAGTATATACACAGAATTTTAAGAATAAAATAAAAATAAATAGGATTTTTTTTAAGAAATAAAAGGAGTTGATAAATAAAGAATTTAAGGGAATTAAATTTGGAATCTGGGTTGAGTGAAGAATGAAAATTTGCAAAGTTGGAAATAAAAATACGTGGAACATTTATCCGTTGATAAATGTGAAAGTAGGGATTTCTGGTGATAATTTCAATAAGAAATTATAAATTGAAAAAAAATATAATAACAATCGGGTTATTTTGATAATAATGTTCTCTGGAAATTAAATATGATTTCAAAAGAAACCCTTCAAATTAAATTAGCAATAAATTGAATGATGCAGAAGTATTATTTAAAACCATTGAAAATTTAAGTAGGCATTTAGTTAAGAAATTCCTTAAGTATTATTTCGTTAAATAAATTTATAATAGTTTATTTAAAAAGGCCTTTAGTCTTATACTTTGGAAGTGAATTTCCGAGAATTGAAATGTGGTTAAGCTTCGTAAGAAGTTATTTTAAAACCTGGGAAGGAAATCTATGTTATTAAACATAAATCTGAATTGAAATAAAATCGATAGAATTTATAAAATGGATTTTCTGAGTTGTTTGAGTGGGAATGAGTTTCCCTGGGAAAAACCAAGTTCGAGTTTTAAACAGATTGTATTAAAAGAAAGTTTAAAAATTCAAACTTGTTTAAAAGAGTGTTTTGGAAATTATTATTTTAAAGTAATTATTGATAAATTAGCAATAGTAAATTTTTATGAATACCTTAGTAATTATTTTTACAAATAGATTTATTTAAAGGATAGATTTGAACAAAGTTATTTGAAATTGTTATTAATCCTTTGAAAACTCTACTTTTAAATTTAGTTTAACTAAACATTCATGTAAAACCAAGTTTAGATCTAAATATATAGTTTTACTTCACTGATTTTAAATTTATATTTTTGAGTAAGTAATTAGAATTAAATTTACGTATTTTAAAGTATATTTTAGTATAAGATGTTTTAATTGTTTAAATTCTAAATGTTTTGAACTTGGTTATTTCCAATGGGAATTAATGGTAAAGGATTTACTTTATAAAGGAAGAACTTTGGGAAATTGTTTTCAAATGAGCTTTGAAAATTTGGAAATATATCTTTTAAAGATATCTGAGGCAAATAAATAATGTGGGAAATTATTTATTGTGTGATGGATGCTTATGGATGTTTATGAATATAATTGATAGTTAAATCACCGACTATCAATATTGGACAAATGCGTTGATCGTTTCGAAGAGACCGGGATCGAGATTTATTTCTCGAAAACCACTTCGATCCAGTTTGTACATTTTGTGGAAAAACGTGTTCGAAGTCGAAGATGGAGCAGTGAAGTGCAAGGGCTAGTCGCTGCTAATCCTGAGGATATTTCCAAAATGGATGTAGTAGGAGTAGTGCCTTCAGTTCCGTTCGAACCCGGGACGGACTTGTATGGACGAATGCTTTCAGAACATCGTCAGGTGGACGATGAGCATTCTAAGTGATGTGTTCTTAATAGGTAACGTTTAACCTCAAGCCTCATCAACCGGGAATGGCTAAAACAGGGGAGGTGCAGCAAGGTTAGGTGGGTCATGCCCAAGCAGGACAAGATTTTCCCCTGTCTAGATGTCCCTTTATATTCGGCATAGTGGGTGGTTGGTTGCGCCAACCACGGGGTTATCTTGTTCGAGACTATTCAATAAGGAATGGTTCCGGCCTTGTGTTGCAGGGGAGCGGGCGTACTCCTCGGTACTCTGATCTAGGCCAGGTACTGTGACGGGCGGTACCCCAATAGGCCAGCCATTGATGGAAATCCATTCTCCCTACGAGCCTTGTACCAGTTTTTTTTGTATTACCCACTTTTGTGGCTAGTAGCTGGAATTTAATAGATGTAACAATTTCGGCTATTTTATAGGTATTTGTAAATAGACCCTATTATAATATCAGAGGATTTCTATAAAAGTGATTTAGCTATCGTAAGATAAAAACCCGACATGTTTATCTGTGGCGTGGTCTTACGAGATGCTTTTGTTTTTAAAAGAATTTTGAAACTTTAATAATCAATTTGGATGCATTATTATCAGATGGTATTCCAGACTGACTCGGGTGTTATTTCATATAATGCTCGGGTCAAACCGAGTATTATATGTTCAGGACAGGATGCTATGGAGCAGGAGAGGAGCTGGAGCCCGAGATGTATTATCTATACTTATATATATTCCGCTGCTGTGATTGTATGGTATATCTGATTGGTAATTTGATGTATGAGATACTCTGATGATATGATGTATAAAACAGTGATAGATTTCATTTTGGGTAAAGTTCTATATTTATTATTATAGTTTATTCCGCTGCGACTGTGAGATTCTGATATTGCTTAGTTTCTTCTTCTTCTATCTCTTCTTCTTTAACCCTAATGGTTCGTAATTCTGTGTCACTTGAGTTAATAGAGGCAGAATAGTGTTGATTCAAGGGGTACGGATTTGCGGGCTGTCACAAATACAAAAAATAACAAAACATCGATATCTAACTATCGATATGACAATTAGAAAACAGCAAATCCGCTAGTTATCAACCAGAAAATCAGAAAAACACGAACTCTATAATTAGCAAACTCTAACTATCAACAGAGATAGATAGAAAACAACAATTCAATATAATCACCAAAAACGATAATCAGAAATCTCAAATCAACAAATATTCGATTATCAAAAACGATAATCAAATCTCAAATCAACAAATATTCGATTATCAAAAACGATAATCAAATCTCAAATCAACAAATATTCAATTATCAAAAACAATAATCACATCTCAAATCAACAAATATTCGATTATCAAAAACGATAATCACATCTCAAATCAACAAATATTCGATTATCAAAAACGATAATCAAATCTCAAATCAACAAATATTCAATTATCAAAAACGATAATCAAATATCAAATCAACAAATATTCGATTATCAAAAACGATAATCAAATCTCAAATCAACAAATATTTGATTATCAAAAACGATAATCAAATCTCAAATCAACAAATATTCAATTATCAAAAAACGATAATCAAATCTCAAATCAACAAATATTCGATTATCAAAAACGATAATCAAATCTCAAATCAACAAATATTCGATTATCAAAAACGATAATCAAATCTCAAATCAACAAATATTCGATTATCAAAAACGATAATAAAATCTCAAATCAACAAATATTCGATTATCAAAAACGATAATCAAATCTCAAATCAACAAATTTTCAATTATCAAAAACGATAATCAAATCTCAAATCAACAAATATTCGAATATCAAAAACGATAATCAAATCTCAAATCAACAAATATTCGAATATCAAAAACGATAATCAAATCTCAAATCAACAAATATTCGAATATCAAAAACGATAATCAAATCTCAAATCAACAAATATTCGATTATCAAAAACGATAATCAAATCTCAAATCAACAAATATTCTATTATCAAAACGATAATCAGAATCAACAAATATCTAATTATCAAAAAGGATAATCAAATCTCAAATCAACAAATATTCGATTATCAAAAACGATAATCAAATCTCAAATCAACAAATATTCAATTATCAAAAACGATAATCAAATCTCAAATCAACAAATATTCGATTATCAAAAACGATAATCAAATCTCAAATCAACAAATATTCAATTATCAAAACGACAATCATAATCAACAAATATCTAATTACCAAAAACGATAATCAGAATCAACAAATATCTAATTATACTAAACGATAATCGGAACTCATATCAACAAATATCCAATTACCTGCAGATAATTGGAAACAACAAATATCTAGAATCAATTAAGATAACTAGAAAATCCACATAAAAGGTGGATCGATCCCAACAAACGGCGAGTTTTAGCTACGCCGCACGTGCATCAACATATGGCCGAAGCCTACCAAGTACCCAACATAATTTTGGTGCCCAACAAATGACCCGAAGGTCCAACATATGACCCGAAGGTCTGGTACTGGTATTGACCCGAAGGTCCAACATATGACCCAAAGGTCCAACATAGTGGCTCGAAAGCACACGAAAATCATCAAATCATCAAAACAGCAAATATTTCAATTAACGAGTCCGGAATTAACCAAAATAGCAAACGCACATGTCCCATAGCCACGAGTTTTACTAAATCGTTTAATTCTCTTCATCGTTTCCTTGAAAGTGCAAAATCGTGTATTTCAAAAATAACATTTCACATTCTCAAACGGACAAGTCCGGAATTATGCGAATCAGTAAAAGAAAGGGGTCATAGTCCTCGATTTTGTTGAAACGTTTAAATCGCTTTCTCATTCTTTTGAAAACGCAAATTGCAAAACTTCTAAAAACAATTTCATTTATTTTATAAAAGTAATAATTTACATTCTCAAACGAACAAGTCCGGAATTAAGCGAATCAGTAAAAGAAAGGGGTCATAGTCCTCGTTTTTGCTGAAACGTTTAAGTCACTTTCTCATTCTTCTGAAAGCGTAAACTATAAAAAATTTCGAAAATAATTTTATTTTTAAAACGATTTGCAAATCCGTGAAAAAAAACAACAGCATTAATGACAATTTCGATAAGAAAATTGTACTTCTCAAAACACCGTAGAAACGGATCTCAAAATCAGCATTGCGGGATAACCGCTTGAAAACCCACTTTAAAATATGACGGATACTGAAGTCAAAGCGACAGTAATTTTTAAACGTAAAACTCCCATCAAAATAATTTGCATCAAAATATAACACCAGAGAATTTTCATTCATCAAAATGTCAACAAAACACCGTGCTTCGAAAATTTTGCATCGATGTAAAAAATCCCATTATATAAAAATAACGCAACAAAATACGTTTAGAACCAAACATCGGTTTAACGTAAAAGTAATGCAGTAACGTGCAACTTAAATTTGCACGTATACTACAAATGAACAAAGAAATCAGTCGAATATATCTTCAATGAAGATAATTCAAAACAACAAAATCACATAACTGCAATCGCTTCGAATCCTCAAATCGGATTCGAAATTTTCAAAGAAAACAAAATAAACACAGCTATGTAAACAACAAATAAAATTTATTTCAATTTCATATTTTGATTTTCAAATCAAAAAAGGTTACCTGCCGTACTCGGCGAAGACAGTTTCACTGTTTTCGTTGCGCACTCTGATAAACAAAACACGAATCAACCAATCATCAAAACACAGTTTCACTTTTTATTTTTAAATAAAGATATTTAAAAATTTCATCCAAATTTCAAAAATTTAGTTTTGACTCAAAGTACAACTAAAACATCGACAAATAGTTGTAACACATGTTCCTTCTAAGTTACGTTTTATATTATGTCCATAAACCCCAAGCTCTGTTACCAACTGTAACGCCTCACCTCTATGCTCACAATAACAAAGAGTATTAAAAGAAATACTGACCGTTATTACGAAGAATAAGGCTGGATAAGAGTGGCCATCCGTAGTTAGGCCTAACACTAGTATTGGTTATCTCGATAGGAGTGGTATATATTTTTAGTTTTCATCTCTTATTTATTTACTCCCATCAACATATCCAATTCCAGTATAAAACAAACTACGATGGTTCATAATAGTTTAGGACAATAGATATAATAATAACACAGATAATATAAATGTGGAACACAGATAACACAGAAAGTCTCATATATATTTATAATAACTGATGTCAGTTACAATACATGTGATACAATACATATGATACAAATACAACTGTCGAAAGAAAAAAAACTACAACCGTCGACTCTGGAAGTTACATATAGAAGTACATTATCGTAAATAATACACATGAATATACAACATCCTATACTAAGACAACGAATACTCCAAAAAGTATGAAAAGACTTCATAGCTCTAGTAGCAACCCAAAGTAAGATATCAACAACCTGTAAATACTCGGTCTGACCCGAGTATTAAATTCAAAAGAAAATAATACACGGGTCAGTCTAATTCAAACTCAATTATTAGTGCACAGAAGCAATAATAATTAAGTAACAAATAGACGGCAGTCACAATAAATCTCGTCTATCCGATCCTTAAATAAAGAAATCGGATAACGATAAATATAACACGTAACAGTGTTAAACAACAAATCAGCAAATCCAAATTATCAACGAAGATAAATTAAAAAGATTGTCAATGAAGATAATCTAGAAAACAACAGCATTGCATAAACGGCAATTTAACGACAAATTCTAATTATTAATTAAATAATTAGAAACTCATAATCTAATTATCAAAAGATATTTAGATATCAACAATTTGATCAAATCGAACCAAATCGAAATATAATTTCAAAATATTGAATTGAACACTCAAACAATTCAAACGATTGAAATATCCATTTAAAATGCCAACACGGGTAGGGCTGCAGTACACGCACGCGTGTACTGCCTCGCTACTACAGCCTCTGGAATATGCAAAAGATTAATAAATTAAAAGCAGATAGAATATTAATAAAAGCAATACCGTGTGGATGCAGTACACGCTTGCGTGCACTGCCTTGCCACTACAATGATGACGTACCCAAAAGATCAACGAACCAAAATCAATGAAGATTCAAATATCAATGCCACAGACTCAATGGTCAAAGCAAACAGACATGGACAATGTGCACGAATGTACACAATGAAAATTCACAAACGAACACAAGGTCAAGCCCGAATTACCGGATTCAACTCAAGTGAATTCGAAAAACAAATCCAATTGCATCAATGATCAAACACACTTCAAGAAGTGGCAACTGGAGCATCAGACCAAACAATGTACAATGAACATAGATTGGCAACACATGAATTGTGCACGCAACCTGAACATCCAAATGTTCATGAAATCCATACAGTGGCACTGCATAGCATATAAAGAAATAGCAACGAGGCACAAAGGCCAGAGTGTACACGAATTCAAGGGCAAACTGCAAACAAGAACTGCAGCCACCACATGAATACAACAGGATGAGTGTGAAAGCACCAAAAATATAACAACACGGCTCACAACAATAGTGAGTCAAATACAACAACATGAAGAGACCAGACCACAAAGATAACCAAAGTGGTCAGGCAGTCCACAATACAAGGCAATGCCATGATGCACAGCACAACAGATTCCTGGATGAATGAAATAGGGTCAAGCAAGTGCAACATCAAGTGACACAAATGTACATGACTGCATAGTACAACTACCACATAATGCAAGAAGGTCAAGTCAATGATTCAACACAGCTGCAGCGCCACAGCACAATGCAGTGGTACAACTACAAAAATAGAAGGAGGGTGAGGGCACCAGAGATATGGAAACACAGCACACGAACACATATATATCAGTGAAACCATGGAGCAACAGCAGGAATGCATTCAACTGGATAGAGTAACTCATACTCGAAGTGAAAGGTGGAAGAGTAAGTGCAACACGAAGCAGCACAAACTCAAATGAGCAAGTGCACCAGAGGAGACTGCACAGATAGAAAGGCCAGACAACACAATGCAAATGAATTCAACAAAGTATTTCACAAGCCAAAGACAACTGCGGTTCAGAGCAATGTCGAAACTACAACAAATACAAACTACAGGAAGACAGTGCATGAACATGTACATACACATGTATGTATACATGTAGTGACATCAAAACCCAAACCAGGCATGATATGGAAGCGACCAGAATTCAAATGGACGAACAGAGGCAACAACTGGTGATGCAATATCACACAATACAGTGATACGCAACACAAAGAAATGGGGTCTGGGTGCTTAAAAGGTCAGAGGCAATTGTAAATGCTGACTGCACCTAAATGAAGACCACACGAGCTCGAAGCATCAGTGAAACAAGCTCAAGAGGGGTGGCAACAAGTTCGAACCAAGTCAAAGTCACAAATAATATGCAGTAAAGGCTAACACAATAAAACATGGCAGTGTGCAGTTCAATGTCAAAGAAATAGCCAAAGTCATCACATAAACAACATCACAAGCCGAAGCCACCAATGCACAGTGAAGTGAAGTCGAGAGCAAAGAAGATTGTGTTGAAGGAAAATTAAAACCGTGTAAACCAAGTAAACAAGAATTCGAACCAAATCAAAACGAGCCAGAAATTATCAACATCGATAAAATCAAGTCGAAGCCGAAAACCACGAAAACAGAATAAGCAAACGAATTCAACTAATTCGAATTAGATGTGAGAATTACTCACCTTTTGCTCGCTGTGAATAGATGCAGCCGAAGTAAGAACGAGAACACGATCGAACAAGGCTACAAGAGGATACCCACTGATCGACAAAGCAATTGAAGTCGGCCTCTTCGAAAATCAAAAGCTCTAATTTGAAAAAAGAGGGACGAACGGGGGAAAAAAATGAGCCGCCATATTTATTTTATTTTTTTCGTTTGTGTTTAGGGTTTTGAAATTGAAAAGGAAAATGAGAGGTCGGGTTTTCCTTTGGTAGTTATCACGACACCAATAACAAACGTGGGCCGAAATTAATTTTTAAATCCCAAGCTATACTTAACAAATTTTTGAAAAGAATGACAACCCGAATCAAAACTCCTAACAGAAAATATCCGTCAACATTTATCGTTTAACAACGATAATTAATTATTAAAAATTCCTGGGTTGTTACGGAAATAAATATAAATAAACTCTAAGGTTGTGTTTTGAATTTTCATTGGAATGTGATGTGAAACCCAAAGTGAAGTAAGTTTTAAACTTAAGTGGGAAGGTTATTGATCTGAAGTTTAAAATTTGAATAGGAATTCCAATTGTGTAAATTTGACTGAATTAAGTAAATTGAATTTAACTTGGAAGAAGTTAAATAAGTTGGAATGATCAACTTGGTTTGGAAATTTCAAGATGAAATTAAGATTTTACTTTGGAAGTTAAATGGTTGATTTGAATTGGGAGTTTGAGTGATCTCAAAATGGGTTTGAGATCTGAAAATTGGAAATGGATGGATGTTTTAAAAATTGGATAATATTACCCTTTTGTTGTTAATAATCTTTTAACTGTAAATTGGATTTGTTTAAAGAAATAGGGTGTGGTAATATATCCATTATTAAGATAAAATGGAATTTGGATTCAAAATTAAATGGTTTAAAGATATAAATTGATTTGATTTAAAGGATTAAATCAACATTTAAAAATTTAACTCGAATTTATATAATTCGGGATGGTTTAAATTTGGAATTTGAATTGAATTAGTTCAAATTGAATTTGATTTGAATTAATTGGAATTGTGATTAAAGATGGATAAGTTTGAAATTTCAAATGGAAAATTTGAATTGGATTAATTGAAATGAAATTGAAGTTGAATTAGTTCAAATTCAAATGGAATTGGGATTAATTCAAACTGGAATTGATATGATTTGAAATTGAAGTGGATTAAATTTGAAATTAGTCCAAATTGATTTGAATAATTTGGAATTGTAATTAAAATTGAATAGGTTTAAAATAAAATGGAATTTGATTTGAATTTGGAAGGAAATTGAGATTGCTTCAACTTGATTGGGGATAAATCAAGTTCAAGGGAAATTAAAGTTATTCAAATTGGAATTGAGTCAATTTAAATGGAAGTGGAAATTTAAATTGAATTGATTGGAAATGGAGGTTGCGAATTGAACAGTTTTGACTCTGGACTATTTTCAAAATCGATTATTTTAATATAAATCTATTTTTCCAAGCTACTTACTATACAATCTTTCTTTTTAAAGCCAAACTATATTATACTTACTATATAATTATTTTTGGAACTATTTAACAAATTTTCAACTGTTTTATAAAGTAATTACTGTTTTCAACTACTTTATAACTAATTACTATTTTACAACTATTTTGCATTATTTAAAATTTCTATAACTATTTGACTATTTTCCAACTATTTTACAATTACTTAACTATTTTACAGTTATTTTACAAACTAATAATTATTTTTCAACTACTGTTTATTTTTAAATTTAAACTGGACAGAGTTCGAACTGTTTATGATTTAAACATCCATTTGAGATAAGAATTGAGATGATAATCCAAATGGAATTGAAGCAAATGTGAATAAGTGGATAGAAATTAAAGTGAATGTGAATAGAATGGGAAATTGATCTGGCTAATAATCAATAAGGATAAATACGTAGGATGTACGTATATTATTCTATTCGAATAGTGATTTGATCCAGATTCGAGCGCAGAATTTCGAGATAGTTATATCGATCCGAGTTGGGATTTTTTTTCACTCGATTTTCGACGGAGAACCTGGATATGGATTGTTGATTGGTTCTGGATATTCTCCATCATAGTTATGGCTATACAAAGAGAATGACGGTTTCTGATCAAGAAACCAGATCTGAGTCCGCACTAGGAAGTCGGGTGGACGATACTAGTTCGGAAGTGAAATTTTGTGATCAAGTAAGCGATCAGATTTGGTATAGAATACGGATGATATATGTACATCGTACGGGTTTGATTGTAATTGTTACTGGGAATTTGTGGATAATAATTGTAAAATGGTTATTGAAATGAAAGTATATTTTGTGAAATATACAATGAAGTAAAATGGAAATCGGATATTTCTATGATTAAAGGTTCACTTTATAAAGAAAAGAAATGAGAAATCAAATTTGAATATTTGATTTGGAATAAACAAAGTTATATATCTTTGTTATATAAGGTAAATCTCCCTTTGTTGAATCTAAAGCCAGAAGAAAGGGTTCTGAAAATATTTGAAGTACAAAAGGAGTTTTATACAAGTTTGAAATGATTCAAAGTTTTTAAAAATTTATATATATCTATATATATATAAAGGATTTTATGAGGATTTTGGGAAAAGGTTTTTGGAACCTTTGGATTTGTAAAGGCTTTTGATTTTTAGGTAAAATCAATATTGGATTTTGAAAGCCTAGCTTGGGAATTATCGATTTTGAGATAAACGATTTTGAGAAAGGAGATTTATATGAAATTCATACTAGGTGTATGATTTGGAAGATACTATATGTGTATAGTATAATGTGTTTCGAAAATGGCCCTAGAGAAAAAGGCGCTCCCTTGAAATGAACTTATTAGGAGTACCATAGGTTGGTACTGACTTGAGCCTCAAAGGGGCAGGTCCTAAAGTTGGTCCTGTGAGGAGTCCGGACAAAACTAGTTCCTGAGGATTTTGTGTATTGTGTAGCGAAAGTCGAGGGCGCTGATGCCTACATAGGCATTTGGGTTATGTTTTGACGACAGTTTAACTCGATGTCACTGCGATCTACTATAGACCATAGCGAAAGTCGTGCGTGCTGCTGAGAGCCAACAATCTACGTTTGATTTTATATCGGTAGACTACGACCTATGGTGACATAGCGAAAGTCGTGTGTGCTGCTGTGAACCAGCAGTCTACGTTTGATTTTATATCGGTAGGCTGCGACCTACGGTGACATAGCGAAAGTCATGTGTGCTGCTGAGAGCCAACAATCTACGTTTGATTTTACATCGGTAGACTGCGACCTATGTCGGAGTGGAGAAGTTTCATTCTTTTGGCAGTGAAATTCGAGGGCGCTGAGGCCTACAGTTACATGAATTTTTGCTGCAATGACAACGTAACCCTGTATGTAACTGCGATCTATAGTGGGTTCCATAGCGTAATCGAGGGGCGAGGAGGCCTACAGTTATCTATGGATTTTGCCGGGATGGCAACTTAACCATCGGGTTAACTGTGACAATGGATGGTGGTGATGATTTCCAGAGCATTCTTACTAAAGATATTTCCTATAATTTCAAAAATGTTTTCTATATTTTCAATAAATTATTTTCCAAGTATTTTTACTAGGTGTTGAAAATAGGTCTGCTAAGTGCTTACAGATTTTCAGTCTTATGCCTGATCAACGTATGACCGAATTTCTGTAAGAACGAGGACAGACTTGTTAAACATCGAGTTATAAAAGTATTTTTATAAATCTATTTTGGCAATAATATATAGATTTTAAAAGTGTTTTAAAAATGATCAAAAGTGATTTATCTGATTTTAAGTACTTAATAAATTCTGGCTTCGTTCCTTTTCGAGGACGAAAAGATTCTAAGGGGGGAGGAATGTGATATCCCGGAAATTTCAAGCAATTTAAAATGTGATAAGCTCCTTTATAAATTATTTAAAATTGGTAAAATTGTTGTTTTTAAGAGATAATATTAATGATTATTTATATATATAGGTATGAGTAGATTTTAAATAGGATTATTATTTACAAATTGAATTTGTGATTGTTTAAAATATATATCTGAGTTGATTTCAAATTGGATTTTTAATTAAATTTGAATTTGAATTTTAAATTCAAAAGATAATATGTTAAAGTAAATTGGATTTAGTAATAATATATATTGATTAATAAAGAGATAGTTTACATATTTATACACCTAAGATATTTATTTTTAATATAAAACTAAATCGAAATGTAATATTAAAATAAGTATATAATAAGAAACTCTTAATAGAAATAATAATAATAATAAATATGCATATAAATTAACAAATGTAAATCATTTAACTTAGGAATTAACAAGTGCAACATTTGTAATGTAAAAATTTGTCAAGTGTCAAATTTTGTTCCATTTCTCTTTTATTTTAGAAAGGTGAAAAAAATTAGATTATATGTATACTCCTTCTCTTTCATTTTCTTTTATCACATATCTTCAAAAACAAAAGTCTACAAAACAAAGAAAGAAAAATCCACAAACCACAAACCTGGAAAAAAAATCATCATTAATCTTTCAAAACAACAAATCTCAACCTGAAGCCATAATCAAAACAATTCAAGTACAAATTCCAGTTCAAAAACCTATAAACATTTCAAACCAGAAGTTAAATCAAGCAAATCATTTCAAGCTTCAGATTAGAGGCAGGAGCAACTTAACAAGTTACAGTTCAGCATCTTAGATCAGTAGCAAATCAAAGTGCTAGATAAATAAGTTTCAGAGTTCAAGTTTTCAAGGTTTAAATTACTTCAAAACCTACTTTGTTAAAACAAAATATGTGAGTAAATCTACTCTCTTGAAAAACTAAATTCTACTTTATAACTGAACGCATGCAAGATTTGATTATAGAGATGTCTCGATTATTACTTGCATGAGTGAATGGATGTGTTGCCTGGGTATATAAGTGATATTTGTGTGAGCAAATAAATTTTTATAAAAAAAATTAAAAATCTATTTAAATATAGATGCATGCTGAAATTCCTTAGAATGAAGTATGGTAAGTGTAGCATGTTGTTTAATATGGATTGTTGTATATGTTCATAACCGTATGGATGTTCATGCCTATACAACTAGTAAATACTCTGTTAATATTCTAGATTTCAGAATAAGGCTTTTCTGTTTAACCCACTGTGAGTATACTACACCCTTAAGAACCTTTGATGCATAAATTCTTGTAGCAGTGAGTAATTAAAGGTTTTCAGGGATGAATTATCATGGTTGATGTGTTTTAAGGTAAAGGAAATCTGTGCATATCTGTTAAATTGTCTCTGTTTAACAAGTTCGAACACATAAAAATCAAATTCCCTTCCTATACTTAAATTTTGGGTTATAATCTTTGAAGATAAAGTTTGCATATGGGTATGAATTCATTTTTAAAAATAATTTCTACTATATATACATAGCTGATTATTCGAAAAAAAATAACTAAGAAAATCAATCAAGGGCAGAAATTCCATAGTTAAATCTTCAAACTTTGATTATGAAATCAGATTTGTTATCAAAAATGATGAATTATAGTAGTCAAATCATGATTTTTAAACAAGTAAATAATGAGAAATATTATGTTGACCGAAATTTATATTTTGGTCAAATTCTGGCGAAGTAAGCGGTGTTTGGGCTTGGGGTTTGGCCAGGGGATAGTTTGGAGGTCTGGCTACTTGAGAAAAATAGTGGCATAGGTTGCAGTACATCGAGGCGACGGGGCAAAGTCATAATAGAATTTGATGTAGGTACTGGTCGTAATCAAGTGATTTATTTTTGTTCAAATTTGATTAATCAAGTGATTTATTAAAGATAATTAATTAATATGGTTAATCAAATAAAGAATTTAATTTGAGGATAATTAATTAATAAAATGTTGATTAATTAATGAAATTGATTAAGGATAATCACTTATTGAATTTAATTGAAGCATTGATTGAATAAGGATTGATTAATTAAGAGTAATTACTTTAAATAAAATAAATAATTAGTAGATAGTTAATGGAAGTAATTAATTAAAGGGTAAATTAATTTAAGTGTAATTAATTAATGTAAGTGATAAACGGGTAGTTAATCACTGGATGTAAATTAATTAATTAAGGTTAATGCGATTAATTAGGAATAACTAAGCGAGATAATTGATTTAAGTAATTAACCAAAGTTAGTTAAGTAGGATTAAAGATAATTAATTTAATTTATAATGGATGATTAAATTAAATTAATTCGGAATTGTTTGTTATTTATGTTACCTGTAGAAAATAACTTGAATTGAATACCTGATGTTGAAATTGTGATGTATTGTGATATGGTATGATGGGTTGGACTGTGATATTGTGAGCTATCTATCAATAATTGATTTGTTGTGAGAATTCAAGAACTTGTATTTAAAATTGATTTCTATCCACTTTAATAAACTGGGTTTAAGATGACACTGAATTCGAAGAGACCGGGGTCGGGTATCAGTACATACCCGAAACCACTTTGATTTGTAGTCTTCATGATCTTGATTTTGGAATAAAAAGGCTGGAATGAAATAAATGATGTAAACTTGATCATTTAATCTGGATGCCGATGCTTTGATATGTTTTGTGAAGCGTGTATTGAATTATAACAAGTTTAGAACTTGTTTTAAGGTACGAGTTACCCGGGTTTTTGTAAGTTTTATGCTGTTAGATGGGTTTACTCACGCTGGTTTTCAGCCTGACCCGGGTGTTACTTTGATGTAATGCTTGGGTCAGACCGAGTATTACAGATTTTCAGGTAAGGACGTTCTGGAGCTCAGGAGGCGAGCTGGATGGCAGGAACGTATAGAGTGTTTCCGCTGTATTATATTGTTGTATATCTGAGACATATTGATTGTATACGTCCAGTGTTTGTATATATGTTGTAACTCTGATGTATTAAAGTGAAATTTGACAAGCATAGTTTCCTTTGAATAACTATTATTATTTGTTATTATATTTTATCCGCTGCGATTGTGAGATGTTGGTGTTTTTGTTCTATTTCTTCTTCTGTCTCTTTTCTTCTTTTTCCTAACTATCTGGAATTTCGGGATCGAAATTTCCGGGTCGTTGCAGTTATTATATTATAAATTAGTTTTTATAAAAATACTTTTATAACTCGATGTTTCCACAAGTCCATCTGCGTTCTCATAGAAATTCGGTCATACGTTGATCAGGCGTAGGGCTGAAAATCTATAAATACTTAGCAGACCCGTTTTCAACATCCAGTGAAAATACTTGGAAAATATTTTGTTGAAAATATAGAAAACATTTATGAAAATAGAGGAAATATTTTTGGTGAGAATGCTCTGGGAATCATCACCCCCATCCATGGTCGCAGTTAACCCGATGGTTACGTTGTCATCCCGGCAAAATCCATAGATAACTGTAGGCCGCCGCGCCCCTCGATTACGCCATGGAACCCGCTACAGATCGCAGCTATAACCGGGGTTACGTTGTTGTCACAGCAAAAACTCATGTAACTGTAGGCCTCAGCGCCCATGAATTTCGCTGCCAAAAGAATGAATTATCTGGCTTTAAGTTATTAATTAAATTCTGGCTTCGTTCCTTTTCGAGGATGAAAAAATTCAAAGGGGGAGGAATGTGATAACCCGGATTTTCGAGCATCAGGAAATTTGGATAAGTTATCTGATTTAACTCTTGAAAATACTGATTTATAAATTGAACAAATAAATATGATAATCTCCTTTATAATTATTTAAAATTGATAAATTGTTATTTTCAAATAATAATTATAATACTTAGTTTTTATAAACAAAAATAGATTTTATAGAAATTGAAATGTTTAAATTGAATATGTTATTAATTTTAAATTGGATTTTATAATTTAATTTGAATTTGAATTTAAAGTTTTGAAATTCAAAAGAATAGATATTTAAAAATATTTGGATTTAGATATATATGTATGAACTTTTAATTTTATATATAATTTGTTATTATTTATATTTTATTTAAAGTAATTTATATATATATATATGTATAAGAAATTCAAATATACATTTATATAAGGATTAATAAAGTAAGTTAAAAGCTTTTAATTTAACGACCCGAAAATTTCTATCCCGAAAATTTCAGATAGTTAGGAAAAGTAGAAAGAGAAAGAATAAGAAGAAACAGGAAACCAAACTCAGAATCTCACATTCGCAGCGGATAAAATATAATATCAAATAATAACAGTTATACAAAGAAAAACTGTACTTATCAAATTACATTTTAATACATCAGAGTTACATATTTCACAATCATTGGACAGTTAAAATAACTTGTCCTAGATATACAACAACAACAAAACACATTGGATACACTCCATGCGTTCCTTCCATCTAGCTCACCTCCTGAGCTCCAGAACGTCCTTACTTGAAAATCTGTAATACTCGGTCTGACCCGAGCATTACATCAAAGTAACACCCGGGTCAGGCTGGAAACCAGCGTGAGTAAACCCAACTAACAAGGAATACCAAAACATAAAACTTATTTAAAACCCGGGGTAACTCATATCAATTTACAAATTCTCAATTTGTTATAGACATCACTAATTTCACACATCAATTTGTAAGTACCAAAACTTAGATTAATAGGTCCAGTTCACTTAAATCATTCCATTCCAGCCTATTGATTTCACAAATCAAATCTATACAGAATTATTATAAATTACAAATCGAAGTGGTTTCGGGTATTAGTAAATACCCGACTCCGATCTCTTCGAATTCAATACCATCTTAACCCATGTTATTCAAGTGAAATGCAATTCAACTTTAAATAAAAGATGTCACCTTTTACCCAGGAATTCATCATTGATAGATTACCACATTGTCATTATACACCCAAACATATCATATCACAAAACATTTCATATCAAAGATATCAATCAATTCAAGGCATTCAATCATCATTCATAAGCAAGATAGATCATTTCCAAAATTAATTTAATTTACCTCTAATTAAATTAATTACAAATCCGTAATCGCTTAGATTATATTTACCTAATCATTATAAATCAATTAATTAATCAACTTTAATCATCCATCTTAATTAATCATCCTTGATTAATTATCGTTAATTACATAAGGTAATTATCCTTTAATTAATTACACAAATTAATATACTTAACCATTTACAGTAATTAATCTTTAATTACTTTCATTAATTACATTGATGAATTACATTAACTAATGATCCTTAATTAATTACTTCCATTAATCAGCCTTAATCGATCATAAACAATAATTAACCATCCTGTAATTACTTATCTTAATTAATTAACTCGTTGATTAATTATATTAATCCTTAATTAATTACACCAAGTAATTAATCCTTAATTACTTCTCCTAAGTAATTAACCTTTAACTACCTCCCACTAAGTAATTTCCCTTATATTAATTACATCTAGTAATTTATCCATCATATTAAGTAATTATACTTAATCAATCACCAAGTGACTATCTTTAATTAATTAACAAATTAATTAATCACATTAATCTCGTTAATTACAACTGGGTAATTCATCCCTTAATTACCCTATAAACCAATTAATTAATCTTTAGTTATCGATTAATTGTTCTTTAATTATTAATTAATAAACCTTAATTATCAATTAATCTCTTTCAATACAAAGTAATCAACTCTTAATTACTTTTATAATCAATTTCATTAAGCGATTAATCTTAATTAATCATCTTTGAATTAATTCCTTTAATTAATCAATCTTATTAATAAATCAATCTATTAAATTGATTACACAATTTACTTAATTAATTAATTTATAATTAATTAACTCATAGCCCTTAATTTATCGATCCCTAACCATTAATATATTAATTCCTCTTTTAATTACTTAATTAAATTAATAATTTACCCTTAATCCCCACTTAATCACATTATAGATTAAGTTTAAATAAACTTAGGATTTATCTTGACAAGTTTATCACATAACTTTTAATTACCAACCATTTAAATAACATTTATTATTTAAAAGAACTAGTTTTAAAAAAAATCAGATTAAACTTGATTATCAATTAACTTAAACTTGTTAGCCTCAACGTTAACCTCGAGTCCAAACTATCATGCCCAAGTTTAACCCTACCTCTTCCCGATCCAACCAAATTCAAACCCAAACCGATCAAAGCTCGAGTTTACACCGAGTGAAACGTCATTCGATCCCCAAGCAATCAGCACAGCAACAACTGCAGACACGGGCGGATCCATGTGCATGTGCACGAGACGTCGTAGGTGCTCTGGCTACCACTCCCATCGTCGGTGAGTCACCGATGACCACCCCTTCCAATCTCGACCACCAGACCGATGATTCGAACTCGAAAACCAATTTAAGCCAAATGAACCCAAACTGGAACCATCTTCTTCGACAATCTCTTCTTGCCGCCGACCTCTCTGACCTCAATTTCCCATGCCACCAAGACCATGGCTTCCTCATCAAAAAACTTGGCATTTCCCTTGATGCAATCGAGCTCGAATCACATAGGACGGAGAAAACGTACGAGAACTCTACCGAACCTCATAGGCAAAGAAAACCCTAAATTAAGTTTCACCATCAACCACGATGCCCAAAAATATGTGAAACCATTTTTCTCTCGACCCTCGGCCTATAAACTTTCTCTGGCCAAAATCTCGAGGTCGTCGATCAACTTGATCATCAGAAAAACCCAAAAACACATAATCTAGTCAATCCTCAAATTCTTACAATGCACTTCCTTAGAAATCATGATTTCTTATTTAAAAATCCTAATTTTTTATGACAAAACGGATTTTGTACATGAATCAAACAATTATTATCATTGAGATTTTGATATGTTTTAAAATCTACTGTACTTTTTCCCTTCTGTTGAATCCTAACTGCCATTTCAACTTGAAAGTATTATATTTATTTTTCTTTATCTTGATGAAACAAATTTTTTGTTTACAAATTAAAAGCCAAAGAAGATCGAAAAGAAGAACTTGATTTTGATCAGGTTAAAAGCCTGTAATAGAACAACTATACTGACATATTGACATGCACACAAGAAAAACAGTCATGCAGGCATAATTCCAATCACACAAAAATTTTCCCAAAATCATACTTCAAGTTTTATCATCTGAGATCAAGATTTGAACTAAATTAAGCCTTTAGGGATTCGTTTACTCACCTTGAGTTAGCGGAGAACTTGTTATTTAAAATCTAGAAATGCATTTAAAACTAGAAATTTGCAAATCCTAGAATCTTTTGAAAACTTGAATCTGAACTGAATTTGTTTTTTAAACTGAATCCTTGAAGTTGAAATGGTCTTGCTTGATGATTTTGCTACAGGTTGTAGATTTTGAAATTTGATTGCTATTGATAAAATTGAGTTGATTTCTTGCTTGAATATTTAGTTGAACTTTGATTTGCTTGAAGCTTGTTCTTGAATCAAGTTGGAGATGCTTTTCGTTTTGATTATTTCTTTTAGATTTTGATTTTGTTTACTGGTTAATATAATTTTTTTTCCAGGTTTGGTTTCTTAGGTTTTGAAAAAATAAGAAAAGAAAATGAATAGATGTATATGTATAACCTTATAATCTTTTTCATAAATATTAAAAATAAGTGACACTTGTCACTAAATTTGCTTAATTTCTTAACACATGTTGTTAGAGATATTTACAAATTAACACATGTAGTTTTCATGCAAATTAGATTCTAAAAAGCTTTTAAAATTAATTTTCCAATTTATAAATACATATTTAATTTATATAAAATAAATCTCTTTAAAAAGAAAATAATATAAAACAAATTTTATGTTCTAAATAAAATCATGAAAATACATTTTAAAACCAAGGTGTGAT
Source organism: Allium cepa (assembly GCA_030765085.1). Lineage (NCBI taxonomy): Eukaryota > Viridiplantae > Streptophyta > Magnoliopsida > Asparagales > Amaryllidaceae > Allium > Allium cepa. The sequence goes on along the minus strand of CM060932.1, from coordinate 227,304,302 downwards.
TTAAGATATAAATGACTATCTTTTGAATTTCAATTTTAAATATCCAAATTCAAATTAAATTTCAAATTCAATTTAAAAATCCAATTTGATATATACATATAATTTAAACAAATCCAATTTCAACTTATGTGAAATAATTTCCCTAAAAATCGATAAATGTACAACACAATTATTATTATTGTTCAAAAATAATAATTTTATCAATTTTAATTAATTTATAATGGAAATTATCACATTTAAATTTGGTTTGAAATTTTGGGATATCACATGTTCAACTGAATAAAACTAGTTAATTATCCAATTAATAGATATCAAAATCTAGGCAATCACATTCCTCCCCCCTTTGATTCTTTTCGTCATCGAAAAGTAACTAGGCTAGAATTTATAAAAATACTTTTTATCAGAAAAAACATTATTCTCTTAAACATTTTTAATTATAAACTTCTTTTATCTCAAAACTTACAAATATTTTAAAATCTACATAATATTATCAAAATTGTTTTTTTTTTACTTTTTATAACTCGATGTTTCAACAAGTCCATCCTCGTTCTCACAGAAATTCGATCATACGTTAATCAGGCATAGGACTGAAAATCTACAAGTACTTAGCAGACCCCTTTTCAACACCGAGTGAAAATACTTGAAAAATAATTTTATTGAAAATATAGAAAACATTTTTGAAATCGAGGAAATATCTTTGGTGAGAATGCTCTGGAAATCATCACCCCCATCCATGATCGCAGTTAACCTGATGGTTACGTTGCCATCCCAGCAAAATCCATAGATAACTGTAGGCCTCTGTGCCCCTCGATTACGCCATGCAACCCGCTACATATCGCAGATACAACTGGGGTGACCTTGTTATCACAGCAAAAACCCATATAACTGTAGGTCTCAGCTCCCTTGAATTTCGCTGCAAAAGAATGAAACTTCTCTACTCCCACATAGGTCGCAGTCTACCGATGTAAAATCAAACGTAGACCGTTGGCTCTCAGTAGCACACACGACTTTCGCTATGTCATCATAGGTCGTAGTCTACCGATACAAAATCAAACGTAGACTGTTGGCTCTCAGCGGCACACTCGACTTTCGCTGTGGTCTGTAGTAGATCGCAGTGGCATCGAGTTACACCGTCATCACAGCATGACCCAAATGCCTCTGTAGGCCTCAGCGCCCTCGACTTTCGCTACAACTACACATAATCCTCAGGAACTAGTTTTGTTTGGACTCCTCACAGGATCAACTTTAGAAACCCCCCCCCCCCCTTAGGGTTCAAGGCAATACCACCCTGTGGCACTCCTGAGAAGTTCATTTCAAGGGAGCGCCATTTTCCCCAGAGCCATTTCCAAAATAATTTGTACTATACACATATAGTATTTTCCAAATCATACACCTAGTATGACTCCCATAAAAATCTCCTTTCTCAAAATCGATTATCCCAAAATCGTTAATTCTCAAACTAGGCTTTCCAAATCCAATATTGATTTTACCCAAAAATCAAAAGCCTTTCCCAATTCAAATGTTCCAAAAACCCTTCCTCCAAAATCATTCTCATAAGATCCTTTACTTATATATATATATATATATATATATATATATATATATATAATCTTGAAAAAATCTTTGGATCATTTGAAACTTGTATAAAACCTTTTTATACTTCAAATGTTTTCAAAACCCTTTCATTCTGGCTAGTTCAACAAGGGGAGATTTATCTTATATAACAAACATATATATAACTTTGTTTATTCCAAATCAAATATTCAATTTGATTACTCTATTAAGTCACTTACCATATTACTTACTTTCATAAGGTAAATTTCTATCGTGGAAATATACAATTTCCATTTTATTTCGTCATATATTTCACAAAATATACCATTCATTTCAAAAACCATTCCACATTTCTTATCCACAAATTTCCAGTAACAATTTCATTCAAACTCGTACGATGTACACATATCATCAGTACGCTATATCAATCTGATCGCTCACTCGATCACACAATTTCTCTTCCGAACTAGTATCGTTCACCCAACTTTCTAGTGCGGACTCTGATCTGGTTTTTTGATCAGAAACCATTATTCTCCTTGCATAGCCTAACTATGATAGAGAATATCCAGAACCAATCAACAATCCATATCCAGGTTCGTCATCGAAAATCGAGTGAAAAAATCCCAACTCGGATCGATATACTATCTCGAAATTATATGCTCGAATCTGGATCAAATCACTATGTGAATAGAATAATACACGTACATCCAACGTATTTATCTTCATTGATTATCAACCAAATCAATCTCCCTTTTTATTCACATTCCCTTAGGTTCTTATTCATTTATTCACCATTGCTTCAATCCCATTTGGATTATCACCTCAATTCTTATGTCAAATAGATATTTAATCATAAACAGTTTAAACTTTGTCCAGCTTAAATATATAGCTTGAAAAGTTTAAAAATAGATAAGTAGTCGAAAAACAATTAATAGTTTGTAAAATAGCTGTAAAATAGTTAAGTAATTGTAAAATAGTTGGAAAATAGTTAAATAGTTACAGAAATTTTAAATAATTGTAAAATAGTTATAAAATAGAAATTAGTTATAAAGTAGTTGAAAAAAAGTAGTTAGTTTATAAATAGTTGAAAAGTTGTTAAATAGTTCCAAAATAATTGTAAAACATGTATAAGATAGTTTTAGGTTTAAAAAGAAAAGCTGTATAGTAAATAGTTTGGAAAAATAGATTTATATTAAAACAATTTATTTTGAAAATAGTCCAGAGTCAACTATTCAATTTCCAACATCCATTTCCAATCATTTCAATTTAAATTTCCACTTCCATTTAAATTGACTTAATTTAAATAACATCAATTTCCATTGAAATTTATTTATCTCCAATTCAAGTTTAATTAATTCTCAATTTCTTTCCAAATTTCTGAAAGAGGCGGCTATGCGGTAGGATCGTGTAATATGGAATAATGAAATAGTCTAGGTAGATAAAGTAGGTAAATGCAAGGAGACACCAAGACTTTTATACTGGTTCGGACCTCTCGTCCTACGTCCAGTCCCTAAGCTCCTCTTAGGAATTTCACTAACTAACACCCTCACTTCACCCGGAGGAATAGGTTTACAACTTACCCGAACAACCGAACGGGATTTCTTGCCTCAACTACCGAAGAGGACTTCAACTCAATTACAAAAATACAATATTCGACTTGTTGTGTTCTTGTCAACACTAATGAGTCTAATGTAGTACAATATTCCTATAATCTTATCCTCGAGAATATGCAATGTGTTTGTGAAGATTTAGGAAATGTGAATTGCTATGAATCAAAAGAATGTTATAAACAAAAACAGTGATTCAAGCAATAGATTGGTGATTGCTTTGAGAATATCTAGAGAATATGAACAAGAGAATAGTAAGATTAAAGCAAGAGAATTCGGTTAATTGAATGATGTTTGAATCATGTATTTATAGTTGTAAAAAGGATGCATGTATTGCCAAGGGTTGTAGATAAGAGAAGCTTCCATTTCTATTGAAGAATGGTCGCAACTCTTGAGAAGAAGAAGGTGTCCTTTCATGCAAAATTCGCAGGTTCAAATTCAGTCGACTGTGTAGGAAATTTAGTCGACTGAAAATATGAAGAAAAATTTTCAGGAAAAAATTCAGTCGACTGTGCAGGAAATTCAGTCGACTGAAACTGTGCATGTGTATAAATTTGTTCCAGTTTCAGTCGACTGACTTTTCCTGTTCAGTCGACTGAACTCTATTGTTAAACAAAAACAGCAGTAGCTTATTTGGTTACAGTACATGCCTTCCAAACTAGTGACCTGGGTTCGAGCCCAGCTCCATGCATTTTTTGAAAACTTGATTTTGATTAAAATATGCATGCAAGTTTATTTGAATGTGAATGATGATTCTTAAGGAAAGATTTTAAAAAAGCACTTACTAGACTCTATATACATATTTGATGACTCTTGTTAAAATATATAACTATATGAACCATACTTTGAGTCGTTGAGTCAGGATGATGTCGTAGTCGTAGATTCGTGAATTTTTGTCAGCAATCAAAACCTATGATCCAACATTCTCCCCCTTTTTGATGATGACAACTCCATTTTCTATGAACGAATCTTTGACAAGCTTTGTTGATCATATCTCTCTCACTAAATATCTTCCCGTAATTGTGCTATCGATTTCTTCCCCTGAATTTATGCTATATATTCCTATTTAATCTTTTTCCCCCTTAATCTGTGCTTACATGGTTTATTTCTGCAAATTGTGTTAGAGAGCAATATCTTTCTCCCCCTTTGTCATCGACAAAAAGGAGAGTTTATATGATGATATAAAATATATTTTAAATAAGTGTTAACATAGAGCAATATAAAAAAAAAGTACTACTTATAATGTAAGGTATCAGAAAAAAAATTAACATTTAAAGCATGCGATACCCAAGGTTCTTATAATTTCCTAATTTTTAGGAAACCATACCCATTTGGGTGTGGTTGAACCTTTATAAATATAATTTTCATTATTAACTACCATATCAAAATAATCGTTAATGTATTTTTCTCTATTTTTCCAATTAACAGGAACCCATATACTTAGATAATTTTTATTCATATTTCCTGTTAATGATTTTGTACTTCTAAAGGAATTATCAACATTATAGGTCATAGTAGTATTTGAATTTCTATAAAAATTGGATTTAGGCTTCACTCGAAATTTAGTACTAGCACTATCATTTTTACTATACATGAAAGCATATCTAGTGCTATTTCTACGATCAGTTTTATCATATCCTAAACCACTTTTATCATTGAGATCTTTTGAATTCTTAACATAACCTAATCCCTTCTTATTTGATACAGGTTGAGAATTTTCAATAATCTTGGATAAATTTTCTCTTCCTTTGTTAAAGTTAGAAACATTTTTAGTGATGTTCTCTAATCTAGTTTGAAGACTATTATTTTCTAACTCAACTTGTCTAATTTTAGTTTTTAAATCAAGATTTTCAGAAATAATTATATCATTCTTTAATTTTTGAGTTTCAATTTCTTGACTTAAAAGTGATAATTGAGTTTTCGAATTTGAATAAGATTCTTGAACTTTTTCAAGTTCTTCTTCAAGAATTTCTTTTCATCATTTAACATATCTCTTTCGAATTCTGCTTTCTTCTGATTTTCTAGAGCTTCCTTATATTTTCTTTTGAGACTTTTTAAAGTGTCTAGAAGTTCTGAATTTATTTCTATCATATCATCAAAAGTTAGATCACTAACCTCATTATCTTTTGCCATGAAGCATTTGTTTGTTTGCTCCTTTGATTTTTCTTTATTGCTCTTCCTCTTCTTATTGCCTTGACTAGATCTCTTTGTAGCCATTTATTCTAGGATGTTGTTACGATCTCTAGAATACCATGCTCTGATACCAATTGAAAGAGGCGGTTATGCGGTAGGATCGTGTAATATGGAATAATGAAATAGTCTAGGTAGATAAAGTAGGTAAATGCAAGGAGACACCAAGACTTTTATACTGGTTCGGACCTCTCGTCCTACGTCCAGTCCATAAGCTCCTCTTAGGAATTTCACTAACTAACACCCTCACTTCACCCGGAGGAATAGGTTTACAACTTACCCGAACAACCGAACGGGATTTCTTGCCTCAACTACCGAAGAGGACTTCAACTCAATTACAAAAATACAATATTCGACTTGTTGTGTTCTTGTCAACACTAATGAGTCTAATGTAGTACAATATTCCTATAATCTTATCCTCGAGAATATGCAATGTGTTTGTGAAGATTTAGGAAATGTGAATTGCTATGAATCAAAAGAATGTTATAAACAAAAACAGTGATTCAAGCAATAGATTGGTGATTGCTTTGAGAATATCTAGAGAATATGAACAAGAGAATAGTAAGATTAAAGCAAGAGAATTCGGTTAATTGAATGATGTTTGAATCATGTATTTATAGTTGTAAAAAGGATGCATGTATTGCCAAGGGTTGTAGATAAGAGAAGCTTCCATTTCTATTGAAGAATGGTCGCAACTCTTGGGAAGAAGAAGGTGTCCTTTCATGCAAAATTCGTAGGTTCAAATTCAGTCGACTGTGCAGGAAATTTAGTCGACTGAAAATATGAAGAAAAATTTTCAGGAAAAAATTCAGTCGACTGTGCAGGAAATTCAGTCGACTGAAACTGTGCATGTATATAAATTTGTTCCAGTTTCAGTCGACTGACTTTTCCTGTTCAGTCGACTGAACTCTATTCTTATACAAAAACAGCAGTAGCTCATTTGGTTAGAGTACATGCCTTCCAAACTAGTGACCTGGGTTCGAGCCCCGCTCCATGCATTTTTTGAAAACTTGATTTTGATTAAAATATGCATGCAAGTTTATTTGAATGTGAATGATGATTCTTAAGGAAAGATTTTAACAAAGCACTTACTAGACTCTATATACATATTTGATGACTCTTGTTAAAATATATAACTATATGAACCATACTTTGAGTCGTTGAGTCAGGATGATGTCGTAGTCGTAGATTCGTGAATTTTTGTCAGCAATCAAAACCTATGATCCAACAATTTCAAATCAAATTCCAGTTGAATTTTAAACCTATTCAACTTTAATCCCAATTCCAAATTATTCAAATCAATTTGAACTAATTCCAAATTGAACCCATTTCAATTTCGAATCAATTCCAGTTTGAATTAATCCCAATTCCCATTTGAATTTGAACTCATTTATCTTTAATTTCATTTCGAATCAATCCAATTCAAATTTTCCATTTGAATATTTAAACTTATCCATCTTCAATCATAATACCAACTAATTCAAATCAAATCCAAATTGAACTAATTTAATTTAAATCTCAATTTTAAACCATCTCGAATTATAAATTCAAGTTAAATTTTAAAGGTTGATTTAATCCTTTAAATCAAATCAACTTATATCTATAAACCATTTAATTCTAAATCCAAATTCCATTTTAAACTTATTTCAAAGTTCAAATAACAATTCAAATCTTAAGTCCAAAATGATTCCATTATATCTTAATAATGGATATATTACCATACCCTATATCTTTATTTATTTAATCAAATCCAATTTCAGCTTAAAGATTATTAATAACAACAGGATGGTATCATTCAAATTATTTTAAAACATCCATCCATTTCCAATTTCTAGATCTCAAACCCATTTTGAGATCACACAAATTCCCAGTTCAAATTAACCATTTAACTTTCCAAGTTAAAATCCCAATTTCATCTTGAAATTTCCAAATCAGGTTGTTCATTAACTTATTTAACTTCACCCAAGTTAAATTCAATTTACTTAATCCAGTCAACCTTACTCAATTTGAATTCCCAATTCAAATTTTCAAATTTCTAATAATATTCTTTCTTACTTATAATTTCAAAACTTATATCAGTTTGGTTTTCACATCACATTCTAAGGAAAATTCAAAACTCAATCTTAGAGTTTATTTCAAATATACATATTTATTTCCTTTACACACCAAGTTACGTTAAATTTTAAACCACCTTTGGTTTTAAATTCAAAACAAATTCCTATAAATTTTCAAACAACTCTTATTTGAATCAAGCTCTTTTATTCAAATTATACTATTTATTATTATTTTTTCAAACACTTGGAACAAATTCCCCAAATTTTCTAGACTTAGAATTAATACTTCACCATTTAAACCCTTTATCAATTTCAATTCATAAGTCATGCTTACCTAAATGTTTACTTCCTTAAACATTTTATTTTTGCTAAATCATTAACAAACATTTCATCATTTTGGGAAAATAACCAATGTTATTACAACTGGAAACCAATTTCTATTATCTTATTCTGAAAATTCTTTTTCGAATTCAAGATTTTTAATCTCAGTTGGAATCCATTTCAAACTTATTTAAATTTGGTTGTATTTCTATTACCACTTAATTTAATTCCAATAATCTAACAACCAAATTACCTTAATATTTATTAGAAAGAAATGTTGCTATATATATATCAAAATATATTCTTATATAAAATCATTTAAAATCTTTATATAAGAAAATAACAAGTATGCTCTCATATATATACACTCAACTCATTCTAGGGTACCATTGACCCTATCCTAAATGAGTATCCCACCAGAGCCAATGTTCTCACTTAACCTGGCTCTGATACCAAATTTAACGACTCGGAAATTTCTATCCCGAAAATTCTAGATAGTTAGAAAAAGTAGAAAGAGAAAGAAGAAGAAGAAGAAGAAGAAATAGGAAACCAAACTCAGAATCTCACATTCGCAGCGGATAAAATATAATATCAAATAATAACAGTTATACAAAGAAAAACTGTACTTATCAAATTATATTTTAATACATCAGAGTTACATATTTCACAATCACAGGACAATTAAAATAACTTGTCCCAGATATACAACAACAACAAAACACAACGGATACACTTCATGCGTTCCTGCCATCCAGCTCGCCTCCTGGGCTCCAGAACGTCCTTACCTGAAAATCTGTAATACTCGGTCTGACGCGAGCATTACATCAAAGTAACACCCGGGTCAGGCTGGAAACCAGCGTGAGTAAACCCAACTAACAAGGAATACCAAAACATAAAACTTATTAAAAACCCGGGGTAACTCATATCAATTTACAAATTCTCAGTTTGTTATAGACATCACTTATTTCACACATCAATATCTAAGTACCAAAACTTAGATTAATAGGTCCAATTCACTTAAATCATTCCATTCCAGCCTATTGATTTCACACACCAAATCTATACAGAATTATTATATATTACAAATCGAAGTGGTTCCGGGTATTTACTAATACCCGACTCCGGTCTCTTCGAATTAAATACCATCTTAACCCATGTTATTCAAGTGAAATGCAATTCAACTTTAAATAAAAGATGTCACCTTTTAACCAGGAATTCATCATTGATAGATAACCACATTATCACTCTACACCCAAACATATCATATCACAAAACATTTCATATCAGAGATATCAATCAATTCAAGGCATTCAATCATCATTCATAAGCAAGATGGATGATTTCCAAAATTAATTTAATTTACCTCTAATTAAATTAACTACAAATCTGTAATCGCTTAGATTACATTTACTTAATCATTATAAATCAATTAATTAATCAACTTTGATCATCCATCTTAATTAATCATCCTTGTATAATTATCTTTAATTACATAAGGTAATTATCCTTTAATTAATTACACAAATTAATATCCTTAACCATTTATGGTAATTAATCTTTAATTACTTCCATTAATTACATTAATGAATTACATTAACTAATGATCCTTAATTAATTACTTCCATTAATCGGCCTTAATCGATCATAAACAATAATTAACCATCCTGTAATTACTTATCTTAATTAATTAACTCCTTAATTAATTATATTAATCCTTAATTAATTACACTAAGTATTTAATCCTTAATTACTTCTCCTAAGTAATTAACCTTTAACTACTTCCCATTAAGTAATTTCCCTTGTATTAATTACATCCAGTAATTTATCCATCAATTACTTTACTAAGTAATTACACTTATCCATCTTATTAAGTAATTCTACTTAATCAATTACCAAGCGACTATCTTTAATTAATTAACAAATTAATTAATCACATTAATCTCATTAATTACAACTGGGTAATTCATCCCTTAATTACCCTATAAACCAATTAATTAATCTTCAATTATAGATTAATTACTCTTTAATTATTAATTAATAAACCTTAATTATCAATTAATCTCTTTCAATACAAAGCAATCAATCCTTAATTACTTTTATAATCAATTTCATTAAGTGATTAATCTTAATTAATCATCTTTGAATTAATTACTTTAATTAATCAATCTTATTTATAAATCAATCTATTAAATTGATTACACAATTACTTAATTAAATAATTTATTATGAATTAACTCAAAGCCCTTAATTAATCGATCCCTAGCCATTAATAAATTAATTCCTCTTTTAATTACTTAATTAAATTAACAATTTACCCTTAATCCCCACTTAATCACATTATAGATTAAGTTTAAATAAACTTAGGATCTATCTTGACAAGTTTATCACATAACTTTTAATTACCAACCATTTAATAACATTTATTATTTAAAAGAACTAGTTTTAAAAAAATCAGATTAAACTTGATTATCAATTAACTTAAACTTGTTTGCCTCAACGTTAACCCCGAGTCCAAACTATCATGCCCGAGTTTAACCCTACCTCTTCCCGATCCAACCAAATTCAAACCCAAACCGAACGAAGCTCGAGTTTACACCGAGTGAAACGTCATTCAATCCCGAAGCAATCAACACAGCAACAACTGCAAAATGTGGGAATATTCTCAAGTTTTAAAAGTTCTAAAGTTCTAAAGTTGGGTGAGATTCTCTAGCTTGCCTTGGGTAAAATGTGGGAATATTCTCAAGTTCTAAAGTTCAGCAAAAATCAAGTGTAAAAACTAAATTCTTAAAAAAAAAATGATGTTGTTTAAATATTAGTTAATTAAGGTTGTATGTTTTAATTTAATTTGAGCAGGTTGATTCTTAAGTTAAATTTAAAACTTGGTTAATAGTGTAATTAAGAAGTAGTTAAGGAAATAAAATATTTTATCTTTAATTAGACTTAAAGATCTTAAGTTAAATTTATAGATTAATGATAATTAAATCCCAGGTTTATTAAATAAGATTTTAAAGTGATAATTAAGAAGTTAATTAAGTTAAATGACTTATCTTTTAATTAATTAAGGTTTTGATGTTTAAGATTAATCAAGTTAATAAGAGAAGTTAAAGAGTAATTAATCAATTTCATTTATTAATAATTAAGGATTAATTAATTTATTAGAGATAAATTAATTGGTAATTAGAATTAATTAACTGGTGATTAGAAATTATTAATGTAAGTAATGTGTTAAGGATAGATTAATTTAATTAATATTTAAAGGTTAAATTAATTGAGGATAATTAACCAATGGGTTAATTACTTGATGGGAGTAATTAAAGGTAAATTACTTAATAGAAGTAATTAAGGATTAATTACTTAGTGTAATTAATTAAAGGATTGATTAACTAAGGAAATTAATTAAAGGTTAGTTAATTAGTGAGTGTGATTAATTAGAGGATAATTAATCAATGTAAGTGGTTATAGAATAACTAATTTGAGTAATCAATTAAGGATAAGTGTAATTAATATTGAATGGGTAAAGGTTAATTAATTTGTATAATAAATTAAGGGTCAGGCCGAGTATTACAGATTTTTAGGTAAGGACGTTTCTAGAGCTCAGGTGGCGAGCTGGATGGCAGGAACGTATGCAGAGTATTCCGCTATGAGATATTTGTTTATCTGGGACATGTTAATCTTGACTGTCCAGTGATTGTGTAAATGTTGTAACTCTGATGTATAAAAATGTAATCGACTGATACAGTTTTTCTTTGTAAACTGTTATTTTATGTGATATTATATTTTGATCCGCTACGAATGTGAGAATCTGTGTTTCTTTTCTGTTTCTTCTACTATCTCTTTTCTTTTTTTTACTAACTATCTAGAATTTTCGGGATCGAAAATTTTCGAGTCGTTACATAAAATGAACTGATAAACCAGACTATGAACGGAATTGGATTTGCTTGGAAATGAATTAAATAAGTGGATAGAAACTCAAAAATAAAAAATAAATTCGCCTTAAGCATAAAATGAGTGGAAATGTATGTAATGGATGTAAATATAAATTGGATGCAATTGTATTATTGTGAATAAATTTAAAATCTAATAAATGGTATGCAAACCAATCTGAAGTGAAAGATTAAATGCTGGAACCTTATGATTATTGATAAATTCATGCTATAACTAGTTCGTTTATGAAATCTATGTGTTTGTGCTAATTAAATAAATGGGATGTTATTAGATTTCATGTTTAGGACTTACATGTTTAAATTGAGTAAGTACGGGTATGTGGAGCTATTTGGCTTGATTTTGGTTGCGCAATTTGCATATAAATCAAGCGAACTCACTTAAAAACGCTAATATAGGGTACGTTTTCGGATTAAATACGGCAAAGTTATAAATATTGATATATATATATATATTGTGTTTTTCAACCGTGTGGGACGATGTATATATTTCTATCATTTCTGTCATAATGCAAAAGGCTCTCCATACAAGGGAGACTCTGCCAAAAAAATTCAAAAATTTAGGGTGGTAGAAAAATTTTGAAAAATTTTGTTAACTAGAAATTGATTTTCAAATTTAACTAAGAAATTAAGGGTTTGGATGAATGTTTGGAATTAGTTAATTTATGTAGGTTTAGAAAGGTAGAAAAGTGAAAAGTGGAGTTTTAACTAAGTGAGTTTTGAAAATTGATGGTTTTGAATCATTCGTCCTACCTTAACAATTTTGGGGATGAAATTCTTTTAAGGGGGGAGAAATGTAGCAACCTAGATTTTCTGTCATTAAATTTTGAATATTTAAACGGTTTTAAATATTGATTTGGAATTTAAGTTAATTTTGAATTTTAAGATTTCAGTTGACATTTGTCGAATGAATTTAAATTTCAAATATTGCGATTTATTGGAAAACAGAAATGGTGAATAATTGAAATTTGAATTAAATATGAATAGAAAAGATTTCTAATGTGGATATAAATTCTATTTGAATTAGAATTGAGTTAATAAGTTTTTAAAACTAGAATTTTAAGTGATTTCTCAAAATTTTGAAATCGTCGATTTAAAATCGACACGTTAAATAGCGATCCGGGACACAGTCTAAAAACTCGACGAAACTAGTTCCATTGGATCTGTAATAATGTATTACTATCTTATTTCAAATTTCGTAACGTTTGGATTTACCATTTGGTCGTGCGATCTGAAACGCCTAGAAATAATTTAATTTAATTTAATTTGAATAGTCGATTTAAAAAGTTATCTTCCACATATGACCGAATTAGGTCTCAAAACTTATTCCATTAGGTTCAGAATAAGGGTATAACTTTAGAAGTGTAAGGCGGCACACGTCGATAGGAAATCGGGATTTTAAGTTTTATATAATGAGATATTTCAGAAATTTTATAATATAATAAAATAGGAAGGGTCAACTTGGTTAAACACCTCAACCGTATTCGACAAGCTTTGCATAGTTTTAAAATCGCATATCCTCTTTTCATTCCTTTAGGAAAAAATCAAAATATGGTCCTCTCCTATCATAATCGATGTTGTTCGATATTATAAAAAATGCGAGTGAATCGCGATGGAAGTAACCGTGGAGCGGCGAAGGTGTGGGGCACATGTTGATCGTAGCCAGGGTTTGGATTCGATCTTGAATCGCAAGCGGCCGAGGTGCGTGTGGACTAACTGAAGGCGGCGGTGGCATCTGGGGGAAGCTCGCGTGGCTCCTGAAATTGATGAATCCTAGATTTCGTTTCTTCAACCCTTGTAATGGAAAATGGCTCGTTGGAAACTGTCTACTTGGTTCATGTCATTTGATGTCAAAAATCGAGACTATAACCAAGGGTAATGTGTTTGTTTAGCCTCTCGGTTCCATTAAATATCGAGTAATAAAGCACGACACTGATGATGCATTTTATGAGCTAGCGAACCCACAAGAGAAAATCCAAGCATATTTTTTGATGTGGTCCGAGCTCAAGTCCCTAGAATAAGATTAGATGAGCTCTCCGAACAAAAGGGTGATGTAGCTAAATCAGTCCTAGAAGTGTTGTTCCGCCAATAAAGTAATTAGAAAATTTAAAATTGTATTTAGTTATATTAATTACTAAATTGGGATAGTTAACTTATATATATTCAAAAAAATATTCATGCGAGGTCCAAAATTACGGAAGCAAGTCACGATGGATCGTAGCAACAAAACAATATGCGGTATAATAAATTTGGAATTGAAACGATTAACAGACTCGAAATTCAAGGTGAGTAAATCTCACTCTATTCGGATAACTAGTTTAATTTATAGTAATTAAAAATTAGTTGCTGATTGTTTGGATGAATTGATAATTATTATTACCGACTGGATGTTATGTTATATTATATTATATATAGTAGTATATATTAGTCTTGGATATATTTACCTCCGTTGGAGTGGATGACGCCCTATGCTTCCCGCATAATAGCGGATGATCCCATATTACCACAATATCCCCTCGAAGTGGGATTGTTATTTTATGTTATCTAACATCTATGGATGCAGGAAAATAGGTTGGAGTGATCCAACTAGATTCCTTAAATATATTGATAGTTTTTCATATATAGCAATATATGATGTGATTGGATAAAATCTATAATGGATTGTTGTGTGATTTGTTTTATTGGATGCTATAGTAGTATTGGCCTAATTTTTAGTATTTTAAATACCATAAATATATATTTTAGAATTTGAAAGAATTTAAAAAGAGATTTTGAATATAAAAATATTTATATCGAAATTTGGATTATTATAAAAGAAAGCGATTTGAATAAAACAATAATCAATTTTGGTTTGTACTTAACTATTCGAAAAATATCTTTAATAGAGCTTTTAAAATAATTTAACAAGGAATTTTTAACAATGGATTTTAAAAGGATATTTTTGAAATATGTATAGGTAGTTTTAAACCGACATAAAAAATATTTGAAACATTAATGGGATTTATTAAGGAATGGATATATAAAATGTGATTTTATAAATGGGATTAGTTTTTTTAAAAAACAAGTGAAACTCAAAGGAGTTTATAAATTTATAAACGATGTTTATAATTAAGGGGAAATGATTATCAGTTGATGAATTGTAATATAAATTCACAATGGGAATTTATAATGCGATATAAAATTGGTTTAGAAAGAAATGGTGGATTCTATTTTGGAACTTAGAAAAAGTTGTGAAAGTGGGAATGAAAATCGATTTGTGATAAATCGAGATAGATTTATAAATAAAAATGGTTATGTAGAATTGTAAAAAAAAATTTATTGAGAAGTTAAATTTTGTTTAAAAAGAGATACAATTTCTTGAACTATGCTTTTAAAAACTATTATAGTATTGAAATATTTTAGAAAAGTTGGTTATTTAAATATTCAATATTAGTTGAAATGAAATTTTTAATTTTTATAACAAACTTTGTGAATCAATTACTATTACTAATAAATGGTTTAGAAATTAGTTATCGCCATTTATTTAAAGCTTTTTTTGATATTTTAAATAATTACTTAAACATGTTTTTGAAAATAAATTATTATTCTTTAAAATTACCTAATATATATAGTTTGGAAATGATTGAAATTTGTTTATAAAATTCTCTCGAGATTTGTAAACCGAGTTTTGTTTAATGAGTGAGATTTTATACTGTATTTTGGAAACTTAAGAAATTTCCTAAATGTTGGAATATAGAAATTTCGAAATTGAATTTGAATTCATAAAAGAAGTTATGAGTGTTAGATGGGATTATAAAAAGTATAATCGGGTTCTTGGGAAACTGTAAAGAGAATTGGAAATTAATTCCGAAAAGTTATAAAATGAGCTATAATGGGTTGGAAATGATTTATATAAAAATATGTTTTCTAAGTAATGGATTACAAAATCAAAATTGGAAATATTTCTAGGTGTTGGAAATATCCTGTTATGGATAGAAGTATTTGAAACCATTTCAAATATTGAAATACGGGATGAGATTTGAATATATATCTTTATAAAGATATATTGAAATGAATGTTTTTAAAAGATTTATAAAATTGGGCTTAATGACTGCTTATGTGTGTTATTTGATACTTAAATAACCGACTATCAAATCTGGACAAATTCGTTAATCGTTTTGAAGAGACTGGGATCAGATTTAATTATTAGAAAACCACTTCGATTCGGTTTGAACGTTATGAATGGTGATATTGTGAAGATGGTGAAGACGAGGCGGTACCCTTAAAGCCCACTTCGATCTGGTCTTGTGTTAGTCGGGGATCTCAGCGAGCTCCTCAGTACATTTTCTAGAAGTGTACTGTGACGGACGGTACCCCAGTAGCCCAGTCATTATATGGAATCCCGTACGATTTTGATTGTGCCCAAATATGCTGAAACGTGAGATAGAAGCATCTCAGCTATTTTCTAATTTACTTTCTATGGACACTATTATAATATCAGATGATTTTGATATAAAATGTTTTGGTTATCATAAGGAAAAACTCGTTATATTTATGTGTGACGTGGTCTTACGAGAAACCTTTGTTTTCAAAGGATTTTGATAACATTAATAATTCAAAATGAGTGTGTTTTCTCACACTGGTTTTCTAGACTGACTCGGGTGTTATTTTATTATAATACTCGGCTCGGACCGAGTATTACAAATTCAAGTTAGACGCTATGGAGCTCAGGAGACGAGCTGGAAGATTTCAGCCGTATATCGCGTACTTGGTTATCCGCTGTGTGAGTTATGTATATGAGGACAAGTTGTATAACTACCCAGATTGGTTGTTGACTGTTGTACTTTGATAATGGTATGTAAATTAACTGATACAATTTCTTTTTTATAAATATCTATTATTATATATTATATTCTGTTCTGCTATGTATTTGAGATTATGTGTTGTTGTTCTATTTTCTTCTACCTCTTTTTTCCTTACCCCTTGCAATCGGTGTTTCCAACACTTGAATATTCAGCATGTTATACAGTGAACGTATTGATATCGATGGGTCAAAAATCGATATCAATAGGTCGCTATAGCTACTTGGCCTAATGAAATTCTTACCTTCTAAACCAACCAATTGCTTCCTCAACTCCTCCATCTCCTTCGGAGGCATCCTACTATAAGGTCCACTAAATAGTTCAGTCCTTGGTAGCAAATCTATATCAAACTCTACTCCACTTGGGGTGGCAACCCCAAAATTAGTTCAAATACATCTTGGAACTCCTTCACTACCCGTACCGCTCCCAACTCTTCTTTGGTTTTATAGGCTAGAGCAAAAAAACGCTTCCGTGCTTAGTCCGCACTCCTCTGAGACTACGTACATTCTATCTTCGCGGTCTAGATGGCTAAGAGTAATTATTCTCTTAGCACAGTGCACACCAACAAATCATTTCCCAAAATAACTCCAAAACCTATTAAGTCCAATACATAGGGGTTAAAAGTAAACTTTCACTCACCCAACTCAATATATAGGTCAATGCATCTCAATCCGAGAGTGGCATATCCCCTATCATATTAGCTACACATATAGAGGTGACTAAATAGGTAGCTCCTAATATAAGTGTATCAACTAAACCTCTTGTTATAAATGAATGTAGCACTAGTATCATATAGTACCCCAATTGAAATACTAGAAATTAGAGCCATACCTTCCAAGGCCTTCCCTTTACCCTCTCTTCGATGGATGGTCCTTTCCTTGAGCCTTCTAAAGCATAAATCTATGCTTTAAGCTTTGGGCGGTCCTTCTTCAAATTCCTCACTTTATTACACTTATAGCATTTAGCCCACCTAAAACTCTTCGGTGCTGGGCAATTGGTAGTATAATGTCCCTTCTATCTGCGATTAAAACAGATGACTTTGGCAATAGGGGCTTCTCTGCTCTTCCTCCTTGGCATTTCCTTCTTTATTTTGGTAAAAGGAAAAAATTTCTTCTTCACCTCAGCATTGGGCTTTGCTTCTACTCTCCTCTTTCCCTAATACACCCTACCGTATCTTCTGGTCATATCAATTATGGCTTCAAAAGGAGATGTCAAGTGAGCCATCACCTTATGATCCAACCCTTGCTTCAAGCCCATAATGAACTTCACGTTCTTCTTCATTTGAGTGTTGATGATCTACCTAGCATACTTGGCCAAAGAATTAAACTTCTCAGCATACCCTTCCATAGTAAGGTCTCCCTGTTCAAGTCTATGAACTCGCACAGTGACACGCAATGCTACGACTTAGATATAAATTGAAGCTCAAATCTTTCTCTGTACTGCACCTAGGTAATCTCTTCCTCGGGTGTTCCAGCAATTACTGTCTTCCGCTAATCCAACACATCTTCCTCTAGTTGTCTCGATGCTATGCTCCTCTTTTGAACATCATTCAACTCTAGGTCTTTAAATATCTATTTGGAGTTTCTTAGCTTGTTCAGTACTTCAACCATGGGCACTCTCCCTAAAAAAAATTTCCCTCCAAACTCTTATGGTTTTTAATGTCTTTGGGAAATCCTCTCTTATAATAACGGGCCCTGGCTCAACCACTCCCGGCACATTCTCCCTCAATATCCAAGTCATGAACCCTCTAAATAAGACATTCAAATTCATGCCCACCACATTTACTTGTTGTGCAGCTTCCACCCCCACTATTCTAAGGACCTCTTCCCTACTTCCTTTATTGGTCCACCCTTTCCACATCTATCCTTGCACTTGCCCCTCCTAACGCAATACGCATATTCCTCAAGTCCATCTTGCTTTTTCTATTAAGAAAGTCTTCGTTAGAAATAGAAAGAAAGAGCGAAACGATAATATGAGGGTAGATATATCTTATTATATATATCTATACATCAACTTGCAAATGCGTTATATTTATACGGTAGTGCATCCCATCCCTAGGGTGTTCTTTTTATTATAGTTCTTATTCCTACTTCTAGCTCTGTTTTACTTAGATTACCTCAACCATAGTTTCAATACCAACTGTAACATCTCTCACCAAAAGACCCAAAAATGGACACCAATGATGTTGTAGTCATCAACATAATTATTTTCAAGAGACCAAGTGGGAGTTTCATATTATTCAAGACCGTTTAAGTAAATAGAACAAAAAACTATTTTTATTTCAATAAATTTTTTTAATATCTGTTACATACATATTCAAAGTCATCCCCAAGTCATACCCATGTAGGGGTCAAAATATAACATAAGAAATACATAGAGTGTCGGGCCATAATATGATGATGCCACCCAAACACTTATAACAGTGGAATGAATCATACTCTAACATATAACTATGCTTTTTGCACCACCTTCTATCTTCGGCATGTGCCCAAAATAACCCGCCTATCCCATAAACTCAGCATACTCAAATGAGTACCCGTGAGTTCATGGGGAAAACAATGATAAAAAAAATGGGTCAAACATAAATTATAGTATGAATTATACTTACCTGAAAATGTAGCATAAATACATAGTGAGACCATGCCGTATAACACGGAATAGGTTTTCCCCTCACTACTTACAAATAACATACATTATATTGCACATAACAAAGGTCAAATTTACTTATCCTGGAAATTTCTCAAGTTTTACTTAATATATTTACTAATGTGCCCCTACACAATTCCTACCCGGTCCCAATTGATTAAAACGGAAATCTAATGCTGCATGGGATCCTCGCTTGGCAACAACCCTTTAATTCTTTCTTTATTTTACTCATATTGCACTGACCTTGGTCCCTATAGTATTATTTTATTTGTTTATTGGATGTTAGACTACATGGAATCACTATCCTATGGTACAGTTTTATTTAGCTCTGGGCTACTATGCTACCCCACCTGCAGGGCTTATTCTTATAACTTATTAGGTCCCAATCTTCTATGAAATAGCCACTCGTAGATTCTTCCTTCTTTCATCTTTTATAATATTTAATTAGACATGGGACCACTATGAATCAACCACCTATGGTCCCTTCTTTAACATTTATTCTTTACTTTCTGACCTATGAATCAACCACCCGTGGGTCCTATCCAGTTATTATTTAATTCTAGAATATAAAGAATCAGCCACATGTAGTCCCTCATTGCATAGAATCAGCCCCTTGGTGTTGTCCTTACTTTAATTTATGGTTGCATAGAATCATCCCTCTGCATACATTTGGAAGTTGAATGTCTCTCCTCATCTGAAGTTCCTTTAGGTGTGCATTCAAGCAAGCATCCTTAGTAGTCATCATTAGCCCTTCCATTCCTCACTTTTGCTCATAATACTTCGGCACATTATACCCTCCCCTGACCATATGTGCAATACACTCTTTATTTATTAAGAGTATTCTTTTTCAAATTATGACATGGAATAGCTGTGCAATCTGTCTTATTCCCTTCATAATTGCGATGTTATTTGTCTTGTGAAAAATTGCGATACGAAAATACTTTCCCTAGAAAGTCCCAGAATTAGATTAGCAATCACTACCCCACTACCCAATGTAGTCTTAATTGGTGCCATTCTTCTTTGAGACATTTGGCCACTACCTTTTTAGCTCGGTACCTGACAATATCCGACACTTCTTACAAAGCACATTACCGCTTTCACATGTGTCATCACCTAATATGTTACCGTATTGTTCTCTGACATTCACAGAGTCCATTATTTTCCTTTTCGGCTGTTTTTATGGATCTTGTCCTCTTACTTTATTTTCTAATACATATATCATTTCCATCAACTCTCTGCATAGATTCCCTCTTCCACCAGCACGGTTCTTCCTTAGTTCTAGTTTATCTTATGTATAGAAAATCTTATAAAATTCCAAAAGATTCATATTCATTTATCCCTACCTTATCTTTCATTTGAATAACAAGTGATTTCTCTTGTACATTTTCTAAGTGTTTACTTCAGAAATTCATAACAATTTACCCATAAGCCATGAGCTTCTCAAATTACAAACCCATTTTTAGAACAATGGTTAAGACATCATATCAGGTTTTCACTTTGGCATAAATCTATATGAGTACAAAAATAACACAATCCAAAATCAACCAAAATGAATGGGATAAAAGATTAAGTGTTACTCGCCTAAATCTTTGCTTAGATCTTCTTTTCCTTAGCTTGTATTTCTTTATCTTCTCTTTATTCCCATTTCTCTAAGCCACTACCATTAAATTTTTTGTTGAGCTTTTACTTTATTTTCATTAGAATAGGATGAATGAATGGAAAAGAGTCATGTTTATTGTCCCATAATTATTTAGGCTTTGCCCACATAATCCTTTTCATTAATTCATTACCCCTTTTATTTTCTTATATGCTCATCTTGGCCCTTTAATTAATTAAATTAATCGTGATTACTTGTTACAGAAAGGGTCCTGAGACTTCGAAAGTGATGAACGTGCCCGAGGAGGAGAGATCGATCTTCGTGATGATCCACCGTGATCGTGGGAGTCTGGATTGCGACCTGAATGGTACCTCCTTTCTTCTTCTTCCCGCCTTTCATTTTCTTTCCTTTTGAATCTTTCATCAGACTCCCATTACGATTCATGTCTATGATGTGAAGAGCTAAAGAGTTTATGGTCAAAATATCTGGTTAATTTGTCATCTACGTCACCAAAGAGTCTGGAGCATCCCATTGCACTTGAAAAGAGATGGAATTGAATTAGTAGTTATAAGTTAGATAGTGGCACGTGCAAAATAAGCTTGCTGAAATACCCTAACTCTACGCCTATACTATCCAAGAGCATAAAAAAATATTATTGTCTGATAATATGGAAAATGGGGCTATATAGGGTACACATGTAAATATTTTCTTAGGCTAATACTAATATGTATTTCAAAATCGAATAAATTAATCATCTATATGTACTTAGTACCAGCACAAAGAAATAAACATGTGCATCTCCAATATTGAAAATACACAATATACTAGAAATAATAGAGAGCATAGAGTCATTAACTCGATGAAAAAATATAATACATAATATATATAAAATCGAGTGGATATAAATATATCCAATGTCTGCTATCATAGGATACAAAACAAAATATGGCTAAAATACAACAACGCCATACACACATGAAGTACATCATATATAGTCATATGTAATTAAACATAATAACTAGCATTCACTAGGCCTAGTAAATCAAGCTTGGTCTCATTGTGCCTTAGCCTAAAATGTCTCGTGCTGACATGGACCGTATGTAAACAACATTATGTCTAAATGTAAAAGTCAACGTATATAAATAGTAATGAATGCATGGTATATAACTATAATATCATAAACAACCCATAAAGTATCCCAAAACGTCTTACCAAACCATGCATAAAGATGTCATCACCCTTATAAAACCATATCAGATAAGGAATCACAGAATCAATGTCAAACGGGTGAATCATCCATATCAAAGTCATCATCAAAATTCAAAATAACATCAATACTTGAGATATCATCAAGTATAGTTAGGCTACCACACAATAATGCCTAAGTATATCCCTTAATCTCAAATAATAAAATACTATCGTCAATTAATATAAAATAGGCCGCTTATCAGTAAAATCATATATAATAAGTGATACGAGAATCCACTATACTCCGGATACCTATCACAGGTATAATATCATCTCCTTATATAGAAATAAATGGTGATGGGAATTGATTATACGACAAACACAAGGTCCAAATAGAGTCATGTCTCAACATGTGGGTTGCCTACCCATATCTATAATTAGGTGAGGTGTATGAATAGTATGTGCCAAATCTATCAACCTATTGGAAGCAAAAGAGAGACCGATGGTCGTGTGCCTGCTCTAGGAGCACATGAATTATCCACCCGAATCCTCTCCTATAGTATTCCATTACCTCCACGGTAATCATGACTATAGCTACTATTGTGCTCGTCAATGTGAGGACTCCCTCTCATGAATGGCTTCGACCTCTATAGTAATACATTGCTAGTAGAAATGATACAAGGGGCTAAGGGTTAACCCTCCAGCTACGAATACTATAGTGTGTCACAGAACTAGGGCACGATCTCATGATCATGCCACTAGAACATATGCTAACCATCTAGTTTGCTCCAACACTAATAACTAGGAGTACATCATGATATAAAAACATGGTGTGTGTGTGTGCGTGTATAGGTATCCACCTAACTCAAATCTATGGGCTTTCTCAACACTATGAGCATCACCACACGTAGGTATTATTCCAATATCTGTATACCCATAGCATAATTGACATTTATTTACAATGAATAACTTAATCCATATCACAACGGTGTCCTATACTACCTCATGATACATAATTGTTTATTCAATACTAAACCGCACTCAATCTCTACAGTATTTCATATAACGAGTCTGAAGAATAACCAAAGAAATATTAACAAAGGTCTCATACTAGATGGCATTATAACTTCGTTTATTCATGTTTTTCACTACTCGGAAACAAAATCATTAATAACATTTGTTCAGTAAAGAAAAGAGATGAGAATAATGTAATAAATCTTCTCAAAATACAAAATAAAATATATACTAAATTAGCCATATTTATATATTAATAACAATACCTTTTAAACATTTATAATATATAATACATTCATCTTGCTTATAATTTCATTTCCAAATTCTTATATACATCCAAACATTCCAAAATCAGTTTACATGTCAATTATAATTATAAAAGTCATTTTTTTAATTTTCTACAATAAATAGTCTTTAAAAACAAATTAATAAAATTTCAAATAAATTCCTTTGCATTTTGAATCATAAAATATAATTTAAAATACTTAATAACTCAAACTAGAAATTACTCGACATTGTTCGAAACTATTTCACAATTATATATATACACACCTTTTTTTAACTGGATAGAGAAAAAGTGTGTTCACCGGTCGATCGCTAGAGCTCACCAATCACAAACTCTTATTTAATGTTTTAATATGCATTCAATTCATAACTTGCATAGTTCGATCGTATCCAAGAGTAGAAACCACATTCATAAGACAATCATATGGCATACCATTCAAGCTATATAAACATTTATAGACACAGATTAGTTATTTAGATAACTCATCTTAGTTTAAAGCTTCTCCTAATCCACCTTCTCCACTTCCCTTTGCTGTAAATTTTTCCGATCCTCCAAATTTTGATTATAACATTAGCTTCTTCAGAGCCATAAGTGTATATTCATGATGGAAAATTCTATCGATTAGAATACCATCGAAAATATATCGTAATAAAACTGCAAAGCACATCGTACAATCGCAGTACGTATGCAAGTACAAGTTGATCCATGGAGAAAGCAAAAATTCTAAGATTACTCAATCAAATTATCCCAAAGTTAAAAGGAGATTATGAGCTAAAAAGTTTGGAAAAATGAGAGTAAAAACTAGAATAAAATGAGAATACAATTATGAGATTAAAGAGCAATTTTGAAGGTAAATCCACTTTCAATTTTTCATATAAGTCAACACAAATTAATATATAATCTCCCATTTTAGTTTTAAGTAGAAATGATTGATGTGTTTATGATAAGCGTGGCATATTTGTGCTATTAATTAGGATAAGTTAAACCATCGAACTATAACGCACCATTCAAACTCACTTCTAAAATCTCATGAAAATGAACATGTAATTAAAAATAAAATCTAATTTAAGAATGATATATTTACTATTTTGAGATTAGTAATATAGAACATCAAATATTGATTCTACTTTTAATTTCACAATCAAAATCATTTAGGCAAATGATTAAATAGTTTATGTTTATATTGGATTAAGTATAGCCTATTTGAATTGTCAACATAGGCTATCAAATTCACTAAAAGCATAAATTACCATCATTATTAATTTCCATTAAACACCAAACAAGAGACTACAAATGCAACCATTATATGTTGATTTAGTATGATTCATGATAGCTTCATTACCCCTAAATTGAAGGGGTCTAGCTTCTTATAATCGAATTTGTGTCAACGCAAAATGATTTAAGCATAAAAAGAAAGGGAATTGAGAGCTAATTAAAAGAAAAGAGAGCTAACTACTTGCATGAAATAAAACTAAACTAATTACATGAATTAAATCTATGCTACTAACATGAAATAAGAGAAGCATAAACTAAATATAGAGAGCATGAAATAAAATAACAATAAAAAAAGCATGAAACGAAAATGTATGAAAGTAAAGAATAAGGCTATAAAGTCATTAAAGAGATATTTTATTTAACATTAATTTTGTACTACAATTTGCATTCGAAAAGAAGAGATTTAGAGCCTCATTATATGAAACATAAGAGGTATTTATACTTGCATAAAACCCTAATCCTTTTTCTATGGGACTACCAAAAATGCCCCTAAGGTTATGTAGCTTCCAAGTAATCATTAGGGAATTAATTAATCCCCACTAATATGTGCTTTTTCCTTTAAATCTCCACTAACATGTGCATGTATGGTCCATTAATTAGTGGGCATGTGGGCTCCTTCATATGCATGAATTTTTTTATTTCCTTCTTTCTTTTGCTTTGAACACTTGTGCATGCATATATCCACGAAGCTCCATCCAATTTGCACTCAATTTCCTATAAATAAAATAAAAACGTGCAAATAAATTTTCTCAAAATTAGTTCATGCGTAAAATTACCATTTTTCCCCTAAATGAAAATGAAATTTTTGGTTTAAACTTTTAAAAATATCCTAATTTGCCTTTTATTTTAACAAAAGAAGTTAAAATATGAGAGTATAAATACACTTTTACATGCACATCAATACCTCCATACTTATGTTTTGATTCGTCCTCGAATAAACTAAAACGAAGACAAATCTGTTTATATAGGAAACATAACTGCATTAAGCATATGCAACAAGATGTTAAACTTCTAGGTGTACGTAGTAGGACGAGTGTTGTCTTATGAGGGTTTTCAGCGGATGCTGCCCACAAAATCCAAATGCGAAATGCAAATTATAATGTGACTACATGATGCAAGTTTTTGAAAATATGTACAAATGAAGAATTTACTTTTAAATTGACACGAGTAAGTTAGATATAAGTTTTGGTTATTATCAAGAAATTTTAGTGTTTATACCCATCAAAACTTCCAATAAAATTAAGTTTTCATCCCAACTGGCCTCTAGTTTGGCTAGTCGTTTTGGTCGATAACATAGTACAACTATGAAATGAATCCTTTAGTTGATTATCAAAGTTTTGCAAAGTGGCATTATTATTTCTTTTGAATAACAAGTCAAATCAATCAAGTGAAAACAGTGCTTGGGGTTTCAATTGCTTGCTCTCTCTATTTTGAAGAACATTGACATTATTATTGTTTACACACCAAGCTCAAATATATTGAGGCTAGATATACCGATCATGCACTGCCTTACGGGATTACATGAGAAGAGTATAGAGCATGATTAGTGTACACACTTGTATATAAACACATAAATCTATGTGTTTATTATTATTATTTTAATTTTATTTACATACACCTAACTCTGATATACTGATGCCAGATATACTGATCATGCACCGCCTTTCGGGCTTAGGTGAGAAGGATACAGAGCGTGGCGAGTGTACACACTTAGATATGAACACATGACTCTAGGTGTTTCTTATTATTATAAAAAAAATTGAAAAGAGAGTTAAGCAAAATCATCTTAGCACCACTTAACTTAGAAGATCAAAAATGTTATCGCCTTAACTTTAAATCAACCACTCTTTTAAACAAAGACTACAATTAGGATATACTTCATAACTATCACCTATTAACCTTCGTATATACTAGTTACACCATTGTTACTTGTAATCAAACTTTTCTTTCTAGTTTTGTTAAGACAAGTAATTTTTCAAAAACTTAATTTTAATAACCAAAGCATACTTATTCTATCATGTTTCCTTAAAGTAAATCAATATGCTAAAAAAAATTGTTGTGGGAAATTTTTTCTCTTTTTTTTTCTTGAAAAGAAAATGAAAAAAATGGAAAAAATAAACATGAGACTCCCCCCACACTTGATTTTGACTGTGTCCCCACGGTCAATGCTTGATATAATAAGTGTAATGGAGAAAAATATGTACATATTTACCAGAACGGGTTAAGATTTCTTACTAGACATAGTGTGACTCATGAAGAATCATAAGCTCCTCCTCTCGATCACTTTCCAACTCCAAGTAAGATTTTAAATGATGACCATTGACTTTAAAAATCGATACGTACCTAGGGTTTTCTATTTCTATGGCATCGTGCGGAATAACAGTACTACCACGTATGGTCATGTCCACCTTGATTTTAATTTCTTAAGGAAAAAAAGAAGTCAAGAGTCATACAAAAGAACTTTTAAATTTCACGAAAATGTTTTTCTTAGGATTGACTTGTCATGAAAAACTTTTGTTTTTTACTTGCAAATTTTCTCATCTTCATATCCATCGTTCCTAATTTCCTCAAACTCGTTGATTTGTAATTTCATGTTTTCGCCAACGTTTTCAAGATCAAAGTTTTTATTCTTAGTCATCCACAATGCTTTATGTTCAAGTTCAACGGGTAAATGGCATGTTTTTCCATATACTAACCTAAAAGGAGACATCCCTAGATTAGTTTTATACACAGTTATATAAACCTAAAGCGCAACGATTAATTTTTGTGACCAATCTTTTAGAATTATATTTACAGTTTTCTCCAAACTTTGCTTGATTTTGGCAATTTGAAACTTCAACTTGACCACAAGTTTGATAATGATAAGGAGTGTATAACATGTGGGTTATCGAGTATTTCTTCATTAGAGTTTCAATAGAAATAGTTTACATTATCATTTATTATTAATCTTGAAATGATGTTTTCTTTCATGAATTTCATAATAACATTGCGGTCATTTGTTTTACACGAAATGGATTTAACCTATTTAGAAATGTAATCAACAGCAAGAAGAATGTGTAGATTTTTTATAGAGTTAGGAAACGGTCCCATAAAGTCAATACCCCAAAGGTCAAAGATTTCGTTTGTAAGAATGAGGTCCAAACGCATCATGTTTTGTCGAGTAATTTTTTCTAACTTTTGGCAGCGATCACAAGTTTTACAGAACTCAAATGCATCTTTGAAAAGTGTAGGCCACGCCACAAATAAACATGTCGGGTTTTTACCTTACGATAGCTAAAACACTTTTTATAAAAATCCTCTGATATTATAATAGGTTATATATACAAATACTTATTAAAATAGCCTAAATTGTTACATCTATTAAATTCCAGCTACTAACCACAAAGTGGGTTATACAAACAAAACTCGTAAAAGGGCATAGGGAGAATGGATTTCCAACTAATGACTAGGCACTGGGGTACCACCTATCACAGTACGTGGCTTAGATCACCGTACTGAGGATTACTCCCAATCCCCTGCAACACAAGGCAGGGACTACCCCTTACTGGATAATCCCGAGTAAGATCACCCCGCGGTTGGGATCAGCAACCGCACCACTAAGCCGAATAAAAAGGGACATCTAGACAGGGATGACATCACCCTAATGGGTGCTACCCACATAGCCTTGTTGCATATCCCATGATTTTCAGTCGTTCCCGGTTGATGAGGCTTGAGGCTACGCGTTATCTTTTTAGAATGTTTCACTTAGAGTGCCCATCGTCTACCTGACGATGTTCCGAAAGCATTCATTCATACAAGTCCGTCCCGAGTTCGAACGGAACTGAAGGCACTACTTATACACATCCATTTTGGAAATATCCTCAGGATTAGTAGCGACTAGCCCTTGCACTTCACTGCTCCAACTTCGACTCCGAACTCATTTTACCCATGAAAACGTACAAACATGATCGAAGTGGTTTTCGAGAAATAAATCCCGATCCCAGTCTCTTTGAAACGATTAATGCATTGTCCAATATTGAAGTCGGTGATTTAACTATCAATTAACATTCATCAAACAATAAATAATTTCCACAAATTATTTATTATCCTTAAAAATATCTTTGCAAGATATATTTCCATTTTCAACCCTTTTGGAAAGAGTTTTCAAACCCTACTCTTCTCATGGAATAAATTACCAAATCTTTACTTTCTCTGAAAATATCCAAGTACCAATACTTTATATTTAAAATAATTTAAATTAAAGCTATTTACATACTTTATTTGAAATATATACATACTTTATAAATGTTTCAAATAAAACTGCTTTATAAAATATATACTATTTTTCTTCAAAATAAAAGTTAAGTCATACTAAATTTTTAAATAAAGTTATAAAATCTTATACAAGTTTTCAAATAAAACTTTAACCACTTATCTTTAAAATAAAACCACTTTATAAATTATAAATATTAATAATATTCTTTTTAAAACATAATACCAATTACCCCTTTTAAAAATAATTATTACTCTAACTAATTAGTAAATATTTACTTTTCATAATTTTTTTACAACTTAAATAAGAATTTTCTTGAAAACATTCTTTTAAAATCAAATTTAAATTTTTTAACTTTTACTTAAAAATCTGCTTTAAAACGTACTTGGCTTTTCAGGGAAATACACTTCCATTTTAGAATAAACCAAAGAATTCTTTTTATAAATCCTGTTGGCTTTATCCCAATTCAAATTTACGTTTAAATCCCGTAAATTTCTTTCAACACTTTAAAAAAAAATAAAACTCCCTTTTATTTCTAAACATATTCCCCATTGCCTGGAAATCACTTTCAAAATATATACTTAAATTATTTAAATTAAGTTACTAAATTCTTTATTCAAAATATACTTTTGAAAATTTATAAAAAAATTCTCAGGTAACAAATCAAAAATTTCCTTTTAATATAAAGTTATTATATCAAATACTTATAATAAATTTTCCTTTAGAAAACATAATACTAATTTACCTTTAAAATAATTAAATACCATAATTACTTAATTAAATATTTACTTTTCGCTTAAAAGTAATTAAAGATAATAAATTTTCTAAAATTTCCTAAAAACGCATTTTTAAACTTTCTGGTTTATACTTTGAAAGCTTCTCTTTTGAAACATACTTCATTTCCCAGGAAAAATACACTTTCCATTATTTTAAAAATAATCTCACTATTATTTTTAAAATAATTTGCACCTTCTTAGAGAAGTTCCCACCGGTAACCTATACTTTCAAATTTATTCCCCGATAAATATTTCACTTCATTTGTAAACCGAGTCTATAAATTTTCATTTCACATTTCCTTTTAAATCAAAATTTCAAAATCACTTTAACAGACTCCAAACTAATTTTTGAATTCAATTCTTTTAATTATTTACTTAAAAATTTCTTTTATTTCCTTTTAAGCCCAATTTAATTTATTTATATTTTAAATTCCCAGATTATATTCATCAAATCATAGCATAGCACAATTAAATTTTCAAATTAATCTATCACAGTATATAAATAAAACACATCATCAATTATGAAAATAATTTCTATATTGTGAGGAATCCAGTTGGATCCCTCCAACCTATTTTCCCTGCATCCGCAGACCTTAGCATAACAAATAAATATCAATCCAGACTGACATTAATAATCATATTCATCCAATCACTCAATTATTTAAATATTAACTATTTAAACAGCTGAAAATCCAGATGTGAGTGAGATTAACTCACCTTGAGTTCATTGAGCGTTTAAATTTTGAATTAAATCGATCGTGATTGATTTAACCCAAAAATTTCACTAGCTCCGATCGTCTCCAAATTCAAATTGCAGCATAGATCACGTCGCTGCGATTTGGGGCTTCCTGTTTCGTCGAAATCTGATAGCGTATGCACGAGATACGAATTTATAAAGTTTGAATATAATTTATAAACAAATTTTTCTTTAATTTTATATAATATTTTACCAACAAATCGTGATCGCACAAAGGCACAGAAAATCTAGGCTGAAGCCTGCTTCTTCTACATCGCGCAAATTAGGGTTGTTCGAACCCAAACATCGCGTCACTACCTCGATCGCCAACGCCACCACGAGCCACTTCGACTCGATCCACGAGCGCCAAACGGAGCGCCATCCCCACCTCCTCCTTCGACCGAAGAATAGCGTAGCTCGGTGGCCCCTGTTCCTCGAAGAATGCGCACGAACGCACGGCGAAAGGCAGTAAAATACACCTCCAAACGACCACATCAAGCAAGATCCACCATTGGATGTGTAATACTCGACGAGTTCTTCAACTTTCATTTAGAAATTTTTTGAAAATACTGCCTAGATTTCAAGAAAAATTGGAGAGAAGGAAACTAAATGTCGGCCATTGTTTTCTGGGTTGCGGCCGAAGAAGATAGATTAGGGTTTTCGGCCGTGTGTGTGTGTGTGTGTGTGTGTGTGTGTGTGTGTGTGTGTGTGTATAAACGTTTTATAATATTATTCTAATTTAAATCAACTTTTAAAACAACTTTTACACACGATCTCCAAACAACGCGTGCCGACAAGCAATTATAAGGTTTTACCCCCTTCCGAACACAATGGAACATGTTTCGGAGGCTAATTCGATCATTTGCGCAAGTTACGGAAATAAACAATCAATTTTAAATTAAATCGATTAAAATAATTTCTATGCGTTTTGAGCCGCCAGGGTCAAACGACAACTCCGATTGCTACAAAAATTGAAATCCGAAAATAACTAAATATTACGGACCTAATGGAACTAGTTTCATCGAATTCCGAGACTGTGTCCCGGAAGGCTATTTTAACTTGTCGATTAATTAGAGCGATTTTCCAAATCGTCGAAATCATCTAAAATTTTACTTTTTAAACTTTACTAACTTTGTTATAAATCATACAGAATTTATATCCACATCAGAAATCATTCTGATTCATCTCGAACCAAAATATGATTATTTTGCATTATTATATTATTAAATTAATATAAAATTCCAAATTCGACCTATCGACTTTTAATTCCATCCAACAGTCTAATATTATAATTCAAATCCCAATAGACTTAAAATAAATTTTAGAATCTATTTTTATATCTATTTACACCCAGATTCACCAATTATCCCAATTCCAAATATTTAAATTATTATTATTCAAATCCAATTAAATTGTCGTATTTGAAATTTAACTAATTCTATTAATTTAACCAAAATCTTCTTATTCAAAGTCAAATTATAATTCACATTCAACATTTAAAATGAATTAAATGTTCAAAATCTAACGACCAAAATTCCGGGTCGTTACATTCTCCCCCCTTATAAAAATTTCGTCCCCAAAATTTGCTAAGGTAGGAAAATGCTACTAAACTCATTTACTTACCCAAACTTACATTTACTTCACCAAAACTTTTAGCTCAATTCCAAAATCATTTGCTTATTTTAACCTAAAAGCTTTGTTTTCACTATCCTTTCAAAAACAACTTTACTGGTTAACCAAAAAATTTCAAAATTCTCAAAAAATTTCTAACTTCCAAAATTTTTGATATCGTCTCCTTTGTACGGAGAGAGTCTTACGATATCACAGTAATGATAAATATATATACATTGACCCAAACCGTCGGAAAACAAAATAAGCCACAGTATATATATATATCATTTTCCAATTTTATTGCGTAGGTGTACCTTTCGATTAGCATTTTAAAAGCAAGCGGCTAATTA
Organism: Allium cepa; assembly: GCA_030765085.1. Taxonomy (NCBI): domain Eukaryota; kingdom Viridiplantae; phylum Streptophyta; class Magnoliopsida; order Asparagales; family Amaryllidaceae; genus Allium; species Allium cepa. Next base: position 227,272,063 of record CM060932.1, on the reverse strand, counting down.
TATTGTATATACGCGCTCCAACTCTATCGATCGCTTCCCGTACCTGTACTTACTCAAACAAACACATCAGTTTTCAATAGTATGAAAATTTAACAACATTCCATTCATTTATCTAAACTAAACATGTCAATTTCAAAGCCTACACCACAATTTTCGAAATCCTGCAAGTTATCCATCTATATAAGTAACCCACACGTTTTAATAATAATATTCTAATCTCCTTTGCAAATCCATATTTCATTTACTCTACTCAAAAGAATTTACACCAAGTTTGCTATACTCAATTCATATTCATCATAACCAATTTATTTTCACTTCAATATGATTAACATATGCTTTACTTACATCAATTTACTTCAATTCAATTCCAAATTGATTCACAATCAAATTTTTATTTTAAATTTGATATATTTGCATTATATTCATACCTCACTCCATTTATATGCAAATCCACTAAATTAAATTCCGACCCATTCCAATTTATTCAAAAACCACTTATTTACTTCCTTTAAACAATTTACTTCCGTTTATAACAAAATGACAAATTTTCTATGCAAACTTAAATGATATTCATGCAATAACCATTATTTAAGATTATAGCCATTTTAAATTAATTCCAACTCAATTTATATTAATTTTATTTCATTCGGAATTATTCATACCTAAACAATTTTTACTTCACCACAAGTATTAAATCAAATCCCTACTCTCTTTCAAGTTCATCATCCAACTTAAGTTTATATTAATATCATTCCATTCTGGGTTATTTACAACTCATACTTCTTACTTTATCACAAGAATTAATTAAAATCATTTCACTTGCATTTCAACTTTATTATCTAAACAAATTTTATTCAAGACCACTTATAAAGCTCGACCACAATCATTTTCTAATTTGCTTAAGTTATTTCAATAACAAAATAACTCCATTTCTTCTTACATCAGTTTTATTTCCATTTTAAATTGATTTTTATTCAATCAAATTCCAATCCATTACAAATTTTAATTCAATTTTTTTACTTACTCAATCCATTTTAAATTTATTCACCTTCTTAATTCACTTCTAAATTTATTTTATTAATAACATAACCATTCCGATTATTCTAAACCAAAACTGGGTTTTATCTTGCTTTTTAAATTTTTAACAAGCTATCAAAATTTTATTCATTCCAATACAATTTCCATTTAATTTAGCTTACACTAAATTCATCTTCATTCAATTCCTTTGAATTTAGTTGACTGAGAATTTAATTATTCAATATCATTTCAATTAAATTAAAATTTCTTCCAATTTAATTCTTTTCCAAATTTAATTCTATACCAATTTAATTCAAGTTTAACTAAATTTTTATTCAGCCAACTTAAACTTATATCATTTCCTTACTATTTTAAATAAGAGTTGAATTCATTCAATATTATTTATAACACAACTAAATTTTGATTTTAATTAAATCCAAATTCATCCCAATTCCATTTAATCGAAGTTAGATACAATTCGATCCAATTTTATTTCTCCATTCAATTTAAATTTTTACTTTCTAATATATAAGTTTTAGAACTTATTTACTAACTTAAGTCCATACACCTTTTATATTTTCCTTTGTCTTATCTTACTTTACCTTTCATTTAGGATTAAATTTGAATTCACCATACCATTCAACTATTTCCCATTTGTGATTATAATTCCATTTTCTATTTATAAGTTCACCAACTTATTTACTTAAAAGCTTGAATTGCTCATTTGAGTTATTTTCATCTTATAATCACAATTCCAGATTATCTATATAACACTTAATAGCTTAAGGATATAAATTTTCCTTACACAATTATAACCCACACTTATATAATCATTTTACATTTCAATTTTATATCCCATTTAATTCGATTCCAATTTATTTAACTTATCCCAAGTTAAATTCAAATATATTTTATTCACTTCCATACACTCAAGTTAAATTATAATCCCAGGATTAAAATTTTCATTTTCTTCTTATTAATATCAACTTCACTTTATACGTTCGACAGTTGATTTCTTCTTAACTTTTCACATTATTTAAATAGAATTTTCCAGAATTCAATTGCCTGGTTTTATTTCAAAACCATTTTGAAACAATAATCAACACATACCTACATGGTATATCAATTCAAATCTCCAGACTCCAAAACAACTTGTTCTTACCCAAAAAAAATCTCCCTTTGAAATTTCGAAAACCACTTTTATACCCAACAAGTCCAAACAAATATCATAACCAATCACCACAAAAGCAATCCATCACTTAAGAAACTCGAAAATGAATTCTGATGATGTGGCCATCATCATCAGGATTATTTTCCAGCGACTGAAGTGAGTTCAGTGCTTCCTTACTTCCACAAATTCCTTTCAAAACTATTTCCATTCAAAAATATTTCCCAAAATAATACTCCATCATTGCCTTCAAACACTTTGGAAAACATTCCAAACATTCCCACGATTTTAAATTCCCAAACTTTTTGTTTAAATTCATTTTAAATCACTTTTCAAAATTTCCAGGATTTAAATTCTAGTTTAAATCAAATTTTAGCTATACTCCTTTTATTTAAACCATACTTAGATGATTCTATTTGGCCATAAACATTTCAAATTTTAGATTCTTATATTTGATTATAATATTAACAACCAAACATCCAAATATATATGATAATTTCAGAAAATTATTCCTTCTATATCAAAATATAATTTTGGGTAAAATTATTTCATCTACCCACTTTAAACAATACTATGTCGGTTTCTCTTGTTTAAGAGTTTAGAAACCCCTATTGATACGGTTGTACTTCCCGTACCGACCAGAATTCATAAACACTCAACCGATACGTCAACACAGTACAAAAACAATTTTATATTCACTAACAAGTACGCTCTCATATTTATTATTACACTCAACTCATTATAGAGTACTATCGACTCTATTTATAATGAGTCATTTCCCTACCAAAGCCTAGGTTATCGCCAATCTGGCTCCAATACCAAGTGTGACGTCCCGCCCTTCTTGATCCTCGAAAATCGACACAAAATACTCCACGGTATAATATGCCGACGATCAAGTGCTGGAAAAGACAGATTGTTGAGGAAAAGAAAGAAGATAGAAGAAAGAAGGAACTAACAAATATAGAATCTCACAATCGCAGCGGCACAAATATAATATATAATATCAAACCTTTACACAAAATGAAAACTATATCTTTTATATATATATTACATCATCAGAGTATCATAACAATCAACAATTACCAGCCTGACAATATCAAACAATCACAGCAGCGGATATAACAAGTACGGATAATACGTCTCGGGCTCCAGCTCCTTTCCTAAGCTCCACAGCATCCTTCCCTGTAATTCATAATACTCGGTCTGATCTGAGCATTATAATAAAATAACACCCGAATCGGTCTGGAATACCAGCTGATAAAAATACACCCAAATTGATTATTAAAGTTTCAAAAATCCTTTTGAAAACAAAAGCATCCCGTAAGACCACGCCACAAATAAACATGTCGGATTTTTACCTTACGATAGCTAAAACACTTTTTATAAAAATCCCCTGATATTATAATAGGGTCTATATACAAATACTTATTAAAATAGCCGAAATTGTTACATCTATTAAATTCCAGCTACTAGCCATAAAGTGGGTTATACAAACAAAACTCGTAAAAGGCGCGTAGGGAGAATGGATTTCCAACTAATGACTAGACACTGGGGTACCACCTATCATAGCACGTGCCCTAGATCATCGTACCGAGAATTACTCCCAATCCCCTGCAACACAAGGCCGGGACTACCCCTTACTGGATAATCCCGAGTAAGATCACCCCGCGGTTGGGATCAGCAACCGTACCACTAAGCCGAATAAAAATGGACATCTAGACAGGGATGACCTCACCCTAATGGGTGCTACCCACAAAGCTTTGCTGCATATCCCCTGATTTTTAGTCATTCCCGGTTGATGAGGCTTGAGGCTAAGAGTTACCTTTTTAGAACGTTTCGCTTAGAATGCCCATCTTCCACTTGACGATGTTTCGAAAGCATTCATCCATACAAGTTCGTCCCAGGTTTGAACGGAACCGAAGGCACTACTCCTACTACATCCATTTTGGAAATATCCTCAGGATTAGTAGCGACTAGCCCTTGCACTTCACTGCTCCATCTTTGACTCCGAACTCGTTTTACCCATGAAAACTTACAAACCGGATCGAAGTGGTTTTCGAGAAACAAATCCCGATCCAGGTCTCTTCGAACCGATCAACACATTGTCCAATATTGATAGTCGATGATTTAACTATCAATTAACATTCACAAACATTCATCAAACAATAAATAATTTCCCCAAATTATTTATTATCCTCAAAAATATCTTTGCAAGATATATTACCATTTTCAACCCTTTTGGAAACAGTTTTCAAACGCTACTCTTCTCATGGAATAAATTCCCAAATCTTTACTTCCTCTGAAAACATCCAAGTACCAATACTTTAGAATTAAAATAATTTAAACTAAAGCTATTTACATACTTTATTTGAAATATATACATACTTTATAATGTTTCAAATAAAACTGCTTTATAAAATATAAACTATTTTTCTTCAAAATAAAAGTTAAGTCATACTAAATTTTTAAATAAAGTTATAAAATCCTATACAAGTTTAAAAATAAAACTTTAACCAATTATCTTTAAAATAAAACCATTTTATAAAATATAAATATTAATAATATTCCTTTTAAAACATAATACCAGTTACCCCTTTTAAAAATAATTATTACTATAACTAATTAGTAAATATTTACTTTTAATAAAAAAATTACAACTTAAATAAGAATTTTCTTAAAAACATTCTTTTAAAATCAAATTTAAAACTTTTAACTTTTACTTAAAAATCTGATTTAAAACGTACTTGGCTTTTCAGGGAAATACACTTTCATTTTAGAATAAACCAAAGAATTCTTTTTATAAATCATGCCGGCTTTATCTCAATTCAAATTTACGTTTAAATCCCGTAAATTTCTTTCAACACTTTTAAAAAAATAAACTCCCTTTTATTTCTAAACATATTCCCCATTGTCTGGAAATCACTTTCAAAATATATACTTAAATTATTTAAATTAAGTTACTAAATTCTTTATTCAAAATACGCTTTTGAAAATCTATAGAAATTTTCTCGGGTAACTTAAATCAAAAATTTCCTTTTAATATAAAGTTATTATATCAAATACTTATAATAATTTTTCCTTTAGAAAACATAATACTAATTTACCTTTAAAATAATTAAATACCATAATTACTAAATTAAATATTTACTTTTCGCTTAAAAGTAATTAAAGATGATAAATTTTCTAAAATATCCTAAAAATGCATTTTTAAACTTTCTGATTTATAATTTGAAAGCTTCTCTTTTGAAACATACTTCATTTCCCAGGAAAAATACACTTTTCATTCTTTTAAAAATAATCTCACTATTATTTTTAAAACAATTTGCACCTTCTTAGAGAAGTTCCCACCAGAAACCTATACTTTCAAATTTATTCCTCGATAAATATTTCACTTCATTTATAAACCAAGTCTATAAATTTTCATTTCACATTTCCTTTTAAATCAAAATTTCAAAATCACTTTAACAGACACCAAACTAATTTCCGAATTTAATTCTTTTAAATTCTTTACTTAAAAATTTCTTTTATTTCCTTTTAAACCCAATTTATTTTATTTATATTTTAAATTCTCAGATTGTATTCATCAAATCATAGCACAGCACAATAAAATTTTCAAATTAATCTATCACAGTATACAAATAAAACACATAATCAATTATTGAAAATAATTTCTATATTGTGAGGAATCCAGTTGGATCCCTCCAACCTGTTTTCCTTGCATCCACAGACGTTAGTACAACAAATAAATATCAATCCAGACTGATATTAATATTCATATTCATCCAATCACTCAATTATTTAAATATTAACTATTTAAACAGCTGAAAATTCAGATGTGAGTGAGATTAACTCACCTTGAGTTCGTTGAGCGTTTAAATTTTGAATTAAATCGACCGCGATCGATTTAACCCAAAAATTTTGCTAGCTCCGATCATCTCCAAATTCACACTGCCGCGTAGATCGCGTCGCTGCGTTTCTGGCGCTTCCTGTTTCGTCGAAATCTGATAGCATATGCACAAGATACGAATTTATAAAGTTTGAATAAAATTTATAAATAAATTTTTCTTTAGTTTTATATAATATTTTACCAACAAATCGTGACCGCACAAAGGCACAGCAAATCCAGGCCGAAGCCTGCTTCTTCTACATCTCACAAATTAGGGTTGTTCGAACCCAAACATCGCGTCACTACCTCGATCACCAACGCCACCACGAGCCACTTCGACTCGATCCACGAGCGCCAAACAGAGCGCCATCCCCACCTCCTCCTTCGGCTGAAGAATAGCGAAGCTCGGTGGCACCTGTTCCTCGAAGAACACGCATGAACGTACGGCGAATGGCAGCAAAATACACCTCCAAACGACCACATCAAGCAAGATCCACCGTTGGATGTGTAGTACTCGACAAGTTCTTCAACTTTCATTTAGAAATTTTTTGAAAATACTGCCTAGATTTCAAGAAAAATTGGGGAGAAGGAAACTAAATGTCGGCCATTGTTTTCTGGGTTGCGGCCGAAGAAGATTGGTTAGGGTTTTCGGCCATGTATATATATATAAACGTTTTATAATATTATTCTAATATTAAATCCACTTTTAAAACAACTTTTACACACGATCTCCAAACAACGCGCGCCGACAGGCGATTATAAGGTTTTACCCGCCTTCCAAACACAATGGAACGTGTTTCAAAGGCTAATGCGATTATATGCGCAAGTTACGGAAATAAACGATCAATTTTAAATTAAATCGATTTAAATAGTTTCTATGCGTTTTGAGCTGCCATGGTCAAACAACAACTCCGATTGCTACGAAAATTGAAATCCGATAATAACTAACTATTACGGACCCAATGGAACTGATTTCGACGAATTCCTAGACTGTGCCCCGGAAGGCTATTTTAACTTGTCGATTAATTCGAGCGATTTTCAAAATCGTCGAATCGTCTAAAATTTCACTTTTTAAACTTTACTAACTTTATTATAAATCATACATAATTTATATTCACATCAGAAATCATTCTGATTCATTTCGAACCAAAATCTGATTATTTGCATTATTATATTATTAAATTCCATTATTAAATTAATATAAATTCCAAAGTCATGTTGCCAATAGAAATTTTCATTGAATCATTTTGACAATTGATTAGTGCATTGGAAGTGGCTAAGAAGGTCGTCCTAGAATAAGTGGAAATTGACTCATTGAATTATTCACAGGTTGTGTCTCTAGGGCTGTGTAGTTAATGCCCCGCTATTACCCCGTTACAACCCCGCTATATCTAATAGCGGATTTCTACCGATATGATTTTTTCATGTAGCCCCAAAATATAGCCTTTCCGCTTTAATCCCCGCTATTTCCGCTATATCCCGTTATTTCCGCTATATTCCGTTATTTCCGCTATATCTTTTTTAATAAAATGAATTGAAAATTTGCATTTATACATTATAAAATTATAAAACTAGTTTATTTGATTTAATTTTTAATATATTTTCAGAAATGAAAATACTCTAATATTCTACCAAATTCAATTATGTTAAATAATAGTTTTTCGTTTATTTAAAGTATATTCGCAATGTTTTTATTTAAAATTATTAATGTATTATTTATAATTCAATTGAATGATAATTTTTCATTTAATTACCATTTATATATTTGTAAAAACATTAAGTACGAGTTTTATATGTTATTTAGAGTCATCCGCTATATCCCGCTGTATCCTCGCTGTATCCCCGCTATGACTTTTTGCACCTCCACCGCTTTGAATCTATCGACCGCATTAACTGCACAGCTCTAGGGCGATAAAATCGATGGGGAATATGAATTGACCAATTTTTATGAGTACACTCTCGATTTCTCCTATTGGTTTCTTTATCGAACAATCGGCAAATTGAAGAGTTACTTTCATTGGTTTTAGTTGACCCAAGTCAAGTTGTTGGTATACTGAATACAAAATCAAATTTACACTAGAATCCAAGTCTAATAAGCACTTGTTAATCATATTATCTCCTATTGTGCACAAGATCATCGAACATCCAGGATCTTTTTATTTTACCGGAATTGATTGAGACAAGACTTCGCTACGAACGGCAGCTAAGAAAACTTCCTTGGGTATATGAGTGTGTCGTTTTTAAGTACACAAGTCCTTTAGAAACTTAGTGTAAATTGGGACTTGTTGAATGATATCAAGGAGATGGGTGTTCACTTTAACTTGTTTGAAAATTTCCGACATCTTTTCCATTTGATTCGAATGTTTCTTAGCTCAAAGTCGACGTGGTAATGGAATTCGATATTCAGTAGGTCGGTCTACTTGAGTAGAAGATAAATTTTGATTGGAATTTGATTCGATATTTGACTCGATGTTTTGTTCAGAACCGTTTGTCATTTTCGAAGTGTCAAGAGGAGCTTTCGTTAAATTGTTTGGATTGACAACTTGGTTGTCGATTAGTTTACCAGAACACAAAGTCATGCTACAGTTCATTTGGTTCACGCTGCTATCTCGAATGACATGAGCTTGATTCGAGTTCATTTTTTGATTTCTAGGATTTAGAACTGGCTGACTTGGGAACATGCCTCGTTCACATTTACTCGCAGAAGTGGCTAACTGACTCATTTGCATTTCGAGTTTAGCAATTGATTGACTCGTATTTTGCATGTAAAGGTTAAAAAATTTTGCAAATTGCTATTTGATTGGAGGTTTTGAGTGGTCGCTTTAGCCAAAGTTTCAAGACTTTTCTCAAGTAAAGTCATTCGTTTATCATTTTGAAAAGTGAAAGATTGTTGCGGTTGATTTTGGGACGGAGGTGCAAAATTTTGTTGAAAGTGGTTGGACTGAAAAGAAGGATTTGAAGCATTGTATGGAAATGTTAGAAATTGGGTTGAACCAAATTCATGTTAGAATTATTTTGGTTCTATGAAAAGTTAGGATGATTTCTCCAGTCGGGATTGTATGCTAGAGAAAATGGGTCATTCTTAACCTTGTTAAAAGCGTACAGTTGTTCTAACGGTTGAGGGCATTAACCGATGATGTGATTCGAATCGTTACATTTATAACAGAATGGTTGGCAAGCTTGGTTCATTTGATTGGATGAGAAAACGTTGTCAAATTTATTGATCATTACATTGTTTTTCGCTTCCAAAGCCAATGATGATCCTATCGAGTGTGCATTCTATCGTGAATAGACGGATTTCTCGTTAGAACGTTTCCATTGGGATGATTTTTCTGCCAAATTCTCAAGGAATGCCAAGCATGATTGTGATGTTGGACGAGAAAATTACCTTGACACAATAATTCAAGCATGGTTCGTGAACTATTTTTAAGTCCATCGTATAAGATTTTGCAAGGAGTTCATTTTCAAAATTATGGTGTGGACATTTTATCAAAAGCTCTTTAAATCTTTCAAAGTATTTTCCAAAAGGTGCACCTCTGAATTGATGAAAAATTACAATTTCATTTCGTATTTAAGTCGTTTTTTGTAAGGGTTGAGCTTTTTAAATGAAACTTTGATGAATTCGTCCTAACTTTTGATCGAGTTTGAAGGCAAGCTATACAACCATTTTTCTGCATTCATAAGGGCAAATGGAATTAACCTAAGTTTGATTCCTTGGTTACATAATCGTTAGAATTTAATGATTGAATTTGAATGAATTCTAAGTGATTACCCGTTGGCGTGGGTAATGTGATACAAGAAGGGACAGAAACTCTATCGGAAATGATTCTATCCATGAGAGTTCGAGGAGGATTTTCATTAATCATCGTTGGAGGTTCGTTAGTTCGGATTAAATGATTCGTCGTTATGTCACGAGTCCAGGAACCCATGCACAAGTGAAAAGGTCAAGGAGAGAAAGATGTGAAAATCAAGGTTAAGAGAATGAAACAAGGTTTAGAGAATGAAATGAAGTGAAAATTTCGTTTCTTTTTTTATAGAAAAATTTTTAATATAAAGAAATTATTTTCACAAAGGAAGGTGTTTTTTGGATTTAAAAAAAAAACTTTTTAAATGTTTTTGGTTTTTTAGCTTTTTTGAAAGATTTTTTAAATTTTTGTTTAAAAACTAAGTTAAGGAAAATGTGATTTTTTTTTTCTTTTGGATTTTTTTTTGTTTTTTCTTTATGTATGCATAAACTAATACAACTAAATGAATGCAAGGACTTAACTACAAATTTCTATTCTTAGTAGCTTCTAAAACAAAAATGTATAATCACATATTGACTTAATTCAATAAAATAGTTCTTAGTCAGGTAATAGACACGAGGTATCGAATGCAGCGGAAGGTTTAAGTCCTTCAGAGACACAGCAACTATAATATTTACGAATCGCCGTAATATTTATAAATGATAATTGCTCTGTCATAGTCTATACACCAAGAAATAAATTGTTAATAGAAATTAACTTGTCAAGATACAATTTTGCCCTAGATGAGCTCGTACTCCCTTAAGTCCAACGTCTAACCGTTATTATTAGTTAAATTCTAAAATGATATGCAAAATGTGGGCCAGGGAAGGGGTGATGAAATCCCCCAGCTTATATGAAGTTGGGTATTACCTTTAGAAAAGAAAATAAGGTGAAATGAATTTAAACCAAAAATAAAATATGTATTAACAATGTAACTACGAATTAGATTTGAGATTGCTTTCGTTTTTTTAGAAATGCAAGAAACCAACAATGCAATTAAACAAAAATAGGAGATAAGAACACGATATCAGAGCATGTAGAATTACTAGCAACTTAATTTTAAAGCGGTAACTTTTTTAAACAAGCAAGCATAGTAGTGCAATTGTTTAGCAAGCAGTTCTCTTTCCTTCCTGCAACCGACAAATTTGAACAAGATGTGTGTGTACGTATATGTATATATGTACATGTATAGGTATATATGTACGTTTCTGTATTTTTTTTATTTTTTAAGGAAAGTGATTTGTTTATAAAGGAGATAAAACAAAAACAAAAGAATTTTTTATTGATTACCCAATGAAAACAAAAACAAAATATTTTTTAAGTAATACCCAATCCCCTTCAACACTAAACACACACTTCAACACAAATAAACCAAAAAAATTAAATAATAACAATACACTTCAACCCTTCAAGCCCGGTACCCAAGCCTACTACAAATTAAACAACTTTAAGCAACTACAAATCAACTTTCATTCATTATCTCACTGTTTAAAATAAAACCACACAGCTAAAATAAACTAAAAGAAAAAAACGTGATTCTAAAATCGCAATTTGGTGATTCGAGTTTTTTGAAGTCGGATTTATTTGGGATTGGAATGGTAGCAGTCGTATGTGGGGGTGTATTCGGTCGATTTGAGGGGAGAGCGGGTTTATCTGGCGATTCGTGAGATTTGGTTGAAGTTGTGATCGTGAGTTGTAGATGGAAAAGAGGGATGGAAGTTGGGTTAGGTGGTTGAGCAGTGGATGGGTTAGGCAGTGGTGAGAAGGAAGTGTTAATTGAAGGGTTTTAGGTTGTTTGCGTTGGCAATTATGGTTGTTGAAGTTGTTTCAGTTTTTGGTGATATATTTGGAAGTAGGTTGCCGAGCGGTTGTTTTGAGTTCGGTGCAGAAGTTGAAATGCTTCTGATTGCTGAAATAGGTTGCTGAGTTTATTGCGTTGGGGAAGAGATGGTGGATGTGGTATGATTGCAGTGAAGAGGTGCAGTCGTATATGGTTATATATGGTTAAGTATGTGGTTACTGGTGTAAACGCTGGTTTGGTTGTTTGTTTAGGAGGAAGTGGGATGTGAACTGAGAAAGGAAAATAGAGAGATGTGTTGAAGGTGGGCAGATGATGAAGTTGGAGAAGTGGAAAGGAAGTGGAGGCTGTGAAGTGGGATGTTAGAGCGAGGAGGATTGTAGTTTAATGGCGAGGCAAGTTGTAGTAGCAGTCGTGGGTTGTCATGTGATGGATATTGGGGTGAAGGAGTGGTTGTAGTGGGGTTATCGAATGTTGGTGGTTTGAAGGCAACGTGTATAGGAAGGGGGTGGAGAGGATGGTATGCAAGTGCTGAATGGACGAAGTAGGCAATAGCAGTGATGTGAGGGGGATTGTCTCTGGCTATTGACGAAGTGTGCTGGTTGTTTGTAGAAGATAGAGGAGGTGGAGATGGCTGTCAGTGAGCTTGAGTGAGTAATTTTGGAGATTAGGCTTGCAGGAAGGAGGAGATTGAGTGTGCTGGTTGATTTGGCAGAGGGGAGTTGTAAACAAAGTGAGCAAGATGGTGAAGTGCTTGTAGTGATGTTGGCTGTTCTTGGTTTGGGTATGATTGTAGTGAGCCTGTATTGTTTATATGAGAAGTAGAGGATCTAAGATAGATGGAAGGAGGATGGAATGCAATTGTTTGCGTGGAGGGGTTCAGGTGGTGATGTAGTGGATAGAGAAGTTGGAGTGATGATATTTGGTGTTGTTTGTCGAAGGCAGGATGGTTGATGGTTTATGAATTGTGAATATGGTAGCAGGAAGGTGATCGATTGTAGCAATTTGTATATGGCAGAGGAAGTTCAAGGGGTAAGGTAGGTTGCGAGTGTGAATGAATAGGAAGAGGAGTGTTTGTGAGATTTGGATGTATAGGAGGTTGTATGAATAGGAAGAGGAGTGTTTGTGAGATTTGAATGTATAGGAGGTTGGATGAATAGGAAGAGGAGTGTTTGTGAGATTTGGATGTACAAGAGGTTGTGGGATGCTGTGTAAATGAAATGCAAGTTTGTAAAAGAGAATATGAACAGAAAATATGCGATGTAAATATGCATTGAAGTAGTGGCAGTGGTTTGTGAATAGAAAATGTGAGCGGAAATGCAATTACTTTGGGAATTTGAAACAGTTTTGTGAATGAAATGCAAAGTCAAATGCAAACTAAAAAGAAACTTCTTTTTTGGGGAAATGAAATGAAACTGAAATGAAAATTCAAATGGAATGCAGCTATAACAGTAACATGAAATTTCAAATTCAAATGAACAGAAAATGCACAGTGAACAGGAAAAAAAATGAAATGTAACAAATGCAATGATTTTTAATGAATAAAACAAAAAAAACAAAAAAACAAAACAAAAATAAGAAGGTGTCAACAAATGCAAAATGTAACAACAAAAACAAATGCTCGAGTAAACAAAAACAAAACAAAAGTGAACAAAATAAATGACCTAAATACAAAATGTAACAACACAATACAATTTTTTTTGTTTTTTTTTTAAATGACAACCATCGCAAACTATAAGGAAAAAAAATTAATTTGAAGAGTAAAATTAAAACTAAATTGCTTTCCTCGGCAATGGCGTCAATAATTATTCACGATGGAAATTTCTGTTGATTAGTATACCATCAGAAATATATCGTAATAAAACAGCAAACACACGGCGTACAATTGTATTACTTCTACGAGTACGGGTCGATCCATGAAGAAAGCAAAATTCTAAGATTGCTCAATCAAATTAGCCTAAAGTTGAAAGGAGATTATCAACTAAAAAGTGTAGAAAAATGAGAGTAAAAACTAGAATAAAAATGAGAACAAAACTTATGGGTAAATCCACTTTTAAATTTTCATATAAATTAACACAAAATTAATTTAATCTGAATTTAGTTTTAAGTAGAAATGATTGATGTGTTTATTATAAGCATGACATATTTGTGCAATTAATTAGCACAACTTAAACTATCAAACTATAACACACCATTTAAACCCACTTCAAAACTCTCATGAAAATGAACATGTAATTAAAAATAAAATCTAATTTAAGCATGATCGATTTACTATTTTGAGAATAGTAATATAGAACATCAAATATTACTCCTACTTTTAATTTCATAATCAAAATCACTTCGAAAAATGATCAAATAGTTTATGTTTATATTGGATTAAGCGTCTATTTGAGTTGTCAACAAAGGCTATCAAATTCACTAAAAAATATAAACTACCACCATTATTAATTTCCATTAAGCACCAAACAAGATACTACAAATACAACCATTATATGTTGATTTAGTATGATTTATGAGAGCTTTATTACTCCTAAATTGAAGGGGTTTAGCTTCTCATAATTGAAATCATTTCAACATAAAATGTATTAACCATAAAAAGAAACGAAATTGAGAGCTAAATAAAAGAAAAGAGAGCTAACTACTTGCATGAAATAAACTAAACTAATTGCACGAATTATATCTATGCTACTAACATAAAATAAGAGAATCGTAAATTAAATAAGAGAGCATGAAATAAAATAACAATAAATGAAAGCATGAAATGAAAGTGCATGAAAGTATAGAACAAGGCTAAGAAGCCATGAAAGAGATATTTTATTTAAAATTGATTTTGTGATGCAATTTGCATTCAAAGAAGAGACTAAGAGCCTCATTACATGAAACATAAGGGGTATTTATACATGCTTAAAACTCTAATCCTCTTTCTTGCACTACCAAAAATGCCCTTGGGTTTGTGTAGCCTCCAAGTAATCATTAGAGAATTAATTAATCCTCACTAATATGTGCTTTTGCTTTTATGTCTCCACTAACATATGCATGTGCTTTTAATTATGATCCATTAGTTAGTGGGCATATAGGCTTCTCCATTTTCATGAATTCTTTTATTTCCTTCTTTCTTTGGCTTTGAACACTTGTGCATGCTTATATCCATGAAGCTCCATCCAATTTGCACTCAATTTCCTACAAATAAAAATAAAAATGTGCAAATAAAATTTCTTAAAATTAATTCATACACAAAATTACCATTTTGCCCTAAATGAAGATGAATGAATGATGATTTGAAAATAATTTAGAGTCTGGTTTAAACATGTAAAAATACCATAATATGCCTTAAATTTTAACAAAAGAAGATTAAATCTAAGAGTATAAATATACATTTTTACATGCGCATCAGTGTAGATTGGTGTTGAGATGCACATATTAAATTTTCATAATTTATAGTGATTTAATTTATTTTAATTTGATTTTAGAGTGAAAGAGGTCTTTCATAGTTTTGCTTCATGAAGCTAGAAGTTGAAAAAAATGATGAGGAGGAGTATACATAAAGGTAATTTATGAAGGGATGGAATTTCTAGACTTAGGATGAAATTGTATATGGAAATATAGGTTTGGGTTTAAGTGTTTGGGCATGGGCTTTAATTTCTTTTATTTTTTAAAACAAGTATATTCTTCTTCTTTTCTTACTTCTTTCAAAACTATTTTATGTTTAATTCAAATGATTATTAAATTACAAATAAAAATCATATTTACGGTACATAAGTAAGTACCACCATTATGAACTTCTACAAAATTTATTCCCTACAAACTCATATATTAAACTAGTTATTTCGAAATTGCCATTTTTGGCCATTTATAATAAAATTTCATTTATTAACCCAAATTAACTCCAATTTTGTTTTGGAATTATTTCTTAATCAAATCAATACTATTTATTCCATATATAATTTTGTAAAATATTATTTCGACATTTTAACTCATTTTAATTTAGTTACCATATATTTAAATTTGAACCCCATTTATCAAACAATTTCCAAATTATTCTCATTTAATCTTTAAAGATCTATTTTAATTAATTAAATCACCATTAATAATTTTAATTATTTACCTCTCAACATTAGGTTGTTACTGTGCTGCGATCCTGAGCGGCATGCTATGTGTTAATGTGTCCAATTAATCCTATGGACCATGCCGCTAGATTCAGTAGGCTAGAGTAACTTCCTCCACTGAAGTATGAGGCACATGTCGTTCGAATGAGGGAAGAAAAGACATGAAAACTGAAGTTTCTAATGTCGAATTTCGAAATTGATCCTGGCATGCTATCGAGATCGCCAAGTTCATAGTGGATGCCATCAACAGCCAAGAATGGAGTTGTTTCTCTAATCGAAGTCTGTTGTGGCTCAAGGATTGATCAAAGTTATTGAATCTTATTCTCTCTGGATGAGGAGCAGGAGGTGAAGTTCCTTCGTCTCCATCTGTCTCTCTGGTTGACTCATAGTCATTGTTAATGTCTTCCTCATCATCCTCATCTTCGTTTCCATATTTATGCTCCCTTTGGTTAGTGGGTATGTCTGGTGTTGCACGTGAAACATCTTGCTGTATGGGATCTAGGGGATCGAAGTCAACCTCCGATGCAGCCTGTATAGTTCTACGTATTGAGGGCATAAGACCAAGACTCCAACCATTTTATAGTAGCCTAAAATGGTGCAGATGAGAATCATTCTAAAGAATCATCATTCATCTCTCATTGTCTAGGATACTCTTTAAGAGTTGAAGTGTCTGGACTAAAGCAGTGTTAGTGATCCTTCGAGGGATATCTGTTAAATTTAGAGAATGATAAAGTCAACAAATTTAATGAAGTAAACCCCAATAGATTAAAGAGTAAAAGTGGAACTTACCTTCAGATAGCTATTTATGAGCAAAGTCGTTTGGAAAGAGGACGAAGAAGTACTCGCCGTTGAACTGACCGAACATGTTTAGAGGCCAACGATGAACCTTTAGAGGATTCCAAGAAAGTCATGGATGGGTGATCAATTCTCTTCTAGAAATTATAGAGACACTTCTCTCTTCGAGCGTAGGCATCCTGCCCAAACATCTAAGAAAGATCATGTATGCGCAATTTAATGCGGTGTACCCATTTGGATGAAGTTGGGCAGGAGCAAGTTTCATAAATTGAAGAATCAGTCAGAAAAAGTGGTTGATGGGGGAATGCCTCCAAAGAGGCACATATAGCGGTTACATGCAGTATGACCTTCCAAAGGTTTATGTGCCCTTTGGTGGGATTCTAGAGTCAAAGTTTCTTCTAATGGGATTCCATTGCGGTCATAGATCCTTCTAACATCCGTAAGCACTAACATCAGGGACAGAGAGTCCGAGGGATCCTCAAGGATCATTTCGCCCTCTAGATCAGTGTCAGGATCGATGTAGGGAGTGACACCGATGTGAGGTTCCTCCATAGCCGCAAATTGGAAAACTTGTAAACATTGTTTGGGTTATCGATGATATTTCCTGGGCCTATAGAGCATTAAAGCAGATGTTGGCGTAGAAGATGAACCTAATGTCGTAGAGTGAATTCATAAGAAGAAGGACCTACACCTAAGGTGGAGATATGTTGGGAGAATCTAGAGTCCATAATTTACAGAAAGCTTGATATATAAGCATGGTCATGTACAATTTGAATTTAATGTGTACTTTAATTGAGTCTTGTGTCTAGTGTCCTTGGCATGATGAACAAATAAACTCCGTGTAGATGATTCGCTCATGTTGGAAAATGAGCTCTGACACATGATGGAACTATATGTCGTATATTACTCACTAACATAAGGTTTACATGAATGATAGCACTATCTAAAGTGACCCAAAGCTTATCTTTGCAGAATTGTGTGAATGTTGTATTTATTTTGAGAATTGATCAAAAAAGTGTCCTAGAAAACATTAACCCTTGGAAACTATTAATGTCAAGGTGTAATTGTAAGTTTAACTCCTTAAGTGTTAATGATCAAACTCCATGTGCCGACCCATATCTCAAGTTGATCAAGAAGTTATTCGACATGAATGGATATTTCTCTCGAACTTCATGACCCCTCAACCTAAATATGTAGGAGACACCACAGCCATGTATGTTTAAGGCTGAAATATTGAACGACATGTGAGAACCTAAAATGGATCGGCCACAAGGAGTCGAAAGTTGAAACTATTGGTGATGGACCAGTGGCATGTGAAATCATGGTAATGGCAACCTACCTGAATGCTTAGATCCAAAACAAGGGTATAGGCATAGAAATTTGAAGAATTTTGAGATGAAACTCAAATGGATCAGGGGCGATAATTTAGATGGGTTGACACTGAAAGTTAGCTAAAGTTTGATGAAATTTGAAGCTTGGAATTAGCGGCGACATAAATAAGGATGCAAGGAAATAATGTCGCGGAAACTCAAAGAAAAATGAAGGCAAGAAAAGTACTGAAGTGAAGTGTGGATTTGAAAAGTAACTAAGTGTTACTTTTATGCGAACTTCTTCAAATGGATCGATACTAAACGGTATAAGTTTTAAAATAATGATGATGATGATGATGATAAATGGACGATTAATGGTAAAGGGATGTCCTACCTGACAAAAGGAAGAGAGTAGCTCTTAGAAATCTTAGAACTGAATAGAGAAATCAAATAAGAATCTTCAAATTTTATATCTGCCAAAGAGATGTGATTCTATGACTATTTAAACTGGTGTGTGTGTGTGTGTGTATATTCAAAGGGGATGCATCGTTTCATGGAGTCTATTTAGAAAATAGAAGTATCCCAATAGATCAAGATTTGGGTTTAGTCGCCTTTCTCGATCCGATTCACAAAAGCTTACTTTATGGAGACAAGTGTTATCCGACATTTGAACAAGCGATAAGTCGATGAGCCTGGACTATTAGGTGATCAAGATATAAGCAAGAAGCTTAGCAAACATCAAGAAATGAAGAGCGCAAGAGGAATGACCAAGTATGGGAAAGATCAAAAGGATTGGTACTGACCCATATGGATCGATGCCGAACCATAGGAAGAGTTTATCTAATTAGTCAAAGCAAGGGCCGGTACATGAAGATAGAGGGAAAAGAAGACAAGTCCTAAGCTAAGAAAAGGATTGACTGTTCAAAATGGATAGAGACCAAACCATATTGATTCTTGAGTGGTCCAATTCTACAACATTGAAGACATGTGCAAATGAAGAGAGATGAAAGGGAAGACGAAGAAATGGATCGGTACTGATCCATAACAATTGATACCAAGCCATTTTTATTTGCAAGAATTTGTGTTCTAGCCGATTCTTCAAGCTAAAACTTTGGCTCTGAAGGCGTTTACTTTTTCAAACCGACTCTAACAATTTTGGTGGTCAATTTCATCTATAAAGACCAACCTTATTGTAAATAGGAATAGGGCTTCTGGCTTTCACTGATTTGCATAGGCACTCCATCTAATACATACCCAATCAGTTTGAATCATAGGTTTATTGTAATCTGATTATTATTGCAGAAGCAATTAGTGATAAAATAAATAGTGGATGTAGGCTTTTGATTCGAGTCAATCCACTTTAAAATTATTTGTTTTCTTTTTTTATTCTTAGCATTTAAATTTTAATTTTTACTTGATTGGGGTGTTTACCCAATTTTTGGTGCAAACATCATCCCTCGCATATATATTCTTAAAACTAATCGAGACAATCCCTTTGTGAATGGATATGCAATATTATTTTAATTATCTATTTTGTTAATCAATACCCTTTCATTATTGATAAACTGTATTTACCATAGGGAACTTTCGGAGTATGTGTCTTGACTACTTGTGAGCTCTAGGTTCTTTAAGGATCTATATCACAGCATTGTTTTCATAAAACAATATCATGAACACTACTGGCTTATTTTTATTTTATGCACACACACATACATAACTTTTGTTGCGGTGTTATTCAAGACGATGTGCTTAACCTTTTGGTTGAATTAACCACAACCTTTTATTAAGAAAATATCTAACTTAAAGCTCTTTTACTAAGAGTGAAAACGAATTTAGGATTGATGTGATATATTCGATATCACTTATGAAGTTCAAGTCTGAATACTCCTTCATAAGGAATTTGTTGTTTCTATGGATGTTAACTCAAAAAATGGATCAACGCGTTGGATTGAGTGTGAAAGCACCAACCCTCTTCTTACAGAGCAATAATGTAGAAAATATATGTAAAAAGAACAGAAATATTAAAAAGAGATGAAGATTTTTATAGTGATTCGGCTATTAGTAAAGCCTACATCCACTTTATAACTTTCTATTAACTAACTGCTGTTACAAGTTGAATCGGATTACAATATGATTGAATCTTCTAAGTTTGATCAAGTCATAAGTACAAGAGTTCATTGGAGAATCATAGTGAACCTTTAGATGATTATTGTATGGAAGGAGAAGAGTGAAGAATAATCTCGACAGATTTCCAGCAGCCAGTCCAAAAGATCCTTTTTGTGTTGCAGATAGGTGGGTTAATAGGGGAATATAGTGAGTACTAGGCCAATAGTCCAAGCGTAGAAGAGTCCAGTTGTTATGCGAAATCATTATCGAAAATCTCAAATCAATCCGAATCATTTCAATGGACCACTAGCTATCCATAGATATGGATTACTAGCCATCCATAGGTGATGGATTAATAGCTATCCATCAACTTAGCATATTTTTCTACCTGAAGCCTTTAATAAGTGTTATAAAGGAGCTTGGAAAGATTGAGGGCGATCCGACCTATCATGATCGATCACTAGCTATCCATAAGGGATAGATCGTTAGCTATTCATCCACTTAGCATATTTTTGGGTCAATTTTCCTAAGGTCCATTCACTTGTTCTTTTGAGCGGGTTGTCCAAGTATCAAGTCATTTGGAATTAGTTTGATCATCCATCTTTATGATTTATCTCATCCAGAAGAATCATCCATATCTGGCTCAAAACTTAACAAAATCAGACGAAACTTTGCAGTACACTCTAGAGGGTGTATAGGACCTACCATATGAATTTCAAGTGGTGGGGCCCAACTACATGGGTCTCTAGTGACCAATCAAGATGGATCGCCAACGATCCATCAAAACTTCTACAGTCATGCTCATTTTTCTGTGAGCCTTTTTTATGTCTTCTACATGTTTCCTCCAAATTTCAAGTCAATCTGATTTCGTATCAGTTTTTTTGGTCCAGTTTAAGCTAGCTGCTTTGGTCAAAACAGCTTGAATCAAATGAGTCTTTAGTTCTTGAGCTACGCTGCTTGGAATGCTATGAAGCTTGATTTTTATTCTCAGAAGAGGCAGTAGATCATGATGCAAGAGGCTTTGACAACTCATAGTTCTTCCTTTTGGAACTTCCTTTTGGATCCCTAGCAATCAATGGATGATGGATCAGCAGTGATCCATCTACTTAGTGGATTTTCGATTTATTTCTTTGAAGTTCCATTGGCTTGTTCTTTTAGATACCTTATTCAAGTTTCAAGTCATTCTGGCTTAATCTAGATGTTTACCTCCTATTGAATTTTATTGGGTTAAAAAACCAGTTAACATTCCCCCCCCCCAGAGTATGCTTTCGTTGGAAACAAAGTGCGCTCTCGAACAAGACAGGTTTTAGATTACTATTCTATGAAATTCAATGACTCATCGGAGTCCATCTCAAGATGTTGTTTTCAACTGGCTGACTTTTGATAGCTGTTATTCCTCCTTTTGTCAAGTTCGTGACACCAAAATATTAACTGGAAACCAAAGATAGTTCTCGTCGATTGCCAGTTATGTACAGATTAGCTATGGATATCGGTGAATTTCTACCAAGTTCAGATCAAGCTACAATTGATCTGGCACGACATGCAAAGCTATAGAAGACAACGGTTCAAATTTCAAATCAATCGGAGTTCGTATGCTCAAGATATGATCGATGCAAACTAAAGAAATTAACTCTTCGTATCCATAAATTCGCACAGATCGGCTCGCATCCATCAATTCGCATCGATCGGCTCGCATCCGTTATTTCGCATCGGTTGGTTCGTATCTGTCAACCACTGCATCTCTTTGTGTCCATCAAAGCCAAAATACTTTATATCCATGGAGAGTTGTCATTTTGTATCGATCATATTTTCTACATTTCGTATCCATCAGCAAACAACACTTTGCATCGATCTCGAAAACGATCGATACAAAGTGGAGTGCACAAAATGTGAAATACAATCAATCGATATGAACAATGCAATGATGATCGATACAAAGAGTGCAACGATGATCGATATGAACAGTACAATGATGATCGATACGAATAGTGCAACGATGATCAATGCGAACAAGGAAGAGGTGATTGATGTGAACAAGATACACTCCAATGAAAGACTCGGTCAACGCGGCGAAAAGTATGGATCCACTCCAGTTTATCGCTCCATGTCAACAAGCAAGTGCGTACCTTTGATCGATACAAAGGAGATGGAAGCGAAGGAGTAGATACAAATTCATATCTATAATGAAGAATTCAACTCGTATCGATCATAGCTCACAATCTACAAGTCCAAATGCTACCAAATTTTCACAGAAGCTTACGTACAATCTAAAGAATGTTCATGCTAAATTTCGACTCAATTGGATCAAATCTTGATCGATACGAAATTCGTTCGTATCAATCACGGACCAACTGCAGATAACATGGGATCGATCGTGTGGGCCCACTCACGTGTCAAAAGAGGTCTCTCGAGATCCGAGTGAGATATTTGCATCCTACGCCTATAAATAGCATCCCAAGGTCTACAAAAAAGGGGGCTTTTGGCTCTTCTACGTTCAGACTCCTCTGGAATCATCACTACACTTTAATTGTACTACTGTAATCAGCGGTAACTCATATTAATCAGCAAATAAAGATCAATAAAGCAGCAACCCTTTAAAGTGGATGTAGGCAACAATGCCAAACCACTATAAATCGTGTCTTTCTACTGCTTTCTTTTGAATTTTCTGAGCATTCTTCGTATTTATTTTCTCTACATATTTGCTATCTGTGATCTGTGATTGTAAATGGGTGCTTTCATCGACAATTGGGTGTTTATGGCCAATTTTGGCGCAAACATTTTGGTACTTTCATTAAGAGGACTAGCACTCAGGGATTCTAGAGCTTGGATTTCAGATTTGTAAGCTTAAAGACTTGGATTTGAAAAGTTATGGCAAGGCGATCAGCTAGAAGACAAAGGACTACAAGGAGTCGGCATGAGGGGAGTCAGGAGGCTTCCTCGGGAGCGAATCAGGCATCGATCTTCATCACCAGAGACGAGATGGAAATGATGCTCAAGAGACAAGTGGAGATGATGCAGAACCAGCTACGACAAGTTGGACAAGTTGGAATGCAGAGTCAAGTTAACGCAACTACAGGAGATGCTGGAGGTAGGGATCGAGAGCACGGAACGACCAGAGTATAGAACGGAGAAGGACCATCCGGCGCCAGTACTAGAACTAGGAAGCACTCACCCAGAGCATAATCAAATCCCAGGCAGAGTACCAGGTGGAGCCGATCAACATGGCACTGATAGAGGAATGAATGCTCATCCAGGAGAGCAGATTCCAAGATTCCCTCGTGAATTCGGAGGGTAGATCGGAGGCAAGGGACGAGGACTACAACTTGGTGACAGCGATAGATTGGAAGAGATGGTTAGGCGAGCCATGAGAGGCGGATTAGTGAATAGAGACTTGGAGGATGTTAATAGGAATCCTTTTGCTCAATGATCAAGCAAGTTAGGAACCCGCCAGATTTCAAATTGCCAGCACTGGAGATTATGACGGGAGAACGGATCCTACTGTTCACTTGGCAAGGTACTTGAGGCATATGGAAGTGATGAGGGCATCGGAGGAGGTCACGGCACGATGCTTCCCTTTGTATTTGACAAATATTGCAGCATTAGGGTTCAGACAGCTGGAGAGTGGCTCCATTGGCATATGGAAGGAGCTGATTGAAAGGTTTATGAGGCGGTTTCGGGTCCACATAGTCCGACCCAAGAATGTGATGACCTTGACATCGATGAAACAATGGAAGGGAGAATCGCGTAGAGATTTCTTAACCAGATTCAATGCGGTAGTGGCTTCGTTGGATCAACCTAATCCGTCGATGGTTTTGATGGCAGTAGTTTCGGGAATTGCAGGCAATTCAGATTTCAAGATATCGTTGGAATATGAACCACCGATGGATCTCGGGCAGTTCTACCATGAGGTGGAAAGGTTTATGAGGCAAGAAGATGCACTGGCTAAGAGAGAAGGGAGAGAGGCTGAAGCTTATGCATTAAGGGTGGAGGTCCACCCAGGGAGGACCCAGTCAAAGATGATAAAGGAAAAAGGAAACTGAATGACAACGGTAGCACTTTGAAAAGGCCAAGGAGGGAGTCAAAATTTTCTTCTTACACGGATCCAACTGAAACTCTAGAAAGGATTTACTTGGATACTAGAGGGCGCCTCCAGTATCGAAGGTCGGAAAGAAGGGAACCTTCTGATTACAAGCGGACATCGAGGAGGCATTGCCTATTCCATGAGCTGGATGGACACAACACGAACGATTGCAGGCATTTAAAGGGTATCGTTGAGGATCATGTAAGGAATGGCCATCTAAAACAATATATAAGGAATCGAGTTGTGGAAGTGGGATAGAAGCGTCCACCGCCCGTCTCAAATGAAGATGGCGATGGATCTAGGCAACGTTAGCTTTTTATCAACTAAATATATTTGTGGCATTGAATAAGTAATAGTGCTCAAAGTAATACGGCTCAGTCGCTTACACAAGTATGGGATCGAGGACAGTCCCTAGGCATGCTCTGAGACGATCACAAACAATATTGCTCGAGTCTATGAAATCATGTTTTCTTTCTATTTTCATACAAATTTTGGTTCTTTCTTTGGTTGTACAGACATATATTTAGTTTTCCCTAGCTGTACAAACTCTTATTTTTGAATAATTGAATTTGGATCAATGTACTAAATAATACAGGTCTTGAGATTGTGGTCCTGATCGGAGAGA
Source organism: Allium cepa (assembly GCA_030765085.1). Classification (NCBI taxonomy): domain Eukaryota; kingdom Viridiplantae; phylum Streptophyta; class Magnoliopsida; order Asparagales; family Amaryllidaceae; genus Allium; species Allium cepa. Next base: position 227,247,386 of record CM060932.1, on the reverse strand, counting down.
CGAGGTAGTAATCGCAAGTTATGAGTCCCTTCGTTGGAGAGCGATGGAATGGACTCGAACACAACACAAAAAAAGTCCTTGGCCGGAGAGCCGAGGCCGGAGCATGCATATAAGTCCTTCGCCGGAGATCCGAGGCTAGAAAATACATAAAAGTCCTTGGCCGGAGAGCCGAGGCCGGAGAATGCATAAAATTCCTTGGCCGGAGAGATGAGGCCAGAGAATACATAAAAAGTCCTTGACCAAAGAGCCGATGCCGGAGAACATAAAAAACCTTGACCGGAGAGTAGGGGTCAATAGGATAACGCAACTCGACGAGGTCTATGGATTTGAAGTTAACCCAGTGAGGTCATTGATTCGGATTTCGGCATGGGATAAATAAGCCCGGTGAGGTCCTGGATTCGGCAAAAGGCCCGGTGCAGTCTCGAGTTTGGATAGCAACCCAGAATGGACTTCAAATTGGACATCGACTCGGAGCAGTCGCAGACTTGGCTATGGCTATGGCACTTAGATAGGTTGGCTTGGCAATGGATGGAATATGGATTTTGGATATCGGATTCAGAGCTATTCAAAACACACCTTCTTACCACAAGGAATGTTTTGGGGGGCAAGTGTTATACCGCCTTTTGGCAAGGCCGTGACACCAAAAGATTAACTGGAAACCAAAGATAGTTCTCCTCGATTGCTAGTTATGTACATGTAAGCTATGGATGTCGGTGAATTTCGATCGAGTCCACATCAAGCTACAATTGATATGGCATGGCATGCAAAGCTATGGAAGACCAGGGTTCAAATTTCAAATCAATCGAAGTTCGTATGCTCAAGATATGATCAATGCAAACCAAAGAAATTAACTCTTCACATCCATAAATTCGCACTGATCGGCTTGCATCCATCAATTCGCATCGATCGGCTCGCATTCGTTATTTCGCATCGGTTGGTTTGTATCCATCAACCACTGCATCTCTTCGTGTCTACCAAAGCCAAAATACTTCATATCCATGGAGAGTTGTCATTTCGTACCGATTATATTTTCAACATTTCGTATCCATCAGTAAACAACACTTCGCATCGATCTCGAAAACGATCGATACGAAGTGGAGTGCACTGTGAAATATAATCAATCAATACGAACAGTGCAACGTTGATCGATAGGAATAGTGCAACGATGATCGATACGAACAGTGCAACGATGATCGATACGAACAATGCAACTATGATCGTTGCGAACAATGCAACTATGATCGATGCGAACAATGCAACTATGATCGATGCGAACAAGGAAGAGGTGATCAATACGAACAAGATACACTCCCATGAAAGACTTGGTCAACGTGGCAAAAAATAAGGATCCATCCCAGTTTATCGCTCCATGTCAACCAGCAAGCGCATGCCTTTGGTCGACACAAAGAAGATGGAAGTGAAGGAGTCGATACAAATTCGTATCCACGATGAAGAACTCAACTCGTATTGATTATAGGTCATAATCTACAAGTCCAAATGCTACCAAATTTTCACAGAAGCTTTCGTACAACCTAAAGAATGTTCATGCTAAATTTCAACTCAATTAGATCTAACCTTGATCGATATGAAATTCGTTAGTATCAATCACAATCACAGACCAAGTGCATATAACGTAGGATCGATCGTGTAGACCTACTCACGTGCCAAAAGAGATCTCCCAGGATCTAAGCGAGATATTTGCATCCTACGCCTATAAATAGCATCCCAGGGTTTACAAAAAAGGGGGCTTTTGGCTCTTCTACATCCAGACTCCGCTGGAATCATCACTATACTTTAATTGTACTACCATAATCAGTGGTAACTCATTGTAATCAGCGAATAGAGATCAATAAAGCAGCAACCCTTTAAAATGGACGTAGGCAACAATGCCGAACCATTATAAATCATTCTTTCTACTGTTTTCCTTTGAATTTTCTAAGCGTTCTTCGTATTTATTTTCTCAACATATTTACTATCTGTGATATGTGATTGTAAACGGGTGCTTTCACCGGCAATTGGGTGTTTGTGACTAATTCTGGCGCAAATAATAGTCATTCGTTTTTTTTGATTTCAACCTTAATTCCAATTATGTGTATTGGCGATGCAATCTTTTCTCTGTATTTCACACAAGATTTTAGTTCAGTAAGTTGATGCACGACGTAGGTTTGGAGTCGACCTATATAGTTTAACTCGGCGGATAGTGAAGCTAAGTTTTGTCTTGAACGATTGTACACCGTTCTGGAGCGAAGTCTTGCTTTTTGTCCTTAATTGATTCTTTTCTAGGTCTTGGTTAAGTTTCTGTCATCGTTTTGAATTCTAATGCGATAATTTATTCCAAAATCAGATATACTGGATGATCCAATCATATCGCTCTTCTCATTTCTGTACTTCAGTGATCCTAAAAAGAAAAGCTTCTCACGTCACTTCGGACAGCGGTTCCGTTATCGATCATTAATTGACAATGAGTAAGTGTGGAAAAGATAATTTCAAAGGATGATATGGATTGTTTTCAAATGTAAGCAAGCTATCTACACTAGATTGTTCATTTGCAGTATTCTGGATACTAGACGCTTCTCCTGTAGATAACACACTGCATCTACCCTAGTCAACACGTAGAACCCGACTGGTCAACATACACAGACTTCCCTTGGATTATGAGCATTGGTTATACAAGGATATTATTTAAAGTAAAACATACCCGACAGGGTTAACGCTAAGTTTTATTATTGAAAACGACTTTCCGGTCATCCAATCTTTAGTCTGGTGGAGGGACTTCCACTACTCCAGAAGCTGGGTCCTTTGCAAATTTGGCTTCGCTTATTATTCGTGTCATATTAGGATGATTGATTGCAGTTAAGTTACAAGGCATAGCTACCCTTGTAGAGTTGTAGTTGAAGTTTGATCAGGTACAGATTCAGTCTTCGAAAATTAGCATATGACTTGTTTGATTGCGATTATCCTTCCTTCGCATTTTTCAGAATTGAATCTACACACCAACCTCTGTCTCTGGGGAATATTGGTTTAATTGTTCGATTTTGAGCATTGCTTTTTTTCACTGTTGCACCTCTTGTATTCATGTGTAGCATACTCGTTTACTGTAATTCTATACATGTAAGTAATATTTCTACAGTCATTTTGGCATGTTATATTTCATAGTTTTGTTTAGAACTATGAGGTAGCTTGGTCTAGCAAGTTTTGTAGCTAATCCCTACCAATACTCAATTGAGTTTGTTTGAACAAAGTGTTGGTGCATTTGCCCTAGTTCATAAGGTTGATTTCTCTGAATACTAAGTCTGTATGTTTTCAGGAGACTAGATCTCCTAGGCAATACATTCAATTACTCCAGTTTGATTAACATGATAGCTCCTATCTCCAAGAACTAATGACTTTTCTACTTGATTCCAAACTCTGATTTTTTCAATGAAGTCTGTTTCCTGACTATAATTGACTTCCTACAAATTGACATCGTCATCCAATGTCTTTCTAGGTACATGTGTTGGAAAGACGCTTCACCGTCAGCTTTTGCTATAGTGAATTCTTCCAAGTCTAGTGTTGAGACCCTAATCATGTATCAGTTTGTATCTCTAGAAGCTCGTGCACGGATGACTCGACTCTGTGGATTTTTCTTTGATGCTGTGAATCTTCAAATAGCATGAGATGCTAGAAGGTAAGGCAAAAGATTCAATCAAACTATTGCTTCTATTTTTGAAAGCCAATATATCGATAGTTTCATTTTAAGGTTTCTTCTTAGCATCACCGAACTTTGGGTAATGGCATATTCTTGCAAGTTGGAACCAAATGATCTAGTTAGACCATAAGTAGGTCATCAATCCGTCTCATCATCGCCAGACTACGAGCGACGATTGATTTCTGAATGTTAAATCCTTCATTTCCTTTATTGGTGATTTTGTTGTCAAAATGCTCTGTTTTGTGATACAGAACCATTACCTAACCAACCTCGTAGTTATTCATGTTCGGACTTTGCAAAATTTCTTTCGATCAAGAATCTGTGAGTTTATCCCTGCTCGATGGACTAGCTATTACGAATGCCTGTATTTGGGTGATTGTGAGAGATGGAGAGGTTTGGGAAAAATGATTCGATTGCCTCTAGTCTGGCTCTCAATCCTATTCTAGGATTTAGGAAGTCCGATGGTTTTAGTTTTGGCCTTCCATGATTGTCCCTACATGTCATTAGTTGTGCATGCTTCGCTTGATTGCTGTCATCATGGAAGCTCTGTTCATATACCACTTCCTATCTCCGAGAGTTAATAACCTTGTTGCTTGGCTCCAAGCAACATTTCCTTGAGGCTATCTATATTTTGGATGTATCAAAATTCTTCTATGTTGAATTCAAGAAATTTGGTTGTGCATCAACTTTCATCCCTAGAAATTAGCATACGAGAAATTCAATCTTAGGATTTCCTTTCGGCGGTGCTTTATTCTTATGCAGTGGCGGATTCTTGTGATGAAAGGTCGAACCATCCGTCTGACCCATAAAAGATTATGTCTTCCTGTTGTTGCCCATTTTCGTGCAATGGTAGTTTTCTAAAGTCAAGGGTAGAATATCAGTTGACGACCAACTTCTTTCTCCAGAAGCTAGTGCATTGATGGTTTACTACGATGAGTGTTTCTCATAAAACATGTAGATTAAAAGTTTTCTTGGCATCGCCACGGCAATACCGATACATAGTGAATAACAAATTTATCAGCATTGCCTGGGCAATGTCGGTACTTAGAAAATAGAGGGTTTCTCGACATTACCGAGGGAACACCGATACTTATGAAATAGAAAATTTCTCGACGTTGCTGGGGCAACACTGGTACTTAAGAAATGAGAAAACGCCTTAGCATTGCCGGGGCAACACCGACACTTAGGAGGTTGGGATCTATTTCCCTACCAACTTGGCAATGCTTTTAATCCAAGTGGGCACTAGTTTCGGTCTTCAAAAACCTGCACTTCGAAGATTGGATTGTAAAATTCTTTTCTTAATGCTGCCTATCTTCGGGAAATGTTAAACTCATGTTGGTTAGGATTGAATCATTCATCTGATCCTGTACAGTTGTGTAGATATCTTTCAACCCAATATGGCTGTTTTTCTCAACGTTGCTTAACTTCGAGATACATCATGTTCTGGAAGGATGGGAGTCACAGGTGTTTCCGTTGCCTAGCCTTGTTTATCACCGTCAAGTTTTGTAATGACGCTAATTTTGACTAACATCATTTTGGACCCTTAATTAGATAGATTAAATGAAATAATGTAGATGGTTATATAATTGAGATTTGTAAATTTATAAAGGAGCCGTGCATTAATGAATATATAGACAAAAGAGAATTAAAGATAAGTAAGTAGGAGTAATATGATAAGGGCAAAGTAGGAATAGACTTTGTTCTTATACCCTAAACCCTTCTATCCTTCATTTCACATTCATTTCAACATTCATAAACAAAACTAAAACCCCAAGAGCTTGGTCGACCACTATTAAGAAGAATCAAAAGAAGATAAGCTAGGAATCAAGTAGAAAGGTTGAAGAAATTAATCAAAGGGAAAATCTCAACCTTCTTAACACCAAGCTAAGGTGAATAATTTGATTTTACATCTCACTTTTGTTAATGCTTTCAGTTTCAAGATTGGATCCAAATTATTTTGCAAATAATATGCTATGTTATGTTTGTTTAAAATGGATATATATATATATATATATGCTTGTTGATGATTTAAGATGTTTCATATATATTTTATGATATGATTAGATTGGAAAACCTATTAAATGTCATCCAAATTATTTGCGCTTTTGATATATAGTCAAAGACATTATTTTAGAAGTGGGCTTTAAGTTTCATAATTTTCTAAATTGCTGGGAAATATTATAAATTTTTTATGAAAGAAAATAATTAATATTGGATTTAAATTATTTAAAAGCAATTATATAACGATTTTGGGTCTAAAATTCAAATATATTAGAAAACATATTAAAAGTGAATTATGGTGATTTTTGGGGAATTTTCTTAGTATTTTAGTATGGTTGTAAAATTATTTAAGTTGAGGGACTTAATTTTTTCTTACGTTTTAACCAAGGAGAAGGGCTTATTAGTTAAAATGTTTTCATTGATTATTCTAATAATCGGAGCACTTTTAGAAAAGGATTTTGATAAAGAAATGACAACCAATTACATTTTGAGAAATAAAGCAAGTTAGTTGAAAAGAAGTTTTGTAAGGCATAAAAATCAATTTTGACATAATTTACCATTTCGCCACTTCCAATTGTTAGCTTTCGTCACCATACCTCCGCTTATGAACCTTTCGAAATCAACACATATGGTATCAAGCCATTAATAAATAGTAGACCGGGGAAATGCGGAAGGGACAGTGTCGAAACCTTGCTTGCGAAGGGGTTGTTTTTAACTTATCTTCGTTTTTAAAGAAGGAAGCTTTCGAACCAGCTATCGCTTGCCTTTATTTAAAAAGAAGCTTTCGAAAGAATTGTCGCTTGTTTTGTTTTAAAAGAAGCTTTCGAAAGGATAGCCACTTTCAACCTATTCGAAATCCATGCTGCCGCATTCTTATCTTTCAAACAAGTTAAAGCTGCTTTACTTTATAGCTTTAAAGCAATGTATTCGAAAGGGTGCTTTCGCCTTTTTAATTTTGAAGTCGCCTGCTCCATGCTTTTGAAAGGGTTCTATAGCCACTTTCAAAATAGTTTCGATGGTAATGGTTTCGAAAAAATGGGATTCGAAACTATCCTCTTTCTTTTACTTGGAATAAATGCTTTGGAAAGTAATACATTCACCCAACTTCTTTATGACCCTTTAGTTATACTATATGTTAAACCCAAAGGTTTCGAAAGGAATGATTTTAAATGGGTTCAAAGGAATGTTTCCTTAACTTTTACTTGAACCCAATACTTCGAAAAGTATATTATAAGAGTTTCGAAGAGGAAACCCCAATGTTTTCGAAAAATATATTTAACCGTACCAGAAGGTTTGTTTTAAATGTTTTGGAAAAAAGGTTTCCAATGCTTTCGAAAGACAAGTTTAGTGGTTTCAAAAGAGGATGTCTAAGTGTTAAGTAATTGTTTCAAAAGTTTTATTATTAATACATTCGAAAGGGATGCTTTGGCCTTTCGACCTAGTGTTTTCAAGGGTAAAGTAGTTATCTTATTTTGAAATGGGTACTTTAAATAAATTCGAAGGAGGCTGTTTAAGGTTTTAAACAAAGGTTTCGAAGGTATTATTTTGGCCTTATAGCCTAAATCTTCTAAGTTAAAAGAGGTTTTAACTTATTTTAAAGGGATAAATAATCCCATTGATTAGATTTCATCAACGTTGTTTTGCGTAAAACATATATATCATAGCATAAATATTTTGAGTAAAGCAAAGAGTATGATTTCCTTGTTTTATAAAGTTATGATTTCAGGGGTAAATCATTAACAATGATTGTTTACAAGGAAACGAAATTTGAATAGGGTGGTTAACCTTATGTATATGATAGGAAATTAAAGTCGAATAGGGTAGTTAGCCCAAAGTTTATGGCTCAGATATTAGGACCAGATGAAACTGGTATAGGTCGCACCCTATACTTTAGCTAATAGCCCCTAGCTAATACAAGTCCAACATTCCAATGTGTAGGGCTTTATTGTAGTTGGGACTAAAATAATGTTACAGATAGAAGTGAATATACAAAGTAAAGATAGGTTATTGGCGAGCTCATAAAACCATTAGGATCAGTTGACCCTAGAGGAAGATAGTTAAAGGTAAATAGCCCAGCAGTATGTCTAATAGAAGTTATATAATTGGTTGTGTCTAGTACACCCGAGTCAGCCAATGGTTAATAGTTAGCCAGATAAAACTATAGTGTGCACAGATAGTCCATTGATTTCCTGATTTTTATGCATAAATGTACTTGCCATTGTTGTTATAATTAGTTCGATTACAGGATTTTGATTTGCAAAAGATATGCTTTTAAATGGATATTAGTGAGGGGAAGCCCGTTCCGCTAAATGGCGTGGTCTCACTTAATATCAGTAAATCGAGATGTAATAGTATTATTCACACCAGGCTTTATATCTGACTCAAAGTCTATGTTTTCCCCCTTAAACTCTCGGGTGCTCAAAATTTGATTTGAGTAGATTGAGAGTTAAGGACTTTTCAATTTTATTAGATGGGACGAATAAGCTTCCAAAGACGTGTATGAGGCAAGCTAGCTATTCAGAAGCTATTTAGTATTATTTCCACTGCGATGTATTGTGACTGATTTGTCTATTTAGCAATCTGATCATCCAAAAGAGCATCTTCATATGTCACTCTTGGCGTAATTTGTAATTATTATACTTGATCAAAAAATGGGAATCATTTTAGGATTATGTATCTGAATATGAAATATTATTTTTGAAATGTAATCAAAAAAGCTGTTTCGAAATCTATGTTGATCTTATTTCATATTTGTATGCCTCTGATATTATGGATACCACTAACGTTACAGTATCTTATCACCAGAAATTTTAAACATAAAGCGATTTTGAAAACATAATCCTAAATAATTAGAGAAAGATTGACGTATGGGATAACGCTATAGTAACGTACTTGTATTTGCCATATATAAGTATACGTTTTATCTCTATTCTCTCATCTCTCTTAGGCTATTATTCTTTATATTGCAAACACTCGAATGCAAATTTTAAGGAAGTAAAATATGGATGCTAGAAGTGGAAGAGTTAACACTGGTGGAGGAAGCATTACAATCAATGGAAATGCCAAACCAAACACTAGCTGATATGGGCACAAGCTGTTAATGAGGGCGCTGGAGCAACGCAAGTTGATATGGGAGCTATGTACCGATTCTTCGTCAACATGATGCAAGATGGAGCTGCTGCGGGATTAGTTGGAGGAAATCGAAAAGCTCCCGTCGTTAATAACTATGCAGCACTAAGTATAAATTATGCTAGGCTTGGAGGAAAGCTGTTTATCAGGACCGAGGATGCAATTGAAATAGAGAATTGGCTGCTTTATTGCGAAAGGATTTTTTTCATTTGGGGCTCAATGATGAGTAGAAGAGGAGACTCGCTTCTAGGCAATTGTAAGGTGCAACACTGTATAGGTGGAACAGTGTAACTATAGGAGTAAATGAAGAGACCATGACTTAGGCAAAATTCAGAAGAAGGTTTGAGGAAAAAATTCATGTTGGAGATTGCTAAGTCGACTCTGCTCAGGAAGTTTGCTGAGTTGGTGCAAGGAGACATGATAGTGCTGGAGTATGCTACCAGATTTAAGGAGCTATCGAGATAAGAATCTGCTTCAGTTGAAACAGTTATCAAATGGAATGAGAAGTTCATTAGCGGACTAAAACCCGAGCTTGCCAAAGCAACCCTTCCACATAATAGGGATCCGTATGATGTGGTTGTTGAGATGGCTTTGAGGCAGGAAGATATGCTTGCTTTTCTTGATGATAACAAAGCATGGAAAGCTCAAGGTGGACTGAACTAGAAGAGAAAGTTTTTCCATAAGAAAGGCTCTCAGAAAAGAGGAGTAACCAAGAAAAGAGAGGCTGATGTAGTTTGCTAAAAGTGCGATAAGAAGGGACATTACGCTCATGAGTGTTGGACAGGCAAAGAGAAGAAAGCTGCTGATAAGAAATGAGGAAATGTTTCAATTGTGATCAGGTTGGACACTATAAGAACCGGTGCAAGGAGCCAACAAAGGATGGAAAGGGCAAAGTGTTTGCAAGGGAACCAACTACCTCGAGACCAATAACAGAGGAAAAAGGAAAAAAATGTGTTGGGAGGTATGCTTTTGATTCATAGTATGTCACTTAGAGTTCTATTTGAAACTGGTGCATTGCATTCTTTTATATCACGTTATTTGTTAGATAAGCTTAACCTAGAACACTCATACCTAGTTACTTCCTTAAGGGTTGCGAATCCGATAGGAGGTTATGCGACTCTTGGGATGAGATGTGACCACCTAGAGTTTGAATTATTAGGTCATGTATTTTCTTGAAGTTTGCATGTGTTTGATTTCGTAGGGTTCGTAATTATTTTGGGTATGGATTGGTTAAATAAAACGACGCTGGGATATTTTTCCCTGACAGGAAAATATCACTAAAGAACTCTAGTTGTAACGATCAGATCGTATACTCCATAGAAAACTCTAGTTTGAGGTTAAGGCTTTGTTGGTGTTATAGATGATGAAGATGAGTTGAACCGAGTTTTCATTGTTAGAGAATTCATAGATGCCTTTGAGGCTATGATAGAATTACTGCTAAAACGAGCCATTGAGTTTCGAATAGATTTAGTACTAGGAGCAGAACCGACGAGTGGACCACCAAGTAGAATGACACCTACTAAGATGAAGGAGTTAAAGGTGCAGTTGGTGAATTTAGAAGGTAAGAATTTTATCAGACCAAGCAATTCGCCTTGGGGAGAGAAGCTGTAGTGTTTGCGAGAAAACCGGACGGATCGTTAAGGTTGTTTATCGATTATCGTAACTTGAACGAGAAGACGATAAAGAACTGATATCCATCACCTAGAATTAACGATCCATTCGATCAGTTGAGCGAGCCAAGGTATTTTCCCAGTAGGATTTGGCAACAGGGTTCCAACAGATAGAGTAGCCGAGGATAGTATTCCTTAGACGGCGTTTAGGACCAGATATGTTCTGAGATCATTAGGACAGAACTTTGTTAATATTCATAGATGATATTTTGATATACTCTAAAAATGAAAGAGAACATGAAATTCGTCTTAAAATGGTGCTTGAAACGTTGAGGCAACATCAATTGAAAGCGAAATTTTTGAAGTTTCACTTCTAATACAAGGAGGTGAAGTTTTTTGATCATATAGTCTCAGAGAAAGGGTTGTAAGTAGATCTGGCTAAGATTGAAGCAGTGAATAGTTGGAAGAGACCAGAAATAGTGACTAAGATAAAGAGTTTTCTTGGATTAGCTGGTTACTATCGGAGATTCATTAAGGATTTTTCATGGATAGTGGCATCGATGACTAAACTAACTCGAAAAGATGTGAAGTTTGTCTGGACTGATAAGTGTGAGGAGGGATTCCAAAAACCAAAACACTTATTGACTAATGCACCTGTGTTACTTGTTGTAGAGGGGACATAGTGGTGTACATGGATGCATGTGGAGTAGGATTAGGAGCGGTGTTAATGCAAAGGGTAAAGTGATTGCCTACCCTTCTCGAAGTTAGATATCCAATTCATGATTTAGAACTAGCTAACGTAATTTTTGCGTTGAAAGTGTGGGACATTACCTCTTAGAAGAAATATTCGAGTTGTATATAGATCATAAGTTGCCGAGACTTTTATTCTCTCAGAAGAAGTTGAATATGAGACAACAGAAGTGGTTAGAGTTTTTAGCCGCTTATACTTTGGAATTGAGTACACACACTGGGAAAAGGCAATAAGGTTGCAGATGCACTTAGCAGGGAACATCAGAATGCAGTATTAGCAATGATAGCTGAGTGGAAAGATTTAGAAGCAATTACTACATGCATGATGCAATGGAGGTCTGAGACTAGTTCTAACAAAGAAACTGTTATGTTGTTGTGTTTAGGAGTTCGACCGGCGATGATTGAAAGTATTGCTTTTAAGCAAGAGGAGTATCCATTATTAGTTGAACGGATCTTTAGGAAGGAAGTTCTTACAGAATGCCATCATTCGAAGTTCACTATTCATCCATGAGGAAATAAGATGTATCAAGATACGAAAAGGAGTTTCTTCTCAGAAGGTATGAAGAGAGATGTAGTCTTATAGGTAAGACAGTGTTTAAACTATCAGCAGGTAAAAGCAAAACATCAGAAACCGAGTGGGTTACTTCAACCTTCGGATATTCTAGTCTAGAAATGGGATTCTATCTCAATGGATTCCATAGATGGGTTGCCAAGGTCAAATCGAGGAAATGAGAGTATATATGTTATAGTGGACAAATTGGCCAAGAGTTCCATTTCGTTCCACTTAGGTCGACCAGCATAGCAGTAGATCTAGTTACGTTATTCATGAGGAATATAGTTAGACTGTATGGATTTCCTAATAGTATAGTAAGTGATAGAGATTTCTTGTTCACTAGCGATTTCTGGAAGAGTCTACAGGAGAATTTAGGTACCAAGCTCAAGATGAGTACCACTTACCATCCATAGACAGAAGGGCAAACAAAGAGAATTAGCACAGCCTTCGAAGATTTGTTAAGAGCTTGTGTGCTAGATTTTAGGGGATCATGGGAAGACCATCCACACTTAGTCGAGTTTTCATATAATAACAGTTGTCAGACTAGTGTAGGGATGGCACTATTTGAAGCTTTGTAGGAAGCCATGCAAATCTTCCGTTTGTTGGTTAGAGACTGAGGATATGTTAGTTTTTGTTCTAGATTTGGTTAGAGAAGTTGTAGAAAAGATTGAGTTAATTCGAGCTAGGATGAAGGAAGCTCAGTCTGGCAGAAGACTTATGCTGATAAAAGACGAAAAGACTCAGAGTTCATAGTTGGAGATCATGTCTTCGTCAAGGTGTCACCGATAAAAGGTGTAATCGGATTTGGAAAATCTAGAAAATTGGCACCAAGATTTGTTGGACCATTTCCTATTGTAGAAAGGATCGAGAAACTCGCGTATAGAGTAGAATTACCGCATAGTTTGGCAATACTCCACGATGTTTTTCTTATTTCTCATCTAAGAAAGTATATTCAAAATCCAGAAACTACTATTACACCAACTGCGTTGGATGATCTAGTAGTGGAACCGAATATGACTATAATTAGAAACTAGTTCATATAGTTGCGAGAGATAAGAAGAGACTAAGGAACATGATAGTCAGATTAGTCAAAGTCCAGAGGAGTGACGACGAGAGGGACTGTACTTGGAAAACTGAGAGCAGAATTAGATATATTTATTTTGAATTATTTCATTGTATGTTTTACCTTTATGATTGATTACTGTGAGTACCTTATTGTAATTCGAGGATGAAATTTTTTAAGGGGAGGTATTTGTAATGACCCTAATTTTGACTAACATTATTTAGGACACTTAATTAGATAAATTAAATGAAATAGTGTAGATGGTTAATGAACTGAGATTTGTAAATTTATAAAGGAGGTGTTCCTTAATGAATATATAAGCAAAAGAGAATTAAAAATAAGCAAATAGGAGGAATATGATAAGGCAAAGTAGGAATAGATTTTGTACTTATACCTTAAACCCTTCTATCCTTTATTTCTCATTCATTTCAATATTCATAAACAAAACTAAAACCCCAAGAGCTTGACAGGCCACCAATAAGAAGAATCAAAAAAAGATAAGCTAGGAATCAAGTAGAAAGCATGAAAAAATTAATCAAAGAGCAAATCTCAACCTTCTTAACACCAAGCTATGGTGAATAATTTGGTTTACATCTTACTTTTGTTAATGCTAATGGTTTCAAGATTGGATCCAAATTATTTTGCAAATAATATGTTATGTTATGTTTGTTTAAAATGGATATATATATATATATATATATATATATATATATGCTCGTTGATGATTTTTGATGTTCCATATAGATTTTATAATAAGATTAGATTGGAAAACCTATTAAATGACGTCCAAATGATTTGCATTTTTGATATATGGTCAACGACATTATTTTAGTAGTGGGTTTCAAGTTTCATAATTTTCTAAATTGTTATGAATTTCCTATGGAAGAAAATAGTTAATAATGGGTTTAAATTATTTAAAAGAAATTACATAACAATTTGGGGTCTGAACTTTAAATATGTTACAAAACATACTAAAAGTGAATTATGGTGATTTTTGGAGAATTTTCCTAAGTATTTTATCATGGTTACAAAATTATTTAAGTTGAGGGACTTCAATGCTTCATATGATTTAACTAAGGAGAAGGTCCTATTAGTAAAGATGTTTTATTGATAATTCTGAAATTCGACAGCACTTTTAGAAAAGGGTTTGATAAAGAAATGACAACCAATTACATTTTGACAAATAAGGCAAGTTAATTGAAAAGAAGTTACTTTGTAAGGCACAAAAATCAGTTTTTCCATAATTTACCACTTCACCATAGCTCCACTTATGAACCCTTTCGAGACCAATACACATAGTATCAAGTCATTAATACGTAGTACATTGGAGAAAGGCGGAAGCGATAGTGTCGAAACCTTGCTTGCGAAGAGGTTGTTTTTAACTTGTCTTTGTATTTGAAGAAGGAAGCTTGCGAAATAATTGCCGCTTTCCTTTATTTTAAAAATATGCTTTTGAATGAGTTGTCGCTTGTTTTGTTCTAAAATAAGCTTTTGAAAGCATAGCCGCTTTGAACCTATTCGAAACCTATGCTGCCGCAATCTTACCTTTCGAACTTGTTAAAGCTGCTTTACTTTATAGCCTTAAAGCAATGTATTCAAAAGGGTGCTTTTGCCTTTTTAATTTTGATGCTGCCTTCTCCATGCTTTCAAAAGGGTCTTATAGCCACTTTCACAATGGTTTTGGAGGAAATGGTTTTGAAAGAGTAGGTTCCAAAACTATCCTCTTTCTTTTACTTGGAATAAATGCTTTCGAAAGCAATACTTTCACCCCGGTTCTTTATGACCATATAATTATACTATATGTTAAACATAAAGGCCTTGAAAGGAATGATTTTAAATGGGTTCGAAGCAATGTTTCCATAAACTTTTACTTCGACCCAAGACTTTCGGAAGGTATATTATAAGAGTTTCGAAGCGGAAACGACATTGTTTTCGAAAAGTATATTTAAGCATACAATAAGGTTTGTTTTAAATGTTTTAAAAAGAAGGTTTCCCATGCTTTCGAAAGACAAGTTTAATGCTTTAGAAAGAGGAGGTCTAAGGGTTAAGTAATGGTTTCGAATGTCATATTTCAATACATTCAAAAGGGATGCTTTGGCCTTCCTTCCTAATGTTTTCAAGGGTGAAGTAGTTATCTTATTTTGAAATGGGTACTTTCAATAAATTCAAAGGAGATTGTTTAATGTTTTAAACAAAGGTTTCGAAGGTATTGTTTTGGCCTTATAGCCTAAAATCTTCTAAGTTAAAAGAAGTTTAAACTTATTTTAAAGGAATAGATAATCCCATTGATTAAATTTCATCAACATTATTTTGTGTAATATATATATATATCATAGCATAAATATTTTGAGTAAAGCAAAGAGTAAGATTTCCTTGTTTTATAAAGTTATGATTTCAGGGGAAAATCATTAATAAGGATTGTTTACAAGGAAATGAAATTTGTATAGATTGGTTAACCCAAAGTATATGACAGGAAATGAAAGTTGAATAGGGTAGTTAACCCTAAGTTTATGACTCGGATATTAGAAGACCAAATGGGACTGGTATAGGGTGACACCATATACTTTAGCTAATAGCGCCTAGCTAATATAAGTCCAAAATTCCAGTGTAGGGCTTTGTCACGGTTGGGACTAAAATAATGTTACACACAGAAGGGATTATACAGAGTAAAGGTAGGTTATTGGAGAGCCCGCAGAACCGTTAGGATCAGTTGACCCGAGAGGAAGATAGTTAAGGGCAGATAGCCCATTAGTGTGTCTAACAGAAGTTAGATAATTGATTACGTCTAGTAGGCCCGAGTCAGCCAATAGTTAATAGATAGCCAGATAAAACTATAGTATGGATGGATAGTCCATTGATTTTCTAATTTTTATGCCAATATGTATTTGCCATTATTGTTATAATCAGTTTGATTGCAGGTTTTGATTTTCAAAACTATGCTTTTAAAGGGATATTAGTGAGTGGAAGATGATTCCGCTAAGTGGCACGGTCTCACTTAATATCAGTAAATCGAGATGTAATAGTATTATTCACACTAGACTTTATATCTGACTCGAAGTCATGTTTCCCCCCTTAAATTCTAGGGTGCTCAAAATTTGATTTGAGTAGATTGAGAGTTAAGAACTTTTCAAGTTAAGTAGGTGGAACGAATAAGCTTCTGAAGACATGTAGGAGGCAAGCTAGCTATGTAGGAGTTGTTTAGTATTATTTCTACTATTATGTATTATGACTGATATGTCTATTTAGTACTCTAATCATCCAAGGAAGTATCTTCATATGTCACACTTAGCGTATTTTGTAACAATTATATTTGATCACAACCCGAGAATCGTTTTAGGATTATGTATCTAAATATGAAACATTGATTTTGAAATGTAATAAGAAAAGGTGTTTTGAAATTCGTGTTGATTTTATTTCATATTCATGTGCTTTTGATATATCTATACCATGAACATTACCGTATTTTATCACCGGAAGTTAATACTATGGATGACTAATGCATTTGTAGCGCTTAGCTTCAGGCTTCAAGATAAGGGATGTTACAAGTTTACCCTTATAAATGAAGGGTTGTTGCTTAACCAATTCCATGGTTAATCTTGTTCATGAAAAATCATGTTTCCTCCAATCGATTTTTTTTATGATCTGACTTCTATCTGCAGAACCCTTCATTTCTAGGCGAAACCTTCATTTCTAGTTGTCAAATCGCTGGTTCTTAAAGAAAATTTGAAATTATGGAGCGAGTCATCACATTGCCTCTGGTACAACGGTACTCAATCCTATCCTGATCACCGACCTGTAGAGTTCGATAGTGTTTGTCTTAAATTGTGACACATAACCTTGCTTGTTCTCGGCCATGTGCGTTATGCTGGGATGATAGCATTGTTGCGGATATCAACCTTATTCATTGATTCCAATCTTCGAGAATTAATGGTTTAGCTACTCGATTTCGAGCGTTCTCTCCTTTTCATTGTCTGTCTTGGGATAAAAGCTGGCTTTTTGCAAGTTGGGATTTGAGACCTCAGTCGAGCACCTGCTTCTGTCTTTGGAAACTGGTGAGTTGATGATTTAATTCAGGAAATGCCTTTTGTCATCGTCTATACCAAGATGACGGTAAAGTTGGAGTAATTTTTTATCCTGATCAAGTGTTAATGTGTTATGTGCCCCTCCATTCATACGGATGATTATTCTAAAGAATTGATGTAAGACTTGATGTTCTGGACAGCTCCTTGGATTCCCCCAGTCAAAGGTGCATCTTAGCTCCTATCTTTGGGAACTTGTGACTGGGATGTCTTGAATTTATACATTCTGTACATTAAATCTGGTCAAAGATCAAAATTCTTTGTCGACTTCTTGGTTTATGAACTTTGCGGTACTTACGGAGCAATGTTGGTTCTTTCGGGTAGCAGGAGTTGATCCCTGTTAATTCAGCAATAGATAAGTTTCCCGGTGTTGTCGGGACAACACTGGTGCTTAGAAAATTTTAATAGTTCATTGATGATGCTAGAGCAACATCAAGCAGTGTTTGTGCGGCTTATCAGATGCATGGCTTATGAAAATGTGCGTCTTACAAAATGCATGGCTTTTGAGGGTGCGTGACTTACGAGATGCATGGCTTTTGAGAGTGTGCGACTTACGAAATGCGCAACTTTTGAGAGTGCATGGCTTACGAAATGCGCGGCTTATGGGATCGATGGGACCCGTCGATCCGGAATGGTTTGGAATTTCTTGACATTGCCAGTCTTTGGGTAACTTGAGGAGTTTGTGCTCCGGTAGCATGGTTCCACGGCTCAAGAAGTGATGCGTGGCTTGTGGCAGCGCGCGACTTATGGGATCGACACGACCCCTCGATCTGGAATGGTTTGGATCTTCTTGACAGTGCTAATCTTCGGTAACGTGAGGAGCTCGTGCTTCGAGAGCATGGTTCCATGGATTAGAAAGTGATGTGTGGCTTATGAGAGTGTGTGGATTATGATATCAATATGACCCATCGATCCGAAACGGTTTGGAACTTCTCGACGTTTCCAATCTTCGGGTAACGTAAGGAGTTCGTGCTTCGAGAGCATGGTTCCACGTCTCAAGAATTGATGCACAGTTTATAGGACTTCGTAGCTTATGGGATCTATATGACCCATCGATCCAAAATGGTTTGGAACTTCTAGGTGCTGCCAGAGCGACACCGGTTTTGGATGAGACAGGGATCGAGTTCCGTCGATCCAGCGGTTTGAGTCGATTTGATCTGTTGACTTGACATGTTATTTTTTTGAACATGTTTTTATCGATTCAAGAAGCTAAGCACGGCTTATGGGATGCACACAATGGTTTGGGCCTTTCCAGTGCTCGTGGAGCGATATCAATTCTTAGAAGATAAGGATCGAGTTTTCCTATCAATTTGGCGATTTGACTTCACGGGACGCAATTTCGTCAGTTCTAAGAGATAATTGGTTATTGGATTGGGGTAACTGTGGCTTGGATGATCCTTCCATGTTTCAGGAAGATGTGTACGACCAAACAGATATGGTTGTCATGGTGGAGAGATCTATAGTCAACCGCATGGAGATGGTTATGAAGAAAGAGCTTATGGGGGTTTAAGGCAAGACTCTAAGTTTTTGGTCCAAACTACCTTTATAGAATTGGTCTTCAACTAGCATATAATCTAAGAGGAAAAGGAACTGGACATCAAGGGTGGTAAATGAGGAGTTGAGAAGAAGTAAGCAAGTATTATGCTTCTATTTCGTTTGTTGTGCTAACTAGGTCGTTAAGTCCATAGTTGTCAGAATGCCAAAATTTTCGATCGGGAGCAACGAAATTATGGTATGATTAGTCATGGATTTCCTTGTAGCTATTCAAGTATGTGTGGTGCCCCCATGCCACAGGGTTGTTCACACGCTTAAACTGTATCTGGGGTTTCCCCACAACCCATTTGGTTGAAACGTGGTTCAATGGATGCAACTATATCTTCTAGATGATTAAAGCATGGGAAAGCGTCTGTCTTCATAGACTTATAGGGATTTGAGTTATTTCATTCTCCTAGGTATCGAACCTTGGCTTGATTCGAGTCGGCCTTTGATTGATCACAAGGTTGGTTCAATTCTGGCTTAGTTTCTTTGAGCGACTATGAAGCTCTGGAATTCTGCACTGTTTGTCTCATTAGTCATTGGAAGTGATTTTGCTAATTTTGTGGAGCGACTCATGTGATTGTCGACTCGTGGCCCTGGAGCATGATTTCACTGACTTTGGGAAGTTCTAGATGAGATGACCGCTGATCTTCCAATTGGCTTTCGGGACGCTTTAGTTCGTGAAGGATTTGAGGATCAGATGACTGCCGATCTACCTTCACCTTCATGACACTTTAGTTTATGAAGGAGTTTTTATGGTCGAATGTCTGGCGACCACATGACCTTGGAATGATGATTTATTGATTCCAAAAGGAATTTTAGTTGGATGTCTAACAACCAAATGACCCTAGAGCGATTATAATCGACTGCAAGAAGAGTTTGAGTCGTGTGTACGATGACCTGGTGGTGTTAAATCAATGATTCATCGACTTCAAGAGGAATTTTGGTCGGATGTCCGGTGACATACGACCTTGGAGCGAACTTCATCGACTCCAAGAAGAGTTTTGGGTCCAACGACCTGGTGGTCTTAAAGCGATGATTCATCAACTTCTAGAGAAATTTTGATTGAATGTCCGACGACCAGAAGGCCTTGGAACGATAATTCATCGACTCCAAGAAGAGTTCTGGGTCATATATCCGATGACCCGATAGTATTAAAGTGATGATTCATCGACTTCAAGAGGAATTTTTTGGGATTCGACTTCGGGGAACACAGTTTTATCGGTTCCTAGAGACTAGGGGTTAGATCTGTTTACTCGACAATCCTTTGGACAAGCCTTCTTAACGCTACCAAAGCAACGCCGATTCTCAGAAAGGGGTCTACATGACTCGTCGAGGGCATAGAAGAATTTCTTTCACCACGCTGTCTACAACGCCCCAATGTCCCGGTATAGCTCATTTGGACAAGGAAAGTAGACAAGGATGGGTAAAAGGCATCGCTTTAGGACGCTGCCTCATTCCTTAGTATCTGGCTAACTAGAGTGTTATTTGATAATCATTCTTCCATCTAATTTTTTAAATCAGCCAGCACACTTTTTTACTAGGTCTTAGCGGCCTTTCTTAGCAAGAAGGTCCCTGAGGTCCTGTAGTCCTTCACCGTTTGGTATGTTCTTTAGCAAATTGCCACGTTTTCCTTCTACCAATTGCAGTAACTCTAGTCTCTAGAATCGATTTGCCTTCCCATAGAATTCTTCTAGGGTAGTAGGTCGTTTCATCCTTTAACGATTCCTGATGGTCTTGCAATAGACTGCATCTGTCGCCCTTGCTTCATCCATGTGCTAGTCATACCTATAAAAAAGAAATTTCGAATCAGTTGTACAATTATAGGAAGGTATAGTTGGCAAGATAAATTTCTTTGGATATTTTACATGTTGAACGGCTTCGATGAATAGGTTTTAATTGGGGAAGATTCCCTAATCATTGCTAGTCTGGTTCATTTTCAAGTTACGGCTATTTATAACATTTGAGAACAATATATGCATGATTATCCTATGGTTAAATAATTGAAAATCTCGATTGAATGGAAAATCACTTAGGATGGGGTCATGAATCAGTGACGAACCCCAAAAAATTTCAAAGTATGCAAGATCAATTTGGGGTGACAAGGAAGGCTCCATAACGTTGCATTCCAAATTTCAAGGCATTTGGAGTTCGCATGTTTGAGTTATGGGCAAAAGAAGATGGATCAGGTGGTATTTTACTTGGAGTCCAACTAGAGAAAATTTTCCATTTGCTTGGACTCGGCATATGGTTCGCTTAGAGTCAGAAAATTTGAAATGCTGGGTTGGTGATGAACGGTGCTTGGAGTCATTTGCATGTTTTCGTGGAGAAAATCTTGGTTTTAACCGTGTTAGATTTCGAGCTAGAATTTCTTAGGTTTACTTCGAGTGAAATGGGTGATTACTTGAGTTTGATTTCGAGTCAGGAGTTCCAGAATCTGCTTCGAGTCAAATAGGCGATTACTTGAGTTCGACTTCGAGTCAACCCCGAAGTGAGTTTTTCAACGACCATTTTGACAATTTTTTATTGTTTTCGACGACGACCATTCGTGACTCGACGATGGGAGCTCTATGATGAGAATGGAAGCTGGTCAGTTGGGAGTGGTCACAATCTTGTAATCAATCCCGGTTTTTGCCTTTTCTTCTTGATTCTCCTGCCTTTGGGAGTACCGTTTGAGTAGCAGTTCCTCGTCCTTTGTTTGGCACTGTGCTGCGGTATGAGTTTTAGAGCTTCTTCTAGCATTTTTCACATTATCATTTTCATTCAATTTGTCTTCCTCAAATTATTGTCATCTTTAGAGTAAGAGAGAATCGTTGTTATATCTCCCCGTGGGGTTTTCACCCATAAGTTCGTGTTTATAGCAGGTGCTTTTGTAGTGGGTGGAGTGTTAATGTTTTCTTCCATCATGATTCTTGGAACTTTGCCCACTACTTCCTTTTGCTTTTGCCATCTGTTTCTTTCATTCAAGCTAGAAACAGAAGAATGCTCGTGCTCCGTAGCAATCACGGCTTCAGGCGCCGTTCTGGGAGTAGTTAGTGATTGGAGCACTAAGAGAGCATCTATCTTTTCCATAAGAGCCTTTTGTCTATTTTCCATTTTCTGGTTAATTTCATCAACTATCTTGTTCAATTCTCCCTTAATCACAACTTTGTGCTATGTGGAGGACTGTGACAGCCCGATTTTCCATACCCCAAAAACCTGCACTGATATTCCTCAGCCACGAATTCCCAAGACACAAAAGACCGAATTTCAATAGTGAAATAAAAGAAAGAAGAACTAAAATAATATCAAAAATTTCCAATTTCTATTTAATCAACTTTAATTCACATTTAAAAGTTTTATATCTTTATTCTAACTTAAATAGAATTTATATCAACATTAGAAATCATTTTCATTCCATTAGATTCCAGATTCACTTATTTGATCAAATCTAATTATTCAATTAACTTTTCAATATTTAAAATCAATTAAATATTCTAATTTTAAATGACTAAAATTCTGGGTCGCTACATTCTCCCCTCCTTAAAAGAAATTCATCCCCAAAATTACCCATAAGGACTTACCCCCAACCTATTTGCTTTTCATAACCTATTTAGCTAAAATAGATTACCCCATTCTTTTAAGTATTCAACTTATCCAATTACACAGGTGTAACTTCCTATCAAAACCCTACCTAAGTCTTCATATTCATTCATACTTATTAACCAATGACATTCCAACAATGACCTATTGTCTTTTCAAGTTATAACTCAAAATCAAAATTTTAGCTATCCAAAATTTATTTTCAAAATTTCTCAAAAAATTTCTAACGCCATAAACTTACGAAAAATTTCGCCAACGTCTCATTTGCGCGGTTCGATTCGAAAAATAT
Organism: Allium cepa; assembly: GCA_030765085.1. Classification (NCBI taxonomy): domain Eukaryota; kingdom Viridiplantae; phylum Streptophyta; class Magnoliopsida; order Asparagales; family Amaryllidaceae; genus Allium; species Allium cepa. The sequence continues at coordinate 227,225,106 of CM060932.1, read as the reverse complement.
CACTATATATATATAACCACAAATATACATCTCATCTTCCTGATGAGGAATCCTACAGGGAAAAAGTATAAAAGTACGATATATAATCTGAGATATGTACCTTATATATATTAGTGATCATATATAATCAACATAGCATGAAACCGATTCCCAAATGCGAAGCATGCACCATCCGCACCTACTAAATACTCAACAACCAATGAGAACATATGTACAGAAAGTAACATCCATATATAACATATGCCAATATAATTATCATATGCAAACAAAGAAATCGTTCAACTAATAATATCCATTCTATTAGTTTATAGCCATATCCATATGTGTTTTCAATGTCAACATTTATACACTTCTATTTGTTATTAACATTCATTCAAATTCCATTAGTTTACATTCAACTAGCCAACAACATTAAATTTATTAACATTTAACAATGATAACTTATATTTATATAACCATATTTGCAACCCAAGTCAATTCCATTTTATTTGATTCCTTTCAAATATAGTTCAATTTCATTTAACTTTTCTTAAGTTAAACTTTAATTCATAACCTATACTTTTTCCATTTATAGGTTCACACACTTATTTTCAATTCTTGTAAGATTAATGAAATTTAAAATGCTCAAATTATCAATTTGAATCCATTTCTTTATTTATAATACATTTATAAATTTTACTTATATAATTCCACTTCCTATACAATTCATTTTCTAATATCCATAAATTATACAAACTTATCTACTTCGCTTACTTGAATATCTACCAAATTTATAATTTTCTTTAACTTATTATTTAACGAACACCCCATAGTCAAGTTGTGGAACTAAACACACGAGGTGTTTGTATTTAAGCTTTTAAGTCCAATAATTCATTAGACTAAAGTGATCTAATATTGTCGCTAAATATCTTATATTCCAATCGTGAAATAAATCCTATAACGTTAACTTATAATGTTTTCTTTTCAACTCATGCTAAAAGAAACTAATTGCTCATAAACTGGCCGAGAAAAATTCAAACAACCAATCAATCAATGATGATAATAAAAACTATGTATACCAAAATAACTTGCTTACCTGTAAGTTTGGTCGAAGATACGGTGCCTTATCCTTATTCATTTATTCGTTTATTGAATTAAGGTAGTTTCATGAGTATCAACCCTATTCGGTTCTACTGGCATTTCTAACTAACCTAGTATTATTTACTAAACAACTTATAGTCAAATTGTGAGACTCTAATCACAAGGTGTTCAGATTCAAATTGAATATCTAATTTTAATTAGCTATTTTCTACTTAAGCAATCATCATTCAATAAATGACAGTGATATCATCCTTAGTCATAGAATACTATCTATATCCTTTTTGAAAGATATTCTTTTATATTGAAAATATAATCCTAAGGTAAAATTATTCCATTTACCATGAAAACCATTATATATATATATGTATGTATGTATGTATGTATATGTATATGTATATCAAAATAACAAATATGCGCTTATATATACACTCATACTCATTCTAGGGTATTATTATCCCTATCTCTAACGAGTAATTCATCCTAGGATATTACTAATCCTATCTTTGATGAGACATTCACCCAATCAAACCTCGTTGTCACTTAATCAATGCTCTAATACCACGCTGTGACGACCCGATTTTCCGTACCTCGAAAATCCGCACTGATACTCCTTAGCCACGAATTCCCAAGACATAAAAAAACCGAATGTCATTGGTGAAATAAAAGAAAGAAAAGCAGAACCGAACAAACACAGAACAATGTAGAATAATGCAGCAGAATAGAACGGAATCTCACAACGCACGGAGGAAATATAATATTAAATTATAAACTTTGCTGATGAAAACATTTAAGAACATATCAGTCAGACTCTAACCTATGATCAGCCTAGACAGTTATAAACTTTGTCCTTACAATTGATAAAATAAATAAAAAACGAAAAATATAGCAAAATGGAATAACAAACTATGCCCATACTTAGATGCAGATCTCCAGAACTCCTCTAGAAAGCTGAACCTCCTATCATGTTGCAATACGCCAAAGAAAACACGATCCCATATAATCTTTATCCAAGAAATTCCAAAATCCATCCTCCACTTCCCAGCTTGCATAGCTAATCCTGAAATCACTCAGTACTGACCTGAGTGTTAAAAACACTCGGATCAGGCTTGAAAAAAAACCAGCATAAGAATACAATCCCAAATGTGATGGTGTCACAATTAGATGCCAAACCAAAAATCTGTTTTTTGAAAACAGAAGGTATGTCATAAGACCACGTAGGATAAAACACTGAACGTGTTTTTCTCTTATGATAACTAATAATATATTACACCAAACATAAGGGTATTATTTTTAATGACATTGTTTTGAAAGTGCTTTTCAAGTAAACTTATGAATCTTAGCTGAAATTATTACATTCATTAAATTCCAGCATTTGGTCTACAATCAAAATCGTACAAGGCTCTTAATGGATTATTGGATTCCATACTAGCAACAAAGGTAAGGGATCCACAGAGTACACGTATAGAAAGATGCAATTGGGTGGGGGTTCTTCACCCAATGCCTGAGCAAGACTGTCTACCCAATCGATAGACCGAATATGCCATTTCCCCCAGTCGTTTCCGACCTTCCGAGCACGCGCAACCATAACCTTCAAACACGAAATACAGCGGGAGATCCGTTCTACCCAAAAAGGAAAATGCAGGTATTATAATGGGTGTTAAACCATGGCTCATCTTACCACACACCCTATTTCAGTCACTCCCCATTTGATGAGGCTCGAGGTAACGCGTTACCTTTTCATTCCAGCTCATTCACTCTGAATGCTACATTTCCCAATCCGCCAATCACTAATTGACTCCAGCAAAAATACAATCTCCGAGCTCATACATCTCAGAGAAGAGTGTTAAGCTAAGAGAAGTTTCCTTCTCTGCTACCAAGCAGATGTACATTTGTAAAAATTAATGTACGTAATCATTGGAAATGCTTTGTTAAAAATTCATCCATACAAGTTATTTATGAACAAGATAAACCGAAGGCACTATCCTACTGCTTCCTAAATTGCAGAAGCCACTGCCCTTGCATCAATACAGATCCCACAACAAGGAATCACTACTATTCATTTGCCTCGTTCGGGAGCTACCCAGAGGTTATCAACAAGCTATCCGCTTATCATGAAAGCTCCAAGGTCTTCAATACAACAGAGATTTCTCAAACAAAGGAAGAACTACTGCTACTTTGTAGTTATATCTTTTCGGTTGGCCATCCAAAAGATTTCATCTTAAGGATCTACTCAACAAGTAGCCTTTTGCCTACCGAGAAGATTCCCCGGCCTTTAACCTTTCAGTTTCATATCCATTTTTTGGAACACTGTTTAATTGATTCAAAGTGGTCTTCGAATTCTAAATACCCAAATCTGACCTCGGTTCCTTCGATACCAACCATCAAAATAAAATGTGTTTATATGTGCACAGAATCATTGAGCCTCATTTATTTAATTGCTTAATCTCAACTTCCCCATTTAGAATTAGTCCTCAATTGTAAAACGTTAAGAGAATAATTTCCCAAGTGCAAACCCCGAAGGCCTACACCAACATCAGATCGACACCTAGAAGATTACCGACTTAACCTCACAACAACCAAGTTTCGATACCATTTAACCTCTTGTCAAAAAATTTACATGATCTTTGACAAGCATTCGGATCCACCGTTTGATCTATTCCACTTCTTGTCTAAGAAATAAACAAGGTCAGATGGAATTTCTGATCCAGTTAACTACCTTATCCGCTTTCTGAGATCTCATAGGCGGGACAACATGAACTCTTAGGTATTACCGCATACCCCTTTCTATTATTTACTTTACTTCTCATTCAGAGATAATACCTCACTCGTAACATAAGTCTTTGATTTCAAACTCAGTTATTTATCAGCAAATAATGAGGTCTTCTAAGCTAGGAAAATATATCCTCCCAGACCTTGGTTCGATCACAAACTTCTTTTAAACTCTTAAGTTAAAATCCAATTTCCTTAATCGCTAGTGAATAGTGATTAATTAGGTCAATTTCTATAATTATACTTATTATTAAGTATAAACTCAATTATTTTTCTTCCAAAACTTCATTATTATATTAATAATGAATTTAGGAATTTATTTCATATTTTTTGGAGTTATAAAACTCTATTTAAAAAATCTGGACTTTTAACTGCTTTCGCAGCGACTTTCTTTAAAACTGTTTTACTCATAACTTTGGATTCTTAAATCAAAGTTCTAATTTCTTAGATTCGTATAAAATCTATCCTCTTTACGACAAAACAATTTTGGTTTCAAGTCGTTCTGACTTGAAACGCAACTTATACTTTCTTTCTAATTTATAGGTAAATGAGTACAATTTATTATAACCATTTATTTAAATTATAATACTTATAAAATATTATTCCTAAATATTTGAACTCTACAATATTATATCACTATAGAATTATATTTAACCCTTTTTCATTAACCCATAAAATATTATTCCCGGATATTTTATCTTTCTAATATTATTTACTATAATATTATATTAAACCATTCATTAAATTATAAATATTATTCCTTAATGTTTTTTCTTATAATATTATATTAATATAATATTGTACTTAGCCTTTATTTAACTTATAAAATATTATTCCCAAATATTTTACTTTTATAATATTGTACTTAACCTTTCTATGATTTAATAACCATTTTAAATCCCTTTTTCACTTTTATTTTAAAGATGCCTAACCATTCCGGTTTTATACGTATTGATGTCAGTGTAACATGACTTGGTATTCCATTTTAAAATCATGACATAAACATGATTATATAAATATAAATGTAACATCATATCGAAACAAGTCATCCAATCATACATATAGCATCCATTGTTATCATCTAATATTAGCAAATCAACACAACCAAATTTACTTATATTTTCTAAGTGATTTACTTATTAACTTGCATCTATATTAATTTAACCAATTAATATCAGTTTATTAACTACTAAACATGTACTCAACTAATAGCATGCAAATCTACTAGAAATGAGGCAAAACATTCTTACTAACTTGCATCCTTAAACCAGTTTACCACTTATACACATATATGACTTTATCATCTCAAAATCATATTAAAGAGGCAAAGTGTGCCTTACAATCTTGCTCCTCGCAGTCACATTCTTTTTCAGACTAAAATTAAACAAGCATTTAATTTTAATCAAAATTTTCGCTAGCTCCAATCAACTCCAACCCACTTCCATCGCGTAGTATTTTCAGATGCGAATCCAAAGAAATTCATTTCGTTTGAATCTGACCTACGAAGTTATAGATTTTCAAAGATTACACGAATTAATATATAAATTATTTAACAAATTAATTTACATTTTTATTCTAGATTAAATCTTGGACGTTGGATTCAACCCCTACCCAGATCTGTCCGTTCCTCGCTCTCCTCCTCTTCTTCGTGATATTCGAAGGAGAGCCGAACCCAACTCCCCTCCTTTGACCATCATTTGCTCCATCCTCCGACCTCTAGGCAACGATCGGCCATCACCGCATCATCGCCCTCCTCCCGCTGCACCCATGGCCTTCGATCGGCCATCTCCAGCGCCACCTCCGCCTTGATTTCCAAGCCCAAACCCGAGAAGAACACAGTCATTTTCCACCTTCGATCGTCGACTATACTTCAATCGCACCGTTGGATAGCTAGAGCTCGTGAAGCTTTTCGACATTGCTGTTGGACGTTTAGCCTATCGTTGGTTGGATTAGGAGAAAACCAAGGGGAAAGGTTGCGTGTTCTTGGCCATAGATGGGGATGGCAGCTGATAAGCTTAGGGTTAGGGTTTGGTGTTATTTTATTTTGTATTTTTCAATTTTTAAACCATTTTCTCCTTTTTCTTTGTGTATTTATAGTGGAAGGAGGGTATGGTGAGGGTGTGGGTAAATAGTGGAGGGTATGGAATGAATAGTAGATGGGATGGATGGGTATGGGTTTGAATAATGTGGGTGTGTGTGTGTGTGTGTGTATTATTTAAATAAAATATCTCATTATATAGACCGTAGAATCCCGAATTCCAAACAAAGTTTGTCACCAATCGTTCTATTGGTTATACCCCTATTTCAAACACAATGGAATATATATCGGAAGCCAATTCGAAAGCATTTGGAAGATAGCTTTCCGAAATCAAATTATATTAATTTAAATTACTTAAATTAATTCCTACGCGTTTACTACTCCTACGATCAAATGGTAAGTTGGATTGCCCTGAAATTTGAAATCCTACAATAATATACTATTATGGATCAAAGAAATTAGTTTCGTCCAATTCTGAGACAGTGCTCCGAATGACTATTTTTACTATTAAAATAATATCGACAATTTCCAATTTCTGTTTAATCACTTCTAATTCACATTTAAAAGTCTTCTATCTTTATTCCAACTCAAATAGAATTTATATCAACATTAAAAATCATTTTCATTCACATTAGATACCAGATTCACGTATTTGACCAAATCTAATTATTTAATTTACTTTTCAATATTTAAAATCAATTAAATATTCTAATTTTGAATGACTGAAATTCTGGGTCGTTAGAAGGATCCTGCAACCTGATCTCCAGAGTTAGCTCCTAACAGAGGTTGTTGGGGTTATTGACTTCAATTTACTGAATGTTTGTTTCTTCTAGTAATGATAGCTTCTATGGATCTTGCGGAGGTAGCTCTCTCTATTCCCGGTGCAATTGATTCTCAACAGCAAATCTTCTAAGAGAGATTGAGGATTTAACTTTTGAACCTATCTAATCCAAAGTAGATAGCTAGATCTAAGCCTGAGTTGGAATTTCAATGAAAGCACCAAAATGTTAACCCAAAAAATAGATCAATACCATGGATTGAGTGTGAAAGAATCAGCCTTGTTCTTGCAGAGCAATAATATAGAAAATAAATGTAAAAGAGCATAAATAGTAAAAAGACAAGAAGATTTTTATAGTGGTTCGGCTGTTAATGAAGCCTATGTCCCCTTTATAACTTTCTATTAACCGACTGCTTTTACAAGTTGAATCAGATTACAACATGATTGAATCTTCTAAGTTAGATCGGGTAACAAGTACAAGAGTTTACTGGAGAATCATAGTGAACCCTTAGATTACAATTGTATGAGAGGAGAAGAGTGAATAATAATCTCTGCAGAGTTCCAGCAACCAATCCAGAAGATCCTCTTTATGCTGCAGATGGGTGAGTATTTATAGGGGAATTCAGTGAGTATTGGGCCAGAAGTCTAAGTGCAAAAGAGTCCAGTTGTTATGTCAAGTCATCACCAAAAATCTCAAATCAATCTAAATTATTTCAATGGATCACTAGCTATCCACAAGGGATGGATCGCTAACTATCGATAAAAGATGGATTGTTAGCTATCCATCAACTTAGCATATTTTTCAACCAAAAGCCTTTACTTAGTGCTACGAAGGAGCTTGGAAAGTTTTAGGGCGATCCGATCTATCATAATGGATCTCTAGCTATTCATAAGGGATGAATCGCTAGCTATCCATCCACTTGGCATATTTTTGGCTCAATTTTCTTGAGGTCCATTCACTTATTCTTTTGAGTGTGTTGTCTAAGTATCAAGTTATTTGGAGTTAGTTTGGTCATCCGTTTTTATGGCGCATCTGGTCCAGAAGAATCATCCATAACTTGCTCAAAACTTTACAAAATTAGATGAAACTTTTTAGGTACACTTTAGAGGGTATGTGTAACCTATCGTATGAATTTTAGGTGGTGGGGCCCAACCTACATCGATCACTAGCGACCTATCAAGATGGATCACCAACGATCCATCAAATCATCTCTAATCATGCTTATATTTCTCTGTGAGCCTTCTTTTATGTCTTCTAAGTGTTCCCTCCAAATATCAAGTTAATTCTATTTACTATGAGTTCTCTAGGTCCAGTTTAATCTAGCTTCTTTGGTTAAAACAGCTTGAACCAGATGAGTCTTTACTTCTTGTACTACGCTGCTTGGAATGCTAAGAAACTTGGTAAGTATTCTTAGAAGAGGTAGTAGATCACAATGCAAGAGGCATTGACAACTCATGATGCTTCCATTTGGATCACTAGCGATCCGTGGATGATGGATCGCCAGTGATCTATCTACTTAGTGGATTTTTGGCTGGTTTCTCTTAAGTTCCGTTGGCTTGTTCTTTTAGATGACTTGTTCAAGTTTCAAGTCATTCTAGCTTAGTCTTAATGTTCTTACTTCTGTGAATTCTGCTGGGTTAAATCCCAGTTAACAATGAACAATTCTCTAGTATTTCATTACATACTCGAGAATACTCTTTAGTGCCATTTTAGCAATATTAATTTGGATTTGATACTTGCTCCATGTATTAAATACATAAGAAAAATATAATATTGTTAACAATAAAACATGTATGATAATTCTTATTACCAATGCATAAGAAATCTATCTTACATGCTCCAGATTAAACATTTAAATAAGTGTCCATGTATATAGTTTAGGACATTCTTAGGATTCTTTTATACTGATTAAAAAAGATGACTTTTCAAATCCTATATTGAGAATTAAACAACAAAACTAATACTGATTTTAACATAGGTACATTTTTAACAATCAGTGGCATGTTGTTTTCTTATATTTTATAAATATCTTAGTATCTTTAAATTGTCTTTCTTACAAATACACATTTTCTTTGTATTCTAGCTAAAAATCAAACCATTTGATTTCTCTGCTAAAATACTTGCTCAATTATGATGCTTATCGAATGATACTATCGTGTAATTTCTTGGATCCTATATAATAATCACAAACTTAGTTATCATTCCTACTAGACTCAAGATACTTTGGTCGTTATGTGAGATCAATCTATTCTTAATCATTATTTAGAATTTCCATTTCAATATATATATTCTAAAACTCAAAATCATACCGGATGATAATTATATGAGTAAATCCAAATTATCTTTAATCATTGAATGACGAAACTATTAAGTTAATTTAAACAATTGAAATTTACGATGTTATATTTATCAACATTTCTTGCTATATTCCAACTGCATTGGTCCTCTTCTTAAAGACACATTTGTGGCCGATGGATCATCCCTTTGGGTACAACTATCATAATCATATTTTGGTATTGTACTTGGAATCCATTTCAGATTTACTCATCGCGCCATATGGAAAAGTCAATATTTTGAATGGCTTATTGACAACTAAGGAAGTTTGCTTCTCGACGTTGATATAAGACACATCGTTTCTCTTTAATGCACAAGTGTTCTTATTGTACATTCTAATGAGTTGTTCCTGTTTTAGCTTGATTAATTTCATTTCTCCTTATATAATCATTTTTATCTTTGGATCATGTCTAAAACCATTTTACTACTAATAATATCTAAAATAAATTCCTTTATCATGTAGTTGGCGTTTCTTGAAACAATTATTGCTTCCCGGTACGACATAATATGTTTTTAGAAACATTCTATGAACTACTTTTATGTATATAACTAACTTAATTTGAGTTTACAATACTCACATTCACAACATAAATTAACCAACTAATATGGTTGGGTCCAAACTCCTTTGGAGTGGTTCACACAAGATCCCTTAAGTATAACATGTAGCCTTTCAACTCACATAACCTATCAACTCCTTGACCTAGGATATGTAGGGGTTTCTTATCAACTCTTATCTTGGATGATCTCGTAAACTATGCCTTAGATGAAGTAAAATTTAACCTATGTACTTACTCTTATGTACACATTCTTGTAGAAAGAAGTTAACTCAACTTCACTCAATATCAATTGCACTTTGTCCAGTAAAGTCTAATGACTCCTTATCGATATATCATTATGTATCATTCGAAGGAGTGACCTTTGAGATTGAATCTTATTCGTTTTTAGGTAGTTTTGGGACCTATTCCTGTAACTCACTTATTCGATCAAATTAAACCTTTTTATTTCTCTTACACGTTATGTTTTCTACTTCTATTTTATATTCAATGAACTTAGTGTAAATACACTACTTGTGTGTCAAATATACATGTTCATTTCTATGATAATTCATCTATGGATATTAATGAAGTAATAAGATCTGTTTTGGTAATGGTAGGCTTTGAAATACGTATATCTATATGTATCAATACGAAGAGTTCATTAACTCTTTTGTTGCTCCCACTGAATGGATGCTTTTCCCTTAATCAATTGAGATAAAGTTTACTAGTACTATATGATTCATAATCATACGATTAAAGAATTATTTCTCCAAACTAATTTTAATTTTTTAGATACTTATGTATTTTTCTATAGCTAATGCATCATTTTGTTATAAAAAAAATATCATTATTATAGATTTATCTTATAACGAATATTCATGATATTCATCTTAAAATAAAACTATACTTATTTTTAGTCACTGTAGAAAATAATTATTATTTCACTAGTAATACTTGATATGTTTATGAATATAATCTTCCATAACTTGATGTGACCACTAATATGTGTCATACGGTGTAGTCCCAATATTTCTACCATTACTATCGTATGAAAAATGAAGCTCTATGCAACCACTTATTAAGGTACTTTATTTCATCCGTTGTAAATAGTTTACAATCGAGAGTTACATATCAAATATCCTAAACTCAAAGAGATAATTTTCAAATAAAACCTCTTTCTACTTTTAGAACGGAAATCGCAATTCTTATTCCATATTTAGTATCTCCAATATTTTATACAATTCACATTTCTAATGTCTCTTCATAAAGTAGATGCGACCATTTAAACTTTTCATCCTAACTGTGTATATCTTATATCTACTCTTGGACATCCACTTTTGTTTTCAAATGGTTGAACCATTCAAAAGGAAACACTTACTACATGACCGCACCAATTTTTTTACAATAATGCATTTAGCCATTCTTAACAATCAAGGATATAAAATAAGTTTGTACTTCACATAAACTAATTAAGCTGGCATTTTGACGATCGAATTATTAGGTCCATTTGTACTTCTTGGTCTAGTTCCACATCTAATACAATAAGATTCCTATTGTAATCAATCATATAGAATACATGATCTTGTATTATGGTTTTTCTACATATTCCAAGTGCAATAATTTCGTCGAGATTTCGTATGTTTGAACATGATCGTTTTTCATATAGCTTTTGTATGTGAGCTAATATGTCAAATATCCATGCTCTAGCATTGCTTTAGAGTTCAAAACTCATATAAGATAATACATGATCTCAGGCAAATAAACACTTAAGTGATCAAATTGCGAACGTATTTAATAGTGGTATAATTGGGCTCTTTCATGGATCTTAAAGTGATAATATGCTAAAAGATTTATTGGTAGATATATTTTATATTTCTTTGTCAAACCTAATTCTGTTAATTTGTATGTTTTAATCGATAAATAATTATATCAATTTTATTAGTTGCAAAACATTATTTATGTATATTGTTATAACTTGTACATCGTATGTTCTCACAATATTAGGAAGGTTAAACGTATCATTTCTTTCATCTAATAGGGCTCTAGATTTTTATATTCCTCAAAACCTTAAAAGAAATATATAAACCTTTTGATTCTTATAGTGAGTGTTAGAACTCGCTTACCTTGGGATTCCGGTCTTGTGTTTGCTCAACATATCATATGCTCATAAGCAATGGATAACTCTTTGTCGATTGTATTACATACAACTCCTACTTGTGGTCTTTTTCTTAATCTCAATCTTGACCTTGAGTTTTCTTAACAACTTATAAGAGATTATTCGTTTGTATCTTTGTTTTGCGATAGCCTAATTATATGCATATACCTTGAGTTTACTCAATAAATACATGCATGCATCTTACGTTGTATAGTCAATATTTTAATAGTACTACATATAATAGACCTAGCTTTAGTTTGCTCGACAACTAAAGAGTACATAAGTAATCTATTTTATATCCAATATCCAAAAATGATTTTAAATACAGATACAGATATGGCATTACCCAAACTTGTATCCGACCGTTTACGGGCCTAGCCCTAAATGTTGACTAATTAGACCATATAGACCGTTTGGGCTCCAATACTATTGTTGGAAATAGGTCGATCTATTAGGTGAATTTAAAAAAAAAATCCCTATCTGGATCATACTAGTCCTATGAAGTCTTATGGGAATATAGATCCAATTTGATTTTTGAGAGAAATGTGTGATCCTCTAAAGTAGAGGAGAGCACACATGTGTGTGTGTGTGTGTATCATTAAAAACAAAGGTGCTGCCAACATGCTTGGCAGGTAGCTATACAAAATAAAAAGCAATGTAAAGGACTCAGGTACAACTAGAATGAGCTCTGGCAAGGCCACCGTCCATTACATCTCATTATCAAGCTCCGGCAAGACCACCTCACGTAATGAGGTGTTAGAAGTACAAAAAAACCATGAAGCAACTCAGTGCGAATGATATCAGAAAATAGCTCAAGCTAAGAAAGAGACACCTCGACGCAAACTTGAAAAATTCAGAATGAACGCCTCGTTGCAAATGGGAATGACCCAGAATGAAGTATGCAACTCTATCGATGCATAAGAACTGGAAAGAATGCCTTACTGCAAATGTGTATGATCCAAAACGAAGAGCACCACGCTCAGACGCAGAAGAACTCCTCACTGCAAAAGCAGAAGATCCAGAATGAAACATCTCGCTAAAATCTTGCCAACGGTTATCCTGAGAACCTGCAAATAGTAATCTAGCACTATTTCTGGCCCAAACCTGTATCTGCAAGGGGAATTAAATAAAATTATAAGAGTAATACATATGTATATAAATGAAATTTATATACACATATATGTATTAATGAAGTAAAAGTAGTAATACTATATCTAAAATTATACGATGGAAAAGCAACAAAAATAAGAAGCGGACTAAAAAGAATCCAAACTCATAATGCATCATCTAAACTAACACTAAAGATATACAAAAGAGATATCAAAATCAAAAAAGTAAAAAAATTAACAAAGTAAAAAGTTAAATTCCTATAACTAAAAAAATTTAAAATTATCCTTGTGCTCCTTTAATCAAAAGTACATTATGATAACTAGTAAAAACATCATTCAAATTAGAAAAAATGTTAATGCTATAATTATTAGTGTTAAAAATATTATTATGTTTAAAAATCTTAATACTATTACTAACCTTATAAAGATATTATTTGAAATGATTATTTTTAGCTGATCTATATTTAGGATTTGAGATCCAGTTAAAACAAAATAATGGTATTATAAAAACCAATTTATTAAAATGACTATTATTATTATTATTAAAAAGTCTCTGGTTTCTCTCAAACCAAATATACCAACAAATTATAACGAATAAAGTATCAAGTAAAAATCTATTTTCCTTTTTAAACTTAAATCTTAAATTATTCCAATAATAATCGTAATTAGTAACTTTAGTTGTAAGACTAAAGTTATAGATTTTGAGAGTATTATTCAGAATGTAGTAAGTATCCATGCAATCATAATATACATGTTAAATATCTTCAAGATACAGATTACAAAAAGAACATTTATTATCAATTTTCATTTTTTTCTTTTTAATAATTCTATAGTATTTAGTTTTCCATGCATGATTAGCCACATATGAATTTTAGATTTAGGAGGAGCATTTATTTTCTAAATAAATTTAAAGAGTTATTAGCTACGACCGAGAAATTAAGAAATTTATAAAACGAATTAGAAGTAAATTTCTTACTCTTATCCCATTCCCAGCTAATATTATCATTTTCATTATCAATATTATATAAATTCGCATAAAGCAAAGAAAGTTGCCTAAGATTTGTGCCTTCTAACATTCCAAGGAGGGTCATTTTTTGGAGAAAAAATATCTAAAATCAATGCATTATTAAAGTTACAAATATCCTAAAGCTCTTGAAATTCTGTCCTAGGAGGAATAATAAAAATCCAATAATCATGCTAAAAAGAAGTATTATTTTCCGAATGAACAATTGTATTAGTACCAAAGTTAAAAATCTCATGATATTTTAAAACTGACTTCTAAAAATTAGACAACTTATTCATAACTACAGGTGTGATTTGGTATAAATTATTACTACCATTGTAGTAATGCTTATAAATAATTTCTTTCCAAATAGAATTATCATTTATATCTTTAAATTTCCATAACCATTTCCCTAATAAAGATAAATTCGTGTTACGTAAATTAATAACTCCTAAACCACCTTCCTTTTTCTATTTACAAACTGTTTCCCGATTGACTAAAAATTTAAGACAACTGTTGGAATTATCACCATTCAAAAAGAAGTCCCTTCTTATTTTATCAATTTTATTAACCACCCAATCTGGAAAAAGATGCATAGACATCCAATAGATCGAGAGAGCAGATAAAACAGAGTTGATAAGAACTAATCTACCTACTCTCGATAAAAATCTCTCGTTCCAGTTAGAAATTCAATTTTGAATCTTATCTATAATAATTAACCAGTCATCATGTTTAAGTTTAGTTGGTCTAATCAAAAACCAAGATAATCGAAAGGGAAAGTCATAGTTTTACAATTAAGCGTATTATTAAATAAACCTTCAACCTTATCAACGTCATTTAATACTAAAACGAAACTTTTATCAAAATTAATTTTTAGACCTAAAAGAAGTTCAAAACTATATAAAATAAATTTAAGAATAATTGCATGATTAGGAAAATATGAGGTAAATAATAAGGTATCATCCGCAAATTGAAGAATGGAGAGATTATTGCAAGAGATTTCACTACCACCACTCATCAAAGATCCATTACCTACCGCTTTTTAATTATCATAGCAAAAAGGTCTGCGGCTAAGTTAAATAAAAGAGGCAATAAAGGATCATCCTACCTTAAACCTCATTTAGATTGAATTTTTATTTCCTAAGATACCGTAAACCGTTATACTAGAATTACCAGTTTTAAGTAAAGTCATAATCCAACCAATCCATTTATGACTAAAACCTCTAGCTAATAACATATCAATTAGAAAATCCCAGTCAACCGAATCAAAAGCTTTCGCAAAGTCTAGTTTTAGTATAGCACACGTAATATTATTTTTACAACAATGGTTAATGTATTCTTGAACAGAAGCCACTCCATCGGTAATATTTCTACTCTTAATGAAAATAGATTGTGAACAATCAATTAGATCATTCATTCTTTGTTAAGTCTATTAGCTAAAACTTTTAAAATAATTTTAATAGAACGGTTAATTAAAGAAATAGGTCTAAAATCTTTTAAATTATTAGCACCAATCTTTTTATGTAATAAAATTACATTTGCAAAATTAATTCTTAATTGTAATTTACCATTATAAAACTCATTAAACATGCTAATTAAGTCAAATTTTAAATCATCCTAAAATAATTTGTAAAATAAAATTGAAAACCCATCTAGGCCCAAGGCTTTATCACTATGCATGTCATTAATAGCTTTCGAAATTTCCTCTTCAGAAATAGAATTATCAAACTCGGAAAGGTCAATCCTAGAATTAATAGGATAAATATCATTCCATCTAACGTTAATTCTATGTTTATTCTTAGTACCAAATATATCTTTATAATAATAAGTAAAAGCCATATTAAGATCCCTTTGATTAACCAATTTTACATTATTCACAAAAGTAGAATTTGTCATGTTACTACAGTTTCTACCATTAGCCATATTATGAAAAAAAAATTATTATTATCAACTTCATTAATCCATTGAATTCTAGATCTCTATTTCCACATAATCTCTTCTTTTTCTAAAATTAAACTAAGCTCGTCTTTTAAATTAGCGACAACGTTACGCTCACCTAGATTTAGTTGTCTAGTTTCTTCTATCTTCTTTATTTTAAGCATTTTCGAAAGAATATTTTCTTTTATAATTTTAATACTACCAAAAACATTCTTACTCCAAATTTTAAGAAAATTTCTAAGACCCCTAAGTTTTAAAACAAATTTTTTGTAGAATTATCTGTATTTCTGATATTATAAAAATTCATTGAAGTCCATTTATTTTAATTAGAGTTGAAAAATTGAATTCTAATACTATATTTTTTCCAAATTAAAAGTTCTATTAACAATCTTATGTTGATCATATGCAAGAATTATGGGGCAATGATCAGAATAAGTGTAAGGAAAACATGAAACTCTACAAATAGGAAATTTATCCTCTATTTCGTCAGTGACGAAGAATCTATCTAGAAAAGCCATTGAGGAAGACTCTCTAGTATTACTCCAAGTGAATTCTCTATTATAAAGAGAAATTTCAATCAAATTAGAATTAATGATAAACTGGTCGAATTCTTCCATAGAAGAGAAATCGCCTTCCCATGGTGAACGCTCTCCTAGAAAATGCGTAACATTGAAATCACCCCCAAAATCCAAGAACCAAGAGCTAAAGATCTAAATTCTAAACATTCATTCTATAAAACCTTACGACGGAGCTTTGAGTTTGGCCCATAAACATTAGATATATTCAAAATAGAATTGTCACTAAGGATGATGAGAACAATGTGCAAGGAATGTTTCTTAGAAATACATCGAAGTAATTTAAAAGAATTTTCCTTCCACCCTATAAGTAAACCCCCAAGAAGCTATAACAGAAGGTAAACAAGCCCAATTCCTAAAATGATAACAACTTAATCTTCTATAAAAACGAATGTCAGGACACTCAATTTCAGATTCCTATAATAGTGCAATATTAATAAAATAATCCTTAAAAAATGCTTTAATTTTATCACATGTATAATCGTTCAAACGTCTAATATTCCAGCTAATAATCCTCATAAACCAACAGATCCAGCCCTCTTAATTTTCCAACTTCTAATATAAGAAGTATCTAATTCAACATCAGAAAAAACAAAAGCCAAGAAGTATCTAATTCAACATCAGAAAAAACAAAAGCAGTATCTCTAGCTAACTGACAAAACTCAAAGGAAGACAAAATATTTAGTGTGTAAGCAGAATAAGTGCTGTCTAAATAAGAAATCATACTTGAGTCCGAATTTGTAGTGCCACTTATGGGATTCGAATAAGGAACCTCACCTAATAACTGAGAACGACTACTACGGATCCTTGCACTATGGTGGACAGACCCACTTACAGTTGTTGTTCTCCTACGTCTACCTCTCCTTGACGATGAAAAATGAGTGGATTTTTTATCACTCGAGCACTCACCACCTTTTCTAAATCATTACTCTGAGAATTAAATTTTATTTAATTTTCTAATTTAATTAATTAATGAGTTAATTAAAATTGATTTGTATACAGTTTATGAGTATATCATTATATACTCATACATGTAACGTGCATGTGCAATATAACAATGTACACATAGTCTATATATATACATACATGTGTGTGTGTATGTATTAGGATTTGCATCTACAATGTGTACATCTGCTATTCATATGCATATTGGCTGTCTCGAAAATTTTATTTAAAAATACACACACATATATGTATATATATTATATGTGACGCCCCACCTCTATGCTCGCAATAACAAAGAGTATTAAAAGAAATGCTGTCTGTTATCTCGAAGAATAAGGCTGGATAGGAGCGGTCATCCGTAGTTAGGTCTTACACTAGTATTGGTTACCTCGATAGGAGTGGTATATATTTTTATTTTATTTTTCATCTCTTATTCATTTACTCCCATCGACATACCCAATTCCAGTATAAAACGAACTACGATGGTTCATAATAGTTTAGGACAATATATATAATAATAACACAGATAAGTCAAATGCGGAACACAGATATAGCAGAAAGTCTCATATATATATAACTGAAGTCAGTTGATATACATGTGATACAATACATATGATACAACTACAACTATCGACACTGGAAGTTACATATACAAGTACATTATCGTATATAATATACATGAATACATATCTTCCTATACAAATACACTAACTACTATAATAACGACGACTACTCTAAAAGATATGAAAAGACTTCATAACTCTAACAGCAACCCAAAGTAAGATATCAACAACCTGTAAATACTCGGTCTGACCCGAGTATTAAATTCAAAAGAAAATAATACACGGGTCAGTCTAATTCAAACTCAGTTATTAGTGCACAGAAGCAATAATAATTAAATAATGAATAGACGACAGTCATAATAAATCTTGTCTATCCGATCCTTAAATAAAGAAATCGGATAACGATAAATATAATACGTAACAGTGTTAAACAACAATTCAGCAAATCCAAATTATCAACGAAGATAAATTAAAAAGATTATCAATGAAGATAATTTAGAAAACAACAGAATTGCCTAAACGGCAATTAACAATCAAATTCAATTATTAAGTAAATAATTAGAAACTCATAATCTAATTATCAAATAAATAATTAGACAACAACAAAATGTTTAAATTAAACCAAATCAAAAACACCATTCAAAATATCCATTTAAAATACCAACTCGGGTAGGGCTGCAGTTCACGCACGCGTGTACTGCCTCGCCACTACAGTAATTAAATATACAAAAGAACAGTGGTATAAATAAATATCAATAAAAGCAATACCGTGTGGCTACAGTACACGCTTGCATGCACTGCCTTGCCACTACAGTAATTATGTACACAAACGGGCACAAGGTCAAACCCGAAATACTGGATTCAACACAGGTGCAATCAAAATGAATAGTGACGAGCACCCGTGACTCAAACCAGTGAGTCAAGTTCATGTCAAGACAGTGGACCCAAATCTAGTGCAACTTCAAAATGAAGCGTATGCACCAACAATTTAGACTACTGCATATCACAACAATAGAAACGGCAGCGGTCAAGTCAGTGCTATCGCGACTCAACGCAACTGCAAATAAAACTAATAGTGCAACAGGCTAGAAATTCAAGTGCAAATCCACTATCAGAAATGTAGACTACACTTAAACATGCCTAGATCAAACTTCAACGAAATGCAGAAGGTCAAGGCACCAACTCAACACAACTGCAGCAACCAAAACCCATGCAACATAGCAACAAAGGTCAGGCAGCAAGCATACATGAACTAAAGTGCTTACTGACTCAAATGTCACGAAATACAGCAATAAGGATCAAGGGACAAAGGTTACAGGTTGACGACAATTGAGTTTTGCACGCAACCTGAACCAACAGAGCACAAAGTACAACTGCAACTAAAACCAGTAATGTCAACATGACTTGAAATGTAAATGAAGGTCGGTAACCACTGCCTCGATCGTCCTAGTGACCTCATGAATTCAATCAAACCACAAATGCAGCATAAAGCAATAATGTAACCCAAAGGCCAACAGTAATGTCGACCATGCCTTAACCAAATGCAGTGACATGCACAGCAAGGCCAAATACAACACAACAAAGTCCAAGACCAGTGAATCGCTAGGGTCGACCAGGCAGCAACCAAACCAATGCATCATGACTCAATACACAAAACTGACACACTTGGCGTGTCATATACAAATCAAGACCGAAGTTCTCAGTTCAATAACAAAGAATTAACCAAAGTCGAACGAAATCACATCGTCAAAATCAAGTTAAAGCCGAGGCCAACACTATCACAAGCCAAAGCGATCAAAGTCAAAGACGAATTCACACAAGCAAGACAGAGGCTCAATACAAAAAAAAACCCACCTCCGATACACAAAAGTATTAAGTTCAAATCGAAATGATCAGAAACAATATCAAAGCAATGGTGATGGCTGACGATAATACCAAATCATGAAATCACATTCGCACAACCATGTGACCGAAGTCAGGTGGAAGTTGAGCCGTGGCGTTCACGAAATAAAGCAGTGCCGTGAATACTAGAAAACAAGAAATCGGCAACGTCGAACGAAATTGCCAAAAACGAACAGTTCAAAATCAACGGCAAACAAAACCTACTTCATCAAAGATTTCAACAAAGTGATGGCCAAAAATCGAACAACAAAAGACACGCAATTGAACAAGTCAGAAATCACACAGATGATTTGAATTAAATGCGAGTGAAACAATCACTCACCTTGGATTCGAAGGTCGCGCACTTCAGAGACGAAGCGAAGTCGATCGAAACCCTAATTTGGAAAGGTGGAACGAGCACGAGATGAAGCCGCCATTTATTTCTTTTTCTTTTTTTCCCTCTAGAGTTTTGAAAATGAAAAGGGTGAAAAAGGGATCGGGTTATTAGCTTCAACATTCAACATAGCCCCAAGCAAAAGGACGTGGGCCAAAATAAAGCCCGCTAACTCTTTAACCAAATTTCAAAAGAATTTCAACTGCTTAAAATACTCAACAGCAATTAAAAATCAATTAATCATTTAATGACGAAAACGAATTGTTACAAAATCTCATGGTTGTTACATTATATGTATATATGTGTGTGTGTGTATATATATATATATATATATATTATGCATATTATCATCAATTCTTTTTATATTAAATAAAATAAAGTAAAAATATTTATTAGATTTTGACCAAGTCAATAAAATTTAAATTCAAATTTAGTAACTAAAATATCCAACTATGACTTGTTAAAATATTTTAAAAGTCATTTAAATATCTTTTAATCAATTAGATTAAATATTTTATACTTCGAATAATATTTATCATTGTCGAAAACAAAATTTTTAAATGCACAAACTATATAAAATACATAAAATAATCAAAGTATGTAATTTTTAATGACTAAGATAATAAAATATTTTATACCTTTCAACCATAAATTTTTATAAATAAAAATCTGAAATAGTTAATATATGTTTTAATAAATAAAATATATACATTTGTATATATATACTAATATAAACATTGTTAAATATGATATAATAATATTATACAAAGAATATATCTATCTAGAATAATAAATCTATAATTAAAACAAAAGGTATATATGAAAAACAATTCCAAAAATATTATATAATGTATAATATTTAGTAGGTTAATTGGAAGAGAAGGAAGAAAATATAAAAATGGCATCAGCGAATTTGTTTCGTTCTTTCTCGACCGCTTCTTTCTCTTTCCCTTCCAACTCCACTCCCAATTTTGAATTCAATCCTCACTCTAATCCCTCATTTCCATGCTCTTTCAGAAATCACACGTATGCCAAAGTAGTGGAAGAGGTTAAAGTTTCTTCTTCTCAGAACCTAAATAGAAATTTTGATTTCAAGAACTGGATTGATTCCAGAAATAGGAAGCGGATATATTTTCATTATGGGGATTATTCGCACTTGGCTAGAGATTGTCGTGACCTACTTAGATGCTTAGATGTGGTCTTTTTGGTCATAAAAAACACAAGTGTTCGATAAAATCCAATTTTGATTTAGGTATAAAAAAGAAACTTTTGATTACTTATCATGGATTTCTTTTTGTGTTAAAATATATGAAGCTAAAGAGAATATTTCTAAATCATCTTTGGGTTCAAAGGAATGAAGGTATCAAGTTCTTGGAAGATTTGTTCAAGCACATTTATGTAATTAATGCAGTGAATATTGGTCGTAACTATAAAGAGAAATTTAGGGAGACTGATACCTCTATAGTTTTTGATCATCATGTTGATGTTAATCCTCCAAGTTCTATTTTTAATGGTCGTACCATTTTGCCTTTGGACTGTAATGGTTCTAATGTTGATGTTCTTCCAGTTTCTAACTTGAGTGATGGAAATTTGAATGGTATTGCAGTTGAAATTGAAGATTCTATTGCTCTAGTTGACGACAGTAGGGAAGAAGTGAATGGGAATTCCTTTTTTGATCCATTATTACTATATCTCGTTATTATGCAGTTTAATTTGAAATTTTACTCTTTGGAAACTGATATTACTATGATGGACGCATGCTCTGCTGTTACCTCAATGTATGATACTTGTTATGCAAATCACTTGCAAAAAGAGGATACAGAAAATTCAGAGCAAAAACATGCAATTTGGGGAGTTTTAGATTGTTACTTCTAACAGTTTTGATAATTTAAAGTTATTAGAAGATTTAGGGGAATTCTTATCGGTCTCATAATGTTGTATATGGATGTGGGGCTACGGTAGGCTGTTTTATCAATAGTAGGGTAGAGGAGCATGGTTGTAAAAAGGTTGTCATTCTTGATGAGGCGGAGGGAGTGGTTCGATATGGTAATGTTACTAATCTTGTTTTCTCTTGTGTTGATTCCGTAGTGCACAATGACTCAGATATGTATAGGAGATCAAAGTATGGTGTTTTAGTTGAGGGTTTGGATGGTAATATGGTTGATAGA
Source organism: Allium cepa (assembly GCA_030765085.1). NCBI lineage: Eukaryota > Viridiplantae > Streptophyta > Magnoliopsida > Asparagales > Amaryllidaceae > Allium > Allium cepa. The sequence continues at coordinate 227,202,839 of CM060932.1, read as the reverse complement.
ACTGGAAGCAGGGCTGTTTGTGATAGTGTTAGAGTTGTTGATACAAGTGTACATACATGCACTGCATCTCAAAATAATGTGTACCATGTTGATTTATCTCATGATGTTTTATATGAATATGGGGCTGTGATGAATCGTTTGGCCTATAGCAGGGTAGAGTAACATGGTTGTAGAAAGGTTGTCATTCTTGATGACGTAGAGGGAGCGGTTCAGTATGGTAATATTTGTAATCATGTACTTTCTTGTGTTGATTCCATAGTGCAAAATGATTCGAATATGAATATGAGATCGGATTATGGTGTCTTAGTTAAGGGTTTGGATTGGATATGGTTGACAGGAATGGAAGCAGGCCGTTTGTGATAGTATTGAAGTTGTTGATACAAGTGTACATGCATGCACTGTATCTAAAAACAATGTACACACTATTGTTTTTACGGGACACAAAGTCATATATATCAATGCAGGGATACCTAGAAGCTTGAACCATTATTTGAATGAACATGTTTTGGTTAGGCTTCTAGATGGATATTTTGTCGATGAACTTAGTAGGGTCGGTGTGGGATCGGAAATGCAAATGATGAAAGGGGCAGTCTTGCGTATAGGCTTGAATGGCAGTTTGGTGTCTTATTGTTGAGACTTGGTTTTGATTCATGACACGAAACTATCACTACGACATACAGATTTGACGACTGCTACGATAAAAAGAGACAAGCAGACGAGACTTTAAAAACCGGTGCATCAACTATGGTATTTTGTTTTTAAGTCATAGGTCAATATTTTTAAAATCTCTCCTCGATTATGTCTACATTGACTTATATATTTAATCATTATATTTACTAAATATTTATATATATAAGCATATATTTAAATTATAAAGGTATTTTAAAATTATAGAAATTCATATACATATGGAAACTGTGTTTGCTGCACAAAATTAACCGGATCAGTCGACTGACCATCTGAGGCAGTCGACTGACACTGGGATTTTTGTACAACATGCACATTTACATAAATATACGAATTCAAATTTAAAATAATTTTGAATATTCAGTCGACTGACCCAAAGGCTCAGTCGACTGAATTTCTATAACAGTCATTTTTCGAAAAGACACGACATTTACAAAGAGTTTCGAACTTTTAATGAAAAGATTCGGACACAACACTTCGATCGAAACTCATCACCAACAGTCGCTGCTTTTTAACCTTTATAAGTACAAACTTCAACTTGATTTCAAATCATTGAATCACAATCGATTTCTCTGATTCGCTGATCTAACTTTCTGAAATCTATTTGTTATCATACTTTCAATTATTCTGCATTAAAATAATACTATACCTTTCTATTCTTCATATATTTCAAACATATATATATTTATATTCGAGGAGAAGATTATAAAAAGGGTGTACTACAAGTGAAGTCCTCTTCGGCAGCTGAGGCGAAATCCTGTTTTGTTGCTCAGGTCCATGTTCGGCTGCTCGGGGGTGTATAAACATGTTCTTCCAGCTTAAGTGAGGGTTGTTGTTTTAGTGAAATTACAAAATGAGTCTGGGACTGGACGTAGGACGGTGCTCCGAACCAGTATAAAAATCTCTAGTGTCATTTTACTATACTGGTTTTTATTCCGCACTATTTACAGTATTATTATCATCATTATACTTTATATTATCATATATCCATATTACACGATCCATAACGCACTTTTATTTGGTATCAAAGCAAGATCATCATATAACCGTAACACAGTTATCTAATAATCTAATAATATGGACATTAACACTAGCACTAACACAAGCGTTAACACTAGCTTCATTGAAGGACAATCCACTGCACGTCTACCACTATTTAATGGCATGAATTACAACTATTGGGCCACACGAATGAGAATATGTATGCAAGAAAATGGTTTTGATTCATGAAATATAACTCAGATGGAATATAATATTCCTACTGAAGAATATTCCACTTGGTCAAATACACAGAGACTAGATGCTACGGCTAATGCAAAAGCCATAAATATGTTGTTTTGTGCCTTAGATAAAAATGAGTTTAACCGTATTAGCATGTGCAATACTGCATATGAAATTTGGTGTACACTCAAAGTTACACACGAAGGAACCAACAAAGTTAAACAAAGCAAAATATCCATGCTCAAAAGTCAGTTTCAAAACTTTAGAATGAAGGAAAATGAATCTATAAATGACATGTACTCAAGATTTCAGGATATTTATCATTCACTGGTTGGACTAGGAGAAAAATATTCAGACTTTGATATTGCATCCAAAATCCTTAACTTTTTAACGGAAGAATGGGAAAGAAAAGTTCTCACTATCGAAGAAGCGAATGATATTTCCAAAATAACTCCGGAAGAGTTAATAGGAAATCTAATGTCTTATGAAGTGAATTTGCAGGAAAAAAGAGTTCAGGCTCAAGATAAAAAGAATATAGCATTTCTTGCAGAATAAGAAGAATCAGATTCAAACAAAGACAACCTAGCTTTTATTGCAAAGAACTTCAATAAATTCTTGAAATATAGAAAAGGAAACAGAATTAATGGCAAGAGAAGCTCAAACAACAATAAACCACCATCTTTATCAGTTAAGGAATGTTTTAACTATCACAAAAAGGGGCATATGCAGAAGGACTATCCAGATCAAAAGAAAGAATATCAAAATAAAAAGAAGGACAAATTCAAAAGAAAAGCATTTCAGTCACATGGGATGATTCAGATTCCTCATCTTCTTTTTTGTGAAGTGAAAGTGATAACGATAATGAACAAGCTAACGTATGTTTTATGGCTAAAGCTAATGAGGTTAGTGATTTTACTTTTGATGATATGATAGAAATAAATTCTGAATTATTAGATACTTTAAAAAGTCTCAAAAGAAAATATAAAGAAGGTGTAGAAAATCAGAACAAGGCAGAATTTGAAAGAGATATGCTTAAAGACGAGAAGAAAATATTGGAAGAAGAACTTGAGAAAACTCAAGAATCTCTCTCTAATGTTAATTCTCAACTTATATTATTGAGTCAAAAATTGAAACTCAAAAAGAAAAGAATGATAGTTTTGTTTCCGAAATTCATGTTTTAAAAACCAATATTAAAATGGTAGAACTAGAAAATTCAAGTCTAAAGACCAAACTAGATGGATCACTAAAAACGTTTCAAATTTTAATAAAGGAAGAGAAAATATCTAGAATTGTTGAGAATTCACAATCTGTTAGTAATAAAAATGGTTTAGGATATAAGAAGAAAGTTAAAGATTTACAATCCAGTAATTCAAACAAAGTTAAAAATGATAAAACTCCCACGTCTTCAAATAAACTAGTTTCTAAAACTATAAATGTATGGGCACCTAAAATTAATAACAAGTTAATAATGAAAAAGTATATTAGTTCATTCATAGAAGATGTTCACAATAATGAAAATTATATTTATAAAAGGGATACTAATTGGGTTTGGTTTTCTAAGACCTAACTCTTAGGACCCTATTAAAAAGATGGGTACCAACGTTATATCATATTTTTTGCAGGTCCCGCTCAAAAAAGAGGAAAATGGACACTCGACAGTGGTTGCTCAAAACACATGACATGAGACAAGGATGTGCTGATAAATATTACATACTCAGATGGAGGTTCTGTCACTTTTGGAGATAATTCCAAGGGCTATATCTTCGGCAAAGGCGATGTGAGCAATTACGATTTCCAAATTTTCAAAACCCTAGGCTCTCCAAAACTCAAATTTTATTCTTCAAAATTAAAATTAAATGGCTCCAAAATGAAAGGGACAAGCTTCCTTATCATCTCAACCTCCGTCGAATGAACAAATTCAAAGGTGGATATCTGATGACGCCACAATGAAGAGGTGGAGACGAATGCAAGACTCAAGGATTTTCGAAGGTTCGTTTGTCAAATCCCCTAATTTTTCTCCATATAACATCCAAGAGTTAGCTCGAAGGAGCAATTTAGAGTCGTTAATTAACATTAACGATAGCAAACACAAAATCAACCAAATTATGGTGAAATTGTTCAACGCTAACCAAATTTTGGGTCACCAAGACGTTCCAAATCAACAAGACTATGTATGGAGTCTCGTGTGTGGGAAACCCATCCTTTTCTCTCTAGACCGCATGGCTCATATTTTACAAATAGAAAATGATGGTGTAGAATTAGCTATTATTGATGTTGATTTGGTTGTTTGAGACCGTGTAAGCCATTTGTTTCTAGAAGACGATATGCGTCGACTAAAATCAACGTCTTTACGACCAAAGGCATGAATTATTCATCGCGCTCTAATGAAAACTGTAACTCCTAGAACCGGGAGTTATGAACTTGTCTATGAAAATAATTTTAAAGCTTTGTATGCTATCTTTGGGAACATCAAAGTAAACTAGCTCTGTTTAATTCTTGACGAATTTTTAAGCTTCAACAACGGTAGAATGAATATAATTTACTACGGTGAATATATTATGCGTCTCCTAAAAGCTTGTGAAGTTTCGAAACCGGATTCACCAGTTTCTACCATTGGATGTTTGAACACTCGGACTTTAGCATTGATGAAATTACCGGTTGCACGACCCCCTCATATCATATCTTTTGAAGAATGGACCCAAAGGCAAACACCTCAAGACCAACCACAACAACATGGCGAGCCATCTCAATGACCATCTCGTCAAAGATCGACTCGTTATCAACAAGAAGAAATTATGATTCCAAATGAAGGTCTTCAACCACGTGAATCCATCAATATAATTTGCCATAATCAACAAATTCTATAATGAAACATCATTAAAGTTGATAAGAAGCTCGTTAAGGTCAAAGGATTTTTCACCAAATTATGGCAAGCAATCTCATGCTCTTTCGGGACATCTACAGCTACTATGGGCCATCCGGGTAAGCAACTCGTTTTTACATGGTCTTCTTCTGAAGACGATGAAGCGAGTGGCAGTGGTGATGATGGAAATGAAGGTGACAGGGGTAGGGGTAAGCTACCGATGGCGTAAGATGTTATTTTTCTTTTCATCCAAAACATTTTTTTTCAATTCATATGGCTTGTACTAAATGGCTATTCTAGTTTATTTATTTTGAATACTCTTGACTATGGATGTTAAATGTGTGGATGATTGTTCTTGTTTTTATCTCATATTATCTTTCACATTATAATTTCATATTACTTATTTCTTTTTGTCGATGACAAAGGAGGAGAAATATTATTGCTACTAATAAGAGTGCAGGATATAGAGCGTCAAAGATTCAGGAGGAGTAAGTATTTATGTTATATATACAGTCGAAATCTAAATCTATTTACAGGTTGTCATCAATCAAAAGGGGGGAGAATGTTGAGACTTGATTTTGATTCATGACACGAAGCTATCACTACGACATACAGATTTGATGACTGTTATGGCAAAAAGAGACAAGGAGACGAGACTTTAAAAACCGGTGCATCAACTATGGTATTTTGTTTTTAAGTCTTAGGTCAATACTGTTAAAATCACTCCTCGATTGTATCTACATTAGCTTATATATTTAATCAGTATATTTACTAATTATATATATAAGCATATATTTAAATTATAAAGGTGTTTTAAAATTATAGAAATTTATATACATATGGAAACTGTGCTTACTACACAAAATTAACCAGGTCAGTCGACTGACCACCTGAGACAGTCGACTGACACTGGGATTTTTGTGCAACATTCACAGTTACATAAATGTACGAATTTAAATTTAAAATTATTTTGAAAACTCATTCGACTGACCCAGAGGCTCAGTCGACTGAATTTCTATAATAGCCATTTTTCGAAAAGACACGACTTTTGCGAAGAGTTGCGAACCTTTAACGAAAAGATTCGAACACAACACTTCGATCGAAACTCTTCACCAACAGTCGCTGCTTTCTAACCTTTACAAATACAAACTTCAACTTTATTTCAAATCACTAAATCACAATCGATTTCTCTTATTCTCTGATTTAACTTTCTGAAGTCTATTTGCTATCATACTTTCAATTATTCTGCATTAAAGCAATACTATACCTTTCTATTCTTCATATACTTCAAATATATACATATTATACTCGAGGAGAAGATTATAGGAAGGGTGTACTATAAGTGAGAGATCCATGTTATTAGAACACACAAAAGTCAAAACTATTTTTTGTATTTGTTGAAGTCCTGTTCCGCTGCTCAAGCGAGTGAAGTCCTCTTCGGCTGTTGAGGCGAAATCCTATTCTGCTGCTCAAGTTCCCGTTCAGCTGCTCAGGGATGTATAAACCTATTCCTCCGGGTTAAGTGAGGGTTTTTGTTTTAGTGAAATTCCAAAAGGAGTCTGGGACTGGACGTATGACGGTGCTCTGAACCAGTATAAAAACTCCGGGTTCATTTTATTGTACTACTTTTTATTCCGCACTATTTACAATATTATTATGATTATTATACTCTGTATTATCATATATCCATATTACACGATCCATAGCACACTTTCACTTATGCTCACAGTTTTTTGAGGGTTTGGGTTCAGGTTCTATTGGTTGCAAATATGGGAATACTCCGGGGCCAGTTATTAATGAGATTAATGGGAGTTCTGATGGGCTAGATTGTGTGGTTGAAGCTGGTGTTTCTTTTGATAAGGAATCTGTTGCTTTTGGTGTTATATCTAGAAATAAAGTGGGGTCATGTGCGATATGGATGGTGTTGGTTTTGTGATTAGTGATAGTGTGGTTTCAGGTGTTGTGGTAGGCTTTGCTCCTGTTGACTATGTGAATAAAGCCACAAATGTGCACAGTCAAACCAGGAGAATGAAATTTATTTTTATATTAAGCCTATAAGATTTATTTTGTACTATTGATTGGCATCTTTAAGAAGATCTACACCCCCTCCTATTCATGTTTGTGATTCTACTCAAACTTTCAAATCTTATAAAAGAAAAAGTAGGAGTAATTCGATGGTTAATATTAGAAGTCTTAGGTTGTTAAAAATTAGAGTTCAGGGTACAAGGAGGCTTGATATAGCAGTGCATAGACACTGATTCTAGCTCATTTTTCTTAGCAGCTACAAGTACAATTACTAGATCGAATGGATTTTGTCGATCTTGAGGATTCGAGCATTTATCACATTTTATTTTATTCTATATTTCTATTATGGACCTTAGTTACAAAGGCTTGCGAAAGGGAGTTTTTATTTTCTTATTTGTATGGGAGGGGTTTTGTTGTTTGTCGGGCTTATTGTCAGCTCCATTCGAAGTGTAGGATAAAATTATATGAGTTCTCTCCTCCTTGTGAGGATCACACATTTTCCTCAAGAAAAATGTTCATAATTTTTTTTCATAAAGCGAAAGATATCTTACACACACACGTATGAATTTTAAAAACACTTTTGATTATATAATATATGTATATGTATAACTTTAAATAGTAAATAGTATATATTAGATTATCCAAATAAATTATAAATTATAAAATAATATAAATGAAATATCATGGACGAAGTGAAATATTATTATCATTTTTTTATAGAAGTTTTAAACAATAATTTAATTAATATAAACAGACCAATATAATTTAATGGCAATATAATCTAACGACGGATAAAAAGGAGATAACTATTGTGTATACAAAATCATCATTTGATTTATATATATTACATGATGAGTATGAAATAATATATAAAAAAATTCTTACCTTAGGGATATATCCTTTGAACACACATTGATTGATGATATATCCTAGATTCACCTTAAATAGATCTCCGGACATTTCATTGGCCTGAAGTACCACTAGATCTACTACACTTGATGGGATTTGGGCTTTGAAAATTTGGGCATGTGGGATTCAAAACAAAAATACCCCCTCATCACCTTATGCAATGGCTACCCATAATATAGTCTAAATGGGCCATCAAACACTCCAACCCCCTTTAGTAATTGATATCATTTAAATCATATTTAAATGTGTATCAATATCGCATATCAATGTATAACATTTATATGCGCATCCAATTAATTTCTAATGGCACCAAGAAAACTACCAATAGCACCCAGTACATCAAATGAAATAAATAATTAATACTTAATAATTATTAAATAATTTAAAATAATTTAAAAATTAATTAAATCGTGTGGCATTTTGGAGAATTCACCAATACGGTTGTTATCCAGCCTTTTGGCAAAGCCGTGATATCATCGATTCAACCAAGAACAGATAGTCGATAGCTTGAAGAGCCAGCTATATATAGTACTATAGATGATAGTCGAACAGAATCGAACCGGAACCAAATCAAAGTATAGCAAACAAGCTACGGATGAAACAACAACTTGTTTGGATCAACCAGAGAACGATTAAGGAAATAGCTCAAGCTACCGATGAATATTCAATATCATGACAACCATGAAGCCAATCCATGTAAGATTTCCATGACATCAACAAAGTGGTAAGTGGAGCATAGCATGACAATCGCACATCCCAAAATGGAGGCAAGAGGAAGGCCAATCCATATAGGCCAATCGTTATTGATGGGTACAACAAAATGATTAGTATACTCCAATGTATGTTCTGCCTTTCACTTATATCAACCCATAACTTGCAATCTATGTATCAGAAGGATCCTATATTTTAGGAGCAACGTCTGGAAGTGCAAGGGACCCTTCAAAATCGATCGCACAAAGATTGGAGCAAATAAAAAGGATCGGCCTTGCGTATGCCAATCGTTCTTGATCAATGAGTTGTTTGGGCCAATCGTTATGATGGGCTTTGCTAGATCTAGGGAACCTTCTTGTGAAGTTTCTGCCCTATCCGTGTGCATCATCTACTATAAATACGGCAGGCATAGCTTCAGCAAAGGAGACTTGATCTTCTTCTTCCTGCTCTGGAGGCTCTGCCATTTTTATTTCTTGAAACTTGTATCAATGGATCCTAGCTGATCTAAATGCTCTTGTAATTGTAATCTAATGAAAGATTAATAAAAGTATGAAGTGGATGTAGGCCAAGATTGCCGAACCACCATAAAAATCTATGTGTTCATTTATTTTTGTGCATTGTTTTTTGATTTCTTCCATTGCTTAATATTCATAAGGTTCTACGGGTGTTGATGAGCGTCAATATTTTGGTGCTTTCATTGAGAAATGAATTCTCAGCTCTGTTGGATCTCATTTTCTACTGGCGAATTTTCGTGCTCGCGAGATAGATCTAGCTTCTGATTGACAAGTTTCCTATTCTACTTAGATTTGAAATAAGTTGAGATGGAAACTGCTTTACCGTGCCGTGAAACTACATTTACTACTTTTACCAAAGGAAGAAATAATGAGATCAGTGACCAAGTAGCCATATGGTTCATGAATGTCTTTGCATTCTCAAAGTTTTAGTGCATGGAGAAACGATCGACGGTTGACTATAGACTATATACACTAGGAAAACAATTGTTCACTATGAATTCATTTACCCCAATATCCTACCAGATCGTTCTTTGAAATGGTCTACATCGGTCATTTTACTAATATGATAGAGGCTACTTACTTTTCTACACGATCACTTATCTCCGATCGTCCCTACCCGTTCGTCCATCATCTAATCGTTTCAACCCCATCTTTGCGTTCGAACTTTTTGACTTGTGTATAATCGGTCGTATTGTATTGATACTCATGCTTACTGAATGTAGTCCTTCATCTTTATATGGTTTTTTTACGATCGTTCTAGCTGGACCCTTAGCTAATTGATTATATGTGAATATTCCAATACAATCTTTCTTGTACGAACGTCCTAGATTAGCCTTCCAAACGATCATTCCATTCCCATCCTTATAACTTCTCCATGGATTCATACGCCCCGTCACCATACCCGATCGTTTTTTACGATGAGCTGCATTGGTCGTTCCATCAAGATGAATGTGGCCACTCGCATTCCTACACGATAGTTTATCTCCAATCGTTCCTATACAATCATTCCTTGTACAATCATCCCAGCTCCATCTTTGGGAAACGATCCTTTTGGCTCATGTTTGACCGATCGTACCACATTAACACTTTTGCTTACTAAAGACAATCCATCATCCTTATACGATCAGTTTTACATGATCGTCCCAAATAGACCACCAGCAACTAACTATGTGTGAAAGTTCCAATATGATTATTTTAGTACGATCGTTCCACTCTTATCCTTGTAACCAATTGTTTCCTATCAGCCTCTCTACCAATCTATAATGGAACTATGGTTACTCCTATACGATCAATCTAGTATGATCGTTCCGAAGTCATTGAGTTTGACCGATCATTATTATTTACATGCCCATCTACAAACTTTTGTCCGTGGCCTTCCACTACAAGGCTGATCCAACAATATTGGGAGCTTCCTTTACCTCTCCAAGATAACAGATTTAGCACCTTCTTAGACAAAATGCTTGGAGCTTTTCAAGGCAAGGGATTGTAAGTTTGGTCTTTGTAGGGAGGCATGCATGAAGGAGTTGCATGGGAATTTTGACAAGTACAAGATATTTAATAACCCTGGCTGTGACCCGAAGCAGGGCTCGGGTCAAATGAGGATTTTCCCAAAGCAAATCCTAAAGAGACCCCGAGTGCCTATTACCAAGCCTTTCGATTTTTTGACTCAAAGTGATTCAGTGTTTGACTCCAAGTGACCCCATGGTTGACTCCAAGCGACTATTAGGTTTCCCCAAGTCAGACCCTAAGTGATTGACCGCTATCCATTAACTCCGGACTATTTAGCCTTGTGTACATCCGGGACATGCAGATGTTCTTTGTGAGCATAACGAGTAGTTGTAGCTGAAGAACATACCGGCTTGATGATGAAAAAAATGTTCGATCCAGTCAGTAAAGAACTCAGATTATCAATCGACCGTCGGTGGACAAGGTCTCGCTAGGAGAAGCTATGGAAAAAGTGGGATATCGAGCGCATGAAGCTAATTTACTTATCAATGCAACTCATTCTGCTCACTTTTTAATTAATTTTTTTTATTTTGATATCACTTATGTTGTGAACTATGATCGACTTGAATTAAACTATGTACATACAATGCAGGTATCTAAGTGCCTAGAGTCGGGTGTCGATCAATTTTTGCAAATCGTGATAGAACCTGCGGAGATTTCTATCTAACGAGCGTGATTCTACTATTCATCGGCTACCATATGCCCTTATTTGAGACGTCAAGGCACAGAATAAAGAACTCGACAAGTTCAGAATCCAATAGAAAGTAGACATGACTGACTGTCCATTCAGCAACCTACATACTAGGCTCGAAATAGCCGCAACTGGCTGCATGCTGATCAAAACTAAATTTCAAAAAATGGACATGATTGCGGCCAAGAATGGAGGCAACTAAATTGCCCGCTTAATAACTCAATATTTTCACTTGCTAGAAAGAATACAAAGCAAATTATGCAAGGCTTGATCATCTGATCCTAGCATGGATGTGATCCAATCATCCATCACCTGCTTCCTTCGCCCACTTGATGGGAATTGCTGCAATTACCAAGTGTACAAGAATCGATCGTCTATTTGCAAAGTTTCATCCTGAATGCTGGGGGCAAAATCCTACACCGTGGATCAACACGATCCGACTGTTCATTTGACAACTCCTGCCTCGACACGGTAAATGAGATACAAATCACATGGGCAAAAGCACTACTACCCATGACAAAATCTCTACGTCCCTGACTGCGAACTAGAATAGTCTACATCCTTGACTGTGGACTAGAGTATAAACCATTAGACAAAATCTCTACATCCATGACTGCGGACTACAGTACTCTAAGTCCCTGACACGAAATAGAGTATAAAATATTTGACAAAAAATCTCTAAGTCCCTTATGCATACTAGAGTAATCTAAGTCTCTGACGCGGACTAGAGTATAAACGATTTGACAAAAATCTCTAAGTCCCTGATGCAGACTAGAGTACTCTAAGTCCCTGATGCGGACTAGAGTGCAAATGATTTGACAAAAATCTTTAAGTCCCTGACATGGACTAGTGTACTCTAAGTCCCTGACGCGGACAAGATTATAAACGATTTGACAAAAAACTCTAAGTCCCTGATGCGGACAAGACTACTCTAGGACTAGAGTATAAATCATTTAACAAAAATCTCTAAGTCACTGATGCATACTAGAGTACTCTACGTCCCTGAATGTGGACTAGAGTATAAACCATTTGGCAAAATCTCCATGCCCCTGAGTGTAGACTAGAGTATAAATGATTTGACCAAAATCTCTAAGTCACTGACTGTGGACTAGAGTATAAACGATTCAACAAAAATCTCTAATTCGTTGGCTGTGGACTAGAGTATAAACCATTTGGCAAAGTCTCCAAGTCCCCGACTGCAGACTAGAGCAGAAAAAATTCGACGAAAGCACGAATGCTTGAGGAAAAACTCTAAGTCCCCGGAGCACGAACCGAAGTATGAACAGAAATTGGGCGAGAGTCGACAGCTCATAGAATAACTCAGAGTTCCCAGAATGCAGACTAGAATGCAAACTCCATGAATAGATGAGTGGATTGTAACCGTTCTCTATTCCAGTAATTCCGACTTGAAATCGACAAAAGGAATACAAACTGCTAAAGACCAGAATACACACGATTCAGTTTTGTATCCACTAATTCGGCCCCACAATTTGATGGGAAAGGGTGTAAGGCAAAAGCAGGCATAATCTACCTTCTTGCTTATTAATGTACGCCTCGACTTAGGGGCACATGAGAAAAACACGATGGATGCGAACCGACCGTTCATTGATTTACTTTAAATATTTTAGAGACGATGTGGGAGTATAAACACGACTGGGGCGAGACCCGACCATCCAAACAGTACACTTATCGACCCGAATATCGAGGATAGAAGTATGGTTGTCCAAGAAATGGCTATGACAGGTTAACACTGTGGCCCATATCTAGTGTTTACAGCGACTCAAGACCACGACCATTGAAAGGCCTTGAGATGGACTAATCAAATTAGTGTTCAATTCGACAACCAACAGGCCGAAGGTACATAAAATGAGAAGTGTTGTAGTTTGGTCATTTAAACAAGTAAATGTAGAAGTCATACGAAAGAACAAAAGAGTTTTTTATTCATATAAAACCAGTTGTACAAGATACAAGACCAAATAAAAAGGCCACGCCCAAATGAATACGACTGTCAAAAAAGAAATGATTATTTGGATTATGTGCATGTCCGGAGGTCATTCTTTGGATTTCTTATCCCTCTTCTACTTCTTCGGAGTGACTCCCTCCAAACTACTACTGGCCCCCCTCTTTGATCCTTTACCACCTCGCCTTTTCTTGGAAGGAGTTTCCTCAACTTTTTGGACCAAGGCGGTATCGTCTTTGGAAGTAGGAGAGATGGGGGCATATTAAGCACCGGGAGTACGAGGAACGTCTTCTGAAGGATTCATCCCCTCAGGAGGGATCGTTTGAAGAAGGGAAGGTATTGGTTCAATTAGGACTGGATCAATTGGCTCGCACTTTACCTCCCTTTTTTCGAGCTGCTCCCGCTCGATCCTCTCTTTCATACTGGGCCCACCAGTGGGATTGTAGGAGCTGGTGATCACCACTTCCACGTCGAAAGGGATTTCATGACGTGAGTCTCCTCCTTCTTTGAATAACGCCTCTATGAGTTGATCAAAAAAAATGAAGGCCTCTTCACGAGCAATTTGAGCGGTGGCCGAAGTTGCAACTGTAATAGACTCTATTGCAGTCATTTGCGATTCTAGCTAAGGCCCTCCAGGATGGAGAGAAGCGAAATTCAACAAGTCCAAGGCTGAGAAAGAGAGAGGCGAAAAGATTAGAAAGATCGATTAATAACATCCCAACTTTATAAGAGAAGGGAAAAATCGACGGAATACCTTCTCTAGTGTGGATTCTGGGTTGGGCCGAAGCATTTTCAGAACTACGCTCAAGAATCGAAGATGGTCGTGGTTTGTCCGGACCGTACCCGGGGATGGTTGAGGAGCTCGTCGCAGGACCGGTTATGATTTAAGATACCGAGGGCAGTTCAGTTGCAATGTAAAAATGTGCGGATCTGGATCCTTTGCTTACCTCATGTGAAAGTGCAGTCAGAAATTCTTTCTGAAGAGAAATCTGAATGTCATGTAATATTTTTGTTCATCGCCCAATAGCACTTCGCCTTTAAGTTTGCTTGCATCGACATTTTCTAAGCCATGAAGTCTTTTCTCCTCCACGACAAAAAATTCCCAGGCACGATGAAGCTGGTAGGGGTACTCTTTGCCAAGTCAGGCTAAATTTCTATGTTTGAGAACGTTGGCATTATAGAGAATGAGAAGCGGGTCGAGCTCATTCATCACATCTTCTCTCACCTTGTTTGTGATGGTTTCTGTCTAGCATTTAATAAGAGTGTCGACATCTTTGGCTTTTTCAATGCCTGCATCTCTCTCAAGCCTGGCGTGGACCAGCCTTCATAAGAATCTTGAGTGATCTTTTGAGCATCATCATTTTCTTTGATTGCATCTTCTAGCTTGGCCTTGAGTTCGGCAATTTCCTTCAAGGCCACTGACTCGTTGTTTTGAGCTGCGTCTCGCTCAAGCATTACTTCTTGATTATGGTGGTGTAATACTTGGACTATATCAAGATGGCCAGCTTTCATATCCTCTGTAGATTTCAAGTCTGCATCAGCTCTTCCTTTCGCCTCGGTTAAGGCAGTTCTAGAGTTCTCTAGTTCATTTGTCAGAGCTTCCATAATTCTCTTGTCCTGGGCCTTTTGTCATTTTAGTTTCTCAATCTCTTCCACGTGCTCGAAGTAAACTTTTGATATTTTTTCCGCCTTCATCCATTCTCGATATTGCATGTGGATGTCGGTGACACAATTAATGGTCATTCTTTGAACATCATTCCGAACCCTCTTCAGATTAGAAGGAAAGTACAAAGAATAAGTTCGGGAATTTCTCTTGAAGTTCTGCTATAACGACCTAGAATTTTGGATATTTGAAATTGGAATATTTAATTATTTTTAAATAAAAGTCAAATTTTAACTTGAATTTCAAATATAAACATTTATTGGATAATTTAATTATTGAATTAATAATCGAATATTGGTTAAAATAATTGAATCTGGAGTTTTAAACTTGTTAAAAATTATTTAAAGGCCTATAAAATTTATATTTATAATAATAAAGATAATAAAACTCTTTAAATTGAATTTAAAAGTGATTTGTTCAGTTTTAAAAATATATTGTTTGAATTAACGTATGAAATAGCCTTCCAGGGCACAGTCTCAGATTTCGACAAAACCAGTTCCATTGGATCCGTAATAGTGTATTATTATCGGATTTCAAATTTCATAACGTTTGGAGTTCTCGTTTGGACGTACGGAATATAAACGCGCTGAAATTTATATTGAAAATTCAATATAATAATTGGGTCCAAAAAGCTATCTTCTCTACATGATCGAATTAGGACTCGAAATCTTTTTCCATTGTGTTCGGAATAGGGGTATAATATTATAAACACCAGGTATCATGCCTCATTTGGAGTTCATTCAAAATTTCTCATGAATAGTCGAATTAATATTAAAATAATATATATTCACGTGTATCTTCTTATATATAAAGCAAATACTTCCCCTAGTGAAGCCTTTTTTGGGTTGACGAAACTGCCCTTGATCTAATGAGAAAGAAGTAAAAATGTAGCACACGGTCCATAAGTATGGTTGTAACTCCCTAACCGATGCTCGCTAATAACCGCAATACCAATTTATCTGCATTTGTTTCACCACTCCCAGACTATCGTTTTTCTTTTGATTCCATGATAATTACAAAAAAATGAAGGTATTATTGTCTTTCTCATGTCCACCATATTCCCAATTCGGTTGCCATGATCCATTTCATCACCACGTCGCAGAGGAAACTATTTCTTCCTCACGAACCTTGAAATCGAAAGAGAAAAAATATTCAACTTTAAATCAACTTACAATTTTATAGAGTGACAAATCAATGAATTTCCTAAGATGGGGACAACTTCAAACCTATTTTGAAAATGGTAACTTGGAGATGTCTGATTGATTCATAGCAGAAGAGGATTTGTCTAAATCTTTTGGTAAGGCGATCGACTTTCTATGGTCTTTTCTTAAAACATCAATCAGAAAGTTATACTTTTTATCGATTTTAATTAATGATTTATTTTTATAAATGTTAACCTCGCTATGAACATCGATCATGGAACTGTAAAAGAAATGGTGGTGCGGCCAGTGTTGATTTGATGTAATCATGTGCAGTGCTCACAAATTAACGTCGGATCTGCGAACAGGTTTAGTTAAGGAATTCTAAGGTCGGTAAAGATGTTACCTTTATCATACTCTTAGTTTTGGGAATGTAATTTTATACCATCGGAGTTGATTGTGGTATAGTTCATTTCAGGGTGCAAATTCACTAGTATCTTTCCAGACAATTTGAACTTGAATCGAGGCAAATTCTTTTGATTGTGATGAGACGTTTTGGACTAAGGTAGCGAACTATTATGAAAGGATGGGTTGTTTGAGAAGGCGAGGTGTGTTGAAAAAGGTATTACCGTTTGTTATGGACAGCGTGTGTAAACTCAACTTCTCCTATTACTCTTTGCTTGCTATCAATATGCAGATCCAGTCAATCTTACTCTTTTCATTGTCTCCTTCAGTATACACTATGAGTAAACTCAATTTTTCATATTACTTCTACATTGCTAATAGTAATTAGTTATAGAATTGAGCCTATAGTACTTCTTAGTTTTCATTTACACTCAGGCTTTCTCAAGCAAAGTTTAGGTTGTTTTCTTTGATTCAAAAATAATGGTTTATATTAGAATACCTTAAGTAGTTTTCAAATGAAACCGCATTCACGTGTTGCATTTTCTAAATAGCACATAACTAAAAACTCATATAAAACTTACATGAAGAAGTTGTAATGATTAGCATACACAAGATTAAGATGATAACACCATCATAAGTTTCATATTTATAGATAATGGCGTTGTATATAAACAACAATGTGAAAAAACATGTGTACTTACTTACCGTAAGAATTCCTTTTAATTGCTTAACAAAATATGTGCAAAGAGTTACCAACTTCATTCCCACATCACTACTCCCAACTCCATTTTAACATAGCGATTTTAAACAGTAATGATGGTTGGATATTTCTGGTTCACAGACCAAAAAAATTAAAACAGAGGTATTTGACTGACTTTCTCCTACCTATATTCGCTATCTCCGAAATCTTCTATTTGCACTTGATTTTTTTTAGTCGTTTTAGTTTTGATAGGTGAACGCTAAATTGATCGATTTTCACATTTTTCCCCCTTATTTTCCAGTTGAAATAAATCAACAACAATTATAGTTTAACATCCAAGATTAATAAAGAAAGGCCATTTGTATGCAATTAGTCGTATAGAGTGTAAGAAAGTCGTAGATGATATTAAGCGACGTTGTAATTCATCAGGCATGATTTCATTTATCAACTCATACTATTTTTATCAATTTTATAACGAGTATTATGTTCAAAATTAATTTTTCTAAGTACAACACATGTCATTTTTATTTCTGTAGCCATTATAATGTATTAATTAGTGCTCTGTTGCCTTCATTGCTATTGTAGGTACAATGTTTGTTGAAATGTTGATTAAAAAGAATTTTAGTTCAACTTTGATACATTCGTATTCGATGCGCCACTTCCGACTATATGATTTTTAGTTTAATTGCATTGTTTGAACCTAATTAGATGTTGATCTATAATTTAGCAAGTTAGCATCAATTTTGGTATAAAAAAGTTAGTTTCTTTTGATCTGTATATATGTAACTAGAGAGTTGTGTTCATTTTCATTTTCAGATGGTTATGCCATCATTCAACCTTAAAAAATCGAGATATGAGTTTTGAGTGCATGTATGCTTAAGTTATTGGTTAAGAATGTTTCCTTGATAATTCAAAAGGATCCCCATCCAATTTAATTTTATTCTCGCCTTTGATTTAACTAGAGTACATTCTTCTTTTATTTGTGCAATCTAAGCTGAGTTTTGTGGAAGTGTTTGACCTGTTACAAATATGATCAGTACTAATTTTGTTTCAGTCATATATCATAACATCTACATATACTGTTCATTTCTAAGGTATATGTGAAGCCCCATTTTTCTGTACTCTTTGAATTGACAATAAACCGCACATGTCCAACTCAAATTGCACGAAAAGACGGATCTTTAAGGTAATAAAGAAAAATAGACAGAACAAAATCTCAGTCGAATGGATAACATATAATATTGAACAAATATTTTTACAGCGGAAAACTTTTAAATACATATATCAGAGTCTAACCTAAATTCAGCTTGGACGGTTATAAAACCTGCCCTTACAAATGCTGACCAACATCAAACAAAATACACTAAGTACAGCGGATAATGGAATATGTTCATACGTCGATGAATATCTCCAGCTCTCCTCTGGAAACTCCAACCATCTTCGACTATCCCGAAACTACTTGGATCTGACCCGAGTATTGAAAATACCCGGATCAGTCTTGATAAACCAGCGTGAGAAAAACTCAATAATTAATGACAGTGTCATATATCAGCCTTTGAATAAAATCCTTTGAAAACAAAGAGTGTCTCATAAGACCACGCCCACACATAAACACGGACGGGTTTTTACCTTATGATAACTAAAACATTTTTATATCAAAACATTTGATATTATTTCTAATGACATTCTTTGAAAACATTTGCAAATAAACTTATTAATCTTAGCCGAAATTGTTACATTAATTAAATTCCAGCATAATAGGTTTACAATCAAGTCTGTAGGTTCTTATTGGAGAACGGATTTCCATACAAATGACCAGGCGCAGGATCTACCTTCCGAAGGGCTATACCTCCGGATGGATGTCCCGAGGACCATCACAAAGGATCCTCTACCAACACAAGACCGGCCCATCTCTATAACTAGATGGTACCGAATACGACATCCTCCGGTCATTACCGACCTTTATCAAGGGCCCTCTAGCATACACCACATTAATTTACACCCCGACGTTATAGCGGGAAAAAATATATCTAGAAGAGGATGACCATATCCTATTTGGGAATGACCCACTTAGCCATGCTGCATCTAATCATGTTTCAGTCATTTCCGGTTTGATGAGGCTTGAGGCTACGATTACCTTTTTACAAAGCACATATCACATCTTTGAATGTCACATTGCCATTTCCGTTAACTACTAATTGCCTTCCACAAAAATACAACCCTTGAGCTCGTATGTCTCAAGGTGGGTGTTAAGCTAAGAGAAGTTGCCTTCTCCGCCGCCACTGATGTACGTTTGTAAAAACCAATGTACGTAACCGTTAGAAATGCAATGTCAGACAAACATCCATACAAGTTGTCCACGAATAGGACAAACCGAAGGCGCTTTCCTTGGCCATTACTAGGCGAGAAGCCTTTGCAATCCGCAAAACCTCCACAACGAGGAGACCACTGCTATATATAACTCGGGAGCTACCCAGAGCAATTCAAAAAGCAGTCCTCACGCTAGAAAGATCCACGGTCTTCAATAATCATCATCTTCAACATGTCTTCACGTTCGAACGTATAGATTGGTTCGAAGTGATTTTCGAACGAGATTTACGCAAATCCGACCCCGGTTCCTTCGAAATCCAATATTGATAGAAAGTGAATATGAGTATACAGGATTTATTAAGTCTCTTTTCACTTTAATTCTTTTTGGATGATTTCGAAATCTCTTTCTTTTAACTTAGGATAATTTATAAGAAATTCATTCTTTTTCTTTAGAAAATATCTCAAGTTTCCTTACTCAATTCTTGATCAAATTCTTTAACTTTTAGGCGGGTCAAAAACAATGCTATTTAAGACATCGTTTACGATAAACCCTAAATCAATCTTAACAAACATTTTGAAGTGAATAGGATCATAGAAATCGTTCATTTTTGGAGATTGCTTAACTTTTAGATAATACCAATCCTCTTTTATTTTGGAAAACTTAACGGTATCTTTTTTATTCAAGAGCATCTTGGCCATCCTTTCGTCTGATCCACCCCTCGCCTAAGAAAAGAAAACATAGGCCAGGTAAGTTCAGGGCATTGGTTCCTCCATCCCTAGCCTTAGTTAAACACCTTGTTTTATCTTTCCAGGTCTCACAGGCGGGACAAATGTAATAGTCGTTTCCGCATACTTAGATTTTCAACTTTATTTTGGAATTGCTTATAAATATTACAAATTATCTTTCAAAATGCTTAATTATCCTTTTTAAAACATTCACAATTTATTCTGGAAAACATGGTTACATTTAAACTCATATTCCAAAAGTTATAGAATTCACAGTAGAAAAGTGCTACGGAAAGTACTAAATAAGCTTATTTGAATTAAACAACTTTTAAACATTCGATAATTCATATTTTACAATCCAAATATCTTTTAAATCGTTTAAATAGATTTATCAAATTTATTCCACATTTTTCAATAATAAAAACATCTATTTAAACAGATTTCCTGTTACAATCACTTAACTGCACTAGCGCGATTTTTTTGGAAAATTGATTTGGACTTATTTCAATATCTACTTATCGAAACTTTGATTATCTTTCTTCATTTAGAAGATATGGATATAATAGTCCGGAATTTTCTTATCTCGAAGAATTCCGAGCCATATTTCACTCTATACATTCATTTGAACTTTTTGGCACGAAATCGCGAACTACCGTTGCGCGACGCGTCTAGTTTTAACTTATTTTTCAATATTTGAAATAATCTATTCAATTTGGATTTCAACACTTATAAAATCATTACAAATCATTTTAAATCAATAATTTCACTTTTTAAAGTATTTAAAATATATTTTCACTATTACCACATTATAATATTATTATATTCCTATTATTTTAATATTAAATTTCAATTTCAATTCTATCTTCAAATTAAACACATTTAAAACTTAGATTTAAATCCATTTTCAATTTAAACTTCCATTCAACCTCAAACTAAACTTCACTTTACCAAAATTGATTTCAATTTCAATTTCACTATTCTGCTTAATTTCAATTTCTAATTAACTACCCTTTTCAAATCCGTTTCACTTCAAATTTCAAATTCTCTTTCATTTTAACTTTAATTTCACTTCTAAATGAAAAGAGACTTATTTTTCCACAATATCTCATATTACTAAAATATGGTCTTTTTAAACAAAGGGATTACTAAATTAATAGACATTGGATGTCCAAATTATCATCACAACCATACAACAATCATATAACATTAACATATTCAATACAGTAAATGTCATAACATTACTATGGATTATTCAACATATCCAAACAACCAATCAAACATCCATATCACCAAATAGTGATTATCTAACATAACAATTAAGCATGATAATCAATATAATTCAAAATGTGGTGAGAATTTCTCACCTTCATATCCACTCCGTCAAACTTTAACGTAAGAATTATGTCTCTCACTAACGTGCTATTTCCAACGTCTTGCCTTTTTGCCTTTTCCTTTCCGAACGCTTTTATTTTCCTTTTCTTTTTCTTTTCTTCTCTCTTTTTTTTCTTTTTTTTATTTTGGTCGAAAGCTTTTGGAGGGGAATGTGTGTACGGCCTTAGGTATGTGAGTGTAGAGGGTTTGGGGTGTGTAGGCTTGGGTTTCGGTGAGGTGGTGCTCGGCCTAGGGGTGTAGGGGCTTGGCTTGGGCTTAAGGGGTACGGCCTTGGGGTTTGGAAGGGGTAGGTGGGTGTAGGAGTTTGACTGTGGGTTTTGGGGTGAGGAGGAGGTGGGTAGGTGGTAGTTTGGCTTGGTTTTGATGGTGTAAGGTGATGGTTTGGAGTATAGAGGTGGTTGCTTGAAGGTAGAAGAGAAATGAAGAGGTAGAAAGCCATGGAAATGGAGGTCAATAAGAAGGAGAAAGTAAAGAAGAACGTTGTGAATGAAGTTAGAAAAATGAAAGGTATGGATGCATATTTATATTTGAGCTTTGGATGGCAAATGACTAAAATACCCTTCTCTACTTTTTTGACTTTTCATGTACTGTTTTACCCTTGATTGGACCTTTGCTTAATGGAGAAGAAATGGTTTGATTTGAATTTGTACTTATGAAATGACGTTTGCCTTATTTTCTTAAAATTTAAAAAGAATACTTGATTTGATTTGCATTAAATGGATTTATAAGTATGCATTAATGGTGAGCATATGTGTCATTAATTCCTTTAGTTACTTATCTTTTCACTTTTCATTTGCTTGAATTCTAGGTGTATAAGTTATATCATGTGTAAAAGAAAAGAAAGTTTTGTAATGATGTTGTTTTATTTGTTTACTTTTATACTCTTTTATCAAATCATGTGTTAACATTATTTTTATCATTTATGTAAATATTTTCAAAAGTAAACTCCTTTCGTCTTTTAGTGCTAAATGTAAAGTGTTTAAATAGTTTGTAAACTTTTATTTATAAATTAGAAAATGTATCAAGTTGCAACAACTTGTCGACAACTTGTTTTGGTTAAAAACGGCGTTTTTAACGACAAATTTTACAGTCAAAATTTGACCTTTTTATTAAGCTATATATTGAAGTAAACCAAACTTTAAAATGAAATTTTTAATTCTTTAAATAAATAAAAACATGTCTCTTTATATTTTAAAATCATATTTAATTAAAATCAAAATCTCTATTTTTACAATGTATGTAAACTGACAAAATGCGACAAATTTTGGTTATTTTTGTAAAATGATTATTAACATACTTTTAAATATATAAATTTACTTTTATTATCTTTATTAGATGTTCCAAATAAGATTTACATTTTTAAATAAGTATTTAAATTCATTTATTTAAGCCTTTATTTATTATTAACAAAACTTAACTTTTGTCGATTTGTTCTAAAATCTAAATTTATACTTTTTAATTTATTAACTATAAGAATAGATAATTATTGTTATATATAACATATTTATTTTAAGATTTAAACTCCTTTTTAAATTTAAAACGAACGAAATCTCTTATTTTTATAGTAAAATTACGGGTCGTTACATTCTCCCCTACTTAAAAGCATTTCGTCCTCGAAATGAAAGTTAGATAAAGGAGTCCATCTCATACTCATATCTTCATATAATTTGACTTATTTCTATTGATGATAGAAAAGAAGAAGGTCGATATCATAACAACACTAAAACAAATGATGCTAAACAACATATAAAGATTCCCCACATTAACCTGAGTATCTATCACATACTTACGGTTATATATACATACATCAACTCAAAATTCTATCCTACCCATCCTAGTGCATACTATACACTTAAGATAATATATACAACAACCAAACAAGACTATGCATCGAAAACAACCACACTGATACTATATCAAGATAAAATAATACCACCGCATAACTCATTATCTGACCTGAGCATGTACTTTACCTGACGTCTATATATACGTACCACAACATCAGTCCAACCATTATATCTTAGTGCCTACTATTTGAGATAACTGTCCAACTACTAAGTAGACAGACCCAACACATCATACTATATGTGATATTTGATTCGATCTATTATTCGAATCCACAACTTTTCTTTTGAACTAGTATCGATCCCTCGATATTCTAGTGCCTACTTTGATCAGAGTTCTTGATCACAAACCCTTGCTTTCCTTGCATAGCTCTCAACTATGATAGAAAACTCGTGTACATAATCATAAACTCCCATCAATGCTCGCAGTCAAGAATCGAGTGGTAAATCCTTTTTCGGATTGGTGTAAACACCTCAAAGTTCTGTACTCAAATCTTAGATCAAAATTTATGTGCCAAAATGATCTACGTTTAACTTATGTACTTATTCACATATATCTTTACCTAATACATTTCTTCAAAACTTCTGTTAATCCAAGTTTATTTCACAAGCATTGCTTTCTTCTAAATATATTATTACTTAAGCATACAATTATGACTTAAACTTGTATAATATATCTTTACTTCCTAAGAGTATATATACATATCCCCAAACTTTAAATTGTTATTACTTCAACTAAGGTGTTTAACTAATATGAAACTCTACTATTATCTCAAATTAATAAGTTATAAAACTCAACCCTAAGTTTTCTTTACCTAAGGTTTTCATTTAGCTAATATTATTTATCCAATCCATATATTAATAAGGCAACTTTACTAAGTGTACACCTTTTTCTCACCGATTCTATGATTAACTATTTAACTTATTTACCTATCCATTTTCTAAATCAAATTTCTTAATCTTCAATCCATCAAATACCTTATAGTCAAATTTGTGAAACTGAATTCTCATGGTATTTGTTATTAACCTTTTTCGTCCAACAATCACCCTACTAACCATATTATTTAAAAATATCCACTTCTATTCTTACTTCATTTTAAATTACAAATGTTACCCTAAATGTATCACTAATTCAAATTTTTATATTAGGATAATATTTCTTATACCTCTTATTTCTAAATTTCAAATTAACTTATCTCTTTATAAGTTATAGTAATTATCCTTTTATAGTATATTTATAAAAGTCTCAATTTTGGTTTATCTTTTTCTATTTTATTGATAACAATTTTTTTCTATGTGTACATTTTCTCTTTACTTTCTCTAATTACAACTTGTAGCTTCAATATTATCATCAAATATCTTACAGTCAAATTGTGAATTTTGCTTCACAAGATATTTGTACTTAGCTTTTAAATCCGTCCATTATGATAATCACTTAATCATTATTATTTCTTAATAACCAAAGGTCTAGGGGTATATGATCAAAATTATAAATTCTAGCTTTCAATTAATTGATTCTATATGGAATATTTTATAGTCAAATTGTACATTCTAATCACAAGATATTCATATTTTAGTTTTGCTAAGCAAAATTACAATCAATCCTTAATTTCTAACCCAAAAATAATGATATCTCCTTTAATATTTATAATATAAACCCGAGGTAAAATTATTTCATTTACCAATTTCTTTTTAAAAACAAAACCATTTTTATAAAATTAACAAATACGCTCTCATATATATAATTATAACTCATTCTAGGTTGTTACTAACCCTATCTCTAATGAGTTACTCATCCTAGGATATTACTAATCCTATCTCTGATGAGACTTTACCCAAAACAGAGCCAAGGTTCTCGCTTAACCTTCAGCTTTGATACCAAATGTAAAGTCCCGTTTTTCCGTACTCTTTGAATTAACAATAAACCGCACATGTCCAACTCAAATTGCACGAAAAGACGGATCTTTAAGGGTGATAAAGAAAAATAGACAGAACAGAATCTCACTCGAATGGGATAACATATAATATTGAACAAATATTTTTACAGTGGAAAACTTTCAAATACATATATCAGAGTCTAACATAAATTCAGCTTAGACAGTTATAAAACATGCCCTTACAAATGCTGACAAACATCAAACAAAATACACTAAGTATAGCGGGTAATGGAATATGTTCATACGTCGATGAATATCTCCAGCTTTCCTCTGGAAACTCCAATCGTCTTCGACTATCCCGAAACTACTCAGATCTGACCCGAGTATTGAAAATACCCGAATCAGGCTTGATAAACCAGCATGAGAAAAACTCAATAATTAATTATAGTGTCATATGTCAGCCTTTGAATAAAATCCTTTGAAAACAAAGAGTATCTCATAAGACCACGCTCACACATAAACACGGTAGGGTTTTTACCTTATGATAACTAAACACTTTTATATCAAAATGGTTGATATTATTTCTAATGATATTCTTTGAAAACATTTGCAAATAAACATATTAATCTTAGCCGAAATTGTTACATTGATTAAATTCCAGCATAATAGGTTTACAATCAAGTCCGTAGGTTCTTATTGGAGAATGGATTTCCATACAAATGACCAGGCGCAGGATCTACCTTCCGAAGGGGTACACCTCTAGATGGATGTCCCGAGGACCATCACAAAGGCCCCCTACCAACACATGACCGGCCCACCTCTATAACTAGATGGTACCGAATATGACATGCTCTAGTCGTTACCGACCTTTAACGAGGGCCCTCTAGCATACACCACATTAATTTACACCCCGACATCATAGCGGGAAGAAATATATCTAGAAGAGGATGACCATATCCTAATTGGGAATGACCCACTTAGCCTTGCTGCATATAATCATGTTTCGGTCATTTCCGGTTTGATGAGGCTTGAGGCTACGATTACCTTTTTACAAAGCACATATCACATCTTTGAATGTCATATTGCCATTTCCGTTAACTACTAATTGCCTTCCACAAAAATACAACCCTTGAGCTCGTATGTCTCAAGGAGGGTATTAAATTAAGAGAAGTTGCCTTCTCTGCCACCACTGATGTACGTTTGTAAAAACCAATGTACGTAATCGTTAGAAATGCAATGTCAGACAAACGTCCATACAAGTTGTCCAGGAACAGGACAAACCGAAGGCGCTTTCCTCGGCCATTACTAGGCGAGAAGCCCTTGCAATCCGCAAAATCTCCACAACGAGGAGACCATTGCTATATATAACTCGGGAGCTACCCAGAGAAATTCAAGAAGCAGTCCTCACGCTATAAAGATCCACGGTCTTCAATAATCATCATCTTCAACATGACTTCACGTTCGAACGTATAGATTGGTTCGAAGTGGTTTTCGAATGAGATTTACCCAAATCCGACCTCGGTTCCTTCGAAATCCAATATCGATAGAAAGTGAATATGAGTATACAGGATTTATTAAGTCTCTTTTCACTTTAATTCTTTTAGGATGATTTCGAAATCTCTTTCTTTTGACTTAGGATAATTTCTAAGAAACTCATTCTTTTTCTTTGGAAAATATCTCAAATTTCCTTACTCAATTTTTGATCAAATTCTTTAACTTTTAGGCGGGTCAAAAATAATGTTATTTAAGACATCGTCTACGATAAACCCTAAATCAATTTTAACAAACATTTTGAAGTAAATAGGATCATAGAATTCATACATTTTTGGAGATTGCTTAACTTTTGGATAATACCAATCCTCTTTTATTTTGGAAAACTTAACAAAATCTTTTTTATTTAAGAGCTTTCGGGCTTCCCTTTCGATCTGTTCCACCTCTCTCCTAAGAAAAGAAAACATAGACCAGGTAAGTTCAGGGCATTGGTTGCTCCATCCTAACCTTAGTTAAACACCTTATTTTATCTTCACAGATCTCACAGGCGGGACAAATGTACTAGTCGTTTCCGCATACTCAGATTTTCAACTTTATTTTGGAATTGCTTATAAATATTCTAAATTATCTTTCAAAATGCTTAATTATCCTTTTTGAAACATTCACAATTTATTCTAGGAAACGTCGTTACATTTAAACTCATATTCCAAAAGTTACAGAATTCACAGCAGAAAAGTGCTGTGGAAAGTGCTAAATAAGCTTATTTGAATTAAACAACTTTTAAACATTCGATAATTCATATTTTACAATCCAAATATCTTTTAAATCATTTAAATAGATTTATCAAATTTATTCCATATTTTTCCATAATGAAACATCTATTTAAACAGATTTCTCGTTGCGATCACTTAGATTCACTAGCGCGATTTTTCTGGAAAATTGATTTGGATTTATTTCAAAATCCACTTATCGAAACTTTGATTATCTTTCTTCATTTAGAAGATATGGATATAATAGTCCGGAATTTTCTTTTCTTGAAGAATTCTTAGCCATATTTCACTCTAAACATTCATTTGAACTTTTTGGCACGAAATCGCGAACTACCGTTGCGCGACGCGTCTAGTTTTAACTTATTTTTCAATATTTGAAATAATCTATTCAAATTGGATTTCAACACTTATAAAATCATTACAAATCATTTTAAATCAATAATTTCACTTTTTAAAGTATTTAAAATATATTTTCACTATTACCGCATTATAATATTATTATATTCCTATTATTTTAATATTAAATTTTAAATTCCAATTTCAATTCAATTTCAATTCTAACTTCAAAGTAAACACATTTAAAACTTAGATTTAAATCTATTTTCAATTTAAACTTCCATTCAACCTCAAACTAAACTTCATTTTTTCAAAATCGATTTCAATTTCAATTTCACTATTCATCTTAATTTCAATTTCTAATTAACTATCATTTTCAAATCCGTTTCACTTCAAATTTCAAATTCTATTTCATTTTAACTTTAATTTCACTTCTAAATGAAAAGAGGCTTATTTTTCCACAATATCTCGTATTACTAGAATATGGCCTTTTTAAACAAAGGGATTACCAAACTAATAGGAATTCGATGTCCAAATTATCATCACAACCATACAACAATCATATAACATTAACATGTTCAATAAGGTAAATGTCATAACATTGCTACGGATTATCCAACATATCCAAACAATCAACCAAACATCCATATCACCAAATAGTGATTATCTAACAAAACAATTAAGCATGATAATCAATATAATTCAGAAAGCGGCGAGAATTTCTCACCTTCATATCCACTCCGTCAAACTTTAATGTAAGAATTCTGTCTCTCGCTAACGTGCTATTTCCAACGCCTCGCCTTTTTGCCGTTTCCTTTCCGAACGCTTTTGTTTTCCTTTTCTTTTTCTTTTCTTCTCTCTTTTTTTTCTTTTTTTTATTTTGGCCGAAAGCTTTTGAAGGGGAATGGGTGTACGGCCTTGGGTATGTGAGTGTGGAGGGTTTGGAGTGCGTAGGCTTGGGTTTTTGTGAGGTGGTGCTCGTCCTAGGGGTGTAGGGGCTCGGCTTGGGCTTAGGGGGGTACGACCTTGGGGTTTGGAAGGGGTAGGTGGGTGTAGGAGTTTAGCCGTGGGTTTTGGGGTGAGGAGGAGGTGGGTAGGTGGTAGTTTGGCTTGGTTTTGGTGGTATAAGGTGATGGTTTGGAGTATGGAGGTGGTAGCTTGAAGGTAAAAGAGAAATGAAGAGGTGGGAAGCCATGGAAATGAAGGTG
The DNA here is from genome assembly GCA_030765085.1 of Allium cepa. Lineage (NCBI taxonomy): Eukaryota > Viridiplantae > Streptophyta > Magnoliopsida > Asparagales > Amaryllidaceae > Allium > Allium cepa. The sequence goes on along the minus strand of CM060932.1, from coordinate 227,173,890 downwards.
AAGAAGAAGGAGAAAGTAAAGAAGAAGGCAGTGAATGGAGTGTGAAAAATGAAAGGTATGGATGCATATTTATATTTGAGCTTTGGATGGAAAATAACTAAAATACCATTCTCTACTTTTTTGACTTTTCATTTACTTTTTTGACTTTTCATTTACTTTTTTACCCTTGATTGGATCTTTGTTTAATGGAGAAGAAATGGCTTGATTTGAATTTGTGCTTATGAAATGATGTTTGCCTTATTTTCTTAAAATTTAAAAAGAAGACTTTGCTTGATTTGCATTAAATGGATTTATGAGCATACGTGTCATTAATTTATTTAGTTACTTATCTTTTCACTTTCCATTTGCTTGAATTCTAGGTGTATAAGTTATATTATGTGTAAGAGAAAAGAAAGTTATGCAGTGATGTTGTTTTATTTGTTTACTTTTACACTCTTTTGTCAAATCATGTATTAACATTATTTTTATCATTTATGTAAATATTTTCAAAAGTAAACTCCTTTTGTCTTTTAGTGATAAATGTAAAGTGTTTAAATAGTTTGTAAACTTGTATGTATAAGTCAGAAAATGTATTAAGTTGCAATAACTTGTCAACAACTTATTTTGGTTAAAAACGGCGTTTTTGACGACAAATTTTACAGTCAAAATTTGACTTTTTTATTAAGCTATGTATTGAAGTAAACCAAACTTTAAAATGAAATTTTTACTTCTTTAAATAAATAAAAACATGCCTCTTTATATTTTAAAATCATATTTAATTAATATCAAAATCTCTATTTTTACAGTGTATGTAAAACTGATAAAACGCAACAAATTTTGGTTATTTTTGTAAAACGATTATTAACATACTTTTAAATATATAAAGTTACTTTTATTATCTTTATTAGATGTTTTAAATAAGATTTACCTTTTTAAATAAATATTTGAATTCATTTATTTAAGCCTTTATTTATTATTAACAAAAATTAACTTTTGTCAATTTGTTCTAAAATCCAAATTTATACTTTTTAATTTATTAACTATAAGAATAGATAATTATTTATTATATATAACATATTTATTTTAAGATTTAAACTCCTTTTTAAATTTAAAACGAACGAAATCTCTTATTTTCGAAGTCGCGAAATTACGGGTCGTTACAGTACAAGTAAAAGGAGGTATGCAAGTAAAATTTTAAGCTTGCATTGGAGAAATGACTATGTGTTCACTTAGACTTGCTTTCATATCTTCTGCCAACATAACCACTATGCAAACAATAAGATGCATGAAAAGATTAATGATACAGAGTTCTTTGACCATAGTTATTAACGGCGCACGACACAAAAAAGGAGCAAGGCCTCTCCAAATACTTTATGTGCACTGTTCCATGTTCAATAAGGTGTATCATTGTGATATGTGGTTTTTAGAGTTTAATTTTGTTGAGTATTAACAAAAAGTTTTGCTTTTAAGACCTTTTTTACCGTAGGTATCATTTCTAAGCTAATCAATTATCATGTGACTAATATGTCCATATATTGAATTAGCATTGCCACTAATTTTTAAATTACATGGACAGTTGGCCTTATTTCAAAATATTAACTATATCATTGTAGTTTAATGCAGTCACTGGACATCTACGCATAAATTTTTTTAATAGATCAGTTGTTAGTTCTTTTAGCCTTATTCCCCTCAGTTTTGTTGCAACTGAACTTTTTTTATTCTACTAGCTTTGTAGCTGCTATTCACCATTTGTTTCAAACGAGCTGCAAAATTGATTGTGCATACATGCTCTTACAAAATAGGAGTATACTAAAAATATAACCATGTACTACCCATAAGCCATTGAGTAACCGTCTGATGTATAGATTTTAGTCGTTTTACTCGATAATTGTGTTTGCGGTAAGAGTGATGAATGCAATTTATTTCCTGATAACCTGTTTATTCATTTGGTAATTGAAACGCTTTAGAGTTGCCCTTTGTCAACTGTTAGAAGGTTATGTTAAATATAATTAAATCACCTGTTTTACAGTGTTATGTCTAAGTTATCCGTGATATTCTACTATGATGTTCATACTACCTAATACAGCAACCAATTACAAACTATATGTACTTCCATTTCATTTTAGTTACGTATTAACTGTCATGTAATTATCTGATAAATATGCTATTTCATGGTAGTGGTGCAGACGTATTAATTTTGTAACGTCCCAGAAATTTTCGACTTTCGAAAATTCAACATCGATACTCACTATATCAACTGCCGAGAAATCGAAGGCCGGAAACCCGAAATTTTATGGTTTAAGAAAAGGAAAGAGGTAGAAGAAGAGAGAAAAGATAGAAAAATAGAGAGGAAAGAAAATAGAAAATAGAACGGAATAGAAAACAACAGAACAATAACAGAATCTCACAATTCGCAGCGGAACAACATATAATAAATAAATGAATAATCTTTAAACAAAGAACTATATCAGTTATTACATTACATTACATTACATTACATTTCATCATATCATCAGAGTGTACAACATCATACAACAACAAACAGCGGAAAAGAAATACTATATACTAATAATACGCCATGCCATCCAGCTTGCCTCCAGCAACTCCAGAATATCCTGATAAACCTTAACTCTTGACTGCCCGTGTAGAAATTGGTGGGCACCCAGAGTTTAGGAAGGAAAACAATAAACTCCGAGTCAGTCATGTGACTGGTGTGAGAACTCAAAACAGTTTATTTATCTTTAAAATCAAAATAAAGAGATATTTTTTTAAAATCAATTCGAAATGCTTTTAAGAATGAGACTACCATAAGACCTCCCACCACACACACAATGCAAACGCAGACTTGGAGGAGATTTCTTCTTATGATAGTCAAAGATGCTTGATACGCATTAAAAAGAACATTTGATATTATTATTAGTGCATAGTGTAGAACAAATCATTTCGAAAGTAAAGATATAAATCTTAGCCAGCATAGGTACCATTATAGTATGCTTACTATAGCTACCATATTAAATGGCAGGTTCTACAACTAATACCGTACAAATCTCGTATTGTTTCTTTGGATTTCCAACAAATGGTCAGGCCAAGGAACTTCCCATTGCCACATGGAAACGCCTCTGGAAGGACGCCCTGAGAACCAAACCGTTCTCTGCTAAACAAGGCCGGGAACCCCTTTTCCCAAGGGATATTACAAACCCTCAGATATGCCACCCCCGGTCCTTTGGGACCTTTAAACGAGAGCTCTCTAACCAACATCACACCATAATAATAAGTGTTTCAACATGAGTAAGTATCTGGGCTCCATACCATGATATTACCCTTTTCCAGAAGGAATGGTCATACCCTAGGGAAGCGATCCGTGAAAACCTTGCCGCACAATTCATGTTTCGACCATTACCAATTTGTGAGGCTCGACGAAGTCTCGTCCACAAAAACACACTTTATACAAAAGTCGTGCTTTGGGTCAACAAATGATCATAGAAATGATCACAAAGATAGACGATCAAACAAATGATCCTATCACAAATAATCAACACAATGATCATTTCACAGCAACACTCAGCATGTCACATTACCAAATTGGGAATATATCGCTGATAACCTCTGAGCTCGTACGTCTCAGAGAAGGGTGTTAAGCTAAGAGAATAAATTCTCCGCCACCAACAGAAATATATTTGAAAGAAATCGGCTTTATATCTCAACTTGTAATGTCAGACATACAATCCATACAAGTCTGTTCCGGGCTCGAACAGAACTGAAGGCACTTACAAAGAAGTCCTTGCAATCCGGATAATCTCTAATCACGTCCGGACTTCCCATCACATATGGAGTCTCTATACCGTAGCTACTCGGTGCAAAGACAATCGACGAGTTGTACTTTCGCTTTCAAAAAGATCTGATCTTCAACACCGGTCTTCAAATGCAATTCATAACGACGTATCACATATTCGGAATGGGTTATACGACCCCATAGTCCTTTCCCGGTTAACCCGAATAGTGAGCGCTTATTCAAAAATAAGTGTGGCATTCAAATTCAAACAAATCACATCAATTACCCATTCAAAGGGAAATATTGATAGTCGGTTATTGAACTATCAATGGATATGCACAACATCACCAGATTCCAAATAATTTTCCAAATTATTTATTTTCCAAAAATATCTTTACAAGATATATAATTTCAATACCTCAAAAATAAATAAATATTTATTTTCATACAAATTCCACTCTCTTTTATAAATTCCATAGTGAATTTTCATTTCACAATATCTACTGATATCCGATTTCAATTATTCATTTTCAATTTATCTTCATAAAGATAAATTCTCTAAACGTTTCATTTCACATTGGAAAAACATTTCCATACTTATTTAATAAGTAATTCACAAATCTTTTATTTTCAACCTTTGGAAAATATTCAATATACTTAAATCGAAATTAAGCATATATTTCATTCTTTAAGGAAATCATTCTCTTAAACATATTTATTTGGGCTAAAATGAATGTTACGTAAAACATCGTTACGACAACCCAAAATCACTAGTATAGGGATTCGAAATTAAAATAGATATATAAATCCCAATACTATACAAAACATTTCCTTTCGGAAATCATTTACTATAACAACAGTGTTATAGTCCACCATTTCCTTCTATTTCTCGAAAACGTCTATTTCAACAATAAATGTTGAAATCTATGGTTTCGAATCTCAACACATTTTAAAACATCGTTAGATCGTTTTAATTCTATTTAAAACATCAAATCTAAACATTTTCTTTAACATATTATTCACTATTCAAAAACGTGAATATACTACGTTAACCAATTTCATCATTTCTATACATTTCATTTTAAAGGATTATTCATTGTCTAAAACGTGAATATAACTCCATTAATAGCTTTCAACAATTTACTTATCAAAATAAGTCATTTGCGGATTTATAAAACAACGTTTATAAATTTTATTTCTATTTGTTTTACCACAACTTCCTTTATAAGTCTCCTTTATTAACCTATTTTCAATTATAACTCAATTATATACTAATATTCATATTATAAGTTAAAAACTTATAATTTATTTGTTTGCATCGTTCCTTTGAACTTCATAATTATAAATCTTATAACTTATAAGATTCAATTATTTATCCAAACCCATTCTTTTAATAACTTTATAAATTTTATAAACCTACTGCTTATAAAATTCCATTTATAACTTCACCGTTTATAATTCTATAAATTTCATTCATTTATGAAATTCATTTACAATTCATTCTAACACTTATAAAAACTCGTTTTATAATTCAAATGTTTTAATTTATAAATATCAATTTATAAATCCTTTATAAAATCAATTTATACTATTATTTTAAAACATCTTTAATCTCCTTTATAATTTCACCATTCTCTTGATTTATAAAATAATCAATTTTTATAAATCCTATTTTTTTAAACTTTTTATAATAAATTCAAAAATCCAATTATTGTCTATTTTATAAAATAATCTATTCTCCTTTCCTTTTTTATTGTCTATTTTCTTTTTTATTGTCTATTTTATAGTTTATTGCGGTATACATTTACTTATAATGCTTGAATTGTGGCAATCGTATTCTGTGCAATATATTTTAAGTTAATGTGCAACCAGAAATTGGAAAATACTCAAAAAATATATCAGAAGAAATACAATAATTTTGAAATTTGGTGGCAAAAACGAACAGAAGTTTCAATAAACTATTTCGACAAGGATTTACTGATTTATATATATGGGCAATTCTACTTGAAACAATGGCTTTGCTGTTTATACTCATCGACATTTTAAACCTTTAATCGCCAAAATACCATCTTTTGCCTTTTTATTTGTTTACAAATCACATTTGGAAAGGGTTTATTTTTTGTTCTCTATTGTCATGGGAGCAACGTAGTTATATACATCTATAGGTATATTATTACGTATTGAATTATATCGGACAAATAAAATAATGGTTTGAGCAGCCAAAATGGGCAAAGCACGGCAAGTCAACAACTATTTATGCTGCAATGTGAGTTGCATGTTTAATTTATGGGGGACTATATATGTAACAGTAACACTAATCAGGCAAGACATAAAACATTCAAATAAATAGTCTTTTTTACCATCTATATGTTATTAGCACTACTAATCACATACAGTGCAGCCATGCTATCCACTAATTATATGCAGAATACAACTACACTCCTTAAAATGACTACAACCAAATGATTACATCGATTTACGTCCTATAAATTTTCATAACGATATTAATGTAAAGGAAGATTTGAATCGTGCATGTATGCGCATTAAAAATACAACGTATGTATATGGCAAAGTCATTTTGTAAGTTGAAAATAAATCTTACTCTATCTTACAATATCTTATTTATATTTGGTTGTCATATCGTTTTCCCCTTTTCCCCACAGCTAACAAACAATTTATCACTCTCTCTAACAATACGACAACTGTAACAAAAAGAAATTTTGCTCTCTCCCTTTTATGCACACGTCCAACGGACGTGCCACCATACTCGTACTAATAATACGCCATGCCATCCAGCTTGCCTCCAGCAACTCCAGAATATCCTGATAAACCTTAACTCTTGACTGCCCGTGTAGAAATTGGTGGGCACCCAGAGTTTAGGAAGGAAAACAATAAACTCCGAGTCAGTCATGTGACTGGTGTGAGAACTCAAAACAGTTTATTTATCTTTAAAATCAAAATAAAGAGATATTTTTTTAAAATCAATTCGAAATGCTTTTAAGAATGAGACTACCATAAGACCTCCCACCACACACACAATGCAAACGCAGACTTGGAGGAGATTTCTTCGTATGATAGTCAAAGATGCTTGATACGCATTAAAAAGAACATTTGATATTATTATTAGTGCATAGTGTAGAAAAAATCATTTCGAAAGTAAAGATATAAATCTTAGCCAGCATAGGTACCATTATAGTATGCTTACTATAGCTACCATATTAAATGGCAGGTTCTACAACTAATACCGTACAAATCTCGTATTGTTTCTTTGGATTTCCAACAAATGGTCAGGCCAAGGAACTTCCCATTGCCACATGGAAACGCCTCTGGAAGGACGCCCCGAGAACCAAACCGTTCTCTGCTAAACAAGGCCGGGAACCCCTTTTCCCAAGGGATATTACAAACCCTCAGATATGCCACCCCCGGTCCTTTGGGACCTTTAAACGAGAGCTCTCTTACCAACATCACACCATAATAATAAGTGTTTCAACATGAGTAAGTATCTGGGCTCCATACCATGATACTACCCTTTTCCAGAAGGAATGGTCATACCTTAGGGAAGCGATCCATGAAAACCTTGCCGCACAATTCCTGTTTCGACCATTACCGGTTTGTGAGGCTCGACGAAGTCTCGTCCACAAAAACACACTTTATACAAAAGCCGTGTTTTGTGTCAACAAATGATCATAGAAATGATCACAAAGATAGACGATCAAACAAATGATCCTATCACAAATAATCAACACAATGATCATTTCACAGAAACACTCAGCATGTCACATTACCAAATTGGGAATATATCGCTGATAACCTTCAACTACATAACCTCTGAGCTCGTACTTCTCAGAGAAGGGTGTTAAGCTAAGAGAATAAATTCTCCGCCACCAACAGAAATATATTTGAAAGAAATCGGCTTTATATCTCAACTTGTAATGTCAGACATACAATCCATACAAGTCTGTTCCGGGCTCGAACAGAACTGAAGGCACTTACAAAGAAGTCCTTGCAATCCGGATAATCTCTAATCACGTCCGGACTTCCCATCACATATGGAGTCTCTATACCGTAGCTACTCGGTGCAAAGACAATCGACGAGTTGTCCTTTCGCTTTCAAAAAGATCCGGTCTTCAACACCGGTCTTCAAATGCAATTCATAACGACGTATCACATATTCGGAATGGGTTATACGACCCCATGGTCCTTTCCCGGTTAACCCGAATAGTGAGCGCTTATTCAAAAATAAGTGTGGCATTCAAATTCAAACAAATCACATCAATTACCCATTCAAAGGGAAATATTGATAGTCGGTTATTGAACTATCAATGGATATGCACAACATCACCAGATTCCAAATAATTTTTCAAATTATTTATTTTCCAAAAATATCTTTACAAGATATATAATTTCAATACCTCAAAAATAAATCAATATTTATTTTCATACAAATTCCACTCTCTTTTATAAATTCCATAGTGAATTTTCATTTCACAATATCTACTGATATCCGATTTCAATTATTCATTTTCAATTTATCTTCAAAAAGATAAATTCTCTAAACGTTTCATTTCACATTGGAAAAACATTTCCATACTTATTTAATAAGTAATTCACAAATCTTTTATTTTCAACCTTTGGAAAATATTCAATATACTTAAATCGAAATTAAGCATATATTTCATTCTTTAAGGAAATCATTCTCTTAAACATATTTATTTGGGCTAAAACGAATGTTACGTAAAACATCGTTACGACAACCCAAAATCACTAGTATAGGGATTCGAAATTAAAATAGATATATAAATCCCAATACTATACAAAACATTTCCTTTCGGAAATCATTTACTATAACAACAGTGTTATAGTCCACCATTTCCTTCTATTTCTCGAAAACGTCTATTTCAACAATAAATGTTGAAATCTATGGTTTCGAATCTCAACACATTTTAAAACATCGTTAGATCGTTTTAATTCTATTTAAAACATCAAATCTAAACATTTTCTTTAACATATTATTCACTATTCAAAAACGTGAATATACTACGTTAACCAATTTCATCATTTCTATACATTTCATTTTAAAGGATTATTCACTGTCTAAAACGTGAATATAACTCCATTAATAGGTTTCAACAATTTACTTATCAAAATAAGTCATTTGCCGATTTATAAAACAACGTTTATAAATTCTATTTCTATTTGTTTTACCACAACTTCCTTTATAAGTCTCCTTTATTAACCTATTTTCAATTATAACTCAATTATATACTAATATTCATATTATAAGTTAAACACTTATAATTTATTTGTTTGCATCGTTCCTTTGAACTTCATAATTATAAATCTTATAACTTATAAGATTCAATTATTTATCCAAACCCATTATTTTAATAACTTTATAAATTTTATAAACCTACTGCTTATAAAATTCCATTTATAACTTCACCGTTTATAATTCTATAAATTTCATTCATTTATGAAATTCATTTACAATTCATTCTAACACTTATAAAAACTCGTTTTATAATTCAAATGTTTTAATTTATAAATATCAATTTATAAATCCTTTATAAAATCAATTTATACTATTATTTTAAAACATCTTTAATCTCCTTTATAATTTCACCATTCTCTTGATTTATAAAATAATCAATTTTTATAAATCCTATTTTTTTAAACTTTTTATAATAAATTCAAAAATCCAATTTAATTATTTTATAAAAAAACATTAACCCATATTTCTCAAAAATCAATCTTTAACCGTATTTCTCAAAATCATAATTTTTATAACTTTAAAAATTATAACGTTTATTTATTTAAAATGGATCAATTCTAAAAATATAGCATATTTTCAAAAATCACTTTAAAATCATTTTAAAATCCCAAATTTGGTCCAATGATGCTACACACCAAATAGTCAATCACGACTACAACGATATCATATATCGATATGATAATCCATCAAATATCAAAATATCCATAATCAAATAAAAACTGTTGAGGAGTCCAGTTGGATCCCTCCAACCTGTTTTCCTGCATCCACAAATATTAGCATAATACCAATTTCGCTCCAGTACGAAATTATCGCGGTATATGGGATTTAAAATATTATCCGCTTAATAGACGGCGCAATAGGGTCTCATCCGCTATACAAATGCGGGAAATCAATAACTCCAATATATACATATGCCAATATATATATATTGCTATTATATATAATACCAATTTCACTGTTTATGAAATATTCGCGGTATATGTTTTTAATAAATAACATCCGCTTAATAGACGGCGCATAATGTCTATTTTAACAATCAATAGATATCAATCATCATTCAAACATGCATTCAAGTATTTTAAATCTAACTATTTTAAAATAATATCGAAACCGATTCGATTGAGTGAGAAGTTCTCACCTTGATTTCAATTTCGTTTTAGCGATTTATTTCGAATAAAATTAAACGGACGTTTAATTTTACCCAAAATTCTCACTAACTCCAAACGACTCTAATCCAATTGCATCGCATAGTGCTCGTCCATACGATTCCAACGCAACTGGTTTCGTGCGTTTTTGACCTCGTATGAAAAAGATATGCATTTATGAATTTTACACGATTTTTATATAAACAATTTACAACTTAATTTTATAATTATAAACCTAGTGAATCTCATCCGTGACTTCTTGGCCTGCAAATCTTGACCGTCTATATGCTTCTTCCATCTCCCTCTCTCACGCGATCTACAGGTCGTGGAACCCAAACACGCGACCAACCCTAATCAACGCAACTCATCCCCGACCACTACCACGCGATCCAAGACCACCACCACGCGCGCGCTTCCCGGCACCACCCACGGCCAGATTATCTTGGAGCTCGGCTCCTTCCTTTGCTCGAAAAATGCGCACGAACGTGTTACGTTCAACAATGATTTGCCGTCGATCCACGCCTCTATAGACGATCACCACCGTTGGATTTGTAGAGCTCGCAGAGCTCTACAACATTGTAGTTGGAGATTTCTGATAATTGTTTGTGGATTTGAAGAGATCAAGGGGAGAAGCATGCGAATTTTCTAGCCTTCGGTTCTGGGAAGTGGCGGCTAGGGTTTAGGTTTTTTTTTTTTTATTTATTTGTGAGGGTTACAACTCCTTTTATAGAAAATCGAACGTAAACACTATTCATTCCGGGTTTTCCAAACTCCGATTTACGCGCCGTAACCAGCGTTTCTAGGGTTTACCCCGCGTTCCGGACACAATGGAACAGGTTTCGGAAGCTAATTCGATCATCTGTGCAAGTTATGGAATTAAACGATCGATTTAAATTAAACCGATTTAAACGATTTTCTAGGCGTTTTAATTGGTACCGGACAAACGGTAAATCCGATTGACACGAAATTTGAAACCTTACAATAATATCACATTACGGATCCGATGAAACTGGTTTCGTCGAAATCCGAGACTTTTTGAAAAATGGCTATTTTAACTCGCCAAATTAATATTAAAAACAATTCGATGCGTTTCGAGCTGCCACGATCAAACGACAACACCGATTGCTACGAAAATTGAAATCCGATAATAACTAATTATTTGGGATCCAATGGAACTGGTCTCGTCCAATTCTGAGACTGTTCAAAATTTGGCTAATTTTCACTAGTCAATTAAATATTAAAATATTCAATTTTCACAAATTAACTCTTAATTCAATTTTAAAAGTTCTAAAATATCATTCTAACTTCAATATGATAAAATAAAATTTTACAAATCATTTTCAATCATATTTAACCCAATTGTCAATTATTTCTGTATTGTAACATATTAAATTATTGATTTAATTATCCAATTAAATCCAATTATTCGAATTAAAATTTATTCGACTTATAAATTCACTTATTAATATCTAAAATTAATTAAATATTCAAATTTTAATTACTTAAAAATTCTGGGTCGTTACAATCTTCCCCCCTAAAAGAATTTCGTCCTCGAAATTATCAAGTAAGAAAAGTTACAGAATCTATTAACTTTCCCAAAACAAATTTTAAACTTCTCACCATACTTTACTAAGTTTTCAAATCATACTTAGTTATCTTTTCAAAAACAACTATCTTGTTTGACTTTCAATTCCAAATCAAAGTTAAAGTTTTCAAAATTTTCAAAATTTTCTCAAATTTTTTCTAACGCCTTAAATTTTCGGAAAAATTCGCCATAGTCTCCTTTGCGCGGCTCGATCCGAAAAAAATGACAGTATATATATCACAAATATACATCTCATCAAGTAATGAGGCATCCCGAAGGGAAAAAAAATTTAAAAGTACGATATTTAATCCGAGATATGTACCTTATATTTTATTAGCGTGCATATACGGCTAATATAGCGCGAAAGCGAGCTCCAAATGCGAAGCAAACGCGATCCGCACCTACTAAACACTCAACAAACAACATGAGAAACATGTATATAGACAATAGTATCGATATACATCATATAGCAACATAATAACTATATTTGTCAACATAGCATATGCAACAAAAGCAATATACTCAACCATCAACCAACTAGTATTCATAACCAATAAATATTCATTCATATTCTCATTAATATTCAATGAATTGGTTTTCAATTTAATCACATTTGATTCATTAAAAGTGGATGTTTACTAACATTCATTTTCAATTTTAATTAGTTTGCATTCACTAATTCATATTCAAGTTGGTTCACTTCCAATTCAAATTCAATTCTATTTAGGATTCACTTAACTTTCAATTGAATTTCAATTACTTTAACTTTCAATTTCATTAACTCTTAATGAATTACATACAATCAACTAACAGTCATATAACAACCAATGTATATCAATTACAACCAAATTCCTTTGCTTATATTCATTCAATTTGGTTTCAACACCATCACTTTCAATTGGTTTAATTAAATTGATTTTCATTTAATCTTTCAACTTCCAATAACATTAGATTTTAATGAATTAACACTTATATTCATTATTTCATATCAACTTAATTCACATTCAATTGATTAACATTTAATCCATTAATTCAATTCAATTACAAAAGTTGAATTTCATTTACATAACTTAAGTTCACATCCATTACTTAACTTTATTAATTTACTTTGATACCGAAATCAACTTCATTCAACATCTCTTAAGTTATATTTCCATTTATAAACATCACTTGGTTTTACTTAACTTAAATTCCAACTTATAAATCTATTCAAATTTCAATTCTAAAGTAAACTTCCATTTTAACTTTAAATTCATTTTTATTTACAACTCATATTCATAAATATATTCATATAGTTTCACTTCTTATATATATAAGTTTATTTCACAATTGTAAATTACTTTAATTATAATTTCAATTCTTATAATTCTTTCTACTTATACAATTATTCTTTAATTTAGATTATTCAAACAACTAAACAATCCACTTATATACACTTTAATAATTCTGAAAAATTATTTCTTTATATATAAAATATAATCAAGGTAAAATTATTTCATTTACCCAATTTAAAACAATATCGTGTCGGTTTATCTTGTTTAAGAGTTTAGAAACCCCTATCTACGATAGTTAGCTAGACTACATCGACTGGAATCTATAAACAATCAACCGATAAGTCAACACAATACAAAACAATTTTTATATTCACTAACAAATACGCTCTCATAGCTATTATTACACTCAAACTCATTCTAGAGTACTACTGACTCTATCTCTAATGAGTAATACCCAACAGAACCATGGTTGTCGCTTAACCATATGCTCTGATACCAAATGTAACGTCCCAGAAATTTTCGACTTTCGAAAATTCAACATCGATACTCACTTTATCAACTGCCGAGAAATCGAAGGCCGGAAACCCGAAATGTTATGGTTTAAGAAAAGGAAAGAGGTAGAAGAAGAGAGAAAAGATAGAAAAATAGAGAGGAAAGAAAATAGAAAATAGAACGGAATAGAAAACAACAGAACAATAACAGAATCTCACAATTCGCAGCGGAACAACATATAATAAATAAATGAATAATCTTTAAACAAAGAACTATATCAGTTATTACATTACATTACATTACATTTCATCATATCATCAGAGTGTACAACATCATACAACAACAAACAGCGGAAAAGAAATACTATATCTATACTATAATGCAAAACCTTGGTCAAAGGGGTCAAAGTGAAGCCTTTTTGACACTCCCCGTATTGCCCCCGTTCAGAAGAAAAATAAACCATTCCAGCTGGGCAGTTCTGTCATTACCCCCACTTCCTCCCACGTTGTCCCACGTTATCTTCCATTTCTCTTTCTTTTCCTTTTCATTTTCCCCTTTCATCTGCATCCACTTTCGCCTCACCCGCAAAAATGCCAACTTCCCTCCTCTACTTTCCTAACCGCCACTCCTTAACTGACCTACCTTCTTTCCTCTTCTCCTTATATTGTCTACCTCTACAGCCGATGCCGCCGCGATTACTCTCTGCTGTCAGAGCCGTCCATCAGTGTATAGTCCCCTTCCAATTATCAACACCTAAAATCAATTCACATTAGCTACCCTACAGCTCGAAATCTGGAGTCGAGATCCCCTTTTGTGATTCGGATTATCCAATTTAAAGCCGAGAGCAACAAAGTGTTCGAAACTAGGCAGCGATTCAGGATGCACGACACCTACATCCGACCATCACCTGCTGAAGCCACAACTCACGTGTCGCCAGCACTTTGCACGGTAAAGTTTTTTGGTATTTTTATTTGTTTCCTTTTTCAAAAAGCTTTACTCTTCTTAGCTTCATATTTTATTAATTTTGGACAGCTTTGCAATGTGTTTGTTAAGTTATCTAGCCCCTCCTTATGTTGTCGGATGAACTCCTAATGATATTTTGCACTCTCTAACGAGATTCAAAGTAATAGACTCCAACATAGAAAGCGAGAAGGTGAAAATTGATTGATCTGAAGTGATTCAAGTTTAAAAAACTAATTTTGAATGTCATTATGCTTTGATGTTTTCCTATTTTTTTCCTAAGTTTTATAGGTACTCAGACCATTTTTCGTTGCAGATGAAAATGAAGAGCTGTTATTTATTCAGGCTTATTATTAGTATCACTATTATTATTATTTCAAAATTTTCTTTTGTATTAATTCTTTTCCAAAATATTGATTTTTAGGGATGTTTACATTTTTTTTTACATGTACAACCATTTGAAATTTAATATGAAGGTAATGCAAGGTGAAGAATTTATTCTACTGACGGGCAACAATGAGTAGTAACAGTTCTGTTTCAGGCTTATTATTAGTATCACTATTATTATTATTTCAAAATTTTCTTTTGCAGTAATTCTTTTCCAAAGTATTGATTTTTAGGGGTGCGATTAATTTAGGCCGATAGCAATTTATTATAATGATATTTACATGTAGTAATTTTTTGTCCTCTTTTGTATGTTATAAGCTTCAGCAATGTTGTTTAAGGTGCAAAAATTAGTGAGGATGCAAGTACTAACTACAAAATGTTCCTTTGTTTTGGCTGAACATCGCAAACTTTTTGAGGTATTGTTGTAATTCCGATTCACAATATGAAGATAAATAACCATTCATAACTTTATATTTTTAGCAAAGCCAATGGTTATCTCAAGTATAATTAAAACTCCTATAATGGTTTCTATCAGTTTTATAAGCCAATGCTAATAAAGAAAAGGTTTGCTACTGCAGTCGTGCAAAATCAATTAGAAAAGAAAAGTCACATACTATTGCTTATACAACCAATACACAATTGAGTATTGAGATGCCACTAACATACCTATATATACATATAGATACACACACATGTTTTTTTGGCTTATGTCAGTTACTATTTATATAATCAAAATGAGTCTACACACCTTAACTACTTCCTATTTCCAATGTTACTGTATTTATTGTTGGCTATATTATGACGATCATCTAATTATTGTATTCTAGGACTACTAGATGTGGAAGCGGTTGTCGGTTGACATGGATAAATTGGTTAAGATCGAACATTAGTTGAGGGGTTTCAAACATGAGGAGGAAGAGATCATCATTAGCTTACATTATGTGGTTGGGAACAGGTCATTAAATTTATTTAATTTTATTTTATTATTCCCATTTTGATATTCATGTTTCATTTGAATTTCTCGGTACACATATGTTGATACATATATTTACACATGGTGATTAAATTATATGTTTGTTAGTAATAAAATAATAATTATTTGCTTTAATTTTCTGATTGAACTTAAATAGAAATTGTTTGTTATGAAAATTTAATTTGTAATCAATTTGACCAATCGGTTATTTTGATAATCCACTCTTTTATATAATTTATTCATTTATGGAGGTCATTTTTTCGTGCAGTTATATATTGGGACCTGCAATTTATTGGGATTGTTTAGGATTTTGACTAAGGTGACTTCTGCCATCTTCCATTTAATTTTTAGTTTACTATGATTTCCTTTGGGTTTGTTGGTATTTTTCATTTAATTGACTGTTAAATGGTCGTTATCTATTGATTCATTTAATTATTTAATGGTACGTATTACTACTGTACTTATGTTACTATTATACAGTTTAATGTCTAATCAAGTTCCTATCTTGGGCGGTGGCTGGACAGAAAACATGGTTGGAACAGTTGTTGTGCAAGTGATGAGGATATCAAAGGAATTATATGAATGCAGCGATGATTGATTATTTAACAGGTAATTTACCGAATACCTTCATAATATTTATTTGTTTAAGTGTGGATAACCAGTTCAGAATATTGCTAAGTTTCATTACATATTTTTATTTAATGGATCTCAATGCTTATTAGCCCCCTCGACTTTTTATCTTCATTGTAGCAATACAAAAAACCTCTATATTGGTCCTTTCAGTATTGGTATTGCACATCCATCTCAATACTGAAATTAAGATAAGGTGCAAAGAAGTATATATATTACTTCCAATATTGGTGTTATAATTCATTTCCTTTTCACTGAGATGCAAGGGTTTTGATGATGGAAAATTGTAGCAGTGGATTATAAGCTAAGGAAGGCATGCTCCCATTATATTTGGCTTTGACAAAGTTTAGATGGCCTGTAGAAACAGAAAAACACATAATAACTGAATGAATATGATAGAAAAGAATATATGATATCAGCACTCATCACTGTTGTATTTGTTGAAAACTTCAATTTTCTTGCTCTCAAAGTTTTTTCCACTTTTTACATTACTTTTCTTTTTAGTGCATTATGGAGGTAGATAATTAAAACCAGCTCCTATAATAACTGTTCTTACGGTTTATTGAATTTTAAAATTGCTGAACTTGAGTTTATATGCTAAAACATGAAAGTTCAAACCTGTTTGATTTGGCTGTACCTTTTATGCCTTTATCAGGTTCAGTAGGCTTAACCTTGACCTATTTGGCCCTCACAGGCTTTACCCACAGTCCAAATAAACTTGGCCCACGGCTCACAATAATGTTGCCAATAAGTTATATGATCAAATATAAAGTTATGCGTCTATTATGCTTTTATGCCAAAGTCTAAATATATGAGTAAACACAGAAATAAAGATTGTTAGAATATATTTGGTTGATGTTGCCACAAGAATTATTATTTACTGTTTGCATAATTTCCTCTAATAATAACTACAACTGCAGCCTAGCTAGACATGGTAGAGAAGTTGAAATGTAGCAAATATGGTGAAGCAAGGCTGCATTATACCCTTATAATTCATATGTTTCGAAATTTCATATTCTGGGCGTTTTAAGTAGCTTGCACTCTCATGTGATTATTCTTTGTTAACATGATTTTCAGATCTATTTTTTCAAACAAAAATAACTGCAGCACTCTTTTCCTTAGTGCAGTATTTTTATTACCTGAAAGGAGCATTGGCATTCGCAGTAGGATCAACACTCAAAATTCTCCACATAAATCATGAATGGAGGATTAGCGTCAACATCCAACACACTCTTTGACAAAGAAGACACGGTGGATGATTAATTGAGGTAGACATGTTGAGTTTTTGCACGCTTTAGTTGAACCAAAGGAATTGAATTGGTACCATTTTATGTTTTAAGAACTTTTAGTCTTCTTTTCTGCCTCCATGTCTTAATTTTTTTTGCTGTTTACTTCTATGCATGTTGCGATTATTTGTTTTTCAGAAGACTTGCGCCCTACATATATGTTTTAGATTTTGCACTAAAACTATTTGATGAAATGACTAATGACTATTGTACAATTGTTTTACTATACAGAAAGATTGGATGCATATTTTTTATTTGTTTAATACCATTTTTCCATTCGTTTTTATATCATCTTACATAAAATTGAAGTTTTATAGTTATTTCCCATTATATTTGAGTCATGGTTAAGTGACTTAGGTTTGTGCACTGCGGAGTACAAACTCACTAATGCATCCAGGGATCGCATCATGGTCTAACAATCTTCTCAATCCATCAAATGGTGCGTACCTTTGAAATTATTATTTAATGTTTGAAATTAATGCATTCAGGCTCCCTCAAGTCTTCTCAATCCATCAAATGGTGCGTACCTTTGAAGTTGTCACTGAACTGAATGTACGATCGTTGAAAAAAAAGATATTTGCATCAATTGTTGGTAAATATTTATCATATCCGTTGCATAAAGTAAGAAGCTATATTTAGAAATTAACTAGCAGTATTTTTGCCTCTTAACTACATTATCCTCTTATTCATGTATAGAGACAGCAATTCCTCATAAAAATTTACTCAGATAACAATCGTTTTTAGCAGTTGCAGGCTATCGTGCGGCTTCGTTATGTATTTTTCCTCCATGTGGCTATTCAGTTTAACTAATTATGGTATCAGGGTGCATAATTAAACGGTTGTGCATGTTCTTTTATTTATACTAATGTATATATTTGTGGTAGGTTATACCTTTACTAATATATCAGCAATGATCCAAAAAACCTTACAAGCAATTTTTTTAACATTTTATCTTTTTTGTTAATCTTAATCGTTACGTCTAACAAGAACCTTGCTATTACAGTTTGGATGCTTTGTGCTGTTGCTGGATCTTTGAGCAATGCTTCTAATTAAAGGAAGAAAGAAAGAAAGGATACTGGATGGCTCATTATGTTGTACAACTTACAAGCATGCTACTGAAATATGTTTATGAGTTGTGTTGTTATTGGATCTACTGAACTTTATAGCATTCTTATCATAAATTTTATCAATAATCTATTCTCCTTTCCTTTTTTATTGTCTATTTTCTTTTTTATTGTCTATTTTATAGTTTATTGCGGTATACATTTACTTATAATGCTTGAATTGTGGCAATCGTATTCTGTGCAATATATTTTAAGTTAATGTGCAACCAGAAATTGGAAAATACTCAAAAAATATATCAGAAGAAATACAATAATTTTGAAATTTGGTGGCAAAAACGAACAGAAGTTTCAATAAACTATTTCGACAAGGATTTACTGATTTATATATATGGGCAATTCTACTTGAAACAATGGCTTTGCTGTTTATACTCATCGACATTTTAAACCTTTAATCGCCAAAATACCATCTTTTGCCTTTTTATTTGTTTACAAATCACATTTGGAAAGGGTTTATTTTTTGTTCTCTATTGTCATGGGAGCAACGTAGTTATATACATCTATAGGTATATTATTACGTATTGAATTATATCGGACAAATAAAATAATGGTTTGAGCAGCCAAAATGGGCAAAGCACGGCAAGTCAACAACTATTTATGCTGCAATGTGAGTTGCATGTTTAATTTATGGGGGACTATATATGTAACAGTAACACTAATCAGGCAAGACATAAAACATTCAAATAAATAGTCTTTTTTACCATCTATATGTTATTAGCACTACTAATCACATACAGTGCAGCCATGCTATCCACTAATTATATGCAGAATACAACTACACTCCTTAAAATGACTACAACCAAATGATTACATCGATTTACGTCCTATAAATTTTCATAACGATATTAATGTAAAGGAAGATTTGAATCGTGCATGTATGCGCATTAAAAATACAACGTATGTATATGGCAAAGTCATTTTGTAAGTTGAAAATAAAACTTACAAAAAATTCTATCTTACTCTATCTTACAATATCTTATTTATATTTGGTTGTCATATCGTTTTCCCCTTTTCCCCACAGCTAACAAACAATTTATCACTCTCTCTAACAATACGACAACTGTAACAAAAAGAAATTTTGCTCTCTCCCTTTTATGCACACGTCCAACGGACGTGCCACCATACTCGTACTAATAATACGCCATGCCATCCAGCTTGCCTCCAGCAACTCCAGAATATCCTGATAAACCTTAACTCTTGACTGCCCGTGTAGAAATTGGTGGGCACCCAGAGTTTAGGAAGGAAAACAATAAACTCCGAGTCAGTCATGTGACTGGTGTGAGAACTCAAAACAGTTTATTTATCTTTAAAATCAAAATAAAGAGATATTTTTTTAAAATCAATTCGAAATGCTTTTAAGAATGAGACTACCATAAGACCTCCCACCACACACACAATGCAAACGCAGACTTGGAGGAGATTTCTTCGTATGATAGTCAAAGATGCTTGATACGCATTAAAAAGAACATTTGATATTATTATTAGTGCATAGTGTAGAAAAAATCATTTCGAAAGTAAAGATATAAATCTTAGCCAGCATAGGTACCATTATAGTATGCTTACTATAGCTACCATATTAAATGGCAGGTTCTACAACTAATACCGTACAAATCTCGTATTGTTTCTTTGGATTTCCAACAAATGGTCAGGCCAAGGAACTTCCCATTGCCACATGGAAACGCCTCTGGAAGGACGCCCCGAGAACCAAACCGTTCTCTGCTAAACAAGGCCGGGAACCCCTTTTCCCAAGGGATATTACAAACCCTCAGATATGCCACCCCCGGTCCTTTGGGACCTTTAAACGAGAGCTCTCTTACCAACATCACACCATAATAATAAGTGTTTCAACATGAGTAAGTATCTGGGCTCCATACCATGATACTACCCTTTTCCAGAAGGAATGGTCATACCTTAGGGAAGCGATCCATGAAAACCTTGCCGCACAATTCCTGTTTCGACCATTACCGGTTTGTGAGGCTCGACGAAGTCTCGTCCACAAAAACACACTTTATACAAAAGCCGTGTTTTGTGTCAACAAATGATCATAGAAATGATCACAAAGATAGACGATCAAACAAATGATCCTATCACAAATAATCAACACAATGATCATTTCACAGAAACACTCAGCATGTCACATTACCAAATTGGGAATATATCGCTGATAACCTTCAACTACATAACCTCTGAGCTCGTACTTCTCAGAGAAGGGTGTTAAGCTAAGAGAATAAATTCTCCGCCACCAACAGAAATATATTTGAAAGAAATCGGCTTTATATCTCAACTTGTAATGTCAGACATACAATCCATACAAGTCTGTTCCGGGCTCGAACAGAACTGAAGGCACTTACAAAGAAGTCCTTGCAATCCGGATAATCTCTAATCACGTCCGGACTTCCCATCACATATGGAGTCTCTATACCGTAGCTACTCGGTGCAAAGACAATCGACGAGTTGTCCTTTCGCTTTCAAAAAGATCCGGTCTTCAACACCGGTCTTCAAATGCAATTCATAACGACGTATCACATATTCGGAATGGGTTATACGACCCCATGGTCCTTTCCCGGTTAACCCGAATAGTGAGCGCTTATTCAAAAATAAGTGTGGCATTCAAATTCAAACAAATCACATCAATTACCCATTCAAAGGGAAATATTGATAGTCGGTTATTGAACTATCAATGGATATGCACAACATCACCAGATTCCAAATAATTTTTCAAATTATTTATTTTCCAAAAATATCTTTACAAGATATATAATTTCAATACCTCAAAAATAAATCAATATTTATTTTCATACAAATTCCACTCTCTTTTATAAATTCCATAGTGAATTTTCATTTCACAATATCTACTGATATCCGATTTCAATTATTCATTTTCAATTTATCTTCAAAAAGATAAATTCTCTAAACGTTTCATTTCACATTGGAAAAACATTTCCATACTTATTTAATAAGTAATTCACAAATCTTTTATTTTCAACCTTTGGAAAATATTCAATATACTTAAATCGAAATTAAGCATATATTTCATTCTTTAAGGAAATCATTCTCTTAAACATATTTATTTGGGCTAAAACGAATGTTACGTAAAACATCGTTACGACAACCCAAAATCACTAGTATAGGGATTCGAAATTAAAATAGATATATAAATCCCAATACTATACAAAACATTTCCTTTCGGAAATCATTTACTATAACAACAGTGTTATAGTCCACCATTTCCTTCTATTTCTCGAAAACGTCTATTTCAACAATAAATGTTGAAATCTATGGTTTCGAATCTCAACACATTTTAAAACATCGTTAGATCGTTTTAATTCTATTTAAAACATCAAATCTAAACATTTTCTTTAACATATTATTCACTATTCAAAAACGTGAATATACTACGTTAACCAATTTCATCATTTCTATACATTTCATTTTAAAGGATTATTCACTGTCTAAAACGTGAATATAACTCCATTAATAGGTTTCAACAATTTACTTATCAAAATAAGTCGTTTGCCGATTTATAAAACAACGTTTATAAATTCTATTTCTATTTGTTTTACCACAACTTCCTTTATAAGTCTCCTTTATTAACCTATTTTCAATTATAACTCAATTATATACTAATATTCATATTATAAGTTAAACACTTATAATTTATTTGTTTGCATCGTTCCTTTGAACTTCATAATTATAAATCTTATAACTTATAAGATTCAATTATTTATCCAAACCCATTCTTTTAATAACTTTATAAATTTTATAAACCTACTGCTTATAAAATTCCATTTATAACTTCACCGTTTATAATTCTATAAATTTCATTCATTTATGAAATTCATTTACAATTCATTCTAACACTTATAAAAACTCGTTTTATAATTCAAATGTTTTAATTTATAAATATCAATTTATAAATCCTTTATAAAATCAATTTATACTATTATTTTAAAACATCTTTAATCTCCTTTATAATTTCACCATTCTCTTGATTTATAAAATAATCAATTTTTATAAATCCTATTTTTTTAAACTTTTTATAATAAATTCAAAAATCCAATTTAATTATTTTATAAAAAAACATTAACCCATATTTCTCAAAAATCAATCTTTAACCGTATTTCTCAAAATCATAATTTTTATAACTTTAAAAATTATAACGTTTATTTATTTAAAATGGATCAATTCTAAAAATATAGCATATTTTCAAAAATCACTTTAAAATCATTTTAAAATCCCAAATTTGGTCCAATGATGCTACACACCAAATAGTCAATCACGACTACAACGATATCATATATCGATATGATAATCCATCAAATATCAAAATATCCATAATCAAATAAAAACTGTTGAGGAGTCCAGTTGGATCCCTCCAACCTGTTTTCCTGCATCCACAAACATTAGCACAATACCAATTTCGCTCCAGTATGAAATTATCGCGGTATATGGGATTTAAAATATTATCCGCTTAATAGACGGCGCAATAGGGTCTCATCCGCTATACAAATGCGGGAAATCAATAACTCCAATATATACATATGCCAATATATATATATATTGCTATTATATATAATACCAATTTCACTGTTTATGAAATATTCGCGGTATATGTTTTTAATAAATAACATCCGCTTAATAGACGGCGCATAATGTCTATTTTAACAATCAATAGATATCAATCATCATTCAAACATGCATTCAAGTATTTTAAATCTAACTATTTTAAAATAATATCGAAACCGATTCGATTGAGTGAGAAGTTCTCACCTTGATTTCAATTTCGTTTTAGCGATTTATTTCGAATAAAATTAAACGGACGTTTAATTTTACCCAAAATTCTCACTAACTCCAAACGACTCCAATCCAAATGCATCGCGTAGTGCTCGTCCATACGATTCCAACGCAACTGGTTTCGCGCGTTTTCGACCTCGTATGAAAAAGATATGCATTTATGAAGTTTACACGATTTTTATATAAACAATTTACAACTTAATTTTATAATTATAAACCTAGTGAATCTCAGCCGTGACTTCTTGGCCTGCAAATCTTGACCGTCTATATGCTTCTTCCATCTCCCTCTCTCACGCGAGCTACAGGTCGTGGAATCCAAACACGCGACCAACCCTAATCAACGCAACTCATCCCCGACCACTACCACGCGATCCAAGACCACCACCACGCGCGCGCTTCCCGGCACCACCCACGGCCAGATTATCTTGGAGCTCGGCTTCTTCCTTTGCTCGAAAAATGCGCACGAACGTGTTACGTTCAACAATGATTTGCCGTCGATCCACGCCTCTATAGACGATCACCACCGTTGGATTTGTAGAGCTCGCAGAGCTCTACAACATTGTAGTTGGAGATTTCTGATAATTGTTTGTGGATTTGAAGAGATCAAGGGGAGAAGCATGCGAATTTTCTGGCCTTCGGTTCTGGGAAGTGGCGGCTAGGGTTTTGGTTTTTTTTTTTTGTGAGGGTTACAACTCCTTTTATAGAAAATCGAACGTAAACACTATTCATTCCGGGTTTTTCAAACTCCGATTTACGTGTCGTAACCAGCGTTTCTAGGGTTTACCCCGCGTTCCGGACACAATGGAACAGGTTTCGGAAGCTAATTCGGTCATCTGTGCAAGTTATGGAATTAAACGATCGATTTAAATTAAACCGATTTAAACGATTTTCTAGGCGTTTTAATTTGTACCGGACAAACGGTAAATCCGATTGACACGAAATTTGAAACCTTACAATAATATCACATTATGGATCCGATGAAACTGGTTTCGTCGAAATCCGAGACTTTTTGAAAAATGGCTATTTTAACTCGCCAAATTAATATTAAAAACAATTCGATGCGTTTCGAGCTGCCACGATCAAACGACAACTCCGATTGCTACGAAAATTGAAATCCGATAATAACTAATTATTTCGGATCCAATGGAACTGGTCTCGTCCAATTCTGAGACTGTTCAAAAATTGGCTAATTTTCACTAGTCGATTAAATATTAAAATATTCAATTTTCACAAATTAACTCTTAATTCAATTTTAAAAGTTCTAAAATATCATTCTAACTTCAATATGATAAAATAAAATTTTACAAAT
Source organism: Allium cepa (assembly GCA_030765085.1). Taxonomy (NCBI): domain Eukaryota; kingdom Viridiplantae; phylum Streptophyta; class Magnoliopsida; order Asparagales; family Amaryllidaceae; genus Allium; species Allium cepa. The sequence goes on along the minus strand of CM060932.1, from coordinate 227,148,911 downwards.
CATTTTCAATCATATTTAACCCATTTTTCAATTATTTCTGTATTGTAACATATTAAATTATTGATTTAATTATCCAATTAAATCCAATTATTCGAATTAAATTTATTCGACTTATAAATTCACTTATTAATATCTAAAATTAATTAAATATTCAAATTTTAATTACTTAAAAATTCTGGGTCGTTACAAATTTTTTTTATCCTGCTCATTTCTTGATTATTTTCTAGCTTTTTTAAGTTTAATTTACATTCATGAATATATTTCCCCTTATTTGTTTAACAAATTAGATCAATTTTTGAGGCAAAAAGGCATATATTTATGTATGTGTATATTAATGCATATACACACATTTTCCTATGTATATGTGTAGTTAAATGATACTTTTCTACTAAGTTATACTCTATTTCAAATCTTGAACTATTTTTAATTCCCTCTACTCTGATCCCTATACAGTTTGGTTTCGGTTATTGTTTAATACCATGCGTTGACAAAGACAAGATCGGCGTTATATCAGAAATGCAAAATAGTGTACACGTAGGCAACGAGGATTAGGTTTATGTACACTAAAATGAAAGCATGAGATTCTAATTGCCATGATGAAGCGATAGCTGAAGGACATCACTATTGCATGTATCAATATATATACATGTCAAACTTAGAAGCATCATACTATTTGACCAAAAGTTGCATGAAAGCTGAGGAAGTATTAAAAGCAAAAATGAAGTAAATGCAGTAAAGTGCAGCTGAATACCAACTTTATGGAGTAGAGGAAACAATTTGTAGCATAAATATGAAGTTTAATTTCTGAGACTGTGGCCATGATAGAAAGAGGCGGAACATAGATAATATGGGTAGTGACTGGATCTACATAATGTGTACTTTGTGAATGTTTGCATAATAAAGCTGCGGATAGCATGGGTACTGATAATGGTTAAGAAAAAATATGACAGTGACGAAAATGTGTGTAGCTTGTGAACGGAGAAAGATTTACAGATATGCTGATCAATACACTACTAGAAGGTTTGGAATGCGCGCCAATCAACATTGTAGCTATGAAATATGCAACCCTTCTAAAATGTTGCAGAGAGGTGTGCTAACTTAGAAGACATGTAAATGAAAGCATATTGAAACTGTCGAAGTAGTTGGTAGCATAGGATGTATCAAGGGATTCAGAGTAGCAATTTGTACTTCCCATGAATATCACTGTATAGAACAGTAATATAAACTTAACTATACCGAATGGAAAATGTAAACTGATTTAGTTCTAATAAATCCAACATTAACTGTATGAAATAATATTGTAACTATTCAACACTATTAGTGTTTCGACAAACGATTGATTTGTGAATGTATATATATATAATCCAAAAAAGATTACAAACGGTGGTTTTCAATGTCAGTTATACTTGTGCACTCTTATTTGTTTATATTGAATTGGATTTTAACTTATCATACTACTGGGAATTGGATTTGACATTTTAACAAACAGTTGGACTGCAACTACTTGACTATGTAAGCATTTAACAATATAATCACTATCCAAAGGTAAGCTTAATAAAAATTAAGTTTATTGATTCAAATTTGCGAAAGTACATTAATAATTACTTTCATAATCAAGTGAGGCGTTAGGGGACGAAAACCTCACCAAAATGTTCAATAAATGGTTCGTTAGTATTTTTTATTTTTTAGCTGCTCTTTTAACATTTATATAAAGAAGTTAAAGTCATAAGACTTACAGCCAAAAGAAAAATATTTTTATTTTTACCGATAACATAGTGAATAGTTTAGAAATAAATAGTATCGAATATTATAAAATTATATTTTAGCGCAAGCAACGACGTTTAGTAAAGGTTGTAGAGCAATTATACGGATATGTTTTTTTTGAATTAATGAAAGTTTTTGAAGTTTTTTTTATTTGCAGGCGATAGTTTATATGATGCATATGAATGGTAGAACATTCCTGTTAGAACATAGCATTTATAGTGGCCACGTTGTTATATCTTTATATATAATGTTCAAACTTTACATAACAGTGCATCCATATCCACTTCTTAGACAACCCGTTCTGCAGCATGTCACTGATCTGATTTTTATGGCAACTTTCTAATAGCCAGACTTTGAAAGCCGCTATGTACATGTCGGGGCTATGACTCTATTATGCATTCAGCTTTTTCTAAGCCACTATCACTTTTTTGCACAAAATTATGTTGGTGACACAAGGAGGTCGGAGAGATACATGGACCTGCTATTATTTTTGTTTATTACGTCTCTGGGGTGAGCCATTGACTATGTTAACATGTTTGAGTTTCTATAAAAAGGTGGTAAGATAGATAAATTGATCCTTTTGTATGAATAGATATTCCATTTTCTATGTTTAGACCGATGGGAAACATGCTTGGACATGGATAGTGGGAATGTATGGAGATCTTACAACAGGGTGGCTATGGAATACTGGATTCCATTTGTACCAAATTCATCCACTTGCTCTTAATTATAACTCAAAATTTTTATTCTAAATTTTACTTATGTATGACATAGTTTATGTGCAACGAAATGAAAATTTTATAGAGATTCATATGGCCAGGCAAAATAATTCCTTTCCATCGACACAAGAAATGCTTCACACAAATAAAAAAAAAGGTAAACAATGTCATTTCATGTTATATATATTTAAAGAAGTACATACTTCTATATTCAGTCACTAGGATTTAAACTAAACTAAATTTGCAAAAACCAACATCAATTCATACACATCATTTTGACTAATTTTCCTTTAACATTTACAGTACACAATTATATATATAATAACAGCAAAAGCTACATGAAGCATCAATTTCTTTGCAATTATGCTATTTATATATCCATTAATCCAATTTTCATATTTGAATAAAGTATCTAACGCCCATAATTTATGTATGCTAACAACATGATTTCACTTAGGATGCAATAACCAAAACTAATACAACAACTAACAGTTTAAAACTCATTTCCAGCTTTGTCAAATTTATCTATGTGCACGCCCATTGGGCGTGCATGCATACTTGTATGTGTGTGTATGCATTCCTCTCTAAAACCCTAGCAAAATGAACACAGCCACCACCTGTTATTTTCAATGGTCGAAAAACATGGTTCTTCTGTCTCGATTATCTCAAAATCCATGCACCTATACCAAAAACTTCCAACTAAAGAATTGAAGAGCGTGTCAGTATCAATCTATCCAACGGCTATGATCGAGTTTCAGACATCGTGGTGGCTGCTAGGGGGCCCATGTTTGGCGCGCGTTTCAAGGCATTTTTTGAGGCAAAGGGGCGACCGAGCACGGCGAGGCTTCGGCCATGGGGGAGCTAGGGCTGGCGCTTCGAACGGTGTGGTCCGATCATCATCAAGATTGACGAGGAGGGTGTGGCTACCAAAAATGGAACGCACAAATGGGTTCGGGTAGCAGCATATTAACGGGAACGGTGAGAAGGTTTTAAACATTAATGAAGGTGGTTAGTCGTTAACGACGTTAATTAATTTATTATTTAAAATCATGTAACTTGTATAGTTTATATCTTTGTCATATGAGGTCCAATTGAGACGAAATAAGCGGCGATGGAATCGTGGCAATAAATACAACATTATGGAAGTGATTTGGAGAGGACTGAAAATAGCTAAAATTTTAGGTTAAATCGAAGGTCATTCAATTTAATTTAAAATTAAAGCATTTGGAAAATTATAAATCAAGGTTGGTTAATCTCACTCAATTTTCGATTACTGCAATTAATTTTAAATAGTTAAAATTAATTATTGATTGTTAAAATTGATATATTTTAATCAGTTGAATGTGATATTATATATAGTAATATATATATATATATATATATTTTGGAATGATTGATATTCTCGCATATATTTTAGCAGATGAGACCCTATGCACCCCGCATAATAGCGGATGACCCTACATACTGCGGTATCCCTCTCAAGTGGTATTGGTATTTCTTATAATTATATTAACATTTGTGGATGCAAGGAAATAGGTTGGAGGGATCCAACTGAATTCCTCAAAAATGTTGAATTTAATTTCATATATAGTGGTATATGAACTGTTGAATAATCTGTGGTAGATTATAGTGTAATTTGAAGTTTTGGATGCTATGGTATTACTAACCCAGATTTTGATATTTTAAAATCATAAGTATATATATTGAGTTTGAAGGAAATTTAAAAGGGATTTTGGAAGTGAAGTATTTATATATTAAAATTTGGATTAATTAAAAGTAATGAATTTGGGAAAAATAAATAGTTTGATTTTAAAATTGATAATTTCGGGATATGGAAAAATAGAGATTTTGGAATAATGTAAATAAAAGGATTTTAAATAATAAAACTTAAGCGATATTTATTTAAGTGTAGAAAGATTTTAAAATCGAGATTTAAAATATTTTGGAAAAATGAAAAGGAAATTTGAAAATAAAATATAAAATTTGTTGTTCCATATTTAAATAAGAATTTAAATTATAAAAAGCAAGTGAAATCTGAATTTAGTTGGGTTTTAGGATATAGTTGGGTTATTCAAGAAATTAATTTTAAAAATGGAATTTAAATTAGAAATCGATTTAAAATCGATTAAGTGTTGTGAAACTATTATAAACGAAAAATGAGACTATGGTATTTATAAACAAGGTATATAAATAAGGTAAAGTGATTATCAGTAGATAAATTGAAGTTATAAATTCACGTGAGGTTTTATAATGAGTTGGCAAAATCGGCTTTAAAACAAATGGTAGATTTATTTTTAGAAATGCGAAAAAGGGATTTACGGAATTGGGACGTAAATCAAATTGGAAATAACTCGAGAGAGATTTATAAATGTTGGACTGGTTATATTGGAATTGGAAAATATATTTTTATCGAGAAATTCAGTTATTTAAAAAGGGGGATTTTAAGTACTAACTAGAAAATTTAAAAATGTTTAAGAATATAAAGATAAATTAATTATTAGTTGAAACTGTTTTAAGTATATTTGATTATTGGTTAAGTTGTTTAAAGTAAGTCAATTATTATTTAAGAATTAATCAGTATTATTATTATTTTGAAAGATAAATTATCCAATATTAATATTATATAATAACTTTTATTTTAAAGGGAAATTTCCTAAGATTAACTTGGGAATTTATATAGGAATTTTATTAGTATTACTTTGAAAAATTATTTAATAAATTTTTTAGAAAGTAATGGTATGCTTTCATGGCGTAGTCGGAGGCAGTGAGTGCCTGCAGTTAAGTTTTGGATTTCTCTAGGATAGAGATGTAACCATTGAGGTGTGAATCCAAGGTTGATACCGAAGTGGTACTTTCCACATTATTTTTAAAAAGGGTTTCAAATATTTTTGGAAAGATAGTTTGTGAATTTACTAAATTCGATAAGATAAGTATATAAAGAGATTTAGTGTTTCCGTGGAAAAAGAAAATATTTGGTTGAATGATTGTTTATTTGATAGTTAAATAACCAACTATCAAATCTGGACCAAAATATAACTTTGGGAATATCTGGAAGAAACACTGGAATTATGTGGTACAGTTATCGCTCGAGGTGCTATACTACATGTATAAACTCGTTTCGGTCTTTTAAGGCATTTATAAGAAAATCCATCCACTAACGATTAGAAGGTGATCTCCGATCTTATTTTTATCTGTTTATTTCCTAAAGAACCGGGGTTGAGTTTACAGGGAAATATCGAACGTTGTTTCGAAGAGACGGGGATCGGTTAAGTTATCTGAAAACCACTTCGATCCAACGAGTACGTTTTCGAAGAGAAAACAAGAGCATGGATTCGAAGATGGAGAGGTGAAGTGCAAGGGCTAATCTCTACTAATCCTGAGGAAGATTCCAAAATGGATGTAGTAGGTATAGTGTCTTCGGTTCCATTCGGACCCAAAACGGACTTGTATGGATGAATGCTATCAGTACATTATCATTGGAGGACAATGAGCATTCTAAGTGAAAATTTCCTTTAAAAGGTAATTGTAGCCTCTAGCATTATCAACCGGGAATGACTAAAAAGTAGGAGAGGTGCAGGAAGGCTAAGTGGGTCGCACCCAATTAGGGTATGTTTACCACCTTTCTAGATGCCTTAGGATATTATTACTACGATACATGGAAGGAGCTCGGAAAGGGTGGGAACATCCGGGGTGATAGCATATTCGGTCTATCCAAGTTAGGGGTAGTCCGATCTTATGTTATAGGGTATCCTGGCATGGTCCTCGGTACGCTGTTCTAGATGTGTACTATGACAGGTGGTACCCCAGTGCCTAGTCATTCGTATGGAATCCATTCTCCAATATGCGCCTTTACGGTTTTGATTGCAGAGCCTGGTATGCTAAAATTTAATTAATATAACAATTTCAGTTATTTGAATAAGTATTTGTACTCAGATATTATTATAATATCAGAGGATTTGATATGAAATGTTTTGATTATCATAAGGTAAAAACCCGTCGGGTTTATTTTTGGCATGGTCTTACGAGATACCTTTGATTTTTAAAGGATTTTGATAACTTTAATAATTCAAATTGAGTGTGTTTTCTCACGCTGGTTTTTCAAACTGACTCAGGTGTTGTTTTATTAGGGTCAGACTGAGTATTATAGATACACGATATGATGCTATGGAGCTCAGGAGACGAGTTGGATGATGAAGACGTATTATACGTGTTTGATTTTATTCCACTGTGTATGGTATGTTGTATATTCAGCATTTGTGAGGACAAGTTGTATAACTGTCCAGTATTGAGTTATTGATATGTTGTACTCTGATGATGTAATGTATAAATAATAGTTATAGTTCTTTTTGTATAAAGACCGGTTTTTATCTATTATATATTGTACTATTGCGATTATGAGATTCTGTGTTGTCATTTCTATTTTCTTCTTCTACCTCTTTCTTCTTTTCCCTATCGATCTGGTATTTCCAGCATTCGATTGCTCGGCACGTATATAATGGACGTATTGATGTCGATTTTCGAAGGTCGAAATCCTGGCCGTCACATTTGCCATCCGAACATTTGGATTAATTAAAAAATCTTTAGAAATAATTTCAACCCCAGTACTCTCCTTGCCAGGCCTGTGAACTGCAGTATGTTTTCCACGGCGGCGGCGATCGCTCGGCCATTGAGACTGAGATGAAACCAAGGATCTTAGAGGCATCGGAGCCGTAGAAGGGCCACAAGGGGGATCGGTGGGCAAGTCCATGTGTTCAGATGGTTTTTTAGGACCTCATGGAGAAGGGGATCTTAATCTCGATCTATGAATGTCTCGAGCAGGCCTGTCCCAATCATCCCTCTTTTGATAACCCTGATTATGGTTGGGGAGGTAGCTAGTGTCATAATATTCATGACAGCCACGGTAAGTGCTGGATCGCGATCCAGATGATTTATGTCGTACGTCCTGTAGGGAATCAAACATGCTCCTTTTCCTCCCCATTGTTTCTACAAAGAAAAGCGGATGTTAATCAACTTTGAGTACTAGGAAGTGCAAGTTAATTACAATGCAGTGTTAAACGTGTGAGTGTGTGTAAGTGTCCTAGTGCAACCCCCCGATAGACCAAGTACAGGAGCTTTGCTCATCGGTGTAACTTCCCTTGCAGAAGTAGGGACCTCCGAGCTAGTTCTGATGGGAGACTCCGATCCTCCAATGTCCATATCAGTAAAGTGATAAACATCAACGTCATGCGGAATGGGTAGATCGGACAGAGGATCCAGTGGTAGATTCATCGACGGCTTAGTTGGGTCGGACAGACAACTTCTTTGAGGCTTGTGTGCGACCTCTTTCTTTTTCCTTTTACCCGCAGCCGGGGATTGAGAGACTTGTGAGGGTCCGACACCAGCATTGTGATCAGGTCTATCATCGTGACGACCAGGTGCATCTTCAATACGTCCTCCAACACTGGTATCAGTGACTCTTGGGTGATCACAACTGGGGGCACCATGGGGCCAGATTGAATGCTTCTTTGATCGGTTACGACTTGTATTCTGTTCCAGCTGTTTGGGCAGTTTTAGCGAGCCTCACATTGAGGCCCTCTTCTATCAAGCCAAAGCAATGGGACGTTCGTCCTTGAGCAAGAATTCAATATTTCTGTCTTCAGATGGAGCTTGCTTTAAAATAGAGACTGCCTCTTCATAAACATTGCCGTTGGGCTAGGTAACAATACCTAAAAATGATTTACATCGTTAGAGTGCAACTTGGATTTTATTTTCTTAGCCTAGTATGAAATTAGTGAGAAACACTTACGTCTCTCTAGCCATAGTCGAGCGAGGCCATGCAGATAGCGAACGAAGAACCATTTTCTTTTGAAAGCACTTAATTTATTCCAAGTGTCGGTCAAAATTTGGCATCTCTTCACCAACTCAAGAAAAGTGAATGATAGGCTCCATATCCACCGTTTGAAAGTAAAAAAGAAATCGGATGTCCTTGATAGTAGGCGGACGGTATAGAAACTCCATAAATACCATATATGTATAATTAAGGAGCGCGTAGCCGTATGGGTGGAGTTCTATAGGAGCAATTCTTAAATAATGTAAGATCTCCCGAATATATGAATTGAACAACGGGATGCATCCCACATAGCACACGAATTGTTGCATGCTATGTACCCTTCGGGAGGTCTATAAGCCCTGTCGTCTTGCTACAGAACTAATACATTGCCGAAAGGAATCCCATACCTTGTGAAAATCCTCTGGAGAGCATCTTCTTTAATCTTTGAAGCTACTGAATCAGGAGGATTTTCGAGGATGATTGCATCTTCTAAAGAATTGGGCGTCGGTTTGATAATTTTCGGTGGAAGGATGGGAACAATCTCGGAAAGATTAAGCTGAGCACCCGAGCCTTCAGCCTGTCCCGAATTATGACTAAGCGGCAAGCTTTCAAATTCGATTGCTAAACTAGATTCTACGTCCAAATTGGTCTTATGTGAAGAAGATCCGACTGGCAGATTGTAGAGTGTATGCAACATCTATATTCCTTTTCTATAAAACTTAGTAAAAATTATAATTAGAAAAGACTTGTACCCCAGTAGTGCATAGTGAGTGTAGGTGTAGTGTGATAAAGTGTTGATTAGTATAATAATGGGTAATGCAAAATTGAAGACAAGAAGAAACAACGAGACATATAAATTTGTTCGAAGAGACTCTGCTTAGATTTCATAGACAGTTGTTGGCAAACGGAGACAAAATTATTGTCTAAGCTACGGATATGTTTTAGCACGGTAATTAAAGCCTTTAATTCACGACACTTGTTATAAGTCAATATGTTCATGTCTAGTTGTGTACAAGAAACTGAAACTCGTTGGTTAGTTCGAATTCGTATCCATGCTATTAGTCATGTTCTTATGTATGGGTAAAAGCATGGAGTTCATGCATAGACCGAACGTTCTAGTGATGGTTGTGGTCCGATCGTTTTTAATATTCTAAGGACCAAACATTCTGGAATCGAGTATATGTGGAACGTTCCATAAAGCGACCATAGTCGATCGACCTACCCACTGAACATTCCTCGAGTTATCATACTCAATCATTTCCAACAATCCTCTAACTCCAATGGCATGTCCACTGATCGTCCATGAACATTCATAAGACTCGTTCGCTTCCACTACTTCAACCTTTTAGTCTTCATCTCCCTCTAAGTACAATCACCTGATGATGGTAGGTCGCTAACCTCTTCCAGGTGAGCTGCCTCGCCTCCGTTGAGCGCGATTACAAAATTAAAAGGAAACAACTTATAATCCATGTCAACACTCCTAGATTTGAAATTGTTTTAAGAGTATGGCAAACTCAGCTAATGTTTTACCTATGTTTGAGATCTAAAAAGGTGAAGGATTCAAGGTCAATTTGATGTCCGAAGTTAGAGGAAGATGGGGGATTGCTGTGGGGATCAACGAAGGAAAGGGGAGAGCACTTGTCTCATTTCTTAGCTTAGGGATGGAAGTGTGGAAAGTAAAGTGAAGAGAGCGACTAAGTGTCAATCTTTATATAGAGATAGGTTTTACCGATCGTTTTCGCCTTGTAGGATTTAACCGATCATTTCCGCTTCGAAGGGCTACACCTATCATTTCATACCCAATGACTATGCCGATCCATCTTTGAGCTGTGCGTTCATTAATCCATTTTTAAACCATCTGTCAGCCATTCCATTGCATGTCGATCGATCCTAATGCCGATTGATCGCTTTTCCCATTTAGTTACACATTGGAATGATTGTTTCACTACCTAACCCACGACACTCGATTCCATGATCGAAAATAGTTTGAAAGCTGGATATATATATATATATATGATGAATGGAAATATGACGAAGTAAGTGAAAAATGTGGTGAATGAGAAGAGGGATGGTAAATGATCATAGGAATTCAATTTCTTGAAACTTGTATCAATGGATCCTAGCTAATCTAAATGCTATTGTAATTGTAATCTAATGAAAGATGAATAAAAGTATAAAGTGGATATAGGCCAAGATTGTCGAACCACTATATAAAAGTCTACATGTTTATTTATTTTTATGCTTTGTTTTTTGATTTCTTCCATTGCTTAATATCATAAGATTCTAGGGGTGTTGATGCCCATTTCTAGCGTCAACAACGGTTGTAAGACTCATTAGTGTAAATTTAGTCAGCTATTAATATGGAATAATTCAAATATTAACATTCACATGTCATCTTAGCTAGTGGTGTGTTAGTTTTTCCAAATTTATCGCTTATACATATTTATTGGTAAAATCCATTTAAAATTTAAGTGGTGCCTTTTAGTAACGATTATTTATTATTCTCTTCGTTAATATTGTATCACTTTAGAATTTATGGAATTTGGCTATGGTCAAAATAACAGTTTCATCTACATTCAACTCGTATAGTCCATAAACAAAGCATTTGTTCGATAATAATATTTGTTATTAACCATACACTTTGTCCAGCGTTTTTGACTTTGAGTTGGCTATAGTTGACTATGATACTAACCATATACAACTGAGGAGGTGAATTCTCTATTGAATAGTGTTTCTCTTCCGATGCTTTAACTCAGACCCAACTATAGTCACTGCATGGTCGTCACACTATGATTTAACTCTAACTAAAGTGGAGTATCAACATGAAGCTCGACGGTATTCTTAAGTCGACAAGACTAACATTGTCACTTTGATTTTTTCTATTTGGCCTAGTGTTACTAACAAACTAGAAACTCTCTAGTGACTCATTCCATAGTTATTAAATAACTCTGAGTACGTAACTACTCGGTGCCCCCAATAGCTATAAGTAATAAATTGCACAATACTTAAAGAGCGTTACGTACTCTGGTCTCAATGGATATATCGATATCCTTTCTCGAAACATCTTTACTATAAATATTTAAATAATATGTTATTCTATACTATGATAATTTTCTCGTGATTACAACTCCTTATAATTGTTATCACATAATAAATCACTTAAGGATTTTCCTTCCAATATACTTTAAATTAATTATTTCATTAATTATATCACTATATAATAAAATATATCATAGATTTAAAATACCTTTATTACGAACAAAATGGGTTGTAAAGTTAGATATATGTAACGAATTACATAATTGCCCAACGACATACCCCTAACTCTCTCACATAATCCCGTGGCAATAGTAGAAGTCATGAATAATTTGACATCCATCATGGGGATTATTATGTGCACTAGTCTTAATGGATAAATTAGTATCACATTCTCGACGCATCTTGACTAGGAACATTTAAGGGCAAGTATTTATTTGACATAATTCAATACTTATGGTTACTAACATATTTGTAACTGTAGTTTATTAGATACTTTTCTTGCGGGATTTTCTGCTTGTACGTATATATGGTGTATTTTCTCCATGGTAAAAGTAGTGCTTTATTCAAGCAAAGCACTCATGTTGATATCTCAAAAGCTCGAACCCACAACATCTAGAATCGAGTCTATAGCGTCATATCACTAACCGGTTGAGCTAGTAGTCCTTGACGTATTTGATGTGTTTAAAATATTATTTATATCCCAATATAGAAATATACACAATAGAAAATAAAACCTAAAAATAACTTTATCTCAAACAAGATTCTTTATAAGAGTTAAGTTACATAACCCAACCTTATAATTATCCATAAGCACAACATCCATAAGCACAACCTTAACTCTATCTTGATCATCCACATCTTGCTTATGTTTTAACTTCCTCTCATGAATTTTCGTTGTAATATGGCTAATCATTAATTCTTCATTCTCTTAGCTGGTAGTTAATTCATTTTAGGAAAACATTAAAATTCTCATCATATGCATTTAGTATCGTGAGACGATACTTTATCCTTAACATCTAAGATAGAAGTAATAGCGCCACTATTGTATAAAGAATGAGCATTAAATTGAGGTATATCGGTGGATGACTTGAACCTAGGCTTGAGAAATACATTGATTTCCTTATTTTGTTGAAGAAGTGATTTTGTCCAAAATCTTTGCTGATATTGGAAAACTTATTACATTTCTTTGACACTATATTAGATTATTCATGGAAAGGTTTCCATCGTTCTCATTTTTGAACGCTGGGTTGCAATCTTTTGCATGGTCTATTGGTCTAGCGCACCAATTATATGATTGGTCATTTTAGCACAAATGTTCTTTCACTTATGAAATAACTTGCTCATATTTTTACAGTAATGTTTAAGTGTAATGTGATTTCTTTTATTGTTTTGAATTCTCGTAATATAAAGCATCCATGCTTTTGCCAAAATATCTTCATTTTCTTGTAGAATAGAGTTGTTGTCATAAGGAGGAGAGCACTCAATAAACATTTATGTATGTAGAACTATAATAGGCTACCAACAAGCCTGATAGGTGGCATATTCCAAAGTAATAGTGGAGTTTATGTTACTAATATAACAAAGTTTATACTACAAAAATGATCAACATTATAGATTGATCACATTCTAAACAAAAAGGCAAGACAGAGCAACAAATTAGCAGATGCAATTATGAAGAAGTAGACAACTATATTGGGATACATGAAATTATCTTCATTGTCCCCAGTCCATTTCACTTTTAAGGTTGAACTACCTTCATCGCTCATGTCAATGTTTCTCTTCTTTTTCTAAAAATTGATAGTATTGCAACATACTTGAGTTATAGATTAAGAAGTCTTGCAAATCGTCATATGTTTGTTGATAGTTGACTACATTATCTTCACAAGCATAAATTTGACTAAAATCAACATCACATTTTGACTTTATTGCCTTAAAAATAAATTTGGATAAAACTAAATTGCAGGAAAAAATTATGGAGTGGAAAACATGTGATTGTACATATAAGAGGATCAGATGAAAGAAGATTGAAGCGAAAGAAATTGGGATACATTTGCGAAATCTTAAATATTTGATAATCGGCATTTTTTGTATTCAGACTGTTTTGATGTTCATAATTATTTTTTGCTAACTTTTATAAGATACGAAAGACTAAATGGGTGAAGTATGCTAAGGAGTGACTGATTTGAATTTATAATTAAAGGATAATCATTGCAATGTGTAATGATTATACTCTGCACTTACCCGGTGATAGTGGCTCTTATCCAATAGAAAAGAAAACGGAATCCATACAACAACCCTACTGGATGCAAAGAGCTCCCCTAACTTGTGTATAATTTGAGTTTACCCAATTTACACCCCTAATAGGGATAGCCTTTAGGGTTTTATCCTCAAAAGCAGCTTTTAGGCATAAAATATATTATATAAATTATATTATACATATAAATGTATTACATATAAATTATATTACATAAATAAAAATATATTATATATGTGTGTGTTTTATTTGAAAATAAAAAATTACACGAATTACATAAACCATTTTCCTCACTCACCTAGCGGGATTTCCAACCCCTTGGATACCCTCTACAGTGAAAAACATTAAAAAAATGTTATTTATCATAATAATCGTCCATTACTATTATTAACTTGCAATTAATTATTATTCATTATTAATAATATTTTGTTATTATTATTAACAAGGAATAATATCCAACTCCACTTCTACCCACTGTCCTATTCAAGAATGCAAAGTCACCAAACTTTATAGGTTAAGTTATATGAATTATTTTATGTAAAGTATATTGTTGGTGAGATTTTTCATCTCACAACACCTCAAATGATCACGAAAGTAATTGTTGAGTACTCCCGTGAATTAGAATCAACAAACTTAAGTAATAATAAATTTTCTTTTAGGTAGAAACTATGTTGCTAGACCTTACATAATTAAGTAATTACACTTTAGCTGTTTGTTAAAATGTTAAATTGAATATATATCCAATTCAAGTAAAAAAAGTGAATTCAGGAAAAAGTAAAGACATAGAGAATTTTACATGGTTCAGATGTTAAAGAATCCTACGTCCACGGAGGAATATCACTTTCTTCCTTTATATTCCTTATAAAGCATCAATGGAAGAAGCATAGAACTTTTTGTTATTAACCTTAAAAATCTTGAATTGGGAAAAAGGTTTATTTTCTTACTACAATGCCTTTTCTGTTTATAGTATGGAGATGCATGTGGATTGTGTCACTCTCCTTCTGCTGTTTTAATTCTAACCTTTGGATTCCATCACATCTCATCTATCCATCTCGTTTTCTGATGTGCATGGATTATTGATGTGTCTTCGATGGGAAATTATAATTTGAGCGGTTGAATTTTGGGCATTGGCTGGAAGTTTGAAATTGAAGCGGGAACCTCTGAAATCGAGGCGAGAAACTCAAATTCAAATGTATCATGCACTTTCGATCTAAAAGGGTGAATGGATTATGCACTGCCCCATAAGGATGTTGAGAGTTGGCCCTTTTCTTTGTTGTAGGGCGATGTTGATACATACGAAGCGAAACTCCGATGTTCGCATGATACTGCCTTGGAAATGGCTGCAATCGAGTCGTCTTTCCCAATCTACAATATTCTACTAATGATAAATGAAGTTGAGTTGCTTTTCCCCTAACTATTATGCTAGCTCAATATCTTTATGAATATGCTCTGAATTGCTCTTGATGTTGATATGCACAAGTTACTTGACAAGGACTGCTTGCGCCTTTGCTGTTTTCTAACAATTGAAGAACTACAGTGGAGTGCTATTTAGGTGACCTTGTGTGCAGCCATTGGAAAGCTTTGGATTTCTCATGGTACTGGTTAAGGAGTCCTTAGTAAGCGCAGCGTGGATCTGCACTTGAAAGTATTAGCAACATATTAGCTTTTGGGAATAATAGTTGGGTTTATATGGGTCATTTGGTTGTAACGCAGTCTTCTTCTTTTATCCTTCTCTTTATGATCATGTGTTTGTTACATCCTATGGCAGCGCGTTCCTTTATTAGCCTATTCTAATGGCGGTGCACTTCTTTATTGGCTTATTTTGATAGCAGCGCACTTCTATATTGGAATGGCTTTGATATTGAACTATGATGTTATTCCATCTTTTAATGTCAAACAAAAGGGTAGCGCATCCCTTTATCCCTTACATATAAGGTTATTAACGCGGATCTATTATTTTTATACATTGATTTATGAGTGCATCACATTTCCATTTGCATATAGCTTTTCAAGAGGGGAATATGTTGTATTCTAGCGTTATTAGTGTACCTTATGCTATACCAGCACAATATCTCCATCTCGTTGTCACTTCTGGATTATACTATAATTCTATGTATTATGGTTGCAGATTGTTTTCTACATTCCATGACCACTTTAGATTTTTGGATTCAGTATCATAATGTAACACTAGAGTTGGAGGACCAGTGTAGTCTTTGGATCTTTGTTGTTGCCCTAAAATTTCTGAGCATAGTACTTTTTGGACTTCTCCTTATTCTTTTCTACCACTTCTTAAAGTATAACTTTTTATTATTAGAGCTGCCTATTGTGGTTTGGTGCTTACATGATTTCATTTTTAATAGAGCTCATGAAATATGGATGTAACACTTGCCCCTCAAGTCTGCAGCGACCATAGATGGGTGTGGACTTGTCTCTATCAACACTCAGTCTCCGCATCCCATCACTTATGTTACTCCTTTCTTTCTTTTCACAAAAGGAGAAAGTCTTAGTAGCCATTTTGCATTTAATGCTCTTGCGTACATGACACTTCCTCATTGGTTGAACCTCTGTAGAGATGTAACATCAATCTCTTCGTTTACCAAGTAAATCTATATTGATTTTCATGCTCATTGTTCTTGTTATTTAATCGATCAAGTGACGCTTCATAAATTTTCCATCGTTTCATTTGTGTGGAAAATATTTAACTAAGGTAAGTATATATTTTTTTACTTCTTCTTCTTGTTCTTTTATATTCCTATATTATCACAAAAGAAAAAAGAAAGAGAGAAAACGAGAAAATCTATATATGCTAACTCAATTCTTTATTTGAGTTTAGATTTTCTATCAAATTGAAGTAAGAATCTTGTTTCTGGCAAACCTCTTTATTTTAGTATTTTTCTGCAATTTACCGTGATTTCAAAGTTACCCTCTTCTTCTTCCTAACTCGTTTGAAAGATGTTGATGGTATTCTAAATCAATTTAGGTCTGTACGTTACAATGTTAGGGTTCCTAAACTTCTCGAACCTATTCACACTCCCTAAAATGGGTTAACCTCTCTCACTCCCAAAACATATACGATGCAGGCTCTATCTTCCCCTAAATCAAGTCCTTCGTCAATAGCCAATAGCCATTGATCTTGTTTCTATCTAGCTTGTTCCCTTTTCATACTCCCTTATGATAGTCATATATATTCTCTATGCGAGGAATGGTAATGCCATTACTTATCAGGTGCCCAATTCTTGTTTGATATCAATAACAGACCTTCGGAGGCGATGCTAGCTTTATTACGCTCAAGCTAAAAAAGTGATCCTGACCTCTGTCCCATGCAAGACTCGAAGAAGGATTGACTTATATTTCTTTATTTCAAACTCAGACAATTTTCCTTCTACCTTTTGCCCTCATCCCACTCAGCCTATTTTTTCTGGTAATGCCACCAAGTTGTATGAGTTCCATAGAAATGGAATTTTAGAATTAGGTGAGGAGGAGAGGAAAATACAAATGTTTTTTTACTAAAGGGAGGTTAAAAAAACATGGATTTCTATGCCCATATCATAAATTTTCTCATGCTACTTTTAGGCTTCCTTTGATTTGGATGAGCTTGGGGTTATAATTTAAAAAAATAGATTACAAATTCATTATTTTATGTTTCCAACCTTTAGGAATTTTTTTTTGACCTTGCAATTCTTTTTATATACAGGTAAATGGATGATTATCTCTTAGACGCGCTTCTCACACCTAGTCAACCGATAAAGAAAAATGTTCGGAAGAGAAAGTAAGATACTGATAAAGGTTCTAACTAAACCTACAAGAAGTTAACCCTTTCCTCTCCCTCTCATCCAACGACTCTCCCCGCTTCCACTTCGACGGCTCTCCCTATTTCTCCTATGTAGTATCTTCCAAACCACTACACTTGATACTTACCTTTGCCCAAGGGCGCCATATCTAACCTTACTGAGAGGTTGGAAAAGTTGCACTAGATAGTTTATCTAGTATTTTTTCGTCTCCCTCTTCTCTTCTTCCCTTTCTATTTGTGAGCTTCCCTCTTCCGATCTCGTGGCCGAGATGAAAAAATCTTGATCCTACGTAAGTGCTTTTCCTTTCTCTAATCATTCCTTACATTTTTAATATTATAATTACTTTTTAGCTTGGGCCCTGACAAGTGAGGCTCGAAAAAGATGGGAGTGCAAGTCGTGTCTTTCGCTCGAATTGCCGAACTTGAAATAAGTCTTAATTTGGTCACTTCCGAGTAGGCTAAGGTTGTGGGAGACTTTGTTGCATATCATCTTAAAGAGGAGGGGACAGAGTAGATTGCGGAGGAGGCCTTAGCTTCAAACGAATGCGAGCTGAAGGAGAAGGATGTGGAGCTGGTGATGCTGTAGAAGAGACATAAGAAGATCACTTCCACCGTGGTCTACAAACTGTATGTCTCAGCTCAGCGTAAGTTCGGCACTGAGGTTAGCCTTGACTTTCTAGGGGACTTAGCCAAGGTTAACAAAGCTCTCACCTGTTACTGGGCCAAGTGCGACAAGAAGATTGCTATAGAGAATGCCTCTCCTTCCGCCTTTGTGCAACTGATTGAGGATGATGAGCCCGAGGATGATGAGCCATTTAAGGATGCCGAAGTGGTTAAAAAGACTAAGGTTACTTCAAATCCTCATGTAAATACTTAAAACTTTTTGATGTGGATTTTAAGATTTCTTCAATATGCAAAGAAAGTTAGCTTGTTAATTTTTTTGTCACAGTAGATTTCCTTTATTGCTATTTTATTTTGTTATTTTTTATTAATAATTGGGTCATCTTCATTGTCTTTTTGTTTGTTTTTGTCTTCTAAAGAAGTTTTATTTACCAAACTTCTGAAAGAAAGCGAGGACAGGCTGAAAACTCAAACCCTAGATCATCTAGGTCTTAGTGTTGTGGCTATTTGTAGGCACGAGGTAGAATTAGACTAGTCTTTTACAAAACTTAGGGACAAAACCCAAAGGTTGTTTTTTAGGATTGATCAAGTAGCTAAAGAGAATAAGGCACTCAATGACTTCGTACTGCGTCGATGGTAATACACCTTAGAAAGTAACTATTTCCCACTTGATAGCCTTTATTTGGAATGGTTTTGGCATACGATTAGAAATCTACATAAGGATTGAGTTCTACTTACTTCTTTTATTTTTTGTATGTGGTTCCGTTGGATTTTTCGTATGACGATATAGTTAATAATACATGTTCCTATTTTTCTTTTTACATGGTACATTCCGATTTTCTTTGAGTTGAAATTTTAATCATTACCTACTATTTTGGTCCCCATGGGCTTTCATCCGAGCTTGACAAAGTCCTTGAGTCTAACATTCCTTTTACCATAATCGTTTATGACCTTGATGATGCAAGTGTGCCTGAATTCAAGACTAAAGTGTCAAATCCTACTACAGCCTTAGAAGAGGAAAATATCCATCTCACAATTGCTAGTGAAAGGCTTGATAAAGACTTAAAGGAGGCATGTGTGGAGCTTAAGGATGCGAAAGATGCACCAAGCCGTTAGCACTAACTTAAAAATTACTTAAAGGGATTGCGACAGTTGAATCAAAATTGGATGAAATGTGACAATCGTTAACAGGTGATGAGGCACTATGTTGATATTTATTAAGCAGAGATAGCGAAACTGAAGAAAATCTATCTACTCAACTTGCCTGCTAGATCGAGGAAAAGAAACTTGTTGAAGAAGGAAGAATGATAGACGGACCTGGTTCGGATTTGGTTCCTACTCCCTACATGTGTGAATATTTCATTAGACAATAAGGGAAAGGAGAGGGAGGAGTCAAATATGCTTCCCTATCCGCAGATAGAAGGTTGGAGGACAAATGCTCTTAGTTATTTTGGTGGCTTTTCTAGAAAAACGAAGAGAACTGAGGCTTAGCTAATTGATATTTTAGAGAACACAAGAAAGGAAGCTGAACTGAAGATGTACGAGCTTGAGGATTCTTTATGTGAAGCTCGCAGTAGGAACACCTCCTTCTTAGAAAAACTTGGACGAGTGAAAGTTAAAACAAAAATGGGGTAGATTTTCTTGCAGCGTGCCAAGGACGTCTTTCTTTATCTCTATCCTACACTCGATCTCAGCTTCTTACGTAATGTAGAGGGTTTTCAAGTAGCCATGGGTGGGGCAATGAATCCTTAGACATGCACTTGTTATGACCCCGAAAAACAATTTCCATCAGTTCAGTCCCCCCTCTGGCCAGCATACCTTAGTGTTTTTAGTATAGTTTTCAGGGTTATAACTGTCAGTGACTTTTTAATTTTATATTGTTAGATACTTTCTTTGGGTTGTACATATATTACGAAAATTAATATCTGTAACGACGCGGATTTTTCGCGCTCGAAAATCAACATCCATACTTCACATCGTATTCGAATGCCGTAGATTCGACCGTTCAAATCCGATTCGCCGGAGCTTATAACAACATTAAGTAAACAACACAACGGAATAAAAAGAATAATACATTGATATACAACACTGATACAATATCTGATACAACAGAGTGATACAATAGATATCAATATACATCAGAGATATGATACAAGAAATAGCAGCGGAAAAGAAAACGATAACACCAGCAGCGGAACAAATAACTCTAAGATAGTCTTCAAGGAAGAACTCCAAAAACTGCAACTCCATTTCCAAGAACCAATCCAACAATAGCTCGAACTCCCAATAACGATGCACAAAGATAAGCAAGTGATTCTGATCCAAAGACTGAACTAACTCCAGATAATCCACTACATCTGACTATCTGAAAAACCCAACTCTAGACTGCTCGTGTAGAAAAATTTGAGCATCCAGAGTTTAGGAAAGAAACAATAAACTCTGGATCAGTCATGGGACTGGTGTGAGCAACAAAAACAGTTTATCTTTTAAAACAATCAACAAAAGATTTTAAAATCAATTCGCAATGCTTTTAAAAACGAAACTACCATAAGGCCTCCTGGCTCACACACAATGCAAACGCAGACTTGGGGGAGATTTCTCCTTATGATAGTCAAAGATGCTTACTACGTAAAATCAAATCGTTTGATTATTATTATTAGTGCATAGTGTAGAAAACATTTCGAAAGTAGAATATAAATCTTAGCTAGCATAGGTACCATTATATTATGCCTACTATAGCTACCATATTAGATGGCAGGTTCTACAACTAATACCGTACAAGGCTTGTACTGTTTCTTTGGATTTCCAACAAATGGTCAGGCCAAGAAACTTCTCATTGCCACATGAGAATGCCTCTGGAAGGACATCCTCGAGAACCTAACCGGATCTCTGCCAACACAAGGCCGGGTTACCCTTCAAACTGGGTAACTACTGACACGAGTATGCCATCCCCCGGTCCTTTAGGACCTTTATCCGAGCGCTCGATAACCAACATCACACCGTAATAAATAAAGTGTTTCAACATGAGTAAGTATATGGGCTCCATACCATGATACCACCCTTTTCCAGAAGGAAATGTACATACCCTAAGGGGCGCTACCCCCAATAACATTGCCGCATCTTTCCTGTTTCGACCATTCCGGGGTGTGAGGTTCGACGAAGTCTCGTCCACAAAGCTACGCTTTTTACAAAAGTCACGCTTTGATCAATAAATGATCAGCAGCACTCAGCATGCCACATTACCAAATTGGGAGTATATCGCTGATAACCTTCAACTACATAACCTCTGAGCTCGTATGTCTCAGAGAAGGGTGTTAATGCTAAGAGAATAAATTCTCCCCCACCAACAGAAATGTATTTGAAAGAAATCTGCTTTATATCTCAATTTGTAATGTCAGACATACAATCCATACAAGTCTGTTCTGGGTTCAAACAGAACCGAAGGCACTTCCAAAGAAGTCATTGCAATCCAGATATTCACTAATCACGTTCGGACTTCCCATCACATATGGAGTCTCTATACCGGGACCAGTCGATGCAAAGACATTCGACGAGTTGTCCTTTCGTTTTCAAAAATATCCGGTCTTCACCACCGGTCTACAAATGCTATCCATAACGACGTATCACATATTCGGAATGGGATATATGACACAAAGGTCCTCTCCCGGCTAAACCGAATAGTGAGCGCAGTATTTAATAACATATGGATATGGGATTTCAATTAAGTCACAACTTAAAACCCAAAAACTTTCCTTTTCAAATGGTTTAAACCAATTACCATTTCAAATCTTTATATTACAAAAAGATTTATTTCACAAAGATCAATTCATAGACTTCGAAACAATTTCCATTCCAATTGGATTAACTCGTTAAATCTTTAAATCAAAGATTTAACTTATATCTTTCAAACCGTTTCTATAACTTGGAAATTATTTTCATTTTAAACTAGAAATCTTTTTAACACAAATTGGATGTTCATTTCTTATATGAAAGCTTTAATTATTTGAGAACAAATAGTTTTCGTTTCAGAAAAATCCAATTATATTTGCTCGAGTTAAAGCCCTTGAATCCCAATTCAAATTCTCAAATCAATACATTTAAAATAGTTTAACCCATATATAACTGGTATAACATCTTTAATCCCTAGTTTCAAATCATAGAATTCAATTTCAAATCTTAAATTTAAGTTTAAATCAAATTATTTAAACTTCATACTTTATCAAGTTATTCAAATAAATTTCATCTTTGAAATTCCATGTCAAAAGCTTTTCACATTTAACCCGATTCCATTTCAAACTATTTGAATTTAAGAATACAAATTCAAAACTATTTTCAAAAATCCGTGACTTAATCAATTTCCTCGTGAAATCCATATTTGTGTGTGTATGGTGTGGTCTAGGGGTTTAACACAATAGTGCAACATCATCCAATCATCACATATTAAAACATAGAAATATAGTTGATAAGTAGTATAAACTATAACGCTTATCATCCATTCACGGATTCACAGATATATACAGATGTATCATCAATAAATGAATAAATTATACATAGCACAATCCACAGAAAAAAATGTCACAGATCAGATAGGACAATCAATTCAAGGCTTTTCATACGATACAATCATTCATAAGTAAGGTCAAGCATTCAATAAACATTTATAAGCAGGATTAATTATTCGTTTAATTCTAATCAATTCAATTTATTTCCTAGTAAATTAATTACTTATGAATTAATTATCTAATCCTGATTTATAAATTAATTACAAATAATTTGATATAAATTAATTTATCAAACACTTTAATTAATTCTTCTTAATTAATAAATTAATTAGATTAACCTTAAAGTTGATTTCATAATCTTTTAACCTTAATTTAATTTCATTAAAGGAATTAAACCTTTAATCATTTTCATTAGTTAATTAACCTTTGACTTATATTGGTTAATCTCAAATTAATTACTTAATTAATTTATCACATTTTCCTTGAATTAATTATTGCTTAATCACTTGATTAATCAACTTTAATCATTATTTATAAAAATTGAATAACCATAAATAATCCATTAATTAATCTTAATTTATTAATTGATTAAGTGTTAATTGTAACTTAATGAATCTTAAATTGTTTTATTAATTAACTCTTAACCATTATTTAATAATCTAATCCTATCTAATTAATGATTTCTTGATTAAAATTAATTAATTCTTGATTTATCAAGATAAATCCTTATCTTAACGATCACTTTAAAATAATTTTCATTAACAAATAATTTAATGTTAAACTTTTAAGTTAACCCATAATCAAAACATCGTTTAAGATAAACCATTTGTCATTTAAAGTTTTATTTAAATAATCCTTGAAAAATTAAATTATCATATGAACTAACTTAAAATTCTTAAGTCAATTAATACCATTATCTTTTTAACTAAATAAACCTAAGAATTCATTTTAAATAATAAGGCATTAAACATTTTAACTTAATTTGTAAAAGACTTTAACTAATTCTATAGCTAGTATAAAACTTTTGTTATTATTATTAACTAAGAAAAGGTTTTAAAATTTTGATTTTATTAAAATTCCAAAACCTGAAATACTTTGTTTTTGAGTTTAAATCTGTTGTTATTTAAAACTGGGTGCATGCTAAAAAACCCGAGACAATCGATCTCCAACATCCCTTCAAACCTCCCTCCTCCTTCTTCTTTCTCTGTTCTTCCATATCCAAGGGTGCACGGTGCACGTGCACAACAAATAGGTGACGTTCTGGTCATCGACTCCACCTCCGAAAAGACGACGTCAACCCACTCAAGCCTCCACAACCTGGCATTTATCACGAAATCGAAAATTGGGCCTATGGGTTCGATCGTACAAAAACTGAGGCGCCCAAACCCACTTCAAACTATCACCTCCGACCATCGGCGATCGTGCCTCCTTGCTCGAAGCCTCCATGATACCCAAGGATTCAAACCCCCCACGACCGATCGCTTGAAACGCCACGTTGATGACGTAGTTAACCGGCGACTCCACCATCAAAAATGCAGAGCTTAAACCCTAATATCATCTCGAATTGAAAATTTAAGGGTTTATAAATTTTACTTGTATTTTTCTAGTAATCATGAACATCCAAACAATCTACAACGACGAATTCGAGGGCCACAATCGTTCATATCATCAGATTTTGACAAAAATGCACTTGCCTGATCAAACCAAGTTTTCAGTGAATTTTCAATGGAAAATCTTGATTTTAGTTTAAAAAATCATCGTTTTTAGAGGGGATTCACCTGGTATTATTGAATTTAAAATATATGAAGTTCGAATTTCTTGAAAGTTTGAATGGTACTGCATTTTGTAACTTCCAGGAAGAAAATTTAATAAAATTTGTTTTAGTTCTTTTTTGAAATAAAACATAGGTTTAAAAAAAATCCTAACTTGTTTACATTTCTCTTCAGAGGTAAAGAGGGAGAGAGATAAAAAAAATTGATATGGTTTTAACCTGTACACCAACACTCAGAAGTAACTGTGTCTGTACAGTTTCTAGAAAGAAGGCACAACTTTGCTTTGATTAATTACAAAAAAACATAGTTCAAGTTTAAATAAAGCTCTATCTTGTTTACTTAAACAAATAGTATGTTCATTCATAATTTAACATACTATTTAATAGAGACAGAGGGCAAAAGAAAAGGTTTGACAGGTTCTATTTTTTTTTCTTAAGCTAAACAGGGATTAGCTTTTTGGTAAAATCAACATGCACAGCCAAACGTGCATTCATATATTCAAGATGCAAACCAAAGTTTAACTTCCCTAACATCCACACATCAACATAAAGCTTGGAATAAACAAAAGTTTATTCACAGTGTTTGAAAATGGACATAGCCTCATCCATTTGGAAACAGGTTTGCACTGCTATCTGAAAACTCTTTTCTTGATTCTCTGATTTGTATTGTCTTGATATTTTAGAGTGATGTTTTATTTATGTTTGAGTTTTAAGATGGTATTGTCTTCAGCTTGAAATGGACGAAATGATGAAGAGTATGATATATAGAAATTGAGTTTACAGGTTATATTTGTTATTTGTTTATAAAATACACTAGATACTTGCATTTAATGCTTTGTACAAGTGATGTTATTTGTTTATACATAGGTGTGGCTGAAGTGATCTCTTTTGTACATCTTTGTTTACAGCCTAGCTTACTTGTATCATATTTTATTTTTATTTTTCTTCTTTAGTACTTGTTTATTTGACTATGCATACGTTTGTTTCTTTTTCTTTTGTATTTCTATTCAATTGAGGCTGAAAAAGATTTAAAGTGTGCTAGCATTAAATGCATGAGTACTTGTTTCCATGCTTTCCTATATCTTTTTAACTTGGCTGATGATAATGTTATGGTGGCTGCAGCTTTGTATTTGAGCTTTGTAATATGGATGTAGTCTTATATTCAACTTGCTGTTAGAATTTGTCAAATACGTTTTACTTTATATTTTGCATGTTTGCTTTTATTTTTAACTTAAATATTTATTTCAAAAATTTTGTTATATTTACACAACTTTAAAAATCCATTTCATAAGACTGAATTCAAATATCTCTATATTAATATTGTTTAAAAATAACTCAATATTAAATTAAAAATAATTTATAAAAGAAACCATTTCTTTCTTAATAAATAACATAATTTATTTGAATTTGGAAAAACTCGAATCAATTTATCATTTAATTTCACAATTTTAAATCAAAAATAAATTAAATTATCAATTTAAAATAAATTAAAATTCGGGATCATTACAATATCTCTTGTAAAGCTTATGAATTTCTTACACGTTCTTTACTCGGTTGTATTTCTCTTTCATTTTTCTTTGTTTGGGCTCGTTTGACTTTCAGCTTGCTTCTTTTGATCAAGACCTAGAGGTAGCCGCTCTTAAAGGGAAGCTTAATCTTGCTCTGCCTAGGGTCACCGAATTGGAAGGTTGTTA
Source organism: Allium cepa (assembly GCA_030765085.1). Taxonomy (NCBI): domain Eukaryota; kingdom Viridiplantae; phylum Streptophyta; class Magnoliopsida; order Asparagales; family Amaryllidaceae; genus Allium; species Allium cepa. The sequence continues at coordinate 227,122,948 of CM060932.1, read as the reverse complement.
AAGAATGCCAACGGCATATACGAGGTCGTATATACGGTGAAATTAAGGCTTTGAAACATAAAGTTGAGGAGTCAGATGGGCAGATTGCAAAGCAAATTAGCACCGAAGATGCTTCTTCTATAGCCTTGACTCTAGGTGCAAATTTTAGACATATATCGCTCCTGCTCTTACACCTAAGGAAGATCCTGATCGTTCATTCATGGAAGAGTGATTTGAAAAATTATTCTTGTAGCATCCCCTATTTTGAGGCTCGAAATTAACTGTTACAGATGTTGAAGTCATCTATAGTATTAATTTCCAATGACAAAATATGGTCATGTTAATAGTATCAGTCACATTAAAGCATGGAATATGAAATTTTCTTAAAAAAATTTGAAAAAAAATTTCACATCTCATTTCAAAGATAATATCTCATATTCATACATAATTCCTAACGTTGCCCAGGTTCAAATAAAATATGATCATTAAAAAATATTCCAAGAGCAACATACGAAGATGCTCCCTTGGTTGATCAGAGTTAACTGCTAGACAGTTATAGCATTTGTCAATACACACAATCCAACTAAATAAAACTTCAACACAACAGATATTAAAAAGATAGACTCATACATAGGTAGATCCGCCTCCTGCACGTCCCTGGAAGCTTTATTCGTCCAACCTAAATAACCTAAAAGCCTTACTCTCAAATTACTCAAATAAGCATCCAAAAGTTAAAAGGGAAAAACAAAAACTTCGGGTCAGACAAAAAGTTTGGTGTGAATAAATATATGCCATCTTTGTAAATGGATATCTAATGAGACCATACCGCTGAGCGAAATGGGTTTTCCCTTCACCTGTATCCTCTAAAATATGCTTTTCATAAACCAAGCACATGCAAGCACAATAGTTAAACTAAACAATATAAACGATCATATGCATGCATACAACCTGGATAACCATGAGCAATTTGTTTAAATAAGTGGGCTATCTATCCCAACATCGTAGTTTTCTCAAGGTAACTGTAGACTTATATAGCTGACTCGGGCCTACCAGATATATCAAATTCTCTAACCAACCGTTAGAAGAAAACTGGACGGCATGTCCAAAACTAACTATTCCTAGGGTCGTTTTGATCTTAATGGTTATGTAGGCCAACCAATAACCTATCTTAACTTGGTGTATTTCTCTTTATGCGTAAACCTACTTTTAATCTTACCCTTGGCAAAGCGCTATGCACTGGAATTTTGGACTAATATTAGCTAAGGGCTAACAGCCGAAGTATAGGGCATGACCTTACACCAGTCCCAACTGGTTTCTCTAACCTCTGAGCCAATTCATCCTATCACATTTTATCTAATGGTGGAAAGAATAATAATCTCTTTAATAAAATTCTGTGGTAAATACTCCTTTTATATTTCCTTGAAATCATAAATTTTTATAATTGATTTACCCTTGAAATCATGCTTTAAAATAAGGAAGATATAGACCTTTACTTTATCCAAAATATTTTGCTAAGATATATGCTTTCCTAAAAATATCATTGATGAATTTCGAAGTTACTTAGAGGTTATCGCACCTCAAAATCATAAGCTATAAAGCTATCTTTGTACATTGATAAATGCGATGTCAATATTCCCTATATGGGATTATCGTGTCCTTCTTTAATGAAATCGTGTTATAGCCATTGATCTATAAAGTATGAGGCTAGAGAGCCAAAATAGTTTACATCGTATATATAGGTTGTCGACTATACGAGACGTCGTTATTGATTAGCATAGGATAAGACTTTATTTTTAAAGTTATGGGAATGGCAATATTGGTGACTTTCGGTACCAATGACTTAAAGAGAAGTGCAACATCATTATAGCCATTATAAAACAAGTGGCATTAGAAAATAGCGTTATCATTACCGTAAAACATCAACTTCGTAAGTAATAATATCAACGTCGTCGTCTAAAGGAGTTAATATAGTAAAATAGCGACATTGATGCCTTATAGAGTTGGCGACATTATACAAAATATGTTGCATCTTGTCCTTTTATCTAAAATGCAGCACCAAAGTATTAAGGGATTGGTACCGAAAACAAGCGGCATTACTTACGTCAAAGACGTTGATGTTGACATTGCTGCTATGCTTCATACTTCAACCAATGCCAATCTATTACATACCAACTATAGTTGATACCCTAACATGGCCAATGGCCGACGTAGAAAATCATAACAGTGGCATAATAAACGGCGGCATCATTGACTTCGGCAAGGCAATGTCGTAATTACTATGAAAACTGTTTTCTTACTATTAAAAGTAAATTATTTTCACCGGCTTCAATTGTTTGTCAAAATCTCATTGGATAATAACTTTCTTTTTAAAATTCTTTTCTAGGAAACTGCTATAGATCAGATTTATCATTCCCAAGCTAATTATGCAGACCGTCATTTTATATTAACTTTTTAATATAATTATTAATCTTTTCTAGTTCAATAAATTCATAATAAATCATAAAAACATGGAAAAACTCCTAAAAATCCAAATTAATCAGATTTTCTAATTTCTTTAACATGTAAAAATTTCGAGGCCAAAACCTTTATTTAATTATTTTTAATAATTAATACCCGAATTAAACCATTTTCTCCACTTAAAAAAATCATAAAATATTAATACCTAAGAAGAAAATTATAAAATTAAAACCCACTTTCAAAATAATGTTTCTAACATCATATTAAAATTTCAAGTCATTTGGGTGTCATATGATCGGTTTTCACACTTAAAACTATTTAAGAATTTCATAATCAAATTCAATAATTCATCATAAAACATATAATCATCCAAACGTTCAAACATGGCATAATAACAGTCATAGTATTTTAGGTTTAAGCCTAAAACCAAAATTAAACAAGCATATTAGAGATGAGTATCATTATTCACCTTGATTTGATGAAGGAACTTGAGATTTGAATTTGAATTTGTTTCCCTTGGGCTTTAATCTTGTTTCCTAGCTTTTCTCCACTCTCAACAATGGCCATCCTTGATTTAGTTTAGGTTTGTATGAATGAAAGTAAATGAGGGAGAAGGAATTTAAGGGTTTATGATTAGGAATTATGCCTATTCCTATTTTTCCCTTAGCACGAATTCCCCATTTTTATCTGTTAACGGTAAATTTTCTATTGATTAGAAAAATACCGATAAATTTGAAATAAAATAACCGCAAGCGCACGATAAACAATTTTAGTACATGGAGAGTACGGGTCGATCCATAGGGAATTTTTAAGATTTTGAAATTTTTTGGTTCAATCAAATTAGACCAAAATGAGAGAAAATTGTTAACTACAAAAAAAGAAGCTAAAGCTAGAATTGAAATGTGATTTAAAAACTATTAGACTAGAGAACAATTTAGAGGCAAATCCACTCTCATATTTTTGTAAATCAACAAACAAATAATTTATGATCTCTAGCTTTGATATTAAGTGAAATAATTGTTGTATTTATCATAAGTATGGTTTGTTTATGTTATTAATTAACATAAATCAAACTATCAAACTACAATACAACAAATAAACCACTTATCAATTCTCATGAAAATGAAGCCAAAACAAAAGCTATTTTAAATATAATCTATCTACTATTGTAACTGGTAATATAGATCATCAAATTTCATTTTTACTTTCATTTCAAAATCAAAAATTAGTTAGAAAATGATGATGTAAATTGTGTTTACGTTGAATAAGAATAGCTCATTTGCATAAGCAATATAAGCTATCAAACCCACTTATATAAACTTACATCAAAATTCACTTTCATGAAGCATAAGCTAAAGAGAAAATGTTGAAATTATATAATATTAGATAGCTTCATTACCCCTAAATTGAAGGGTTTAGCTACTCATTGTGTTATCAAATCAACACGTGTAGGTTTCAACATTAAAAAGTAAAGAAATGAAAACTAAGCAAAGGAAGAAAGAGAGATTAACTACTAACTATTTCCATAAAAATTTACACTACTTGCATGAATGTAAATCTAAGCTATGAACATAAAAATAAAAAGAGCATAGAAATAAACATTAACAATAAAGAAAAGAGAAGCATGTAGAAAATAGAGAATAAAGAATGGAAGCCATTTTTATTTCATTTTGATTTTTGTTTACAACTTGCTAATTTCCTAAGCAAATATATGAGAGAGTAGAAGAAGATGTTTACATGTACAAAGAGGGCTATTTATACATGCATAAAAACCCTAATTCCATTTTTAGGGTGCTTCCTAAAATGCCCTTTAGGAAGTGTGGCCACCAAGTAACCATTAGGTACTAATTAATCCATCATTTAATGTGCATGAAGCTTTAACCTCCACTTAGTTGTCCATTAGCTTCTAATTGTAGATTTAGGTAAGTAGGTAGGGTCCTCCATGATCTTGAACTTGAATTATTTCCTTTGTACTCCTTTGTGCATGTATATGTCTTCATGAAAGCCTCTTCCATATGCATCAAATTCCTATAAAAATCATCAAAAAACGTCCAATAAAAATTCTCAAATTAACACATGCACAAAAAATGACCATTTTTCCTTTGAATGAAGATGAATATATGATGATTTGAAAACAACTGAATTTTGGTTTTAAACATGTTAAAATGCCCAAATATGGTATTTATTTAAATAAAAGAGATTAAATATGGATGTATATACATATGCACATTTACGTGCACATCAAATACCCCCATACTTATCTTTTTATTCATCCTCGAATAAAGGAAAACTAAGATAAATCCATTTTCGTAGGGAGTATGATTGCATTGAGCGTAGGCAACAAGCCGTCAAACGTCTGTGTGTCCCAGTAGGACGAGTGTTGTCTCGTGAGGGTTTTCAGTGGATACTACCCACAAAATCCAAATGCAAAGTGAAAATATTTACAAAGCGTAAGATTTATTTACAATGGGATGAATGCAAGTTTTTGAAAGTATTTACAAATGAATAATTTACTTTTAAATAGACTCAAATAAGTTAAATATAGGTTTTGGTCATTATCTTGAAAATTTAAGTCATTTACTCGTCAAAATATCCAATAAAAATTAAGTCATCATAACAAATAGGCAATAGTTTAACTCGTTGTTTCGGTCGATGATATAGTGCAACTATAAAATAGATCCTTAGTTGATTATCAAAGTTTATCAAAGTGGCATTTTCATTTCTTTCCAATAACAAGTCAAATAAAACAAGTTAAAATGATGCTTGGATTTCAATTTCTTACTCTCTCTTATTTGAAAATTTTATTGATATTAACAATATTTACATATGCCTAACTCAAGTAAATTGAGGCCAGATATATTACTCATGCTCTGCTTTTCGGACTGATGTGAGGGGAATAAGAGCGTGGTGAGTGAACACACAAGTGTGAACACTTATTGACTATAGGCGTTATTAAAAAGAATTTTATATACATACACCTAACTCAGATAAACTGAGGCCAGATATACCGATCGTGCACTGCCTTTTGGGCTTACGTGAGAAGGGTACAGAAGCATGACGAGTAAATACATGACTCTAGGTGTTAAAAATATTTACATATATAAATTTTTTTACTTTTTAGTTTTCTATATTTTTTTAGAAAGAGAGAGTTTTGCAAAATCATCTTAGCACCATTTAACTTAGAAGATAAAATTGTTATATCCTTTACTTTAAATTTACCACTTTTTTAAACAAAGATTTTCAATTAGAACATACTTCATAATTAACACATATGAACCTTCCTATATACTAGTCAAACCACTGTTATTTATAATCAAACTTCATTTTTATTTTTATTAAGATAAATAAATTTTCAAAAATTTCACTTTATTGACCAAACTTATACTTACCCCATAGTATTTCTTCAAAAATAAATCAAAATACTAAAACGAAAATATTTTCGAGATTTAGAAATTTTATGAATTTTTTTTGTTCAAAGAAAATGAAAATTCAAACATGCCATGAAAAAATTAAAAAAATTGAAAATGAGACTCCCCCCACACTTAATTTTAACCATGTCCCCACAGTCAATGCACGATATAATGAGTGTAACGGGTAAAAATATGTACATATTTACAAAAGAGGGTTAACATTCTTACTAGACGTAGCTTGGCTCGTGAAGAATCATGAGTTCCTTCTCTTAGTTACTTGGAAATTCCAAGAAAGGTTTTAAATGATGACCGTTGACTTTGAAAATTGATCCATCCTTGGGGTTTTCTATTTCTACGGCACCATGTGGAAAAATAGTTCATACCACAAATGGTTCGGTCATCTTGATTTAAGTTTCCAGGGAATAAATGAAGTCTTGAGTCATATAAAAGAACTTTCTGGTTAGGCGAAAACGTTTTCCTTAGGATTGACATGTCATGAAAACTTTGGTTCTTTCTTTGTAAATTTTCTTGTTTTCATACGCATCTTTCCTAAGTTCTTCTAATTCGTTGAGTTGTAGTTTTCGGCTTTTGCCAGCTTTCTCAAGATCAAAATTTAAGTTCTTTATTGCCTACTAAGCTTTATGTTCGATTTCAACGGGTAAATGGCAAGCTTTACCGTAAACTAAACGAAATGGGGACATCCCAAGGTTAGTTTTAAAAGCAGTACGGTAAGCCCAAAGTGCGTCGGTCAATTTCTAAGACCAAACTTTTCGATTTTTGTTAACAGTTTTTTCCAAGATTTGTTTTATTTGTCGATTTGAAACTTCAACTTGACCACAAGTCTGAGGATGATACGGAGTGGATAACTCTTAGGTTATCGAGTGTTTTTTCATTAAAGTTCCAAAAGATCGATTGTAAAAATGGGTTCCATTATCACTGATTATTGTGCGAGGTGTGCAGAACCTCGGAAAGAAGTTTTCTTTGAGAAACAGCAATTCTATGGTCGTTGGTTTTGCACGGAATGGCATTGACCCATTTTGAGATCTAATCGACAGCGATAAGGATATACAAGTTTCCTAAAGCAATGGGAAAAGATCACATAAAGTCGATACCCCAAACATCAAAGATTTTGATCGTAAGAATGGGGTTTAGAGGCATCATATTTCATCGAGAAATTCGTCTAAGCATTTGACATCGATCGCAAGTTTTACAAAATTTGAATGAGTCTTTGAAAAGAGAAGGCCAATAGAAACCACACTGAAGCACTTTTTCCGCAGTTTTTCGAGGACCGAAATGTCCACCGCATCTTGATCGTGGCAAAATGAAATAACACTCTTGATCTCATTATCCGGAATGCAACGTCGGATGATTTGGTCAGGGTAATATTTGAACAATTATGGATCGTCTCAATATAAATATTTCACTTGGGACATGAATTTGCATTTGTTTTGTTTGGACCAAGATGAGGGAGTTTCTTTAGTGACTAAGTAGTTCACTATGTCAGCGTACCATCGATCGATAGAAATTGAAATAAGTTGTTCATCGGGGAAATTTTCATTGATTGGCAAAGAAGATGGTGCGTTTGAAAGACGAGATACGTGATCGGCTATGACATTATCAGATCCTTTTTTTACTTTGATTGTAAGATCAAACTCTTAAAGTAAAAGGATCCAACGAATCAAACGGGATTTAGCATCCTACTTAGCGAAGAGATATCGAAGCGTAGAGTGGTCTGTGTATACAGTAATGTGTGAACCTATCGAGTAAGGTCGAAACTTTTCGAGCGCAAAAATGACAACTAGAAGCTCTTTTTCGGTGGTTGTGTAGTTGAGTTGAGCATCGTTCAAAGCCATACTCGCGTATTAAATGACGTAAAGGATCTTGTTAATGTGTTGTCCTAAGACAGCACCAACGGCAAAGTTCGAAGCATCACACATTATTTCGAAAGGAAGATCCCAATTGGGTGCGCAAATGATTGGAGAAGAAATGTGTTTGTTCTTAAGACGTTCAAAAGAAGTGATACAATCAGAGTTAAAATCGAAAGGAACGTTTTTTCCAAGAAGAGTCGTCAAAGGATGAGCGATTTTGCTAAAGTATTTCATAAAACGTTGGTAAAAGCTAGCGTGTCCTAGAAATGATGGAATGTCTTTAACAGATTTGAAAATGGGTAGATTTGCAATTACGTTGATTTTTGCTTTATCAACCTCAATGCCTTTATTTGAGATGATATGTCCAAGGACTATGCCTTGTTTGACCATAAAATGGCATTTTTCCCAACTTAATGTCAAATGTTTTTCTTTACATCGATTTAGATTTAACTCGAGATGATGTAAACATTAGAAAAAAGAATCGCCAAAGATAGAGAAATCGTCCATAAAAACTTCTAGAAAGCATTCAGTCATGTCAGAAAAGATGCCAACCACGCATCGTTGGAAAGTTGCAGGAGCATTACAAAGTCCATATGGCATACGTCGATAAGCAAAGGTACCGAATAGACACGTGAATGTTGCTTTCTCTTGATCTTCGGGAGCGATTGGAATTTGGTTATGGTCGGAATAACCATCAAGGAAGCAGTAAAATTCATGGTCGGCCAAACATTCGAGCATTTGGTCGATAAATGGAAGAGGGAAGTGAACCTTACGTGTTGCGGCATTTAGTTTTCATGGTCAATGCAAACACGCCAACTCGTTTGAGTATAAGTTAGAATAAGTTTGTTTGAATCTTTCTTGACAACGGTTAGCCCATACTTTTTCGGTACAACGTGAATTGGGCTAACCTATGAGCTATCAAAGATTGGACAAATGATTCCGTTGTCGAGAAGTTTAAGAATTTCATCATGCACCGCATCTTTCATTTTTGGATTAAGCCTTCGTTGCATGTCACGAACAAATTTGGCATCGTCGATTAAATGAATGCGATGTTGAACAAGAGCAGGACTAATTCCCTTTATATCGGAGATCGACCATCCCATCGCTTCCTTATTTTTCAAAAGAATAGAGAGAAGAGAAGCTTCTTGGTCAAGAGAAAGATTGTTAGAAATGATGACAAGACAAATTTTGTTTTCACCTAAGTATGCTTACTTAAGGTGATCGGGAAGTGGTTTGAGATCCAACTTTGGGAGTTTCTCGATCAAAGAATTGGGTTGAGATTCGGACTCACTGGAAGCGATTCCAAGGGAAGAGTGTATTCAATTTCATTGGGAATTTCATGAAACAATTTTTTATACTCGGGTTTGCGTTCGTCATTAAGGTCAAGTATCCCGTTTTCAAAGTTTTCTTGAATGACACTAACTTCCAGCGTTTGGTCATGAGGTGCGTTCGATTGGCTTTCAAGATTGAAAATGTTGAGATCCAAAGTCATGTTTCCAAATGAGATTTTCCTCGAACCATTATGACAATTGATTAAGGCATTTGAGGTGGCTAAGAATGGTTGTCCTAAAATCAAAGGGATTTGACTCGCAAGGTTTGTCACGGGTTGTGTTTCGAGAACCGGGAATATGAATTGCCCTACTCGAATGAGCACGTCCTCGATTTCTCCCATGAGCTTCTTAATGGAACGATTGGCGAATTGAAGTGTAACTTTTATGGGTTTAGCTCACCTAAGCCTAATTGTTCGTACACGGAGTATGGATCAAGTTGACGATCGCGCCTAAGTCTATCAAACATTTGTTAATCGTCATGTCCCCAATTGTACATGAAATCGTAGGATAGCCGGGATCTTTGTATTTAACGGGCATGGATTGGGACGAGAGTTCACTTAAACCAACGGCTAAGAAGACTTTTTGGGCACTTGAGTATGTTGCTTTTTGGTACACAAGTCCATAAGAAATTTCGCGTACGTGGGGACTTGCTGAATGATGTCAAGAAGCGGATGCTAACATTGACTTGTTTAAATATTTCCAACATCTTTTCCATTTGGTCCGAGTGTTTCTTTGGTCGGAGACAATGTGGAAATAGAACACGATACTCGATAGGCAGGTCTACTCGAGTAGAAGAAGAAGAATTCTGATTGGCATTCGATTCAACGTTTGGCTCTACATTCTGTTCAGATTCGTTCGTTGTTTAGAAGTGTCAAGAGAGATTTTCGGTAAATCGTTTGGGTTAACGACTTGATTATCGATTTGTTTACCGGAACGTAAAGTTGTGATAGCATTCAATTGGGTGACATTACTATCTTGAATAACATGGGCTTGATTTGAATTTGTGTTTTGATTTTTGGGACTTGGAAGGGGCTGACTTGAGAATGTTCCCCGTTCGCGTTCACTTACAAACGTGGCTAATTGACTAATTTGCATTTCGAGTTTTGCAATTGATTGGTTTGTGTTTTGCATATATCAAGTCAATAACTTTTACAAATTGTTGTTTGATTGAAGGCTTTGAGTAGTTGCTTTAGCCAACGTTTCAAGAGTTTTCTCAAGTGAACTTAAACGTTTATCGTCTTGGGGAGGATGAGTAGAATTTGGTTGAAAATTTGATTACTGCGGTTGATTATGAGACGGACCCGCAAAGTTTAGTTGAAAATGGTTGGGCTGAAAGGGAGGATTCGAAACATTATTCAGGAATGCTTGAAAATTGGAACGAACCATTTCATATTGGGATTATTTTGGTTCCAAGAAAAATTTGGATGATTTCTCCACCCAGGGTTGTACGTTGGAGAAAACGGGTCATTTTTTGGATTTATTGAAAGCATTGATTTGATCAACGGAATTGGGACACTGATCGGCTATATGATTAGGATCGTCACATTTATAACACGTGGATTGGGAAGCTTGGTTCATTTGATTCGATGAGAAAACGTTATCGAATTTTTTTAATCATTGCGTCGATCTTAGCTTCCAAAGCCAAAGAAGATCCTATCGAGTGTGCACTCGATCGTGAGTAAATTGATTTTTCATTCGAACGTTCCCATTGGGATGGTTTTTTGATGAGGTTTTCAAGAAATTGCCAAGCATCTTCGTGATGTTGGGCAAGAAAGTTGCCTTGGCACATTGATTCGAGCATGGTTCGTGAACTGTTTTCGAGTCCATCGTATAAGATTTGGTAAATCGTCCATTTATCAAAGTTATGGTGTGGACATTTTATCAAAAGCTCGTTGAATCTTTCAAAATATTTTCCGAATGGTTCTCCCATGAATTGATGAAATTTACAATTTCGTTTCGGATTCTACTCGTTTTTTCCAAGGGCTAGAATTTTTTTAGGAAAGCTTTTACAAATTCTTCCCAAATTTTAATCGAGTTTGATGGTAAGCTGTCCAACCATTTTTCAGCGTAGTCCGTAAGAGCAAATGGGATTAATCAAAGTTTGATTCTGTTATTGGAAAGTTGTTGGAGTTTAATGGTTGCACAAACTTGTTCGAATTTGTTCAAGAAAATGCATGGGTCATCGTGCTCGAAATTGCCAAATTTCGAAAGCGTTGCAATATGATTCGAGTGGATTTCGAAATGATTATCCGTAGGGGCGGGTAACGTGATGCAAGATGGAATAGAAAGTCTATCGGGAAAGATTCTATCATAAGAGTTCGAAGGGTGTTCTCGTTCGCCATTTCGGGAGGATCGTTTGTTCGAGTTAAACGATTAGTTGTTGAGTCGCGAGTCCAACGATTTGTTATTATATCACGAGTCCAAGCACTCATGCATAAGTGAAAGTCGAGAAGGGAAAGTAGTTAGAATTGAGTTTAGAAAACGAAAGAAGATTTGAAAAATGAAGTGAAAAATTATTATTTTTAAAGGAAGAAAAATATTCACCAAATGTAATTTATTTTCAGAAGAAAAGTTTGATTTTTTTTTTTGGCTTTTCAAATTAATATGTTTTTTTTTGAATTTTCAAATATTTACCAAAAGGATTTTTTTGTTCTTTTTTTTGTTTTTAGAAAATGGAAATTTTGTTATTGTTTTTGAAAAGATTTTTTTTGGATTTTTGATTGAAAATTTTCAAAGGAAAGGAAAAAGGAAAAAAAATATGGAATTAAAAACCAAGTTAAGTAAAATTTACAATTTTTTTTGGATTTAGGATTTTTTTTTAAATATGCATGAACTAGTGCAACTAAATGAATGCAAAAGACTTAATTACAGTTTTCTGTCCTCAGTAGCTCCTAACCCAAAATTGTATAATCACACTGTCTTAAATCAACAAAAATATTTCTCAGCCAGGTAAAGGGCATGAGTTATTGGTGCACCACGAATCACCGTAGCAATGCAGCCGATGGTTTAAGTACCTTCAGAGAACAACCAGTATAATATTTATGAATCACCGTAATTTTTATAACTGGTTATTACTCTGCCGTTGTTACCTGGAAAATCGACCAGGCAATCACAGTACTCGGCATAAGTGGACACTCGGCATGCAGAGTTGTACTCGGCATAAGTGGACACTCGGCATGCAGAGTTGTACTCGGCATAAGTGGACACTCGGCATGCAGGGTTGTACTCGGCATAAGTGGACACTCGGCATGCAGAGTTGTACTCGGCATAAGTGGACACTCGGCATGCAAGGTTGTACTCGGCATAAGTGGACACTCGGCGGTGCAGATTTGTATTCAGCATAAAAGGACGCTCGGCATAAAGGAGCACTCGGCCTCTGGGAACGTTCGGCATACAAGTGACGCCCGGCACCTATAGACGTTCGGCATACAAAAGCGTTCGGCATCCAACTATTGTTCGGCACTAGCACACTGCTCGGCAATTTGTGGAACGTTCGGCCTCCAGAAGGTCGTTCGGCTTAGGTCACTCGGCACAAGTGCTCCCTAAGGAAGTCAGTATGCTCGGCCTCCTCCCACTCGGCCGAAGTGGTCATTTGGCCCACCTCCTCCATCTAACAAGGAGATCATTCGGCATTAGGAGGACTCGGCACACCTGTCGTTCGGCATTACTATCAGTTGGCGTCCCTATCGGTTGGCATGTTCTACTCGGCACACAGAGCGTGCCCTATTTGGACCAAGCTGTCTAGCCATCTGGCCCACCAGGGAAGTCCAGTCCACATTCGTCTATATATAGAGGGGCAGGGGCACAGAAGAAGGGGGAATTTTTGGGGAGAACACTGAGGAGACTCTGCCATTTTCTAACCTCATCCAAGACCTCTACTTTTATTTCACAATTGTACTTGAACACTCAAAAGCGGATTGTATCTGTAATCAAGATTAAAGTGAAGAAATAAAAGGATCAACTTCAAAGTGGACGTAGGCTACAACGCCGAACCACTATAAATTCTGTGTTCTCGTCTCCCGTATTTTAATTTGTATTATTTATCTTCTTCATTAATCTCTCTACACAAACTCTTTAAGGGTGTTAGTGACCAATTTTGGTGCTAACATTTTGGTACTTTCACTGAGAATTGAACTCAGGTTGTGAGGATCTACTTTGTAGCTACTGGATTACATAAATCCCCCGAAGAAGATCCGTAATTATTCATAAGGCATCTATTGATTCTACTCGGAGTTACCACCCACGACTCTACCATGGGAAGACCACGAACAAGATCGACCTCCCAAAATGTTGATGCCCGTGAAACCGCTAGTGTTCAACAACTTGGACCTAACGATCAACAAGCTATTCGAGGCATGGGGCCCTCCAGCCAAAACCAAGCGGAAGCTATTTCACGAGCAGAAGTGAATGACTTGATAAAGGAGCTTACGGAAAGCAGAAGGCAACTCGCTGAGCAAATGCAAGTTAATGCTGACCTCATGACCCGACTTGCCCAACAGCAGCATCAGAATGCCGGAGGTAGCCCTGTCCCCTACTCCGAAGATGATAGCTCAACTTCAGCTGATGAACCTCCCAAGCGTAGACGCCGCAAGGATGAAGATGACCAAGCGGGTGTCACTGAACGCTCTACTAGAAATCAAGCCCGTGGAGCGGAACCCAACCTTCCTCCTACCATACAAACCCCGGATTTGACAGCTATGGTCAGGCAGTTGATGAGAGAGAATCAAGGTTTGACTAATGAAGATTGGGGAATGTCTAATAGTCATACTCCCTTCGCAGATACCATTCTATAGGCTGAATACCCAAGGAAGTTTAACATGCCCACCATGCCCGCCTATGAAGGAAAAACTGACCCTAGACAACATGTAATGAGGTATGGATGGATGATGGATTCAGCAAGAGCCAACGACGCAACTAAGTGCAGGTGCTTTCCAATAACTCTGTCCGCAATTGCCACCATGTGGTTCACTCGGCTTCCTCCACGGTCAATCTCAAACTTCGACGAATTAGCAAGGAAATTCATAGAACAATTCAGGATACATGCCACTCGACCCAAGGATGTGATGTCCTTATCAAGCGTGACCCAAGCTCCTGGAGAGTCACTGAAAGCATACTTGCAGAGATTTCATGTTGCCGCTACTGAAGTGAGCAATCCAAACGACCACGCAATTTTGATGGCGGTAATGCGCGGAGTGAATCCAGATTCTGAGTTTGGGGATTGGTTGGCAGGAAAGCCACCAGCTACGTTGGAACGTTTTTACTCGAAAGCCCACCAGTTCATAAGGAGGGAAGAAGCTCGGTGGATAAGGAAAGACAAGGCACCAGGGTCCGTTCAGGGGTCTGTAAAGGGCAATACCGCCATGAAAGCAACCGGCGATAACCCTGGAAAAACTCAGGCCAGCGTCCAAAATAAGCCCTGGCAGCCTAAGGGAGCTGGAAGTGGAAACCCTGGAAAGAAGAAGGAAACGGGGAAATGGAAATCAAGGATCCCAACCTACAACGAATACACTCCATTGAATGCGTCTCTTGAAAACATCTACTTATCGACTTGCAACACTTTTCAATACAGAAAGCCACGCCCTAAGGAATCAACAGAGGAGCAAAAGCGGACTGGAAAGTATTGCCGCTTTCACGAGACTTATGGACACAACACAGACGAATGCAGGCATCTCCATGACGCTATTGAAAAATTGATTAGGCAGAAGAAGCTGCAGGAATTCGTCAAAGATACACCGGAAGGAAGACAAGAGACTTCAGACCCCGGACATGGCCCAGCTCTACACCAACCAAAGCACCCTACTCGAACTGTGGGAAGATTGATTATTAACACAATTGCTGGTGGACCTCATCCTGCGGATAAAAATTGGCAGGAAATGGAGCAATATGCTAATTCCTTGAGACATACAGAGCATGAGTGCTGTTCAAATGTGGAGGATGGAACTCCCGCAAAGCAGCAGCGCACGATGCACGACGATATTGTATTTAGGAATAGAGACGCGGATAAAGTGGAAGCTCCCACCATCGATCCATTGGTCATATCCGCAACCATCGGACCGGCATTCGTAAGGAGAATCCTAATTGATTGCGGTAGTTCCGTTAACATCATCTTCAAGAAAGCGTATGACCAAATGAAGCTGGAAACTAAGGGTTTGAAGCCATCTAAAGCCCGAATCCATGGCTTTAACGGCGCAGCCACAGACGCAGTAGGATATGTGGAGTTACCAGTTGAACTGGGACAAGGTGAACGCAGGAGAGTGCGAATCCTACCATTCATAGTGCTGGATGTTGATTCACCATACAACGTGTTTTTGGGGCGACCGGCCCTCGCACATTTCAGGGCGGCCTTGGCCCCGTGGTGTCTCACACTGAAATTCCCGACGGACAAAGGAGTTGGCGTAGTGCACGGCGACCAAGCAACCGGACGTGCATGTTACGTGGCCGAGCTAAGAGAGGCCCAGCGCAGAGAAAAGGGGAAGACTACGGACAACATCGTCCGCATCCCGAGTTCTGATGATTGACAATTAGCGCCCGAGCCCTGGCTCGGGCGACATTCTCGGATCGTTGGAGACATAGATCCGAGAGATGACAAAGGGAAACCCAGGGAACCAGACGCAGCACCGGCCGAACTAACAACCAATATTCCAGGTAGCCACAGCGACCCAACACGAGTTCTTAAAATTGGGTCGCAGCTCGATCCCCTAATGGTGGAGAATTTATCTGATTTCCTCCGAGCGAATCTTGATGTCTTCGCCTGGACGCACTCTGATATGCGTGGGATTTCCCCTGCAATTGCGAGCCATATGTTGAATATAGACCCGAAACACATACCTGTGAAGCAAAAAAGGAGAGGCATGGACCCGGAGAGGTCTACGGCTCTCAAAGAGGAGGTGGATAAACTCAAAGCCAATGGGTTTGTCCGCGACGCCCTCTACCCGGAATGGGCGTCCAACCCTGTGTTGGTAAAGAAAGCAAACGAGAAATGGAGAACCTGCGTTGACCATTCTGATTTAAACAAAGCATGCCCGAAGGATAGCTTCCCGCTACCACGAATTGATCAACTGGTGATTCAACTGCAGGGCATGAGTTATTGTCATTTATGGATGCATACTCTGGATACAACCAAATTCCGATGCACATCCCAGACCAAGAACACACCAGCTTTGTCACGAATGTCGGGCTATACTGCTATGTAGTGATGCCCTTCGGACTGAAGAACGCCGGAGCAACTTACCAGCGTCTGGTGAATCGGATGTTCAAAGATCAGATTGGTAGAACAATGGAAGTCTATGTGGATGACATGCTCGTGAAGTCACGACGGTCAGACGACCACATCCGAGACTTGGCGGAAATGTTCGGTGTACTAAGGCACTATGGGATGAAGATCAATCCTTCAAAGTGTTCATTCGGTGTGGCATCAGGGAAGTTCTTGGGATTCATTGTAAATGCACGAGGAATTGAAGCTAACCCGGAAAAGATCCAGGCCATCCGAGATATACAGGCACCTAGAACCGTAAAACAGGTACAGAGCCTGAACGGAAAAGTAGCTGCGCTCAGTCGATTCATATCCAGAGCCATAGATAAGTGTGTTCCTTTCTTCGATGTCATAAAGAAAGGAAAGAGAAACTTCGAATGGACGACTAACTGCGAGGAAGCATTCAGAGCCCTGGTAAGACACTTGGAAAGTCCTCCGGTGCTGTCAAAACCAGTAGACCACGAGACGTTGTACGTATATTTGGCTGTGTCCCGGCACGCTATCAGTACAGCCCTGGTTCGCGAAGAAGACAAGGTCCAAAGGCCAGTGTACTATGTTAGTAAACGACTGATGGGGGCAGAAAAGAATTATCCAAAGATCAAGAAACTTGCCTGTTGCCTGGTGATTGCATCACGCAGGCTTCGTCGCTACTTTCAGGCGCACTCAATCAGTGTTTACACTGACCAACCCTTGCGACAGGTACTCCAACGACCAGAAACCTCCGGTAGGATGCTAAAGTGGAATATCGAGCTAAGCCAGTTTGATATCACCTACCTGCCGCGAAGGACCATCCAAGGGCAAGCATTAGCTGACTACGTTGCTGAGTTCACCATTCCGGATGAACCGGGTGAAAATCACAAAGAAATCCCTCCTGTCCGATGGAAGATGTTCGCTGACGGGGCATCTAACGACCGTTGGTCGGGAGCTGGGATAGTTCTGATAACTCCCGAAAACCGATCGATTTGCTACGCTTTGAAACTCGAATTTGCAGCGACAAATAACGAAGCTGAATACGAAGCACTGATTGCCGGCTTAAGACTTGCCAATGAACTAAGGGTGAAGTCCATCGAAATCTTCTGCGACTCACAGCTGGTGGTATATCAGGCACGGGGAGACTACCAAGCGAAAGGACAGAGGCTGGCTCCTTACCTTGCTCGGGTCCGGGAACTACTGGTAAACCTGGAATATTATGACATCTCGCATGTCCCGCGCGAACAGAACAGGGAGGCCGACTCGTTAGCTAAATTCGCGAGTACTGGCGATGCACAGCAGATGGGATTGTTCCCTGTCGAGACTCTGCTTGCTCCAAGTATTGACATGATGGAGATAGATCTCGTCTTGGAGACCAAACTCGAGAGGGGATCATGGCTGACCCAGATCAAACAATACTTGCTATACGGGGACTTACCTGGGAAAAGAAGCGAAAGACGCCAAGTCATTCGTAAGGCCTCGCGTTATGTGATATAAGATGGAATAATGTATCGAAGGGGATTCTCAACCCCCTTACTTCGATGTGTAGCACACGACGAAATAAAGCGAATCTTGGGGGAAGTTCATGAAGGAGAATGCGGCGGCCATACTGGGGGGCAAACATTAGCAAAGAAAATCCTCCGCTATGGATACTACTGGCCGACTATAAATCAGAATGCAGCAGACTATGCAAGAAGATGTGATAAATGCCAGATATATGCAAAGATTACAAGAGCTCCGCCAACGGAACTCACACAAATGGTTAGTCCCTGGCCATTTGCAATGTGGGGAATCGACCTAATTGGATCTCTGCCCATAGCCAAAGGAGGCGCGAAATATGCAATAGTGGCAGTCGATTATTTCACCAAGTGGGCGGAAGCAGAGCCAATGGCCACAATCACCGCCAAGAAAGTCATTAATTTCGTTGTACGAAATATCATATGTCGTTTTGGCCTCCCACGGACCATCATAACGGACAACGGAACTCAATTCGAAAGTAAGGAATTCAAAGAGTTCTGTCAGAGGTATGGCATTGAGAAAAGGTTCGCAGCGGTTGCTCACCCGAAGGCGAATGGGCAGGTAGAAGCCGTCAATAAAATCATCAAGTCCATATTGAAGAAGGGTTTGGAAAAGGCTAGAGGCAAGTGGGTGGACGAACTCCCAACAGCGCTTTGGGTCTATAGAACAACCCACAAGACCGTGACTGGCCACACACCATTCGCACTGGCGTACGGCACGGAAGCCGTTATACCCGTAGAGCTTAAAGTTCCATCACACCGGGTAACCTATTACGATACTGCGTCAAACCGGGATCTCCTATTGGAATCATTAGACTTCATCGATGAGAAACGCGAAGAAGCTGATTTGAGAGCAGCCTCATACAGACACCGAGTCGCTAAATATTATAATGGAAAAGTCCAACCAAGAACCTTTAGTGTGGGAGATCTCGTTTTGAAACGAGTCTTTCCAACCTCTTCGCACATGAATCCCGCATGGGAAGGTCCATACGTCATCGAACGGAGGCTTGGAGAAGGAACTTTCAAACTAACGACCGTCGATGGTGCGACACTCCCTCGAGCATGGAACAGCGAGCATTTGCGACGTTATTACACTTAGTCTATTTCCTTTATGCAATAGTTGCATTTATTTCCAATGTAATTAGATAATCTAGCTTGTTTTCATCAATAAAGGCTTGAAGCCATCTTTTCCATGAATGACCAATGTCTCTTCGTATGATATTCCTATGACACGCAATTAAAGATTATGATATCCTGGCTGGCATACGAACGCTTATAATAAACGATTAAAAATCTCCAAGTCCCCGGAGTGCGGACTGGAGTACTCTAAGTCCCCGGAGTGCGGACTCGAGTATAAACGATTAAAAATCTCCAAGTCCCCGGAGTGCGGACTCGAGTATAAACGATTAAAAATCTCCGAGTCCCCGGAGTGCGGACTGGAGTACTCTAAGTCCCCGGAGCGTGGACTCGAGTATAAACGATAAAAAATCTCCAAGTCCCCGGAGTGCGGACTGGAGTACTTTAAGTCCTCGGAGCGCGGACTCGAGTATAAACGATTAAAAATCTCCAAGTCCCCGGAGTGCGGACTGGAGTACTCTAAGTCCCCGGAGTGCGGACTCGAGTATAAACAATTAAAAATCTCCGAGTCCCCGGAGTGCGGACTGGAGTACTCTAAGTCCCCGAAGCGCAGACTCGAGTATAAACGATTAAAAATCTCCAAGTCCCCGGAGTGCGGACTGGAGTACTCTAAGTCCCCGGAGCGCGGACTCGAGTATAAACGATTAAAAATCTCCAAGTCCCCGGGACTGGAGTACTCTAAGTCCCCGGAGTGCGGACTCGAGTATAAACGATTAAAAATCTTCAAGTTCCCGGAGTGCGGACTGGAGTACTCTAAGTCCCCAGAGTGCGGACTCGAGTATAAACGATTCGAAATCTCCAAGTCCCCGGGGCACGGGCTGGAGTACTCGAAGTCCAGTGTATAGACTTAATTACAAGTAGTTCAGACCTCCGAGTTCCTTGAATAGGAACTACGACACAAATAACTTGGATACGTCAAGTCCCCAACATACGGGCTATGAAATATTCCAAGTGCTTGAAGCACCAAGTGGGGATTGATCAAATCCAGGGAAGCTCCCAAGCCATGTAAAGGCAAACCGAGAAGTCCAAGTTACCCACAATAATTCAGATTTCAATCACAACCATAAAAGAAACTGAATAATAAAGGTCTTTTGAGAAGACACAAGTGAAGATCAAATTTTATTCACAAAAAAAAAAAAGCTTCCCGTTACAAAAACGCTCCGAAGTCCAGAGCCAACAGCCTATTTGCACAGTCTACAAAAATTAGTACATGACTTAAGCTAGTTCTCGTTGAACGGGGACGACGGTCACTTCTTGTGTTTCTTCGACTTCTTCCCGGACGGTTCCTTCCCAGAGCGCTTACTCTTGGAATCCTTCCCTGACGGAGGGGTGACGACCGAAGACATAGGGGGAACATCCATGGGCAAGGGACTTGCAAGGAAGAATGACTTTCAACGGTTTGTTCAGAGGATCACCCAGGTCCACTTCACGCGGCTCGACCTTGACTGAGATCGTATCTCTTTTCTCTTTCTCGAGCCGTTCCTTCATGCTCAAGTCGGATGTGTGCTCAGAGGCGCCTGTGATGTCTACTTCGAAACTCTCCGAGGAAGAGTCAGATTTGCCTTCATCCAGCGCCCCGATTACTTGAGCATCTGGACCAGGATCTCCGCCGACTTGAGTGGCCTCACTCGCCTTTGTCTCCACCTCCTTGGCGGCATCGCTCCTCGGAGAAGGCTCGGGGTCAGAGCGGCCTGCACAAAGTCACAAGAGAACAAGTGTTAGGGCGCGGCAGCTTCCAGAGAAACACAGGAACCTTATAAAACAAAGAGATCGCTTACCGGGCGCCGGTGGAATCTCGGTTGTCAGAGGGGTCTCACCCTCCGGGATGGGAGATAGGACATGAACGCCAAGCCCGGGGGCATCGGGTCGTAGCCAAGATGCCGCTCGAAGGGATCAAGCGTCGGCCGGCTAGCCGGCTGGGTAGGCACATGAACTGGGGGCATAGCACCGGATGGACCTGAAATCGCTTCCTTTCCTTTCCTCGAAGGAAAATCTTTGCTGTAAAGGGCCTTGGCCGCTGATAGGTCTGAGGGTTCTTTTCCCTTCAAGAACTCCTTAATTAAAGCTTCCTCATCGACTTCTTCGGCACCGCTCTCGACCTTCTTGATCTGAATCAAAGTCTCCCATGCCTCGATCAGAGACTCGAGGTAACCATCGCCCAGAAAAGTTAAATCCCTATGCATGAGGACTCGGGCATTGAACTCGACGATCAGCGGGTCGAATTCAGTCTTAATTTCCTCCCTACCTTTTTCCCTAGCTGCCTCAAGGCGAGAGTCGATATCGACAGTCGCTATCTTTTTACCCTCCTCACGGGCTTCATGTTTTAGGGCCTCAACTTTGGAGAGATCGTCCTTTAGTTTCTCCTCTAGGAGTCGGGTAGCGACAATCTCATCGCAATAATGTTGTGCCTCAACCTGGGCAGCCACTTTCTCTTTCCTCTCCACGAGAAGTTGCTCCTCGAGTTCCTTGACCCGATAACTAAGTGTGTCCCGCTCCTTCTGAACGGAGTCTTTCTCCAAAGCTAATGCCCCATACCGTTGCACCGCTTCATCGAGCTCTTTCTTATGAGTTAATTCGAGGCGGGAAACAGCCTCGGCGGTGTCCTTAGCGCTCTGACGAGTAGCTTCAAGCTCGGACTTATAGGCAGCAATTTCTTCATCCTGTGCCTTAATGATATCCCTGTCGTGAATAGCTTCAAGCTTTAGGCGGTCAATTTCATGCTGGCGCTCCATAGAGACTTCAGAAAGTTTCTCAGCCAGGTGAACGAACGCGTCATGTTGCACGTAGACGTCATTGGTACAGGCAATAGCATTTTGTTTAACATCTCCGGGAATAGGATGGATCGCCGGGAGGAACTTTAACCCATCAAAACAAATCTTCGGAAACTTAGCCTTAAGTTCGTTCAATCTCTCCGGCACTGTCGGGTCTGTTACAGGAGCGGGAGGAGGCGGTTTTGAGAGTTCGCCCTTCCTATGAGAATCTCGGGAGTGCCGGGTAGAAGAAGAGTCAGAGTGTTGGTCCCGGGGAGCATCAGAATGCGACCTCTCGTGGCCACGTTTGTCTTTGCTTCGCTCCTGATGAGAAGAGGTCTCCTGGCGGTGTTCGGGCTGATAATAAGTTTTCTTCCGGGATGACGAGTCCCGGGCATGATAATCTCGGTCGCTGTCTCTGTCTCGGCGCTTCCCGAGGCCCGAGTCCCGACTAGTCCGGCGTAAAGTCGATGAGCCGCGAAGGCGGTCGTATCCATGAGAGCGCCCCATGTCACCTGCAATCGAACAATAGCGAATTAGCGAAAGGGCAGAATGGTGAAAGAAGGGTAGATGCAAAGTGAAATGCATGTGTCTGTGTGTGTCCTAGTGCTACCCCCCGACGGACCAGTGGCTTTGCTAACGGGAGTCTTTTCCCCTTGGATCGGGGCCAGGACACCCGCATCGCCCCTGACGGGCGAGCGAAACTTAAACAGCTCCGGATCGTTGAAATCATAGTTGAGCAAGTCTTCGGGAATGGAGAGATTCGATAAGCCCTTCAGAGAACTTTCAACGCGCTGTGGAGAAGCCTCTTTCTCTGGCTGAATAGGCGTAACTTTGGAAGTCCCACCAACTTTCTCCTTCCTCGACTTGCACGCCAGCTCCTTTTTCCCCTTCGAAGGGGAAGATGACGTTTCAATATCATGAACTTCGGCTGCAGAGCCCAAATCCTCACCTTGCTTTTCGGGTGACTCGCCTGGAATTTCCCCTTCTTCCGGAGCTTCAAGAGAAGGGCGAACGGATGATTCAGGCAGTTTTTTCCCTCTGACGTGTACGGGCTTGGGAAGCGAGGCGCCCTCTGGAAGAGTAACCCCGCGGCCAGGGGCTAGCAAACCGAACCTTGATAGTGACTCATTGGAAATGAGGGCTCGGATGTCTCGCTCTTCAGCAGGAAGAGCTCTAATGGCGTCGACAGCATCGGAGTAACCCCGGCCCTCGGGACGGGGGACGAGATCTGGAAAAATAGAACAATGAGTTAGGAGAAGTTCAACCTGAATCGGGAACGGACATCAACTCAGAGAAAGGACTTACTTCCTTCAATCCATCGCCTCGCAAAGCCCTGGGGGCAGCGCACGTAAAACCACTCCTGTTTGTACAGGGCGAATTTGCTACTCCACGCGCTAGTGAAAAGTTGGCACTTCCGATGTGGCTCAAGGAACATGTAAGAGGGACTGTCTCCCCGTTTCTTGGTCATGTATATGTACCTTATATCGCCAGGGGTTGGAGGCCTAGAGAAGACGGCCATGAAAAGCATGTACGTGCCATAAATGAAAGCATGACCATTTGGGTGAAGTTGAGACGGGGCAACGTCCAGATACTGCAGCACGTCGCGAAGGAATAGATTGAAAGGTGGCACGCTACCAACCCAGCACATGAACTTGCTACACGCCGTATATCCCACTGGGGGCAGATGTGGGCGGTCATGCCCCGACGGAACGCGCACGTCAGCAAACGGAATGCCATGAATAGAACATATCCGCTTAAGAGCGGCCTTAGTGACTCTCGAAGCCTGTGAGTCGACTGGGTCATCCAGTAAAATCGACGATTCCAAAGTATCGGGAGCCCAGTCATGAGCGGGAGAAACTGATGGGTCAGTTGTGTCGGGGGCCGTTCGCTTAGAAGACGGCCCAGGTTTGTCGGAAAGTGTAGCAGAACTGGATCTTTTGGACATCTTGAATAAATAGCAGACCCGGCCAAGCACCTGTGTGAACTATACTCGAAAAAACGTTAGAATTAACAACGCAGATAACCCCCCCCCCCCCGTGTGGTGTGTGAACTAGTGCAATCAATCGTGCATAAGCATTTAATATAACGTCAAGCCTAAAAACATCGCTTCCGAAAACCGTCATCGCTGACCGTCTCCGAAAGCCTTCTGAATAACGACCGCAGTAAGA
Organism: Allium cepa; assembly: GCA_030765085.1. NCBI lineage: Eukaryota > Viridiplantae > Streptophyta > Magnoliopsida > Asparagales > Amaryllidaceae > Allium > Allium cepa. The sequence continues at coordinate 227,099,106 of CM060932.1, read as the reverse complement.
CACTAGAGGTAATTGTACGATTATGCCAAGTAAATACTAGTTATGAAATTGGGCAAGTAAAGTATGTTCGGCATTTATGTTGTTCGGTATGTGGATACGTTTGTCCGGTTTGTTCGGCATAGAGTATGTTCGGCATTTACTGTTTGTTCGGCATATAAGTATGTTCGGCATTTATGTTGTTCGGCATGTGGATACGTTTGTCTGGTTTGTTCGGCATGCTCGGTTATATAATTTGGCAAGGCCCCTGTTTGTCCGGCCTGAGTCTATTCGGCACGTCATTATCATTTATACTTGACCGGCAGGCTAACTATGTTCGGCGTATAAGTATGCTCGGCACTAATGTCTGTTCGGCTACATTGCTGTTCGGCAAAGAACGTTCGGCCAAAATACTATTCGGTCGAAACAACATTCGGCCTACCCACTGACTCACACTTCCTCCCTAGCCTTCTAACCCATCGTCCGGCCAACAATGTGCAAAGCCGAGTCAAGATTATGCCGAGCCCTAATGCTCGGCACAACCTCCATCCTTTCCACCTAACTCTCTCCCATAACCCCATATGAAACTTAGGCGTCGTGCCGAACCACAGCATCCCACTCAAACGACTAAACAAACCCTACGAAGCATTCATATCCCTAACCATCTATCCCTACCTCGCGTCGCTGGGCCTTGGAGATACCCCAATCGGAATTCGGGTTCTCCACCTACACAGCCCCGTGCGAAAATGATTCTGTGCGAATTGGTGGAAACTCACCAGGGAAAGGAGTTAGGTAAAGGGATTGTACCTAGTTCGTGGATCGAGCTCTAGAAAGGTTTGAGAAGTCCTTGGATTTTGATTGCAAGGATGGTTCGAGAATTCGGAATTGCAGGAGTAAAAGTAAAGAAAGGAAGAAGAAGGAGGTGGTTTTTATAAGGAAGGAGGAGAAGTCGAAGAGACTTTGACCGGCTCTACCGGACGAACCGGTTTCACTCGGCACTCGTATCGTTCGGCATCCTTAGCACCCGGTGACAATGCCCTGATCCAGTAGTTCAAAGCACACCTTGTTCGAACACACGGTATACTTTGGGGGGCAAAATGTTACCTGGAAAATCGACCAGGCAATCACAGTACTCGGCATAAGTGGACACTCGGCATGCAGAGTTGTACTCGGCATAAGTGGACACTCGGCATGCAGGGTTGTACTCGGCATAAGTGGACGCTCGGCGGTGCAGATTTGTATTCGGCATAAAAGGACGCTCGGCATAAAGGAGCACTCGGCCTCTGGGAACGTTCGGCATACAAGTGACGCCCGGCAACTATAGACGTTCGGCATACAAAAGCGTTCGGCATCCAACTATTGTTCGGCACTAGCACACTGCTCGGCAATTTGTGGAACGTTCGGCCTCCAGAAGGTCGTTCGGCTTAGTTCACTCGGCACAAGTGCTCCCTAAGGAAGTCAGTATGCTCGGCCTCCTCCCACTCGGCCGAAGTGGTTATTTGGCCCACCTCCTCCATCCAACAAGGAGATCATTCGGCATTAGTAGGACTCGGCACACCTGTCGTTCGGCATTACTATCAGTTGGCGTCCCTATCGGTCGGCATGTTCTACTCGGCACACAGAGCGTGCCCTATTTGGACCAAGCTGTCTAGCCATCTGGCCCACCAGGGAAGTCCAGTCCACATTCGTCTATATATAGAGGGGCAGGGGCACAGAAGAAGGGGGATTTTTTGGGGAGAACACTGAGGAGACTCTTCCATTTTCTAACCTCATCCATGACCTCTACTTTTATTTCACAATTGTATTTGAATACTCAAAAGCGGATTGTATCTGTAATCAAGATTAAAGTGAAGAAATAAAAGGATCAACTTCAAAGTGGACGTAGGCTACAACGCCGAACCACTATAAATTCTGTGTCTCGTCTCCCGTATTTTAATTTGTATTATTTATCTTCTTCATTAATCTCTCTACACAAACTCTTTAAGGGTGTTAGTGACCAATTTTGGTGCTAACAGCCGTAGTCTAGACACTAAAAAATAAAATTGTTTAAAGAAAACAATTGCGAAGATACAATTAAGCCCTAGATGAGCTCACCATTAGGTCCAACGTCTAACCTTTATTATAGTGAAATTTTACGATGAAATGCGTTTATGGGCTAAAGAAAGGGTGATGAAATCCCCTACCTTATGTGAATTGGGATATTGCCCTTAGAAAAGAAAATAAGATGAGATAAATGCAAAAAAGAAATTAAACGTCAATTTACAATGCAACTAAAATAAGATTGTTTTGTTTTTGGATTTTGATTTTTTTTATATAAATGCAAATGCAAGCAACCAACACTGCAATTAAAATTAAAAACAAGAGATGAAAGTACGAAATCAGTGCGTGTAAATTATTAGCAATTTTTTTAGCGGCGATTTTTTTTATAAGCAAGCAATTTATTTGGCAAGCAGAGTGACGGTTTTTAACAAGCTGTTTTTTTATATCTACTTTGGCAACTTGAAATTAAAAACAAGATATATACAAGTTTTTTATTTATAACAAGTAAAACAAACAAACAAACAAAAGAAAAACAAACCTTGACACATAGGAAAACAAAAGAAGACCATTTTTTTTTTTGAATTTTTGGTTAAAGCTTAATAAAGAAAACTAAAAAAAGAACTAAAACAATCGAAACAAAAGAATGAAAACTCAACAAAGAAAACTATTTTTTTTTAATAACAATCCGTATTTGATTAAACTAAACCAAAAAGAAATAATACCCGGCCCGAAGTCGAATTCAACTTATATTAAAGAAAGAAAAACTAAACCATTTCTTCCCTTTTTTTTGTTTCTTTAACAGAACTCGAATTCAACTTCAAAGTCAAAATCGAGTGCAATCTCGTATGTTTGGGGTGAGGCGATTCTTTATTTTGGTTTGGAATGGAGGAGCGCTGTGATGGCGGTATTGCGTTCGAAGAATTAGGGAATTTGGTCAATGATGATGGTGATTTGTTCGTGGAGGCAGGGGTTGATTTGGGGATGACGCGGAGTTTTTGGTGATTGTCGAGGATGTTCAGGAGTGGTTGCAATTTCAAGTTTTAGATGTTGAGGTGGGGGAAGTGAGAGGCCGCGGCTTGATTGTGGGATGGTCGCGGTGGTTAACTGAGTTGCCGAATAGGGGTAATGAAGCGTGGCAGAGGAAGGCGGTTCGCGACAGTGGGATGGAGTGGTTAACAGTAATCAAAGAAACAATGCAGCAGATTGTTGGTGAGGTGCACAGATGATAGTTTATCCAACTGGAGTGAAGTGACAGTGATTAGGCAGTAAGGTGGAGGTTGGCAGTAGCAATTGTTTGGCGGCAGTGCTATGGGTTTGTGGCTGCTGTCGTTTTATGTGGTGAAGTGTAGAAGTTGAAGGTTGTTGTAGTTGTTTGAGATGTTGTGATGCCAGTGATGTGGAGGTGCTGATATGGTGATTGGTAGACTGTTGTGTAGATTGTCAGTGGTTTTGGGGAGATGTGAATGAGGAATGTATGGTTGAAGTATAGACTGTTGTAGCAGCAAGCGATGGGCAGATCGTGATGACTGTAGTTGATGGTTGATGGGATGCTCAGTTGTTATGGAGGTCAGTTTTTTTTTGGTTGTGACTGTGAGGCAGCAGGAGAAATTGTTATGAAATGAAGTTGTATGGTTGCAAGAAGGTGCCGGGGGGGGGGGGGGGGGTATCACTGTGTTGGTCAGTAAGTAGAATAGATGATGACAGTGATGTATTGTGGAGTTATGGGGTTGTTGTGGTCACAGTGTTGCTCTATGGTATTGGTTGGAATTTCCGGTATGCTGTTGATGAAGTAGTCAATGTATGTGGTGGTATGTAATGATGTTGAAGTTGAGAGTTGCACAACAGAGATCTTGTTTGAGGTGAAGCAACTAGCAGTGGATGGAAATGTGAAGATTGGTGATTGGTGAAGTGATTGGAAATGTTGATGTAGTTGTAATGTGCAGGCAGCAAGCTCTTATATGAAGCAGTGGTGGAGTTTGTTTAGATGATATGTGGGTGGTGATGGATGGTTTTGGCAGTGAAATGTTTGGTAAGATGGCAACAGTTTGTGAATATTTGTTGTGGATTGTGATGCTTTGGTGGTCAAGGAGGATATGGATGAAGGTGAATGTGCACAGTTGTAACAGGAAGAAGGAAATTTGCAAACTATGATGTGTGATTGTAATGTGATTGCACAGTTAGGTAGGTGAAGTGAAAATGTGCTAACCTGAAGTGGATGGGACAGAGAAGTTGTTTGATGATGGACTGTTAGTGTTGTGTGATGAAGCAGATGTTGATGACAGAGGGGTGTTGGTATTTGCTGTGCAAGGCAAGACTATGTTGACTGGAGGAGATGGACAGTGAATGTGGGGAGTACTGGTGGCACAGCAGTGTGGTAAGGAATGTTGTAGACGGTCATAAATTAGAATGTGCAGAGGTGCACAGTGTACTGATTTTGAATTGTCAGTGTGCAATAAAAGCTTGTAAATGAAATTTTGGAGTGGGAAAAAAATTGTAAATAAAAATCAAAAAGGAAATAAAATATTCTTTTTCCTTTTGTTTTGAAATTGTATGTTTTTTTATATATTCAAATGCCAATGCAACCAGAGAAACAACAAGCACACAAACGAAAATGAAAACAAAATTACACACAAACACACACTATTTTTTTTTAAAATGCAATTTAACACACAAAATAAATCAAACAACAACCAATCCAAAGAATAGAAAATTAAAATCAAAACAATTCTCCGGCAACGACACCAAAAACTTGTTTCATGCCAAATTTTTTATTGATTAGAAAAATGCCGATAAATTTTGAAATAAAATAACCGCAAGCGCACGACGTACAATTTTAGTACGTGACGAGTACCAGTCGATCTGCAGGAAATTTTTAAGATTTTAAAACTTTTCAATTCAATCAAATTAGACCAAAATAAGAGGAAATTGTTAACTACAAAAAAGAAACTAAAACTAGAAGTGAAATGTGATTTAAAAATTATTAGACTAGAGAACAATTTAGAGGCAAATACACTCTCATATTTTTGTAAGTCTACAAACAAATAATTTATGATCTATAGATTTGATATTAAGTGAAATAATTGTTGTATTTATCATAAGTATGGTTTGTTTATGTTATTAATCAACATAACTCAAACCATCAAACTATAATACAACAAATAAACCATTTATCAATTATCTTGAAAATTAAGCCAAAGAAAAAACTATTTTAAATATAATCTATTTACTAGTGTAACTAGTAATATAGATCATCAAATTTTATTTTTACTTTCATTTTAAAATCAAAAATTAATTAGCAAACGATGATGTAAATTGTGTTTATGTTGAATAAGAATAGCGCATTTGCATAAACAATAAGCTATCAAATCCACTTGTATAAACTTACATCAAAATTCACTTTCATGAAGCACAAGCTAAAGGGATCATAAATCATAAAAATGTTGAAATTGCATAATATTAGAGAGCTTCATTACCCCTAAATTGAAGGGGTTTGGCTATTCATTTGTGCTATCAAATCAACACATGTAGGTTTCAACATTAAAAAGTAAAGAAATAAAAACTAAGCAAAGGAAGAAAGAGAGATTAACTACTAACTATTTGCATAAAAATTAAATCTACATTACTTGCATGAACGTAAATCTAAGCTATGAACATACAAAGAAAGAGAGCATGAAAATAAACATTAATAATAAAGAAAAGAAAAGCATGTAGAAAGAGAGAAAAAAGAGGCTTGGAAGCCATTTTTATTTCACTTTGATTTTTGTTTACAACTTGCTAATTTCCTAAGCGAATATATGAGAGAGTAGATGTAACGTCCCGTCTTTCCGTACGCTTTAAACCGACGACAAACCACACACGTCAGACTTAAACCATACAGAATGGTAGATTGTTACGGTGTAAATAAGAAAAGAAGGAAGAAATAAAAACAAAATAAAATCTTACAGCGGAACGATAAAATATAATAATCAAATATACAGTACATGAATCTGTTTACAAAATATTTGATTTTACTTATACAATACATATCAGAGTCACACATACCAGAGAATAATAATTTATGCAGCGGAAACAGTATGAACGTGGAGGAATACTATAATAAGTAATAATAATATAAATCTTCGTCTTCGTCCTCCAAAGCTAAAGTCTTCGAATACTGAAATGCTCAGGCTGACCCGAGCGAATTGAAAAGACAAAACACTCGAGTCAGAACTAAAAGATCTTATGTTAGTTAAATCAACGGTAAATAATATGAGTGGAACGGCGTCAGAGATGTTTACGGGATTTGACATCTCCTATCCGGTGTCTAACATGAGTGCAGTAACTTAAGAGATGCACGGGATTCACATCTCCTAAGGATCCGTTAAACTATCTACTATGTAGAATATACGCTATTAGAATAGTGTCTAAAGCAAAGTATAATATATTGAAAACAGCGTTAAGGGGTTACCCATATAGCCCTTAACACACTTTTATATTCGCATAGTCTATACAGTACCGTAACCTCCCCCGTATTGGGCGTCGTCAGAGGGCACTCTATAGGTATGATATAAAACAAAATCGTATAAGGCGCGCTAGGGTAGGTGACACGGCACAACTAGTAAATACCAGGGTAGATATACCAATTACGCATCCGGGTTGGTGGTAACGCATAGCCGCAGCTACCGCCCACCTCGAGCCACACCCCCAAATCAAAAATCAAAAGTGGCCACCAAATCAATCCAAAAGTCAGAGTATAATATCGAAGGGATGTATCCGATAAGAGAGGCTACCTTCTTGGCCCAAGAATCCCTTCTGTTTTAGCCACCTTATGTCAACTCACGGGAGTCGGGTCCACGTATATACCTTAATAGAACATCGCCACCGTCCTACTTCATTCTGCAATCTCCACCGCGTACACGGTTGTTAAAGTGGTTTTCGGAGTTGGCAGAGAGTATGACAACTTTCGATCCCGGTCTCTTTAACAACCAAACGTTATTATAACACCACGGTCATTTCAAAATAATTTATACTTCAAAACCAGGATATAATAGTTATTTCAAACCATATAAATACGATATCATATCTATTTTAAAAGCCAAATCAAAATGATATCATTTTTATTTCAAATATATTCCTTTTCCAAAATCAAAGCACTTTCAAATTTATACACTTCGAAACCAAACATTTGAAGTTATAACACTTTTAAAACATAATACTTTGAAATTCATAACTTCGAAACCTTTCAATTTCGATAAAACATTTCAATTCCGATATATTTCAAGGCTTTAAACATTCCAAAATTCCAAAACTAAATTTGATAATTTAGATTCAAAAATCAAATCTTTTATTATTTAGTTTTGAAATAACTTACATAATAAATCCATTTTCATTTAAATAAAACTCAAATTTCAAATAACCAAATATTTTCTTCAATTCATTTATACTTGAAATAACCATTTAATTCACCCAGACCCAAAATCAAGTTATAATAATTATACCCTTTTATTTTTTTTCAATTTAATCAATTTCACATCAACCTTTAGAGTTTAATTCTTAAATAACTTCAATTTCAAATAAATCTCCAATTTATCTCCCAACCTTAATTTATTAAAATCATTATACACTCTATATTAAAATAAAATTTAAATACTTACTCGCATTTATTTTAATAAAAACTCTATTATTAAACTTAATTTTTATTAACAACTTATGCATATCTTAAATTCAAGCATTTAACTATATATAAAATATTATTTATACAATATCAAAAATCAATATCCATTAAACCATATTATATAAAATAATCAAACTTTATTATTGGGCTTAATTTATATTTCAAAGCATATATAGCTAAAATCAATAATAATAAATTTGACGTTTATATAACATCTAAAATCAAATTTTATATACCCCGTATATTTCTTTACAAAACCATAGAAATCATTTCAAAATATTTTTATATATATATAGACCGACGGTACCTGTATATAATTTTTTATCCTATGGTCAAGTGATACGGATATTTATCATTTCAATCCGTAAATTAAAATAAAAATACGATTATATATCATTTCAAACCGCAATCCCGAATAAAATAAAGTGCATAACAAATTTGCAGTTTAAACAATATAAAATACAACATCCACTCATCCAATATCAGTCATCAATATATAACTGATAATATAACAGGTAATTAACTAACAGTTATATTCAATAATAAATTAAATAACGATTTAATTTAAATAAATGCAATAACTGAGATGATGATTGAAATATACGAAAAGTCATAAATAAATGCATAATCACAACAAAAATTTAATTTAACAAACATAAGAAATTTTAGAAGTTGTGAGTGGGTTAAAACACTCACCTTTTGAATTTAAATTGAACTTAAACCCAAAAATTGGACAGTCTCAGAATTCGTCCCAACCAGCGTCAAAGTGTACGGAATTTAAATACGATCATAACAAAAAAAACCACGCATAAATTGAAGTTCGTATGTAAAAGTTATGATGATTAGAGTGTTTGAAATTTTTTTTTTAAAAAAAGAGAACACTCTCACCTCCATCACCTGCCACGTCACCTATCCCTGTACGCAAGCATCCAGAAACTCACGCACGCACGAAACCCAGTCAACATCACCGTTGACCGCCCAAAGCTCGGCTGTTCCACCGCCGCTGACCACGACAGAGCCACCAAACCTCTCACCTCAACACGCCGCATCACCCCTAGCTCGGCCGTCCGCCACCTGCACGCCGCCGCCGCTGAAAAACCTAGAATTCGAAACCTAAATCGAATTTTGCCGCCGATCAGACCGTTGATTCGCAAAATAAACTGCATGGATGAAGTCCCCTCGGTCCTCTCTTCAAAACCCAGAAAAGATTTCCCGATCAGACGAAGTTCATCGTCGAGCGATGAACGGTCGAAAATTTATTTGCGCTTTCTGGAAAATCGATGATTCAAAACCAAAAACGAACTGCAGATCTGGGATGCATACATCGAGAACTTCGATACATAATTTTTTCAAATTTTTCTGAGAAATTTGAAATTTCACTGATTTTTGAATTGCAATTGATATTAGGTATTTGTCTGCCATTGAAATGACGAGCAGAAAGAAATTTTATGTGCAGACAAATGAGAAATAGGGGTAGGCTAGGGTTTATAGCCGGTTATTTATAGACAGAGTTGAAAAAGAATAGATGGATACGATTTATAAACGCGATGAATGATAAATGGCCCGAAAAGCCCGTTCTAACTCCGGAACGAAATTGGGTCAACCCGTATATCAAAATAGATGTTTTAAAATATTTTAAACGCGACAGAAAAAGTTTCAAGTCCAAATTCCATCATATGAAGAAGTTGTGCTAAAATCAATTTATTTCAAATTGATTTCAATTGATTTCAATTTCAATTGATTTCAATTTCATTGATTTCACGGCGTTTCAAGCCCATACGATCAAACGACGAGTCCGATTGATACGAAACGTGAAATCCTACAATAGTTCACCGTTACGGATCCGATGAAACTTGTTTTGTCGAAATTCGAGTCAGTGGCCAAAATGGCTAATTTTATATTAATTAAATAAATTAAAAATAAATTAATTAAATCACTTTTCAATTTCAACTCTATAATTAACAAATTTCATCAATTAACTTTCTTAATCATTTACGCTAATTTAACCAAATTAAAATGTCAATTTAGAGTTGATTAATTTATCAATTTCAGCGTTAAATTTTCAATTTCATTAAATTCAGAAATTATAAATCTAATTTCCAAAAATTCTATTAAATTTATTTTTTCATTCTATTATTCAATTCATTGTTATCAACTGATGAATTTAACATTGGATTCAAAATCTATTGCAATCCTCACATTCCATCTTAATTAGCGTAATACTTGGATTTTTAAATTCCATTAAATTGCAATTACTTCACTTATTATGGTTCAAAACACAATAAATTGATAAAACTTTATTTCCAATGCTTATAATTCAAAAAATTGTCCAATATGAATAACCTTAACATTACTTACAAATATTACCTTAATTAACCTTAACGTAATATTACATTATAATTATTGCAACTGATTTCCAATTGTAAATTAACACTCTACATAAATAGGTAACATACAAAAATCGTTACGCTAACTTTTAGTCACATTGATAAGCTTTTATTACTCACAAATCAAAGTTCCCATTTATTTTCATTAATTGGCCTTTCATTCAGTTCATTAGTTATCATTTTATGAATAAACTATACGTTATTTCCAATTATTACCCTAAATTACATTAACGTAACATTTAATTCAGATTTATTGCAATTATTTCCAAGTCAATTAAATGAACTATATATATATATATATATATATATATATATATATATATATATCTCATAATAATTGTTGTCAAAACTCTTAATCACACATTTATAAGTTTATTATTCCCACTCCAATATTATAGTTACTTACAGAGTATTGGTTTTTGTTCAATCAATTAAAACTTACTATTTTATATAAATTCATTAATTGTCAATTGCTATCCAAATAAATCTATTTATTTGAATCTTTCCTTATTTTCCTTACTATGAATCAATTATAAATTTATCATCTTAAAGGTAATGTCAACATTTTAAATTATTAATTTACCTTTTATATCCCATTCTAAATTAATGCACATACAAATTAACATTTTAAATCAGATTAATCATTTCATCTTGGTAACATTCTTTTATTACAATAAGAATAAAATTACATTTACATTGTTTCACTTGTTGGAATTACATTCAAGTTATTATTTCCATTAATAATTTACTAAATTTTTATTTCCTTCAATATTAAGTTACCAAAATCTTCTTAAATTAAGAAATTTAATTACCGAATTTTACGGGTCGTTACACTCTCCCCCACTCAAAACTTTTCGTCCCCAAAAAGGAAAAAGAGGGAAAAGAAGAATTAAGAAGTCAATGTATCTTATTAAAATATTAAATTTATAAACAAATAAATTTACAAAATCAATTAATTTAAATAAAATATACCAATTTATAACCATGAAATCTTTTATACTCAAATTAATAAAGTTTGGAAAACATTTTTCAAAATATTTTCTAAGTCCAAAATTTTTCGAAAAATTTCGGCAGAGTCTCCTTTTTACAGAGAGGCTCGGGAGAAAATATAATATCAAATATAACAATATACAACATATAATTTCCAAAATAATATAGATCCCAACACGAGAAAAAATAATATAATAGCGCTATAAACCGTAGTCCGAGAACGTACCTATTTGTCGGGCGATCTACGCTTATATTATGAAATCAAAAGCAGTAGCAATTGCTTCCATATCCTGTATTTCACTTATATAATCCAAAAGGTTAACCATTATATAAAATGAAATATTTACCGTTATTTCAATCAATAATAAACAAATCAATACAAACAACAATCACTTGCAACCAGGCATACAACCATCACATAGAATCATCGCAAATCAATCATTCATTCATATCAAACAAAACAAATAGTTGTTCGGGTTCAAACTTTAAATTGTACAGAATGAAAAAAACAAACTATTAAGCGCACCATTTACTCAACTGTCTTAGATGAAATGAAATAGATTATTCATTCATCCAAACAATTTAAAGTATCCTTACCCAAACACCCATAAACCGAAAACAAACAACGATTTCAAACAACATATTAAGTTTATTCTTATTAGTTCCATTCATTTTCATTTATTGCTTACAATTATTCATTTTCAATTATTCAGTTATGTAAGTTTTTTTTTATTGCATTACATTTATGCACTTCTCAATTTCATTTATTTATTTAGTGCTTACATTTCTATTATATTTAATTATAGTAACATTTTAATTACAACTTAAGTTTATAACTCTATAACATCAATTCTCATAAATAAAAACAATTTATTGAACACTTTCATTTACCTACTTCTACTTGTACAATTTCCATTACAATTTCTTATTAAACATTACTTTTAATATTTGGTAAGTTATATATATGCTTTTTAAGAATGTAAATGAAACTTATACCAGTTTTACCTCATCTTTTAATTTAATTTAATGCTCAATGATTACACCTTTTTGTTTTATAAGTTACAAATTTCAACTTTCTTTTTATTTATAACTTAGCATCAAATCTCTTATTTAATTAGAGGTTCCAATTTTTTATTAGTTACATTCAATTTCACTCCAATAATTGAAACTACTAATTACGAAAAATTAAGAATTAAATACCGGGTTAAATTTCAAATCATTTTAAAGATAATAGATAAAGGTTTATACTTAAACAATCAGAAATTTATATTTGGTTAATCAAAACAAATCTGCAGTAAACTACTACAGTGGCATTTCCACTCCGAAACTCGAAAATGAATGTCGATGATGCGGCCGCCATCACCGAAATTATTTTCCAACGATAGAGAGGGAAGTGCAGAACTTATTTTTCCAAAATTTTCTTTAAAACAATTCTTCCAAATTATATTAAAATATTTATATCAGAAAATACTTATAAACAATATTATTATATTCCAAAATTATTCGAAAGAAATTTTCAAAAGCCCGAACTTAAGTTCTAAATTTCCCATTTCATTTATTTTATTTCCACTCTCATTTCAACTATTATTTATAAACTCCATTACCTAACACCCAATATATTAAACCCAAAAATATATAAAATTTATTTTATATATATAGAAAATATAATAGGCAAATTATTTCATTCACCTATATTAAAACAAATATTATGTCGGTCTGTTCTATTAAGTGTTTAGAAATCCCTATTAATGTCATAGCATCTCATGCATCAACCAGAATTTATAAATACAAAATGGAATAAATTAACACAATATTAAAACTTTTGATAACACTAACAAATATGCTCTTATACACACACACACACACACACACCCTCAGCGACTCCCATAGGGTATTACTACCCTATTAGTAAAGATTCAGACCCCACAAAGCTAAGGTTTATCACTAAACCAAAGCTCTGATACCAGATGTAACGTCACGCCTTTCCGTACGCTTTAAACCGACGACAAACCACACACGTCAGACTTAAACCATACAGAAGGGCTGGTTGTTATGGGTTAAATAAGAAAAGAAGGAAGAAATAAAAACAAAACAGAATCTTGCAGTGGAATGATAAAATATAATAATCAAATATACAGTTCATGAATTTGTTTACAAAATATTTGATTTTACTTATACAATACATATCAGAGTTACACATACCAGAGAATAATAATTTATGCAGCGGAAACAGTATGAACGTAGAGGAATACTATAATAAGTAATAATAATATAAATCTTTGTCTTCGTCCTCCAGAGCTAAGGTCTTCGAATCCTGAAATGCTCAGGCTAACCTGAGCCAATTGAAAAGACAAAACACTCGAGTAAGAACTAAAAGATCTTATATTAGTTAAATCAACGGCAAATAATATGAGTGGAACGACGTCAGAGATGTTTACGGGATTTGACATCTCCTACACAATGTTTAACGTGAGTGTAGTAACTTAAGAGATGCACGAGATTCACATCTCCTAAGGATCCGTTAAACTATCTACTATGTAGTAATATACGCTATTATAATAGTGTCTAAAGTAAAGTATAATATACTGAAAATAGCGTTAAGGGGTTACCCATATAGCCCTTAACACACTTTTATATTCTCATAGTCTATACAGTACCGTAATCTCCCCCGTACTGGACGTCGTCTGAGGGCACTCCATAGGTATGGTATAAAACAAAATCGTATAAGGCGCGCTAGGGTAGGTGACACGGCACAACTAGGCAATGCCAGGGTAGATATACCAATTACGCATCCGGGCTGGTGGTAATGCATAGCCGCAGCTACCGCCCACCTCGAGCCATACCCCCAAATCAAAAATCAAAAGTGGCAACCAATCAATCCAAAAGTAAGAGTATAATATCGAAGGGATGTGTCCGATAAGAGGGGCTACCTCCTTGGCCTGAGAATCGCTCCTGTTTTAGTCACCTTACGCCAACTCACGGGAGTTGGGTCCACGTATATACCTTAATAGAACGTTGCCACCATCCTACTTCATTCTAGAATCTCCACCGCGTACACGGTTGTTAAAGTGGTTTTCGGAGTTGGCAGAGAGTATGACAACTTCCGATCCCGGTCTCTTCAACAACCAAACATTATTATAACACCGCGGTCATTTCAAAATAATTTATACTTCAAAACCAGGATATAATAGTTATTTCAAACCATATAAATACGATATCATATCTATTTTAAAAGCCAAATCAAAATGATATCATTTTTATTTCAAATATATCACTTTTCCAAAATCATAGAACTTTCAAATCTATATACTCTGAAACCAAACATTTGAAATTATAACACTTTTAAAACACAATACTTTGAAATTCATAACTTTGAAACCTTTCAATTTCGATAAAACATTTCAATTTTGATATATTTCAAGGTTTAAATATTCCAGAATTTCAAAACTAAATTTGATAATTAGATTAAAAAATCAAATCTTCTATTATTTAGTTTTGAAATAACTTACATAATAAATCCATTTTCATTTAAATAAAACTCAAATTTCAAATAACCAAATATTTTCTTCAATTCATCTATACTTGAAATAACCATTTAATTCACCCAGACCCAAAATCAAGTTATAATAATTATACCCTTTTATTTTTTCAATTTAATAAATTTCACATCAACCTTTGAGTTTAGTTCTTAAATAACTTCAATTTCAAATAAATCTCCAATTTATCTCCCAACCTTAATTTATTTAAATCATTATACACTCTATATTAAAATAAAATTTAAATACTTACTCACATTTATTTTAATAAAAATCAAACTCTATTATTAAACTTAATTTTTATTAACAACTTATACATATCTTAAATCCAAGAATTTAACTATATATAAAATATTATTTATATAATATCAAAAATCAATATCCATTAAACCATATTATATAAAATAATCAAACTTTATTATTGGGCTTAATTTATATTTCAAAGCATATATAGCTAAAATCAATAATAATAAATTTGACGTTTACATAACATCTAAAATCAAATTTATATACCCTGTATATTTCTTTACAAAACCATAGAAATCATTTCAAAATATTTATATATATATATATAGACCAACGGTGTCTGTATATAATTTTCTATCATATGGTCAAGTGATACGGATATTTATCATTTCAATCCGTAAATAAAAATAAAAATACGGTTATGTATCATTTCAAACTGCAATCCCGAATAAAATAAAGTGCATAACAAATTTGCAGTTTAAACAATATAAAATACAACATCCATTCATCCAATATCAGTCATCAATATATAACTGATAATATAACAGGTAATTAACTAGCAGTTATATTCAATAATAAATTAAATAACGATTTAATTTAAATAAATGCAATAACTGAGATGATGATTAAAATATACGAAAAGTCATAAACAAATGCATAATCACAATAAAAATTTACTTTAACAAACATAAGAAATTTTAGAAGTTGTGAGTGGGTTAAAACACTCACCTTTTGAATTTAAATTCAATTTAAACCCAAAAATTGGACAGTCTCAGAATTCGTCCAAACCAGCGTCAAAGTGTCCGGAATTTAAATACGATCCTAGCAAAAAAACCGTGCGTAAATTGGAGTTCGTATGTAAAAGTTATGACGATTAGTGTGTTTGAAATTCAAAATTTGAAAAAAAACACTTTCACTTCCATCACCTGCCACGTCACCTATCCCTGTACGCAAGCATCTAGAAACTCACGCGCGCATGAAACCCAGTCAACATCACCGTTGACCGCCCAAAGCTCAGCCGTTCCACCGCCGCTGACCACGACAGAGCCACCAAACCTCTCACCTCAACACGCTGCATCACCCCTATCTCGGCCGTCCGCCACCTACACGCCGCCGCCGCTGAAGAACCCTAGAATTCGAAACCTAAATCGAATTTTGTCGTCGATCTGACCGTTGATTCGCTAAATAAACTGCATGGATGAAGTCTCCTCGGTCCTCTCTTCAAAACCCAGAAAGGATTTCCCGATCAGACGAAGTTCATCGTCGAGAGATGAACGGTCGAAAATTTATTTGCGATTTCTGGAAAATCGATGATTCAAAACCAAAAACGAACTGCAGATCTGAGATGCGTACATCGAGAGCTTCGATATATAATTTTTTCAAATTTGTCTGAGGAGTTTGAAATTTCACTGATTTTTGAATTGCAATGGATATTAGGTATTTGTCTGCCATTGAAATGAGGAGCTAAAAGAAATTTTACACACAGACAAATGAGAAATAGGGGTAGGCTAGGGTTTATAATCGGGTATTTACAGACAGAGTTGAAAAATAATAGATGGATACGATTTATAAATGCGATGAACGATAAATGACCCGAAAAGCTTGCTCTGACTCCGGAACGAAATTGGGTCAACCCGTATATCAAAATAGATGTTTTTAAAATATTTTAAATGCGATGGAACAAGTTTCAAGTCCAAATTCCGTCGTATGAAGAAGTTATGCTAAAATCAATTTATTTCAAATTGATTTCAATTGATTTCAATTTCATTGATTTCACGACGTTTCAAGGCCATACGATCAAACGACGAGTCCGATTGATACAAAACTTGAAATCCTATAATAGTTCACCATTACGGATCCGATGAAACTTGTTTCGTCGAAATCGGAGTCAGTGGCCAAAATGGCTATTTTTATATTAATTAAATAAACTAAAAATAAATTAATTAAATAACTTTTCTATTTCAACTCTATAATTAACAAATTTCATCAATTAACTTTCTTAATCATTTACAGTAATTTAACCAAATTCAAATGTCAATTTAGAGTTGATTAATTTATCAATTTCAGCGTTAAATTTTCAATTTCATTAAATTCAGAAATTATAAATTTAATTTCCAAAAACTCTATTAAATTTATTTTTTCATTCTATTATTCAATTCATTGTTATCAACTGATGAATTTTAACATTGGATTCAAAATCTATTGCAATCCTCACATTCCATCTTAATTAGCAAAATACTTGGATTTTTAAATTCCATTAAATTACAATTACTTCACTTATTATGGTTCAAAACCCAATAAATTGATAAAGCTTTATTTCCAATGCTTATAATTCAACAAATTGTCCAATATGAATAACCTTAAATTACTTACAAATATTACCTTAATTAACCTTAACATAATATTACATTATAATTATTGTAACTGATTTTCAATTGTAAATTAACACTCTACATAAATAGGTAACATACAAAAATCATTACGCTAACTTTTAGTCACATTAATAAGCTTTTATTACTCACAAATCAAAGTTCCCATTTATTTTCATTAATTGGCCTTTCGTTTAATTCATTAGTTATCATTTTAGGAATAAACTTTACGTTATTTCCAATTATTACCCTAAATTACATTAACGTAACATTTAATTCAAATTTATTGCAATTATTTCCAATTCAATTGAATGAACTATATATATATATATATATATATATATATATATAACTCATAATAATTATTGTCAAAACTCTTAATCACACATTTATAAGTTTATTATTCCCACTCCAATATTATAGTTACTTACAGAGTATTGGTTTTTACTCAATCAATTAAAACTTATTATTTTATATAAATTCATTATTGTTATCCAAATAAATCCATTCATTTGAATCTTTCCTTATTTTCATTACTATGAATCAATTATAAATTTACCATCTTAAAGGTAGTATATGTTAGTCCATGAGATGATGGTTTTGATGAAAACAACCTTAGAATAGATTATAAAATATAAATACTAACATTATAAATTTAGATATATATGTATATGCAGGATTTAACCATGTAGGTACTAAGAATGAAGACTGTACAGTATAAAGATTCAAGATATCAAGATAAAATATCAAGATAGAAGACTCATGAGTATCAAGACTATCAAGAGTTTAAGATTTCAAGGATAAGTATTTTTTATTATTATTAGGATTTTTTTAAAACTCGTAGAAAAGCACTAGCATCTTAAAATCCAATTTATTCGTGGAATGGAATCCACTTCGAGCTCGTTAAAGGGATGGAACCCTAAGTAGGATGGAACCTATGAAAAATCTAGTGAAACATTATTTTGTATCCGCTAACTTTTATTCTAAATGATTTTTCAAAATTATATCCTGTTTTCAAAATATTTTCAAAACTTTCCTTTTAAAAGAGTCAAAACCCTCAATCCTGATTTTAAATAATTTTAGCCTCAAAAACATCTTTATTTTCAAAGTCAAATTACTCCTGATTTTAAACTATCTTTTTAAATAATATATTTAACTTTTAAATATTTATACTTAGATTTAAATATAAAATTATAGTTAAAATCTATATATATTATTGTTTATATTTACTTATGAATTTTAACTATAGTCAAGTATATTTATAAAGTTTAAAATAGTTTTTATATAAGATAAATGTTATTTTCAAAGAAAATCAAGAACACCAAAAAATCCTTTGGGATGTCGACATGCCTAGCATGACCATGTCGACATGATGACAGTTTGATTCAAAAATTCAAATTTCAAAATAAATGTTTATTCGCCATAACTCTGCATGAATGGTCATGGCTGTTGTTCTTCTATAAATAGGGGTCAGTTTCAACGAATTTTTAATCACTTTTTTCTGGTTTTCACTCCTCTTCTTCTTCCTCATTTCTTAATACATATTATTATCATTACTTTGCCAAAATCAACATTGAATCATACTCGATTACTTCTAGTTTGATTCTCTATCACTATCTCTACAAGATTCTCAGTGCTATTCAGAGTTATGGACTTCTTTGTAATCTATTAAGCGAGAAAAGGTGTGATTGTAGCCTTGGAAATCAATCAAAAGGGAAAAGGTGTGATTGTAGCCTTGGTAAATCAATTGGGTAAACTTGTGGCCCGAAAATCAAGTATCTCTACCTAGAGGATCGAAATTCTGGAGAGTGTACCTCGTAGCCTTGAAACCGAGGGTGTAATTGTACGATTGCTTTTAAAAGGAAATCCGTACTTGTGTTGTGGGACTGGATGTAGGATAACTCCAAACCAGTATAAAATCCAGCGTGTTCTTTCCTTTACTGCTTTTATTTTATTTCTGCATCTGTGATTGTTTCTGTGATCATATCTGTGTCTGTATATTACATACTTTTGTGTCTAAATTAACATAAATTAAAAAAGATTTAGTAATTCTTTATTAACACTATTCACCCCCCTTCTAGTGTTAATCTTAACCTTAAGATCCGTAATTCGCATTTCTCATAATTGGTATCAGAGCAAGGTTTACAAAGTTTCATAATCTGATTTTTGAATAGTTTTTAAAATGCTATATTCGTTAATACTAATTTAGAAGTATTCAAATCATCATTGTTTCATGAATCTGCATATAATCAATATTCAAATTCAAGTTATCTACCAAAATTGTTTGATGTGCACGAATCATGCTTTATGGGTGTTCAGGAATCAATCCACAACGGAAAAATTATGCAGATCAGAAAGAACAAATGAATACTTGATAGTGGATGTTCTAGACACATGACTGGCAATCCAGATATACTGAATGATATAATATACAAAGACGGAGGATTGATTAACTTTGGAGACAATTCAAAAGGATATGTGATTGGCATCGGCAAAGTCGATAATTCCGAAACTCCTACTATTACTAATGTTTTGCTAGTTAAGAATCTGAAACATAATCTGCTACGTATAAGTCAACTATGTGATAAAGGTTATAAAATTAAATTTGAAAAAGATAAATGTCACATTGAAGATAATAATTCAACCATTATATTTGAGGGAGTCAAGAAAAAGAATATATATATTCTTAGTATGAAAGTTTCAAATGATAACCTGTGTCTGTTGGCAAATACAAGTGACTCTTGCATTTGGCACAAGAGATTTGAGCATTTGAATTTCAAACTCCTATCTAGACTGTCAAAACATGATCTAGTAAGAGGTCTCCCTAAAATGAATTTTAAAGTAGATGGTTTATGTGATGCTTGTCAATTAGGAAAACTTAGAAAAAAATTCTTTTAAGTTAAAAGATATGATTTCAACTTCAAAACCTCTTGAAATACTTCATCTTGATTTATTTGGTCCATCTCAAATTCTATCAATAAATCATAGTAAATATGTCTTTGTAATTGTAGATGATTATTCTAGATTTACATGGACAATATTTTTGAAACATAAAAGTGATACTTTTGAATATTTTAAAACATTTTCAAAAAGAATTCAAAATCAATTTTCTCTAAAAATTATAACTATTAGAAGTGATCACGGTGGTGAATTTGAAAATGAAAAGTTTGAGGAATTCTGCAATAAAAAGGGAATAAGTCACAATTTTTCATTTCCGAGAACTCCACCACAAAACGGAGTAGTAGAACGTAAAAATAGGACGATTCAAGAGTGTGCGAGAACTATGATTATAGATAGTAATTTACCAAAGAATTTTTGGGCAGAAGCAGTTGCTACCGCCTGTTATTTTTTGAATAGAACTTTAATTAGACATCTAACTGATAAGACATCTTATGAACTTCTTTATTCAAAGAAACCTGAGGTATCTTATTTCAGAATTTTTGGAAGTAAATGCTTTATTTTAAATACAAAAGATAATTTAGATAAATTTGATCCTAAATCCGACAAAGGTATCTTTATCGGATATTCTAATAGAAGTAAAGCGTACAGAGTGTTTAATTTAAAAACTGATACCATTGAAGAAACAATGCATGTTTCATTTGATGAAAATTTCAAAATTTTTGAAGATATAAATGATGAAGAGGATTTAATCACTCAAAATCAAGAACCTATTGAAACTAATAATGAAATTGATCATCCTAATAAATGGACAAAACTTTTAATAGATCACCCTATAGAAAATATACTGGGAGATATGCAATCTGTTGTTAAAACTAGAAATCAACTAAGTCAAATGAGTAATGTAGCTTTTATATCAACTATTGAACCCAAAAATCCAATAGAAGCATCAACCGATGATTCATGGATTTTGGCTATGCAAGAAGAATTAAATCAATTTACTAGAAATGACGTTTGGGAACTTGTTCCTAGACCAGAAAATAAAACTATAATTGGAACTAAATGGGTTTATAAAAATAAAATGAATGAACAAGGAGAGGTAGTTAGAAATAAAGCTCGATTAGTCGCTCAAGGTTATTGTCAAGAAGGAGGAATAGATTTTGATGAAACATTTGCTCTTGTAGCAAGATTAAAAGCCATTAGGATTCTACTTGCTTTCGCAAATCATAACAATTTCAAATTATTTCAAATGGATGTTAAAAGCGCCTTTTTAAATGGATTTGTAAAAGAAGAAGTATATGTCGAACAACCACCACTTTTTGAAAATGATAAATTACCAAATCATATTTACAAACTTAAAAAAGCACTATATGGTCTAAAACAAGCTCCTAGAGCCTGGTATGATAGACTAATATCTTATTTATTGCAATCTAATTTTGAAATTAGTAAAGTAGATAATACTCTTTTTTTTGAAGGAAATAAAAATGATATTCAACTAGTACAAGTTTACGTAGATGATATCATTTTTGGTTCAACTAATTTTGAAATGAATAAAGAATTTTCTGAAATAATGAAAAAAGAATTTGAGATGAGTCATATGGGTGAATTAAATTTCATTTTAGGATTACAAATAAAACAATTAGATAATGGTATCTTTATTAGTCAAGAAAAATATGCTACAGACCTAATTAATAAATTTGGTTTGACCACTGCGAGTGGAAAACCCACTCCCATGGCAACCAATGAGTATCTTAGTAAAGAAGATCTCTCGAAAGATGTAGATCAAAAATTATATAGAGGAGTAATTGGCTCATTACTCTATATTACTGCTAGTAGACCTGATATCATGCATAGTGTCTGTCTCTGTGCCAGATATCAATCCCAACCTAAAGAGACTCACTTAAAAGCCGTGAAACGAATCATAAGATATGTTAAACACACGTCTGATTATGGTTTATTCTACCCTAAAAAGATTCTTTTGACTTAATATCTTACTGTGATACTGACTATGCTGGTTGTAAATCAGACCGAAAAAGTACAAGTGGGACTTGTCACTTTTTGGGGCATTCTCTGATTTCTTGGCTGAATAAAAAGAAAAACACAGTTTCTTTATCAACAACTGAAGCAGAGTATATTTCCCCTGCTTTGGCTTGTTCTCAAGTAATATATATGCAACAAACCTTAAAAGATTTTGGTTTAAATTTCTTAAAATCTCCAATTTATTGTGACAATACGAGTGCGATAAATTTATTCAAAAATACTACTCAACATGCTCGAACTAAACATATTGATATCAGACATCATTTTCTCAGAGATAATATAAACAAGGAAGTAGTTACTCTCGATTATATCAATTCTGAGAATCAAATTGCTGATATCTTAACAAAACCCTTAAATGAATCAACATTTACTAAATTAAGAAGGTATTTGTTCTATAACTGAAATATAAAATAGAAATAACAAGTATAATTAACAATTGGTATCAAAATAAATCAAAGAGTTAAATTTTAAAAAGACTGTCGACATCCCCTAAGTATGCATGTCGACATATAACGTTTTTGATTTTTTTAAAAATTTTCCCACCAAAATTCAAAAATTTATTTATATATTCTTCTCAATTTCGACTTTTCATTCATTCTCTCTGTTTTCTCTTCATTCTTTCTTCTGAAATAAATAAAATCATGGCTTCATCCTCAAAATCAAACATAAAATCAACTTTCTCATTTCCCTCTCCTACTTCTGGTCCATTCCAATGCACTACTCTCGCTCGTGTGACTAAAATGGAGGAATCTATGAAGGATGTTCTTCAGATGTTGACTGAAATTCAAGTAACTCAACTTCGTATGGCAAAGGAACAGGAAAGGCAAGGCAAGATTCTTAGGAATTTGCAAAAATTCCTAATGGACAACCAGGCCAACCCTATCTTGATCGATGAAGACTCTTCACTCAATCAAGAACAAGATGCCAGCGACGACGAAGAAGAAGAAGAACCCATGGAAGAAGCACATGAGGAGGATGACGACCAAGTAGTGTGTGTTGGAGAAGTGTGTTTCGACAAAAATGGGAATCTTGTCGAACAACGTGGAAATTTCTGTTTCCACTATCCAAACTGTTCGATTCATAGATCTCCTATGTTCAGAAACACACATTAGTTTCTTCTCTTTCCTTCCGTTGTTGTTTGTGTTTTTATGTTTTCAAACGCAAATGTAAATACAACCATATACGTAATAAATAACTCGCGTTCTTATATGTGTTTTTATTATAAGTATTATTGTGAATTCTTAGTTAGGATATTTAATAGTTTAGGACTATGTTTTAGTATTAGACTTAAGTGTTGATTATTTATGATAACACTATCATTATAATGACATAGAGTAATAGTTTTAGGGGAGTTATATAGTTTGGAGTTATCTAGTTTAGATAGAGTTTTTGTTGATGACAAAGGGGGAGAAATATAAAATAGGATAGTTAGGTATAGATTAAGGGGGAGTTGTTAGTTTTAGGGGGAGTTATTAGGATAGAAATAATATTTTATAAACAAAGGTTGTCATCATCAAAAAGGGAGAGACTGTTAGTCCGTGAGATGATGGTTTTGAGGACAACAACCTTAGAATATATTATAAAATATAAATATTAACATTATAGGTTTAGATATATATGTATATGTAGGATTTAACCATGCAGATACTAAGAATGAAGACTGTACAATATAGAGATTCAAGATATAAAGATAAAATATCAAGATAGAAGACTCATGAGTATCGAAACTATCAAGAGTTCAGGATTTCAAGGATAAGTATTTTTTATTATTATTAGGAATTTTTGTTAAAACTCGTAGAAAAGCACTAGCATCTTAAAATCCAATTTATTTGTGGAATGGAATCCACTTCGAGCTCGTTAAAGGGATGGAACCCTAAGTGGGATGGAACCTACGAAAAATCTAGTGGAACATTGTTTTATATCCGCTAACTTTTATTCGAAATGATTTTTCAAAATTATATCCTGTTTTCAAAATGTTTTCAAAACTTTCCTTTTAAAAGATTCAAAACCCTCGATCCTGATTTTAAATAATTTTAGCCTCAAAAACATCTTTATTTTCAAAGTCAAATTACTCCTGATTTTAAACTATCTTTTTAAATAATATATTTAACTTTTAAATATTTACACTTATATTTAAATATAAAATTATAGTTAAAATTCATATATATTATTCTTTATATTTACTTATGAATTTTAACTATAGTCAAGTATATTTATAAAGTTTAAAATAGTTTTTATATAAGATAAATGTTATTTTTAAAGAAAATCAAGAACACCAAAAAATCCTTTGGGATGTCGACATGCCTAGCATGACCATGTCGACATGGTGACAGTTTGATTCAAAAATTCAAATTTCAAATTTCAAAAGAAGTGTCTATTCGCCATAACTCTTCATGAATGGTCATGGCTGTTGTTCTTCTATAAATAGGGGTCAGTTTCAACGAATTTTTAATCACTTTTTTCTGGTTTTCACTCCTCTTCTTCTTCCTCATTTCTTAATACATATTCTTATCATTACTCTGTCGAAATCAACATCGAATCATACTCGATTACTTCTAGTTTGATTCTCTATCACTATCTCTACAAGATTCTCAGTGCTATTCAGAGTTATAGACTTCTTTGTAATCTATTAAGCGAGAAAATGTGTGATTGTAGCCTTGGAAATCGATTAAAAGAGAAAAGGTGTGATTGTAGCCTTGGTAAATCAATTGGGTAAACTTGTGGATCGGAAATCAAGTATCTCTACCCAGAGGATCGAAATTCTAGAGGATGTACCTCATAGCCTTGAAACTGAGGGTGTAATTGTACGATTGCTTTTGAAAGGAAATCCGTACTTGTGTTGCGGGACTGGATGTAGGGTAACTCCGAACTAGTATAAAATCTGGTGTGTTCTTTCCTTTACTACTTTTATTTTATTTCTGCATCTGTGATTGTTTGTGTGATCATATCTGTGTCTGTATATTGCATACTTTTGTGTCTAAATTAACATAAATTAAAAAAGATTTAGTAATTATTTATTAACACAATTCACCCCCCTCTAGTGTTAATCTTAGCTTTAAGATCCGTAATTCGCATTTCTCACAGTGTCAACATTTTAAATTATTAATTTACCTTTTATATCCCATTCTAAATTAATGCACAGACAAATTAAGATTTTAAATCACATTAATCATTTCATCTTGGTAACATTCTTTTATTACAATAAGAATAAAATTAACATTTACATTGTTTCACTTATTGGAATTACATCCAAGTTATTATTTTCATTAATAATTTACTAAATTTTTATTTCCTTCAGCATTAAGTTACCAAAATCTTCTTAAATTAAGAAATTTAATTACCGAATTTTACGGGTTGTTACATTAGAAGAAGATGTTTACATGTATATAAGAGGGCTATTTATACATGCACAAAACCCTAATTCCATTTTAGGGTGCTTCCTAAAATGCCCTTTAGGAAGTGTGGCCACCAAATAACCATTAGCCACTAATTAATCTATCATTTAATGTGCATGAAGCTTTAACCTCTACTTAGTTGTCAATTAGCTTTTAATTGTAGATTTAGGTAAATGGATGGGGTCCTCCATGATCTTGAACTTGAATTATTTCCTTTTCGTTCCTTTGTATTCCTTTGTGCATGCATATATCTTTATAAAAGCCTCTTTCATATGCATTAAATTCCTATAAAAATCATCAAAAAATATCCGAATAAAAATTCTCAAATTAACACATGCACAAAAAATGACCATTTTGCCCCTGAATGAAGATGAATATATGATGATTTGCAAACAATTGAATTTTGGGTTTAAACATGTTAAAATGCCCAAATATGATATTTATTTAAATAAAAAGAGATAAAATATGGATGTATATATATGCACATTTACATGCACATCATTATCTAATTTATAAGCATTCTTATTAATTCATTTCTTAAAGCATGACCTATTAAATGAACAAATCTCATTTTCCTTTATCACTCTACATTATTTTATTTCATTTTATTTATGTGATTAAATTTTCTAATAATGTTAATCAAAATTAGAAGTGTTACAGACTCCCCTCCTTAATGAATGATAGTGTACATAACAAACATATAACAAAGGCATAAAACACACCATCAAAAAAATCAGGATAAGTGTCCCTAATCGTGTCCTTTGTCTCTCAGGTACAGTCTTTTTTTTATCACTCCACTAGAATTTTACTAATCTGACTATCTTGTTTCTTAGCTTCTTCTCATCCCTAACACAATAGATCCGGTTCCCTATCAATAGTTATGTCTGATTCCACCATTAAACCTTCCAATGCGGTCGGAGCAATAGTAGTCTTTGGGTCACGAACACACTTCCTAAGATGAGAAAATGAAAAATATTATGGACTCCTCCCAAACTACTCGATAACTCTATCCTATAAGTGAGTTTCCCAGTCTTTTCTATAATAGAAAATGGTCCAACAAATCTAGGTGCCAATTTTCCTGACTTTCCAAATCTTACTACACCCTTCTACAGTGACACTTTGATGAAAACATGATCTCCAAGAGAGCTTTGAGTCTTTCCGTCTCTTATATGCATAACTTTTCTACCTAGACTCTTCCTTCATTTTAGCTTGTATTGACTCAATCTTTTTTGTAGCTTCTCTTACTAAATCTGGACAAAAAATCGATCCATCTTCGGTCTCTAACCAACATACGAGTGATTTTCATGGTCTTCCATACAAAGCTTCAAAAGGTGTCATCTCTATACTAGTCTGATAACTATTGTTATAAGAAAATTCAACTAAGTGCAGATGGTATTCCCATGACACTCCGAAGTCTAGCATACAAGCTCTTAACAAATCCTCCAAGACTTTGTTAACTCTTTACGTTTCCTATCGGTCTGTGGATGATAAGCGGTACTCATCTTGAGCTTGGTACCTAAAATTCTTCTAGAATTTTCCTGAATTTGCTAAATAAAGAATATCTATCACTCACTATAATACAAGAAATTCCATGCAGTCTGACAATATTCTTCATAATTAACTTAGTCAAAATAGGCGACATCCTTGTCGACTTAACGGGAATGAAATGTGCACTCTTTGTCAATCTATCCACTATAACCAGATACTTTCATTTCCCCTACTCGACCTAGGTAATCCATCAATGAAATCCACAGATATAGAATTTCATTTCCATACTGGTATATCTAAAGGCTGAAGCAATCTACTTGGCTTCTGGTGCTCAGCTTTTACTTGCTGGTAATTTAAGCATTGCTTTACCCAAAAGCCTACATCCCTTTTCATGTTTTCCTAAAAGAAACTCCTTTTCATATCTTGATACATTATTGTTCCTCAGGGAATGGATAATAAACTTTGATCGATGACACTCCCTAAGGACTTCTTTCCTTGGTTCTCCAACATCTGGAACACATAATCGTCCCTTCTTCATCAACCATCCTTTTTGATCAAGATAAAAATCCTTCAAATCATCAATATTAGTTCCATTTTCCAATCTTATAATTGTTTTAGCTAGCAATGGATCATATCTTTTCTTAAAAGCACTCTTTTCAATTAGTATTGGTCGGACTTCTAAGAAGGATAACATTGCAGTGCACTGACTAGAACTAGCCATATTTCTTAACTGCACACTACAGGTAGTCAATGCTTCCAAATGTTTCCACTTCTTTAACATCGCCAATACTACATTTTGATGTTTCCTACTAAGTGCATCTTCAACTTTATTTCCCCTCCCCAGTATGTACTCAATTTCGAAATCACAAGCAGCTAAAAAATTCAACCATCTATGTTGTCTCATATTTAATTCCTTTTGAGAGAATAAGTATCTTAAAAACTTATGATCCATATACAACTCGAATCTCTCTCCCAAAAGGTAGTTTCTCCAAACGTTCAAAGTAAAAATTACAGCAGCCTATTCTAAATCATGGGTTGGATATCTAACTTCATGTGGTCTGAGCTATCGGGAAGCGTAGGTAATCACTTTACCTCTTTACATTAACACAGCTCCTAATCATGTTCCACATGCATCTGTATACAGCACCAAATATTGATTCCCATCTAGAAAAACTAACGTAAATGCATTGATCAATAAATGTTTTAGCTTCTAGAATGCCTCCTCACATTTATCAGTCCAAACATACTTCACATCCTTCCTTATTAGTTTAGTCATCGGTATTGCTATACAAGAGAAATCCTCGATAAATCTTCGATGATAGTCAGCTAGTCCAAGAAAAATCTTTATCTCGGTCACTATCATGGATATCTTTCAATTATTTATAGCTTTTATTTTAGCTGGATCTACTGACAACCCTTTTTTTGAGATTAATAACCAAGGAATTTTACTTCTTTCTTCCGAAAGTAACATTTTGAAAACTTCGTCTTCAGTTGATGTTGCCTCAACGTATCAAGCAATACTTTATGATGAATCTCATGCTATCTTTCTTCCTTAGAATATATCAAAATGTCATCAATGAATACTAATATGAATCTATCTAAATGCTCTTGGAAGATCTGGTTCATCAAATCCTCGAAGAAAGCAGGCGCATTAGTCAACCCAAATGGCATTACTAACCACCTGTATGAACCATACTCCATCAAGGGAATACTATCCTCCATCACCCTTAATTGGTGGAACCCTATTGCCAAATCAAATTTGAAAAATACTTTGGCTCCACTCAGCTAATCAAAAAAATTATCCGTTCTTGACGAAGGAAATCTATTCTTTATCATATTCTCATTCAGTTTACGATAGTCGATACATAGTCTTAGAGACTCATCCAGTTTCTTTACGGACACCGTAGTCGCTCCCCAAGTCGAACCACTTGGCCTAATAATTTTTTTTCCTTCTAAGTCCACCAACTGCATCCTAACTCCTTCATCTCTCTAGGTGTCATTCTACTAGCAGTCTACTTACGGGTTTAGCTCCAGGTACAAGATCTTTCGAAATTCAATAGCTCGTTTCAATGGTAGCCCTATCACTACCTCAAAGACATCAACAAACTCTCTAACAACAAAGACTCGATTCAACTTGCTTCCACCTCTATTGCACCCAATAAGGCACAAACGTCAAAGTTCAAATCCTCTATGGAGTATATAGTTTGATCGCTACTATTAGGGTGTCTTGGTGATATTTTCCTATGTTGGAAAAATATTCTAGCATCATATTTGCTTAACCAATCCATACCCAAAATAATCTCAAAGCTCGCAAAGTTAAACACTTGCAAACAGCAGGCGAATATATGACCCAATAATTCAAACTCTAAATGGTCACATCTCCCAAGAGTTGCATACCCTCCTACCGGATTCGCAACCCTTAAGGAAGTAACGAGGAATTATGGTTCTAAATTTAGCTTATCTACCAAGAAATGAGATAAAAAGAATGTGATGCACTGATATCGAATAGTACTCTAACAGGTATACCATGAACTAAAACATACCTCCCATCACAGTCTTTCCCTTTTCCTCTACTATTGGTCTCAAGCAGATGGTTCCAAAGCAAACAATTTTCCTTTCTCAACCTTACTTGGTTTCTTGCACTGAATCTTGTAGTGTCCAGTCTGATCATAATTATATCACCTGATGTTCTTCGTTCCAATAATCTTCTTTCCATCTCCTAAACGAAACTCGTTCGCAAAATGCCCTTTCTTGTCGCATTTGTAGCACATAACATTTGTTTTCCTTTCTTGGCAGCTCTGCCCTTTTGAACTCCATTTTTAGAACTTTCTTTTCTGATTCTGCCCACTCTAAGTATCCACTACTTTGTTATTGCTAAAGAAAGCAAGCACCTCTTCATTCCTCAAAGCCATCTCCACCATCACATCACATGGATCCCTAAGATGCGGTAATGTTAACCTAGCAAGATCTTTTTTTTCAACGGAGATAGCATGTATTGAAAAATACCGTATAATGAAAATGGATATAAGATGGAACAATAGTGATTAATCATATGGAGGCATTGATTGTTGTTGTTCAACTAGCCATATTGATTAATCACATAGAGGCATCATCTATGGTCCACGTTTTTTGTCCCTTTTCCTTCCATTAATACAATAATAGAACATGGTCTTTTTTGGATACCCTATCAAGTGCTTGTATTGGTGGAGACAGCATGACATAGTGTCTGGTCATATCGGACATTGTACCCATGTTGCACTTAAATCCAAGAATGCTAGCTTTGTTAGTGAAGACATAATGTTCTGTCATATTGGACACTGTGACCACGTTGCACTACTTTCCACAAATGACAGCCTTGTTAGTTGAGGAAAAATGTCACAGTGTCCGGTTATATTGGACAGTGTAGCCACGTTGCTTTGCTTTTCACAAATGCCAGCTTTGTTAGTCGAGACAAAATGTCGGTGTCCGGTCATATCGAACGTTGTAGCCACGTTGCATTGCTTTCCACGAAAGGCAACCTTGTTAATGTAAAAATGCTATATATATAAGTATGGCGAGCAATAAGATATATATGTATGTATGTATGTATGTATATATCTTATTGCTTGCCATACTTCTCTTTATTTATATCATACCAGTAGAATGTAAAAATGGTGGATTACAATCATATTTATCTGCCTTTCTCATACTCATACGAAGGTCCTTTACGACACAATACCCCTCCGAATACACCATCCTCTCAACCACCAACTGAGTGGTATATTGAAATGGAGGAAAGACATAATGCTGATGTAACAGAGCATGAGATAGAACTGCAAGAACGTATGCAGGTAGAGGGTGGTCGACGTCAAAGAGCAAAGCAACGTAGCCATAACGGAAGAAGACAAAGAAGGAATGAAATTCGCCACCAGATACCTCACGAAGAGCAAGAGGTTGATGCTGGAAAAATCCACTGTAAATGTGGGATTTCTGTTCTGTATTCTGTCATAAAAAACGGAACTGCCATCGGTCGATGCCACTATAGATGTCGTAATTTTCCTGGTGGTTGTGAACTTTGGCAATGGCTTGATGATCCTCTGCCTCACCATGCAGTTGTATATGCTACTGAGCTTGAAGACCAAATTCAAACGCTTTAGAGGTCACTGGGTTCAATTAACTTATCAGGTGGTCGAAGGCAGTATTTTTGATCATTGGTTGTCTTGTTTGTTTCCTATAATGTTGGCTTGAATTATTGTTTGTTATCTTGTTTCTCAATAAGTTAAGCCTAGTTTGTAATGGTTTAATTAAGCAATTTTGTAATGTTGTTCTTATCTTAAGTGCGTACTTGAATTTGAAAACACGTATCTTAACTTGAATTTAAAAGTACATAGAACTTGCTAAAAGTACACAGAACTTGCTGAAGGTAATTAACTTAAATAACTTGCTTATTTAACCAAACATCATTCAAATTGTCTAACATATCTAACCCAAAAATCATATGCAGCATGTCCAACAAAATCAATGTGATACTTCCACAAATATTGTGAATCAAACGTAGCCAGTGTTAACTGAAATATGTGAACCATTAACAACCACCAATGAGAGGAGATGATCAATGGAAAACGTCTAGCAAATAGAAATCCAGTCTGCATCACGTTCTCCTTGGTCATAAAGGGCGAACCTTCGTATGGATGCCATACAATACTCTCTCGTATAGTTCGTAACTCAATCAAATTTCGGTCCATAGCAAAAATATGTCATGCATCGTCTCCTTGCACCATTCTGTGGTTCTCGCAAGCCGAAGCTCTAACACGGGGGAAGAATATGGGTAGTGTGGAGTCTAACATCGGGTAAGTCAAATTGCAAAAGTGCTCGTAGTACTAACACTGCAAAATCTCCCAAAGCTTGTAATCGACGTGGATCTCGATCTAAGAGCGCACCGATGATCCAAAGAGCGATACAAATAAACTAATATGGAAGTCCCCCAACCACATCTAGTAGGAGTATCAAACGATAACTCCGCAACAGCTGCAACATGTCCAACCAACAATGTGTTCGATAGATTTGAAAAGAATATGCTTCCCATCTTGTATAGAATAAACAGTTGAGCAATCTCCAAATCATTTTCCAAGCTATATGTATCAACTCGGATTTGCTTGTCTAATGTAACTACATCTAATCTACAGTCCGGAAATCAATCCATCGTGTAAGTAAGATGTGGAAGTACATTAGCTAAATGACCAAATTGCCGATATTCCTCGTCATATGGTAAGCTCTCCCACGTCCAATGCTTAAACCGATAAGAATAATAAAGTCTAAAGTGGTCAAACCTAACTCTCCAAAACTAAAGTGAAATGTATGAGTGATCTTCCACCAACATGCGGCTAAAGCACCACACAACTGAATATCCGAATTTAATAGATTATCAATACTTATTAAAGCAATTTATATTTATTGGAATTCTAAAAAATGTTAAATAAATGAGGAGTAATTAAGTAAATACATACTCAAGAAATCTTCAAATTCTATTCCCGAAGAAAAGTGTGAATAATGCTGTCCACATCAACTGCCCGACTAGATCTATAAAGGCAGATTACACTAGAGCAAGAGCCACAAGTGCGTTCACGATGATCCTAATTTTAAATAGGACGTATATTCAATATATATTCTACAATTCTTATTAAAAGGAAAATTTTAAAGTAGATGTCTTACAGAATCTTCAACGCGCGTGCTGACGTGTAATTCGTCGTTGGAAAGTATATGAAAATTGATCAAATCCTTATCGGCTTTCAAATTTTGATCGATTTGGGATTCCAAAACTGCATATGTTCTGTTTCTCGCCAAACGTCTTCGCCTAACAACAGTGCTTCGCCGACCTCTTGTACCTCCAACAAGGGTGTTTTCTTCTTCCATCAGAACATTACCGGTGCTTCTGCCAGTGTCTCGAATACTCCTCCATACTCTTGTCATATTAATTTTTTAACTTTTTTTGACACAAGGTTGAAGGGAAAACGAAAGAAGGTAGGATGGAGAAGATAGGATGGCCGGCTTATTTATAGCCGACTACTCTTCTGCATATTTAGTCGGCTTTAAGAATATACGCTGTGGATTGTAATTCACGACGTTTCGTGAATCGCAACCAACGGTTTTGAATTGCAATCTACGGCTACTATCTTAGCCGGTCAAAAAAGCATATTTCTTCTTTTGGAATGGGTTGGGGTGGTAAGAGCGAGAGTACGGCCTCCAACCCACCCTGTTAGGAATGCTGGATACCTTTTTAAAAATTGACATGTGTTGGAGATGCTTTGGAGGCGGAGAAGGTGGAGTCCTCGTGGAAAAAAAAAAAAGTCCTTTTAACAAAATTTGGAGTGAACCTAGCCTTTTTCTTATTTTTGAAGAAAAAACGTCTCACCGTTGGTAGGGATGCTTTATGAAAATATTGACAATACCAATAAGTTTCGGGTGGGGGATTAGGTGATCGAGGTTGGCAATCCTATGCCAGGTAGCAAAGATCACGACCGTACAAAGAGCGTGATTGGCTAATACTACCGCACGTGCTTGGCACTCATCTCTTCGGACAAGAATTATGGTTATGCAGTAGCTCTTCTACTCCTACTTTCTAATTCCTATATAAATCTCATAATTCTTTCCAGCTTTTCTCATAC
The DNA here is from genome assembly GCA_030765085.1 of Allium cepa. Lineage (NCBI taxonomy): Eukaryota > Viridiplantae > Streptophyta > Magnoliopsida > Asparagales > Amaryllidaceae > Allium > Allium cepa. The sequence goes on along the minus strand of CM060932.1, from coordinate 227,065,444 downwards.
TCTGCTTCGTTGATTATTCATCTTCTGAGGTACAGTTCATATATTTTTATTTACAATGTATTTTTGGTTGATGTCGCATTTAAACTGTATGTGGATTTGCCTACAAGAGATCGGGTTCGGATCAGGATGTGTGATTTATGTATGATCTCGTTAAAGTGTGACTGATTTATTTATATTACGATTGCAATGTATAATTACGTTTGACTGGTTGAATGAGCTTGATTTAAGATGGCATGTGTTTGAATATTTGATCTGTGTAACGAGCTGTTTGGATCTGGATTTTTTTTTTTCTTTCTCATTATCTGTAAGTATACATAGTGTTCATCCTTCAAAGCTTAGTTTAACTTAGAATAAACAAGTAGGTATTGTTAAGAGGCTTTTTTTTAACTTTTTTTTTACAAAAAAAATAAAATAATAATAATTGAAGCTTGATTTAAATATTTTAGGTTGGAAGCTTTGTTTGTTTACTTAATACAGTTAATTATAATTAGGATGTGTAAATGTAAACAGTAATACCCGTATAGTTTGATAAAATTTCTGAAATCTGAAACATAATGGATGAAGATGTTTTGTACCTACGACTATATTGATGTTGCTCTATGTTTTTTTAAAGATGAATAATTCATGGTTCAACTTTATGTTTCATGGGTATAAATATTTTTTGTTGTTTTCCCTCCAAAGCTTGGATATAGAAGTAGCCTGATCGACAATTAAGATTCTCAATATTGCTGAGTGACAACCAAATGAATATGGCATCTATGAATTAATAGAATGCAAAGCATGCGGACTTTCTTCCAAATTCTACCCCTTTGCTTCGACATACTCTGTGCCTGTTGGATCAATACGAGCTGTCTTATTTTGCACCTCAATTGCACATCACTTTAAACCATTGGAATGCCATGCAGCATGGTTTACCAAAACGAATGTAGTAACATCCACCGTCCCCCCTCCCACCCACCCCACCAACCTCCCACACACACGTGCGTGTGTGTTGGGATCAAGATCCTCTTCTTATTTCTTATTTATTTACCCCCTTCATCTTTTGTGCAAAAATATTTCGGATCGATGTGGATTTTTTTAGATATGTTCTATTTGTTAGGAAGAACATCTGTATAAAATTTTGAATCATTTTGAATATTTTTAATCCTTTCAAAACTGCAAGACAATATGAACCATTGGAAAACAATTATTTGAACCATCGATTTAAAATGTAATTTTTAAGGATCAAATGATTCAAGTATAGATGATCTTGCTAACACAAAAAACAACATATCTATAAAAAGGCATTTCGATCCGAAATATTATTACACAAAAGGGTAAGGGAGCATAAGAGGGGGGTAAATAAGAGTGGATTTGATCCTTATATATACCACAACAGGCAATTATCATATGTTTGTCAATGGTGGAATACAAATATGAATAGTGTTATATCAGTATTCGAATCCGAAATCATATTCAAATATTATATATCTATATCCATAGACAGTGAATGATTATCACATTTTATTTCCTATCTGCTCATAATTAATGAATCCAAAAATATAAATATACAATGTTGATTCAACTTAAAATCGTTTTAACACCGATGTTTATAAAAATAAAAGAAATAAAAAAATGATGATAAAACATGTTTGAACAATGTACATCCATTTATATGCACATAATATGAATTATTACATGATAAAACAGTAAATATCTAATTCTATGTACTAAGACACACATAATATAGACTAGAACAAATTTTATTCAAGGCCTCCGAAAAAAACTTATTTCAAGTTTAGGCACTGTTCGAAACTTATTATGAAAATAAACATTTTTTTCACTATAAATCGTTTTCGACATATCCATTCTGAAAATGCGTATGTACAATTTTTCTTAAATACACCCACATACTTTTAATTTGTGCAAGAACAAAATTAAATTTTGTTCTTACACATTTTCAGAATGCTTAAATGTAAAATGCCGATAGGTGAAAAACAAGCTTATCTTCATAATCGAACGAAGCCTATACTCAAAATAACTTTTTTTACCAAGCCTACGATGAAAATTTGTCCTATAGACTATTATCTTGATAAAAACTGGATGAACGATTTCAGATGTGGATATCGTGTATTTGTATCCGTATTCAATTTTCTTCTTCAGATTTTGGATGTATTTTCATTTTTCAAATATGGAGGCGGATAAATTTCAAACCGTTAGATATTAATTAACAATGCCTAAATTGTCGATGCTCACTTCGTGATTTACCCATAGTATATATTGGAGTTTCAGTGCATACTCTTTCAAAGTTTACACATATAAACTTGATAATTTAACTTTTCAAAAAATGGGTAAGGATCCGCTACATCTTTTATACCGCGGTATTAACATTGACGTAAGGGATATAGTAGATCATTGCTCTATTTTTTATTTATTTGTTAGAGATTCTAAAGAACCAAGATTACACTTGTAAATTTTGAAAGAGTATGCACCGAAACTCTTACACATACTCCGATTAAATCACATGTGAGCAGTGACGGTTTAGATCTATGAATGGATATCCAAAAAATTTGAAATTCCTCCGCATCTGTGTTCGAATTCGAAAATATATCCTTTATGCTTAACCATTGAATGTTAACCCATCTACAAAGTGGAATTAAACAAGGTGAAAGAGTAGAATCATTTAATGTGCTTGAGAAGAGCAATATGCAAACACTCGGTACACACACATATACGTGTGTGTGTGGTGGGATTTGTTGTGTGCGTGTCTGTGTCTGACTATTTCTGTTGAAATATAGAAATTGTACAAAGGGTCTAAGCTTTATGTTTCTTCCCCCTCTATTCCTACAACAAATCAATACACATTGTTGTTTTTCCTTGCCCTTATAGATTTTTCTTTCAGGTATTGAATTTGGTATTCCCGTCATGGCCACTGGAAACCTGTTCTCGAAAACCACTCAAGCATTATTCTACAATTACAAACAACTACCCATACAAAGGATGCTTGATTTTGACTTCCTTTGTGGTGATTTTCAACTGCCTCTTTATAAATATATTTTTATACAATATTGATTTTTTTTTTTTTGTATTATATGTAGCATCTTTTTATCATGAAATAAAATATATAGTAAATGTAAAACGTTGATTTTTAATATAGGTAGAGAAACACCATCTGTAGCTGGCATAATTAATCCTGGTGCTGAGGGATTTCAAAAACTATTCTTTGGACAGGAGGAAATTGCTATACCAGTTCATCCAAGGCATGTTTAGTGATTTTTAAAAACCAAGTTATATCTAGTGACAACATTTCATTTCCATTTTTGACAAGGTGGCAGGCTGGATCAAATCTTTTGTAGTCGTGGCATGTTGACCAATCATAATCTCAATAGAATAAACAGATCTTATGTTTTTAATTGATTCTGAATATCCTACTTCTAAACCTTCCTTTTGACCCTTCAAGCATTATTGATTTAACAACATATACCATCGACTAGTTTTTGCAGGCATGTAAAGCTAAACTTATTTTGATGTCCTTTTCACTACAGTGTTGAAACGGCCTGCCGTGCACATCCCTGCAGATGTTTTCATCAACTTTGCATCATTTAGGAGGTTTTCCTGATACATTTTTAGGATACATATTACTAATTTCATATTTGTATTTTATATTTTCAAATAATAATAAAAATAATTGTATTTTTGTTTGCAGTGCAGCTGCGTCTTCCTTGTCTGCTTTGAAACAACCTACAATTCGAGTTGTAGCCATAATTGCTGAAGGTGTTCCAGAATCTGATACCAAGCATCTCATTGCTTATGCACGAGCTAACAACAAGGTACAAGCGAGCTAATAATATGCATCTTATAGATGTTTTTTGGTGATCGGTTCTTACATTTGCTCTGGGTTTGTATTTAGTATTACATCAAAAATGATAGATGCCTTACAGAAAAAATAACGACTTCTTCATCTTAGCTAGATTTTTTTATTTTGTATTTTTTATATAGAACAATGGAAATAAGATCATATTTGGACAAACGGAAATTAAATTTGGTTAACATTGTTTATTTATACAAGATATTTAAGCACATGCAACACACGGTGCATATAAAGGTACCTTTATACAATAATCTGAAACTATCAAATTTCAATTATATATGCGTGTGTGCGTGCGTGATTTTAATAAACATAAATTGAAAAATATAAAGATAAAAATTATGAACTTTTTGCTAAGAATGATATTTGAACTTTTGCTCTTAATTATATATAAAAAATTTCATTTAAGAATAGATGTTAATTTTTATTTTGAGCGAGATTTGTACTCCTGAAGTCTCATTTGCATATAAGAGTAATTTTGAAAGTTTACGGTTGGACCAAAATATTGTGACTCTATTCTAGTTATTATTAAAGATTATATTTTGCTGTTAGTCCCTCAAAGAAAATACTAGATAGAAGCTAAATTTCACAATAATACCTTAATGTTTCACCTACTAAGTTCTGAAATACCCTTTTTTGTTTTTAACTTCTAACAACTAATGCAGCTTAAGTGTGTGGTTTTGACGCTTTAGACCGAGGTTTCAGAGGTCATCGAATCCCCGAGACATCAAAATGAGTGCCTTGATTGAATAAAGTACCACTCTTACTCTAATAAAATAAAATAAAAGGAAATCAAAACTTATGTACCTTGTTAGTTTTCAAAATCTGCCTTTTAATTTTTTACTTGGTTTTATTTCTATGTGTACATTTTGAATGTGATGCAATTTTAGTCTCTAAATGCAAAATAGGTGAAATTCTAAGGTTTGATCATTAATTAAAAGATGAAAGCAGGGTGATGTTTGCAGCTTGATTCTCTGATGAACAAATACAGATAATTCGCTAAAATGGAAAAAAAGAAGAAAAAAAGGGAGAAAATATTTTGATGGGCTAATCTTATGCTGCACGCAGGTCATAATTGGTCCTGCTACTGTAGGAGGTATTCAAGCTGGAGCTTTCAAGATTGGGGATACTGCAGGGACAATTGATAACATAGTCCAGTGCAAGCTTTATAGACCTGGCTCAATTGGATTTGTTTCCAAATCAGTATGCTTGCAGCTCTCACATAAACCTTCATTTACTTTATTTATCTTTCTTTGTGCTTTTCTACGATTTCACATATGCTTTCTTGCATAATTCTATGTTTTCATTCTTTATCATCTTCATGGTTCTTATTTGTAATTCACTACAAGGGGTTCCACTTCCAATACATGTCAAACAAAATACCCTATTTTAAAAATGAAAAGTAGAATTGTGTAATGTGAAAATATTGGAGAATAATCTTCTCATCATAGAAATGAACGAATCTTCTCTGTATGAAGAGTTATTCCAATTCTTTCTGTGTCGTAATGATGGTTTCCTTTATGGTTCATTGCTAGGTCCACCTATATATGTCATGTGTGTATGTTAATCTCAACTGCCTTACAAACTCGGTGTCGCCTAATAAAATATGGCCTTATATTAGGCTCAGGATACACTTAACAGGAGGTACTCTGTAAGACAATAATCCCACTTCAAGAAAATGACTAAGGTATCATTTTAATATACATGAAGATGCCAATACAAACATTACCATTATTTGTGTAGAATTGTGGTTCTTACCATTATTTACCACTAGAGCTTAGTTCTTGCGTTGCACACAGATGATCCTAAAAGTAATGTGGTATTGAAATTAAAATTATATTTAGTTTGTAATCTGTAGATTTTTCTCAATTGTGTTCTATAAATGATATTTATCGCGATTAGTGAAATTTTTTGGTTTATTTCTTGAGTTACATTTGGATATTCAGATTTATCTTTACATTTCCGATAAATTATGAACTTATGATTTATTTGTCAATATGTGCATCTATTTGTTTTTATCTCTTTCTAATTTAATTTCAAATACGATTTTTTTGGGTTTATTTATCGAGTTGCGTTGTTGGTTAATTATTACCAAGTATAAGTTAGTTCTTTAAAAATTGTAAATCCTCATAAAAGAGTTATTCTGGCAAAAATTGTTATATTATTATTTATTATCTGATTTGTGATTCTAAAGAAAACGGGATTTGAAGAAACAGAGTATAATTATATTTTTAAAGCTGTGTTAGAGATTTAATATGCAATTTTATTTACTTATTTGTCACAAATGAAATTATTAATCTGACAATTTATTTGAGATTTAATACTGAAATATGTTAAATTTTGTAGGTTATTTTTGATAGCAAATTAATTGATTACTTTTTTAAAGAAAATGATTTGATAGCACATGTGTTGTCACATTAGTATTAAGTGACTATGCATTTGGGTTTATTATGAATCAACTAACAAATTTTTGGTTTATTTTCTGAGTTACATTTTCGGTGTTTCAGATTTATCTTTAGATTCAAATCGAGTATGCACTTACGATTCGTGTGCTAAATGCATCTCTTTCTAATTTAACACTAAAATACTAGTTTTTTCAAATTCTGTTTAGTTGCTTTGAAATTCATTTTTTTCATTTGTTTATTTAATTTAATTATTGTCATTTAATTACTTTCTAACTTAAGTTTATTTCCATAATAGATAGAATACTACTTGAAGAGTAATTCTGACAAAAACGGTTGTTTCAATTATATTTTTAATGTATTTCCGGAAACTAATTGCGTTTCTTAAAAGTAGTATTTTCTTATAAAGTTAACTATTTGTTAGTTTAAATTTACAAAATTTATTTATTTATTTATTGTGAACAAACTTCTTAATTTGCAATTGTTTAGAAACTCAGTTTGAAATATGTGAAAATTTGTGGTTATGTTAATGATAGATAAATTGAGAAGAAAATTAAACAAATGATTTGAGAGCATCGATATGTTTACATTAACATTCCATGATTGTGCATTCGGTGGGGGTGAGGATAGAAATTCTTGCTTCGACTGCTGAAAAACAACAACATTATGATTTGAACAACGTTAAAGTGCCAAATTATTGTTATTGAGCTATTAATACACACATGCGCACACACACACCCCATTTAATATTTTTAATTTTGCATAGTTTTTTTAGTATATTAAATTTTGTTATACTACTAATCTTTTCATGATTTTAAAAAGCGTTTTCATTTTTTTTAAATTAGTTATTTGTTAGTGTTTAAATATGTGAAATTTTTATTTATTTGTCATGAATAAAATTCTAAAATTGCTTAGAGATTTAAAATATAAATATGCGAAAATTTGCAAGTTATTTTTTAATTGGTTAACTGCAAACATTATTAACGAAAATGATTTGAGAGCATCGATATTTTCACATTAGCACGAAGTGATTGTGCATTTGGTGGAGATGGAACCTCTGACCTTTGGAAGGTAAAGTAAAAAAAAAAAAGTGAACCCTTCATTCGAATGATCTGCCAAATCTGTCCGTTCAACCAAATTTTGAATCCGGTCCGTTAACAAAAATTAATTCGTCATTTTCGACCCAATTAGACGGACGGTGGCGCATGCATGTGGTGGTGATGCATAACTTCCCTCCTCACATCAAAGCAAAGCTTTGAGTGCCCAAAGGGCCCAACCTTCCTTAGAGAATCCTATATTTAACAAGTATAATACCTTATTTTCCTAGATGTGGGACTGTACATTCCGCCTCTCTTCTTCCATCTTCTTTCCACTTCTTCACTCTTCAAAAACAAACCCAAACCCAAAACTAATTTTGAAAATTTCCAACAATTTCCCTTCATTTTCAAAATAAGTAAAATAGACGACTGCATCACTAGAGTAACTACCTACATACCCAAATAGGATCAAGCCAATGTAGTTCCAACATCAAGTTTTGCATCGTCGTGGGAACTAATACATAAATGATAGGTGTCTTTTGAATTTAAATCTTTACTTAGTGTAAACCATTCAAAGTTCTGTCGAGGTCTATGGTAAACGTATCTTGAACCAAGTATTCCTAGTGATAGTATCGGAACAGTCACACATACTGATTTTCATATATAGAGTGTTCTGTATGCTCGACATATTAATGACTATGTGCTTAAATCCTGAGTTCACGAGTCTACTTTAAAAAGCGGTCTTACTTTCTTAGGAAACGGTCTGATTTCCATACTCATATAGGTAAGTATCTTAAGGTGTTTCTGCGATACACATTTTTAAGGTAACTAGACTTACTAAGGATATATTATCCATCCTTTATTCTTGTAGAATCCAACACTAAATATTATGAGATTATTGATTTAGTGTTCCATATCATTCTCTTAACTTGTTGGTATCCATTGAACTATGTCTATCCTTTTCAAAATATAAGCTGGATTTCTGTTAAGGATGATCAACCTTCATTCACAGACCTTAGTCCCATTTCCTTTGATTTTATAGATATCATTGCCTGTGGAAGACTCTTTGTGAGTGGGTCAATCAAGTTTTTCTTTGTTTCTATGTAATCAACGGTTATTACTTCACTTTTAAGTAACTGTCTTATCATTTGATGTCTTAGACTCACATGTCTCGACTTTCCATTATATGTCTTGTTAGAGGCATTGCATATTGTAGCATGATTATCACAGTTAATCAAGACTATTGGAGATGGTTTCTTCCATAATGAGATTTCTATTAATAAATTTCTAAGCCATTCTGCTTTCTTACACGCATCTGCTAATGCAATCAACTCTGACAACATTGTTGAGTCAGATATACATGTCTGTATCTTGAAAACCCAAGACAACAACACCTCCTAATGTGAAGATCCATCCAGTCGTAGACTTGGATTTTGATTCTACATTGTTTCAGATTGCATTACTATATTCTTCTATTACAGCAGAATATCCTTTATATGATAAACCATAGGTAACGGTTCCTTTCAAATAAGCTAAAACTTTGGAAATAGCTTTCCAATGTTCGAAATCTGGATTACTTGTAAATCGACATAACATGCTTATAACATGTACTATGTCTGGTCTAGTGCAATGCATAGCATACATAAGACCCCCAATAATACTGGAATACTCAAGTTGAGAAATGGTACGTCCAGTATTCTTTTCTAATTTAATACTAGGATCTAAAGGAGTATGTGCTGGTTTGTCATTATAATGACCATACTTTCGGAGGAACTTCTCAATATAATGAGATTGTGTTAGTAACATCTCCCCCACTTTCATAATAATTTTAATTTTCAGAATTACGTCAGCTTCTCCTAGATATTTCATATCAAATTTAGAAGATAGAAACTTCTTAGTTTCATTCACACATGATATATTGGAACCAAATATTAGCATGTCATCAACGTATAAACATATTATAACATAATCGTTGTCCGATTTGCTATAAATCATTTATCAGCATCATTAACAATAAATTCATATTACAATGCTATTTTATCAAACTTCTCATGCCAATGCATGTGAGCTTGTTACTAATTTGCAAACTTTTTTCTTGGCCTGAGGTTTTGAAACCTTCAGGTTGTTCCATATACATCTCTCCATTTAGAAACGTAGTCTTTACATCCATTTGATATACGACCAATTTATGAATTGATGCAAGTGCTATTAAACAGCGTATAGAAGATATGCAAGCAACTGGAGCATATGTATCAAAATAATCTACTCCATGCCTTTGCTTATATCCCTTAGCAACTAATCTGGCTTTAAACTTATCAATGGATCCATTTGTATTCAACTTTTTCTTAAATATCCATTTACATCCTATAGGTTTAGCACCAGGAGGTAAATCGGTTAAAACCCAAGTTTGGTTTAACAATATGAAATTCATTTCATCATTAATAGTTTCTTTGCAGAATATTGAATCTCTGGAACTCGTAGCCTCAGAATAAGTTTTGGGTCATCATCGACTTCATGACATATCTAGTCACATTAAGGATTTCGTTCTTACTGCCTTCTATAAGATATGTAATGAAGTCAGGATCATAGTCCTTCTCTATTCTTGCTCTTTTACTTCTCTTTTGTTCAGTACTATTATCTGGTACTGATACTTCCTTGCTGTTTTGAGCATAAGCATAGTCATCGTCATTAATATCATCAATCGTACTAGGTTCTGTACTGGATGATCTTAATAGAATCTCAACAGTTTGATTTTCAAAGAATTCTACATCTACGGATTCTATAACTTCTAAGGTGTCAAGAATTAGGAATTTATAAGTTATACTATTAGATGAATATCCTATGAAAACACATTAAATGTCATATTTCCTAACTTTGACCGTTTAGAGTCTGCTTTTCTAACATATGCTAAACAACCCCAAACTTTAAGTCTTGTAAGATTAGGTTTTCTATTAAACCATAATTCAGAATGAGAAACATTATTCTTTTTAAATGGTACTCTATTTAAGATATAATGTGCATATAACATAGCATCACCTCATAGGTTATAAGGTAAGTTTGAACTTATGAGTATGATATTAATCATTTCTACTAAAGTTCTATTTTTCCTTTCAGCAACATCATTTTGTTGTGGCGTATATGGTGCAGTGCATTGGTGAACTAAATCGTGTTGTTTACAAAATAAGATGAATTCATTTGAGAAATATTCACCACCTCGATCTGAATGTAATACTTTTATTTTAACTCCTAATTGTCTTTCGACCTCTGCTTTGTAAATTCTAAATTATCAAAGGCCTCATCTTTAATTTTCATTAGATACACATATGCATATCTAGTATAATCATCAATAAATGTTATATAGTATTGGTTACCACCATAAGTGATATGATTTTTTAAGTCACCCACATCACTATATACTAAATCAAGCAAGCCATTTTTCTTTTCTATAGATTTAAAGGATGTTCGATATATTTTTGCTTGAACACATATTTCACATTTAGAGATATAAAATCACAATCAGAAATTAATCATAGTTTAAGCATATTTTTATGAGAATTATAATTAACATGTCCCATTCTACCATGCCATAAACTAACATAATCAACAATACAAATAGAATATTTCTTTATTAGGTTCAACTTAATCATGCCGTTACAAGAGTATTCCTGTCCAATGAATTTGCCGTTCTTGGACAACACTAACTTATCAGACTCCTACACCATCTTGAATCCTCATTTGTTAAAAAGGTATGCAGAGATCAAATTCTTACACATATCAGGTACATAAAATACAATAACCAATGTAAGAACTTTTCCAAGTAAGCTCTATGGTGCATTTTTCTAAAAGTTTGCTTGAAATCTTATTTGCACCAGTAACCTTGTCGGCTTGTCCATTATTTTTTTCGTAAGTCTTAAATAGATTACGGTCTTTGCAAATGTGAATGGTTGCTCCAGTATCAAACCACCAATTATTATCAGTTTTCCTAACGGAACTCGACTCTTGCACTACAGCCACAAGTGAGTCTTCGATCACATTCACCTTTTGTTGTTTCTTCCACGCCGGCGGCAGTTTCGGACATAGTGGCCGGGCTTGTTACAGTAGTAACAAACACCTTTTTTGTTGTTGGAATTTTTCTTCTTAACTGTGTCTCATTTTTAGGCTTTAGTTTGTCAGTAATTTGAACATTATTTGCCTTAGAATGAGACACAATTTGCGTATTATCATCTAGTTCGCGTTTACGAGAGTCATCTTCAATACGAAAATGATGCCGTAAACCGTCTAAATCATAATCCGTTTCCGCATGCTTTAATTTTTTCTTATAATCATTCCAAGAATTAGGAAGTCTTGAAATTATAACTTCAATGTCAAAAGATTCAGGGAGATTTATTCCAGTATCTTTAAGTTGATTTACTAACAGTAGAATTTCGCTTACTTGCGCAACTATAGACTTATTGGCAACCATTTCGAAATCCATAAAATTGCAAATAAGGAGTTTTTTGTTACTTGCCTCGGATACGCGGTATTCGCTTTCTAGTGTAGCCCAAAGTGCCTTTGCAGTTTCCAAAGTTCTATGTGCGTTGTAGACAAGAGTAGACAATGCATTCAGAATGTGCCATCTACATAGAAAAATCATCATCTTTGCGCTTTGCACGTTTTGCTTTCAGTTCGTCAGTACCTTTATCAGTTTCCTTTGGTATTTTCTCTTGGTTATCTTCAAGAATATAGAATAATTTGACCGTGATAAAAATGAATTTCATCGTCTCTTGCCAACGAGTGAAGTTTTCACCATCAAACCGCTCCAATCGCATCAAATGCTGATTCATAACTTGAAGAGCATTGAGATTGATTGAACCCGAACCATCCATGGTTGAACTATTGTCTAAAATTGTTGGATAATTGTGTTGATGATTCGAGAATGATGAAGATGATAACTGATGTACTTCTAACTTTAAGGATCTACTGCGTAGATTCTTTTAGACGATAGTTCAATCCAACAGGTACAAACGGCTTATTGAACTATCGATTTCAGGATTCAATAAAGCCTTGAAACAGCATAATCGGATTCAAAACTTGTAATTTTGATCCGACGAAGAACACTCAAAATTGATCTCTGATGATGCAATTTAGTAGAGAATAGAATGAAGAAGAAGAGAACTGATCTGCATCGTTTCTGCGTTTGCAACACCTTACAAGCGTTTGAAACTGTGGTGAAAAGGCAGTGCACTGCAACACTTTCTGAGCGTCGCAGATCTGGAAGAAGAAGAAGGTACAAAGAAAAGAGATTGCTATTCTTTGACGCTTCTTGGACGTCACTATTTATAGTAGTGAGTAAGTGTTCATTCGTCAAGCGTCGCATCCTTTCCAACAGTCCGAAACCATTACAAATGATTGCATCCCTTCATTCAAATGACCCGCCAAATCTGTCTGTTCAACTTAAAATTTGGATCCGGTCCGTTAAAAAAACTAAATTCGTCATTTTAGACCCCAACCTGGTCGAACAGACGACAGCGGCGGCGCGTGTGGTGGCGATGCATAACTTTCTCCCTCACATCAAAGCAAAGTTTTGGGTGTCCAAAGAGCCCAACTTTCCTTAGAGAATTCTATATTTAACTAAGTATAATCTTTTATTTTCCTAGATGTGGGACTATACATTCCACCTCTCTTCTTCCATCTTCTTCCCATTTCTTCCCTTTTCAAATCCAAGCCCAAACCCAAACCCAAAACTAATTTTGAAAATTTCCAACAGACGGTTTGAATCTAGATTAATTTTGGTACATTCTTAATTTAGTTGAAAAATATTCATGCATTATAAAATTGTATTACTAAATGGTGACTTTTCCACCCATAAGATCTATTTAGATGGTTAAGTCCCATTTGGAGCTTTGTTAACTATTAAGATTTTAGCACATTATTTGCAGCAGTTCTCTACTCCTTAAAACCGAACATATTCCTTTCATAGCTACATTAAAGAATTAATGGATGTATATAGAATAATTCCGCCGGAATTTCCAGGGAGGCATGTCCAATGAGATGTACAACACAATTGCCCGTGTGACTGATGGAATTTACGAAGGTATTGCTCCAATTATTATTTTCAAAAAAAGACATCTTTGATCATATGGATATTAATTTATTTTTTCCGAATCTGCAGGCATTGCAATTGGAGGGGATGTTTTTCCTGGATCAACTCTTTCAGACCATATTTTACGGTTCAACAATATACCACAGGTGAGTTCCAAACAAATTTCGGATCTTTATTGTTTGATATGGGTTTTTCACAATAATAACGACAGAACTAAAATATTTTGCAATCTATTAATATAATTAGGTCAAAATGATGGTTGTTCTCGGAGAGCTTGGTGGACGGGATGAGTACTCCCTTGTAGAAGCTCTTAAAGATGGAAAAGTTCAAAAACCAGTTGTTGCATGGGTTAGTGGTACATGCGCCCACCTCTTTAAGTCGGAAGTGCAATTCGGTCATGCTGTAAGTTCTTCAAAATTGTTAGTTTTAGCTCCATTGGTTTCTAAGACCATCTCCAATAGTTTTGTGTTACAAAACTTCATTCCGGTAAAAATGGATACAAAAAGATAAACGTGGAACTTTATTCATCATTTTGAGATATAGAGAATGCATGCTCCGTTTTTCGCAAAATAGAGAACCAGATTTGCTAAATTAGAGAGCTACTATTAATTCACTCTCCATTTTCGCAAATTTGATGGTGGCTGGAGAGCAACTTCATATAATTCTCTATTTTTGCAAAATCAGAATATTCAGTATACAAAACATTTGGAGTTGCTCTAATAATATGAGAAATAATCTTTGGAGTTATGAATCTATATTTTTTCCCTCCTTGACTAGGGTGCTAAAAGCGGTGGGGAGTTAGAATCTGCACAAGCAAAAAACCAAGCTTTGAAAGAAGCTGGTGCAGTTGTTCCAACCTCATTTGAAGCACTTGAAGATTCAATTAAAGAGACATTTGAAAAACTTGTATGTTCATATTTGACAATACTTAATCGATCACTTGTTCGACCTGTTTAAAGTTCTCTGAACTTAACTTCATACCTATTTTTATATTCAGGTCGAAGAAGGGAAAATTACCCCAATACATGAAGTAACTCCACCTCAGATCCCTGAGGATCTCAATATTGCTATTAAAAGTGGAAAAGTTCGTGCTCCAACACATATTATCTCCACAATTTCTGATGAGAGGGGTTTGCTTTTGATCAATTCTACGATGATATAAAATATGTGTAAATTACCCATGCAAAGAAAAAATTTAGGAGCACTTAATGTATTTTTAATCATAGGGGAGGAACCTTGTTATGCTGGTGTACCAATGTCAACTATCGTTGAACAAGGTTATAGTGTTGGTGATGTTATATCTCTTTTGTGGTTCAAACGCAGTCTTCCTCGTTATTGCACACAATTTATTGAGGTGGGTAAACTCGTTGCTCGAATATTCTTTGTTCAACTTATTTTCCTTGACCAGCGCAGAATAGTTTTGATTAAACTAATTTGATCAGAAATCTTGAATTTATTCTCTAGTGGTAGCTACAATCCAGTTTAGCTTAATTTATCTCTTCATGTACTAGATTTGCATAATGTTATGTGCCGATCACGGACCTTGTGTATCTGGTGCTCATAACACAATAGTCACAGCACAGGCTGGGAAGGATTTAGTTTCAAGTCTTGTTTCAGGTATTATTTACCTCGGAATTATGAATTAAAATTTATTTTTTATTCATACATCTGCATGTTCTTCCCTTTAAACCTGTGATGCACGAGTTTTAGAAGTCATCTTTCTCAAATATCTCTGTTTTTTGTTTTGTTTTCTTTTCTTATGTTTTCATGTAAAATTAAATTTGAAAACAAAAAATAAAACTGGGAAATGATGGAGGCATGATCCGCTGATTCCATGTATCTTGCCTAATGTATATTAAATCTCAACCCCTCATTGGACACACAGATGGCTCCCAGTTAAATATCCTTTTTTGTGCAGACTATGGCCTTATCAGTTCATCTTCTATTTGTGCATATGCATTGGGATGTGCTTATCTGTGTGTACGCACATGCTTTGTGGTGTTCGTTTGTGTCTGTGTAACTGTGTCTCGCCATCCTTCTTGTTCTGAGCAGTATCTTTATGTTGATTTCATATACTCATTACGGACAATAAAGATGATATGCATTTTAGCTAGATCCAACTCTTTTGTTTTGTTAAGTGTCGTGTCAGTAAATTGAAGTGCTGTGGGGTTGGGTTGTTTTGATCTGGTTTGTGCCTGTAAAATGAAGTTGTTGTGCCTGTGTTTTTTTTTTTCTGTCCGAAGTATGTGTTGTTGTTTTGTTGGCTGAAGGAGGCTGGGATGTGTTTTGTTGTAGTAATTTAAACTCTTGGTGGTAATGATATTTATAGGTTGGGAAAATATTTCCCACCCTGTTGCTCAAAAAAGATACAACTCTTTCACACAGGGAAAAGGGGAGGGGGGGGGGGGGGGGGTTGTCTGGGGTGGGAATCCAGTGTTGGTGATATAAATTGCAAAACAAAAATAGTGTCTTGCTTCGCTAAACTTCGAGTTGGAGAAAAATGTTATGGTGAAGTTGGGTTTTCATAATGCTGCCTTTTTTTGAACAAATGGCAGCGAGCTTGAGATGAAAGTATTGTTGTACATTCTTTAATGAAGACGCAGTCAAGTGACGAACTGCATAATATGTTCCCTTTATGACTACGATAAAAGATTTGCAAGACAAGCAATGAGCTTCAGAGTACTGGACTAGAAATACCGACATCAGGAGTCAATTTTTTACGACTCGGTTCCTAAGAAAAAAAAAAAATGGAAGGATGATAATATAATTCATGTTGTATTGTCCACAACGTCCAATTCATTGATACTATATGAAGGCGTTTATTATTTCAGTATGTTTTATTATTATTTTTAGTTAAGGGATAAAAGAGCAGTAAATAAGTATAAATAGCTGAACAAATTTCTGGAACAGGTCTGCTGACAATCGGTCCTCGATTTGGTGGTGCAATTGATGATGCTGCACGATACTTCAAGGATGCTCATGATAGAGTAAGTTTACTTGCTTCTTGATTGATGATTAAGTTTACTTTGTCCTTGCTTCTTGCAAATTAATTTTTTTGGATATCTAAAGTAGTTGTTTTTCTTCTTCTTTCAGAATCTCACTCCCTATGAGTTTGTTGAAGGTATGAAAAAGAAAGGGATTCGTGTACCTGGGATTGGACATAGGTATTCTTGTTGTCACTGACATTAGTTACCTCAGATGTTGTTCTTTGAACCGTCATTTTTTACCTCAGAGAACTAAGACAAGCTTTTCCAGCAGTTTGATTTATAGTTATCACAACTCGCTTAACTTCAGCAATAACATGGTTTTATGGTACGTCAATCTCACAGAATCAAGAGCAGAGACAACCGAGACAAGAGAGTCCAGCTATTGCAAAAATATGCACACACGCATTTCCCATCTGTAAAGTACATGGAGTATGCTGTTCAAGTCGAGACGTACACACTTTCCAAAGCAAATAATTTGGTTCTTAACGTTGATGGTGCAATCGGTTCCCTATTCCTCGACCTCCTTTCTGGGAGTGGAATGTTCAGCAAGCAAGAGATTGATGAGATTGTTGGCATAGGTTATTTGAATGGCCTCTTTGTTCTGGCTCGCGCAATAGGTCTTATTGGGTTAGTTTTATTCACAATTCTCATCGTTTTAACCAGCTTTTGTGTATCTGCAGCAAATATAAACGTCAAAAAACTCAGTAACTTGATCATTAATCAAACTCTTGCAACTCGAGCTGTTAGATTTTGGCTACACTATATGAAGAATTGTAGAGGTCGGAAGTAGCTTTGTAACGGAGAAAACGGTTCGCAACTCGGAGTTTGGAGATGGAAGTTAAAAGGAAAAGGTGAAGCGGGCTGTATTGACAACGTCAGACGTCTAACCAAATGGTCAGACGTCTGAGTCTGTGTAGATTTGTTCAGAGGGTTGGGACAGACCTCTGACCAAATGGTCAGATGTCTAAGTCCGTGTAGAGATTTTTCCAGAAACCGAGAACAGACGTCTGAAGGTCAGACGTCTGAGTCTGTGTAGAACGTCTTCCAGAGAATATGGATAAACATCTGTCATTTTGGACAGACGTCTGAGGCGACTTCTGTCTATTTTTCATGCATGGGTTTGGCGTGAAGATTTGTGATATTTGCAGGGGCAATTTTGGAACATTGCCTAGGGTTTCTATTCTCCACAAACAAATCCATATGCTTGCAAGCAACAGAAAGCGACTGCAAGAGATTGGCCTCCACAATTTAAGGTTTATCAAAACCTAATTTTTTTCATTTCTCTTCTCTACAAAATCGATTATGTTAGAATTTTGATCATTGTAATCAATCTCTTGTACTCTTCTCATCGATATTAATAAAAGCTCTCCCTTAAAGTTTGGGTGGAGCTCGTTATTATATTTCTTTCATAGATGACTTTTCTCAAAAAGTTTGAGTGTATGTAATGAATGTTAAGTCGGAGGCATTTGCAAAGTTCAAAACATGGAAAACTCTTGTTGAGAATGAGAGCGACAAATCTTTGAAGGTTCTAAGGTCTGACAATAGCAGAGAGTATGTTTCCGGAGAATTTTTGGAGTTTTGCAAGAATCTTGGTGTTTGAAGGCATTTTACTATACCTGAAGATCCGCAGTTGAATGGTGTTGCAGAGAGAATGAATCGTACTCTGCTTGAGAAAGCTCGATACTTGAGATTGACCTTAGGTTTGGCGAAGGGATTTTGGACTGAAGCTTTGTCAACCGCAGTGCATATTATTAATCGAATTTCATGCTCAGCTATTGGTAACAAAATTCTGGAGGAAGTGTGGAAGGGAAAGAGCATTGACTTGAGTTATCTTCGTGTCTTTGGTAGTCCGGTTTATGTGCATGATCCAGGAAATGATAAGCTTGAAGCTAGAGCTTTCAAAGGGATTTTGCTTGGTTATACAGTTGGAGTAAAAGGCTATCGGTTTTGAAATCTGAAAACGAAGAAGGTAGTGAATTGTCGTCATGTTACTTTTGATAAGTCGACGATATTTAAGGAGAATAAAAGCTCATCAGATGTTCTGGATTTGGTTCATGGTGAATTAAAGGAGAAGGAAGTTATTCCCACATTTTGTCCAAGGAGTGGAGAGAGTAGAGCAGTTAGAGATGCATGCAAGGAGGTAGCGGTTGATGTTACATCACAAAGTCCACAGGATTACTCTAGTAGTGTTAGTAATGTGCATGATTCTAGAGAAGATTCGGTTCAAGGTGGAGCAGAATGAGGTTTGGGTGATGGTATTGCTACTCGGGTTGGTGATCGTACTGTAAAACCACCCGAAAGATATGGTGATTGGAACTATCTCAGCTTTTGTGATAATTTGGACTATGCTTTTCATGTAGTCCATGATGAGCCGATGGACCTTGATGACGTCATGGAGTCTAGTGATAACTCGAAGTGGATTTGTGCCATGGAGGAAGAGATGCAATCATTGTTGAAGAATCAAACCTATGATTTGGTTCCACTTCCTAAAGGAAACCTGCTATTGGATGCAAATGGATATACAAGGTGAATGACAATGGAAGATACAAAGCTAGGCTAGTGGCTAAGGGGGGTGCACAAAGGAAGGGGAATGAGTATGATGAGATATTCGCTCCGGTAGTGCGCCATACTTCTATCCGAATATTACTTGCTATAGTTGTTATTCACGACCCGGAGTTGGAGCAACTTGATGTGAAAACCGTCTTCTTGCATGGTGACTTGGATGAAGACATCTACATGGAGCAACCAGAAGGTTTTGTTGCGGATGGTAAGTCAAATTTGGTTTGCAAGTTGAAGAAATCACTATATTGTTTAAAGCAATCATCTGGACAATGATACAGGAGATTTGATCATTTTATGCTTGAAAATGGTTTTGATAGAAGCATCAAGGACACTTGTGCTTATTTCAAGAAGTTGAAAAATGATTGTTGGGTGTATTTACTCTTGTATGAGGATGACATGCTCATTGCTTCTAAGGATAAGAATGAAATCAACAAGCTAAAATTGAGTTTGAAATCGAAGTTTGAAATGAAGGATCTTGGAGAAGCAAGAAGGATATTGGACATGAAAATTGAAAGGAGCCAAAAGCGTTTTAAGTTGAAACTGACTCAAAAGGAGTACATACAGAAAGTGATTTTCCGGTTTAGCATGGAGAATGCAAATGCGTCAAATACACCTTTACTTTTTCGTATGAAGTTTTCGAGTAAAGGATCACCTATCTTAGGTAAAGACAAAGCTTATATGGCAAATGTGTCATATGCTAGTGTCGTTGGAAGTCTAATGTATGCTATGGTGTGTACAAGGTCCGATATTGCAAATGCCATCGGGATGGTTAGTCGATACATGGTTAATCCGAGGAAATCGCATCGGGAAGCTGTGAAGCTAATATTGAGATACCGTAAAGGCACATCATCTCATGGTCTTGTTTTTTGCGGTAGTGATGAGAATAATTGCAAGTTGTTTGATTATTGTGATTCAGACTACGTAGGTGATAAAGATCGAAAAAAATCAACTTTCGGATATGTCTTCACATTTGGTGGTACATCCATAAGTTGAAAATCAAGATTGCAAACCGTAGTTGCTTTATCCACTACGGAGGCGGAACTGATAGCCACGGTGGAGGCGGCAAATAAGACACTTATTTGAAGCGATTGTTGTGTGACTTGGGATTCGAGCATGATAACATCAATGTTCGATGTGATAGCCAGAGTGCTATTCATTTGGCGGAGAATTTAGTATTTAGCTCACGGACTAAGCATATTGAAGTGAGAGTCATTTCTAGTAGCCTTGTATGAGAATAAGCAAGTATATCTTTGGAAAGTGCACACAAAGGATAACGTGGCAGATATGTTCACTAAGGCATTGCCAGTTGGGAAGTTCGAGCATTGCTCGAACTTGATTCGCCTTGAGAAGTTCTAGGTGTCATGGGGTGACACGGTTAAGGGAGGAACTTGGTGGTAGATGAGGAAGAATATCAGAGATTGATGTTCTATTTTCTTGGTAAGTGCCGGTCTTATGTGAGATGGTTTAGGATTTGGATGTTTTCAACACTTCATTAATGGGCGGGACCTTTGCCTGAGCTAGTTGGTGGAGTGCAATGGACGATGGTTTTGCCGGAGCTCATTGAGAAAAATTTCATTTTTGGTTGAAGGTAGAAGTTGTGATAGTTGGTACTATCGGTAGTAGTTGATGGTATGGTGTCATTGGAGTTGTAGATGGATATAGTATCGAGGTGGAACGTTAGATTTTGGCGAAACTATATAGAGAATTGTAGAAATCGGAATTAGTTTCGTAACGTAGAAAACGGTTCGCAAATCGGAGTTCGGAGGTGGAATTTACAGAGAAAAATGTGAAGTGGGCTGTATTGACAGCGTCAGACGTCTGACCAAATGTTCGGACGTCCGAGTCTGTGTAGATATGTTCCAGAGGGTTGTGACAAACGTCCGACCAAATGATCAGACGTCTGAGTCTGTGCAGAGATTTTTCCAGAGATGTAGGACATACGTATGACCTTTTGGTTAGACGTCTGAGTCTGTGTAGAATGTCTTCCAGAGAATATGAACAGACGTCTGAGGCGACTTCCGCCTGTTTTTCACGTGTGGGCTTAACGTGAAGGTTTGTGATATTTGCAAGAGCAATTTTGAAACATTGCATAGGTTTCTATTCTCCTATATAAGCCAGCTTCAGGTTTCAGATCTATGTGCGTACAAGCAGCAGAAAGCAACTGTAAGAGATCAGTCTCCACAAATTAGGCTTTATCAAAATCTAATTTCCTTTACTTCTCTTCTTCACAAAATCAATTCTATTAGAATTTTGGATAAAACAAATATGTTGGCTAAGATAGTATTATTTGGGTATTGATAGCATCAGTTAATCATTTAAGATGGTGCCAGGACAAATAATTGATCAATATTTTTTGTAATTTCAGGCACACGTTCGACCAAAAGAGATTGAAGCAGCCGTTATACCGCCATCCTTGGGAAGATGTCTTATATACAAAATAAGAGTGTAGAAATGTATTGGTAATTATCGTCCATTTTTCTTGCTATTTAATTTCTATTGATGTAGAGGCAAACCGGGTAATTCAACTTCACTGTTAAATTTCCCACGCTCGAATATCTTATGTATTTTCACTTGATTACTGAGAACTTCTGGTATAAAATGTTGTGTTCTTAGGTAGGTAGTGGTTTTATACTTTTTAAATTAGGGGTGGGCATAAACCGCACTGTTATACGGAAACCGTCCGCACCGGACTGCAAAAGCGATGCGGAAACCCGCACCAAATCTTCTAACCAAAGCTGATACCCCAAAGCGGACCAACCCGTATCGATAGGGTTCGGTTGCGGTTTGGACGATTGAACCAACCATATTAAACCGGTCCGAACCGAAAATTTATATAAGTAATCTTATGATAAAAATATAAGCAACCCCTATCTTATTTTAGATTCTATCTATGTACATTCTATTTTTAGCGTATGTTGTTGTTATATTAATAATAATCGCTGACATAAAAAAAGAAGTTATAGTTTGGTATAATATTTTTCATCTCATTTTGTTTGTGAATAAATGCTAATTATAATCTTATTCTAGTCATTTTTCTTAATGATTATATATTGATTAATGTTGATGTTTGGTTAATCTACCAAAAAAAATCTCACTTGTAGATAAATGTCAAATTGAAATATTCATACAATTAAGAACTAATCTTTCATTTCAGTATAACATTATGTGTTTTAACTTTTAAACGTAAAAAGTTTCACACGGTTGTCTATTTTAATTGATTGTTGATGGAAGTAAATCTTTTATTTCATATTTAATACGGATTCAAACCGGACCGAAACCGAACCGTTTTACATTCAAACCGGACCGAAACCAAACCGTTTAAAGGATTGGTATAATGATTTGTATTTTTGATTAACCGTTTGATGCGGTGCGGAAGCGGTTTGAACTTCAAATCGCAGCAAACCGACCTACGCCCACCCCTATTTTAAATCATGCACATGCACGTTAACTTATTACGTACTCGAAAATGCCGTCAAAGGAAATTCATATGGTCAAAAGCGTTGTCATTACAAAAGAGTGTTGGGGTGAAAGTATCGTAAATATCATTGCTAATTACTTTGTGTGTTGCGTGTGGGGATTATGTCATGAAAATGCCAATGATCCTTTTGGTAATTATGTGAAAAAGTAGGTGCTATATAAAAAAATTAGATTTTTTTATGGATTTGACGGACTTGGTCCATTTAACTCCCGTTTGGTTGCATGTACGTAGTTCACGTGGTTATGTCGTAGTAGAAATGCAAAACGTGGTTGATAGCTGTCATGCAAAGATTACAAATTATTTGTTACGCCAATTGAAGGACCAATTGTTGTACTTTAAATCAATTCTAAATTAACGCTGAAAGCACTACTGTTATTTTCTTTTCAATTTATCATTCTTCTTTTTAACTTTTTTTTCCCCTTTCAACCTACTCTAAATTACTAAGGTTACGACACTATTTGTTGTCATGTTACCCTTTCCCATTCTCCATAGAAAGCCTGTTTTGATCCAAAATTTTCTATTGCAATATACTAATTGATACATGTCCATTTCAGTTGATTCCATTTCACTTTCAATCCAGTCTATTTAGTGCCGAAGTAGGTATTTTAATGTGCTGATTATATTTCGTTAGGTATACACTACAAAAGATTGCTCGTTTACCGACGTTAAAATGGTGTCAGCGCTACGTCAATAGAGAAATTTTTTATCGATGCCTTGTCCACGTCTTCCATGGAATACCTACCAACATTATACCGACATCATTTTTCCGACACTTTTTCAACACCGTTTTGACGCTTATTTACCGACCTCAAGTTTATGACAAGCCGATACTTATAAGATGTATTTGCCGACGTCTTACCGATGTCATACTGACATCAAATTAAAATGCTAAAATTGAATTTTTTGACGTCATACCTATATCAAAATGAAACATTTTT
Source organism: Allium cepa (assembly GCA_030765085.1). Taxonomy (NCBI): domain Eukaryota; kingdom Viridiplantae; phylum Streptophyta; class Magnoliopsida; order Asparagales; family Amaryllidaceae; genus Allium; species Allium cepa. Next base: position 227,042,111 of record CM060932.1, on the reverse strand, counting down.
CCAACATTAACGTTGTCTTTCTCACCTTAGTCACAAATTCATATTTAAACGATATTTAATCACATAAATATAAACAATTAATGTCCAACACATATACTCAAACATCAATATATAATACATATCCACCATCACAAATATCAAAATAATCAAACATCCATACATGCAAACATAAGTGTTTATACACAAATATCCATCAAACATCACGAATATCCATATGATTTTACAAACATACAACATACGCAACTGTATCCATCAACGCCAACAAATTTCAAACGATAACGTCTACATAATTATCCAAACAATACACAAACAATAGCAATAACAACTAATCCCACCAACATCGTCATCATCATAGGAACAAATGTCTACATTCAGAAGCTTGCACAAATGTATCAGTGAGCTTAATGAGGTTCTTCTCCAACTTACCGACACGTGACTTCAATTATCGATTTTCTTCTTCTACATCAGTAAATATTGTATCTCTATTTGATGATGATCTCTATATTTTGACCAAATTTGTTTATTAATAGTAAGTTAATTTGTATTTTAACTATTGTATTTGTGTATTTAACAAAATTTTTATTTAATTCAAATAAATTCGTTGAAACAAAGTGCATAATACAACTTAATTGTATATTCGTTTAGTTTATTCAATGATTTAACTTATCTATTTATTTGATTTATTGGGTGATTTGACAAAATCTATAACGCAAATAAATTTGTTTAATTTATTGGAACCAAATGTATAATTTATCGTTTAGCTATTGAGTGATTTAGCTTATATATTTATTTAATGATTTAATAAAATCTATATTTTAACTTAAATAAATTTGTTTAATTTATTCAAACAAAACATATAATTTAACTACTTATATATTCGTTTAATTTATTGAGTGCTTTAGCTTATATATTTGATTAATTTATATGGTGATTTAACAAAGTTTATATTTTAACTCAAATAAATTTGTTTAATTTATTGAAACAGAATTTATGTTTTAATTTAATTATATATTTATTTAATTTATTGAGTGATTTAGCTTGTTTGTTTGTTTAATTTATTGGATGATTTAACAAAATCTATATTTTCACTCAAAAAATTTTGTTTTAATTTATTGGAACAAAATTTATAATTTAACTTAATTATATATTTGTTTAGTTGCATTTTTTACCAAACTCGATTTATTTTTTAGTGACGATTTATAACATTTAGTAGAAAATGAGGATTAAGTTAAATAATTATGTCAAACATGCATACAAAATATAAATATATACATATGGTTATCGGGATTCATAACTAATATATACATACATATAATATACTATACATACATACATATATATATGTACAATATTTTGTATACATATATACTTAATGCCATATGTATATAAAAATGTTTAAGCTATTAGCTTCAGAATATTATCGTAGTTGGGCCTACGATAAACCCTTTTGGCAATAGCTTTATTTAGTGCGTTGAATACTTTTTTTTTTTGAAAACCCAGGAGAACCCGACGGACCGGTAAACTCCTGAGGAGGGTATAGTAAAGCCGTCCGCTGATCCAAGCCCCCATACCCCCGGGTAAATTTATATAGGATAGGGAAACGCATGGTAGGAATCGAACCTGAGTCTTTTTACCAGAACCCAAGTCTCCTTTCCACTGCGCCGCACCCGCGGACCCAGTGCGTTGAATACTTCTTTATCCACTTCTCTTGTTATTTCCACACCTTTACTTTGAATCTCCTCAATCCTAGCCTGGTATTCACTTATTTTGCATTTTACCTATTCATTAGAATTTTATACGTGTGTGTGTTAATATTATTTAAATGAAGTTTTATGGATAACATACCACAAACTCAGCAGAAGCATCATCCACCCAGCTATTAGCGGTGAATATATTCAATGACTAAATCTTGTGGGTCCTGCAATAGACTTGCCAAGATGTAGGCTCACTATGTTGTTCTTCGTACTGAAATTTAAATTAAGTACATTGTCATATAAGCCTACTTTAATTTATTTAAAATATTAAATAAATTTAACAAACAAATATATACTAGATCGTTTCGATGATTTGCGTATGATCTGAAACTTCCGTTGTGTAACCTAGGGTTTCCATTTCTAATTTTGGTATTCTGTCATGCTTTTGTTTCGAATTCCTGTATCTCCCAATATTGCAAGAACCACTCGTATATCTCCTAACAAGGGGTAGATGCTTTTTTCTATACTTGCGCATACCATAAGTCCATTTCGGATATTTTTTTTGGCTGTTGCGGTAGCCCAAGCCTTTTTCATAATTCTTTTAAAAATGCCCTCTCTCCAAGCAAATTTCGACTACAAAGGTGAATTGAATATATCATGAATAAATCGACAAACATATAATACAATGTGTTGTGTAATAAAATTATTTTACCTTTAATTCTTAAAACATGACTTCATTCACATCATCAGAAATGTTAGTGAATAAGGTCTAGAATGTTGTGATTTGTGCAAGCAAGCCTTCACGGATGGCATCACATGTGACGTTGCTGGTGAAATCATAACTATACGCACGTGTGCGCACACACATATATATGTATGTGTGTATGCATATGTGCATGTACATATATATGTATATGTACATGTATATATGTATGTGTGTGTGTGTGAGTGTATATGTATTAATGTTAGTGTGTGTATGATTTCATTTGTAATATTTAAACAAGTATCTTTTTAGAAGACATCAACTCATTGAATGGATGAAGCGTTCATCTCAGATGTACGAGTGGATGGACCGGTAGCACCAATAGGAACATCGATCTTGTTATACAATATTTTTTGCTCTATTATAGTCGACTCTTAATCATTGGAAGATTGCAACTCCTTGACTTAAGTTCAAAAGCTCAATTGTGTATATAGTTTCACATAAAAATTAGGAAGACAATGTTCGAAGATAACGACCTATAAATCAAAAGCACGATAATGAGGTTCAAACCAAGGACTATATATATCCCTCGTACCGAATACAATAGTCACCCAACTGACCTCAAACCGAAAGCATAGACCTCAAGGTAGGCATTTAACTAAAAGACTAAAACGTCCAAGCATTTACAGTTTCGAGACTGCAAACTGCCTTCAGATTATACACTAAGACTTTACTAAGATCACCAACTAAAAAAAGCGGCTCCAATCAGCTGAAACCAAGTATACAGGCAGAGAGCACCTAACATAACAAATGGGACCGAAGCTGTCACTATTCAAAGCCTAGAATGCCTTAATATGGAACCAAGATCAATGCTAGATAACCTCCATTCCTCGTCAATGGCTCGGTCGGCCTAAATCTTATACAAAGCATACGAGTTATAATGCCCAAAGTTATATATAAGTGACATTAACAATCTACATCAATTGCAGGAACCCAGATAATGACACATGTTTAGACCTTAGTCCTAGATGCAGACTAAGTCAGCAATCTAAGGGAAGAGCTTTATACCAACAACAGAGCTATAAATCATCTATAAATAGAGGACACATGCATACAGTAAAGGGATTAGAACTCTAAAAGCATGACTGCATACCACTCAATTCATTTTGTAATCATCATAATTTCTTTTACTTAAGCTTCTTCTAAGAAGTCATTAATGGCAGACATAGCTCATTAGACTTTGCATAGCTACTTACAACTTGTTTGATAAAGCAACAAAGGCTCAGTTGTAGTGGATGTGGGGATCCATTCCCGAACCACTATAAATTCTCAACGTCCATTACTTTCGGCACCTTATTTTCTTGCTATTTTCGACTCAGGTATTCCGCCTTCGGCTAAACCTTAATATTAAATCATTTCTTTTAGAATTCACTTTTGGAACTGTTGGGTGTTAGCTTGTGACAATAATTCACACTAACATTTTTGGTGCTAGAAGCAGGGTCATCCAACCTTCGATCCAACATACTAGTTCTTATCCCTTAATCCCAATCGACTTGCTATTTGAAAATGAGATCTAAGTCTTCTAAATGAAGAATCTTCAATCACGATATAACATCTCGGAAATTTTAACAAAAATTAAAATATTAATAAGGGTGAAAATATAATTTCATGTAAAAGGAAAAAATAGTAAATTTCTACAGATGAAGGAATTTGAAAAATCTAAATTTTCCATGTGTCAAATAAAATTTTGTAGCCCAAATTCATATAAAAACCGTTAGAAATAGACACCGTATATACGAATTGTTTACCATAGCACGCATCTCGTATTTTATGCATATTTTTGAAATTAAGTATAAGAATTAAGTACGAGAATAAATCATAGCTTAGTTATTAAGTAATAAATTAAATATGTGAGTTGCTTTAAAAAGAGTACAATAAAGAGAATGTAACAATATATTTTAGAAGAAAACGATATATTTAATGTTGCATGTTTGAAAAGTGATTATGTATGAAAGTAAATGGTTATTTTAAAGGAAATGTATTTATATGCATAGAGGTGAAGACATTAATTACCGGGTTAATGGTTGAATTTATTACTATATATATACTGCTTATGTTTGAAAAGAGATGTAACAATATATTTAGGAATAAAAGAATGCATGTAATATTATAGAAATGAAGGTAACAAAATATGGAAGTAAATCGTTATTTTAAAAGAAAGGTAAAATACATTATTTATTTATTAGTAAAGAATATGGATAAGCTTGGTTTTTGAATTTAAAAACATTAATATCATTCAATTAATGTAATTGATTGCCTAATTAATGGTAAAGAATAAGGTTTCTAATTAACACACACACAAATATATATATATATATATATATAAATCCAGGATTCCACATAAAGGTAGATAATAATATATATATGTATGTATGTATGTATTTATTTATATGTATGTGCGTATGTACGTATGATACCAATTAATTAAATTGAATAATGAAATCGATTTGAATTTGAAAACATTAATACCAATTAATTGGTAAAAGATATGGTTTCTAATGTATTCACACACATATAATTTCAATTAAGGATGTTGAATGGAATTATAATTAACGATGCTCGTTTAATTGACTTAAATTATAATTAATGATATTAATTAGGGTAATGTGACCATTATTTTAACAATCAATTTTTTTTATTATATGTATGTAAGGGTAAGGTGGTATGAATAAAGGAGGGGCTTTTCTAGAAATAGGCTTCTCTTAATTTTCACCTATAAATACGTAGCCAAACCCCATCCTTTTCATTCTAAAAACCCTAACCTCCATCTTCTTCTTCCTCCTCCTCCTCCTCAAAGTTCTTAAATCTACGTACTTTCCATCTCTTCTCCAAAATTTCAATAAAAAATGATGAGAGTACACATCAAATTAAAGAGGAGAGAGAGAATCAAATTTAAAAAAAGAAAAAAGAAATCTTATCAACAAAAAGAGAAGTAGTGAAATAAAATCAAGTTATAAAAGGAATACCTTCGAGGGGGTGAGTTTATCATTAATTATGACGATTTACATGTTGTTGAATTTATTCATATATCTACTTGACTTGAGAACTAAATGGTTTTAAATATAAAGATGAAAGTTTAATATAAAAATTGTTTGAAACTTGTTGAAATCTGAGATAGGATTGGATTTGATTTAATTTGATTCTTATACAAAATTTAATATGTATATACCCTGTAGATTTCACCATGAAACGATTTGGAGATGTGTGTGTGTGTATTCTAAAATTGATAAATTGATACCAGATAGATTAGATTATAAGTTACACACAAAGATCTATAGAAGTTATATGCTGAATCATAGAATTAAATGAATGGTTAGAATCGGGTTTAAAAAATTGAAAAAATAAGGTCTCTGTTAAAAGATTGGGAAATAAAGATAAAATTAACGTTAAAAAATAAAAACATAATAATAAACAAAAATTCAAACCCGACGGGTTGACAGACTTGCCATAGTTGGTCGACAACGGCCAGCCGACTGCTAAAGTAGGCAACAATCAATCGGTCAATGAATTTCAGGCATGACTTGAACCTCAGCTTATGGCCTAATTTTAGAATACATATTAATATTATGCAAATTATGTAAAATAAGTAAGGGAAGTTACTTATCTAATTCTTAACTTTTTGGATACTATGGACTAGGAAGATGTGTACGCTGGTAATTAAGCTTGGACACTATCTATTCGGCGAATTTGGTATTCGACATAAGGCAATTTGATCGCGGATGGCACTCACTGGAGTTTCCTTGATGGATGCACAACACTATTGGTGGATGCCTAGGGAGGTGAGTAGCTCAGAACTAATGGGAGGTTCATTGGAGCATACAAAAAATAAACAGTGACACTGTTTATGGATGCATGACGTTGTGCAATAAGTGGCGTTACCATTGAGAGGTGGACACGGATGCAGCAGACCCTAAGTTGTTTTTTATGCAATTTGAAATTGCGGGCTCCTTCTCAATGTGTAAGTATGATATATTATATTCATAATTTGGGTAATGTAGTTCTATAGGTGATATTTTATGAAATTGTACGATAGGAGCATTCCCAAAGATTATTAGTATGACTCAATGTTGGTCATTTGTGTGATCCGATGTTGATTAGTGGTTTGACCATAAGTATAAACCTCCACAAGGTGTTTGATCTAGTCGTATTTAGAACAATATTCCTTTGGTTAATATTACCAACCTTAGTAAGTAATTCGCAAACACAAGTAGAACACCCTAGGTCATGTAGATTATAAATGAAGTCAGTTGCATGTGATCATCATACATTAGTAATACAACTCATTCACCTAACATGGTTGCGTTTAATTGGTATCAGAGCCGGTTGCACTTATTTGTATCGTGATAGGGGGTTCTTGCATTATGAACAGTGGAGAAGCTTTGTCTCTTATCCCTACACATCCCGATAATGTGGGTTGGCTAGGCAAGTTGTGGCTTAGGTAGTTGAGAGGCTGGCCATAAAACTAATATACCTAGAGGTTAGATTTTCAAAACACTCATAATAGGGAAAGACTTTCAAATTCTCACTATACGATGAGGTTAGATTCCAAAACCCTGTAACGAGAAATGTTTTCAAATCATCACCATGCAATGTGATTAGATCTTCAAAACCATCATAACAAGGTAAGACTTCCAAATCCTCATTTTACAATGAGGTTAGATTTCCAAAACCATCATAACGAGGGAAGAATTTCAAATTCTCATTATTGGTGATGTTATATTTTCAAAACCCTTATAATGAGGTTAGGTTTTCAGATTCTCACTGCATGATGAGGTTAGATTTCCAAAACCCTCGTAACGAGGTAAGACTTTCAAATCCTCACTATACGAATGATGTTAGATATTCAAAATCTAGACTATATGATGAGCTTCGTTTTAATATTATATCAGTCATTAATCTATTTTATGAAAAGCTTTACACATTAAAGAAAGAACGAAACGACTAGGTGAAAATTATGATCTAACCCTCCTTAACCAAAAGTTCACTCCGTATTCACCATATAAAGTAAACTTTGGGGACATAAGTTATATCATAATTTTTGCTCCATTATAGCCTACTCTTAATCATTGGGTGGTTACAACTCCTCGGCTTAAGTTCAAAAGCTTTATCGTGCATATAGTTTCATATAAAAACTAAGAAGATAATATTCGATGACAACAGTCTATAAAGCGATAGCCCGGTAATGAGATCAAAATGAAGACTATCTATATCCCTTGTACCACAACCGGAAGCATAGACCTCAAGGTCGGCCTTCAATTGAATGAATAAAACATCCAAGCATGTTACAGTTTTAGAGTTGAAAACTGCCTTCCGATTATATACCAAGAGTTTCCTAAGAACACCATTAAGTGGCTTCAATCAGATGAAACCAAGTATGTAGGCCAATAACGCCTAACTTTACATAGGGGATGGAAACTGCCACTATTCAAAGGCTAGAATGGCTTAATACAAAACCAATATCAACGACTAAGATAGCCTCCTTCCACGTCAATGGCTCAGACAATCTAAAGCTTAAGCAAAGCATGAGTTATAACACCCAAAGTTATATAAAAGTGTCACATTAGCAATCTTCATCAATCTACATGGTAAAATACATGTTTAAATCTTAGCCCTACATGCGGGCCAAGTCGGCAATCCAAGAAAAGTGCTCTACACCAATAACAGAGCTACAAATTGTCTATAAATACAAGATGCATACCTACAGTATAGGGATTGGAACCCTAAAAGTCTGACTGCATACTACTCAATTCATTCTGTAATCGTCATAATTTCCCATACTTAAGCTTCTTCCGATAACTCATTAATTACGAAGAAAGCTCATTAGACCATGTACTGCTACTGTAACGACCCGATATTTTCAACCATTCGCATCCATTATAAGTGTATAGGTAGACACTCATGCCGGAATTGAATTGCTCAAAATACCGTGTTGTAATTAAAAATTTAGCAAATCTCAGAATATACAGTAAATAAAAATCACAGATCACAGACACAGAGTAATAATAATGCAGCGGAAGTAAAAAGAGATAGTAGTTCATGAAGCTACTATATAAAAATATCAGAGTTACATAAAATACAACAGAGGAAATAAAATACAAAAGAAGTCTCACTTCATAGATGTCAACTAATACAAGAGATGAAAGGAACAACAGATTTCAAAAGATAAACTTGACAAGTAGATAATCTCCAGCGATTCAAATCTCTAGAAAGTGGAAATCCAAATCTGTGAATAACTCAGGCTGACCCGAGCGTAAATAAAAATACAAACACTCGAGTCAGGACATACATACTTATACAATGTAAACCAACTCAAGTGAACTGTAGTCAAGGTACAAGTAACTTAGAAGATGCTTGGGACCGCCCATCCTCTAAGGATCCGTTAAACTATTTACTATGTAGTATATTGCGCTATATACAGTAGTGTCTAATCAGTAAAGTATAATCATATAGAAAATAGCGTTAAGGGGATGGTGAACCTTAACGCGGTCGGATCTTTAAAACCAAAATCGTAGTGGGCTCGATATAAGGATATGACACGGCACGCGAGGCAATGGCAGGGTGGATACACTGTTTGCACTCCCGGACCGGTGGTGACGGCAAGCCAGCAGCTTCCGCCCACCTCGAACAATACCCCTGAATCAAAGTGGCGCCACCGAATCGAATCACAACAGTAATAGAATGGTTTACGATGGAGCATGCTCGATGAAAGGGGGCGACACTTTGTGTAGCCCGGTATAGCTCCTGTTTTAGTCATATATGCCAACTCACGGGAGTTGGGTCCACGTAATATACCTCGAGAACGTCGCCACCATCCTACTTCATTCTGGAATCTCCACTGCGTACACAGTTGTTAAAGTGGTTTTCGGTATTGGCCGGCTATAAGACAATATCCGATCCCGGTCTCTTTAACCACCAATCCTTATTATAACCCGTAGTTATAACCTTTTAAAACAATATTTATACTTCAAAATAAAATATTATTTCAACCCAAATCTTTATCAAAATAAAGATTAAATCATTCCAAAATATCATATCTTTCGGATCTTCTTTTCAAATCATTTTAATATCAAAATATCATATCTTTCAAAACTCCATTTTCAAACCATTTTAATATATCAAAATATCATATGTTTTCAAAACCACATTTCAATCATTTAATATATCAAAATATCATATCTTTCTGAAACCACATTCATTTCAAATCATTATTCATTTTATTCAATTTAAAATATCATTTCAATCCATATTTCAAAACAGTATATATTCCAAAAATCATTTTTAATCATTAAAATGAAGTTATTATGTTTAATAATTAAATTATTAAATTTCCAAAATTTTCGACTTTCAAAGCTCATTTATTCACTTAAGTTTATCAAAGCAGTGAAAATTCACTTTTCGTGGCATTTAGAAAACGCTACGGAAAAATACATTCAAAACAGTTCAATTTAACAAAAGACGACATTTTAAAATGTTGTAATAGGGTTTACTTAAATTTCGAATAAACTTAGTTAAATTCAACAATTTATAGCACTTACAAAAATTGCTATAATAGCTTTTAATTCAATTTAGCTTTTTAGTTCATTATCATCAACTACAGCATTTTCAAATGCTGTAATATCATTTACATTGTAATTAATAGCATTTCAAAAATACAGTCAATTAACTTCAAATATTCAATATAATTTCTCAACCAATTATATTTTTGTTTAAAACATTTTTAACTTATAAAATCATACATTTTCACATTTATAACATCATTTAATTTTTCCTCAAGTTCATCATCTTATAAAGTTAAATTTCCATTCGAAAATCAAGATTTAATAATAATTCACTTATTAAATTGCAATGTTCAATTTTAAATCCATTACATTAAATTTCAACTTAACATTTAAGTTCAAATTCTCAAATATAACTTAATTTTATTTTTATTTACTTAACTAAAAGTTCACTTTTAAGTCAATTTCATAAATTTTCAATTTTAGTTATATTTCAAAATTTCAACTTAAAATATTCTTTCATTTCACATTTCAAATTTGTTAAAAATCATTAATATGATATAAAATCACTTTTAATTCATTTAAATTCAAATATCATAAATTTATCATAATTTCATATTCAATTCAATTTCCAATTATAATTAAATCAAATTTTCCAAAATAACTTACGTTCAAAATTTTCTAACTTTTCATTAATTCATTTCACTTACAATTGTTCAGAAAATCAATAATACTTTACAAAATTTATTTTTAATAAATTTTAAATCAAAATATTATAATAATTACATTTCTAAAATATTTTAAACATTTTAGAAAAACATATTTTAACTACGGGCCTGTATATAATTTTCTACGCTAGGTAAAGTGATACGGGTAATATATCATTTCAACCCGTAATTTACAAAGACAAATCCGGGTTTTATCATTTCAAACCCGCAGCCCAAGTAAAAGAAATAAATTTGAAAATCATTCAGGCCTATCATTTCAGCGCATAACGATTTTTCCCTATTCTAAAGTCCGTTCGGGTATGTATCATTTCAACCCGTAGTGATTTTAGTTTACAGGGAACTTGCAATGGTGATAAACAGATATGAATGAACAGTAACAACATATATATAATAACAGATGATATGACATGAAATTTAACAGGTTTAACATCATATATAAATAATCACAGTCAGTTATAACATCACATAAAATTCTACACATTCAATTGTTGTTGTTTCACAACTGCATAAGTATAAACGTCGTGTGAGTTTTACTCACCTTTTATGGCTGGAGATTTCAATACCAATGACACAACTGATTCCAGAAGGCACGATGACACAACAATAGGCTCAAGTGGGAAGAGATCCAAGCTTAGAACTTGTGTTACAACCCAAAACAAAATATCCAAACAAACACAAATTCAATAAAACTAGATATGAAATAACTTTGAAATAAAAAGGAATAAAAAGAGATATGCATGCAATGACTTTTGTCTTACTTTCTCTATTCTTTTGCACGACCTAGGGGTTTATTTAGGTCAGGTTTGACATGACTTTGGCTCAGCTTTGATCATAGGAATGCATGGCATAAAGGCTAGAACATGTGGAGGAAGTTACAACATAAGAATATCAAGAGACTAGGCAACATAGTGTAGTTTTGGTGCACCACAAGGCTCGTCTACATGCATTGTTTGGCTCGGCTCTTGATGTTTCAGATCTGGACAGAGGTTGGAGGGGTGTGTGATGATCAGGTCAGAGGTGGTGGTTGCTGCTACGGTGGTGGTTAGGGTGGTGGTTGAAGTGGATGAGCAAGAAAAGGCCAAACAAGCATAGATTTAGGCTTTTGGTTGCATTTGGAAGAGTTTGACCATCAAGGGTGTTCGGCCATGGTCATGGCTGTAGGCTTAGATGGTGGTGATGGTCGGGAAGAGATGGAAGGGGGTGGTGGCCGTGGAGCAAGGGGGAAAGCCGCTCCAATCAGGGGAGAAAGCAAGGCAAATTTGCATAGAAATAGGAGAAAAAGTAGAAAGAAAAGAGGAATTTACCTAAATTTTTTTCTTCAAGATGGACGCCATGATTTTTAGGGTTTTGGAGCTTTGAAAATTCGTGAATAACAGGAGGAAGTCGGCAGGAGAAAAAAAATGAGGAATAGTTAGGGTTAATTGGTGAAAGGTTAGGTTAAAAGTAAAAGGGTGGACTATAAAGGCCCATAGGAAGATAGAAAGTTTAAGGCCTTTCAAATTTCTCTTTTCTATTTTATAAATACATAAAAAACCTGATAAAATAGAAAAATAATCTCAGAAATAATGTAAATAAGAAAAATAAATAAATACATTTTAAATTATATAATTTATATAAAGAAAATATCAATATATGTGAAACTAGGCTAAATAAATTGAAACAACCCAAATAATCTTTGGAAAAATCTATTTTTAATCAAAATACATATAAAATTAATATTAATAAAGTATAAATACAGCAAATAAAAGTGAATGTATAAAATAAATAAATAAAGTAAAGAGTGGCTAAAATAACTGATGAATTGATGACAAAAGAAACTGTAAAATAAACGTGAAACGACATTACGTTTCTTATCCTTTAAACCTTTCAAATTTCTTAAATTTGTTTACATAACTTGATGTTCTGGAATTAATAATAATAACTGATAAGATTTCGAAAATTTATCAAAATATAAATATATATATATAATATTTATTAAATATATAAAGTTAAATTAAAGAAAATAGCTAAAATAGTAAACTAGTCTAGAAAGTTTGAAATTACATGAAATAAATTTTAGAAAATTCATATGATCTTGTAATATATTTTTAAACATAAATAATAATATAAAATAAAAGTACATTCACAAAATAAATAAATAAAATAAATTTAAATATAATTTTAATGAAGAAAATAGCAGAAAATAAGAAAACAGCCTTAAAAAATAGGAAATAAATACAGTAAATTTTTGAAAAATTCTATTATCATTTTAAAAATATCAAAAAGTCAAAGTATACATAATATAAAATAAATATACAAGTTGGAATAAGATATATCAAATAAAATATCATTTATAAAATTTAAAATAAAGACTATTGCTGAATAACCCAATACACACACAATATTGAAAACAGTATAACTTTTGCAATTTAAATCCGTTTTCAACGAAACGAAAAGCAGTGTTCTTAAAATTTTATATACTTTCATAATAAAAGATAAAATTTAAATTTTCAAACTTTTAAAAATTTAAATTAAAAGTCAAAGTTTGATTAATTTGACCAAAATTCACTTTTTGGAAAATATTCTTTTTAGTCATGCTTTGGAATGATAATTCATATCAAAACTAAAGTTTATATTTAAAGTAATAAAATTAATCATTCAAAATAAAAAAAAAAAGTTTTTAAATCAAAATTTAATTAAAATAATTAAAATATACAAAAAATAAATAAATCACAAAATACAGGGTTGTTACACTCTCCCCCACTCAAAACTTTTCGTCCCCGAAAAGGAATGAGGTACGGGAAAACACAGGAAAAAAATAGAGTGAAATAAGATTAGGAAAAGATGACAAGGAGATTTAAATTATACCTGATAACTATTGTTACAGGTATGTTTAACAAGATGGAGATGATCTTTCCAAGATTCTCCAAAATCAAGAACTCAAGCACGCAAAATAGATTCAAATGAGTACCAAAGATTATAGAAAGATGCCTATACCAGTCTATAGCAAGATAAGTATGATAAGGACAACCAAAAGATAGTTTGAAAAACAAAATAAGTAAATAAATTTGAAAGCATGGAAATTTCAACTTAAATAGAGAATAAATCTTTACACAAGTTAAATAAATCTTAACTATCCCAAATTTCATTATCTTATTATCCAATCATCTTAAATTAACAATTTTTAAAACCATGGGTTTGAAAAATAATCATTTATTACACTCACAATGTACTTAATAAATTTAATTCTTCTTTATTCCTAATTAAAATTAAATTTATTCCTCTCACTATATTTATCACTTATGTTAAACATACTTACACTTATTATAAATGCTTTCTTTCATTCTTAGTTCTTTTAACATCATTTTATTGTAAGTTATTCAATTACCCTTTGTTATATTTACCTTTGTTAATCATTTTATAATTAAAATTTAAGTGTATAACATTTATTATAACCACTCAAATTTCATTTATAAAATCTGTTTATATTGTATATTATCCAATTACATTGTTAACTTCTGAAATTAAGGTAAGTTATATTTGAATGCAATTATATTATACAAATAAAACTTTCCAATTCAATTCTCTCAAGTTTTAATCATTTATCCAAATTTTTGATTCTCTTTTTATAATTGAAATTATTATTTAAAATAAAATTTAAGAATTGTGTTTCCGATTTCTCCAAACCATTTAGAGATAAGTAATAATATATATATATATATAATATGTCAAATCAAATTTCAATCATATATCTATATATATTATAAATCAAGTCATATTTTAGAAATTCAAATCAATTAAATTCCCCCGAAACAAAACTGTAGCAAGACTACAGAACAGTCTCTTCACTTCGAAACTCGAAAATGAACGTCGATGATGTCGCGATCATCATCGAAGTTATTTCCCAGCGACAATGAGAAGAGCAATAATTTTAAACTTTAAAATTCTTTGGAAACAAATTTCTATTTGAAAATACTTTAAATAATATATCCCTTTTAAAACTTTTTAAACAAAAGGTTTGAAACCATTGGAAATCAAATTCTCAAATTTTTTGTTCTAAATTCATTTCAGTTCCCAAATCAATTTATAAACAACTATTTATAACAGCTTGTTTGATAAAATAACAAAGGTTTAGCTACAGTGGACATAAAGAACCATTCCCGAACCATTATAAATTTTCTATGTCCTTTACTTTCTACACCTTATTTTCTTGCTATTTTGGCTCAGGCATTCTACCTTCGGCTGAAGCTTGCTATTAAATCATTGATTTTAGAATTTGCTTTTGCAACTTTAGGGTGTTAGCTTGTCATGATAATTCATGCTAATAGATCTGAATAAATGAAGACATTATATGTGCATCTACGTCAACTCATCAACCAAAGGCTACAAGTACATGCTTATCTCAGTTTTTGAATTTTTAGGTCCAGAAATAATTACAGTTAGAAACTTGTATGGATCTTCATATAAACCTAAAGAGGGGGGATTATAAGATGATAGAATAACCGACCACATTGAGTAAGGCTTACCAAACAAAGTAACGATGAAAAATCATATGCACACAAACCAGGTCTAACATTACGTGTTTCTTTAACAAAATAAGGTAATGTCATATCGAAATGTTTCCAAGCTTTATTATTTGAAGGATGGCATAAAACACCTTCATCTTGTTGTTATTCGCTATACCATCGCATGTGTTTCGTAGTAGCAATAGATGCATGCAACCCTTACAATCTTGGTATAACTGGAAAATAATGCATTCTGGTGAAAACTCCACCTTTACCATAGGTTTTTGTCGACTTATATCCAAGTAGTTTATAGAATTTATACAACGTCAGATTTTGATCTTGCTTCTAATAATTCATGCATCCTCTCGACATGTATCAATGTTTTCATATGAAATTCAAAGGCGGAGACCTCACTTTTAAGGAAGCATCGGTTCTTTTCCAACACATTGTTTAGTGGAAGTATTTCTTTACACAAGCTAAGAATTACATTCAATATGTTTTTCGATGCACTGTATTCAAATTTTACAGCGGTTAACTTAGATGTCATTGACAAGTGTGTCATTTTACACCCTTTATAGAATGGTCGTTTCATTATTTCTAACAATTTGAAAACTTTTCCACTTCCGAGTCAAGATCTTCCTCCAAATACGGTACACCGGTCCACAAAATCTGTAACACCCCACTTCTATACTCATAGTAACGAATAGTATGATAAGGTAATACTATATGACAATACAGAGAATGAGGTTATAAGGGGCTTACACATGTGAATATTCCCTTAGGCTAACATCAATACATCTTAACATGTATAAGACTTACCATTATGACACGATATCAACATAAAGCAATAAACATGTATGGTTTCCAAAACAACAATATACAACACAAAAATCATGTACAATGATCATAGAATCAGAATGTAGCAATGAATTATAATTCATCTATAATACATGTCCAAAGCAAGCAACAAAATGCTAGTCTAATGCTCACTCTATCAATTATACATATCATAGTCAAATAGATATATCATCATAAATATATGAGGCTACAAAATCCTATAGGGAAACAATCATCCTAAAAAGTGTACTAGCCTCCAAAAACAATCCATAAGTCAAGCAAGCTACAGAGTACACGAACCTGGAATTTCTTGGACAGACCTAAGTATGATAAAGTAACACATGGGTCAGCCTATATCTAAAATACAAATGTCAATAGGTGAATATAACTAGAGTGATAAACATACACATGCTTCATAATAGGTATGGGTCTCATATGCCTTATATCGAATCTTATTCAAATCACCAGCGGGTATATAATACATCCATCACACAAGATCAATACATCCATCACACAAGATCAATACATCCATCAAACAACTAATCACGGACCACTACATAAACATATACTAACATCATGCATCCACCAACACATAGTGGTTAATACAGGGATTGACTCTACCTTGAACACACAGTCCTAAGTATATTCACTACTTATCCTCATCATCTTCACTCGTTAAGGAGGTGAAAAATAATGTAAGTCTATCTATCATAAATCATAACTAGACGGGAGATTGGTAGCCACTCGCTCACCCCAAGAGACTGCACACGTGCCCGTGTGGCTTAGCTCCTACAATCTTTCGTTACCTTGATGACCATCGTGACTCATTATCTATCAGGTGTAAAACTATGCAATGAAATGGTCATGACCCTGCAATTTCCCCAGGTTGTAACATACTAGTGGCCTATGTTTCACGGGGTAAAGCATACAAAAATAACACAGAACTGTATCTTAAAGTGTGTCACAGATCCAGTGCACGACCGCTTAATCAGGCCACTGGGATGGATACTAGCCTGATCTGGTCTACTCCTCACCTAAAATAATAGGAGTTCACAACATAATAGACTTTCACATATAGAAAGATGGGCACACAACCTCAAATGCTCCTTAAATGCGTACATGCAGTATTCTTGTATCGCAAGATCCTCATTAAGTGTCATTTATTCACAAAGAATAATCGAATAAGTATCAACATTAGTGTTCCATGCCACCATGTGGTGCTCACCTGTTTATTCAATAGTCATAAATCACACTCATCTCTAATAATTTTTTATATAACAAGTTTAATGAATAACCATAGGAATAATACCGAAAGTCTCATATTGTATGGTTTATAGTCCCGTTTATTCAAATTCCCCGTTACACAGAATGGTAATAAAAATCCAAGATTATAAAGGAGCCTTAATTGTAGAAAATATTTTCTTACTTTTAAAGTATTCTCATTCTTTAATTTTAACAAAATAATTTCCTTTTTATCCATTTATAATTAAAATTCACGTTTTTGACTTCTTTATTAATTTCAAAAATAGCCGTATATCAAATAATATAAGTTCATATTTACCAACATTCTAGCTTTCAAAATCATTTCAAGCACATAATGAATTTTTTTAATAATTTTTAATTCTTCAGATCCATTTTTGTTTGTTATTTTAAGTAAATGGCATTCACTATATATAATGTTATCAATCCACAACTTTCATTAGTTACCTTCATAAATCATTTCTACAAAAATATAAACTTATTTTATTTTATATTTTATATTTTTTAAACTTGGACATGTACACCGCATAGGTCTAGAATGCATCCAGACAAAGCACCGGTGCACCGATCAACGTGACCGATGGACCGATGGCAACCTGGATTGCAAAATTCTAGGTCATTCGGCCATAGATTCTGACGACTCTAGCCAAACTCTTCCTCTAAGCTCTATTTAATCTCTATGCCCTATTCTACACTCCATGAACACTTAGCATGTGATAACCTACACCTTAATGGGCCAGAATTTTTGCTAAATCAAAAATCCAAGTCAATTAATAGATCGTTACTGTTGGTATCCTGTAAATAACAAAAGTATATCAAAGCACTATCGATATAAACTAACGACAAAATAATAAAGTATAATAGACATATAATTACCGACTATGGATACCTCTGATATCTAGTGCCTTTGTCAGTATCGAGCATGCATGTCCTTCCACCGTTCCCGCCTTATACCAGTACCTGTCCATCTAAAACTATCTTGTGGGTTGCAATGAGGGAGTCAGAACATCATTTGGTGACTAGTAAATTACATACTTTTTACATAGTACTAGTTTATTCCGATTGTTTTCCATTACATGTTATGTCTTCTTTTTAAACTTAGTCGTCTTGATTTTGTATACACGTACGATATCCCACACCTACTCGAGGTATACAATAACCACATATGTGTTTGTGTGTATTAGTAATACAGTCCTCCTTTGGACCAGGATAATTTCCTCGTTAGTATCCATAACTCTGCATCGTGCTAGGTGTCCACCATCTATGTCTACACTTTCTTGTCCGCATACGTCGAGGATCTTTTCGTTAGTGCCTGATAATGACATTACAACTATTTAGCCATATTCTACTCGTTTCATATCGAGGACCATGATCTCGAACTAATCATGGACTTGCTCCATGGACTATTAAGGACTCAGCTTCTTAGACTATCATATTCATTTGAAAAACCTTAGGGTTATCTACCCTTGCCTCTTGACACAAACAAACTAATAAACAACTACAAGGCGGTGTATGTCCCAAACATAATCTACACTAGTAGGAGGTATGGTCCGTTTAGGCGCAACCCTCGTCTTTCCATTGCCTTCTTCAGGACTGATGACGCTCTCAACCTATGTGTACAACCCTACTTCTTACATATATGGTACCAACCTTGCTGACATAGTTGCAAGTCTATGCTCACTGCCCCATTTAGATTGCCTAAAGCAATCAAGGAAATTCCCACTTGATTACTTGACATGTACCCTTTTGAAGCAGACTTTGCTTGGCCCTTCGACACTTCGACCAGGGTAATCCATCCTACTTTGGTATATTCCCTTCATCTATCGCGAACGTATATCCCATGGATCCTATAGTTGGTGATGTCTCATAGCAGTACAATGTATGCACAACCATTGGTAGCCCATTTTAGAGAGAAAACTTTTATTGTGATACATTACTAACCTCGCATCTCAATCCATACTAATGACAAAGTTATTTTAAATTAATCTGTAAAAACTCGAATTCCGATGGTCCGGATTTTTTGCAAAAATGCTGAAAACCAAGCCCACTGAAACCCGAGTTGGGTATTTGGTATCCTGCAAATAGGCAAAGACAAACATACCAGAGCTCAATAATTTATCTCACAGTTGGATTGATTAAAATATAATAGTAAGTAAATATTCACCAATATAATAACACTCTCTAAACAAGTGTCTTACGGCTAGGAATTCTCTGCCATCTACTTAATCTGTAGGGTGTTATGAGGAGGGGCTCAGAACTAAAGTTCTGGTGAATGGATATATTGCACTTCTATGCTTAATTCTGCATATACCGCTTTTTTTCCATTTACTATTATTTTATGTTTATTAGGTTTACAATACTCATGCCTCTATTCGTGGACCATGCACATCTACTCCATGGTAGATTAAAACCTAATAACTGATGTATACATATGTATAGTTATATTTCCCAATGACCATATTGGTCTTAGGTACCACTCATGGTACCTTCCGTATCCTCCTTGAAAAGGCTCCATCATCTTGCTCCATAGGCATTCCGTAGCTACATCTATAAAGGACTGCTAAGTAAGGCCTACAATATAAATGCTCCACTACTTACTATGAAAACGTAAATCACATCTGCACTAGTCTATGCCAGTGCTCGGACATCCACAATGTACCACCCAGTACATACATTGAGGACTACGTAATCGTTCTGTCTACTATCTAAATCCCGCTAATAAGGTCTAACTTGTACGGAATTTAGTCGGGGATTTTCTATATTTGTAAAGGACTGCTTTGTTAAGCCCACAATACAGATATTCTAGTTGGTCGGTCTCTTTTCTCATTGTGGATATGGCCCCACGCAGCCACCCCTCAACTAAATCGAAAGACCTCTACAGAGTTAAGTGGCCATGCCCTACTGTAAACAATCTAACATCCAATTGGTGGTGCCCCTCATCCAATGTCTCAATAGTAAAAGAATCATTGGCCTGTTGGTTTAACTCTAGTCTTTTCCGAAATCGCTATTGGTCTTGATGCTGGCCGATGTCCGCATGCGACTATCCTTAAACTTATTTGCAAGTACTGGACATATGAATACCCTACTCCGAACACCAAGCCCTTTTGACTGCCTACAAAGGTCTGCTTCATTAGGCCTACAATGCAAATGCAGTCATGGCGTACTCTCTTGATGGAATACCTATAGACCTACCTCCGAGGGTGCAGCTTCATTAGGGCTACCCATAGGGCCATCCTGGAGTATCCTCACGTCCCGTTGAAGTCTCGTACTTACTTGAAGCCCAAAAATATTAAGTTAGACACGCTTCTCCATTTCTGAAATCTATGATGAACTGCTTCGTTGGGCACTTCATCCTTTGGGCTTCTCCAAACGCATCTCAATTCTTTTATTAGACCCTAAGTCTAATCTTTTAATTTGCGTTCAGTTTACTTTTCTTATTCTGTTGGCTACTTATTTACCCTAATTAGCATATCCTTTCCCTCGTCTCACTTCTGCCTATTGTGAGACCACCATTTATCTAATAGGAAAAGCCATTGGTATTGCCACTTATTGCTTATTAACTTAATTTAAGTCTTAAGTTTATTAAGTAAGCATCTTTTGTTCTATTTTCTTATTAATTTAATAGAAATCTAAAATAAGCTTTTACTATTTATCTTTGCTATCATTGCTTATTTATTCTAAGTTCTCAAATAAGCCTTTCTATTCTTTTACTTAATCATAACTTATGTTATAATTATACTTGTAATTGTCACTATTATTTCTTTTAAAATCTGTATATAACTACAAGTGTTTCTTTTCTGTTCTAGTCCGTCTTCGTTTATTATGATATAGAATTATTTTTAATTCTCTTTTATTATATAATTACCTTTTCATAATAACGGTCTTTTTATATAGTCTACGCGGTAAATGAAGGCCTAGGTTCATTTATTGTTCACAACCTTAATTTCTTATCTAATAATTTATTTGATTTATTTCAAACTCTACTTTATTTTCTTTTATTCTCGGAAGTAATTCGATTTTATTTGGTTGGTTATGAAAGCTATACTAAAATCTGTTTCCATAATTACTAAATAATACTATAAACAATAGTTCATAACTGCAAGATATTTCTTTTTTTATTTTGTCTAGTGTAAAATACATTGGTCCCTCTATTTTACACTAGTTCCCTTTTTCTTTCTTTTTATTCTTGTAGCTACGTTTATCATTATCTTTTAATTATCAAATTATAGAAATATATTCTAGTTTCTGAACCAACTAAATAATCAATTACTTACTTCCCAAATTATATTATTAGATAAATATATTATTTCCCTTCAGCATAATATATTGTAGAATTCCACTTTTCTAATTTTATTCCAAATTTCCAATTTTCTTATTTTACATCTACTTCTATAAAGTCTAGTATTTTAATCCATGACCGTGAATTCTCTTTCTAACTATATTATTTGCATTAAAAGAGAATAAAAGGAACAAGTATTAAGGCTAAATCGTGACTTTTAAAATAGATGTAAATAACTGTAAATTTCTTACTTTTAGGCCAACGTCTTTTCTAACTGTCAAGCCTAATTAAATATAAATAAAATTTACAGTGTTTGCATAACTAGTAGAATTAATTACTAGAATAAATTATCTAATGGAAATTCAGCGATAGTATATATTATAAACGTAAAAGAACATAATTAAATCCACTCACATATCGTCCTTAGCTTCAATCTCTATCCTTTTTAATCCGCTACGCTTTTCTCCGCTTTTCTCCCTTTTTTAATTCACTGTAAATTCCTAATTTGTTTGAGCAATTCTCTGGTTTGCTTGTACGTATATCCTTACTTAATTTTATTTTATTTTTTGGGAAAAAATTTGATTGATAGAGGAGAAAGAAAGAGGGAGAAGAGAATAGGAGTTTGCTGTAAATGACAGCAGCTGATTCAGAGAGAATAGTGTGTGCTAGGGTTAAGTTACATTCAATTTATAGGTGCACTGAACAACTATGAACCATCTGATTAACCCTAAAAACAATCATCACCATCATTTATTGATTTGTTTACGTTAGCTTATAACGTATAATTCTCCAATGTTATTCGTTTATTCCTTTGTTATACAACCTATTACTTCACGTTTCCTTCTAAATAAGATTCTCTCATTCATTACCCAATTAATTAGATCATACATACATACATACATACATACATACATACATACATACATACATACATATGTATGTATATCCAATATTAATTGATTCTTATACGTTATAATTTCTTACCTATTTGAAAGCATCAATTAATACCTCTATTAATTGATCGTATATAAAAGTTATACTTTTTAATTTATTCTTATTAACTTACCTTCATCATAAACTTAATTACTCCTTTTTCTTTTTGTACGCATTCCAAATTTTTTCTTTTTAACTTGAAAAATAATAATCCTATAATTGATGTTTTCTTCTAGCTAATTAATCTACATTATTAGCTATTGTACCAAGGGCATATTCTTTGATTAACCGACTCCCTTTTTTAAAACGGTCAACTGATTGCCAATTAATTAATTGACACATTTTTCCATTTTAATCGATATCCAAATTAATTCTTATGCGTCACCCAATCACACATTTATTTGTTGTATATATTTAAACCGCTAATTCATCACCCAATTGATTGACATATAAGATTCCCTCTTTTATTAATTGATGCTTAATTAATGTCTTTAATTATTTCTTAATTAATTGATTGCGTCAATTATAAATTAATACATGTATGTTTTTATTTAATTTATTTTCCATATACATTTTCCTTTATTAGAAGATCTCTTAATTAACTAATGTTATAAAAGTGGCATATTCTCTGACTGATTGACGCCTCTATGTCTTTTAATTAATT
Organism: Allium cepa; assembly: GCA_030765085.1. Taxonomy (NCBI): domain Eukaryota; kingdom Viridiplantae; phylum Streptophyta; class Magnoliopsida; order Asparagales; family Amaryllidaceae; genus Allium; species Allium cepa. The sequence goes on along the minus strand of CM060932.1, from coordinate 227,018,973 downwards.
CCCCTTTTAATTGATTGATGCGTCAATTAATTACACACTCATTTCTTGCAAAAATCTATGAAACCTCTTAATTATTAAAGGCATATATTTGACATTTACATTCTATTTTTCAATTATGTTAAGTCAGTTGATTTTATTTAATTATATAAAAATGTGGGGTGTTACATTCTTCCACCCTTTAAGAAATTTCGTCCCTGAAATTCGAAAAGGACAAAATTATGTAATTCCTTACATCAATCACATCCATTTTTTATACATCCAATTTTTTGATCACCTGTGCTCTTATGCAAAAGTGTTATTCAATACAAAATATATGCATGTACATGAATTTCTAAGCGGTACCATCTGTATGAATGCTTTGCTTCTTTAAAAATTTATTTTTAAAACATGATGCACACATCTTAAATATACTTTCAATTTCTATATGAATGTAATCTTTTGAACATTTAAAATACTTTTCATCCAATTTTTCTCACACTCATATTGATTAGGGGTGTAGTTCAACGAATTTTGAATCCAAAACCCACCATACAACTTTAAATATTCGAATTTCAGAAAAATTTAACTTTTTGAATTCGATATCTTATGTCAAAAAGAAGGTAGAAAAGAAAAAAACTTCATATTTCTCCAATTTTCATTTTCGCACATCTTCCTCCATACTTAGGATTTAGGCTACTATTCTAAAACAATTATTTAATTCCCCAAGCACAGTTTACATAAGAAAATATCTCTTTTTAATTTTTTCTACTGACGTTTCTGTCGCTTTCTTTAAATTTGTTTTTTTTCTTTTAGTTATCCTATTCTGTTTTTACTCCTTTTTTATATAGCAACTAAACTCAACTATCATCTAAGGCGGGGAGGTCTAGGACCATGTCCACTCTAACACAGAAAGGTCCAACTCTAGGAATCCGAGTAACTCATATGCTCCTCCTATCGCCTATTACTTGTTACCAACATACGCTTTATTACTCATGATGAATAAGATCTATTCATCTGTTCTATTACATGCTCAAAAAGGAATAACTAAGTCTCATTTACTACAATGAATAAGGGTTTCAACCTACGCATTCTCTATCTAAAATGCAACTAAGCTTGGGGAATTTTCTCTTTACCTTTCATTTTTCCCAACTAAGGTCTACCTATCCCAACCACGTGTGTTTTAACATCTTGCTAATATCGTTTCACTGTTCTTCTATAGTCTGCATATATGAAGCAACATTTCTATGTTTTCACTAGTGTCCTATACACGTTACGGGAACTTTTATTATTATTAAGAGTAATTACTGCTATAACCTTATATTTAGAAAATGATTCCTATCCACTCCATATTTAAAAGTCTGATTTGGTTTGGTATTTATCAATTTTTTTTTTAAAAATTAAAACTTCAAAATTTTATCTTTCCAAAAACTTGTTTACTTTTCCACCAAACCATCTTTTTTTAAACATGCCTTGCTTATTCTTAAAACATTTTTCTTTTTTCTTGACTTTAAAAAATTATCGTCACATGTTTCCAAAATATCCTTTCTTTTTTTTTTATAGATTTTTAAATTTACTAAAACTGGGGTAAATAAGAACAATTATTTTATCAAAAATCTCTTAACTTTCTCACTCTTCCAATTACTTAACCTTGAAGGAGTTACTAACTTACTACACTTAATGGTTTTGTACCTTAATGTATTGAAATTACATTCTCTTATGAGAAACCATTAACGCTAAAACCTTCTATGAATCCTTTAAAGGAGGATTTCATGTTCATGTGAAATTACAAGGAATTTATTTTATTTTTTTATCGAAATATGCTATGCAAAATATGGTGCTTTCCATGCCTTATACATCTCTTTCGCGTATTCCTTACAGCTTGCACAAAACATCTTTATTTATGATTCATAGAAAATTATATCATTATTCATTTCATTCCAATAGATTAAGGTATGTTTACTCTATATTTACTTACATTAGATATTTTCTACTAAATTTATTAATTTATCGTACATTATTTTTCAAAAGAACTCATTTAAAAAACTTCTTTATAATTAGAAAATATTTTCATGTGCCTATTTGAATAAGTGTACATACAAACCACTTTAGAAATTATCTCCAAAATTCATTTGGGTCAAAATAGATGTTGCGTAAAACACTGTTACTATAACCCAAAAATACTAATATATGGATTCAATTAAAATAAATATTAATAAATCTCGTATGCTATGTAAAAACATTTTCTTTGGGTGTCACCTACTATAAAAACAGTGTCATAGTCTATGCTTCTTTTATTTTGACTGAAAGCAGTTATTACAACAATAAATGTTGTAACCTATGTTTTTGATACTTAACATACTCTAGGTTTTTATATTTAAAATCATTGTTTACGTACAAAGAAACTAGCGAGCTATACATGCTCTATAATTCTTCAAAAAGAATTTCACTTTTAACAAAATTTACATCATATAAAAACCAATTTAAATTTCAAACCACTTATTTTTTCGAAAACCCAATATTTAATTCCTCAAATATATTAACAATTATATTTTTCAACTTTTTTAATTCAAAAGTTTCATTTTTATCGGGTTAGATATAAAGTGGATTTTCATCATACTAAAACCTCTTATTCTTTCCGAAATAAAAAAACTCTCTCCCTACTATCCCCAAGGAACTTCCCTACTTCCTAAAACATATGGATACAAATTTTCTCTCAAAACATGGCTTATTTGTACACTATAAACCGGTAATAACATAGGGCTTTACATACGTGGGTTATCCCAAACCCAACTAGCAAACTATGCACAAATATACTTTTAAGAACTTTCCATATATTAAAATCTATGGTTGGAGACTATTTGGATTTTAGTACATAATGTATTTATATTTTATTTAAAAATACAAACACGTTCACTCACTATCTACCTAGAAATCCTAAACTTAGGCTCCGGTACCAAATGTAACAACCGAATTCCAATGGTCCAGATTTTTCACAAAAATGCTAAAAACCAAGCCCACTGAAGCCCCAGTTAGGTATCTGATATCCTACAAATAGGGAAAGACAAATATATCAGAGCTCAATAATTTATCTCATAGCAGGATTGACTAAAATATAATAGTAAGTAAATACCAAACCAATATAATAACACTCTGTAAACAAGTGTCTTGCAGCTGGGAAGTCTCTGCCATTTACTTAACCTGTAGGGTGTTATGAGGAGGGGGTCGAAACTAAAGTTCTAGTGAATGGATAAATTATACGCTTTAAGCTTAATTCTACATATACCCTTTTTTTTCCATTTAGTGTTATATTAGGTTTATAATACTCTCGCCTCAGTTCATGAATCGTGTCCATCTACTCCATAGTAGATTAAAACCTAATAACTAATGTGTGTGTGTGTGTGTGTGTGTATGTAGCTATAAGTCCAATAACCATATTGGTTCTAGGTACTACCCATTGTACCTTCCGTATCCTCCTCCAAAAGAGCTCCATTGTCTTGCTCCGTGAGCGTTCCGTAGCTACATATGTAAAGGACTACTTTGTAAGGCCTACAATACAGATGCTCCACTACTTATTATGAAAACGTAAATCGCGTCCGCATTAGTCTATGCCAGTGCTCAAACATCCACAATGTACCACCCAGTGCGTACATTTAGGACTACATTATCGTCCTGTCAACTATATGAATCACACCAATAAGGTCTACCTTGTACGGAATTCAGTCAGGGATTTTCTATATCTTTAAAAGACTGCTTCATTAGGCCTACACTACAGCTATTCTAGTTGGTCTGTCTCTTTTCTCGTCGTGGTTGTGGCCCCACGCAACCACAACTCACCTAAATCGAAAGACCTCTAAATAGTTAAATGGTCGTGCCCTACTGCAAACAATCTAACATCCAATTGGCGGTGCCCCTCATCCAATGTCTAGATACTGAAAGAATCATTGGCCTGTTGGTTTAATTCTAGTCTTTCCCAAAATCGCTCTTAGTCTCAATGCTGGCCGATATTTGAATGCGACTATCCTTAAACTTACTTGCAAATATTGGACATACGAATACCCTACTCCGAACACCAAGCCCTTCTGACTGCCTACAAAGATCTGCTACATTAGGCCTACAATACAAATGCAGTCAAGACATACTCTCTTGATGGAACACCTATAGAGCTGCCTCTAGGGGTGTAGCTTTGTTAGGCTTACCCAGAGGGCTAGCCTAGAGTATCCTCACGTCCCATTGAAGTCTGGTACTTCCTTGAAGCCCAAAAATATTAAGTTGGATGTGCTTCTCCATTTTTGAAATCCGTGATGAACTGCTTCGTTAGACGCTTCATCCTTTTGGCTGCTTCAATCGCATCTCAATTCTTTTATTAGACCCTAAGTCTAATATTTTAATTTGTGTTCAGTTTAATTTTCTTATTCTTTTGGCTACTTATTTACCCTAATTGGCATATTGTTGCCCTCTTCTCGCTTCTGGCGATTGTGAGACCACCATTGATCTAATAGGGAATGCTATTGGTATTCCCACTTCTTGCTTATTAAATTAATTTAACTCTTAAGTTTATCAAATAAGCATCTTTTGTTCTATTTGCTTGTTAATTTAATAGAAATATAAAATAAGCTTTTACTATTTATCTTTGCTATCATTGCTTATTTATTCTATGTTCCCAAATAAGCCATTCTATTCTTTTATTTAATCATAATTTATGTTATAATTATACTTATAACTGTTACTTTTATTTCTTTTAAAATCTGTATATATTTACAAGAGTTTCTTTTCTGTTCTAGTCTGTCTTCTTTTATTATGATATAATTCTTTTTAATTCTCTTTTATTATATAATTAACTTTTCATAATAATTGTTTTTTCATATAGTGTGCGCGGTAAATGCAGATGTAGGTTCGTTTATTGTTCATAACCTTAATTTATTATCTAATAATTTATTTGATTCATTTCATACTCTACTTTATTTTCTTTTATTCTTGGAGGTAATTCTATTATATTTGGTTGGTTGTGAAAGCTATACTAAAATCTATTTCCATAATTTAATACTAAATAATACTATAAACAATAATTCGTAACTGCAAGATATTTCTTTTATTATTTTTCCTAGTGTAAAATACAGCGGTCCCTCTATTTTACACTAGTTTCCTTATTCTTTCTTTTTATTCTTGCAGTTACGTTTACCGCTATCTTTTAATTATTAAATTATAGAAATATATTATAGTTTTCAAACCAACCAATTAATCCATTACTTACTCCCTAAATAAAATTATCAGATAAAATTATTATTTTCATTCAGCGTAATTTATTGCAGAATTCCACTTTTCTAATTTTATTCCAATTTTCCAATTTTCTTATTTTACATCTACTTCTATAAAGTTTAGTATTTTAATCCATAACCGCGAATTCTCTTTCTAACTATGTTATTCGCGTTAAAAGGAAATTAAAGGAAATGGTATAAAGACTAAATTTTGAATTTTAAGAAAGATGTAAATAACTATAAATTTCTTACTTTTAGGCCTACGCCTTTTCTTACTGTCAAGCCTGATTAAATATAAATAAAATTTACAATGTTTGCATAACTAATAGAATTAATTAGTGGAATAAATTATATAAAGGAAATTCAACGATAACATATATTATTAACATAAAAGAATACAATTAAATCCACTCACATGTCGTGCTTAGCTTCAATCTTTATTCTTTTTAATTCGCTACACTTTTCTCCGCTTTTCTTCTCTTTTCCCCATTTTTAATTCGCTGTAAATTCCCTGATTTGTTTGTGCATTTCTCTGATTTTCTCGTATGTACATCCTTGCTTATTTTTATTTTTTGTTTGGGGAAAGATTTGATTGATAGAGGTGAAAGGAAGAGGGAGAAGAGAAGACGAGTTTGTTGTAAATGGCAGTAGCCGATTCAGAGAAAATAACGTGGGCTAAGGCTAAGTTACGTTCAATTTGCAGGTATAGTGAACAACTATGAACCATCCAGTTAACACTAAAAACAATCCTCACCATTATTTATTGATTTGTTTACATTAGCTTATAACTTATAATTTTCCAATGTTATTCATTTATTCCTTTGTTATACGACCCTATTAATTCACGTTTCCTTCTAAATAAGATTCTCTTATTAATTACCCAATTAATTAGATTGATTCTTATACGTTACAATTTCTTATCTATTTGAACATGTCAATTAATACCTCTATTAATTGATTGTATATAAAAGCTAGGCTTTTTAATTTATTCTTATTAACTTACCTTCATCATAAACTTAATTACTCTATTTGATGTTTGTACGCATTCCAATTCTTTCTTTTCCTTTTAACTTGAAAACAAATAATCATATAACTGGCATTTTCTTCTAGCTAATTAATTTACATTATTAGCTATTGTAACAAGGGCATATTATTTGAATAATTGATACCCTTTTTTAAAAGGCTCAACTGATTGCCAATTAATTAATTGACACGTTTTCTCATTTTAATCGATATCCAAATTAATTTCTATGCGTCACTCAATCACACATTTATTAGTTGTATATATTTAAACCACCAGTTCATTATCCAATTAATTGACATATAAGTTTCTCTTTTTTATTAATTGACGCTTACTCGATGTCTTTAATTAATTTTTTAGTCAATTGATTACGTCAATTATAAATTAATATATGTATGTTATCATTTAATTTATTCTCCACATACATTTCCCTTTATTAAAAGATCTATTAATTAATTATGTTATAAAAATGACACATTCTCTGAATAATTGATGCCACTATATCTCTTAATTCTTAAATACATATATTTGGCATTTATATTCTGTTTTGTAATTATGTTAATTCAATTGAATTTATTTAATTATATAAAAATGCAGGATGTTTCATTCTCCCACCCTTTAGGAAATTTCGTCCTCGAAATTCGATAAGGGTAAAATTATGTAATTCTAATTCTTTTCCTTTCATTCTTTCTTTGGCAAACTATTTTTTCTACTATACTAACTTAGCCTAAAGCATCAAATAAAAATTCATATTTATTCTGCATAAATATTTTACTATCATTGCAAAATTTTATGTAGATTATTTTCTATAGTTTTCATTAATTAAATAATTATTTCTTTATTTTTCTATTAACGCCAATTTCAATAATAAATTTATAATGTTCTTTTAAAAGCGAAATAAAAATTCACTTTCTTTAGGAATAAGTTTCTTATCTTATTTAATTTTAGTATTTAAATTTAAAAAAATTATTTAACCATTTTAATTATGTTTAAAAAAATCATTTTGACGCTTAAAAATATCCAAACTCCACTTAAAAATCATAATTTGCTCAAATAAATTATTTTGTTACTTTATATATGTTCTTCCCCTATAACTTCCCAATTATTTCTTTTTTCCACATTTTAATATTAAAATCCCATTTTAATTAATTAAATCTTTATTTTAATTCCTTCTCAACTACGGGTTGTTACATACTCAGACCGGCAACATCATAAACCATTGCAGTCGTTCTATTTTCTAGATCTACATTTTCATCAATAGGGGTCATCGTAATCCACATCCATATTTATGATCTTCTCTTGTATAATGTGATATTTTTCTCCATGATATATCCATAAAAGATAATCAAGCATAAAACCATATTAGTGTAAATATAATATCACAATATAATAATCTATAAGTTTCAAGTAATGACATTCGAACATGGGCATCAAAATTCTTTTATATTTGTTTTATTACAAGATGTCACCTTCATGAATGCATCCACATCATTTCTAAAATGTAAACAAAAATTATATTATTTTTCACACAACAGTATTTTAATTTTTAAATAAAACCAAACATTAATAATAACATAACTTTCATCTATTTAATAAAACCAAACATTAATAACATTATTAATTATATTAATTTATCATTTCTAAAAATGCTGATGCAATTTATGATGCAATTCATAACGCAATATACTAAGACAAATTACAGAGTAAAAGTTTGTTTTAGCTACTTGCTACAGTGCGAACATTGCAACAATGTTTTTAGGATCTTACTTATTAAACTAAAAGTATCAAAACAAATATGGGGACATTTTACAAGTCAAGTATCGATTTAACAATAATTTATGGTTCATAACCTAGTGTAAAGAGAGTCCGAAAGATGCCTTATCATGGTTTTGAAATGGACAAAAGTACACGACTTAGAAGATAACCGGAATTTACTGTTCTCTGATAATGTTCTTAACCCATGAATGATATTTTTAGTTCAATATGTATTCCTTAACATATGAACACATGAAAACATACATACATATTAGAAGTAATTCAACACACAACTAATTTAGCCTGCCATTCAGGCTATATTTAATATTCAAAAATTAAAATTTACAAATAAAAACATACAGAAGAGAGCACAAGTGGAAGTAGTAGGTTCTTCCTTATTTTACACACTTATATAATGGCAGAAAGTTTTTTGAGTAGAGAAGAGAATGGATGGAAGAATGAAGTCTACTCTCTTTAACTAAATCCCATATTTATTTATAGGCTGAGATGCACACAAGAATGGAATTCAAACCAATTAATTCTGGATTCCAAAATATTGAAATCCATAGTTTAGGTGTCCACATTATTAAAGTGGGAGACGACATCTTGTCCTTTTTATGGGGTAGTGAGTTATGTATTTTATCCTTTTTTCAAAAGAACGTTATCTTCTACAGCTGGCGATCTTATCAAAATTTCCAAATCACTAAACAACTATTAATCCAGAATCATTTTACCTTTGTTTTTTCCCATATTGCAGGTCTTTTTTTCTAGGTTTCTGAATATCTCCTCAAAATCTTCATCATTTAGGTCTGAGAATTGATCTTCCACAACTAGTTCTTTATATTTTGATGAAGCCATTGATGTGCTTGAATTTGCGTCTTCCTTACCAAGATTTTTTATTAAATCTTTTTTATTTCTGCAATATAGGCATAAAGAATATCTTCTTTAGTGACTACTCCTCTTTGCATCTTCAATTTTCTAATAATGTGTTGGAATGGGCTTGGAGCTTCTTTATGCTGAATTATAGATTTCTGTTCCTGGTAGAATTTTATCCTTTTGCCTATTTCTGATATCATTTCATGGCCAAATATCTGACCTGTACTATTATCAATTTTGGTTTATTTGTCCCAGAATTTTGTAAAGAAACATCTGTGTAAACAAGGAATTTCCTTATTTGTATATCCTATTTTTGGTTTTCATTTCCAAATCCAAGGAATGGAAAATTCAATAAAGAAATATTATGGGTCTACTCCTAATATCATTAAATATTGTTCAAGGTTACTTAATCTTGGTGAGACATAAACCTATTTTGAATATAATTCTTTTAATTATTCTGGAAGAATATCAAGCGGTGGTCTATATTTTGTCCACCAGTCCATAAACCAATTTGGTACTGGTCGTTTATATAGTTCACCACAAATTTCTGTAAATCATGAATGTTTCCTTTTATTATTTTCATAAGAAGTACTTTATGTAGTGCTTCTACATAATCCCAATAGTTATACCTAAAAGAAATCTTCTTATCAAGTAAAAACATTTCTTTTTCTTTAAGGGTAGACAACCCCCATTCTTCAGGCATTATCGGCCTTCTAATAATTATTTTACTGAAATTATAAACATTCGGGTCACCTGCATTAAAATAGGTTATTTCACAAGTCTAAGAGGCTTTTATTATTGCCTAATAATATGCCCTTTGCTTATATGTCATGACAGTAAATGATGAATTATCAAGATACCTTTATAATTGGTTCCACGGATCATTCTCCCTTTTTATATCATCAAATTCTAAGAGAAGTATGATTTCCCTATATGGATTTTCCGCATAAGTGGTTATATTTTCTTCAGCTTCTTCATTTCCAGTTATGCTAGCATATGATGACGAGTCAGATTGGCTAATAGCCCCTTGTTTTTTCTTAAATTCTAGAAATTCCTTGAATAAAGGATCGTTAGGATTATTATTCTCTGAAGTGGCTGTCAAATTTTTAGCAAATAGATTTTTATTGCCATGTTGGGCCAAGAGGATAATTCCTCTGCCCTTTCCTCTATAGGAGGAATTACCCCTTCCTTTGGAGATCATTTTATTGTAAATATTCACGAGTTAAAAAATCAGGAAGACTATTTACTTCACCATTTTTATAAAGGATCTCAAACTCAAAAGATGCTAGATGAGCTTACCATCTGGCAAACATTTGTTTTGATACATCATGTTTAAAATGTTTATTAAACATATATTTAGCTGATTTACAATCGGTTTTTATAACAAATTTTTGATTATATAAATCGTCTTGAAATTTAAAAAACATTTAACTATAGCAAGAATTTCCTTGGCTATGGTTGCATAGTTCTTTTGACTATTATTCCATTTACCCGAGTGGAATCTGATAAGATATTCTTGTTCTGTCTTTGGACATATTTGTTTTAAAATTCCACCAAATCATATACCTGATGCATCTGTCTCAATTATCTTTTCCCAATTTGGATTTAAAAGCATTAAACAAGGCATTTTTTTACCTTTTCTTTTATTATTTTAACGACTTGAGTATGCTTTTCTATCCATGGACCTGGATTCCTTTTTAGTCTTTCATATACGATAGCATCATCTGTAGCCGAATTAATATAATAAAAGGATATATAATTTAAGCTACCCAAAAACCTTTGTAACGTCTTTTTATCAGTTATTACATCAAGAAATTTTGAAGAAAATTCTGTACTTCTATTTATAAGAATTATTTTTGCTTTTTCAATATTATGGCCTAAAAATCTCACATTTTTTGGAAATAAAGAAATTTTTTCTCTTGATATTATAAGCCATTTTGAATATTGATTTTCCTAAAAATATCTAAGTGTTTAAAATGTGTTTCGATATCTTTAGAAAATAATAGAATATCATCAATTTGAACTATAATGAATTCACTATATGGAATAAAAATGTCATTCATTATTTTCGAAAATTCTAAGGGCACATTTTTCAAACCCAAAGGCATTACTGTCCATTCATAATGTCCAATTGGGACATTAAAAGCAGTTTTGTATTGGTTAGTTTTTGAAATTTGAATCTGACAATAGCCAGATTTTAAATCAGACATAGAAAATATGATGGAATCATATAGCCTATCCAATAATTTCTTTTTATTAGGAATTGTATGCCTAATCCATTTTAGAACCTTATTAAGAGGTTTGTAATTTATTACTAATCTAGGTACCCCTCTTGATTGTTCACTATGTTTATTTATATAAAATGCAGTACATGACTAAGGTGATTGAGATGGTTTTATTAAACCGTTTCGTAATAACGATTCAATTTCTTTTTTCGTGCAATTCTAAATATTCAGAATTCATTTGACATGGTCTTGCTTTAGTAGGGATTTTCTTTTCATCAAAATTTTCTTCATATGGAAGAGTAACAATATGCTTCTTTCTATCCCAAAAGGCATTTGGATGATCATTACAAATTTCCATAGAAAATTTGTTATAAACCATTTTAATTTTTTTCTTGCAATTTTGGATTAGCTTTTCCTCTAAACTAAGGGAAGTAACTTCTTATTTTAAAAAATTTAAATGATAAGTCTTTTGGGTCAAAAGATCTTTTATTTCATGTAAAACCTTTGTAAAAGCTTTAGTTATAAATTAAAAAATAATAGGCTTATTTACATATGAAAATGTTTGTGCTATAGGATCATGTAATATGGATAAACTACTTATGTGGAATAAGTAAGTAAATAGTAAAAGCAGTAAAGTAAATGAAACCAGAGATTTTTATACTGTCCGAACTCTCGTTCTACGTCCAGTCGCAGACTCCTTATGGATTTAAACTAGCAACCCTCACTTAACCCGGAGGAATAGGTTTACACTGTCTTCTGAGCAACCGAACATGACTTCTACCGCCTAAGCAACCGAATAGGACTTCTACCGCCTGAGCAATTGAACATGACTTCTTTACAAATAATAAAAGTATTTGCATGTAGTGTGCTCTTTAAATAGCACTGATAAGTCAATTAAGTACAATCTTCCTATAATCTTCTCCTTTATTATATATGGTGTAATGTGCTTGAGAACTATGGAAGATAGAGTGATCCATGAACAGAGAATGTAAGCAATTTGAGTGTAGTTTGAAAACTGGAGAATAGATAAGAATTTAAGAAAATTAAAATAGTTTTCGGTTAATTGTTTGTTGAATTTTGAAATCTATTTATAGAGTGTAAGAGATTGCAACTATAGATAAAAAATTATATTGAAAAGAACAGGTGCAACCGTTGATTTTGAAAACGTTTCTCTTCGATGAAGAGAAATGTGTTTTTATAAAACACTGTTGAGGAATATTCAACTGGCTGAATAAAACAATTCAGCCGTCTGAATCAAATTAAAATGCAAACAGCATGGAATTAGGCTATTCTTGCCTTATTCAGCCGGTTGAATATATTCATTCAGCAGGCTGAATATTTTGAAAAAATATTTTTGTTTTAGCATTCAACCGACTGAATGAATGCATTCAGCCGGCTGCTTTCAGCCTGCTGTGCATGTCTGTGCATGTGTGTATATAAGTTTATATACATATCAATTCAAGAGAAATTTTAACAAAATTCTAAATGAAATAAAGACTCTAGATTCAATATAATTAGCTTCAAAACTCTGAATATGAATCTGCAACAAATCTCCTGCAAAAATGATTATTATATACAGAAAATTTTACATAGCTTGTCATAATCAAAACGATGTAAAATCGAGATTCCAACATTCTCCCCCTTTTTGATGATGACAACTATATAATCAATAATATAAATATTCATAATATTATTACTCCCCCGTCAATATGCATAATTATTTAATTAACATTCTCCCCCTTTGTCATCGACAAAAAGAAGAATAATAAAGCAAGAAGAATATTATTGTAGGAAAAAGAAAAGCAATATATAAAGCTTACTTAAGATATTCATACACCATGACATAAATAACTTGATAAAAGATTGAAACAACATAACAAACATAATTAAAACTGGCTTGAGGGAGAAGGATCATCCTTAGCAGAGCTCGAAATCGAAGAACTGAAATGGGGAAGGGTTGTAAGCCTCGGTGGATATAGAACCGGAACAAGAAATTTTATCCCATATTTTATTTAGAAAACCTTTGAGCGAGTTGAATTTTCTTTCCGTTTTCTTTTCCAGAGACTTAATTTCACGATGAAGTTTCGATTGATTCCGGAGAGAGTGATAACAACTTGTCTAGAGGATGTGTTCGGGCCAATCACTTTAATTGAATCATCATCCTCTTCTTCTTCATGTTGAATATGAGAAGAGGAAGCAATGCTAGTGTCATGAGGTTGTGAAGTACCTTGTTGAACATTTTGAGACCATTGTTGAAAGGAGATCATTTGTTGTGGAGTAGGCCGGCGAGGAAGACCCATCAATCCTAATTTTTTTGCGCCTAACTCTCTAATACTTGAAAATTCGAAATCAGGCATTGGAACGTCGACGTTGAGAAGGATACACATACTATAAGCACCATAATGAATGGTCGTATATTTTCTTCGGATTGTGATGTCTTGAAATTCATCCAAAATAATTTTGCCCCAATTCACTTATTGGTTGGAGTAGATTAAATAAAGAGCTTGGAAATCTCGTTTATAAACCTTTTCATAACTCTCCATTCTTGGTTGTAGAGAACGAATATATGCACGGTGAACGAGGCATGTCTGAGGGCTTAAGTAGCTAGACTTTAAAGTACTCAAATTTTTAAGTTGATCGGATAAGAAACGATGTGAAACCTCATCTCGATGATCCATATCAACTTCAATATCATCAATATCAATTCCTTGATAGAGACAATTTAGAATATTACCTAGTCTTTGTAAAGGTAAGAAAATTTTAATGCCACAAACTATTGACCAAATACAATCTTGTCGATTTTGAGGATTATGGTGATCTAAATTCAAATTAGCAAGAAAGAGTTTGATCAAAAGATGATTGATTTTGACATTATTTGGAGCGTACCCTATTACATTATCAAAGTGGAATTGCTCCGCCAATTCTCTAATTCGGCAGGCTGCAAAATCTAGAAATTTCATGAAAGCTCCTTTGAAGATATTGGAGTTCTTCATAGAATTGTATCGGGAAATTGCAACATCGTTCCATAGCCATTGTCGAATCTGATCTTCGGATGGTCCGGAGGTAGATTCTCTTGTGCGTTTGGATCTTGGTGCCATTAGAGAGTAAAAAGGGAAGATAAAAGTTTGAAAAGCTTGAAGATGTTGGCTAGGGTTCTGAAATGAATGGGTAAGAAATGAAAAGGCGAATGTATAGTAGGTAAAAAGAAAGGGCAAAAGTGGAAGGAAAATAAATAAATAGAGGGAGGTTGAAAAATGACTCAGTTGGAGTTCAGCCGGCTGAATAAATTGAATCAGCCGTCTGAATCGCTCTAAGTTTCAACTCGCAAAGAAATAGTTCATTTTCGACCTAATTCAGACGGCTGTTTTATTTGATTCAGCCGTCTGAATTTGAGGATAAATTGTTCTTCCCATAAAATTCAACCGTCTGTTCTATAAAAAAACAACCGGCTGAATTTGTACAGAAACTCATACCAGCCTATTGTTTATAGCAACCAATATATAAATATATATATTTTGAATAATACAATTTTCGAACAATCAGAAAAGAAAAATAACAAATTAACAATAGCATAAAACAAATTAAAAAGATTTGAAAGAAGAGCTTGGAGTGTGATATGCATCTTCTTCTATTTTAGTGTTCTCTTGAAATGGTCGAAGTGGTGACCATCTATTGCTGCGTTCCTAAGAATTTGGTGATACCGGTGGACGCTGCGGTGATGGTTCCCAAGGATTGTGACGATTTGGAGAACGAACAGGAGACGGCTGATGAACTGTGTTTTTGGAGGAAGAACCACAGAATTTTAACGCAACTTGTTCTAAAAGCTTAACTGCTTGGCATTAACTTTTTGTTCATAGTATAGTTCGTGCTATAATTCTAATAATTCCCGTTGGTAGTGATGAATATCATCTATTTTCTCTTTGGTAGATGGAGAACCAAAAAATAGAGACCGTCTCGTTCTTTTAATAGATGGAGTATAACTAGTATGTGTGGAAGGAGGAACAATCGAAACCGGTTCGTAAGTTGGTATTGGAGTTGGTAAATTCACCGATCTCGAAGAAGGAGAAGTATAAGAGAATCAGAGGATTTTGAATTGTGTTGTGACGAAATTTCGAGAAAAGTATTTGAAACTTAAATTTTTATTTGAAAGCTTATGCAAAAAAGAAGAAAGAATAAAAGATATATATATGGGTAGAGTCATATATAAATAGAAGGAATTTTGTGGTTAAGATTATAATAGCCAGAGAAAGAGTTGGATGAAAAAAAATGAATGTAAGTAAATAAAAAATACAAACCAACTAAAGTTTTATAAAAAGACAAAGTAGGGTAGTGGTAGAACAATAGACTACCAAGTAAGAGATCCCGAGTTTGAGTGCTGGAAGACCTTTTTTTTATTTATAAAAACTTATAAATCCTTTATCGATACAATTCCTAATTTACTTCTTAATTTTATAAATATATTTTCATTTAAAGGTTTTTTAAATATACCAGCCAATTGATTTTCAGAGGATACAAATTCTAGTCTGACTAAATCCTTTTCAATATTATCATGAAGAAAATGACGTCGTATGTCAATGTGTTTAGTTCGTGAGCGATTTATAAGATTTTCGAATAAGTTTATAGCACTAGTATTATCATAGAAAATTGTCGATTTAGATAAGTTAACACAAAAATCTTGAAGTGTTTATTGCATATAAATAACTTGAGCACAAGCTAAAGTAGCAGAAATATATTCTGCTTCACAAGTTGAAAGTGAAATACAATTTTGTTTCTTGCTAAACCAAGAGACTAAAGATTGCCCAATAAATATAAGTCTCACTTGTACTTTTTCGATCTGTCCGACATCCTCCAAAATCAGTATCACTATATGAAACTAACTCAAAATGGCATTCTTTTGGATAGAAAAGTCCAAAATCTTTAGTTTTGCTTAGATAATGCAATATGCATTTCACTGCTTGCATATGTGATTCTTTAGGATTTTCTTGGAATCGAGCACACAAACAAACACTCATCATTATGTCAGGTCTAATAGCTGTTAAATAAAGTAATGATCCAATTATACTTCGATATAATTTTTGGTCAACACTTTTGCTATCTTCATCTCTATCGAGATGAACTGTTGTGCTCATTGGCGTTGGTTTAGCAGACGTGTTTTCCATATTATATCGTTTAATTAGATTATTACGATATTTTTCTTGATTAATAAAAATTCCATTTTCTATTTGTTTAATCTAGTCCAAGAAAATAAAATAATTCCTCTGTATGTGACATTTTAAATTCTTTGGTCATTATCTCTGAAAATTCCTGACATAACTTTTCATTTGTAGATCCAAAAATAATATCATCAACATAAATTTGAATAATTAAATATCCTTTTTAGTTCTTTTAGTAAAAAGAGTTTGATCAACCTTTACAATTTCAAAACCATAATCTATTAGATAGCTCTTAAGACGATCAAGCACGAGGTGCTTGTTTTAGTCCGTATAAAGCCTTTTTAAGTTTAAAGATGTGGTCTTGAAATTTTTCATGAGTGAATAAAGGAGGTTGTTCAACAAAAATATTTTCTTTTATATAACCATTTAATAAAGCACTTTTAACATCCATTTGATAATAAAGTTTGAAATTTTGAAAACATGCAAAGGCCAGTAAGATACGTATTGCTTCAAATCGTGCAGCTGGAGCAAATGTTTCTTTGTAGTCAATTCCTTCTTCTTGATTATATTCTTGTGCGACTAATCTAGCTTTATTCCTAGTTATATTACCTTGTTCATCTGCTTTAGTTTTAAAGATCCATTTAGTACCAATGACTGTTTGATCACTTGGTCTAGGAACTAGTTCCCAAACTTCTTTTCGTTCAAATTGGTTTAGCTATTCTTGCATAGCTATAATCCAATAGTCATCAGTAGATGCTTCTTTTGCATTTATGGGTTCGATTTTGGAAAGAAAAGCTACATGGCCCATTTGATTAAGTTTATTTCTAGTTCTAACATGTGAATCAATTTCTCTAATGACATTTTCTACTGGATGGTCACGTAAAATCCTAGGAGGAGATCTTAATTCATTTTAATTATGATCAATGTTTTCATTTTGTTTAATATTATTAGAAAAGTCTTCATCTTCTTCAAAATTATTTTGAGTAACCATATTTGTGATTGTCTTAGGAGTATCCTCAAAATTTTTACTAAATTTGAAATTGTCGTCAAATGAAACATGAAGTGTTTCTTCTGGTGTTTTTGTTCTTTTATTGAAAATTCGATAAGCTTTGCTTCGATCTAAGTATCCTATGAAGATTCCTTCATCGGATTTTGGATTGAATTTTTCAAGTTGATCTTTTGTATTTAAAGTAAAACATTTTGAACCAAAGGTTTTAAAATAACAAATATTTGTTTTTCTGTGATGAAACAGTTCATATGGAGTGGTTTTGTTTAAGGTCGAATGGAGACACGATTTAGAACATAGCAAGCAGTTACTACAGCTTCTACCCAGAATGTTTTGGTAATGTGTTTCCATTTAACAAAGTTCTTGCACATTCTTATAATGTTCTATTTTTCCTTTGTACAACACAATTTTGTTGTGCTGTCCTAGGAAAAGAAAAATTATGGTAACTTCCCTTTTTATTACAAAAATTTTCAAATGCTTCATTTTCAAATTCACCGTCATTATCACTTCTAATATTTTTAAATTTTAAATTTTGGAGATTTATAATTCCTTTTGCAAAATTATTGAAATTTTCAAAAGTATCACTTTTATTTTTTAAGAAAATAGTCCAAGTGAATCTTGAAAAATCATCTACTATAACAAATACGTATTTACTATGATTTATAGATTGAATTTGTGTAACAGCCCTGGCTTTGGATTTTACATGTTAATATTAAATTATAATGGTAGTTATAATTTTATATTTTAAATTAAAATATAATTGAAAATTTTAAATTGTTTATTTGGAATAAACAATGGATTTTGTAAATAAAATGGGAAAAATAAAGTTGAAAATTTATTTTATTTATTTGGGCATAAATATAGGATTAAATATTGATTGGATAAGTATTTGGCTTAGATAAATTGAAATATTATGTAATTATTAGTTTGGAGCTAATGAATTAAATAGGTGATGTATTTCAACATTCAATTGTTAGCGACCTTGTTAGGGATGACTAGAGAATACCAATGGAAGAATTAGAGAATAAATCACCTTTTGGTTGATCTACCTTGTCTCTTTTGTTTCTATCTTGTATCGGTGTGGTTCCATCTGTAGTGTCATACAGAAATCATATCGATAATCATTTTGCTGGTTAGAGTTCGGGTTGGAGTTGTGTTAAATCCCAACTCTACTTAAGGAGCTTTTAGGATATCAATTTCATTCGAGCAATCTTTTATGTGTAGCATCTTGTTGAGTTTTTCTATTTCGAAGGTGAGATGCCTTTGAAATTTTATGTGTTTCTTGGAAAATTCAATGATTTGCTAGTCTCTATATTAGCGCTTTAGAAACCATAGAATTAATCGAGCGAGTCTTGTATTAGTTTTCTACCATACTATCTTGAGAGTGTGAGAATTTATTTTAAACTCGAGCTAGTTTATCCTTCCTTTGATTGATGAAATTAATAGGTCGAATACAAACTCTTCTCTAGAAATTACGAGGACGCAATTTTATTAAGGGAGGGAGTCTGTAACAACCCTGGATTTGGGAAAAATAAAGTTGAAAATTTATTTTATTTATTTGGGTATAAATATAGGATTAAATATTGGTTGGATAAGTATTTGGCTTAAATAAATTGAAATATTGGGTAATTATTAGTTTGGAGCTAATAAATTAAATAGCTGATGTATTTCAACATTCAATTGTTGATATAAATTTAAATTGGTGGAAATAAAGTTTTAAAAACTTTACTTTGAGAATTTGAGTCGAGAATAATCAATTTTTAATTTTATTTGGGTAAACATAACAATATTGAAAAATATTGTCAATATTAATCTTTTATGGATTTAAAAAGGAGAAATATGAAGAAAATATAAATTTGATTAATATAAGAGATGAAATATTGTTTGAAAATAATATCTTGATGATTAGAAATAGTTAAAATGATTTATCGTAATATATTTGACAAGAAAACAATTTTTATACAAATTGTTGTGTTAAAAAACAGGGTAAATGGTGTATATTGATAAAAATAACGTTTTATTAATAAAATAGCTTTTTATTGTTAAAATAAATTTTATTTTGTTCAAATAGCAATTTAAATTTCACATAAATGGTTGTATACATTTTATTTGGCTTTAAAATGAAGAAAAGTGTGCATATAGTAATAATATAGATTAAAAAATGTACATTCCTTTGTAATTTTCTCTAAGTATTTTAGGTTGGGCTTATAGGGTAAGGTTTGAATTCAAAACCCAATATCTGATGAGAGAAAAACTAATAGTACGTTTTTTCTTTCTTTTACTTCTTCTCCTCAAAAGCTTATACAGTAATAGAAATAAGAAAAGCAATGGCCTCCTCAAACAAAAATTATATTTTCAATCAATTTGCTGCAAATTCAAGAAGTAAATCAACCAAATAAAGATTAGAGAAGGTTATTTGAAGTTGTTTCTTCCTCAAAGCTTCAATCTTATAGCTATAAATCTGAGTTTTTCCCTACGAAATCACAAGGTGAGTATCAAAACTCACATTTTTTAGCTTTGATTGAGATTTCAATTTAAGAAATCTCTATTTTGTTTGTTGCATGCTCATTTGTAAATTGCTGTCAGTATATTGTGCATAACATTTTCATTTCTTAATGAAATTCGATGATTTTAGATGTTGTGGAAAGCTTAGATAATGAGCTACAATTTTCATGTTTTGATTTTTCCAAAATTTTGAAGTTTGGTTGCGTAAAATTATGCTTGTTTGTTGCTGTCTCGAGAGCAAATTGACAGCAACAACAATTACAGGCCTAAGAAGTATTTTATCCATAAGTTACTCATTTCTTATCCGATCTAGATGAAATTTTTTTTGCTGGAAACTAGACTCAATAAGGAATAATTTCTCTTAGGTTAAATTTTGATATTTTACCATTTAATTACAGGCCTAAGAAGTATTTTATCCATAAGTTACTCATTTCTTATCCGATCTACGTTAATTTTTTTTTGCTGGAAACTAGACTCAATAAGGAATAATTTCTCTTAGGTTAATTTTTGATATTTTACCATTTAACACTTGTAGATGAGATGAGACGAGTATGGTGTCTCTTTACCACTTTCCAATGAGATAAGGCGAGATATGATTTTTTTTTTGAGTTTTATGATGTTTCTAGTGTGGCATCGACTAGCGGCTAGTAAACCGATAAGTGCGAACGTGTGGTATGGGACGCACGTTAACACTTTTCGGGTTTCTGTCCATGAGTTTGTGACACATTCGCGATGTTTACTTAGCAGAACTGCTTTGAGAGGTGTTAGCGACCTTGTCATGAGGACGAACTGCTTTGGGAGGTGTTAGCGACCTTGTTAGGGATGACGAAACGGCTTGGAAAGGTGTCAGCGGCCTTGTCATGAGGATGAATTACTTTGGAAGGTGTTAGCGACCTTGTCTAAGGCTTCGGCCGTCTGAGTTCAGCACGTACAGCATTGCTTCGACACTGTAATCAGGGATCTGGCCAATCCGGGTTTTCTGAGTTTTGAATTCGCCGTTTTGGCGAATTAGTGTTAAGATTTTCTGAGTTTTGAACATGCATCGAATTCTTTATTGAGTTTGAGATTTTATGAGTTTGAATTCATATCGAGTTCCATGAGCTTTTAAGATTGAGATGTATGTGCGAGATTTAGCCGTCTTGGCTTACTTATGAGTTTGAGATCTTACATTCTTATAGAGTTATCTTGTGTTGCTTTCATGGCTTCTATTTGTGATTGAGATGCGTTTTCTTCTTTTCGGAGTAATGGTTCATCGAACCATTTGAGTTTTTCTTGATTTTTGTATGAGTTGATTCGAGTTCATTATGGGTTATCGCCGATGATATGAGGCATATGTGTTTTATTGAGTATTGAGTTTGAGTTACCTCTTTCAAGGTATTTAGTCACTTAGGTAGCGTTTGTTACTTAAATATTGAGCTATGAGTTATCTAATCCTTCTCCTAATTCGAGAAGAAGTATCACTATATCCATTCTACTTCATATGATCGATATTGACTGATTTGTGTAGCTAGACTGACCCGTGTATTTATACTCGGGTCAGACCGAGTTGTTTCAGGTATCATCTATCGGGCTTAGCTTGAAGTTGATGTTGGACATTAGCTTATCTATCGCTTGAGTAGTTTATTTCTTTCGCATACTCTGATGTATTTACATTTGATTCGATGTGTATGGTGTTGTCGAGTACCACCTTTATTGTATTCATATTGTATTGTGCTAAACATGTATCAATGTATATGTATATATATGATGTTGATTACTGTTCTGTGATGTGCTTTACATTTAGTTATTGTATTTTGTTCTGATAGATCCGTTAGCCACCTATAGTTTTGGATTAAGCATTTACTGAGTATGTCGTTCCACTTTAGTTGAAAAGAAAAATTATATTGCATTTACCGACGTATTCGATAGATGTTTAAGACAAAATTATAGGTGGTCGCCCTTAACCAGCCCTATTCTCCGCTTTAGAAGACGGAATTACCTATTAATTCTCTTTGCTAAGGCAGGTCTCAGGTGGGGCGTTACAATTTGAGTTGGACCAAAAAGGTCTAAATGTAATAGTTCTAATGGTTGTATAGTAGAAATATTTTTCTTTGATTTAAAAGATGATTTTTATAGTTTTCCTAATTGACAAGCATCACAAATATTGTTTACTTTAAAGTTCATTTTTGGCAAACCTTTTATTAAATCATTTTTAGATAATTTATTTATATTTTTGAAATTAATATGACAAAATCTTTTGTGCCATAACCAATGATCATTTTCTTTGGCTATTAAACACATATTTGTATTATAATTTATATTCATATTTAAAACATAATATTTTTATCTCTAAAGCCTTCAAAAATAAGATTCTTATGTTGATAAAAATACTACACTTATTTTCAAAAAAAGAAATATTGAATCCTTTGTCACACAATTGGCTAATACTAAGTAAGTTGTGTTACAAATTTTTGACTAATAAAACATATGTAATAAGAGGTAAATTAGATATACCGTTATTGCTCACATCGTCTTTTCCGATGACATATCCTTTGGAATTATCTCCAAATGTGACAGAACCTCCACTTGAGTAGATAATGTTTGTTAGCATCTCTTTGTTTCCTGTCATGTGTTTTGAGCAACCACTGTCTAGTATCCATTTTCCTCTCTTTTTGGATGGCACCTGCAAAATATAGAATTAACATTGGCACCCACAATATATTTCGCGTCCTAAGAGTTAGGTCTTAGGAAGCCAAACCCAAAAGGGTTCAGAATTCCTTTTGGACACAAAATCTTTGTTTTTATGAACAGTTTTTATAAAAGACTTTATATACTTGTTTCTTATTGAAGAATTATTAGTTTTAGGAACTCAAATTTTAATTGAAGTAGCAAAATTGGATTTTTTAGAACTAGGTATTTCTACTTTATTTTTATATGAAGAATTCTTTTTCTTTGGAATAATTTTAGAAGTCTGTTTATATCCTAGTCCTCTTTTATTTCAAACAGTTTGAGAATTTTCTATTATTTTGGAAAGATTTTCTCTACCTTTGTTAAAATTTGAAACATTTTTAGTGATGTCTTCAAATTTTGTTTTAAGGCTAGAGTTATCTAACGCTAAAATCTTGATATTTGATTTAAGGTTATGATTTTCAATTAATAAAGCATCAATCTTTTCTTTCTGAGTTTCTACCTCTTGACTTAGCAGAGAAAGTTGAGATGACATATTAGAACAAGATTCTTGAGTAACTTGGAGTTCTTCTAAATTTTTTTTCATCTCTTAACATTTTTACTTCAATTTCAGTTCTATTCAATTTTTCATGAGTTTCTTTGTACTTTCTATTTTTTTCTTTTAATTTGTCAAGTAATTCTGAATTGATTTCCAAAAGATCATTGAAAGTTAAATCATTTACCTCGTCTTTTGTAGCCATAAAGCAAACATTGGCTTGTTTTAAATCACTGTCCGAGTCACTTTTTGATGATAAGGATGATTCTTTATCGTCCCATGTGACTAAGAAAGCTTTCTTCTTGAATATGTCTTTCTTGTGCTTATACTTGTCTTTGTTTTTCTCAGGACATTCTTTCTTGATGTGACCTTTCTTGTGACATTTGTAACATACTAGAGCAGATGTTGATAGTTTGTTTGTGTTGTTATTATTGCTGGAGTTGTTCTTGTTATGTCTAAATTTGTTGTTCTTTCTAAATTTCAAAAACTTTTTGAAATTTTTAGCAATGAACTCCATATCTTCTTCATCTGAATCTGATTCATCCTTTTCTGCTTGGAATGCTATATTTTTCTTATCTTGAGCTTTTACTCGTTTTTCCTGGAAATTAACTTCATATGACATTAGATTACCCATCAACTCTTCTGGTTTTATGGTCGAAATGTCGTTAGCTTCTTCGATTGCTAAGACTTTTTATTCCCACTCATCTATTAATGAGTGGAAGATTTTTGAAACAATATCAAAATCCGCGTAAGTTTCTCATAATGCTATCAAAGAATGATATATATCTTGAAATCTAGAGTATATTTCATTTGTAGTCTCATCTTGTTTCATTTTAAAATTTTGGAACTAATTTTTAAGCATAGAAATTTTACTTTGTTGACTTTGTTAGTACCTTCATGTGTAACTTTAAAAGTACGCCAAATTTCATGAGCAGTTTTACACATGCTTATTCTATTAAACTCATTTTTGTCTAATGCACAATACAACATATTCATAGCTTTTGCATTTGCAATGGCATCTAATTTTTGTGTGTTAGACCATTTTCAACATTCAGTAGCAGGAATAATATATTCAGATTGCATAATGTTCTAGGTTTCATAACTACTTGCTTGCATATATATTCTCATTCTAGTGGCCCAATAGTTATAGTTAATTCCGTTAAATAGTGGTGGCCGTGCAGTAGAATGGCCTTCCTGGAAGATAGAGTTAACAATAGTGTTGGTGTTATTTTCCATATTATGATAATATCAGATAACTATGTTACGGTTATATGATGACCAATGCTCTGATACCATATGAAAGTGTCTGTGCTATAGGATCGTGTAATATGGATAAACTACTTGTGCGGAATAAGTAAGTAAATAGCAAAAGCAGTAAAGTAAATGGCACCAGATATTTTTATACTGGTTTGAACTCCCGTTCTACGTCCACTCCCAGACTCCTTCTGGATTTAAGCTAGCAATCCTCACTTAACCCGAAGGAGTAGGTTTAAACCGTCTAAGCAACCGAACAGGACTTCTACCACCTAAGCAACCGAATAGGACTTCTACCACCTGAGCAACCGAACATGACTTCTTTGCAAATAATAAAAGTATTGACTATAGTTTGCTCTTTGAATAGCATTGATAAGTTAATTAAGCACAATCTTCCTATAATCTTCTCCTTTATGATATATAGTGTAATGTGCTTGAGAATTATGGAAGATAGAGTGAACAATGATCAGAGAATGTAAGAAATTTGAGTGCAGTTTGAAAACTGGAGAATAGATAAGAATTCAAGAAAATTAAAATAGTTTTCGGTTAATTGTTTGTTGAATTTTGAAATCTATTTATAGAGTGTAAAAGGTTGCAACCGTAGATGAAAAATTATACTGAAAAGAACAGGTGCAACTGTTGATTTTGAAAACTTTTTTCTTCGATGAAGAGAAGTGTCTTTTCATAAAAAGCTGTTGAGGAATATTCGGCCGGCTGAATAAAATAATTCAGCCGTCTGAATCAAATGAAAACGTAAACAGCAAGGAACTAGGCTATTTCTGGCCTTATTCAGCCGGTTGAATATGTTTATTCAGCTGGTTGAATATTGTGAAACAATATTTTTGTTTCAGCATTCAGTCGGCTGAATGAATGCATCTAGCCAGCTGTTTTCAACGTGCTATGCATGTTCATGCATGTATGTATATAAGTTTTTATATATATATATATATATATATATATCAATTCAGGAGAGATTTTAACAAAATTCTAAGTGAAATAAAGACTCTAGATTCAACATAATTAGCTTCAAAACTCTAAATATGAATCTGCAATAAATATCATGCAAAAATGATTAGTATACACAGAAAATTTTATATAGCTTGTCATAATCAAAATGATGTAAAATCGAGATTCCAACAACATATATGTCCACTATTCCATTTTTATCAACATTTGTTCTACGATAAATTTTATCTATAAATGGTGTTCCTAGTATGACTTGATTAGTGATATTTTTTACTAATAAAAAGATTGTAGGAATACAAGTTTTATTTTTACATATATAAGCATGTGGTAACTTAAACTTATCAAGTCTTTCTCCTCCTGCATGACTCAGTGAATTAGTAGTTTTATGAAAATACCTTGTTGGAATTATACCTTCTTGAATTACATTCATATCTCCATCACTATCTATAAGCGTAGTTAATTCCTTTTTAAAATGATTATGAATTAAAAGAGTTGTTTTAATAAACCATTTTTAAGATATAGAAATGTCTAATTTTGAAAGAAATTCTTCTTGTTCTGAAATTTTTATTTGAGAACAAATTATTTGATTATTTTCAATAGGGATAATTTGTTCTGCTTGTTTTAAAAATGAAAATCTATAATCAAGATTTATATTTTCATTTTTTATGATTTGAATTTCCGTTTTAAGGTTTTGGATTTCATTATTAAGATCTTCGGTAGTAGAAGGATATTTAATCTTCTGTCCTTCTTTTAAAAGTTTATGAACTTCATTCCACTACAACAAAAAGGGACTTTTGCAGCATTTTAAAATTGCTCCCATTATCATCCGCAACGTTTTAAAGAACGCTGTATACGTGCTACTGCAGAAGAGTATGAAAATACCGCCGCATTTCTGAAAGGTTGCTAAAAATTGAATATTGAAGCTTTTACGAAATGCTGCAATATATCACAGTTTGCCAGCATTTTGCTATTTTGGTTTGCAGCTCTTTAAAAACGCTGCGGTATATCACAGTTTTGCTTCACCTTTTTCATTTACTGTAGCAATTTTAAATAGTTAGAACTAATGTATTCAATAACAAACTTCTCAATTTATAAAACACTAATGGATATAATGTGATATAATAAACAACTATAAAGATTAAACATAATCAAAGTCACATCAATTTCATTAAGCATAAGATTTAGTCATATACAAAATTGTAAAAACCATGGTTTAACTCAAATGTTAGCGAAATAAAATCCTACAAAAAAAAGTTTGTTAAAAGAGCATAATATAAATCAACGAAAGTCCAAGCTCTTCTCCTTCAAAAGTCCAGCATTCCTACAAGAAAATAAACAATTAGAGATCAACGGCGGAAGAAATAAAAATTAAGTTCAAAAATGAAGCGGACAAGGGGAAAAACTAGTATTCTTCAGCAAATAGCATGTGACAGCAAATAACGTTCTTCAACAATTAAAATAAAGTTTATGATTTTAGTTTATTATATCTTTTTTGCTTTGACAATTGATTTTCAGTGTTTCTTGCATGCACAGATGTAATGATTTAAAGGAAATTAATGGTGGATGCATGCTTAGAACCAAGGCATATCACTATCAAGAACTAATACTGAACTAAAACTTAGCTAAACATTGACTTATACACTAGTATCTACTGAACTAAGAAATTCATTTATAATACTACGACGAATGGCAAACCGACAGAAATATTCAAATTGATATCGTATGCTACGACACAGATAACTTTCAGCCTGTAGAATATAAATTAGTAATAAAAGCATGTTAGTATATAAACTTTGAGATATATTCATCTTAAGTATGTATCTCAATCACACCATTAAGTGGCAAGTTTCTTTAAAATGAAACCGTGAACACAATTAATGTAGCGTAGTCAAGTTCAATCTTTGTACCTTTAAAAAAGTAGTGCAAAGATAAACAAACTAAAGTTTTACTCTCTGATAGTTATATCCAGGATGAATTTATCCAGTTCCATCTCATTTGTGATGTATGCAACTAAAAAATGAGCATACGCGTGTCTTGATTCAATTAAGATACATAACTACTCTCTTAAATTAAGCATGTACAGATATTTAAGAAAACATAAATCTCTAAGCGATACTGTCATCCGGAATTGGGTCAGACCCGCTAACTCATTGGAATTGGGTCAGATACCATTACCTAGAATTGGGTCAGAGCTCACTAACTTATTGAAATTGGATCAGTGACTGCTGACTCACTAGAATTGAATCATAAAAAGAAATTACCTCCTTGTGAATTGATTCATAGCAATAGACAAAAAGTGGGGGAATCGGTACTCAGACATCTACAGATACCTCTCCCATCTCATCTTATGATGCATAATCTATTTGAAAGCACGTTTTTATATTTTTTTCATACTGAGGGCTTAATCAAAATTTACTCCAGCAAAAGACCATAAAATTTCATTACTTATAGTTAAGTTCTCCTATTTTAACAACTAAAATGTAAGAGGCAGAAGATGTATATAATAAGTCATTATATCTAATTTTCTATGTCGTTACTATTCAAGTAAAGTTGATCATTGTACCCATTTTTTTCTCTTTATATGGCACAAATTCAGAGTCAAGATATATAATTTTGAAGGACATAACCTGTAAAAATGTAGTAGAAAGAATATTCAAAACCATGTGGTAGAGGATTACTCAAAACTACGTACTTCTTATTTTCTAATTTACTCAGAATTAAGAAAATACAAGTTCTTGCCATTGACATTTGTATGATCAAGGATCAAATAATAATAAAATGAAACAAGTTAATTGTAAACTCAATGAAGTAAACCGCAAAGATTTGCCTCCAGCATTCTACAAGTGCCATTGTATATAATATACAACACCAGAGAAAAGTCCATGAACAAATCCAAGGTTCAAGAAACCAGCCAAGTTCCATTTTATAATGAGGACAGCGGGTGTTATTTGCATGAAAAATGAGACATCCGTTTGACATATTTATGTGATTTACAAATGGAGAGTGTATTCCCTGTTCCAACTCGATACATTTAATGGGTAAAAAGCTAAAATGGATCTTGCTACCCATTACTCAGTTCATGGTGCACAAAAAAGATTTGTTTGCATCTGAATTAGTCGAAGCGTTAGAGGTTAACAGTTACTATAACTGGTCAATTATTAGCAACACTAACATTATTAAACCCATAAATTAAAGCAATAACTGTATTAAAGCATGCGATATATCAATGTTTAATTACACAAGGCCTGCTATACCATGTCCAATATTTTAAACTACAGCTGCAAAAGGTATAAATAAAATCGCATTCTCAAACCACAACAGCTAGTAGCATAACAAAATTTATCCATGCAATAAGCTGGTGATTAGCAACGCAGGCATGCTTTCCATGTCCATTTAGTGAAGAAAATGATATTCTTGACATCGATTCCTGGTGTCAGCCAGCATTATATACATCATGTTTACCTCTCAGGTAAAAAGATTTCCTCCAGAAGACGTTTACCTCTCTACATCATGTTTTTTAGATCAGTAAATTCAAATAATACTTATTTGTAGAGGTAACTCCTCCTAGCCCACAAAGTTCAACCGTAGAAAATGATTTGGCTGAAAAGAGTCAAATCACTAAAACAGAGTTGGATGCTAAAGGGAAGTAGAAGATTACTCAGGTTTAGTCTATAACTATGACATTTTTAATTAACTCAATAATGTGCAATCTAACATTGATCGAACGCATTAATTCACTACCCAAAATGTGAAGAAGATCAATGATGCATTAGCACGTAAACCCGACGAAAATTCATCCAGAAAGGGATAAAGCAGTTTTATAAATTCTATTAAAATAAATTCTATTTAATTGGCAAGGGGTATTTTATTGTCATTCAAGCAGAACATGATTCATGCACATATTATGGAGTATATGAAACTGTTAGTCTAAGTATATCAAAACCAGCAAAGCAAAACGAATGCAAACAACAATTACTATCGGAATGTTTGCAATTCAGTATAGTATACAGTACCATATGACGAGTGAAAAAGAAGGTAGGCAGTACCGTTCAATCACAGTCCGTGTGCGTGCAATTTGTCCGAGTCCAGTAGTCGATACTGTTCCCTTAAAGCAATATTGCTCTCCCACTGGCGCAGAGGAGATGATGAGCAATTCGCCTCTCAAGGTTAAACGGACCGTACTCTGCGATGTTGCGCTACAACCGCAGAGCGACGATGAACTCAAGGTAGGATTTTGTTTTTACAGAACAGAGCAGTGGATGACGGAGAAGAAGAGTAAGAAAATCAATTTTTTTAATTTGATTTTCGCAGGCCTTTATATAGGCTGTGAAGAGGCATCTGTTCAGGAACGGGTACTTCTGTTTGAATTGCAACGGCTGTGACTGTTGGAAAGGTTGCGACCCTTTACCAACAGATACTTCCGTTGGCGTTTGCGCGGCCGAATTCAAAAAATAACTGTTTTGCTGGGCAGCGAGCCCATTCGCATTTGGAGGCCCAATCGATCACGAGACCCCAAGAGCCCCAAGGCCCAAGGCCCTTATCTTTGACCTTTTTAATTTAATATGAAATATATGCATGCTTTGTTCATGCCATTGCCTCTTTCCTTCATCTCTTCTTTCTTTTGTAATAACATCTCATGCCTTAATATAAGTAGTGGCATAGGTGCTAGTTTTCCCCGATGTGGGACTAAATGATTTTGCCAAATTTTTTGCTTTAACCATTTATTCATTTTTCCAACAATCCCCCACATGAATGAGTGGTTATATGATCTGTTCTTAAAATTGCGAAACATTTATCATATGGGTAAAAGTAGCACAAAGGCCTTGAACTTTTCCTAGTGTTTATCGTTATAACTAACTAGCGAATCAGTGGACTAGACTGTCTTTGAACTGTAAGCCGTTTGTGTAAGTCTATAAAGATAACACGTGATAAATGTTCTTTAACTCCTTGGTTCTCTGTTTGTGTTCGTTTTTGCCATGAACACCGCCTTGGTTTCATGAGTGCTTAAAGAATTCGACCTTACAATCCTTCTTGAAGCGGCGCCTTCGCACTCACATAGGTGATTCTATAAAGAGTATCCCGTAATACCCCACTTGGTTCTTTATAATACCACAGTATAGACATCATTAAAAGCAAAGCTTATCCTATTCTCCGACGGGTTGTGCACTGACTTATCATAGGAATGGTTTTTAATTGAGTAGTGCCGTCAAGTTTATCTTAAACTTAGTTGTCCCTTTGAACCTAGATCTTGGGATCTCCAGTCAACTAGGTGGGGTTTCCGTTTTAGAAAACTTTTCAATTAATAGGTCTTAAGCCCATTCCCATCGATAAGGTTTGAACTTTCTCTCTTGACAAGCCTTTTGTTAGTGGATCCGCTATGTTATCCTTTGACCTTACATAGTCTATAGTGATAACTCCATTAGAGAGAAGTTGTCTTATGGTTTTATGTCTACGACGAATATGTCGAGATTTACCATTATACAGTGTACTGTTAGCCCTTCCTATAGCAGATTGACTATCGCAATGTATACATATTGGAGGTACTGGTTTTTCCCAATTTGGAATATCTTCCAGAAAACTCCTAATCCAATCTGCTTCTTCTGCGGCTTTATCCAGAGCAATGAATTCTGATTCCATTGTTGACCTTGCTATGCAAGTTTGTTTGGATGATTTCCACGAGATTGCTCCATTTCCTAATGTGAATACGTATCCACTTGTGGATTTAGTATCATGTGATCCGGTTATCCAATTTGCGTCGCTGTAACCTTCCACTACTGAAGGATAATTCGAATAATGCAAACCAAAGTTCTGTGTATATTTCAGATATCCAAGAACTCTTATTATCGCTTTCCAATGATGTTTACCAGGATTGCTGGTAAATCTACTGAGTTTACTTATAGCATATGCGATATCTGGTCTTGTGCAGTTCATTACATACATGATACTTCCTAATACACGAGAGTATTCCAGTTGATATATACTGTCACCGGTGTTCTTAACCCAATTTTTGTTCATATCTACTGGTGATTTTGCAATAGTTATATTGTATTGCTTGAAGTTTTCAAGTATCTTGGCTATGTAATGTGATTGAGATAATGCATATCCTTATGGTGTTCTCACAATTTTTACACCCAATATTACATCAGCCAGTCCTAGGTCTTTCATATCGAATCTAGAAGATAACATATCTTTTGTTGATGTTATTATGGCCTTATTATTGCCTAGGATCAATAAATCATCAACATAGAGACATACAATGACATATCCAAGATGTGTGTATTTCACGTAAACACATTTATCTGATTCGTTTATAGCGAATCCATTTGATAACATAGTTTCATCAAATTTCTCATGCCATTGTTTTGGTGCTTGTTTAAGACCATAAAGTGATTTCACCAACTTACATACTTTGTTTTCATTTCCTGGGCTAACAAACCCTTCAGGTTGTAGCATATATATTTCTTCCTCCAACTCACCATTCAAAAAAGCTGTTTTTACATCCATTTGATGTATTTCCAAATTTAGTATAGAGGCGATTGCAATAAGCATCCTAATGGATGTTATTCTAGTTACTGGTGAGTAAGTGTCAAAATAATCCAGATCTTCTTTCTATCTGAATCCTTTGACTACTATACGAGCTTTATACTTATCTATTGAGCCATCAGCCTTGAGTTTTTTCTTAAATATCCATTTATATCCTAGTGGTTTTGATCCTTTAGGGAGATCCACTAGTTCCCATGTATGGTTTTGCAAAATAGATTCTATTTCATTATTGACAGCTTCCTTCCAATAAGGAGCATCTGGAGATGACATTTCTTGTTGATAGGTTAGAGGTTCATTTTCTATCATGTATGCATAGAAATCGGGTCCAAAGGTTTTAGAAGTCCTTTGACGTTTGCTCCTTCTGGGTTCCTCTACCTCTGTTTCAACATCCCTTTCATTCAAATTTTGATTAACATCATCCTCAGGAATATCTGTATCTCTTGATCTCTTTTGAATAATAGTTTCAATGGATGTTTTAAGAGGATAAATGTGTTCAAAGAATCTAGCATTTCTAGATTCGATAATGGTGTTTTCATGAATGTCATCAATTTCAGATTTATACACCAAAAATCGATAAGCAGCACTATTATGAGCATATCCTATAAATATGCAATCTACAGTCTTTGGTCCAATTTTGACCTTCTTTGGTTTCGGTATTTCTACTTTGGCAAGACACCCCCACACTCTCAAGTATTTGTAGGATGGTGGTCTGCCTTTCCACAGTTCATGCGGTGATTTCGAAGTCTTCTTTCGAGGCACTTTATTTAGAATGTGATTCGCAGAAAGTATAGCTACTCCCCATAGGTTATCTGGTAGACCAGAACTAATGAGTAGAGCATTCATCATTTCTTTTAGCGTACGATTTTTACGTTCTGCTATGCCATTTGATTGAGGGGAATATGGTGCCGTTGTCTGGTGTATAATACCATGTTCGGCGCAGTATTCTTCAAATGGAGATTCATATTCTCCTCCTCTATCACTTCTTAAGGCTTTTATCTTCTTATTAAGTTGATTTTCAACTTCCTCTTTGTATTGTTTAAACATGTCAAATGCCTCATCCTTGCTTCTAAGAAGATACACATAACAGTATCTCGTACAATCATCAATAAATGTGATGAAATACCGTTTTCCACCTCTAGTTTGACACATTTTCAAGTCACACACATCTGTGTGTATTAAGTCTAGAGGTTCCGTATTCCTTTCAACTTGATGAAAGGATGTTCTAGTTAGTTTAGATTCGGCACATGTTTCACATTTGTAATTGGAATTTATTGTAAACTTAGGTATAAATTCTAAGTTTATCAATTTTCGCAATGTATCAAAGTTAACATGACCTAATCTCGCATGCCATATATTAAATGACTCAGTGATATAAACAGAAGAATTAATTTTATTATCACTATCTTTTGGTACAACGGTCATTACATTCATTTTGAACAGACCATCACTCACATACCCTTTGCCAACATACACTCCATTTTTAGACAATACAAAATTATCAGAAACAAAGACCAATTTGAAGCCATTTTTACTTAGCAATGATCCTGAAACCAAGTTCTTGCGGATATCTGGAACGTGTAGAACATCGTTTAGAGTAAGTTCTTTCCCAGAAGTCATTTTAAGAACCACTTTTCCTTTGCCTTCAACCTTTGACGTAGACGAGTTTCCCATAAAGAGTTGCTCTTCCTGTGTCGCAGATTTATAGTCGGAAAACATCCACTTGTTGGCGCAAATGTGTCTTGTGGCACCAGTGTCCACAAACCATTCTTTCGGGTTGCCAACCAAGTTGCATTCTGAGATCACTGCGGATAAATTCATTTCAGAGACATTCTCGGAAAGCGTTTCGAATTCTGTAACATTGGCTTGGTCTTTCTTCTTGTTCTGATTCTTTGGACCTCGACATTCGATTGCCTTATGTCCTTTCTTCCCGCAATTATGGCAGTTTCCTTTGAACTTCTTAGCCTTCTTTGCGTTTGGGTTGTTTTCCCTCTTTCTTTTGTTGTTCTTTTCTGTTTCAACCACATTCGCCTTTGCCACCATAGTATTAGTTGCTTTCTTTTCAGATTTTCGGTTGTCTTCTTCAATTCTGAGTCGAACAACCAAATCTTCCATTGTCATTTCTTTACGTTTGTGCTTCAAATAATTCTTGAAGTCTTTCCACAACGGAGGCAATTTCTCTATAGCGGCAGCCACTTGAAACGATTCACTTAGAGACATTCCTTCGTCATGTATCTCATGTATAATGACCTGCAACTCTTGAATTTGGCTAATCACTGTTTTAGAGTCTATCATTTTAAAATCCAGAAATTTACCGACGATGAATTTCTTCATGCCAGCATCTTCTGTCTTGTATTCTTATCGAGAGACATCCAAAGTTCCTTTGACGTCTTCATAGTACAATACACACTGTATAGACTGTTATCCAGGCCGTTCAATATGTAATTTTTACATATGAAGTCGGAATTTTTCCAAGCAGTGAGTGCCTCGACTTTGGTAGCGTCAGGCTCCAATTCGTCTACTTCAGGAGGATCCTCTGTAAGGAAATTCGCGAGTCCTAAAGTGGTAAGGTAGAACAACATCTTCTGCTGCCATCTTTTGAAGTCAACACCAGTAAATTTTTCTGGTCGTTCTCCATGCGAGAAGGTGACAGTCGGAGCAACTAATGCAGCAGTTTGAGATGCGGGCACAACAGGTTTGGTTGCCGAAGTATTACCGTCCTTTGCCATCGTCTGGATGCAAAGAGAATACTTAGAAAACAGAACGATATTGCTTTAAGATTGTTAGTCTAAGTATATCAAAACCAGCAAAGCAAAACGAATGCAAACAACAATTACTATCGGAATGTTTGCAATTCAGTATAGTATACAGTACCATATGACGAGTGAAAAAGAAGGTAGGCAGTACCGTTCAATCACAGTCCGTGTGCGTGCAATTTGTCCGAGTCCAGTAGTCGATACTGTTCCCTTAAAGCAATATTGCTCTCCCATTGGCGCAGAGGAGATGATGAGCAATTCGCCTCCCAAGGTTTAACGGACCGTACTCTGCGATGTTGCGCTACAACCGCAGAGCGACGATGAACTCAAGGTAGGATTTTGTTTTTACAGAACAGAGCAGTGGATGACGGAGAAGAAGAGTAAGAAAATCAATTTTTTTAATTTGATTTTCGTAGGCCTTTATATAGGCTGTGAAGAGGCATCTGTTCAGGAACGGGTACTTCTGTTTGAATTGCAACGGCTGTGACTGTTGGAAAGGTTGCGACCCTTTACCAACAGATACTTCCGTTGGCGTTTGCGCCGCCGAATTCAAAAAAATAACTGTTTTGCTGGGCAGCGAGCCCATTCGCATTTGGAGGCCCAATCGATCACGAGACCCCAAGAGCCCCAAGGCCCAAGGCCCTTATCTTTGACCTTTTTAATTTAATATGAAATATATGCATGCTTTGTTCATGCCATTTCCTCTTTCCTTCATCTCTTCTTTCTTTTGTAATAACATCTCATGCCTTAATATAAGTAGTGGCATAGGTGCTAGTTTTCCCCGATGTGGGACTAAATGATTTTGCCAAATTTTTTGCTTTAACCATTTATTCATTTTTCCAACAGAAACAATATGCAACAAAGAGAAGGATAGAAATTAGAGTACCGGCACATGACCATTATCCCAAATGGTTGAAGGAAAACAAATTGTGAAGTTGTACATATAGAAGAAAGCCTTATCCAAAAAGTTTGCGTCGAAGCTTTAACAATTACATATATGAAAAAATTACAACAATCAACTAAAATATAATATGCACATTTATTTATGATTTATCTATTTGAATTAAATGTAAAAAATAAAGAAATGAAATTAATCCTCCTAAGTGTAGACAAAAGCAATCATTTTGACAAGCATGAATTTTCTCGAAACCCATATCAAATATTTTAAGAAATTTTCGTGCATCATATAACGTCTTGAGAAGTATGTTATTTATGGAGAATGATATTATTAAAAGTTAACATCAAAGTATTTGATTTGGTTCTTAAATTATTTTTCTCTTCAATCTTTATCCATTACCAAATGATATGTAAGCAAGCAATTTTCTATAACGGAAGTACATTTATCGAGTACAAGAAAAATAAAATAAAATTTGAAAGTTATAAATTTATTCATGATACAAGTAATAATAAAATTTGGAGTTATAATCATGGAAAATCATTGTAACGACCTATAAATTTTAGTGGTTTAATTTATTTAATTAATTGAATTTTTTTGAATTTTTAAACATTTAAATCTGAAAATAAAAATTTGATATTTGGAATACGTCTATTTAAACATAGCAAATGCTAAATTTTCATCAAATAATATGGAAGTTAATTTTATTGTGTAATTTTGTTTGAATTTGAATTAGTTAAAAATTGATGATAATAAAATGTTTTCCAAACCTAAATATTTTATATTATATAACAAATTTGTAAATCATCTTCTAAGTGAGACGTCATATTTCGTTTCTTTAAATTTGGACAGCTAGTGCTCAGTTTATCTTATTTTCGATAGATTTTCGATACGATATCGACTTTTGACCGGATGATCGTACCACTGATATCCGTGTACCGCTTTGATCGTCTTAATATACTGATCTTCGTAGTATATTCATTTCTATGATTTGAAGTCCGATTCTCTACGGGATCGATGAAAAATTCGCAGTATCGGTACGGTTTCAAACATTTCAAATTCCTTGTGACCATTTGATTTTCACTGTATATCAACCCACCAGCCGTTAGCCTTTATTATCTCTGAATTCGATGTGTATAACCTTTACTATTCTTACCTTTTCATTTTATTTTATTTTATTTTTTGTTCGTTTCCCAACCGGTTGATTCATTTTCAAATTTATGAAGTAAAATAAAATTTGGTCTTCTCTTTGAAACTCGCCTCCACCATTACACACATTTCCCTGTCACTTGCTTTGCCCTTCCAAAACGTGACCCACCTCATTTCTTTTCCTCTCGGCCATGGAACTGTGCTCACCACCATCTGACCAGCCTCGCTCTACCATAAAACTAAGCATCAGCCTTACTTCCCAAATCTGCTCTGACCACTACCTTCCTGGGAACCTACCCTCAACCTTTTATCTCTCCTTTCACACCATATGACAACCGATCACCATGAACCCAGAGATAAAGTTTGTAAAAGAGATGATGTATTTGTTATATTGATTGCAGAAACTCAGTGTACAATGATTTTATAATATGCACGCCTTTATATAGGCAAATGTTATAAAAGTGGGCTGCGGGTTGGCCCATACTAACAACCCGCATATGATATTCAGTTGAACAAATATAATACAAGTCTCTGTTGATATATCGCTTATTCACCCCTGTAACGACCCGATATTTTCAACCATTCGCATCCATTATAAGTGTATAGGTAGACACTCATGCCGGAATTGAATTGCTCAAAATACCGCGTTGTAAATAAAAATTTGGCAAATCTCAGAATATACAGTAAATAAAAATCACAGACACAGAGTAATAATAATGCAGCGGAAGTAAAAGAGATAGTAGTTCATGAAGCTACTATATAAATATATCAGAGTTACATAAGATACAATAGAAGAAATAAAGTATAACAGAAGTTTAAATATGATAACCAAGTACAAGCTGAATAGAACAACCGAACTGAAAAGATGAAACTTGACAAGTAGGTAATCTCCAGCGATTCCAATCTCCAGAAAGTGGAAATCCAAATCTGTGAATAACTCAGGCTGACCCGAGCGTAAATAAAAATACAAACACTCGAGTCAGGACATACATACTTATACAATGTAAACCAACTCAAGTGAACTGTAGTAAAGGTACAAGTAACTTAGAAGATGCTTGGGACCGCCCATCCTCTAAGGATCCGTTAAACTATTTACTATGTAGTAATATACGTTATATACAGTAGTGTCTAATCAGTAAAGTATAATCATATAGAAAATAGCGTTAAGGGGATGGTGAACCTTAACGCGGTCGGATCTTTAAAACCAAAATCGTAGTGGGCTCGCTATAAGGAGATGACACGGCATGCGAGGCAATGCCAGGGTGGATACACCGTTTGCACTCCCGGCCCGGTGGTGACGGCATGCCAGCAGCTTCCGCCCAACTCGAACAATACCTCCGAATCAAAGTGGCGCCACATATCGAACCACAAAAGTAATAGAATGGTTTCCGATGGAGCATGCTCGATGAAAGGGTGCGACCCTTTGTGTAGCCCGGTATAGCTCATGTTTTAGTCATTTATGCCAACTCACGGGAGTTGGGTCCACGTAATATACCTCGAGAACGTCGCCGCCATCCTACTTCATTCTGGAATCTCCACCGCGTACACAGTTGTTTAAGTGGTTTTCGGTATTGGCCGGCTATAAGACAATATCCGATCCCGGTCTCTTTAACAACCAATCGTTATTATAACCCGTAGTTATAACTTTAAAAATATATATTTTATACTTCAAAATAAAATATCATTTCAACCCAAATCTTTATCAAAATAAAGATTAAATCATTTCCAAACCATTTCAATATATCATCATACTATATCTTTCAATTCAAATATTTATCAAAATAAATATCAAGTCATTTTTAACTATTTCAATATATTAAATTATCATATGCTTTCAAAACTTCCTTTCAAATCATTTTAATATATCAATATATCATAACCTTTCAAAGCTTCATTTCCAAAATATCATATCCTTCAGAACTTCCTTTCAAATTATTTTAATATCAAAATGTCATATCTTTCAAAACTCCATTTTCAAATCATTTTAATATATCAAAATATCATATCTTTTCAAACCACATTTCAATCATTTAATATATCAAAATATCAAAACCACATTCATTTCAAATCATTATTCATTTTATTCAATTTAAAATACCATTTCAATTCACATTTCAAAACAGTTTATATTCAAAAAAAATCATTTTTAATCATTAAAATGAAGTTATTATGTTCAATAATTAAATTATTAAATTTCCAAAATTTTCAACTTTCAAAGTTCATTTATTCACTTAAGTTTATCAAAACAGTGAAAATTCACTTTTCGTGGCATTTAGAAAACGCTACGGAAAGATACATTCAAAACAGTTCAATTTAACAAAAGACAACATTTTAAAATGTTGTAATAGGGTTTACTTAAATTTCAAATAAACTTAGTTAAATTCAAAAATTATAGCACTTACAAATATTGCTATAATAGCTTTTAATTCAATTTAGCTTTTTAGTTCATTATCATCAACTACAACATTTACAAATGCTGTAATATCATTTACGTTGTAATTAATAGCATTTCAAAAATGCAGTCAAT
Source organism: Allium cepa (assembly GCA_030765085.1). Taxonomy (NCBI): domain Eukaryota; kingdom Viridiplantae; phylum Streptophyta; class Magnoliopsida; order Asparagales; family Amaryllidaceae; genus Allium; species Allium cepa. The sequence continues at coordinate 226,979,909 of CM060932.1, read as the reverse complement.
TAACTTCAAATATTCAATATAATTTCTCAACCAATTATATTTTTTTATTTAAAACATTTTTAACTCATAAAATCATACATTTTCACATTTATAAACATCATTTAATTTTTCTCAAATTTTATAAAGTTAATTTTCCATTCAAAAATCAAGGTTTAATAATAATTCACTTATTAAATTGCAATGTTCAATTTTAAATTCATTGCATTAAATTTCAACTTAACACTTAAGTTCAAATTCTCAAATATAACTTAGTTTTATTTTTATTTGCTTAACTAAAAGTTCACTTTTAAGTCAATTTCATAAATTTCCAATTTTAGTTATATTTCAAAATTTCAACTTAAATATTCATTCATTTCACATTCAACTTTATCAAAAATCATTAATATGATATAAAATAACTTTAAATTAATTTAAATTCAAAATATCATAAATTTATCATATTTTCAAAGTTAATTTAAATTCCATTAAAAATTAAATCAAAATTTCCAAAATAACTTACATTCATATTTTCTAACTTTTCCATAATTTATTTAACTTGTAGATTTCCAGAAAATTAACAATACTTTACAAAAGTTATATTTTTATTAAATTTCAATTCAAATATTATAATAATTAAATTTCTAAAATATTTTAAATTTTTTAGAAAAACATATTTTAACTACGGGCCTGTATATAATTTTCTACGCTAGGTAAAGTGATACGGGTAATATATCATTTCAACCCGTAATTTACAAAGAAAATCCGGGTTTTATCATTTCAAACCTGCAATCCCAAGTTAAAATAAATTAAATAAAAACCGTTCAAGCCTATCATTTCAGCCTATAACGATTTTTCTCTATTCTAAAGTCCGTTCGGGTATGTATCATTTCAACCCATAGTGATTCTAATTTACAGGGAACTTGCAGTGTGATAAACTGATAAAATATACAGAATAGCATGAAATAACAGTAACATATGATATAACAGGTGTTTAAGCATGGGTGAACATCATATGATAGTAATATAAGCATATATAACATAATAATGTAGTTCTACAGATTCACAGGGTGAATTTACTACTTATATAAGTACATAATATCTGGTGAGAAATACTCACTTTTTTGGTGCTGGAGATTGCAATACAAATGACATAACGGATTCCCAAAGGCACGATGACACAACAATAGGCTCAAGTGGGAAGAGATCCAAGCTTAGAACTTGTGTTACAACCAAAAACAAAACAAAATATAACACATGAATTTCTAATACAAAACAACATTGAAACAGATTGAAAAAAAAGCAACAATGAACAAGATGATTTTACATGCCTCAATCACTTCAATGCTTGGCCATAATGATGTTTTGGCTCAGGTATGGCATCATATAGGTCAGGTTTGGACTCGAAAAGGCATGGCTACAATGGAAATGAGAACCGGTATGGTAAGTTATATAAGGCAAAGAATGCTAAACGTCAAGGCAAAGTGGTTTTGGTACAACATAGGCTCGACCTATGGTCATGTTTGGGTTCGGCCTTCATTGCTACAGGTCTGGTCATGTCAGTACAGGTCTGGAACTGATGTCAGAGGTGATGTGATGACTGGAGGTGGTGGCTATGAGGTGGCCAAGGCAAGGTATGGAAGGGTAGTGATGAAACATGAGTTCTGCTAGCATGTTTGTGGAGTTTTTGTGCAAAGTTTGTGGTGAAGCTTCATCCAATGGTCATGGCCTGGATTTTTTTGTCAGAGGAGGGGCTGATGGCTGCTGTAGACGGAGGAGGTGATGGTGGAGCAAATAGGTACGACCAAGGTGGTGTATGAAGGTGGTGAAACAACTAGGCTAGGCTAGGCAATGTTTTAGGGGATTTTGCATAGTTTTTATGGAGATTGGATCATTGGATGGTCAAAGCACTCTCAGGTCAGAGGAGGGGAATGGTTTGGCCGTGGATTGTGTGGGAAGAAGTGGTGGTGGTCGGTGGTGGTGATTGTGAGGCTATGGCCGAGCAAACACATGGAAGAATCAAAGCAAATTCAAGTGAAAACATGGAAAAAAAGAGGAAGAAAAGTGAGCAAAGAAGAAGCCATTGCATTTTTTCTTAGCCGTGACTTTTTTTGATGGTGAGAAGGAGTATTTCACGTGAAAACTGAAGGAGAATACACGGCAAGGAGATAAGGAGTGAACAGCCAAAATGATGGTGTATTGATTGAAAAAGAAACGGTAAAAAACGGTGAAACGACTTTACGTTCCAAAGCCTTTAAAACCCTTTAAATTTCCTATATATATTTATACACATTTTAAATAACTGAAAATACTTATAAATCTCAGTTAAAATTCGAAAATATAACAGATAAACAAAATATTAATAATTAAATATTAATTAGATATGATTAAAATAAGAAAATAGCACAAAATGAAAACTAGTCTAGAAAATTTGAAATTAAATGGAACAAACTTGGAAAAATTATTATGGACTTAGGAGATATTTAAAAATAAAGATAAGAAAACAAAATGAAAATGTATTCACAAAATAAATAAATAAATTTTAATTTAATATAATTTAAATGAAGAAAATAGCGAAACTAGGCTTAATAAGTAGAAATAAATTTCAATAGACTTTAGAATTTTTTTATATTATCACTTTAAAATATTAAAAGAAAAAATATATTTAAAATAACATATTAACACATATTAAAATAAAAATTAAATTTAAAGAAAATAGAATTTTTTTTAAAGAAATTGCTTAAAAATCCAAAACAGTGTCCAGAAATTACAAATAAATCACCGTTGACTTTGGAAAATTGTCTACTTCGTTTTAAAATTATTGTAATACAAAAACATACATAAAATAATATATTAAAATAAAATACGACAAAGAAAATAAGATTTATATAATTTAAAATAGACAAAATTGTTAAATAAATCAAATTATACTCAAAATTGAAATGTACATAACTTTTACAGTTTAATTCCGTTTTCAACGAAACGAAAAGCAGTGTTAAAGTTATTACATCTATTTTCATAATAAAATATAAAATTTAAGATTTTAAATAATTTAAATTTGAAGTTTCAAAGTCGCAGTTTGAACAGCTTGACCAGAAATTCACTTTTCAGTAAAATATTCAATTTATACTAATTTGAACTATAAATCACTTAAAAGTCACATTTATATTTAAAATAACATAAATTATTCATTTTAATAAATAGAATAAAATTTTTAAATCAAAATTTAAAATAAAATAATCAAAATAAACAATTAAAATAAATCACAAAATTTAGGGTTGTTACACTCTCCCCCACTCAAAACTTTTCGTCCCCGAAAAGGAATGAGGTACGGGAAAGCACAGAAAAATAGAAATGAAATAAGATTAAGATAAGGTGACCAAAAGATTGAGATTATACCTGATAACTGTTGTTATAGGTAAGTTTAACAAGGTGGAGATGATCTTTCCAAGAATCTCCAAAATTAAGAACACAAGCACGAAAAAGGTGGATTCAAAATGATTACCAAAGATTATAGAAAGATGCCTATACCAGTCTGTAGCAAGATATGGATAATGAGGACAAATAAAAGATAGTTTGAAAAAAACAAAATAAGGAAATAAGTTTGAAACCATGGATATTTCAACTTAAACAGCAAATAATTTTTTTTACACAAGTTAAATAAATCTTAACTATCTCAAATTTCATTATCTTATTATCCAATCATCTTAAATTAACAAATTTTAAAACCATGAGATTGAAAAATAATCATTTATTGCACTCACAATGTACTTAATAAATTTAATTCTTCTTTATTCCTAATTAAAATTAAATTTATTCCTTTCAATATATTTATTACTTATGTTAAATATACTTACACTTATTATAACTGCTTTGTTTTATTCTTAGTTCTTTTAATATATTTTTTATTGTAAGTTATTCAATTACCCTTTATTATATTTACCTCTGTTAATCATTTTATAATTAAAATTTAAGTGTATAACATTTATTATAACTACTCAAATTTTATTTATTAAATCTTTTATATTGTATATTATCCGATTACATTGTTAACTTTTGAAAAATTAAGGTAAGTTATATTTGAATGCAATTGCATTATACAAATAAAACTTTCCAATTAAATTATCTCAATTTTAAATCATTTATTCAAAAATTTTGATTTTTTTTTAATTGAAATTATTCTTTAAAAATAAAATTTAAGAATTAAATTTTCGATTTCTTCAACCCATTTAGAGATAAATAAATGTATGTACATAATTTATCGAATCAAATTTAAATCATATGTCTATATATATTATAAATCAAGTCATATTTTAGAAATTCAATTCAAATCATTTTGATTTACCAAAACAAAGCTGTAGTAAGTCTACAGAGCGGTCTCTTCACTTCGAAACTCGAAAATGAACGTCGATGATGCTGCAGTCACCACCGAAGTTATTTTCCAATGACAAAGAGAAGAGCACTTTAAAATTCTTTGGAAACAAATTTCTATTCAAAAATACTTTAAATAATATAACCTTTTAAAACATTAAACACGAGGTTTGAAACCATCGGAAATTAAATTCTCAAATTTCTTGTTCTAAATTCATTTCAGTTCCCAAATAATTTATAAACAGCTATCTATAAATTCATTTATAGAACAATAAATGATAAATCAAGTATTTTCATTTCAAATGATCAATTTTAAATCAATTTATTAAGTTCCATAAATTTACTTATATATCAAAATTTATTTCATTAACCAAAAATTTTAAAATAATATCGTGTCAGTTTGTTCTGTCAATGTGTTTTAGAAATCCTATCGATAGCGTTGATCAGACGAATCGATCGGAAACCCAACTCAACATCAACAACTCAAACAACACAATATATAAACAAAACATAGATTTACAAGTACAATTCAAAATGTTTGGAAGATAGGTTGGAAACAAAAGACAAGATGATTAAATAACATAATAGGGAGGTGGATTAGCTTAAATAAATCGCGGGCAACCTTAACTGGGTCAACCGTAACTTACAGAATAAGATCAATGTGGATTTTTCTGGGGTAAATCTACATTCGATCTCAAGATTTAGAGTTTGGAATAACAAAAGATATTAGCGTCTAAACTAAGGATAGATATAAATCTCTGGTGAATCGATGCAAATTGTAAAGGAGTTTTCCCCAATTTTAATTCAATTTGAAATTGGCGTGAGCGCCGACTCACTAGAAAGATCATTCGAAGCGGAGTTATGGAATACTCCAGAGTCAAAAGAAGATGAATAATGAGGGATACGAATGGATTTTGGAACCGTAGGGAACATTCCAAAATTCAAAGGAATTGAGTCAAAAAGGAAGAGATTCAAACTCGAATGAAAGTGATTCTGTAAATACATTTACTCCATATGCTGAGTTTTGCCTAGAGCTACCAAAGCTCTGATACCAACTGTAACGACCCGATATTTTCAACCATTCGCATCCATTATAAGTGTATAGGTAGACACTCATGTCGGAATTGAATTGCTCAAAATACCGCGTTGTAAATAAAAATTTGGCAAATCTCAGAATATACAGTAAATAAAAATCACAGACACAGAGTAATAATAATGCAGCGGAAGTAAAAGAGATAGTAGTTCGTGAAGCTACTATATAAATATATCAGAGTTACATAAGATACAATAGAAGAAATAAAGTATAACAGAAGTTTAAATATGATAACCAAGTATAAGCTGAATAGAACAACCGAACTGAAAAGATGAAACTTGACAAGTAGGTAATCTCCAGCGATTCCAATCTCCAGAAAGTGGAAATCCAAATCTGTGAATAACTCACACTGACCCGAGCGTAAATAAAAATACAAACACTCGAGTCAGGACATACATACTTAACAATGTAAACCAACTCAAGTGAACTGTAGTAAAGGTACAAGTAACTTAGAAGATGCTTGGGACCTCCCATCCTCTAAGGATCCGTTAAACTATTTACTATGTAGTAATATACGCTATATACAGTAGTGTCTAATCAGTAAAGTATAATCATATAGAAAATAGCGTTAAGGGGATGGTGAACCTTAACGCGGTCGGATCTTTAAAACCAAAATCGTAGTGGGCTCGCTATAAGGAGATGACACGGCACGCGAGGCAATGCCAGGGTGGATACACCGTTTGCACTCCCGGCCCGGTGGTGACGGCAAGCCAGCAGCTTTCACCCACCTCGAACAATACCCCCGAATCAAAGTGGCGCCACATATCGAATCACAAAAGTAATAGAATAGTTTCCGATGGAGCATGCTCGATGAAAGGGTGCGACCCTTTGTGTAGCCCGGTATAGCTCCTGTTTTAGTCATTTATGCCAACTCACGGGAGTTAGGTCCACGTAATATACCTCGAGAACGTCGCCGTCATCCTACTTCATTCTGGAATCTCCACCGCGTACACAGTTGTTAAAGTGGTTTTCGGTATTGGCCGGCTATAAGACAATATCCGATCCCGGTCTCTTTAACAACCAATCGTTATTATAACCCGTAGTTATAACTTAAAAAAAATAAAATTATACTTCAAAATAAAATATCATTTCAACCCAAATCTTTATCAAAATAAAGATTAAATCATTTCCAAACCATTTCAATATATCATCATACTATATCTTTCAATTCAAATATTTATCAAAATAAATATCAAGTCATTTCTAACTATTTCAATATATTAAATTATCATATGCTTTCAAAACTTCCTTTCAAATCATTTTAATATATCAATATATCATAACCTTTCAAAGCTTCATTTCCAAAATATCATATCCTTCAGAACTTCCTTTCAAATTATTTTAATATCAAAATGTCATATCTTTCAAAACTCCATTTTCAAATCATTTTAATATATCAAAATATCATATCTTTTCAAACCACATTTCAATCATTTAATATATCAAAATATCAAAACCACATTCATTTCAAATCATTATTCATTTTATTCAATTTAAAATACCATCTCAATTCACATTTCAAAACAGTTTATATTCAAAAAAAATCATTTTTAATCATTAAAATGAAGTTATTATGTTCAATAATTAAATTATTAAATTTTCAAAAATTTCAACTTCCAAAGTTCATTTATTCACTTAAGTTTATCAAAACAGTGAAAATTCACTTTTCGTGGCATTTAGAAAACGCTACGGAAAGATACATTCAAAACAGTTCAATTTAACAAAAGACAACATTTTAAATGTTGTAATAGGGTTTACTTAAATTTCAAATAAACTTAGTTAAATTCAAAAATTATAGCACTTACAAATATTGCTATAATAGCTTTTAATTCAATTTAGCTTTTTAGTTCATTATCATCAACTGCAGCATTTACAAATGCTATAATATCATTTACATTGTAATTAATAGCATTTCAAAAATGCAGTCAATTAACTTCAAATATTCAATATAATTTCTCAACCAATTATATTTTTTTATTTAAAACATTTTTAACTCATAAAATCATACATTTTCACATTTATAAACATCATTTAATTTTTCTCAAGTTCATGATTTTATAAAGTTAATTTTCCATTCAAAAATCAAGATTTAATAATAATTCACTTATTAAATTGCAATGTTCAATTTTAAATTCATTGCATTAAATTTCAACTTAACACTTAAGTTCAAATTCTCAAATATAACTTAGTTTTATTTTTATTTGCTTAACTAAAAGTTCACTTTTAAGTCAATTTCATAAATTTCCAATTTTAGTTATATTTCAAAATTTCAACTTAAATATTCATTCATTTCACATTCAACTTTATCAAAAATCATTAATATGATATAAAATCACTTTAAATTAATTTAAATTCAAAATATCATAAATTTATCATATTTTCAAAGTTAATTTAAATTCCATTAAAAATTAAATCAAAATTTCCAAAATAACTTACATTCATATTTTCTAACTTTTCCATAATTTATTTAACTTATAGATTTCCAGAAAATAAATAATACTTTACAAAAGTTATATTTTTATTAAATTTCAAATCAAATATTATAATAATCAAATTTCTAAAATATTTTAAAATTTTTAGAAAAACATATTTTAACTACGGGCCTGTATATAATTTTCTACGCTAGGTAAAGTGATGCGGGTAATATATCATTTCAACCCGTAATTTACAAAGAAAATCTGGGTTTTATCATTTCAAACCCGCAATCCCAAGTTAAAATAAATTAAATAAAAACCGTTCAAGCCTATCATTTCAGCTCATAACGATTTTTCTCTATTCTAAAGTCCGTTCGGGTATGTATCATTTCAACCCATAGTGATTCTAATTTACAGGGAACTTGCAGTGTGATAAACTGATAAAATATACAGAATAGCATGAAATAACAGTAACATATGATATAACAGGTGTTTAAGCATGGGTGAACATCATATGATAATAATATAAGCATATATAACATGATAATATAGTTCTACAGATTCACATGGTGAATTTACTACTTATATAAGTACATAATGTCTGGTGAGAAATACTCACTTTTTTGGTGCTGGAGATTGCAATACAAATGACATAACGGATTCCCAAAGGCACGATGACACAACAATAGGCTCAAGTGGGAAGAGATCCAAGCTTAGAACTTGTGTTACAACCCAAAACAAAACAAAATATAACACATGAATTTCTAATACAAAACAACATTGAAACAGATTGAAATAAAAGCAACAATGAACAAGATGATTTTACCATGCCTCAATCACTTCAATGCTTGGCCATAATGATGTTTTGGCTCAGGTATGGCATCATATAGGTCAGGTTTGGACTCGGAAAGGCATGGCTACAATGGAAATGAGAACCGGTATGGTAAGTTATATAAGGCAAAGAATGCTAAACGTCAAGGCAAAGTGGTTTTGGTACAACATAGGCTCGACCTATGGTCATGTTTGGGTTCGGCCTTCATTGCTACAGGTCTGGTCATGTCAGGTACAGGTCTGGAACTGATGTCAGAGGTGATGTGATGACTGGAGGTGGTGGCTATGAGGTGGCCAAGGCAAGGTATGGAAGGGTAGTGATGAAACATGAGTTCTGTTAGCATGTTTGTGGAGTTTTTGTTCAAAGTTTGGGGTGAAGCTTCATCCAATGGTCATGGCCTGGATTTTTTTGTCAGAGGAGGGGTTGATGGCTGCTGTAGATGGAGGAGGTGATGGTGGAGCAAATAGGTACGACCAAGGTGGTGTATGAAGGTGGTGAAACAACTAGGCTAGGCTAGGCAATGTTTTAGGGGATTTTGCATAGTTTTTGTGGAGATTGGATCATTGAATGGTCAAAGCACTCTCAGGTCAGAGGAGGGGAATGGTTTGGCCGTGGATTGTGTGGGGAAGAAGTGGTGGTGGTCGGTGGTGGTGATTGTGAGGCTATGGCCGAGCAAACACATGGAAGAATCAAAGCAAATTCAAGTGAAAACATGGAAAAAAAGAGGAAGAAAAGCGAGCAAAGAAGAAGCCATTGCATTTTTTCTTAGCCGTGACCTTTTTTGATGGTGAGAAGTAATATTTCACGTGAAAACTGAAGGAGAATACACGGCAAGGAGATAAGGAGTGAACAGCCAAAATAATGGTGTATTGATTGAAAAAGAAACGGTAAAAAACGGTGAAACGACTTTACGTTCCAAAGCCTTTAAAACCCTTTAAATTTCCTATATATATTTATAAACATTTTAAATAACTGAAAATACTTATAAATCTCAGTTAAAATTCGAAAATATAACAGATAAACAAAATATTAATAATTAAATATTAATTAGATATGATTAAAATAAGAAAATAGCACAAAATGAAAACTAGTCTAGAAAATTTGAAATTAAATGGAACAAACTTGGAAAAATTATTATGGACTTAGGAGATATTTAAAAATAAAGATAAGAAAACAAAATGAAAATGTCTTCACAAAATAAATAAATAAATTTTAATTTAATATAATTTAAATGAAGAAAATAGGAAAGAAAAATAGAAACTAGGCTTAATAAGTAGAAATAAATTTCAATAGACTTTAGAAATTTTTTATATTATCACTTTAAAATATTAAAAGACAAAATATATTTGAAATAACATATTAACACATATTAAAATAAAAATTAAATTTAAAGAAAATAGAAAAAGATCTAAAGAAATTGCTTAAAAATCCAAAACGGTGTCCAGAAATTACAAATAAATCACCGTTGACTTTGGAAAATTGTCTACTTCATTTTAAAATTATTATAATACAAAAATATACATACAATAATATATTAAAATAAAATACGACAAAGAAAATAAGATTTATATAATTTAAAATAGACAAAATTGTTAAATAAATCAAATTATACTTAAAATTGAAATGTACATAACTTTTACAGTTTAATTCCGTTTTCAACGAAACGAAAAGTAGTGTTCAAGTTATTACATATATTTTCATAATAAAAGATAAAATTTAAGATTTTAAATAATTTAAATTTGAAGTTTCAAAGTCGCAGTTTGAACAGCTTGACCAGAAATTCACTTTTCAGTAAAATATTCAATTTATACTAATTTGAACTATAAATCACTTAAAATTCACATTTATATTTAAAATAACATAACTTATTCATTTTAATAAATAGAATAAAATTTTTAAATCAAAATTTCAAATAAAATAATCAAAATAAACAATTAAAATAAATCACAAAATTTAGGGTTGTTACAACCCCCCTCAAACCCAAATTAGGTTTAGGATTTGAGAGCGATTCTACAGATCCGCCGCTCCCTTGAAAAAATTTGAGAAAATTAAGCATTCGACTTTCCAGATCTACGGCGAACTTGAGAGATTTGTGAGTGATTCAACAGATGCGCAGCAAACTTGAAAGCTCTGAGAAAATCAAGTGAGACTAGAGATTCTGATAACTTCAATCTGAAGTCTTCGGGATTAAAGCATGATAATTTTTGTCCAAAGTGAGTGTCGGCGAGCTTGCTTTTGAGGCCAGGTTATGTTGTAGGCTTCAATTGTTGATTGGGGAGCTTTAGGGATGTAAGTCTGAGTTTTTGACCTCAGATTACTATCAGCTTCATCAACGTTGAGCTCATGCCTGAAGCGAATAAAGCTCTGTCTCGATAGAGGCTTAGTTAGTATGTCGGCCTTCTAGTAAGTGGAAGGTACGTGGTTAACCCTTAATTCTCCTTTGATAACTTGCTCTCGTACAAAGTATAGATCCAGTTCTATGTGTTTCATATGAGAATGTAGAACTGGATTTACTGTAAGAGATATAGCACTTTGATTATCACACCATATAGTGGCTTTGTTGTTGAAATTGACATGTAATTCACTTAAAAGTGATTTTATCCACATAATTTCGGCAGTAGTGCTTGCTATGTGTAACAACCCGAAATTTTCGAAGCCAAAAATTCCAGATAGTTACGAAGAAGAAGAAAGAGATAGAAGAACAAAAACACCAAACATCTCACAATCGCAGCGGATAAAATATAATAAATAATAATAGTTGCAAAAGAATACTATATCTGTCGATTACATTCAAATACATCAGAGTTTCACATTATATACAGTCACTGAATATTTACAATTATCATGTCTCATTAATAATAATATAAATACAGCAGATATACTCTATACGATATTTCCATCCAGCTCGCCTCCTGAGCTCCAGTACGTACCTACCTGAAAATCTGTAATACTCGGTCTGACCCGAGCATTACACCAAAGTAACGCCCGGGTCAGGCTGGAATCCAGCGTGAGTAAAACCAACTACATGGAATACCAAAGCAAACCACTTATATAAACCCGTGGTAACATATATCAATTTAACCAATTCACAATTTGCTATAGGCAACACTTATTTCACATATCTATTTCTAATACCAAGCTCAGATAAAATTCCCAGCCCCCTTTATTTCACAAATCAATTTTACACTAATTCACACTTTGTCATAGTCATGGTTATAACTTATTTTCAAAATAAGTATTCTATGTGCCAAAATTTAGATTAAATAATCCGTTTCATTTAAACCCATTTATTCTAACCCATCAATTTCTCATATCAATTTATATTACACTCGAAGTGGTTTTCGGGTATCTTCCCTATACCCGATCCCAGACTCTTCGAGTCTCATGTCATCCTAGCCCAAGTTATTCAAATGATAACACAACATTTCATATCAGAAATATTCACTCATTTAAAGCATCCAATACCATCCAGTCATCCATAAGAAATACTTATTCACATACAAATAAATTCAATTGATTCTAATTGAATTTCTTACCACGTTCATTTAGATTCCTTTATTAAATATTTATTAATTCCAAATCAATTAATTAGTCAACCCTTCCCTATTTATCTTAATTTAATCACCCTGGATTAATTATTTTTTCTTCAATTACATTCAAGTAATTATCTTAAGTTAACTTCACGATATTAATTGTACTTAACCAAAATCAATAAGTAATCTTATTGATTAACTATTTTAATTCAATTAATTCTTAATTACTTATATTAATTAACTCCTCTTAAGTCACTTATCCCTGGTTAATTCATTTTAAATTAATCTATCTTTTATTACATCGATGATTATATAAATTAATGATTTCCAATTATATTTCAATTTACCCTAACCCACATTAATTTCGTCATTCAACCACAATATTAATCTTTCTTGAATTATCTCAACATATAATTAGCTATCCATTTATTTACTTTATTAAATAAATCAATTTCTCTTTAATTAATCATCTTAATTAATCACTTGATTAATTACACAAGTAATCATCAAGTAATCGCTTATCAAACCATCCATTAATTATTCTGGATTAGTTGAACTTAATAGATTAACTTAATCTTTAATTAATTAATTAATTAATTAATTAATTAATCCAAACCTTTAATTACTAAATTAATCGCCCAAAATTCATTAATTGACTGAATTAATTGATTATCCATTTTAATTACCCTACTAATTTAATGAATCACAAATCATTAAATCTTTATTAACCTTAAAATGGAAACAGTTCATTTTTATGGTTAAAGTTTTAAACAACTTAAACCACAACATTTCGAGTCAAACCTCAATTAACTCGAAATTCATCCAAAATCACAATCACCGGCTCATCAATTCACAGTGCATATCAAATTAATTCAATCATTCAACTAAATATTTAAATTTAACCATTTAAATTTAAATAGAAATCCAACAGAGTGAGATTTACTCACCTTTGCTTTTATTTGCAATCCACCTCAAAATTGCCTTGGTTTCCTTGATTTTTGACCTTGTATAAATAATTAGGCAGTTCATTAATATTTGAATCGATCCAACAGTTAATTACCACTTGGTTAACTAACAATTTAATTTAACTAAATAAATTTGATAACTAATTAATCAGATAAATCACTCAAACACACACACACACATATATATATATATTGTTTTATAAATTAATCTATATAAACCGAAAATCCAATTTTAATATAAATGTTTAAATCGAAACGTTTTAAAATTCCTGTTTCGACCTTATATATTTTCCAGTAAATAAAAATAAATTTCTAGTTTTAACTTACACGTTTAATTCAAATAAATAAAATTCCTAATAACTTAGTGTAAAGAGATTTTATTATTATTGTTTTGTCTGTAAAGTTTCTAATTTATAAATATATATATTGAAATTAAAATAAATTATAATAAAGTAAATGTACCTTACTGCTACATCCCAATCCAAAATACCCAAACCCTAGAAGCAGCTCCTCCCTTCGAAAATGCGCCGCCACCGTTGCCAAGTTCACCAACGAGATGCCACGACAACCCACGCGAGCCCCCTTCACGCCTCCAACCCCAGATGTCGCGCGCAACCCTAGACGCTGTCGAAGTCGTTGTTACCAACCATCGCGACATCGATCCCTTACCGCGCGCTCTCGAGACACTCCACCGCGATGCTCAACTTCCCTGAGTTTGCATCGAGTTAGGGAAAAACTCGATTCCTTCCATCACCGCGTGCGAGCTCTGCTCTAACTTCGAACGAGGCGATTTGATTTGGACAAAAAGTGATTCGGCTTCCATTTTTCCAAAATTTTTTTTTCCACGGCATCGACCATTATTTCATTTTTTATTGAATTCGATATCATGCTTGAGGAATCGGGAGGGGAACGAGATAATATAACTATTTGGAAAGGCTTACTGCGTACGATGTTGAAACAAAATATCTCTGGCAAATGTACTTATTAATTTATTTTATTATAAACTTCAAAACGTCCCGTTAATTAAACTTTTGAACTCCTATCAATGAATGTCGCTAGGCTATTACAGGGTTTTACCCGCGTTTCGAACTCAATGGAACGTGTTACGAAGGCTAATTTTGATCTTATATGCGAGTTACAAAAGAAAACGATCAATTTTAAATTAAATCGATTAAAATAGTTCTACGCGTTTTGAGCTGCCAGGGTCAAATGACAACTCTGATTGCTACGAAAATTGAAATCCGATAATAACTAATTAATACGGATCCAATGTAACTGGTCGTCGAATTCCGAGACTGTGTCTCGGAAGGCTATTTTCAAGTTCAATTAAACAATATATTATTAAATTTGAACAAATCACCTTTAAATTGGATTTCAACCATTCTACTATCTTCAGTATCATCATTATGAATTTTATAAGCCTTCAAATTATTTAAATAGGCACAGAAATTCCAGATTCAACAAGTTACCCAACTTTCAATTATTAAATTCATTTCTTAAACTATATAATTCAATGATTTGATTATCATGTAAATATTGATATCTTGAATTCAAGTTAATATAATCTTTTAAATATTTAAAATCAATTAAATATTCCAATTTAAATTTTTAAAATTCCCGGGCCGTCACATTCCTCCCCCCTTAAAAGAATTTCGTCCCCGAAATTTCTAGTTAGGAAGAATGGACCAATACCCGTTTACCTTTTCCCAAAACTCACAATTCATCTTCCTACCAACTATCCTTGATTAAAATCATACTATCCCCTCAATCAACTTTCCAAAACTTTCTATAGTTCCAATCAATACTCTTCTGCTTAATCATCTAAATTTCAATGTAAAACCAAATTTTGAATTATCAAAATTTTCTCAAAATTTTTTCTAACTCTCTAAATTCCCGAAATTTTTTGCTAGCGTCTCCTTTGCGTGGCTAGCTCGGTACTACTACAAAAGGCCTCTACGGCTCCCAAATACCAAAAAGAAAACAAAAGCCAAGTGGCTAGATCAAAAACCCAATCCAATTTCATACAGAAATTAAAATACATACCTTTTTGTCGGGCAATTCACATTTATCTTTTGGAATCAAATCCAATTTTTCTTTTCCCCTTTTTAATACCTGCATATCTTATTTGACAATAATATCCAATCGTAACCCTTCCAAATCATTGTATACATTTCCCTACATAAGTTTCATATCTATTTCAAAATTAATTTTCTCATTCCATATGAATTCAATTTGTCTTCACTTCTGAATATTAAATTTTATTTTTCATTTATAGCTGATTCATATTAGTTTTATCTACTGATTTATTTTAAATTTTCAATTTGAAATCATTTTGTTAACAAAAATTTTCAAAAATTTTCTAACTCCTAAAATTTTCGAAATTTTTTGGCAGAGTCCCCTTTGTATGGAGGAGCTTTTGCAATTTGACAAGAGATATAAATATATATACGTCGACCCACCCGGTCGGAAAAAGCAAAAACAGTTCATATTTCCTATTTTTATTGCGTAGGCGTACCTTATTTAGCATTTTAAGCAAGTGGCTTATTTATTCTAGCAAATAGTGCAATCCAAATCCAGCTAAACGACCTTCAGGTACCTGTACTTACTCAATTTAAATATGTAAGTGCCATATAACGAAAATCTATTAGCATTTCACTTACTTT
Source organism: Allium cepa (assembly GCA_030765085.1). Taxonomy (NCBI): domain Eukaryota; kingdom Viridiplantae; phylum Streptophyta; class Magnoliopsida; order Asparagales; family Amaryllidaceae; genus Allium; species Allium cepa. The sequence goes on along the minus strand of CM060932.1, from coordinate 226,964,062 downwards.
CAATAGCTAAACACGTGTATTACATACATAACAAGTGTCAAACTCTTCCCATAAGCGATTCATATGATTTTAAAGCTTATTAAATTGCTTCAACTAAATTTATATGCCATTTCATTCAATCTTAATGTCTTGCAACACAATTTCTTACATCCAATATATTTTTAATCCAAACAAGCTCATATTCAATTTAGTTGATTTCAAAATCGATCTATTTAATCTCTATCAGCCCATAGAATTTTAATTACTTTTATTTACGTCATACGACGATTCATTATATACCAATTCGTCAATATTCGCTTAATAGAGTATTTATTTAGTTTATAGCTACTTTAAATAAATTTTCAATTCATTTTATATTTAATGTCATTTCATTTCTAATTTATCAACCAACCATTCATTGCATTTCATTTTATTTTCGCATTAGATTCATGCAAACAATTTATTAAGCTTGGCACATTCAAACGTATAAATTAATGACCATTTCCAAATTAATTTAAGCCAAGCTTCTATTTAATGGGCTTGCACTCTTATTCGAAGCCAAACTTCCATAAATTCTAAACTTAAGTGAATTTATTTTAGTTTATTCCAAGACCAAACTTAAGTTTCTTCGATTTGATTCTCATTTAATCAAATCCCATTAAATTCAATTAGCCCATTCATTTTAAATTTTAATTTCAATTCATCTTCTCAATTTATCAAAATAATATCCAATACATACTTAACTCATTTATACTTCAAATTATTATGCCATCACACTTATGTTCAGTCTGATAATCCTATTCCAATCACAACTTTGATTTAGTTTTTATTCTATCAGACTTCATCCATTTATTATTTAATTCCATTTACTCATTTTTCTTAATTCATTTGCGAATTTATATTATTTATACAAAGCCATTCTCAATTTATTTCTATTTACTTGGGTTTTGTTTGCAACCCAACCATTTCCATTATTATTCACATCCATTTCATATGACAACACTTCTCTTATATCCAATTTACTTGCAAATTTCATTAAATATTATTCAAATCACACTTGGATTTCATCCCATCACTTTTTCAATCGAACTCTATTTTATTTTTATTTCATAACATTTCCTCTCTTTAATTCATTATCAAATCTAAGTCGAATTCTATTTAAAATTCGAATTCATTTTCAAACCCATTATCACTTACAACCCATTTATTTACCCAAGTTAAATTTTATTAATATACTCAACCAAATAATTATTTAGCCAATTAGTTTACTTTCGACTTCTAAATCAATGTTTGATTTTAAACAAATCCACTTCATTAAAATTTCAGTTTGGATTTCCTTTTATTTTCCCCAAAATTCCAACATCTTTATTTTAAAAAAAATTAGAAATGCTTTTAAATTCACATCATACTTAATAAAATAGCTCTTTATAAAAAATACTTTTTATAGCTCGATGTCTCAACCAGTCCATCCTTGTTCTCACAGAAATTCAGTCATACGTTGATCAGGCGTAGGACTGAAAATCTATAAGTACTTGGTAATCCCGTTTTCAACATCCGGTGAAAATACTTGGAAACTAATTTTATTGAAAATATAGAAAACATTTTTTGAAAATAGAGTAAATATCTTTGGTGACAATGCTCTGAAAATCATCACCCCCATCCATGGTCACAGTTACATACCAGGGTTACGTTGCCGTCACAGCAAAAGTCCATGTAACTGCAGGCTCTCTGCAGCCTCTTAATTACGCCATGGATCCCACACAACAGATCACAGTTACATCCAGGGTTACGTTGCCGTCGCAGCAAAAGTCCATGTAACTGCAGGCTCTCCGCGGCCTCTGATTTCGCTGTCGAAATGAAACTTCTCCACTCCTACATACGTCGCAGTCTACCGATATAAAATCAAACGCAGACTGTTGGCTCTCAACGGCACACACGACTTTCACTATGTTATACCATAGGTCGCAGTCTACCGATATAAAATCATACGTAGACTGTTGGCTCTCAGCGGCACACACGACTTCCGCTATGGTATACACTACTCATAATCCTCAGGAACTAGTTTTGTCCGGACTCCTCACAGGATCAACTTTAGACCCCCCCTAGGGCTCAAGGCAGCACCACCCAGTGGCACTCCTGAGAAGTTCATTTCAAGGGAGCGCCTTTTTCCCCAGAGCCATCATCAAAATATTTTATACTATACACATATAGTATCTGCAAATCATACACCTAGTATGATATCATACAAAGCTCCTTTACACAAAATCGATTATCCCAAAATCGATAATTCTCAAATTAGGCTTTTCAAATTCCAATATTGATTTTACCCAAAAATTAAAAGCCTTTCCAAAACCAAGGGTTCTCAAAACTTTTCCAAAATCCTCATAAGATCCTTTTCATATATGTTCAGATATATAAAATTTTAAAATCTTTGGATCACTTTAAACTTGTATAAAATTCCTTTTATACTTCAAATACTTCCAAAATCCTTTTTCTTCCAATAATAGATTCAACAAGGGGAGAATATATAATAAAGATATAACTTTGTTTACCCAAAATCAAATATTCAAATTTGATTACTCTTTCCAATATCAATTTCCTTTCTATTCATGTTCACTTAAATTTCCATTCACTTGTTCACATTTGCCTTAATCCCCATTTGGATTATTACCTCAATTCTTGTCCCAGTTGGGTATTTAATCAATAACAGTTTGAACTCCGACTAGTTTAGAAAATAGCTTGAATTTTTTTTAAAAAATAGGTAAGAAGTTGAAAAATAATTATTAGTTTGCAAAATAGTTGTAAAATAGTTAACTAATTGTAAAATAATTGAAAATAATTAAATAGTTTCAGAGATTTTAAATAATTACAAAATAGCCATAAAATAGTAATTAGTAGTTGAAAATAGGAATTAGTTTATAAAATAGTTGAAAAGTTGTTAAATGGCTCCAAAAATAATTATAAAACAAGTATAAAATAATTAGGCTTTAAGAAAGAAAAGTGGTATATATTTAAGAGCTTGGAAAAATAAGTTTACATCAAACAATTAAATTAAAATAGTTCAGAGTCAAAACTGTTCACTTCCCCCAACAATTTAATTTAAATTCCCATTTAAATCGACCCAGTTCCAATACAAATAACTCCAAATTCCCTTAGACTTGATTTATTCTCAATTCAAGTTGAATCAATCTTGATTCCTTCCCAATTTAAATCAAATTCCATTTGATTTTAATCCTGTTCAACCTTAACCCATCTCGAATTATATAAATTCGAGTTGAATTCTCAGAGGTTGATTTACCTTTTTAAATCAAATTAACTTTTATTCAAAGTTTTTAATTAATTTAATTTCTGAATCCAATTCTCAAAATTCCACTTTATATTATCTTCACTTACATATTTCAAGGTTCAAATAATAATTCAACACAATTTTATTTTAAAATTTTAATTTATTATTCAATTTTATCTTCTAGTTTGAAGCCAGTTCTTAAACAAGCTTAATTTACAATTCAATTACTCAAATTTATTTTGTTTATACAATACCATTCTCAATTTAAAGATTTTATTAACAATAGAATGGTATCATCCAATTTATTTTTAAACATCCATTCCCAATTTTTAAATCTCAAACCCGTTTTGAGATCACACAAATTTCCAATTCAAATTACCATTTAAGTTTCCAAGTTAAATTCCAATTTAAAATAATTTGATAGCAATTTCTCTTCTAGAAACTCGAAAATGAACATCGATGATGCTGCAGTCATCACTGACGTTATTTTCCAGTAACCAAAAGAGTTCAATGCTTTTATCTCTCTAAAAACACTGCTTTTATCTCTCTAAAAACACTTCCAAATATTTTTGATTTCAAATCTCCCAGATTACAAATTCAACACAAAAATATTTTTGAAATAATGCTATTATTTTTCCAAAACCTTTGGAAACCACTTCCAAATCCAAAGGAATTTAAAATTTTCCCAAAAATTCCAAATTTCCCAATCCATCCAATTCATATTTAAACATTACTCTGGAATTTTCATCATACTTTATTTTCACATAATCTTTGGAATTCTATTTCAATTTATAAATTACATTTACAATCTATATTTCAAATTCCATTTTGTTATATAAGTTTATTCTTCAACTTTGGTTATAAGTTTTCAATTTGGTCGTATTTTATATTACTTCTTAACTTAATTCCAATAGTTTAAAAGGAAATGTTGCTATATATATCAAAATATATTTTTGTATAAAATCATTAAAAATCTTTATAAACAAATAACAAGTACGCTCTCATATTTATACTCAACTCTTTCTAGAGTACTACGGACTCTATTCAATGAGTAATCCCCACCAGAGCCAAGGTTCTCGCTTAACCTTTCAGCTCTGATACCAAATGTAACAACCCGAAATTTTCGAAGCCGAAAATTCCAGATAGTTATGAAGAAGAAGAAAGAGATAGAAGAAGAAGAACAAAAACACCAAACATCTCACAATCGTAGTGGATAAAATATAATAAATAATAATAGTTGCAAAAGAATACTATATCTGTCGATTACATTCAAATACATCAGAGTTTCACATTATATACAGTCACTGAATATTTACAATTATCATGTCTCATTAACAATAATATAAATACAGCGGATATACTCTATACGATATTGCCATCCAGCTCGCCTCCTGAGCTTCGGAACGTACCTACCTGAAAATCTGTAATACTCGGTCTGACCCGAGCATTACACCAAAGTAACACCTGGGTCAGGCTGGAATCCAGCGTGAGTAAAACCAACTACATGGAATACCAAAGCAAACCACTTATATAAACCCGGGGTAACATATATCAATTTAACCAATTCACAATTTTCTATAGGCAACACTTATTTCACATATCTATTTCTAATACCAAGCTCAGATAAAATTCCCTGCCCCCTTTATTTCACAAATCAATTTTACACTAATTCACACTTTTTCATAGTCATGGTTATAACTTATTTTCAAAATAAGTATTCTATGTGCCAAAATTTAGATTAAATAATCCGTTTCATTTAAACCCATTTATTCCAACCCATCAATTTCTCATATCAATTTATATTACACTCGAAGTGGTTTTCGGGTATCTTCCCTATACCCGATCCCGGCCTCTTCGAGTCTCATGTCATCCTAACCCAAGTTATTCAAATGATAACACAACATTTCATATCAGAAATATTCACTTATTTAAAGCATCCAATACCATCAGTCATCCATAAGCAATACTTATTCACATACAAATAAATTCAATTGATTCTAATTGAATTTCTAGCCACGTTCATTTAGATTCCTTTATTCAATATTTATTAATTCCAAATCAATTAATTAGTCAACCTTCCCTATTTATCTTAATTTAATCACCCTGGATTAATTATTTTTCTTCAATTACATTCAAGTAATTATCTTAAGTTAACTTCACGATATTAATTGTACTTAACCAAAATCAATAAGAAATCTTATTGATTAACTATTTTAGTTCCATTAATTCTTAATTACTTATATTAATTAACTCCTCTTAAGTCACTTATCCCTGGTTAATTCATTTTAAATTAATCTATCTTTTATTACATCGATGATTATATAAATTAATGATTTCCAATTATATTTCAATTTACCCCAACCCACATTAATTTCGTCATTCAACCACAATATTAATCTTTCTTGAATTATCTCAACATATAATTAGCTATCCATTTATTTACTTTATTAAATAAATCAATTTCTCTTTAATTAATCATCTTAATTAATCACTTGATTAATTACACAAGTAATCGCTTATCAAACCATCCATTAATTATTCTGGATTAGTTGAACTTAATAGATTAACTTAATCTTTAATTAATTAATTAATTAATTAATCCAAACCATTAATTACTAAATTAATCGTCCCAAATTCATTAATTGACTGAATTAATTGATTATCCATTTTAATTACCCTACTAATTTAATGAATCACAAATCATTAAATCTTTATTAACCTTAAAATGGAAACAGTTCATTTTTATGATTAAAGTTTTAAACAACTTAAACCACAACATTTCGAGTCAAACCTCAATTAACTCGAAATTCATCCAAAATCACAATCACCAGCTCATCAATTCACAGTGCATATCAAATTAATTCAATCATTCAACTAAATATTTAAATTTAACCATTTAAATTTAAATAGAAATCCAACAGAGTGAGATTTACTCATCTTTGCTTTTATTTGCAATCCACCTCAAAATTGACTTGGTTTCCTTGATTTTTGACCTTGTATAAATAATTAGGCAGTTCATTAATATTTGAATCGATCCAATAGTTAATTACCACTTGGTTAACTAACAATTTAATTTAACTAAATAAATTTGATAACTAATTAATCAGATAAATCACTCAAACACACACACACACACACACACACACACACACACACACACATATATATATATATATATTGTTTTATAAATTAATCTATATAAACCGAAAATCCAATTTTAATATAAATGTTTAAATCGAAACGTTTTAAAATTCCTGTTTCGACCTTATATAGTTTCCAGTAAATAAAAATAAATTTCTAGTTTTAACTTACACGTTTAATTCAAATAAATAAAATTCCTAATAACTTAGTGTAAAGAGAATATTACTTTTATTATTATTGTTTTGTCTGTAAAGTTTCTAATTTATAAATATATATATTGAAATTAAAATAAATTATAATAAAGTAAATGTACCTTACTGCTACATCCCAATCCAAAATACCCAAACCCTAGAAGCAGCTCCTCCCTTCGAAAATGCGCCGCCACCGTTGCCAAGTTCACTAGCGAGATGCCACAGCAACCCATGCGAGCCCCCTTCACGCCTCCAACCCCAGATGTCGCGCGCAACCCTAGACGCTGTCGAAGTCGTTGTTACCAACCATCGCAACATCCAGCCCTTACCGCGCGCTCTCGAGACACTCCACCGTGATGCTCAACTTCCCTGAGTTTGCGTCGAGTTAGGGAAAAACTCGATTCCTTCCATCACCGCGTGCGAGCTCTGCTCTAACTTCGAACGAGGCGATTTGATTTGGACAAAAAGTGATTCGGCTTCCATTTTTCCAATTTTTTTTTCTACGGCATCGACCATTATTTCATTTTTTATTCAATTCGATATCGTGCTTGAGGAATAAGGAGGGGAATGAGATAATATAACTATTTGGAAAGGCTTACTGCGTTCAATGTTGAAACAAAATATCTCTGGCAAATGTACTTATTAATTTATTTTATTATAAACTTCAAAACGTCCCGTTAATTAAACTTTTGAACTCTTATCAATGAATGTCGCTAGGCTATTACACGGTTTCACCCGCGTTTCGAACTCAATGGAACATGTTACGGAGGCTAATTTTGATCTTATATGCGAGTTACAAAAGAAAACGATCAATTTTAAATTAAATCGACTAAAATAGTTCTACGCGTTTTGAGCTGCCAGGGTCAAATGACAACTCCGATTACTACGAAAATTGAAATCCGAAAATAACTAATTAATACGGATCCAATGTAACTGGTTTCGTCGAATTCCGAGACTGTGTCTCGGAAGGCTATTTTCAAGTTCAATTTAAACGATATATTATTAAATTTGAACAAATCACCTTTAAATTGGATTTCAACCATTCTATTATCTTCAGTATCATCATTATGAATTTTATAAGCCTTCAAATTATTTAAACAGGCATAGAAATTCTAGATTCAACAAGTTACCCAACTTTCAATTATTAAATTCATTTCTTAAACTATATAATTCAATGATTTGATTATCATGTAAATATTGATATCTTGAATTCAAGTTAATATAATCTTTTAAATATTTAAAATCAATTAAATATTCCAATTTAAAATTTTAAAATTCCCGGGCCGTCACATTATGCTTCGGTACTCCGCTTCAGTGCTAGACCTTGAAACTGTTTGCTGCTTTTTTGCACACCATGATATCAAATTGTTGCCTAAGAACACACAGTAACCAGTGGTTGATTTTCTATCATCACAGTCTGTTGCCCAGTCTGAATCTGAATAACCAGTGATGTGTAGTGATGAGCACGATTGTAGAATTAGCCCTTGATTAGTAGTTCCTTTGAGATATCTCAAAATTCTTTTTACGACTTTCCAATGTTCATCTAGAGGTCTTTGCATGAATTGACTCACTTTATTAACACTATAGGAAATATCTGGTCTGGTTATAGTAACATACTGTAATGCACCCACTATACTTCTGTATTGCTTGTCATTCAGTATTGGATCACCTTTGTTTTTTGAGAGGTGTAAATTACTTGTCATTGGAGTGGGAAGGGGATTAGCCTTGTCCATCTTGGCTTTGACCAAAATATCATTGATGTATTTTTTCTGATTGAGGTGAATTTTAGAATCTGACACTCTTTTAACCTCAATGCCTAAGAAGTAATTTAATTCTCCCAAGTCTTTAATTGAGAACTCTTCCTTTAAGCATTGTGTGATGTTATCAATCTCAGATTTGCTATTTCCTGTAATAATAAAATCATCCACATAAATTAGTATATATGTGATGGTATGATTAGAAATTTTAATAAACAAAGAGTTATCAGATTTGGTTTGATGGTAGCTGTGTCTGCATAAAGTAGTCTTTAATTTCTCAAACCAGACTCTAGGGGCTTGTTTGAGGCCATATAGTGCTTTGTTAAGTTTGCACACAAGTTGTTCACTGCCACTCTTTGTGAATCCATATGGTTGCTCCATATAAACTTCTTCCTGCAATTCACCATTAAGAAAAGCATTATTCACATCTAGTTGTTGAATGGCCCAATTCTTATGCAAAGCAATAGTTAAAATTATTCTGATTGATGTTGGTTTCACAACAGGGGAAAATGTTTCATTAAAATCAAACCCATTTTGTTGTGAAAATCCCTATGCCACCAATCTTGCTTTATGCCTAAGAATTGTGCCATCAAGATTTTTCTTCAACTTGTATGTCCACTTGCATCCTATAATGTTTTTATTTATAGGTCTTGGCACTAGATCCCAAGTGTTATTTTTTATTAAAGCATTATACTCCTCACTCATAGCAACCCTTCAGTTGTCATCTGCAACTGCCTGTTGATATGTGGTAGGCTCCTCTGTATCTGATTCAATACTGAAGAATTTTGGTTTAAATATACCACTTTTTGCCCTAGTTATCATGTGGTGACCAGTGTTTGCAGGAACAGTGGACTGAGTTTCATCTGTATCAGTGGTTCTTTGCTGATTATCAGTGAGCTACTGATCATTTGATACTTGGCATAGATCATTCAAGTTGTTGTTGTTAGCTGCAGTGACTCTAGTTGACTCTTCATTCTTCCCATGACCTGGTTCACTTGGCATTGTGTGTTGTGGGATGATGTCTCTCCTGACATGGTCTTCTTCATCATGTACTGGTATGATTATCTCTGGTGATGGAATTATAGGAGGTACAGAATGTTTGGCATTGTATATTTTTTGAGATGTCTTGATATCTGCATTGCTAAAAGGGAATTCATGCTCATTAAATATTACATGTCTTGATATATAAACCCTGCCATTACTATCAAGGCATTTGTAGCCTTTTTGATTTGTAGGGTAACCCAAGAATGTGCAAGGTGTAGACCTATAGTCTAGTTTATGTGAGTTATATGGTCTTATATAGGGAAAACACTTACATCCAAACATCTTTAGAGTTTGATAGTTTGGTTTGACCTTGGTCAGTACTTCTATTGGAATCTTGTATTTTAGCACTTTTATGGGCAATCTGTTAATTAAATAGACTGTAGTAGAAAAGGCATCTGGCCAGAATTTAAGTGGCATAGATGCTTGTGCTAACAAGGTCAGACCAGTCTCAACAATGTGTCGGTGTTTTCTCTCAATGAGACCATTTTGCTCAGATGTGTAAGGACAGGTGATTCTGTGTGTGATTCCTTTGTCTTGAAAATACCTTTTTAATGGTAAGAATTCCTTACCTCCATCCGTTTGCATAATTTTCACCTGATTATTTGTTTGCCTTTCAACATTTGTGATGAATTGTATCACTGCATTTGATTTTAGAAAGCAAAACCATACATGTCTAGAATAAGCATCAATAAAAGAAATATAATATTTGTAACCATAATCAAACTAATTGGGGCAGGCCCCTAAAGATCAGCAACAACTAGATCAAGTACATTCTTATACACAGTTTCTGAGTCTGGAAATGCAAGTTTATGACTTTTACCTAATTGACAGTATGTGCATATGTAAGAGTTGGGAATTTGTTTAACTAAAGTATTATCACATTCATTCAAAACATGTTTTACAACATTTATACTGGGATGTCCCAGTCTACAGTGCCATACATCAAAATTGTCACTGGATTTTTCAACATTACTAGATTCAATTATATGACATGATCTGCTTTTGCACTCAGGTTTTCTTGTGCTTATGACATCAAATTTGTATAAGCCATTGTGTTCTCTACCATGCAAAAGAACTTCATTAGTTAGATTATCTTTCACAACACAATATTTTGAATGAAATTCAAAATACACATTATTGTCTTTAGCGAATTGTGAAACACTCATCAAGTTTTTTCTAATTAATGGTACCCTTAGTAAGTTCTTGAGATATAATTGCCTAGTACCATTAATACTTGCATTTCCAGTATGAGATATGTGTATTGACTTACCATCACCCAAATATAATAGATGTTTACCTTTGTATTCTCTATTTCCAAGATTTAGTTGATTCAAGTTGTTTGTCACATGATTAGTTGCTCCAGAATCTGGAAACCAGCTATCATCTTGAATGTCTTCAACCTTTGCTATGCTGTTGTTTGAACTTTCTGGCTTGGTTTCTTGCTGAATATTCACCAAATTAACACTGTGGTTTTGAGGTCTGGCATTGTTGTTGTTCTGTTGCACAGGAGTAAAATTAGCATCAAATCTAAAGTAGCATTTGTTTGCAGTGTGACCATACTTCTCACATATTTGACATCTTGGTTTGTTGTTGTTATTATAGTTTGGTCTGCCACTTCTACCTCTGCCTCTGTTGGGTTGACCACCTCTGTAATATCCTGTCTGATTTCTGTTACTTTGACTTTTATCTGAATTCCTGTTTCTGTTGATTGATGCATAATTGACATTGCATTCCACATTCATAGGTTTCTTTAACTCTAATCTGCCTTCATGTGCAATTAACATTGACTGAACAGATTAAAGTGAGGGTAGTTTTTCGTTGGATGATATTATTGCTACAACAGCTTCATACTCCTCGTCCAACCCACTCAAAATACACAATATCTGTTCTATATCTGCTACTTTATGTCCAGCACATGCGAGTTGATCACAAATAGTTTTAGCTTTAGAAAGATAGTCTCTCATGCTGTCATTATCTTTCTTTAAGTTCTGCAATTGTCTTTTATATTGCATTATCCTTGCTGCAGATTGAGAGTTGAATATTTGTTCAATTGTGTGCCGAATCTCATGTGTTGTCTTGCAACCAACTAGCTGTGGCACGAGATTTGCACCAACTGAAGATAGTAGCCAAGAACTAATCAGGCTATCTTGTCTTTCATGAGTAATATAGTCTTTGTTACTGACTATTTTTCCTTCATTATCTGTAGTGAATCTTGGTGGGGTGATTGAAGTGCCATACACGAATTCTTGCAAGCCATATCCTCTAATGGCTGTTTCGATCTGGAATTTCCATAACAGGAAATTGGATTTGTTCAACTGAATGGTGATGATCTGACTTTGGGGTTTAATAATGGATTTGATCAAGTCTTGAGTGTCATTTGATTGGTCTTGGGTAGTTCTTGGCACTGAACTTTCTGACATAGCAACATTGCTGTTTTCATCAGCCATGGAGAGAAAATCTTTAAGATGATTGAAATCAAGATAGTGAAGAATAGAACTGGGTCAAGAAATGCAGTGTGAATCAAGAAGGTGCAACCAGTATTGGTGGGTGATGGAACTTTGACACCTATACTTCGGTAAGGCACAGTGGTAAGAAAGAATGAATTCTTGAAAGTTCTGATGAGGCAGGTGCAGCCGATGATGGATCAGTGATGAGATTTCTCTGAGATCCTTCCTCTTGGCACGACATTTGAATCATATGATGAAAAACTCTCTCTCAAATGATGAAATCTCTTCTGACGAGAGAATCTGCTATTAAGCAGTTTTGATAAACTTGATTTACTCTAATACCAAGATAAAGTTTGTAAAAGAGATGATGTATTTGTTATATTGATTGTAGAAACTCAGTGTACAATGATTGTATAATATACACGCCTTTATATAGGCAAATGTTATAAAAGTGGGCTGCGGGTTGGCCCATACTAGCAACCCGCATATGATATTCAGTTGAACAAATATAATACAAGTCTCTGTTGATATATCGCTTATTCCCAGCCAACCCTCCATCAACCGTCCACCTTGAAAGCCGAGCCAACAGCCCTTCCTCCTGTTCGAGAGCTCCGGTCCCCTCTTCTTTTCAGTTGCCGAGCAACTTTTGTTTTAAGGTATGTATATATATATATATATGTGTGGTTATTGTTATACTGTTACTTATATATGTTATACTAATATTAATTAAGTTATCTATTTTATAATGGTTATATATATATATTTTCTGTTGGATTTTAGAAACATATATATAAGTTTGTATACATTATACAGTACTTGTATGTTGATTTCAAACTATATATATATTATTTGAATATAAAGGTTAGCTGTAAACATATGCCTATATGACATGTTTTGTATTATATTCAATATAGATTTGTTTATATACAAAGCTGCTTTTAACATACACACACACACGCACACACATATCATATGAGTATGATACTGTTTCAGCTTCCATATTTTATATATATAAGAATTTATACAAGTTCTATATCTGCACATATATTTATAGTATAAAGAGTTGCGTGATTTTTTTATGTCAAAATGTTTCAGATTATATAATATAAACTGTAAATTTTTGGTTTATATACAGTATATAAGTTTTGTATATATAAGCTTTACATTAAATAATATATATAAGTTTTGTATATATAAGTTTATAGTGAATAATATATATAAATATATATAAGTGCCTTGCTTTTTTAATAAGTATATGTTCGGTTATATATTCTGTGGGTTTAGTTTATACATATTTATATATAAAGGTGTATATACAGTTATTTTATGAATGGTTTATATATATATATATATATATATAGTTTATATATAACTATGCTTATACAACAGTTTGTATTGATATTGTTGTTTGGCCGAAATATTATGTATGTATCTTTTTATTTTATATATGGATGTATATACTGCATATTGTTCAAACTAATCTGTACGTAAGTTATACGTACGGTTGTATACTAGTTATGCACTAGTTTATATATACACTAGAACCTAGTATAGTATAGATTTTTATGTGTTTCGACTTTTGAAGTGTTTATATGTCTGGATAATAATATTGATTTTAAGGTGTATAGGTTATTACTGTATATTATATTCTAAGTGTATTGTTTATATATATTATGTGTGGATTTATAAATGTAAGTATATATATAATATAATTAATGTAAAGTCTAGTTTATTTTTCTGTTCAGATGTTATATTAGTCTATATAAATTATATGTAGGTTAGTATATGTATGGGTGGTTATATTTAACGTTACATATTATATACATTTGTTTATTTATAAAGTATTATATATATATATATATATATATATATATCTTTGATTCTTAATACCCGAGTTTTAAGGAAAAACTGGTTTTGAAATTTTATACTATTTTAGTATTTGTCTAATTCAATTTTTTGGAATATATATATATAATATAATAATAATAATATATTTTTTCATTTTATATCAAAACTGATTTTCTTTTTCTCATCGATTCTTATCTATAAGCTTCATCGTCAATTCGTGCCAATCTAGCTTTACTCTAGGATTCGTGCTCGCATTTCGTAACTCAACTTCACTGTCTATCCTCTAACCTCGAAAGGTGAGCAATCACTCACGATTAACGTTCTTATATTTATTAAATTTAATTTCAGTTGAAACGACAATTGAAACATGCTGTTGTTAGTTATTTACATTGTTATATATGATATTATTTATATCTGTTCACCTGTGACATCTTACACCATTATCTGTTATATTATCTGTTATCACTCTACGAGTTCCTTGTTAGTATAAAATTCACTATGAGTTGAAATGATACATGCCCGAACAATCTGTAGAATAGAAGAAAATCGTTATGGTTTGGAATGAAAAACCCAAGCGATTTTCATTGACATTGAATTTGAGATTGCGGGTTGAAATGATATATACCCGTATATATTTAAATTGCGGATTGAAATGATAAATATCCATATCGCTTAACCATATGATAGAAAATTATATACAGACACAGTTGGTCTATATATAAATATTTTGAAAATGATTTCGATGGTTTTAAAAGAAATTTATATGGTTTATATAAATATTGATTTTAAATAATATATATATATATTACGTTATATATAGTTTGATTTTAACCAAGTCTTAATACGAAATAGATTTGTTAATGAGATTTAATTTAATAAAGTTTGATTTAATTTATATATAATATGTTAAAGTATTTATTTAAAAATTATATTTTCAATATAGAGTTTATAATAATTTTAAGGTTGGGATGACAGATTTGAAATTAATTTGGAAAGGTGTTTAACTAATAATTTATTTAATTAAATCAATTTGAAACTTATGGAATTTGAAATATTTTTAAAGGATATGATTCTATAACTTGATTTTGGTTTGGGGAAATTTAAATGAATATATCAAGTTTAAATAAATTGAAGGAATATTCAGTTATTTGAAATTTGAATTTTTATTTAAATGATATTGGAATTATTAAGTAAATATTTCAAAAGTAAATAATAGTAAATTGAATTAAGATATATATGAAATTATCAAATTTAGTTTTGAAAATATGGAATATTTACAGTTTGAACTATATTAAAATTGAAATGGTTTGTTGTGGTTCAAATCGGTATTTGAAATCGATATAATTTGAAATGGTTTAATTGAATTGAAATCGATGATTTGAGGTTTCATTTAAATTTGAATTTTTGAATTCGAGTTGATTAGAATTGATTTGTGAAATTTGAGGAAGCTATTTTATTATATAAAATTATATTTAAAACTATTTATATATTTTTACTTTATAAATTATTTTCATATAAACTATTTTAAAATAAACAATTTTAACTTATAACTATTTTATATAAACTAGTTTACTTTATAAACTATTTTATTATATATACTATTGTTAATATTGAAACTGTTTAAGTAGTAAGAGTTATGATTTTAAAGTTACGGTTTTCCAAAGCATTATGATTTCAAAGCGTTTTGGTTTCGAAAGGGTTATAACTTTGAAGTGCTATAATTTGGAAATAGATATATTTCGAATGGAAATGATTGTATTGACATGGTTTTTAAATGGAAATGATATAGTATTGGTATGGTTTTGAAATAGAATGATATTTTGGTTTTGAAGTATAAATTATTTTGAAATGACCACGGTGTTATAATGACGTTTGGTTGTTAATAACGTATATTTCTACATAGTAGATAGTTCCACAGATCCTTAGAGGATGGGTATCTCAAACATCCTTTAAGTTACCTGCATTTTAGTTAATTATTCACTTGAGTGGGATTTATTGATATAAGAATGCTAATCCTTACTCGAGTGTTTTGTGTTTTACTTACGCTCGGATCAGACTGAGTGTCACAACATTTGAGACTCACCCGTAGATTTGGAGCTTCGTTTGGAGATCCAACTATCGATCCAGCTTTCAGATATTCAGTTGATTCTAGTGGTATATTCACATTTGTTATTTGACTATGGTATTGAGACTCCTGTGTATTCGAGACTTATGATGTATTTTGTTTTAACTCTATTATATATAAATGGTAGCTTCATGAACTATTATTTTCTTGTTTCCGCTGCTTGTTGTTAAATTACTCCGTGTCTATAATTCTGTGATTATTTATTTATTATATATTTGAGATTTTCCAAATATAATTTAACAATTTGGTATTTTAAACAATTCAAGTCCGACATGTGTGGATGCGAATGGTTGAAAATACCAGGATGTTACAACCATAAACAAAATAAATCGGTGCTTTTGTTGTTAATTTTTACCATAAAGGCTAAGTACTTCATCAGACAGAAGTAGAAGAAAGTGAAGTAGCAAGTGTTATGATTTTTATTTGATTTTTATTGAGTTTCGATTTAAATAAAAGCTTCAAGTTATAACTCTGCATCATAAATTTTCAATTGTTCAACTGTATGATACTGACTTTTGTTTTCCTCTCTCGTATCATACATTTTTTTCTTATCAAATTTTGAAAAACAATTCCTGTTAAAAAATAGTTGATTAATTGAAGTGGAAATTGGAATCAAACTGAAAAAACAAGATTGGACTTAACTTCCACCCTGCATAAGTATATTCACATACTGCGGCAAATGAATGATTTTGGTAGTTTGAATTAACAAACATAACAGAAACCCAACACATCATGTTGAATGATATTCTAGATACAAAGTAATCCGAATCATATTAATATTACAATGACAGAAGGCCACATTTAAAGGTGATTTTCCTCATAAAAACTTAATTTGAATTCAACCAAGTAGTCATCAATTATTTTTCCATAGGATAGACAAATTGTGCTCATAAAGTTTATCCAAAAAATTAAATTCAAGTCTTATCCAGAAGTTTAAAATAGCAGGAGCAACCTTCTAGAAAGTCCACATTTATTATTGAGACAAATTGCTTCCATTTACCACTAGAGCAAAGATGATATAAGTTGTGGTCCTTTTAATAAGAATATCTATTCTCTAAATTGCTTTGCAAAATTATCATCAGGTAGAGAAGTTTTCGTATATCTCATTAAGAATTATATCAAAAATTTCTTTATGAAATTTTCCTTTCAAAACCTCAAGGTTGTTGTTATATATGTTCTTAGATCTTTTTTCCCTTTTTCTACATCAGTTTCTATTCTTTATTGTTATCCCAAGTTCCCAACCTGCTACCAATGCGAACAAGTTTAATGATCCAAAAAAGTGCATTTATTAAAATGATTTGATTCTTAGTTCATTTTAATGTCTATAGTCTATTTTATTCTACGCACCATGAATATAACAATCCATTATCTTTTTACAAATTTACTTCATCCATTACGATGACATCAAGGTGCACTAAGAATAATAAAATATTGACTCAGATAATGTTTTTCGACCCGGTTATATATTGAAAAACCAATTCATAAAGATATTGGAAGCAAACTATTCGATAAAAGTTTGCTACTTGCTGTTTTCTTACTATGACCCTATGGTATATCTTATTTCATTGCATAACGTATATATAACAAGAAAAAAGAAAAAATCATTTATGTTTTATTACCAGCTTTTGCCAAAGTTAAGTGTTTAATCCGAACACGGTCCAAATTCAAATGGAATGCTAGGAAATTTTGATCACAAGACCTAAAGTGTTATCTCATAAAATAGTTTGTTATAGTACGCCATCTCCTACCGTTATGAGCCTCTGGTAATGAATTGACTTCACAATCAGAGTCTTTTAGCCCCTTTGGAGCTTTTTAACCTAAATACAGTATTTAGTTAAATTTAGTCTCAGGAAATTTAGGTATTTTCGTCACCACAACTTTAGCCTCGGGAAATTCAGTAAAACAGTACACTTTTTAGTTTTAGGAAATTTGGTCACCATCATTTCTACTTTTTTCCCTTTCGTCTAAACTATTATTACAAACAAACCAGTTGGAATATTTTTATATGGTTCTGTTTAGCGAGTCATTCAGCCAAATATCCTGAGAAATACAAAGTCCTCAATGCACAGTGCAAAATTATGACTTCGAATCGGTTCCTTTATAAGAAAACAGCAAGTCACGGCTTAAAATATTTTGGCATTTACCTAGCATTTTGCTGGGCCAGTCAATCTAACACAGTTTACATCTTGGCAGCCAAAATATACAGGTTAAATACTAATTTCAAATTTACATGAAACTTCTATTAGAGATTAATGTACATATGCGGTTTTTATGTTTATCTCAAATTTACAGAAACTTTTCGACCTCTGTGTTTTTTTATTACCACCCAAGAAGATTACTATTTGGTTTAAAAGATTGTGGTATCTCTAGGAAAAAAATTTGTGATCCGTTTCTAGAAAGGATATCATACAAGTAGCTAATTGGTGTGGGTCCTCAATACACATCAACTGGTAATATTTTTTTGAAATATTTTTGGAAAGAATCTAAAAGAAAACTGAAGGAATAAATCGATATTCAACATAAATAAAAACATTAGACCTAAAACTAAGAATTAGTGCTCTAAATGAAAGAAGAAAAATTACTCATTTTTTATGCAATTATTCTATTGTCATTATACTTACAGTAACAGAGTTCATAATTTAGATCTGTAATTTACAAATGTAGCTTACCAATCATTATTAGAAAGTACTCTTTGTTTTTGTATGTGACTATTAGTGTAATTTATAGATGGGTCTTCTTCCTTATTTTCTTATAAACTATGTCCATATGCAGTGCAAACCCGGTCATTTAAGTCCCAATGGCTTAGGTTTTAGTTTCATGCAAATAAATAGATATTGTTTGCTCTAAAATACATCTTTCAAACTTAGCTTATAATCTGATATTGTATTATACATTATGGTCAAGTTATGACTTGATGTACCATGTACATACAATATTTATGCACTAATATTTTTTTCCTCATGGACAATTGTAGTAGGTTCTATAATGTGTATGTGCGTGTACCTGTGCAATAATGCATTTCTTTTTCCTTTTTATGCCGCCCATTTTTCTTATATTCAAGTTACATAAATGACCTGGTACTTTTTATATTTGTATCATGGAAGATTAGTTACATAATTATTCTCTAGTTCAATAATTTAGTTAATAGGAGAACCAAATTGTGCATTCTCCTCTTGCGAGAATAAAAAAAGTTACTGAATTAATTTTTTTATAACTATTTTTATTCTCTCTTGTTTCACATAGCTTTCTATTTGTCAAAAATAGTCTTTTAATCTCACCCGATTCTCTAATTTTAAAAATAATTATTACAAATTATGACTATGACGCCCCACCTCTATACCCACGCTAGCCAAGAACATTACGGTGAATGCTGTCAACTAGCATGGAGAATAAGGCTGTTGAGGAGAGACCATCCGTGTAATTGCTTTGTACGAGCATCGATATGTCAAATAGTATAACATGCAATTCTTTATCAAGAGGAAATCCGGCATACCGACACAAACTCAAAGCTACTACACAGTGGCTATAATATCTTCGGAAACAAATACAGAAATAAACATAACATAAATCAGTCACCGATAATTCATATCACAAAGGCGGAAGAAGATATGAATATATATATCTAACACATGAAAGTGTATATCAGAGTAGTGGTCAAAAAGATCCACAATAATACAAAAGAATAGCAACACGTGCTATACAAAAGAATACATTTATGAGTCCATATCTCATGTGTATACAATAAAATAAACTACTAATCTAAGTAGTTAACCAAAAGTCAGAGAACTGAATCCCTAGTGAGAAGTCAAGCTGAAGCACCTGTAACATCTCGGTCTGACCCGAGTGTTATTTAATAAGAAAATAATAAATGGATCAGTCTAACTATAAATATCAGATGAAACGATATAGAATAAGAGATATGACTAAACACATAATAATCTCAATGCCAAGCTTTGATATATATATAAGTAGTTGAAAATCATCAAGGGATTAATCAATGTCACAAAATCTACACAAGAACCAAAGAAACGTCATACTCCTTATTTCGTTCACCAAACCACAAATATTGACGATAATATCAATGTGGATCACAAAAATCAATGACACACAAATTCCAGAATTCAACACACGAAATCCAGAAATCACAAAAGTCAATGACGCACAAATTCACCAATGCACAAATATAGATAAAGCTTATCAATGGAAATCACGAAAATTGGTGAAGCACAAATTCTAGAAATCATCTCAAAAAATCCAGAAATCATAAGGGGGGAGGCCTATCACAAACGGGAGCATAAAGCTCACCAACACGTGTATCACAAACGGAATGCTAATTCCATGGTTGCTAACCATCACAAATTGAGCCGAAGCTCCACAAACGGCCCGAAGACCATGGGTTGCTGCCCCACCAATTTGAGTCGAAACTCCACAAAACAGGGTTTAGTCTCCCTCGCAGACAAAGAGACATCGCACATTGCTAGTCTAAATCACAAAGATGATCGTCATGATCAACGAGAAGTGTCAATTACACTAAGCTAGTAAATATATGAGTTTAGCTTCATGTCCCATAACCACTTGCTTAACTTAAATATTTACGAACAAACTGTAGATTTCCACTAGAAAATTGTCACAAGAGATTCAATCGAACAAGTCCAAGAATTAACCGGCGGAGTAAACGCAAGCGTTTCATACCACTTGTTTTACTAAGTCGTTTAATTAGATTTCTCATACGAGTGAGGTAAATGTTTGTATATACTAATAGATTGGAAAACGGTTTTATAAACGAATTTGGTATTGAAAATAGAGTTGAAATCATTTTGAGGAAAGAGTTTTGATATTTACTACTAGTATTGAAACCTTTATATTTTTAAAGTGACAAAACACAAAAATGATTGTAGAACAATCAACCACCAAAATTCACATTCAAAGACGTGAATAAAAATCCAAAGAAATTGATCCGAATCCATCAAAATGGGTATTCCCAAAAATTCCAAAAATAGAAGTTATTAAAGTCGTAGCAACAACAAGTGGGAAATAACACGAATCGATGGAATTTGGAAACCAAGCAAAAATATGCACAAATATGCACAATTAGGCAAATAGGTGCAGGTCAGTCGACTGACTAAAAGGTCCAGTCGACTGGACCAGAAGCATGAAAAATAACTTCCTGCAGTCAGTCGACTGACCTAAAAATTCAGTCGACTGAATGCAGGGGAAACAGAGGACCCGAGCCTCTAGTAGTTGCCTTCGGAATGCCTATGTGCTACAGCCAGTCGACTGACTCAAAGGTCCAGTCGACTGACTGGCATCAAGGCTGCTTTCCAGCCTATAAAATGAAGATGCAATCTTCTTCAAAATGCAATCGAGCGAGCACGGTCACTAGGGGTTTATGACAATCGACTTCCCGGCCCTATAAGCTCTTCGATGCATCACCAAAAACAAGTTCAAACAACAAAGCTATGATTTTTGATGATTTGAACTCAAAACACTAAAATTTGGAATGTTCACAAAACCTATCCAAATCAAAATCAAATACACATGAATAAGTATTAGGAATTCATACCTAACAATCAAAGATAATCATAGACCTAGATGTGAGATTAAAAATCTCACCTTTGAACCCAAACGATTGAAGAAGAAGCTCGAAAGCAAAGGAGAATCAACCACTCTTCAAATCCAACTCAAGAAGCTTGATTCTAAGCTTTAAAAGAAGAACATTCCCAAAGTTAGTTTTAGGAATTTCTGAAATTGATAAGAGATTGAGTTGGAGAAGAAGAAGAGAAGCTTACCAATGGGTTCTTTTATTAGTTTGGAGCTAGAACTTGATTTGCAAAAGAAAACTAGGGCTTGAGTTTTAATTTCTCATCTCTCCCACCATTGTTGCTAAAGCTTGAGTATTAGGAATTGGAAATGAAGTAAATGAGGAGGAGAAGGGTTGGGACTGAATACATAAGTGGGCTCAGCCCAAATCAACCCTAAGTGAAAAAGTGGCAAAAATCAACTTACTCCAAACATATTAAAGCTTATACTCAAAAAGGTCGCAAATGGCATTTTAAACTCAATGGGAGTGGTCCCGAGTCCTAATTCGACCGTTTGCAAAAAGTAGCTTTCGGACTAAATTTCGAGTATCGATAAAATATTTAAGTTAAATATTTAAATATAAAATCGACAAATATGCGAGTTGTTACAGACTCCCCTCCTTAAAGAAATTGCGTCCTCGCAATATTTAAGAAGAAAATATAAAGTAACAACCATAAAAGCATATTCAACACAAAAGAAATTTGAAATAAAAAGTTCACCTCAAAGAGCACGAGAAAGTAAGTCCGGATGTGTTCGCTCGATGAACTCTCCAGATTCCCAAGAACAATCCTTAGGTTTTGAAGACCATTGAACTTTAACAAGCGGAACATCTTTATTTCGAAGTCGTTTGACTTCCGAAGCAATGATACGAATAGGATGTTGCTCATAAGTTAAATTAGGTGAAACTTCAGTCTCTTCCACAACACCGGGCTCAAGAATAGAATCGGAATCTCGAAGGCACTTCCGTAATTGAGAAACGTGAAACATGTTATGAATAGCAGAAAACTGAGCTGGTAATAAAAGGCGACAAGCCACGGAACCAATACGTTCGGTGATAGGAAATGGCCTAATATATCGAGGTGCTAATTTTCCCGATCGACTGAAACGTACAACACCTTTCATTGGTGACACATGAATGAACACAAGATCTCCCACAGAAAATTCTAACTTCCTTCTCCGATTATTGGCGTAGGATTTTTGTCTACTCTGGTCTTCTTTCATCCTATGACGAATAAGATCAATCTTTTCTGTAGAATCACGAATAAAATCTGGACCTAAAACCAGGTTCTCACCGGCCTCAAGCCAACAAGAAGGAGATCGGCATGGCCTTCCATAGAGTGCCTCGAAAGGTGCCATACCAATACTAGATTGGAAGCTATTATTATAGGAAAATTCAACAAGTGAAATATGATCTTCCCAACTTCCACCAAAATCAAGAACGCATGCATGAATAAGATCTTCAAGAGTTTGATTCACACGCTCGGTTTGTCCATCGGACTGAGGATGATAAGCGGTGCTAAAATTAAGCTTCGTTCCCAAAGCTTTTTGAAGACTCTTCCAAAATCCACTAGTAAACAATGGATCACGACACTAACTATAGAAGTAGAAACTCCATGTAATTTAACAATCTCTTTAACAAAGAGCTTGGCCAAAAGAGGAACGGTTCGGTTAGACCGAATGGGAATAAAATGGGTGGATTTAGTAAGTCTATCAACAATCACCTATAAGCTATCATGACCCGAACGAGAACGGGGAAGGCCATCTATAAAATCCATGGAAATTTGGTCCCACTCCCAAATTGGAATTTCTAAAGGTTGCAATAACCCACCGGGCCTTTGATGCTCGGCCTTAACGAGTTGGCAAGTTATGCAACGCTTAACGAAGTTAGCGATGTCAAGTTTCATTCCCTCCCAATAATAAAGTCGCTTCATATTCGCGTACATTTTCTACTACCGGGATGAATGGTAAATTTGGAATGATGAGAATCTTATAAAATATCTTTTCGAAGATCACTAATATTTGGCACGATAAGTCTACCAAATTTCCGAATGCCTCCACGAGAATCAATATCAAAGTCTTTCAAACCTTCAATATCAATTTTATCCTTAACATTTTGGCCAAGAAGAGCCAATTCGGGATCTAGCCTTTGAGCTTCAAGAATGCGGTCTAAAAGAGAAGGATGAGCCTCAAGGCTACATAAAACAAGAGATGAACATAAATCGAAAACATGGTCTCGAATTTCGCAAGTGGATAAAATCTCGAGATCGTTCCATTCGGTTATCATCATAGAAACAACCGCTTGTTGCTTTCGACTAAGTGCATCTGCAACGCGATTTCCCTTTCCGGGAGTATAAAGGATATCAAGATCATATGGTGCAAGAAATTCGAGCCAACGCTGTTGACGCAAATTAAGTTCCTTTTGAGAGAATAAATACTTCAAGGACTTATGATCGGTATAAAGAACAAATTTCTCTCCTAAAAGATAATGATGCCAAATACGAAGGGCGAAAACAATAGCTGCGAGCTCTAAATCATGAGTGGCGTATCTAGTCTCAGCAGGCTTCAATTGCCTAGAAGCATAAGCAATAACACGTTCTTTTTGCATAAGAACGGCACCCAAACCAACGCGACTAGCATCGGTATAAACAACAAAATCTTGATTCCCCTTGGGAATAACAAGAATAGGAGCATCAGAAAGAAGTTCTTTTAATTTCTGAAAAGAAGTTTCACATTTGTCCGACCAAATGTATTTAATACCTTTCTTCGTCAAGCTAGTGAGAGGCACGACAATCTTAGAAAAGTCTTTGATAAAACGACGGTAATAGCCCGCCAATCCGAGAAAGCTGCGGATTTCAGTCACACTCTCAGGTCTTTTCCAATCTTGAATCGCTTCAATCTTTGAAGGATCCACGGAAATTCCGGATTCGGAAATAATATGACCGAGAAACGTCACACGAGATTGCCAAAAGTGGCATTTAGAAAATTTTGCTTTCAATTGATTACTCCTAAGAGTTTCCAACACAATCCGAAGATGCTTCTCATGTTCCTCCTCGGTTTTAGAATACACAAGAATATCATCAATAAAGATGAGAACAAATCGATCGAGGAAGTCTTTGAAAACTCTATTCATAAGGTCAACGAAATAAGCCGGAGCATTCGTTAATCCAAATGGCATAACAAGCCATTCATAAGATCCATAACGGGTACAGAACGATGTCAAAGGAATGCTATCCTCTACAATACGAAGCTGATGGAAACCGGTAGCCAAGTCCAATTGTGAAAAGACTCTAGCACCACTAAGTTGATCGAATAGATCATCAATCCGAGGTAAAGGATATTTATTTTTGATAGTAAGATCATTAAGCTTGCGGTAGTCAACGCAAAGCCTAAGTGTACCGTCGGATTTCTTCACGAAAATAGCCGAAGCTCCCCAAGGTAAGGAATTATAGGGAATAAATTGCTTCGTCTCCAATTCGGATAATTGTTTACGCATCTCCTCATTTTCTTTATTGGACATATGATAAGGAGGACGAGTGATAGGTTGAGCTCCAGGAATGAGATTAATTCTGAACTCAATTGCTCGCTTAGGTGGTAATCCTAAAACGGGCTCAAATATGTCGGAAAATTCACGAACGACGTGAATAAGAGAAATAATATCACCCTCATCATCATCATCGTTATCACGAGGATTTAAAGAATATAAAGATGCAACCAAGCTGGAATCCGAATCTTTAAGATTAATAGAAACCCGCTTAACAGATTGAGGATGTCGAAGATGAATAGTTCGCTCAGGACATAGGATTTGGGCTTCATAATGGTTAAGCCAATCCATTCCCAAAATCATTCCAAAGCCTAAGTAGCGCATGACATGCAAATCGGCTCGGAAAGAAAAATCACACAAAATAATATCGACATCTTTACACAATAAACTGATTGTTGCGGATCCACCAACCGGATTCGCAATTCTCAAAGAAGTCATTAAACACAAAACATCCAAAGAAAAAGTATCAACAAGTTCTTTTGATACAAAAGAATAGGACGCACCCGTATCAAAAAGAACTCGAATAGGATGATCACGAAATAAAACAATTCCATCAAGGATAGAATGAGAAATACCTTGATTTCGAGATGTGTTGCCAGGGGCTTGAGCAACATTCAACTTTCCCTCCTTCTTGCCCTGAAGCTTGGGACATGAAGATATAACATGACCGGGACCTTTGCAGTAGCGACAAGAGAGAGACTCTGGACACTTGTTCGCGTAATGGTCCTTCGAACCACAATAATAGCATTCTCCACGACCAAAGGAAGAAGTCTTTGCCACGGGGGTTGCTTGCTTCCCTTTCTTATTGGGATAAGGACCTTTGAATTTATTAGGCCTTTTCTTTTTGTTGTTGAAGTTTGGTTTGGAACCCACCACTTCAACATCATTCTCCCTATCCGTCTCTTCAAGACGAAGAGCGATATCAATGAGTTGGTCGAAAGAAACCCCTAACTTTAGAAGTAATGGCTTCTTGAGATTTCTGTTTAAGCCATAGACGAACCTCTGGTTCTTCTTTAAAGGGGTGTTGATGCATTCAACCTCATATTTGGAAAGCGACTCGAAGGAGGCGACGTAATCAGTCATGGAGGACTCACCTTGAACAAGGTCTATAAATCGTCGAGCCAATGTCACTTTCTCTGCTTCTGGCACAAACTTTAATTCGAAATGTGCCCGGAATTGCACCCAGGTGAGATCCGCTTCATTAATCTCAGAAATAAGAAGCTCGTTCCAGTCCAATGCTCTTTCTCGGAGCATACTAGAGGCCACCTGAACTCGGTGAAGGTCAATAAGATTCATGCGAGAAAAGATTCGATCGCATGACCTTAGCCAAGCCTGTACTTCAATAATAGTTTCGGAACCTTTGAATGGTTCCCCACCCAAATTAGTGTAATCGCTGCACAAGCGTGCAAACCCCGACTTTGGGTGAGTAGGTTCCGGGTTAGCTCCTGCTGCTTGAGCATTCGCCACTAAATCAAGAAGCTGTTGAGCAGTCATAAAAACTCCATCCTGGGGTGGAGTGCTAGAAGGCACGGCTCTGGGGCGGCCTGGTCTAGACATTTCTCTTCCTTTAGAAAGAAAGAAGAAGAAGAAGAAGAAGAAAAAAAGTTATTCACCAAATTGAATATCAAGCAATCTTGATAGTTAGTCAAGGAATCATAAGGAAAATAGGATGAATCGGTACGAAGATTCGAATTAAATCCTAAAGCACGACTCCTAAGATGGACTTAGGACGATGATCCTTGTTATAATATTCCATATTGTTCCGAAGTTTGGCTCTGATACCAAGCCGTGACGCCCCACCTCTATACCCACGCTAGGTCCAGAACATTACGGTGAATGCTGTCAACTAGCACGGAGAATAAGGCTGTTGAGGAGCGACCATCCATGTAATTGCTTTGTGCGAGCATCGATATGTCAAATAGTATAACATGCAATTCTTTATCAAGAGGAAATCCGGCATACCGACACAAACTCAAAGCTATTACACAGTGGCTATAATATCTTAGGAAACAAATACAGAAATAAACATAACATAAATCAGTCACAGATAATTCATATCACAAAGGCGGAAGAAGATATGAATATATATATCTAACACATGAAAGTGTATATCAGAGCAGTGGTCAAAAAGATCCACAATAACACAAAAGAATAGCAACATGTGCTATACAAAAGAATACATCTATGAGTCCATATCTCATGTGTATACAACAAAATAAACTACTAATCTAAGTAGTTAACCAAAAGTCAGAGAACTCAATCCCAAGTGAGAAGTCAAGCTGAAGCACCTGTAACATCTCGGTTTGAGCCGAGTATTATTTAATAAGAAAATAATAAACGGATCAGTCTAACTATAAATATCAGATGAAACGATATAGAATAAGAGATATGACTAAACACATAATAATCACAATGCCAAGCTGTGATATATATAAGTAGTTGAAAATCATCTAGGGATTAATCAATGTCACAAAATCTACACAAGAATCAAAGAAACGTCATACTCTTTATTTCGTTCACCAAACCATAAATATTGACGATAATATTAATGTCAATCACAAAAGTCAATGACACACAAATTCTAGAATTCAACACACGAAATCCAGAAATCACAAAAGTCAATGACGCACAAATTCACCAATGCACAAATATCGATAAAGCTTATCAATGGAAATCACGAAAATTGGTGAAGCACAAATTCTAGAAATCATCTCAAGAAATCCAGAAATCACAAGGGGGGAGGCCTATCACAAACGGGAGCATAAAGCTCACCAACACGTGTATCACAAACGGAATGCTAATTCCATGGTTGTTAACCATCACAAATTGAGCCGAAGCTCCATAAACGGCCCGAACACCATGGGTTGCTACCCCACCAATTTGAGTCGAAACTCCACAAAACGCGGTTTAGTCTCCCTCGCAGACAAAGAGACATCGCACATTGCTAGTCTAAATCACAAAGATGATCGTCATGATCAACGAGAAGTGTCAATTACACTAAGCTAGTAAATATATGAGTTTAGCTTCATGTCCCATTACCACTTGCTTAACTTAAATATTTACGAACAAACTGTAGATTTCCACTAGAAATGTCACAAGAGATTCAATCGAACAAGTCCAAGAATTAACTGGCGAAGTAAATGCAAGCGTTTCATACCACTTGTTTTACTAAGTCGTTTAATTAGATTTCTCATACGAGTGAGGTAAAGGTTTGTATATACTAATAGATTGGAAAACGGTTTTATAAACTAATTTGGTATTGAAAATAAAGTTGAAATCGTTTTGAGGAAAGAGTTTTGATATTTACTACTAGTATTGAAACCTTTATATTTTTAAAGTGACAAAACACAAAAATGATTGTAGAACAATCAACCACCAAAATTCACATTCAAAGACGTGAATAAAAATCCAAAGAAATCGATCCGAATCCATCAAAATGGGTATTCCCAAAAATTCCAAAAATAGAAGTCATTAAAGTCGTAGCAACAACAAGTGGGAAATAACATGAATCGATGGAATTTGGAAACCAAGCAAAAATATGCAAAAATATGCACAATTAGGCAAATAGGTGCAGGTCAGTCGACTGACTAAAAGGTCCAGTCGACTGGACCAGAAGCATGAAAAATAATTTCCTGCAGTCAGTCGACTGACTCAAAGGTCCAGTCGACTGACTGGCATCAAGGCTGCTTTCCAGCCTATAAAATGAAGATGCAATCTTCTTCAAAATGCAATCGAGCGAGCACGGTCACTAGGGGTTTATGCCAATCGACTACCCGGCCCTATAAGCTCTTCGACGCATCACCAAAAACAAGTTCAAACAACAAAGCTATGATTTTTGAAGATTTGAACTCAAAACACTAAAATTTGGAATGTTCACAAAACCTATCCAAATCAAAATCAAATACACATGAATAAGTATTAGGAATTCATACCTAACAATCAAAGATAATCATAGACCTAGATGTGAGATTAAAAATCTCACCTTTGAACCCAAACGATTGAAGAAGAAGCTCGAAAGCAAAGGAGAATCAACCACTCTTCAAATCCAACTCAAGAAGCTTGATTCTAAGCTTTAAAAGAAGAACATTGCCAAAGTTAGTTTTAGGAATTTCTGAAATTGATAAGAGATTGAGTTGGAGAAGAAGAAGAAGCTTACCAATGGGTTCTTTTATTAGTTTGGAGCTAGAACTTGATTTGCAAAAGAAAACTAGGGCTTGAGTTTTAATTTCTCATCTCTCCCACCATTGTTGCTAAAGCTTGAGTATTAGGAATTGGAAATGAAGTAAATGAGGAGGAGAGGGGTTGGGACTGAATACATAAGTGGGCTCAGCCCAAATCAAAACCCTAAGTGAAAAAGTAGCAAAAATCAACTTACTCCAAACATATCAAAGCTTATACTCAAAAAGGTCGCAAACGGCATTTTAAACTCAATGGGAGTGGTCCCGAGTCCTAATTCGACCGTATGTAAAAAATAGCTTTTCGAACTAAATTTCGAGTATCGATAAAATATTTAAGTAAAATATTTAAATATAAAATCGACAAATATGCGGGTTGTTACAATGACTATGGATTCTTAATCCATTCCAACCTCAATTATCTCAATCTTATTTTCTGAATGCAATTTTAATGTTGGATGTATTAAAAATACAGTGTCAAAAATCAACAAGTTTCGGCTGTTATCTTTTATTTTTCTTCATATTTTCAAAGGCTTCTACAAAAAATACAAAATTTTGATAACGTTACAGAAATGAAAAGGTACATAAAAATTTCAAACGAAATCAAATAATGGATGCTTCAAAATCACAAAATGGATGCTCCAAAATCACGTACTCATACCAGTAATGGTTTATTCATACCACAAATAAAGAAATTAGATATTGAAAGAAAGATTAAAGAAATCAAATAATACCTTCAATTATGGTCTCGAAACAATAGGGTTGTTGGGCAGGTTAGTCGACGGTGGAGATGGCAAAGACGGCAAAAACGACGACGACGGTGGAGAAAGTGGTGCGCGATAGTCGATGTTGAGTGATGGTCGATAAGCGATGTGTGGAATAGTTTGATTTTTAATTAAATTTGGGTTAGAGAAATTGGATATTAATTTCTCTGCGTTTAATAAGAAGTATTCAGGTGAGGTGGAAATTTTTTGTTTTCCCCACGTTCAGTAGACCTTTTAGTGTGCATGCGCACCGTTTCTACTTGGAGGCAGCGTTTTAGAATTGATTTTTTTTAAAATAATCCATCCACATAATTGCGACATTTTTATTAATATATTGCGCACTCGTGATGTGAAAAATATATTTTCTTGTAGTGTTCATAGAATATGGGTTTTTAGAGCTACCAATATCTTAAACTGCCTTAGTTAATGTTTCATTATTTTCGCTTGTTTCTAGAATATATTCCATCTGATTTATCATTTTTGATCTTAATTCTGGGTCTTTAACTAATTTTAAAAATTATATAATATTATTATCAGTTAATATATTCAAATCTTGAAATTGTGGGAGGATTTTATAAAATTCATCATTTTCATCTTCACTATTTATTATTGGGTTTAGACAAGATTCTCCCTGTTTACAAGGTTCACAGCATTCATGAGATTCTTATGATTCTTCATCAAGAACTTTGAGTTTTTCAGATGTAACTAAAATCATTTTTAGATTCTATTTCTGAATTATTTTCATTACTAGAATTTCATAGAAGTTTCGATAATGTTTCCTTTGATTTGTTATCAGCTTGTAAGCTGTTAATTTTCTTTTTTAATTTACATCTATTAGCATAATGCCCAACTTTTCCATATTTATAACAGTGGATTATTTTATTTTTCTTTTTATTTAATCTTTCCTCTTTCCTTTAAGCCTTTTTCTATAACTTTTTATGGGAATAAGATTTCTTCTTTTTACGAAAAGATTTCTTATATTTATTACCTTTTTTATGAGACTTTTTAATGTTTGGAACATCCATTCCAAATTGACTACAAAATAGTCCTAATTGATTTCTTTTTGTCAAATTTTGGCTTTTATTTGTTGATTTATACATAATGATAAACCTTCTTGAATACATGTTCCAATGAGTTTTCCATAAGTATAAGTTTCATAAGAAATATTCATTTTATCCTTTCTTAGAGATTTCCTTACCCTTTTTGCATATAAGGAAGGGAGATCATCAATAAATTTTGATTTCCAGTGAAAGCTATTACTTTCTGGTAATTCCATTACTCTGTTTAAAAATGTATCTTTATACCATCTGAAATCTGTTAATGTTTTACATCTTAAATTCTGCAAAAGTGTACGAACACTTTTGTCATTATCTGATACCCTTCTAGTAAAATGTTTCAGAATGGTAACTATTAAAGTATATACAACATTTTGTATTATATGTCCATCGTTTTGTTTTACTGTGTTGTAAATTTCATTTTTATGTGATGCAGGAAGATGGTTATCCCACCAACCTTTAATTTGGCCAGTAAAACTAGCAATTATCATTCTTGCAATAGTTACATCATTATTACCATTATTTTTACAAACTGTATTATACAATAGCATACGGTGAGTTACATTAAATATTTGTTTTTCACTAAATGTGTCAATATTCCATCCATATATATTGTTCTCATTGTAGCTATTATTGCTAATAAAATCTTGTTCTTCAGGTAAAGTATCCATAGGAGAAGGTCTCCTACAGTAAAATAATTTTTGAGAAGGCTTGTATGCATATTTTTCAAGCTTATTTATTTCAACATGAATTGTTTGGTTAATACTATTTTGTTGAGAAGGTTCTTCTTCAAGAGTATTTAATCTGAGATTATCCATTCTTTCTTTTAGAAATTTTTCGAAGTCAGATTCTGACCTTAATTTAAAAACCATTCTTAATATTGATTCTATTTTTAACTTTAAACCTCTAATTTTGGGAGGAGGTTGAAGATTTGAAGTTGCAATTACTTTACTTACTTCTTCAGTTGTAATTGAAACAGTAGGTTTTATATTATTAATAGCAAAAAATATTTTTTCTATTTTGTTATGTAATGAAGTAATTTGTTCACCAATAACAGATAAATAAAGATTTGCATAATTTTGGTGTTCAAATATTTGGTTTATTTGTCTTACAGTAATTTCTAATGTATCATTTTCTAATATTTTAGAAAATGCATTAAAATTTAGTACTTGCCATTTTTTCTATTTAAAAAGATTATTGAGGAGGATATACGACCGTTAGCAGATTTCCATTTGAAAGTGTATAGTCTCTTTCAATTACCGAAATATATTGTTCAATATGATTTGCTATAAACCAAGGAACCAAAGGAAATATTATGTTTCTTTTTGATGTGAATTTATAGAATTCGTCTTGATAATATTTCTGTTCTTCTTTGGAATAATCTTGAAAACAATTTTTCAAAAGAACGTTACCTTCTACAGCTGGCAGTTTTATCAAGTTTGCCAGATCACTTAACAATTATTAATCCAGAATCATTTTACCTTTATCTTTTCTCATATTGTGGGCCTCTTATTCTAGCTTGTTGAATATCTCCACAAAATCTTCATCATTTAGGTCTAAGAATTGATCTACCTCGGCTATGTCTTTAGCTTTTGATGAAGCCAATGATGTGTCTGAATTTGCATCTTCCATACTAAATTTTTTTATTAATTTTTTCTTTGTTTCTACAATATAAGCATAAAGTACATCTTCTTAGGTGACTGCTCCTTTTTCCATCTTCAATTTTATGATAATGTGTTGGAACGGGTTTGGAGCTTCTTTATCCTGAATTATAGATCCTTGTTCCTGATAGAATTTTATCTTTTTTGCTTATTTCTAATATCATTTCATGCCCAAATATCTGAATTGTAATATTGTTAATTTTGGTTAATTTGTCCCATAATTTTGTAAAGAAACATCTGTATAAAAAAGGAATTTCCGTGTTGGTATATCCTATTTCTGGTTTCCATTTCCAAATCCAAGGAATGGAAAATTCAATAAAGAAATATTTTAGGCCTGTTCCTGATATCATTAAATATTGTTCAAGATTACTTAATCTTGATCAAACATTAACCTATTCCAAATATATTTCTTTTAATTTTTCTAGAAGAAAATCAAGCAGTGGTCCATATTTTGTCCACTAGTCCATAAACCAATTTAGTATTAGTCGTTTATAAACTTCACCGCAAATATATATAAACCATGAATGTTTCCTTTTATTATTTTCATAGAGAAGTACTTATGTAGTGCTTCTACATAATCCCAATAGTTATACCTAATAGAAATCTTCTTATCAAGTAAAAATGTTTCTGTTTCTTTAAGGGTAGACAACCCCCATTCTTCAGGCATTATCATCCTTTTATTAATTATTTTACTGAAACTATAAACATGCGGGTCGCCTGCATTAAAATGGTTTATTTCACAGGTCTAAGAGGCTTTCATTATTGGCTCATAATATGCCCTTTGCTTATATGCCGTGATAATAAATGAAGAATTATCAAGATACTTTTGTAATAGGTTCCAGAGATCAATCTCCCTTTTTATATCATCAAATTCTAAGAGAAGTATGATTTCTCTATATGGATTTTCTGCATAAGTGGTTATATTTTCTACAGCTTCTTCATTTTCAGTTATGCTAGCATATGATGATGAACCGGATTGGCTATTAGCCCCTTATTTTTTCCAAAATTCTAAAAATTTCTTGAATAAAGGATCGTTAGTATTATTATTCCATGAAGTAGCTGTCAAATTTTTAGCAAATAATTTTGTATTTCCATGTTGGGTCAGGAGGATATTCCCTCTACCCTTTCCTCTGTATGATGAATTACCCCTTTCTCTGGGGATCATTGTCCTGCAAAAATTTATGATTTAAAAAATTAGAAAGACTATTTACTTCACTTATTTTATAAAGGATTTCAAAATCAAAAGATGCTAGATGAGCTTGCCATCTGGAAAACATTTATTTCGATACATCATGTTTAAAATCTTTATTAAACATATATTTAGCTGATTTACGATCAGTTTTTATAAGAAACGGACATGAGAGTTTCTTCTCATCCAGCTTCTCACGAATGAAAGAATTCAATAATAAATTTTTGATTATGTAAATCATCTCGAAATTTTAAAATACATTTAACTATAGTAAGAATTTCCTTGACTATGGTTGCATAGTTATTTTGACTATTAGTCCATTTACATGAGTGGAATCTGATAAGATATTCTTGTTTTTTCATTGGACATATTTGTTTTAAAATTCCACCAAATCCTATATTTGATGCATCTGTCTCAATTATCTTTTCCCAATTTGGATTTGAAAGCATTAAACAAGGCAATTTTTTACCTTTTATTTTATTATTTTAATGGCTTGAGGATGCTTTTCTTCCCATGGACTTGGATTCTTTTTTAATTTATCATATTGGATAGCAGTATCTGTAGCTAAATTAATATAATAAGCGGATATATAATTTATGCTACCCAAAAACCTTTGTAACTGTGTTTTATCAGTTATTATATCAGGAAATTTTGAAGCAAGTTCTATACTTCTATTTATAGGGATTATTTTTCCTTTTTCAATATTATGGCCCAAAAATCTCACATTGGTTTGAAATAAAGACAATTTTGCTCTTGATATTACAAAGCAATTTTGAATAACGATTTTTCTAAAAATATCCAAGTGTTCAAAATGTTTTTCTATATCATTAGAAACTATAGGAATATCAACAATATAAACTATAATGAATTCACTATATGGAATAAAAATGTCATTCATTATTTTCTGAAATTCCGGGGGTGCATTTTTCAAACCAAAAGGCATTATTATCCATTCATAATGTCCAATTTGGACATTAAAAGCAGTTTTGTATTGGTCAGTTTTGAAATTTGAATCTACCAATAGGCAGATTTTAAATCAAACTTAGAAAATATGATGAAATCATAAATCAAACTTTTTATGGGAATAATATTTCTTTTCTACGAAAAGATTCCATGAATTTATTATCTTTTCTATGAGATTTTTTAATGTTTGGTAGATCCATTCCAAATTGACTATAAAATTTTCCTAATTGATTTCTTCCAGTCAAATTTTGGCTTTTTGTTTGTTGATTTAATTTTCATTCATTACATAATGATAAACCTTCATGAATACATGTTCCAATAAGTTTACCATAAGTATAACTTTCATAAGGATTATTTGTTTTATCCTGTCTTAGAGACTTCCTTACCCTTTCTGCTAACAAGGAGGGGAGACCATCAATAAATTTTGATTTACAGTGAAACCTTTTACTTTCTAGTAATTCCATTACTCCGTTTACCGGTCCGCCGGGTTCTCCTGGGTTTCAAAAAATAAAAAATAAAAAAAATAAAAAATTCCATTACTCCGTTTGAAAATGTATCCTTATACCATCTGATTTACATCTTAAATTCTGTATAAGTGTCCGAACACTTTCGATATTATCCGATACACTTCGAGTAAAATGTCATAGAAAGGTAACCATTAAGGTATATACAACATTTAGGACCATTTGCCCATGTTCTTGTTTTACTGTGTTGTAAATTTCATTTTTATAAGATGCAGGAAGATAGTTATCCTACCAACCTTTAAGTTGGCCAGTAAAACCGGCAACTATCATTCTGGCAACAGTAACGTTATAATACTATTTTTTTTCCAAACTATACTATACGCTAACATACGATAAGCTACATTAAATATTTATTTTTCACTAAATGTGTCAATATTCCATTCATATATACTTTTCCCACTGTAGCTATTATTGCTAAGGAGAAGGTCACCTATAGTAAAATAATTTTTGAGAAGGCTTATATGCATATTTTTCAAGCTTATTTAATTCATCTTGAACTATTTGGTTAATACTATTTTGTCAAGAAGATTCTTCTTCAAGAGTATTTAATCTGAGTTATCCATTCTTTCTTTTATAAAGTTTTAAAGTCAGATTCTAACCTTAATTAAAAAACCTTTTCTAATTCTGATTCTGTTTTTAACTTAAAACCTCTAATTTCGGGAGGAGGTTGAAGACTTAAAGTTGCACTTACCTCGCTTACTTCTTCAGTTGCAACTGAAATAGTAGGTTTTATATTATTAATAGCAGAAAATATTTTTTCTATTTTGTTATGCAATGAAGTAATTTGTTCACGAGTAATAGCTAAATAAAGATTTTCATAGTTTTATTTTTCAAATATTTGGTTTGTTTGTCTTATAGTAATTTGTAATGTATCATTTTCTAATATTTTAGAAAATGCATCAAAACTTAGGTACTTACCATTTTTTTCTATTTGAAAAGATTGTTGAGGAGGATATACTGCCTTTAGTAGATTTACACTTGAAAGTTTATAACCTCTTTCAATTACCGAAATATATTGTTCAATATAATTTGCTGTAAACCAAGGAACGTAGGGAAACATTATATTTTTTTCAGATGTGAATTTATAGAATCATCTTGAAAATATTTATGTTCTTTTGAAAAATTTTCAAAAACTATTTTCTAAATGGTTCCCCTTTTGGAAGATTGAACTCAAATTTAATTCTCTGTCTAGCCTGAGAGCCAAAGCTAAAATCTAGTTTGGTTATATAATCGATTATATAGAAAAATTCATTTCTAGTTATATCCGCTTCTTGACTGTTATAAATATGTTTTACAATATTATTTTTGTTTACATATAATTTTTCCACAGGGTTATCTTTTAAAGATCCATCATCAGACTATTTTCTTTCATTCACTCTAATTTGAGATGTGGACATTCTTAATGGAGATTCAACAGTATAATCAAAAGGTGAAATATGAAGAGTCAGGGTAAAATTGTCATTGTCTTGGAATGTACCTAAACTAGTTTAGAAGTATTCTCAAGATCAAGATATGGACCTAGGTCGAAACCATGTCTCAATCCAAGTAACGATTTGAAAGATATGAACATCTTAACATTAGCCGATTGTCTATGTTTTATCGGTCCCACTTTAGAGAACTACTAATTTTCTCTCTCATACGGAACAATCAGCGGAACTGGAATACTCTACTTAGCGATACATAGCTACCAGTTCAACTCTCATTCAATTCTGACTTGGATTGAAGGGGTTATGGCATAATAACATGTGCAGCATAGTGGTAAAGACTTGCTCCTTTTAGCCAACCCACCCGGGTCATGTCCTGGAAAGCACTTATTTTCATGAAGCATGAGTAATAGTCCAATAGTGAATCAAGCTACTAAACATCTAACCATATCCAATGGAAGGAAGGTTGAACCAAATCCCGGAGAATGGAAGGTTGAACCAAATCTCATATAAAGGAAGGTTGAACCAAATCCTAGAGGCAGGAAGGTTGAACCAAATCTCACATGAAGGGAGGTTGAACCAAATCCCAGACCAAATCTCAAAGGCTATGTACTCAGCTGCCACTCCTATCATAACCTCACTCTATAAATACCAGGCACATGGTGTTATAAGAAAGGAGGTTGGAAAAGAGTGAAGCTCTTATCAACAATGGCAGACAACTTTAGAGAGAAAACTCTTAGTTCCAATAGCATGTTTACTCATATTCAAAGCTTGTACCTGTAATCAGAGATGAAAGAGATAATAAAAGAGGAATAGTGAAGGTAGGCACATTCAGGTCGAAACACTATAAAATTTGTGTCTTTTTACATTTAAGTCCTTTACTTATTCTTCATTGCACATTCTTGATTTTCTATCTCAATCGTCCGCAACTAAAATTCATCAAACAATAGCTTTATACTGAAAACAATATTCGCAGCTCTACTACTATGACTTTGAGATGTTTGCCCAATTTTTATGTAAATATTTTTGGTGCTTTCACTGAGAAATGAACTTACTTTTTTAAAAGAAAAATTTTCTCTTTCTTATTTCTCTTTTTTAAATTAAAACTTTAAACCAATCTCTTTTAGAGTTTGAAGTTCATTTTTTAGGCCTTAAACCACTGTTTCGTTAATTAGAAATGCAATTGTTTCTTATCTTCATACTAGAGATTATCATTTCTTGTCATGCGAAACTCTCTTCCCAATCTTTGCAGATCTGAGATCTGTTTCTCTTTTCAGATTTATCATCACTGTTATCATAAAAAAACATTCTTTTCCTTCTTGGCTTTGAATCATATTTTATTTAAAAAAAAGAATATAGTATCAATCTTTCAAATTTTCAAATCTATAATCGTTGTTCTAAAAAGGAAAAATTAATCTCTTAATGTTCAAGATGTGAAATAATGGTTTCAATGAGAAAAAGAAACAATCTCTCTCTTTTCAGATCTAAATCATTGTAAAAGAAACTATCTTTTCCTACTCAAGATCTAAAATAATTGTTTCTATGAGAAAAAGAAACAATCTCGTTTTTTTCCAGATCAAATACATGTTTTAAAAAAAACTACCTTTTTGTTGTTCAAGATCTGAAACAATTGTTTTCGTGAGAAAAGGAAACGATCTCCCTTTTTAGATCTACATTGGCATTTCTATAAAGAATGAAACTATTCTTCTTCTTTCATACCTTCCTTACACCATTTTATACACCAACCCTAATTTTCTGACATCAAATTGCTTGAATCTATCCTTCCAAGTTGACAAATCTAGCGACAATGATGTGCAAAAAACTCTAACATTCGGTTGTTGAAATTTATCCTTCCAAGCTGATAAATCCAACGACACTGATGGATAGAAATGTCAATATTTGAAATAGAAATGGTGAAATTTTCATACTTTACAACACCTTTCTATACGCCAATCCTGATGCTATAACATCAGATTGCTAGGATCTATCCTTCCAAGTTGATAAGTCTAGCGACACTGATGGGTAGAAAAACATTGACATATGATTGTTGAAATTTATTCTTCCAAGCTGATAAATCCAACAACAAGATGGATAGAAACAATCAGATTGGTAATAGAAATGGTACAACCAACCAAAAGAATAACTAGATTATTGGAATTTATCCTTCCAAGCTGATAAATCCAACTACACCAATTAATCACAGTGAAAGGAAGCACACAATTCATATTACATAGCCTACTTTATATACATGCCTTGGAGCAAGGGGTTGAAATTATTTTACAACGTGGGACTAAACAACCCAATGATGCATCGTTTTTCTAGCAGTTCAGATCTACACCAACAATTTCATTCAAAAAAGAAATATTTATTTATTTCATGTATCCGAAATCATTATCTTTTTTCTCTTACTTTTGATCTACAAACACTGTTTCTTAAGAAAAAAAGAACATTTATTTATTTCTTAAGATCTGAAATTATTCCAACTTCTTTCTCTTATTTCAAATCTACAAACACTGTTTCTTAACAAAAAAGAAATATTTATTTATTTCTTAAGATCTGAAATAATTCCAACATTTTTCTCTTATTTCAGATCTACAAACATTGTTTATTTAGAAAAAAGAAACATTTATTTATTTATTAAGATCTAATATCATTCTATTTTTCCTCTTATTTCATATCTATAAACACCGTTTCTTAAGAAAAAAGAAACATTTATTTGTTGGTTATGATCTA
The DNA here is from genome assembly GCA_030765085.1 of Allium cepa. Lineage (NCBI taxonomy): Eukaryota > Viridiplantae > Streptophyta > Magnoliopsida > Asparagales > Amaryllidaceae > Allium > Allium cepa. The sequence goes on along the minus strand of CM060932.1, from coordinate 226,924,635 downwards.
AAATAATTCTATCTTTTTCCTCTTATTTTAGATCTACAAACACGGTTTCTTAATAAAAAAGACACATTAATTTATTTCATAGATCTGAAATCATTCTATCTTTTTTTCCTCTTATTTTAGATGTGCAAACATAGTTTCTTAACCAAAAAAGTAAACATTTACATTTCTTGACTCCAAAATCGTCATCTCCTTTTTTCATTTCAAAAAGTTTTTTTTTTACCAAAAATCATTGTACATCTTATTCTCTTTTCATCCAAAAGTATTATTCCCTTGACATAAGAAACTCTGGTTCCTCTTTAGATCCAGATCCTTATTTCTCTAACATAAGAAATCCTTTATCTCTATTTCAACCTACAACCAATATTCCTTGAAATAAGGAGCTCCATTTCCTTTCTCTTATCTAAGAAAATTCACTTCGAGAAAATTCTTTTCTATTGTCCGGATTTGCAATCACTATGTCTTAGAAATAAGAAATCATATCTCTTTTCCCCCTTCAAATCTAAAAATATTATTTCTTGGCCAAAAGAAACCGTGTTCACTTTTCAAGTCTGAAGTTATTCAAACTCACTTCCCCATTACTGATCAGATCATTGTTTCCATCAACCAAGGAAACCTTACCCCTTTTCCAGATCTGAAATCATTATTTTGAGAAACTCTATTTCTCTTTTTAGAGATTCTTTCTTTCTTTTAAGAGTTGGACCATCGATCCTTCGAGACTACAAAACCTCCCCTTCCTTTCCAAAATTTGAATTATTGTCCCTTGTAAATTACAAGCTCTTCAGGAAAGTGTAGGAGAATAACTTTCGAACATGCCTCCTAAGCGAAGGAACTCTGCTACAAAGAATACAACTACTGTTAGTACACCCAATCCAGATGTGGAAGGACAGGTGATTAGTCTAACAACCTCCCTGTGCTAAAAATTACCAGACATAACTTCAACATAGTTGTGGTTTAAATCAGTAAATACTTTTCTGCTTAATATAAAGCTTTGGTGGATAAACTCTTGACGCGCTTAAGACAGATGAAATTATTCAACCTTAAAATTGTAATACAAGGGAAGCACTAGTCTGGGGAACACAAGGGGCATGCCGCCTGACCATATGAACCCCAAGCACAACCCTCATCCATCCAGCATCTAATCAAAATACTACAATCGAGATCCCACTCATGGATCGAAATAATAACTTGAAGATCGAATTCATGGTCATTGATACTCAAAGTCTAGATATGACAAGCTCAACACTTCGTCATTCTTATCATACCCAAAGGCATCACCAATCCAATGCGTACTAGACAGGACCCAAATAATATAGCTCTCCTTACCTAGGGATATGTTCAACAAATATGAACAGAGAAGGAAATAAGACCAAGAGTTAGTAGTCTACCCTCCAGGAAAACAAAAACTTTTGAGTGCCCATTACAAACCGTTATAAGGGGTTAACCTGGCCCCTTAGACACTTGCCAAGATCTACATACTTGCTAATAAGCGGGAGGCACAAAGAAGTTACTATATAATTACTTTTCTTTCATTCCAATCAATCTTAAGCTATTGCAGGGCTCTACCATCTACTCTTGGATCTCCATCCTTGGAGAAAGCTGAAGGAAGGATTCGTAAATCCGTTGCATGTGCTGATCGACCCAAGGGTGCTTACATGCTACATGAAGTAAAGAACAAAAATCAAACTAGCCACTACAACTATGCATGACCTCTCCATTCGGTCAACAAGGCACATAAAGATGAGAAAACATCACTATCAGGAGTTCAAATAGATGGTCACCCAGGGAAGCTAGCACAGCTTGCAGTACAAATGTTATAGCAAAATGGAAGACATACAACTCTCTGCCTCCGAAGCTCGAATGATCAACGATCAAAGAGAAGCCATCCATTTGAGTATGGTGCTACCTCAAAGGGTAAGGAAGAGGACGAGATGGAAACAATATCTATCAAGAACTTGGATAACATAATAGTTTATATAGAAAGGCTTTGAAAGATCGAGCTCCAACAATTCCAACATATTTGGCCCACAGCAGAAAGGCAAGAGATATCTAGAACCACCACCACCACTCCTCATATCTTTAACAACCCGAAATTTAAGCTATAATAATTAATTAAATAATAAAGTAGCTTTGTGAAATTATCAAAAAAATAGCCACAGGTGGTGCACCATTGTGTCCATGGTAATTTTCTGGTCAATTTTCATATGTAGATTGCCAAAATCCGAGCTAAAACAAAGAAGTTACAAATTAAACAAGGAATGAACCAAAAGAATATATATATACACACACATATACATATATCTATATATATATATACATATGTATACACACAAATATGTATATATATACATATATATATAATAGGCAAGGTCGACCCTAGGGTCGACCCTCACCATGGCTAGGTTGACCTATAGGTAGACCCTAACATGTATGGGTCGACAAGTAGGTCGAACCGCCTTGCATTTTGTACATAACTTCGCTCCGTTTGATTCGAACACGTCATTTTTCCATTTCTATTCCATCCTGTGTGTTCGTGCTTCCATCTGACGGTTCCCAGCAAGCCTATGACATGGCTACACCATATTTAATCTTCAAATCCAACGGTTTGAGATCCATAAGTGACACTATAAATAAGACCCTATGCTAGCTATTTTTCTCATTTAGATTTTCTCCATCTAAGTTCATTGCCTGAGGCTGGACCCTAAAAGAAATATTTTTTCAAGGAGAAGATCTTTTTAATTAAAATATTTTATACCAAAAAATGGATCTAGAAAGGCCAAAGAAAAGAGCAAAGGACCACAGGTGAGTGTTTAAGTAATTATTTTATATTTTTAAGTAATTTAAAATAATAGGGTTCTCGATAGTTGTAGTTTTCTGCAATTTTGAGACCGCTTTTATATAAGTTGTTTACTGTTAAATTTTAATGTTCTTTTCAGTCTATTTTGTTCAGCTATTTTTGTTTAGCTATTTTATTCATTTATTTACAGTTATTTAATGTTATTTACAGTTGTTTGTATTTTATTTACGTCCGTTTTGCGTTAGAATTCAGCCTGTAAATTTTAGTTCTTTTTATTCCATTTTACGTAAATAAAAATAATAAAAAGAGGATAATTCGCTAAATTGGACTAAATTATAGGAATACAAAATTACAGAAAATTTTACGTAAATAAGAAGAACTAAAGTAAAAAGAATATAGACTGAAATAAGCAAATTTGACATTTGCAAGCAAGTTTATAATAGTAGTTATAACTATGAAGACGAAATAAAAGGGAAATTATAATGTAGGTTATAATTAAGCAGAAAGAACAGAAAAAGGCTTATTTTAAAACCTAGAGTTAAGTTAATGAGAATATATAGCAGAGATAACAAAAGAGGCTTATTTTAAAGACTTAGACGTTAACAAACAAAAGAGCAGAATTAACAAAAGATGCTTATTTAAAAGACTTATACTAAGTTAATAAGCAATGATAGAAGCAGGACCCATACCAGCACATTCCCCTTCAGCCAGGAACTGATGGTCCCACAATAGGTTAGGTGGGGCTGGGACACACTTATGCTGTTTAGGGTAGATTAGTGGTCAATAGATAGAAGCTCAAATCAAGGGATTTGGGAAAGGGGAGCAACTAGATTTTGTTTGTTAGGACCCGTATCGGCAGCATTCCACTTTTAGACTAGGACTGATGGTCTCACAACATACTTAGGTGAGGCTAGGTAGGACCATATCAAACTAGGACTGATGCTCTCACAACAGATCAGGTGAGCCTGGGCACACTTATTTTGTTTAAGGTAGCTAAGAGGTCAAAAGAGGGAGCAATAGATAGTGCAAGCTGAAAGGTGGCCAAGCATGCGGCCTCGGTTCAGGGGTATAAGTCGCTTTTGAGTTCCAAAGTGCTAAACAAATGTCATTGTACTATGGGACCCACAGGATGGGACTAGCTCATAGTGTCACAACAAATATAGAAAGCCGATCAAATGGTAGAATTAGGATTTCAACCTAATTAAAATTGAATTAGGATTTCAGCCTAATCAAAGCAGTTATCTAAGACAAGTGCAAACAATTGGAGATAATTAGAATTATCTAAGCAAACTAAACTAGTAAAAAGTATTTTATTCCAACTTTTTCTTTTCCTTTATTTCCTTTTATACTAGAACTGTTGCTAAATCTATTATCTTTATCTTGCTTAAAAATACTAGTAATTACTTCCACTCACCGGAATTTTAGTCTGACCCACTCCTCTATTCCCTCTATAGGCCAGCAGAGGCAAGGATAGTAGATTTCAGATTTCCTTGGAGATTCAGCTGCGGAGTTTTTCTTCATGTATTCTTCTTCTTTTCAGTTTTCATTTGGATTTTTATGTACCGGTACTATTTGAGAGGGATGATTTTGTACTCTGAGATTGTGACTGAGATGGTATTTTTCATGAGACATATGTATTTGGTATTTTGAGGCATATTTTGGTTATGACTTATTTTATGAAGTTTAACTTTTAAATGAGTTACTGTTTTAATGTTTCTGCTATTTTTATTTAATTGTCTTGTAAATCTTAGTCTTTATAATGTTTAGCTATACCTACAATGCACCACATCTTTTAGTGTGTCCTTTTTGGGTATACTAAGGGTTGTGGGGTGTTTCAATATCACAATTCAACCCGAATCAGCAATATATATAGTAAACCACTAGGACTTTGCAGTGACTTATTAAGATGCTAGCTTTATCACTCCATCATGATCCAATAATCAAAAAACACAATTCAAATTGATTAAGAACAAAGGATAGTAGGATGCACACTGGGGACATCTACTATAAATCCAACAAACTTGTCAGAGTCAACCTAACAAAATGACTAGACCAATAACTACTAGGAAGCCGAACAAGAATCATGACAATCTTGGCCCAGTAAAAACCCCCTGTCAGGAAATCAATTCTATGGTTTCGATGATAACAACTATACAATGGAAATCGAATATGCATATATATCTATATTTACAGGTAGTTGATAAAGTAACATCACCAAAGAGACAAGAACAAGACTCAAAAGAAGTATCAAGAGACTACAAGTCGATAGAATTGGAAGAGTGATGACACAGGCATAGAAAAAGCAATATGCACAAATCCAGACGTCTGGGTGCACTAGCCAGATGTCTGATTGATTCCTCTAGTTCGAAACTCATAAAGGATCAGACATCTAGTTAATTAACTCAGCCGTCTGAAATGTAACCAGATACAAAAAATATATAAAGACCAGACGTCTGAAATATTTTCTAGACGTCTGATTTTGAACTCGGCTGTGTAAGTTCAAAGAACAACTGTCACATTTGAAAAAACATGTTCGCTCCTTTTCGCTACAACTCTTCATCACCATGGGAAGCGACCTTAGAGCACTTACTAACAGATGCAACTACACAAAGGATCTCTCTACCACTATAAATAGAATCGGGAATTCAAGAGATGATCTTACCTTACTCACTTATACTCTTTACTCTTGTACACTGATTAATACTTGATCTCTAGCATTCTAATACCTGTATATTAGTCTTCTATATACTCAAAACTCTACAATCAATAATATCTATATATATAGATTGGAAGCATTTGTACTCAACAGTCAATATTTGTGTTATAGAACACACACTTGACAAAAACAAACTTTTGTAACCAAGCCTATTCCTCCGGGCTAAGTGAGGGTGTTTGATAGTTGAATTCAGAAGAGGAGCTTCGGGACTGGACGTAGGACGGGATGATCGAACCAGTATAAAATCTTGGTGTGATTATTTCAATTTACTTTGCTATTATCATCTATCAAGTTTATATTAGATAAATTATATAATTAGTCATTTATACTTGCATATTCATACACTACACGATCCACTCATATAGACTTTCAATTGATATCAGAGCAAGGTTTTGATCAAAGAACAGTAACACGTTTTTGAATCACTTTAATATGGCAAGTATTTTTCAAGAAGGACAATCCACAGCAGGACCCCCACTTTTTAATGGATCTAACTCTGCATATTGGTCAACACGTATGAGAATGTTTATGGAAGCGAATGGTCTAGAAATTTAGTCAGCCACACAAGATAAATATGAAGCACCTACTACTGCTATGAACACATAGACCGATGCACAAAAAGCCTTAGCATCAAACAATGCTAAAGCTATGAATGTTTTATTTTGCTCTCTAGACAAAATGAATTTTCACGTGTCATGTTATGCACCACTGCATTTGATATTTGGCGTACCTTACAAATTACACATGAAGGTACAACAAAGGTCAAACAAACTAAGATTTCAATTTTACAAAACCAATTTTCTTCATTTAAATGAAGCAAAATGAAACTATTGTTGACATGTATTCTAGATTTCAAACTATCCAACATGTTCTTATGGCATTAGGAGTTAAATTTACTGATTTTGATTTAGTTTATCAAATACTCAACTCTTTAACATCAGATTAGGAAAGAAAGGTATTGGCTATTGAAGCAGCTAATGATCTCTCTATTCTCAAAGTTGAAGAGTTGATAGGAAATTTAATGTCCTATGACTAGCATGAAAAGAACTAAATTCGAAGAAAAAGAACATAGCATTCCCAGCAACAAAAAGTGATGACTCTGATTTAAATGAAGAAGAAATAGTCTTCATTCCCAAGAATTATAACAGATTCAAGAAATTTAGAAAGATGACCAAATTCCAAAAAGAAAGGAAGTCCAACACAACAAACCTATCTCGAATCAAGTGCTATGAATGTGATCAATACAGACATATGAAGATGGATTGCCTTAAACTCAATAATGACAAAAAGAAGGACAAAATTGAAAAATTCAAAAAGAAGAAGGCTTTCAAAGTAACTTGGGATGACTTGGACTCTTCATCTTCTGAAAGTGATAGCAGTAGTGATGGAGAACAGGCTAATGTGTGTTTTATGACACAAACTGAAGAGGTACCCAAAATAAAAATAAGAAGAAATGGATACTAGATAGCGGTTGCTCCAAGCATATGACCGGAAATTCAAAAATGTTATCAAATATAACATACATCGATGGTGGAACGGTAACCTTTGGAGATAATTCAAAAGGATATGTCATAGGCATTGGAGAAGTCATCAATTCTGGTATATCTGACTCCCCTATTATTACAAATGTTTTATTAGTAGAAAATCGAAAGCACAACTAACTAAGTATTAGACAATTATGTGATAAAGGCTTTCAAATAAATTTGGAAAAGGATAGATGTAATATTTTAGATAATAACAAACAACTTATTTTTGAAGGTTTTAGAAATAAAAATATTTATGTATTAAACATGAATATAAATAAAAATTCAAATTTATCTTTAACCGCCAAACATGATGATCCATGGTTATGGCATAAACGATTTTGTCATATCAATTTTAAGAATATTAATAAATTGGCTAAATATGAACTAGTTAGAGGTTTACCTAAAATAAATTAAAAAGTAGAAAATTTATGTGATGATTGTCAAATTGGAAAATTAAAGAAAAGCTCTTTTAAATCTAAAAATAATATTTCTACAAAACAACCATTAGAATTATTACATTTAGATTTATTTGGACCAACACAAATACGATCTATAAATCACAACAAATATGTTTTTGTCATAGTTGATGATTTTTCAAGATATACATGGACTTTGTTTTTAAAACATAAAAGTGACACTTTGATATGTTTAAAGTATTTGCTAAAAGGATTAAAACAAAAATGAACTTAAAAATTAAAAATATTTGAAGTGATCACGGAAGGGAATTCGAAAACGATCTTTTTACTCATTTTTGTAATAAGAAAGGAATAACTCAAAAAATTTCTTTTCCTCGCACTCCTCAACAGAATGGTGTTGTGGAAAGGAAAAATCGTACATTACAAGAATGTGCACAAACATTATTAAATTGTAGTGGTCTACCAAAACACTTTTGGGCTGAAGCTATTGCCACATCTTGTTATGTATTAAATCGAGTAACCATACGTCCTATGACAGAACAAACTTGTTTTGAAATATTTTTTGGTAAAAAACCTAAAGTATCATACTTTAAAACTTTCGGTTCAAAATGTTTTATACTAAATACAAAAGATAACTTAGGAAAATTTGACCCAAAGGCCGATGAAGGTGTCTTTGTTGGATATTCGGATCGTAGCAAAGCTTATAGAATTTTTAATAAACGAAATAATACTATTGAAGAAAGTTTACATGTTTCTTTCGATGGAAATCTTTTTAACCGTAATGCTAATGATGAAGAAGAAATTATCCCACTAACAAATTCAACAAATTCCATTAGTAATGAAACATATATGCAAAATAACACATTGACATCATCTCCTAGAATACTTAAGAATCATCCAAAAGATAATGTTATTGGAGATCTTAATTCTAGAGTAACTAGAAATCAACTCAATCAAATAAGCCATATAGCATTTGTGTCAAATTTTGAGCCAAAAAATTATAAATAAGCTTCAAATGATAATTTTTGGATAATAGCTATGCAAGAAGAATTAAATCAATTTGAACGTAAAAATGTTTGAGAATTAGTACCAAGACCTGAAGACTAATCAGTTATAGGAACAAAATGGGTATTTAAAAACAAAGGAGATGAGAATGGAAATATTGTTAGAAATAAAGCTCGTTTAGTTGCACAAGGCTATAATCAAAAAGAAGGTATCAATTACGATGAAACCTTTGCTACAGTAGCAAGATTAGAGGCCATTCTTACATTACTTGCTTTTACAACTCATCACAATTTTAAACTATTTCAAATGGATGTCAAAAGTGCTTTTTTAAATGGTTTTATTAAGGAAAATGTATACGTTGAACAACCACCATTACTTGTTCACGAAAAATATCCGATCATGTTTTTAAATTACATAAAGCACTATATGGATTAAAGCAAGCCCCTCGTGCATGGTACCAACGTCTTAAAAATCACTTAATGACATCTGGTTTTCATATAGGCAAAATAGATACAACTTTATTTATTAAAAGAGAAAATAACGATATTTTAGTTGTACAAATTTATGTTGATGATATCATTTTTGGTTCAACCAACGAAAATCTATGTAATCAATTTTCACATATTATGATAAATGAATTTGAAATGTCACACATGGGAGAATTAAATTTCTTTTTAGGTTTACTATTAAAACTACTTCAAAATGGAATTTTTATTCACCAAGAAAATTATTGTAACGATCTATTACAACGTTTTGAAATGGATAAAACTTCAAGCAAACCAATACCAATGAGTACCGCTGTTCACTTAAAAAAGATGATAACGGAAAGGATTTTAACGAAAAATTATATCGAAGCATGATTGGTTCTTTACTTTATTTAACGGCTAGTCGACCCGATATTATGATGAGTGTATGTCTATGTGCTCGATTTCAAGCAAAACCAAAAGAATCTCGTCTAAGAGCTTTTAAGCGTATTTTACGTTATCTATCTAGTACTAGGGATTATGGTTTGTTTTACCCTAAATGATCATCGTTTGAACTTGTTTCATATAGCGATGCGGATTTCGGTGGATGTAGAACAAATCATCAGAGTACTAATGGAAATTGTCACTTTATCGGACAATCTTTAGTTTCATGGTTTAGCAAAAAGAAAAATTGTGTTTCTTTATCTACTTGCGAAGCCGAATACATCTCAGCAGCTCTAGCATGTGCACAAGTGATATACGTGCAACAAACACTAACGGATTTCGACAAAATTATCAATAAATCTCCAATTTATTGTGATAACACAAGTGCTATAAATTTATCAAAAAACCCTGTTAATCACTGACGAACCAAGCATATAGATATATGACTTCATTTTCTACGAGACAATGTTGAAAAAGGAACTATTTCATTAGAATACGTAAATACCGAAAATCAAGTAACCGACATTTTTACAAAACCATTAAATGAACAAACTTTCATTAAACTCCGACAAAGTCTAGGTATTTGTTCACTACATGACCTTCTTCCTTAAAAATTAATATTTCATTTGAGGCTAAGTTTAGTTATCTACTTTATTACCATAAATTATACTTAATTCTGAACCTTTAAATTTTTAGACAGTTTGTTTTTCTATAAATAATGTTTTCAGCTTATATATATACATAGTTACATAAAAATTATATACAAACAATTTATATTTCTTAAATAACAAAATATAGCAATGTCTTCTGTGAACTCTTATATATCCATCTCCATCTCAACCCCATCGATGAACAGCTCGGTTGACACGCCACAACGGCTTCCTACGCCTACACCAAAGAAGGAGCCAACGAATAAGTGGTCCTCGTATCATACGGGTTTTACTCCCGACAACAAGAAATCCAAAAGATCTCTGTTTGTCTCTCCTATCACAAAGGAGAAAATTGATGAAATTCATCATTATCAGAAACAACAAATAGATCTTCAACGAAAACTATATTTTGAACAAAAAGTTACGGCACGTCGCCTAAGTTTTTTGGAACAAGTAGCATTGAAGTTTTGTTCGTCCCGTAAGAAAGATATCCATGAACCACTACCAAAACCATGTAGTTCTTTGGATCCCTCCTCCTCATATCGTACTCCTTCGGACCCTTCACCACGACGATATTCTGGCTCTCTGAGAATCCATGAACGTGGAAATATATGGTCTCCACTTAAACCATGGATGGATAACAAGTCAGAAGATAACAAAACTCCATCACCTTCTAAATAATTTATATCTGTTATTATATGAATCTATGCATATTTTTCTTTCACAATAATAAAATTACTTATAAAAAATTCGACAAATAAGCAAGAACCATCTATTTTATAATACTTTTAGCCACAGTGCTTATTTCAGACTTCTAGCTATAGCCTTCAGACGTCTGACACGATGATAAACGTCTAAAAATTTAGCACTGTGCATATGTCAGACGTCTGATATGCCCCCATACATCTGAAATTTAGCTCTGTCTTCTCCAAACAAAAATCAGAGCATTTCAGACGTCTGAAATAAGATCCGGACGTCTTCCCTATTTCTGTGCCTCAAAATTTTTCAACATTAAACCAAACCAGACGTCTGATTTTTATACGCAGACGTCTGATAAAACTCTATGCTTCTCCAATTTAACAAATTCAATCAAACCAGACGTCTAAATCAAAAACCAGACGTCTAATTTTATCTTCTGTACAAAATTTAGGTCAAACCAGACGTCTAATATCAAATCTAGACGCCTGATTCACAATCGACCATTTAAATTATCGCAGATAACGTCATTTTTTCATTCATCTACAAAATTATTATCGCCTACGATTTTCTCATAAACAATTTTCTTTCTAAATCAACATCTTTAAGTAAATTTAATCATAATGCCACCGCGTACAAAGAATCCTAAGGTATCGAAAAGAAAACAGGACCAACCGGCCTCCTCTTCAAATCCATAGGTATACTCCGACGAACAGATCGAAAGGTGGATGAATAAAGCGCCGCATTCCATCAAAAGATATGAAGACATCCAAAAGAAAAAATTCCACATAGGTCCATTCTACAATCTTCTTAAATTTCCTATGTATGATCTAGATGAACTTTGTGAAAATGCTGGATTAGAAACCCTAATTTCTTTTACTCCTAATGATGTTCAAATAGACCAATTAACCATATTCTTATTCCACGCGAATCTAGACAGTACTTCAGTGTGGAACACTGAAAATGAGGATAACTCGCTCTGGTCTAGCGTGTATGGAAACATGATTAGATTAACTCCAGGCATAATAGGTCGAACTCTTGGCTGCTCTGGCACAGGGGAAGATTTATACAACATTCCGGATATGCGCTTCAAGCCATGGAATAATTAACTCATCAAATTTGGGAAGAAGAAATGCTGAAATTAGCTTCCAAATTTCTCCGTCCAAAAGCTCGACTTCTAACTCGAATGATAATTAACACAATCTTCCCATGAATGGGAAGTCATGAGCAAATCACCGAATTAGAGCACAAAGCTCTTTATGCTCTATTTAGTGGAACAAGAATAAATTGGGCCAAATTCATCTTCGTCGAGCTAAAGAATTTTTGGACTCGATCAAGGCCGTCAATTAGTTACCCAAATTATACTATGAGACTTCTTCGTGCACATAACATTCCATCATACCTATCGACATTCGAAGAAATCTTGCCTAAATATTCTTCCACCAAATTTTTCTCTCTGATGCACCTACTTGAAATACCTCTAGAATTCATGTCCTTCAAAGATTGGACGCACAATCGTCAATCTAGAAGAGTTGAGCCTCCTCCTCAACCACGCATTGATCCATCCCAAAAACACGAACAACATTGAGAAGTCATTCCTCCTCCTCCCGCACCATTTGATTATCCGGGACAGGATGAAATTATGGAGACTCGAACGGATACAAATCCAAACGAAAGTGTTCGAGATCTCACTCTTCGAAACCAACAAATTCTATCTCAAAATCACAAAATTTTGGCTAAGCGAATTGACAACTTCAAAACATCATTTACTACATGCCTAGCCACCGTTGAAGAATCCCTTTCCACTGTCTTGTCGGTTCTTAAAGAGGTACTACAATGGGTTCGCGGTCCAACACCACCTTCCGAAGATTTGGCAACCCCAGTACCTTCTCCTCCCGCAAAACATTCCAAACTATCTGAGGTTGAACCTCCAAAGGAAGCTTTGACATCTCCTTCAAAGTCTAGCACTTCTGAAAAAGAAGAACCAAAGGAAGATGATCAAAATAAAGCTTCTCCAAAGGAAGTTTAGATTTTAGGAATTGTAGTTTTTAGATTTTTGAATATAAAATTTGTACGAATCTATGTTTGTAACCACTTCAAGTTATTAATGAAACTTTCTTTTTGTTAGATGATTGGTTTCAATGTTATAATTCTTTTTGATAATGCCAAAGGGGGAGAAATATAGGTAGAATCATAAAACATTACAAATAAGCACATATTCATGGGGAAATTTATAATACATATATATAAGTTCATTGAATAGTTGTCATCATCAAAAAGGGGGATATTGTTAGGAAATCAATTCTATGGTTTCGATGATAACAACTATACAATGGAAATCGAATATCCATATATATCTATATTTACAGGTAGTTGATAAAGTAACATCACCAAAGAGACAAGAACAAGACTCAAAAGAAGTATCAAGAGACTACAAGTCGATAGAATTGGAAGAGGGAGGACACAGGCACAGAAAAAGCAATATGCACAAATCCAAACGTCTGGTGCACTAGTCAGACGTCTGATTGATTCCTCTGGTTCAAAACTCATAAAGAATCAGACGTCTAGTTAATGAACTCAGACGTCTGAAATGTAACCAGATACAAAATATATGAAGACCAGACGTCTGAAATATTTTCCAAACGTTTGATTTTGAACTCGGCTGTATAAATTCAAAGAACAACTGTCACATTTGAAAAGACACGTTCGCTCCTCTCGCTACAACTCTTCATCATCATGGGAAGCGACCTTAGAGCACTTGCTAACAGATGCAACTACACAAAGGATCTCTCTGCCACTATAAATAGAATCGGAAATTCAAGAGATGATCTTACCTTACTCACTTATACGCTTTACTCTTGTACACTGACTTATACTTGATCTCTAGCATTCTAATACCTGTATATTAGTCTTCCATATACTCAAAACTTTACAATTAATAATATATATATATATATATATTGGAAGCATTTGTACTGAACAGTCAATATTTGTGTTATAGAACACACACTTGACAAAAACAAGCTTTTGTAACCAAGCCTATTCCTCCAGGCGAAGTGAGGGTGTTTGATAGTTGAATTCCGAAGAGGAGCTTCGGGACTGGACGTAGGATGGGAGGTCCGAACCAATATAAAATCTTGGTGTGATTATTTCCATTTACTTTGCTATTATCATCTATCAAGTTTATATTAGATAAATTATATAATTAGTCATTTATACTTGCATATTCATACACCACATGATCCACTCATATAGACTTTCACCCCGTTATCAAATAGAGTACTTATAGAAAATCCTTATGAGGAACTCTCCGATCACACAATATGCTCGCATAAACATGTCATACACATGGTAACAGATGGTCCTACAAAGGAGGTACCATAACAAACCTTTTCTTTCGTTTTTATCTAACACTGTTGTTGTCATTTAAGGATAATTCCATCGGCTCCTAGGTTCCACAGAGTCTTACAAAAATACCAAGCGAGAATTCCTATCCAACAGAGCATCTTAAACCAGGCGTACTACATAACCTGATTACAAGCATGTGTTGGCAGCAGCGAAAATAAGATAGCCATGGCTAAGAGTACTGTCCTGGGCAGTCCACTGCTAACGACCACCCCTTTCCCTGGCAAAGACATACCAGTCAGGCATCCAGGCATAAATCTAGCTTAAGTAACTCAAACAATAAATGCGTTCGAAGCCTAGCGTGGATTGACTCATAATAGGAGGTACCCCAAGCTAATGAGCAGGTTGAAGCTATCAACAAAGTCTTGAAAACGCTAATTAAGAAAAAACTAGATGAACCTAAAGGAGCGTGGGTTGACAAAATACCCATCGCACTATGGTCTAACCAAGCCTCCCATAAAACAACAACAATACATACTCTATTTGACCTAAGCATATGGGGCCAAACATGTTGTGGAGAGAAGGAATCAAAGTGCTCTCAAGACCACCGCACACAGACGGAAGTGGCAAAACAATATAAATCTAAGATGAATCCCCAAGAGTTACGAGAGGGAGATATTGTTCTCGAGTAAGTCTTTTCTCATACAGGCATACTATGCCCAGTTTGGGAAGGACCATTTGTTATTCATAAGGATCTTCACAATTGAGCTTACATTCCATCGATAGTTGAAGAAAAAGGTGTTTGGGAAAGAAAGGAATCTCCAGCATCTCCGCCTTTACTTCTCTCAGCTTGTAAAAAGCATGTATCACTTGAAACAATGGAAGAAAGACAGTGGACGTAGGCATAGTCTGGCCAAACCACTATAAAACTTGATGTTTTCCTTGATTGTTTGTCTGATATTTTTCCTATTGCGATCAATCGAAGCTCTCGTCGGCAGTAGTGAAAGCAAGATAACCATTACTAGGGGCACGAAAATAGCCTATATAGTTCACTGCTGAAGATTGGCCCCCCATCCAGCAAAGATAAATCGACTATAAGCCATGGATTAGGCACGACTATAGCCTATGCTGTTTATCATTGGCATTCGACTCGTCGACAACTGCGAACCGATAATAAATCCCATGATTAAGGCATGGCTGTAGTCAGGGATAGTTCACAGTTGACGATCGGCACCCACGCTAGCCGGGCCACAGTAAATCGAATAATACTCGCGATACAGGCCATATTGGACAAGGTAGTTACTGTATGCAAATCCTGGCTCTAAATCTTAAGTACAGTAGTCGCAAAAGTTACACTCCCTTGGAACATTGGTTGGGCGTACAAACCATATGACACCAAAATCCACAATCACGGCTAGTAACTTACGTGCCACAAATCTTAAGTTTAGAAGGACTCTCTTGACGGAGAATATTGTTCGTTGTACTTAAACTAGAAGCTTCTGACAATTTCTTTTAGTCTTATGGCATTATATACATATAGTAGGAATATGAATACCACTCTGCCAACCACAGTAGGATATTCCTTCGCTTTCACTCCACCAGAGGAAACGAAGCATCAACTCAAATCTGTCAGAGATAGCGGAGCATCAATCCAACATTTCCAAAAGAATGGAAATATCCCTACCAGCCAACTTCACTCAAGAAACCGTAAGGATTCTCCCAAAGCGAAGCACACTTATGGAACCTGAGAAAAACTCAGTGCAAATGTATGACTAACTTTTGTAAGATAAGATAAATTCGATAAAAAATACTGAGGGCATAGCATTACCCCACCCTTTGATTATACACATATACTACCACTCAGTTTGGTAATAGCACATTGGAATCATGACCTCAAGTTTGCAAGTTTAATATCTATTCATGATGCAAGGCAGCATGTTGTGAGAAGCAACTGTGCACTATACTATGGGAAAGCCAAACAAATAATGAGCGCACCAAGCCGACTTTTGACAACATCGCTAGTGGGTGATCTGGAGGTTATGATGAGTATTTTTGGACTATCGCGTCCCCTAAATTACTCTATAAACCTTAGTAATAGGGAATCACTTTGAATGATAAGGACCTTTCTAAAAAGAACCGATTCGATCTCTAACCTTATGAATGTAATTACTTCATGTCAAAGTCCATTTTAACACAAATAACTTGATACCTTTACCTAATAAATCAATCCTGAGGACATGCAGGATGACTCTAACACATATCTATGGTCAAATTTTAAATAAAAATGTATTAATAGTCTGTAACTAATTCTAAGGCAAGGATGAAAGTCCTTGACCACACT
Organism: Allium cepa; assembly: GCA_030765085.1. NCBI lineage: Eukaryota > Viridiplantae > Streptophyta > Magnoliopsida > Asparagales > Amaryllidaceae > Allium > Allium cepa. The sequence continues at coordinate 226,908,238 of CM060932.1, read as the reverse complement.
AGGCCTGAAAGGACCCTAAACTTGTAGGTAAAGTCAACAGAATAGGATGATCCTCAACTGCCAAAGTCGACGAGACATTTAAGTTGAAAGGTTGATTCAACCTGACCAATGTTGAGATAGCAAGTCGATGTCACCAATAAACACCCCACGTCGGAGGCATTTGACTATGATAATTGGCATAAACCGGACTGGTAATAGGGTTCCTAATTCACAATTCCAACAAATTTCCTTGAGTTCTGCTCAAAAAAGCTAGGACCACTCGCTCAGACTCGACATCTACCCTATTATCACTTGACAGTAGTCGACTCCAAACAAACGCATGAGATATCAGTAGGCAAACTACCAAGGAAATTGGTTAATTTAATCTTGTACAAATGTGCCTGAGGGCAAGTCTTGGAAAATCTAACAGAAGAATAAGGAATTTCTCCAAACATCATCACCTCACCAGACTAGATGCAACACAAAAATATTGCAATTAGTTAAGCCTAATCAGATATAATAACCCCAATTAAAGCCCTACAAAATGAACATGAATAGAAAGCCACATCAATAGATCCGAGAACAATATCATAAAGCATGCATCGGCTGGTTCACACACTGTAGAACCTCAAAGTAGGAAGCAAGAAGATTAGTCCTAGGAAAACAAAATCTCTCCAGGTGAAGAATAATCAAAGATGGCAAGAGACGGTCACTGCACCATCCTTAAGCAGAGCCGAGCCTCACATTGAACTAGCAAAGGAAAACTCTTTAGGGAAACAAAAAAATCTATGGATAGTCAGACATCAAGATGACATCTGCAAGACAAGCAGGGCAACCCCTGATTAGACAAAGAACAGTTTGCATTCACGAAAGTGTGCTTTGGAGGGAAAATGTTATGGGCATTTCCACCCACTACTTGGTGAATATGAAGAGTCAAGGGTAAAATTATCATTGTCTTGGAAGGGACCTAAACTAGTTTAGAAGTATTCTCGAGATTAAGATATGGACCTAGGCTGAAACTGCATCTCAATCAGAGTAACGGTTTGAAATATATGAACATCTTAACAGTAACCCGTTGTCTAAGTTATATGGGTCCCACTTTGGAAAACTTCTAACCTTCTCTCTCACATGGAACATTCAAGGGCATTGGAATACACTACTTTGCGATACAAAGCCACCGGTTCAAGTCTCATTCAATTCTGACCTGGATTGAAGGGTTTATGGCATAATAACTTGTGTAGCACAATGGTAAAAACATGCGCCTTTTATCCAACCCACTCAAGTTTAAGTCCTGGCAAGCACTTACTTTCATGAAGCATGAGTAATGGTCCAATAGGGAATCAAAGTACTAAACATTTGACCATTTCTGTAACGGCCCCCAAACACGTACCCCTTGAGTCGCTATTCTCCATCAATCAACTCAAGATGAATGGAAATACGAACCATTTGGGTTAAAGAAGAAGTGGTAGAAGAAGAAGAAAATAGAAAACAACATTAGAATCTAACCATCGCAGCGGAATAAAATATAATAGATAATCAATGATCTTTACACAAATGAAAACTATATCTGTTTATACATACATCATCAGAATACATCGTCAGAGTTCAACAACATCAATAACATACAACTGGACAGTCATATAAACCTGTCCTCAAAACTGAATACACAACAGAATAAAATTCAAGTACGGAAGTATGTATCGCCATCCAACTCGTCTCCTGAGCTCCACAACATCATATCCTGTATTCTATAATACTCGGTCTGACCCGAGCATTATAGTTAAATAACACCCAAGTCAGTCTGGAATACTAGCATAACAAAACCACACTCAAATTGATTATTAAAGTTCCAAAAATCCTTTGAAATCAAAATCATCTCGTAAGACCACGCCATAAATAAACATGTCAGGTTTTTACCTTACGATGGCTAAAATGCTTTTTATTAAAATTCTCGGATATTATAATAGTGTCTATAGAAAGTAAAATAGAATCTAGCTAAAATGCTTGCATCTCACGTTTCAGCAATAATTGGGCACAATCAAAACCGTACGGGCGCGTAGGGAAAATGGATTTCCAACTAATGACTAGGCACTGGGGTACCACCTGTCATGGTACCTGGTCTAGATCAGCATACCGAGGATCACTCCCAACCCCCTGCAGCACAAGACCGGGACTACCCCTTACTGAATAATCCCGAGTATGATCACCTCACGGTTGGGATCAGCAACCGCACCACTAAGCCGAATAAAAAAGGACATCTAGACAGGGATGACCTCACCCTAATGGGCGCTACCCACCTAGACTTGCTGCATAACCCCTTATTTTCAGTCATTCCCGGTTGATGAGGCTTGAGGATAAGCGTTATCTTTTAGAACGTTTCACTTAGAATGCTCATCGTCCACCTGACGATGTTCTGAAAGCATTCATCCATACAAGTCCGTCCCGGGTTCGAACGCAACCGAAGGCACTACTCCTACTACATCCATTTTGGAATAATCCTCAGGATTAGTAGCGACTAGCCCTTGCACTTCACTGCGCCACCTTCGAATCCAAACTCGTTTTCTCCACGAAAACGTACAAACCGGATCGAAGTTGTTTTCAGGAAATAAATCCCGATCCTGGTCTCTTCGAAACGATCAACGCATTGGCCAATATTGATAGTCGGTTATTTAACTATCAATTAACATTCACAAACAACCACCAAACATAAATAATTCTCCTGAATTATTTATTAACCTCAAAATATCTTCGCAAGACTTATTTCCATTTTCAACCATTTTGAAAATAGTTTTCAAACCACACTTTTCTCATGAAATAAATTTCCAAATATTTATTTCCATTGAAAACACCAAGCACAAAACTTTAGATATTTTTTTAAAATAATTTAAAAACACTTTATTATAAAATATACTTTAAAACATTTAAATTAAAAACTACTTTAATACTTTATTCAAAAATAAACACTTTAAAAATATTTAAAATAAAAATACTTCAATACTTTATAAAAATATATACTATAGGAATATTTGAAAATGTGGTTACTTTATAAAATATAAAATTAGATTTTCTCTTTTTAAAACAAAATACAAAGTCACCTTTTTAATAATTACTACTATATTAGATTAAAAGAAAAAACTTACTCTAAAATTTAAACATTTAGAAATAATAAATTTTCTAAAACATGCTTTTTGAAACAACATAACTTTATGTTTAAAAATTTACGTTGAAACGTACTTATCTATCTAAGGAAATATACTTCCCTTCCACGTCTTTTAAAAGATAAATCACTATTCATTTTTAAACAAATTTTCCCGTTTCTTTAATAAATTCCCATCGTGAATTTATTCTTCCAAATATCTACTGATATATTGCTTCACTTTTATAAACCCAGTTTATAAATTTCAAAGTCACATTCTCCTTTAAATTTCCAATTCCAAACACTTAAATCAATTTCCAAATTGATTTCCAATTTACTCCATTTGAAATAAATTTCTTTACTTACTCAATTTATTCCAAAATCCATTAACTTCAGATTTTATTCCTTAATTATGATTTAAAATCTTTTAACTGAAACATACCAATTTCAGATTTCCAAAATTCCTTCTTTATCCTTTTTAAATAAATTTAAACTTTGAATTTTAAAGTAAATTCTTTCCTCCTTTAAATAATATCACTTAAGTTTTACAATTCATTATTTTCTGTTTATTCAAAATCTCCTTTTTCCATAGTCGAAATTATTTATTAGAATTTTAAAATCACTTTTATTGTTATCCAGTTCATTCTTAAATTTATTCAAATTCTCAACGATTATTTTACTTAAAAATTCACTCTTTTATTTTCTTTTCAAAAATCCAATTCTTTATATTTTGATAACTCAGTGTACCGAAATATATTCAAGCAAAGCATAGCATTCAATATTCCAATTATCAATATAATTCATCACAGAATATCAAATATTCACAACACAGAATATTAAATAATCTAGATAATTTTGAGGAATCCAGTTGGATCCATCCAACCTGTTTCCGTGCATCTACAAATGTTAGCACAATACAATAATACCAATTCCACTTCGAGGTGGAATATCGCGGTATATGAGATTAATATAATATCATCCGCTATTATGCAGCGCATAGGGTCTCATCCGCTATACAATGCGGGAAATCAATCACTCCCATATATACTATATATACTACTATATAATATAGCACATCCAATCAAATATATCAATCAACCAGTTATTTAAATTTAACCATTTAAATTTAAATAAAAATCCAAAAGAGTGAGATTAACTTACCTTTGTTTTGTTTGCAACCCAGTCCAAACCGGCTTGTCCCTCCACGATTCAGACCTTGTATAGGAAAATTACATATCGTTATGAACCGCCGGGGTAATTTAATTTTGTTTTAAAGTAAAGTTGACTTCCGAATCTTAAATTGTTATAACTAATTAAACTTTCCCTTTTTTCTTTCCTCTGTGTATATATGCATATACATATATATTATTAAATTTAAATTGAAAAAAAATGAAGAATAAAAATAACTGTAGATTTTCTTAATACCTTACTGCCCAGGCCTTTACACGCACAATCGAACGACCACCTCACCACCCTAGCTACGAAAAATGCCTCTACCTCGAAACCCATCATCACCGACTACAACCATCGACAATCCACCTCCAAAACGATCGCGCCTCACTCCACGGCTTCGCCAATGTCGCAGCATCGCACGCCACCATGCCTCGCGAATCCCCTCCTTCCAGCGGCTTCGAGTCCACCGACGAACAAACCCTAGTCTCAGTCCCCTGTGCCCTTGCGAGAAACCACCACACGAGCCTTCACCTATCGCTCTTGCTGTCGCTAGGATGAACGTGCCACGCGCGATTGAATTTCACCGCAACCCTCTACGAGCGTCGCGCCTTCCTGAAATCGCGATCGACTTCGGTCGTGATATGGTTTTCGTGCTTCCCCCATTTTTTTTTTAAAGTTGGATTCAATTTCGAACAGATGGGAAGATATTGAATGATTTTATTTTGAAAAAAGAAGAGAATGGGCATTCGCGATTTTTAAATGAAGGAGACACAACATTTTCAGAGTATAGGTTGGCTTGTCTTAGATAATAGTTCGGCCTAGTTTAGGTTAGGGTTATAGATGTGATTTTTGATTTTTGATTTTTTTATTCAAAATATCTTGCTTTGCATATCTGGAAATGCTAAACCCCTATCGACGCATGCCTCCTGGCATTCATAATGTTATACCCCTATTTCGAACGCAATGGAAAAGGTTTCGAGCCCTAATTCGATCGTATGGAGAAGATAGCTTTCTTGAGCCCAGTTATTATATTTAATTTTCGATGTAAATTCAGCGCGTTTATAAATCGTGCGCTCATACAACAATTCCAAACATTATGAAAATTGAAATCCGATAATAATACAATATTACGGATTCAATGGAACTGGTTTCGTCGAATTCGGAGACTGTGCCTCGGAAGGCTATTTAAATATCAATTTTAAACGATATATTTTTAAAACCGAACGAATCACTTCTAATTTCAATTTAAAAGTTTTTATTATCTTTAGAACTATCAATATAAATTTTACAAGCCTTCAAATTATTTTTTACAAGCTTAAAACTCCAGATTCAACATTTTACCCAACATCAAATTATTTAATTCAATAATTTAATTATGGAATAAATAGTGATATTTGAATTCAAGTTAAAAATTAACTTTTAAATATTTAAATCAATTTAAATATTCCAATTACAAATATCCAAAAATTCTGGGTCGTCACATTCCTCCCCCCTTAAAAGAATTTCGTCCCCGAAATTACTAGTTAAGAAGAATGGCCCAATACCCGTTTAATTATCCCCAAAACCAAACAATTCCAAATAATTCTCAAAACAATCTTTTATTAAAGACACACTAACCATTTTCTCTAGCTTTCCAAACTTATCCTTAAGTCCCAAACAATATTACTTCCTTAACAATTCAAATTTAAATTTAAAACCAAATTTTGAATTATCAAAATTTTCTCAAAATTTTTCTAACTCCCTAAATTTTTGAAAATTTTTGTCGGCGTCTCCTTTGCGCGACTAGCTCGGTACAACTACAAAATGTCTCTACAGGCCTCCAGATTTCAAAAGAAAACAAAAGGCCAAGTGGCTAGATCAAAAACCCAATCAAATTTCATACAGAAATTTAAACACATACCTTTTTGTCGAGCAATTCAAATTTATCTTCTAAAATCAAAACAAATTTTCCTTTTCCTTTATAATACCTGTATATCCTACATAGCAATAATATCCAATCACAACATTCAAAATCATTTATTTGGCTCCTTTACAAAATTTCAATATTTATTCATCCATGCCCGTACGATGTACCTATATCATTCGTACGCAATACCAAATCCGATCGCTTACTCGATCACACAATTTCACTTCCGAACTAGTATCGTCCACCCGACTTCCTAGTGCAGACTCAGATCTGGTTTCTTGATCAGAAACTGTCATTCTCCTTGCATAACCACAACTATGATAGAGAATTTCTAGAATCAAACAAAAATCCATATCCAGAATTCGTCATCGAAAATCGAGTGAAAAATCTAACTCGGATCGATATAACTATCTCAAAATTCTGTGCTCAAATCTGGATTAAATTGCTATGCGAATAAAATAATATACGTACATCCTACGTATTTATCTCAATTGATTATCAACTATATCAATTCTCTTTTATTCACATTTAATTGATTTCTATTCACTTATTCACAATTATCACTTTTATTAAATCTTCATTCAAATATCAACTTAGAATATATTCCTAATACCAAATTCTACTTAAGAATTCACCATTCCTTTCTTAAGTTTAGTATAAGCATTTTATATGCTTCTTTATTTATTTTCACTTCACCACTTTAGTATATATGTACTTCTATTTAAATTGGTTTTTCCCATTTCCATATGAATTCAATTTATCTTCAACTCTGAATATTGAATTTTATCTTCCATTTATAACTGATTAATATCATTATTTTAAATCAGTTTCATCCACTAATTTATTTGAATTTCCAATTTGAAATTGTTTTGTCGCTAATAAAATTTTTCCACAAAATTTTTCAAAAAAATTTCTAACTCCCAAAATTTTCGGAAATTTTTTGCAGAGTCCCCTTTGTACGGAGGAGCTTTTGCAATTTGACAAGAGATATAAATATATTAATACATCGACTCACACGGTCAGAAAAACAAAAACAGTTCATATTTCCTATTTTTATTGCGTATACGTACCTTTATTTAGCATTTTTAAGCAAGTGACTTATTATTTTAGCAATTAGCGCGTCCAAATCCAGCCAAACGGCTTCCTGGTACCTGTACTTACTCAATTTAAATATGTAAGCGCCAAAATCATGTAACTTAACAACATTTTACATATTTAACTAGTAAACATACGAGTTTCTATAAGCAATGCAGGTTAAACAATATTTATAAGCAACATATAGAGTTCTGATATTAATTTTTAATTGTTTACAACCAATTCGTATACAACTTCATTCAATTTAAATGGTTTACAACTCAATTGCCTACATTCAATTCATTTTTAAGCAAAACAAACTCATATTCACTTCAATTGATCTTAAGATCAATTTATTTAATCTCTATCAACTCATAGAATTTTAATTACCTTCGTTTACGTCAAACGACAATTCATTCTATGAAATTTGATGATATCTACGTGAATAAATAATTACTTAAGTTTTATAACCAATTTAAATTGATTTCGACTCAATTTATTTTAAATTCCATCCCATTTCTAGTTTATTCACCAACCATACATTTGCATTTCATTCCATATTCGCCTTCGTTTCATTTGAGACCATTTTATTAAGCTTGAACCATTCCATGCTTATGAAGCAATAACCAGTTCCCAATTTAAATTTACCCAAGCTTTTGTTTAATGGACTTTTACCCTTACTCGAAGCCAAGCTTCCACTAATTTTAAACTTAAATTAATTTACTTCAAATTATTCAAATTTCATACTTAAGCTCATTTTCATTTTTCAAATAAATTTTCCTTTTCTATTTAACTTGATTCTATTTCAATCAAACCTCATTTCAAACTACAAATTTATTTGATTAGTTCATCTGTTTCATATAAATTTTAAATTTCCAGATTCAATTCATTCTCAATTCATTTAATTAATTATAAGGCCATTTTCAATTTATTCCCACTCATCTCGCTTTTATTGCAACTAAAATCATACCTATTTTAATCCAATTTCATTTTATTTGGCAACATTTTCAATTATATTTACTTCACTACCAATTCAAGTCGATTTTGTTTTATAACTTGAGTTTTATTTCCAAACTTCAATATTAACTCACAAATTCAGCTTCTATTTAACTACATTAGGTTCCATTTACATATTTCATTAACTAATTTATTATCTAATTAGTTCTCCCCCTATTCATAATTCAATACTTGATTTTTTAATCTCAAAAATCACTTCATTTAATTTTCTTAAGTTCAATTTATTTTATAATTCAAGTTTGGATTTTTGTTTCATTTTCCAAAACATCAAACAATATTTATTTTGGGTTTTCTATTCCACTTTTCAATTTTATAAGTCACAACTTATTATTTTACACATTTCTATTCATTCTAGGCTTGAATATATTCATCTTTTATTTTTAACCCGAGATTTAAGCTTATTTATTTAAGTAAGAATTTTATTCCATTCAATATTATCTATAACTCAACTGAATTCATTTCAATTCAATTTTATTTAACTCAACCCCAGTTAAATCTAGCTACATACCATTCTTTTGAATTTTATTAAGCAAGGACTTAATTCCAAAATATAATCCCCATATTCCTCATCAGAATCATTCACCATTTATAATTTTATAACTTACCTCATCAGGATTTTCAATTCAAATAAGGATTCAGGATTTCAAACATTCGACTTTTGGTTCAAATCATTTTAAATCACCATTATCCCAAGTTGACATTTCTTAAATTTTAAACCAATCTTGGTTTTTATTCCCAACAAATTTCCTTTGAAATTTCGAAAACAAACTAGTTCTTCTGAACAAATCAATTTGGCAGCAATCCGTCACTTAAAAACTCGAAAATGAACATCGATGATGCTGCAGTCATCACCGAAATTATTTTCCACCGACTGAAGTGAGTTCAATGCTATATCCCTTCCCAAAATTTATTTGAAACAATTTCCTTTCAAAAGTACTTTTAAAATAATAATGCTATTATTGCCTTCAAAACACTTCGAAAAGCACTTCCAAAATCTCCGGGATTTTAAAATTTCAAATTTTGACTTAAATCAAATTTTAACTATAATTCATTTGTATAATTTATGTTCACATAATTTTTCCCTTTGATGATACAAGCCATTCCAATTTTTATGACCTTTATTTGTTTAAAATATTATCATCCAACATCCAAGTTATATCACAATTTAAGGAAATATTTCTTTTATATCAAAATGTATTTTGGGTAAAATTATTTCATTCCCTCACCTTTAAAACAATATTATGTCAATTTATCCTGTCAGGTGTTTATAAACTCTTCTCGAATAGCGACCAACTTACCCGATCAGAACTCATATTCCACCCAACCAATAAGTCAACACAATATTAAAATAATTTATATTTACTAACAAGTATGCGCTCATATCTACTAATACGCTCAGACCCATTCTAGAGTACTACAGACTTTATTTTCAATGAGTAATCCCCACCAGAGCCAAGGTTATCACCAACCTAAGCTCTGATACCAACTGTAACGGCCTGCAAACCCATACCCCTTGAGTCGACACTATTCTCCATCAATCAACTCAAGATGAATGGAAATACGAACCATTTGGGTTAAAGAAGAAGTGGTATAAGAAGAAGAAAATAGAAAACAATATCAGAATCTAACCATCGCAACGGAATAAAATATAATAGATAATCAATGATCTTTACACAAAAGAAAACTATATCTGTTTATACACACATCATCAGAATACATCATCGTAGTTCAACAACATCAATAACATACAACTGGACAGTCATATAAACCTGTCCTCAAAACTGAATACACAGCGGAATAAAAATCAAGTACGGGAGTACGTATCACCATCCAGCTCGTCTCCTGAGCTCCACAGCATCATATCCTGTATTCTGTAATACTCGGTTTGACCCGAGCATTATAGTTAAATAACACCCGAGTCAGTCTGGAATACCAGCGTGAGAAAACCACACTCAAATTGATTATTAAAGTTTCAAAAATCCTTTGAAATCAAAAGCATCGTGTAAGACCACGCCACAAATAAACATGTCGAGTTTTTACCTTATGATAGCTAAAACACTTTTAATAAAAATTCTCTGATATTATAATTGTGTCTATAGAAAGTAAAATAGAATCTAGCTGAAATGCTTGCATCTCATATTTCAGCAATAGTGGGCACAATCAAAACCGTACGGACGCGTAGGGAAAATGGATTTCCAACTAATGACTAGGCACTGGGGTACCACCTGTCACGGTACCTAGTCTAGACCAGCATACCGAGGATCACTCCCGACCCTCTGCAACACAAGACCGGGACTACCCCTTACTGGATAATACTGAGTAATATCACCTCACGGTTGGGATCAGCAACAGCACCACTAAGCCGAATGAAAAGGGACATCTAGACAGGGATGACCTCACCCTAATGGGCGCTACCCACCGAGCCTTGCCGCATAGCCCCTGACTTTCAGTCATTCCCGGTTGATGAGGCTTGAGGCTAAGCATTACCTTTTAGAACGTTTCACTTAGAATGCTCATTGTCCACCTGACGATGTTCTGAAAGCATTCATCCATACAAGCCCGTCCCGGGTTCGAACGGAACCGAAGGCACTACTCCAACTACATCCATTTTGGAATAATCCTCAGGATTAGTAGTGACTAGCCCTTGCACTTCATGGCTACACGTTCGAATCCAATCTCATTTTCCCCATGAAAACGTACAAACGGGATCGAGGTGGTTTTAAGGAAATAAATCCCGATCCCGGTCTCTTCGAAACGATCAGCTCATTGGCCAACATTGATAGTGGGTTATTAAACTATCGATTAACATTCGCAAACAACCATCAAACATAAATAATTCTCCTGAATTATTTATTAACCTCAAAATATCTTCGCAAGATATATTTCCATTTTCAACCCTTTTGAAAACAGTTTTCAAACCACACTTTTCTCATGAAATAAATTTCCAAATATTTATTTCCACTGAAAACTCCAAGCACAAAACTTTAGATTTTTTTTTAAAATAATTTAAAACACTTTGTTATAAAAGATACTTTAAAACATATAAATTAAAAACTACTTTAATACTTTATTCAAAAATAAATACTTTAAAAATATTTAAAATAAAACTACTTCAATACTTTATTAAAAATATATACTATACGAATATTTGAAAATGAGGTTACTTTATAAAATATAAAATTAAGTTTTCTCTTTTTAAAACAAAATACCAAGTCACCTTTTTTATAATTACTACTATAATAGATTAAAGGAAAAAACTTACTTTAAAATTTAAACATTTAGAAATAATAAATTTTCTAAAACATGCTTTTTAAAACAACATAACTTTATATTTAAAAATTTACGTTGAAACGTACTTGGCTATCTAGGGAAATATACTTCCCTTCCACATCTTTTTTTTAAAAAATAAATCATTATTTATTTTTAAACAAATTTTCCCATTTCTTTAATAAATTCCCATCGTGAATTTATTCTTCCAAATATCTACTGATATATTGCTTCACTTTTATAAACCCAGTTTATAAATTTCAAAGTCACATTCTCCTTTAAATTTCTAATTCCAAACACTTAAATCAATTTCCAAATTTATTTCCAATTTACTCCATTTGAAATAAATTTCTTTACTTACTCAATTTATTTCAAAATCCATTAACTTCATATTTTATTCCTTAACTATGATTTAAAATCTTTTAACAGAAACATACCAATTTCAGATTTCCAAAATTCCTTTTTTATCCTTTTTAAATAAATTTAAACTTTGAATTTTAAAGTAAATTCTTATTCCTTTAAGTAATATCGCTTAAGTTTTACAATTCATTATTTTCTTTTTATTCAAAATCCCATTTTTCCATACTCGGAATTATTTATTAGAATCTTAAAATCACTTTTATTGTTATCAAGTTCATTCTTAAATTTATTCAAATTCTCAACGATTATTTTACTTAAAAATTCACTCTTTTATTTTCTTTTCAAAAATAGAATTCTTTATATTTTGATAACTCAGTGTACCGAAATATATTCAAGCAAAGCATAACATTCAATATTCCAATTATCAATATAATTCATCACAGAATATCAAATATTCACAACACAGAATATTAAATAATCTAGATAATTTTGAGGAATCCAGTTGGATCCCTCCAACCTGTTTCCCTACATCCACAGATGTTAGCACAATACAATAATACCAATTCCACTTCGAGGTGGAATATCGCGGTATATGGGACTAATATAATATCATCCGCTATTATCCTGTGCATAGGGTCTCATCCACTATATAATGCGGGAAATCAATCACTCCAATATATACTATATATACTACTATATAATATAGCACATCCAATCAAATAAATCAATCAACCAATTATCTAAATTTAACCATTTAAATTTAAATAAAAATCCAGAAGAGCGAGATTAACTCACCTTTGTTTTGTTTGCAACCCAGTCCAAACCGGTTTGTCCCTCCATGATTCAAACCTTGTATAAGCAAATTACATATCGTTATGAACCACCGAGGTAATTAAATTTTATTTTAAATTAAAGTTGACTTTCGAATCTTAAATTGTTATAACTAATTAAACTTCCCTTTTTTTCTTTCCTCTGTGTATATATACATTCATATATATATATATATATATTATTAAATTTAAATTGAAAAAAATGAAGAATAAAAATAACTGTTGATTTCTTAATACCTTACTGCCCAGACCCTTACGCGCACGATCGAACGACCGACCTCACCACCCTAGCTACGAACAATGCCTCTGCCTCGAAACCCATCATCACCGACTACAACCATCGACTATCCACCCCTAAAATGATCGCGCCTCACTCCACGGCTTCGCCAATGTCGCAGCACCGCACGCCACCATGCCTCGCGAATCCCCTCCTTCCAGCGGCTTCGAGTCCACCCACGAACAAACCCTAGTCTCAGTCCCCTGTGCCCTTGCGGGCAACCACCACACGAGCCTCCACCTATCACTCTTGCTGTCACTAGGCTGAACGTGCCATATGCGATTGAATTTCACCGCAACTTTCAACGAGCGTCGTGCCTTCCTGAAATCGCGATCGACTTCGGTCGCGATATGCTTTTCGTGCTTCCCTCATTATTTATTTATTTATTTATTTAAAGTTGGATTCAATTTCGAATAGATGGGAAGATAACGAATGTTTTTATTTTAAAAAAGAAGAGAAGGGGAATTCACGATTTTTAAATGAAGGAGACGTGGCGTTTTCAGAGTGTAGGGTGGCTTGTCTTAGATAATAGTTCGGCCTAGTTCAGGTTAGGGTTGCAGATGTGATTTTGGATTTGATTTTTTTTATTTTTATATTCAAAATATCTTGCTTTGCATATCTGGAAATGCCGAACCCCTATCGACGCATGCCGCCTGGCATTCATAATGTTATACCTCTATTTCGAATGCAATGGAAAAGGTTTCGAGCCCTAATTTGATCGTATGGAGAAGATAGATTTCTTGAGCCCATTTATTATATTTAATTTTCGATGTAAATTCAGCGCGTTTATAAATAGTACGCTCACACAACAACTCCAAACATTACGAAAATTGAAATCCGCTAATAATACAATATTACGGATCCAATGGAACTGGTTTCATCGAATTCCGAGACTGTGCCTCGGAAGCTATTTAAATATCGATTTTAAACAATATATTTTTAAAACCGAACGAATCACTTCCAATTTCAATTTAAAAGCTTTTATTATCTTTAGAACTATCAATGTAAATTTTACAAGCCTTCAAATTATTTTTAACAGGCTTAAAACTCCAGATTCAACATTTTGCCCAACTTCAAATTATTTAATTCAATAATTTAATTATCGAATAAATAGTGATATTTGAATTCAAGTTAAAATTAACTTTTAAATATTTAAAATCAATTTAAATATTCCAATTGCAAACATCCGAAAATTCCGGGTCGTCACAATTTCCAAATGGAAGGAAGGTTGAACCAAATCCCAGAGAATGGAAGGTTGAACCAAATCTCATATAAAGGAAGGTTGAACCAAATCCCAGAGGAAGGAAGGTTGAACCAAATCGTAGGGGAAGGAAGTTTGAACCAGATCTCACATGAAGGAGGTTGAACCAAATCCTAAACCAAATCCCAGAGGAAATAAGGTTGAACCAAACCTCAGAGGCTATGTACTCAGCTATCACTCCTATCATAACCTCACTATATAAATACCAGGCACATGGCATTTTAAGAAAGGAGGTTGGAAAAGAGTGAAGCTCTCATCAACAATGGCAGACAACTTTAGAGGGAAATCTTTTAGTTCCAATAGCATGTTTACTCATATTCAAAGCTTATACTAGTAATCAGACATGAAAGAGATAATAAAAGAGGAATAGAGGACATTGGCACATTCAGGCCGAACCACTATAAAATCTGTGTCTTTTTACATTTAAGTCCTTTACGTATTCTTTATTGCACATTCTTAATTTTCTATCTCAATCGTCCGACAATAAAATTCATCAAATAAGCTCTATACTGAAAACAATATTCACAGCTCTACTACTATGACTTTAACTCTTAAAGGTCTACCAAAAAGTTTTATAGCTGCTTTGAGAGATGCAAGAAATTTAGATTGGAAAAAAAATCATTAATGGAACTAATACAGTCAAGTCGGGCGCATGGTCCTGTTTATTTTAATGTTTATGCTAATCGACAACTCTCTTTACCTGATATTAATATTTTAGAAGCCATTACATTAATTGTTAAATCCCATGGATATAATTATATTCCAGGATCTGAAGTAATGTGCATTTGCTATAGAATTTACTATAAGCCGTTATATACTCTAAACCCCCAATGCAGATTGGTTGATAAACCTTTAAATGAAACTATTTTAATAGAAACAAAATTTAGCCAATCTAATATAACTATAAGAAGGTCAATAAAAAGGGAGGAAATTCCTCTTTTAGGAAATTGGAAAATAGAAAGAGCTGTTCCTCCACAAGCAGTAGCAAATAATAGTATTACTAATATTACACAAACCCCTGAAAGAACTGTTCAAATACAAACAGACAATAATCTCGCTCGGCTTAGTTCTAGTATATTTATCGAGAACGAAATCTTTTCACTCTCATATGTCACCTTTTGATTATACTGTTGAATCTCCATCAAGAATGTTCACATCTCAAATTAGAGAGAATGGAAGAAAATCATCTGATGGTGGATCTTTAAAAGATAACCTTATGGAAAAATTATATGTAAACAGAAATAATATTGTAAAGGTATTTACAATAATCAAGAAGCAGATATAACCGAATCAGAAATGAATTTTTCTATTTAAAGGATTATATGATCAAAATAGATTTTAGCCCTAGCTCTCAGGATAGAAAAAGAATTAAATTTGAGTTCAATCTTCCAAATAGGATCCATTTAGAAAATGGTTTTTTGAAATTTTTTCAAAGAAGAATATAAATTTTTTCAAGATGAATTCTATAAGTACACACTTGAAAACAAAATAATATTTCCCTTAGTTCCTTGGATTACAGCAATATGTTGAACAATATATTTCAATAATTGAAAGAGATTATAAACTTTCAAATGGAAATCTTCTAAAGGTGGTATATCCTCCTTAACAATCTTTTCAAATAGAAAAAAATGGTAAGTACCTAAGTTTCAATGCATTTTATGAAATATTAGAAAATGATACATTACAAATTACTATAAGACAAATAAATCAAATATTTGAACAACAAAATTATGCAAATCATAATTTAGGTGTTATTGGTGAACAAATTACTTTATTACATAACCAAATAATTTTTTTATAAAACCTAATATTTCAATTATAACTGAAGAAGTAAGTGAAGTAATTGCAACTTCGAGTCTTCAACCTCCTTCTGAAATTAGAGGTTTTAAGTTAAAAACAGAATCAAAATTAGAAAAGGTTTTTAAATTAATGTCGGAATCTGACTTAGATTTTTTTTAAAAGAAAGTATGGATACTCTCAGATTAAATATTCTTAAAGAAGAATCTTCTCAACAAAATAGTATTAACCCAACAGTTCAAGATGAAATAAATAAGCTTAAAAAATATGCATACAAGCCTTCTTAAAATTATTTTACTATAGGAGACCTTCTTCTATGGATACTTTACCATAAGAACCAGATTTTATTAGTAATAATAGCTACAATGGGAAAAGTATATATGAATGGAATATTGACACATTTAGTGAAATACAAATATTTAATGTAGCTCATCGTATGTTAATGTACAGTACAATTTGCGAAAATAATGGTAATAATGATGTTGCCGTTGCAAGAATGATAGTTGCTAGTTTTACTGGCCAACTTAAAGGTAGGTGCGAAAGCCATCTTCCTGCATCTCATAAAAACGAAATTTACAACACATCAAAACAAGAAGATGTATAGATGGTCCAAATTGATGTATATACTTTAATAGTTACATTCTAAAACATTTTAATGGAAGGGTATCAGATAATAACGAAAGTGTTCCTACACTTTTACAGAATTTAAGATGTAAAACATTAACAGATTTCAGATGGTATAAAGATACATTTTTAAAAAGAGTAATGGAATTTGCAGAGAGTAATAGAGATGTGGACATTCGTGATGGAGATTCAACAGTATAATCAAAAGGTGAAATATTAGAGTGAAAAGATTTTGTTCTTGATAAATATGTTTTACTAGAGCTAGGTCTAGAGAGATTATAAACTTTCAAATGGAAATCTACTAAAGGCAGTATATCCTCCTCAACAATATTTTCAAATAGAAAAAAATGATAAATACCTAAATTTTAATGCATTTTCTAAAATATTAGAAAATGATACATTATAAGTTATTGTAAGACAAATAAACCGAATATTTGAATAACAAAATTATGCAAATCTTTATTTAGCTGTTACCGGTGAACAAATTACTTCATTACATAACAAAATATAAAAAATATTTTCTTCTATTAATAATATAAAACCTATTGTTTTAATTACAACTGAAGAAGTAAGTGAAGTAATTGCAACTTCAAATTTTCAACCTCCTCCCAAAATTAGAGGTTTTAAGTTAAAAATAGAATCAGAAAAGGTTTTTAAATTAAGGTCTGAATCTAATTTAGAAATTTTTTTTAAAAGAAAGAATGGATAATCTTAGATTAAATATTCTTGAAAAAGAATCTTCTCAACAAAATAGTATTAACCAAACAGTTCAAGATGAAATAAACAAGCTTGAAAAAATATGCATACAAGCTTTCTCAAAAATTATTTTACTATAGGAGACCTTCTCCTATGGGTACTTTACCTAAAGAACTAGAGTTCATTAGCAATATTAGCTACAATGGGAAAAGTATACATGAATGAAATATTGACACATTTAGTGAAAAACAAATATTTAATGTAGCACATCGTATGCTAATGTATAGTACAGTTACTTCAGAAAAACTCAAAGTTCCTGATGAAGAATCATCAGAATCTAATAAATATTGTGAACCTTGTAGACAAGGAGAATCCCGTCTAAACCCAATAATAAGCAGTGATGATGAAATGGATGAATTTTATAAAATCCTTTCATAGTTTCGAGATTTGAATATAAATGTATTAACTAATAATAATATTATAGAATTTTTAAAATTAGTTAAAGTCCCGAAATTAAGATAAAAAATGATAGATCAGATAGAAGATATTCAAGAAACAAGCAAAAATAATGAAACATTAACTGAGACAGTTCAAAATATCGGTAGCTCTAAAAACACATATTCTGTGAATAAAGTTCATAAACTTTTAAAAGAAAGACAATGGATTGAATATCCTTCTACTATCGAAGATTTTAATAATGAAATCCAAAAACTTAGAAAGGAAATTCAAATCATGAGAAAATGAAAATATAAATCCTGATTATAGACTTCTTTTCTAGAACATGCAAAACAAATTGTCCTTATTGAAAGTAATCAAATAAATTATTCTTAAATATAAATTCTTGAACAAGACGAATTTCTTTCAAAATTAGACTTTGTTATATCTCAAAAATAGTTTATTAGAATAAAACTTTTAATTGATAATCATTTTAAAAGGGAATTAACTGCGCTTGTAGACTGTGGTGCAGATATGAATGTAATTTAAGAAGGAATAATTCCAACTAGGTATTTTCAAAAAACTACTATTCACTGAGTCATGTAGGATATTAAGTTTAAGTTACCACATGCTTATATATGTAAAAATAAAACTTATATTCGTACAAGCTTTATATTAGTAAAAAATATCACTAATCAAGTCATACTTGGAACACTATTTATAGATAAAATTTATCCTATAACAAATAACTAAACCTTTTACAAAGGTTCTACATGAAATAAAAGATCTTTCGACCCAAAAGACTTATCATTTAAATTTTTTAAAACAAGAAGTCATTTCTCTTAATGTAGAGGAAAAGCTCCAAATTCCAAAATTACAAGAAAAGTTTAAAATGCTTTATAACAAATTTTCCATAGAAATTTATAATGATCATCCAATGCCTTTTGTGATAGAAAGAAGCATATTTTTACTCTTCCATATGAAGAAAATTTTTAAGAAAAGAAAATCCCTACTAAAGCAAGACCATCTCAAATGAATTTTGAATATTCAGAATTGTGCAAAAAAAGAAATTGAATCTTTATTACGAAAAGGTTTAATAAAACCATCTTAATCACCTTAGTCGTGTACTGCATTTTATGTAAATAAACATAGTGAACAAGAAAGAGGGGTATTTAGATTAGTAATAATTACAAACCTCGTAATATGGTTCTGAAATGGATTAGGCATCCAATTCCTAATAAAAAGGATTTGCTGGATAGGCTATATGATTCCATCATATTTTTTAAGTTTAATTTAAATTCTAGCTGTTGGTAGATTCAAAATTCAAAAACTGACCAATTCAAAACTACTAGTAATGTCCCAATTGGACGTTATGAATGGAAAATAATGCCTTTTGTTTGAAAAATGCTCCTTCATAATTTTAGAAAATAATGATTGACAAGTTTATTTCATATATTAAATTGATAATAGTTTATATTGATGATATTCGAGTATTTTCTAAAGATATTGAAAGATATTTTAAACACTTAAATATTTTTAGAAAAATCATTATTCAAAATTTCTTAGTAATATCAAGAGAAAAAATGTCTTTATTTCAAACAAATTTGAGATTTTTAGGTCATAATATTGAAAAAGGAAAAATAATTCCTATCAATAGAAGTATAGAATTTGCTTTAAAATTACCTGATATAATAAATGATAAAACACAGTTACAAAGGTTTTTGGGTAGCTTAAATTATATAACCTCTTATTGTCGGGGCAGACCTTGGAGATTTCAGCAATGTATTTGTCGATTCGATGCCCTTATGTAGGAAGATTTCAAATTTGACCCAACGCTGTCCTGTTTGGGCGATATCGTGCCATCTATCAGCCTAACTTTGCCCATAGCATCCGAAGCCAGTCCGATCCTCCCTTCAACAATCGTTTTCTCTTATTTGTGATGACGCCTTAGGCCCATATTAGCAGTGCACGTCACATTACACAAGAATTACACTTATTCCTATTATTTCACTCTCTTGCGTATTTGTCTGACTTACGTTGCATTTCTGACATCCCTCATGTTTACTTTATTCCAGGTATGACGAGAGGGAGAGGCTCTTATGGCAACTTCAAGGATTATACCGACTCGCAATGGTACCTAAAGAGCCCCCTTAACCGTCATCATGTCCTTGAGACGGAAGACGAGTATAGGTGGAGGAAAGAACATCAGGCCGAGATCCATCGTCTAGAGGAGAGAGATATGGCGCATTCGCATAGAGGTAGGTATGAGAAAAGATGGTCTGATAAGAAAAGAGAAGAGCCGTCTAAGAAATTAAAGTTTGACCACCACTCCCATCCTTCCGAACTCGCTTCGAAACATATTTCCACAGGTCAAGAGGTTCCTGTCTCTTCTGCCCCAATTATTCCCCTGACATCTTCCTCCTTTGTTACTACTGCACCTGGCACACCTCATCCCCACCAGAGGCTGGCCTTTACTCTTATTGCAGGTCCCTCTAAGATCGAGGCGGCTCTTCCAAGCTGGTTCTAGAAGGGGGTTAAATTTGACATGGACCTTCATCTAGTTCGCAAAGATTCCTATATGCCAAGGCTCCAAACTATCCAAGATTATCTAAAGCAGGTTGAGAAATGGGAGAAGCTCTACAAGCAGCTATTGGATACTAATAGGAATAATTACCAGGAGGTCCTTTCTTTTGAAGTGGAGAAAGATGACTTTGAAAAGGCATTGGCTGATCGAGATGCCAAAATTAAACAGTCGGGGAAGGAGAAGGAGATAGTGCTTCGAGATAGTGGGAAGACTACAAGTCTTTGAAGGAGATGAAAAATGTGCATGAGAGGGCCGAGAGAGTCTGGAGAGATGAAATTAAAAAGATCATGCAGAAGAAGCTAAACTGAAGAAAGAGGTGGTCGCCTACAATGCTGTCATTGAAGCTCAGAGGAAGATGATTTCCGATCTTGCTTTAATTGTCGAGGGGCACAATAAAACGATTTCCGACCAAATTGAGACAATCATAAAGTTATCGGCTAAGGTCGCATAACTCTGTGTCGAAAAAACTACTATTGAGACTGAGAAGACCGCGGTGACAGTAAGCTATCTGGAGCTCCTGCATACTTTTGATTAGAAGATGGAGAAACTGGATGCAATGATCCTGAACTTTTATGTTAACTCCTTGTTGCATCAGGGGAGCCTTCGCTACCTTGGTTCGAAGTTTCCACGCACTCTCGCCCTCATTTGGGAAGAAATCTTATCTTGTTTTGCAGAGAACGGTAATGCTTATTCGGATCAAGAGTTACTGGAGCCTTATCTAAATGAGGAGTCCAAGAAGGCGCTACTTGAAGGACAAGAAATTCTTCAGGTCGAACGGGAGAAGGAAGCCACAGAAGCGGCCTTGATGACTGCCATAGATATGTTTGCCAAGCCTTTTATCTCTGATGTGGGTGAACCGTTGGGGCAGTTCCATGACTAGCCAATGAGCTCGGGGCTCGATGTTGTTCCTTATGTGGTCGAGCCCTCCAAAGAAGGCGAAGGAGATGAGTTCGAAGTTGTCGTTCACGACCCTTCCTCCGACCCAAGTAACGCTCATGCCTCTCCGAAACTCGGGGGCCTCCATTTTACGCCACAGGAGCAAGAGGAGTTTAATACTTTTCTTTTTGATCTTATAGATCCATCCACTCTTTCTATTGGTGCGCTAGTTACTTTGGCGCTTGTGCATGCTGTCATCTTTACATCCACTGAGATTATATCTATCACTGCTCCTGTTCCTACATCCACATCTAGCTCACAAGCGAGATCGAAAGCTAAGAAGATTGAGGCACTTTATGACATGGATGACCCTTCGGCATCCCTAGAAGGTGATACAATTGCCGCGTAGGCTAAGGAGGAGGAGATACAAGCGGAGCAACCACAAGAGACTCCATAAGACTTGATTTCTATTAAGAATGAGAGAGTGGAGGTGGTTAAGGCCTCGAAGAGCTCCCGGAAGTCGGGAAAACGTAGGGGGACGAGCGACTCTTTTGGAAAACATTCGAAGGAGGAGGAGATCGCTACAAAGATACATGTTGACATTACTGGCAGTGACACCTCTCCCGAAAAGAAGCAGAAGCTGCCAACCAGAGGTGGGGAAGGAAGTGGTGGCAAGAAGCATTGATTGGCTGGTATGAGGGTAGACTGGGTTTTGTCATACAGCTTGCAAGAAGCTTGACTTGTTGTGATTCTTTTTGAGTCCTTATGCCCGAGCGTAGAGTCTACACTTTATGTCCTGGTTGTAGAGTCTGTAATTTTTCTTTGTTGGTCGTTGTTGTGTGAGTACGGCCCCCACATATCGAACCTATGTACATAAGATTACAAGCAATACAATGGCATTTTGAGTTTATTTTTATCTATCTCTTCATATATACCTTGTGTGCATGTGCATGTTTTATTTCATATTTTGCTAGTCCTGCGATCATAGCTGAAGTTCTTTCATTCGAATTGATAGATCTGAAATGGAACTTAGAGATTAACAGCACTTAGAAGTTGTTTAGAAGTTCAAGAAACTTTTGATAATTTCCAAAACTACTCAATTTTGCTTAGAATCATCATTTTGAACTCCATAAAGCTTCAACGATTTCCAAAAGTTAGGAATTTTTGCTTAGGATCCTTGTTAAGTTTGAGATCGAGCTTACGAATTTATTGTTGTTTGGAGTGACAGGACTTGTGGACTTCTTATATTCATGTGATTCTGTCTTCATATAGATATACGCCCCCAGTTCATAGTGTAGTTTATTCCAAATAAATTTCAAGTATTCGACGTCTTCGGGCAACGCAAGAAGTTTCAGCTTGAGTGCATGGCTTCTAGGGTTCCTCGGCACCGCCTATCGCTGGGCAATGCGAGGTGTTGGAATTCAGAGTTCCTCAGCGTTGCCTATCTCCGGGCAACGCGAGAAACATGAATCTGGAGTTCCTCGGTGTCGCCTATCTCCGGTCGATGCGAGAAACTTGAGTTTGGAGCTCCTCGGCGTTGCCTATCTTCGGACAATGCGAGAAAATTGAACCTAGAGTTCCTCGGCGTTTCCTATCTCTAGGCAATGCGAGAAACTTAAATATGGAGTTCCTCGACGTTGCCTATCTCCCGGCGATGCAAGAAACTTGAGTTTGGAGTTCTTCGGCGTTGGCTACCTACAGGCAATGCAAGAAACTTGAATTTGGAGCTCCTCGGCGTTACCTATCTTCGGGCAACGCTAGAATCTGGAATCTGGAGTTTCTCGGCATCGCCTATCTCTGAGTGATGCGAGAAACTTGAGTTTGGAGTTCCTCGATGTCACCTATCTCCGAGCAATGCAAGAAGCTTGAATTTGGAGTTCCTCGGCGTTGCCTATCCCTGGGCAACGCGAGAAGCTTGAATTTGGAGGTCCTCGGTGTTGCATATCTTCGGGCGATGCGAGAAACTTGAGTTTGAAGTTCCTTGGCATCACCTATCTCCGGGCAATGCGAGAAACTTGGGTTCTGAGCTCCTTAGCGTCGCTATCTTCGGGCAATGCGAGATGTTGGAATTTGTAGTTCCTCAGCCTTGCCTATCTCCCGCCAAGGCGAGAAGTAGGATTATATAGTTCCTCTGCCTCGCCAATCTCCGGGCATTGTGAGAAACTTGAATCTGGAGTTCCTCGGCGTCGTCTACCTTCGGACGACGCGAGAAACTTGAGTTTAGAGTTCCTCAGCATCGCTTGTCTTCGGGCAATGTGAGAAACTTGAATTTATAGCCCTCTCGATCTAGACAGAGCAACATCATTTTTTAGAGGGCCAAGATCAGGTTCCTCCAGTCTAACTGTTTGAGTAGGTTTACTTCCACCAACTCGTCGAATAATTATTATGAACACAGTTTGGATGATTCAAGAAGCAAACTTTATTAAGAAAAGCGTGGCAGATTCTTTGCCTATTAACAACGCCACCGCCATTTCCGTAATGGCTTATTTGCTTAAAACTAGAAAATACATAAAGTTGGTTTTAAATGAAATATCAGCGGAGCGATTCGTTGTTCTAGACTCTGGGAATTGCGATCCCATCGACGGTTGACAGCTAGAAGGTCCCATCACCAAGCTTTTGATGAATGACATATAGTCCTTCCCTGTTTGGTCCGAAGTCTCCCAAGACAGGGTAAACTCACTTGAGTATGAGATCGCCGACTTTGAAGGTTTGACTGTGCACTTTGGAGTTAAAGTATCCAGCGACCCTTTTTTGGTGGGCGGTGATTCTCCACTCCGCTTCCTCACTCTTTTCATCAGCCGTGTCTAGCGATTCGAGTAGATGTTGCTCGTTCTGTTTTTGAATGAAATTCATCCTTTAGTGCGAGGAGACATCCAGCTCAACAAGAATCATTGCCTCCGAACCATATGCCAATGCGAACAGCGTGTGATTAGTTGCCGCTTTATGTGTGGTTCTGTAAGCCCATAGTGCTAGTGGAAGTTCATCAACCCTATTTCCCTTTGCTTTCATTAGTTGCTTTTTGATGGTGGACTTGATGACCTTGTTTATTGCGTCTACTTGCCCATTTTCCTGTGGATGAGGCACTACGGAAAAGAACTTTTCAATCCAGAAGCGCTTGTAGAAGTCTTTTAACTCGATGCTTTTGAACCGCGTTCCGTTGTTAGTGACGATCTTTTGTGGCATGCCAAACCTGAACATGATGTTTTTAGTAACAAAGTTAATAACTTACTTTGTGGTTATGGTGGCCAGCGGCTCCACTTCGACCCATTTTGTGAAATAATCTATGGCCACTATAGCATATTTGGCTCCTCCTTTTGCTACTGGGAGGATGCCAATCAAATCGATCCCCCATATTGCAAATGGCAATGGGCTGACCATCTGCGTCAGTTCTGTTAACAGAGCTCTCTTGATTTTGCTGAATCTCTAACAGCGATCGCATCTTCTGGCGTGATCTACACCATCACAGTTTACTGTTGGCCAGAAGTACCTATATCAAAGGACTTTCTTTGCCAACATCTACCCCTCAATGTGGTCTTCGCACTCGCCTTCATGCACTTCCTCTAGGATTTATCGTGCTTCATCATCGATCACACACCTAAGAAGAGAGGTCGAGAATCCCCTTCGATAGAGTATTCCGTCCTGCATCATGAACCGCAGTGTCTTCCTCAGTAGTTTCTTTCATTAGTTTCGGTCTATTGGAAGAGTTCCCACCAGGAGATAATCTTTTATTGGTGTCATCCACGTATCTGGTTCCACGGTGGTCTCGAGGATCCACTCTACATCAATTTCGTTAATGCTTGGATTGGTTAGAGTTTCGACTGGCACCACCCCTAGTGACTGCGCTTCTTTAGAGCTTGCCACCTTAGCCAAAAAGTCTGCCTTGTTGTTTTGTTCTCGTAGTATGTGAATTATAATATAGTGTTCGATGTCGCTCAACTGCTCTTACACTTTGGACAGATACGGGCTAAATTTTCACCACGTGCTTGGTACCTCCTTTTACTTGACATACGACCAGTTGGGAGTCGCTACATATATATGAACAGACTTTATTTTGAGTTCCTTTACAACCTTCAGCCTTACGATCAGTGCTTCATATTTCATTTCGTTATTCGTAGCTGGGAACTCCAAGCGTAGAGCATAGCTAATAGCTAGCCCCTCAGCGGTTTCGAGCACTGCCCCTGCTCCCGAACAGAAGTTATGTGATGCTCCATCGAGGAAAAGCTTCCATCATGCATCCACTTGTAACTGAACTTCTTCTTCATCATCTCTTATGGTAAATTCAGCAATGAAATCGGCAAGAGCTTGCCCATTAATTGCTTTCCATGGGAGGTAAGTGATACCATATTGACTCAATTCTATGTTCCACTTAAACAATCGTCTGGACATCTCTGGCCGGTACAAAACTTGTTTCAGTGGCTGGTTAGTCAATACCTTAATCGGATTAGCCTGGAAATATGGTCGCAATTTTCAAGATGCGATCAAAAGGCAATACACTAGCTTATCCAGTTTAGAATAATTCTTCTCATCCTCGATGAATCGCTTGCTAATGTAGTACATAGGTCATTCGATTCTCACTTCTTCCCGCAGGAGATCCACGCTCAATGCACGTGTGGAAATTGCTAAGTAAACAAACAAGTCTTCTCCATCGACTGGTTTTGATAAGACCGGAGGAGTTTCCATATGTCGCAGCAGTTCCTCGAAGGCCGTTTGATAAGCTTCGCGCCATTCAAAGTTTTTCTTTCCCTTCTTTAGTGCATCGAAGAATGGTATTCACTTGTCTATAGCTTTTGAGATTAATCGACTTAGTGCTGCGACTTTTCAATTCAAGCTTTGAAGTTCTCTCTTATTCTTAGGGGACTGGACTTCCCATAATGTTGTTATTTGCTTTGGATTTGCCTCGATGCCTCGGGCACTTACTATGAATCCTAAGAATTTTTCGAAGGCCACTCAGAAGTGACATTTAAGCGGGGTAAGCTTCATCCTTTATTTGTAGAGTAACTCGAATATTCCAGCGAGATTATCAAGACGATTAGCAGGTACTCGGGATTTGACTAACATGTCATCCACATAAAATTCCATAGTTTTTCCAATCTAGCACTTGTACATAGTATTCACTAATTTTGATATGTTGCTCTCGCATTTTTTAGACCAAATGACATTACTCTATAGCAGTATAATCCCAAATCAGTGATGAAGCTGGTATTTTCTTGGTTTGGTTCATGCATCAGGATCTGAGAGTAAGAATCCATAAATGTCAATAGCTCGCGTCCCGCTATTCCATCCACTAGTTGATCAATTCTGGAGAGCGGGAAGCTATCCTTCGGACATGCTTTGTTGAGGTCTGAAAAATCAATGTAGGTTCACCATTTTCCATTAGACTTCTTAACTAGGACCGGGTTTGATACTCGTTCGAGGTAAGTTGCATCTCTGATGAAGCTATTAGCCATCAGTTTATCCATCTCTTCTCTTAATGCCTTGCACCGCTCAGGGCCCAAGATGCGCCTTTTTTATTTGACTAGAGTGAATTTGGGGTCAATGTTGAGGATGTGATAAGCAATTTCAAGTGATACTCCACGCATGTCGGAATGCATCCAAGCAAATATGTCCAAATTAGCATAGAGGAATTTAGCCAATTCTGACCACATCTTGTTTCCAAGATGCGACCCAATTCTCAAGACCCACGTAGGGTCATCCATACTGACTGGGACATACATCGTCAGCTCAGTTGGTGCCACTCGATCCTCCCCTGAGCTCTTCTTTCTGGGGTACAAAGCCTTGTCGAATCGGCTATGGTCCTTGAACCAAGGACGGTTCTATAGTTGCTATTCAGAGGGTTCATGGATGTGGAGGGCTTTCCCCACATCCTTTCTTTTCTCCTTTCTTCTAGACTCACGCAATTCTGCAATATAACGCTCTCGAGCAACACTTTGGTCTCCTTTCACAATTTTGACTTCATGCTTGGTAAGGAATTTCATCATGAGGCACCATTGGGCCAACGCTATCTTGAAGTCGGCTAATGCGGGACGCCCCAGAGCTGACATTTCATCCACAATCACAAAAGTTCGAATGAAGGTGAATTGTCATTCTCCCTCTCCAAGTTCTATAGGAAGGACAATGGTTCCCACCGGCTGTTTGGGTTCTCCAGTAAACCCTTGAATCTTCATTTGGCACATAGATATGCTTATAATGCCTATCTTCGTCTAATCGAAAGTACGTTTGAAAGATATTTTAACCGAGCTTCCACTATCAACCAGTATTCATTGGATTACTGTGGGCCCGATTCCTACTGTTACCACCATTGGATCAAGAGTTGGAGCCTCAATTCCTTCAGTGTTGCAGTCGCGAAATATATGTCATTGCTCAGCACCTTCTACTGCTAGACCAAAGCTT
Source organism: Allium cepa (assembly GCA_030765085.1). Classification (NCBI taxonomy): domain Eukaryota; kingdom Viridiplantae; phylum Streptophyta; class Magnoliopsida; order Asparagales; family Amaryllidaceae; genus Allium; species Allium cepa. The sequence continues at coordinate 226,880,556 of CM060932.1, read as the reverse complement.
CACCATTTGTTGTCAAACTCGATCCCTTCAAGGCATGCTTTAGTACACTTGCATATCGCTTTATCTCCGCCCAACTCCTTTTATGCAGGATGCGATCTCCCAGATATTGTTGCGGTAATGAGCCTTGGGTCAGTTCATTTCGAACCTTCTTTATTAGTTCTAGTCGGATCTCTTTGCGCCCTAGGAGGTTGAGGGACTATAGCCTGGCTGGGTTTTCGTGGCCCTTTTACATATTTCTGAAGCTTGGTATCGCGGATTAATCCTTCAATGAGGTCTTAAGGTAGCGGCATTCATTTGTGTTGTACCCGTGCGTCTCATGGAAGCGGTAGAATATCCCTGAGCACTTCTGATGTTTTGTTGCCTCCTTTTTGAGGGGTTTCCTATACTCTTTCATTGCTTGTGTTGCGAGATAAATATTTTCTGGAGTATCGTTCAAGGGGGTATAGTCTCCTTGTCCAAACTCTTTAAACCTTTTGTTGCGGCCACCGCCATTTTTCTTGTCAGAGTTATGATTTCCTCTCTTCTAGTTCCATACGGCTCCTTGGCTATTCCCTGGGTTGCATGTGTTTTGATTAGTCATCGTGCCACTCTGCTCGGTGTCCATCTCCAGCAGCCTTTTTTTCCAGCTCCTGCGCCTCTTCTAACTTCAAGCACTGGCTTGCTTTGCGGTTGAAATCTTTCCCGTTGGTGGGTTTCTTCATCTTGATCCATATCCAAAACTCCATCTCCAAATGAATAGCATGGACTAAAGCCATAAAAACCATGTCTTCATTGGGATTTCTCACCTCTATCACTACTATGTTGAACTTGCTCATGAGCGATCTCAATGACTCGTTGCTCCCTTGAACTAGTTTGGATAGAGACATGATGTCCTTCGGTCGTACAATATGAAGTCTGAATTGGTCAAGGAATTTCATTGCAAGTTGATCAAATGTAGAAATAGATCTTGGGGAAAGCCTGGTGAACCACATAGATGCAACGTCTCCTAGAAAAAATGGGAAAATATCGACAGTGAATGGCTTCTAGATCATTGGCTCCATCCATATACCAACTGTACTTGTATAAATGGGGTTTTGGATCCTTAATTTCGTCGTATGAGGGAATGGTTAGCATAGTGAATTTGTCTGGGTATCTTTCAATCAAGATCTCATCGGTAAAAGGGGTCCGACTTAGGGAAGATCCCCACTCACCATCCTTTTGAATCATCTCTCATCCATCAACTACTTGACCATGTCCGCTATTTATGCCTATGATGTCCGATGGTTCTGGGGGCGACAGTCAGTCATTACGCCAAGTGTTTGGTTCGGCAAACGATCTTGGCGCGTGGGTTGATGCCTAGGCTCTCTTATCTTTAGGAGAGTCATTCTCGCAGGGCCCCGTTAGCTTGCATTTGGCCTAACTGGAGCGGTCTGGATGTTTCTAGCATTATCAAATGCGTTGGCATCCTCCTCTACCTGATTATGAATCGAAGAGGTTCACTGCTACGCCCTATAGTGGGGTTTTAGCCCCTTGATTCAAATTCAAATTTGGTTGTCTTGCGTTAAGTTGGGTATTCTCATTATCCTCCAAGTTACACTCTGATGTTACCCTTCTCAATGGTTTCTTTCTATTTCTCCTATGCAAATCGGAAACAGAGGAGTTTTCCTGCTCTATAGTAGTAGATGGTTCGAGGATAGCCCTTGGAGCGGGGTTTGATTGTAGAGTTATCAGAGCATTAAGATTTTTTATTTGTGCCTTTTGACTATCTTCCATTCTTTGATTGATTTCTTCAGCCATCTTATTCAACTCATCCCTGGTGACAACTTCATGTTGACTAGAGGACCCATGTGCTTGATTCCTTAAGTTAGCTGCATTTACTTCAACCTGTTGGAGGCTAACACCTTCCACGGCTATTGTTGCCCCTATAGACTATCTAGAGGCAGTTCTTCTCCTTATGGGAGCCACTGACTTTTGAAACAGTGAGTTCTTTAAGCAAAGGCTGGAGATCCAACTTCTGGATCTATGCAATTCAAAGTAGATAGCTAGAGCAGGATCCTGGGTTGAAAGTGGAGATCTAACTTATGGATCTATGCAATCTAAAGTAGATAGCAAGATCTAGATCCCGGGTTGCAAGTTTCTCAGTGAAAGCACCAAAATGTTGACCCAAAAATGGAACAACACGCTGGTTTGTTTTGGAAAGCACCAGCACTGTCTTTTCAGAGCAATATCGCAGATCACACATATAGAAAAGAAGTAGTAAAAGAAAATAGATAGAGGATTTTTATAGTAGTTCGGCTATTAACGAAGCCTACGTCCACTTTATAGTTTTATTATAGACTGATTGCTAGTACAAAAGTGGTTTGATTGCAAAGATTTGGCTATTTCCTAGCTAGATTGGATTTCTAGAGTTAGAATCCACCGACGAATCACGGTGTATTCCTTCTGATATCGTAGCGAGGGAGGTAGGAAGTGAAGAATAATCACAACAAAGCTTCAGCCACCAGTCCGGAGAATCCTCTCTATGTTGCAAGTGGCATGGTATTTATAGTGGTTGGAGGGTATCTAGGCCAGACCTTCCATCACTAGCTCGAAGAAGGACTACAGGAAACCTAGGAAGCTCTACCTCATAAAATGAGCCAATACCATGGGTCGCTAGTGACCCATAGATTTGTTCATTTCGCGAGCCAAGTTTTGCCTCCTTCCTTTATTTTCCATAACTCGTCCGTTTGAGGTTTTAAGGAGGTGCATGGGTTGCTGACGATTCGACTACAGAGGACTATCTTGAATTTCGAAATCAGAGATGTTTTCATAAACATTCATTGTTATCGTTACATCTTGATGGCAAGTTACTAGCCACTTATGTTCAAATACTAGTTGGTCTACAGGAATGCTGGTCTTTTGGCTTCGTTGATCTCAATCATCACCTCAACCGTAAAGTTTGGCGTTTGTCGATCTCTAGTCTTAGCTTTTCTGGTTAAGTCCTGAACCATCCTTCCTGCTTAAGGTTGTTTCGTTTTCTATTGGTATTTGCTGGGTTAAAAACCCAGATAACAAAAGGGTAGAGGAAATATCCTCCTGGCCTAACATAGCAATAAAATACTATTTGCTGAAAATTTGACAGTCACTTCAAGGAATAATAATCCTAACGATCCTTTATTTAAGGAATTTTTAAAATTTAAGAAAAAAGGGGGCTAATACCCAATCTGGGTCATCATCATATGCTAGCATGACTAGAAATGAAGAAGCTGAAGAAAATATAACCACTTATGCTGAAAATCCACATACAGAAATCATACTTCTCTTAGAATTTGATGATATAAAAGGGAGAATGATTCCTGGAACCTATTACAAAGTTATCTTGATAATTCATCATTTACTGTCGTGGCATATAAGCAAAGGGCTTATTATAAGGCAATAACAAAAGCCTCCGAGACCTGTGAAATAACCCATTTGAATGCAGGCGACCCAAATGTTCATAGTTTCAATAAAATAATTATTAAAAGGCTGATAATTCTTGAAGAATGGGGTTGTCTACCCTTAAAGAAAAAATATGTTTTTACCTGATAATAAGATTTCTATTAGGTATAATTATTGGGATTAAGAAGAAGCACCACATAAAGTACTTCTCTATGAAAATAATAAAAGGAAATGTTCATGGTTTATAAAAATTTGCGGTGAAGTTTATAAATGACCAATACCAAATTGGTTTATGGACAAGTGGACAAAATATGGACCACTGCTTGATATTCTTCCTGAAAAAATAAAAGAACTATATTCAAAATGGTTTGATGTCTCACCAAGACTAAGTAACATTGAACAATATTTAATGATATTAGGAGCAAGCCCACAATATTTCTTTATTGAATTTTCCATTCTTTGGATTTGAAAATGGAAACCAGAAATAGGATATACCAACAAGGAAATTTCTTGTTTACACAGATGTTTCTTTACAAAATTCTAGAGCAAATTAACAAGATTTGACAATAGTACAGGTTAGAATTTGGCCATGAAATGATATCAAAAATAGGCAAAAGGATAAAATTCTATTAGGAACGGGAACCTGTAATTCAGCATAAAGAAGCTCCAAACCCGTTCCAACACATTATCAGAAAATTGAAGATGCAAAAAGGAGCATTCACTAAAGAAGAAATTCTTTATGCCTATATTGTTGAAATAAAGAAAGATTTAATAAAAAATCTTGGTAAGGAAGATGCAAATTCAGACACATCAATGGCTTCATCAAAAGTTAAAGACATGGTCGAGGAAGATCAATTCTCAAACCTAAATGATGAAGATTTTGTGAAGATATTTAGAAAGCTAGAAAAAGAGGCCAACAATATAGGAAAAGACAAAGGTAAAATGATTATGGATTAATAATTATTTAGTGATCCGGAAAACTTGATAAAACTGCCTATTGTAGAAGATAATGTTCTTTTGAAAAAAGGACAAATACCTAATACACTACCCGATAAAAAAACAAAATGTTGTCTCCCACTTTAGTAAAGTGGACACCTAAGCTATGGATTTTAAAATTTTGAAACTCGAAATTAATTGGTTTAAATTTCAGTCTCGTGTATAGGTTGGTCTATAAATAAAGATGGGATTCAGTTGGAGAGAGTAGACTTCATTCTTCCACCCACTTTCTTCTCTACTTAAAAACTTTCTGCTATTATATAAGTGTGTAGTATTTGGAGTGTGTAAAATAAGGAAGAACCAACTACTTCCACTTGTGCTATCTTTTGTAAATTTTTATTTGCAAGTTTTAATCTTGGAATATTAAATATAGCCTGAATGGCAGGCTAAATTAGTTCTGTGTTGAATTACTTTTGTTCTGTATGTATGTTTTCATGTGTTCATATGTTAAGGAATACATATTGTACTAAAAATATCATTCATGGGTTAAGAATAATATTAGAGAATGGTAAATTCTACTATCTTCTAAGTCGTGTACTTTTGTCCATTTTAAATCCATGATAAGGCGTCTTTCGGACTCTCTTTACACTGGCTTATAAACTAGAAATTATTGTTAGATCAATATTTGACTTAAAAATGTCTCCATATTTGTTTTGATATTTTCAGTTTAATATGTAAGATCCTGAAAACACTGTTGCAAAGTTCGCACTATAGCAAGTATGTTAAAACTAGGCCTGTCAATAGGCAGGGTTCGGTCCGGGTATTATAAAACCCGGACCCGAGTCCAAGTACAATAATTAAAACCTGAGCCCGGCCCGAACCCGCACGGTATTTTAACCCAATGTAACAACCCTGTATTTTGTGATTTTTTTATATTTTAATTATTTTAATTGAATTTTTGATTTAAAAACTTATTTTATTTATTTTGAATGATAAACTTTAGTTTTGATATGAATTATCATTCCAAAGCTTGACTAAAAAGAATATTTTCCAAAAAGTGAATTTTTGGTCAAAATAGTCAAACTTTGACTTTAAATTTAAAATTTTGAAAGTTTGAAAATTTAAATTTTATCTTTTATTATGAAAGTACATAAAATTTTAAGAACACTGCTTTTTGTTTCGTTGGAAACGGGTGTAAATTGTGAAAGTTATGTATATTTCAATATTGAGTGTAATTTGTTTATTCTGCAATTTTGTTATTTTAAATGGTATAAATTTTATTTTTCTTTGTCATATTTTATTGTAATATGTATTAATATGTTATTTTATGTATAATTTTGTCTTTTAATATTTTTGAAGTGAGGTAGGAATTTTTCTAGAGCTAGTAGTATTTTTCTTGTAATTTCCATGCCCTGTTTTCAATTTTTAAACATTTTCTTTAGTTCTTTTCTATTTTTCTCCAATTTAATTATTTATTTTATTTTAGAAATGATAAATAAATTATTTTATTTCAAAATTTTGCTTTGTAATATTTTTAGAATGAAGTAGATATTTTTCCAAAGCCATTGATGTTTTAATTGTAATTTTTGAACCTTGTTTTCAATTTTTAAGCAATTTCCTTAATTCTTTTTATATTTTCTTTAAATTTAATTATATATATTTATTTTATTTCACTTTGTTTCAGTTTTTCGATGTACTTGCTAAAGTTTATTTTGTTTTGCTTGATTTAAAAGAAAAGGAAGTATGGAAGGTTTTAAAAGCTAAGAAACGTAAAGTCGTTTCACCGTTTCTTTTACCGTTTCATTTTAATCAATACACCATTTATTTTGGCCGTACCTTTCTCTATTCTTTTCAGCTGCATTCTCTCATCTTTTTCACGTATTTTCAAAGCTTCTCAACCCTAAAAAAATCATGGCCTCCATCTTGCAAAAATTTGGTAAAATCTTCTTCTCTTCTCTTGTTTTCTAGTTTTTCTATGTGATTTTGCAACTTGTTCTTAACTTCATGGCTCCACTCCTCCTCAACCAGATCTAGGCCAACCTCCACCACTTTATTCTCTGATCATCATCCACCCTAGAACACCACCATGGCAGGCCAAGCAACCCCAAGGCAAACACCACCACCAAAATCCACAAATCCATCACATATGCACTCAAGCTGACCTAGTTTTGGTACCATCACCTTCATCCACCTTTTGCCGCCACTTCCACCACCACCACCACCTCTGACCTGACTTCTACCCTCTTCCACATCACCCACCACCACCTGGACCCACTGGCCATGCCCCTAGAGCCTATGGCCGAACCCATTTATGGCATAGAAGTGATGAATTTGCCTTGTAGTTGTTGTTTTGTTGCACCTATGTCCATCCACCTTTGCACCATTACTTCCAAGCTATGGCTGACCCTTATGAGCCCAAGACCTGATCCTAATCCACTCCTTAGACATGTATTTTAGATATATAGCTGAAGCATAGGCGGTAGAAAGCAAGTGCAAAAACTTTGGCTTTGTTTTATGCATTTAATTCTAACATTGTTTTATTGAATTTGGTTTGAAAACTTATGTTATTTGTTTGTTTTGTTTGAATGTTTGCAAGGCTATTAGCCTTGTCTCTCCCACACTCATATCATCATCATGGCTAAGAAAACGAACCCCTTAGTCGAGCTTTTGAATGGTTGTAGCAAGGTCAAGTTATCTTGTCTTTGTTGCCTTTCAATTTCAATTTATTTCAATATATTTTGGTTGAATATTCATAAGTTATATTGTCTTGTTTTGGGGTTGTTTACAAGATGATATCTTGGCTATTTCTCTCCACTCAAAATCAAAGGTCGTGCCTTCTGGATCCGTTGTGTCATTCAAATTAATATCTCCAGCATAAAAAAAGGTGAGTACTTCTCACCAGACATTATGTACTTATATAAGTAGTAAATTGACACCCTATGAATCTGTAGAACTATATGATCATGTTATAACTGCTTATATTATTATCATACGATGTTTACACCTGTTATTACACCTATTATGTTATATGTTACTGTTATTTCATGCTATTCTGTTTATTTTATCTGTCCACCACACTGCAAGTTCTCTTTAGATTAGAATCACTATGGGTTGAAATGATACATACCCGAACGGACTTTAGAATAAGGGAAAATTGTTATGGGCTGAAATGATAGGCCTGAATGATAATCAATTTATTTCATTTACTTGGGACTGCGGGTTTGAAATGATAAAACCCAGATTTTCTTTGTAAATTACGGGTTGAAATGATATATTACCCGTATCACTTTTCCTAGTGTAGAAAATTATATACAGACCCGTAGTTAATATATGTTTTTCTAAAAATTTTAAAATTATTTTAGAAATGTAAATATTAAAATATTTTGATTTAAATCATATTAAAAAGGATTTTTGTAAAATATTATTGATTTTCTGAATAATTGTAAGTGAAATGAATTAATGAAAAGTGAGAAAATTTTGAATGTAAGTTATTTTGGAAAATTTGATTTAATTATAATTGGAAATCAAATTGAACATGAAATTATAATAAATTTATGATAATTTGAATTTAAATGAATTTAAAGTGATTTTATATCATATTAATGATTTTTAATAAAGTTGAAATGTGAAATGAATGAATATTTAAGTTGAAATTTTGAAATATAACTAAAATTGGAAATTTATGAAATTGACTTAAAAGTGAACTTTTAGTTAAGTAAACAAAAATAAAACTAAGTTATATTTGAGAATTTGAACTTAAGTGTTAAGTTGAAATTTAATGCAATGAATTTAAAATTGAACATTGCAATTTAATAAATGAATTATTATTAAATCTTAACTTTTGAATGGAAATTTAACTTTATAAAATCATGAACTTGAGGAAAATTAAATGATGTTTATAAATGTGAAAATGTATGATTTTATGAGTTAAAAATGTTTTAAATAAAAAAATATAATTGGTTGAGAAATTATATTGAATATTTGAAGTTAATTGACTGCATTTTTGAAATGCTATTAATTACAATGTAAATGATATTACAACATTTGTAAATGCTGTAGTTGATGATAATGAACTAAAAAGCTAAATTGAATTAAAAGCTATTATAGCAATTTTTGTAAGTGCTATAATTTTGGAATTTAACTAAGTTTATTTGAAATTTAAGTAAACCCTATTACAACATTTTAAAATGTTGTCTTTTGTTAAATTGAACTGTTTTGAATGTATCTTTCCGTAGCGTTTTCTAAATGCCACGAAAGGTGAATTTTCACTGTTTTGATAAACTTAAGTGAATAAATGAACTTTGGAAGTTGAAAATTTTGGAAATTTAATAATTTAATTATTGAACATAATAACTTCATTTAATGATTAAAAATGATTTTTTTTTGAATATAAACTATTTTGAAATGTGAATTGAAATGGTATTTTAAATCGAATAAAATGAATAATGATTTGAAATGAATGTGGTTTTGATATTTTGATATATTAAATGATTGAAATGTGGTTTGAAAAGATATGATATTTTGATATATTAAAATGATTTGAAAATGGAGTTTTGAAAGATAAGACATTTTGATATTAAAATAATTTGAAAGGAAGTGCTGAAAGATAAGATATTTTGAACGAAGTTTTGAAAGGTTATGATATTTTGATATATTAAAATGATTTGAAAGGAAGTTTTGAAAGGATATGATAATTTAATATATTGAAATGGTTAGAAATGACTTGATATTTATTTTGATAAATATTTGAATCGAAAGATATGGTATGATGATATATTGAAATGGTTTGGAAATAATTTAATCTTTATTTTGATAAAGATTTGGGTTGAAATGATATTTTATTTTGAAGTATAAAATATATTTTTTAAAGTTATAACTACGGGTTATAATAACGATTGGTTGTTAAAGAGACCAGGATCAGATATTGTCTTATAGCCGGCCAATACCGAAAACCACTTTAACAACTGTGTACGCGGTGGAGATTCCAGAATGAAGTAGGATGGTGGCGACGTTCTCGAGGTATATTACGTGGACCCAACTCCCGTGAGTTGGCATATATGACTAAAACAGGAGCTATACCGGGCTACACAAAGGGTCGCACCCTTTCATCGAGCATGCTCCATCGGAAACCATTCTATTAATTTTGTGATTTGATACGTGGCGCCACTTTGATTCGGGGGTATTGTTCGAGGTGGGCGGAAGCTGCTGGCTTGCCGTCGCCACCGGTCCGGTAGTGCAAACGGTGTATCCACCCTGGCATTGCCTCGCGTGTCATGTCATATCCTTAAAGCGAGCCCACTACGATTTTGGTTTTAAAGATCCGACCGCGTTAAGGTTCACCATCCCCTTAACGCTATTTTCTAAATGATTCTACTTTACTGATTAGACACTACTGTATATAGCTCAATATACTACATAGTAAATAGTTTACCGGATCCTTAGAGGATGGGCGGTCCCAAGCATTCTCTAAGTTACTTGTACCTTTGCTACAGTTCACTTGAGTTGGTTTACGTTGTATAAGTATGTAAGTCCCGACTCGAGTGTTTGTATTTTTATTTACGCTCGGGTCAGCCTGAGTTATTCACAGATTTGGATTTCCACTTTCTGGAGATTGGAATCGCTGGAGATTATCTACTTTTCAAGTTTCATCTTTTCAGTTCGGTTGTTCTATTCAGCTTGTACTTGGTTATCATATTTAAACTTCTGTTATACTTTATTTCTTCTATTGTATCTTACGTAACTCTGATATATTTATATAGTAGCTTCATGAACTACTATCTCTTTTACTTCCGCTGCATTATTATTACTCTGTGTCTGTGATCTGTGATTTTTATTTACTGCATATTCTGAGATTTGCCAAATTTTTATTTACAACTCGGTATTTTGAGCAATTCAATTCCGACATGTGTGTCTACCTATACACTTATAATGGATGCGAATGGTTGAAAATATCGGGTCGTTACAGTTGGTATCAGAGCTTTGGTAGATCTAGGCAAAATTCAACATATGGAGTGAATGTATTTACAGAATCACTTTCATTCGAGTTTGAATCTCTTTCTTTTTGACTCGATTCCTTTGAATTTTGGAACGTTCCCTACGGTCCCAAAATTCATTCGTATCCCTCACTATTCATCTTCTTTTGACTCTGGAGTATTCAATAACTCCGCTTCGAATGATCTTTCTAGTGAGTCGGTGGTCACGCCAATTTCAAATTGAACTGTAAAGCGGTGAAACGCCTTTACAGTTAGCATCGATTCACCATAGATTTATATCTATCCTTGGTTTAGATGCTAATATCTTTTGTTATTCCAAACTTTATCTATTGAGATTGAATGTAGATTTACCCCAGAAAAATCCACATTGATCTTATTCTTTAGGTCAAGGTTGACCCGGTTAAGGTTGCCCGTGATTTATTTAAGCTTATCCACCTCTCTACTCTGTTATTTAATCATCTTATCTTTTGTTTCCAATCTATTCTTCCAAACATTTTGAATTGTACTTGTATATCTATGTTTTGTTTTATATATTGTGTTGTTTGAGTTGTTGATGTTGATTTGGGTTTCCGATCGATTCGTCTGATCAACGCTATCGATAGGATTTCTAAAACACTTTGACAGAACAAACTGACACAATATTATTTTAAAATTTGGTTAATGAAATAAAATTTTGATATATAAGTAAATTTATGGAACTTAATAAATTGATTTAAAATTTATTATTTGAAATGATAATACTTAATTTATCATTTATTGTTCTATAAATGAATTTATAGATAGTTGTTTATAAATTTATTTGGGAACTAAAATGAATTTAAAACAAGAAATTTGAGAATTTAATTTCCGATGGTTTCAAACCTTGTGTTTAAAGTTTTAAAGGGTTATATTATTTAAAGTATTTTTGAATAGAAATTTGTTTTCAAAGAATTTTAAAAGTTTTAAAAAAAAAAATTTAGTGCTCTTCTCTTTGTCGCTGGAAAATAACTTCGGTGATGACCGCGGCATCATCGACATTCATTTTCGAGTTTCGAAATGAAGAGACCGTCCTGTAGTCTTGCTACAGCTTTGTTTTGGAAAATCAAATTGATTTGAATTTCTAAAATATGACTTGATTTATAATATATATAGACATATGATTTAAATTTGATTTGATAAGTTATGTACATACATTTATTTATCTCTAAATGGTTTGAAGAAATCGAAAGTTTAATTCTTAAATTCAATTATAAAAAGAAAATCAAAATTTTGGATGAATATTCAAGGATGAAATGATTTAGTTGGAAAGTTTTATTTGTATAATGCAATTGCATTAAAATATAACTTACGTTAATTTTTCAAAAGTTAACAATGTAATTGGATAATATACAATATAAAAGATTTAATAAATAAAATTTGAGTAGTTATTATAAATGTTATACACTTAAATTTTAATTATAAAATGATTAACAGAGGTAAATATAATAAAGGGTAATTAAATAGCTTACAATAAAATAATGTTAAAAGAACTAAGAATAAAAGAAAGCAGTGATAATAAGTGTAAGTATGTTTAACATAAGTGATAAATATATTGAGTGGAATAAATTTAATTTTAATTAGGAATAAAGAAGAATAAAATTTATTAAGTACATTATGAGTATAATAATTGATTATTTTTCAAACCCTTTGGTTTTAAAAATTGTTAATTAAAGATGATTGGATAATAAGATAATGGAATTTGAGATAGTTAAGATTTATTTAACTTGTGTACAGATTTATTGTCTATTTAAGTTGAAATTTCCATGCTTTCAAATTTATTTCCTTATTTTGTTTTCCAAACTATCTTTTGGTTGTCCTTATCATCCTTATCTTGCTATAGATTGGTATAGGCATCTTTCTATAATCTTTGATAGATCTTTGGTAATCATTTTGAATCCACCTTTTCGTGCTTGTGTTCTTAATTTGGAGAATCTTGGAAGATCATCTCCACCTTGTAAAACTTACCTATAACAAAAGCCATCATGTATAATTTCAATCTCCTTGTCATCTTGTCCTAATCTTGTTTCACTCTATCTTTTTCTGTGCTTTCCCGTACCTCATTCCTTTTTGGGGACGAAATGTTTTGAGTGGAGGAGAGTGTAACAACCCTGTATTTTATGATTTTTTAATTATTTTAATTATTTTAATTGAATTTTTGATTTAAAAACTTATTTTATTTATTTTGAATGATAAACTTTAGTTTTGATATGAATTATCAATCCAAAGCATGACTAAAAAGAATATTTTCCAAAAAGTGAATTTTTGGTCAAAATAGTCAAACTTTGACTTTTAATTTAAATTTTTAAAATTTTGAAAATTTAAATTTTATCTTTTATCTTTTATGATGAAAGTGCATAAAATTTTAAGAACACTGCTTTTTGTTTCATTGGAAACGGGTGTAAATTGTGAAAGTTATGTATATTTCAATATTGAGTGTAATTTGTTTATTCTGCAATTTTGTTATTTTAAATAGTATAAATTTTATTTTCTTTGTCATATTTTATTGTAATATGTATTAATATGTTATTTTATGTATAATTTTGTCTTTTAATATTTTTGAAGTGAGGTAGGAATTTTTCTAGAGCTAGTAGTATTTTTCTTGTAATTTCCATGCCCTGTTTTCAATTTTTAAACATTTTCTTTAGTTCTTTTCTATTTTTCTCCAATTTAATTATTTATTTTATTTTATAAATGATAAATAAATTATTTTATTTCAAAATTTTGCTTTAGAATATTTTTAGAATGAAGTAGATATTTTTCCAAAGCCATTGATGTTTTAATTGTAATTTTTGAACCCTGTTTTCAATTTTTAAGCAATTTCCTTAATTCTTTTTATATTTTCTTTAAATTTAATTATATATTTTTATTATATTTCACTTTTTTTAGGTTTTTAGATGTACTTGCTGAATTTTATTTTGTTTTGCTTGATTTAAAAGAAAAGGAAGTACGGAAGGTTTTAAAAGCTAAGAAACGTAAAGTCGTTTCACCGTTTCTTTTACCGTTTCATTTTAATTAATACACCATTTATTTTGGCCATACCTTTCTCTATTCTTTTCAGCTGCATTCTCTCATCTTTTTCACGTATTTTCAAAGCTTCTCAACCCTAAAAAAAATCATGGCCTCCATCTTGCAAAAATTTGGTAAAATCTTCTTCTCTTCTCTTGTTTTCTAGTTTTTCTATGTGATTTTGCAACTTGTTCTCAACTTCATGGCTCCACTCCTCCTCAACCAGATCTAGGCCAAGCTCCACCACTTTATTCTCTGATCATCATCCACCCTAGATCACCACCATGGCAGGCCAAGCAACCCCAAGGCAAACACCACCACCAAAATCCACAAATCCATCACCTATGCACTCAAGCTGACCTAGTTTTGGTACCATCACTTTCATCCACCTTTTGCCGCCACTTCCACCACCACCTCTGACCTGACTTCTACCCTCTTCCACATCACCCACCACCACCTGGACCCACTGGCCATGCCCCTAGAGCCTATGGCCGAACCCATTTATGGCATAGAAGTGATGAATTTGCCTTGTAGTTGTTGTTTTGTTGCACCTATGTCCATCCACCTTTGCACCATTACTTCCAAGCTATGGCTGACCCTTATGAGCCCAAGACCTGATCCTAACCCACTCCTTAGACATGTATTTCAGATCTATAGCTGAAGCATAGGCGGTAGAAAGCAAGTGCAAAAACTTTGGCTTTGTTTTATGCATTTAATTCTAACATTGTTTTATTGAATTTGGGTTTGAAAACTTATGTTATTTGTTTGTTTTGTTTGAATGCTTGCAAGGCTATTAGCCTTGTCTCTCCCACACTCATATCATCATCATGGCTAAGAAAACAAACCCCTTAGTCGAGCTTTTGAATGGTTGTAGGAAGGTCAAGTTATCTTGTTTTTGTTGCCTTTCAATTTCAATTTATTTTAATATATTTTGGTTGAATATTCATAAGTTATATTGTCTTGCTTTGGGGTTGTTTACAAGATGATATCTTGGCTATTTCTCTCCACTCAAAATCAAAGGTCGTGCCTTCTGGATCCGTTGTGTCATTCAAATTAATATCTCTAGCATAAAAAAAAGTGAGTACTTCTCACCAGACATTATGTACTTATATAAGTAGTAAATTGACACCCTATGAATCTATAGAACTATATGATCATGTTATAACTGCTTATATTATTATCATATGATGTTCACACCTGTTATTACACCTATTATGTTATATGTTACTATTATTTCATGCTATTCTGTTTATTTTATCTGTCCATCACACTACAAGTTCCCTTTAGATTAGAATCACTATGGGTTGAAATGATAGATACCCGAACGGACTTCAGAATTAGGAAAAATTGTTATGGGCTGAGATGATAGGCCTGAATGATTATCAATTTATTTCATTTACTTGGGACTGCGGGTTTGAAATGATAAAACCCGGATTTTCTTTGTAAATTACGGGTTGAAATGAAATATTACCCGCATCACTTTTCCTAGTGTAGAAAATTATATACAGACCCGTAGTTAATATATGTTTTTCTAAAATTTTAAAATTATTTTGGAAATGTAAATATTAAAATATTTTGATTTAAATCTAATTAAAAAGGATTTTTGTAAAATATTATTGATTTTCTGAATAATTGTAAGTGAAATGAATTAATGAAAAGTTAGAAAAATTTGAAAATTTTGATTTAATTATAATTGGAAATCAAATTGAATATGAAATTATAATAAATTTATGATAATTTGAATTTAAATGAATTTAATGTGATTTTATATCATATTAATTGTTTTTAATAAAGTTGAAATGTGAAATGAATGAATATTTAAGTTGAAATTTTGAAATATAACTAAAATTGGAAATTTATGAAATTGACTTAAAGGTGAACTTTTAGTTAAGTAAATAAAAATAAAACTTAGTTATATTTGAGAATTTGAACTTAAGTGTTAAGTTTAAATTTAATGCAATGAATTTAAAATTGAACATTGCAATTTAATAAGTGAATTATTATTAAATCTTGATTTTTGAATGGAAATTTAACTTTACAAAATCTTGAACTTGAGGAAAATTAAATGATGTTTATAAATGTGAAAATTTATGATTTTATGAGTTAAAAATGTTTTAAATAAAAAAATATAATTGGTTGAGAAATTATATTGAATATTTGAAGTTAATTGACTGCATTTTTGAAATGTTATTAATTACAATGTAAATGATATTACGGCATTTGTAAATGCTGTAGTTGATGATAATGAACTAAAAAGATAAATTGAATTAAAAGCTATTATAGAAATTTTTGTAAGTGCTATAATTTTTGAATTTAACTAAGTTTATTTGAAATTTAAGTAAACCCTATTACAACATTTTAAAATGTTGTCTTTTGTTAAATTGAACTGTTTTGAATGTATCTTTCCGTAGCGTTTTCCAAATGCCACGAAAGGTGAATTTTCACTGTTTTGATAAACTTAAGTGAATAAATGAACTTTGGAAGTTGAAAATTTTGGAAATTTAATAATTTAATTATTGAACATAATAACTTCAGTTTAATGATTAAAAATGATTTTTTTTTGAATATAAACTGTTTTGAAATGTGAATTGAAATGGTATTTTAAATGGAATGAAATGAATAATTATTTGAAATGAATGTGGTTTTGATATTTTGATATATTAAATGATTGAAATGTGGTTTGAAAAGATATGATATTTTGATATATTAAAATGATTTGAAAAATGGAGTTTTGAAAGATATGACATTTTGATATTAAAATAATTTGAAAGGAAGTGCTGAAAGATAAGATATTTTGAACAAAGTTTTGAAAGGTTATGATATTTTGATATATTAAAATGATTTGAAAGGAAGTTTTGAAAGGATATGACAATTTAATATATTGAAATGGTTAGAAATGACTTGATATTTATTTTGATAAATATTTGAATCGAAAGATATGGTATGATGATATATTGAAATGGTTTGGAAATAATTTAATCTTTATTTTGATAAAGATTTGGGTTGAAATGATATTTTATTTTGAAGTATAAAATATATTTTTTAAAGTTATAACTACGGGTTATAATAACGATTGGTTGTTAAAGAGACCGGGATCGGATATTGTCTTATAGCCGGCCAATACCCAAAACCATTTTAACAACTGTGTATGCGTTGGAGATTCCAGAATGAAGTAGGATTGTGGCGACGTTCTTGAGGTATATTACGTGGACCCAACTCCCATGAGTTGGCATATATGACTAAAACAGGAGCTATACCGGGCTACACAAAGGGTCGCACCCTTTCATCGAGCATGCTCCATCGGAAACCATTCTATTAATTTTGTGATTTGATACGTGGCGCCACTTTGATTCGGGGGTATTGTTCGAGGTGGGCGGAAGCTGCTGGCTTGCCGTCACCACCGGTCCGGTAGTGCAAACGGTGTATCCACCCTGGCATTGCCTCGCGTGTCGTGTCATATCCTTAAAGCGAGCCCACTACGATTTTGGTTTTAAAGATCCGACCGCGTTAAGGTTCACCATCCCCTTAACGCTATTTTCTAAATGATTCTACTTTACTGATTAGACACTACTGTATATAGCTCAATATACTACATAGTAAATAGTTTACCGGATCCTTAGAGGATGGGCGGTCCCAAGCATTCTCTAAGTTACTTGTACCTTTGCTACAGTTCACTTGAGTTGGTTTACGTTGTATAAGTATGTAAGTCCCGACTCGAGTGTTTGTATTTTTATTTACGCTCGGGTCAGCCTGAGTTATTCACAGATTTGGATTTCCACTTTCTGGAGATTGGAATCGCTGGAGATTATCTACTTGTCAAGTTTCATCTTTTCAGTTCGGTTGTTCTATTCAGCTTGTACTTGGTTATCATATTTAAACTTCTGTTATACTTTATTTCTTCTATTGTATCTTATGTAACTCTGATATATTTATATAGTAGCTTCATGAACTACTATCTCTTTTACTTCCGCTGCATTATTATTACTCTGTGTCTGTGATCTGTGATTTTTATTTATTGCATATTCTGAGATTTGCCAAATTTTATTTACAACGCGGTATTTTGAGCAATTCAATTCTGACGTGTGTGTCTACCTATACACTTATAATGGATGCGAATGGTTGAAAATATCGGGTCGTTACACCCAATATCCAAGCCTAACCCGTCGGGCTTTTTAATCCCGCTGGGTAATAACTATATACCTAACTCAGAATATTTATATTAAAACCATATTTTAAAATTGCAATTTTGGTAAAAATTTGTATACAAACAATGTTAACATATAAATTGTACGGTGATGTAGTCAAGCTCATAACAAAAGTATGCAAAAACATCTACATATAAACAAACAAAATGGTAAATAAATAACATACGCACTCATGTTTTGATATGACGAAAAACTAATAGTCGGGTTAGGCTCTAGCTGGGCCAGGTTTTGATAAAACCGTACACGACCTGGATCGGTCTGAGTCGGGCTTGGATAGTAAAAGGAAAACCCATATCCGCATAAATAGGATGGGTTCGGGCCGAAACCCGTACCATCGACAGGCCTAGTTAAAACAACCTTTTACTCCATAATCTGTCTTAGCATATCGCATCATGAATTGCGTCGGCATTTTTAGATATGGTATCAGACCCATGGAATGTACATATAGCTTCAGAGTAATTCAACACATACTCAATAAAAATGAATATGACTAGGATAAAAGATACTACTAAAAACAGTATTAAACTAGAATATGAAATTCCCCAAAATGTAGACTTACTGAATAAGTGGACAATTCCTAAATTGAACGTAAGGTACCAATTAGGTACTTTTGAAAAATTCGGTTTAAAACAAGTAGTTAAAACTATAGAAGAATCTATTTCATTTGATAATGAAGAAATGATTATTAAACTATTAATTGAAAAAGATTTACAGCCTTATAGGAAAATGCACAAATTTATTCACTTAGGTCTAATACAAATTTCATTTAAACCTTTAACTCTTGAAGATCTAGAGAAAATTTGATAGCTCCTTTGAGAGATGGTAGAAATTTAGATTGGAAAAAATCATTAATAGGACTAATACAGCCAAGTCTGGTGCATGGTTCTGTTTATTTTAACGTTTATCCTAATTTACAACTCTCTTTATCTAATGTTAATATTTTAGAAGCCATTACTTTAAATGTTGAGACCCATGGATATAATTATATTCTAGGATCATAAGTAATGTGCATTTGCTGTAGAATTTACTATAAGCCTTTACATACTCTAAACCCCGAATGTAGATTGGTTGATAAACCTTTAAATGAGACTATTTTAATAAAAACAAATTTTAGCCAGTCTAATATAACTACAAGAAGGTCAATAAATTGGGAGGAAATTCCTCTATCGAAAAATTGGAAAATAGAAAGAGCTGTTCCTCCACAGCCAGTAACAAATAATAGTATTACTAACGTTATACAAACCCCTGAAAAAAAATATTCAAATACAAATGGATAATAATCTCTGTAGACCAAGTTCTAGTAAAACATATTTATCAGAAAAAAAAAATTTCACTCTCATATTTCACCTTTTGATTATACTATTGAATCTCTATCAAGAATGTCCACATCTCAAATTAGGGAGAATGAAAGAAAATTGTCTGATGATGGATCTTTAAAAGATAACCCTATGGAAAAGTTATATGTAAACAGAAATAATATTGTAAAAGATATTTATAACAATTAAGAAGTGGATATAACAGAATCAGAAATGAATTTTTCAATTTTACGGATTATATGACCAAAATAGATTTTATCCCTTGCTCTCAGGCCAGAGAGAGAATTAAATTTGAGTCCAATCTTCCAAAATGGGAACCATTTAGAAAATGGTTTTTTAAATTTTTTCAAAAGAAGAACAGCAATATTTTCAAGATGAATTCTACAAATTCACATCTGCAAGAACTATAATATTTCCCTTTATTTCATGGTTTACAGCAAATTATATTGAAAAATATATTTCAGTAATTGAAAGAGATAATAAACTTTCAAACAGAAATCTTCTAAAGGCAGTATATCCTCCTCAACAATCTTTTCAAATAGAAAAAAATGGTAAGTGTTTAAGTTTCAATGCATTTCCTAAAATATTAGAAAATGACACATTACAAATTACTGTAAGACAAATAAACCAAATATTTGAATAACAAAATTATGAAAATCTTTATTTAGCTGTTATTGGTGAACAAATTACTTTATTTACATAGAAAAAATATTTTTTGCTATTAATAATATAAAACCTACTGTTTCAATTACAACTGAAGAAGTAAGTGTAACGACCCAAAATTTTCGACTTCGAAAATTCCAGATTGTTAGAGAAAAGAAGAAAGAAGGTAGAAGAAGAACAGAAACAACATCATCTCACAATCGCAGTGGATCAAAATATAATATCAAAATAATAACATTTATACAGAGAAAGTTGTAATTATTATTTAACATTCAATACATCAAAGTTACAACCATATGCACATAACTGGACAGTTATATCAACCTATCCCAGACTACTATCAATGCAACTATAATACATAGCGGTAAACTCCATACGTTTCTGCCATCCAGCTCGCCTCCTGAGCTCCAGAACGTACTCACCTGAAAATCTGTAATACTCGGTCTGACCCGAGCATTACATGAAAGTAATACCCGGGTCAGGCTGGAAACCAGCGTGAGTAAACCCATAGAATTTGAAATACTAAGTTGTAAAACTTAATTGGAAACCCAGGGTAATTCGTACTTCACTACATGTTCATAACTTGTTATAGTCAATATTTGTTTCACAAATCAACTCCTAAGTACCCTTACTTAGTTTCTATGGTCCAGTTTTCTTAAATTATTCCATTCCAGCCTATTTATCCCAAAGTCAAATTCATAAAGAATTATTGCAGATTTCAAATAGAAGTGCTTTCGTGTATGTACTAATACCCGACCCCGGTCTCTTCGAATTCAATATCATCTTAAAAAAAGCTGTTTAAGTTTTAAATAATTCCATTTATATCCAAAATTACATATTTGCCTAGCCATTCATCACAGATAGACAATCCATATTATCATAGTTTAGTCCAAACATATCATATCACATAGCATCACAAATCACTTATCAGAGACTCCTAGGCATATAATATCATCCAATCATTCATAAGCAAGATTAATTTGTCACAACATTTCTAATTAATATAAATAAAATAAATTAATTACTTCAACCACCTCTTAAATCCTGCTTGCCTAATCATTAATTAATTTCAAACCATTAATTAATCATCCCTTAACTATCCTCTTTATTTACATTAAGTAATTAGCCTTTAATTAATTACACAAATTAATTAACCTTCACCCATTCACATTAATTACATTTATCCTTCATTAATTACACAAATTAATTATCCTATAATCACTTACATTGATTAGTTATCATTTAATTAATCACACTCATTAATTAACTAACCCTTAATTAATTTCCTAAATTAATCAATCCTTTAATTAATTACACAAATTAATTAATCCTTAATTTCTTTCATTAAGTAATTTCCCTTTAATCACTTTCATCAAGTAATTATCCCATTGGTTAATTATCCTCAATTAATTAACCTCTGATCATTAATTAATTTAATCTTTAATTACTAATTAAATTAATAAATCCTTAACAATTTATCTTTTAATTACTTGCATTAAGTAATTATCATTTAAGAAATTAATCTTTAATTACTTAATTAATAAATCTTTAATTACCATTTAATTATTTCTAATTACTAATTAATTAATCTCTGATTAATTAATTTAATAATCCTTAATCATTAATTAATTAAATTAATTAATTACTCTTTAATTACTTTATTAACTTGGTTAATCTTAAATCATCAAAACCTTAATTAACTTTTAAGATAAACCATTACCTTTGTTAATGACTTAATTAGCATAATCATATTAAAAACATTTATCTTTATAATTAACTTACTTAATTAAATTATTTAATTTAAGTTTTAGAATAACTTAAGCATTTAACTTAACAAATTTAAGTTAAACAATCATATGACTTCCTTCAATAGAATAGTTTAAACTCGATTCAATTTAAATTTGAAACTTGCTATTATAAAAAATTTAAAAACTGTTTTAAATTTACTTCGGGTCCAACCCGAATAGCACTCAAGTCCTGACCCGAGAAACCTACCTTTCTTTCTTTTCAAAATTTTGTTAGTCTAAAAATTTAAACCTGGTATTGCAATAACCCAAGGCCCAACCGTAAATAGTTTGGGCAATGACCCGGGTCAAAACCCAACAAATCCCGAACCTAACTTTCTTTTCCCCCTCCTATCTTCTTCTTCCCTCCAGATCCAAGTAAACAGATACACACTGATCCCTGTGCACATGCACACCCCACGCCGCTGCTCCGCACATCACCGCTACCTCCAGTATGCCATCGACGATGTGCTCATCAACTCCGACCACCCAGAATTAGCTTCGTCCCCTGAATCAAAATTGAATAAATTTTGAATCCCACTGGAAAAACTCGATCACCGAAAACAACCCGTACCTTCCACCTCCTTCCATCGGAGGCCATGGCCTCGCGCCTGGACCTCCGCCTGAACCTCACGTTCCTTTTCCCATAACCGTGATCGAGTCTAGCATGATGTCGACGCCCTATTGACCATGAATCCAACATCGACCCAGTCCCAAGCTTAAACCCTAGATCGCCTTAGCCCAATCACCCCGGTGATCTAGAATCCATCCGAACAATTTTTTCATGATCACCGATCAACGAAAAATCTCCGGCCTTAACCCCGACACCCCAGAGCACCGCTATCACCTAAATTTGACGAACACACCATTTCTGTTCAACTCGAGAAATTTCTCTCAAATCAAAACAAAATTTAAATTTCTATTTTAAAAATCAATGTTTTTAAACATGAATCTATTTATATAACCCAAACTCGAAATTACAAACATCAATTTTCCAGATTTGAAAAGTTGTCACTGTAATTTTCTTATTTCCTGGATATTTACAAACTATTTTTACTTCAATTGTATTTTTAAAAATGATATTACCCATGTAAACATATTTTACTCAGAGATCAAAGCCTAAAAATCATCTAGTTGGATGATTTGAATCTTTGAATCAGGATTGAAACCTAAAATATTTGAACAGAGGCATGTTTACCTGTTCTCAGTTATCAACATAGATACTTACACCCATATGTATACATAAAATCATTTTTTAACAACATGCACAACAAAATTCATATCATACTTCAATGATTCATCACATGCCAATTCAATATATATCAGCTTCTAAGAGTTTACTCACCTCTTTTGTTTGAATAGAGCAAGTTTTGAAAATCTGAAAACCGAACTTGAATGTTGATTATTGAATTGTTGTTTTATTATGATCTGTAATTTAATTTAGTTGATGTTTGAGCTGACTGTTTGATTGCTTGCTTCTAGATTTTGAAAGTTTTGATCTTGAATCAATTATTGAGATGATTAGATCTTGCTTTAAACTTGATTTTAGACTTGAGCTTGTTGCTTTGATTTAATTTTGAATTTGATTTCAACTGAAACTTAAATTTTATTTTCTGGTTTTAGTTTCTTTCCAGGTTTTGGTTTGAGTAAAAGTTTTTGAAAATGAAAGATATAAGATGTAGGGATGTATTTATAACCTTATTTTAATTTTATTTGTTATTTCTTAAAATAAAAAGACAAAATGACACTTGTTCAATTTACTTCCATTTGTCTCTAGCATGAATTGATTGATTTTCATTTATTGAACTATATACACTTAACTTACAAGTGTAATTTCCTTGAATTAATGAATTTTTAAATGATTTTTATAAAACTTATACATATATATATATATATATATTTCTATTAAGTAAATACATTATCTTAATTTATAAACAAATCTTTTAAAGAAAATAATGTAAAACTAATTATATAAAAGAAATAAAATCATATATAATATATTTTTAAATCCAAAATATTTTAAGATGATTATCATTTGAATTTCCAATTTAAATTCAATTTCAATTTAAAATCCAATTTAAAATCAACTTATATATATATATATATATGTATGTATGTATATATGTATATATATATTTAAACAAACACAAATTTAATTTGTCTGAAAATAATAATTTTTCTATTTAAAATCTTCTTATATCTATATAAACAATCATTATTATTTATTTTAAAAGAATAATTCATCAATTTTAAGTAATTATATTAGAAGATTAAATAAATATTTATCCAGATATAAATATTTATTACCAGATTTATTTGTTCAACTTATATGTCAGTGTTTAATAAATTAAATCCTGTTAATTTCCAATTAACACATATTTGAAAATTCGGGTTATCACGGTAAGTGTAGTAATCGCAACTTCAAGTCTTTAACCTCGTCCCGAAATTAGAGGTTTTAAGTCAAAAACAGAATTAGAATTAGAAAGCTTTTTCAATTACGGTCAGAATCTGACTTAGAAAAATTTCTAAAAGAAAGAATGGATAATCTCAGATTAAATACTCTTGATGAAGAATCTTCTCAAGAAAATAATATTAACCAAATAGTTCAAGATGAAATAAACAAGCTTCAAAAATATGCATACAAGCCTTCTCAATGAGACCTTCTACAATGGATACTTTACCTAAAGAACCAGATTTTATTAGAAATAATAGCATCAGTGGGAAAAGTATCTATGAATGGAATATTGAAACATTTAGTGAAAAACAAATATTTAATGTAGCTTATCTATGCTAATGTATAGTACAGTTTGCAAAATAATGGTAATAATGATGTTACTGTTGCAAGAATGATAGTTGCTGGTTTTACAGGCCAACTCAAAGGTTGGTGGAATAACTATCTTCCCACATCCTATAAAAATGAACTTTACAACATAGTAAAATAAGAAGGCGGACAGATGGTCGAAAATGCTATATATTCCTTAATAGTTACAATTGTAGAACATTTTATTGGAAGGGTATCGGATAATAATGAAAGTGTTCTTACACTTTTACAGAATTTAAGATGTAAATCATTAATAGATTTCAGATGGTATAAAGATACACTTTTAAACTGAGTAATGTAATTACCAGAAAGTAATAGCTTTCAATGTAAATCAAAATTTATTGATGGTCTCCCCTCCTTATTAGCAGAAAGGGCAAAGAAGTCTTTAAGAAAGGATAAAGTAAATAATCCTTATGAAAATTATATTTGTGATAAACTTATTGGAACATGTATTCAAGAAGGTTTATCATTATGTAATGAATTAAAATTAAATCAACAAATAAAATGTCAAAATTTAACTGGAAGAAATCAATTAGGACAATTTTGTAGTCAATTTGGAATTGATGTTCCAAACATTAAAAAATCTTATAGAAAAGTTAATAAATTTATGGAATCTTTTCATAAAAAGAAGAAATCTTATTCCCATAAAAGTTATAGCAAAAGGCTCAATGGAAAGAGGAAAGATTAAGTAAAAATAACACTGTTATAAATGTGGAAACGTTTGACATTATGCTAATAGATGTAAATTTTAAAAGAAAATTAAGAACTTATAAGCTGATAACGAATTAAAGGAAACATTATCGAAACTTTTATTAAATTCTAGCTCTGAATACAATTCAGAAATAGAATCTAAAAACGATTTAGATTATTCAGTTACTTTTGAAAAACTCGAAGTTCTTGATGAAGGATCATAAATCTGATGAATGTTGTGAACCTTATAGATAGGGAGAATTTTACCTAAACCCAATAATAAGTGGTGACGATGAAAATGATGAATTTTATAAAGTCCTCTCACAATTTCAAGATTTGAATATAAACGTATTAACTAATAATAATATTATAGAATTTTTAAAATTAGTTAAAGACCCGGAATAAAGATTAAAAAACGATAGACCAGATGGAAGATATTCAAGAAAAAAGCAAAAATGATGAAAAATTAACTGAGACAATTCAAAATATCGGTAGCTCTAAAAACCCATATTTTACGAATGAAGTTCATAAACTTTTAATAGAAAGACAAAGGATTGAATATCTTTCTATCACCGAAGATCTTATGAATGAAATCCAAAACCTTAAGAAGGAAATTCAAATCATAAAAAATGAAAATGGAAATCTTGATTATAGACTTTTTTTTCTAGAATAAGCAAAACAAATTGTCCCTATTGAAAATAATCAAATAAATTATTCTCAAATAACCAGAACAAGAAGAATTTCTTTCAAAATTTGACATTATTATATCTCAAAAATGGTTTATTAAAATAACTCTTTTAATTGATAATCATTTTAAAAAGGAATTAACTGTGCTTGTAGATAGTGGTGCAGATATGAATGTAATTCATGAAGGAATAATTCCACCCAGGTATTTTCATAAAACTACAAATTTACTGAGTCATGCAGGAAGAGAAAAACTTGATATTAAGTTTAAGTTACAACATGCTTATGTATGTAAAAATAAAACTTTCATTCCTACAAGCTTTTTATTAGTAAAAAATAGTACTAATCAAGTCACGCTTGGAACACCGTTTATAGATAAAATTTATCCTATAACAAATATTGATAAAAATCGAATAGCAGGTATATATGAAAATAAGCCTATTATTTTTGAATTTATAACTAAACCTTTTACAAAAGTTCCACATGAAACAAAAGATCTTTTGACCCAAAAGACTTATCATTTAAGTTGTTAAAACAAGAAGTCATTTCTCTTAATATAGAGGAAAAGCCCCAAAATCCAAAATTACAAGAAAAAATTAAAATGGTTTATAACAATTTTTCTATGGAAATTTGTAATGATCATCCAAATTCCTTTTGGGATAGAAAGAAGCATATTGTTACTCTTCCATACGAAGAAAATTTTGATGAAAAGAAAATCCCTACTAAAGCATGACCATATCAAATGAATTCTGAACATTTTGAATTATGCAAAAAAGAAATTGAACATTATTACAAAAAGGTTTAATAAAACCATCTCAATCACCTTGGTCATGTACCACATTTTATGTAAATAAACATAGTGAATATGAAAAAGGGGTACTAGATTAGTAATAAATTATAAACCTCTTAACAAGGTTCTAAAATGGATTAGGCATCCTTTTCCTAATAAAAAGGATTTACTAGATAAGCTATATGATTCCATCTTATTTTCTAAGTTTGACTTAAAATCTGGCTATGGGTAGATTCAAATTTCAAAAACTGACAATACAAAACTACTTTTGAGGTCCCAATTGGACATTATGAATGGACATTTTAAACGCTTAGATATTTTTAGAAAAATCATTATTCAAAATGGCATAGTAATATCAAGAGCAAAAATGTCTTCAATTTAAACAAATGTGATGTGATGACCCACATTTCGAAAGGTTTAAATAGACAATAATCTACACATGTCCAAGTTAAATAATACGAAACATAGATAATCAATGAGGTAAATTAAGAAAAATACGAAAAGAAGAAGAAAACAAACATAGAATCTCGCAGCGGAATGAAAAAAAAATATAATAATCAAATAAGTAGTTCATGAAGCTATTTACATTATACATTTGATCATAATTTATACAACATTTATCAGAGTTATATATACATCAGGGATAAACAAATAATGCATCAATATAACATGATGCAAAGAATAATAATAGTAATAATACACCAAATCTTCGCCTTCGTCCTCCGTAAAATGATCTTTAATTCACTGAAAAAACTCAAGGCTGACCCGAGCGTAATAAAAAGAAAAAAAACCCGAGTCAGGATTAAAATATTCTTATGTGAGTCAAATTAATATAGCATATAACATGAGTGCCATGGCATCAGAGATGTTTGTAGGGTTTCACATCCCCTATCCAGTGTATAACGTGCATGCAATGACTCAAGAGATGTGATGAGATTTTCTATCTCTTAAGGATCCGTCAAATTATTTATATGCAGTAGAATACAGTACATACATAATATCTAATCGGTAAAATAAAGATTTTCCTTTGCGTCAAGGCTTTATATTGATCCCCCTTAACGTGTTTTTAAGCATTGTCGTACAATACACATATTAAACACCAGCAAAGCATCAGTGGATAGGGATGCGCCGTGATATGATAACACAAAACCAAAATCGTAGTGGTCTCGAATAAGGATAAAAGTATAACAAGGTAGGATACTACCGGTTTACCTTTTCCGGCTGGTGGTAACCCCTAATGGCGTTCGACACTCCCAAAATCTGTGAGTGCGCACCAATCAGTAACAATGTCATGATAGTAATACGAAGAAGTGTGTCCGCTAGAGATAGCTAACCTCATTGGCCGATACAACTTCTGTTTTAATCATTTCAAATTGACAAGTGTCAGGCCAATCCATCATCGTTCTCTTTCTTAAAATCCAGTGAATGACGCCAAACCCAACCACTTCGTTCTGGAGTCTCCTCTGCATACAGTATTGTTAATGTGGTATCAATATTGATAGAGAGTATGACAATAAGAGGCCCCGGTCTTTTTAACAATCAAACGTCATTTTACACACCGGTTGGTACTTTTACAATTCGAAAATAATCCATCCTGGATATCAAAATATCATATTCGCTTCAAAACCAGTTTCACTTAAAAATTACCCTATTCGCTCAAAAATCATATTGTTTACTTCAAGATATCAATTCAGTTCGATATATCGATTTAACTTCAAAATTTGATTCGAATTACAATTTAGGTTATAACTTCCTTCAAACCAATTTGCATTCAATCCAATATTTAAATATAAATATTCCACCCTTTTGACTAGTTTGAATTTTTAGAAAATAGTTTAAATAGATAAATAGTTTAAAAAGTTTAATAGAAAATAATTTGAGTATTGAAAATGGTTTATACAGTAAAATAGTTTGGAAAAATCAAAATAATTTGAATACTTAGAAAGATAGATTTTTAATAGTTTATACTAAAATAATTTATTTGACAATAGTTTCAAAGTCAAACTGATTCAATTACTAATTTTCCAATTTAAATTACTTTAAATTTCCATTTTTATTTAATCGATTCAATTCCAATTTCAAGTCAAATTTTACTTCGATTCCAAATTAATTTCACTTCCAATTCTGAATTAATTTTTCTTCCAATTCCAAATTAATTGCAATTTCAATTTCAAATTAATTTCAACTTAATTCTTAAATTTAAACCATTTCGATTTATATCAATTCCAAGTTCAATTTTCAAATATCGATTCAAAACATGTAAATCAAATTTACCTTCAATACCCAATTTAAAATCCAAATCTTCAAATATAATTCAATTCCGAGCTCAATTTCAAAATATCGTTTTATATCACTTTTACTTAACAATATTCAAAGTTCGAATAAAAGCCTAATCCTTTAAATCAAATAAAATTATGAAATTTAATTCAATTTCGATTATAACTTAAAAATCTCAACTTTAATTATTTAAAATGTTTCATTTACCAAATTTAAATTTCAACATTTCAAGCTCCAGTTCGAAATAATTCGATTTTCATAAATTCAATTTTATTTCTTAAAAAGAAAAATCAATATAAATAATTTCAAACCAAAATCTTAAAATCATTTAATTTAACTAATCCGGTGTCCGTATAAAATTTCATATCCTATGGCCAAGTGAATCAATTATTTCAATTAATTCCAATGATGGATATATACTATTTCAATCCAAAGTAAATGTCATAGGTATATATCATTTCAACCTATTTCTTAATTTATTCAAACTAATGCAATTTATTGCTTTATATACTGTAATATGATAACAAGAGATATCAAAATAAATAAACATCCAGATCATCTAAAATATCAATCAATAGCATCCATCGCAATCAGCACCTAAATTAGTTTAAATGTCATAACACTTTACTTGTTATCAATAATCGAAAATGTAACTAGCAATTTAATTTCCATTTCAACTTTGAATTGTCAATCCAAATTCCTATCATTTTAATTCATATCAATTTAAATGTTAGTTAAATTTTACCAAACAACTGTCAATAAATTTTGAATAACTTCAGGATATAAATTTAACAAACATGAAAATATTTTGTTCATCGTGAGCGTATAAAACTGCCACCTTTTATTTGAAACTGAAATTATTTCAGCTTTAAATAAATCCTTATCTGATTACAAGCTATAGACGACGTCGATACTGTTGCACTACAACTCGTTTCGTCCTAATGGACCTCGTATGCACAAGTTATGAATTAATTAGCATTTGATATAATTTAAAACTAAACCATAATTAACAAATAAAATTAACAAAACCTAACCTTACTGTCCTTCAACCGCAAATCGAGCAGCCACCCAAAACCCTAACTGCCCCATCGTTGATTCACAGCAGCATGTCCCCTAGTGTGCCATCGCTCTTCCCTGCACCACCCATAGCCTTGGACAATATTTCCAGGCGCTCGCAGCTGAGTTGCCGCCTCCTCCAGGTCCACGCGACTACGACCAAGACTCAGACAATCTCGCATTTCCTCATGCGACCCACTACCCTTCGCGACTCTCCTGCCATCGCAAACCCTGACTGCACCTATTAGCTTGCCTCGTGACTTTGTTCGACTCTCCCTTTTTTTCATTTTTCTTTTTTTCCTGAAGCTTGCATTTGATTCGATTTGAACTGGAAGAGATGAAAGGGGGGATGCGATTGGAAAGGTGAAAGGGAAGCTTCGTATCAGACATAGGTTTACTTGCGTATAATTTACGATGACTGACGGGAATGTTTTGCAGCTAACGGGAATGGAGATGACAAAATACGTATTAAAAATTCCAAAATGTATAGATATTTTATTCGAAACCCTAACGAGGCGTACCGCCTAGCATTTATAATATTATACCCTTATTTCGAATGCAATGGAACAAGTTTTGAGGCCTAATCCGATCGCATTCAGAAAATAGGTTTTCAAAATCAAATTATATTAATCGAATTCCTTAAACTAATTTCTACGCGTTTCAAGCCCGTACGGCCAAACGACAAGTCCGATCGCTACGAAACTTCAAATCCTATAATAATTCACTATCACAGATCCAATGAAACTAGTTTCATCGAAATCCAAGACAGTGACTAAAATGGCTATTTTTACTCATTAATTTAATATATAATTTTCAATTCTAATTATTCACATTAAAACCCAATTTTAAATGCTAAATATCCTCATTCATATTTAAATGAAATTCAAATCAATTTTTGATATCATTTTCATTCACATTAATTCAAGATTCAGTTATTTTAATAATTGCAATATAAAATTTTAAACCATTTTAATTATTCATTAAATCACATTAATAATCATTAATTTCAAATGAGTTTAGTTATCAACAAATGTTTTATTTTTATCCAAATATTTCAACATTTATTATTCAATTCATGTTATTGATTATAACACTTTAAATACATAGAATTTCATTTCTACATTTATTATTTCCAAAATCATCGAAATTGGTTATTTCAAAATTTTATTCGAGTTCATATTAAATTACTACATTAATAAATCATTAAAATTTTAATTCTAACAATTTTTGTTCAATAATTATATTAAATTTGATAATTAAAATAGTTAAAATATGGGTTGTTACATTCCCCGCACTCAAAACTTTTCGTCCTCGAAAAGAGGCTAAGTACAGAATTTAACATTGATATATTTTATTCAAAATTGTCAACTTATAAAACAATATATCTCATTTATAAAACCATTACTACGCTTATACTATGCCACTACGATATCAGTTTTACGAAAATTGCAATTCATTCTATAAAATAAGTTACAAAATTTTTAAAACCTCAAAATTTTTCTAACACCCGGATTTATTGAAAATTACGCTAGAGTCTCCTATGCACGGCTCGATGGAAATTTTTTTGCAATTCAATATAGAACCAAAATATATATCAAATATACATCTCATCTCAATGATGAGTATCCCGTAGGGAAAAAATATAAAAGCACAATATGTAATCAGAGATGTGTACCTTATTATTATTAAAATGAGCTTGTTCGCTCGTATTAAGCAAGCAAAAGAATATAAAAACCCACGTACACATCCAAACGGTCTTCATATGTACCTATCTCAACTCAATTTAGAATATCAGTCATTTAGATAAGATATAGAACATGTATGAGTTGAATAAACTATAAAGTATGCATTCTGAATCCAAATCATAACACAGGCACAACAACATGCTACAATCATATGCAATCAAAACAGTTACAACGATGGTATATAATAAAAGAAACCGTTCAACACTTAATAGTTATCCAGTTAATTCATAAACCATCACCATTTTCATTTCCAATGTTAATATTTAATTTATACACTTTATTTTTCAATTATATTCAATTTTCATTAACATTTAATAGGTTTGCTTCATATTTATTCACATCTACTTCATTTACATTCAATTTATTCCAATTTCCTTTATTTCGCCTTTTGTTTAACACATTTCATATAATTTTTTATATAAACCATTCATAACTTTAAGTCAATTACAATCATTTTACGAAATACAACTCATGTTTATTTTTCATAACTTAAGTTCATATTAATTCTTTGATTCACTTCATCGGTTCATTTCATAAATTTAAATTCGTATCAATAATCTTACTTAACTAAATTTTATCCTATAACTCAATTCATATTAATAATTTTCTTCTTATCATAATCAATTTTTGTTCAGCTTCTCTTAAGTTAACTTCATCTTGAAATTCATTTTGTTAACTTATTCCATATTAAATTAGTTAACATTCAATTTTATTGAAACTTATTTCATTTGCATTAAATTTACTTACATCCAATTTAAATTCAATTCAATTACTCACATTAATTTTACTTACACACATTTAATTTTATTCAGTTTTGTAACGAACCCCTATCATGCTGCACCCTCCAAGTGCATAGGCAGACACACGTGCCGGACTTGAATAATTCAAAATAATGTATTATAATATAATTTGGAGCAAATAAAACCAATTACAGAATCACAGACACGGAAATATCAGAAAAACATGCAGCGGAAATAAAATAACCATAGTAGTTTATGAAGCTACTACAACACAGAGTCACAAAACAAGTACAAAATACAAAGTTTGAAAGTAAATACAATAGAAATCCCAATACAAATGTCCACTAATACATAAGCTAAATAGAAAATACTGAATGGAAATAGATAACAACTAGATAGATAGGTAGTCTGTAGCAAATCCTAGCTGCAGAAGGTGTATCCAAAGCTGATACTCAGGCTGACCCGAGTGTAAAGAAAAAAAACACAAAACACTTGAGTCAGTACATACATACTATACAATGTAAACCAATCAAGTGAACAGTAATAGAAATGCACAAGTAACTTAAAGGATGCTTGGGACCGCCCATCCTTTAAGGATCCGTTAAACTATCTACTTGTAGTAATATACACTATTATAATAATGTCTAAAGTAAAGTATAATATATTTTAAAAATAGCATTAAGGCGTTGCCCATATGACCCATAAAACAACTTATATATTCACATAGTCTATATAGTACCGTAATCTCCCTCATACTGGGTGTCGTCAGAGGGCACTCCATAGGTATAGTGCAAAAAAAATCGTATAAGGCATGCTAGGTTAGGTGACTTAGCACAACTAGGCAATGCCAGGGTAGATATACCAATTGCACTTCCGGGCCGGTGGTAACGCATAGCCGCAGCTACCGCCCACCTCGAGCCACACTCCCAAAATCAAAGGTGCACACGAACCAATCACAAAGTAATAGAATGGCATGCGAAGAAGTGTGTCCGATAAGAGTAGCTACCTCATTAGCCCGTCAATTTCTCTTGTTTTAGCCACCTTATGCCAACTCACGGGAGTCGGGTCCACTTATATATCTTAATAGAACGTCGCCACCATCCTACTTCATTTTGGAATCTCCACCACGTACACGGTTGTTAAAGTGGTTTTCGGAGTTGGCAGAGAGTAGACAATTTCCGATCTCGGTCTCTTTGACAACCAAACATTATTACTACCCATGGATATTTATTTCAATACGTATCTGTTCCAAAACCATTTAAAATCAATTGCTATTACTCTTTCTAGAATAATAACCATTTCAAAATTGGTAATATTTCCAAATCCATATATAATAGTTATAGCACTTTTAAAATCATAACACTTTCAAAACCATACCCTTATTATAGCATTTTAAAAAATGTAATAAGTAAGAAACTATAACACTTTTAAAATGTTACTTTTACATAATAGCACTTTAGGAAATGTTACAATTTGAAAATGGTAGCACCTTTAAAACATAACCTTAAAGTAACATAGCATTTTAAAAATGTTATCTTTCTAACTACAACATTTTAAAAACATAACTAAAACACCATAGCATTTTAAAAATGCTACGGATACTACTATAACATGTTTAAGATATACTATTTCAATTTTTATCATATTTTTATTTATACAAAACATATCTAGTTCATAACTAAAATCAATTATTATTATTACTTTGTTAAATTCAAAATTCCATATTAAATCAAATTTAAATTATTAAGTTATTTATCATAGATAAAATCTTTAGTTTAGTTTTAAATCAATTATTTACTTATAAAATTCCAACATATCATTATATTAAAAATAATTAAATCAAAATTTTAAATTAAAATTTCATATATTTAAAGATTCAAAATACTTAATAATTTTTAGAAAACTATTATTTAAAACTTAACCATGTGTCTGTATAATATTTTCTAACCTAGGTCAAGTGATACAGATATGTCATTTCAATCCGTAATTTACAAAAAAAATCCAGGTTCTATCATTTCAAACCCGCAATCCCAAGTCAAGTAAAAATAAAAATCGCTTGAGCCTATCATTTCAGCTCATAACGATTTTTCCCTATTCTAATGTCGGTTTGGGTATGTATCATTTCAACCCGCAGTGAATCTATACTGACAGGGAACTTGCAGTGTGTGAAACAGTAAATAACATAAACAATATAGCATAGCATATTATATCAAGTGATGCAACAGGCATATAATCAGGTTATAACATCATGAAATATCATATTATAGGCATGTATAAATTACAATCAACATAGCATATCATTAACTACAATTCACATGTCATTGTTTCACAATTATATAAGTACGAATGTCGAGAGTGATAACTCACCTTCTAAAGCTGGAGATAACAATTCAAGACAAACAACCAAACTTCGAAAAGCTTGACTAGATTCGAGTAGATGGAGAGCCAAGATTTAGACCTTGTAAACAAACAAATATGAACATACATAAGTATATAATTCAACACATAACAATTCAATCAAAACAAAATAAAATGAAGTAAAATTGGCTTGACCAAACAAGTGGGCTCGGCCATGGTTGCTAAAGCTTAGATCAGGTCTGGTCACATCTGGATAGGCTTGGAGATGAAGTATTGGTCACGACAAGCCATAGGGGTGGAGGAACTAGTGGTGGCTGAGGCAAGCAAGCAGGAAAGGGGGTCTAGTGGTCTCGGCTAGAGTTTGTGAGGCCATAAGGTGATGGGTTTGATCTATGAAGTCACGGCACTTGGTGGAGATGAGATGATGATGAAAATGGTCGATTATAGGTGGTGGTGATGAGGTGTTGCGGTTGGCTAAAGGAAGAAGCATGTGATGGTCGAGCATGAAGAGGAGATGCAAAACCAAAAGAAAATAGAGAAAGAAAAGAGAAAGAGGAAGCCATAAGAAAACTTACTGTAAAATCTTATTTTGTCAGGAAATGAAAACAAGAAGAGAGATGAGATAAGAAATATTTTTGTACGTGAATGAGAATGGAAAGTGAAAGGCTAGGAAATCAAAAGATTTGAACGGTTAGGGTAAAGAAGAGGCATCACTTCACATTAAATAAAAAGAAACTTATATCTCTTGAATTTCCAAACCCATACAAAATAATAGAGAATAGAAAGTAGAGAATGAAAAATAAAAATAAACAAAATAGAAAATAGGAATGAAATAGATAACATAAAATATAAAATAGAAAATAACAAATAAAATACTAAAAATAATCGCGTGTAAAACGCTGAATTTTATCAGATTTAAAAAGTATAAAACAGAATTTTATAAAACAAAAAGCAGAATGAATATCAGAGTCAAATTCAGCTTCAAAGAAAAAGATTGGAAATTAAAAATTCAAATTTAAAAATTTCCACTGAAAGTCAAAGTTTGACCACGGTTGACCAAAATATAAAATTTTCAAAAAATCTTTATTTTATTATATTTGGAAAATAAATTATAAACAAAATCCAAAAATACATAGGAAACTCTAAAATTTAAAATTTTTAAATGATTTAAATCAAAGTTTCTAATAAATTGAATTAGAAATATTTATTAAAATTATGGGTTGTTACACTCCCCCCCACTCAAAACTTTTCGTCCGTGAAAAGGAACGAGGCACGAAACAAGGAAGGATAAGATAGAAAAGCAAATAGTACCTAAAACAAATAATTCCCGGATTTGAGGCATGCATGCTCTTCTCCATCTCCTAGGTACAATCCCGGTAATTCGTACTCCACTGCACTTTGACTAGGTTAACAGATTTCCTTCTCGGCTGCTTCGTACCTTTACCGATAATACAAAGTGGCTTCCTCTCGACAGTTGGTTAGCTCAATATCCAAACTCTCGAGAGCAGAAGGCTGGACAATCAAAGATGGATCATGCAGATATCGACGAAGATGCGAAACGTGGAATACAATATGCACTCCAGAAAAATTCTTAGGCAAATCAAGACGATATGCTAAAGAACCAATCCTCTCTGAGAGACGGAAAGGACCAACACCTAGGAACAAGCTTCCCTCATCTTCCACTTTACCAAATTATTGTTAAATTTATTCCACTTAATATATCTTATCACATACATTAAGTGTATTTACTCTTATCATAACTACTCAAGTTTATTTATAAATTTCTTTAACACTATTTTATATTGTAAATTATCCAATTACATACCTAACTTCTGAATAATTAGATAAGTTATATAAGAATGCAACTTGGTATTATAAATAAAATTTTCCAATTCAATTATTTATCCAAAATTTAAATAATTTATCTAAAATTTCCCAATTCATTTATTTCAAGTTCAATTATTCATACAAGATTCCTTTCAGTTTATAATTGAAATCATCCCTGAACCATAAATTTAAGAAATTAATTCTCCGATTTACCTCAAACCATTAAGACATATATATATATATATATATATATATATATATATATAAACTAAAATCACATACTTATATATTAAATCAAGCCATACTTAAGGAATTTAAATCAATTTATTTTTATTATATATTTTTTCTTTTCTTTCAAAATAAAAGGGTAGCAAAGCTTCGAATTTGTCTCTCCTCTTCGAAACTCGAAAATGAATGTCAATTATGCGGCCTCCATAACCGAAATTAATTTCCAACGACATAAGAGAAGAGCATAGATTTAAACATTTTAAAATTTATATTCAAACATACCTTTAAACGATATACCTTTTAAACGTTAAAACCAAAGTTTGAAATCACCAGAATTTAATTCTCAAATCCATAATTTAAATTCCAAATCAGTTTATAAACTATGCTTAAAATTCCAAATAAATTTATAAGCTGTTTATAATTCCATTTATTTATTTTATGAGGCAATAGTCATCGGTTTACGAAACAATAAATGAAATCAAATATTAACATTTCAGTAACCAATTCAGTTAACTAATAAATTTCAACTCAATTCAGTTCTCAATAAACCATTTCAATGTCCATATATTTCAAAGCTTTAAATATTCCATAGTTTCAGAGTTAAATTTTTGACAATTTCATATATATATATATATATATATATATATATCAAATTCAATTTACTATTATTTAGTTTTTAAATATTTACTTAATAAATCCAATATCATTTAAATAAAACTTTTAAACTTTAAATAATTGAATATTCCTTCAATTTATTTAAACTAGATATATTCATTTAAAACACCTTAAACCAAATCATATCATTTAAAATCTCAAATTTAATAAATTTCAAATCAAACTTATTCACACCCTATCAAAATAAATTTTCAACGGATAATATAAATCTATAAAACCATATAAAATTTTCTCATTTACCAAATTTGAAAACAAAATTGTGTCAAGTGTTTTGGAAATCCTTTCGATATCGTTGATCAGACGAATCGATCGAAATCCCAAATCAACATCAACAACCCAAACAACACAACATACAAATTTTTTAATATTGATACAAATACACTCCCTCACTTGATTATTCCAGAATAGGTTTCAAAATAAGGATAGAATTTCAAATTTGGGAGATTTTAATCAAAAGAATTCAAAGATAAAATGAGATAGATAAAGGATTAAGATAAGGTTAAAATAGAAGATTGAAATTACACCTGGTAACGGTTGTTATAGGTGAATTCAATGAGATAGAGATGATCCTCCCAAGATCCTCCATAATCAAGAACACTAGCATGAAGAAGATCCTCAAGAATCTGATTCACTTGTTCTGTTTGACCGTCGGTTTGCAGATGGTAAGCAGTGTTCAGATTCCGATTAGTACCCAAAGATTCCTGAAAAGCTTTCCAAAACCGACTGGTTAAGATAGGATCTCTATCATAAACAATACTGATAGGAACCCCATGGAGACGAACAATCTCCCTCATAAATCTTAAACAAACCAGAAGCAGAACGAGTAGACTTGACCGGAATGAAATAAGCTGACTTGGTCAATCTATCCACAAATAGAGAAGAGAACAAAGACTCACATTGATTGCAACGATTTCAACTGGATCAACAGAAACTCCGTTACTAGAAACAATATGCCCGAGAAATTGGACTTCATCCTTCCAGAAATGGCATTTCGAGAATTTAGCCTTGATGATTTCTATGAGTCTCCAGAACAAATTTCAAATGCGACTCATGCTCATCCCTTGACTTAGAGAAGGCAAGGATATCATCAACAAAGACTAGGACAAACTTGTTAAGCACATCACGAAAAACAGATTCATCAAATCAGCAAAGAAAGAAGGAGCGTTAGTCAAACCAAAAGGCATAACTAACCATTCATATAAACCATTCTCAGTACGGAAAGCAGTCTTGGGAGTACTTTCCTCAACAACTCTGAGCTGGTGAAAACCTGTGGCAAGATCAAGTTGAGAGAAAATAGTAGCTCTATGGAGCTGATCAAACATATCATTGATGCGAGGCATAGGATATCTGTTCAGTGAGCTTGTTCAGCTCCCTATAATCAACACACATTCTCAATGAACCATCGGACTTATTGATGAAAACCACTGCTGCTCCCCATTCTGAATGGCTAGGTATGATCAGACCCTTGGAGAACAAGTCCTCAATTTGCTTCCTCAACTCAACCTTCTTACGGGATGCCATTCTTCTGGAAGGAAGAACTACAGGACGAGCTCCAGGAATAAGATCAATACAGAAATCAATTTCCTGCTTAGGAGGTAAAGAAATGACTTCACCAAATACATCGGGATATAGTCTGACCACGGGAATATAATCAAGATCATCCGAAGAAGAGTCAAGAAAATAAATAAAACAGCCGGTCCTGGGGTAAACAACACTAAATCACCAAAGAATTACCAAAATCATCCATAAGAAACAGTCCGAGTTTTACAAGAGATAATGGCATTATGCCTCTTCAGCCAATCACCTCCAAGCAATAAATTAAAAGCATCAAAACACAGAACATAGAAATCACCGGAAAACCGATAGCTAGAATAGAAGAGCTTCACTGTTCTACAAATCCTACTAAGGTTCGTAGGACCACCAATTGGATTTGAAACACACAAAGGTTAGAAGCAAACTCAGGAGAAAGAAGATGCTCAAAATTTATCACAAAGATTCACTATCAAATAGAACACGGACAATAAAATAGAACAAAGAAAAGGTGCTCTGAAGAGTACCTTGGCTAACCCTAGGAGTAGGAGCAAAGGCAACGGCAAAATACCAAATGACTTGCCCTTCCGTTGAGTATGACAATGGTAATTGAGAAACAAAAGACAAGATTCAACCAGAATAGAAGTCCTAATCAAGGAATTTAATTAACAAGTGGATAAGGAAAGGAATGAGATTAAGAAAATTTGATTTCAAAGCAAGAAAATTTATATCAAAATAATCTTTGAAAACTCCTTTTAAAATCAAAAATCATTTTATACCTTAAAATACGTTCTCTCATAAAGAAATGATTCTAAGAATGATTTCACTCATTCTAGGGTATTTCTACCCTATCTCTAATGAGTTTTTGCTCCGTAGGCTAAGGTGCCTAAAACCAAAGCCCTAATACCAAATGTAAAGAACCCCCTATCATGCTGCACCCTCCAAGTGCATAGATAGACACACATGCCGGACTTGAATAATTCAAAACGGTAGATTGTAATATATTTGGAGCAAATAAAACCAATCATAGAATCATAGAAACAGAAATATCAGAATAACTCATAGCGGAAATAAAATAACCATAGAGTTCATGAAGCTACTACAACACAGAGTCACAAAACAAGTACAAAATACAAAGTCTGAAAGTAAATACAA
The DNA here is from genome assembly GCA_030765085.1 of Allium cepa. Classification (NCBI taxonomy): domain Eukaryota; kingdom Viridiplantae; phylum Streptophyta; class Magnoliopsida; order Asparagales; family Amaryllidaceae; genus Allium; species Allium cepa. The sequence goes on along the minus strand of CM060932.1, from coordinate 226,840,663 downwards.
TATAAATCCCAATACATAAATGTCCGCTAATACATAAGCTGAATAGAAAATACTGAATGGAAATAGTTAACAACTAGATAGATAGGTAGTCTCCAGCAAATCCTAGCTCCAACAGGTGAATCCAAAGCTGATACTCAGGCTGACCCGAGTGTAAAGAAAAAGAAACACAAAACACTCGAGTCAGGACATACATACTTATACAATGTAAAACAACTCAAGTGAACTGTAATAGAAATGCACAAGTAAATTAAAGGATGCTTGGGACCGCCTATCATTTAAGGATCCGTTAAACTATCTACTATGTAGTAATATGCGCTATTATAATAATGTCCAAAGTAAAGTATAATATATATTAAAAATAGGATTAAGGCATTACCCATATCTCCCTTTAACACATTTTATATATTCCCATAGTCTATACAGTACCGTAATCTCCCCCATACTGGGCGTCGCCAGAGGGCACTCCATAGGTATGGTATAGAACAAAATCATATAAGGCACACTAGGGTAGGTGACACGGCACAACTAGGCAATGCCAGGGTAGAATTGCACTTCCAGACCGGTGGTAACGCATAGCCGCAACTACCGCCCATCTCGAGCTACACTCCCAAAATTAAAGGTGCGCACCATTCAATCACAAAGTAATAGAATGGTATACGAAGAAGTGTGCCTGATAAGAGAAGCTACCTCATTAGCCGTCAATTGCTCCTGTTTTAACCAAATTATGGCAACTCACGAGAGTCGGGTCCACGTATATACCTCAATAGAATGTCGCCACCATCCTACTTCCTTTTGGAATCTCCACCACATACACGGTTGTTAAAGTGGTTTTCGGAGTTGGCAGAGAGTATGACAACTTCTGATCTCGGTCGCTTTAACAACCAAACGTTATTATTACTCATGGTTATTTATTTCAAAATATATCTATTCCAAAACCATTTAAAACCAATTGTTATTACTTTTTCCAAAATAATATCCATTTCAAAATTGGTAATATTTCCAAATCCATATATATTAATTATAGCACTTTTAAAATCATAACACTTTCAAAACTGTACCCTTAATATAGCATTTTAAAAAATGTAACAAGTTAGAAACTATAACACCTTTAAAATGTTACCCTTGTATAATAACACCTTAGGAAATGTTACAATTTGGAAATAGTAGCACCTTTAAAACATAACTTAAAGTAACATAGCATTTTAAAAATCTTATCTTTTTATAACTACAGCATTTTTAAAACATAACTAAAATACCATAGCATTTCAAAAATGCTACGGATACTACAATAGCTTGTTTAAAACATACTATTTCAATTTTTATCATAGTTTTATTTATACAAAACATATCTATTTCCTAATTAAAAACTATTATTATTATTTGGTCAAAATCAAAATTTCATATTAAATCAAATTTAAATTATTACGTTATTTATCATAGATAAAATCTTTAATTTAGTTTTAAATCAATTATTTACTTATAAAATTCCAATATATCATTATATTAAAAATCATTAAATCAAATATTTAAATTAAAATTTCATATATTTAAAGATTCAAAATACTTAATAATTTTTAGAAAACTATTATTTAAAACTTAACCATGAGTCTGTATAATATTTTCTAACCTAGGTCATGTGATACAGATATATATCATTTCAATCCGTGATTTACAAAAAAAATCTGGGTTTTATCATTTCAAACCCGCAATCCCAAGTCAAATAAAAATAAAAATCGCTTGATCCTATCATTTCAACTCATAATGATTTTTCCCTATTCTAATGTCCGTTCGGGTATGTATCATTTCAATCCATAGTGAATCTATACTAACAGAAAACTTGCAATGTGAGAAACAGTAAATAAGATAAACAGTATAGCATAGCATATCATATCAGGTGATGTAACAGGCATATAATCAGGTTATAACATCATGAAATATCATATCATAGGCATGTATAAATTACTATCAACGTAGCATATCATCAACTACAATTCACATGTCATTGTTTCACAATTATATAAGTACGAATGTCGAGAGTGATAATTCGCCTTCTAAAGCTGGATATAACAATTCAAGACACACAACAAACTCCGAAAAGCATGACAAAGTGCGACTAGATACGAGTAGATGGAGAGCCCAAATTCAGATCTTGTAAACAAACAAATATGAACATACATAAGTATATAATTCAACACATAACAATTGAATCAAAACAAAACAAAATAAAGTAAAATTGGCTTGACCAAACAAGTGGGCTTGGCCATGGTTGCTAAAGCTTGGATCTGGCTTGGTCACATCTGGATAGGCTTGGAGATGAAGTATTGGTCACGACAAGGCATAAGGATGGAGGAACTGGTGTTGGCCGAGGCAAGCAAGGAGGAAAGGGGATCTAGTGGTCTCGGCTAGGGTATGTGAGGACATTAGGTGATGGGTTTGGATCTATGAAGTCACAACACTTAGGGGAAATGAGATGGTGATGGAGATATCCAATCATAGGTGGTGGTGATGAGGAGTTATGGCCAGCTAAAGGAAGAAGCATCTGATGGCTGAGCATGAAGAGGAGAAGCAAAACCAAAAGAAAAGAGAAAAAGAAAAGATAAAGAGGAAGCCATGAAAAACTTACTGTAAAATCTTTTTTTTGTCAGGAAATGAAAGTGAGAAGAGAGATGAGATGAGAAATATTTTTGTACGTAAATGAGAATAGAAAGCGAATGGCTAGGGTAATCAAAAGATTTGAACGGTTAGGGTAAAGAAGAGGCATCACTTCACATTAAATAAAAAGAAACTTATGTCTCTTGAATTTCCAAGCCCATAAAAAATAATAGAGAATAGAAAGTAGAGAATGAAAAATAAAAATAAACAAAATAGAAAATAGGAATGAAATAGAAAATATAAAATATAAAATAACAAATAAAATACTAAAAATAACCGCGTGTAAAACGCTGAATTTTATCAGATTTAAAAAGTATAAAATAGAATTTTATAAAGCGAAAAGCAAGTCGAATATCAGAATCAAATTCAGCTTCAAAGAAAAAGATTGGAAATTAAAAATTCAAATTTAAAAATCTCAACCGAAAGTCAAAGTTTGACCCCAACTGACCAAAATATAAAATTTTCAGAAAATCTTTATTTTATTATATTTGGAAAATAAATTATAAACAAAATCCAAAAATACACTGGAAAATTCCAAAATTTTTAAATGATTAAAAATCAAAGTTTCTAATAAATTGAACTAAAATTATTTATTAAAATTATGGGTTGTCACAAGTTTCTTTTACAATTCAAATTGCATTTCTTTTTATAATTCAAGTCGTGTTAATTCTATTTATTCATTTTATAGCTTAAGTGGAATTAATTCACTTTATTAATTTATTTAGTTATATTCAAATCTAATTCAATTCATTAAATCTTTATTAAGTAAATTTTATTTAATTTGATTCATTTCGCGGTTTATTCAACTTTATTTAAGTTAAACCCTTTTTCCAATTATTCACATTCAACAAATTAAAATTTTGTTATTAGCTAAATATTTCTCAAATCCATAAGTTATACAAATTTATTCACTTAAAATTTCATTTCACTATTTTATTTAATTCATTTCAACAATATTGACTTTATTTAAGCTTTCTTGAGTTAAACTAAATTTTATTTATGTTGTTTTTCTAACTCAATTTGTTTTAACATTTCTTATGTTAGTTATTTTATTTCATATCTCAATTTCAATTTTCCTTTGTTTGCTAAACCAAAATGTTTAACCAATTTAAATTCAGTTTTATTTTCTTAGTTCAAATCTATAAGTTATAAACTTATTTTTATCTATACTATTTTCAATTATAATTCAGAACTATTTACATATATCTATTTTATCATACTTGGAATATTTTTCACAACCAAAACTTGTTTTAACTGGAAATAAATTTCTTTTGGTATCAATTCTCACTCAGAAACTCAGAAATGAATACAAACGATGGTGTAGTTATCCCCAGAATTATTTTCCAATGACTAAAGCGAGTTCGATGCTTTTATTTCTTTCAAAAATCTTTCTAAAATATTTTTTCTAGTCAAAACTCGTTCAAATAATATTAATATTAATTTTGAAGGCTTTAAAAATAAATTTGAAAACAAAAGGATTTTATATTCTAAAATCTCAATTTTTAGATCCTTCTATTTATAATATAGCTTATACAAATTTCATTACCTATTTGCCAACATTTCATTTATTTACAACTTTGTGATTATAAACAATTCTTATCATAATTATATTTCAATTCAATTAATTATCAAACGCTTCGTGAAATAAAATTCATAAAGTATTTGTTTTATTTTAATTCAACCAATAATTGATGATAACTAAATATTATCATCGCCTATCGACTAACATTCATTAATAATTAATATTATATATATATAATATAATATAATTTAGGTAAATTTATTTCGTTTATCCGATTTTTAAAACATTATTATGTCGACTTGTCTTGTTTAAGTGTTTAGAAATCCCTATCGATAACATGGCGTCCCACACACCGACTAGAATTCATAAACAACTCAATGAATAAATAAACACAATATAAAATATTTTATAATACTAACAAGTACGCTCTCTTATATATATACACTCAAACAGACCCATTCTAGGATATTACTACCCTATCTCTAATGAGTCAAACTCCACAAAGCTAAGGTTATCGCTAAACCAAAGCTCTGATACCAGCTGCGACGATCCACATTTCGGAAGGTTTAAATCGACAATAATCTACGCATTTCCAACTTAAATAATCCGAAACATAGATAACAATGGGGATTATTAATAAAAATAAGAAAAGAAGAAGAAAACAAATATAGAAACTCGCAGCAGAATGACAAAATATAATAATCAAATAAACAGTTCATGAAGCTGTTTATATTATATATTTGATCATAATTTATACAACATTTATACGAGTTATATATACATCAAGGATAAATAAACATGCAGTAGAACAACATGATGCAGAGAATAATAATAGTAATAATATACTAAATCTTTGTCTTTCCTCTGTGAAAATGGTCTTCATTGCACTGAAAAAACTCAGGGCTGACCCAAGCGTAATGAAAGGAAAAAACACTTGAGTTAGGATTAAAATATTCTTATGTGAGTCAAATCGATATCGCATATAACATGAGTACCATGGCATCAGAGATGTTTACGGGGTTTCACATCTCCTTTTGAGTGTAAAACGTGTGTGCAATAACTCATGAGATGTTACTGGATTTTTTATCTTAAGGATCTGTCAAATTATTTATATGTAGTAGAATACACTACATATATAGTGTCTAATTGGTAAAATAAATTTTTTCTTAGTATTAAGGCTTTACATTGATCCTCCTTAACGCGTTTTTAAGCATTGTCGTACAGTTTGCATATAAGACACCAGTAAACTATCGGTGGATAGGGATGCGCCGTGATACGACAACACTAAACCAAAATTGTAGTGGTCTCGAATAAGGATAAAAGTATGACAAGGCACGTGAGGTAATGCCTAAGGTAGGATACTACCAGTTTACCCTTCCCGGTTGGTGGTAAACCCTAACATCCCACTGCGTTTAACACTCCCAAAATCCAAGGGTGCGCACCAATTAATCCCAATGTCATGATAGTAATACGAAGAAGTGTGTCTGCTAGAAGTAGCTACCTCATTGGCCGGTACGACTTCTATTTTAGTCATTTCAAATTGATACAAGTGTTAGGTTAATCCATTATCGTTCTCTTTTTTCAAATCCAGCAAATGACGCCAAATCCAACCACTTTGTTCGGAAGTCTCCTCCACGTACATAGTTGGTAAAGTGGTTCCAATATTGACAGAGAGTATGCCAATAAGAGGCCTCGGTCTCTTTAACAACCAAACATCGTTTTACACAGTGATTGGTACTTTTATGATTCGAAAATAATTCATCCTTGATATCAAAATATCATATTCGCTTCAAAATCAATTTCACTTCAAAATTACCATATTCGCTTCAAAAATCACATTTTTTACTTTAGGATATCAATTGAGTTTGATATATCGATTTCACTTCAAAATTTGATTCGAATTACAATTTAGGTTATAACTTCACTTTAACCCAATTCATATTTCAATCTAAGATTTATAAACATTTCACCCTTTTGACAAGTTTGAATTTTTAGAAAATAGTTTAAATTGTTTTAAAATAGTTAAAATAGTTTAATAGAAAATAGTTTGAGTATTGAAAATGGTTTATATAGTAAAATAGTTTGAAAAATCAAAATAATTTGAATATTTAAAAAGATAGTTTTTTAATAGTTTATAAGAAAATAATTTATTTGAAAATAGTTCCAATGTCAAACCAAATCAATTCCAAATTTCCCAATTCAAATCACTTTAAATTTCCATTTCGATTTAATCGATTCAATTCTGATTTCAAGTCGAATTTCACTTCGATTTCAAATTAATTTCACTTCCAATTCCAAATTAATTTCACTTCCAATTTCAAATTCATTGTAATTTCAATTCCAAATTAATTACAATTTCAATTCTAAATTAATTTCAACTCAATTCCCAAATTTAAACCATTTTGATTTTTATAATTCCAAGTTCAATTTTCAAAATATCGATTCAAAACATTTAAATCAAATTTACCTTCAATACCCAATTTAGAATCCAAATCTTCAAATATAATAACTCCGAGCTCAATTTCAAAATATCATTTTATATCATTTTACTTAGCAATAATCAAAATTCGAATAAAAGTCCAATCCTTTAAACAAATCAATTTTTGAAATTTAAATCCTTTTTCGATTATAACTTAAAATTTTCAACTTTAATTATTTAAAACATTTAGTTTACCAAATTTAAATGTCAACATTTCGAGCTCGAAAATAATTTGATTCTATTTCTTAAAAATCAAAATCAATTTAAATAATTTCAAATCAAAATCTTAAAATCTTTAATTTAACCAATCCGATGTCCGTATATAATTTCCTATCCTACAACCAAGTGAATCAAGTATTTCAATTTAATTCCAAGGATAGATATATATCATTTCAATACAAATAAATGTCATAGGTATATATCATTTCAACATATTTCTTAATTTGTTCAAAATAATTCGACTTACAGTTTTACATATTGTAAATAATATAGAGGATGATAACAGGATATATCAAAATAAATAAACATCTAGATCATCCAAAATATCAATCAATAGAATCCATCACAATCACAACCCAAATCAATCAAATATCATGACAATTTATAAGTTATCAATAATCAAGAATTTAACTAGCAATTTTATTTCTATTTCAAATTTGAACTGTCAATTCAAATTCCTATCATTTTAATTCATATCAATTTAAATGTCAGTTAAATTTTACCAAACAACTGTCAATAAATTTTAAATCACTTCATGATATAAAATTTAACAAACATAAAAATATTTAGTTTGTCGTGAGCGTATAAAACACTTATATTTTATTTGAAACTAAATTTATTTCAGCTTCAAATAAATCCTAATCTGACTATAAGCTATAGACGACGTCGATACGGTTGCACTACAACTCGTTTCGTATATAACAGACCTCGTATGCACTAGTTACGAATTAATTAGCATTCGATATAATTTAAAACTAAACTATAATTAACAGATAAAATTAACTAATTAATATAATTAACTAAACCTAACCTTACTGCAGTTCAATCCCAAATCGAGCAGCCATCCAAAGCCCTAACTGCCCCAGCGTCGATTCGCAACAGCCTCTCCCCCCGTACACCATCGCTCTTCCCTGCGCTACCCACAGCCTTGGCCAATACTTCCAGGCACTCGCAGCTGAGTCGCTGCCTTCTTCAGGTCCACGACAAAGCCTCGGATAATCTCACGTTCCCCTCATGCGAGCCACCACCCTTCGCGACTCTTCCGCCATCACGAACCCTAACTGCACCTATTAGCTTGCCTCGCAACTTCGTTCGACACTCCCTTTTTTATTTTTTATTTTTTCTTTTTGTTTGATTCGATTTGAACTGGAAGAGATGAAAATGGGGGAACACGATTTAAAAGGTGAAAGGGAAGCTTCGTATTAGATGTAGGTTGGCTCGCGTACAATTTAAGGTGGCTGATGGGGATGTTTTACTGTCGATGTTAATGGAGATAATATATATATATATACACACACACACACACACACACACACACACATATATATATATATATATATATATATATATATTAAAATTCCAAATTATCTAGATATTTTATTCGAACCTCAACCGAGGCATGCCGCCTAGCGTTCATAATGTTATACTTCTATTTAAAGCGCATTGGAACATGTTTTGAGGCCTAATTCGATCATATTCAAAAGATAGATTATTTTAACCGAATTCTTTAAACTAATTTCTACGCGTTTCAAGCCCGTACGGTCAAATGACCAGTCCGATCACCACGAAACTTGAAATCATATAATAATTCACTATTACGGATCTAGTGAAACTGGTTTCGTCGAAATCCAAGATAGTGGCCAAAATGGTTATTTTTACTCGTTAATTATAATATAAAATTTCCAATTCTAATTATTCGCATTTAAACCCAATTTTAAATGTTAACAATTCTATATTTAAATAAAATTTAAATCAATTTTTGATATCATTTTCATTCGCATTAATTCAAGATTCGATTATTTGAATAATTGCAATATTAAATTTTAAACAATTTTAATTTTCAAAAAATCCCATTAATAACCATTAATTTAAAATGAGTTTAGTTATCTATAAATGTGTTATGTTTTCCAAATAATTCAATATTTATTATTCAATTCATATTATTGATTATAACACATTAAATACATAGAATTTCATTTATGTATTTATTATTGCCAAAATCATTAAAATTAGTTATTTCAATATTTTATTCGAGTTCATATCAAATCACTACATTAATAAACCATTAAAGTTTTATTTCTAACCATTTTGTTTAATAATTATATTAAATTTGATAATTAAAAATACGGATCGTTACATGTGAGATTTTTAGGCCATAATATTGAAAAAGGAAAAACAATTCCTATAAATAGAGTATAGAATTTGGTTTAAAATTTCATGATATAATAAATGATAAAACGCAGTTACAAAGATTTTTGGGTTGCTTAAATTATATATCCTCTTATTATATTAATTTAGCTACAATTCTACTATCTTATATTATAGATTAAAAGGAAAACAGGTCCATGAATAGAAAAGCATACTCGAGCCGTTAAAATAATGAAAGAAAAGGTAAAATAATTTTTTCTTGTTTAATGCTTTCGAATCCAAATTGGGAAAAAATAATTAAGACAGTTGCATCAAATATAGGATTTGGTGGAATTTTAAAACGGATATATCCAAAGATAAAACAAGAATATCTTGTCAGATTCCACTCAGGTAAATGGACTAATAGTCAAAAGACTATGCAACTATGGCAAGGAAATTCTTGCTATAGTTAAATGTGTTTTAAAATTTCAAGATGATTTATATAATCAAAAATTTATTATAAAAACTGATTGTAATCAGCTAAACATATGTTTAGTTAAAATTTAAAACATGATGTATCAAAACAAATGTTTGCCAAATGGCAAGTTAATCCCGCACCTTTAGATTTTGAATTTCTTTATAAAAAAGGTGAAGAAAATAGTCTTCCTGATTTTTTAACTCGTGAATTTTTGAAGGACAATGATCTCCAAAGGAAAGGGTTATTCCTCATACAGTGGAAAGGGTAGAGGAAATATCCTCCTGGTCCAACATGGCAATAAAAAACTATTCCCGAAAATTTGACAGCCACTTTAGGGAATAATAATCCCAACGATCCATTATTCAAGGAATTTTTAGAATTTTAGAAAAAACAAGGGGCTAATAGCCTATCCGGTTCATCATCATATGCTAGCATAACTGGAAATGAAGAAACTAAAGAAAATATAACCACTTATGTGGAATATCCATATAGAGAAATCATACTTCTCTTAGAATTTGATGATATAAAAAGGGAGAATGATCCCCAAAACCTATTAGAAAGGTATCATGATAATTCATGTTTTACTGCCGCGGCATATACGCGAAGGGCATATTATAAGGCAATAATAAAAGTCTCTGAGACCTGTGAAATAACCCATTTTAACGTAGGTGACCCGAATGTTTATAATTTCAGTAAAATATTTATTAAAAGGCTGATGATGCCTGAAGTATGGGGTTGTCTGCCCTTAAAGGAAAAGAAATGTTTTTACCTGATAAGAAAATTTCTGTTAGGTATAACTATTGGGATTATGTAGAAGCACTATAATAAATACTTCTCTGTGAAAATAATAAAAGGAAACATTCATGGTTTATAAAAATTTGTGCTGAAGTTTATAACGACCAATACCAAATTGGTTTATGGACTTGTGGACAACATATGTACCACCGCTTGATATTCTTCTAGAATAATTAAAAGAAACATATTCAGAATGGGTTGATGTTTCTCCAAGTTTAAATAATCTTGAACAATATTTAATGATATCAAGAGCAGGCCCATAATATTTCTTTATTGAATTTTCCATTCTTTGAATTTGGAAATTGAAACCAAAACTAGGATAAACCAACTAAAAGATTCCTTATTTGCATGGATTTTTCTTTACAAAATTCCGAGACAAATTAACTAGAATTGACAGCAGTACAGATCAGATTTTGGCCATGAAATGATATCAGAAATAGGCAAAAAGATAAAATTCTACCAGGAACAGGAATATGTAATTCAGCATAAAGAAGCTCTAAGCTCGTTCCAATACATTATCAGAAAATTGAAGACGAGCAGTCACTAAAGAAGATATTCTTTATGCCTATATTGAAGAAATAAAGAAAGATTTAATAAAAAAATCTTGGTAAGGAAGATGCACATTCAGACACATCAATGGCTTCATCATAAGCTAAAGATATAGATAAGGAAGATCAATTCTCAGACCTAAATGTTGAAGATTTTGCAGAGATATTAAACAAGCTAGAAAAATAGGCCTATAATATGGTAAAGATCAAGGTAAAATGATTCTGTATTAATAATTGTTTAGTGATCTGGCAAATTTGATAAGATTACCAGCTGTAGAGGATAAAATTCTTTTGAAAAAAGGAAAAATTACCTAATACACTACCTGATAAAAAGGACAAAATGCTGTCTCCTTCTTTATTACAATAACATTAATAATAACATAACTTTCATCTATTTAATAAAACCAAACATTAATTACATTAATTCATTAATATTTCTTTAAATAACATTATTAATTTTATTATTAATTACAATAACATTATCAATTTTATTATTAATTTGAATAACATTATTAATTTTAATATTACATTCAATAACATTATTAATCTTACTATTAATTTGAATAACATTATTAATTTTAATATTACTTTCAATAACATTATTAAATTTTGTAACATTATTAATTTTATTATACTTAAAATAACGTTATTAATTTCAATAACGTTGTTAATTTTATTGTTAATTTTGTTATGAATTTCAATAACAATGTTAATATTATTATTAATTTAAATGACATTATTAATATTATTAATATTTTATTATTACTTATAACATTATTAAGCTTTCTTAATTTCAATAATACTATTAGTTTTATTATAAAACAATTTTAAAACACCAGAACTCAACAATAATTTCAAAACTATATGACTTAAGGATTTCTATTCTTTTTCTAATAGCTGATCATCCTACTATCCATTATAAATGAAATGATATTAGTTTTTCACACATCACTTCAAAATTACGATTAACAAAATTTCGACAGCACTTCTCCTTATTTCTCATATCATACACAAAAGAACCTATATAGGAAACATGAAGAAAGTGCTGTCGATGTTTCATTAACCGTTTGATTTGAAATATCGATTTACAAAATGTAAAGATCATTGCATTCGTAGCTTGTCCAATACCGGGACAAATTCGAAAAATAACATATAAGCAATAATGAATTGCCAAACAATACCAACGATCAAACCATATACGAATGATCATTGAACAAATCCATACCACTGGATCTATATCATATAGAATCATAATCAATCATAGCATCGAAAAAAATAAATCGAAGCATAAAATCATACTGACGGATAACTTGGTTTGAGATGGAGGGCGATGCTTGCGGTGTGGTTGGCTTGAGATGGGGATGCGGCGGCATGCGACTTGGAGGAGGTGGTGCTTGGTGCGACGGATTCGGCTTGATGCTAGGGAGAGGCGGTGTTTGAACAGCTTAATGGAGGGTCTCAAGGAAGAGCTGATGCTTGAACGAGGTAGTACTTGAATGTGATTGTTGAATGCAGAGGCAAAGGGTGGCTTCCCATCTTTTTTGTTTTACTTTTTTGTTTTGATATAAAGAAGAATTTGATGCTACGTAATGTTTATTTGGGAGCAACGTCATGCCAACATTGTGCCGACGGCAAATAAATGGCGTTAGCTAGGCATCAGCAAACTTTTGTAGGCAGCTAATTACCTACGCCTTACCGACGCCACTCCAACGCCTTTTACATGGCATCAGTGAGGCGTTGCTAATATCAGGTAGGTATTTAATGCATTTTCTAGTAGTGATAATGGAACTCATTGTTGGATATGCGCAAAAATATTTTATAAGGGTATGACTTAATGAATTCCAATTTTAAATAAGAGGGAGTCATGTTTTTATTTTTGGGTAAACTACTAAGGGGTGTAGAAAATTTATTGCTATTCTTAACAGAGAAATAGGAACGCATATGTGGCCTTGGTGTTTCATCAACCCATTGCCGAATTTTGATTTTCTTTTCAATCATATTCTATCGAAAATGGTTTTCGATGAATCATAATTGTTGTAATATATTAATAATAATGGTGAATATGCTAAATGTCAAAGGACATTATTGTAATTCTCATTGTATATTGAGTCTATAAATAGAGAACTCATTTGTATTGTATGATTGACTCGAATAAATAAAATATCTTCTCTCTTTAATTCTTGTTTATTTTATAACAATAATTGTATTATTCTTCGTTTCTTGAAGGAGTGTTGTTGAATTTTACTTTACAGGAGAAGTAAAACAGTGAATAATTTTATGTGATGGAATCACTAAAATTTGTTCCTTTATCAAAGAAAGAAATGGAGTAACTTTAAAAGAGCCCAAGAGGTAATATGTAGTTTGAAATTTGCCACGTGATAGAAGGACAAACCAGATACAAAAACAATGTTGGTGGTCCACAACTCTAAAGTGTCAATCCAGCCCAACTGTCAAAGCTTAAAGTAAGTTGGCCCACTTTTATATTCAAAATAAAGTTATATAAGAAAAACAAACCAACGTCCATCCTTAAATGCGGAATGAGATGTTTACGATATGAACCAACTGATGTTATTTCTATTTTTGGGTTAAAAAGGGAATTGAAATACATCTCACGCATTAAAGCGCACATATTTAATGGTTGCGGACTCGATTTTGTGGATGGACAGAAGATGTACAACAAAAATATAATCTGTAAAAGAATTTGGCATTCTTCTGCACATACAGCCAAATTTCATTAACATACTTTATATCCCAAAGGTCAACATGCAACTTTATATCTATGTTAGCATTCTAAAATTTGACCGTTGTTACATATGTGTAAGGGTTTGAATTCAAAACCTGCTATTAACATGATCACCAGTTTAACACTATATCAGTTGGATAAAATTTAATTTAAAGTAGAAATATCATCAAACACGTCAATTTATGCCTGCGCTACAATAACGATATATGCATGTAACAAAGTTTAGACGAACTTATGGTTAGCAAAAGCAAAAGCAAAAGCAAAAGGGAAAGTAAAAGTGAAAGTAAAAGTAAAAGCCTGCAGTGAAAATGAGAACGGTGGTTACAGAGAGAAATAAGGAGTGGAATATGAGTTGAGTTTGTAGAAAATAACGATGATAAAATAGTGCAACGCCGAAAGTGGAAGAATACTTTGTTGGTCCACCGCTGAGCAGAATTGAGAGAAATTCAAAAGAAGATTTTATAAGCCTTAGGTGGAATAAAAAGCACCTATAGGAGCGGGGGATTTGATTTGAGATCAGAGTTTATGACACGCGTAACTTTCATATGGGAAGAACCGGATACTTAGAAGAGCATGGCCCCGTTATAACGAACTGTGCGATATTATTCATTTTCTTCATCGTGGGGTCACAACCACGTGCTTCGACGGTGATGCAGGAGGGACTTCACGCTGCCGCATTATTTTTCTGCTTTTGTTTTCTTCCGGCTACGAGTCCCATTTGCGTCCCCGAGCTTTCATGGGGGGCACCACTGCAACGCTACTTATCTGTGGCCCGCACAAATGCTGCGTTGCTGATTTCATTCGCATCATTATTTAATTTTACTTAGCAACCATTGGTTGTACCGCGCTGCCCATGCTAATTTTTTTTAAATGCCTGTATATTACAATAAAAATGTGCAATGCACAAGTAACTTTATATCTTTACGGTTTTATATGTCCCAATTATTGTGTGTGTATTTCTATATTTGCAATGAATATCAGCACCAAAAGAAACTAAACTTTATAAACTTAATTGTAAAATAATGAAAGATGCTTAAGATAACATTCTAATATAAAAAATTCTAAGTTAAAGATTAAGATATAAAACATTAGACGGAAATTACAAAGGGATTTGTGAACAAATGTTGAAATAATTGACCATGAGAGCGTGAATGTAAACCAGTTAAAAGAAATTTGTAAATTTTTAGAATTAATGAGAAATTTGTGAATTTCTTCAACTTTACTATTGTTTATGGTGACAGTAAAAGGTAAAAAAACAAAGAGAGTGTAATAACCTACATCTCCCGACACATCAATTTAAAACATAAGATGACTTTTAGACTTGCGTCGGTGCCAAGAAATACGCGCTGTCGGGTTTTTAAAACAGTTCAGACTACAAATATACTGTTATGATATAAGATATCCTATACTTTTAGAAATCACAACAAAAGAAAACAAAATATAACTATATAAAATAACAATCTCAGAAAATATCCCAAAACAAAATCTCAGAATAACAGTACTGTAACGACCCACCTTTTTTGTGCGGTTTAAATCAACAATAAACCACATATGTTAAATCAAAACATTCAAAAGGGAGCATTGTTAATGGGGGTAAATAAGAAAATAAAAGAAAAGAAAGGAAAAACAAAACACAGAATCTCATAGTAGCATGATAAAATATAATAATCAAATAAACAGTTCATGAAGCTGTTTTACAAATAACATTTGATTACACTTTTAAATATAGATCAGATTCATATATACGACATGAATAAATAGAAAATGCAGCAGAACAACATGATGTAGTGGAATAAGTATAATAAATAGTAATAATATACTAAATCTTCGTCTTCGTCGTCCATAAATAAGGTCTTCAACACTGAAATGCTCAAGCTGACTCGAGCGTAATGAAAAGACAGAATATTCGAGTCAGAACTAAAAGATCTTATGTAAGTTAACTCAAAATAAGTAAATATGAGTGTGACGGGGTTTTACATCACCTATCCAGTGTCTAACGTTTGTGCAATAACTTAAGAAATATTTGGAATTCCATCTCCTTAGGATCCGTTATACTATCTGCGTACATAATACAATACGCTATTATAATATGTCTACAGTAAAGTAAAATATTAAAATAGCTTAAGGCATTACTCATATCCCTCTTAACACATTTTATATAAATGTCATAGTCTATACAGTACTGTGAGCTCCACCGTAAACAGGTGGGCTACTAGGGAACATTCCACAGATACGACACAGACCAAACTCGTAATGGGCTCAATAGGGCATATGACAAGGCACGAGAGACAACGCCTAGGGTAGGATACTACAGTTTTGCGGATCCAAACATGTGGTATCGCATATCAGCTACTACCGCCCACCTCGAGACACACTCCTGTAATCAAAATCGAGGATATGCCACCAAATCAATCACAAAGTAATAAATATGGTATCGAAGAAATATGTCCGATTACGGGTGCGACCCCACTTGGTCCGGCATGGCTTCTGTTTTAGCCATATCAAGCTGACCCGAAGGGGTCAGGACTGCGTTCATACCTCATACAGTAGCGTTCGTCAAACCATCATACTTCGTTCTGTATTCTCTACCACGTACACAGTTGTTAAAGTGGTTTTCGGTATTGGAAGAGAGTGTGACAATATCTGATCCTGGTCTCTTTAACAGCTAAACCTTATTTCGCACCGGTTGGTTCTTTTACATTTCAAAACCGGTTCATAATTGATATCAAAATAACATATTCACTTCAAAATCATACCACTTTCAAAATCGTATTCACTTTCGAAATCATTATTCGCTTTAATCATATTCATTTTCAAAATCATAACCACAAAATATGTTAAACCGTCATATCAAAATACACGCATTTAAATCAATTAGATCTAAATCACAATAGTTCCAACTTTAATCAGTTTAAATATTGAAAGTAGTTTACATATTGGAATAGTTTATATTTTAAAATAGGTTAGAGATTAAAATAGTTTATACATTAAAATTAGTTTATATATCAAAATAGGTTATAGACTAAAATAGTTTATATATTAGAAATAGTTTATATGTTAAAATATGCTATATATATCAAAAATAGTTAATGCATTAGAAATTTATTAATATATATTAAAATGGTTTATATGAGAAAATAATTTATATGTTAAAAGAGTTTGTATATTTGGAGAGTTTATATCGAAAATAGTTTCAAATTAGAATTGCTTCTTTCAATTACACAAATCAATTCAAATCAACCTTAGTTCCAAAAATTCAAATTAAATCAATCTCAGTTCAACGATTTCAATTCAGAAAGGCTAAAGGCTTCAATTCAAATTCTCATAAAACTGTTTTAATTTATATCGATTTCAAATCCATGTTTGAACTACAAATTTAAACCACTTCAAATTCATTAGGTTTCAAAGTTTAAATATTCGAATATTTACAATGACTCAATTTTGATAAATTTCATTTATATTTCAAAACTCAACTTTAGGATTTCAATTTAAATTCCTTAAACAATTCACTTAAACCGATTTCAATTTCAACATTTTAAAGCTTGGATTTTGAAAATAATTCAGTTCATATAAATCAAATTTTGTTTCATAATATCATTTAACTGGATTCAAAAATTAAGGTTTTAAAATCATTTGATTTAACCAATCTGGTGTTAGTTTATAATTTTCTACTATATGGTCAAGTGATACAGATATATGTCATTTCAACCCATAATAAATTTAAATTTACGGGTATATATCATTTCAACCCATATCCTGAATCACAATTTCCAAATCCATAAAATCGCTATGGTTTATTATTTCAACCCATAACGATTTTTTTTCCTAATCTATAAGATCGTTCGGGTATGTATCATTTCAACACATAATGATTTTCCTTACGATAACTAAGGGAACTTGCAGTGTGATAACAACATATAAAATAAATATAATATAATATAATATCTAATCATCCAAATTTCAACAATTAAACAACAATTACAATAATCATTCAAATCAACCAATAAATCACAAGAAATAAACTATTTACCATTATCAGGTATTTAACTGGCAATTAAATTTCAATATTAATTTAAGTGGAAATTAAATTCAATATAAATTAAAATTAAATTTGAATGACAATTTAAGTATACCATACAACCATCAATCAATTTCTAATCACATCATAAATTTAATTCAACAAACATAAGATGGTTTAGTATTCATGAGTGGGTCAAAACACGCACTTTTGGTTTTTCGTCGATTTAAAATCCGAATTAGACCTAAAATTCCAGTAGTCTCAAAATCCAGCCAAAATTGTTCCATGCCGTCCGAAATTTTGATACGATCGCAACAGAGTAAACCGTGCGTGAATATGAGCTCGAATGGAAAAGTTATTAGCATTAGAACATTTAAAAATTTAAAATTAAATAATATTAAACAAAGGGGCATAAACGTAACTTACCGCCATCATCAAACATGCTGAACCCTATAGACGAACGCTCGAGCCTTAACCCATCTTCCACTAATCTTCTTGGCTATGCCGTCGTGCCTACGGCCAGTCGCGACCTCTACTCCTATCACCCATCGAATCGCCAGCCTCCGCTCCATGCTCCACGACCACCCATGAACCCCCAAGGCCGGCAAATTGCCTCCAATAACTCCAACTGCCGCCATACCAAAACATAATCATAATTTAGCTGCCGATCTGACCACCAATTCTCCAAACGAACAACTCATATGAACTCCCCATGTCAATCTCTACACAACTGTACTCTCGAATCGCTTCATCGTCACCGTTGATTAACCACCAAATTCGATGGTCGAAAATGTTTTGATCATTTCGGGACAAACCAAAACTCGAATTTAAAAATGAATTAGACCAGTAGATTACCCTCATCGAGAGCTTTCCAACGATACATAATATGACATAGTTTGGAGAGTTTTAAATTTTGGAATTGATTTTGATTTGAAAATGAAATGGGAATTAGGTTTTGACGTTCTGTCTTTTGAGAAGGAGGAACAGATGAAAATAAAGTACGTACAGAGATAAAAATGAAAAGCTACTAGGGTAAGGGAAAAGTCTATTTATATATACGGAGATAGATAAGAACGAATGTATATTTCGAATTGGTTCAAAACGATAATAACAACCTGAAAAGTCTGTTTCATTTCCGAAACGAAAATGAGTCATCCAATAAATCAAAATATAGGTTTTCGATATTTTTAAACTCAATGGATCAAGTCTCAAACCTAAATTCCATTGTATGCAGAATTTAGCTTTTAAAATCAAATTATACAAAATTTAAATTCCATAAATCGATTTCTATGTGTTTGAGCTTAGACGATCAAGTGGCAAGTCTGATCGTAACGAAACTTGAAATTTTACAATAATTAACCGTTATGGATACGATGAAAGTGGTTTCATCGAAATCCGAGACAGTGGCCAAAAAGACAATTTTTCACGTTAATTAATTAAATTATTATTAATTTAATTTAATCACTTTAAAATTCAAATTTGATAGCTAGCAATTTCATCATTCTAGATTACATAGAAATTAATAATCTATGAATATAAATTTTCTATGTTAAATTCGCTATTAAAATATTTCATTAAATTCAATGTTCAATTACACTGTAATAAAATCTTAGTCAAGTATAATTTAAATCTAAATAAATTCTTTTATTTTGATTTTGACTCTTATTATTGAATCAACTATTACCCTATGAATATAATTAACATTAGTTTACATTTATTTACATTCATACTTTACAGTTATCATCCTTTACCATATTAATTATAATATTTAAATACATTAAATTTAACCACTGATTCTAACAAATATTTTATTCCTTTTTATAACCAGGTGAACTCTTCAATTATTTCAATTGATTGAGATTACTTAAATTAGCCGTCAAAACATTCAAACAGCATAATTAAATCAATATCTAATTATTTTTATCATTAATGAATCATAAATTTCAATTTCTCGTAATATTAAATTTCAAAATCTTATTTAACTTAATATTTGATTATTGAAAAAAATACGGGTCGTTACACTTTCTCCCACTCAAAACTTTTCGTCCTCGAAAAAAGAAAAGAAGGAATTAAGAAACTTATTATAATTTTATTCAAATTATTCAGTTTATAAACACTTTAAATTTACATAATTATGTATTTTAAATAAAATATACCAATTAATGAACAATTAAATCTTCATATTCAAGCTTAATACAAGTTTGAAAATATTTTCACTTTTGCAAAAAATTTCTAAGTCCTAAATTCATGAAAAATTTCGATAGAGTCTCCTCTGTACAGATAAGTCCGGAAAATTATAATAATAATAATCACAATATATATATATATATATATCATATTTCAATAATAAAACATCCCAAACCATGAGAAAAATAATAAAATTTTGTTGCAAAACTATAATCCGAAACCGTTCCTATTTGTTGAGCAAACAACTTTATTTACGAAACCAAAATAGTAGCTATTTCTTCCATAAATTTATATTTCACTTATATAAACCAAAATAGTGAAAATTATGTACAAGAGAAATATTGGTTGTTTTCAATTAGTAGGAAAGAAAATCAATACAGATCATATGCGAACAAACAACATGACCATCATATGCAACAAATGAATTAATCATACATCCATAGCAATTTAAAACTAATGGTTTGTCTAGTTCAGAAACCTTTCATTGTACAAGGGTCATAAATAAACTATCAGGTGTATCCTATGCTCAAAAGCCTTAGATAATTACTTAATAGATTATTTATACATCCTTAAACAAATTCAAAGTATCATTCCCTAGACTTCCCATCAGCCAAACATCAATGAATTGTAAATATTATTTAAGTTTATTCTATTGGTTTCATTTTCACATCATTGACCTTTTATTCGCTTTCATACATTCATACAATAATTATCTTTTATAAATTTCTTTCATTACTTACACAATCTATTTCCCATTCAATATTAAATCATCAATGGATTCATTATTTAAGTATTACATACATTTTATTGAAGTTTTAGTTCACATTTACTATTTTGTAACTTTGATTTCCATTTAATATTAATATTCAAAAATAAATCATACATCTTAAGTTTCTTAACTTCTTAATTTACATTCCTTTCTTCACATACAATATCACTTAATACTACATCTACTTATGAATAAATAAATATTAAATCTATTAGTGAATCATTTCAACATCTTCTTAGGTTTAAAATTATCTACTTAAATAGTATACAGATTTATCTATTCAATTTAATTTATTAAGCATTTCAAACATCAACTCATGTTTATAACATTTCCTATGCATCTTAATTTTTCATTTATAAGATTCTATTACATATCCATATTAACATTTCAACTTTTAAACATTTCAGGTAAGTTATATATATGTTATAAGAATGTAATTGAATGTTAAACAAGTTTATCTTATTCATTTTAGTTAACAAAATGTTCAATAATTACATCTTCTAAATTTTCATATCTTTTGATTTTACAAATTACAAATTATCAATTTCTTATATATTTTATTAATCACTTAGCATCTAATTTCTTATTTTCCATTTTAGGAGTTTCCAAGTATTAAAATAGTTAAAATTTCATTTCATTACAGTAGTTGAAATCCCTAATTTATAGAAATTTAAGAACTAAATACCGGTTCCATTTCAAATCATTTAAAATTATACACACACACACACACACATATACATACGCTCATATATACACACACACACAAACATACATACAAACTCATAGCTTATATATGTATCCAATCATATTTAAAAATTAAAAATTAAGATTTGTTTATCAAAACAAATGATTAGCAGAATTACTACAGCGGTCTTCCCACTTTGAAATTCAAAAATGAAAGTCGATGATGCAGCCGTCATCATCGAAAATATTTTCCAACGAGAAGACAGGGGAGTATAGAATTTATTTCCTTTTAAATTCCTTTAAAACATTTCTTTCAAATCACTTTGACATATTTATATCCGAAAATACTTCCAAATAATACTAATATTATATTTCAAAATCTTTTGAAACCAAACTTAAAAACCCCGAAACTTAAGTTCTCAAATTTCCAATTGAATTCATTTTATTTATAATCATATTTTGCAATTGATATTTATAAAATTTCACTACCTAACAAGCAAACATATCACATACAGTTATATCCATTTATAAAGTTTATTCTTTTATATACAAAATATAATACTAGGTAAAATTATTTCATTTACCCATATTTCAACAAAATATTATGTCAGTCTGCCCTATTAAGTGTTTAGAAATCTCTATCGATGCCATAGCATCCTATGTACCGACCAGAATTTATAAATACTAAATAGAAAAAATTAACACAATATAAAAACATTTTACAGCAAAAATAAATACGCTCTCTTATATATATACGCTCAAACAACTCATTCTAGGATATTACTACCCTATCTCTAATGAGTCAAACGCTAGAAATAAGGTTATCGCTGAACCAAAGCTCTGATATCAACTGTGACGATCCACCTTTTTTGGATGGTTTAAATCGACAATTAACTACACATGTCAACTCAAACCATTCAAAAGGGAGGATTGTTAATGGGGTAAATAAGAAAATAAGAGAAAAGAAAGGAAAAACAAAACACAAAATCTCATAGAGGAATGACAAAATTTAATAATTAAATAAACAGTTCATAAAGTTGTTTTACAAATAACATTTGATTATACTTTTACAATACAGATCAGAGTCATACATATGGCAGTAATAAATAGAAAATGCAGTGGAACAACATAATACAGTGTAATAAATATAATAAATAGTAATAATATACTAAATCTACGTCTTCGTCTTCCAGAAATAAGGTCTTTAGCTTTGAAATTCTCAGGCTGACCCGAGGGTAATGAAAAGACAGAACACTCGGGTCAGAAATAAAATATCTTATGTAAGTTAAATCAAAATATGTAAATATGAGTGTAACGGCTTCAGAGATGTTTATGGGGTTTTACATCTTTTATCCAGTGTCTAACGTGCATGCAATAACTTAAGAGATGTTCGGAATTCCATCTCCTAAGGATCCGTTAAACTATCTGCATACATAATACAATACGCTATATTAATATGTCTACAGTAAAGTAAAGTATTAAAATTGCATTAAGGCGTTATCATATCCTCCTTAACACATTTTATATAAATGTCGTAGTCTATACAGTACTGTAAACTCCATCATAAACTGGTGGGCTGTTAGGGAGCACTCCATAGGTAAGACACAAACCAAACTCGTAATGGGCTCGATAAACATATGACAAGGCACGCGAGGCAATGCCCAGGGTAGGCTACTACCGTCGTGCGGATCCAAACTGGTGGTAATGCATAGCAGCTACTACCGCCCACCGCGAGACACAATCCCATAATCAAAATCAAGGAGTGGCCACCAAATCAATCACAAAGTAATAAATAAGGTATCGAAGAAATGTGCCCGATCGAGGGTGCGGCCCCACTTGGCCCGGCATGGCTCCTGTTTTAGTCATATCAAGCTGACTCGAGGGGATCAGGGCTGCGTTCATACCTTATACAGTAGCATTCGCCAAACCATCCAACTTCGTTCTGAATTCTCCACCACGTGCACAATTTGTTAAAGTGGTTTTCGGTATTGGCAGAGAGTATGACAATCCCCGATCCTGGTCTCTTTAACAACCAAATGCTTATTTCACACCGGTTTATTATTTTACATTTCCAAAACTGATTCATAATTGATATCAAAATATCATATTCACTTCAAAATCATATCACTTTCAAAATTATGTCACTTTCGCAATCATTATTCACTTTAATCATATTCATTTTCAAAACCATAACCATAAAATAGGTTAAAACATCATATCAAAATATTTGCATTTAAATCAATTAGATCTAAATCATAATGGTTCCAACTTTAAACAGTTTAAATATTGAACATAGTTTATATATTGGAATAATTATATAATAAAAATAGTTTATATTTTAAAATAGATTATAGATTAAAATAGTTTATACATCAGAAATAGTTTATATATTAAAATAGGATATATATTAAAATTGTTTATATATTAGAAATAGTTTATATTAAAATAGTTTGATTAAAATAGTTATATATTATAAATAGTTTATATATTAAAATAGGTTATATATATTAAAAATAGTTAATGTATTAGATATTTTATATATGTATATATATATATATATATTAAAATGGTTTATATGAGAAAGTAGTTTATATGTTAAAAGAGTTTGTATATTAGGAGAGTTTATATGGAAAATAGTTTCAAATTAGAATTTCCTCTTTCAATTTCACAAATAAATTCAAATCAACCTTAGTTCCAAAATCCAATTTTAATCAATCTAGGTTCAACGATTTCAGTTCAAAAAGGCTAAAGGTTTCAGTTCAAGTTCTCATAAAACCATTTCAGTTTATATCGATTTCAAATCCATGTTTGAACTACAAGTTTAAACCACTTCAAATTCAATAGGTTTCAAAGTTTGAATATTCGAACGTTTACAATGACTCAATTTTGATAAATTTATTTATATTTCAAAGCTCAACTTTAGGATTTCAATTTAAATTCCTTAAACAATTCAGTTAAGCCAATTTCAATTTTAACAATTTAAAGCTTGGATTTTTGAAAATAATTCAGTTCATATATGTCAAATTTTATTTCATAATATCATTTGACTGGATTCAAAAATTAAGGTTTTAAAATCATTTAATTTGACCAATCCGGCGTCCGTATATAATTTTCTACCCTATGGTCAAGTGATACAGATATATATCATTCCAACCCGTAATAAATTTAAATTTACAGGTATATATCATTTCAACCCGTATCTTGAATCATAATTTCCAAATCCACAAAATCGCTCGGATTTATCATTCCAACCCATAACGATTTTTCCCTAATCAATAAGATCGTTCGGGTATGTATCATTTCAAACCATAATGATTTTCCTAATGGTAACTAAAGGAATTTGCAGTGTGATAACAACGTATAAAATAAATATAATATAATATAAAATCCAATCATCCAAATATCAACAATTAAACATCCATCACAAAAATCATTCAAGTCAATCAATAAATCATAAAAAATAAACTGGTTATCATTATCAGGTACTTAATTGGCAAATTAATTTCAATATTAATTTAAATGGCAAGTAAATTCAATATAAATTCAAATTAAATTTGATTGACAATCTAAATATATCATACATCAATCAATTAATTTGTAATCACATCATAAATTTAATTTAACCAACATAAGATGGTTTAGTATTCGTGAGTGGGTTAAAACACTCACTTTTGATTTTACGTCAATTTAAAATCCAAATTAGGCCCAAAATTCCAGTAGTCTCAGAATGCAGCCGAACCAGCTCTATGCCGTCCGAAATTTTGATACGATCACAACGGAGAAAACCGTGCGTGAATCTGAGCTTGAATGAAAAAATTATTAGCGTTAGAACATTTAAAAATTTAAAATTGAAAAATATTAAACAAAGGGGCGTAAACGAAATTTGTTGGATATCGCTTTATAGCATTTTGATTATGCAACTATACATATATATATTAGTATCGATTAACTTTGTTTTTGCAGGAAGAAACTCTACAACAGAAAATTTTCAAAGGCTTAGTTGAAGATTATAATAGAGTCTATGTGGATTAGTGTTTGTTAAAATCTTCCTTGGTGATACACACACATGCACGGTCTTTAAGATATGCACAAGATACAACAAACAGACTTCTGAAATTTCTAATTCAGACATCTGTCTACTGAAATAAAAAATTGATTCAGCATAATATTCAGACGTCTGAATATACGCCGAATTTGGCTATTTCCTTGCTGTATATATATTTAACTATAAATAGACTTTTGAAATTTTATTTCAGACTTCTGAAAACGAATAGATGCAACTATTCAGCAAAGAGACACGACTCTTGATTCACATCTAATCGTCGAATCTCTTCGTGAATAATTGCAACTATTTGTATACTATTAATAGAGGCTTAATCAAATATGTTTTTTTATCTTAACTTATTCTAATTCTTTTTATCTTATCTATAGCATTCAGATTCACGAAAGCACTCTATTTCCATATTTAAAAGATTGCAAATTTTCTCGAATCTTCCAAATTCTTTCACGAACTGCACTATTATCATCAAGGAAAGATTATAGGAAGGGTGTACATTGATTTGACATATCCGTGTTATTAAGAACACAAGTAGTCAACAAACTCTTTGTATTGTGAAAGTCCTCTTCAGCAGTCGAGGCAAGAAATCCTGTTCGGCTGTTCGGGTAGTTGTAAACCTATTTTTCCAGGTAAAGTGAGGGTTGTTTTTTTGTTAATAAAATTCCTAAGAGGAGCTTAGGGACTGGACGTAGGACAGTGGTCCGAACCAGTATAAATCTCTGTTGTCACTTTTATTTATTATTGATATTCTGTTATCTACACATTTCTATTCCATACGATCCTGCTGCAACGTCTCTTTTAATTGGTATCAGAGCAAGGGCATCCAATAACCGTAACACCGTTATTTGATATTTTAATATGGAAAATAACGAAGTACCAGCACAACCACTGTCTCTCTATTTTCCGAAGGACAATCTACTCAAATACCACCATTGTTCAATGGTTTACATTACAATTATTAGGAAACAAGAATGTGGATATATATGCAAGCAACCCGTTTTGATGCTTGGAATGCAACTCAAACAGAATTCACAGCTCCTACAACTAATTACTCTGCGTGGACAATAGCTCAGAAAAATGAAGCAAGTGCAAATGCCAAAGCTATGAATATGTTATTCTGTGCTTTGGATAGAAATGAATTCAATCGAGTTAGTATCTGTACTACTGCACATTAGATATGGGAAACACTCAAAACAATTCATGAGGGTACAAACAAGGTCAAATAAACAAAAATCTCAATGCTCAAAAACCAGTTCCAAAATTTTAAAATGAGACAAAATGAAACCATCAACGACATGTACTCAAGATTTCAAGACATACTTCATGCATTAATAGGATTAGGAGAAAAATATAGCGACTTTGATATTATATCAAAGGTACTAAACTCATTAACCGACGAATGGAAGAGGAAGGTTTTAGCTATTGAGGAAGCCAACGATTTATCAACAATGAAACCTGAAGAACTATTCGGTAACCTCATGTCTTATGAAGTAAATCTTTAAGCCAAAAAGGTTCTGGCACAAGAAAAAAGGAATGTAGCTTTTCATGCGGAAAAAGAAGAATCAGAATCAGATAATGAGGATCTAGCATTTATTGCAAAAAAATTTAAAAAATTTCTAAAATTCAGAAAGAGTGGCTTCAAAAAGAATTCCTCAAATAAACCTTCATCCTCAAACTTAGAATGTTTTAATTGTCACAAGAAAGGTCATATGATAAAAGATTGTCCGAAGCCAAAGATGGAGAATCAGAAAAGCTTCAACAACAAGAATAAGAAAGATAAATTTAAAAAGAAGGCTTTCTCTGTCACATGGGACGATTCAGATTCATCAGATAGTGAGAGTGATAGCAACAATGAACAAGCAAATGTGTGCTTCATGGCTCAAGAATCTAAGGTTTGTAATTTATCTTATGATCATTTAATAGAAGTAAACACTGAATTTTTAAATACTATAAAAACTCTTAAAAAGAAACTTAAGGAAACACGTGAAAATCAGAACAAAGCAGAGATATGTAAAAAGATGAGAAATTTTTTTTTGAAGAAGAACTTGAAAAGGTTCAAGAATCTCTCTCAAACTCAGATAGTCAACTTTTCCTTTTGAGCCAAGAAATTGAAACTCAAAAGGCAAAAAATGATGAAATTATTTCCGAAAATCACAATTTAAAAATTAAAATAAAAAAAGTTGAATTAGAAAATACTAGTCTTCAAACTAAATTAGATAACATTGCTAAAAATATTTCTAATTTTAATAAGGGAAGAGAAAATTTATCTAGAATTATCGAAAATTCTCATTCCTCTTCAAATAAAAATGGATTAGGTTTTAAAAAGAAATCAAAAATTCGTCCAAAGAAAAATGCTAATTTAATTAAAAATAATTCAAAAAATAATATAGTATTGAAAAATGACATACCAAGATACACTAAAAAGAAAAAGGAAATCAAAATAGGGGTTCCGAAAACAAACAATATTTTAATTCGGAACAAATATATAAAATCCTTTATAGAAACAGTTCATAAAAGTAGTAATTATCTTTATAAAAGGGATACTAAACCCACTTGGGTATGGTTTCCAAAGATCTAACTCTTAGGACCCTATTGAAAGGTGGGTACCAATATATTTATTAATATTTTTTGCAGGTCCCACTCAAGAAAAGAAAATGGATTTTGGATAGTGGTTGCTCAAAACACTTGGCCGGAGACAAAGAAATGCTTACAAATATTTCATACTTTGATGGTGGTTCTGTTACCTTTGGAGATAACTCAAAAGGTTTTATCATTGGCAAAGGAGATGTGTGCAACTACGGTATATCAAATTTACCCCTTATTACAAATGTTTCTTTAGTTAAAAACTTAAAACATAATCTATTAAGCATAAGTCAACTATGCGACAAAGGTTTTAAAATAACTTTTTCTGAAAATAAATGTTGTATTTTTGATCAAAATCAAAATCTTATTTTCGAAGGAAAGAGAGATAGAAATATTTATGTTTTAAACATGAAAATTAATAATAATAAAGATATGTGTTTAATGGTCAAAGATAATGATCCTTGGCTATGGCACAAAATATTTTGTCATATTAATTTTAAATCTATCCAAAAACTTTCAAAAAATGAATTAGTCAAAGGCTTACCAAAAATAAATTTTAATATAAATAAACTTTGCTATGATTGTCAATTAGGAAAATTAACTAAATCATCTTTTAAATCTAAGAAAGTCATTTCAACTTTACAACCATTAGAATTATTACATATGGATTTATTCGGACCAACACATGTTCAATCCATTAATCATAATCCATATGTTTTTGTAATAGTTGATGACTTCTCAAGATATACATGGACAATATTTATGAAAAACAAAAGTGATATGTTTGATTATTTCAAAAAAATTGTTAAACAAATTCAAAATATTTAGAATTTAAAAGTTAAAAACATAAAGAGTGATCATGGAGGCGAATTTGAAAATGAATCATTTGAATTATTTTGTAAAAAGAAAGGAATAAATCATAATTTTTCCATTTCTAGAACTCCACAACAAAATGGAGTTGTAGAAAGAAAAAATAGAATTCTACAAGAGTGCGCAAGAACATTACTAAATGGAAGTACATTACCAAAGCATTTTTGGGCAGAAGCTGCAGCAACTGCATGTTATGTATTAAATTGTATTTCCATACGACCTTTAACTAAAAACACTTCATATAAACTTTTTAATGGAAGAAAACCTAATATTTCGTACTTTAAAATCTTTGGGTCAAAATGTTTAATTTTTAACACAAATGACCAGCTTGGAAAGTTTGATCCAAAAGCCGACCATGGAATTTTTGTAGGTTACTCAGAATGAAGTAAGGCATATCGTGTTTTTAATAAACGAACAAATATAATAGAAGAAACTTTACATGTATCTTTTGATGAAAACTTTAATAAAAATACAATCATCAAAGGTGATGAAGAAATTATATCCAACACAGAAACTATAAGTTTTGAAAATATTGAAAATATTAACAATCAAATTAGATCTCCTTCTAGAATCCTACGAGATCATCCTACACAAAATATAATTGAAGAGATTGATTCGCAAGTTTAAACAAGAAGTCAACTAAACCAAATGGGTCATTTTGCTTTTCTTTCAACTATTGAGCCTAAAAATCCAAAAGAAGCTTCAACAGATGAATACTGGATTATTGCCATGCAAGAAGAGTTAAATCAGTTTGAACGAAATAATGTTTGCGAGTTAGTTCTTCGTCCTGATAACCAATCAGTTATTGGAACTAAATGGGTCTATAATAATAAAGCAGACGAATTGGGAAACATTACTAGAAATAAAGCAAGATCAGTAGCACAAGGCTATAATCAAGAAGAAGGAATCGATTACGAAGAAACGTTTGCTCCTGTTGCAAGACTAGAAGCAATACGTATTCTATTAGCTTACGCTTGTTTTCATAATTCTAAACTTTATCAAATGGATGTTAAAAGTGCTTTCTTAAATGGATTTATTAAGGAAAATGTATATGTTGAACAACTGCCATTATTTATTCATGAAAAATATCCAGATCATGTGTATAAACTAAAGAAAGCTTTATATGGTCTAAAACAAGCACCTCGTGCTTGGTATGACAGACTTAAAAATTATTTGATTAACCTAGGATTTCGAGTCGGAAAAGCTGATCAAACTTGGTTTATTACAAATACTAATAAAGATATTTTAATTATACAAATATATGTAGATGACATTATTTTTGGTTCAACTAATGAAAAATTATGTCAAGAATTTTCAAATATAACGACTAAAGTATTCGAAATGTCACATATGGGAGAACTATCATATTTTCTCGGACTTCAAATTAAACAATTATCCAATGGTATTTTTATAAATCAAGAAAAAATATTGTAATAATTTAATTAAACGTTTTGAAATGGAAAACACTTCTGGAAAACCTACTCCCATGAGTACTACAGCTCATCTCGATCGAGACGACAATGGTAAAAATGTTGACCAAAAGTTATATAGAAGTATGATAGGGTCGCTACTTTATTTAACTGCAAGTCGACCAGACATTATGATGAGTGTATGTTTATGTGCAAGATTCCAAGAAGATCCTTAAGAATCACATTTAAGAGCAGTAAAAAGAATTCTGCGATATCTTAATAATACTAAGGACTTCAGCCTTTTCTATCCGAAAGAATGTCCATTTGAATTAATACCTTTCAATGATGCTGATTTCGGTGGATCTCGAACGGATAGAAGAAGTACAAATGGTACGTTCCATTTCATTGGAAAATCACTTGTTTCTTGGTTTAGTAAGAAACAGAACTGTGTATCACTCTCAACGTGTGAAGCAGAATATATATCTGCAGCTTTTTCTTGTGCTCAGGTTATTTATACGCAACAGACACTCAGAGATTTTGGAATAAATTTATCAAAATCAATAATTTACTGCAACAATACAAGCGCAATAAATCTGTCTAAAAATCCTGTAAATCACTCACGTACAAAATATATTGATATTCGTCATCACTTCTTATGAGACAATATCGAAAAGGAAATTATCAACTTAGAACATATTTCTACCGAAAATCAAATAGCTGATATATTTACCAAACCACTATTAGAAAATTCATTTGTTAAACTACGCCGAGAATTAGGTTTAATGTCAGTAAAAGATATTTAACTTTTTTTATGAAGAATATAAAAAAAAATTACAATATTTTAAAATCAAAATTATCATCACAATAAAGGTAAGAGTTGAACGTAGGTCACTTGACTATGGGTTAATAACTTAACCATTTGAGCTATACACTTGAATTAGCTACATAATATTACATAAACTATAACATCCTTCTAAGACCATTCATTTAAAAATCAGTTATTACTCGGTAATTCAATTTTTGGCTCTAAACTCCTAGTGATTCTACACCACACTTTCTTTAAAACTCTCAGCCTATATATACATGTTAAAAACCAAAACAAAATACAACAAATTCTTTTTCAAAATAAAAAGTTCAAACTCTGTAGAAAAATGTCCTCCAACACATCAAACTCATCCATCATCATAACTTTCTCAACCGATAGCTCGGCTGCATCACCGCATCTTCCTACGCCAACACCAAAACACGAGCCTATTTATAAATGGGAAAATTATCGAACCGGATATACACCAGATTCCAAGAAGGCCAAACATGCACTGTTTATCTCTCCAGGTACAAAGAAAAAGATTGATGAAATACATCACTATCAACAGTAGCAAATAGACCTTCAACGTGAATTGTATTTTGAACAGAAAGTAATGGCTAAACGTTTAAGCTTTCTTGAACAAATTGGTCTAAAATTTTGCAGCTTGAAGAAAAAGGATGTGAGTGAACCCTTACCTCGACCGGTTAATCCGTTTAATCCATGTTCCTCATATCGTACATCAAACGATCCGATAAATCCTTGGGTCTCGCCTCAAAGACCTCAATATAGCCCAAATTCATGGGACAAGAACTATATGACTAATGAGGAATGCAGAGAATGAACACCAAAGAAGACACCGTCACCAAAGAATTAATGTTGTACTATTTGTAATACTGCTTATTTGTTATAATAATCGTATTAACAAATATATATATATATATTAATAAAAATAAAGTTTGCAAAGTATAAAACAAAGCATTGAAAAAATCCAGGAAATAGACGTCTGTTTACAATAAAAAGGACGTCTGAATACTATAGCAGGAGAAATATTAAAGAACATTCAAACATCTGGATCCCATAAAATAGACGTCCGAAAAAAGGGCGAAAATGAACTACTATCCCTCGGGTTTAAAATTTGTGAAAAAAAGATGTCTGTTTTCAATTTCGGACATCTGATTTTCGCTGAATTTTTTTTCTTAACAGCATGTCCTACTTTTTTACCTACCACTTCATCTCCTCCATTCATTTTTCACTTTCCCCTTTTTACCACAAAAAAAACCTAACTTCCATTTTTTTTAAAAATTCAAAAATCAACACTTCCACCCAACCAAAATCAATGGTAAATAGACCAAAACGGACAAGACAACAAGAATCCGAGCTTCCATCCAGAGATCAAATCCAAAGTTGGCTATGGAATGACATTGGAAAGGAAAGGTATAAAGCTATGAAAAATTCGAAATTCTTTGAAGGGGCTTTTGTAAAATTTGATGCTTTTCACAAACATCGTCTTCAACAATATGCTAGTCACTTCAATTTTGAACCTTTAGTAGATTTTAATATGAACAATGTCAAAATTTACCCTTTGCTTGTCAAACTTTTCTTAGCTAATTTAAACTTGGATCATCATACACCAAGGAATACAACTGATTGCGTATGGTCTATAGTTTGTGAAAACTTTTTTCTTCCGATTCAACGTCTAGGGAAAATTTTGCGTTGTGCGTAACAAGGTCAAGATATTGACACTGTAGAAGTTAACATTGAAGAACGTAATGAAGTTTCTCATAAGCTTTTGTCCGACAATTTAGTTAACTTGAAAAATCTTACTTCCACTCATCTACGTCCACAAGCACGTCTCCTAAATCGTATCTTAGTCCGAACAATTGAACCAAGGAAAGGAAGTTATGAAAAAGTATATAATCGGGATTTTCAAGCTTTATATGCTATTTATTCTAATACGCAAGTAAATTGGGCTAAGATCATACTTGACGAATGGGCGGATATTACATATAAGCGGAAGTATAAGACAATTCATTATGTTGCTTATATTACATGTATTCTTCTTGAGTGTCAAATTGATATACCCGACACTTCTGTCTTGAGTATCAAAGAGATTGGACCAAAAACATTGAAGCTTATGGATATTGACCCGAACCCATCAACGTTGGAACATATGTCTTTTCAAGCTTGGCAAGAACATATCGCATCACAGCCAGAAACTCCAATAGCGGAATCATCTTCCCGTCGTCGTTATTTTCTCCAAGAAGAAGAAGAGAAAGAAGATATTCAAATTGTTTCTCCCGATCTTCCGCCTAAGCAAGCATTGCTGTACTCTCTCGCAATCAATCAAAAATTCACAAAGATTTGCAGCGTTTTGAGCGTAAGACCAATAAAAAGTTTGATTCTTTAAGAAACTTTCTTAACAAAATTTGGGATTAGATTTCATGCATCGGACCTCAAACTTCTCAAGCTTATGACCCGGCTCCATTCCAATGGCCTTTGAGTTCTAACGATGAAGAAGCCCCAGACTCAAGCTCTGGACATGATGGATCTAAAGGAGGCGATGTAAGTATTGACCCTAGCTTGTTGGTCATGGAAACTTGGTAATCTTGGTATGACTTTTATGGTACTTTTGCAAACTAAAACTTTAAATCTATGGTTTGTAATATTTTTTTTGTACTCTGCTTTATTTGGCACAAAACTCTACTATGTGTCTGCTTTGGTAGTGAACTCGTATGTATATAAATATTGTGTATGCTAATTGTATGTTATGAATGTTATTGTGCATATTTATCTTCACTTATTTATCTCCTTTTTGTCAATGACAAAGGGGAAGAAAATATGTGCATATCGATAGGGGGAGTCAGATATATAGTTGTCATTATCAAAAAGGGTGAGAATGTTGGATCTCGCTTTATAGCGTTTTGATTATGACAACTATACATATATATATTAGTATCGATTAACTTTGTTTTTGCAGGAAGAAACTCTACAACAGAAAATTTTCAAAGGCTTAGTTGAAGATTATAATAGCGTCTATGTGGGTTAGTATTTGTTAAAATCTTCCATACACACACATGCACGGTCTTTAAGATATGCACAAGATACATCAAACAGATGTCTGAAATTTCTAATTCAAACGTCTGTCTGCTGAAACAAAAAATTGATTCAGCATAATATTCGGACGTCCGTTCTGAAATATTCATACGTTTGAATATACGCCGAATTTGCTTATTTCCTTGCTGTATATATATTTAACTATAAAAAGACTTCTGAAATTTTATTTCAAACTTCTGAAAACGAATAGATGCAACTATTCAACAAAGAGACACAACTCTTGATTCACATCTAATCATCAAATCTCTTCGTGAATAATTGCAACTATTTGTATACTATAAATAGAGGCTTAATCAAATATGTTTTTTTAATCTTAACTTACTCTAATTCTTTCTATCTTATCTATAGCATTCAGATTCACAAAAGCACTCTATTTCCATATTTAAAAGATTACAAATCTTCTTGAATCTTCCAAATTCTTTCACGAACTACACTATTTTCATCAAGGAAAGATTAAAGGAAGGGTGTTCATTGATTTGACATATCTGTGTTATTAAGAACACAATTAGTCAACAAACTCTTTGTATTGTGAAAGTCCTCTTCAGCAGTCGAGGCAAGAAATCCCGTTCGGCTGTTCAGGTAGTTGTAAACCTATTCCTTCGGGTAAAGTGGGGGTTGTTTTTTGTTAGTGAAATTCCTAAGAGGAGCTTAGGGACTGGCCGTAGGACAGTGGTCCGAATCAATATAAATCTCTGTTGTCACTTTTATTTATTATTCATATTCTGCTATTTACACATTTCTATTCCATACGATCCTGCTGCAACGTCTCTTTCATAATTTACCACCATCATCAAACATGCGAAACCCTACAGACGAATGCTCGAGCCTTAGCCCATCATCCGCTAGACTTCTTGCCTACGCCGTCGTGCCTACGGCCAGTCGCAGCCACTCCTCCTACCACCAATCGAATCGCCAGCCTCCGCTCCATGCTTCACGACCACCCACGAGCCGCCAAGCCGACCGATCGCCTCCAATGACTCTAGCCGCCGTCGCCATATCAAGCCCTAATCGTAGTTTATCCACCCATTTAACCACCAATTCTCCAAATGAATAACTCAGATGAACTCGCCATGTCAATCTCTACACGACTGTACCCTCGAATCGCTACGTCGTTGCCGTTGATCAACCACCAAAATCGATGGCCTAGAAGGTTTTGATCATTTCTGGACCAAACAAACCTCGAATCGAAAAATGAATTAAAGAAGTAGATTGCACTCGTCGAAGGCTTTCTAACGATATATAATATGATATAGTTTGGAGAGTTTGGAATTTTGGAATTGATTTTGATTTGAAAATGAAATTGGGAAATAGATTTTGATGTTCTGTCTTTTGAGAAGGAGGAACATATGAAAATAATGTACATATAGAGATAAAAATGAAAGGCTGCCATGGTTAGAGAAAAATCTATTTATATATACGAGATAGATAAGAACGAAAGGACATATTAAATGGGTTCGAAATGATAATAACGACCCGAAAAGCCGGTTTCGTTTCTGAAAAGAAAATGGGTCATCCAATATATTGAAATGTAGGTTTTCGATATTTTTAAACTCAAGGAACAAGTCTCAAACCCAAATTCCATTGTATGCAGAATTTAGTTTTAAAATCAGATTATATAAATTTAAATTCCATAAATCGATTTCTACACGCTTTGAGCTCGCACGATCAAACGACAAGTCCGAGCGCTATGAAACTTGAAATCCTATAATAATTCACTGTTACGGATCCGATGAAACTAGTTTCGTCGAAATTCAAGACAGTGGCCAAAATGGCAATTTTGACACGTTAATTAATCAAATTGTTATTAAATTAAATTAATCGCTTTTAAATTCAAATTATTTGTTAACAATTTCATCATTCGAGATTAAATTGGGATTATTAATCTATTAAAATAATTTTTCTATGTTAAATTTGCTATTAGAATATTTCATTAAATTCAACATTCAATTACACTGTAATAAAATCCTAGTTAATTATATTTTGAATCGAAATAAATTCTTTTATTTTTATTCTATCTCTTATTATTGAATCAACTATTAACCTATGAATATAATTAACATTAGTTTACATTTATTTACATTCATACTTTACAGTTATCATCCTTTACCATATTAATTATAATATTTAAATATATTAAATTTCAACAATTGATTCTAATAATTATTTTATTCCTTATTATAACCAAGTTAACTCTATAATTATTTCAGTTGATTGAAATTACTTAAAATAGTTGTCAAAACATACAAATAATATTAATAAATCATTGTCTAGTTATTTTTCTCATTAATGGATCATAAATTTTAATTTCTCACAATATTATACTTCAAAATCTTATTTAATTTAATAGATTAATTATCGGAAAAAATATGGGTCGTTACAAGTACATAGTCAATCACGGAGTACACAATAATACAACTCGCAGTTTGATAAAATACCAAGTACTGAATAAGATAAACAGTTATATTAAGAGGATGATAAAATGATAAGCAACTCCGGTGATGTGTTCGCCTCTCAACATACTGAATTTGGGCCTATCACCCGTTGCCTCCTCCTGTGATAGGGGAAAGAAAGAAAAGCGTGAGTTAGACCAAAGTCTGGTGAATGAGTACACTATTAATATATGGTAATCATATGCAGTTGACTTTAATCCTACTCTATATGACTGATGATATTCTACAAGTGTCTATGAATTACTAGGGTTCTTTACTTAAGAGTTTTTACTGGATACACACCTATACCAACAATTTGTGTAGGCTCCTATAAGGATCGAACTACGGATCAAACCTCAATAACTAGCGATTGACTAATGGCTGCTAGAGCTCCTCCAACATAGGATCATCCTACAACTTTTCCGTATGGAACTACATCTCACACATTACGATTACGCATAACTATCTTACATAGGTTTCTGTACAATTTACTCATGGGATCAAATTTCCCACAACTACGACTACACGTACCCCAACTATGCATTGAGGGTGAGCCTGCAATGCCGACTCATCAAAGTGTCTCATTTTCTGCATCGTGTTCACCTCTTAATCATAACATACACCACTTATTGCACGCATTGGGATCCATCAATCACATAGCATCACATCGCATCAAGTATTCGTGAATGCCAAGGAACTCTCAATGTGCCAGGCTCGCATACTTTATTAGGCATTAGTCAGTGCTCTGATTCTATCGTAGAACCTGATATGAGTGTCATTTGGGATAGAATCAACCTCTGCTGGATTAATCGCATTTACGCAGTGTGCAATATCGTAACGCCATCTCATAGGGAACTATCTTCCCTACTATTCCTATTGTCTATTTATATCTGTAATATATAAACAATTAGTAATTTTCTATAATGTAGGCCTTATCCCAAGGTTCAACCTACACGTCTAGAATGCTTATCAGTGGACCGCTATTTACTGGGCGGTCGACCACTACGGAATGCGTCAACCTATCATGGTATAAAATTTAGGGTAGTTCAATTTTCGTTAAGTGTTTATTATGTTAATTGTTATCCTTCTTAGATTGCTTACAGTGAACCCTAACTATACATTTATAGTAACCCATTCTTTGCAACTATCCAAACTTCTTATTCAAATTAAATTCATTGATTTACCCAAGTTTACAATAGATTTGTTTAACTTAGGGTTATTATTAACATCTTAGGTTATCCCAATTTTTATAAGTTTATAGATTAGGTTTACAAATCTAAGATAGAAAGAGGAATTATGTTTATATACCAACAACTAAAATTTTAGTTTAATTACATAATTTTACAATTCAATTAATAACAACTATTACCCTACCTTTCGGTCAAGGCCAAGATCGACAAATTGGCTAAAAAGGATGGATATCAGGATTGGAGATTGATTGGAAACGAGGCTATGATCGATATTGTCAAAATTGGACCAAGTTCCAATCAAGGTGGGATCGACCGAGAATGATAAACAAGGTTCGGTAAGGCTACACTTCGAATTTCAGGTCAATCGGAGTTCATATGCTCAAGTTATGGATAGATGAATATTCATATGATCAATTAGAAATAAGGCTATGATCGATACCGTCAAAATTGAACCAAGCTCAAATCAAGATGGGATCGTTCAAGAATGATAAACAAGGTTCGGTAAGGCTACATTATGTCAGTCGGAGTTCATATGCTCAAGTTATGGATGGATCAATATTCATATGATCGATTGGAAACAAGACTACGATCGATACCGTCAAAATTGGACCAAGCTTCAGTCAAGGTGGGATCGATCGGGAGTGATAAACAAGATTCAAAAAGGCTATGCTTTGAATTTTAGGTCAATCGGAGTTCATATGCTCAAGTTATGGATGGATCAATATTCGTATGATCGATTCGAAACAAGGCTATGATCGATACCGTCAAAATTGAATCAAGCTCCAATCAAGGTTGGATCGATCAAGAATGATAAACAAGATTCGGTAAAGCTACATTTCGAATTTCAGGTCAATCAAAGTTCATATGCTCAAGTTAGGGATGGATCAAAATTCATGAAAAACTGGTCTGCATCGATGCTTTCGTATCCTGCACTATGGATACCAGATGATGGATACCAAATGATGGATACTAGATGATGGATACGAAGTGATGGATACCATAAGATGGATAAGAAGTGACAGATACTAGCTGATGGATACGAAATGATGGATACCATATGATGGATACGAAGTGATGGATACCAGATGATGGATACCAAGTGATGCATACCAATGAATGGATACGAAGTGATGGATACCAGCTGATGGATATGAAGTGATGGATACCGGCTGATTAATTCAAAGTGATGGATACGAAGTGATGGATACCAGTTGATGGATATGAAGTGATGGATTCCTGATGATGGATACAAAGTGATGGACACCAGCTGATGGATACGAAGTGATGGATACCAGATGATGGATACGAAGTGATGGATACCAAATGATGGATATGAAATCATCAGCCCACACTTGCAATCTCAAACTTGGATCAATCATATCTCACAAACTACACACTGTAATTTCACGAAATTTGGAGAGCAAGGACTTGGAATTATTGTCTTTCACCATGATTGATCCTAGACTAATCAGAGCGATTCCTAGTCGATACGAAATTGATATGGATTGATCGAAGATTGATCCCAAACCACCTTTGGCCGATCATGTGGGCCCACCTACGCACGAGAAAGGGTATTTCAAGTTTTGGGGCAGATTTTTCCAGTCTACTCCTATAAATACCAACTCCATGGCAACTAAAAGGGAGATCTTCTTCTTCTAGCTTCGGGAAACTCTACCATTTTTGTTTGTTGGTTTCAGTGGCTTGTAACTATAATCACACTATAAAAGGAATAAAAGGATCAATTCAAAGTGGACATAGGCTGGAGATAGCCGAACCACTATAAATCTTGTGTCTTCTCTTACTTTCTTTCCTTTTAATTTGTTTATTTCGTCATTTTTACTGTCTGCATTATCTGGATATGAATGTTTGATCTTGAGGATTTATGTATAAACACTGGTTCTTTCACTACGTTCGGGGTTTGTGACCATTTTTGGCGCAAACACTTTGGTGCTTTCACTAAGAAAGACTAGCCCCCACTACATCGGATTTGGAGTTTAGATTTGAAAATTTAAAGGATTGGATCTAAAAGGAACTATGGTTAGGCCATCAACAAGGAGACAAGTGACAGAAAGGAGTCAGCACGAAGGGAGTTAGGAGGCTTCCTCAAGAGCAAATCAGACCTCAGTTTTCACCACCAAAGATGAGATGGAGATGTTGATGGATGCTACGTAGGAAGGATATTGAAAAGGCAGAAAGAAATGATGTAGAACCTTCTTAAACAGTTTGGATAGGAAGGAGCAGCAGAAGCTGCTAAAGTTCAGATCCATGGAGCTGGAATGGAAGGACTCAACATGCAATCAGATGAAGCAACTCAACACGGTGCAACCCCTAATCAGCATACAACTAACAATATGGATGGATTTAGACTCGGTGGCACGCTGCCACACAGTGATAGACCAATCCATGAAGGGATTCCTGGTGACACCGCATAACATGGTGCCGACAGGAGCATGAGAGAATGTGATGAGGAGTATGTACTAGAATTCCCTCAAGGATCGGGGAGCAATCCTTGGTGGACAATACTGGATTAGCTGAGATTATCAGGCGAACTATGTATGGTGGTGTTATGAATAGAGATCTGGAAGAGGTGAACAAGAGTTTGTTTACCCATGACATCAGGATAGCTAGGAATCCACCAGAGTTCAAGCTGCCTACTTTGGAAGTATATAATGGTAGGACCGATCCTACCGATCATTTAATAAGGTATACAAGACACATGGAAGTGCTGTGGGCATCGGAGGAGATTATGGCACAATATTTCCCATATACTTGATGAATATAGCTGCTATGTAGTTTAGACAGTTGGAAAATGGATCTATTAAAACATGGACAAAATTGGTGGAAAGGTTTTTGAAGCAGTTTCAGATTCATATCCAAAGGCCGAAGAATGTGATGACACTGACGTCGGTGAAACAAAAGATAGGAGATTCATTCAGGAATTTCCTAACTCGGTTTAATGTAGTGGTTGCTTCGTTGGATCGACCGAATCCATCAATGGTTCTAATGGCGGCAGTGTCAGGAGTTAGAGACAACTTGGATTTCAAGATATCATTGATACAAGACCCACCAATGGATCTCGAGGAATTCTTTCATGGCCAAAAGACTCCTTAAGCAGAAGGTTGCAAGTTTGGATATGAAACCAAA
Organism: Allium cepa; assembly: GCA_030765085.1. Lineage (NCBI taxonomy): Eukaryota > Viridiplantae > Streptophyta > Magnoliopsida > Asparagales > Amaryllidaceae > Allium > Allium cepa. The sequence continues at coordinate 226,799,841 of CM060932.1, read as the reverse complement.
TGAAGTAAACATGGTCAAGGATGGAGGACCATTCGGTGAAAGCTCGAGAAAGGATAAGGATAAAGGGAAGAGGAAGTTGGATGACGATTCTGGCAGGGCAAGGAAGCGCTGGGGAGAACCAAAATTTGCCACTTACACAGGACTGAATGTGACATTAGAAAGGATTTACATGGAAACTCGGGATTGCCTTCCTTACTGAAGGCCAGCAAGGAGGGAACCTTCGGAACGCAGGAGGGCATCCGTAAGGCACTGTCTCTTTCATGACCATAACGGGCATGATACTAAAAGCTGCGTCATCTAAAGGACATAATCGAGGAGCACGTATGGAGTGGTCAGTTATAGTAGTACGTCGATACTCAAAATGTGGCAGTGGAACAGAAGCATCCACCGTCTACCTCAAATAACGACGGTAAAAGGACTAGGAATGATGGTCGGTTGGTCATCAAATGATTGGGGGTGGTATGGAATAAGTAGCAAACTCTGGGTAGATGGCTAAGTTACTTACTCATGTACGGGGATGGAGATGTCCCCTAGGTGTGCTCTGTGATGATGATAAACCGTGATGCCCTAGTATGTGAAATCTGCTTTTCCTTTGGGTTTGGACATTTTATTTTTCCGGTTTGGTTTTGGAGTTTTGTTTGGACTCTTGATTTTGTTGATTTTCTGGTTTGGATTTTGGCTCGGATGCTAGTTTTTTTAGTTTGGTTTGGATATTTGATATGGATTTATGGTTTGATCTAGATTTCGGATTGGATTTGGATCGTATTTTATTTGGTTTTTTGTAAAAGGTCGTCAGGTATGGATTATGCCAAGCAAGGGGTAAGTCGCGTCGTTCGAAAGTGGCGAATCGACTTATTGTAGGTCGTCGAGTATGGACTATGCTTGGCAAGGATTCGGAGAGACCAAGGTTCGGCCTAGGACTTAGGCCCCATATTATCTATCATTAACTATAACAGGTTGTTAAGTGTGGATTGCGCTTGGCAAGAACCTGAAAAGGTTATGGATCGGATGATGTGGCTATGGATGGAATATGGACTTTGGATGTCGGATTTCGAGCTATCCAAAACACGCCTTCTTACCGCAAGGCATGTTTTAGGGGCAAAATGTTACCCCACCTTTTGGTCAAGCCCAGGATATCAATAAATTGGCTAAAAAGGACAGATATCGGGATTGGAGATTGACTGGAAACAAGGCTATGATCGATATTGTCAAAACTAGACCAAGCTCCAATCAAGGCAAGATCGATCGGGAATGATAAACTAGATTCTCTAAGGCTACACTTCGAATTTTAGATCAATCGGAGTTTATATGCTCATGTTATGGATGGATCAGTATTCATATGATCGATTGGAAACAAGGCTATGATCAATACCGTCAAAATTGGACCAAGCTTCAATTAAGGTGGGATCGACCGAGAATGATAAACAAGGTTCGGTAAGGCTACACTTCGAATTTCAGGTCAATCAGAGTTCATATGCTTGAGTTATGGATGGATAAATATTCATATGATCGATTGGAAACAAGGCTATGATCGATACCGTCAAAATTGGACCAAGCTCCAATCAAGATGGGATCGATCGGCAATGATAAACAAGATTCGGAAAGGCTACGCTTCAAATTTCAGGTCAATCGGAGTTCATATGCTCAAGTTATGGACGGATCAATATTCGTATGATCGATTGGAAACAAGGCTATGATCGATACCATTAAAATTGAACCAAGATCCTATTAAGGTGGGGTTGATCAGGAATGATAAACAAGATTTAATAAGGCTACATTTCGAATTTCAAGTCATTCGGAGTTCATATGCTCAAGTTATGGGTGGATTAATATTTGTGAAAAACTGGCCCGTATCGATGCTCTCGTATCCATCACTATGGATACCAAATGATGGATACCAAATGATGGGTACGAAGTGACGGATACCAAAAGATGGATACGAAGTGATGGATACCAGCCGATGGATACAAAGTGATGGATACCAGACTATGGATACGAAGTGATGGATACCAGATGAAGGATACCAAGTGATGGATACCAGATGATGGATATAAGTGATGGATACCAGACGATGGATGCGAAGTGATGGATACCACCTGATGGATACGAAGTGATGGATACGAAGTGATGGATGGAAGCTGATGGGTACAAAGTGATGGATACCATATGATGGATATGAAGTGATGGATACCAGATGATGGATACATAGTGATGGATACCGGCTGATGGATACGAAATGATGGATACCAAATGATGGATACGAAGTTATGGATATGGAATCATCAGCCTGCACTTGCAATCTCAAACTTGGATCGATCAAATCTCACAAACTACACACTGGAATTTCACAAAATTTGGAGAGAAAGGACTTAGCTCTATTGTCTTTCACCATGATCGATCCCATCCTAATCGAAGCAATTCCTGATCGATACGAAATTGATTTGGATCGACCAGGATCGATCCCAAACCACCTTGGATGGATCATGTGGGCCCACTTGTGCATGAGAAAGGGTATTATGAATTTTGGGGCAGATTTTTCGAGTCTACTCCTATAAATAGCAACTCCATGTCAACTAAAAGGGAAGATCTTCTTCTAGGTTGGGGAAACTCTGCAATTTTTGTTTGTTGGTCTCAAAGGCTTATAACTATAATCATAGTATAAAAGGAATAAAATGATTAATTCAAAGTGGACGTATGTCAGAGATAGCATAACCACTATAAATCTTGTGTCTTCTCTTACTTTTTTTCCATTTAACTTTTTTTATTTCTTCATTTTTACTCTCTACATTATCTGGATCTAAGTGTTTGATCTTGAGGATTTGTGTGTAAACACTGGTGCTTTCACTACGTTTGGGGTTTATGACCATTTTTGGCGCAAACAACAACCTAGATCGAATAATGTGTATTAAATTAACAACAAATAATATTCCCACTCACCTCGAATCCAAGCTTTGCTCCTAATCTCCACTTCGAAATCTACCCTCATTTGCTTAGCCTTCTTCGATCGGATGTTTTTGAGTTCCTTTATTTTTTAATTTTATGCTAGAGAATTTTAAAAGCAAAGGAGAAGAGATTTTGACAGAGCTTCGGTACATTGACAATTTCTAATAAATCAAGCTTTAGGTTAGCTCTATATTTATAAGGGTTTTTGGTTAGTCCTAACGGTTAGTTCAACCCTTGAGATATTAGGTTTCATCCAGAACGTCAAACGATTACTTCGTGGTCAAGAAAAAATATTTTGTTTTATCCCCACCGTTCGTCGCTTCAGAATCTTCAATTTTTAACATCAATCGGGAGACTACTAAGGGGGACTGGTCAACCGCTACATGTGGACTAGTGCACCCCAGGGTGTCGACTGGTGGTGTTTTTTAATTGGGAAAAGTTTATTTATTTAATTAATTTTTTTTAAATTCTAAAACACTCTTAACTTGTCCATACTAGCTTTGATTTCAAAGTGTTATATATGAAAATTGTTTAGAAATCGCCACGAATGTAACGGTGCAAGTTTCATAGCCAAATTTAGATGTCAGTAAAAATTCCCGAGTCCCTTTTATATTTCAAATTTAATTCTTTAATTAAACTATCTCTTAATTTTAGGATGTTAAATTCTCTCCCCCTTAAAAAGATTTCGTCCTTGAAATCTCAAAGGACGGAAAAATGTAACTCGTGCATACAACAATCAATAAACATAACCATCTACTCATCAATCATCCACTGGAAATCATTGTCCTTTGTAAATTTCTAACACAATATGTATATCCTATCGTGGAATGCATTTGAACCTATACTAATGCAAAGAATAGGCAGTCTACTGATCTAGTCAACCTTCTATTATGAAGGTGCTTATGCCATGCATCAATGATGTATGCGACATCCTAAGTGAATATACTTGCAATTCTACATGCATGCACCACCGTTCAATCCATATGCATCATCCGTATGCAGCATCCATATGAATATAACTCAAAAAGATAAAACGAATAAAATAAGTGGTAATGTGAGTATGTGTATTATTTAGCGGAAATACATACCTAAGTGTGCAAAAACCAATCCAATCAATACATCCACTAGCATCCATCATCCATAACATGTCCTAATGACACGTTCACAACTATTCCTACCATCCAATGGTCTCTACCCTAAGGGGTATACTTCTAAGCTAAGTACTAATTTATAAAAGTCATCTAATCTTATTTAATTAAATTGGAAGCGCACCAGGAAAGAGTTGGGAGTAGGTAGCTTGGATCTTCTCTTCAAGCTCTCATGTACTCTCCATTTGATTGTCTCCCTACTGAACTTTAACAAGCTTAATAACCTTATTGTAGACTCACTTTGTACAATGCTCAAGAATACAAGTGGAGGCACGACGAACAAGTGACTCCCTCTCTACTTCCATCTCCTCTAGCTGACTCAGCTCTACTACGTTGGCCATATCATGCAAGCACTTTCGTAGGTGTGACACATGGAAAACATCATGTACTCCGTCTAAATTCTCAAGAAGCCTCACTCTATAAGTCCAACTTCCCTATCCTACTAGTAATCGAAAATGGTCCTACAAACCTTGGTGCTAACTTCCCTAAACTACCAAATCTCATAATATGCCTAAGTGGTGAAACTTTTGCAAACACCATGTCGCCCACTACGAACTCTAACTTCGTATGTCTCCTACTAGCATAAGATTTCTGGTATCCTGCATGGTTTTCATTCTCCTATGGATTAAGTCAAATTTCTCAGATGTCTGTCCGGCCCAAGAATACCCCTATTTGCAGTGTCTCGACAACACAACGGTGATCTACATGGTCTCTCGTATAACGCCATGAATGGTGTCGTCCCCATACTTCCTTGATAGTTGTTATTATATGTAAACTCTACTAGTGGCAAGTGGCAAGTGATCTATATGGTCTCTTCGTCTGTCCGTTTATCAATGGATGATATACGGTACTCAAGCTAAACTCGGTGCCCAAAGCCTCCTATAGACTCCTCCAAAACTCGTTGGTGAAAAGGGGATCTCGACTGCTAATAATTCTAGAAGGAACTATGTGTACCTAACGTTCTCTTTCACGTATAGAGTTGCCAACGACGCTGCGGTCCTCATACTCCTCATCAGAATAAAATTAGTGCATTTGGTAAGTCGATCGACTATGACCCAAATACTTTCATTCCCTCTCCTATTCGTTGGTAAACTATCACTGAAGTCCATATAAATACTCTTCCACTTCAACTGAGGAATATGTAATGGCTGCAATAATCCTCTCGGCTTCTTCTGCTTTGGCTTTACCCATTGGTATGTCATACATCAGGATATATACTCCGCTGCATGTTTCTTCATTCCATTTCAGTATAAGACTCTCTTCATGTCATGGCACATTTTGTCTCCACCGGGATGAATGGTCATCCTTGAATGATGAGCCTCTGTTAGTACCATGACAATTAAATCCATAATGAGAGGAACACATAATCTACCATCTCTTTATAACCACCCCTTTCATTCGATGGTATAGAGCCTCAAATGACTCGAGTGCTCTTTCTTACCAAGCTTTTAAAAAATATCAACTAGCTCCTTATCTTGCTTCTGACTAGACCCAATATGTTCCATAAGTGTAGGCTGCACATTTAAAGAAGCTAGTAATCCTGGAGTAATGTTTGATGATGGTTGGAAATCAAATGTAGAAATGAACTCTAAATGCTTCTACTCCACAGAAAAAGGACTCAATACTGCCTGCTGTCTAATCAAGACATTGAGCACTACATTGCCTTTGCTTGGAGTATATGAGATATCAAAATTGTACGAGGCTAAAAACTCCATCCATCTTCGCTGCCTTAGATTCATGTCCTTCTGGAAGAATAAATACTTCAAAGATCTATGATCTGTATACAGCTCAAACTATTCTCCTAAGAGATAATGCCTCTATGACTTAAGTACAAAGACAATAACTTCTAACTCAAGATCATGGGTAGGGTAGTTTCTCTCATGGACCTTCAACTATCGACTAGCGTAGCTCACTGCCCACTATTTCTTCATCAAAACCGCACCCAACCCCATACCACAAGTATTGGTATATACTGTGAATGCTTTTGTACCATCAGATAATACCAAAACAGGTATACCAGTCAACATGTCCTTTAGCTTAATTAAAGCATTCTCACGTTTCATGTCCCATGAGAAAAGTAAATTATTCTTGGTGAGGCAGGTCAGATGGGAAGAGATGTTTACAAAGTCCTTAATGAACTTCTTATAGTTGCCCGCCAACCCAAGGAAACTCCTCACTTCCATGGAATTCTTCGACAGATGCCAATTCTAAAGTGCAGCAACTTTACTAGGATCAACCGCCAGTCCATTTTTCGAGACAACATGTCCCAAATAGCTTATCTCCTGCACCCAAAGTGACACTTAAAAAACTTCGCCTTCAACTTATGATCATGGAGTGTACTGAGCACTTTTTCTAAATGAAACCTGTGCTCTTTGTCGCTTTTTGAATGGACCAAAATATCATCCATGAATACCACAACGAACTTGTTAAGCAACCCTCTACAAACTTGGCTCATCAGATCAACAAAGTAGGTAGGTGCATTGGTCAGTCCAAAGGGCATGAGTAACCACCCATAAAGCCTGTTGGGTTTACGAAAAGTAGTATTTGGGATACTATCCTTAGCTACGCATAACTGGTGGAATCCGTTAGCCAATCAAGCCGCAAGAACACCTTCGCTCCGACCAACTGGTCAAAAAGATCACCAGTACTGGCAATGGATACCGATTCTTTATCGTCAGCTTATTTAGCACCCTATAATCAACGCAAAGCCTCAAAGAACCATCCGCCTTGGTGGCAAAGATGACGACTAGTGCTCCTCACTTTGAAATACTACTCCTAATGATTCCCTTCTCTAAAAGCTCATTCACCTTCTTGTTCAAATCGCGTCACTCCTTCGAAGCCATATGCCTTAAGGGTAAGGCAATAGGTTTGGCATGATAAATTCAAAAGTCAATCTCTCGCTGGGGTGGAAGATCGGAAACCTCGAAAAAGACATCTGGGTAATCTCAAACTACAGGCACTGAATCTAGCTTGTTATGTGATAGGATTAATGAATATATGCAGCTTAACATAACCAATCCTTGGGGATCGCAATGAATCTTTAAGCTATGTCTACTACACAAACTCAACCTAACAACCTTCCTATCACAATCCAGGATAGCCCCATATATCATCATCCAATCCATGCCAAATATCAAGCCAAGCATAGAATGTCCTAAGACAAAAGCATCGCAATAGAACTTGACCCCCAAAATGAATAATTTCAAACCCCTACACCACATATACAAATAAGATGATTCTCCTCCAAGGTTTGACACCACTACAGAGTCTGTAACTATACTAGTGTCTACGTGTAACTTATCCACCTGTCTACTAGAAATAGAAGAGTGTGATTCCCCCATGTCAAATAAAGTGCAAATAAATAATCAGGTAGAATTAACGGTTAACCACGACCTTCTTTCCGTTATCTGTAACTGGTGGCGTAGTCAAGCAAGGTGCCACGTTCAGTGCATAAGCTGAGACCACCTGGGTAGAGGTCTTTTAAGTTGTTGGACACTGCCACCTTATATGCCCGAACTAAGTACAGTTGTAACAGTTGACCTACGAGCTATCTGTCTTGCACACCTTCATGACATGTCCCTTCTTGCCACACTTCCTACAATGTGTATCCTGCTTCTTAATCTTTCCCTTGGGTCCAAACCCTCCATTGTGTAGATTCTGCTACGGCACATTTACTCTAGTTTTCTCAGGCTCTTCCTATACTTCCTCCTTGGAGACGTATTTAGAAAAGTCATCTCCACTAAACCCTCGTATGTCGCACCCATAGGAATATGACTTAAGAGTTAAACCTTGAAGGGGTTGATCATCCATTTAGCAAACTTTAGAGTTTTTTTATATAGGGTACTGATCAACTCCATCCCGAACCTAGCTATTTGTTGAATTGATTGACATACTTCTTTACTAACATGTCTCCTTGCTTTAGATGAATAAACTTCTCCAACTGCTCTCCTTCCATTGCTCTAGAAAGAAACTTCATCTTAAAAAGTCTTTGAAATTGCCCCTAATGATCTCTTCTCAATTAGTCTTAGCATCAACGACCTCCAACTAACTCCGGGCCTCCGCATATAAATGCCAAGTAGCCATCTGTCTTTTCACCTCATCAGCAAGACCCATTAATCCAATGATCCTCTCACTTATGCGAATGCATGTCCTCGGTTCTACATATAACTCAGTCACCATGTATTGCTTTTCTCTAAGGTCCACAAAGTCCTTACACTACTTAGCAAAATCAATGGCAGGTGGGTGGATAGGAACTGCACCTGGTGCTCGCTTTAGGGGTCCTCTATTAGGGTTAAGCTTGGCTTGACCCCTTCCCTGTAGATGCCAGTGGAATCAAGTTGAGATGTTCACATTCGAAATCTCGACTGCATTGCTTAAGCTTGAACCTATGGGATCCTCATCTTCTATTTGTGATTTATGAATTTGTTAGCAACTTTCCATAGATAGTATAATCAAAAACAAGAGGAAGAGATTATGCTTGAATAAAATCTTTGGAAAACCTTTTTTAAAATTTCTATTTATACATATATGAGTATATATACTTTGAAAACCCATTTTGAAAAATTATTTTTTTTTCAAAAAAATTTCAAGTACATTCTCTCAATACGCCCCTATCCTATGGAATTTTGAACCTAGGGTTCTGATACCTAACATTCCCCTATCCTAAGGAATTTTGAACCTAGGTCTTTGATACCAACCATGACAAACTGTATACCTCTCAACACATTGATCCAAAGTCTACGGTGACTTTTGGATTCACGTCGATGCTAAGAAGTTCGCGTTATCGGTTTTTAAAACAACTCAGAGACTAAGGTTATACTGTTATGATCTAAGATATACTAACTTTTAGAACACAATGGAAGGAAACAAAATATAAATATAGAAAATAACCATCTAAAATATATAGTCTTATAATAATAGTATGTAGTCAATCACAAAGTACATAGAAACACAAATCATAGTTTGATAAAATACTAAGTACTGGATAAGATAAACAGTTATATAGAGAGTATGATAAAATGATAAGCAACTCTAGTGATGAGCTCTCCTCTCCACGTACTAAATTTAGGCCTATCATCTACTGCCCTATCCTCCTATGGTGGAGGAAAAATAAAGAAAAGGGTCGATTAGAAAAAAGTTTGGTGAATGAGTATGCTATTAATAAATTATGATCATATGCATATGACTTTAATACTACTCTATGTGACCTAGGGTGTTCTACAGGTATTCGTGTATTACTTGGGTTCTTAACTTAAGGGTTCTTAAAAGATACACACCTAAATTAACAACTAGTGCTGGCTCCTACATGGATCGAACTAAAGATTGAAACTCAATAACCAGCGATCAACAAATGGCTAGTAGATTTCCTTAAACATAGGATCATCCTACAACTTTCTCATATGGGACTACATCTCACACATTGCGACTCCGTGTAACTATTTCACATAGGTTTCCCTACAATTTCCTCATGGGAGTAAATTTTCTACAATTATGATAACATGTACCCCAACTACGCATTGAGGGGGAGCCCATAATACTGAATGGTCGAAGTATCTCATCATCTACATCCGTTTCCACCTCTTAATTATATTATGTGCTGCTTATTTCATGTGCCTAGTTCCATCAACCACATAGCATCCATCGTGTTAAGTATTCATGAATACCAATGAATTCCTGTCGTACCGAGCCCATACACTCCATCAAGTGTTAGTCAGTGCTGAGCGTCCACCGTCGAAACTTTTACGAATGGCATTTACGTTAAAATCACCTCCAGTTGAATATTCGACCCCTGCTAAATAAATAGCGTTTACCCAGTCTAGAACGTCCTAAAGTCATCTCATAGGGAACTGGCTTTCCTATTATCTAACATCCATTTATATATATAATACGTAAATAATTAGTTATTATTTATAATATAGGCCTAAGGATAAGGTTCAGCCTTTGCATTTGGAATGCCTATATACTGGGCAGTCGATCGCTTCAAGTCACGCGGTCGACCGATTGTGATATAAAATTTAGGATTGTTTAATTTTTGTTAAGTGTTTATTATATTAATCATTGTCCTTCTCAGGTTGCTTACGGTAAATCCTAATTACCAATTTACAATAACCCAATTTTTACAATTTATCCGAACTTCTTATTCAAATTAAATTAATATATTTACCCAAGTTTACAATATATTAGTTTATCCTAGGGTTACTATTAACATCACAGGTTATCCTAACTTTTCTAAGTTTATAGATTAGGTTTAGGGATCTAAGTTAGCAAAGAGGAATTATGTTCATATACTAACAATTAAATTTCCAGTTTAATTAGATAATGTTTAGAATTCAATTTATAACAACCTATATCAAATAGTGTATATTAAAATTAAATATAAATAATCATCTTATTAAAAGTGTTTCCACTTACCTCGGATCCAAGCTTTGCTCCAAACCTCCACTTTGGAATCTTCCCTCGTTTGCTTGCCCCTTCCTTGATCTAATGTTCTTTTGTTCCTTTATTTTATTTTTAATTTAGAGAATTTTATAAGTGGAGGAGAAGAGATTTTGATGGAGTTTTGGTATGCCGACAATTTCTGATGAATCTGGGTTTATATTAGCTATATATTTATATGGGTTTTAGATTTGTCCTTGCCGTTAGATTAACCCTAGAGAATATTATGTTTCATCAAGAACATCAAGTGATTGCTTTATGGTCAAGGAAATATTTTTATTTAATCCACACCATTTGTTGCTTCATAATCTTCAATTTTTAACATCAACCGTTCGACCGCCAATGGGGACCGATCGACCGCTACCTGTCGACCGGCGGATCCTAGGGTGTCGACCGGTGGAGTTGTTTGATTAAGATTTTTTTTAATGAATTTCATTTTCAAATTTTAAAACGTTGTCAACTTCTTCACACTAGCTCCGATTTCATCGTATTATATATGAGAATTGTCAAGAAATCGCAATGTAGCAGCGCAAATTTGTAGCCAAATTTGGATGTTTGTAAAATTTTCTTTTTGCCCTTTTATATTTTAGTCTTAATTATTTTATTAAATTATCTCTTAAATTTTCAAGGTATTACAATGATGACATCATTAGATATGAGAATTATGAAAAATGAAATCAATGATAAAAGGAAACAAGCTAAAAGATAAGCTATGTCCAATACCAAGTTCCGATGAAATAAATACTTATATGTGTTTAAAAATGTGTTTATAAACCATATTTAAAGTAAAAAATGAGGTCTTTTAGTTATTTGAAATAATAATTAATTTATAAACGAACTTAAATGGTTTTGAATTAATTTTAATATGTAAATCCATGTATTAATGTGTCATATGAATGCCAGATCAGGATATGATGCTTGTTTTGGTTGTCGTATGTTTTTTGTATGTTTGGATTAGATTAGATGATAGTGTATCGATAGTGGTTTTTTAAGATGGATCGATTCTAGAGCGATTGAAGTCATGAAGTGACTTGGGACATGCGTGGGGTTAACATAAGGGGGTACTTTGATGTGAAAGAAAGAAAATGTGGCAGAAAAGTGGACCATCAATTGATTACCACCAATCAATCATATATGGTTAGATACATTTGTAATCGATAAGGAGTGTTTTGGATGGTGCTTGGAGTTACCATGATCAATCACACATAGCTTAGTGTGTAGTTTATGAGAAATAGGCCAAAGACAATCAATGTGCATGTTGAAGGCTAACACATGGCATAGAGAACACGGTGCTACTTCGAGGCAAGCTAGATTTTGCTTCAGGAATGACTCGAGGGAGATGGAAAATAGTAAGTATGGATGACAATTGATCATCGCCTATCGATTTGGTGGGAACATGATTGATAGTGGGATCTTGGCATTGCGTGAGGAGCTGTAATGATAGATTGTAAGCTTTTTGGGTTGATGGTATTCAAGTTATGCCTAGAATATTGATAGATCAAGAACTTTGTAGGAACGTGGGGAGAGCACGAGTCTTTCTTCGGGCTTGGCATAGGGTGACTCTGGGGTTGGCATAGGAATGACTCCAAGATAATGGAGGTAAACAAGGGAGGTCTGAAGCATTGACGAATCAATGACGTGATTTATTTAGATCGAACGCTTCCGAAGGAGAGTGTTGATAAGATCTAATGATGGTCCAAAGAGGGACGCTCAACAATGTGAAACAATGAAGTGGAAAATACGATGTGTTCTACTATCGAGATGTATGCTAAATGGATCGATGGATAACTCGAAGACATGATGTTTCTTATAAAGCGAGGGTATGTGAAAGTGTTCACCTGTGTACCTTGGACCTTAGCGATGGTTTGGCTCGCCTTAGTGATTACAGTACCTTAGTGATGGTCGCGCATCGATCATAACATATTATGGTTATTACCCATAGTGATGGGCATATGAGTTGTCATATATCCAACCACATCTTATTAGGTACTGCATGATTTGGTTGATGATTACTATGTTTGCCATTATTACTGTATTTTCCATGATTATTGTGTTTGAGATGAATGTCATGTGATGCAGGTGCTAGTTAGTTAGTGCAACAACCTGCATCTTAATGGGCCCAACTCTCGACTAAATCGAAACCCAAGTTCATTAGTTTAACACCCTATGATTTTATGATAATTAATTAAAAACAAATTTAATAAATACATAATAATGTTGAAAAATGGAATTTTTCTAAATGTCGAAATTTGAATATGAAACTTGCACTATTAAGTCCATAACGACTTTTTAATCCACTTTCATATATAAAGTTTTTCGATTCGAGTTCAAATGAAAATGCTATTAGCATTTGAAGCTTTAGAGTCAAAAATAATTATATAAATGTCAGTTAAAAACATTAGTGGAAGCTTAGACATTAAGAAATGTTAACTTTAAAAATAAAATCTCAGAAGAGGTGTAAACTAGGAAATAAATGGATGCAATCACTTAAACAAGTAATAAAATTAAATAAATGAAGCATGCTAATTTAATCACATTTAATACAAAGGTTAGGTCGACCTTTAATGCACCCAGGTCGATCGATAGTGGTTGATCCTAGGCAAGGGATGGTCAACTTTGACGTATATAAATATATGAATAGGTGTACGATCGAACGACGTTGATTGACTTGATTATTTTTCTGTAATACCAAGTTAATGATGCGCTTTTAAGATGAAATTAAAGATTTCCTATGCCAAATTTAACACTCTAAATTAATCCCTGATCCCTATAAATTAATAGCCAATCTAACCTTAATTTATATAAAAAACTTATTGCGTACTGAAACTCTACCATTTTCTCTTTTCCTCCAAATTCTAAAAGTAGTAAAACTATTGTATTATATATATAAGTAGAGAAAAGTGGATAATAATAGAAGAGAAGAATAGGATCGATTCAGGTAGTAGAAACAAAGGTAAATCGTTAATCAAACTCAAATCTAAATTTAATTCAATCATTTCCCCAAATTTTTAATTCTAATAGGTTTATGCCCTTTTATATTTTGGATTTGAAGTAAAATAATTTTATTTTAATTATAAAACCTATATATGAATATTTAAAATCTATTAAATATTTGCAAATCAAAAATTTATAAATAACATGTTAATGAAATCATATTGGGATTCTAGATTTGGTTAGTTTAAATAGGTTGTTGAACATAAATTAGAATTGATTATAAATTAAATTAGGATTATCCAATATTTTAATCATTGGAATGAATTGTGTAAAAAATGTGAATTTCTATAAATTGTCTTAAAATACAATAAAAGTGTATTAGTTGAAATAACGAGAAACGTAAACAAAAAGGAAGAGATGTACAAAATAAGAAAATAAGGGAATCATCGTATTTTGTGCTGCCTATTCCAATAGAAAAACAAAAGATAATATATTATTATTTCACACATAACACAAGTCCTCTATTAAGTAATTTAAAGGAAATTATATTGTTAACAATTTCCTTGGGGAAAGAAGTAATTCTTATGTATTAAGGCAAAAAAATCCTTAAGTATAACTAAGTAACGTAAGTAGAAATAACAACAACTATTTAAATGAGAAACCTAAAGTATGTAATTTAAGATGGTGTAGAAATCAAACAGTAAACAAAGAAGATACAATTAAACGAATATGGAAGTAATAAGTTTAAATAGGCAATTAAAGGGAGATATTAGTTAAAAAGGAAATATGGGATTTCATCCAACAATGTTAAACGGAGGGGAAACAATAAATGATACTTAAGTTAATAAATTAGAAATGGATAACAAATGGTAGTAAATGACAATGAATGAAAGTAAAGAAAAGTAATAATTGAAAGACTATATTCAATTATACATTATGAAGGGCATGAAATATACATGTATGTAAATAACGTAGTAAATGAGAATGATACAGTTATTAGAGTGGTTGGAATGCAAGGTCAGTAGAGTTATACAATGTAAGTCTTCCCACCACAAGGGGCAACCCCGCAATGATGTATGTATTATACTAATGTGAGACATATTCAAATGTATGATTCATGGAGAGTACACGCTTGCGTATAGATAAAGGAATACAAAGTGGAGTCTACTGCAAAAATAGGAAATATGGTATTACCTTGATTGCGTTAGGCAATCTAAATAGGAGGGTGAGCAGCTCGATGCTATGTCAGCAGGTGTGGCACCAAATATGGAGTAGGAGCTACATAGATTGACTGCTTCATCGATCCAGAGCGGTCGAAATGGGAAAGACAAGGTTACACCTAACAGGCTACGCCTCCTACTAGGATAGGCCACGTCAGATAATGCACGAGCACATTTATTTTCTTATTTGTTTGTTAGGGCAAGGTTAGTTACCCATAGAAAAGTTCTTTCAAAAACAAATGGGGTAGTCTATAACGACCCGTATTTTTATCTATATTAAACTATTAAATTTAGTACGATTATTGAATAAAAATGGTTACAAATATAAATTTAATGTTTATTTATGTAATTAATTTGATATGAACTTAGATAAAATTTTGAAATAAACCATTTCAAAGATTCAGGCAATAATAAATGTTGAAATGAAATTCTATTGAATTAATATTTATTATAGTGTATACTATATAAATAGTCTAACGGATTCTTAGGAGATAGAAAATCCCGTAACATCTCTTAAGTTATTGCACACACGTTATACACTGGATAGATGTAAAATCTCGTAAACATCTCTGACGCCACGACACTCATGTTATATGCGATATTTATTTGACTCATATAAGAATAGTTTAGTCCTGACTCGAGTGTTTTTTTCCATTAGGCTCGGGTCAGTCATGAGATTTTCAACGCATTGAAGATCGTTTTTTCGAAGGACGAAGACGAAGATTTGGTATATTGTTACTACTATTATTCTCTGCATCATGCTATTATGTGGCATTATTTTTATTTATCCCTGTTGTATGTATAACTCTGATAAATATTGTATAGATTATAATCAAATGTATAGTAAAGAGCTTCATGAACTGTTTATTTGATTATTATATTTTTTTCATTCCGTCGCAAGATTCTGTGTTTGTTTCTTCTTCTTTTCTTATCTTTCTTAACTATCCCATTAATTGTCTATGTTTCGGATTGTTTAATTTTAACATGTATGGACTTTTGTCGATTTAAATCTTTCGAAATGTGGGTCGTCGCAGTTGGTATCAAAGCTTTGGTTTAGAGATAACCTTAGCTTTATGGGGTTTGACTCATTAGAGATAGGGTAGTAATACCCTAGAATGAGTCTGTTTGAGTGTATATATATGAGAGAGTGCACTTGTTAGTGTTATAAAATGTTTGATATTGTGTTTACCTATCTGTTTGGTTGTCTATGAATTCCGGCCGGTGCGCGGGACGCCATGTTATCGATAGGGATTTCTAAACACTTAAACGAGGCAAGTCGACATAATATTATTTTTAAATCAGGTAAATGAAATAATTTTAATTAAATTATATTATATATATAATGATTATTATTGAATGTCGTTGTTAGAAGATGATAATATTTAGTTATCGTCAATTATTGGTTGAATTAAAAATAAAATGAATACTTAACGAATTTTATTTTACGAAACATTTGATAATCAAATTGAATTGAAATCTAATTAAAATTAAAATTGTTTGGAATAACAAAGATGTAAAATCGAATATTTTCATAATAAGGTAATGAAATTGTATCAGTATATTTAAATATCACTCATAAAAAGAAGAGATTTAAAAGTTGAAAATTTTGGAATTTAAATCCTCAAAGCCTTAAAAAATTAATAATAATATTGTGGATGTGGCTACATTGTGTTGTAGTGGCACCGGATCGATTCCCAGCGGCCACAATAATGAGACATAAGTGGTCTGGGCACTATAAAACCAGTCTAACCAAAGGTCAGGGCGACATAGTCTCCCTGTCCCCAAAGATCAAAGTCAAAAAAATGTCTGCTCCTCCTGACCCTCACCTTTCCCCTCACGTCTCCTCAAATATTCCTACCATACCTACGGTCAACTCAGCCGTATCACCTCTTTCCCTTGTTCTCAACGTACAATCACCAGTTGTACTTCCTCTTCCACCGTCCAAGGTGGACCATGCTCCTGTCAGTACTCCATCAATCTCCCCTCACCTCGACCCCCCTGATCCACAACCTTCAGCTTACAAGCCCCCAATTGCTCTAGCCGATTCCCCCCTTCCCTCTGTTTTTGGAGAGCGGAAATGGTCTTCCTTATTTAAACGCAAACCGAGGAATGCTGGGAAGTTCATCCCTGTCGACCTTTCACCTATTTATGAAGATGAAGCATTAGTGCCTCCTGTTGAAGTTATTGCAGCTGGAGCAGCCATCTGGAAAGAAACTCTAGTCGGCTTTTTCCTCGACAAACCACTATCGTATACAGCTGTTGTCCAGAAGTTAAAGTACATTTGGAAGCTTAAAGGCGATGTTTCTGTAAAATCAGATGGTATCATCTTCTTATTCAACTTCTCTTGTTGTGAAGATAGGAGATCAATACTGCAGAGTGACCCTATCATTATGAGTAACAAACTTTTCATAATAAAACCATATGATGCGGCGGTGAGTAATGTCACAGGCTCTGTAACATCAGTACCAGATGGGTTCACTTGTATAATCTTCCTTTATTTGCATGGTCACCCCTAGGAATTAATTGGCTAAGTAGTCACTTGGGTAAATTGTTATGTATGGACGAGATGACAGAGAAGCAAGAAAGGCTGAGCTATGCAAAGTGCCTGATTGAAGTAAGGCCGGAGAAGGAGCTGGTTGAGGAGTTTTTAGTTAAACTGGTTGAGGGAGGATATCAAAAAATTTATGTTGAATACCTATGGAAACCAGATGTTTGTGTTTTGTGCAAGAATTTTGGACACAAAACTGAGAAATGCGATATTAAAGATAACTGTGATGCTAAGGATGTGAAAGAGCAGAAAACAAATGGTGTAGTGGAA
Source organism: Allium cepa (assembly GCA_030765085.1). Classification (NCBI taxonomy): domain Eukaryota; kingdom Viridiplantae; phylum Streptophyta; class Magnoliopsida; order Asparagales; family Amaryllidaceae; genus Allium; species Allium cepa. The sequence goes on along the minus strand of CM060932.1, from coordinate 226,782,343 downwards.
GACAAAGTTGGATATGCTGGAAGGTACAGAGTCCATAATATTGTGGTTTCAAACAACAAGCAAACTAATAGTAAATGGCAACGTGTTCAGGGAAAGAGAAAAGTAGCTACGAAGGAAGCTAATTTGGATCAAATAGAAGAGAAGGAATGTGAAGGTAACAAAGAAGAAACTAGTGTTATTATTAATACTAAAGAGAAGGATTGGGAGAATGTACAAGTGGAGAAGGAAAATGTGCAATGTTCTACTGATGATCGGGGTGGTATACAAAGGAGTGAAACTATAGCAGTCAACTATCAGGAGAATGCAAACATAATAAATGTGGAGAAACTAAAAACGCCAGAGATGAATAAGGAAGGCGATGATTTTATAGATAGTATTCAGCAACACAACAGATTTGAAGTTCTAAATGAACTAGAAGCTGAGGACATCACAGTTAAAATGTGTGAATCACAACAAAGTGTGAATGAGAAAAGTAAAAGTTTAAACGAACACAATGAGGACGAAGGCAGAAATGAGAATGTTCAAAGAGATGCCCAAAAGAAAACTAGTATCAAAAATCCAAAAGGCAAGGAGGAACATTTGGTGCAAATATTTGATGAAGTAAACACTCTAGAAGTCAACACAAGTAGTGATACTGAAAGTAAAGACAATGGGACGAGATGTGAAGGAAGAGGTATACAGGGGAATAATTCAAGTGATAAGAAAAATAAGAAGAAAAAACAAATGAATGCTTTTCACAGGAAGGAAAATGAAATGTGTCAGGACTTGCACATGCATGGTCACTCGTGCAAACTGGGTTCCCTGATCATTCCCAAACAAGCTAACGGAGAACGAAATGTTCCACCACTACTCAATGTATACTCTAAAATAAAACCTCCAAATGCTTATAAACCCCCTCCAGTGCCTATCATGTCACCAACCTCTCTTACATCTTCACCTTCATCACCAATAAACCCCAATCAAGTCAACCCCCCAACTAAAGAAGGTACATCCAATTGTGAAACCACACCACTTTCAGTTGTGATACCTAACTACTTGAACTCTTCTCAAGCAGTGACTAGGAGAATGAAAATTGAAATTATCAATGCCAGTGTTCATCAGTGATGATACACTTTGGAATATGGACTGTACGTGGGGGTTACCATGCCAGCTATTTTGAGCAATGTAAACTTCTTATCACTGTGCCTATGTATTTGCTGAAGCACACTGACAAGCCCAGAAGGAAATGGAGATTGAGAGCATGGAATGAGGAAAATAGTATGAGAGGAAACAATTTTCTCTGGAAAATACAACAACGTGCCAACCTAAATAAAGCTAAACTGGAGAGATATGGTACGAATGACGATGTTATGTGTTCTTTCTGCCATGACATAGTTGTATCTGCTGTGTATTTATTATTCGAATCCAAGGATGTTATTCAGCTATGGTATTCGGTTATGGCCACACTTGGTAGTGTTAATATTTCATATGATAAGCAGAAAGAATGGAACATAATATGTGCGAAAAGGGGTTGCAGGGAACAATTTAGGAGTTATTTTCATGCAGTTATGAAAAGATTGTTTGCTGAGGCTTGGAGAGAAAGTAAATCTCGGGTTTATGTTAAAGACAATAGGAAAGCTGAGTTTTTCATGAAGAATTGGGTTATTCACGTGACAAGTGACTCTCTGGTATTGCTTCCTTTTGCCTTCGCTCTGGGCATTAACCAAACGTTATGAGTCTTTCCCTTGTTTTTTATTCTTTGTTTTTTCTTCTTTTAGTTTCCAGTTTTTTGTAGCGCTTAGTTCTCCTTTGTGTTCTTCGAGCCTTGCTCATTGTTTAATCTGTTGTAACTCTTTGGTGCTGCAATAAAATGGTCGGGGTCCATTCAACCCCGTCGGCCTTGCCAAAAAAAATAATAATAATATTATTTGAAAGTGTTTTGACAAGAAATATAATTTTTTAAATGATTTTTGAAATAAATATAAGCATTGAACTCGCTTTAGTTGCTGGGAAATTTCTGGGATGACCGCAGCATCGCTAGCATTCATTTTCGAGTTTATGAGTGAGAATTGATACCAAAAGGAATTATTTTCGACTAAAACAAGTTTAGACTATGGAAAAAAATATGTTCCTAAGTATGATTTGAGAAATATATAAGAATAGTTGTGAACGTATAAATTGAAATGATATGAAAGAAAAATAAGTTTATAACTTTTGAATTCAAATAGGAAAGTAATATCAAAATTTAAAACTGTTGAATATTTTCAGTTAAGCAAACAAAAGAAGATTCGAATTTATGATATGAAAAAAAATTAACTTAATAAATGTTAATTAAATGAAGTTAGTGAAATGAAGTAAATAAAATGAAATCTAACTCAAGAAAGCTTAAACAAAATATGAAATGTATTCAAAATGAATAGGATAAAATAATAAAATGGAATTTTAAATGAATAAATTGTATAACTTATAGATATAAGAATTATTAAGCTAAAAAAAATATAAATTTGCTGAATGTGAATGATAGGAGGTGAAAAAGGTTAACTTAAATAAAATTCAAATTAAGTTGTTATAAGAAAATGTATAAATTTAGTTAATGTTCTAAAAAAGTAAACAAATGATAAATAAATTCATATCTTCCTAAATTGATTGAAAAACAAAAGTAAATTTGCAAATAGGTGTTTGAAATATAATTGTTATTTTCTGAAATGATTATTAATTGAAATAAACCAGACATAAGGAAATAAGTTAATATGATGAGTATATGAATGAAAGTTAACTTAAGAAAAGTCAAATAAAATTGATTTTGAATAAAATGAACTTTGATTACGAAACAAATATTTTTAAATTAAGTAAAGTTAAATGAAATGAAATGAATACATGAAATGGGTTAATGAAAGGAATGGATGAAATAAGTTAAATAAATTTGAATTTAATTTGGAATAAAGATGAATTTAAGTTGTGAGATGAATTGAATATAAGTAAGAATAAATGGAAGTAACTGAACTAATTGAAAATTATATTAATTGTGATTATATTAATAATGAACTTGAGTTATAAAATGATTTTAGTATTATTAATGATTGAAAAAAAGAATTAATTGAACGAATCGATGATTGTTGATGGATTAAAAATAAATTTACATTATGAAGTAATAAAAAAAATGAGCTGTATAGCATAAATTGCTTATATTAAACTTCAGTACAATTTTAAATGGTTGCTTGAGTAATTTGTATTGAATGAGATATGCAAAGCAAATGAATATGAATAAATGAATATGCATGCATGGGATGAAAATTCATTGGATGATAAATAAAATGAATGTCATTAAAAATATATATTAATCAATTAAAAGTAAATCGATTGAATGTAAGTACATTGAATTGAAATCAATCAAATGTGAATGCAATGAATATTGGTCGATTGAATAAAAATTATTGAAACTAAATTAATTAAAAGTAAACCAATTAAAAGCGATGTATTGAATATAAATCCATTGTATGATTAACGAAATGAATATTTAAGTGAAAGTTAATCAATTAAGAAGTAAATAAAATGAATGCAAATAAATTGAATGTGAATGTAAATTAATTGAAACCGAGTCAATTAAAATGTTAATAAAATGAATGTTAATAGAAAATGGAAGTGTATGAATAGAAATGTTGACACTGAATAATAGTATGGGTATGAATAAAACTTGCATGAATATGGTTGTTTGGATGTTTCTTTTATTGCATGGCTATGTTTGCTTATATAGTTGTTGTATAGTTTTGTTATATATTGATTTTTCTTTCCATATACATATTCTCATCTACTACTGAGTGTTTAGTAGGTACAAAAGGGCGTATGATAGCTTTTGAAGCTCGCTTGCGCATATTTTTCTTTGGCATGCTTAATACGAATGAACTCGCTTGAATTATTAATAACATGGTATGCATCTCGGATTAAATATCGTGTTTCTATTTTTTTCCTACAGAATATCTCATCATTGAGATGAGATGTATATTTGATATCTATTTGGTATATCTGTGATATATATTATACTATAAAAATTTTCCAATCGAGCCGCGCGAAGGAGACTCTGCCGAAATATTCCATAAATCCGGAAGTTAGAAATTTTTTGAAGTTATAAAAATTATATAGCCTTTTTTGTATATAAGTTATATTTTCTATAAAACCGATATTGGAGTGGCGTAGTACAAGCGTATAAATATTTTTGCAAATAAGATTTTTATGTTTTATAAGTTAATTATTTTGAGAAAATATATCAAAGTGTTAAATTTTGTACTTAGTCTCTTTTCGAGGACGAAAAGTTTTGAGTTGGGGAGAATTATACGACCCATATTTTTAACTATTTTAAATTATTAAATTTAGTACGTTTATTGAATAAAAATAGTTAGAAATAAAAATTTAATGTTTATTTATGTAATTTATTTGATATGAACTTAGATAAAATTTTGAAATAAACCATTTCGAAGATTTAGGCAATATTAAATATTGAAATGAAATTCTACGTATTTAATGTGTTGTAATCAATAACTTAAATTTAATAATAATAATATTGGATTACTATGAAATGGAAATAGTTGTTCTATTATTTGAATTTGTTTAAAAAGTAAATTTTATAAGTTAAATGGCTTATATTTCAATTATAGTGATTTATTGGATGATAAAATTATGTAAAATTTAATACTGGAATTATTTAAATAAGTGAATCTTGAATTAAAGTGAATGAAAATGAAATCGAATATTGATCTAAATAAGAATGAAGATTGTTACATTTAAAATTGGATTTGAAAGTGCATAAGTAGAAATTGAAAATTTTATATTTTAATTAATGTGTAAAAATAGCCATTTTGGCCAATGTCTTGGATTTCAATGAAACTAGTTTCATCGGATCCGTAATAGTGAGTTGTTGTAGTATTTCAAGTTTCATAGCGATCAGACTAGTCGTTTGGCCGTGCGAGCTTGAAATGCATAGAAATTTATTTCAAAATTTAAATAAAAATTGATTTTGACAAGTTATCTTCTTCATACTATCGAATTAGGCCTCGAAACTAATTTCATTATGTTTGGAATGGGGGAAAAACATTATGAACATCAGGTGGCACGCTTCATGTGGAGTTCGTGATCATTTCATGTGAATAGTAATTTATGGGTTACCTATAAATTGGACCATAGCCTTTGTTTTGACCCAAACCCAAATTTTCCAAGAGCCAGCCATCGCCTGTTTTCCAACAGCTGAGAATCATCCATCTTCCTTCCTCAGTATCTCCAAATCCACATGGTTTTGCGACTCGGCTTCAACAGGAAAGTCGAAGAGCACGCCAAGCTCTTCACATCTAACGTCTATGATTGCCTGGAAGAAAGTGGCTCGACGCAGAGGGTCAGCATGTGCGCTACTATTTGTAACATCCCGCCTTTTTGTAAGCTTTAAATTGTCGATAAACCACAAACGTCAGACTTAAACCATACAAAAGGGCGGATTGTTATTGGGGTGAAAAAGAAAAATCAGAGAAAGAAAAGAAACAGAATCTCGTAGCGGAATGATAAAATATAATAATCAAATAACAGTTCATGAAGCTGTTTTACTAAACATTTGATTATACTTATACCACACATATCAGAGTTACACATACCAGAGAATAATAAATAATGCAGCGGAACAGTATGAAGGTAGTGGAATAATATAATAAATAATAGTAATACAATCTTCGTCTTCGTCCTCCAAAAATAAAGTCTTCGATCTTGAAATGCTCAGACTGACCCGAGCGAATTGAAAAGACAAAACACTCGAGTCAGAACTAAAAGATATTATGCAAGTTAAATCAATAGTAAATAATATGCGTGGAACGGCGTCAGAGATGTTTACGGGATTTGACATCTCCTATTCAGTGTCTAATGTGAGTGCAGTAACTTAAGAGATGCTCGGGATTCACATCTCCTAAGGATTCGTTAAACTATTTACTATGTAGTAATATTACGCTATTATAATAATGTCTAAAGTAAAATAAACTTACTTTTAAATAGCGTTAAGGGGTTACCATATAGCTCTTGACATGTAATAGTGCCAACAGTCTATACACTACCGTAATACCTCCTGATAGGGAGGCTACCAGAGGATACTCCATAGGTACGACATAAATCAAACTCGTACAAGGCGCGCTAGGGTAGGTGACACGGCACACAAGGTAATGCCAGGGTAGATATACCAATTACGCACACGGGCTGGTGGTAAATCGTAGCAGCTACTACCGCCCACCTCGAGACACACCCCCAAATCAAAAAATTAAAAGTGGCTGCCAAATTTACCTCAAAGTCAGAATATAATGTCGAAGGAGTGTATCCGATAAGAGGGGTTACTCCTTGGCCCGAAATCGCTCCTGTTTTAGCCACCTTATGCCAACTCACAGGAGTCAGGTCCACGTATATACCTCAAAGGAACGTCGCCACCATCCTACTTTATTCTGGAATCTCCACCGCGTACACGGTTGTTAGTGGTTTTCGGAGTTGGCAGAGAGTATGACAACTTTCGATTCCGGCCTCTTTAACAATCAAACTTTATTATAACACCGCGGTCATTTCAAAATAATTATACTTCAAAACCAGAATATAATATCCGTTTCAAAACCATATAAATACGATGTCATTTGCGTTTCAAAAACCAAATCAATATGATATCATTTTTATAAAAACCTAAATCAATATAATATCCTTTTTTTTTAAATATATCCTTTTTCCAAAATTATAGAACTTTCAAGGTTATAATGCTTCAAAATCAAAACACTTGAAATATAAAACTTTCAAATCATAATACTTTGAAACTTGTAACTTTGAAACAAAATTTCCATCACTTAAATGGTTTGAATATTAAAATACTTTATATAATAAATAGCTTCTTCAATTTCGCAAATCAATTCCAAAACAACTCGAATTCCAAAATTTTATATTTAAACAAATCCCAAATCATAAATTTCAATACAATTCAGTTTTCAAATAAACTATTCCAAATTATATCGATTTCAAAACAGATTTGATCCACGGAATAAATCATTTCAAATTCAATATATTTCAACATTAAGTATTCAACAATTTCAAATTTAAGTTGTTAATTACGATTCAACAATTCAATTTTCTATTATTTAGTTTTGAAATATTTTACTTAATAAATCCATTATCATTTAAATAAAACTCAAATTTCAAATAACTAAATATTTCCTTCAATTTATTTATACTTGAAATATTCACCAAAAATCAAGTTATACAATCATACCTTCTAAAATTTCAAATTTAATAAATTTCACATCAACTTATTTGAGTTTAATTCTTCAATGAATTCAATTTCAAATAAATCTCAAATTTATCTCTCAACCTTAATTTACTTAAGTCATTATAAATTCTATATTAAAATATAATTTAAATACTTAACCATATTATCTTTAATTAAAATCAAACTTATTATTAAGCTTATTCTATATTAATTTTTTTTACATAGCTTAAAATCAAGGATAAAATAACGTTTATATAATATCTAAAATCAATATTTATCTAAAACCATATATTTCTTTACAAAGCCATAGAAATCATCTCAAAATATTTGTATGTATAGACCACAGTGTTGTATATAATTTTCAATCCTATGGTCAAGTGATATGGATATTTATCATTTCAATCTGTAATATAAATTATAAATACGGTTATATATCATTTCAGACCACAATCTCGAATGAAATAAAAATCCATAGTAACTTGCAGTTTATAACAATATAAAATACAACATCCATTTATCCAATATCAATCATCAAATATTTGTCACAATCATCATCCACTTCAATCAATAACATCAATATATAACAGACAATAACTAACAAGTATTTACTAGCAGTTAATATTCAATAATAAATTAAATAACTATTTTATTCAAATAAATTTAAATAAACTGAGACGATGATTCAATATGTAACATCAATCATCAAATATTTGTCACAATCATCATCCACTTCAATCAATAACATCAATATATAACAGACAATAACTAACAAGTATTTACTAGCAGTTAATATTCAATAATAAATTAAATAACTATTTTATTCAAATAAATTTAAATAAACTGAGACGATGATTCAATATGTAACATTCTCGAATTTTGAATAAGTTTAATTTGACAATTAATTTAATTTTTGGACTAAAATTGAGAATAAATGTGAATTTTTTTCCAAATTTAATCAGATATTTGTATATAAATTTTATTTTAAATTGAATTGTGAGATTGGAAATTTAGAAAAAATAAATATTTTGAATAATATATTAATTGTAAATTTAATTGAGAATTTTCAAAACAAATAAAATTGTATTTTTGTATATGTAAATAGATGTAAAGGAATGGGATATTTCAAAGTTAAATAGGGTTTATATTGTAAATAGAAATTTTAATTTGGAAAATTAATATAGGATTTTGGTTTAATTTGGTATTTGAATTTCAAATACATATGTGTTGAAAATAAATATTTGGAAAATATTTATAGATTAGGAATGAATTAAATATTTATATTTATAAAAGATATGTTTATTATATTTATAAATTTATTGAACCTTGGAATTGAAATTCAAAATTTAAAATCTTATAAGATATATTGGATTTGAAACATTGTATAATCAATTAATAAAGGTTTGTTTTCCAAATTCATTAAATATGCATTTTGGTTTAAAAAGTAATATTGTGAAATTGATATAAATAAAATTTACAAAAGGGTATCTAAAGGATTAAATTCAAACATATACATATTATATACTTATTTATTTATAGTTTGATTTATTTTAAAATCCCATTCTTTAAAGTTATAAATATAGATATAATTATTAGATTTGATAAAAATATTTAAAGCACATTTTCTTTTTTAAATAAATAAAGAGTTTATAACAAAATTTATAAAAAGGCACGTTTCATAAATTTAATTGAAATAGGGGTTTAAACACAATTTGTAAATAAATTTATGAAAAGGACTCTATATAATTTTTTATAAATAAAACGAGTGTAAGAAATGGATTAACAAATGTGAAGAAGTTAAACATGAGTTTGAACAAGTGTTACATTGATTAACAAGTGGCAAAATTCTTTTAGATTTAATTTTAGTAAAACAAAAAAAAGTATCCAGGCTATCTTCAATCTTCTTTTAAAATGAAAACAAACCTGAAAATAAAACAAAATCAAACTCAAAATCAAATACAACAACAACAAATTCAATTCCAAACTGAAGCAAGTTCACAATCAAAGCTTCAAGATCAGAAAAACAAAAAACATATTGAAAATAAAAGAAATCAGTGCTCAGTTAAAACTGCAAAGATCTAGAAAACAAACTTAAATCAAAGCTACAAAACAACAATCAAGAGTCAATTCAAGCAGTCTTCAACCTGGAGTTAAAATCAGAGAAGAAGTCCAGGCTTTGTTTTTCTGTCCTTCCCAAGCACCCAGGGCCGAGTTGCTTCTCTGTTTACAAGCAGGAAAAACCTTGTGAGCAAACTCACCCTTGAATTTGCTTTTATAATTTAAATGTCTGGATTGCATTTTAAAAAAAAATGTTTGTTGAGTTGCTGAACATGATTGCATGGTCTATGCATGCTGGATATATACTTCTGTACATCCTCTGTTGTTCCTCAAACATAAGGAATTCATTTTAAAATTTATATTTCAAAATAAGAACAGATTATGGTGAAGATCTTTAAATGAAACGTGATGGCATAATCATGTTTTTAGATTTTTTTTAAGAGATCAAGTTAGCAGTTTGCAGTCTTCAAACAAAAGAATTCTCTGTTCAAATCCTTGTGAGCAACTCTTCCTTCAAAGGTCAAATTCTGTTGATATAGTATGATAATATGATGAGTGTTTGATTTGTATGATGGTTGAATATCTTAGTAAATGCAATATGATAGTATGAATATCATTGCATGTCTGCATATATAAAATGTTTGTATATGACTATAAATATAGGTCTTTGTTATATCAACAAAGTAAAGAAATACCTATAGAAAAATTCATATCTAGCTTACTACAGAAAAAAAAAATCAAGCTTCAAGTTCTAAAGATAATTGTTTATAAAACCATGGTTTCACTTTTAAAAATAAATTCAGAATTTTTTTTCAAGTAAATGCTGTGACAATGTTTATTTACAGTAAAAATCCACTAATTCCAGAAAAATCAAAGCTTCAATTTTATAAATGGATTTTGAAACCTGATAGGGGTTACAAATTTATGAATTTTAACAACTAAATCATGATTTTTAAGTAAGTAAATTTCAAGTGATTTCAGGATGATCAGAAAACTTATTTCTATCAATGCCGGATGACCCAGGATGAAGTGGTGATTGTGGTCATTGGTAAAGCTAGCTGGAGCATTAAGGATCAATATAAAAATATAAACCGAATTTACGAATGATTAGGCACTGGAATGATGGGAATTTAGGGTTTAACGTGAAGTTTGGGTTCGACATGGTTCTCGTGCTTGTGTGGGGTCCGTAGATGATCGAGCTTGATGAAATTCAGGTAGATGTTATCTGGGAGGTTGTTGAAGGTGCGGTCGAAGTTGTTGATGCTCCGGTGGTCGGAGGCGTTTGGGCGAGGTTGTTTTAGGTTGGGTTTCGAACTACAGATTGGGTCTTAGCGCTCGATTTCGTTCTGTCATCATTTTCTTCAAGCTGGGAGGTCGGCTAGTTTATGATGGTCATAGTTGATTTGTAGGTGGCTTCAGCATAGGTCAGAGGTAGCCAGAATGTCGTGCACCGTGCACGAGTGGGTTGGGTGTATCAGTAGATTGGGAAGAAGAAGAATGATGAAAGAAGAAGAATTCTTGTGTTCAAGCACGAGGAACAACAATTGGACTCGAAGCCGAACTCGAAGTGGATTGTGGTGCGTAGTGAAAAATACTTAGAATTTTTTTTTAAATATTTAGTTTTGGGTCACTTGAGTAAATTTGTGGAGAAACTCGAAGTAGAGTTCGTGTATGGGGGGATTAGCTCGGGAAAGCACTCGGGTTGCCTGGGATCTCGTGTTTTCTGAGTTTTGAAAACTAAAGCAGATTAGTAAAAACAAATTTATAAAATTGTTTCTTTATAAATGATGACTTTATTATTAAGATAAAAGATATAAATTTAAGGTTTTTGAAAATAAAGGATTTAAAAACAATTAAGTTTAAACTTATATTTTTAATAAGTTATTTTAAATGAAACTGAATAGGTGATTTAGAAATAAGAATCAAATGTTTTAAATTTTTGAGTAAGTTAATTTATATCGTTAATGATAATCAAGTAATTAATGATTTGTAATCAAGATTAAATTATAAATTATTAAGAATAATTATTATATAGAATGTTTAAAAAAAATGGTTGAGTAGCTTTCAAAGTTAAGTTAACATATTCATTAAAGGGTAATTATTATTTGAGGTGAATTACTTAATGAAAATAATTAAAGTAGTTAATTAAGTAATAAATTAGTTAAAATAATTAAGATTTAATTAATTACAATTAAGGGTTAATTAATTAAGATCATTAATTAAAGAAATGATTAATTTATGTAAGTGATTTAAGGATAATCACATAGTTTAATCTTAATTAATTTAATGTAATTAATTAAGGGTTTATTTAATTTATGTAAGTAATTAATTGATTGTTAAAGTTGATAGTTAAATTAATTAATGTAATAATTACTCAACCGAATTAATTAGTAATAATAAATATGTAAGTAATTAAGGGTAATTGCTTATTTATTTAAGGATAATCGAATAAATAGTAAATGATTAAGGATTAATTAATTAAATAATTAAGATTAATTAATTATAATTAATTAAGTAATTAAGATAAATTAATTTCTAATTTGGAATTAATTAAGCAATTAATTAAGATTAATTAATTGTAAATTAAAGGTTAATTAGTAACTAATTTAAAGGATGATTAAATTTTATTTAATCAAGTTTTAATAATGAATAATTAGGGTTATTAATTAATAATTAAAGGGTAATTAATTTATTAAAGATTAATTAATTGATAATGAGATCAATTAAGAAATGATTAATTAATTAAATGGTTGTGATTAATTAACTAATGGTTGGTAAAGCAAGGTAAGTTGATTTATTCTTAAGTAATTAATTTGAATTAGTTAAATTAATTAAAAATTTGAATTAGAGATATGCTTGCTTATGAATGATTGTATTGCCTTGCATTGATTGTTATCTCTGGACTTTAATATTATGTGATGTGGAATATGCTGTGTATTGATCTGTGATATGTGTGATATGTTTTCGGCGAAAATACCCTTGGCCGTAAAACGGCATTTGAAATTCGATGCGACAGGGATTCGGATTCCAGTTGATTATCCGAAACCCACATCGAATCATATTAGTGAATCCTTGTTATTGATAAATTTACCTTATCTATGAATCTGTGAATGAAGATAAGCGTTATAGCTTATACCGCTTATCGATATTACTGCACTTTAATCTGTGATGTGATGATTGTTGTTGCACTATTGTGTGTAAAACCCTGGACCACACCTATACACACACAAATATGGATTGCACGTGGAAATCGGTTAAGTCACAGATTTAAAAAAAAATTAGTTTTGAATTTGAATTTTTAATTCAAATGGTTTTGGAAATGAATTGGGTTTAAAGTGATAAACTTTTGAAAAAAATGTTTTAAAAGAAAGTTATTTTGAATAACTAAAGAAAGATTGAAATTTAAATCATTTTATTTAAATTTGAATTCAATATCAGAAATTGAATTCTAAATTTGGTATTTATGACGTAAAAAGGTTATACAAATTATGATTTCAAATTTGAAATGGAATGATTTTGAAAGCTATATCTTCGTGAAAGATAGTTGAACCCTAACTTGAGATTGAAGAAGATTTTAAATGATATATATCTTTTATATATAAAGATTGAAACGGGAACTGTTTTGAAAGACTATGAATAAATCTTTGATAAAGATTGGGGATCTTCGTTTTAAATTGAAGAAGGGTTTTAAAGTGAATCTTTTGTTTAAAAGATTTAAATGTGGAAATTGTTTAAACCATTGAAGGTTTTCGAAATGAATCTTTTTGTTTAAAAGATTCGTAAATGGTAATTTGTTTAACCATTTGAAAGGAAAGTTTTTGGTTTTAAAGTTGTGACTTAACTGAAATCCCATTATACATATGTTTTAAATTTTGCGCTTATTATTCGGTTTAGCCGGGAGAGGACCTTTGTGTCATATAACCCATTCCGAATAATGATACGACGATATGGATAGCATTTGAAGACCGATGGCGAAGACCGAATATTTTTCAAAAACGAAAGGATAACCCGTCGAATGTCTCTGCACCGACTGGTACCCGGTATAGAGATTTGATCACCCACTGTGATGGGGAGTCTGGACGTGATTAGGGATTATCCGGATTTGCAAGGGCTTCTTCGGAAGTGCCTTCGGTTTTGTTCGGACCTGAAACAGACTTGTATGGATGTGTGTCTGACGTTACACTTTGAGATGTAAAATTAGTTTCTATCAAATACATTCTTGTTTGGTGGCAGAGATTTATTCTCTTAGCTTAACACCCTTCTTTGAGACGTACGAGCTCAGAGGTTATGTAGTTGATGGTTACTAGTGATACATTCCCTATTTGGTAATGTGACATACGAAGTGCTGCTGATCATTTGTTAATCAAAGCATGGCTTTTGTGAAAAGCGTAGCTTTGTGGACGAGACTTCGTCGAGCCTCACAACCCAGAAATGGTCGAAGCAGGAAAGATGCAGCAAGGTTTCAGGGGTGGCGGCCCTAGGGTAGACCATTCCTTCTGGAAAAGGGTAGTATCATGGTATGGAGCCCAGATACTTACTCATGTGGGCACTGTAGTATATTTATTACTATGTGATGATGTTGGTATTGAGGATCCTCGGTTAAAGGTCCCAAAGGATCGGGGGCGGTATATCTTAGGTTTTACTCCCCGGGAAAGGGGTATCCGGCCTTGTGTTAGAAGAGATCTGGGTAGGTTCTTGGGGCGTCCCTCCAGAGGCGTACCCATGTGACAATGGGAAGTTTCTTGGCCTGACCATTTGTTGGAAACCCAAACAAAACAATACGAGCCCTGTACGGTTTTAGTTGTAGAACATGCCATCTAATATGGTAGCTATAATAGGCATAATATAATGGTAACTATGCTGGCTAAGATTAATATTGTATTTTCGAAATGATTTTCTACACCGTGCACTTATAAAAATAATATCAAATGTTTTCTCGTATCAAGCATATTTGACTATCATAAGAAAAAATCTCCTCCAAGTCTGCGTTTGCATTGTGTGTGTGGCGGGAGGCCTTATGGTAGTTTCATTTTCAAAAAAAAAAGGCATTGTGGATTTCAAATTTAACTTCTTTGTTTTTAAAAGACCAAATGTTTCGTTTGCTCATACCAGTCCCATGACTGACCCGGAGTTTATTGTTCCCTTCCTAAACTCTGGGTGCCCATAATTTTTCACACGGGCAGTCTAGAGTTGGGTTTTTCAGATAGTAGATATAGATATCGATTCTGTAGCTTCTAGCTTCCTCTTTGGTATTCTTTGGAGACTCTGGATATTGAAATCTTTGGATTCATGGACTGGACTTGCTCGGCTTGGTGAAACAAGATGGGAATTCGAGCTAGTGGTTTGGAGTTATAGTTTTGGAGCATTGGATTGTAGTTGCAGTCTGATCATTGGAATTATATCTTGGCTATTTGTTTTCCGCTGTAGCATTGTTATTTTGTCTCTGATATTATTGTATCATTTTGATATCATTGTTATATCATTGGATATTGCATTCATTTGGAATTGTATATGATATTCATTTTTTTCCGCTGTGTTGTTATATTTAATTGTGTTATAAGCTCCGGCGAACCAGATTCGACGTTTGGATCTACGGCATTTGAATACGAGTATCATATTCGGTGTCGATTTTCGAAGGTCGAATCAGGGTCGTTTCACAAAATATGCCGAACATTCATAAATAAATTTCTAATCACATCATAAATCAATTTAACAAACATAAGAAATTTTAGAAGTTATGAGTGGGTTAAAACACTCACCTTTTTTAATTTAAATCCAATTTAAATCCAAAATTCAAACAGCCTTCGAAACCGTTCAAACCAGCGCTAAAATGTTCGGAATTCTGATACGATCCTAGCGGAGAAAACCGTGCGTGAATTGGGCCTCGTATGTGGAAGTTATGCGTGTTAGAATGTTATATGATTTAAATCAACAATAAATAAAATAACAAAGCGCTCACCTATCAGGATAGGCCACGTCAACACATCAAAGAGGCGAACAAACCCTAATTATGTGATACAGATCGTGCTTAAACCGTTCTGCCGCCGGCTCCTTATCGCCGTTGACCACCGATACGACGCCGAAGGCTCGACCGGCCACCTCCATCATGATGCCCGCTCCACGCCGCCTCACTCAGGGCCCACGGCGATCCCTCTGATCTCCCAAATACACGTGCACCGCCGCCTACTATGAACCTTATTCGACCAAACGACGACAATCTAGCCGTTGAAACATAAACCAATTGCTCCGATGAACCACGCAGAGCACTCTCCATGCCATGGTATCGTCAATTTGACGATCCATTGAAGTCCATCACGATGAAACGAACGGCCATGAGTAATTCATAAATTTCAGGACAACCAGTGGTTTAATCTGGAAAACGAATTACAGATCTGAGATGCGCTCATCGAGAGTTTCAGATCGATATATGATTCGATATTATTTGAGGTGTTTGAATTTTGAAGTTGTATTTTGAATTGAAATTGGGTTGGGAAGATTAGGGTTTTCAGCCATTGAGGAAGAGGAGCAACAAAATTTTTTGAAAAATAGAAAGGCTGCTAGGGTGTATAACTGGATATATATAGGTAGAGCTGAAAATAGAGGAACAGATACGATTGGTTTGGATAGATGAACGATACTGGCCAAAAAGCCCGTTTCGACTCCGAAACGAAAATGAATCAACCCATATATCAAATAGATGTTTTAAAATATTTTAAAATCATTGAAACAGGTTTCAAATCCAAATTCCATCGTATGAAGAAGTTATGCTAAAATCAAGTTATTTCAAATTGATTTTAATTAAATCGATTTCTAGGAGTTTCGAGTCCGTACGATCAAACGAGAAGCTCGATCGAGATGAAACTTGAAATCCTACAATAATTCACCGTTACGGATCCGATGAAACTGGTTTCGTCGAAATCCGAGTCAGTGGCCAAAATGGCCATTTTCCAGTTAATTAAATAATTTAATATTAAATTAATAAATCACTTTTTCAATTCAAATTTAATTATTTACCATTTCTATCATTTCTGATTACAAATAAACTTCAAATTCATTATCAAAATTCCCATATCCATCAAATAAGGATTTATTGCAAAATTTATAGTGTTTGCCTTCAATTTAAGTAAATTCAAATAAATTAATTCAATTTTTTTTCAATCTACTTATTTAATCAATCATCACCTTATGGATAAATTTAACATAAGTATATATCCAATTACCCTAATATTTTTACAGTCATCAATTAAATTCATATTAACGTAGTTTTTAATTACGCTTAATTGCAATGGATTTAGACCTAATTCAATAAACTAAATAAATGAGTAAACAATTAATAATTATCACAATTTGCCTAATTTAATCCCATTCATACTTTATTATCAACCAACAATTATTATAATTACTTATGTAGCATTGATTCTATCAAATTTTAATTTATTACGTATTATTTCATCAATTAATATAACTTTGAATTTATTTCCCAATTTACTAATTACAATCAATCATAACCTTACAATTGTTTCAATTAATTGGTATTGCACTAAATTAGTTATTTATCAACTTGCATTAACATTATTACCTTAACTTACGTTCAGTTACTATTAACCAGTATATTATTTCATTGGTTAATTCAATGCTTACTTTTATTTACTTATTTTCAATTTTATAACCAAGTGCAACAATTTACACTATTTCATTATTGGGATTTCACTCCAATTGTCAATAATTACTTTTAATTACCATTGCTACATTTCATTTTTAACATTCGCTTCATTATAAATTATAAAGCTTTTATTTATTTCTAAATTTAATTACAAAATCTTATTAAATTAACCAATTTAATTATCAAAATTTACGGGTCGTTACACTCTCCTCCACTCAAAACTTTTCATCCCCGAAAAGGAAAAAGAAGAATTAAGAAATCAGTATATCTTGCTTAAAATGTTAAATTTATAAACAAATAAATTTACAAAATTAATTAATTTAAATAAAATATACCAATTGATAAACATTAAATCTTTTTATACTCAAATTAATAAAGTTTGGAAAACATTTTCAAAAATTTTCTAAGTCCAAAATTCACGGAAAATTTCGGTAGAGTTTCCTTTGTATGGAGAGGCTCGGGAAAAATTATAATATCAAATATAACAATATATAACATAAATCTTCCAAAATAATATATATATCCCAACATGGGAAAACAATATAATAACGCAATAAACTGTAATCCGAGAACGTACCTATTTGTCGAGCAATTAATGCTTATTTATGAAACCAAAAGCAGTAGCAATTACTTACATAACCTATATTTGACTTATATTATCTAAAAAGAGTTAATAATTATATAAAATAAAATGTTTAAATTTGTTTCAACCACTAACAAACAAATCAATATAAACAACAATCACTTGCAACCAATATAAAATCACCATATAAAATCAACACAATCAATTGTCATTCATATCAAACAAAACAAATAGTTGTTCGGGTTCAAAAGCTTTAAATTGTATAGAATGGAAAATAAACTACTAAGCGCACCATTTACTCAACAGTCTTAGATAAAACTAAATAGATTATTCATACATCCAAACAAATTTAATGTATCCTTACCCAAAAAACCATAAACCAAACAAACAATAATTCCAAACAATAGATCAAGTTAATTTTTATCAATTTCATCTCATAACATTTGTTGTTTGATTCCCTTTCATACATATAGTGGTTTATCTTTTTAGTTTACATTTATTTCTCACATATTTTTTTATTTTCATACATTGATTCAGTGTTTATTTCACTTATTTGCACTTGTACTTACATAAATTCATTTTAGTTTATTCATATCATGTAAATTTTCTTTTTATTGCATTACATTCATTCATTTCTCAATTTCATTTATTTTCATTCATTTATCCACAGTATTCATGTTCAATTCAATTACTTAGCATTTCAATTCATTAACTTAAGTTTATAGTCATCTAATAGCAACATTTACTTTCTATCACATCTTATTGTAGTAGTATTTGAATTATAACTTAAGCTTATAACCACTATAACATCAAATTCTTATTTATAAAAGTAATTCATTGAACCTTTCTATTACATAAGTATTACTTGTAAATATTTTTCATTACATTTTCTTATCAGACATTCCAACTTTTAAATCTTTTGGTAAGTTATATATATGCTTTTTAAGAATGTAATTGAAAATTATACAAGTTTATCTTATTTCTTTTAATAAATTAAACGTTCAATAATCATATCTTTTGTTTTATATGTTATAATTTCAACTTTCTTATAGTTTCATTTATAACCTAGCATTTAATCTCTTATTTTAATTAGAGGTTCCAATTATTAATTAGTTACATTCCATTTCACTACAATAATTAAAATTATTAATTAACGGAAACTTAAGAATTAAATACTGGGTTAAATTCCAAATCATTTTAAAATAATAGACAAATATATATACTTACAACTTATATATATATCTAATTATGTTTAAAACATTTTAAAATTTATATTTGTTTTATCAAAATAAATCTATAGTAAAACTACTACAGTGGCCTTCCCACTTTGAAACCTGAAAATGAATGTTGATGATGTGTGCACTCATCACCGAAATTATTTTCCAGCGATAGAGATGGGAGTACAGAACTTATTCCTTTTCAAAATTTCTTTTAAAACAATTATTTCAAATTATATTGAAATATTTATATCAGAAAATGCTTATAAATAATTTTATTACTATAT
Organism: Allium cepa; assembly: GCA_030765085.1. NCBI lineage: Eukaryota > Viridiplantae > Streptophyta > Magnoliopsida > Asparagales > Amaryllidaceae > Allium > Allium cepa. The sequence goes on along the minus strand of CM060932.1, from coordinate 226,763,292 downwards.
TCTAAAATTATTTGAAAGAAAGTTTCAAAACCCCGAAACTTAAGTTCTAAATTTTCAATCTTACTTTATTTTTATTTGTAATTTTATTTTACAACCGATATTTATAATTTCACTACCTACCAACAAATATATATTACGACCAAATATATATCATTTATAAAAAAAATATTTTATATATAAAAAATATAATAGGCAAAATTATTTCATTCACTTTTATCCAAAACAAATTTTGTGTCGGTCTGTCCTATTAAGTGTTTAGAAATCCCTATTGATGTCATAGCGTCTTATGTACCAACCAGAATTTATAAATGCAAAACGAAACAAATTAACACAATATAAAAACTTTTTATAATACTAACAAATACGCTTTCTCGTATGTATACACTCAGCGACTCATCATAGAAATTAGTAGCCTATAAATAAAGAGTCAGATCCCACAAAGCTAAGGTTTATCGCTAAGCCTCGCTCTGGTACCAAATGTAACATCCCGCCTTTTCGTACCCTTTAAATTGACGATAAACCACACACGCCAGACTTAAACCATACAGTAGGGCGGATTGTTATTGAGGTGAATAAGAAAAGGCAGAGAAAGAAAAAAATAGAATCTCACAGCGGAATGACAAAAATATAATAATCAAATAATAGTTCATGAAGTTATTTTACAAAACATTTGATTATACTTATACAACACATATCAGAGTTACACATACCAGAGAATAATAAATAATGCAGCGAACAGTATGAAGTTAGTGGAATAATATAATAAATAATAGTAATACAATCTTCGTCTTTGTCCTTCAGAAATAAAGTCTTCGAATCCTGAAATGCTCAGACTGACCCGAGCGAATTGAAAAGCCAAAACACCGGAGTTGAAACTAAAAGATCTTATGCAAGTTAAATCAATGGTAAATAATATGAGTGGAACGACGTCAAAGATGTTTACGGGATTTGACATCTCCTATCCAGTGTCTAATGTGAGTGCAGTAACTTAAGAGATGCTCGGGATTCACATCTCCTAAGGATCCGTTAAAATATTTACTATGTAGTAATATTTCGATATTATAACAATGTCTAACGTAAAATAAACTTACTTTTAAATAGCATTAAGGGATTACCCATATAGCCCTTAACACGTAATAGTGCCAAGAGTCTATACAGTACCTTAATACCTCCTGATCAGGAGGCTACCAGAGGATACTCTATAGGTATGACACAAATCAAACTCGTACAAGGTGCTCCAAGGTAGGTGACATGGCATACAAGGCAATGCTAGGGTAGATATACCAATTACGCACACGGGCTGGTGGTAACGCATAGCAGCGACTACTTCCCACCTCGAGCCACACCCCCAAATCAAAAAATCAAAAGTGGCCACCAAATAAACCTCAAAGTCAGAATATAATATCGAATGAGTGTGTCCGATAAGAGGGGCTACCTCCTTGGCCCGAGATCGCTCCTGTTTTAGCCACCTTATGCCAACTCACGGGAGTCAGGTCGATGAATATACATCAAAGGAACGTCGCCACCATCCTACTTCATTCTGGAATCTCCACCGCGTACACGGTTGTTAAAGTGGTTTTCGAAATTGGCAGAGAGTATGACAACTTCCGATCCTGGTCTCTTTAGCAACCAAACATTATTATAACACCGCGGTCATTTCAAAATAATTATACTTCCTGAAACCAAAATATAATATCTGTTTCAAAACCATATAAATACGATATCATTTCTGTTTTAAAAACCAAATCAACATGATAACATTTTTTTTAAAACCCAAATCAATATAATATCCATTTTTATTTCAAATATATCATTTTCCAAAATCATAGCACTTTCAAAGTTATAACGCTTCGAAATCAAAACACTTAAAATATTACACTTTCAATCATAATACTTTGAAACTCATACCTTTGAAACATAACTTCCATCACTTAAATGGTTTAAATATTAAAATACTTTATATAATAAATAGCTTCTTCAATTTCGCAAATCAATTCCAAAACAATTCGAATTCCAAAATTTTAAATTTAATCAAATCCCAAATCATAAATTTCAATATGATTCAGTTTCCAAATAAACTATTCCAAATTATATCAATTTTAAACAGATTTGATCCATAGAATAAACCATTTCAAATTCAATATATTTCAACATTAAGTATTAAACATTTCAAAACTAAGTTGGTAATTACAATTCAACAATTCAATTTTCTATTGTTTAATTTCAAAATATTTTACTTAATAAATCCATTATCATTTAAATAAAACTCAAATTTCAAGTAACTAAATATTTCCTTCAATTTATTTATACTTGAAATATTCGCCAATAATCAAGTTATACAATCATACCTTCTAAAATTTCAAATTTAATAAATTTCACATCAACTTATTTGAGTTTATTTCCTAAATGAATTCAGTTTCAAATAAATCTCAAATGTATCTATAAACTCTATATTAAAATATAATTTAAATACTTAACCATATTATCTTCAAGAAAAATCAAACTTATTGTTAAGCTTATTCTATATTAAGCAAATTTTACATAGCTTAAAATCAAGGATAAAATATCATTTATATAATATCTAAAATTAATATTTATCGAAAACCATATATTTCTTTACAAAATAATAGAAATCATTTCAAAATATGTATATATAGACCATGGTGTCTGTATATAATTTTCTGTCCTATGGTCAAGTGATACGGATGTTTATCATTTCAATCCATAATTTAAATTATAAATACGGTTATATATCATTTCTAACCGCAATCCCTAATGAAATAAAAATCCATAACAACTTGCAGTTCATAACAATATAAAATACAACATCCATTTATCAAATATCAATCATGAAACATTTATCACAATCATCATCCACTTCAATCAATAACATCAATATATAACAGATAATAAATAAGAAGTATTTACTGGCAGTTAATATTCAATAATAAATTAAATAAGTATTTTATGCAAATAAATTCAAATAAACTGAGACGATGATTCAAAATATGCCAAACGATCATAAATAAATTTCTAATCACATCATAAATCAATTTAACAAACATAAGAAATCTTAGAAGTTGTGAGTGGGTTAAAACACTCATCTTTTTGAATTTAAATTGAATTCAAATCCAATTTAAACCCAAAATTCAAACAGTCCCCGAAATTGTCCAAACCCGGGCCAAAATGTTCAGAATTCTGATACGATCCTAGCGGAGAAAACCACACGTGAATTGGGCCTCGTATGTGGAAGTTATGCGTGTTAGAATGTTATATGATTACAATCTACAATAAATAAAATAACAAAGCACTCATCTATCAGGAACGACCACGTCAACACATCAAAAAGGCGGACAAACCCTCACTACACAATACAGATCGCGCTAGAACCATTCTGCCGTCGGCTCCTTATCGCCGTTGACCATCGATACAATGCCGAAGTCTCAATCGGTCACCTTCATCACGATGCCCGCTCCACGCCGCCTCACCCAGGTCCTACGGCGATCCCTCCAATCACCCAAATGCACGTGTGACGCCGCCTATCGTGAACCCTAATCGATCAAATGAAGGTGATCTAGCCGTTGAAACATGAAACTAATTGCTCCGATGAACTATACAGAGCACTCTCCACGCCATGGTATCGTCAATTTGACGATCCATTGAAGTCCATCACGATGAAACGAACGGCCGTGAGTAATTCTTAAATTTTAAGACAACCAGTGGTTCAATCTGGAAAATGAATTACAGATCTAAGATGCGCTCAACGAAAGCTTCAGATCGATATATAATTCGATATTATTTGAGGAGTTTGAATTTTGAATTGAAATTGGATTGGGAAGATTAAGGTTTTCAGCCATTGAGGAAGAGAAGCAATAGAAGTTTCTATACGTACAGAAATAAGAAATAGAAAGGCTGCTAGGGTTTATAACCGGATATGAAAATAGAGGAACGGATACGATTGGTTTGGACAGATGTACGATACTGGCCCAAAAGCTCGTTTCGACTCCGGAACGAAAATGGATCAACCTATATATCAAAATAAATGTTTTAAAATCAATGGAACAAGTTTCAAATCCAAATTCCATCATATGAAAAATTTATGATAAAATCAAGTTATATCAAACTGATTTCAGTTGATTTCAATTAAATCGATTTCTAGGCGTTTCTAGTCCGTACGATCAAACGGCAAACCCGATCGTTATGAAACTTGAAATCCTTCAATAATTCACTGTTATGGATTCGATGAAACTAGTTTTGTCGATATCCGAGTCAATGACCAAAATGGGTATTTTCCAGTTAATTAAATAATTTAATATTAAATTAATAAATTCTTCAATTCAAATTTAATTATTTATCATTTTTATCATTTTTGATTACAAATAAACTTCAAATTCATTAACCAAAATTCCCATATCCATCAAATAAGGATTTATTGCAAAATTTATAGTGTTTACCTTCAATTCAAGTAAATTCAAATAAATTATATTTTTAATTTCATATAAATTAATTCAATTTGTTTTCAATCTACTTATTCAATCAATCATCACCTTATGGATAAATTTAACATTAGCGTGTGTGTGTATATATATATATATATATATCCAATTACCCTAATATTTTAAAGTCATCAATAAAATTCATATTAACGTAGTTTTAAATTACGTTTAATTGCAATGGATTTAGACCTAATTCAATAAATTAAATAAATGGGTAAACAATTAATAATTATCATAATTTGCCTAATTTAATCCCATTCATACTTTATTATCAACCAACAATTATTATAATTACTTATGTAGCATTGATTCTATCAAATTTCAATTTATTTCGTATTATTTCATCAAATGTCAAAAATCAACATTTCCAAATCAGCGAGTACCGCTCGGGTTTATCATTTCAACCCATAACGATTTTCCCTTAATCTATAAGATCGTTTGGGTATGTATCATTCAACCAATAGGAATAACAGAGATATAGACATAAATAACAACCAATCATCCAAAATGTCAACCAATAACATCCATCCAATCACCCAAATATCAACAATCGAACATACAACACAATTATCATTGAAATCAACCAATAACAACCAACAATTTACTGGTTATCATTAACAGGTACTTCACTGGCAATTTAAATTTCAACATAAAATTAGGTGGAAATTAAATTCAATAAAAGTAAGACTTACCTGAATGACAATTTAAAATATACTAAACAGCAACCAATCAATTTCTAATCACATCATAAATTCAATTTAACTAACGTAAGAAAATCTAGTAGTTGAGTGTTTGCTCAACTTTTGTAGCTATGAAGGTGATGATAAAAATGGAGCAATATGGAGATTCCTAGCAAATATCAAAATTCAAAGCAAATCCAACAAAGAAACACGAGTCAATAAACAAGTTTCAACTACTTCCAACTTTAAACAATCCAAGATCCAATCTACGGACAAACTTGAAACCAGGTCATATTTAAGAAAATATTTGGACTAGAATAGTACTGAATTTGTAAAAATGACTAATTAGAAAGTTGTTTCAAATTCATTTCTCTTCACTTTCAGAAAAAGAATCACTTAAAAAGCTTCTACCTTGAGGAAGTTATGGTCAAAACAAACAGAGGTATTTTCTGAGCTGAAAATCTGAGTACAAAAATACTTCGAAAATATTTAAGTTTTTGGCATAGAAAATTAAAGAACTCAAAGAAATAATAAAAAAGAAAATTGAAGTCACCGGAAAAATAAATGATCTGAGAAAAAAGAAACGTATAATTTGATTCGTTGCTGAAAGAGATATGATTGACACAATATGGGGTATTTTCGGCCAAAACTGGACCCAAGAAAGGGCTTGAAAAATAAAGTTTTTGATATTGAAATATTCGGAATGGGAAGAAGGGTTCAACAAAAAAATTATCCCCATTGAAATTATACATGGTTTCAAAAAAATTTATTTGATTTGAAGTAGTTTAGTGGAATATAGAAGCCATGGAAATATGGGGAAGAAAGATGGGAAAAGTGAAGGGAAAAAGAAGGGAAAAATGAGAAAGAAGAGGAGAGGGAAGGTGGGGCTTTGGCCATGGGTTAATTCCGTGGGTTGTGGGTGGCGATGGAGGTGGGTGGCGGCAAAAGAGGAGAGAGGTAGGATAGGGTTTTAAAGGAGGAAGGATTGAATTTGATTTGGAGATTTAGGAGTTTTGGGGTTTGGAGTTTTCTGTAGATTTGAGAAAGAAGAAGAAGAAGAGTATGGAGAAAGTTTCTCAAATGAGGAATTTCTGTACGTACTTGGCTTCAGTCAGATAAAAAATAGAAGGTTAATGGATGGGAAAAGAAAGGGTCCAAATTCTCTTAGGGTTTCTAGGGCCTCTTGGTTTAATAAGGAGCCATTAGTCTAAAACAAACCCAATAAGACTTAACCAAAAAAGGAATACAAATATACGTTGCAAATGTAAGAAATAACCTACAGATTATTTAAAAATTAGAAAACGAAGGTGGAGAGACAAAAATGATCGCCACATTTTATTTTGAAAGCATTAGGCATTAATAATTCATAAATAAAGGTACGTAGGTGTGACGACCGCCCATGACTCCCGCACGGAAACAAGGGAATAGTGCGCTGAAGGTGTGCCAGGCAGCCATGGGTGACTGTCAAGGGTAGAATAAACATCGCAGAATCTATCGTACAACTCACAGCGCATGGACAAAATACAATAGAGAAATATATGTATATAAGCTCATAACAGAATATCATCATATAGACTTCATAAAGGTTTGATACAAGCATCTGAACAATTAATACATCAAGCCTCACTACATAACACTCAAACATATACAAGCAGCGGAACATCCAGTACATATAGAAAGAAAACTAATATGCTAGCCTCCAGCCCGTCTTCGTCATCAACAGCGTTGGTAGCCAAGAACAGCACCTGTCACCTGCTACCTAGTCTGCCCATCCCAACTTGGATGAACAGCCCAAGGTAATAAGAGTTGAACATAAAACCTTGAGTCAGACAACAGTCTTAGTGAGCAGTAAATTAACTATCAAACATACCAAAAGAGCATAAAGGATAAAAGGAATAGGAACTCAACCATCCCACTCCACCTCATTCTACAGTGATAGCCCCCAGACTCACTAAGGAGAAACAAGCATAACAAAGCAGACATTTAAAGCAAAGTAATTATCACTCGAGTCAAGGTCGATGTTTTCCAAGTACAAACCCCCAAGGCCTAAACCAAGATCAGATAAGCACTCCAAAAACACCGCTCTTGAGTCCGAATGATGATACAACCAAACATCCATGACTCTGGCTATCACTGTTATCATTGCCTCGATATCACCGTTAATTGAATGACCGGCACCTTCTTTCAGCCGTCCGTCAAGGGCTAATGGCAACCCCGGTTCTAGACATAACTCTGCACGTCATCATGACCCGTGCCTAGGACTATCGCATCTGCCCAGAGTACTAACACGTCATCATGACCCGTGTCTGGAACGTCATCGTGACCCGTTCCAACGTACTCTTGCTTTGAGCATGCTAGAACCTTCAATAATGATAAGATCCAAGCCTCCTAGTCATCCTCCTCGACGACTATTCTCACACTAGCTCAAGCGCCTCTCGAGCCCACCATTATCCACAAACCCGGACCGCATCACCGAGTTATCAACATGCTTGGGATGATCCCGTCTGGATTAAACCAAGGCTCTCACACATCATGCTTTGCTTCAACGCATCATAGCAAAGTCTCATCTCAACAAACTATCCATATGAGCTTCCACATCCGCTTCATATGCCACAAGCAGCTTTCACCATTCAAGAGCCTTTCCACTTAGCTTTTGAATCATCTTCGACCAACTTGCCCAAATCAAGTTATCGATCAACTAATCAATCAAATCAACATTAATCCAAGAAATCAATCATTCAAACAAGATCTAAATAAACAATTACAACAATAATGGCAATTTCGTAAATAAAGAGTTCAAGTCTAACATGCATTCTAACAAGCATGAATTATGAACAATATCTCTACAACTTGATGAATGAACTTGCATAAGTGAATCATGTAGTAAAATAGATGTCAAAACTTCATAGATGATAGATCTACATGCAGACTTAGGGAAAATGCAAGAAATCACTATCTTTAACACGTAAACAAGCCACCGATCCAATATACTCCTTTGGGTCCGCGTGAGAGATAACTACCACTCATCGAATATCCAAAACAACCCAAAAGCAACACACTTCAGATCTGGACAGCAAAGACGCAAGCTTGATCCGGTGAAATTCCGCTTCGAACGATGAAATCTAGCTTCGTTGGATGAAGATCTTCAACTTTAGCTCTTGGATCTTGGATGGATGTAAGCACTAGATCAAAGTAGAGAAAATAAGAAATGTAGTAGTCGAGCTCTCAAAATGGCAGCACTTCGTCGCTTCAAAATCCAGTGCCAAAAAGTGCACAAGTGGTCGCGTATTTATAGGCCGAATCGCCCCTTAGGTCGTCCATGCATTTTAACTCGCGCTCGGTCTTAGGTCGTTGCCGACCTAAAAATCTTCCCCGACTTAACTTAGGTCGCTGCCGACCTATCTACCCAACGACCTAACGATTACACACGACCTAACTACAAACGGCCTAACCTACCGACCTAACACAAAACAGATCAACATGCCGCGACTTAACTAGGTCGTTTACGACATAACAACCTATGCCTCATAACGACTCACGACTCATCAGGTACCCGACCTAACACTCAGGCCTTCGCACGACTTAGCAGATGTGCCGACCTAAAAGCTTACGACCTAACACATAAGCTCTTCTACGATCTAACGGCTACACACGAGTTACGACCTACGACTCATCTCATCCAACGACCTAAGGACACTGCCGACTTAAAACTCATGCGACATAACATTGCTACGACCTAAAACGTTACGACTTGACTATCAGGCCATAACTCGCCTACGACCTAACTCCTTAAGGTCGCTGCAACATTTTAGGTCGTAACCCATTAACTCGTAACTCGTACACGACCTATCACTTAACACGTTATCTCGTAATACTACTAGGTCGCTACCCCTTAACTCGTGCAACCACCTTAAGTCGGTCAAGCACTATAACTATAGGTCGGTCACTACCTTAACTCGGTCACACGACCCAAGCTTCCTACGACTTAAACACCACACGAGCTAGCTTCCATACGACTTAAGCTATGGATGACATAAACAATACCAACGACCTAATAATTCTACGATATATCGATCCGTAAAAATACGGGTCGTTACATTCTCTCCCCCTTAGGAATTTCGCCCCCGAAATTCCAAACAAACAAGAGAAACCAAAACTATTCTGCATGCCTACCATCCATAGCAATCAACAAACCATGCATCCAATTACTTGCCTAGCATGCAGAATTCTAAAATTAGAACAAGCTACAAATTCATGAGATGTCACGACACCTTAGGGCCATACCTCGAAGAGTTCAGGATGAGCTGCCTTCATCCTCTCTTCCTCCTCCCATGTACAGTCGTTAACATCATCACTCCATTGTACCTTGAGCAACGTAATCGTCTTCCTCCTAAGCTGTTTCGTGTCGGTTTCAACAACACGAAGCGGCTTACGAGGTCTTCTAACAACTGGATCAACCTCCAAATCTTCACAGCTATCAGCAGAAACCACTGTATTCGAGTCGTGCACATACTTCCGTAGATAAGATACATGAAAAACATTATGCACACCCGCCATCTTTTCCGGTAACTCCAATCTATAAGCGAGCTTTCCAATTCGCTCGATGATCGGGAATGGTCCAACAAATCTCGGAGTCAACTTCCCTTTCTTCCCGAATCGAATAACATTTTTCAAAGGAGAAATCTTCACAAAAACCATATCACCTACGTCGAATTCCAAATCCTTACGACGCTTATCAGCATAACTTTTCTAACGGTCCTGGGCTGCCTTCATTCGTTGTCGAATGATCTCTATACAATCCGAAGTATGACGAATCATCTCTGGCCCAAGTATCAGTTTTTCTCCGGTTTCCAACCAACATGTCGGAGAGTTACACGGTCTTCCATACAGTGCTTCATATGGTGCCATTCCAATGCTTGACTGGTAACTGTTATTGTACGCAAACTCCACCAAATGAAGATGATCTTCCCACGATCCTCCGAAATCCAAAACACATGCTCTGAGGAGATCTTCCAAAACTCGGTTGACTCTATCAGTCTGACCATCTGTTTGAGGATGATAAGCTGTACTCAAACACAACTCGGTTCCCAAAACTTCCTGGAAGCTCTTCCAAAATCCACTAGTGAACAATGAGTCTCGATCGCTCACTATACTCTTCGGAATACCATGGAATCGAACTATCCACTTAACATACAATTCAGCCAACTTCGATGCAGTCCTAGTTGATCGAACAAGAATGAATCTTGCACTCTTGGTCAATCGATCTACAATGACCCAAATCCCTTCATTTCCCGTTCTGGTTCTAGGTAAACCATCGATAAAATCCATCGATATTTGCTCTCACTTCCACGCAGGAACTTCTAATGGCTGAAGCAATCCACTTGGCTTCTTCTGTTCAGCTTTTACCAACTGACAGTTCAGGCATTTGGAAATAAAATTTCCAATATCCTTCTTCATACCTTCCCAGTAATAGGTTCTCTTCATGTCCCGATACATCTTATTTCCACCTGGATGAATTGTCAACTTCGAGTGATGACTTTCCCTCAGAACTTCATCTCTCAATTCATCTATATCGGGAACAACTAGTCGTTCTTGTTTCTAAAGCCAACCCTCTCGATCGACCTCGAATCCTTTATCCTTCTCTGGGTCCAATCCAGATTCCAAATCACGGATAATCTTGACAAGCTTATCGTCTCGCTTTTGGCTCTTGCCAATTCTTTCCACTAAAGTGGGTCTTATAGATAAGTTTGCCAACATTTCAGGTTCCAATTCACATCTAGGCCTGAATTCAAATCCAGCCAAATACTGGAGACTCTTCCATTCCGAAAACATGGCTCCCAATCCTGCATGTATTCGACTTAACGCATCGGCCACTGCGTTACCTTTTCTCGGAGTATAGGCTATATCAAAATCATATGACGCCAAAAACTCTAGCCACCTTTGCTGTCGAAGATTCAAATCCTTTTGGGAGAACAGATACTTCAACGACTTATGATCCGTAAACAACTCAAATCGAACTCCCAATAGATAATGTCTCCACATCTTCAGAGCAAAAACAATCGCCGCTAACTCCAAATCATGAGTCGGGTAATTCCTTTCATGCGGCTTCAGTTGTCGACTTGCATATGCAACAACTTTATCCTTTTGCATTAGCACTGCTCCAAGTCCAGTACCACATGCATCGGTGTAAACCACCATCTCATCATTCCCACTTGGAATAGTCAAAACAGGAGCACTCGTCAGTCGCTCTTTCAGGATTCCGAAAGCTTGCTCACACTTAGCATCCCAACTGAACACTTGGTTCTTCTTCGTCAATCCTGTTAACGGTGCAGCTATCTTGGAAAAGTCTTTGATAAATCGACGATAATATCCTGCTAATCCAAGAAAACTTCTCACATCAGATGCATTCTTAGGTCTAATCCAATCCTGGATTGCTGCCACCTTAGCGGGATCAACCGCTATTCCATTTCCAGAAATAACATGGCCTAAGAACCTCACTTCACTCTTCCAGAAGTGACACTTCGAAAACTTAGCCTTTAGCTGATGTTTCCACAAGATTTCCAAAACAATCCGCAAATGTGTCTTGTGCTCTTCTTCAGTTCTGGAATAAATCAGAATATCATCCACGAACACAAGTACGAACTTATTCAACTGATCTCTGAATACTCTATTCATAAGATCCACAAAATATGCTGGTGCATTAGTCAATCCAAACGGCATTACCAGCCACTCATAGAAACCGGATGGTGTCCTGAAAGCAGTCTTCGGCACACTATCCTTCGCCACTCTCAACTGGTGAAATCCCATTGCCAAATCCATCTGAGAAAACACCTTAGCTTCGTGAAGCCGATCAAACAAGTCATCTATTCTCGGCAATGGATACTTGTTCTTCTTAGTTACCTTATTCAGCTCACGATAATCCACACACAACCTCAACGATCCATCCGCTTTGGTTGCGAACACAACTGGTGCACCCCATTCGGACACACTACGCCGAATGAATCCTTTTCGTAAAAGGTCATCAACTTGCACCTTCAACTCTTGCTGTTCCCTAGGCGCCATCCGCCTAAGAGGCATCACAACGGATCTGGCTCCCTCAACTAGATCAATACGAAACTCGATCTCTCTATGCGGCGGTAACCCTTTGACCTCGTCAAAGACATCCTCGAATCCATTCACGATTGGCACCGATGACAGTCCATCCCGTGGAACAACCAGCGAATACATGAAGCCCATGAAGACGCCTTCTTCATGCTTACATCGTATCACAACCTTTCGCCCTTCCACATTCCCGACTGTCACCTCCAGTTTCTCACAATCAACCTTTGCCGCATACTTCCTAAGCCAGTCTATACCTAGAATAATTCCGAACCCCGCAAAGTTCAGAACAAAACAATCACAAACAAAAGAGCAATCATGACTCGATACAACTAGACCACGGCATACCATACACAAACAAGACGAACCCCTAACTGGATTAGTCACAACCAATGGTCTATCAACAATTTCCGGTTCCAAACCCAACCGGCCTACAAGATCATCACAAACAAACGAATGCGACGCTCCAGTATCAAACAACACTCTAACTGGAACACCACAAATGGAAAGAGTACCTTGAGCCACCACACTCTTTCCTTTCTCTTCAGTAGTAGGAGCTTTCGAAGATGATGGAACAGCCCCCAAAGCATAAGCTTGCACAATCTGTTTGTCTTTCCTCGGTTCTGGACAGTCCTTCTTGATATGTCCCAGCTTATCACAGTTGTGGCACTTTAACTGCACCTTTGGATTCTTGCAATCCCTAGAGAAATGGCCCTTCTGCCGACAATTGTAGCAGGTCACTTCACCCTTTGGCTTCTTCTGGCCATCCTTACCCTTCTGTTGCTGCTGCTTCCTTTTCTTGGTTCCACCCTGCTGTGGTTTGGACTCTTCCTTGGTCACAGCAACAACAGACCTTTCCTTAGGAAACAAACTCTCGTGCCTGAGAGCTTTCTCCACAAGCTTCTCAAATGGATCGTCCAGATGATTCACCAACTGTCTCCCAAGATAACTGTCCAAGCCTGCCACAAACTTCTCATTCTTCTGATAGGGAGATTCAATATATGACCGAGCATACTTGGACAAAGCTTCAAACTCAGAAACATACTCAAGAACTGATCTTCCACCTTGCTTGAGCTCCAAAAACCTCTTCAACAAGATAGACTTCTGAGCCGTAGAAATAAACTTAGCTTCAAATCTAGCTTGGAACTGTACCCAAGTAATTTCTTCCTCCGGAGTATCAATGGTGATAGAGTTCCACCAATCAGAAGCTCTTCCTTGAAGTTGTCTCGATGCAAGCTTCCTCTTAGTTGCATCATCAATTCCCAAGTCACCAAAGATCCTTCTACAAGCATCTATCCATCTTTGGACTTCAATGGTTGACTCTATCCTTAAGAAAACCTTCCCTCCAAGAGCAGTATAGTCCTCACACAACTTAGCAAAATCCACCGGTCTTGGAGCTTGAACTTGAACTCCAACATCCACTAATGGCCCTGGAGCTGGTATCCTTCTCATGATAGAAGTCATCATAGCTTCAAACATAGCCCCATAATCAGTAGCTTCCCCAGTAGCACGGTTTTCTCTAGCAGCTGGTCTCCCTCTTCGACTCATCCTTAATATCTACAAAAAGGAATGATTAGAACACCTTGAGAAACAACTACATAAGGAGTTCAAATCCTTCTAAACTACTATATTATATATAGTAATCATCCATCAAAATACAATTACGTCTCTCTTACATAGTTACGTCAGCGAGCGTTGGCTAAAATCGATTAACCAAAGCTCTGATACCAAATGTGACGACCGCCCATGACTCCCGCACGGAAACAAGGGAATAGTGCGCTGAAGGTGTGCCAGGAAGCCATGGGTGACCGTCAAGGGTAGAATAAACATCGCAGAATCTATCGTACAACTCACAGCGCATGGACAAATACAATAGAGAAATATATGTATATAGTGAAGCTCATAACAGAATATCATCATATAGACTTCATAAAGGTTTGATACAAGCATCTGAACAATTAATACATCAAGCCTCACTACATAACACTCAAACATATACAAGCAGCGGAACATCCAGTACATATAGAAAGAAAACTAATATGCTAGCCTCCAGCTCGTCTTCGTCATCAACATCGTTGGTAGCCAAGAACAGCACCTGTCACCTGCTACCTAGTCTGCCCATCCCAACATGGATGAACAACCCAAGGTAATAAGAGTTGAACATAAAACCTTGAGTCAGAGAACAGTCTTAGTGAGCAGTAAATTAACTATCAAACATACCAAAAGAGCATAAAGGATAAAAGGAATAGGAACTCAACCATCCCACTCCACCTCATTCTACAGTGATAGCCCCCAGACTCACTAAGGAGAAACAAGCATAACAAAGCAGACATTTAAAGCAAAGTAATTATCACTCGAGTCAAGGTCAATGTTTTCCAAGTACAAACCCCCAAGGCCTAAACCAAGATCAGATAAGCACTCCAAAAACACCGCTCTTGAGTCCGAATGATGATACAACCAAACATCCATGATTCTGGCTATCACTGTTATCATTGCCTCGATATCACCGTTAATTGAATGACCGGCACCTTCTTTCAGCCGTCCGTCAAGGGCTAATGGCAACCCCGGTTCTAGACATAACTCCGCACGTCATCATGACCCGTGCCTAGGACTATCGCATCTGCCCAGAGTACTAACACGTCATCATGACCCGTGTCTGGAACGTCATCGTGACCCGTTCCAACGTACTCTTGCTTTGAGCATGCTAGAACCTTCAATAACGATAAGATCCAAGCCTCCTAGTCATCCTCCTCGACGACTATTCTCACACTAGCTCAAGCGCCTCTCGAGCCCACCATTATCCACAAACCCGGACCGCATCACCGAGTTATCAACATGCTTGGGATGATCCCGTCTGGATTAAACCAAGGCTCTCACACATCATGCTTTGCTTCAACGCATCATAGCAAAGTCTCATCTCAACAAATCTATCCATATGAGCTTCCACATCCGCTTCATATGCCACAAGCAGCTTTCACCATTCAAGAGCCTTTCCACTTAGCTTTTGAATCATCTTCGACCAACTTGCCCAAATCAAGTTATCGATCAACTAATCAATCAAATCAACATTAATCCAAGAAATCAATCATTCAAACAAGATCTAAATAAACAATTACAACAATAATGGCAATTTCGTAAATAAAGAGTTCAAGTCTAACATGCATTCTAACAAGCATGAATTATGAACAATATCTCTACAACTTGATGAATGAACTTGCATAAGTGAATCATGTAGTAAAATAGATGTCAAAACTTCATAGATGATAGATCTACATGCAGACTTAGGGAAAATGCAAGAAATCACTATCTTTAACACGTAAAAAAGCCACCGATCCAATATACTCCTTTGGGTCCGCGTGAGAGATAACTACCACTCACCGAATATCCAAAACAACCCAAAAGCAACACACTTCAGATCTGGACAGCAAAGACGCAAGCTTGATCCGGTGAAATTCCGCTTCGAACGATGAAATCTAGCTTCGTTGGATGAAGATCTTCAACTTTAGCTCTTGGATCTTGGATGGATGTAAGCACTAGATCAAAGTAGAGAAAAGAAGAAATGTAGTAGTCGAGCTCTCAAAATGGCAGCACTTCGTCGCTTCAAAATCCGGTGCCAAAAAGTGCACAAGTGGTCGCGTATTTATAGGCCGAATCGCCCCTTAGGTCGTCCATGCATTTTAACTCGCGCTCGGTCTTAGGTCGTTGCCGACCTAAAAATCTTCCCCGACCTAACTTAGGTCGCTGCCGACCTATCTACCCAACGACCTAACGATTACACACGACCTAACTACAAACGGCCTAACCTACCGACCTAACACAAAACAGATCAACATGCCGCGACTTAACTAGGTCGTTTACGACCTAACAACCTATGCCTCATAACGACTCACGACTCATCAGGTACCCGACCTAACACTCAGGCCTTCGTACGACTTAGCAGATGTGCCGACCTAAAAGCTTACGACCTAACACATAAGCTCTTCTACGATCTAACGGCTACACACGAGTTACGACCTACGACTCATCTCATCCAACGACCTAAGGACACTGCCGACTTAAAACTCATGCGACATAACATTGCTACGACCTAAAACGTTACGACTTGACTATCAGGCCATAACTCGCCTACGACCTAACTCCTTAAGGTCGCCGCAACATTTTAGGTCGTAACCCATTAACTCGTAACTCGTACACGACCTATCACTTAACACGTTATCTCGTAATACTACTAGGTCGCTACCCCTTAACTCGTGCAACCACCTTAAGTCGGTCAAGCACTATAACTATAGGTCGGTCACTACCTTAACTCGGTCACACGACCCAAGCTTCCCACGACTTAAACACCACACGAGCTAGCTTCCATACGACTTAAGCTATGGATAACATAAACAATACCAACGACCTAATAATTCTACGATATATCGATCCGTAAAAATACGGGTCGTTACAGTAGGAATGGAAAAGTCTACAAACCAAAGGAAGGTGAAATTTTGTATATGCGAAAATGAGGTGGCAAGAATTAAGCACAACCTAAAAGTCTAGGCTCGGGTATTAAACAGAAAGAGAAATGAACAGATCAATTATTAATAATGACATAACTATTTTAAAGCATACACGCAACAATTAATAACAAAAGAAATGAAGGGACCACGTACATCGCCCAACCTTTTTGAAATTCAATTTGCGAAACGTAACCGAATTAACTTCATTAACTCAAATAATATTCAAATTTGTACGCATTTAGTTTTTTATACATAATAAATAATATTACTTACCTTAAAAATGAAAACGTTCAATTTGGTTTACCCAAAATGATCTTTTATTTCCATTAAAACGTCCTCTATGTTTAACACCAAAGGTGCGTTTCTTTTATTGAATCTATTGATTGCAATCATCATTTCTTAACTTCTAATTGAAATATTTCAATAACATTAATTTCAATTACTTACAAAGCTAAATATCAAAATAGACAACTAAAATGGATGAAAAAATAGAATAACTATTTTCTTTAGTCATTTAAACACCTTTATAAATATGTTGTTTATATAGCAGAGTCATAAATAACTTACTAAAATAAATTATTTTCCTACTCCTGTAATCCATTTGTATGCTAAAACACAGTTCAAAAATACATATATTTCTTCCTTTAAATCAATCATCTTATTCTTTATTTTAATGAAAGTAAACCTACATTCATAATTGAAACATTCATTTTATTTGATATAAACGTTCTTTTCATTAAATCAACTTTCCTTATATTTTCACAAAATAAAAGCTAGGTTTAATTGCACCTATTAATTTACAATTTGGTATCCTCTCTACCATTAATTGAAATTATTCAATACATTAGTTTCAGTTGTTTAAAAAGGTGAATTTCAAAATGGAAAAAATAAATGTAATGAGAAATAGAACAATTATTTCCTATATAATAGTAATTTAAACATATTTATATACTATTGGATACAAACATGAATTATACATTTCTTACCAAATAATTGTTTTTCATCTCTACACTCAGTCTATCAACTTCCAGACATTTCAAATAAATAAACATATGGTTTCTTCTTTAATAAAGAAACATTTATTATTCTTTATTAAAATTTATTTTTAAAATCAATTGAAAATTTACATTCAGACAATTGTTAATTTCACTCAAACTAATCAAATACACACTAGCATTTGTTATCATCCTTACATTATTTCAAACATGTTTCATTAATAGAAATTTTAATTAAGCTCATAACTTGTATTATAATTTAATTTTTATTAGTAAAATCTTAATTTTTTTTGTTCCTAAAGTTTTATTCAAAAATATTATTTAATTTAATATTTTTAAATGTTTAAAGATATGGGTTGTTACAAATTCCCCACTCAAAACTTTTCATCCCAAAAAGGAAACAAGAAGGAATCCAAAAATTTGTTATATTTTATTTGAAACGGTCAATTTATAAACAATTAAGCCTACATATTTAAGTTTAACAAAATTTGGAAATAACTCAAATTCTACAAAGATTTTCTATGTCTTAAATTTTCGAAAAATTTCGGCAAAATCTCCATTGTGCGGATACGTCTGAAAAATAATGATATCAATAATTTCACTATATATCATATTTTAAAAAAATCCCAAACCATGGTAAAACAATATAATATCGCTATAAAACCGTAAACCGAAAACGTACCTATTTGTCAGGCAAACAAACTTTATTTATGAAACCAAAAGGAGTATCCATTGCTTCTATAACATATATTTCACTTATGTAATCCATGGAGTTAAAATTATGTGAAAGAATAATATTTTAGTTGTTTCAAATCAATAGCATAAACAACATATAATATATCATAATCGTATGCAAACAAAACTATATAACCATCATAGGCAACAAAGAATCCATCGCACATCCATAGCAACCAAAACTAACGGTTTGTTCAGGTTATGAACTTTTAGTCGTACAAGGGTGATAATAAACTAATAAGTGTACCTTATGCTTAACAGCCTTAGATAATTACTTAATAGATTATTCATACAACCTCAAACAATTAGAAGTATTCTTTCCCAAACTTTCCATCGGCCAAACAATAAGAATTTTAAATTTACTAAGTTTATTCTACTAGTTTTCTCTCTCATCATTTACCTTTCCATTCATTTATTTATATAAAGATCAATCACTTACATAATTTGTTTTCCATTAAAGATTTAAGTCATTGATGAATCATTTCATAAAATATTACTTATGCTCCTACCGTTTTACCTATATTTATAACTTAATTATGTTATAGTATAAAAATTTAAGTTTTTGGTATTCGCTGTTGAAGAGAAAAGAAATATTTCAATATATCTAAAAATTCAATTAAAACATTTAACCTCATTCACTTAGTAAGATATATAAGATATATTTAAAACATCCTCATAGCATTTTGCAAGGATTTTCCAAAAAGTTTAAACAATGTTAGAAGTTTATATCAAAACATTATGATTAGCTTTTAAAAAAAAGTTCCTTAAATTCGATAATTTATTAGACTCATTATTTTAAAATAAGTATAAACTCTAGATTATTAAATTGAAACTAATAGTATACTCAAATCTTACATTAAATATCCAAATCAAAGTATAAAATTTCATATCTTCATAACAAATTTTAAACACTTGTTTTAAAATGAATATTCAAATCATGGAAAAACATTTATTATGGTTTAATACAAAATTCATATAGTAAATAAACCTATAAATCTACTATTAGTATTTCGAGATCAAGTAAATATTTCAAACCATACTTCCAAAATAGAGATTCAAATTTATTTATCAAGTATATTACAATAAATAAACTTCGCAAATCAATTTTTTTTTCCATTTATATAATATCTTTGAATTATACATTCAAAGAAACTTATATAAATTTTACTTGAAAACTTCATTTGAAAATCAATCATCTTTAATACTTTATGGAAAAATTCATCTATAAAATTTCTTGCTTCATTCATAAATACCATTAATTTAAATAACATCTTTATAAACATGTAAACTATTTGAAAATACTTATTTACATCATTACTTATATTTAAAAAGAAGTTATCGAATACCTTAAATCCATTATATATAATTTTTATTAGTTTTTAATCTCAAAATTCTTTTAAACATCATTAATAAGTAATAATCATTAACTTTAAATATGTTTTATTTAATTTGTAACTTCTCACAATATTTACAACACTAATAGTTTACTATTAAACCATGTTGTACATAAATCAACAACATTTTAAACATTTTAAAGTATTTAGAAATGAAAAAAATGACCAAAATATATTTTATATAATACTTTATCAAAGTGCTTTTATAACTCGATGTTTTAAAAAGTTTATCCTCGTTCTTGCAGACTCTGGTCGTACGTTGATCAGGCGTAAGACTAGAAATCTCCAAGTACTTAGTAGACCTGTTTCAACACCCAATGAAAAATACTTAAAAACAGGTATAAGAAGAACCACTCAAAATCTGACGTCAAACGACGATGTTACGATAGTTGTGGCCCGCTGCTGATCTGGTGTTTACACAAAGGATACAAAACTTTCTAGAAGATCCTTCCACCATCCGGATTCTAGAAAAATATCGTAGCCATTTCGTAAACAAGGGACCATCGACCCCTGCTGCAGTGGTAACTATTGATTCAATGATTTACGCAATGGATGCACTTCCTTCTGGAAGATCTATAAGCAACAGATTCTAGGATCGTAAGCGCCTCCATTGGGTAAACTAAAGAACCATCTACCTTGAAAAAAATTGAGGAACTCATGAGTTTAAATCCGAACAATCATATCGGTTCGAATCCATTTTTGATTATATTAAGGTTTATCGGACGAATCCATTTCTGGATTCCCCAAGTCCGTCTAGGTCGAAGCATATCATACTATACTTCTTCATGAAGGGTACTTCTCCATACCTCTTACTTCAAAATATAACATATCATATACAATACCCTTTCAAAATCATAGCTTCAAATATCGCATTATATATATTCCATTATATATAAGACTTCATTTTCAAATAAAGTACATTTCCAAAATCAATAATCTTGAATATATCAAGTCATTCTTATATAAATTCCATTATATATAAGATTTATCTATTCAGATTGAATACTTTCCAAAATCAACAGTTTTCAAAATCACCTTATACTTATTACTTATATCAAGTCCGTCTTATACGAGAATAATTTTTTTTCCAAAATCAATTTTGCTGTATGAAAAGCCATATGGAATTGAATTTCTTTTCTTTATAAAAGGTGTTGAATTCAGAATAGTTTCGTATATAAAATCGTTTGGTGAAATAGTTTTGTATATAAAATAGTTTTGTAAAATAGCTTGTAAATAAAATAGTTTGTAAAATAGTTTTGTAAATAAAATAGTTTGTAAAACAATTTTGTAAATAAAATAATTTGTAAAATAGTTTTGTAAATAAAATAGAATAAGACAGTTTGTATAAGAAAATGAAAGAAAATAGTTTTGTAAAATGGTTTTAAATTAATAGTAGTTTTGCATACAAGAAAAATTCCAATTTTAACTACAAAGATATCCGACCCAACAGCAACGACCCATAAATTTTCGATAATTAAATTTGTTAATTTAACAAGATTTTGCGATTAAATATTGGAAGAAATAAAAATTTGTGATATATTAATGAAATAATAACTAAAATGAAATGAATAGTGTTAATTTAAGTTAATTATTAACAATTTGAATGAGATTCCAATCAATTGAAATGATTTAAAGGTTATAATTGGTTATAATGTGAATATAGGGAAAAAATGTAAATATCGAATTAATTAATGAAATAATACACAATTAATGGTAATTGGCTAAAATCAACGTTAGGTAAGTAATTATAACATTTGGTTATGCATAATAAACTTTTTAATGTGACTAAAAGCTAATGGTGACAAATATGTTACCTATTTATTTGGTCTGTTAAGTTAGATCGAAATCAATTGCAATAGTTCACTTAATTAGTGCAGTTAATGTAGATTAAATTGATAACTGCAGAATATTAATTCAATAAGATGGAACCAATGAAAATTTTATTCATAGTATGACAATTGATTAAATAAAAAGAATTGAAATCAAGTTTGATCTAATGTTTGGAACTTAAACTACAATAATTGGATTCATTGCAATTAAATATAATTAAATATTACGTTAATGTAAATTAAGGTAATAATTGGAGAATATTATTATAATATAATATGCTATGAACCAGTGTTGAATATATACATAGAGTAATGAAGGATTGAATAATAATACTGAAATCGATTAAATCAATTTATTGGAATTAGAATATAATTAATTAGAATTAAATGTAATTAAATATTGTGGGTAATGTAAGAAAAGGCATGTAACGGCCCAGAATTTTCGATCCGGAAAATTCCAGATAGTTAGGGAAAAGAAGAAAAGGATAGATGAAGAAGAAGAAATAGAAACACCAAAACACAGATTCTCACATTCGCAACGGATCAAAATATAATATAAATAGCATTTATACAAAGGAAATTTTGTATCAGTTAATTTACATTAATACATCAGAGTTACAAACATTTACACAAACACTGGACAGTTAAAATCAACATGCCCTAGATAAACTACAACATATCACAGCAGAATACTCTCCATATATTCCTGCCATCCAGCTCGCCTCCTGAGCTTTAGTATGTCCTAACCTGAAAAGCTGTAATACTCAGTCTGACTAGTTTAAATTTAGAAATTAGCTTGAAAAGTTAAAAATAGATAAGTAGCTGAAAAATAATTATTAGTTTGTAAAATAGCTGTAAAATAGTCAAATGGTTATAAAATAGTCAAATGGTTATAAAATAGTAAGATAATTGCAAAATGGTTGTAAAATAGTAATTAGTTATGAAGTAGTTAAAAAAATAGTAATTAGTTTATAAAACAGTTGTAAAATAGTTAAATAGTTCCAAAAATAATTGTAAAATAAGTACAAAATAGTTTGGCTTTAAAAAGAAAGATTGTATAGTAAATAGCTTGAAAAAATAGGTTTATATTAAAACAGCTTATTTTGAAAGTAGTCCAGAGCCAAACTATACAACTTCCCAATCTCCATTTCCAATCAATTTCCCATCCCATTAAAATTGATCCAGTCCCAATTCAAGTTGAATTAACCTCAATTTCTTTTCTAAATTCAAATCAAATTCCATTTGAATTTACTTATTCAACTTTAATCATAATGCGTCAATTGTAGAAAATGAGGATAACAAGATAGAAACCTACGTTAATGATTTCATAAGGTATTGGTTGATTTAATAGTAGGATGGTAGATCAAAACAAAAGAATAAAAATGAATAAGTTTAGTAAAAGAGTAAACATATGTTTATTTATTTGAAATGTTTGGTAGTTGAAAGATTGATTGTAGAAATGAGAAACTATTACTTAGTAAGAAATATGTAATTACCGTTTGTATCCAATAGTGTATAAATATGTTTAAATTACTATTAGATAGGAAAAATTGTTCTACTTCTCATTACATTCATTTAGTCCATTTTGGAACTTAATCAATTTAAATTAATGTAACTGAAAATTTTCAATTAATAGGAAAGAGAATACTAATTGTAAATTAATAGGTATAATTAAAAGCAGCTTATGTTTTGTGAAAATATAAGGAAAGTTTGATTTAATGAAAAGAACATTTACACCAAATAAAATGAATGTTTCATTTGTGAATGTAGGTTTAGTTTCATTAAAATAAAGAATTGAATGATTGATTTTAAAGGAAGAAATATATATTTATTTGAACTGTGTTTTAGCTTACAGATTGATTACAATAATAGGAAAATAATCGATTTCAGTAAGTTATTTATTACTCTGTGTATAAACAAAATATTTATATATGTGTTTAAATAAACAATTATTCTATTTTTTTTCATCCATTTTAGTTGTATGTTTTAAAATTTAACTTTCTAAGTATTGCAATTAATGTAATTCAAATGTTTCAATTAAAAGGAAAGAAAATGTTGATTGCAATTAATATATTTAATAAAAGAAATGCATGTTTGTGTTAAATAAAAAGGGTGTTTTAATGGAAATTAAAGGTTAATTTAGGAAAACCAAATTAAACGGTTTTATTTTTAAGGTAAGTATAAATTTTTTATTATGCATAGATAGAAACCTAAATGCATACAAATTTAAATATTATTTGAGTTAATGAAGTTAATTTGGTTACGTTTAAAAACTATTGAATTTCAAAAGGTTGTGCGACGTACATGGTCTCTTCACGTCATTTATTATTAATTGTTGCATGAACGTTTTAAAATAGTTACCTTATTATTAATACTTGATTTGTTCATTTCTCCTTCTATTTAACACCTAAGCCTGGACTTTTAGGTTGTATTTAATTCTTGCCACCTCATTTTTCACGTATAATTTTTTTTACTTTCATCTGCAAACCTTTCCATTCCTACGCGCATTTCCTTATGCATTATTAATGCCCAAAGCTTCCAAAATAAAATGTGACATTTATTTTTGTCCCTCTACCTTCATTTCCTAATTATAAATAACCTATACCTTATTTTTTCTTTTACATTTTGTTTCTCTTGATACCTCATATTCAAACGCTCTTATTCTTGCAAATCCAAAAGCTTTCTTTCATAAACATGTTCTCATTTTTCGTAAACTTCATGTCCTCATCTTAGTTGTTCTTCAATCTTTTCCTGAAGCCTCATCTTGAGAAAAAAGTAAGTATTAAATTTTTTTTATTAATTTTTCTACCATGTGCTAATTTTTATTTTAATAATATTTCTTATAACATGAATATCTTTTGCATATAAACTTTGATTCACGCGCGATTTCTACTGTTGGATTCATATTTAAATTCTGTAGAACAGGAAATTGATTTAGTTGAATTTGGTGATTGTTGAGTTTTGCGCTTCTGTTTGGATTTTTATGGGCTAAAATCAAAGGTGTGTCTTTTGACCCACTCACAACTTTTAGATTATCTTATGTTAGTTAAATTAAATTTATGATGTGATTAGAAATCAACTGATTAATGTTTGGTATGTTTAAATTGTTATTCTAGTTAAAATTGACTTTTATTGCATTTAATTATCGTTAGATTTAATATTGCATTTAAATTGTCAATTTAATACCTGTTATTGATTATCAGTTATCTATTGATGTTTATTGATTGATTTGGATGATGATTGTGACGAATGTTTGATTGTTGATATTGGATGACTAGATGTTGTATATTATATTATTATAACTACAAGTTCCTTATGGGTTGAAATGATACATACCCGAACGATCTGTAAATTAGGAAAAAGTCGTTATGGGTTTAAATGATAGACTCGAGCGATTTTATGGATTTATTTAAACTCAAGATTGTGGTTTGAAATGATATATAACCATAGAATTTTTAAATTATGGATTGAAATGATAAATATCTGTATCAATCGACCCTAGGGTAGAGAATTATATACGGACACCGGATTGGTTAAACTAAATGATTTTTAGTCCCTTAAATTTTTAAATAGAAATTGATTTATA
Source organism: Allium cepa (assembly GCA_030765085.1). Lineage (NCBI taxonomy): Eukaryota > Viridiplantae > Streptophyta > Magnoliopsida > Asparagales > Amaryllidaceae > Allium > Allium cepa. The sequence goes on along the minus strand of CM060932.1, from coordinate 226,737,977 downwards.
TAAACTGAAATATTTTCGATAATCCAAGTGTTAAATGTTAAAATTGGAATTGGACTAATGAATTGCTCAAAGAATTTAAATTTGAATTTCAAAGTGAAGTGTCAAATATAAATGAATTTATTGGAAATTGAGTTACTGAAAATGTTTGGATATAAGTTTGAAATCTATATTAAATTAACTGAATAATTTAAACAATTTTCATTAAATTAACTATTTTAATCAAATTTAAACTATTTTAATTTATATTAATCTATTGTAACCTAATTAAACCAATTTAATCTATTTTACTAATCTTAAACTAATTAAAGTTATTTAATCTATTTTAAATCTATCTAATATAATTTAAATCTATTTAATCTATTTCAAATTTATTTAATCTATTTAAAATCTACTTAATATAATTTAAATCAATTTAATCTATTTAAAACATTTTTTTAGAACCTAATAAAATCTAATTAATCTATTTAAAAATCCATTTAAATCGTTTTAAATCTAATCAAATCAAATTTAAATCTATTGAAAATTATTTTTACTATTTACACTATTTTAATCTATTTAAACTATTTGTAAAACTATTTACACTATTTATAACTATCTAAACTATTTTCGGAACTCCAGACTATGTAAAATGGAAATGTTTATATCCAAATCCTTGCGAATACGATTAAATGATGTTATAACTTAAGTTGGGACTTAAATGACATAATTGATCGAATATGATGATTTTGTAATGAGGGTTTACCTAATTTGGAAATATGATGTTTGAAAGAAATTGTGTTTTCGGAAACGATATGATTTTAATGCGATATGATTTGAAATTGAATATGATATTTTGATATGAATTGTAAATTGACTTTTGAAATGTAAAAGAACCATCCGGTGTGAAATAAAGGTTTGGTTGTTAAAGAGACTGGGATCGGATATTGTCATACTCTCTGCCAATACCGAAAATCACTTTAACAACTATGTGCATGGTGGAGATTCCAGAAATGAAGTAGGATGGTTTGGTGAATGATTCTATATATGGTATCTACGTGACCTGACTCCCGTGAGTTAGCCAGATGTGGCTAAAATCAAGAGCCATGTCGGGCCAAGTGAAGTCATTCCTCCGATCGGGCACACTTCTTCGATACTATATTCAGACTTTGTGATTGGCCACCCTTGATTTTGATTTCGGAGTGTGTTTCGAGGTGGGCGGTAGTAGCTGCTATGCGTTACCACCAGTCCGGATACGGAAATGGTATATCTACCCTGGCATTGCCTCGTGTGCCATGTCGCATGCCTTATCGCACCTTCTACTTTTTTGGTTTGTACCATACCTATGGAGTGCCCTCTTATAGCTTTCCAGTATACGGAGAGAGTTACAGTACTATATAGACTATGAGAATATATAAAAATGTGTTAAGGGGGACAAGGGTAACGTCTTAACATTATTTTAATACTTTTACTTTACTATAGACATATTATAATAGCGTATTTACTACATAGTAGATAGTTTAACGGATCCTTAGGAGATGGGAATCTCGAACATCTCTTAAGTTACTGCACCCACGTTAGACACTAGATAGGAGATGTCAAACCCCGTAAACATCTATGACGCCGTTACACTCATGTTTACCATTGATTTAACTCACATAAGATCTTTTAGTTCTAACTCGAGTGTTTTGACCTTTCAATTCGCTCGTGTCATCTTGAGCATTTCTAGGTTGAAGACTTTATTTCTACGGGACTAAAATGAAGATTTGTACCATTATTATTTATTATATTTATTCCACTACATCATGTTGTTCCGCTGCATTTATTTATTTATTTATTTATTTATTTATTCCTTTTTATGTAACTCTGATGTTTGTATTGCAAAGCATAATCAAATATATTTATAAAATAGCCCTATGAACTGTTATTTGATTATTATATTTTGTCATTCTGTTACGAGATTTTGTATTTGTTTTATTTCTTTCTCCTTTTCTTATTCACCTCATAGCAATTTGCCCTTTTGAATGGGTTGAGTATGACATATATGTCTGCTTAAAACGTCCAAAATGGAAGGTCATTACATAACAACTTTAAATTTCAGTGTCAAAGCATATCAATAATATTAGAACATAAGATATACATATGTCATCATTTCGCGAAATCAAATTTGATCGCTCGCTCGGTTACATAAGTTCATTTTCGAACTAGTATTTTTCATTCAACTTCCCTAATGCGGACTTCGATAAGGTTTCTTGATTAGAAACCATCATTCTCCTTACATAGCCATATATTATAATAAATAATTCTAGAATCAAACCAAAAATCCATATCAAGTATTCGCCATCAAGAATCGAATAAAAAATCCTAATATGAAGTGATGTAATTCACATAGAACTTGTGTACTCAAATCCAGATCAAATTAATTTTGCGAATAAAACAATGTACATAATACTTACATAATTATTCCAATTTGTTTCATCATAATTACATTTTAATCAAATTCATCCTCAAGCTCATTAATTAACACAAGTATCACTTCATACTTTAATATTTGTTTCATAGAATTTCTTTATTCAATACAAAACATTAACATATTCATTCTCACAACATTGCTTATATTTCTCTTCATTTTAAATTGCATTCATTTTCACATGTAATATTTCTCATTTAATACCACATTTATTTGAGAATCATTTCACGAGAAATTTCCTCCAGTTTATAACCAATTTATAAAGGCTTAATTCGTTTTATAAGACATTGTTCGAGTTTAAAGTTATCACAACTTTATTTATAACCATTTATTGCAACATCCATTTATTTCATAATGACTTACAAGTCATAGTTTTATTATAATCATTTCTCTTTTAATTCATATTGGCTTATCCCATTTAGTTTCACCTTTACCTTCCAATTAATTTATGACACATTTCACAAATTTTAATTATGTTTATAAACATATTTTTTCCAATTTAATCTCATTCACAACATTTCCATAACCACAATTTCAATTTAAACATCCCAAGGCTTAAAGTTCATACTTATATATTATTGCATTACATGCCAGTAATTTATACAACAATTCTATTCATTTACTAAACATAAATATAACAAATCAAACCTTGTTTCACTTGCTTTCAAATTAAGGTTATCAAATTCATCAACATAATTCAACACAATTTCTAAGTTTCAACTCATATGTTAATTCAGAAGGTTTCAATTATCCAAAATATGCAGATATTCCATTTTATTTCAATAGTTGAAACTATCAGTCAACAAACAACAACATTTCAATTTCATAAACAAATATCCTAATTATTCATTTTGTTCTCTTTAATTCTCCATTATTAAACTAGTGTTTAGTCCATTAATTCAATCAACTATAATTAGCCAATGGTTATAAATTGACAAAAACTTAACTAATCAACAATAAATGATAATAACCAAATATTACCATTTCATAAATCACACACATTACAAATAACTACATTAGTTGTAAAAATTTATTCCTTTATATATCATATAATATTAGGAAAAATAATTTTATTCAAAACTTATATAAAACATTTTTATAACGCTAACAAATACGCGCTCTCGTATATACACTCCGACAATTCATTCTAAGGTACCACTACCATATCTCTAATGAGTTAACTCTAACAGGCCAAGGTATGTCTAAACCAAAGCTCTGATACCAACTATAACGATCCACCATTTTGGACAGTGCAAAGCGACAATAAACCACACAAGTTAGACTCAAACCATTGAAAATGGAGGATTACTAATGGGGTAAACAAGAAAAAAAGAAATCAAAACACAAAATCTCGCAGTGAAACGACAAAATATAATAATTGAATAAAAAGTTCATGAAGTTGTTTTACAAATAACATTTGATTACACTTTTACAATTCAAATCAGAGTTATACATACATCAGAATAAACAAATAATGCAGCGGAACATAGAATGCAGTGGAATAATAAATTGTAATAATAAACTAAATCTTCATCTTCGTCCTCTAGAAAATAGTCATTAATGCACTGAAAAGCTCAGACCAACCCAAGCGTATTGAAAAGACAAAACAATTGAGTCAGAACTAAAAGATCTTATGTAAATCAGATCAAAATAAGCAACATAGAAATATTAGTGCAATGGTTTCATAGATATTATGTGATTTTCATCTTCTATCAAGTGTACAATGTGAATATAATTATTTAAAGGGTTTCAAAAAATTTGAAACATCAATCTTAATCATCTAATTAAAACAAATCCAAAGTTTGAATTAACTTAAACCCTTCAAATAATTCAATTTCAAATAAAAATCTAAATTCAAGAAATTATATGGGTATATGTCATTTCAACCAGTATCAAAATCAACATTTCCAAATCAATGAGAACCGCTTGGGTTTATCATTTTAACCCATAATGATTTCTCCTAATCTATAAGATCATTCAGGTATAACAGAGACATAGACATAAATAACATCCAATCATCCAAAATGTCAACTAATAACATCCATCCAATCACCCAAATATCAACAATTGAATACAACACAAACATCACTAAAATCAACCAATAACAACCAACAATTTGTTGGTTATCATTACAGGTATTTAACTGGAAATTTAAATTTTAGTACAAAATTAAATGGAAATTAAATCAATAAAAGTTATATTTAACTTGAATGACAGTTTAAAATATACTAAACCGCAACCAACCAATTTCTAATCATATCATAAATTCAATTTAACTAACATAAGAAAATTTAGTAGTTGTGAGTGTTTGCTCACCATTCATGGCTATGAAGGTGATGTAAAAAATGGAGCAATATGGAGATTCCTAAAAAAATATCCAAATGAAAATAAAATCCAACAAAGCAACACGAATCAATAAACAAGTTTTAACTACTTCCAACTTTCTAACAACCCAAGATCCAAACCAGGGACAAACCTAAAACTACGTCACCTTTAAGAAAATATTTGGATCAGAATAATACTGAATCTGTAAAAGTTACTAACTAGTAAGTTGTTGCAAATTATTTTATCTCCACTTTTAAAAAAGGAATCACATAAAAAGCTTCAATTTTGAGGAAGTTATGGTCAAAACAATTAGAGATGTTTTATGAGTTGAAAATCTGAGTTCAAAAATACTTCGAAAATATTTGAGTTTTTGGCATAGAAAATTAAACAATTTGAAGAACTGATTTATAAGAAAATTTAAGCCATTGGAAAAATAAATGATATGGAAAAAAAGAACCACGTAAATTGATTAATTCCCGAAGGAGATATGATTGATACAAAATGGGGTATTTTCGGCCAAAACTGGACCCGAGAAAGAACTAGAAAAATAGAGTTTTTGATATAGAAATATTCGAAATTGGAAGAAGGGTTCAACAATAAAGTTCTTCCCATTGAAATTATACATGGTTTCCACAAAAATATATTTGATTGGGTGTAGTTTAGTGGAATATAGAAGACATGGAAATAAAGGGAAGAATGAGTGGAAAAGGGAAGGGGAAAAGGAGAAAGAAGAGGAGAGGGAAGGTGGGGCTTTGGCCATGGGTTACTACCATGGGTTGTAGGTGGCGATGGAGGTGGGTGGCGGCAAAAGGAGAGAGGTAGGCTAGGGTTTTGAAGGAGGAAGGATGGAATTTGATTTGGAGATTTAGGAGTTTTGGGTTTGTAGTTTTCTGTAGATTTGAGAAAGAAGAAGTAGAAGAGTACGTAGAAAGTTTCTCAAATGAGGAATTTCTATACGTACTTGATTTCAGTCAGATAGGAAATAGAAGGTCAATGGGTGGGAAAAGATAGGGTCAGCGTCTCTTAGGGTTTCTAGGGTCTCTTGGTTTACTAAGGAGCCCATTAGTCCAAAACAAACCCAATAAGACTTAGCCAAAAAAAGAAACACAAATATGCACAGCAAATGAAAGAAATAACCTGCAGGTTATTTAAAAATTAGAAAATGAAGGTGAGAGACAAAAATAAATGTCACATTTTATATTGAAAGATTCTGGCATTAATAATGCATAAAGAAATGTACGTAGGAATGGAAAAGTTTACAGACCAAAGAAAAGTGAAATTTTGTATACGCGAAAATGAGGTGGCAAGTATTAAATACAACATAAAAGTCTAGGCCCGGTTATCAAACAGAAAGAGAAATGAACAGATCAAGTATTAATAATGAGATAACTATTTTAAAACGTACATGCAACAATTAATAACAAAAGAAATAAAGGGACCATGTACATCGCACAACCTTTTCAAAATTCAATTTGTGAAACGTAACCAAATTAACTTCATTAACTCAAATAATATTCAAATTTGTACGCATTTAGTTTTTTTCCTATGCATATAAATAAGATTGCTTATCGTAAAAATGAAAATGTTCAATTTTGTTTACCTAAAATGATCTTTTATTTCTATTAAAATATCCTTTCTGTTTAACACAAAAGGTGCATTTCTTTTATTAAATCTATTAATTGCAATCAATGTTTTCTTCCCTTTTAGTTGAAATATTTCAATAACATTAATTGCAATTACTTACAAAGTTAAATTTTAAAACAGACAACTAAAATGGATGAAAAATAGAATAATTGTTTCCTTTAGTCATCTAAACACCTTTATAAATTTGTTGTTTACACAGCAGAGTAATAAATAACTTAAATTATTTTACAACTCTTGTAATCCATCTATATGCTAAAACACAGTTCATATATATGTGTGTGTGTGTGTGTGTTCCTTCCTTTAAATCAATCGTTTATTCTTTATTTTAATGAAAGTAAACCTACATTCACAAATGAAACATTCATTTTATTTGATATAAATGTTCTTTTCATTAAATCATCTTTCCTTATATTTTCACAAAACATAAGCTAGGTTTAATTACACCTATTAATTTACAATTTGGTATCCTCTCTACTCTTAATCGAAATTGTTCAATACATTAGTTTCAGTTGTTTAAATGGTGAATTTCAAAATGGACAAAATAAATGTAATGAGAAATGTAACAATTATTTCCTATCTAATAGAAATTTAACCATATTTATATACTATTGGATACAAACATGAATTATACATTTCTTACCAAATAATAGTTTCTCGTCTCTACAATCAATCTATTAACTACTAGACATTTCAAATAAATAAACATATGGTTTCTTCTTTAATAAAGAAACATTTATTATTTTTCACTAACATTTATTATTAAAATCAATTTGAAATTTACATTTAGACAATTGTTAATTTCTTCCAAGCTAATGTTATTAAAATACACACTTGCATTTGTTATCATCCTTACATTATTGCAAATATATTTCATTAGCAGAAATTTTACTTAAGCTCATAACTTGTATTATAATTTAATTTGTATCAGTAAAATCTTAATTTTTTTTATTCCTAGAATTTTATTCAAAAATCTTATTTAATTTAATATTTTTAAATGTTTAAAAATACTGGCCGTTACAACTTCAGTCGCTAGAAAATAATTTTGGTGATGACGACCGCATTATTAGTGTTCATTTTCGAGTTTCTAAGTGACGGATTGCTACTATAGTGATTGGCTATGATTATTTGCTATGGACTTTTTTGGTAAATAAGTTTTGTTTTAGAATCTCCAAAAGAGAATTGTTTTGGGAAAAACCAAGTTGTTTTAAAATTCCAAAAGGGTGAATTGATATACAAAGTGGATATCTGCATATTTATGATTTCAAAATGATTTGAAATAAAAAGGGGTGATTGAATTCTTGGATTTTCATTTAAATGATTTTTGAAGTCAGTAGAAAATCGGTTATTGAACTTAAAATTTGGAGTTGATATAGGTAATAAAGGAAAGTGTGAATTTTAATCCTGGAGTTAAAGTTTAACTTGAGTAAGTTAAAATAAATAATATGGGTTGAAATTTAACCTACGATAAGTTAAATAAAAATTGAATTGGATTTGAATTGAATATAAAGTTTGAAATGTAAAATGATTATAATAACTACAAGTTATGATTATTGAATGGAATGAATAAAATTAAGCTATAAAGTGATATATATATATATAATCCAAAGTTATGATTATAAGATGTGAATGGACTCAAGTAAGAAATATGATATTTTAAGTAAATAAGTTGTTGAACTTATAAATTCAAAAATGCAACGGCAAAACCAAAATGAAAATGGTTTGATATTATGGTCAAGAAATGGAAAATAAAAATTTTGAATTATAAATGGAGGGTGAATTGGAATTGGGTAAATTGAATATAAATCACTTGAAAAGTGAGGAAATGAGGAGAACTCCTGAAATGAGTCAAATGAAATTGATAGTGATCGAAAGGAATTAATGGACTGATTCGCAAGTGATATAATATAAATTGGATGTACTAAGTAATTGGAAGCGAATAAATTAAATGAGACTCAATTTAAAATGAAATGGAATTTGATTGCAATGGAAACTTAAGTGATTATTTATGAAATGATTCATAAATAAATTAACATGGATTGGAATGTTGTTTAATATATAATGAAGTGAACAAAGCTTGGTGAATAACCTGAATGGGAATCAATGGAAAATGGATAAACTGATTTAAAATCAAGTTTAACGGATAAATTAAAGCTTAGTAAGATGGATACAAATATAGTAAGTGTGAATGTGAATAAAATGCAATTGAGTGGTGTTGCAAATAAATTTAAAATTGAATAAATGGTATGAAAATCAATTTGAAAGTGTATAATTGAATGTTTGAACCTGTATTTGCATATGCATTCTAAAATACATTGTAACAACTCACCTTTTTGGATGGTTCAAACCGGCAATAAACCACACATGTCTGACAAAAGGGAGGATTATTAATGGGGTAAATGAGGAAAAGGAAAAAAAGAAAAGAAAAAACAAAGAATCTCGTAGCGGAACGACAAAATATAATAATCAAATAAACAGTTCATGAAGCTGTTTTACAAATAACATTTGCTTACACTTTTACAATTCAAATCAGAGTTATACATACGTCTGAAATAAACAAATAATGCAGCGTAACACAGAACATAGTGGAATATTAAATTGCAATAATATATTCAATTTTCATCTTCGTCCTCTAGAAAATACTCTTCAATACACTGAAAAGCTTATACTGACCCGAGCGTAATGAAAAGACCAAACACTCGAGTCAGAACTAAAAGATCTTGTGCAAGTCAAATCAAAATCAATAAAATAGAAATATTTGTGCAATGGTTTCATAGATGTTACTGGATTTTCATCTCCTACCAAGTGTACAACGCGAATATAATTATTTAAAAGATTTCAAATAACTCAAAATATCAATCTTAATCATCTAAATAAAACAAATCTGAAGATTAACTTAATATCATTTAATTCTCTTTCTCATACATTCGAATAGTATAAAAGTGTGTATTTTATACATAAAATAATTTATTTGAGAAAACAAGCTTTTAAAACCATTTTTTGAAATTAATTTTGAAGACGATATTTGAAAATTCCCTTTGTAGAGAATAAATAGATTTTACAGCTTAAAATAATTTAAAAAATATTACATAATAATTATTTTAAATTATTTTAAGCTGTAAAATCTATTTATTCTCTACAAAGGGAATTTTCAAATATCGTCTTCAAAATTAATTTCAGAAAATGGTTTTAAAAGCTTGTTTTCTCAAATAAATTATTTTATGTATAAAATACACACTTTTATACTATTCGAATGTATGAGAAAGAGAATTAAACGATTTAGTAAAACGATTCAATTCCAATGCATAATCCAAATTCAATAATTTATATGGATATGGATATATATATATGTATATATATATATATGTATATATATATATATGTATATATCATTTCAACCAGTATCTAAAATTAAAATTTTAAAATTAATGAAAACCGCTCGGGTTTATCAGTTCAACCCAAAATGATTTCCCTAATCTGTATGATCATTTGGGTATATATCATTTCAACCCATAGTGATAACAAAGATATATGCATATATAAATATCCAATCATCTAAAATTTTAACCAATAACATCCGTCACAATCAACATCCAAATTAGCAAATAAATCACAATAATTAATTGGTTATCATTATTAGATGTTTAACTAAAAATTATATTCAATATTAATTATATGGCTATAAAATTCAATGTCAATTCAAATTAAATCTAAATGACAAATTAAAACACCAAATAGAAATAATAAACTTCTAATCATATCATAAATTAATTTAACCAACATAAGATAATTTAATAGCTATGAGTGGGTTAAAACACTCACCTTTGATTTGTCGACGATTAAAATCCAATTAAATGCCCAAATTTGAACAGCGAACAAACCAGGAACTAGGTCATATTTAAGAAAAAATACGGACTAGTATGTTACTGAATCTATAAAAGTGACTAACTAGAAAGTTGTTGTAAATTCTTTTCTCTCCACATTCAAAAAAAGAATCACATAAAAAGCTTCTGTCAAGAGGAAGTTTTGCTCAAAACCAACAGAGGTGTTTTCTGAGTTGAAAATCTGAGTTCAAATATACTACGAAAAATTTGAGTTTTTGGCATAAAAAATTAAGGAATTTAAAGAACTGATCTAAATGAAAGTTGAATCCACTGGAAAAGTAAATGGTTTGAAAAAATAAACATATTATTTGGTTCATTTCGGAAGGAGATATGGTTGATACAATATGGGGTATTTTCGTTCAAAACTAGACACAAGAAAGGACTTGAAAAATAGAGATTTTGATATGGAAATATTTGGAATGGGAAAAAGGGTTCAACAACAAAGTAGTTGCCATTAAAATTATACACGGTTTCAAATATATATATATATATATTTGATTTGGAGTAGTTTAGTGGAATATAGAAGCCATGGAAATAAGGGAAGCAAGTGGGAAAAGGGAAGGCAAAAAGAAGGGAAAAGGAGAAAGAAGAGAAGAGGAAAGATGGGGCATTGGCCATGGGTTACTGCTTTGGGTTGTGGGTGGTGATGCGGGTGGGTGGCGGTAAGAGGAGAGAGGTAGGCTAGGGTTTTGAAAGATGAATGATGGAATTTGATTTGAAGATTTAGGAGTTTTGAAGTTTGGAGTTTTCTATAGATTTGAGGAGGAAGAAGAAAAAGAGTACACATAAAGTTTCTTAAATGAGGAATTTTTTATACATACTTGGTTTTAGTCAGATAGGAAAATAAAAGGTCAAATTGTGAGAAAAGGAAGGATCCAAAGTATCTTAGGGTTCCTAGGGTCTCTTGGTTTACTAATGAGCCCATTAGTCTAAAACAAACCCAATAAGACTTAACCAAAAAAAAGAACACAAATATACACTGCAAATGAAAGAAATAAGATGCAGGTTATTTACTTCCGCTCATACTTAGAAAATGACATGTTCCCCTCCTTAAGATCCATAAACTCCCTATATAGCTGAGATTTCCCGGCTTCGGGCATCCACTTTGCTACAAAGCCTCCTTGAAACAAGATATCCAAAACATAAGAAAGATTCATAAAGGTAACCAAATCAAATCCAAAATAACCAACTCAAAATAACCTAAACCGCTCCCAAGAAATATCTGCCTCATTAGTGTGAGCATTAACAGACTCCCACCAATCCTGGGATGCCTCCTGGAGCTGATAAGCTGCTAACTGACGCTTATGAGCGTTGTCATATCAAGACCAGTGAAAATCCTCTCTAAATTCCTCAACCACTGCTGACCTAAATGATCTCTATACTCTAGTAAACTTGGTACCACCAAGGTGAGTAACTCCTTACAAAGAGTGGTGAACCTAATGGGTGCAACATGTGCTGGAACTGGGGCAACACCAGAACTCTGACCTTTGGCATTCCTATGATTCATCTTGGAAATAATCAAGAATGAATTTTAGAGCAAAGATAATAGAGAAGATAAAGAAGATTCAACAAGAATGCAAATCCTAATCAAAGAATTCTTTTAAACAAGGTGGATACAAAAGGAAGGAAGTTTTAAGAAATATTAGCTTTTAAAATAAGAAATTTTTTATATCCAAAATAATCTTTAAAAATCATTTGAAAATCTTTTGAAAGCATTTTATACTTGATAATACATTCTCTCATAAGGAAATGATTCAAAGATTGATTTTACTCATTCTAGGGTATTTCTACCCTATCTCTAATGAGTTTTTGCTCCGCAGGCTATGGTTTGCCTAAAGCCAAAGCTCAACTATAACATCCCACCTTTTCGATCCATTCAAATCGACAATAAAACCAAACATGCCAGACTTGAATAATTCAAAACATAATATTGTTAATAAAATTTGGAGCAAATAAAACCAATCACGAAATCGCAGACACAGAATATTAGAATAACTCGCAGCGGAGTAAAATAAACATAGTAGTCCATGAAGCTACTAAATACATAGTCTCAAAACAAATACATAAAACCAAAGTCTGAAAACAAATACAACAGTAAACCAAATACATAAGTTCACTAATACATAATAAAACTGAATGAAAATAATTGAAATAGAAATATAGATAGATTACTAAAGCTCCAACAGATCTTAGCTCCAAAGATGAATCCAAAGCTGTGATACTCAGGCTGACCCGAGCATAAAGCAAAACACAAAACACTCGAGTCAGGACATACATACTTATAAAATGTAAATCAAATCAAGTGAACAATATAAAAATGCATCAGTAACTTAAAGGATGCTTGGGATCGCCCATCCTTTAAGGATCCGTTAAACTATGTAGTAATATACGCTATTATAATAATTCTAAAGTAAAGTAAACTATTAAAATAGCGTTAAGGCGTTACCCATATCTCCCTTAACACATTTTATATTTTCCCATAGCCTATACAGCGATCTCCCCTATACAGGGCATAATCAGAGAGCACTCCATAGGTTTGGTACAAATCAAACTCGTAGTGGTCTAGATAATGTAGATGACACGACACAAATAGGCAATGCCAGGGTACGTATACCAATTAAACTTCCAGGCTGGTGGTAAAGCATAGCCGCAGCCACCGCCCACCTCGAGCCACACTCCCAAATCAAAGGTGCGCATCAAGTCAATCACAAAGTAATAGAATGGCAATCGAAGAAGTATGTCCCATCGGAGTAGCTACCTCACTTGGCCCATCGATTGCTCCTGTTTTAGCCACCTTATGCTAACTCACGGGAGTTAGGTCCATGTATATACCTCAAATAGAACGTCATCAACCACCTACTTCATTCTGGAATCTCCACGATGTAAACAGTTGTTAAAGTGGTTTTCGGAGTTGGCAGAGAGCATGACAACTTCCGATTCCGGTCTCTTTAACAACCTAACGCAATTATAACCCATGGTTATTTCAATTTTCAATGGTTTATATTTCATATCAAAACATATTCATTTCAAAACCTTACAAATCAAGCATCATTATTTTTCCAAAATAATAATCATTTGAAAAGTTGTAACACTTTCAAAATTTATACATTAAATTATAACACTGCGAAATCATAATAATTTAGAAACCATAGCACTTTAAAAATGCAACCTTTATAATCATAGAAATTCGATAACATTACATTTTAGAAGTTGTAGCACTTAGCAAACATAACTTCAAGTCACCATAGCATTTTGGAAAAGTGATACTTAAGAAATCATAGCATTTTTTGAATATAATACTTTCCACCTTAGCATCTTATATGATCACAATATTATGTATACTTACAAATTTTCTACATGGTTATTTCATAATTTCTATTTTATCACACTAGTTATTCATTTGGATATTAAATAAACAATGCTTTTAGTTAAATAAACTTTATTCTGTAATTTCCAATTTAAAACTGAAATTCCTTATGTTAAGTTAAAAGTATATTATTAACTCACATATTATTATTACAGTAAAGAAACTTTTACTATTTTAATCATTTAAAATGTATCATTACATAAATTAACACTTACATGTTAAAAGTACATCATTAACTTACACTTTCTTATTAAAGTAAAGAACCCTTATTGTTTTTATTATCCGAATTATACCATTACATTAATTAAGATTTACGTGTTAAAAATACACTATTAACTTACATTTTCTTATTATAGTAAGGAACCTTTATTGTTTTATTATCCAAATTATACCATTACAAAAATTAACACTCACATGTTAAAAGTACACTATTAACTTACATTTTCTTATTACAGTAAAGAACCCTTATTGTTTTATTATCCAAATTATACCATTACATAAATTAACACTTACATGTTAAAAATACATCATTAACTTACATTTTCTTATTACAGTAAAGAACATTGATTATTTTAATCATTTGAAATATACTATTATATTAATTAAAACTTACATTACTAGGTTAGAACAAAATACCATTATTAAGTCAAATTGGATTATTAAATTTCAGTAAACTTTTATATTATAAATTAAATTCCAAAAATTACATTTCCAACCATTTATTTCCTATAAAATTTAACACATGTGAGAAAATGTATAAAAAAATTATAGCAAACATTACATTAGAATTTTAGTTGAAATCCGTATATAAAAATCCAAAATACTTAATAGTTTTTAGAGAACTATTTTAAAACCAACCACGGAGTCTATATAAAATTTTCTATCCTAGGGTTAAGTAAATACAGATTTATATCATTTCAGTCCGAACTTATTAAATTTTTGGTTTATATCATTTCAAACCCGCAATTCCGAGTCAAATAAAAATTTCTTAGGCCTATCATTTCAGCCGAAAACAATTTTTCTTAATCTAAAGACCGTTCGGGTATGTATCATTTCAACCCATAGTGAAGGAACTTGCAGTGTGAGAACAGAATATGAATTAAACAGTATAATAATTAACATACCTTGGCATATGATCATAACAGCTATAAAATCAAGTGGAATAACATAATATAATCATATATGAAATTACAAACTTGCATATATGTATCAATACAATTCAAATGGCATCAATTCACAAAAATGTAAGTATGTAGTCAAGCGTGATTACTCACCTTCTTTAGCTAGAGAAAAATGATTCCAAACAAACACAACAACTACAAATAAGCACGACAATCACAAATAAGCTTCAGTGGGAGGAGAATCCAAAGCTTAGAAAAATAAATAAAATACATATGTAAATAAATAAATTTACATAGGAAAATAAAAATTGAAAATTATATTTTGTAAAATACATGAGAGGGCTAGCTAAAGGGCGCATAGGCTCAGCCATAGGGTTTTTTTTGGGTTCGTTCTAACCATGTTTGGGCTCGGCCTAGACTGCTCAAATGGTTCGACCATGATAACTTAGGGTTTGGTTCGGCCATAGGCTAGGGTTGGTGGCTACAAGGCTCGATCTATGTCTAGTTTTGGGTCAAGGCAAGGCTAGGGTTAGGCTAAAGGTCACGGCAAGGCAATAAGAAAGGGGAAAAGTGGTTTGTGTGGTTCGACTAGGGTTTTGGAAGATGGTGATGGCCGAAACAATTAAAGGAGTAAGGGGGAAAAGGAAGGGGAGGAGGTGGTTTGGCCTAGGGCTTGTCACAGCTAGGTAATTTGTAGAGGAAGGGGATGTAATTAACTAGGGTTTAGGAAGAAGGGGGGTTCGGCCTAGGCAAAAATCAAGGGATGTGGATGGTGGTGATGGTCGGCTATTGGAGGAGGTGGTGAAGGTGATGAGGTAAGGAAGAAATTTGAAAGGAGGAAGGAGGAAGAAAAGAGAAAAATATAGAGAAAATTGAGAAGAGGAAGAAGAAACTTATTGTAATTTTTTTCTGAGCAGAAGATGAGAAATGAGAAATGAGAAGGTAGAAAATAAATTTCTACGTACTTTGTTTCTCAACCGATGCCTTTTCAAATGAACAGATATTACAGGTGGCTTTTAGAATATCCTAACCCATTAGTCTAAGCCCAATAACAAAAAGAGAAAATAAAAAATGAAAACAATTACGTGCAATACGCTGAAAACTGCAAATTTGGAGAAGTAAAAAATCAAAATTTTACGAAACGAAAAGCAGAAAAAAGTTAGAATTAAATCCAGCTTGATAAAAAAGAATAAAATTTAAAATTTCAACCAAAAGTCAAACTTTGGCCAAAGTTGACCAAAATTTAAATTTTCAAGAAAATCTTTATTTTACTAAATTTGGAAGAACATTTCACATCAAATCCCAGCAATATATTTTAAAATTCCAAATTTATAGATTTTAAAATAATTAAATTCAAAGTTTCAATAAAATTCCATTTGAAATATTACAGAAATTACATGTTGTTACGCACAATGTGGTTGGTTAAGGAATACGAACTATGCACATTTATAGTAACTTACTAGAAAATTAGTTCGGTGAAATAAATTTCCTACCTTACATTCCAAGCCAACCAACATCATCTATGTGTGTTGCGATCTCATTACCCTTTATTACTATCTTCTTTATTTTGATTCTCTTGATAGTATTCTCAAATCTTAATACTTACTGCCTTTATCTTGATCATTCATATGAGTATACTCTAGAACTCGCAAAAATGTACCTTGATACCTTTTATCATTCCTTCATGGGTTCTTCTTATTGCTTTCACACATGTCTTACTAAATATTCCTAGGTTTACACCAAAATTTCTTTCACTTAATGAGGTTTCCTTATTGGTATTCTATGAGCAAACATCGCTATTTTCTTCATAGCCTTATCTTTTACCCATCTTATCTAGGCAATCATCCCCATCTACTCCATATTAAAATTTTGGTTTGGTTTTTGCTACTTTTTATAAGTTTAAAACTTGACAATTATAAAGTACTTAATTCGAAAACTTTTATCTTAAAAAGTACAAACTTAAATACTTTTTATTAAATTCAAAAACAAATCAGTATCTTAACTTTAGAAGTACAATTTAATTATAAAAGGTTCCTTTCCTTTTTTCAAATCAAATTTTCCTTTTAAAGCCCTTTTTCGACAATGGGGAGTTTTAATTCAAACCATTTATTTAGTTTCCTTTTAAAAGTAAAATTCTTATACCAAGCATTTTTTTTAAAAAATACACGTCACAATGATTCCAAAATATCTTTCACAATTTTAAAACAATAAAAACTGGAGTATGTAAGGACACTTCCATCCTATTATTTTTCTTTTACTCATTCTATCTCCACTTCTAACCCTTGGCAGAATCTTTAATATCATGTGAGGGGGATTTTTTAAAAGATACGTGCAATAAATGTGCATAACAATAGGAAGTATCCATTTTCTATTGTTTTGCCTTTAATTTCTATTGTTTCTTCTAATTAAATTACTATCATTATTTTCAAAATAGTCTCTTAACATTATTTCTAGTTGCTAATATTATTTAATATAAATTCCTAATATTTTTTCTATTTATACTTCATGTTGTTACTACTATTCAACTTTCATCTACCTAAAGTGCTCTTATTCAAAATGCTTATACATATGTAACTTTCCTCTCAATTGACTGTCTTCTTTATTGAACCATTGTAGTGTGTTTACCTACTGCTTTATCTTTTGGTTTTTAAATCTTCTTCCCGGTACTATTTACCCATTTAAAAATTGTACCACTTCCTATTGACCACTCTAAAAAACAAATTTACAACTTAAAATTTTCTTTTACTTTAGAAAAATCGATGAATTATATACGCTCTGCTATTTTTTTCCAAAGTAGTTAACTTTTTATTAAAACTCATTAACTGAAGTGTCCAAGTAACAAAATTTTAATTCTACAAAAACTTTATATTTTCAAAGAACTTTTTATTAAACAAAATATAGGTATTTTATTATTTATTTAATATTTACTTACTTTCCAAAATAGGGTTTCTCTGCTTTTAAATGAATCCTCTGAAAATCATTTCAAATACTATTTCTTTCTCAAGCTTTTAAATAAGTCCCTTGAAAATCATTTCCAACATTTTATTTATATATTTCTCTCAATTTTTCAAACTAAAATCATTTCAACTTTTATATTAAATCATTTCATATGGGGTCAGACTCAGAATGGATTTTTATTTGTCACTTCTTTGGACTCTTCTTCCTTTCGACTTACTTTCTGACTTATCATTTAGTTAAAATATGGCAATCGTCTTGGAGTGATTACTACACACCTTCTTTGGGAACTTATTCGATTCTTGCTTCCAGATATCTACAACATATAGACCCTTAGTTTCCTCTATCTGGAGCTAATGTACATCATCAATTAGCAATCACGTGGGGATCTACCACAATTAGGCTATTGGCCGCCCAACTAAAGAGTCACGCACCATCTAGCTTCAGGGACCTTCCATATGCTGCATCCGTGCTCTTCTTAACTCAATGCCTTTTCATACAAACTATTTCCTATGGAGTAATCAGGATATGTATATATCTTCAACCTCATTCACGGTTCCGACTCATAGCCGACTCGTCCATCTTTTCTGAGCATGGTGACAACTACTCTATAGTTGAAAGTTATAGCATTTGCCATAAAATGTATTTAATAATTATAGGTAAAATACAAATACGTTCACTCAATATTTCCTAATTTTTCAAGATCCACTAACCTATGCTCTAATATCAAATGTTACAAACTGCACACCATTGGGCCCAACTTTCACTAAATAGAAAACCTAAGTCCACCAAAGTATGAATCCTAGGTATTTATATCCTATAAAGAGGAAAAGCATATCAGAGCACCGTCAAAATAATCTATGAGCAGAATAGTAAAGTATAATAAAATATATAGTTACCGAACAAGGTTGACACTTTCAATATAGTGATCTTGTTAGTGCCAAGCATGCATAAGAAAATCTATCCTTCCACCATTCCCACCCTTGTAGCAGTACCTGTCCCTCTAAATCTATTCTATGGTCTGTAATGAAGATGGGGTCAGAACAACGTTATTGTGACTAGTAAATTATACACTTGATACATAACACTAGTTTATGTCGATTGCCTTCTGTTACATGTTATGTCATTTTACTTTACTTAGTCGTTTCGACTCTACGGATACTACGATGCACCTAATCTACCCTAGATAGACAATAACTACATATGCATATATATATATATCTGTGTGTATGTATATAAGTGTCACAATCCCCATCGGACCAAGATTTCATTCCCTCTGTTATCCACAACCCAGCACCTCGTCGGGACCCATCAACAATGCAGCACTACGTCCTCGTTATCATGCATACCAAGGAACTCCCATAGTGCATAATAACGTTGTCACAATAGTTTAGCCATATTCCATTCATATTTTTAGTACCTCCATAAAGGGTTATCTAGCTTTGCCCCTAACAAACAATCTAGCAAACAACTAGGGCAATGCACAACCTAAACATGATCTACATTAATAGGAGGTGTAGTCGTTTAAGCATAACCCTTGTCTTTCCACTGACCACGTAGAATTGATAACGTTCTCGACCTATGTACAGCTCCTACTCCCTAATATGGTACCAAACACACACTGACATAGCGCCGAGCATACTCTACTTGTCCATTAACACTTCGACCGAAGTGAACCTTTCTACTTGGGTGTCCCTTACCTAGACACAAACATATATAACTCTATGGGTCCTACAGTTGGATATGTCTCACATCGGTATAATGCATACCAACTACTGGTAGCTCCTTGCAGTAGGCAGCCTTCTATTGTATAACATTACTGACCTCGTATTCTAACCTATTTTAATAACTATGTAATTCTCATCTAATTTAAGTTATTTACTAATTTTAATAATTCACACCTGGCATAAACATATACTTGAGGCTACGTATATATGTGTGCGTGTGTGCGCGTGTGCATATAATCTTGCTTTTTTAATTATTACGCCTCCTATGTTTCACTATTAGTAATATTCCTTTACTTTTTCATGCATTTACTTCTTATTCCATTAATATCAATTTAATGTCATTTACCAATTTCATTAAAAGATCTAAATATCTTTCTTATTTACTTTTTAATGCCTTATTGAGTTTAAATTATCACAATTCTTTAGTTAATCCTTAGGGATTTCTGCATTTTAATGCATTGGAATTACATCTTTCTCAGAACAAAAGGTTAACTTTGTAAATTTCTATTGCTTATCAAAAAGGAAAATTTGCGTTAAAAATGTACATCTTTAACTTCTTCACGGTTTTGACTCGTAGTCCACTTATCCATTTTTTTAGAGTATGGTTACAACTACACCATGGTCAGAATTTATAAGTTTTGACATGTAATATATTTATAATTTTATGTAAAATACATATATGTTCACTAAATGTTTACTAGTTCTTCAAGATCCACTAACCCGTGCTCTGATAACAAATGTAACAACCCGCACCCTAATAGGCCTGACTTTTCGCTAAATCGAAATCCCAAGTCACAAAAGTATGGATCGTTCGTTTTTTGTATCCTGAAAATAACAAAACTACATCCGAGCACTATCGAAATAAACTCACAAAGAAATAGTAAAGGATAACAAAATATATAGTTACTGATCAAGGTTGGCACTTCCAATATATAGTGTCATTGCCAATGCCAAGCATTCATAAGGAAAGTTTTCCTTCCACCTTTCTTGCCCTTGTACCAGTACTTGTCCCTTTAAACCTATTATGTGGGTTGTAATTAGGAAGGAGTCGTAAAAACGTTCTGATGACTGGTAAATTATACACTTTATACATAACACTAGTTTATGTCAATTGCCTTGCATTACACATTATGTCCTTTTATTTTACTTAGTCGTCTTGACTCCACATACGCATAAGATAGGCCCCATCTTCCCTAGATGGACAATGACTACATACGTATGTGTGTATAAGTACCACAGTTCCTTGTTGGACCAAGATACTGTCCCTGCTAATATCCGTAACCTAGCACCTCGCCAGGACCCATCATCAATGCAATATCACGTCATTGTCATCATGCATACCAAGGAACACCCATATTTCCTAATAATGGCATCATAATAGTTTATCTGTATTCTATTTTTATTTGAAAGCCTTGCCCCTAACAAATAATGTAGCAAACAACTACGGTGGTGCATGATCTAAACATGATATATACTAGTAGGAGCTGTAGTCATTTAGGCGTAATCCTTGTCTTTCCGTTGACCACTCGAGAATGATGACTTTCTTGACCTATATACAACTCCTACTCCCTAAGATGGTACCAAACACACACTAACATAGCACCAAGCTTTGCTTACTATCCCATTTTGGTTCCCTAATGCAATCAAGGTAGTATCCACCTGTTACTTAATACCTCCTAAATGGTTGAAGTAGACTCTACTTGTACTTTGAAACTTGTACCTAGGAAAACCTTCCTACTTGGGTATTCCTTACCTGTACGTGAACATATACAACTCATTCGGTTCTATAGTTGGATTTGTCCTACATTAGAATAATATATACACAATTGCAGGTAGATCCTTGTGATGGGCATACTTCTGTTGTGCAACACTACTAACCTCGCATTCTAACATAATTTAATGACTATGTCATTCTCATCTAATCCAAGTTATTCACTAATTTTAATAACTCACATCCATTATAAATGCGTACTTAAGGCTTTGTGTGTGTATATATATCTGTGTGTGTATATGTGTATGCATACTTATTTAATTATTATGCCTCCTATGTTCAACTATTTGTAATATTCCTTTATTTTTTCATGCATTTACTTCTTTTTCCATTAATATCAATTTAGTGTCATTTACCGCTTTCATTAAAAGATCTAAATATCTTTCTTATTTACTTTTTGGTGCCTAATTAAATTTCTATTTCTATTTCTTTTTAACCTTTACTGCCCTCCCTTGTTTAGTGGACTTCCCATACCCTTTTTATTTAAATTATTACTTGCCTACTTTTTTATTGTTTATTATTATTTGGTTTCCGTCTTGCATCATTTTCATATATATCAATTTTCCACTTAAACCGTTATTATTATCATATTCACAATTCTTTGATTAATCCTTAGGGATTTCCGCATTTAATGCATTGTAATTGCATCTCTCTCAAAAGGAAAGGTTAACATTAAATTTCTATGTCTTACCCAAACGGATACTTTGTGTTACGTTTGAAATTACAAGGAATTATTAATTTCATAGTTATAGAGATGGATAGTACAAAATGCAATAAATACCCAAATTTTATACATCTCTATCATTTTTGCGTTTTCCTCGTTATTTCAAATGATACATTTTTATTTGTGAATCTGAACTTGATAGTCTACAGAAATTTACATTGCAACATTCTACATTCTAACAATTAAAATACTACATAAATCCCCATAATTTATCGTGAGAACTACAATTTACATTTCCTTGCATCAGTCATTTAAGACTACAAATATGAAACTACCATATAATTTATCAACTTCAAGGACTACTACTACCCAATACTTTCTAAATTCACTTACATGCAATATTAAAATTAAGTTATCAATCATAGAATATGTAAGCAGGGTTTATAAATTTAATACATGTATATAGTTTAAGCCTACAAATCCAAATTTACATTTAGGCATATAAGAATAGATATACAACGACATAAATCCAAAATTATATAAAAATATATAATATCCGATTCACTTGTATGATTTTCAAAAATCTAGATCTAATCCCTGTTATTCTACTTTGACTACCCTTATTTTCCCTATTTGAATACATACACCGCAAGCATACATATATCTATTAGAAATCTAGATCTGAGAAGAGATTTGGATTTAATTTTGATTTAGATCTGGATTTATTATTTACCTTGGCTTCGACGATTTGGTTCAACCCAATTCTTCTTTTCAATTATCTTTTACTATTCTCCACTTGCATATAAGTATATAAACTATAGTTTTATTTACAATTAAGAATTTGTGGAGAAGAGAAAATAAAAGAGCTCCATCGTCGCTCCTTAAATATGAGAAGAAAAGTGAAGGGTTAGGCATATATTTATAGAGGTTTGAATCAATGCCAGCCGTAAGATTAAATTATTTTAAATCCGAGCAGTTCAACCACCTCAAATTTCAAAACAGATACATCAACCGGTCGACTGCTTTTATGTCACCGGTCGATCGCTAATGGCCATCCGGTCCTAATCGAATGGTAGATCGGTTGACATATTTTGGCTAATTATCGTTTGCCGTTTGATTCTATTGATTGATTTCTTTTTACACGCAACCATTATAATTTCTTTTCGCTTTGATTAGATTAGTGTTAAGTGAGCATTAACTAATGGCTAACAGTAATCGACGTTATTTAATTATATTTATTTTCTTAATTACATATGTAATTATTTCCAATTCAAAATTTTCAAATGTTAATAACGTTTTTCATTTCAGCTCCGATCGTAAAACCTTATGTATGAAAATTGATCATAAAATTGACACAAACTTAATTATGGCAATTTTGTAGCTAAATTCCGACATCTGTAAAAAAAAAATTTTTTTGCCATTATGTTTATTAATTAAAAATCATTAAAATCATGGGGTGTTACATTATCTCATTTCTACCATAATTGCAAACTCAATTTTTATAAGATCTTCTCCTTCATATAGACACTTATTTTTGTGGCCTAATCGAGGAAGAATTATAATGGTAGTTTTCCCAAAGTGCCATTGTAAATTATATCCTCTTAATTTTTTTTGAGAAATATGTGTGATCCTCTACGCGTAGAGGGGAGCACACATGTGAATATACATCTAACACGAATATAGGGAGCTGCCAACATGCCTGGCAGGTAACAAGAGCAAAAATAAAAAAAAGCTAAACTCAGGTACTCCTAAGATGAGATCCGATGGTGCCACCACCCATTGCACCTCAATATCAGATTTCGGCAAGGCCACCACCCGATATTAAGATTATGAAAGTACCGAAAAGGCTAAAGGAAAAAGCATATGCTCTAAATAGGGTCTGGTGAATAGAGAGACCACTCTGAAGGCTCTGAGCAAAAAGAAGGAGTGCCGAACTGGAGAGTAGAAACATCCTGAACAGGTACTCCACAGTGAAGGTGGCGGAATCCCATATCTGAGGGGATATCTGCGAGAAGTCCTGGGTGAATGAACTCTACTCTGATGACCTCTCTACAAATTGGTACCCCGCAATCTGAAGACAAGAGAAGCCTGCAAAATGAACCTGATAACCTATCGCCCAAAGCCTGCACCTGAAACAAGACTAGGAATAAAAGGTTTAGAAAGATACATATATATGTCTATTTATTGATAAAATATGCATATATATATATATGTATTTATAATAAATGATGAAATAATTTGCATAAAACCTTCAAGTAATTTGTGTTACAATATATTAAATTAAAGATTCTAGGTTAAATTGCCATTTCAAGATAAATTTGGGCTAAAATTATTAGTGTTTGCGAATGTACCTCCAAAGTTCTAATTTTTTTAGATCACTTAGAATAGCTTTCTTATCGTTGTGTAGCCATTATTTGAGTTGGTTGTCATTGGAAAGAGATTGAGATGAAGAAGCTCTTGATTTCTTCCTTCGAGGCATTGAGTATAAGTGAGTATTTTAAATAGATACATTTTTTTTGAAATTAGGGATGAAATAGAAAATTAGGATTTTTTTGTGATGAAGAAGATGAAGTAAAAAGGTAAGAGCTAAAAATAAAAGAAGTGAAAAGATGGTGCGGTTAAAATGATGTGTTTGTTGAAAAACTTGATTGACTAGAGAAAACTTAAAAAACATTGTCAAGCAATCAGTCGACTATTTATACTTATTAGTCAGCTCCTTTTAGACTAGTCAATCATTTATAAATTGTGAATTGACTGTTATATTGGAAACCTTATAAAAAAATTCCCAAGAAAAATATGTTCTAAATGAGGGTGATTAAGTCGACTGCTTTTTACAAAAAGTCAACTCTTTACACTATTAGTCAACTCCTCAAGGTTTATAAGTCGACTACAGAATTGAAAAGGTAAAAAAAGTCAACTCAAAAGAAAATAGTTTATATTGAAACCAATTCAGTCGATCCTTTTCCTCCATAAAAGGCAACAATTCTTGGCTTAATGTCGGCTTTTAAAAGATATTAGTGGACTCTTTTACCAAATTTTACATTTTTAAATATATTTTATGTATTTTTATCAAATAAAATTTTATTTATTTTACTTAAGTGAATTTATATCATTTAATGAAAAAATACCAAGGCCCATTTAAATTTTAGAAAAGAACTTTCACATCAGGCTTTTGTAAATATTTTTACAATTTAATTTTCGGTTTTAACAAAATCTAAAGAAATAAATCTTTTTCCACATTCTCTTAAAATGATGTCTAATGTCGACGTGTTTGATTTGGGAATGATTTAGTGGATTTCAAAGTTTTATAGCACTATTGTTATCATAAAATATAGGAGATGTAGAAATTTCTAGACCAAAATCCCTAAGGTTTTGTTGCATATATATTGCTTCACTCATGCTACAACCATTGAAATATATTTGGCATCACATGTTGAAAAAATTACATAAATTTATTTCTTACAAAACGAAGAGACTAGTCAGTCGCCAATGAAGTGACATTTACCACACGTAATCTTCCTATCCATTCTTAATCCTCTAATACCAGCAATAAACAAACGCTCATCATGATGTCCGGCCTACTTGTAGTTAGTTAAAGAAGAGATCCTATCATGCCTCTATTTTTATCTATACTTTTCCCATTTTCATCTTTGTTTGAGTATACACTTATGCTCATAGTAGTAGGTTTACAAAACATGTTTTCCATTACAAAATGTTTTGTCATATCTTTACAATATTTTTCTTCATTAACAAAAGTTTTCCGATGTTAATTGTTTTATTTGTAATCCTAAAAATAATTTACTTCACCATATGAGACATCTTAAATTCATTTTTCATCTGAAAAATCATTACAAAAGTTCGCATATATATATATGTATGTATGTATGTATGTATATGATTATGTCATCTACATGTGCTTGAATTGTTAGAATATCATTTATATTCTTTTTATTGAATAATGTAGTATATACCTTTCCAATTTCAAAACCTGAATTTAAAAGATAATTATTTAATCTTTCATACCAAGTACATGGTGCCTGTTTAAAACCGTAAAGTGCCTTTTTGAGTTTAAAAACATAATCCAAGATTTTTTTTCTTGAGTAAATGAAGGAGGTTGTTCGATGTATACATATTCTTTAGTAAATTGAAAAAGTTCTTTCAATATCTATTTGAAATAATTTTATATTATGTGACAAGAAAACACTAAACATATTCTTATCTCTTCAAGACATGTAACTAGAGTAAAGGTCTCTTTATAATTGATTCCTTCCTCTTAGTTTTATCCTTAAGCCATAAATCTAGTCTTATTTCATATGATATCATCATTTTCATCAACTTTATTTTGATAAACACGTTTTGTACTGTTTACCAATTATTTATTTGTCTTAGTATTGATTCCCAAACATTATTTCTTT
This sequence comes from Allium cepa, assembly GCA_030765085.1. Lineage (NCBI taxonomy): Eukaryota > Viridiplantae > Streptophyta > Magnoliopsida > Asparagales > Amaryllidaceae > Allium > Allium cepa. Next base: position 226,711,661 of record CM060932.1, on the reverse strand, counting down.
CAATTTGATTTAATTCTTCTCGCATAGCTAAAGCCCAATATTGTCCTTAAAAGCTTCTTTAGTTCAATGTTAAAGATGAAAGCAACGTGTCCCATTTAGTTGTCTTCCAATGGTTACATTAGTTCTTACATCACATATTATATTATCCAGTGGGTGACCTTTAGGACTCTAGGGATGATTTTACATCTTCATTTATTTATGCATCATTTTAGCTAATTCTTCATGTGAGGTTTGATTTGTTTTCATTTGAAGGCTGATTTATGTCTAGAATATCTTCTCAATCTATTTATTCTTAACGTTTTCATCAAAAAAGACATGTAAGGCTTCTTGGATTGCATTTGTTCTTTTATTAAAAATCATCTTGGCCTTGTTTTGTTCCAAATAACCAACAAATATTCCTTCATTGGCTTTGGGATCAAATTTTTCTATATGATGATTGTTAGCACTAAAGATAAAACACTTTGAATCATATACTTTAATATACAATCCTTAGGTTTCTTGTAATGTCTGATTTTCCTTTCTATAACATCATTTTGTTGTGGTATCCTAAAAATAGAAAATTATGACTTATACCTTTTCGCATTATAAAATTTTCACAATAATTCATTTTCAAATTCTCCTCCATGATCACTTTTTATATTTTCGATTTTTGAATCTTTTAAATTTGGATCCTTTTTGCGAAGTATTCAAAAATTTCAAAAGTTTCACTTTTGTTTTAAGAAAGTGTCTATGTTGTTTAGTTGAAATTTGGATCTTTTTATCGAATAATGTTGTTTAGCTGAAATTTCACTTTTTGCCTTAAGCAAAGATTTTTTAGTTTGCCAAATTGACATGCATCGTTAAAATTGTTTATTTTGAAGTGCATTTTTGGTAAAACTCTTACAACTTCATTTTTAGAAAATTTATGAATATTTTTAAATTTTACAGGATAAAATTTCTTATGCCATGACCATGGATCATTTTGATTTACGACTAAGAACTTATCAATTTTATGGTATATTTTCATGTTTAAAACATATATATTTCCTTTTCTTATTCCTTCAAAAATTAAGTTTTTGTTTTGATCAAAAAAGTACACTTATATTTTTCGAAAGAAATTTTAAGGCCTTAATCACAAAGTTGGCTTATACTTAAAATGTTATATTTATGATTTTCTACTAATAGTACATTAATAATAGTAGCAAAGTTAGATATACAAACATGTGTGGCATCTCATTTTGTAGTCATATATCCTTCGGAGCTATCTCCAAAAGCGACGGTGCCTCCATCCATGTATGTAATATTGGTGAGCATGTTCGCATTTCTTGCCATATGCTTGAAGCATCCACTATTGAGCTCTCTTTTATTTTAGGGTATGTGAAAAAAATAAAAAAAAATCTACTTGCTCACTTCCTGCGTTAGGGTCACATGGGTTAGATTAAAGGTAAATATACCCAGGTAGATTTGGTAGAACCTTTAAAAACACAATCATTGTTATTTAAACACTTTATAAATTTTTTGTTTTTGTTTTTCTTATTTGATTTACAAACCCAACTACCAATTATTTTATTCTTGATCTTATGTAATACATTAATATTTAGAGATTTTCTAAAATTAGTGTATAAACTACAAGGTTTATTAGGAATGTTTTGCAATTCCATGGAAAATTGATGAATATTTTAATTAAATATTAAAAATATAATAATGCGTAAATAATTTAATTTAATGTGTTAATAAAATAAACTAAAAATAAAGAGGGGCAGAATAGTCATTTTTCTAACTTTGGAATTTGATGACGAAACTTGCGTCATTGTAGCCGTGTCATATTTTTGAGTCGCATGGTATTTTGGCATGCCTCATTTAGAGTCGATATGAAAGAATTGTGGTCGAAATAATGTTAAGTCAATCAAGTGCCAAAAACCGAAAATTTGAATTTGAATCTGAGAGGATAACTCCTTTTTATCCATCCATTTAAAATAAACTCACATACTCACTTTTCAACTGTCAAAACCAACTACTCCTACCTTTATCTCCTTTTTACTTAACATTCCAATGATCAAACCACTCTAACTCTCTCTAATCTTAACCAAATCACGTGAGACTAGTGGTGTGTCGAAGCTATCGAAGGATGCTACATTCCAATATTGATTTAGAGATGGAAACCTGAAGCGAGAAGGAGCAACAAGCTGGACACGGAAGGTTTATGCAGAAAACAGTGAATTGGTTTATGCTTTCCTCTTCGTATAATGCAATTTTGATCTTATATCTATTATATACTAGCTATATTGGAATAGATAAACACTTATAATTATCCAAAATCAGATTATTTTGAATTTAAGAGGGATTTAGTTGTAAGCTATGAATTAGAATGAATATTACATTAAATTATGGAAATCTAAATACTCTATCACAAATTGATGGAATAAATGTTTAAATGGATTTATAATTGTAAGGCTAGATATTAGGAACATTCTCAGACAACTAGAGGTGGAGCAAAGGCGACTGGAGGTGGCGACGATGAGAATGCCGATCAAATTCACGGCCTGGCAACTTCTAGGAAAACAAGTACACTAGTGCATCCGTCATCCCAATCGGTCTACTAGTGCACTACAATACGGGGTAGATTGAACCTGGACCGATAAGGGCCTATATAAATTAATAAGTGGAAATTAGCCACAAGGGCCTCTTTAGCAAATGCAATTAGTTTCTAGGACACACAACTGAAATAATTACTTTTAAGGACAAAATACAAAATAATTAGTTTCTAAGGCCAAAAATCCAATGAAATTATGTCCTTGAAAGTAATTGGACTGCCGACTTTGTCCTTAAAAGTAATAATTCTGCTGACTTTGGCCTTGAAATTAATTTCTACGAATGTGCGTCCTAGAAACTAATTAGACTGCAAAGTTTATCCTTCTAGTGAAATGCCTCAATTAATAATTATCGATTCAGATCAAGTTTCTATTATTTCTAAAGGCGATTAGAGCTATTGATGAGGAAAACGAAGGCATTACGAATTGTGTGAATGTGTGTGATGATTGGTTATAATTTGAAATGAATATGTATGTTGTAGTAAAAGCATAACAAGATAGTGATATGAACATGAACAACCCTATGGAACTAGTAGAGGCCTAAGATATGAATGTGGACACAAATATGGATATGGATATGCACATAGATAGGAAAATAGATACGAATGAAGATCTATGACATAAGTAAGTGATCTAGGTATTACGTTGCTCCCTTGTAGTTCTTTTGTTGTTCAAGTAGAGGAAGTGGATGTTAGACGACCCTGTAAGCTACGGGCAGACCAGGTTGTGAGTCCAATTAGTATGAGGAAAACAGGATTTCTTGTAGGCTTCAAGTGGTCCTAGGAAGTGAGCCCTATAGGAGATTTACATGACAATGGGCAACATGCGAACCTGTAGGACATGAGGCCGATCTAGTGAAATGATTCCATATAGTGATAATGTTATACGATTGGATGTGTACACTAGTTAGGTGTGACATGATGACAAGACACGAGGTTGTCAAGCAATAGATTCATATCACGTTATAATATTAATTTCGTAGTATATATAGTATTATGGCTCCTTACTTGGCTTATGTCTAACCCACTCCTAATTTGTTCTTTTTATATATACCTTGGTTAACGGAGTTTGGACATGTGATATTATCAGAGACAAAGACTCATTTATATAAATTATACATGATGTAAATAGGTGTTGTGACGTGGATTGAACTATATGTATGGATTGGGTGGTATTTGTATTATTTAGACATACGTATTTAACATTTTAGACATGTTGCGTGATGTGCTTGTGGTTATCATTGATGTACTATATTTTATTTTCTTCCATTTTGAGACTCTGAAAATAGATGGTTAGTACTGTATAAGTTATATGCTTATTTTATCTCAACCCTAACGACTTGTTTTGTCAGTTTTAAGGTGTTGAAGTCGGTTCGGGCGATGGACCAAGGGTCAAAAGGGAAAGTTGTTGCATTTGGTATCACAACCTAGGTTAGAAACAAGGATAGGAATTAGGAACGTATTAAGAAAGCATATTTGTATGTTCTACTAGATACGTATATAATACACACACACACACACACATACGTACATACATATAGAAATTAAGTACATATGCGCACACCTACTATTCCAATTTTGTTTACTATCTATTGGGGAGTTGCTAACGAGTCCCATTTTTATAGGCAGCTGAAATGAGTAATTCAGTCGAGACTAGAACATAAACTAATGTAGCCAATGTTGATGGGGTAGACACCAGGGCAGGGACTAGCACCTGAGTAGATGTACTAAATATTCTCGGAGTTAATACTCGGTATGGTTTGTATGCCATATTCAGGTGACAAGCCAAGCTATTCTCAACCCCACTAAACTTGTAGCCACCACCACCACTGCTAAACAAGGTGTGATTCCTATCCCATCACCCCAAACTATTGACGTTCCTAAGCTATGTAAGGATTTCTCTAGCCTTGGTGGAAAATCTATTATTAGGACAGAACCATACTCAATGACTCGGGCATGAGAATGATTATGAAAATATTTTCAACTTATTGGGACTTGGTGATGCTACTAAGAGATAGTAAACAACTTGGCATTCAAAAGGTGATGCATCATGTTGATAGAAGGTGGTGACAGCTGAAATAGATGAGAATACTATTGCTTGGAGGATGTTCAAGCCAAGGTTTGAGACAAAGTTTATTTCTAGTGCTGAGAGGTATCTATTGTTGGAAAAGCTTATTCATCTTAAGTAAGGAAAAATAAAAATTGGGGAGTATGTAAGCTAGTTCAGTGAGATAGTCAGACTCGGATTCGGGTTAGTTAATACCTAGGAGAAGATAGCATTGAAGTTTGCAAAGGGCTCGAATTCAACTCTAAGGGAACTTGCATTGAATCACATACCGTATGGACCTACTTTTTGAGGGACTAGTGTAGGTAGATGATTGAATTCTCTGAATGTAACTTTAGTTAAAGATTGGGCTAAGAAGAAGAGGGCCAACAACAGGGTAAACATAAAGGAAATGGAATACAAGGAGGACAAGGTAAGAAACAAGAGATAACATGTAACCGATGTCAGAAGGTGCGACACATGGTAATAAACTATAGGAGAATCTTTTATAGGGTAGGTGTTATAACTAAAACCAAATAGGACATATAGCAAAGAATTGTAAAGTGGCCATAGATCAGTGGAATGTAAAGTACCATAATAGTGATCAGTTCACATATATGAAAAGAGATTGCCCAGCTTTGAAGGGTGAATGTCAAATAGTGAAGGCATATGCTCTAGACGTCATTCCTACCTCTAGTAAGCACTACCGACCGTTCCGGAGAAGGGGAAACATATTGTGATGGAAGGTGCATTGAATTTTTTTAGATACTCTTATTCATATTTAGGTGATACTGGTGCATCTCATTCATTCATAGCAAGTGCATTAGTCGATAGTTTACCCCCTAAATCTGACATCTTGCAAGAATCTGTCTTGCTATCGAATCATGCTGGTGGATCGACCCATTTATCTATGCTATGTCATAACTCAAAGTCAGTTATTCATGGCACGGAGTGCCCCTATGATGGATATGTACAAAATTTCAAGGTATGAGTTGATATTGAGAATGGACTGGATGTCTCGATATGTATTAGTGTTGGATAGTGACAGGAGGTTTGTTTATATTAAGTAGGGTGAAGGCCTTGATATAAATCTTTGTCATGTTCTCGATATTTCTGTTATAGACGCGTGTTTGTATTTATTTGGTCTATCACAAGAAGAGCGATTATGTATACCCAAAGTGAAGAATTATCCAGACGCATTTGAAGAAGTTTCCCATCTCTCTCCCCGAAGAGAAACTGAATTTCGCATTGATCTCGAAAAAGATGCATGGCTAGTAATTATGCCTCTTAGGCATATGGTTCTGAAGAAAGAAGAGGGTTGGATAAGAAAATTTTGGAATTACTGTAGAAATAATTATTAAAAGGAGTATTTTAGAATGGGGAGCACAAGTCATTTTTGCAACTAAGGTAGATGGTTCCTTAAGGTTACGCACAAAACTGATTATCGATAATCGAATAAGCTGACGAACAAAAACCATTATCTAAATATTTATACCGATAATCTCTTCAGTCAATTAGTCGGGGCAATGATTTTCTCTCAACTTGATTTGGCAAATAGGTTTTATCAATTAAGGGTTTTGGAAGATAGTATCCAGAAGACTATTTTATGTATGCCTAATGGATTGTTTGAATGATTGGTCATGCCATTTAGGTTTACTAATGCTCTAGCTTATCTTGTTGATTCGATGAGTAGGATATTCCAAGAGTAGTTGAACATGTTTGTTTTGGTCTTTGTGGATGACATTCTTATCTATTCTAGACGTGAGGGGATATATGAGGTTCATTTGAGAGAAGTAATGGATGTCATGAGAAGAAATTAACTAAAGGCTAAACTCTCTAAATGTCACTTCTAGAAGAAAGTAGTTCATTTCCCTGGGCATGTAGTATCAGTAGATGCATTAGCCATAGATCCAGGGAAGGTAGCTGCAATTTAGGATTAGAAGACACTAAAGAATGCTTCAAAGATCCATACCTTATTGGGTTTGGTTGGATTAGAAATTTTAGCAAGGATTTAGGAAGACAACGTCACCCCTAACCCGTTTGACGAAGAAGAACCTGATTTATACTTAAAGTCTAGAGTATGAGGTGGAATTTGTTAAATTGAAGGAGTAATTGACGAGTTTTTCGATTTTGGCTATTCCTGACGGTCCTAAACCTTCCGCCGTGTATACTAATGTATGCGGTACTGGTCTTTATGCTTTCCTTATGCAAGAAGGGAAGTGGTGGCATATACAAGTAGGCAGTTGAAGATCCGCATGATGAATTATTCGACGCATGACTTAGAGTTAGATGCTGTTGTATTTACATTAAACCATAGAGGCATTATTTGTAAGCAGGAGATTCAAGTTATATACGGACCATAAGTATCTCAAGAAGTACCTATCTTCTCATAAAGATTTGAATCTAAGACAACATTGGTGGATGAGTTCTCATCATCGAATGACTTTGGGATTTCTTATACTCTAGGGAAAGGAAATGTAGTCGTAGGTGCTTTGAGTAAGAGGCACGCTGAGGTGAATACTCTATTAATAGAGTGGATGAATTTGTTGTTATATTAGAATTTGATTTCCGTCCCCAATAAGAGTATGTACCTGGATGTTTAGCAGTAATGGAGCTCAGATCTACACTGACGTATAGGCTGATTGAATGACAGGACGCATCATTGGGTAGCATTATAGAGTAGATAGGAACAGGGTGAATGATCGAGACATTTGGATCGCTACTCCATTGACTGGAAGGGTTACTTAAGGAGAGACCAGTGGTTATGTATACCACAAGTCAAGGAGTTAATAGAAGAAGTTTTGGAGAGTGTTACCATTTGAGAATGCTTATTCAACCAGGAGGGGATAAGATGTATCGGGATATGAAGTGAATATTCTTGCAACGACTCGCAAATTTATCGATTTGATTTTTTTTATATATTTTAAAAATTATTCAAATAAAAGGTTACAAATAATATTTTTTTGAGTGATAATAAGTAATCTTATTTTGAATAAGATATTTACCAAAATTTTATCCACGAAATTTAAATCAATAAAATGGCTGAAAACTATTTTATCGATAACCAGCTCTATAATCATGAAACGTCGTGCACGGAGCTGGATACATATACTTATTCTTATAATTGAACAAGAATATGAAATAAGATTAATCATTTTCTTTTTGGAAATTAAATGTATTTATGTCATCACCGTTAATGGCATCGTATTTAAATATAGATTTATGAATTTAAATTGAGATTTGATAATTATTTTAATTAATCAAATAATGAGTTTAAATGATGATAATTCATTTTGATAGTCATAAAGTGATAATAAACCATTTATAATAGTTTTATAAAGATTGACAAATTTCGTCGCACTTTGACAAATCGACGTCGTATTTTTACAATTGGATTTTAATATTATTAAACATGGTTTATTAAGTCAAATAAACTTTTTTAATTATTTTAACATGATAAGAAATAAATGATAAGAAAATTATTTTTAAGTTTTTTTTACATAAATAAATAATTTGATTAAAAACTGAAAATGTAATCGATGGTCGTTTTTCGGATTTTCGTCCATTAGTCGAACCGAAGTTGTTTCGAATCATTGCAATGTTGTTAACATAATTTTAACAATTCATATTTTGAAAACATTTACAATTAGCACAAAATGACTAAGAGAGTTTACTTTTGAAAACTTATAAAAGTAAGTAAAATCTTTTGATTTGATTTCTACTTTTTTTCAATAAATACTTAAGTGTCAAGTAATAATAAGCAAACTTACCATCACCTTTCACCTGCTTACATGCTTTCCATCTCACTAAATGCTAGTAGTTAAAGGTATGCTCTTTCATTGGAATGGATGAGTTAATACTGGTTAGAAATAAGTTTCGGGTTAAGGGTATTAAGGTCTTTTGTGCGTAAACTTCATGCATAAATATCCACCTTCATCTCCACTTTCGCTCACACTTTCTCTTCTCTCTTTTCTAAGCTTCTTCATCTTCTTCCTCCCCTCTATAATGACTTCTATGCTATAGAAAAAAGCTAGAAATAAATAATTTCAAAATATATACAAAATAAAATTGATATCAATTCACCTCAAAACCAAACTCACTATTTTTCGTAGTTTACCTCTTCTTCTCACGGCCACAACTTCCTCAATAATAATCCAAATTGAGAATTTTTTTTCAAATTCAAGAGGAATGAGTTGGCTACAAATTTATTCACATCATTTCTTCAAAATTGTAACAACTTGAAATTTAAGCTATAATAATTAATTAACGAATTAATTATATAATAAAAGAACTTCGTGAAATTATCAGAATTGAGCCTTGATTGTTGCACCAACGTTTCCGTGGTAATTTTCTAGTCAATTTCCATAGACAAAACGCCAAAATCCAAGCTTGTATGTAAAAGATATGAATTAATGAAGAAACATGAAATTTTTTTATATAGGGGGCTAGGTCGATCCTCTCATAGGCAAGGTCGACCTATAGGTCGGCCCTTGTTTGTGAAGGTTAATAGCTAGGTCGACCCACCTATCTAAGAATGCACTCTCGTACGTGGCTTCGCCCGGATCAATTTTAATACGTCATTTTACAAATTTTCTTCGATCCTGTGCGTCCATGCATCCATCCAATGGTTCCCATCGATCCTATTATGTGGTTGCATAAGATTTAATCTCCAAATCCAACGGTGTAAGATCCACAAGTGACACTATAAATAAGATATTTTTCTTATTCAGATTTTCTCCATCTTGGTTCATTGCCTGAGGCCGGGCCCTAACAGGAATATTTTTCCAGGGAGAAGATTTTTGAATTAAAATATTTTATACCCTAGAAGTGGATCTTGAAGGCCAAGGAAAAGAGCTAAGGACCATAAGTGAGTGTTTAAATAATTATTTTAGATTTTAAGTAATATAAAATAATATGGTTTTCAATAGTTATAGTTTTTCTACAACTTTGGGATAACCTTTATGCAAGTTTACTTAAAGTTTATTTTTAAGAAAATTTTAGACTTGTTTTCTAGTATATTTTCTTTTGTCTATTCTATTTCAATTATTTGCAATTGTTTATTGTTAATTACATTTTTTCTAATTATTTACAGTATTTACTGTTATTTACTGTTAATAACGATTTATTTTCATCTACGTTGGGGTTTCTTCGGTATATGTTAGTTTTTTTAGTTGCCTTTTACGTGAATGGAATAAATAGAAGAGAATAATTCGCTAATCTGGACTAATATATAATAACACTGAATTTACAGAAAATGTAATGTAAAATGAGAAGAACTGTAATAAATTGGACTTAGACTGAAATATGCAAATTTAAGATATTTGCCAGTATAGTTATAACATGTAATTATGACTAAAAAGAGAAAATAGAAAAAATAGCAAAAGAAGCTTATTTTTATACTTAGATCTTGGGTTAAATTAATAAATAATGTTATAACGCACAGGTTATTAATTAAAGCCAAACAGAAAAAAGATTATTTTAAGACTTAGAATAAGTTAATAAGCATATATAGTACAGATAACAAAAGAGACTTATTTAAAAAGACTTATATTAAGTTAATAAGCAAAGATAGAAGTGGGATCCGTACCGAAAGCATTCCCCTTATGTTGTCTAGGGTAGATAAGTGGTCAGTAATTAAGAAGTAGGACTCATACCGGCAACACTCCCCTTATGTTGTTTAGGGTAGATAAGTGGTCAATAATTAGGAAGTAGGACCCGTACCTGTAGCATTCCCCTTATGCTATTTAGGGTAGATAAGTGGTCACTAATTAAGAAGTAGGACCCGTAGTGGCAGCATTCTCCTTGGGACACGCTTAAGCTGTTTAAGGTAGATAAGTGGTCAATAATTAGAAACTCAAATCAACGGATTTGGGCAAGAACCGCAACTAAGTATTGTTTGTTAGGATCCATATCGGCAGCATTCCCTTCAGTCAGGAACCGGTGGTCTCATAACACATGGAGGTGAGCCTGAGCAGCTTATGCTGTTTAGGGTAATTAAGAGGTCCAAAGAGGGAGCAACAGATAGCGCAAGCCTAATAGTGGTCGAGCATGCGGCCTCAGCGCAGGGTGATAAGTCGCTATTGAGTTCCAAGCGCTTAGTAGGCGTCTTTTGCTGTGGGATTCGTAAGATGGGACTAGCCCGCAGTAGGCACAACAGAGATAGAAGGCCGATCAAAGGGTAGAGTTAGGACTTCAGCCTAATTAAACTAGGATTGGGATTTCAGCCTAATCAAAGCGGTTTCAGAAAAGTGCAAACAATCAAGATAATCAAAAGTATCCATGCAAAGCTGTGATATCCCGAAATTTTTGGCAATATCAATTTAATAATCTGTATTTTAAATTAAATTGATTTGATAATTTTTGTAAATAAATTTGAATTGATTTAATAATATTACTTTAATAAATATTTAATTAGTGAATTTATCTTTTAAAAGCTAATAAATTGGTTTCTATTTATAATGTAATTATTTGGTACATATTGTAAATAGAAAAAGCTTGGTTTGAATTTAATATATAAATCTTGTTTTCAAATTCTAATATACATTTTAGTAATTTGGAAATTTGATTAATCTAATATAACTTTTCAAAGCTATTTAATAAAATAACTATATGGTTTTAGAAATACTTTGAGTAAGTATTATTTATTTAAAATAACTTTTAATTTAGATTTTTTAAATAAGATTAGCAATAATATTTGTTTAACATTCTTTTTAAAATATTGATTTATAAATATGATTTGTAAATTAGATATGAAAGTTTAAATACATCTAATAAATGAAACATTTATTCATTTGAATAATAAGTAATTTATAACCTCTTTTATAAATTTATTTAAAATGATCAAAATGGTTATTTTCAAATAATAGATATATGTATTGTTTTTATTTATAATTATACTTGGTTTTATTTCTTTAAAATTAGCTATACATATAAATAAGTATTTGTAAACTAATTAATTAAGCATAATATTATATTAAACTTTAATTATAAATACTAATTAATTAAAGAACATGTGTTGTTTTCCTAAGGCTTCTAATAACATGTGTAATTTAAACAAACAAGGAAATTAACAAGTGTTAATATTTAAGACAAGTGTCAAATTGTATTTTTATTTTTCTTTGATTTGTAATAAATTATGAATTTAGTTTATAAACACTTGCCTTCTTCCTTTCCTTTTCTTTTTCTCATTTTCATTTCATAGTAAAGAAAATTTTCAGCTGAAAACATTTCACTCTAAAACAATCCTCATTTCAAAATAAAAATCAGTACTCAACTCCCTCAAAACCAAATCTGAAACCAAAATCAAACATCTCTGATCAAATCCCTGTAAACCATTTACCCCATAACCATCTTCAAACATGCAAATCATTCCCTGTAACATATTTTCAAAATGCAAAGCATTTTCAAAAAAAATCATGCAAGTCTGCATTTTATTTTCTCTAATCTGGAAGCACATGCAAAACAATCTGAAGCTAACCTGCACATTTCCAAACAAAAGCCTGCATTCATTTCTTCAAAATCTGGAAATCAAGCAACCAGCATGCATGCAGATCTAATTTAGTTTTCAAACATCAGCAACATTCAATTTTCAAAGCATCTGCATTCTTTAAACCTGAGTTATCTAAAGTAAGTTTTAATTCAAGCAAATCAGCAATTCAAGTTTGTCTGTCAAAAGCTTTTCAAAATATGCTCTGTTCATCTTCTTTAATCAGGTGAGTAACTTCACATTTAAAAAGCTTAAGTATGAAATATCTATTTGCATGTGGATAAATAGAAATAAGTATGCTTTGAATGTTTATATTGTGATGAAATCTTCTGTGTGTATATATGTGTTGCTATGTACATTTTTACCGGTTCTGGGTTTTAAAACTAAGATTTTGATAAAAAAATCCTTTACCACTTGATCTGATCTTAGTTAGGAATTATGATTTAAACAAAAGTTGTTTGTTTAATATGGATTTATGTTTATAAATTATAATTAAGATAAAATAAAATCTGGTTGTCTCTGTATAACTACAAGAACAGTAATTGTTTAAAATAACCAAAATATCAATCATCTTAAAACATCAGTTCAGTTCTTATCTGAAATCATGAATTTCAAACCTAAAATCACAAATTTTAGTAATAGATTGGGAGAGCAGTTTGGGTTTGATCAGATTTGGAGCTTTGGGGTTTCTCTGGTGATCTCAGTTAATTGGGAGGTCGGGTTTCTTTATGGAGGAAGAAGTATGACGGGAGATTGGAGGAAAATAATCTGAATGATGATTAGAGGGTTGTGGCGATGGTGGTTGGCCAGAAGGTTTTCTAAACCTAGTTTTGGTGGATGTTGGGAATTGCTTCAGCAATCATCCTCTGGTGGATCGAGTGCTACCAAGTTTTGGGTAATGGTGGCTAGGGCATGGATGAAGCTATGGCCGGAGCCTCTGGAGTTCTGGTGATCGACAGTGGGAGGACGAGGGTCGTTCCAGGTTTTGGATGGTGGTTCCAGTTTGGGTTTGAAGTCTGGATTTTGATTTCGATGGGGAATCAAGGTTCTGGTGATTGATATGGGCTACATTGGTGATCGATGACTTGTTTAAGTCATCAGGGTTGGTCGGAGATAGGTGGATGGCCGGTGCATGTGCACTGTGCATCATTTTCTGGTGAGGTTGGTTGTTTTGGGTTTGAGCAGAGGGTTGCTCGAGTTTTACTCGAGTAGTTCAAGTGTCTAGCTCGAGAATTTTGGTTAGTGACTCGAAGCATTTTTGAATGGTCTCGGGTATTTTTGTTGTTACAGCTTTTCTTTAAAAACCTGTCTGTTTGAAAATTTTAAAAATAGTTTAAAATTTGAAAACAGGATTTTAAAAAAAAGTTTAAAATCAGGAAGTTAAAGATGGGATTCAAATTTACTTTTGAGTCCTAGTTTGAAAATAAATGAAGTGTTATAAAATTTAAAATATTTTACAAACTTTAAAGGGTTAAGGAAGATTTTGAAATAAGTTTGAATTTAAATGATTGGGTTTAAAACTCTTATATAAACTTCTTTATATGATGAACGTTTCTTCTAACATTTGATTTAAAAAGGTTTTAACTTGGTTTAAATTTGTTAAATTTAAACTGTTAATTTTTTCAAATCTTTATTTTGAAATGGAATTCAAAAGTAAATTTAAAGATAAGGTGTTTTTGAAAGATTTTGTAAATGATGATTAAATCATTCATAAAGGAAATGATTTTCTTAAAACTAATTTAGATTTAATGATTTGAGTTTTCATTAAATTAATAAGTTAATTAATTTAGAATTTAATTAATAAAGTTATTATGGGTTTTGAAATTTATTAATTAAGGATTAAGTTAATTAATTTAGGATTAATTAATTTGTAAATTTGGAATTAATTAATTTGAAATTAATAATGTTTGATTAAGCATAATTACTTAGAGAAGTAATTAAAGAGTTATAAATAGTTAATGAAGATCATTAACTTGGAATTTATTAAGTAATTAATTAATGTGATTAACTGTAACAATTAATTAGATTAATTAATTAAAGAATAATCATATATGGAATTAGTTAAGTATAATTATTTAATGAAAGTGATTAAAGGAATTAATTACTTAAGGTAATTAATTAAATAAATTGATTAGTTTAAGTTAATTAATTAAGTTTAATTAATTTAAACAAATCACTTGATGATTTGATAAGTATAATTATTTAATGAAGTAAAATTACTTAAAGAGAGTAATAAGGAATTAATTACTCATTTGTAATTAATTTAGTTTAAATGTGATTAGTTAAGTTAATTAATTTAGTTTAATTAATTTAGAATAATCACTGGATGATTTGTTAAAGTAATTACTTAATGTAATTAATGTAGTATAATTACTTAGAGGAGTAATTAATGGGTAATTACTGGATGTATTTTATGAAGTAATTAATGGTAGTTAATTACTGAATGAAATTAATCAAGAGATTAATTAAAGATAATGAATTAAGGAGTAATTTATTTTATGAAGTAATTAAGGGTAGTTAATTATTGAATGAGATTAATCAAGGGATTAATTAGAGAATAAATTAAGGAGTAATTTATTTAATGAAGTAATTAAAGGTAGTTAATTACAGGATGTTATTAATCAAGGGTGATCAATATATGTGGTTTAATTGAAGATTAATTACTTAATGTAATTAGTTTAAATAGAGAGATCAATTAAAAATGTAATTAGAAATCATTAATTAATAAAATCAATGATCTAAATTTAGAATTGATTAATTAAGGAATAATTAATAAACGAAGTAATTAATCAATAAAGGATTAATGTAATTAATTTTAGTTAATTAATTGATTAAGTAATTAAAAGTTAATTATTGTAAAGGGTTAAGTATAATTAACCTGTGTAATTAATTTAAAGGCTAATTACTTATTGTAATTAGAAAATTGTTAATCAGGAATGATTAATTGAAATGAATAATGAGATGGTGATTAATTAATTGATTTGTAATTAATTAATGGTTAAGTTAAGCAGGATTATAATAATGAAGTAATTAATTTAATTTATTTTAAATTAATTAGAGATGAAGTAATTACTTTAATTTATTTTAAATTAATTAGAGATGAAGTAATTAACTTAATTCATTTTAAATTAATTGGAGATAAAGTAATTAATTTAGTTCACTTTAAATTAATTATAGATAGTGTGATCATTAGATCATTGCTTAAGTTTGATGGATGGTATTGATTGACTTGAATGGTTTAAAATCTCAGATATGAGTTAAGTGATGCTGTGTGATATGGATGATTTGGTTAAAGTATGATGATAATATGAATTATCTATTTGTGATGATAATGTGGATTATCTCTTTATGATGATAATGTTGATTATCTAATGTGATATGGTGAATTATCTATCTGTGTGTATATAGATAATATTGAATTGAATTGTTTTAACTTTAAAACAACTTGGACCTAAAAGATACGTTTTGGATTCTGATGAGACCAGGATCGGGTTTCCAGATTGGGATATCCGAAAACCACATCGATCCAAATTAACGACAGGTCGTGAATCTCAAGTGAAGATGAAGATTTAGAGTGCGAGGTTATCATCGTTAACTCTGAGGGTGATTCCAAAATGAGTGTAATGAGATAATGCCTTCGGTTTCGTTCGAACCCGAAACGAACTTGTATGGGTTGAATGCTTTCAGAACATCGTCAGGTAGACGATGAGCATTCCAAGTGATGTGTTCTATAAAGGTAATCGTTGCCTCAAGCCTCATCAACCGAGAATGGCTAAAACAGGGTAGGTGCAGCTAGGAAAAGTGGTTCATGTCCAAGTAGGATGAGATTTAACCCTGTCTAGATGTCCCTTTTATTTCGGCTGTGTGGTGCGGTCGCTGATCACAACTGCGGGGTGGTCTTGTTCGGAACTGTTCATTAAGTAATGGTTCCGGCTTTGTGTTGCAGGGGATTGGGAGTAATCCTCGGTACGGTGATCTAGGCCCCGTACCGTGATGGGCAGTACCCCGGTAGCCCTGCCATTGTATGGAATCCAAAATCCAATAAGCGCCCTCGGTTTGATTGTATTACCCACTTTTGTGGCTAGTAGCTGGAATTTAATCATGTAACAATTTCGGCTATTTCTTATTTACTTGAGAACCCTAGACCTATTATAATATCATTGGATTTCCTATCATATGTTTTGGTTAACGTAAGGTAAAAACTTTTCAATGTTTATATGTGGGAAGTTTTACGTGATACCTTTTGTTTTCAAAGGTTTTTTAAAGTTAAGCAACTTTAACCTGTTACTCACACCAGACCCATGTCTGACCCGGAGTTTATTTCTGTTTTTCTTAAACTCCTTGGTACTCAAATTTTTACGAGTAGCCAAGGGATTCAGGTTAGCTTTGACGAATTATGGAGGTGCAATGGAGCAGGAGGCTTCAACGTTATAGATATGTTTAGAGTTCCGCTATGTTTGATATCTCTGTGTTTTCTCTGAGTTGTATAGCTAGACAGGTGTTTATAACTGTCTAGTATTGTAACGACCCAAAAATTTTAACTATTTAATTTGGAAATATTTAATTTATTTTAAATATTTAAATGATGGTTTAGATTGAATTTTCAATATAACTTTGAAATTGACGATTAAATTATAGAATTTAATCTATTGAGAGTTGAATAAAAATTTGAATATTCCATTTTAAGCCAATTAAAAATATTTCAAAGGCTTGTAAAATTCATATTGATAATACTGAAGATAATCGAAGCTTCAGAATTTAATTTGAAAGTGAATTGTTCGGTTTTAAAATTTTAATCGTTTGAATCGATATTAAAAATAGCCGTCCGAGGCACAGTCTCGGAATTCGACGAAACCAGTTCCATTGGATTCGGAATATTGAACTATTTTAGGATTTCAAATTTCATAGCGTTTGGAGTTGATATGTGAGCACACGGTAAGTAAACGCGTTGAAATTAAATCGAATTCAATTTAATTTTTTTAAAAAAATTTGAATTTGGTCAAAATCAAAACACTGTAGCTTCCTTAAATTATGCCCAAAAATCACGCCAGAGATCACGAAGGAGATTGTGCAAAGCAGGGCCGCTGTCTTTAAACTTCAACATCTCGTTCGAAATTTATGCAGAGAGAAAATAAACAATGGCCGCCTTCTTCCAACAAGATCAATTCGTTCCCAAAAAAACAAATTAAAATAAAAATAAAAAAATCAATCAAATCCCCTTGTTCATAACTATGGCCGATCAAATAAAAAAAAAAGAAAGAAAATGGCCGCCCAAGTTGAATTCCTCTTCAGTTTAATTTTCGAGCACGAGTCGCGAGGGAAGCCAAGTCGCGGTAGTCGAACGAAGCTCGGGGAGGAGTCGGCATCGAAGAAGGCTAGCGCGCGAAGCAACGGAGGCGCGTGAGGCAACAGGCGAGGGGTAGGGGCGAATCGAGATAGCGATGATTGTTTTGGGGATTCAGAGCTCGAGGAGGGCGAAGCGTTCGTGCTCGCGATGGCTGTTAGGGCGTGGCGGCGAACGAAGCTCGCGAGCAAGGCAATGAAGGCGGCGACTTCGGCGACTCGATTTTGTTCGATGGGGGATTGCGAGCGACGTTGAGGCGATGGGGTGGGTTTTTTCGATGTAGCATCGGGGATGGAGAAGTTGGGCACAGTCATCGTCGCGTTGGTGATCGCGATGTTAGCCTTGGGTTTCCTGATCGCAGAGAGGTATCAATTCTGTTTTTTTCTTTTCTTTTCTTTCTTTTCGTTTATGTTTAAAATATAATGCTGATTGAAAAAAAAAATAGTTAAAACAGAAACAAATAAGTATAGAGATAGGATTTTAAGAAATATATGGTATTGCCACAGTAATTGATTAACAGTAAGTTAGAAATGCAGATTTATATATATATATATAAATAGAAAATTTATTTATATAGATAAAGCTAATACGTTGGATATTATTTCAATTATCAAAAGGTTGTTCCAGAAAATTAATAATTATAGTAAAGAAATTTCTGCTAGTATTTACAGAAAAACAAAACATATATTTTTTTAAAGTAAAGTTTGAAGAAAGTTATAATAATAATAAATATAAGTTTTTAAAATTTATATAGATTGTTTTTACAAGAAAAGATTAAAACCCTTAGTTTAAAATAAATCACTTGTTAATTAATCCATTATAAAGGAAATTTAAATTCAAATATTGATAAATTGTGTAAAACATTTATACAAGGTATAAATGAAGAAAACAAGTCGAATTGGGAGTGGATTGCAAACGGGAATAAAGGTGAGAACTTCTCACTCAAAAGGAATTTCTGTTGTTTATTTAAATTTTAAATAGTTAGATTTAAAATTTGCTTGACTGTATTGATTGAATGCTTGAATGATGATTGTTATATATATATATATATATATATATATATATATATATATATATATTGGATGTGAATAGACCCTATACGCCGTTAGTAAGCGGAGGTTATTTATTACACACATATACCGCGATATTCCACCTCGAAGTGGAATTGGTATTATATTATATATAGCAATATATATATATTGGCATATGTATATATTGTAGTTGATTGATTTCCCGCATTTTTCTTTTAGCGGATGAGACCCTATACGCCGTTAGTAAGCGGATATATATTTATAAAATCCCATGTACCGCGATATTCCGTCTTGAAACGGAATGGTATTGTGCTAATGTCTGTGGATGCAGGGAAACAGGTTGGAGGGATCCAACTGGATTCCTCACGAATATTTATTTGATTTCATATATTGTGATATTTGATTGTTATCATGGATGATATATGATGTTTGAAAGTTGTGATTGAATATTGATGTGTTGCATCATCGGATCCAATTTTTGAAGTTAAAACAACAATTTTAATTTCTAAAGTGATTTTTGGAAATATACGTTTATAAAATATTTTTGGAATTGATTCATCTTAAATAAATAAACGTTATAATTTTAATATTATAAAAATTATGATTTTTGAGAAATACAGTTAAAAGTTGATTTTTGAAAATATGGGATTAGTGATTTTATAAAATAGTTTGAACTGGGAATTCTGAATTTATTATAAGAAGTTTAAAGATAGGATTTATAAAAATTTTATTTTATAAATCAGAATGATGAAAATTATGAAAGAGTTTAAAGATGTTTAAAGTAATAATATAAATTGATTTATATTAAAAGATTTATAAGTTGATATTTATAAATTTAGAATATCTTGAATTATTAAACGAGCTTTTATAGGTGATAGAATGATTTGTAAATGAATTTCATAAAGGAATGAAATCTATAGAATTTATGAAATTTGATTATTTTGTAAATCAGAATGATGAAATCATAAAAGAGTTTATAGACGTTTTAAAATAGTAATATAAATTGTTTTATATTAAAGATTTATAAATTGATATTTATAAATTAAAAATATTGGAATTATAAAACGAGCTTTTATAAGTATTAGAAAGAATTGTGAATGAATTTCACAAATGAATGAAATTTATAGAATTATAACGGTAAAGTTATAGAATTTTATAAATATAAATTTATAAAGTTATTTAGGAAATAGATGTGGATAAATAAATGAATCTTAGAAGTTATAAGATTTATAGATTTGGGAAGTTTGAAGGAATGATTTTTATAAATAAATAAATTATAAGTATTTGACTTATAATATGAATTTTTAGTATATCATTGTGATATGAATTAAGATAGGTTAATAAAGGAATTTATAAAAAGGAGTTGATATAAAATAAATAGAAATAGGATTTATAAACGTTGTTTTATAAATCCGCAACGACTTATTTTGATAAGGAATTGTTGTAATTTATTTATGGAATTATATTCATGTTTTAGACGGTGAATAATTCTTTAAAATAAAATGAATAGAAGTGATGAAATTTATTAACAAGTGTATTCACGTTTTTGAATAGTGAATATTATGTTAAAGAAATTATTTTAGATGTGATGTTTTAAATAGAATTAAAACGATCTAAAGATGTTTTAAACTGTATTGAGATTCGAAACCATAGATTTCAACATTTATTGTTGAAATAGATGCTTTCGAGAAATAAAAGGAAATGGTGGACTATAACACTGTTGTTATATTAAATGATTTCCGAAAGGAAATGTTTTTGTATAGTATTGGGATTTATATATCTATTTTAATTTCGAATCCCTATACTGGTGATTTTGGGTTGTCGTAACGATGTTTTACGCAACATTCGTTTTGGCCCAAATAAATATGGTTAAGTGAATGATTTCCTTAAAGAATGAAATATATACTTAATTTCGATTAGGGTATATTAAATATTTTCTAAGTATAGAAAATAAAAAGATCCGTGAATTACTTATTTTTAATAAGTATAGAAATGCTCTTCCAATATTAAGTGAATATTTGGAATTTATCTTTTTGAAGATAAATTGAAAATAAATATTAGAAATTGAATGGAAATCGTATATTCATAAATATTTTGGAGTGTAAATTCAATATAGAATTTATAAATGAAATTGGGAAATTAGATTTAAAAATAAATATTGATTTATTTTTAAAGTATGGAAATTATGTTTATATCTTGTAAAGATATTTTTGTGAAATAAATAATTTGGAAAATTATTTGGAATCTGGTGATGTTGGCATATCTATTGATAGTTCAATAACCGACTATCAATATTTACCTTTAAATAGGTATTTGTTGTGAATTGTTTGAAATTGAAATTGAATGCCACACTTATTATTATTTTTTTAAAAAAATAAGCGCTCACTATTCGGGTTAACCGGGAAAGGACCTTGGGGTCGTATAACCCATTCCGAATATGTGATACGTCGTTATGAATTGCATTCGAAGATCGGTGTTGAAGACCGGATATTTTCGAAAGCGAAAGGGTTTCTTGTTGATTGTCTCTGCACTGGCTGATCCCTGGTATTGAGATCTCCATATGTGATGGGAAATCCGAACGTGATTAGAGATTATTCGGATTGCAAGGACTTCTTTGTAAGTGCCTTCGGTTCTGTTCGAGCCCGGAACAGACTTGTATGGATTGTGTGTCTGACATTACAAGTTGAGAATGTAAAGCCGATTTCTTTCAAATATATTTCTGTGGTGGCGGAGAATTTATTCTTTTAGCTTAACACCCTTCTCTGAGACGTACGAGCTCAGAGGTTATATAGTTGAAGTTATCAGCGATATATTCCCAATTTGGTAATATGACATGCTGAGTGTTGCTGTAAATGATCATTGTGTCGATTATTGGGATAGGATCGTTTATTTGATCGTCTATCTTAGTGATCATTGTGTTGATCATTTGTTGACCCAAAGCATGACTTTTGTATAAAGTATGTTTTTGTGGACGTGACTTCATCGAGCCTCACACCCCGGAAATGGTCAAAACAGGAAAGATGCGGCAAGGTTATGAGGGGTAGCACCCTTTAGGGTATGTACATTTCCTTCTGGATAGAGGTGGTATCATGGTATGGAGCCCAGATATTTAACCTATGTGGTTACTACGAATTTATTACTTTGTGGTTGTTGGTTATCGGGATCCCGTGAGAAAGGTCGTTTACGATCGGGGAATGGCGTGCTCGTGTCAGTAGTTACCCAGTTAGGGGTAACCCGGCCTTGTGTTGGCAGAGTTCCGGTTTGGTTCTCGGGGATGTCTTTCCAGAGGCATTCTCATGTGGCAATGAGAAGTTCCTTGGCCTGACCATTTGTTGGAAATCCAAAGAAACAATATGAAACTTATACGGTTTTAGTTGTAGAATCTGCTTCCTCAGGAAGTAGCTATAGTAGGCATAATATAATGGTACCTATGCTGGCTAAGATTTATATTCTACTTTCGAAATATCTTCTACACTATGCACTAATAATTATATCAAAATTGATTTGATTTTAATGCGTATCAAGCATCTTTGACTATCATAAGGAGAAATCTTCTCCAAGTCTGCGTTTGCATTGTGTGTGTGGCAGGAGGTCTTATGGTAGTCTCATTTTTAAAAGCATTGCGAATTGAATTTAAAAATATTCCTCTATTTTGATTTTAAGATAAAAAAACTGTTTTTAGTTCTCGCACCAGTCACATGACTGACTTGGAGTTTATTGTTTTCCTTCCTAAACTCTGGGTGCCCACCAATTTCCACACGGGCAGTTAAGAGTTAAGGTTTATCAGGATATTCTGGATATTCTGGAATTGCTGGAGGCAAGCTGGATGGCATGGCGTATTACTAGTTTATATAGTATTTCTTTTCCGCTGCACTATTGTTGTTGTTGTACACTCTGATGATGATATGATGTAATGTAATGTATAAAATGTAATAACTGATAGTTCTTTGTTTAAAGATTATTCATTTATTATTATATGTTGTTCCGCTTCGAATTGTGAGATTCTGTTGTTGTTCTATATTTCTATTTTCTATTCTCTTTTTCTTCTATTTTAAAATTTTCTTTCTTCTTTTCCCTCTATTTTCTATCTTCTTCTCTTCCTTTCTTCTCTTCTTCTTTCTTTCTTTTTTCTTAAACCTATAACATTTCGGTTTTTCGGCAACGAAAAAACGCGTACGTTACATTTGGTATCAGAGCTTATGGTTAAGCGACAACCATGGTTCTGTTGGGTATTACTCGTTAGAGATAGAGTCAGCAGTACTCTAGAATGAGTTCGAGTATAATAATAGATATGAGAGCGTATTTGTTAGTGAATATAAAATTGTTTTTGAATCGGGTAAATAAGATAATTTTGCCCAAAACTATTTTTGTATAGAAAAGAAATGATTTTCTATGAATTATTATAGTATATGGTTGCATGATTGCTAAGAAATAATAATATTGAATTATTATCATTAGAATATGGAATGTGAATAAGATAGAATTGAATTGAGTAATTAATTAAATTCGAGATGAATTGAAATGTTGAAATGAATTAGTGAATGAAACTAATTTAAAGTAGTAATATGAATTACTAAATAAAAGTTAATCAATTGAATTCAAATGAAATTTGAAATGCAAAATTGAATTGAAATGAAAAATTGAATGAGAATGAATGTGTAACTTCAATAGTGAAGTAAAAATGTATAAGAAGTATATGTTGGAAATTTTGTAATAGAATTGGCAAAATGGTTTGAATGTTGGATTTGGATGCTACTACTAGCAGGTTATACAGGTGTATAAAGGGATTGAGATTTTGATTTCAAAGTTAAAATTGAATTGCTCGACAAAAAGGTACGTATTTCAATTTCAGTATGAAATTTGATGACTTTCTTCTCTAGCCACTTGGCTTTTCTCTTTTCTTTTTGATTCTGAGGGGCCGTGGTGCCATTTTGTAGTCGTACCGAGCTAGCCGCGCAAAGGAGACGCTGGCGAAATTTTTCGAAAATTTAGGGTGTTAGAAAAAATTTGAGAAAATTTTGAAAGTTTGAAATTTGAATTTGAATTTAAATTTAAATTGTTAGGAGAACAATGTTGTTTGAAACCTATAATTGAAGTTGGAAAGCTAGTTGAAATGATAATGAAACTCTAGTAAAAAGATTTGTGTTAGTGAATTGATAAAACTATTTGGATTGTGAAAAATAGTAGACGGATTAGGGGCATTCTTCTTAACTTGTAATTTCGGGACGAAATTCTTTTAAGGAGGGAAGATTGTAACGACCCAGAAATTTTAACTATTTAATTTGGAAATATTTAATTTATTTTAAATATTTAAATGATGGTTTAGATTGAATTTTCAATATAACTTTGAAATTGACGATTAAATTATAGAATTTAATCTATTGAGAGTTGAATAAAAATTTGAATATTCCATTTTAAGCCAATTAAAAATATTTCAAAGGCTTGTAAAATTCATATTGATAATACTGAAGATAATCGAAGCTTCAGAATTTAATTTGAAAGTGAATTGTTCGGTTTTAAAATTTTAATCGTTTGAATCGATATTAAAAATAGCCGTCCGAGGCACAGTCTCGGAATTCGACGAAACTAGTTCCATTGGATTCGGAATATTGAACTATTTTAGGATTTCAAATTTCATAGCGTTTGGAGTTGATATGTGAGCACACGGTAACTAAACGCGTTGAAATTAAATCGAATTCAATTTAATTTTTTAAAAAAAATTTGAATTTGGTCAAAATCAAAACACTGTAGCTTCCTTAAATTATGCCCAAAAATCAAGCCAGAGATCACGAAGGAGATTGTGCAAAGCAGGGCCGCTGTCTTTAAACTTCAACATCTCGTTCGAAATTTATGCAGAGAGAAAATAAACAATGGCCGCCTTCTTCCAACAAGATCAATTCGTTCCCAAAAAAACAAATTAAAATAAAAAAAAAATCAATCAAATCCCCTTGTTCATAACTATGGCCGATCAAATAAAAAAAAAAGAAAGAAAATGGCCGCCCAAGTTGAATTCCTCTTCAGTTTAATTTTCGAGCACGATTCGCGAGGGAAGCCAAGTCGCGGTAGTCGAACGAAGCTCGGGGAGGAGTCGGCATCGAAGAAGGCTAGCGCGCGAAGCAACGGAGGCGCGTGAGGCAACAGGCGAGGGGTAGGGGCGAATCGAGATAGCGATGATTGTTTTGGGGATTCAGAGCTCGAGGAGGGCGAAGCGTTCGTGCTCGCGATGGCTGTTAGGGCGCGGCGGCGAACGAAGCTCGCGAGCAAGGCAATGAAGGCGGCGACTTCGGCGACTCGATTTTGTTCGATGGGGGATTGCGAGCGACGTTGAGGCGATGGGGTGGGTTTTTTCGATGTAGCATCGGGGATGGAGAAGTTGGGCACAGTCATCGTCGCGTTGGTGATCGCGATGTTAGCCTTGGGTTTCCTGATCGCAAAGAGGTATCAATTCTGTTTTTTTTTTCTTTTCTTTCTTTTCGTTTATGTTTAAAATATAATGCTGATTGAAAAAAAAAAATAGTTAAAACAGAAACAAATAAGTATAGAGATAGGATTTTAAGAAATATATGGTATTGCCACAGTAATTGATTAACAGTAAGTTAGAAATGCAGATTTATATATATATATATATATATATATATATATAAATAGAAAATTTATTTATATAGATAAAGCTAATACGTTGGATATTATTTCAATTATCAAAAGGTTGTTCCAGAAAATTAATAATTATAGTAAAGAAATTTCTGCTAGTATTTACAGAAAAACAAAACATATATTTTTTTAAAGTAAAGTTTGAAGAAAGTTATAATAATAATAAATATAAGTTTTTAAAATTTATATAGATTGTTTTTACAAGAAAAGATTAAAACCCTTAGTTTAAAATAAATCACTTGTTAATTAATCCATTATAAAGGAAATTTAAATTCAAATATTGATAAATTGTGTAAAACATTTATACAAGGTATAAATGAAGAAAACAAGTCGAATTGGGAGTGGATTGCAAACGGGAATAAAGGTGAGAACTTCTCACTCAAAAGGAATTTCTGTTGTTTATTTAAATTTTAAATAGTTAGATTTAAAATTTGCTTGACTGTATTGATTGAATGCTTGAATGATGATTGTTATATATATATATATATATATATATATATATATATATATTGGATGTGAATAGACCCTATACGCCGTTAGTAAGCGGAGGTTATTTATTACACACATATACCGCGATATTCCACCTCGAAGTGGAATTGGTATTATATTATATATAGCAATATATATATATTGGCATATGTATATATTGCAGTTGATTGATTTCCCGCATTTTTCTTTTAGCGGATGAGACCCTATACGCCGTTAGTAAGCGGATATATATTTATAAAATCCCATGTACCGCGATATTCCGTCTTGAAACGGAATGGTATTGTGCTAATGTCTGTGGATGCAGGGAAACAGGTTGGAGGGATCCAACTGGATTCCTCACGAATATTTATTTGATTTCATATATTGTGATATTTGATTGTTATCATGGATGATATATGATGTTTGAAAGTTGTGATTGAATATTGATGTGTTGCATCATCGGATCCAATTTTTGAAGTTAAAACAACAATTTTAATTTCTAAAGTGATTTTTGGAAATATACGTTTATAAAATATTTTTGGAATTGATTCATCTTAAATAAATAAACGTTATAATTTTAATATTATAAAAATTATGATTTTTGAGAAATACAGTTAAAAGTTGATTTTTGAAAATATGGGATTAGTGATTTTATAAAATAGTTTGAACTGGGAATTCTGAATTTATTATAAGAAGTTTAAAGATAGGATTTATAAAAAATTTATTTTATAAATCAGAATGATGAAAATTATGAAAGAGTTTAAAGATGTTTAAAGTAATAATATAAATTGATTTATATTAAAAGATTTATAAGTTGATATTTATAAATTTAGAATATCTTGAATTATTAAACGAGCTTTTATAGGTGATAGAATGATTTGTAAATGAATTTCATAAAGGAATGAAATCTATAGAATTTATGAAATTTGATTATTTTGTAAATCAGAATGATGAAATCATAAAAGAGTTTAAAGACGTTTTAAAATAGTAATATAAATTGTTTTATATTAAAGATTTATAAATTGATATTTATAAATTAAAAATATTGGAATTATAAAACGAGCTTTTATAAGTATTAGAAAGAATTGTGAATGAATTTCACTAATGAATGAAATTTATAGAATTATAACGGTAAAGTTATAGAATTTTATAAATATAAATTTATAAAGTTATTTAGGAAATAGATGTGGATAAATAAATGAATCTTAGAAGTTATAAGATTTATAGATTTGGGAAGTTTGAAGGAATGATTTTAATAAATAAATAAATTATAAGTATTTGACTTATAATATGAATTTTTAGTATATCATTGTGATATGAATTAAGATAGGTTAATAAAGGAATTTATAAAAAGGAGTTGATATAAAATAAATAGAAATAGGATTTATAAACGTTGTTTTATAAATCCGCAACGACTTATTTTGATAAGGAATTGTTGTAATTTATTTATGGAATTATATTCATGTTTTAGACGGTGAATAATTCTTTAAAATAAAATGAATAGAAGTGATGAAATTTATTAACAAGTGTATTCACGTTTTTGAATAGTGAATATTATGTTAAAGAAATTATTTTAGATGTGATGTTTTAAATAGAATTAAAACGATCTAAAGATGTTTTAAACTGTATTGAAATTCGAAACCATAGATTTCAACATTTATTGTTGAAATAGATGCTTTCGAGAAATAAAAGGAAATGGTGGACTATAACACTGTTGTTATATTAAATGATTTCCGAAAGGAAATGTTTTTGTATAGTATTGGGATTTATATATCTATTTTAATTTCGAATCCCTATACTGGTGATTTTGGGTTGTCGTAACGATGTTTTACGCAACATTCGTTTTGGCCTAAATAAATATGGTTAAGTGAATGATTTCCTTAAAGAATGAAATATATACTTAATTTCGATTAGGGTATATTAAATATTTTCTAAGTATAGAAAATAAAAAGATCCGTGAATTACTTATTTTTAATAAGTATAGAAATGCTCTTCCAATATTAAGTGAATATTTGGAATTTATCTTTTTGAAGATAAATTGAAAATGAATATTAGAAATTGAATGGAAATCGTATATTCATAAATATTTTGGAGTGTAAATTCAATATAGAATTTATAAATGAAATTGGGAAATTAGATTTAAAAATAAATATTGATTTATTTTTAAAGTATGGAAATTATGTTTATATCTTGTAAAGATATTTTTGTGAAATAAATAATTTGGAAAATTATTTGGAATCTGGTGATGTTGGCATATCTATTGATAGTTCAATAACCGACTATCAATATTTACCTTTAAATAGGTATTTGTTGTGAATTGTTTGAAATTGAAATTGAATGCCACACTTATTATTATTTTTAAAAAAAGATAAGCGCTCACTATTCGGGTTAACCGGGAAAGGACCTTGGGGTCGTATAACCCATTCCGAATATGTGATACGTCGTTATGAATTGCATTCGAAGATCGGTGTTGAAGACCGGATATTTTCGAAAGCGAAAGGGTTTCTTGTTGATTGTCTCTGCACTGGCTGATCCCTGGTATTGAGATCTCCATATGTGATGGGAAATCCGAACGTGATTAGAGATTATTCGGATTGCAAGGACTTCTTTGTAAGTGCCTTCGGTTCTGTTCGAGCCCGGAACAGACTTGTATGGATTGTGTGTCTGACATTACAAGTTGAGAATGTAAAGCCGATTTCTTTCAAATATATTTCTGTGGTGGCGGAGAATTTATTCTTTTAGCTTAACACCCTTCTCTGAGACGTACGAGCTCAGAGGTTATATAGTTGAAGTTATCAGCGATATATTCCCAATTTGGTAATATGACATGCTGAGTGTTGCTGTAAATGATCATTGTGTTGATTATTGGGATAGGATCGTTTATTTGATCGTCTATCTTAGTGATCATTGTGTTGATCATTTGTTGACCCAAAGCATGGCTTT
Organism: Allium cepa; assembly: GCA_030765085.1. NCBI lineage: Eukaryota > Viridiplantae > Streptophyta > Magnoliopsida > Asparagales > Amaryllidaceae > Allium > Allium cepa. Next base: position 226,683,125 of record CM060932.1, on the reverse strand, counting down.
TTGTATAAAGTATGTTTTTGTGGACGTGACTTCGTCGAGCCTCACACCCCGGAAATGGTCAAAACAGGAAAGATGCGGCAAGGTTATGAGGGGTAGCACCCTTTAGGGTATGTACATTTCCTTCTGGATAGAGGTGGTATCATGGTATGGAGCCCAGATATTTAACCTATGTGGTTACTACGAATTTATTACTTTGTGGTTGTTGGTTATCGGGATCCCGTGAGAAAGGTCGTTTACGATCGGGGAATGGCGTGCTCGTGTCAGTAGTTACCCAGTTAGGGGTAACCCGGCCTTGTGTTGGCAGAGTTCCGGTTTGGTTCTCGGGGATGTCTTTCCAGAGGCATTCTCATGTGGCAATGGGAAGTTCCTTGGCCTGACCATTTGTTGGAAATCCAAAGAAACAATACGAAACTTGTACGGTTTTAGTTGTAGAATCTGCTTCCTCAGGAAGTAGCTATAATAGGCATAATATAATGGTACCTATGCTGGCTAAGATTTATATTCTACCTTCGAAATATCTTCTACACTATGCACTAATAATTATATCAAAATTGATTTGATTTTAATGCGTATCAAGCATCTTTGACTATCATAAGGAGAAATCTTCTCCAAGTCTGCGTTTGCATTGTGTGTGTGGCAGGAGGTCTTATGGTAGTCTCATTTTTAAAAGCATTGCGAATTGAATTTAAAAATATTCCTCTATTTTGATTTTAAGATAAAAAAACTGTTTTTAGTTCTCGCACCAGTCACATGACTGACTTGGAGTTTATTGTTTTCCTTCCTAAACTCTGGGTGCCCACCAATTTCCACACGGGCAATTAAGAGTTAAGGTTTATCAGGATATTCTGGATATTCTGGAATTGCTGGAGGCAAGCTGGATGGCATGGCGTATTACTAGTTTATATAGTATTTCTTTTCCGCTGCACTATTGTTGTTGTTGTACACTCTGATGATGATATGATGTAATGTAATGTATAAAATGTAATAACTGATAGTTCTTTGTTTAAAGATTATTCATTTATTATTATATGTTGTTCCGCTGCGAATTGTGAGATTCTGTTGTTGTTCTATATTTCTATTTTCTATTCTCTTTTTCTTCTATTTTAAAATTTTCTTTCTTCTTTTCCCTCTATTTTCTATCTTCTTCTCTTCCTTTCTTCTCTTCTTCTTTCTTTCTTTTTTCTTAAACCCATAACATTTCGGTTTTTCGGCAACGAAAAATCGCAAACGTTACAAGTATGTGATGTATAAGCTATGTATCTCTGATAGATGTTGTATATGATACTATGTAATATCTTATGTTATTAATATAATTTATTCGTTCCGCTGTTTAGATTCTGATGTTGTTTCTTCTTTCTCTTCTTTCTTTTCTCTTTTCTATCCCTTTCTTTCTTCAAGATGATGCGACTTTCTGGTCGTTTGAAAGTCGGGTCGTCCCAAAAGCAAACATTTAAACCGTATTTTATTCCAGCTTTATCTTTTCCTTTATTTCCTTTTATACTGCAACTGTTGCTAAGTCTATTTTCTTTATCTTGCTTAAAAATACTGGAATTACTTCCACTCACCAGACTTTTAGTTTGACCCACTCCCCTATTTCCCCCCTTTTCCCCCTTATGCCATCAGAGGCGAGGACAATAAATTTCATCTTTCTTTGAGAGACATTCTCGGAGATTCTTCATGTATTCTTCTTCTTCCGTTCTAGTTTTCTTTTATTTTAGTTTGGATTTGCTGGTACTATTGAGAGGGATGGTTTTATTTATGTAGTCTGATATTGTGGCTGAGATGGTTTTTTTCATAAGACATATGTATTTGGTATTTTGCGACTTATTTTGTTTAGGACTTATTTTATGAAGTTTGATTTATAAATAAGTTATTGTTTTAAATGTTTCCGCTGTTTTATTTATTTTTCCTTGTGAATTTTTGTCTCTGTAGAGTTTTAGTTATATCCACAACGCACTACATCTTTTAGTGTGTCCTTTTTGGGTATACTAAGGGGTGTGAAGTGTTTCACTTGGTAATGGAGTCTAAGGTTACAGGATTTCTAAAAATTTGTTTTAAAAGTAAAGAAATTTTCAAAGTAACATGTCTTAAAAAGTATTTTTCAGTAATAAGCTTTTAGAAATAGTTTTCAAGTATAAAGAGTTTTTATAAAAATCCCCTCAAAGTCCAATTCAATCTTCCCTCGATTCTTTCGGGCCTAAGTTCTCGTTTTCTTTGCATAGAATGGAAGATGCCCCTAATCTTCCAGAGGGTATCTCAGTCCCAGGCTGGTTTCGTAGATACCTTCAAAATGTGACACCAGAGATGCAAGCGCAACCTCCCAATTCAACACCGGTAAGTGGAAATCTAATCAATCCACTTGAAGCAGCCAATTTCTCTAAGCTATGCAAGGACATCGCCAATCTAGAATGCGACTCGACTTCCTATCTCTAGGAAATCGCATCATCTTGAAGAAAGAAAGGGATAGAAGAAGAAAGAAAGAGAAAGAAGAAACAGAACAACATCAGAGAACTCACAGCGGAACGAACAAAATATAATATATCTTATAAAATATTACATAGTACCTATTACATCAGAGTACACAACTTAAACAATAGATAATAGACAGTTATAAACTTCTGTCTAACTATACAACTCAAGTATATAAGATACAGACACAACATACACAGCGGAATCAATATATATCTACACGTCGAAGCCTCCTACTCCATATCTCCTCCAGAATTCATCAAGAAAACCTGAATCACTTGACTACTCATACATAATATGAGTACCCAAGAGTTTAATAAAACAGAAAATAAACACTCGGGTCAGACAGGGGTCTGGTGTGAGTAAACGGGTTAAAATTGCTTAACTTTAGAAAACCTTTGAAAGAAAAGGTATCACGTAAGACTTCCCACACATAAACATGAAAAAGTTTTTACCTTACGCTAACCAAAACATTTGATAGGAAATCCAGCGATATTATAATAGTGTCTAGGGTTTTCAAGTAAATAAGAAATAGCCGAAATTGTTACATTCATTAAATTCCATCTACTAGCCACAAAAGTGGGTAATACAATCAAAATCGTAGGGTCTCGTAGGAAGAATGGGTTTCCATCAATGGCAGGGCTACTGGGGTACCGCCCGTCACAGTACGTGGCCTAGATCAACGTACCGAGGAGTACTCCCAGTCCCCTGCAACACAAGGCCGGAACCATCCCTTACTGGACAGTCCCGAACAAGACCACCCCGCAGTTGGCCGCGACCCAACTGCCCACACAGCCGAATAAAAAGGGACTTCTAGACAGGGGAAAATCTTGCTCTCCAGTGGGAGCTACCCACGAAGCCTTGCTGCACCTCCCCTGTTTTAGCCATTCCCGGTTGATAAGGCTTGAGGTTACGATTACCTTTATAGAACACATCTATCTTAGAATGCTCATCGTCCACCTAACGATGTTCTGAAAGCATTCAATCCATACAAGTTCGTTCCGGGTTCGAACGAAACCGAAGGCACTATCTCGTTGCACTCATTATTGGAATCACCCTCTGAGTCAACGACCATAGCCCTTGCACTCTGATTCACCATCTCGAATCTATAAGCACTATTCCGTCAAACTCATTACAGAATCACCCACGGAGTTATACTGACGTATAGCCCTTACACCTCGAGTCTTCACTTGCTCCACTTGGATACACGACCTAACGTTTAATTGGAATCGATGTGGTTTTCGGATTCTAAATATGGAAACCCGATCCCGGTCTTATCGAAACCAAATTCCATTTTAATGTCCAAGTTGTACTTAAGGGTTTAAACAGTTTAAACTTATATTCAGGATGATATAAACATATAGATGAATCATATTATCACAATAGATAATTCATATCAATATTTATCTACACAAAACATCATATCATATAACAGATATATCCAAATCATCCAATATCAAACCAATATCAAACATCCAATATCAACCAATCATCATTCTCCAAATATTGATCATCCAATATCAATCAATTAACCAATATTAATCAATCAGCCCAAATTAATCAATCATCCAAGCAGAATTGATTATCACCTAATTAATTAGATTACCATAATCCTTATACATTAATTATTATTCCAAATAAAATAAATTAATCATCTCAAATTATTTTTCTTAATTAATCTTCCTTGATTAATTATATTTAATTATATTTGAGTAATTGTCCTTAACCATATTCAGTAATTAATCCTTAATTACTATCATTAATTACAATAATTAATGATCCTACATTTACTTTATTATTAATCAATCATAATTAATTACATTAAACCTTAATTAATTACAATTAATTAATCACAATTAAATTAATTACTTATACTAATCAACTTTGATTAGTATCATTAATTACATTAATTAATGATCCTTATTAATTAATAATAATTAAATTAATTATCTAATCAACTTATGATTAATCAACTCATTAATCATAATTAGTGATTAACAATTTGTAATTACTTATCTTAATTAATGAACTTCTTAATTAATTAATTTTTAATTTAATTATATTAAACCTTGATTAATTAATCAAATTAATTAATCTTTAATTACTCCATTTATCAATTTAAGTTAACAATTAATCTTTAATTACTTTATTAATTAATTACAATTTTAATTAATTACCCTTAGTAATTAATCTTAAATTAATCACATTCATTAATTAATTAATTACATTAATTAACTAAAATAAATTAAGTAATTAACTCTTAATTACTTACATAAGTAATTATCTCTAATTACTTCATTAATAAATCTTTATTACTTTCTTAATTAATCACTTAACAAATAATTTACTCCATCACTAAATAATTCTTAATCCTTAAATTAATTAATTACTCCATAATTAATCAATTTCAAAACAAAAATATTAATCAATTCCTTAATTGATAACATTAAGTGATTCCATTAATCACTTCCATTTAATTACTCCCACGAGTATTCTCCATTAATTACTTCCATAAGTAATTACCTTCTTAATTACCTTCATAAATTTACCATTAATTACTTCATTAAGTAATTACACTTAATTAATTCATAATTAAGAGATTATTTAAAATTAAATAAATAATTAACTAATATTAAAATTAATTAAACAATTAATTAATTAACTTCTAATATTTGACAATCCTTAATTACTTAAGAAAACTTTAATCTAAATTAATCTTTTACTTATTAACAAATCATGTAATCAAGTATTCTTAATTTCATATCAAAATAAATTAACCATATTTATTTACATAATTTAATTATTTGAATTAAATTAAATTTTAATAACCTAACAACAAATTATTCTATTTAGATTACAAATTCATAATAATAACCTTATTGGAAATAAGAAACTTTAGAAATGAATTTCAAATTTAAAACACTTTAAACATCTAATTTAAACTTATTAATTTTCAAAATAAATTTGAAAACATTGCTTAACAATTTACGTAAAACTTTGATTAAATTCAAACATCTCCTTTTTAAATTAACATTCAAAATTTAATGAAGTTAATTACTTCAAAAAGAAATCATTTTAAACAAATTTTAAAACTTAAAATAAATTCAATCAATACCTTAAAAAATTTGATTTACGTTTGCATTTAAAGAACAAGTTTTAACTTTATTTCAAAAACAACAAACTTTAACTTATAATTTCATCTCCTTATAAAAACTTGAACTTGTTTTTCATTCAGTAAACATATTTAAATCTGTAAATCATTATAGTACTAGCAAGAATGCAAACTACCCTAAAAACCCGAGTTCGTCCCCTAGTTTCCCCGAGCTTGCCTCGAGAAACCTCTCACTCATAAAATCTTCGAGACATACGTGATAGAACGCGAGAGCATACCCGAGTAAAACTTCGTCTTCTCAAAATAAACCCCTCACCGGTGCACAGACCAATCACGGTGCACGTGTCCATCGTCCTCCGGCAATCTTTGGTCGTCGCGACCATCGGAGATGATCACCCAACCACTCGCGACAACGAAAACAAACCCAGATCAAAATGAAGACACTCGAATCGAAAATTCATACTCGAGCTCGAAAATGCAGAAGCAACACGAACCCAAACATCCAATCACCACCGCAATTCTTGACGCCGCTAGACCGTGCCGACCCCACCATCAAAACCCTTCGTCCCCGAGCATCCTTCCCTACGAACGCAATTGAACTCGAACTCTTGTCCAAGCAGCAAATGCCTCGTCAAAACAAGACAGTCAGAAACAATCCTAAACCCTAGTTTTTGCAATTCCCTTCAATCCACCATTTTTAAAAATTATTCTGTATTTCTCCCATGATCAATAGCTTGTATACAAACTTCGGTCAAAATCCTAGCTTAAATCATCAAGTAAAACTTCGGTAATCCCCTAAAACCCAATTTACGAGCAAACCCTAAATTCTCCCTAATTACACAACTAAAAATCATGATACAAGTATTAAAAATCATGATTTTCCATTGCTATTCCAATCATGCCATCAAAATTAAAGGTTAAATTCATAAATTTTGACTCAATTCGATTTTTTTACTGTAATTATGAAATTTCTGAGCAAATATTTCATTTTAAAACTTATAATTATTTTTAAATGAAAATTCATATGATCACAAACAACTTATGTTTAATCATCAAAGTTAAGTATTTAAGTTAGTGAAGATTTTAATTTTTCTGAAATGAATCCTGGCTGCAAATAAAACAAGAACAGAGGGCTACACATATACACAGATTTTATTTTCTCCTATATAAACATCTCTATAAATTCAATAAAATAAATACTGAATGAATTCCATGCAAAACCCAGTATCAATTCAAAGATTTAACATGCATTAGAGTTTAAACCTATTTCAAACTGTTTTTAAATAATTTACTCACCTGTGATATATATGCAGAGCAGTTTGCTTAATTTCCTGGCTCTTGAACTTTAATCTGGAAAAAGATTTTGATTTTGCTTTTGAAATTTCCTTTGCATGCTTTCAGATTGATGATTAAAATGTTGAACTGATGTTAAACTCCCCTTTTTAAGTTATAGGTTGTAGTTGCAGGTTGATTTCCATTTTGAAAATGCGGGTTTTCACTTTGCAGGTTGAAGATGATATGAAGATGCAGATTTGAAGTTGTAGTTTCATGTTTGAATTGCTTTTTGAAGGTTGCAGATTCACTTTTGCTTTCTTTTGGTTTAGATTTCAGATTTGAGAAATAGTTCAGGTTTTTGATATTTTCTAGTTGCCATTAGTTTGTGAAAGAAATGAATCAATGAGATAAAAATGTTTGGAAAAAACAAGTTTTCTTCTTAATATATTATTAAAATTTAAAATGAATTGTTGCCACATGTTCTAAATTCAAACAAATGTCATTTGCATGCATTTCTTAATTTACAAGTGTTATTAAAGTGGCTAATATTATTACATTTGTCCTAAGTGTTTTTAAATTAATTTTTCGTTTAATTTTTAAATGAAAACATAAACTAACATATTAATTTACTAAGTAAACAAATACTTACATATATGTAAATAAGTTTACTTTTAAAAGAAAATATCCTAAACTAATTATAATATAAATGAACCTTTATACTTGTGTTTTAAAAATCTAAAACATTTATACATATACATTTATAACTATTTATATTAAGCATTTTAAAAGAAAGCAAAACAAAATGTTTAAATAAATAACAAATCTCATATTTTGAAAATAAATGAATTACTCTTTAAATTAACTTTTGAAAAATATTAAGTTTTAAAGAAAATCTTTGAATTATAATTCATTCATATTAAATTATCAATAGATTAAACTAAAAACAACTCAAATTATAACATATACATACATATATATTACAATTTGCAAATTCATCTTTTAATTTAAAACAAAAGATCTCCTATTCACAATATATATCAAATGTATATATTATAAATAGAATAAAATTTTATTAGCTTTGAAAAAACAAATCTTATCAATATTGCCAGATTAAAAATTCATTAACCTTTAAAAGATTAAATTTACCAATTTTAAATTAAAATTATAAAGGAAATTATCAAACCAATTAAATTATTTACACAGATTATTAAATTCTTATAAAATGAAAGGAGAGGCTTCTTATTAGTGGGAGGTTGTTGAGTTGGAAGGAAGAAACTTTGGATGGTTTGGATCTCGAGAGAGGTTTGAGAGGAATATTTTGTCATAAGCAGAAGACAGTATGCAATAGGAAATGTTTATTAGTTTGAAGCAAGGAAGTCTTTCTGTGAAGGAGTGTATCAACCAATTCAATGAGTTGTCATGGTTTGGGATGGATCTAGTGAATACGCTGCATAAGAAGGCCATGAAATTCGCGAAGGGATTGAATCAGCCCCTCCAAGGGCTGCTATTGACTCATATACCGACGTGAGCTACCTATGAGTCATTGGTAGAAATGGTCCTCATGTCTGATGCGACTAAGGAAGGAGAGTCTAAAGAAGTCCCTAAGTCGGAAGGTTCTAAGAATAAATGGTACAATAAGATAAGAAGAAAGGAGAAGGCCCTCATAAGCAAATTAAGAAAAGTGGGAAATGCAATAGTTGTGGGATGGTTGGTCATTATGCAAAAGACTGTAAGAAGGCAGCGATGAAGGGAAAGTGATTCAATTGTGGATAACCTTGTCACTTTGGTAAAGGTTGTTCTCAAAAGACGGGGTAGGCAGTGGGTGCACCTACAGCATGGATTCAGGCATTGGATGCAACACCTTCCAGTAGCGGACCAGATAGAGGGAGGAAAGTCATCGTGGAAGGTTTGATCTCTGTTTTGATTTTCCCATTCGGACTCTTTTCGATTCTAGAGCATCACACTCTTTCATTTCGAGTTCTTTAGTTTATTGTTTGCACTTAGATATCACTTTAGTAGTAGACCCCATACTTGTTTCAAACCCCATAGGAGGATCGACACATCTATCCATGATTTGTAGGTGTTTGAAATTTTTTATATTTGGTGTAGAGTTTGATTGTGATGTATTGGGATTTTCGGGGTATGGGATGATTTTGGGGATGGATTGGTTATCCTCTTATGGAGCGATATTGGACTACGAGAGGAGAGTCGCTAGACTAGAGACATGCAGCGGTAGAACTCTCGAGGTTTCTTACGACCCACAAGGGTCAGTCATGTTCAGCTTCCCATCACTAAGAGCACTAGATTTGTTCCAGTCATTATAGATTTACCATACATTTTGAGGTGGTTCTTTGTACACTTTGCATTCCTCGGTTGAAGGCAAGTGTCACTTTTGGCATAAGGAAATACGTTTCTTGGGGCATAGAGAAGGTCTACACATGGTAGAAGTTTGAGAAACAGTTCTGTGCATTAAGGTTCGGATTGTGGAAATTCAAAGAGTGGTAGGCAAAGATTGGAGATGTACAGTAGATTTTGTTAAAAAGGGGAGAGCCAGTGTGCAGATAGTTGGAAAAAATATAATTCTTTCAAATATAGGCATATGAGAGGAATAGGAACAAAAGACTTTAGTAAGGAAATGAGATTTCCAAAAGTTTAGGAAGGGTACTCCTAGGGTAGTAAGAAGAAAATCCACTTTATGTTTAGCCCAATAAAATGAAATTGTTAGAATTGAAAAATATAATTATCAATGTTTTTGACGAAGTAAATATTGGGTTTTTGAGAAAAAAAGTGGTATGAAATTTTAATTGGTTTTTATATGATGTAAATTTTGTTAAAAGTGAAATTCTTTTTGAAGAATTATAGAGCATATATACAGCTCGCTAGTTTCTTTGTAGGTAAACAAAGATTTTAAATATAAAAACCTAGAGTGTATTAAGTATCGGAAACATAGGTTACAACATTTATTGTTGTAATAGATGTTTTCGTGAAAAATAAAGAAAGCATATAATATAACACTATTGTTATAGTAGGTGACTCCCAAAGGAAATGTTTTTACACTATATATGAGATTTATTAGTATTTATCCATACACTAGTATTTTTGGGTTGTAGTAACGATGTTTTAGCAATATCTGTTTTGACCCAAATAAAAATATGTTTTAAAGATGATTTCTAAGTATAGAAATAAAGTGGTTTGTAAGTACATTAATTTATTTTAGTAAGTATATTGAAATATTTTTTAATTATGGATATATTAAAACCGTTTTGAAAATGATTTTTTCTAAAAAGAAAACTGAAGTTGAATATTAGGAAATTAATAAATTTCGTCGAAACTGACTATTGTAAGAGAATATAGATTAAACATACTTTAATCTATTGGAATGAAATTAATATGATAAAATTCTCTATGAAACCAAATCATATAAAGATGTTTTGTGCAAGTTATAGCCTATTTTGGGAAGCACCATATTTTGTATAGCCTATTTCGAAAAATATAAAATAATTTCCTTATAATTTCACAAAAACAAGAAGTCCGCTTTTAAAAATTTCATAGAAGGTTCTAGCGTTAGTAGTTTCTTATAAAAGAAAGTAGTTCCAACATATTAAGGTGTAAAACCATTAGGTGTAATAAGAAGTGTAATAATTAAGGACAATGTTAGTTAGAGAAATATTATAGAGAGCTTTAGTTGAGAAAGCTAAGCAATGGAAATTTCATATATTTTCCATTGATTATGCGCATTGGTTGCTTGCCTTTGTAGAAAGTTCCAATTTGTAGTATGTTAAGAACTCCTCTAAGGTTAGGTAATTGGAAAGTTAAAGGGTTTTAATGAAATAATTGTTCTTAACTACACTAGTTTTTACAAGATTGAAAATCAATTAAAAGAATATGTTTTGAAAACATATGAGTACATTTTAAAGATATCTTAAAGATAATTTGTTTGGTGGAAAAATTAAATAAGTTTTTGGAAGTGAAAAACTTAGTAACAAATAAATTTGAAAATCCAGATTTTTATAAAAACCTGTAAAGGTCTTTCAAAGAAAACGAGGAATAAGTTTTGAACCTAGAATTTGTAAGTTTTCCCCTCTAGCTTTGGGGAATAATGTGAACTCAAAAAGGTTGTAAGGATGCAAGTCTAGAAAGATAAAATGTTAAGTAAACAATTACCTTTGAATTTGATGGAAATTTGAAAATAACACTTTTAAAACAAAATTTTTGGGATTTGATATATTAAAAGTTTATAAGCTTGAACTTTTGAAATGGAATGATAAATACCAAAGCAAACTTTCAAATATGGAGTAGATAGGAATCATTTCCTAGATGTGATGCAAATAATATAAGGCGATGAAGGAGATGTCAGTGATTACTTTTAGAAGTAATAATATAAGTTTTCATAAAGTGTATAGGACGCTAGTGGGAACCTAGGAATGTTGCTTCATTTGTGTAAACTTTATAGTAAGGCGATATTTGTAAGATAGTAAGAAACTTTGGTTGAGGATGTGCATTCTTGATTTTGGAGGAACTTGGAATGAGCACCCTCCCTTAGTAGAGTCGCTTGTAATAATAGCTTTCAGATTAGCATTGGAATGATACCTTTCGATGCTCTAATAGAAGACCGTGCAAGTCACCTACATGTTGGTTGGAGTCTAACAGAGAGACTGTTACTTGGTCCCGATATGGTTAGGGAGACGTCAACAAAGATTGGTTTAATTAGGAGAAAATTCATACCTCTTACCACATCTCTTTGATAGTAAATTTTCGAATTTTCTATTTCTATCTTTAGTTTTGAATAAGTTCTTTCCTTTATTATCCTTTGGGAGGGTAGATTTTAGGATTTAACCAATGGATGGTAGGATTTGATGTAAACATGTTATTAGAACATGTTATGTATGATGGATACTAGTGGTTGTAACTGTTTGCTAGTGGATGCTAATGGACGCATATACTTACACTAGGCACTATTATCTCTTAGAGATCGGTCTAACTAGGACACTAGAGCATATGCAAATGGATGTGTGCGCATTTGCATTTTTATTTTTACTTTATTCCATGGTTGATATAAATGGATGATTATCACATGATTGTTGCATTTGGATGATGATTATAGCACACATATAAAACTATCAGTTGTCATTAGGGAATTTGCATTCGTTTGGATACATGGCACGAACATGATTGCACAAAATAAGGTCGACTTAATCGTTAGACCGCCTAATCTTTTGCATTAGTTATAGACATTGACACTACACTAATTGAATATGTATCACAAATCGTATTACAAAAACTTAAGGACATTGGATGTAATGGATGATGGTTGAGTAGTTAGTTGTAGAACTTGGATGAAACATTTATTTCATTCTTCTATCCTCAGAGATTTAGTTGACGAAATCCCTTAAGGAGGGGAGAATGTAATTACCTGAAATTTAAGCTATAGTAATTAATTAACAAATTAATTAAATAATAAAATAACTTTGTGAAATTATCAGAATTGTGCCACATGAGTTGCACCATTGTGTCTATGGTAATTTTCTGTTTAATTTCCATATATAGAACGTTAAAATCCAAGCTTGTATGTAGAAGATATGAATTAATGAAGAAACAAGGAAAAAAATTATATAGAGGGCAAGGTCAACCAAAGGATCGACCCCACAAGGCAAGTACGACCTATAGGTCGACCCTTGCTTGTGAAGGTCGGCAGGTAGGTCAACCTTCCTACCTATGAATGCACTCTGGTACGTGGCTTCATCCAAATTGATTTTAAAACGTCATTTTGCAACTTTTCTTCGATCCTGTGCGTCCGTTCTTCCATCCGACTTTCACACGAGCCTAAGACGTGGTTGCACTAGATTTAATCTCCAAATCCAATGGTATGAGATCCACAAATGACACTATAAATAAGACCCTAGGCCTAGTTATTTTCTCATTCAGATTTTCTCCATCTGGGTTCATTGCTTGAGGCCAGACCTTAAAAGGAATATTTTTCCAATGAGAAGATCTTTTTAATTAAAATATTTTATACCCCAGAAGTGGATCTAAGAAGGCCAAGGAAAAGAGCTAAGGACCACAATTGAGTGTTTAAGTAATTATTTTAGATTTTTAAGTAATTTACAATAATAGGGTTTCCAATAGTTGTAGTTTTTCTACAATTTTGGCATAACCTTTATGCATGTTTATTTACTGTTTATTTTTAAGTAAATTTTAGACTTGTTTTCCGGTCTATTTTCTTTTAGCTATTCTATTATTATTATTTGCAATATTTATTGTTAATTATAGTTTTCCCAATTATTTACAGTTATTTACAAAGCTTAAAGTTGTTTACTGTTATTTACGTTTATTTACATCTATTTACGTTGGGATTTCTTCTGTAAATGTTACTTTCTTTTTAATTCCCTTTAACGTGAATGGATGAATGGAATAAATAGAAGAGAATAATTCGCTAATATGAATTAAAATATAAGAAAACTAAATTTACAAAAATTAGGATGTAAAATGAGAAGAACTGTAATAAATTGGACTTAGACTGGAATAGGCAAATTTATGATATTTGCAAGCATATTTATAACAAAATAGAAGAAATAGCAGAAGAAGCTTATTTTTATACTTAGACCTTAGGTAAGTTAATAAGTAAAGTTATAACACACATGTTATAATTAAAGGCAAACAGAAAAAGGCTTATTTTTAGACTTAGAATAAGTGAATAAGCAAATATAGCAGAGATAACTAAAGAGGCTTATTTAAAAAGACTTATACTAAGTTAATAAACAAAGATAGAAGTAGGACCCATATCAGTAGCATTCCCCTTATGATGTTCAGGGTAGATAAGTGGTTAGTAATTAATAAGTAGGACCCGTACCGGCACCATTCCCCTTATGTTGTTTAGGGTAGATAAATGGTCGATAATTAAGAAGTAGGACCCGTACCAACAGCATTCCCCTTGGGACATGCTTATGCTGTTTAGGGTAGAAAAGTGGTTAATAATTAGAAGCTTAAATTAAGGGATTTAGGCAAGGGGCGCAACTAGATTTTCTTTTTGTTAGGACCCGTATCGGCAGCATTCCCTTCAGTCAGGAACTGGTGGTCTCACAACACATGGATGTGAGGCTGGGCACGCTTATGCTGTTTAGGGTAAATAAGAGGTCCAAAAAGGGAGAAACGTAAAGCACGAGCCTAATGGTGGTCGAGCGTGCGGCCTCAGTGCAGGGAGAAAAGTCGCTATTGAGTTCCAAGCGCTTAGTATGTGACTTTTGTTGTGGACCCACAGGATTGGACTAGCCCACAGTAGGCACAACGGAGATAGAATGCCGATCAAAGGGTAGAATCAATACTTTTGCCTAATTAAAATAGAATTGGAATTTCAGCCTAATCAAATCAGTTACAGAAAAGTACAAACAATCAAGATAATCAAAACTATCCAAGCAAAGTAAACAATTAAACCGTATTTTATAATAGCTTTATCTTTTCCTTTACTTCCTTTTATACTAGAACTGTAACAACCCGCATATTTATCGATTTTTATATTTAAATATTTTATCGATACTCGGAATTTAGTCCGAAAAGCTACTTTTTGCATACGGTCGAATTAGGACTCGGGACCATTCCCATTGAGTTTAAAATGTCATTTGCGACCTTTTTGAGTATAAGCTTCGATATGTTTGGAGTTAGTCAAGTTTTGCTACTTTTTCACTTTGGGTTTGGGTTTGGTTCAGCCCTATGTTTAACTTATACTCAAATCTGAACCACTCTCCCCATTCACTCTCACTTTCTCCTCTTTTCAGTTCTAAAGCATCAATGGTGGGAGAGATGGGAAATTAAAACTCCAAAACCCTAGTTTTCTTTTGCAAATCAAACTCTAGCTCCAAACTAATAGAAGAACCCATTGGTAAGCTTCTCTTCTTCTTCTCCAACTCATTCTCTTATCAATTTCAGAAATTCCTAAACCTAATTTAGGAAATGTTTCTCTTTTTAGCTTAGATTCAAGCTTGTTGAGTTGGAATTGAAGAGTTATTGTCATTGTCATTGTTCTATAGCTTCTTCCTCCTCGTTCTTGTGCATAAAGGTGAGATTTTTATCTCACATCTATGTCTATAACTATCTTTGATTGTTGGGTATGAATTCCTAACCCTTATTTATGTTCATTTGCTTTTGATTTGGATTGAATTGGTGAATATTCCAATTTTTGGTGTTTTGTAGCCAAATTTTTAAAAATCCAAACTTTGATGTTTAAACATGTTTTTGGTGATGCGTCGAAGAGCCTATAGTGCTGGATTGTCGATTGGCATAAATCCTTAGCATCCATCGCTCGTTCGATCTCATTTCGGTTTGGATTTGCCATTTTTGGTCTAGGCTGTTTTTTTTGCCTAGCAGAAGATTTCGGACGTCTGAAATTAATTTCAGACGTCTGAAACCAAATCCAGACGTCTAGTTGAAAAATACAGACGTCTGGAAAGGGGTCTGGAAAAGGCAGAGACTAAATCCAGACGTCTGAAACAAATGCAGACGTCTGGAATCAAATTCAGACGTCTGGTTGAAAATTTCAGACGTCTGAAATGGCCCAGGAATCAAAAATAGAAGGGAGAAAACACATATACTTCCAGAACCTAGGGCCAGACGTCTGGGAACACCTACCAGACGTCTGGAACTGTTTAATTTGCCTATTTTGGCTATTTTTGAGTATATTTCCAACTTTAATCGATTCGTGTTGATTCCCTTTTTGTTGTTATCATTTATTATGGACTTTGATGACATTTTCATCCTCATTTTTGGGAATATCCATTTTGATGGATTCGGTATCGATTTCTTTGGATTTTATTCACATCTTCGTATGTAAATATTAGTGATTGATTGTTCCTACAATCTTCTTTGTGATTTGTCACTTTAAAAATATAAAGGTTTTCTATACTAGTAGTAAATATCAAAATTCTTTCATCAAAACGATTTCAACATTTATTTTATTACAAAGCTCGTTTCTTAAACCGTTTTCCAATCTATTAGTATATACAAGCCTTTACCTCACTCGTATGAGAAATCTAATTAAACGACCTAGTAAAACGAGTGGTATGAAACGCTTGCGTTTACTTCGTCGGTTAATTCTTGGACTTGTTCGGTTGAAACTCTTGTGACAATTTTCTAGTGGAGATCTACAGTTTGTTCGTAAATATTTAAGTTAAGCTAGAGGTTATGGGACATGAAGCTAAACTCATATATTTACTAGCTTAGTGTAATTGACACTTCTCGTTGATCATGACGATCATCTTTGTGATTTAGACTAGCAATGTGCGATGTCTCTTTGTCTGCGAGGGAGACTAAACCCCGTTTTGTGGAGTTTTGACTCAAATTGGTGGGGTAGCAACCCATGGTCTTGGGGCCGTTTGTGGAGCTTCGGCTCAATTTGTGATGGTTAGCAACCATGGAATTAGCGTTCCGTTTGTGATACACGTGTTGGTGAGCTTTATGCTCCCGTTTGTGATAGGCCTTCCCCCTTTTTGTGATTTCTGGATTTCTTGAGATGATTTCTAGAATTTGTGTTTCACCAATTTTCGTGATTTCCATTGATAAGTTTTATCAATATTTGTGCATTGGTGAATTTGTGTGTCATTGACTTTTGTGATTGGCATTGATATAATCGTCAATATTTATGGTTTGGTGAACGAAATAAGAAATATGACATTTCTTGGATTCTTATGTAGATTCTGTGATATTGATTAATCTCTTGTTGATTTTCAGTTACTTATATATATATCACAGCTTGGCATTGTGATTATTATGTGTTTAGTCATATCTCTTATTCAATACCGTTTCATCTGATATTTATAGTTAGACTGACCCGTTTATTATTTTCTTATTAAATAATACTCGGGTCAGACCGAGATGTTACAGGTGCTTCTGCTTGACTTCTCACTTGGGATTGGTTTCTCTGACTTTTGGTTAACTACTTAGATTAGTAGTTTATTTTGTTGTACACACTTGAGATATGGACTCTTAGTGGTATTCTTTTGTATAGCACATATTGTTATTCTTTTCTACTATTGTGGATCTTTTTGACCACTACTCTGATATACACTTTCATGTGTTAGTTATATATTCATATCTTCTTCCGCCTTTGTGATATGAATTGTCTGTGACTGATTTATGTTATGTTTATTTCTATATTTGTTTCCAAAGATATTATAGCCACCGTGTAGTAGCTTTGAGTTTGTGTCGGTATGTCAGATTTCCTCTTGACAAAGAATACATGTTATACTATCTGACATATCGGTGCTCGCGCAAAGAAATTACACGGATGGTCGCTCCTCAACAGCCTTATTCTCCGTGCTAGTTGACGGCATTACACCGTAGTGTTCTTGGCTAGCGTGGGTATAGAGGTGGGGCGTCACAGCTTGGTATCAGAGCCAAACTTTGGAACAATGTAGAATAATTTAACAAGGATCATCGTCCTAAGTCCTTCTTAGGAGTCGTGCCTTAGGATTTAATTCGAGTCTTCGTACCGATTCATCCTATTTTCTTTATGATTTCTTGTTTTGTCTATCAAGATTGCTTGATATTCCTTTTGTGAATAACCTTTTTCTTCTTCTTTATTTCTTTCTAAAGGAAGAGAAATGGTTAGACCTGGCCGTCCCAGCGCCGGTCAATCTAGTGCTCCACCCCAAGATGGAGTTTTTATGACTACCCAACAACTTCTTGACCTTGTCACGAATGCTCAAGCAGCTGGTTCTAATCCGGAACCTACTCACCCTAAATCTGGGTTTGCACGTTTGTGCAGTTATTACACCAACATGGGCGGGAAGCCATTTAATGGTTCCGAAACTATTATTGAAGTCCAGGCTTGGTTAAGGACATGCGATCGAATCTTTTCTCGCATGAACCTCATTGATCTTCACCGAGTTCAGGTGGCTTCTAGTATGCTCCAAGAAAGAGCATTGGACTGGTACGAACTTCTTATTTCTGAGATTAATGAAGCGGATCTCACCTGGGAGAAATTCCGAGAGCGCTTCGAGTTAAAATTCGTGCCAGAAGCTGAGAAAGTGACATTGGCTCGACGATTTATAGACCTTGTTCAAGGTGATTCTTCCGTGGCTGATTATGTCGCCTCCTTCGAGTCGCTTTCCAAATATGGGGTTGAATACATCAACACCCCTTTAAAGAAGAACCAGAGGTTCGTCTATGGCTTAAACAAAAATCTCAAGAAGCCATTACTTCTAAAATTAGAAGTTTCTTTCGATCAACTCATTGATATCGCTCTTCGTCTTGAAGAGGCGGATAGGGAGAATGATGTTGAAGTGGTGGGTTCCAAACCAAACTTCAACAACAAGAAGAGGCCAAACAAATTCAAAGGTCCTTATCCCAAAAAAAAGGGAGGCAAGCAACTCCTGCTGCAAAGACCTTTTCCTCTACTGAGGGGAAATGCTTTTACTGTGGTTCCAGAGACCATTTTGCGAACAAGTGTTCAAAGCCTCGTACTTTTCGCTATTGCAAAAGCCCGGGTCATTATTTATCTTCTTGCCCCAAGCTTCAGGACAGGAAGGAGGGAAAGCTTAATGTTGCTCAAGCCCCTGGCAACACATCTCGTGGCCAAGCTATTTCTCATTTTATTCTGGATGGTATTATTTTATTTCGTGATCATCCTATTCGAGTTCTTTTTGATACGGGTGCGTCCCATTCTTTTATATCAAAAGAACTTGTTGACACTTTTTCCTTGGATGTTTTGTGTTTAATGATTTCTTTGAGAATTGTGAATCCGGTTGGTGGATCTGCAACAATCAATTTATTGTGTAAAGATGTCGAGATTATTTTGTGTGATTTTTCTTTCCGAGCTGATTTGCATGTCATGCGTTATTTAGGCTTTGGAATGATTTTGGGAATGGATTGGCTTAACCGTTATGAAGCTCATATCCTATGTCCTGAGCGGACTATTCATCTTCGACATCCTCAATCTGTTAAGCAGACTTCTATTGATCTTAAAGATACGGATTCCAGCTTGGTTGCATCTTTATATTCTTTAAATCTTCATGATGACGATAATGATGATGAGGAAGATATTATTTCTCTTATTCACGTTGTTCGTGAATTTTCCAACATATTTGAGCCCGTTTTAGGATTACCACCTAAGCGAGCAATTGAGTTCAGAACTAATCTCATTCCTGGAGCTCAACCTATCACTCGTCCTCCTTATCGTATGTCCAATAAAGAAAACGAGGAGATGCGTAAACAATTATCCGAATTGGAGATGAAGCAATTTATTCGCTCTAGTTCCTCGTCTTGGGGAGCTTCGCCTATTTTCATGAAGAAATCCGATGGTACACTTAGGCTTTGCATTGACTACCGCAAGCTTAATGATCTTACTATCAAAAATAAATATCCTTTACCTCGGATTGATGATCTATTCGATCAGCTTAGTGGTGCTAGAGTCTTTTCACAATTAGACTTAGCTACTGGTTTTCACCAGCTTCGTATTGCAGAGGATAGATTCCTTTGACATTGTTCCATACCCGTTATGGATCTTATGAATGGCTTGTTATGCCATTTGGGTTGACGAATGCCCCAGCTTATTTCGTTGACCTAATGAATCGAGTTTTCAAAGACTTCCTCGATCGATTTGTTCTCATCTTTATTGATGATATTCTTGTGTATTCTAAAACCAAGGAGGAACATGAGAAGCATCTTCGGATTGTGTTGGAAACTCTTAGGAGTAATCATTTAAAAGCAAAGTTTTCTAAATGCCACTTTTGGCAATCTCGTGTGAAGTTTCTCGGTCATATTATTTCCGAATCCGGAATTTCCGTGGATCCTTCTAAGATTGAAGCGATTCAAGATTGGAAGAGACCGGAGAGTGTGACGGAGATTCGTAGTTTTCTTGGATTGGCGGGTTATTACCGCCGTTTTATCAAAGACTTTTCTAAGATTGCCGTGCCTCTCACTAGCTTAACGAAGAAAGGTGTTAAATACATTTGGTCGGACAAATGTGAAACTTCTTTTCAAAAATTAAAAGAACTCCTTTCTGATGCTCTTATTCTTGTTATTCCCGAGGGGAATCAAGATTTCGTTGTTTATACCAATGCCAGTCGCGTTGGTTTGGGTGCTATTCTTATGCAAAGAGAACGTGTTATTGCTTATGCTTCTAGGCAATTGAAGCCAGCCGAGACTAGATATGCCATACATGATTTAGAACTCGCGACTATTGTTTTTGCTCTTCGTATTTGGCGTCATTATCTTTTAGGAGAGAAATTTGTTCTTTATACCGATCATAAGTCCTTGAAGTATTTATTCTCTCAAAAGGAACTTAATTTGTGTCAACAGCGTTGGCTCGAGTTCCTTGCTCCTTATGATCTTGATATCCTTTATACTCCCGGTAAGGGTAATCGTGTCGCTGATGCTCTTAGCCGTAAACAACAAGCAATTGTTTCTATGATGACATCCGAATGGAACGATCTCGAGATTCTATCCACTTGTGAAATTCAAGATCGTGTATCTGATTTATGTTCATCTCTTGTTTTATGTAGCCTTGAGGCTCATCCTTCTCTTTTAGACCGCATTCTTGAAGCTCAAGGGCTAGGTCCTGAATTGGCTCTTCTTGGCCAAAATATTAAGAATAAGATTGATATTGAAGGTTTGAAAGACTTTGATATCGATTTTCGTGGCGGCATTCGGAAATTTGGTAGACTTATCGTACCAAATATTAGTGATCTTCGAAGATATTTTAGAAGATTCCCATCGTTCTAAATTTACCATTCATCCCGGTAGCAGTAAAATGTACGCGGATATGAAGCGACTTTATTATTGGGAGGGAATGAAACTTGACATCGCTAACTTCGTTAAGCGTTGCATGACTTGCCAACTCGTTAAGGCCGAGCATCAAAGTCCCGGTGGGTTATTGCAACCTTTAGAAATTCCAATTTGGAAGTGGGACCAAATTTCCATGGATTTTATAGATGGCCTTTCCCGTTCTCGTTCGGGTCATGATTGCTTATGGGTGATCGTTGATAGGCTTACTAAATCCGTCCATTTTATTCCCGTTCGATCTAACCGAACCGTTCCTCTTTTGGCCAAACTCTTTATCAAAGAGATTGTTAAATTACATGGAGTTCCTACTTCTATTGTTAATGATCGTGATCCATTGTTTACTAGTGGATTTTGGAAGAGTCTTCAAAAAGCTTTGGGAACGAAGCTTAATTTTAGCACCGCTTATCATCCCCAGTCCGATGGACAAACTGAGCGTGTGAATCAAACTCTTGAAGATCTTCTTCGTTCTTGTGTGCTTGATTTCGGTGGAAGTTGGGAAGATCATATTTCCCTTGTTGAATTTTCCTATAATAATAGCTTCCAATCTAGTATTGGTATGGCACCTTTTGAGGCACTCTATGGAAGGCCATGCCGATCTCCTTCTTGTTGGCTTGAGGCCGGTGAGAAGCTGGTTTTAGGTCCAGATTTTATTCGTGATTCCACAGAAAAGATTGATCTTATTCGTCATAGGATGAAAGAAGCCCAGAGTAGACAAAAATCCTATGCCGATAACCGGAGAAGGAGATTAGAATTTTCTGTGGGAGATCTTGTGTTCGTTCGTGTTTCACCCATGAAAGGTGTTGTACATTTCAGTCGATCGGGAAAATTAGCGCCTCGATATATTGGACCATTTCCTATCACCGAACGTATTGGTTCCATGGCTTATCGCCTTACGTTACCGGCTCAATTTTCTGCTATCCATGACGTGTTTCACGTTTCTCAACTTCGAAAATGTCTTCGAGATTCCGATTCCATTCTTGAGCCCGGTGTTGTGGAAGAGATTGAAGTTTTGCCTAATTTAACTTATGAGCAACATCCTATTCGTATTATTGCTTCGGAAGTCAAACGACTTCGAAATAAGGATGTCCCGCTTGTGAAAGTTCAATGGTCTTCAAATCCTAAGGATCATTCTTGGGAATCTAGTGAGTTCGTCGAGCGAACTCACCCGAACTTACTTTCTCGGGCTCTTTGAGGTGAACTTCTTATTTCAAACTTCTTTTGTGTTGAATACGCTTTTATGGTTGTTACTATATATCTTTTTCTTAAATATTGCGAGGAAGCAATTTCTTTAAGGAGGGGAGTCTGTAACAACCCGCATATTTAACGATTTTTATATTTAAATATTTTATTTAAATATTTTATTACTTGGAATTTAGTTAGAAAAGCTACTTTTTGCATACGGTCGAATTAGGACTCGGGACCACTCCCATTGAGTTTAAAATGCCGTTTGCGACCTTTTTGAGTATAAGCTTCGATATGTTTGGAGTTAGTCAAGTTTTGCTACTTTTTCACTTTGGGTTTGGGTTTGGTTCAGCCCTATGTTTAACTTATACTCAAATCTGAACCACTCTCCCCATTCACTCTCACTTTCTCCTCTTTTCAGTTCTAAAGCATCAATGGTGGGAGAGATCGGAAATTAAAACTCCAAAACCCTAGTTTTCTTTTGCAAATCAAACTCTAGCTCCAAACTAATAGAAGAATCCATTGGTAAGCTTCTCTTCTTCTTCTCCAACTCATTCTCTTATCAATTTCAGAAATTCCTAAACCTAATTTAGGAAATGTTTCTCTTTTTAGCTTAGATTCAAGCTTGTTGAGTTGGAATTGAAGAGTGATTGTCATTGTTCTATAGCTTCTTCCTTCTTGTTCTTGTGCATAAAGGTGAGATTTTTATCTCACATCTATGTCTATAACTATCTTTGATTGTTGGGTATGAATTCCTAGCACTTATTTATGTTCATTTGCTTTTGATTTGGATTGAATTGGTGAATACTCCAATTTTTGGTGTTTTGTAGTCAAATCTTTAAAAATCCAATCTTTGATGTTTGAACATGTTTTTGGTGATGCATCGAAGAGCCTATAGTGCTGGATTGTCGCTTGGCATAAATCCTTAGCATCCATCGCTCGTTTTCGATCGCATTTCGGTTTAGGTTTGCCATTTTTGGTCTAGGCTGTTTTTTTGCCTAGCAGAAGATTTCAGACGTCTGAAATTAATTTCAGATGTCTGAAACCAAATTCACACGTCTGGTTGAAAAATCCAGACGTCTGGAAAGGGATCTGGAAAAGGCAGAGACAAAATCCAGACGTCTGAAATAAAATCCAGACGTCTAGAATCAAATTCAGACGTCTGGTTGAAAATTTCAGACGTATGAAATGGCCTAGGAATCAAAAACAGAAGGGAGAAAACACATATACTTCCAAAACCTAGGGCCAGACGTCTGGGAACACTTACCAGACGCCTGGAACGGTTTAATTTGCCTATTTTGGCTATTTTTGAGTATATTTCCAACTTTAATCGATTCGTGTTGATTCACTTTTTATTGTTATCGTTTATTATGGACTTTGATGACATTTTCATCGTGATTTTTGGGAATATCCATTTTGATGGATTCGGTATCGATTTCTTTGGATTTTATTCACATCTTCGTATGTGAATTTTAGTGATTGATTGTTCCTACAATCTTTTTTGTGATTTGTCACTTTAAAAATATAAAGGTTTTCTATACTAGTAGTAAATATCAAAATTCTTTCATCAAAACGATTTCAACATTTATTTTATTACAAAGCTCGTTTCTTAAACCGTTTCCCAATCTATTAGTATATACAAGCCTTTACCTCACTCGTATGAGAAATCTAATTAAACAACCTAGTAAAACGAGTGGTATGAAACGCTTGCGTTTACTTCGTCGGTTAATTCTTGGACTTGTTCGGTTGAAACTCTTATGACAATTTTCTAGTGGAGATCTACATTTTGTTCGTAAATATTTAAGTTAAGCTAGTGGTTATGGGACATGAAGCTAAACTCATATATTTACTAGCTTAGTGTAACTGACACTTCTCGTTGATCATGACGATCATCTTTGTGATTTAGACTAGCAATGTGCGATGTCTCTTTGTCTGCGAGGGAGACTAAACCCCGTTTTGTGGAGTTTTGACTCAAATTGGTGGGGTAGCAACCCATGGTCTTGGGGCCGTTTGTGGAGCTTCGGCTCAATTTGTGATGGTTAGCAACCATGGAATTAGCGTTCCGTTTGTGATACACGTGTTGGTGAGCTTTATGCTCCCGTTTGTGATAGGCCTTCCCCCTTTTTGTGATTTTTGGATTTCTTGAGATGATTTCTAGAATTTGTGTTTCACCAATTTTCGTGATTTCCATTGATAAGTTTTATCAATATTTGTGCATTGGTGAATTTGTGTGTCATTGACTTTTGTGATTGGCATTGATATAATCGTCAATATTTATGGTTTGGTGAACGAAATAAGGAATATGACATTTCTTGGATTCTTATGTAGATTCTGTGATATTGATTAATCTCTTGTTGATTTTCAGTTACTTATATATATCACAGCTTGGCATTGTGATTATTATGTGTTTAGTCATATCTCTTATTCAATACCGTTTCATCTGATATTTATAGTTAGACTGACCCGTTTATTATTTTCTTATTAAATAATACTCGGGTAAGACCGAGATGTTACAGGTGCTTCTGCTTGACTTCTCACTTGGGATTGGTTTCTCTGACTTTTGGTTAACTACTTAGATTAGTAGTTTATTTTGTTGTACACACTTGAGATATGGACTCTTAGTGGTATTCCTTTGTATAGCACATGTTGCTATTCTTTTGTATTATTGTGGATCTTTTTGACCACTACTCTGATATACACTTTCATGTGTTAGTTATATATTCATATCTTCTTCCGCCTTTGTGATATGAATTGTCTGTGACTGATTTATGTTATGTTTATTTCTATATTTGTTTCCGAAGATATTATAGCCACTGTGTAGTAGCTTTGAGTTTGTGTCGGTATGCCGGATTTCCTCTTGATAAATAAATGCATGTAATACTATCTGGCATATCGATGCTCGCATAAAGCAATTACACGGATGGTCGCTCCTCAACAGCCTTATTCTCCGTGCTAGTTGACAGCATTACACCGTAATATCCTTGGCTAGCGTGGGTATAGAGGCGGGGCGTCATAAGAACTATTGATAATTCTATTATCTTTATCTTGCTTAAAAATACTGGTAATTGCTTCCACTCACCAGACTTTTAGTCTGACCCACTCCTCTATTTTTCCCTTTTTTCCCCTTAGGCCAGCAAAGGCAGGGACAGTAGATTTTAGCTTTCTTGGAGAGATATTCTTGTAGATTCTTCATGTATTCTTCTTCTTCTGTTCCAGTTTTCTTTTTATTTTTGTTTGGATGTACTGGTACTATTGAGGGGGATGATTTTATTTATGTACTCTGATATTGCGATTAAGATGGTTTTTTTCATAAGACACGTGTATTTGGTATTTTGAGACTTATTTTGGTTATGACTTATTTTATGAAGTTTGATTTATAAATAAATTATTGTTTTAAATGTTTCCACTGTTTTATTTATTTGTCTTGTGAATCTTAGTCTCTGTAAAGTTTTAGCTATGCCTACAATGCACCACATCTTTTATGTGTCCTTTTTGGGTGTACTAAGGGGTGTGTGGTGTTTTGCTAATCTAAGAGTTACTATGTCAAAATTCAAATTCTTTCAAATTCATTTATGGCCCAGTTTTGATGGTCGAAAATACCTCTATTTCATTCGAGA
The DNA here is from genome assembly GCA_030765085.1 of Allium cepa. NCBI lineage: Eukaryota > Viridiplantae > Streptophyta > Magnoliopsida > Asparagales > Amaryllidaceae > Allium > Allium cepa. The sequence continues at coordinate 226,657,697 of CM060932.1, read as the reverse complement.
TAACTCCTACAAAATTGATCCTAATAAAGTAATTTTTTTCAAACAATGTACAACTCTAGTGGCTACAACTTCCATGTTTTGCACTTCTTCCAATTTTGAGTTTAACCATGTCAAAATTTCACTTTTTTACAGTACATTTTCGGGCTTCATTTTTAGTAATCCAAAAATACCATCTCTTCTTTTGAACATTACTTCCTCAAAACAAATTGAAATCAAGTGATTTTTTTAAATTCAAGAGCAAAGAATTTGCAATACTTTTGGCTAACAACTTTTTCGAATTTTGACAGTAAGAGGGTCAAAAACCAGAGAGAATATGACATATTTTTTTGATTTATTTTTGAGAATTCAAGGTCAAAACCCGACCACTTCTTCTCTATACTTCTGGCAAACCTCCATCTCAAGCCTTGGTCGAGCACTTGAAAGAAACAAGAAGTTGTTTGGTAATGTTTAAATGAAGTATGAAGTAGTTAGTGAAGCGTGGATTAGTTTGAATGTTTGTAGGAAGTGAAACGGTTTTGATATTGATGAAATATCTAATTTTAAACCATTATAAGTAGTTATAAATGTTTATATAACAATTTGGATGCTAATAATGTTTGGTTGTTTGAAAAAGTAATTAGCAACATAAACTATAAGTGAGAAACTCTTAAATTTATTATATTCTTGGATGATGATATGATGTTTGAAATGGTTGTTTAATATGTTTTGATCATCAAGTTTGGTTGTTTAATATGAATGTTGAACATATATGCAAGTCACTAAAACACACGTCGATAAGCAAAAAAGAAATCACTTTCCATAATTGGTCTATATGGAATTTTAATCCTCATTAAAATGAGTTTGAAAGATTTTATAAACGCATAAAAGTGTTTGGTGAAGTTTGAAAGGTAATGGAAAATTTAGCCAAAATAGGTGCGCCATGCAATGGTAGTTCGAGATTTCGCATCATAAAAGTCAAACGAGTATATAAATTGGAATTTAGCTCAAAATTCTTTGAGATAAGAAGTTTTTGAACTCTTGTATCCATAGATTTCAAACAAAGAAATAAAATCTAGATTTTGATAAGTAGATTTTGAAATATGAGTAAAATTAGTTTTTGGAAAAACCGCGGTTTTGTTGCTCGGAATTCATAAAAGGAATTTTTTGAAAATGATATGCTAAATTTGTCTAAAAATATGAAATAAATTCTATAAATCTATTAAAATGTTTTAAAATTGATTTGAGTTATAAAATTAAATTTCCAAATGATAAAAATTCATTTTCATCGATATAGCTTCAAGCATATTTTGTAGCACTTTCCGCAGCACTTTTCTATAACATTTGAAATAGCTTTAAACATAACAATTCTTTTCCAAATCTTTTATAAATGTTTTCAAATGAATAATTAAGTTTGCGAATGATAATTTGGAAGTTTTATAGTTTATTTAAAAGGAATTTAAATAAATGATTTAAAGAAAAGCTATTACAAATTAAGTTGTTTAATTTTGACTTTAAAAGCCGACGAGTAGACTGGATTTTTCTATCCGTGAGATCCGGATGTGAGGAGCTTAGACTAAGGAGATATTAAAAAGCAACTAATGCCCTTGCTCACCTGGCCTCTTCCCTGGGCGAGGGATATATAAGGTTGAAATGTCGGAAACAAGTTAAGTATAAAGAGATTTAAATTTTCCAAATTTAAATTAAATACAGCTTTGATTGAATAGAGGTGATCTTCTTATACTGAGTATTAAAGCCCAAAGAGGAAACTCGTCCTATTCATGGAATTTAAATGGTGATTTCGCCGTTATTCCGTCCATAGTATTTGTTGAATACAGGAATTGATATTGAGTAAAATTAGATGATTACTATAGATTGTGCTCACTAATATTTACTGATTTTGGATTAACATCCTAAATAGCACGGTTTTAACTAAATAAAATTTCGAGTTTTGTATTAAGAAATCTTTGTTAAAATCTAATGAAATGATTTTGGAAATGTTTCCCTAAGTGAAAAATGCAACAATTTAAATTATTCCAAGATTTAGAAAGGTTTTAAGTAATCAAAGAATTTGAAAAGACAAGTTTAATGATCGTATATACTGGAAAGAAGTGTTTTAAAGTTATATATGTCCAAAAAGATATTTTTTATAAAAGAAATGAAATGATCAAATATTATTCACCTATTTACTTGACCTCTTTTATCGACGGTTGGTTTGAAGGAACCGAGGTCAGATCTGGGTAATTCCTATCCAAAAACCACTTCGAACCAATTTACGTTTCGAAGTAAAACACGTTGAAGATAAGATCATTGAAGACGAAGATATTCATGATGTATGGCTACTTGCTAGTAGTCCTTCGAGATGAAATTAACCATATCATGAATTTATGGTGGCAAGTAGTCCTCCGTTACGAAAATCTTTGAATTGCAAGTACTATTCGCTACCGATACTATGGGTGATTCCCAAAATAAGATACGGTAAGAGGAGTGCCTTCGATTTCATTCAGTCCTAGAACAAACTTGTATGGACGATTGTCTGACGTTGCATTTAAAAATCATATTAATTTATCTCTATAAACGTATTTCTACTTGGTGGTGATGTAGGCAACTTCTCATAGCTTAATGCCTTTTCCTGAGACGTATGAGCTCAAGAATTGTACATTTGTGGAAATCGGTTATGTGATTATGGGAATGGAAATGTGGCATTCAAAGAGGAAAGATGATGTGCTATGTGAAGAGTTAATCGCTACCTCCAGCCTCATACCTAGAAATGGACGAAATAGGGTATGTGGTTTACAACTATTAGGGTATAATTATACCGTTCAATATATATTTCTACTCGCTATGATGTTCGGGTTTAAATTAATGTGGTGTATGGTAAACGAGCGCTCAGATAGGCTGGTAATGACCGGTGTAATGACAATTGGGTACTATCTAGGAAGAGGTAGGCTGGTCTTATGTTGGTAGAGGACCATTAGTTGGTCCTCGGTACATTTCTCTAGAGATGCATTGCCGAAAGGTAGTCCCTTTACCTGGTTATTTGCATGGAAATCCAGTCTCCAATAAGTGCCTGCCATTTTGTTTGTAGAACCCACTTTGTCTCTAATATGCTAGAATTTAATCAATGTGATAATTTAGGCTAAGATTGATGAGTTTACTTGCAAATGTTTTCAAAGGTAAGTCATTAATAATAATATCAAATGTTATTTTTGCATAGCAAATGTTTGGTTATCATAAGGTAAAAACCCGTTTCGCGTTTATGTACGGCGTGGTCTTATGAGATACCTTTTTGTTTTCAAAATGCGTATTTTTGAGTTCTCACACCTGTCTCATGACTGATCTGGAGTTTATTTTCCTTTCCCTTAAACTTTAAGTGTCCTAATTTTTCTGGGCAGCCTAATAGTCAGGTTTAGTTTAGAAGAGATCTGGACGGAGCCCTAAGTCTAATAAATGTAATTTCCACTGTACAGTTTATGTTGAAATAATATATGTGAGACCTTGTTAATTCTTTATTTTATTTCTTACCCTTGAGAATCTGCTTCTCCAACACTTGGATTTGCGGTACGTGAATACCGAGGTTGTACTATTGTCGATTTCCAAGAGTCGAAGAAACGGGTCCTCACATTTGGTATCAGAGCGCAAGGTTAAGCGAGAACCTTGGCTTTGGAGAGGAAACGACTCAATAGAGTAGGGTTAGTAATCACCTAGGATGAGCACCTCATTAGAGATAGAGTTAATAACATTTTAGAATGAGTTTGAGAGTATTATATATGAGCGCGTATTTGTTAATGGTATATAAAAAGGATCTTGGTTTTGAAAATTTGTAAATGAAATAATTTTACCTAGGATTATATTTTGAATATAAGGAATATTTTTTTAAGGAAAGGATAATACTCAGTTATTATAATTAATTGATGGCTTGTTTAATTGAAAGTTTAAATATGAACATCTCATGAATTTAGTTGCACAATTTGATCATAGAATATTCGATAAATAAAAATGTTGGTTTAAGATAACGAATTTATTTAAGATAAATAAACCTTATGAATATGTTTTATATAAGTGATTTTATAAAATGGATTTATAAAACATGTTTTATAAAGGAATTTTTACGAATTTAAAATTTATTTCTGAAAGGAATTTCAAATGATTTTTGACAAAGAATAATAATATTATTTCTAAAATGGATGAAAACGAAAAAATAATCTTATAAGTAATTGATTCGAGTGGCTTCAAACCTACTAAAAATGGGAGGTAGAGATGTTTGGATGGTAAAAGCTTCTCTTAAGTATTCCCCTTCTTGTTAAGGAAATATGCGATGCCATTGTTGGTACCCAGTTCCTTGGTATTATTTTTGAGTCACTCGATCAATATAATGTTCTAAAGTTAAAAATGATAATGTGAATCATTAATTAATAATTACTAATGGTTGTCAGTTTTTATCATAGTGTACTATCTTAATTGATAAGCATGGGTATTCTTTAATCTTTAAAATTAATATTTAAAGTTATTAATGAATAGTTTGGGTTTGCAGTAAATGATGTTTTAGCAACGTTTGCTTTTAAACCCTTGAATGACACTTCGGAAGAAATCTTATAGGTATATTTAGATATTTAATAATGAGATTTTAAAGAAAATAATAAGTATCAGTGTCTTTTATAGAAGATAGAAAATATTATAATTAACATTTTATTAAAAAAGAAGTTCATTATAAAAATGTTTTGGTGGTAATTATTTTAATCTCTTGATTATATTGGAAGGTAAAAAAACTTGTTAAATATACTTATAGTATTTGAATAAGTATATAAATACTTTTAAGTATTAAAACTGGTACAAGTAAAGAGAATATACATATAAAGGAAGTTTTAATTAATAAAAGTGTATTAATTAATAAAATTAATTTTAACTTGAAGAAAATTTTCACATTTGATATTGGTTAAAGGAATTTTATGGTAATTTATCAAATTTAATGAATTATCTATAAAATGAGTTTTCTATAAACCATTAAGATATGTTTAGAAATGTATTGTAATAAAAAAGATATTTATCTTTTGAAAAGAAAAGAAATGTGTTTTTAAGTAGAAATATTTGGAAATAAAAATGTAAAATGGTTATGTATAAAGAAGTATCTTTATAAAAGTTTGGATAAAAATGAATGTTTTATTAAATGTTTTCATTGAATTTTTTGAAAGATTATTAAATTCATATCAAGTATGTGGATTATTTAGTCGCACAATTTAATCTAAGATACAAGTACAGAACTTTAACATGTTTGACACTTATCCGAAAAAGGATTTATCATTCGATTCTTGATAATGTACAATGATAAGGGTTGGTGGTTAGATACTTGAGTTTTCTATCATAGTTGAGAGCTATGCAAGGAAAACTAAAGTTCTAATTAGAAAGCCTGGTCAGAGTCCACACTAAAGGATCAGAGGATCAATTCTAGTTTAGAAGTAAAATTGTGAATTCGAATAGAAGATCGAATCAGATATTGTGAATGGATGATCTATATACATCGTACAGGTGTGGGTTTAAATATAAATATTTTGAACAAAACCTTTGGGTTTTTATTTTGGATAATTTCGAGGACGAAATCCTATTAAACGGGGAAGTCTACAATGACTCACAAATTTATCACCATAATAAATTTTATTTATTTTAAAAACTATTCAAATAAAAGGTTGATAATACAAATAATATTGTTTTGAGCGATAATAAGTATAGTAATCTTATCTTGAATAAGATATTTACAAAAATATTTTCCTCGAAATTTATATCAATAAAGTGGCCAAAAACTGTTTTATTTTTGGAAATTAAATGTATTTATGTCATCACCGATAATGGCATCATATTCAAATATAGATTTATGAATTTAAATTAAGATTTAATAATTATTTTAATTATTCACATAATTGTTTTAAATTATGATAATTAATTTGAATAGTTACAAAGTGATAATAAATCATTTATAATAGTTTTATAAAGATCGACAAATTTCGTCGCACTTTGACAGATCGACGTCTTATTTTTACAATTTGTTTTTAATATTATTAAATATGGTTTTATAAGTCAAATAAACTTGTTTTATATATTTTAGTATGATTACAAATTTAGTTTTAAGCTTTTTTTCCACAAATGAATAGTTTGAAAACTGAAAATATTATCGAAGATCGTTTTTTGAATTTTCGACCTTTCGTCAAACGGCAGTTGTTTCGAACCATTGCAATGTTGTTAACATAATTTTAACATATATTAATGCACACTTTGAAAACATTTACAATTATCACAAAATGAAAAAGACAGTTTACTTTTGAAAACTTATAAAGTAAGCAAAATCTTTTGATTTGATTTCTACTTTTTTTTAAAAAAAATACTTAAGTGTTAAGCAATAAAAAGAAAACTAACTATCACCTTTCACCTTCTTACATATACTTTACATCTCATTAAATATTAGCAGTTAAAGGTCTAATCTTTTATTGGAATGAAGGAATAAATATGTGGTTAGAAATGAGTATTGGGTTAAGGGTATTAAGATCTTTTATGTTTAAACTTCATGTTTAAATACTCACCTCCACCTCCACTTTCATTCACACTTTCTCTTCTCTCTTTTTCTAAGCTTCTTAATCTTCTTCCTCTCCTATCTAATAGGTTCTATGCCATTGGTAAAACTTAGATAGAAATAATGTCCAAATATAAACAAAATATACAAAATAAAATCAATTCACCTCAAAACCAAACTCACTATTTTTCATATTTTACCTAATTTTCTCACGGCCATAACTTCCTCAATAATAATCCAAATTGAGAAATTATTTTCATAAAAATCTAGATAATTAAGTTGGTTACAATTTTCATTCATATCATTTTTTCAAAATCTAAGAGTTACTATGTCAAAATTTCAATTCTTTCATAGTTATTTTCGGCCCAGTTTTGAATGCCGAAAATACCTCATTTTCATTCGAGAATAACTCCTAAAGAAGTGACCAAAATAAAGTAAATATTTTTTTCAAAACATATACAATTGCAGTGGCTACAAATTTTATGTTTAGCGCTACTTCTATTTTTGATATTAACCATGTCAAATTTCATTTTTTACAGTGCATTTTCGGGCTTCATTTTTTTGAATCCGTAAATACGCTCTCTTTTTTTAATCATTACTTCCTCAAAACCAATCGAATTCAAATGATTATTTATTTTGTATTCAAGAGAAAAGAATTTGCAATAACTCTCCATTTAACAAATTTCTCAAATTTTAAGTGTAAGAGGTTCAAAAACAAGAGAGAAGTTGACTTATTTTTCAGATTTAGTTTTGAGAATTCAAGGTCAAAACTCCACCACTTCTTCTCTATAATTTCAGCCGACCTCCATCTCAAGCCTTGCTCGAGCACTTGGAAGAAAGAATAAGTTGTTTGGTAATGTTTAAATGAAGTGTGAAGTAGTTAGTGAAGCGTGGATTAGTTTGAATGTTTGTAGGAAGTGAAAAGGTTCGGATATTGATGAGAACTCTAATTTTAAACCATTATAAGTAGTTATAGATCTTTAACATATATTTGGATGCTAATAATTTTTGGATGTTTGGTTGATGAATGTTTGAAAAAGTAATTAACAACACAAACTATAAGTGAGAAACTCTTACCTACATTATATTCTTGGATGATGATATGATGTTTGTAATGGATTTTTAATACGCTTTGATCATCAAGTTTGGTTGTTTAATGTACGACCCTGAATTTCCGACCCATTTTAAAATCTTAAATCCATCATTTCAATATAAAAAATTTGAAATTTAAAAGCGATCTCAATTTACGTCCAAACTTTATTTATGAGATACGTCTAGTTAGATATGAGCATAGAAAAAGTTTCGTCGCAAATTATTACAGTAAACTTCGTTCACGTTTTACTGTATATCAGTCCATATAAAGCTATGTAAAATTTATCTTTCAAATCCAAATATTTTTACACAGTTATGTTGTAAAAATTATTATGATCGAGATGATGTAGTTCGTTTCGTCTAAAAATGAAATCGCCTGCTACGTTTAAATTGTTTTACAAATCGTACAATTTAAGCGGCGTAATTCGTATTTTTATAAAACCATCGTATTGCAATAATCTGTGTACTATCGGAAGCGCGTCGTCGCACTGATCAAAACGTTATACTCATTCGTGTAAATCGGAGTCCGACGTAAAATTATTCGTGTTAATTTAACGGTTCCGGACGGACCGATTAAATAATATTCAACCCAAAATTTTAGCCGTATACATTCAAAAATTTGTAAATAAAGTCTCAGCTGAAAGAAATAAATGTTGTAGTTGAAAGATGGGGGGTTGCTTGGAAATAAGTGAGTAGTTTGGGAATCCATGTAACGTTTGGAAAAAATAGAGTGGCTTTGCGGGTTACGAAGCACATTTAGTTTACTTTAAAATTTATAAAGTTCATATGTCATACGTACTATTTTCATTTTCTTGCAAAACTCTCCATGTACCTTCTCCCTCCTCTTCTCTTTTTATATTTTGTACCTCTTCCCTGTGACTTAAAAAAAACAAAGATGAAGGGCCGAACCATGACACGTTGCCTCTCTCCTCTCCCTTACCAGCAAGCCACTTTTATTCTCCCACTCCAGCGCCGTGGCCCTCCAGCCGCGCGCCGACCGAGCTCCGCCTATCCTTCGCCCAAACTCCGTTCCACCGAAGCCCATCACCCCACCCGCGACCACAATCCCGCCTCCTCCCCTCTTTCATTCTCCAACAACCTTCGAATTACCACCGAAGTCATCTCCTTCACTTCCATGTGTGCGTGAGTGTTGCTGTGTGCGTGTGTAGTGTTGTGTGTGAATGGCCGTGTTGTATTGCTGGGAGAAGTGATTGATGGGCCGTGTGCGTGCATATTGATTGTATGTGTGGAGGTGAAAGGGACAAATGAGGCTCGGTTTTGTGGTGCCTGCATGTTTTGTATGCGTGAGTTGTCAAGTATTGAGAGTGTGTGTGTTATGTGCGTGTGTTTTGTTTTAAATATATATATATATATATATATATATATATAAGAAAGAAGCAACTGTGTGTAGTATAATGCATGCTGGGGATGCTTGTACATGGGCGTGCATGTGTAGTTATGTTGTGTACAGGATGGGTCGTGCACAAAAAAAAAAATTGGGAAGGAAAGTTGCGTGTTTAGCTGAGTGGAAGGTCTCTGCATGTTATTTCATGCGTGCGTAAGGAGGGGTTAAAACTGATGCATTTTAGTCTCAGCCTTGTTTTTTTTAAAAAAAATTTCGTTTACTGTTGTAACCAATTTTCATTTTCCTGCTGTTGTTGCAGCAACTATCTGAGTTCCTTCGCAGATCATCAATCTCTCATTCTTCTCTTCGTTATCGGTAAGCGTAGTTATATAATTTTATAATTATATATGATGTCCATTGAATTAATATAGTCTCTTTTATTAATATTTACAGTGTCTGTTGTTCGCATTGTACCGACTTTATTCGTGCTTTTCTTGCTTCGCCGCCAATTTCTTTATCCACGAAAGGTGAAGTAAATTTTTCACGACATCTATTCTTATGCTAGTTTGGTTGGTAACTGAGTGCTATGTGATAATTGAATTGAATGTTGATTGTTTTTGTTAAGTGATAAAATATGCAAGTTGAAAGTGATATAGGATATTTAACCATATTAAGTGAATTATATAGGATGAATGTTGATTAACTTGACCCCTTATATGTTGAATATGGACTAGTTAAATATGACCTCTTTTAATTGTTAAGTTAATTGACACGTATAATTTGATAAATTTCACTTTGAACCTTTGAACGTATATCTGATAAATTGTTGTAGTAGTAAAATTGAATTGAACGACAAGTGAAAAACCGAAATATAATAATCTTTAATCTACATGAAATGATAGTGTAGATTCTAGAAATAATTATGTTAATTTACATAAATAACAAATGTAAATTAATACGATTATTTCGGGATTATTTAATAAATTGTTAAATTGTTGTGAATGGATGCTATTGCTTGTTTAATTACTTTGACACCATCCCAGCTATCACACTGCAAGTTCCTTTTATATGTTTTGATTTTGAATTGAAATGGAATCGGGTTGAAATGATAAATACCCAAATAACTTTGACTTAGGATAGAAAATTAAATTAAAACCAATTGGTCAATGTTTTGATTTAAAATAAAATAAATATTTTTTTTGACTAATAACAAGGTTCTGAATAAAATTTGGAATTTAAATTTGAATGAATGTAAATGTGAATATTTGAATTTGAAACAAATTTAACGTCATGATTGACAAAGAATATTGTTTAAAAGTTAATTATGTAATAAATAAATTTAGAATTAATTGATAATTAATTTTGGAGTTATTATTAATTAAGTTGAAATTAGTAATAATTATTTTGGAACTATTAATAATCTAGTCTTGAAATTTATTAATATTAAGTTTGGAATTATTAATAACGAAGTTTGAAATTATTAATAATTAAGTCTTGAAATTTTTAATAACTAGGTTTTAAAATGTATTAATAATTAAGTTTTGGAATTGTTAATAATTAAGTTTGGAAATGATTAATAATTAAGATTTGAAATTATTGATAATTTGAATAGATTGAATTATTTAATGATTAAATTAAATTGAATTGGATTTTCTTATTAGGAGAAATCGAATTTTTGAATAAGTGAAACTAATTTCTTTAATTGAGTTTTGAAATTTGTAACGAAAGTAATAAATGAATGAAATGAATTTCTTTAACAAGAAATAGAATGCGTTTTATCGAAACAAATAAAAGATTTGAAATTAAAGAATTGGATTCGACAAATTTAAATTGAATAAAGGTGTAAGCTTTGATAATGAAGTTGAACTTAAGAAAGTAATGTAATGAATTAGAAATTTAATTGAAATTGTTTAATGATAAACTAATTTAATGAATATCGAATGAAATCGATAATTGAATTTAAATCGATTTGAACGTTAAATGATTTTGAAATGAACTTATACATGAAATTAAATGAATATTTGAATTGTTTTAAATTGAAACTTTGGAATTGAATTATAGAAGTTTTTAAATGAAATTGTGAATTTATGAAATGTAAATTTTGGAACTTGATTAGAATGACTAACGAAATGTTGATTTACAAATTATAATTAAAATTGAAATTGAATTGGTTTTGAAATATATTAAGCAACCAATCGGTAAATTAATTAAGAAGGTTATTAAAGGAACCAGAATCGGTTAGGGACATACTCACTATCTAAACCGAAAACCACTTTAATAACTATACGCGGAGTGTGATCCAGAATGAAGTGGTTGGATTGGCGAACGTTGATGATTGAAGAAAGTGAACGATAATGGATAGCCTTGACACCTGTATAAAATTGGAAATGACTAAAATAGGAGCAGTGCCGGGCCAAATGGGGTTAGCTATCTCGAGCGAACACACTTCTTCGTAAACTACTCGTTTACTTTTGTGATTGATTGGTGTGCACCCTTGAATTTGGAGTGTTGTCTCGCGGCGTTGCGATCGTTGCGGCGATGCATTCTCACCAGTCCGGATCGGGCAAACGGTAGTTTCACTACCTTGGGTATTGCCTCATGTTCCTTGTCATACTTGTATTCCCATATACGTGACCTCTACGAATTTGTTTTGTATTATACCTGTGGAGTACTCCCTGATATCCCAGTAGTTTAAGGTGGAGTTTACAGTGCTGTATAGTCTATAATGCTATATGAAATGTGTTAAGGGGGACAATGGTAACGCCTTAACACTATTTTGATATTTTACTTTACTGATAGACATTATCTATGTATCGTACACTATTACGTATAAATAGTTTAACGGATCCTTAAAGATGTTATTCCATTCATCTTTGAGTTATTGTTATTTTGAATTTGGATCATATTAACTGTATAAGAATATATGTCCTGATTAGAGTGTTTGTTTGTGCATATGGTCGGATCAGACCGAGGATTGCTGTTGTTGTTTCTACTTGGAGCTGAAGACCGAAGACTATCATTATCTTATCTTATCAGTATTGCTCTTTCTATTCAAACTATTGGACATCTATGTTGTTCTATTTTATTTTATCTGAGACATTGTTGTATTTATGGGGAGCTTCATGAACTACTCTTGTGACTATGTTGTATTTCCGCTGCACTATTCTGTGATATTATATTTCTGTGATTCTGTAATGATTCTCATTTATATATATATATATACTCCATTAATGATTCGTGTTTTGTATTATTTAAGTTGACAGGTATGGAATATCGTCAATTTAAATGGTATAAATATACGGGTTGTTACAGTTGGTATCAGAGCATTGGTTCCCGATAACCTTATCCTGTGGAGTTTTAAAGCTTATTAGAGATAGGGTAAATATACCCTAGAATGAGGAGAATCATTTCAGAATCACTTCCTTTGATTCATCTTTCTTATTGAATTCGTTTGAGTAGAATTTCCTAAGTTCTATAAAGTCCTATCTTTGATTCTAAATCACTTTTGGTATTCCAGGATGGCTACCAGAAGAAATGTTAGAGGAGGAAGGGACAGAAATGCTCCAGGTCCACATGTTCCAGCTCCCGCAGTCCGATTCTCCACTCTTAGCAAGGAGTACACTCAGCTTGGAGGAGTCGAATTTACTGGCTCCGAGAGTATCATCGAAGCACAGCAATGGCTAAAGAGTTTGGAGAGGATCTTTTCCGACTTGGAGATCACAGATGCTCAGAAGTGTAAGTTGGCCGCTTGGCAGCTTCAGGATGCTGCACAAGATTGGTGGGAATCCGTCAGTTCTCGTACCGATGAGGAAACCATCACTTGGGCCCAGTTTAGGTAGTAATCTATCTAAAATTTCATCTAAATAAAAATATCCTTTTATCTCGTCAAATTTTGACTCGTTTTCATATCGTTTGTAAATAGGGATTCCTTTGTGGCTCAGTTGATGCCAGCTGCTGGGAAAGCTCAACTCTATCGTTCTTTTATGGATCTCAAGCAAGGCAATATGACCTACACTGAGTATGAACGAAAGTTCAACGAACTATCTAAGTTCGGACCCGGGCTAATCGACACACCTCTGCTTAAGAATGAGAAGTTCATACATGGCGCATGCCCTGAGTATTACGAACTTCTCACCGCTCATGTCCATGGAACCTTCACTGAGTTGATGGACTTTGCTCTTCGATATGAAGGAAAGCCAAAGGAAACATCAACCTCCAAAGCTCCAGTTGTTCAGACATCAGCTAGTAAGTCAGGGAAGAGAAAGACAAACTTTGCACAACAGAAGAAGAATTGGCAGCAGAAAACAGTGCTTGGATACTCCCAGAAGAAACCCATTGACATATCATCTATTACTTGCTTCAACTGCAACCAAAAGGGTCATTATGCTAGTAGTTGCCCATCTCCAAAAAGCGCAGCTGTTCCTCCACCGGCACAGATGACCAGGAGGGATTTGTGTCATATCCGCTTACAACCTGGACACTTCAAGAAAGACTACCCAACACAGAAGTGTGGTACACCATCTGGAGTCTTTGCTCTTTCCACACCTGCCCCGGAAGTTCCTACCCCGGAAGTTCCAGATAATCAAGGTACTTTACAAAGTACTTTTATGTTGCATACCTGGCCTGTTAGAGTTTTATTTGACACCGGAGCTACACACAGCTTCATATCTATTGATTTATGTGATAAACTTGGCTTGGAACCCACTCTTGTGTGTATCTAACCCTATTGGAGTGCCTGCTAACCTCAAAAGGGTTTGCAAATATGTCACTCTTATGCATGGAATTCACCGTTTTACTTGGGATTTCTATATTCTTGGATTCGAGGCATTTGATATTCTATTAGGCATTGATTGGCTACGAAAGTTCGTGTAACGACCCGTTAAATTTATGATATTTAATAAAATGAATTAATATAATTTCTAATTTGGTTAAGAATAAATGTAGAAATTTGGTATAGTGGTTGCAATTTAGTGTAACTATAAAATTTTATGATAATAGATGTGGATAATGTAAATTTTCACAACTTGATTTAAAGTAATTTTGAAGAAACAAATAAATGTTGAATTTGTGAATGTTAGTATAAATATTAACTTAAATGGTGTTCATTAATACAAAGATGTAATTAGTGTAGATAGTAATAATTTATGCCTGTAGTGAAAGGAAAAGAAAACTAATAGAAACATAAAATTCATTTTATGTAAACAAAAGTATAGTTTTGAACAAATTTATGAAGATGGATAAGGACAGTGTTTGCAATCAAGTTTGGTTATTAATATTTGAAAGATAGAGATGTGTAAATACGTTAATGAATATAAAATGGGAAGGAATGGTAGAATGAAAAGAATATATATAATAAGCATTTGATTCAATTAAGGGAATTAAATTATAATAAATGGTCATTTAATAAATTCAACGTTTGTGAGAAATCATAATAGTTGTGTAAAATATGTACAAACTACGATTTGGAATTTATTGGATTTATAACGGTTTTGTTATTAAGTGTATGAGTTTAAAAGTTATTCCATTTTGTAAAGTAATAGAAGAATGCATGTAAATATAAACAGGGCTTAATAGTATTTGATACTTAATAAATTGAATAAATTGCCCATTTATGTAGATATGTATAGTGGACTATAAATGGCCTAAGCAAATTAAATGGGATGATTATTGAGATTGGTACTATGAAAATAAATAGTAATATTTATTTGCAAGTAATAAAAGCCTATTTAGGTGACTAGAATTTAGATTTAACGACTATTGTATGTTACATATTCTTGTTTCTTGTTATTTTAAATTTTGGGAATTTATTCAATTTATCCGCCAATTTACCGCAGTTAAAGTGAAATAATTGGTGATTGAGAAACGTTAAATACAGATAAGATGAAAACCAAAGAAAATCCCGTTTGTAATAAATTATGTAGAATAAAGTAAAGAAATCAGTAAGTGGAAATGTGAAAATGTGAATGCAATGAGATCATAAGTGATAATAACTTTGTTAGGTAAGTGATAACGGAAATTTTGTGTATAACCAAATAAAAATCCAAATTTGTTTGCAATCAATTGAATTTATTGCAATTTAATGGATTTAATATTAAATAGTTTATGTAATTATTATTTGGAAGAAATTGGAGTTATTTGTAAAAAGGTATGAACCAAATGTTAATTTTTCTTATGAAATTGACAATTGATATGAATGAAAAGAAGATAATTTGGGACAGTAAAATTTAGAATTTATGCATAATAAAACGGATTCTAACGTTAATTATTACGTTATTGAATTTAAATTGGAATTTGTAAGCAATTGAGTGAATTTAATAGATTTATCAAACTTATAATATTGAATTCATTAAGATTGGAATTAATAATAGTTAAGAAAATGAGGGGATAATAATTTGGAATCATAGCAATAGATATTAATGTAAGGTTACCTTAAATAAGTTAAGGCAAATCAATGGAAGGTACCTTTATAATACGATGATTGTGTGTAAAGGAAATGGGAATAAAAGTTTATTAATAATTTGGAATTTAATGTATGGTAAAAAGTTTATGTGCAATCAAATGAGTTGGAATGGAAATCAAATCTATTTATCTAATTGGATTTAAGTGAGAGTATAAGAGTATATGATTTAATAATTGGGTTTTTGCGAATAAAATTTATAATTCCCAAACAATAAGAAAACGCAGAAATTAACACTGCAAAATTGATATACTTATAAATTTTAATTCACATCCAAGCTTGGAAAACCATTTGGGATTGTTTGAATTATATAAGTCACAAAATTTGGCCAATATTAGAAGTTGAAACATAAAAACTGGATTTATAATTTATTTTAATTTATTTAATAAATATTAAAAATAGCCATTTTGGGCACGGACTCGGATTTTGACGAAACTAGTTTCATCGGATCCGTAACGATGAATTATAATAATGTTTCAAGTTTCGTAGCGATCGGACTTGTCGTTTGATCATACGGACTCGAAACGCCTTCAAATTTATGCATTGAAATAAATTGAATTTGAAATTATTGTTTTCAGCATAACTTCTTCATACGATCGAATTTGGACGTGAAACTTTTTCCATCGCGTTCAGAATATTTTAAAATACCTATCTGGATATATAGATTTAACAAATTCGACTCCGGAGGCATAGCGGGCTTTTTGGACCATAGTTTGTCACGCACGTTCATTCTACAGCCTATCTACCCTATCGCTAGCCTACCTATATGTATACAGCTATAAACCCTAGTCTTATTCTTTTGCTGTAAGTTCATTTCTTCACTCCTTTCTCTTCCCCAAATGTATACATCTCAGATCCAATTCCAGATCCATCCACAGTTCAAAATCAAAAGTCAAAACTCAAAAATTTCAGAAAATTCTCAAAAAAATATATGTTGATGTTTTCGATACGCATAATCTACTGGTGAAATTCGTTATTCAATTGGAGCTGTCGTTCATCCAGAATAAATCCAAACAGCCCCAAAACCGTTCATCATCGTCGCTCAAAACTTCATCGGATCAAGAAACGGTTTCTGGGTATTGTAGTATGGACGATGGGGAGCGCATCTATGTATTTTGTTTCGAGTATCAACGGATGGATCTCGGGCAAATTTCGAAATAGGGTTCGAAATTTCGAACTGCAGCTGGTGGTGGTTCTTTTCGTTCGTACGAGGGGGAGAGGCTCCAGGCCGTGGGGCCGAACCTGGGTGAGGCCAGCATGGGCGGCGGCGGTCCAAGCCAAGATGGGCAGAGGGCGTTCCAGGCGTTGATTTGGTTCGAAAAGCACGAAGCTGGGAGATGATGAGCACGCGGTCTTCGTGCGCGTGAATCACAAATGTGCTGACGTGTTGTTTTGGTAGGTTGAATGTGTGTCACTTTTATTAAATTTCAATTTTGAATTCAATCGCCATTTTTTGCCATAACTTTCTCATACGGATTCAGATTCACACGAAATTTTTTTTGTTAGGATCGTAATTTAATTCCAGACTTGATGACGCTGGTTTGGACGAGTTCTGAGACGGGCGAATTTTTGGGTTTAAATCGAATTTAAATTCGATTTAAATTCCAAAGGTGAGTGTTTTAACCCATTCACAATTACTAGAAGCTTTTATGTTTGTTAAATAAATTTTAGAAATGAATAGAAATTTATTTATGAGCTTTTGGCATGTTATTTCATCCATATCTGTTGAATTGCATTTTTGAATTTAGCTGTTAATTAAATTGATTGATTGCGTATTAATTGGCTGTTAGAAATTATTGTTTGCATAAGAAATGCTAGTTAACAGTTATGTCAATTATCACTGAAAATAAACTGTTAGATTTATAGTTGATAAATATAATTTGAATTAAACTGCCAATTATTACCTGTTGTATATTCCCAAACATATTTTGTTATTGGTTGATATTGCTTGATGTTTGTGACTGGATGATGGATGTGTTGTTGAATGGATGTTTTATTTGATATCATTAAACTGCAAGTTAGCATACATTTTACATTTCATTCGGGATTGTGGTTTGAAATGATAAAACCGCAAAGTTTTATTTTTTTAAATTGCGGATTGAAATGATAAATATCCGTATCACTTGACCATAGGATAGAAAATTATATACAGGCACCGCGGTCTATATATAACTATTTTAATGTGATTTCTATGGTTTGGATTGAATACGGTCTATAAATCTTAAATTTATATTGTATAAATATTTTATTCCATATTTATATACCTATGAAGTTGAAATTTTGAAATTAAAAGGAATATAAATTTCTTTATTGAAAATGGAAGAAATTTAGAAAATGGAGTTTGGTAAATTTATATCCTATGTTTAAATGTAAAGTTGGAAATTTTAAGATATGATAGTTGTAATTGGATTTTCCCAAAATAAATAGAAATGGATATTCTAGTATAATTTGAAGTGGAAAAATTCTATATATATATATATATATTTTACTAGAAATTGAAGTCTTATTAATTATGGATTTTATGTGAATGGTCAAGATTAATTAATAGAATATTGGTTTTGAAAGGATAAAAATCCAACTTTAGTTGAAATATTAATGCTCAAAAATGGATATAAATATATAAAATTGAAATGGTTTTGGAACTTGAAGTAATATTTTCGATTTTGGTTTAACTTTAAAACAAGAAATATTTGGAAAGCCATGTAATTTATTCTTTATAAAACAACAGTAAAGTTAAACCTTTTTAATTCGCATACCGTTGAATATCCAAACCATTTAGTTTTGAAAATAATGGTTTTAAAATACTATGGATTTTCGAAGAATTATGTTGGAAGTTACAAACAAAATATTGGTTACATGGGATATTAAATAATAAAAAGTGACATAATTTTTGGAAAGGAAAATTTTATTTGGAAAACGATATCATTGATTTGGGCTTTTATAAAATAATATGAAAATAAATTGTTTGTGTTTTAAAGAAGAAATGATATCGTAATATTATGGTTTTGAAAGGGATTATATTCTGGTTTTAAAGTATAAACTGTTTTAAATAACCGCGGTGTTATAATAACGATTGGTTGGCAAAGAGACCGGGATCGGATATCTGACATACTCTCTGTCGATACCGAAAACCACTTTGACTAACCGTGTACGCGGTGGAGATTCCAGAATGAAGTAGGTGGTGGCGACGTTTCCTGTAAGGTAAATACGTGGACCCGACTCCCGTGAGTTGGCATAAGGTGGCTAAAACAGGAGCGATTCTCAGGCCAATGAGGTCATTCCTCTGATCGGACCCTCCTCTTCGATATTATACTTTGATTTTGGATTGATTCAGTGGCCACTTCTATATTTTGATTTTGGGGAGTTAGTCCGAGGTGGGCGGTAACTGCGGCTACGCGTTTCCACCAGCCTGGATAGCAATTGGTATATCTACCCTGGCATTGCCTAGTTGTGCCGTGTCACCTACCATACCGAGCCTTTACTACGAGTTTCTATTTGTGTCGTACCTATGGAGTATCCTCTGGTAGCCTCCCGATCAGGAGGTATTACGGTACTGTATAGACTATTGGCATTATTTGTGTTAAGGGCTATATGGGTAACCCCTTAACGCTATTTAAAAGTAAGTTTATTTTATAAATAGACACTATTATAATAGCGCAATATACTACATAGTAAATAGTTTAACGGATCCTTAGGAGATGTAAATCCCGAGCATCTCTTGAGTTACTGTACTCATATATATTTCTGTTTATTTAACTCACATAAGATATTCTAGTCTGACTCTGGTGTTTTTGTCTTTTCAAATTCGCTCGGGTCAGTCCGAGCGTTTCAGGATAGCAGATTTTAGCTTTGGAGGACGAAGACGAAGAATCAGTATTATTTTATATATAGTATTGCACTACACCATTTAATTCCGCTGCATTGTTGTATTGGTATGTGTAACTCTGATATTTATTGCACAAGAAAAATAAATTATTTTGTAAACAGTTTCATGAACTGTATATATTTGATTATTATATTTTATCCTTCCGCTGTGAGATTCTGTTTTGTTTTTTTTTTCTTCTCTGTTTCCTCATTTACCCCATAACAATCCGCCCTTCCGTATGGTTTGAATTGGCACGTGTGTCGGTTTAAAGTGCGCGGAAAGGCGGGACGTTACAGTTCGAAGCCGTTATCTCATGTAAAGCTCGAACCGTCTCTTTTATTGACGACAAGAGTATGCCTTTAGTTGTTAAAGGCAAATCACCTCAAGAATATGCTGGGAGTTTTATATTCTCTCTTGACTACCATCCAAATGAACTTAGCTCCACTCCAGTAGTTCAACTCTTTTCTGATGTATTTGGAGAAGTTAATTCTCTACCACCTCTGTGGGAAATCGAAATCCGCATTGACCTTATTCCTGGTGCATGACCAGTAGTTCTTCCTCCAAGGAGAATGGCTCCTAAAGAAAAGGCAGAGTTGAATGTTCAAATTGAAGACTTATTTTCTAAAGGCTTGATTCGACGCAGTCATTCAGAATGGGGTGCTGCAGTTGTATTTGTCACCAAATCTGATAGCTCACTCAGAATGTGTGTGCACTATAGAGAGCTAAATAAGCTCACACACAAGAACAGGTACCCGATGCCCCGCATCAACGATCTATTCGACTAGCTTCATGGAGCTAAAGTCTTTTCTCAGCTTGATTTGGCTACCGGCTTTCACCAACTCAGAATCGTTGAGGGTAGTATTCCTAAAACAGCATTCCACATAGAAAATGGTTTCTATGAATGGCTAGTTATGCCGTTTGGCCTCACTAATGCTCTAGCTTATTTCATCGATTTGATGAATAGAGTTTTCCGGGATGTTCTTAACAAGTTCGTTCTTGTTTTCATAGATGATATTCTCGTCTTCTCCAATGATGAGAAAGAGCATAGATCACATTTGGCTTTTGTTCTCGAAACTTTTCGCAGACACCATCTTAAAGCCAAGTTTTCGAAATGCCACTTTTGGCGAGATCAAGTTCGTTTCCTTGGCCATATTGTTTCAGAGAATGGGATTTCGGTTGATCCAAGTAAGATCGCCGTAATCAATGTAAGTTCTATTCTTACTCGTCAAATCTATCTAAACAACTTATCTATGTCTAAATTCGAATCCTTGGAATTTGCAGGATTGGGAGACTCACAAAACTCCTATAGATATCCGCAGTTTCTTGGGCTTGGCTGGCTATTATCGCAGATTTATAGAAAACTTTGCTCGTATCGCTGCCCCACTTACCGCACTGACCAGAAAGAATGTGAATTTATTTGGAGTGAAAAGTGCGAAGCAGCTTTCAATGAGATGAAGCGAAGGTTGACATCTGCCTCGGTTCTTATAGTTATTGATGGTAGCGAAGGATTGACCGTCTATACAGACGCCTGTCGTGATGGTCTTGGAGCAGTCTTAATGCAGAAAGGGAAGGTTATTGCCTATGCGGGTCGTCGGTTAAAGACCCATGAAGTAAATTACGTAACTCACGATTTAGAGCTTCTTGCGGTTGTATTTGCTCTGAAGCTATGGAGGAACTATCTATTAGGAACCAAATTTGAGTTATTCACTAACCACAAGTCATTGAGATATATTTTCTCGCAAAAGGATTTGAATCAGAGACAAGTTCGATGGCTTGAATTTCTAGCTGCATATGATCTTGATATTAATTATGCTCCAGGGAAAGCAAATGCCGTAGCCGATGCTTTGAGCAGAAACCAAGCGATGGCATGTTGTAATCTTGTTGAAGGAATGTTATTCCAGCTTTCCATCTCCCCAGCTCTTATGGATCAGATTATAGCCAAGCAATACGAGGACACTTTGCTTTGTCGCATCAAGGAAATAATCCTTGGAAGAGTTGGAAATGCTGGCAATAAATTGGGTGCACATGTTGATAGTAATGGAGTCTTGAGAATTGATAATCGCATTGGTGTCCGTAATGTTGATGGTCTAAGGCAAGAAGTGCTGAAAGAAAACCATAACTCTTCGCTTTCATTTCATCCCGGTGTTACTAAAATGTACCAGAATATGAAGAAGTTATATTGGTGGAGTAGGATGAAGCACGATATTTCTACCTATGTTAGCAGATGCACAACTTGCCAACAAGTTAAAGCTGACCACAGAAAGACAGCTGGTTTGCTTCAACCATTAGAGATTCCAAGATGGAAGTGGGAGCAGATTTCTATGGACTTTATTGATGGACTGCCAAGGACTAGAAAGGGTAACGAAAGCATTTGGGTGATTGTCGATAGACTGACGAAATCCGCTCACTTTATTCCAGTCAAGTCCACTCGTATAGCTTCGAATTTGGCCGAGATATATATGAGAGAAGTTGTTAAACTTCATGGTGTACCATCCAGTATCGTATGCGATCGAGATCCTATTTTCATCAGTAAATTCTGGAAAGCATTTCAGGATACTTTAGGCACCAAACTGAATCTGAGCACGGCTTATCATCCTCAGACAGACGGCCAAACTGAGAGAGTGAATCAGATTTTGGAAGACCTTCTCCGAGCTTGTATTATTGACTTTGGTGGATCTTGGGAAGACCATCTTCATTTGGTCGAATTCACTTATAATAATAGTTACCAGGTAAAGAAATTGAATTTCAAATTTGAATAAGTATATTTGAATTTGAATTAATTGTCCTTTATAAATCAGGCAAGCATTGGTATGGCACCGTTCGAAGCCGTATATGGACGGTCGTGCAAATCGCCAGCTTGTTGGATCGAGTCTGGAGATAGATTAGTGCTTGGTCCGGAAATAATTATGGAAGCTTCTAAAAAGGTCGAAGAAATCAGGAAGAAAATAAAGACGGCACATAATAGACAGAAGAGCTACGCTGACAAAAGGAGAAGAGATCTTGAATTCAGCGTAGGAGACAGTATTTATGAAAGTGTCGCCTTTGAAGAATATTGTTCAATTTGGAAGGAAAGGAAAGCTAGCTCCGAGATTTGTTGGTCCGTTTGAGATTACAGAAAGAGTCGGAACATTGGCATATAGAGTTGCATTACCAGAGAAGTTCGCCGGTGTGCACAATGTGCTTCACGTCTCACACCTTCGCAAAGTTGTGCACGATCCATCTATACCATCCCTACTGCTCAGTTAGAAGAGATAGTTATTGAGCCTGATTTGACCATTGAGCGTAAGCCACTTCGGATAGTCCATCGTGAGACAAAGCAACTCAGAAGGAAGTCGGTAAATCTCGTCAAAGTCCAATAGAGTGTAGATGAGCGAGATTGTACATGGAAAACTGAGGATAGTATTCGGGATTCAAAACCCGAATTACTAATTTCAGGTATAATTCAAATTTCTTATAATCTATCCTGATTCTCTGCTTACATCACTCTTACTTCACTCGTCTCGTTCCTTTTCGAGGACGAAAAGTTTTGAGTGGGGGAGATTGTAACGACCCTGAATTTCCAACCCATTTTAAAATCTTAAATCCATCGTTTCAATATAAAAATTTTGAAATTTATAAGCGATCTCAATTTACGTCCAAACTTTGTTTATGAGATACGTCTAGTTAGATATGAGCATAGGAAAAGTTTCGTCGCAAATTATTACAGTAAACTTCGTTCACGTTTTACTGTATATCAGTCCATATAAAGCTACGTAAAATTTATCTTTCAAATCCAAATATTTTTACACAATTATTTTGTAAAAATTATTCTGATCAAGATGATGTAGTTCGTTTCGTCTAAAACTGAAATCGCCTGCTCCGTTTAAATTGTTTTACAAATCGTACAATTTAAGCGGCGTAATTCGTATTTTTATAAAACCATCTATTGCAATAATCTATGTACTGTCGGAAGCGCGTGATCGCACTGATCAAAACGTTATACTCATTCGTGTAAATTGGAGTCCAATGTAAAATTATTCGTGTTAATTTAACGGTTCCGGACGGATCGATTAAATAATATTCAACCCAAAATTTTAGCCATATACATTCAAAAATTTGTAAATAAAGTCTCAGCTGAAAGAAATAAATGTTGTAGTTGAAAGATGGGGGGGTTTCTTGGAAATAAGTGAGTAATTTGGGAATCCATGTAACGTTTGGAAAAAATGGAGTGGCTTTGCGGGTTACGAAACACATTTATTTTACTTTAAAATTTATAAAGTTCATATGTTAGACGTACTATTTTCATTTTCTTGCAAAACTCTCCAGGTACCTTCTCCCTTCTCTTCTCTTTTTATATTTTGTACCTCTTCTCTGTGACTTAAAAAAACAAAGATGAAGGGCCGAACCATGACATGTTGCCACTCCCCTCTCCCTTACCAGCAAGCCTCTTTCATTCTCCCACTCCAGCACCGTAGCCCTCCAGCCGCGCGCCGACCGAGCTCCGCCTACCCTTCGCCCAAACTCCGTTCCACCGAAGCCCATCACCCCACCCATGACCATAGTCCAGCCTCCTCCCCTCTTTCATTCTCCAACAACCTTCGAATTACCACCGAAGTCATCTCCTTCACTTCCATGCGTGCGTGAGTGTTTCTATGTGCGTGTGTAGTGTTGTGTGTGAAGGGCCGTGTTGTATTGCTGGGAGAAAAGAATGATGGGCCGTGTGCGTGCATATTGATTGTATGCGTGGAGGTGAAAGGGACAAATGAGGCTCGGTTTTGTGGTTCCTGCATGTTTTGTATGCGTGAGTTGTCGAGTATTGAGAGTGTGTGTGTTATGTGCGTGTGTTTTGTTATATATATATGTATATATATATATATATATATATATATATATATATATATAAAAGAAAGAAGCAACTGTGTGTAGTATAATGCATGTTGGGGATGCTTGTACATGGGTGTGCATGTGTAGTTATGTTATGTACAGGATGGGTCGTGTGCATAAAAAAAAATTGGGAAGGAGAGTTGCGTGTTTAGCTGAGTGAAAGGTCTCTGCATGTTATTTCATGTATGCGTAAGGAGGGGTTAAAACTGATGCATTTTAGTCTCAACCTTGTTTTTTTTTTAAAAAAAAAATTTGCGTTTACTGTTGTAACCAATTTTCGTTTTTCTGTTATTGTTGCAGCAACTATCTGAGTTCCTTCGCAGTAGCATCAATCTCTCATTCTTCTCTTCGTTATCGGTAAGCGCAGTTATATAATTTTATAATTATATATGACGTCCATTGAATTAATATCATCTCTTTTATCGATATTTACAGTGTCCGTTGTTCGCATTGTACCGACTTTATTCGTACTTTTCTTGCTTCGCCGCCAATTTCTTTATCCACGAAAGGTGAAACAAATTTTTCACGACATATATTCTTATACTAGTTTGGTTGATAACTGATTGCTATGTGATAATTGAATTGAATGTTGATTGTTGTCGTTAAGTGATAAAATATGCAAGTTGAAAGTGATATAGGATATTTAACCATATTAAGTGAATTATATAGGATGAATGTTGATTAACTTGGCCCCTTATATGTTGAATATGGACTAGTTAAATATGACCACTTTTAATTGTTAAGTTAATTGACACGTATAATTTGATAAATTTCACTTTGAACCTTTGAACGTATATCTGATAAATTGTTGTAGTAGTAAAATTGAATTGAACGATAAGTGAAAAACCGAAATATAATAATCTTTAATCTACATGAAATGATAGTGTAGATTCTAGAAATAATTATGTTAATTTACATAAATAGCAAATGTAAATTAATACGATTATTTCGGGATTATTTAATAAATTGTTAAATTGTTGTTAAGGGATGCTATTGCTTGTTTAATTACTTTGACACCATCCCAGCTATCACACTGCAAGTTCCTTTTATATATTTTGATTTTGAATTGAAATGGAATCGGGTTGAAATGATAAATACCCAAATAACTTTGACTTAGGATAGAAATTTAAATTAAAACCGATTGGTCAATGTTTTGATTTAAAATAAAATAAAGTCTTATTTGACTAATAACAAGGTTCTGAATAAACATTGGAATTTAAATTTGAATGAATGTAAATGTGAATATTTGAATTTGAAACAAATTTAACGTCATGATTGACAAAGAATATTTTTTAAAATTTAATTATGTAACAATTAAATTTAGAATTAATTGATAATTAATTTTGGAGTTATTATTAATTAAGTTGAAATTAGTAATAATTATTTTGGAACAACTAATAATAAAGTCTTGAAATTTATTAATATTAAGTTTGGAATTATTAATAACGAAGTTTGAAATTATTAATAATTAAGTCTTGAAATTATTAATAACTAGGTTTTAAAATGTAGTAATAATTAAGTTTTGGAATTGTTAATAATTAAGTTTGGAAATGATTAATAATTAAGATTTGAAATTATTGATAATTTGAATAGACTGAATTATTTAATGATTAAATTAAATTGAATTGGATTCTCGTATTAGGAGAAATCGAATTTTTGAATAAGTGAAACTAATTTCTTTAATTGAGTTTTGAAATTTGTAACGAAAGTAATAAATGAACGAAATGAATTCCTTTAACAAGAAATAGAATGCATTTTATCGAAACAAATGAAAGATTTGAAATTGAAGAATTGGATTCGACAAATTTAAATTGAATAAAGGTGTAAGCTTGATAATGAAGTTGAACTTAAGAAAGTAATGTAATGAATTGGAAATTTAGTTGAAATTGTTTAATGATAAATTAATTTAATGAATATCGAATGAACTCGATAATTGAGTTTAAATCGATTTGAACGTTAAATGATTTTGAAATGAACTTATACATGAAATCAAATGAATATTTGAATTGTTTTAAATTGAAACTTTGAAATTGAATTATAGAAGTTTTGAAATGAAATTGTGAATTTATGAAATGTAAATTTTGGAACTTGATTAGAATGACTAACGAAATGTTGATTTACGAATTATAATTGAAATTGAAATTGAATTGGTTTTGAAATATATTAAGCGACCAATCGGTAAATTAATTACGAAGGTTATTAAAGGAACCGGAATCGGTTAGGGACATACTCACTGTCTAAACCGAAAACCACTTTAATAACTATACACGGAGTGTGACCCAGAATGAAGTGGTTGGATTGGCGAACGTTGATGATTGAAGAAAGTGAACGATAATGGATAGCCTTGACACCTGTATCAAATTTGAAATGACTAAAACAGGAGCCGTGCCGGGCCAAATGGGGTTAGCTACCTCAAGCGAACACACTTCTTCGTAAACTACTCATTTACTTTTGTGATTGATTGGTGCGCACTCTTGAATTTGGAGTGTTGTCTCGCGGTGTTGCGATCGTTGCGGCGATGCGTTCTCACCAGTCCGAATTAGGAAAACGGTAGTTTCACTACCCTGGGTATTGCCTCATGTGTCTTGTCATACTT
This sequence comes from Allium cepa, assembly GCA_030765085.1. NCBI lineage: Eukaryota > Viridiplantae > Streptophyta > Magnoliopsida > Asparagales > Amaryllidaceae > Allium > Allium cepa. The sequence continues at coordinate 226,630,941 of CM060932.1, read as the reverse complement.
GTATTCCCATTTACGCGACCACTATGAATTTGTTTTGTATTATGCCTATGGAGTACTCCCTAATATCCCACTAGTTTACGGTGGAGTTTACAGTGCTGTATAGTCTATAATGCTATATGAAATGTTTTAAGGGGGACAATGGTAACGCCTTAATGCTATTTTGATATTTTACTTTACTGATGACATTATCTATGTATCGTACACTATTATGTATAAATAGTTTAACGGATCCTTAAAGATGTTATTCCATTCATCTTTGAGTTATTGTTATTTTGAATTTGGATCATATTAACTGTATAAGAATATATGTCCTGATTCGAGTGTTTATTTGTGCATATGGTCGGATCAGACCGAGGATTGCTGTTGCTGTTTCTACTTGGAGCTGAAGACCGAAGACTATCATTATCTTATCTTATCAGTATTGCTCTTTCTATTCAAACTATTGGACATCTATGTTGTTCTATTTTATTTTATCTGAGACATTGTTGTATTTATGGGTAGCTTCATGAACTACTCTTATGACTATGTTGTATTTCCGCTGCACTATTCTGTGATATTATATTTCTGTGATTCTGTGATGATTCTCATTTATATATATATACTCCATTAATGATTCGTGTTTTGTATTATTTAAGTTGACAAGTATGGAATATCGTCAATTTAAATGGTACAAATATACGGGTTGTTACATTTAATATGAATGTTGAATACATATGCAAGTTATGGAAATACACGTCGATAAGCACACAAGAAATCACTTTCCATTACTGACTAAATTGGTGTATATGGAATGTAAAACCTCTTTAAAATGAGTTTGAATTATTTTATAAACATATGAAAGTGTTTTGGTGAAGTTTGAAAGGTAACGGAAAATTCACTCGAAAATAGGCGCGTCGCGTAATGGCAGTTTGTGATTTTGGGCCATACAAGTCAAACGAGTATATAGATTGGAATTTAGCTTGGAATTCTTTGAGATAAGAATATTTTGAACTCTTATATCCATAGATTTCAAACAAAGAAAGAAAATCGAGATTTGGATAAGTAGATTTTGAAATATGAGTAAAACAAAATTTTGGAAAAATTGTGGTTTTGTAGTTCGAAATCCATAAAAAGGACTTTTTGAAAATGATATTTTAAATTTGTGTAAAAATACGAAATAAATTCTAAAAATATTTTAAAATGTTTTAGAAGTGATTTGCGTTATAAAAATAAATTTCCGAATGATAAAAAGTCATTTTGATCCATATAGCTTTAGAAGCACTTTTTGCGGTATTTTCCTCATCACTTTTCTATAACCTCTGAAATATAGCTTTAAACTTAACAATTCTTTTCAAAATCCTTTATAAATGTATTCAAATGAATAATTAAGTGTTTTAATGAGGATTTGGAAGTTTTATAGTTTGTCTAAAAAGAATTTAAAATAAACGATTTAATGAAAAGCTATTACAAATTAACTGGTTTAATCTTGGCTCTAAAATCCGATAAGCAAACTGGATTTTTCTATTCGTGAGATCCAGATGTGAGATGCTTAAATTAAGGAGACATTCAGGAGCAACCAGTGTCCTGGCTCACCTGGCCTCTTCCCTGGGCAAGCGATATATAAGGTCGAAATATCGGAAATGAGTTAAGTATAAAGAGATTTAAATCTTCCAAATTTAAATTAGATACAGCCTTGATTGAATAGAGATTATCTTCTTATACTTAGCATTAAAGCACGAAGAGGAAATCCATACTATTCGTGGAATTTATGAGGTAATTTCGCCATTATTCCACACATGGTATTTGTTGAATACGGGAACTGACGGTTGAGTAGAATTAGATGATTTCTATAGATTCCGCTCATTCAATATTTTCTGATTTTGGATTAACATCATAGATAGCATGATTTTAACTAAATAAAATTTCAACCTTTGAATTAAGAGATCTTTGTTATAATTTAAATGAAACGATGTTGGAAATGTTTTCCTAAGTGAAAAAAAGAAGTGATTAAGAGTTACTCCAAGATTTAAAAAGTTTTTAAGTAATCAAAGAATTTGAAAAGAGAGGTATATACCGGAAAGAAGTGTTTTAAAGTTATATATCTCTAAAGATATTTTGATAAAAGAAATGAAATAATCTAATATAATTCACATATTTACTTGACCTCTTTTATCGATGGTTGGTTTGAAGTAACCGGGCTCGGATCTGGGCAATTCCTATCCAAAAACCAATTTGAACCAATTTACATTCTGAAGTAAAACATGATGAAGATAAGGTCATTGAAGACAAAGATATTCATGATGTAGGCTACTTGCTGCTAGTCCCTCGAGGTGAAATTTACCATATCATATATTTATGGAAAGTAGTGCTCCGTTGTGAAAATCTTCGAATTGCAAGGACTAATCGCTACTGATCCTAGGGGTGATTCCCGAAACAGGATGCGGTAGGAGGAGTGTCTTTGGTTTTGTTCAGTCCTAAAACAAACTTGTATGGAAAAATGTCTGACGTTGCATTTTAAAATCACGTTAATTGATCTCTATAATTGTATTTCTACTTGTTCGCAGAGAAGGCAACTTCTCTTAGCTTAACGCCTTTTCCTGAGACGTATGAGTTCAGAAATTATACATTTGTAGAAATCAGTTATATGATTATGGAATGGCAATGTGGCATTCAAAGAGGAAAGTTCATGTGCTATGTGAAAAGGTAATCATTACCTCCAGCCTCATACCCGAAAATGATCGAAACGGGGTAGATGCAGCAAGGCTATTGTTTACAACTATAGGGTATAATCATCCGCCTCTAGATATATTTCTACCTGCTATGATGTTCGGGTTTAAATTAATGTGGAGTAGGTTAACGGGCACTCGGATAGGTCGGTAATGATCTAGGTAATGACATATTCGGTACTATCTAGGAAGAGGTAAGCTGGTCTTATGTTGGTTGAGGACCATCACTTGGGCCTCGATACATTCCTCTGGAGATGTACTACTAGATGGTAGTCCCTTCACCTGGTCATTTTTATGGAAATCCATTCTCCAATAACTGCCTGCTATTATTTTTGCAGAACCTACTTTGTGGCTAATATGCTGGAATTTAAACAATATAACAATTTCGGCTAAGATTAATAAGTTTACTTACAAATATTTTCAAAGGAAAGTCATTAAAAATAATATAAAATGTTATTTTGGTGTAGCAAATGTTTGGTTATCATAAGGTAAACACCCGTTATATGTTTATGTGTGGCATGGTCTTATGAGATACCTTTTTGTTTACAAAATGTGTATTTTTCATTTCTCACCCCAGTCCCATATTTGATCCAGAGTTTATTTTCCTTACCCTTAAATGTTGGGTGCCCTAATTTTTCCAACAGACTTGTAGTTGGGTTTAGTTTCGAAGAGATTTGGATAAAGCTCGAAGCATGGAGCTAGAAGATTTTCTTGAAGATTGTTATCTAGTTCCACCACACTGTTGTGCTATAGTATTCTGCATTTTTAAGGACATAAATTTATAACTGTTCTTGTTTAGCGCTGAGAAATGTAATTTCCAGTGTAAATTTTATGTTGAAATAATATGTGTGAGATTCTGTTCTATCTTTATTTTCTTTCTTACCCTTGAGAATCCACTTCTTCAGCACTTGGATTTATGGCACGTGAATATCGAGGATGTATTAGTGTCAATTTCCGAGAGTCGAAGAAATGGGTCCTCACAATTCTATTGGTGAGGAAAGATGTGACAAACCACATTTCGAAAGGTTTAAATCGACAATAATCCACACATGTCTGACTTAAACAATTAGGAATGTAGATAATCAATGCGGTTAAATATGAAAAATATAAAGAGAAGAAGAAAACAAAACACAGAATCGCACAGCGGAAGCGATAAAATACAATAATCAAATAAACAATTCATGAAACTATTTACTATACATGTGATGCCCCACCTCTATACCCATGCAAGCCAAGAACACTACGGAGTAATGTCGTCAACTAGCGTGGAGAATAAGGCTGTTGAGGAGCGACCATCTGTATAATTGCTTTGTGCGAGTACCGATATTCCAGATAAAAGTATAACTTTTCATCTCAAAAGGAAATCCGACATACCGATGCAAACTCAAAGCTACTACACAGTGGCTATAATATCTTCGGAAACAAATATAAAAATAAGCGTAACACAAATCAGTAGCAGAAGTTCATATCTCAAAGGCGGAAACAGATATGAATATTACACATAGAAGTGTACATCAGAGTAGTGGTCAAACAAGATCCACAATATCACAAAAGAATAGTTACAAGTGCTACACAAGAGAATAAGTATACATCATAGAGTCTATATCTCAAATGTATACAGCAAAATGAACTACTAATCTAGTAGTTTGGCAAAAGTCAGAATAGTAAACACCAGAAGTGGAGTAATGGGGAAGCACCTGTAACATCTCGGTCTGAGCCGAGTATTATTTAATAAGAAAATGATAAACAGATCAGTCTAGCAATAAATATCGGATGTAATGACATAGAATAAGAGATATGACATAAACATATAAAAACCATAATACCATACTATGATAAGTATGTAATTGAAAATCAACAAGAGATTAATCAATATCTAAAGAATCTTCTCAAAGATAAAAAGGAATGTCATACTCTATATTTTTATTCATAAAAAGTTAATGACACACAAATTCACCGATGCACAATAGTTGATACAACTTATCAATGAAAATCACGAAAATTGGTGAAGCACAAATTCTAGAAATCATCAATAGAAATCCAGAAATCACAAAAAAAGGATGGCCAATCCCAAGCGGGAGCATGAAAACTCACCAACACGTGTATCACAAACAATTCGGAACATCGACGCAGTACACATGGTACGTCCAATGAATCGGAAAGTCGAGACATAGATGTAGTACAAATGGTACATCCAATGAATCGAAACATAAAACAATTCAGAACATCGACGCAGTACACACGGTACATCCAATGAATCGAAAAGCCGAGACATCGATGTAGTACAAAAGGTACATCCAATGAATCGAAACACAAAACAATTTGAAACATCGACGCAGTACACACGGTACGTCCAATGAATTGAAAAACCGAGACATCGATGTAGTACAAACGGTACATCAGTTGAATCGAAAAACATTAAAAATACATGGGTCGGTAGACCATAAAGAAATGAGACGAAGCTCAATAAAATGAGGTACAGTCCTCCACGTGGACAAAGAGACATCGCACATTGCTAGTCTAAACCATAAAATGATCATCATCGATCATCTTGAAGTGCCAATTACAGTAAGCTAGTAAATATATGAGTTTAGCTTCATGTCCCATAAACACTAGCTTAACTTAAATATCTACGAACAAATTGTAGATTTTCACTAGAAAATTGTCACAAGAGTTTCAATCGAACAAGTCCAAGAATTAACCGACGAAGTAAACGCAAGTGTTTCATACCACTTGTTTTACTAAGCCGTTTAATTAGATTTCTCATACGAGTGAGGTAAAGGTTTGTATATACTAGTAGATTGGAAAACTGTTTAAGAAACAAGCTTTGTAATAAAATAGTGTTGAAATCGTTTTGAAGAAAGGGTTTTGATATTTACTACTAGTATTAAAAACCTTTATATTTTAAAGTGACAAATCATAGAAGTGATTGTAGAAACAATCAATCATAAAAATTCACATACGAAGACGTGAAAAAAATCCAAAGAAATCGATACTGAATCCATCAAAGTGGAAATACCCAAAAATTCTAAAAATAGAAGTTATCAAAGTTGACAAAGGTGATAACAACTAATCGGAGAAGAAGAATCGATTAACAATTAGAAAAACAAAGCAAAACGAGCATAAATAGGCAAACAGGGAAATAGGAGCAGGTCGGTCGATTGAACTCTCTGAGTCGGTCGACCGAAAATAGCCCAGAATGTTACGGCTTCAGCTTCGGTCGGCCGACTCAGAGAGTTCGGTCGACCGAACTGCAATTCCTGCATTTTTTAACCCTATTAATTGAAGTTCAAACTCTCTCCATTCGCAACCGGTCGAGCACGGACGCTAGGGGATTACGCCCATTGGCTATCCGGACATATTGGCTCCTCGATGCATCACCAAAAACATGTTCAAACATCAAAGTTAGGATTTTAAAGATTTGAACCCAAAACACTAAAAATTAGGATATTCACCAATTCAATCCAAACCAAAAGCAAATGCACATGAATAAGTGTTAGGAATTCATACCCAACATTCAAAGATAGATATAAGCATAGATGTGAGATAAAAATCTCACCTTTTCAAAAAAATAAGAAAGAAGAAGCTTGAAAGCGAAGGAAGAATCAACCACACTTCAACGCAACCCAAATGAGCTTGAACCTAAGCTCAAAAGAAGAACATTCCCAAAGTTAGGTTTGGGAATTTATGAAATTAAAAGGAGAATGAGTTGGAGGAGAAGAAGATGATGCTTACCAATAGCTTCTCTTTGGATTTGGAGCTAGAACTTGATTTGCAAATGAAAACTAGGGCTTGGAGTTTTAATTTCCCATCTTTTCTCCCATTATTCTCTTGAGCTTGAGAGAGTTAGAAAATGAGGAATAAATGAAGAGAAGTGGAGAGGGGTTGGGTTGATATAACTAAAATTGGGCAAATGGGTTGAACCCAAACCCAAAGCCCTATAGAAAAAGTAGCAAAAATCAACTTGCTCCAAACATATCGAATCTTATACTCAAAAAGGTTGCAAACGGCATTTTGAACTCAATGGAAGGGGTCCTGAGGCCCAATTCGACTGTTCGCAAAAAGTAGCTTTTTGGACCATTATCCGACTTACGATGAAATATTTAAATAAAATATTTAAATATACAATCGATAAATATGCAGGTTGCTACAGACTCCCTCCTTAAAGAAATTGCGTCCTCGCAATACTTAAGAAGAAAATAAATAGTAACAACCATAAAAGCATATCAACACAAAAGAAAATTTGAAATAAGATGTTCACCAAAAAGAGCATGAAAGAGTAAGTCTGAACATGTTCGCTCGTTGAATTCTCTGGATTCCCAAGAGCTATCCTCGAGATTTGAGATCCATTGAACTTTCACAAGAAGTACACCTTTATTTCGAAGGCGCTCAACCTCCGAAGAAATGATGTGAAAAGAATGTTGCTCAAAAGTCAAATCTGGTGAAACTTCAATCCCTACTATAACACCAGGCTCAAAAATAAAAATCGGAAACCTAAAAGCATTTCCATAGTTGAAAGACGTGGAAAACGTCATGAGTAGAAGAAAATTGAGTCGGTACAACGGCGTAGTACAAAAATGGTACGCCCGAGAGATGAGAAACTCGAATAATTTGGAACAACGGCATAGTACAATAATGGTACGCCATATGAACCAAAGCTCGAATAATTTCGGAACACCGACGTAGTACAACCGGTACGTCAAATGAACCGAACACCATAAAAGAACATCGAACACAGGCCCATAAATAATGAGATGAAGCTCAATAAAACGAAGTGTATCAAAACGTCCGATGAACTTGATAAAAAGATAATCCCATTCAGACATCATCAAAGAATCAACCACTTGTTGCTTACGACTAAGCGCATTGGCAACACGATTTCCCTTTTGGGAATAAAAAGAATATCAAGATCATAAGATGCCAGGAACTCGAGTCAACATGAAGTTCCTTATGAGAAAATAAATATTCCAAAGATTTATGATCGAGACGGAGAACAAATCTCTTCCCCAGAAATGATGATGCTAAACTCTAAAAGCGAAAACAATAGCCGCGAGCACTAGATCATGAATAGCATACCTAGTCTGGATCGGCTTTTAATGATTTAGAAGCACAAGTGATAGCACGTTCTCTTTTGCAAGAGAACGGCATCCAAACCAATACGATTAGCATTGGTACAAAAGATAAAGTCTTGGTTCCCTTCGGCAATCACAAGAATAAGAGTATCGAAAAGAAAGAATTTCTTTTAAATAATCTTCTTTCCCAAAAAGTTAAAACTTCCAAAAATTATAATTAACTTTATGTAATCATCTTTCTAGCAAAATTTACATCTTTACAAGTCAATTTATTGTGTCTGACTGTCTCATCAAAGCGTTTAGGAAATTCCTATCGATAATGTTGATCAAGCACATCGACCAGAATTCTTAAAGCACTCAACTGGCAATACAATCACAAAATCATCATCTATATGATGAAAATATCTCTTAAAAGTTTTGAGAATATTCTTTACTCGTTTAAGTTCAAAAATCCAATTGTACTAATAAATAAATCTTATGAAAAAGATTTGCAAAATTTTAAATTTCTATTTTCATCCAAAATCAATAAATACAAGAATGGAATTATCGAGATATTCATAGAATACTTGATTTATAAATTGGATGAAACAAGATGGACAAACTGAATGATATAATAAGTTATTCATAAGAATCATAACGAGTGCGGAATGCGGTAAGTGGAATGCTAACTGCCGCAACTCGTAGCAAATGAAAACCGGTGGCAAGGTCGAGCTAAAAAGACCTTAACACCACACAAGATATTGCTTAGGTGATGATCCTAAGACAAACTCCAAAAATATCGAAAAATTCTCAAACTAAATGAATGAGAGAAATAACACTTTCCTCATCATGTAGGCTTAAAGAATAAAATGATGTCATCAAGTTGGAATCGAAATCACAAGGGAAAATAGAAATCTGCTTACCATATTAAGAATGTCGAAGATAAGTTGTCCACTAGGGACATAGGATATGGCTTCATAATAATTAATCAATCCCTTTTCAAAAATCAATTCCAAAACCTAAGTAAAAATATCGTCTCGGAAAGAAAAATCACATAAAATAATTTCGACATCAATAGAAAGCAAATTGAGTGTTGTGGATCCATCCGGATTCACAATCCTCAAAGAAGTCTTCAAGCCCATAAATATTTAAAAAGAATCGAAAAGTTCTTTTGATATAAATTAGTGAGATGGAACCCATATCAAAATGAACTCGAATAAGAAGATCGCGAAATAAAACAATGCCATCAAGGATTGAGTGAAAAATACCTTGACCAAGAGAAGAGTTGTTAGGGGCCTGCAGCTTTCCTTCTCTCTTGCTTGGAAGCTTAGGACACGAAGATAAAAGATTACCCGAATTTTTGCAATAGAGACAATAAAGAGGTTTTGGGCACTCCCTTGCATAATGGTCCGTGGAACCACAATTGTATCATTGTCCACGACTAGAGGTAGGGGCCTTTGCTATCGGGGTTTCTTGCCTCCCTTTCTTGTTGGGAATGGAGCCTTTGAATTTAAAAGGCCTCTTCATGTTGTCGTTGTAGTTCTGTTTGGCAACCACAACTTCAACATTACTCTCACTATCGGCCTCTTCAAGACGAAGAGCGATAGCAATTAGCTGATCAAATGAAACCTCAAGTTTCAAGAGTAATGGCTTCTTAAGATTCTTATTCAAGCCATAGACGAATCTTTGATTTTTCTTCAATGGGGTATTAATGTATTCAACCCCGTATTTGGAAAGAGATTCGAAAGATGCGACATAGTCTGTCACAGAAGATTCACCTTAAACAAGGTCAATAAAACACCGTGCTAAAGTTATTTTTTCAGCCTCTGGCACAAACTTTAGTTTGAATCGTTTCTGGAATTTCTCCCAAGTAAGATCCACTTCATTTATTTCAGAAATCAAAAGCTCATACCAATCTAGTGCTCTTTCTTAGAGCATGCTAGAAGCCACTTGGACTCGATGTAGATCAATAAGGTTCATGCGAGAAAAGATGCGACCGCATGATCTGAGCCAAGCTTGAATTTAAATAACACTCTCGGATCCCTTGAATGAACTTCCACCCAAATCGGTATAGTCTCTGCACAAGCGTGCAAAACCGGATCTAGGATGAGTAGGCTCTAGAATGGGTCCGGCTGCTTGAACGTTCTTTACTAGATCAAGAAGCTGCTGGGTAGACATAAACACTCCATCCTGGGGAGTAGCACTAGATTGTCGGACACTGGGACGGTTTGATTTAACCATTTCTCTTCTTTAAGAAAGAAAGAAGGAGAAAAATTATTCTCAAAATAAATATCAAGCAATCATGATAGATAAAACAAGGAATCATAAAGAAAAATAGGATGAATCGGTACGAAGACTCGAATAAAATCCTAAAGCACGACTCCTAAGAAAGACTTAGGACACGATCCTTGCTAGATTATTCTATATTGTTCCGAAGTTTGGCTTTGATACCAAGCTGTGACACCCCACCTCTATACCCATGCCAGCCAAGAACACTGCGCAGTAATGTCGTCAACTAGCGTGGAGAATAAGGCTGTTGAGGAGCGACCATCTGTATAATTGCTTTGTGCGAGTACCGATATGCCAGATAAAAGTATAACTTTTCATCTCGAAAAGAAATCCGACATACCGATGCAAACTCAAAGCTACTACACAGTGGCTATAATATCTTTGAAAACAAATATAGAAATAAGCATAACACAAATCAGTAGCAGAAGTTCATATCTCAAAGGCGGAAACAGATATGAATATTACACCTAGAAGTGTACATCAGAGTAGTGGTCAAACAAGACCCACAATATCACAAAAGAATAGTTACAAGTGCAACACAAGAGAATAAGTATACATCATAGAGTCTATATCTCAAATGTATACAGCAAAATGAACTACTAATCTAGTAGTTTGGCAAAAGTCAGAATAGTAAACACCAGAAGTGGAGTCGAGTAGAAGCACCTGTAACGTCTCGGTTTGAGCCGAGTATTATTTAATAAGAAAATAATAAACGGATCAGTCTAGCAATAAATATCGGATGTAGTGACATTGAATAAGAGATATGACATAAACATATAAAAACCATAATACCATACTATGATAAGTATGTAATTGAAAATCAACAAGAGATTAATCAGCATCACAAGAATCTTCTCAAAGATAAAAAGGAATGTCATACTCTATATTTTTATTCATAAAAAGTTAATGACACACAAATTCACCGATGCACAATAGTTGATACAACTTATGAATGAAAATCACGAAAATTGGTGAAGCTAGAAATCATCAATAGAAATCCAGAAATCACAAAAAAAGGATGGCCAATCCCAAGCGGGAGCATGAAAACTCACCAACACGTGTATCACAAACAATTCGGAACATTGACGCAGTACACACGGTACGTCCAATGAATCGAAAAGTTGAGACATCGATGTAGTACAAAGGTACATCTAATGAATCGAAACACAAAACAATTCGGAACATCGACGCAGTACACACGGTACGTCCAATGAATCGAAAAGCCGAGACATCGATGTAGTACAAAAGGTACATCCAATGAATCGAAACACAAAACAATTTGAAACATCGACGCAGTACACACGGTACGTCCAATGAATCGAAAAGCCGAGACATCGATGTAGTACAAACGGTACATCAGATGAATCGGAACACACTAAAAATACGTGGGTCGCTAGCCCACAAAGAAATGAGATGAAGCTCAATAAAATGAGGTACAGTCCTCCACGTGGACAAAGAGACATCGCACATTGCTAGTCTAAACCATAAAATGATCATCATCGATCGTCAAGAAGTGCCAATTACAGTAAGCTAGTAAATATATGAGTTTAGCTTCATGTCCCATAAACACTAGCTTAACTTAAATATCTACGAACAAATTGAAGATTTTCACTAGAAAATTGTCACAAGAGTTTCAATCGAACAAGTCCAAGAATTAACCGACGAAGTAAACGCAAGTGTTTCATACCACTTGTTTTACTAAGCCGTTTAATTAGATTTCTCATACGAGTGAGGTAAAGTTTTGTATATACTAGTAGATTGGAAAACGGTTTAAGAAACGAGCTTTGTAATAAAATAGTGTTGAAATCGTTTTGAAGAAAGGGTTTTGATATTTACTACTAGTATTAAAAACCTTTATATTTTAAAGTGACAAATCATAGAAGTGATTATAGAAACAATCAATCATAAAAATTCACATACGAAGACGTGAATAAAATCCAAAGAAATCGATACCGAATCCATCAAAGTGGAAATACCTAAAAATTCCAAAAATAGAAGTTGTCAAAGTTGACAAAGGTGATAACAACTAATCGAAGAAGAAGAATCGATTAACAATTGGAAAAACAAAGCAAAACGAGCATAAATAGGCAAACAGGGAAATAGGAGCAGGTCGGTCGACTGAACTCTCTGAGTCGGTCGACTGAAAATAGCCCAGAATGTTACGGCTTCAGCTTCGGTCGACCGACTCAAAAAGTTCGGTCGACCGAACTACAATTCCTGCATTTTTTAACCCTATTAATCGAAGTGCAAACTCTCTCCATTCGCAACCGGTCGAGCACGGACGCTAGGGGATTACGCCTATCGGCTACCCGGAACTATTGGCTCCTCGATGCATCGCCAAAAACATGTTCAAACATCGAAGTTAGGATTTTAAAGATTTGAACCCAAAACACTAAAAATTAGGATATTCACCAATTCAGTCCAAACCAAAAGCAAATGCACATGAATAAGTGTTAGGAATTCATACCCAACATTCAAAGATAAATATAAGCATAGATGTGAGATAAAAATCTCACCTTTTCAAAAAAATAAGAAAGAAGAAGCTTGAAAGCGAAGGAAGAATCAACCACACTTTAACACAACCCAAATGAGTTTGACCCTAAGCTCAAAAGAAGAACATTCCCAAAGTTAGGTTTAGGAATTTCTGAAATTAAAAGGAAACTGAGTTGGAGGAGAAGAAGATGATGCTTACCAATAGCTTCTCTTTAGATTTGGAGCTATAACTTGATTTGCAAATGAAAACTAGGGCTTGGAGTTTTAATTTCCCATCTTTTCCCCCATTATTCTCTTGAGCTTGAGAGAGTTAGGAAATGAGGAATGAATGAAGAGAAGTGGAGTGGGGTTGGGTTGATATAACCAGAATTGGGCAAATAGGCTGAACCCAAACCCAAAGGCCTATAGAAAAAGTAGCAAAAATCAACTTACTCCAAACATATCGAAGCTTATACTCAAAACAGTTGCAAACGGCATTTTGATCTCAATGGAAGTGGTCTTGAGTCCCAATTCGACTGTTTGCAAAAAGTAGGTTTTCGGACCATAATCCGACTAACGATGAAATATTTAAATAAAATATTTAAATATACAATCGATAAATATGCGGGTTGTTACAATACATATGATTTTAATCTATACACATTTATCAGAGTTATATATATATATATATACATTAGGGATAAATAGTAAATACAGCAGAATAGCATGATATATGGGATAATAATAATAGTAAAATACCGAAACTTCATCTTCATCCTCCAGAGAATAGCATTCAATATGCTGAAACTCAGCACTGACCCGAGCGTAACGAAAAGGCAAAAACACTCGAGTTTGGACTAAAATATTCTTATGTAAGTCAAATCAATATCACAAATACGAGTGCAATAACTTATGAGATGTTACGGGATTTTCATCTACTAAAGATCCATTAAACTGTTTATACATAGTAGTCTACTCTATAATAGATAATGTCTATCAGTAAAATAAATATCAAAGTAGCGTTAAGGTTTTACATTGATCCACCTTAACACATTTTTACAGTTTTAAACCAAGTCGTAACGGGCTCGTATATGAATATAGATAACAAGGCACGCGAGGCATTGCCTAAGGTAGGATTCTACTAATTTACCCTTTCTAGCTGGTCGTAACCCATCCATGGCTGACCGTGATAATCAATCAAAATGACAAAAGGTGCACCCATCCAATCCGAAATCACAATAGTAATACGAGGGATCAACGTCGCTAGAGGTAGCTAAACTCAATGTCCAGACATAGGCTCTTGTTTTAGTCATTTTAATTATGACACGTGGGATATCTATCATCGTTGTCTTACTTCATTCCAGTAAACGTCGCCAATTCAACCGCTACATTCTGGATATCATTCAGCGCGTAAACAGTTGTTAAAGTGGTTTCAATATTGACAGAGGGTATGCTAATAAGATGCCCCAGTCTCTTTAACAACCAATCGTCATTTTACACACCGGTTGGTACTTTTACATTTCAAAAACAGTTCGTACATGATATTAAAATATCATTCACTTCAAAATCATATCCATTTCGAAATCATCATATTTACTCAAAACATGCCAAATCCTTGTTTGCCTTAATATCTCAATTTCGTTTCCAAAACTGTTTCGAATTTCAAATTAGGTTATAATTTCATTTTTAACCTCAGTATTTAAATCCAAGATTTAAATATAAACCTTCCATCCTTTTACCAGTTTGGATTTTAAGTAAAATAAATTAAATAGTTTAAAATAATTAAATAGTTAAAATAGTTTAATATAAAATAGTTAGAGTATTAGAAATGGTTTATATAGTAAATAGTTTGGAAAATCAAAATAATGTGAATATTTAGAGAATATAGATTTCAAATCGTTTATATTAAAACAATTCATTTAAAAATAGTATCAAAGTCAAACCAGTTCACCTTCCAAATTTTCAATTCAAATCAGTTTCAATTTCCATTTCGATTTAAATGATCAATTTCGATTCCAGGTTGAATTTTACTTCGATTCCAAATTTATTTCAATTCCAAATTAATTTCACTTCCAAATCCAAATTAATTTAAATTCCAATTTCACAAAATTTCAACTCCGACTCCAAATTAATTTAAATTCCAATTTCAAATTAATTTAAACTCCAATTCCAAATTTAAACCATTTCGATTTATATCAATTTCGAGTTCAATTTTTAAAATATCGATTTAAAACAGTTAAATCAAATTTTCCTTTAATATTCAATTTCAAAATCCAAACCTTTAAATATTATTAAATTCTAAGCTCAATTTCGAAATATCGTTTTATATCGCTTTTACTTAGCAATATCTAAAGTTTGAGTAAAAGATCAATCTTTTAAAACATCAATTTCTAAATTTAAATCATATTCAGATTTATAACTTAAAAATCTCAACATCGGTTATTTAAAATTCCTGTTTCAAATATAAATTTTTAACATTCCAAGTTTCAATTCAAAAATAATTCATTTTCCAAAAATTCAATTTTTATTTCTTAAAAAAATCATTAAATAATTTCACATCAAAATTTCAAAATCATTTGATTTAACAAATCCGGTGTCTGTATATAATTCTTTATCTTATGGCCAAGTGAATCTGTTATTTCAATTTAATTCAGAGATGGATATATATCATTTCAATCCAAAATAAATGCCCTATGTATATATCATTTCAAATCTTCAAAATAATTCAATTTACAGATTTATATATTGTAAATAATATACATGATGATAACATGATATATCAAAATAATTAACCATTTAATCATTGAAATATCAACCAAACGTTCAATAATCACAACAATCAACCAATTATCGAAAATCAGGGATTTTACTAGGAGTTAAATTCTAATTTAATCTAATTATTAATTCAAATCCTATCAATAAATTCGGATGTTAATTAAATGTCAATTTAAATTTATCCGACAACCATCAATAAATTTAAATTACTTTACGTTAAAATTTTTGTTAACATAAAAATAAAACAGTCAAACGTGAGCATAAACACTCAACTCGGATTGAATCAAAAAAAAATCCAAACTCTTCAAACAATTTCGAATCCAGCTGCACAATGTCGACGGTTTTGACACGATTCCAAAATGACAATGACACTCAAATCCGACCTCATGTGAACACAGTACGAATTAATAAACATTTGAAATAAATTAAAAACTTAATTAACACTTAAATATTAAGATAATTACCCATCTTAGTTTTATCACGCTATTAATTCTCCCTCTCATCTTCACGCTCGTGCCCCAGGAACATGTAGAAATCCATTATCGCGATTGTCCCTTCTCCATACCCTTAGCCAAGGACCACCGAAGATCCACTTAGGCATTCCATCGCACGCGCCTCGCGGTGCTTGTCCCACGACCTCGCAACCCAAAAAAGCAGTCGACCCGAACGCTAAATTGACGAACGTGGCCTTCCCCTAGAGCCGCCGCTCCCACCATTGCCATCACGCTCCGCCTTTAGGAATGCACGAGTTCGCTTCCTAGACGCGACCATTTTTTTCGATCGGCTGTGACATTTTTTATTTTTTTTTATTTTTATTCATTGATTTGAATCTGAAGATAAAGGGGATGGAACGAGATACGGCAAGAAAAAAGGACGTGGATTATACTTATTTGAATACTTTTGTTTGGGTTGTATATATATTTATCATTTGTTACGAAAATATCTCGTCCGATTGGCCCGAGTAAAACCAAACTCCAAAAGAATTGTGCCGCTAGGCGTTCGTATTGTTTTACCCCATTCCAAACACAATGGAACTAGTTTTGAGGGCTAATTCGATCATATGCGGAAGATAGCTTTTCGAATAGAATTATTTTAATTAAATTCTGAAATAAATTTCTACGCATTTCAAGCTCGTATGACCCAACTCCAAGTCCGATCATTACGAAACTTGAAATCCAACAGTGATTCATTATTACGGATCTGATGGAATTGGTTTCGTCGAAATCCGAGATAGTGGCTAAAATGACTATTTTAACTCGTTAATTAAAATATAAAATTTTAAATTGTTCATAGTTAAATCCAATCTTAAACTTTAATTACTTCATTCATATTTTGAAAGAAAATTAAATCAATTTCCGATGTATATTTCAATCATCTTAAATCCAGAACCAAATTATTCAAATAATTTCCAATATTAAATTTTTAAATAATTTAATTATCCAATAACCCAATATAAATAAATCATTAATTTTATTTCTACCTATCTTTATCCACTAATTACATTAAATTTAATAACTTAAAATAATCAAAAGTACGGGTCATTACAAATGAAGATACAGCTAATACATGGCGAAGTATATAACATGCCAAAGAGTGAAAGTGAAATAGAAAAGGCTAAGTGGGCTACTACTTCCTTTAATTGTGTGACACTGGAATGGGAGTATGTACATACGGATTTTGGGATCGATTAACTCAGAGTACAAGGGGAAATGAAAGCATATGGGTTATGGTAGATTGTCTCATGAAAAGCACGTACTTGATTACGGTGAAGAGTACGAGAATGGCGATGACTTTAGGGACTGATTAGGCACTTATATTGTGTGGTGTCAAATAAGTGGTCCCGATTACATGGAGTTCTAGCTAGTATAACAAGTTACTGAGATCTACCTTTCACAAGTGAGTTCGAAAGGAGTCTATAGGAAGTATTAGGGATAGAGTTGAAATTGAGCATGGCATATCATCCATAGACCGATGAATAGACGGAGAGGGTAAACAAGGTGTTGTAGGATTTTTTGAGGGCTTCTATATTTGATTTTGGAGGATCATGGAAGGATAGTCTACCTCTTATGGAGTTTGCATATAATAATAATTACCAGGCTAGTATACACATGGCACCATTCGAAGCATTATATGGAAGACCGTGTAAGTCACCTTAATTTTGGTCGGAACCTGTAGATAAGATTATTTTGGATCCAGATATGGCTAGACATATTACAGAGAAGGTGTAGTTCATAAGAAAAATGATGAAAGCTGCATGGGATCGGAAAAGGTCACATGCTAATAGCAGAAGTAAAGATTTGGAATTTGAAGTGCGAGAGTTGATCTTTGTCGAAGTTTCTATATTGAAGAAGGTGGTAAGGTTTCGAAGTTTGGGGAAGTCGGCACTCATATTTTCAGCCTATTTTCAGTGCTAGAGAGAATAAGGAGTTTTTTGTATAAATGAGCTTACAGGGAAGATGGTGAGAGTCCATAATGTATTTCACGTGTCACATTTGCAGAAATGTGTATACAATCTGATGACTGTGATTGCACCAAGCTATTTTAGGAGGTGGAGTAGGAATCCAAGCCAAGTCCATTCCGTAGTCCAACCTATATTATGGAGCGTAGGGTGAAATGACTTTGGAACAAAGTAGGGAAGATGGTTAGAGTACAACGGGGAACGATCCAATGGAGAGTACATGTGAGCCTGAAGAGAAGATGAAGGCTTCTCATTCTTAACTCTTTTCCAGCATGTTTCCTGATTTGGTTTTGATTTCCTTAGCTTAAATTATTTTACAATTAGGATTTGGATGCTTTAAATGATTTAGCTGATAGATCTATATTGTTGGGCTTGCATTCATATAGAAACACACACACACACATATATATTTGTGTATTATGCATCATGCCCGATATGCCATCTTATTGCGTTCACATAGTTTGCGTTTGTTGCATGTTTGCATCTAAGTATAAAAACTGTAAGTGAATGACATTATTCATACCTATGTTCTTTTTTATGTCATTTTTACACATAGGTTGTTTGCATAAATTGGATGATACGTTTGCTAAGTTGGTTGATATATGTTTGACGATTGAGCGTTATATTGTATTTTCCGTTGTTTTGGAATTTCATCTACAAAATTCTATTAAAGGGCCAAAAATTGGTAAATATTTTAATCAACTACTAATAATATCATAATGTAATAATAATTGAACTTAATGTGTTAATAAAATAAATTTAAAACAAGGAGGGGAAAAATTGTCATTTTTCTAACTTTGCAATTTGATGACGAAACCAATGCCATTGCAATCGTCTCCTTTTTCTGAGTCATATGGTATTTTAGTTTGCCTCCTTTGGAGTCCGCATACAAGAATCATGATCAAAACAACGTTGAGTCGAGCGGATGCCAAAACCAAGATTCGAATTTGAATCTAAGCAAACAACTGCTTTCCCTCCTTCCACTTAAAATGAACTCACTTACCCACTTTTTAGTTTTCAAAATAGGTTACTCCTTCCTCTATCTCCTTCTTCCCATTAATGTACGAAGGATGAAATCACACTAATTCTCTCTAAGCTTAACCAAATCGCGTGAGACTAAAGGTTGTTACGAAGATATCGGAGGAGGCAATGTACTAGTAACTATTTGGAGATGAAAATCTGAAGCAAGGAAGCACAGCAGGTCAGACAGTGAAGGTTCAGGTAGAAAATGGTGAATCGGCGAGTGATTTGTGCTTTCATCTTCGTATAATGCAATTTTGATCTCATATATATGATTTGTTGACTATATTCGAGTAGAAAAACACATGTAAACATCTAAATCAAATTGACTTGTATTTGGGAGGAATTTAGTTATAAACGATGAATTATAAAAAACATTACACTAAATTATGGAAATCTAATGAATCTATACAAAAATTGATGGAATAAATGGTTATAATGGACTTAGAAACGTAAGGCTAGATAATAGGAACATTCTAAGTTGAACAGAAGTGAAATAGAGGCGAATGACGGTGGAAACGATGAGAAAAATGATCATATTCATGGCTTGAAAACTGCCATGAAAATGTGTACGCCAATGCATGGATAACCCCAACTAGTCCACAAGTGCACTGTAATCCAGGGCAGGTTAAACTTGGACCCGTAAGGGCCTACATAAATGATAATTATCTATTCGGATTAAGTTGCTCTTATTTCCTAAAGGCAATTAGAGGCTTTGACAAGACAAACGAAGTCATTATGAACTGAGTGAATGTGTGTGATGATTGCTTACTATTTGAAATGGATATGTATGTTGTAGTGAAGTGGAAACATAATATGACAATGAAGTGAACGTGAATGACCTTTCGGCGCAAGTAGACGGTCCATGATATGGATGTGGAAATAGATGTGGGTACAGATATGGATACGATTGTGTATATGGATATAAATACAGACGAGGATACATATCTATGAAATAAGTAGGTGATCCAAGTATTATGTTGCTCCCCTGTAATCATTCTGCAGGATAGGTGGAGGCGGTGGATGTTAAGCGACCCTGTAGGCTATGGGTAGACCAAGGCATGAGTCCAATTAGTATGAGGACAACTGGCTTTATTGTAGCCTTCGGCCGGTCTAGGGAAGTGAGACCTATAAGTGATTTACATGACAATGGGCGCACTACACCACAAAAGGCTTTTAACAGCGTTTGATAAACGCTGTAATAAGATACAACAGCGTTAGTTCAAACGTTGTATAACGACATGCTGTCGTATATACAGAACTTACAACAGCTTTTTGATAAACGTTGTTGAAACATCACTTTGACAGTGTTTCTTACAAGCTGTCAATAATGTTTTTACAGCGTTTTTAAACATGCTGTCGGAGATGTTTTAATTCTACTTTAACTGTTTACAACAGCTTTTTATAAACGCTGTTATTGAATCATCAACTATTTCGACAGCATGTACTAAACGCTGTTATTGACTATTTAAAGATAAATACAGCACGAATTGAACGCTGTTGTTTCTTCATTGACAGCATTAATCAAACGCTGTCTTCTATTTATATAACAGCTTTAATATTCCACTCTATTTTTGAATATTCTAGAACTATATTTTGAGTATATTCAAACAACTAGTAAATATAACATGTTCTAATAACTACTAATTAGTTACATAAACTAGTTAAGACAATATTAATAAACAAAAGACATCCATAAACCAAGTTTCAATAATATCCATAAACAAAAATAACAAAGTAAACCAAGTTGCCACAAATTTTGCTAAACAAAGACACGTTATATGTTAAACAAAAATATAATATCAATACAGTAAGTCCGCACCAAATGCCAACAACCATATCCGCATAGTTGGACTTTAGCTTGAGTGAATCTCTTAAAATGTAGCTGGTGACAGGAATCTGCAGTGAGGAATGAACAAGATTGGGAATTAGTATCTAGTAGTAAAAAAAATGAGTGCCAAATCTATCAAAAGCAGGAAAGCAAGGCATGTAAATATAGATCATACAAAACATGAATCAGGAAGATAAGAGAGTAGTATGTACATGTTGTGTCCTATAAGTAGTATGTACTCTGGCCATTCACTACTGTTGCCTTCCTGCTGCCTTCACTTTGCAAACAACACTGTTCCCATCCCCTTCATTCAGTTCAGACTACCATCTCAATCTGTCAGCCCCTTTCTGACTTGTTATCAAACTATGCTTGCTGCCTTATATTCATCAACATCAAAGGACAAAGCCTAATCACAAACAAATTACATTCAAGCACCACAAACAAATCCACCCCTCTGCTCCTTGCAAACACTAAAACCATCAAACTTCACATTTCTAGTCATTTCTCCCTTCACCAGACTTCACACAGACCACAAACCAAAACATTCCCACTTCTTCACCCCCAGCAGAAATCACAAACTATTCATCATCATAGTGCTTGCAACTATAAACAGACCACTGCATTAACTTTCAATACATATACAATCTGACCATCTCCTTCTACTTCCCCACTGTTCAACGTTGCAACTACCCTATCAAACTCCTTTCTACTGTCTACTTCCACCATATCTCCAACACCCTGCGGCATATCACTTCTCCCTTCCCTCCTACTTCTGCCGGAACCAACAATTTGGAGTAAACATGGCAAAATTGGAAGCACTGTCATGTGGAAGATTCATTCAGATCTATGCTTCATGCTTGGTGCCTTGCAACAGCTGGATAACCCATGCAACTGCTCAATCTGGTTGATCACATATGGTCCAAACCAGGTGCCTCTAATGTTGATCTTGCAAACAGGTTTAGTAAAAGAAACACAGATTTCATCGTCAGCTTTAGTTTAAATCAGAGCAGCCTCGACAATCTAAACCTGTATGGTAATGAATATAAACCATTTGTAGGTTAATAAAAATAGGACAAAAAAGCTCTAATTTTTTATGTACAATGCGCTGGTGATGAGCTCAATCAGTAATAAGGCTGGTTAAAACATTTTGATATAATGTTAAGTTCTTACTTTATTGATTATAACTATGAAATTAGCAATATAACTAACCCTATCAAGTTTAGCACATGTAGATCACCATGACCATATCAAACATAAGTATGGAGAGAACATCATCATAACAGTAAGGCCTAACAAATTATTAAACTATTGTGTATCATGTAGACTAAATTGTATGATTGATCATGCCAATCAAGTTTCATACATTAACATTTACTATTGGCACATAACAAACTATATTCACCTCCCATGAAAAGAAAGCTACCAAAATTATTTTAAATACTTTATGATTTTTTTAATATAAATAATTTAATATGTACTATCAAATATATAATTTACCATTATAATTTCTAAATTCCTATAATCTGATATTTACCAATATGATAATCCAACTCCTTTGGTCCAACATATTTAATTAGCACAATATCCGTTTACAAATTTCTCTTTGGGTCATATACAGTACCTTTTCAATGCACGAAAATGATTTAACTGCATAAAAAATTACCACTCTGTGGATGGTGATAGAAACTGCATATATATGCAAAACAAATAGCCATATAAATACAGTTATGTTAGCAAGCAAATTTATATGAAAGTGAAGGGCTAAAAGATGACATGAATTACCTTGTAACTTGCTATGTACATCAAAACAGCCTTCCCACTTCACTGCAGTTGCAACCTCCCCCTCCTTCAAACAACAACATCACCTACCAACCAGCACCAGAGCCTCATCATCTTCCTCTAGAAATACCAGAGCATATTTGTTACTCAGACAGTTTTATGTTTGTAACGCAAGAAATTAATTTTGAAGATAAATAGTATTCAACTAAAAGTAAGAAACAAGATCCTTTATGAAATAGCAAAATTTTGCGATCCCAGTTCATTTTGATTGCACAATATATTGTAACACTATCTAGTACTATGATGTTTATCGTATGAAATATCACATACGTTAAAATAATAATAATAAACTGACTGAATGCCAAAATGTATAATGAATCAGGTCATCAAACATATCACTGCCATGGGGAGAGGAAAGATTGAAATTAATAGGATTGAAAACACAACAAATTGCCAAGTTACTTTCTGCAAAAGGAGGAATGGATCAATGAAAAAAGATTATGAACTTTCTGTGCTTTGTGATGCTGAAATTGCCTTAATTGTTTGATCAAGCCGAGGCCGCCTCGACGAATACTCAAATTTGAATAGGTCAGTTTCTTAGTTATTCTTGATTTAGCTTAAGTTCTTCAACTTGTCTTATACATCTTTGATCTTTTATTACATCTTCTAGATTTAGCTTAAGTTATTCTTGAACTGCTTATAGTTTTAATTAAACATAGAAATGTAAGGTTTCATATATGATTAAAATGTATCAGATCCTTAGAGGTATATGATTAAAATTATATTAAGTGTAATATGTGTGAAATGGTTGGCAGTACTATGAGCAGGAAGCTGTAAAATTACGCCATCAGATTAAAATTTTAACTAATGCTAACAAGTTAGCTTAATTATGGCTAATGTTGAAAGCATTTCATCTCAGAAAATATTTGTATTTACATACTATTTATTGTATTCAAAATATAGACACTTAATGGGTGACTCACTGAGTGCTTTAAGTCTCAAAGAACTCAAACAACTCGAGTACCGACTTGAAAGAGCATAACTAGGATACCCTCGAAGAAGGTTAGCAACAATTTTGTTGTTATTTTTTTTCCATTTTAAATATTTTATTAAAGTTTAAGTTATCATTGTTATATCATTTTGGTGTGATTCTAAATTATAAATTTTCCTATCAGCATGACTAATTGTTAATAGAGATTGAATACATAACATAGTTATTTCTTTTAAAACTTAGTTAACTTGGTTAAATTTTAATAAACGATGGTTAACTTTCAAAAACTTAGTTTTTGTTAAGTTTAATTAATTTTTACAAAACTTATCTATAATAGTTATTTTTTATATATTTGATCAATTTTTTATAAAACATAGTTAATTTAGTTAAAATTATATGATACATAGTTAAGCTTTTCAATTGATTTTTTTTCATTGCATTTATAGCATGTAGTGTTAGAAGAACATGGCATTGTACGCTGAATTTAACGAAGGATTACAATGTTCATGTTTGGAAATTATAAAATCAGTAAACTTCTAAGGTAAGTAAGGAATAATGTAGTTGTTGGCAATATGAGTTGCACCACTGTGGGAAAGAAAACATGTTTTGACAAATTGACAACAAACAAGAATAGCGAGATGGTCTGAAATCATGATAAAATAAAATTTAACATCATAGATTGAAAACTATGTCATATAAAATGCATAAATAATCATATAATATTACCTCCTCTTGTTGTGATTTGGAACAAAGCATGCATCCATATACCACCTTCACAGCATACTAGGTACATATCAATATTAAGATGCGAATAAACATAAAAGATATTTATACAATAAATTTGTAGCTAAAAAGTAAGTCGAAAAACTCTATTGGTTTTGTAGTAGCTAAAAAGTAAGTCGAAAAACAAAGGTTGACAATTGCAATATTGGTTTTGTAAAAATTATCATTTGGAATCTTAATTCCAGTATAAATTTGTTTTGTACAGCTAAAGCCTTGCAGCTTTGTGACATTAAACGCAAACATTGAGAATGATGAATGACTTAAGCTAAACTTCCTTCAATCACCAAATATACTCTTTATTCCTCCACATGTATCCTTAATAAACAGTAAACTAAGGAACTAAAATTCCAGAGTAGTAATTCTCGGATCCTAAAATTGCCATTAACATACCTGATCTATGTAATGAATCTTTTTGGACTTCAATGTCTTAGCTAAATATAATCCACCACCGCCCTAAGATCCTTGCTTGACTAATGATAATCAATTGCTTGTACATCAACATATAAATTAATAAAATATACACATAAACAAATAAAAAAACCTAACAACATTTTAGGTAATAATTAACCTTATTATCAAGGTTTTCTAGTCAAAGTTGCGAGAAGAGCAATAGTGCTTTCCAAAAAAGCAGCCCGGAATTGCTATGAGAACCAGGCCCACTTGCAAACTGTTTGAAAAAAATAAAAGTAAGAAGCGAATATTACAGAGCAGTTTCTGATAAGATTATGATATCTTTACACAATTTTGGGAATTTTTTTTTTTTTTTTTTTTTTGAAATGGTACTTTATATACAACAAATCATTGGGACAACATATCCCATGTCAATAAACGTTCGAAAGCAAGTTTCGAACTTGTGACCTCTTTTGCACCAAAGCCGAATCAATTAACCACTTGGACAATGGTGCTTGTCGGGAAAAAATTATTTAATGAACGATGATTTTCGTTCATTTTTCTAGTAAGTTTCCCTAAACTAATAGATTTAAAAAAAGATAATGAAGATGAAGAGTTGAATAAATAATGGATGGCATACAAATTTAATAGAGGAGAAAAGTGGGAAATGAATAGATGGAGGGGATAAATGCAAATGTTTATTCAAACAAAGAAGAAATAAGAATATGATCTATTGAATGAGAGCAAAGGATACAAACAGTCACATATTTAATTTTTTTAACATGATAAAATAGATTAGACTGCAGGTGTGATTTTTTATGTACTTCAGGAAATATATATATATATATATATATATATATATATATATATATATGAAAACGGCATTGGTGTTCCAATGGTAGTACACAAATAAAAGTACAAAAAATTTAGGCTATACTTACATCAAAAAACTGTTAATAAATGTAATTAAAAGTAAGATTTTTTGAAGTGGCATATACTGTGGACAACCTGAGTTGGTTCAGATAGTGAAACAAAAACTTGAAAAATTAGTAAAATCAAGTTCATCGTCTTATAATCAAGTTATGGATGGTTTTACAGGTTATATGATGTTCTTTTATATATGGATGGGGCAACTTTTTTTTTAAAGGTGATATATAATAACAAAAAATGATCCTTGTTTCTAGTTTATTTTTTATGCCTAGTTCCATCTTTGATATTTTCCTATTGAATGCATAGGCAACATTGTCAAAAGAAATAATATAGGTAGATTACACAAGCATTTTTTTTCTACCAGTTATGTGTAGTGCACAAAAAGTGGAAATTGATGTGAGGAACAATTCAAAAACATAAAATTAAAATGATAACTCCGTTTTAATCTTCAAAACTCAGGATATCTAATCCAATGGAAATTAATAAGTACCTGGTTAAGGGCAGGAGTTGTGAGTTGTGCTCAGTGCATTCGTTGATAACTTGACCAAATGTATCGGTCTACAAAGTTAACAAGCTATAAGGTCATGTACAGAAAGTTTTGAATTATTCAAACTTTTAATCCTCTTATAATCACTAACTAAAAAAGGTGCTGATTTTCTTCCCTCTTCCATTTTAATCATCGATTTGAATGTAATTTTAAAAAATTAAAAGTTCCCGAAACAATTCAAAATTTTGTAATGTTAGAAATTTGTTTGTGTGTCATATAACGTGCATTATACGTTAGTAATTAACCTGACAACATTACATGGATTTTCTTTTCCTTGAAAATAATGTTACATTGATTAGGATGTTAAAGATTATCATTGTTTAGAGTTCAAAACATCTCATTAGAACAATTTCCCTAATAGTAATAATATATCGGATTACCACCCAAAACTCAGTTAGCAAGGATAGAACTGAAAGTTTTAATGAATACAAAGTAGAATAGCAGCACAATGATCCTAGAGATTGCATATGTTTTTGTACTGAATCATATACAGTCTCATAAAAGCATCAGAAAAGCCAACAAGAAAAGCAACATAGAAACCACCTATGCATAATAGAAGAAAGGACCATCAAACATATACAAACATAAAAAGACAACCATAGTAAAAAAGAGAGATTACCCATCATACAAAAAAG
Source organism: Allium cepa (assembly GCA_030765085.1). Classification (NCBI taxonomy): domain Eukaryota; kingdom Viridiplantae; phylum Streptophyta; class Magnoliopsida; order Asparagales; family Amaryllidaceae; genus Allium; species Allium cepa. The sequence goes on along the minus strand of CM060932.1, from coordinate 226,604,285 downwards.
ATAAAGTTGAACAAATAAATCAGCTATCCTATATAGCAAGAAGTTCACTGTATTACAGGTAGAATTAGAGACATCTTATGTTTCATTTTTTTTAGAACACAATGATCACTAAAGACCAAGAAACCAACTTTTGAATATTGCTTTCAGCTTTATTTATTTATTATATATGAATGATAGAAGTCTTATGAGTACATTATAGTCAGAATGGCATAACTTTATAAACATAAAAATAAAGAAGACAAAAAAACAAAAAAGAAAGAGATAAACTTACAAACTTGGTCCATTTTCATCATGACCAGCAATCAAAAGTGAAACTCCAAAAGGATGGACTGTGTAAGAGATCATAATAATTAGAAAAAGTGTTGTGGTTCAGAAGAGAACATTCAAGTTATTACTAGCACACACAAATGCATGTAATTTGAATCGCTAGTGAATATACACACACTATGTGTGCATGTGCGCATTTTGATATTCTATAGCACTATTTATATTGCAAAGAAAAATGTTTACAAATAAAAATGTAGCAGTAATTACCATTGATTCTTCATCATCTTTTCCAAATCGAAGAGCAAGATCAGATAGAACTTGTGTTTTAGGCTCCACTGTCACATGTTCACCATATAAACCTGTGATTCTGATAAAACACAAGTTCAAAGTCAATGAGTAACACATGTAGGAAAACTGAATGTCATTGCCATTTCCTAAAAATCTAAGAGCACCCGAGTTTCAACACATGCATCTTCCACAAGGGTCCATGCATCAGCAATCAACCCACCTATTCCTTAGCCTATGCGCTCATTAATTTCCATTAGAACAATGGTTCAAAAGGGAGTGAATGATGCTAATATAACCCTAAACTAGACCTTATTTCTACTTTTATGTTGTGCTATGAATAACGATTAAGAAAACTCTAGAATCGCCATAGTTCTGAAGTGTGTCTTTGTGTACTAATTGGAAGGAACATAATGACTATAAATACTTATAATTTAACTTTTGCACCATAAGTTGGAGTAAATTACCAAGTTAATCATGCATTACAGACATATTTTATTTTTCATTTTTTTTTGTTTACATACTTAATTAGCACAGAATACAGAAAGTGGAGGGGGGTGATAATTTGTCCTATTTTCCCCCATATTTTGGATCATTTCGCTTGGTGTAATATTTGCAACTGTAATTTAAACACACATAACACCTATTCAAATTATTAAATATGCACAAACAAAATTCCATTTGATGCATAAGTATACTTCCAAATTAAAACAAACACGTACTCTAGGATTTTCTTTTTCTTTTCCATGGTCATTTAACCTGCAGTAGGTTCATTCCATGGGCAGATTATTATGTAACAATTGGTAGATATAATTAACTAAATTGAGTCATATAGCTTAGTGGATATCTCAATTTATCTTAACAGATATCTCAATTACCTGAAATAAATTACCTAAAATAAATCATTTATCATAGTAGATATCATAGCATAAATATATTGATTGCAATTAAAACACAATGACTTACATAATAATAACAAAAAAACAGTAATTTCAAATGATGCATCTAAAGGTTAAATAAATTACCTCACATTGGGTTTTTAAAGGCAATCAACCAGGAATTCTTCAGTGATAGACGCTTTTAGTTATTGAGTGAACGAGAAATTAGTGTCATGTTCTAATGCTTGCCAAGGACGGATTTAAGGGGTCTTAGGGCTCAATTGAATTCGATACTGTAGGTGAAGGGGACAAACAAAATTCATGATAGATTTCATGAAAATATGATGTATATTTCAAATTTTAATTAGGTTTAAATTAGGGCAGGATATAAGATTTTGGGTGCGGGTGAAATTAGCGAGGATTTGGGATTTTGTTGACTTCTCACTTTGCGTGAAGAGAAGGTGAGAAGGAAGAAAGGAAGGGAGGCAAAGTAACCGCGTAATGAAATAAATCTGAAAATGAAGCGGGTTATTTTAAACAGCGTTTGCACTTTCATTTTTATTTTTCAAAACACTATTGTCAGCACTTACGGGAGAAACGCTGACAATTAGTGCTGAGAAAAGCACATTTTCTTGTAGTGGCGACAAGCATTCCCGTAGAGCATGAGGTCAGTCTAGGGAAGTGAGTCTATATAGTGATGATGCGGCACAACTAGATGTGCGTGTTAGGTGTCACATGATGATAGGATGTGAGGGGACTGATCAATGGACCCATATTATTTTATAATGTTACTTTATAGTATACGTAGAGTAAAGTATAGCTCACTCTCCAAACTTATGTTTGACCCACTCTTATTTTTCCTTTATATATATATATATATATATATATATATATATATATATAGGTTGACAGATTTTGGAGATGTGATAGTTTTAGAGATGGAGACTCATTTGTATATATTGTACATGGTGTAAATAGGTGTCATGAATAAGATTTAACTATGTGTATGAATTGGGTTACATTTGTACTATTCAGACATATATATGACACTACAGACGTATTTTGGTCAAGTGACTATAGCTATTATTGATGTGTTACTTTTTATATCCTTCACTGTTAGATTCTAAATGTAGAAAGTTAGAAGTGTATCCGATATTTATTTTATCTCGCCCTAACGACCCGTACTTTCGACTCTCGGGCATTGACGTCGGTTTGAGCGTCGAACCCAAGGTCGGAAGGTAGGTTATTACAAGGTTTAGCCTTTTTGATTTTCTTTTGGAATCCTATGCCCTTTTTATGTTTTTATGGATTAATGTATTTATCAGATTTAATATATATTCCTTAACCATGTTGAATTTGGCACATTATTTATAAGTTGTTCCACTTAGTTTTTAATTCAATTATTCATTTTTTATACTTTCTAAGTTAGATTTAAGGTCACAAACCTCTGTTGATAATTTGACATTCTTTCAATTATATATTTTAGCTTCATCATTCGAAATTGGGTTTTGGATGTCAACTTTTCATAAGAATTTTATATATTTTTAGTTATTCTTCTAGTAAGGTTCTCTCATCTTTTAACCCAGTTATTTCCAATTCAGATCAATTTAGTTTTCCAACAACTTCCTTATATGTTTTCTTGAAAGATTTAAAATTATCATCTGATTCCATACTAATTTCGAGTAAGTCATCATATCAAATTTTTGAATTCCCCTCACCAGTAGCCCTAAAAACATAGGTTTTCTCTTTCCAAGTCGCTGCCACGTTCCGAAGATGAAGAATTCAAATCATCCCAGTGACTTCGAGAGCTTGCTTTCTCTTTTTGTTGAATTTCTCAGAATTTTTTATTGTGCCTTTTGTCTACATTCAATTTCGAACAATATTTATTCATGTGAGAAAAAAAAAATCGTGTTCAAAATAATTGATTGAGATAGTATCTTTTTTGTTCCTAAAAATTAGTCTTTTCACCATTTGCTTAAATTCCTTGAATTTTTTGTTTAGTTTTAGCAATGAAGACACAATCTTTTTCCTCTAAATCTAAGTCATCAACTTCAACCTGAAAAGCAATACTTCATTTTCTTGAGCTAATGCATTTCTAGCATGCATGTTAGCTTCACAAGACATTAAGTTTTGAATTAGTTCTTTGAGTTTTAGGGTGGAAATATAATTTTCTTCTTCAATTGCAACTACTTTTATTTGCCACCCATCGATCAAAGAATTTAAAATTCTTGAAACTAAATCGAATTCTGAAAATGTTATAATAGTTTCGTTAATTCATGCTGAATGCTTTGAGATCGTGAACACGTGTCTACTCTGCTTTCATTTTGTTTCATTTTAAAAGATTGATTTTTTTTAACAAATTGATTTTAGTTTGTTTGACCTTGTTTGTCCCTTTATATTTTATTTGTAGCATGTGCTAAATATCATGTGCTTTTTACACATCATAACTCTAAAAATTCATTTTTATCTAGTGCTGGAAAATAAAACATTCATCGCTTTAGCATTGTTAGAGCAGTACCAGTGGTTCTTAGAGCTTTCTCTTATGTATTCAATTTAGTACTAGGAGCTACGTTCCAAGTTTTAGTTGCTTACCAGATCTTAAGTCCATTGGCACCCATGTATATTCTCATTCGTGTTGATTGATTAGCATAATTTGTACTAGTAAAAAGCAGAGGACATGTAGTGGACTGTTTTTCTTGAAACACGCTATCACTCCTATGACCATATTTAAAATATTAATTTTTAAAATTTTGTTACGATTTTGAAAATCCAAGCTATGATACCAAGCGAAGGTGCAAGTGGATCGTGTGCTATGACTAACTTAAGTTGATAAGGTATATATGCAGTAGTTATATGAATAAGAGCAAGTAAGTTGAAAACGCACCAAAATTTTATGCTGGTTTGGACCTCCTATTCAATATTTAGTCTCGAAGTCCCCCTTTAGAATTTCACTAACTTAAAAACCCTCTCTTGACCTGGAGGAACAGTTTAATACAATTACAAGGTACTAAAAAGAGTTATGTTCTTACAAAACTGTTTTTTCCTTTAAGTACACCCTTCCTATAGCATTATTCTATGGTAATAGAAAATGTTTGTGCAAAGTTATGGAAGAAACAAAATTGCTTAGATGAAATATCATTCAAAAGCTGGAGCGATCTTTATATATATTGATTTTTGAGAACCTTTTAAAGTTGGTAATAGTATACATTGGATAGAGCAAAGGAGTAAGAATTTGAATGTTCTATTAATCAAAAACCTAGTTTTACAGTTATGGATAGTCTATTGGAAAGTTGTAATAATTTATGAATTGTAATCACCGTTGAAATTGGTCACCACTCTTGGCATAAGAAGTTCATTCATTAGAACTGAAAGAAGAATTCTTTAGAAAAATTAAAAAATCTAACGCCACAATGCAACAGTCGACACTTCATATTCAGAGAGTTGATACCTTAGGAAACTAATTGACTCTTTAATCATGAATGCTCAACCGACCCCTTATTATTTTATAAAGTTTCAAACATAAAGAAAACACTTCAAAAAATGGCTCAAACAGTCGAGTCTTCAGACTGGATCAGTTGGTTGACTGATGTTTCAGTGAATTCTTTCTTTTTGAGGTGTCAATAGTTTGCCTATCAATTTCATAAATATAATTTTATTTAAATATTTTAAAACTACTTTAAATTTTGAACTTTTGTGTATATGTCTACCATGCCATTATGAAGGGATTTTAACACTAAGGATTCCTAAGACTGCAAAACACAAGAACTCTTACAATAATTTGTTAATGGTCAATCTCCTTTGAGTTCTTGTAGATTCAATTTTCTTTGTTTCTACAATCTTTGAAAGCTTTCTGCTAAAACAAATGAATAATATAGAGATACAATTTGTGTAGTTGTCATTATCAAAACATTAAAAGTAAGGTTCTAAAAAGATTCAATAATCTCTTTTGATTTGCAAAGAAAATTCAAGGCCAAGGCCAAGATTAGAGCAAAAACCACAGTTAGAAACTGTATTTAATACAATGGTAAAGTGTTATTGTCACTTGTGGACAAATAGTTGGTTGAGCAAACTCAAGGTCAGAATCTTAAGGCAACCGAGTCCTAACTCTCTCTAAAGAAATCGAATGATTTCTATATTTACTAATGAGGTTTAATTAGAAAATTAAAATGATTATATTTAACCTTTCTAACATTGTAAGAACACGCGCTATATAACATTAAAATCATCTACTTCAATAATATTGTTAAGCAATTAAAATATTCTAATAAACTAAATTATGACTAATAAAAAAGCCTTATTCATGGGTAGGGCATTTAGAGGTAAATCTTACTCCTTTTAGAAACTTCCTGCAAAGATTAGCATTGGCTGGCTAAACCGTGAAAACTGTCAGTTCTTCGGCTGCCACTGCGTACACTTTCGCTTCATGCATCTTTTGCCACGAACGCCAGATAGAGAAAGAAAGTCCTATCCTCGTTCTGTTGCATTTTTCGGTATGCATTCGCGAACTCTTCTGGAAAAAATATAAAATATACTTACCAATAATTCTTTTGGCATGTTATCACTTCAAAGCCCATGCAATAGCCAATTTATACAGCTACCAGATATGTTCGTACCTTGGTCACTTAAGTGTTTATTTGCCCAAATTGTACATTGTCTTAGAAATTTGAATTCTAAAGTAATATAATAATATAGATATTCGATCCATATTAGATCACTTTTAGAAATTATATGGCCAACAGTTGCATTCACAATATAGAAAATATCAATGAAATTGGTTAATTTGAAATGAGCCAGTAAGCCATAATGCAAGGTAATGTGTTTAATGCGATTGAAAACAATACTAGACCAAAGACTAAAGGTCAACTTAGGAGTTCGATCACAGAAATGGCAATTTAGATTTACTTAAGTACAACTTATTTGATGTCCTTAAAATGTTAAGGATGTTTGAGTGCGTAATGCAATCGTGTAGTAAGGGTTTTCTTTTCAATGGTTCGACCATTCGTAAAGGAAAGCGAATATACGGGAGTGGATGTAACATAGGCACAGTTAGGATAAAAAGTGTGAATGGTCACCTCTACTACATGAAGAAACTTCATAAACAAAATTTGTATAAAATAGTAGTAGATACTTAATATGGAATGAGAAATCTAATTTGTATTCTAAGTTTATTTCTATAGAAATTTATTTTCTTTAAGAATTATTCTTTAAGTATAAGATATTTGATATGAAACTCTCAATTGTAAATTCATAATAATAGATGAAAATAGATCATGATAAGCTGTTGAATAGAGCATCGTACTATTTCATGTGATGTTATTGTAATAAAGGAAATGGTGGGAACATACCATATGACGCTTATTAGTGGATGCATCAAGTTATAAAAGATTTCTTTCAAATATATACCAGATATTATTTATGAAATAATAACTATTTTAAGTATTGACTGAAAATAGATATAGTTTTAATTTAATAAGAAAATTATGAATATTCATTATAAAATAAATCTATTATAATATTTGTTTTTGTTTTCATAACATAGTGATGTGATAGCTATATAAAATACAGGAGTATATAAAAAATTCTATAATTATTTTAGAATTATCGACAAAACTGTATTTTTGAGAAATATTTCTCTAAGCCTATGATTTTGAATCATGTGATACTCATGAACTATATTGTAGAAGATTAAATGCAAAGCACCCATTTAGTGAGAGTGACAAAATAGTCAATGAAATCTTAATGTTGATACATATATATGTATTCATTCCAAGGTATAATGATATCAAAATATATCCACTTACTTTTTTAAATTCACCGATGAATTATCAAAGACATGAATAAGTGCATCTAATATTATCTTTGATAAGTTCATAAAACAGGAAACAAAAGTAGAAAACATAATATGTAAAGAAATAAAATAATTAGATTTGATTGAATAGTTAAGGATATTAGGAAGAGTTTCAAAAGTACCTAAAATGGAATAATATTCAATCTCAAAGCCAACCCTTTATATGATACATAATATTTGCATCAAAAATGGTCACAAACGCCCAAGAATAGTTTTTGTAGAGAAGTAAATGAAGAAAAGTAAAATTAAACTAAGTAAACGAATAAGTAAGCAACCGAGAACAAGTAGAATTCAAAGACACGGAGGTTAATAGTTGTTCAGCATTGTATACCTACGTCCACTTTGAAGATTATTCTTTATTACTTCCTTGTGAATTTGATTACAACAGCAAAACAAAGCTAACACTTGATTACAATGAAGTCTAGAGTAATCAACAGCGTTAAAATCCTCAAAATGAACCCACAGGTCTGAATTTATAAGGTGAGATACAAGGTATTTCACTAAGATTTTGACAGAAGGTTCTCCAGGTCCATAGGAGCCTACCATAAAGATCAGTGGACATAACTTGTTGTTTTGGAATCATCGGTATCAATTATACGGATCATAATTTTTGCCTTCGATTTCCATATGATCGTTTGTGGAGGTTCCGACATGCCTCTAGACCTTGCTCCTAAAATATAAAGTCATTAATAGTTGTCATTTATGAGATATGGGTCAATCTTGGTCGTATTTGGGTTGCTTGCTGAGTAACACCGATCGTTAGGAACGATCTACATAAAACGATCGGTATTTCTTGAATTTGAGGGTTTTGACTTGCAATCATTCTAATAGGCTCCACCCTTCAGTGTATTAATGCCTTTAAAGTTTCAAGTGAATTCGTCTTGTAGATTTTGAGATATCGATCGATCTTTGCTGATTTGATTTGTTTTATGGATCGTTCTCAATCGATATATATAAATCCTTGCTTTACCCGTAACTTGAGCATATGAACTCCGATCGACTTGACATTTGGAATGCAGCTTCACGGGGGTACACCAGTTTTACCATACGGATTGCACCTCGATTGGGCCTAGGTTTGGATTTTTTTCGCCCATCGTCCATAGTATCATATACAACTAATTCTCAAGGCTGGTAACCATCAATTTCTAGCCATGTTGATGATGTCACGACCTTGCCAAAAAGCAGGATAACATATAATGATGGATCAGTACGGGGTAATTAGACTTGCTGGACAAAGTACAATTGATGATGAGTGGAGTTAGGTCAACTTATTTCTATAAGGATATGTGCATAATAGTAAGTAAGTACATACATGTTAAATTTAATCTCATCTATAACATAGTTTATAAGATCATATAAGATATGTATTGACAAGAACCCTAATCTTACATAGTTTAAGATGTGTTGTTGAATAATTTAAGTTATGAACATAAGTTCAGATACTCAAAACTGAATTGGTTTTCTAGAGTAATGTTTGAATATAGATTGGGAGGATTTGAAATTTAAAATTTTAGGAAAAGTTCAAATCCCTTGGGTTTGAAATTGGTTTTCAAAGGTTTCGAAGGAATAATGGTGATATTATTCGAGAAATATTTTTGAATTGGATTTGAAATATGGTGATATTTGAAACTTAAAAATATTTGAAATGGGTTTTTAAAGAGATAAAAGCACTGAACTCTCTTCGGTCGTCGGAAAATAACTTCGGTGATGACTGCAGCATCATCGATGTTCATTTTCGAGTTTCCAAGAGAGGAATTGCTGCCAAAATGTTTTAAATTGGAGTTGTTTGCGAAATTGGGTTTGATTTTGAAAATTCAAAATATTAGTTCGATTTGGATATATATGTTTTCAAAATTGATTTTGAATGTTTAAGTAATGGTTTAAACTCTGGAAGTTTATTTAAAAATGTTTGGAAAGCAAAAATGGGTTGATAACATATAAAATTTGAAATTTGTTAGAATGAAATTTAACTTGAAGAAAAGTCAAATAAAAGTAAGTGTGAAACCAAAATAAGTTGGAAGGTAAGCTAACTTAATGAAGTAAATTAAAGGAAGTTAGCAAATGGAAAGTAAATAAGTTGGGAAACTTATAGAAGTTAAAAAATTGAATTAATTAATGTGTAACTGAACCAGGAAAATAAAGGTGAATTTGAAGAAAAAATATAAGTAGACTAAGTAAAGTTGCCATTGAAATAAAAATTCATTAAGTTGGAAATTAATGAGGGAATGTAACAAACTAATTTAAATTGTAAGTAAATGGAAATTGTTCGAAGGAACTAAAAGAAGTAAAAGTCTGGAAATTAACTTTTATTTGAGATTTGAAATTAAATGTGGAAATGAGGTGATTAGTTAAAATTAGTAAGTTGAACAAATTTGAAATTGAATTGGATTGGAAACAAATTAGTGGATGAAATTTCAACAAGGAAAGTAAATATGGGTCGAAATGTGGTTAATAGGATTCGATATTTAAAATTTGGAGATAAATTGAGTTTAAATTGAAAATTGAAATTTAAAATTTTGAATAAAAATAGATAAACTTCAGTGGTGAAGTGTGAATACTAAAGTGTATAAAAGAATTATATTGGGCTTAAGAGGAAATGGTGAAATTCTTAAGTAAAATCTGGAATTGGGAAAATATACTAAGTTAATATTCGGAGGTTTAACAAAAAGTGGTGGAATGGGATAACTGTGAATAAGTGAACAAGAATTAAACTGAATGTGAATAGAAAAAGAGAATTGATATAACTAATAATCAATTGGAATAAATACGTAGGATGTACGTATATTATTTTATTTGCATAGTGATTTGATCCAGATTCGAGCACAGAATTTCGAGGTAATTATACCGATCCAAGTTGGGATTTTTCACTCGATTTTTGACGGCGAACCGTGGATATGGATTATGATCGATTCTGAAAATTCTCTATCATAGTTTATGGCTATACAAGGAGAATAATGGTTTTCGATCAAGAAACAGATCTGAGTTCGCACTAGGAAGTCGAATGGACAATGCTAGTTCGGAAGTGAAATTGTCTGATGGAGTAAGTGATCGAATTAGGTATTGCGTACGGATGATATACGGACATCGTACAGGCTTGAATGAAATGGATATTGAAAATTTTGAAAGGAAATTTATAAAATGATTTTGAATGTTGTAATTGGGCATTGCTGCTAATTAGGATATACAGGTGTTTAAAAGCAAAAGAAAATTGGTGTTTTGAATTCGGAAGATAAATTGAATTGCTCGACAAGAAGGTATGTATTTAAATTTCTATATAAAATTTGATGATTTTCTGGTCTAGCCACTTGGCCTTTTGTTTTGTTTTGAAATTTGGGGGCTCATAGAGGCATTTTGTAGTTGTTCCGATCTAGCCGTGCAAAGGAGACGCTGGCAAAAATTTTCGAAAATTTAGAGAGTTAGAAATTTTTTGAGAAATTAGGATTATTTAAATTTTGAATTTGAATTATAATTTGAATGGTTGAATAAGTAATGTTGTTTAAAAACTATGGAAGAATTTGGAAAGTTAATAAGGGTGATAATGTGTCTTTAATAAAAATATTGTTTTAAGAAATTTTGAAAAAGAAAAAAAACTGTCAGTTTTGAAAGATAGTAAACGGGTATTGTACCATTCTTCTTAACAAGTAATTTTGGAGACGAAATTCTTTTAAGAGGGGAGGAATGTGACAACCCGGAATTTTAGACATTTGAAATTGGAATATTTAATTGATTTTAAATATTTAAATGTTATTTGTTTAGCTTGAATTTCAAATATAACTAATTATTGGATAATTTAATTATTTAATTTATTAATTGGGAATTGGGTAAAATGTTGAATCTAGAATTCTAAGCTTGTTAAGAATAATTTGAAGGTTTATAAAATTTATAATAATGATATTGAAGATAATAGAAGTGATAAAATTGAATCTAAAGGTGTTTTGTTTAGTTTTAAAAATATATCATTTAAATCCATATTTAAAAATAGCCTACTGAGCACGGTCTCGGATTTCGATGAAACAAGTTCCAATGGATCCGTAATAGTGTATTATTATCGGATTTCAAATTTTGTAGTGCTTGAAGTAGTCGTGTGATCTACGATAGATAAACGCGCTGAAATCTTTATCGAAAATACAATATAATAATTCGGTCTTAAAAAGCTATCATCTCCATACGATCGAATTAGGACTCGGAACCTTTCCATTGCGTTTGGAATAGGGGTTTAACATTATAAACGCCTAGCAGCATGCCTCGATAGGGGTTTGAAATTTTAAGTTGCATTTATCGAGACAATTTGAATTTAAATTTAATATATATATATATATATATATCCTGGTCAACTTCAGCTGAATTTATAGCACATCAAAACTTTTTCTCCTCAGCAGATTTTGTCACCTTTGCAATCACTGTAGCTTCCCAAAAATCTTATCTCCCACTCCCATCTTAAACAGGCAATCTTCCTTTGAAATCTTTCAAACGCAAGTAGTTAAAACAAGAAATAAAAACATTTTCTGTAATATATATATATATATATATATATATATATATATATATATGATATATGCCTGTAACAAATTCATCGACCCATTCTTCTGTTCCTCATAATAAAATCGAACGCGCCTCCCTCTTTCAAAATTCAGAAATCGAAAACCAATTTCATGAAATCAATTCCTAAAAAAATCGCTTCTTCCATTCCTCAAAACAAAAACTATGGAACTGATTTTAAAACCCGGTTCTTTTTTCATTTCTCTATAATCCGATACATTACTGAAGGGTGTGATTTCGTGCGGCATGATCAATTTGGAGGTCGTGGCGAAGTTCGATTTAGGGCTGAGATTCATGGATGGTTCAGGCGGCGAGAGGCTATGGGGATGGTTTGGTAGGGGTCGTGGCGTCGTTTAATAATCGTAGGCGGAGCTTGGTGGGTCACGTTCGTGGATTGAGGGATTCGATTTTCATAATGGGGGATCGCGATAGGTAGTACATGACGATGAAGGCGCCAGGTCGCAAATCTTCATCGGACTCGAGTTCATGGGCTCTGGTCGAGCGATCTGGAAGGAAAGGACAGTGGTCCTGTTGGTTCTCTACCGCAACAAAGGGAGGGTGGTCGAAGCCTGGGTTCACATATTTTCTGTAAGTTATAAGATAATTAATTTACTTTTAATTAAAATTTATATAAAAGGTTTAAAACAGAGATAATATATGTTTATATAATTAGTTTATAAACAGTTAGGAAGTAGTTTTGTTTCCTCTTCGAGTGGGTAACTATTTCGAACACCAAAACTTAATGTTACTTAACTTTATAAACTTAGACTTAAATTTATTTATTTATTATTCCATTTAACAATGAAGTACTTTCAAAGTTTTAGTAAGGCAATGAATCTAAAATTAAAATGAAAAAGATTAACGGTAGTTTAAAATTATGGCTAATGTTGATAAATTCAAAAAATTCATTTTTACAAGGTCTTAAATCGAGAGGGGGAGGGAAGACAAGCCGGTTTGGATCAGATCTGCATAATAAAAATCAAAGGTGAGTTAATCTCACTCATTAGGATTACCGTTTAAATTTAATTCCTTAAATTTAAATTATTGGTTGAATGATTGAATTTATTGGATGTGATATGTTATATATAGTGTATATATATATATATATATATATATTGGAGTGATTGATATTCCCGCATTACATAGCGGATGAAACCCTATGTGCCCCGCATAATAACGGATGACCCTTTATACCGCGATCTCCCCATGAAGTGGGATTGGTATTTTATATTGTGCTAACATCTGTGGATGCAGGGAAACAGGTTGAAGGGATCCAACTGGATTTCTCCAGATGTTGAATTTATTTTATATTCAACGATGTGATTTATTTGATGATCTATGATAGTATATATTAATTATATTGGGAGTTGAAATTATTGAATGCTATGTCTTGGCTGAATATATATTGGTATTTTGAGAAATGGAAATATATATATATATATATATATATATATATATATACAACTTGGATTCTTAAGGGAAATGAAAGAAAAACTCTTAAGTAAATAATCATTGGGAATCAGATAAATCGAGTAATAAATTTTAAAGGGAGTTTAAACCAGGGAATTGGTTTGAAATCAATTAAGTGTATGGAAACTGTGGTTTAAAGGAAAATGAGAAATGGAAATTTGTAAACTGAGTTTATAAATGAAGTGGAATATTTATCAATGGATAAATTTGGAGGTATAGATTCCGGTGGAATTGAAAAAAAGGTGCAGTTCATTTTAAAAATAAAAAGGTGAATTTATTTTTAAAAAAAGTTGGAAAGTATATTTTTCATGGAAAACTAAGTATATTTTTAAAGAAAAAGATTTCGAAGTATAAACCAGAAGTTAAGAAAAATGTTTCTAAGAATATTTTAGAAATTTATTATTTTAATTATTTTTAGGTGAAAGGTAAATATTTATTTAAGTTAATTATGGTAGTTAATTATTTTTAAAGTTAAATTAGTATTATAATTTTCTAAAAAAAAGAAGAAAATTTTAACATAATTATTTTATTTAATAACTTTATTTTAAAAGGAATTTTTGATTTAAGTTTTTCTCAGAAACTCTTATAGAATTTCTCAAGTATTATTTTATTTAAGTAATTTTAGTAGCCTTAATGTAAATGTTTTAAGTATATTTTTTTTTTGAAAGTGATTATAAGGAGATGGAAAATGTGTTTTAAAAATAAAAAGTGGTTTTATTTTTAAAGTGTTGAAAGAAATTTACGGAATTGGGACGTAAATTAAATTGGGATAATCGAGAAGGGTTTATTAACTGATGAAATGGATTATATTGGGATGGAAAGTGTATTTCCTTGAAAAGCCAAGCATATTTTCGAAGAAAGATTTTCAAGTATACGTTATAGTTTTTAAGTGGTTTTAAAAGAATGTTTTTAGAAAGAAATTATTATTTAGTGGTTTTTAAAAAAAAAGTAAATATTTATTAAGTTAGTTATATAAGTAAATTATCTTAAAGGTTTAACTAGTATTATGGTTTAAAATATAATTATTTAATATTTACACCTTATAGAATAACTTTTATTTTAAAAAAAAAATTGGCTTAAGTTTTACATAAGAAATTTTTACAAAATTTCATAACTAGTATATTTAAATAAAGTCTTTAAGTAATTTTATTTTAAATGTTTTAAAGTATATATTTTTGGATAAAGTGATTTAAATTATTTAAAAACCTAAAGTATTAAGACTTGGTGATTTTCAGTGGAAAGAAAACAATTAGGTGGGAATTTATTCCCGTGAGAGAAAAAGCGATTTGAAACTATTTTCAAAGGGTTGAAGAATAGAAAATATCTTGCGAGAATATTTTGAAATAAAAATTTTGAGAAATTATTGAGGCCTGATGGTTGTTTGTGGATGTTATATGATAGTTAAATACCGACTATTAATATTGGCCAATGCGTTGATCGTTTCGAAGAGACCGGGATCGGGATTAATTTCTCGAAAACCACTTTGATCCGGTTTGAATGTTTCCGTGAGGATGACAAGAGCTTGGAGTCGAGGATGAAGCAGTGAAGTACAAGGGCTAATTGCTACTAATCCTGAGGGTGATTCCAAAAACTATGTAGTAGGAGTAGTGCCTTCGGTTCCGTTCGGACCTGGAACGGATTTGTATGGATGAATGCTATCAGAACAATGTCAGGAGGACAATAAGCATTCTAAGTGAGATGTGTTCTAAAAAGGTAACACATAGCCTCGAGCCTCATCATCCGGGAATGGCTAATACATGGGAGGTGCAGCAAGGCTAAGTGGCTAGAACCAATTAGGGTAAGGTCATCCCTGTCTAGATGTCCCTTTTTATTTAGCTGTTTGGGCGGTTGCTGATCCCAACCGCGGGATGATCTTATTCGAACTATCCAGTAAGGGTTAGCTCTGGTCTTGTGTTTCAAGGGATTAGGGTGGATCCTCGGTACGGTGATCTAGACCACGTACCGTGATGGGCGGTACCCCAGTAGCCCTGCCATTGATGGAAACCCAATCTCCAATAAGTGCCTTCGGACTTGTTTGTATACCTATTATGCTGGAATTTAATGAATGTAACAATTTCGGCTATTTGAATAAGTATTTGTATATAGACACTATTATAATATCATAGGATTTGATAAGAAATGTTTTTGTTATCGTAAGGTAGAAACCTGACATGTTTATTTGTGGCATGGTCTTACGAGATACTTTTGATTTTAAAGGATTTTGGAAACTTTAATAGTCCAATTGAGTGTGTTTTCCCATGCTGGTTTTCCAGACTGACTCGGATGCTATTTTACTATAATGATCGAGTCAGACCGAGTATTATATATACAGGAAAGGATGCTGTGGAGCTTAGGAGACGAGCTGGATGGCGAGAAGTATCACACGTATTTGATGTATATTCCGCTGTGTATGGTTAACTACATAGTCAGTTTTTGTGGGGACAAGTTAATATAACTATCCTATATTTTTCTATTGATTATGTTGTACTCTGATGATGTAATGCATAAAACAGATATAGTTCTTTTTGTTTAAAGATCAGTCATTTATCTATTACATATCGTTCCGCTGCTATTGTGAGATTCTGATATTGTTTTGTTTTTCTCTTCTTCTACCGCCTTCTTCTTACCTTTTCGGTTTGGATTTTCGCCATTTGATTGTTCGACATTTAATACAGTGGACGTATTGTTGTCGATTTTCGGGCATCGAAAAATCGGGTCGTTACAAGAGTTAGTTGATGGGTGATCATTCACACCCAGTTGGTGTTCATGCTCCAGTCTACACTCTAATGACTTAGAGTTAGTTGACGTTTATAATCCAGTTTGCACTTTGGGAATCTGGAGTTAGTTGATGGGTGGTCAGTCATACCCATTTGGCTTTTGTGCTCCAGTCCGCACTGTCGAGACTAGAGTGAGTCGGAGTTTTATACTCCAGTTCGCGCTCTGGGAATCTAAAGTTATTTGATGGGTGGTCAGTCAAACCCACTTGGTGTTTATACTCCAGTCCACGCTCTCGGGACCAGAGTTAGTTAATGTTTATACTCCAGTTCACGCTCTAGGAATCTGGAGGTTGCCGACAGATGGTCACTCACATCTGTTTAGGCTTTAGATTACGTTCACACTCTAGGAACAAGAAGTTGATCAGGTGGACGGTCGTATCGCGTCCACCTTAAGTAGGAAAGCGAAGTCGTTAGATGGACAGATCCACCCTCCTCTAGCATGTAAATATGAAAGGCAAGGTCGTTAGATGGACTGATCCACCCTCATCTGGTTTAGATTGAACACAAGCGAAGTCGTTGGATGGATCCACCCTTCTCGGGCCCATGTCTGTATGTTTATACTCCAGCTCACACTCTGGAAGCCGGAGCTAGTTAGATGATTATTTTGTATCAACTCCTTTTGGCTATAGTGTGATGGCTTGTCCCTGAGCATGGGGTTTCACTTAGCTTGTGATCGGTGGGATCCCGATTACTTTTCACTTATCTGGCCTTAACGAAGGATGAGATTTATTTTATGGATGGTTGAATCACGTCCATGATCACTTGGATTCCGCTTCTACCGAGCCTAATGAGTAAGATTAGTGTTCTGGCAAGCTTTGAGCTCGAGCAGAGGAGAGGATGGTCAAACTACATCCACTTTGATTTTTGTGTTTTTCCTTAAGCCATGGGCAATTAGTTGGAGAGTAGACAGTCGAGTCACATCCACTTTTTGCTTTGCACTCTTTCCGTCGAGTTGAAGAAGAGAGTTGGAATGATGGCTCATGATGGTTAGCTAGTAGGCAGTCAGTCGCTGATGATTTTAAATTGTGGCTTGGACCTGATGAAGTTGGTTTAAGGCACGGTTGTTTTGCCGAAACACTGACGCAAGCTGGAAAGTGAATAGTCAAATCATATCCATTTTAAACATATGTTCTCAAATAAACCCAAGTGTTTAATATAGGATTGGATGCATGGACGGTCACGTCACGGGATGCATGGACGGTCACGTCCCGTCCCCATCCACTCTAGGTGTGATTCCAATCTTATTGGGCATCAAAAAAAGCGTAAGTATTTTGGCGAGCTTCAAGTACGAGACAAAGAGTGCATTGTTGGGACATATCACTTCAAGTCTCTCTTAGTTCTCCAATTAAATTGCATAGGCGGATGAGTGGATGGTCGGATGCATCCACTTTGTACTAGAGTCCTAATCTTCTCGGTCTCTTTTGCTTTGATACCTTACCCCTAGTCAGAGGCATATAGTAGCCGATGAGCAGTTGAATCATGCTCGTCATGATGATACCTTAATGACTTGACCATAGTCAGGCGGAGGTTATCTGGCACCCAACCTTGAGCACTTGGTTACATGCACCATTTGCAAGTAGTTTAATTCAATTCGTCATATTTTGCAACGTAAATGACATTTAAATTGAAATAATTCAAAAGAGATCGGATTAAATCTCATTGATAAGTGAAGCAGCATATGCTCGCTGTTGCACTACGGTCTAGCCCTTCCGGGTTGGAAGTCTTATGCAAGTGGTTAATTTTGATCAAAGTTCTTGATCGATAGGGGTTGGGGTTTCCCTTCCCTTCGTTTTGTGGGGTTTAAACATATTGTCGGAGCTATCCTTTCTGGAGCAACCTTATGGCGCTGGCATCCACAGTAGCCATTTAAAGAAGCGGAATTTTCTGATATAGAGTGTGGAGTAGGTTCCCTCCTTATCTCACCATGTTGATCCTTCATCTGGTTCATCAACTCAATATTGGCCTGGACATGTTGGTGTAGCTGTTGGAGACTACCACCTATTCTCTTATCAAATTTTGGAAATAAGCTCCTATGATAAATTCATCTATGAGTGTTGGTAGCAACTGGTTATGGATTTCAATCATTTCGTTGGCTACCAGCTTCTTCATTCCCTTCAGTAATATGAGAAGTAGAACCGATATGTCTTACCACGATTGACAGTCTTCTTTGAAGAACGAGGGAAGACATCTGCATTTGATGGCAGTTATCACTCTTGATGGAATCCATGCACCATTCTCACTTCATAAGGTAGTGTCAGGGGTTGCGTTCCCATAGTACACCGACATGGTTGGCACGTTGAGTTTTCACTGGAAATACAGCATGTATAATGGTTTCAATGAATGGGTCCCAACTGGGAATGAAACTCCAATCGTCGTTGTCAGGTCCATTTTCTAGCTACATGGTCTTGTAATACTGGTGAATGATACATGCATGATTTCCCAACGTTTGAGTGGTTGGTAACGCTGACTAGATGGTGAGTTGGTTAACATGGGCTAATAGATTGGTGATTGTCCCAAACTCTCATCCAGGGAGGAAGCCCATATAAGGTAATAAGGAAGTCCTCTAAAGATCATATGGACACGATATGATTAAGACGCGGGCATTTGAAGATGGTGCAGTGGTGACCAGCAATGCTTTGAGTTGGCAGAGTAGATAATGTAGGGCAATCTTCACATTAGTCATCGTACCATAGTTTTTAATTCAGGAATGTGAAAGATGGTCAATTATACGAAGTTGCAATCCATCTTGGAAGCATGATATATTAACCAACTCTAGTTCTTGGCGAATTAGCTAGGTTCTCCAGCCTCTAGGAGCATGGATGGAATGTTTCTTCATTAAGTTGAGCTTTGAATTCACTATGCAAGTGCTCTGCGCTGCGGCTAGCCTCTTTTTCAAAAATTTGGGTCGTACCTGATTATTTTTTTTTTTGAAATTTCGTATTTCTCAGCAATGTTTGAACGATACAAATGTCGGTGAAATTGGACGACCCAAAAAGTGGACACTTGAGTCGATACGAAAGGCACACACCTGGATCGATACGAAGTGTACCGAGGATCGATATGAAATGCATACAGCTGGATCGATACGAAGCCCATCCAAGGATCGATACGAATTGGACGCAGGTGGATCGATACGAAGTGTAGTCGAGTATCAATACGAATTGGACGTAGCTGGATCGATAAGAAGTGTATCCAAGGATCCATACGAATTGGACCCAGCTGGATCGATACGAAGTGTATATGAGTATCGATATGAATTGGACGCAGTTGGATCGATACGAAGTGTATCCGAGGATCGATATGAAGTTTATATGAGTATCGATACGAATTGGACGCAGCTGGAATGATGCAAAGTGTATCCAAGGATCGATATGAATTGGATCCAGCTGGATCGATACGAAGATATGGATACGAAAATCATGATCTTTTCATGGATATGAAAATATGGATACAAAAGTCATCATATTTCCTGGATACGAAAATATGGATATGAAAATCGTCATGTTTTCCAGTTACGAGAATATGGATACGAAAATCATGATATTTTCATGGATACAAAAATATGGATATGAAAATCATGATATTTTCATGGATACGAAAATATGGATATGGAAATCATCATATTTTTTGGATACGAAAATATGGATATGAAAATCATCATATTTTTTGGATACGAAAATATGGATATGAAAATCGTCATATTTCCTAGATACGAAAATATGGATACAAAAATCGTCATATTTGCTGGATGCGAAAGTCATAATGAATGAAGTTCTTCTAAGATCTAGAGCAATCTGAATAACATAGAAGGCACCACTGGATGGCGGGTCTGGATCTCTTCCTTAATTTTTTTTGTAATCCAACGATGGTAGTAGATCCGTAGAGCAAGAGAAAAGATGGATTCTCTCAATGAAAGCACCAAAGTATTTGTACCAAAATTGGGCACAACACTCTTAGGATGTTTTGAGGAGATAAAATGAAGAAAGTAAATGTAAAATGAGGCAGACCTAACAAACACACCAATCAGAAGATAAGAAAAAAATGCAGAAACGTGCAAATTTAGAGTGGTTCTGCATATTGCCTACATCCACTGTGAAATGACTGATGTTTATTGAATTTCACTCGCTGATTACAAGAGATTACAATAGTACAACCGAAGTATAGAAGTGATTTCGGCAGAGTGTCAGCATAGAGAAGCCATAAATCCATTTTCTGTAGGTCCAAAGTTACTATTTATAGGCATAGGCAGCAAATATCTCTCCCAGATCTCAGAAGACTTCTTCTCTCATGTGGATGGGCTCACGCGATCGAGTTCAGGTGATTTCAACTTGATTTAAGAGCGAAATGAATTGAGTTTGTATCGATCAAAAATTGGTCCTTTTAGGCTGGGATCGATCAGGTACATTCTTGAGGTTGGATAGAAGTTCTTGTGTAAATTTGGTGCCATTTGGACTTGTAGATCTTGAGATATGATCGATGCAAGTTTGGATTTGTATGACATTGTCGCCTTCTTATTGATACTATTTCGTATCGGTCATGTGTGGCTATGTTCGTATCGATGCTTGCATGCTACTTCGTATCGATGGTTGGAGGTCACCTTCGTATCGATGCTTCATGTTGCCTTCTTCGTATTGATCGGTGGTTGTTGCACTTCGTATCGATGGTGGGAGATCGATACGACATGGATGGAGGGAGATCAATACGAAATGGACATTTGTTGATGGATACAAAGTGTTGTTAACATGATGGATATGAAGTAGCTTCTTTTTTAGGGATATAAAGGAAGTTAGTAGGCGATGGATACGAACTGAATCTCTCTTGGGGAATGGATACGAATAGAGTTGCTTTTCTCAACCGTGATCGATCAATATCTTGAGCATACGAATTCCGATCGACTTGAAATTTGAAAAGTTGGCATTCCTAGCTTTGCTTATCGTGCCATATCATTGTAGCTCAATCCAAACTCGGGCAAAATTTACGAGTATCCATAGTAAACCTATGTATAACCGATCTCCAAGACGAACTGCCCTTGGTTTCTAGTCAAGTCCTTGGTATCACGGCCTTGCCAAAAGGTGGGATAACAATGGTATCTCTTGAAGCTTTGTATGGAAGGACATGAAAATCACTAGTTTCTTAGTTAGAGACCAGAGATAGATTAGTTCTTGGTTTGGATATGGTGAGAGAAGCCATGAAAAAGATTGAGTTGATCCGAGCATGGATGAAGGAGGCTCATTCTAGGCATAAAAGTTACATAGATAAGAGACGCAAAGATCTAGAGTTCTCAGTTGGAGACCATGTTTTTGTCAAGGTATCACCGTAGAAGGGTGTAATCCGTTTGTAAAGTCAAGAAAATTGGCACCTAGATTTGTTGGACCATTTCCTATTACAGAAAGGATTGGAAAAATCGCCTATCGGATAGAGTTATCGAGCATTTTAGCAAGAGTCCACGATGTTTTTCATGTTTCTCGTCTTAGGAAGTGTGTTCGTGATCCAAAGACAGTTATTACTCTGATTGCATTGGAAGATTTAGTAGTGGAACTGGGAATAACTTCTGTTAGACAACCAGTTCATATTATGGCTAAGGATGAGAAGATGTTAAGTAACAAGACAGTCAGATTAGTGAAGATCCAATGGAGTGACAACGAGAAAGACTATACTTGGGAGAAAGAGGACAGGATTAGAGACACATATCCTGATTGGTTTTGATGGTATGTTTTATGTCTATGATTGTGTTTGATGTTTGTATCTTATCGTAATTTCGAGGACGAGATTCTTTATGGAGGCGAGTCTATAACAGCCTTAATTTTGATTAATATTGTTTAGAATATTTAATTGGATAATTAAGATAAAATAATGTATGATGATAAGGAGAATGTGATTGAGAAATGATATGGGTTGGGCCCTGATTAATGAGATAAATAGGTTGGTTATAACTTAGATAAGAAGGAGGATTTTTGTGAAGGGAAAAATAGAATTAAGTCATATTTCCTAAACATATACCCTTACACTTTCATCTCCCTCATTCACATTCATTCACACAAACATAAACTCACTCAAGGTCGGCTAATACCAATAAGTTCAAGAGAAGAAATAAATAGAGTAAGCTTAAGGGAAATCAAACGTAAACTCAAATCTCAAGTCTCGTTATTTAATCACGATCAATAAAAATTATCCATCTTAAGTATTATTATTTATTTTCGCTTTTTGATTAAACTTGAACCTTATAATTGTTATTATGCCATATTGAGAATGAATGATGATTATATGCTCATTGATAATTTATTTAATTTATTATTGAATTATTTGATAGGTATTAAGAGTGAAAACCTAGTTTGCGATGTCATGAAATTTGGATATGGTGTTAGAAACATTATTGTAGGAGTGGGTTTTAATTTTATAAATTTCCATGGAAGTATGAATATTTTAGTAATTTCCTAATTGAGGAAAATGATTTATTCAAGATTTAATTATTAAAAATAATCGAACAATTTTTTTGGTCCCAAAATTTTTATATGTAAAATAATATGTTAATTTTGATTTAGTGTGATTTTTGGGGATTTTTCCCAAGTGTTTGTGATTTTATATGAATTTATTAGGCTAAAAAACTTAATAATTCTATTATAATAATAATATAAAATTATTAGTTTGCAAAATTATTTTGGGGAATGTAATCCGATTCGTAGTAGTTTTCTGAAAAGGATCTGATAAAGAAGTTTATTATCCAATAGTAATTTGACAGAGGATTGAAGTTGGTGGAAAAAAATTGATTTTCAAAAGAAATAAAACAGTTTTTATGATAATTACGTGATTCCATGGTGTTATTAATCAATGTTGGCGTCCATCTATGTGACAGCTATCAATGCCGCATATTTTATATCGGCCATAGTAATTCCATTAGTATTTCTTTAAAGATAATGGTATTATGGCAACAATGCCGCTTATTTTATATTGACAATAATAATGCCGTAAGTTTTCACTATGGTTTTAAACAATGTCATCTGTTTTCTATGCCGCCTGTTTTCACCGTAGCAGGTTTTCTACGTAGGTTTTCTATGCCGCATGTCACTATGCAACATGTTTTATAATAATATCAATTTTATAAAGCAGTAATGCCACATTTTAACATTGATATTGAAGGGCATAATGCCACATATATATAACTTCAACATTATTACTTTAGGTAATAATGCCGTGTATAAACCTTGTTTTTTATATTGATATACATGGCAATGATGCCACCTAATTTCTATAATGACATAAATGATATTAATGAATCTCTGGTATTGATGTCGGTGGTTATCAATGTCGGCATTACAATGTTTCCCAATTTTAAAATTTTATACTATGTAAACCAAAGACTATGCCGCTTATATTCGACGACCTATATATTTATGTTATGTAACTAAATGATTTTGGTCTTACAACCTTTTTATTTATTAAATCAAATGCTTTAACATGGTTTCAATATAGATGAATGTGGCAATCCCATAGTGGCTATATCAATACCACACTTTATAGATTTAAGTAGTTTTATCATATATTGCTTCATAGCCTAAGGTTTTAAGGTGCAACAACCTCTAGGTGATTTCAAAATTCATCAATGCTTTTATAAAACCATATATATCTTAGCAAAATATTTTGGATAAAGTAAAGTGCTATATTTTTCTACTTTTGAGTATGATTTCAAGGGTTAAATCAATTATAAAGATTTATGTTTTCAAGGAAATAAAGAGGGTATTTAGCCAGAAATTTACTACTAAAATTATTCTTCTTATCACCTTTAGATAAATTACGATATGATGGATTGAATCAAGGATTGAAGAATGGAAAACTCTATAATGGAACTGGTGGGGTAGTGCCCTATACTTCAACTGTTTGCCCCAGTTTGACATTAGTCCACAATTCCAGTGCATAACGCTTTATTAAGGGTAAAAATAGGTTTACGCGCCGAAAGGAATCTATAACTTAGATAGGTTATTGGTTAGCGTGCAAAACCATTAGATTCATAGTGAGCCTAGAAAAACTATGAGGCTGACAAACAGTCAGGGAAATACTCAAATGATTGTGTTTGGACGGACAGTCCAGTTTACTTCTAATGATAAGTCGGAGAATTTTGGTGTATTTGGTAGCCCGATCCAGCAACATAGGTTTGTAGTAACCCTAGAAAAACTATAAAATAGAGAAACACAGTCAGTTATTCAGATAGATTAGTCAAAATTACCCATTTAGCATGCATGCATTTAATTGTCTTGTGTTTATGTAACCATTGTGATTGCAGAAGCATGATTGTGATAGACATATTATCAGAGCATACAAGTGAAGGGAAAATCCATTCCGTTTAGGGGCGTGGTCTCACTAGATATCTATTATTGAGAAGGCATATTATTATTAACACCAGACTTTTTATCAGACCCGAAGTTTTTTCCCTTTTGACTCTCAGCTACTCATTTCAGTAGTTCGAAAGTAAGATTTCCAGGTTTTAGGTTTGACGAATAAAGCTTCCGAAGATGTACAAGAGGTAGAACTAGCTATATCGGAGTTTATTTATGTACGTTGCATTATCATTTTATTTGAATGTATGTAATTGCAAAAAAATTATCTTTTTAGTAGCAAACTTTGATCAACCAAGGGGACATCTTCATATGTTACCTTGGGATATTTTATAATAATTATATTTTATCTGCATCAAGGCAATATTTTGAGATTTTATAATGAATATGATAATTAATTAATGAAATCCGTGTTTTGGAAAATTTTCATATTCCTTTGCTTTCATGTTAATGAAACTATTAATTAATCTCATTTTTTCACTAGAGAATGATATCATTGACGATTGCAATATAAAAAGCGATTATTTTTAGGCATTGGAATGGGGGATGTAATACTTCTCCAGAATTAACTAGTGAAAAGAAGATCTCGGTCGCAAATTATGCTAATAAGAACTCCATGTAACCTAATGACCTCTCTCATGTATAGAGTCACCAGTGATGCCACCACTCCTAGTACTCCTCATTGGAATGAAATAAGCGCACTAGGTAAGCTGATCGACTATGACCTAGATGCTCAAATTCCCTCATCTACTCCTAGGTAGACCATCTACAAAATCGATGAAAATACTATTCTACTTCCATGGAGGAATATCCAATGGCTGGAAGAATCCTCTCGGCTTCTTCTGCTCCGCCTATACCCTTTGGCAAGTCATGCATCTAGCTACATACTCAACAACTTGCTTCTTTATATCTGGCCAATAGAAGACTCTCCTCATGTCGCAATACATCATGTCCCTAACGGGATGAATGGTCATCCTAAAATGTTGAGACTCTGCTAGTACCACATCTATCAAATCCATACTACAGGGAACATAAAGCCTATTATCCCAATATAACCATCCCCTCATGTCAATGGCATAATGCCTCAAATAAATTGACGAATCTCCTATACAAATCCTCCCAATGACATCTACTATCTCCTTATCCTCCTTCTACCTTGATCCAATATGCTCCACAATGTAGGCTAAACATCTAAGCTGCTAGTAGTCCTGGCATAATATCCGATGATGGCCGAAAATCAAAGGTAGAAATATACTTCAAATGTCTTCACTCCATGAATAAGGGATATAAGAGATATCAAAGTCATACGATGCCAAAAAATCCATCCACCTTTGCTACCTCATATTCAAGTGCTTTTGGGATAACAAGTACTTCGAGGACTTTTGATCTGTAAATAGACCAAACCGCTCCCCTAAAAGATAATGCCATCATAAATTGAATGCAAATCAATGGCTATCAACTAGAGATCATGTACAGGGTAGTTCCTCTCATGGGTCTTCAGCTGCGTACTCGTATAACTTGCCACCCTTCCTTCTTGCATCAATACCGTGCATAACCTCATACTACAAGCATCAGTATAAACTATAAATGTCTTCATACCAGTTGATAACACCAAAACCGATGCACTAGTTAATGCCTCCTTCAATTTTATAAAAGCTTCTTCACAATTTGCATCTCATGAGAAAATTGATTCTTCGTGGTAAGACGGGTCACTGGGGCAGAGATCTTTGTGAAGTCCTTAATAAACTTAAGAGAGTAGCTCACCAAACCAAGGAAACTTCTTATCTCGTTGGCTTTTTTGGAACGTCTCAACCTTGAAATGTTGCCACCTTACTAGGTCAACTGCTGAGCCACTTTCCGAGACGATATGTCCCAAAAAGCGTACCTCTGCTTTCCAGAAGTGGCACTTCGAAAACTTTGCCTTAAACATATGCCCATGGAGTGTACTAAGCACTTCTCCTAAATGTGACTTATGCTCCTTCTCATTCCTCGAGCATACAAGAATATCATCCAAAAATACCATGACAAATTTGTTAAACAACACCCTATAGACTCGGCTCATTAAATCAATGAAGTAGGTGGGTACATTGGTCAATCCAAAAGGCATGACTAATGACATATACAATCCAAGGGGTGTACCAAACGCCATCTTCTAAGTACTGTTCTTGGATATACACAACTGACGGAATCCGGTAGCCAAATCAAGCTATGAGAATACTCTAGCTCTAACCAATTGATCAAAGAGATCATTTATGAAGGGTAATGAAGATGATTCTTTTTTGTTAGTTTATTTAGCTCTCTATAACTGACGTAGAGTCTCGAAGAATCGTCTACTTTGGTGGCAAAGACGACCGGTGCTCTCCACTTGAAAATACTTCTCTTTATAAAACGCTTCTCTCACCACTCATTAACATGCTTGTTCAACTCACGTCTTTCCTTTGGAGCCATATGCCTTAGTTGGAAGGCAACTTTTCTGGCGTTCTTAACAAGATAAATCCTAAACTTGATCTCCTTCTGAGGCGTGATACTGGTATCCTTAGCCAAAACATATGGGAAATATCTAACTATAGGCAGTGCACTAAGCTTGTCATGTGTTAGCTTCTATGAATATAAGTAGCTTAACATAACAGATTCTCGAGGATCACAATAAACCTCTAAGCAATGTCCATTACACATGCTTCACCTGATAACCTTCCTATCATAGTATAAAATTGCCCCATATATGGTCATCCAATCCATGCCTAATATCAATCCAAATCCTTCAAATCCTAGTACAAAGGCATTGCAATCAAACTCGACCCCTAAGATAAACAACTTCAGACCCCTACATAATATAGACAAATAGGTCGATCCTCCCACGAGTTTTGACTAAACTACAGAATCCATGACTATACTACAGTGTAAGTATAAGTCATCAACAATTCCATTAGGAATGAAAGAACATAAATCCCTAGTATCAAATAAAGTGCGAATAGACAAACCAAAAAAGTCCACACACCTCCGATCACCACTTTCTTACCCTTATCTGCCACCGGCTATGCACTCAAGATAGGGACTGCCTTTAATGCATAAGCCAGAACCACCTATGTAGAAGTTTGCATATGAGCTCTCGGTGGTGCTTTGCAATCTCATTTGAATGCCCAATTTGATTATAGTTATAGCACTTTATTTTTGAGAAATCCAACCTACACTCCTTAGCAAAGTGCCTCGGGTTGCCACACTTATTGCACTTCATATCCTTCTTTTGAATCTTCTCCTTCGGTCCAAATCCACCCTTTTTCTTATTTTTGTGGAACCCTTTCTCTCCAACCTTTTGAGTCTCCTACTTCTGTTCCTTCTTGGAGACGGTAGTGAGTAAAGCTATCTCTACTAGCTCATAGGTAGCACACATCGGAATATGACTCACAGCCAAATCTTGAAAGATTATTTCAATCCTTTAGCAAATTTAAGAGCCTTCTTGTGTGGTGTGATAATCAACTGCATACCTAACCTAGCTAGCTCATTAATCTAATTTACAAACGCCTTGACTGGCATATCCCATTGCTTAAGATGGATAAACTTCTCTAGCTGAACACCTTCTTCTGCTTATAAAGGAACTTCATCTCAAACCTCCTATGGAACTCACCTATGAGATATCATCTCCATTGGTATTGGACTAAACAACTTTGCACCAACTCAATGCCTCACCCTATACTTGCCAGGTAGCCAGTTGCCTCCTTACAATATCGGTCAAGCCCATCAGACTAAATATCCTCTCACAAGAGTGGATCCATACTCTTAAATCCACATAAGACTCCATCCCATATATGGATTGTTTCCAAGACTAGAAAAATCTTCGCATACCTTAGCAATGTCTGGAGCGATAGGTGGGCGAGCAAGACCCCACCGATCACTCCTTCTATGGGCTCTCTTGTGGGATTGAGCTTAGCCCATTTTCAAACCTGAAGATATCGACGGAACAATATTTCATGCCTAGGATTTTTGCTGTATTTCTAAAGCCTGAACCTATAGGATCGGTCATATTTTATCTATGAGTTTTAAGAATTTGATTAGCAACTTTTCATAGATAGTTTATTCATGAATAAGCAAGATAACGTAGACACGAATCAAAGATAGCATAGGCACGATAAAGAGAAATTACGGTACGTACAAAGCTTGAGAAAAGCTCTTTGAAAAATATTTACCTTTATACACATATATTCCAAAATGTCCATGCTTCAAAACTTTGGAAAATACCTTTTTGAAAACCTTTCATGAAAAACATTTTTTCTCAAAAAGTATCAAATACGTTCTCTCAATACGATCCTAATCCCTATGGAACTTTGAATCTGGCTCTGATACCAACCGCGACAACCCACACCTCCCAACAAGCTGATCCAAAGCTTAGTATGGCTTTTGGCCTTGTGTCGTGCCATGAAATGTGGATCATCGAGGTTTTAACTTATTTTAGAGGCTAATTCAATAAGATATAATCTAAAATATGCTACACTTTTAGAACTCACAATAGAAGGAACAAAAACATGTATATATCGTAGAAAAATGGAAATCCTAGAAAATATCCAAATCACAGTCTCAAAAAAATATCAATGCATGATCTAATATAAAGTACATACTGAAATATCCCTCAAAGTCTGATACAAGTAGCAAAAGGTACTGATAAGCTAGAATAATACACGGAGAGTAAAATAGGATAAAAGCGAACTCCAAATATAAGCTTTACTCTCCATGTATAAAGATTGGACCAATCACCTACTTCCAAGTCCACCTGTAGTGGGAAAAATAATGGAAAAAAGAATGGTCAAACATAAAGCTTGGAAAATAAGTACAAGTTTACTATAATGATCATGCACAGCTAACTTAAAACTACTCTAAGTGATATAGGGTGTGTAACAACTGTCCATGAACACCTAAGCTCCAATACCTAAGGATTCTTATCTAACACAATGAGTCAATGAAACACCCCGCACCCCTTAATATACCCAAAAGGGCACATTAAAAGGAGTGGTGCGTTGTAGGCATAACTGAAACTAATAAAGACTAAGATTCACAAGACAAAAATAGGTAAGAATAATGAAAACTAAAATAATAATTTATTCATTACAAAAACTTCATAATTGCTTCATAAGCCAAATAAGTCAAATACCAAATACAACATACATGTCTCAAAACCCAATATGTCTCATGATATACAAACTAATGGTCTCAAAAAAAATCATAGTATAAATATCCCTCTCAAGTGAAGAAAGAAAAAAGGAAATAAAAGTAGGGAAATACATAGCAGAATCTTCTCCAAGAAACCTCCGAGCAACTGCAATCTACTGACCTCTCCCTTGATTGCCTATGGGGGGAAAAGGAAAAATAGAGGATTGGGTCAGACTAAAAGTCTAGTAAATGGTAGTAACTACTGGAATCATTAAGGAAAGTATAAGTAATAGATTCTTCAATAGTTCTAGTATATACAAAAGGAAACAAAGGAAATAGGAAAGAGATAAACTAGAAAATATTATTAAACTATTAAAATTGATAAGGTAGGTCAATTTTGAATGTTTGAACTTGTCTTTGATAGCTGCTTGATTAGGCCGAATTCCTAATCCTATAATTAGGCTGAAATCCTAATTCTACCCTTTGATCGGCATGCTACTCCATAGACTTACTGCACACTAGACGCTATATAACTCCCTACACAGCAGCCAATGGTAACTATGAAAGATACACAAAGCACCCACCGTGAACTAGACGATACATAGCTCCCTACACAGAAGGCAATGGTGTCTACGGAAGACACATATACTAAGTGCTTGGAACTCATAGTGATAACTGAGCACCGAAATGGAAGTTTCACGCGTAACTTCCACCATGCTCATGCTACTTGTTGCTTCATTTATTGGGTCGTATTATTACCTCGGATCAGCATAAGCGTGCCCCTCGTCTTACTTCAGGATTATGTGAAACACTACGTCCATAGAAAATATAGGAGAATGCTGCCGGTACTGGCCCGTCATCTAAACAATATCTAATAGTGCCCTTGTCCAAATCCCTCATGGTTTGAACATCTCTATATTGACCAGTTACTACCACTACTAGCATAAGCGTGCCCCTCGTCTCACTTCAGGTTCATGTAAAACATCGTACCTATAGAAAATAATAGGAGAATGCAATTTGGTACAGGTCCTAATTTAATTCTTTGCTTATTAACATAGATAAATAATTTACATAAGCCTTTACTCTTATTCTTACTATATGTGCTTATTAATTTATCCTAAGTCTTAAAATAAGCCTTTTCTGTTCTATTTCTTATTATAACCTACGTTATAATCATGCTTATTACTAAATTCAAGTCTAATTGTGAAAATATTCTTCTTTTCTTCTTTTCTTCTTTTTAGTTATAATTCTAAGTTATAACTAGGCCAATCTCTTTAATTCAGTCCAATTAATATCATAATTAGGCGTAATTTCAGAAAAATTCCATTTATATTCAAGTTTTTTTATAATTTACTTCTTATATTCCATTATTTTAAATTTCTTATAATTTAATCCAATTTCACGTTAATTCTATTCTAATCCATATGCGAAGAAGAAGGAGGAATAAAAGAAAATTGAAAATAGAAGGAAATCCAAAGCGTAAAAAGAAGATGTAAATAATGCATAAATAACAATAAATAAACTAAAATACTATAAATAAAGTATAAATAAATTGAAAAGCTAGAAATAAACTAAAATTAACTGAAAATAATTCTTAAAAACTGTAAATAAATTACTAAAAAGGTTACTCCAAAAATCGTAGTAAAACTACAACTATTGGAAGCCCTATTATTTTAAATTACTTAAAGAAATTTAAAATATTTACAATCACTCACCTCGGATCCTTAGCTCTTCGATTTGGGCCTTCATGGATCCACTTGGGGTTGTTAAATATTTTTATCTAAAATGATTTCCTCGTTGGAAAATTATTCCGCTTAGGGTCCTTCCTGAATAGGTGAACCTAATTGGAGAAAATCTTAGAATAAGAAAAAGTGTTTGGCCTAGGGTTCTATTTATAGGGGTAGAAGTGGAACTCAGACCGTGGGATTTGGGGATTGATTAGGATGCAACCACGTCATAGTCTTAATAGAGGCCATCAGATGCAGAAACGGAAGAACCAGATTGAGTTGAAGAATGCAAAATTTGTCACTAACGTTCGAACGAAGGTTCGTTCGCTAAAAAAACAAGGCGGGTCGACCGGGCGGTCGATCGCCCTTGTGCCAAGTCGACCGACCGGTCGACCTAGCCTATATATATATTCTGCTTATTTTGTTTATTTCATATCTCGTTCATTTTAGCTTGGAGTCCAACATTCTGTATATGGAAATTGACCAGAAAATTACCGCGAACATAATGGTGCAAGTCTTGTGGCTCAATTATGATTATTTCACAAAGTTATTTTTTTATTTAATTAATTAACGAATTAATTATTATGGGTAAAACTTTTGGGTGTTTACGTTCTCCTCTCCTTAAAGGATTTCGTCCCCGAAATCTCTAAGGTTAGAAGAATGAAATAAAAATTTTCATCCACGTTCTACAACCAACTACTCAATCATCGCCCATTACATCCATTGTCCTTAAGTTTTTCTAATGCAATTTATGATACATATGCAATTATTGTAGTGCCAATGTCTCTAATTAATGCAAAATATTAGGTGGTCCACTGATTCGGTTGACCTCCTTTTATGCAATCATGTCTGTGCCATGTATCCAAATGAATGCGAATATTTCCTAATGATAACTGATAATTCTATATGTTTGCTACAAATATCATCTAAATGCAACAACCATGTGAAAATCATCCATTTATAGTAACCATGGAAAATAGAATAAAAGGCGCACACATCCATAT
Source organism: Allium cepa (assembly GCA_030765085.1). Taxonomy (NCBI): domain Eukaryota; kingdom Viridiplantae; phylum Streptophyta; class Magnoliopsida; order Asparagales; family Amaryllidaceae; genus Allium; species Allium cepa. The sequence goes on along the minus strand of CM060932.1, from coordinate 226,572,018 downwards.
GCATGTGCTCTAGTGTCCTAGTTATGCCAATCCCTAAAGAATAATAGTTCCTAGTGGACCTATATGCGTCCATTAGCATCCACTAGCAAACACTTGCACTTACTAGCATACATCATTGATAACATGTTATTATAATATGTTTACATCCAATCCTATCATCGATAGGTTAAATACTATGTTCTACCCTCCCAAAAGATAATAAAGGAAAGAGCCTATTTAAAACTAAAGATGTAAATAGGAAATTCTAAAAACTTACTATCGAAAAGATGAGGATGAGAAGTATGAATCTTCTCTTCAACTTCCCAAGTGGTGTCTACAACATCATCTCCCCATTGCACCTTCACTGGCAGAACCACCTTATTCCTTAGTCGTTTGATGTCTCTTCCAACAATCTTCGTTGGGATACGCCAAACAGATGCTTCCCTTTCTACTTCCACCTCCTCTAACTGACTGGGCTCTACAACCTCTGGTGATTCATGTAAGTACTTTCGCAAGTGCGAAGAATGGAAAATGTCGTGCACACCTGCGAGCCTCTCTGGTAGCTACACTCGATAAGTCGTCTGCCCAATTCTCTCCATGATAAGGAATGGTCCAACAAATATGGGGCCTAACTTTCCATTCGATTTGAATCATACCACCTTCCTAAGTGGGAATACTTTGATAAAAACTAAGTCCCCCACCTTAAACCCAATGTCTCTCCTCCATTTATCCATATAAGATTTCTTCCTATCTTGGGCTGCCTTCATTCTCCACCGAATTAAATCCACTTTCTTCGATGACTCCCCCGCCATGTCAGGCCTAAGTAGCAACTTCTCCGCAGACTCCACCCAGCATGAAGGGGACTTGTAAGGTCTCCCGCATAAAGCCTCAAATGATGTCATTCCTATGCTTGCTTGGTAACTATTATTATATACAAACTCAAGAAATGGGAGATGCTCCTCCCAAGTTCCTCCAAAGTCCAAAATGCACATCCGTAGCAAATCCTCAAGCACTCTATTCACTCTCTCCGTTTGGCCATCTGTCTGAGGGTGATAGGTCGTACTCAATCTTTGTTGCGTCCCTAGCACCTTCTGTAAGCACCTTTAAAGCTCAACAGTGAAAATGGGATCTCTATCACTCACTATACTACAAGGGACTCCATGAAGTCAGACTATCTCTCAAACATAAAGGGATGCCAAACATGATGTTGCATGCTTGCTCTTAAATGGAATGAAGTGGGTACTCTTGGTCAACCGATCAACAATCACCCAAATGCTGGTATTCCCCTTCCTAGAATGGGGCAAACCATCTATAAAATCCATAGAAACGTTGTCCCACTTCCACTCTGGCACATCTAAGGGCTGAAGTAGTCCATCGGGCTTCTGGTGCTCTGCTGCTACCCTTTGGCATATGAGACACTTAGCTACGAACTCTGCCCCATCCTCCGTCATACCATTCTAGTAGAACATCATCTTCATATCCCGATACATTTTGTCACCGCTCGGATGTATAGTCATACGGGAATGGTGTGCTTCTTCCAAAACCGCTCTCAACAAATCCCTAATGCGTGGAACACAAAGCCTCCCATTTCTCCTAAGCCATCCTTTTCTATCAATGGAATAACGTTGGAGATGTCTAGAAACCTCGCCTCGGCTAATCTTATCCATAATGTCCATGAGTTCTTAATCTCCTTACCGCCTCAAGCCAATCTGATCCATAAGGGTAGGCCTTACCTCTAATGTTGCCAATAGTCCGGGAGTAATGTCCGTAGAGGACTTAAAATCAAAATTAGAAATAAACTCCAAGCTCCTCCACTCAACAAACAAAGGACTAAGGATTGGTTTCTTTCCACTCAATTTATCCGCAACCACATTAACCTTGCCAGGGGTATAAGCAATCTCAAAATCACACGAGGCTAAAAACTCCATCCATCTCTGTTGCCTCAAGTTCAACTCCTTTTGCGAGAATAGGTACTTTAATGACTTATGGTCGGTGAAAAGCTCAAACCTCTCTCCAAAAGTGACACTTTGAAAACTTAGCTCACAAATGATGACTACAAAGTGTGAAAAGAACCTCCTCTAAATGAACAACATGCTTCTCTATTCTCTTGGAAAATACCAAGATATCATCCACGAATACCACCACGAACTTATTTAGGACACCTCTAAAGACGCGGCTCACCATGTAAACAAAGTAGGCTAAGGAATTGGTTAGCCCAAAAGGCATAACCAACAACTTATAAAGTCCGTCTGAAGCCCTAAACGCGGTCTTATCTATGCGGCATTGGCGACCCTAAGCTGATGGAATCCCGTGGCTAAATCAAGCTGAGAGAAAATCAAAGAGCCAAATAATTGGTTAAAAAGATCATCAATCCTAGAGAATGGATAACGGTTCTTCTTGGTGAGATTATTTAATTCTCTATAATCAACGCAAAGTCGAATACAACCATCCACTTTAGTAGCGAAGATGACTGGTGCTCCCCATTCGAATATGGTCCTTCTTATAAAACCCTTCTTCATAAGCTCATTGACTTATTTGCTTAACTTTTTCCTCTCCCTTGGTGCCATGTGCCTCACAGGTAAACCAACGTGCTTAACATTCTCGGCCAAATAAATTCTAAAGTCAATTCCTCTAAGGCAGTCCCCTAACCTCCTAAAAAACATCGGGGAAATCTCTGACGATAGAATACATGTAACGATCTAGTTTTATGACGCTCGAAAGTCGACATCGATACATCCATGGTATCCACTGCCGCACAGTCGAATGCCAGAAAACCGAACCGTTAGGGTTTAAGAAGAAGAAGATAAAAGAAGAACAGAAACAATAAACAGAATCTCACATTACGCAGCGGAACAATATACAATAGATAAATGAATATTTTTAAAGCAAAACACTATATCATTTTATACGTACATTATCAAAGTTTACAACGACGCACAATACAACACTAAAAGTCATTATAACTTGACTACATGGAAATTTAACTTGCACCAACCCAAATGCAACAGACACTACATAGTATAAGTAATACGTCTTGCCATCCAGCTTGCATCCAGATCTCTACAGAATCCTTTCGGACTTCGCTCCAGAAAATGACAACCTGACTCTAGGTTGCCCGTGTGTAAAATTATGGGCACCTAGAGTTTAGAAAGGGAATAATAAACTCCTGGTCAATCATGGGACTGGAGTGAGATCTTAAAAACAGTTATTTTCACAAATAAAATAAAAAGAAATCCGCTATGCTTTTGAAAAATGAAACTGCCATAAGGCCTTCCGCCACACACACAATGCAAATGCACACTTGGAGGAGATTTCTCCTTATGACAGTCAAAAATGCTTGATACATGAAAACCTTTGGATATTATTATTAGTGCATAGTGCAGAAAACATTTCGAAAGTATAATATTAATCTTAGCCAGCATACCACATTTCATCGTATGCCTACTATAGCTACCATGTTCAATAGCAGGTTATTGCCACATTCCATGGCAGGTTATACAATTAAAACCATACAAGGCGCGTATTATTTCTTTGGATTTCCAACAAATAGTCAGGCAAAAGAACTTCCTACACCGAGTTGGGTACGCCTCTATAAGGACGCCCTCGAGAACCTAACCGGAGCTCTGCCAAACAAGGCCGACGTTACCTCACGCTTTAACCAAGCTATAACATAGGTAACTACCACACAAGTATGTCATCTTCGGTCGTAACCGACCTTTATCCGAGGATCCCCAACCACAAAGCAACAACCACAAAGTATAATAAATTTGCAACATCAACATAGGTAAAATATCTGGATACATAATATGATATCGCCTCTTATCCAAAAGAAAATGGACATGCCCTAGGGGCGCGATCCCTAAAAACCTTGCCGCAACATTCTTATTTCGATCATTTTCGGGTTGTGAGGCTCGACGAAGTCTCGTCCACAAAGCTATGCTTTTCACAAAATCCATGCTTCGATCAACAAATGGTCATCAGCACTTCGTATGCCACATTACCAAATTGGGAATGTATCACTAGTAACAATCAACTACATAACCTCTGAGCTCGTACGTCTCGGAGAAGGGTGTTAAGCTAAGAGAATAGATTCTCCGCCACCAACAGAAATGTATTTGATAGAAACTAGCTTTATATCTCAAGGTGTAACGTCAGACACACATCACGTCTGGATATTCACTAATCATGTCCGGAATCCCCATCACAAAGGAAGATAAAATCTCTATACCGGAGCAACACGGTGTAGAAACATTCGACATGCAATCCTTTCGCTTTCGAAAATACCCGGTCTTCAACACCATCTTCAAATGCAATCCCATTTCATCGTATCATTATTCGGAATGGGTTTTATGACACAAATTCATCTCCCGGCTAATCCGAATAACAAGCGCTTATTTTTAAAAACAAGTATTACATTCAGATTTCAAACAAATCACAACAATTTTCGCTATGATTTTTTAAGCAAAAGATTCATCACAATCATAAAGGTTCGATGTGGTTTTCGAATATCCATTTGAAATCTAACCCCCGGTCGCATCGAAATTCAAACGCCATTTAAAAGCCAACATTGATAGTCGGTTATTTAACTATCAATCAAAATTCACAACAATTATTGGATTTCAAATAATTTTTCCCCAGTTATTTATTTTCAAAATATCTTTGCAAGATATATTTTCACACTTCAACCATTTGAAAACAAATTTCAAATCACTTTTCACTTGCGGAATAAATTCTCGATATTATTTATTTCCACTGAAAGTCTTCCAAGTTCAAGTACTTTAAAATAATTCAAATCACTTATCCAAAATATACTTGGAAATACTTAGAATAAAAACTATTTTAAAACACTTGCTTAAATATTTATTATGAAAATATTATACTAATATCTTATATAAAATTTCATGTCCAAATCAATTTTAGAATAAAATTAGTAGATAGGGTACGAATATTTAAATAACCTTTTTCCAAAACAAATATTATTTAAATCTTTAAATAATCATTTGTATAATTAATCAAATAAATCTTTACTTTACAGATTTTCAAAATAGCTTAAGGAAATAATTTCTCCAAAATATTCCTTTTTAAAACAATCTCCAGAACTTTAATTTATACTTGAAAGCTACTTTGAAAACATACTTGGCTTTCCATGGAAAATACGCTTTCCATTTCAAAATTCCATTTAAACCAATTAATAAACCCTTCTCGATTCATTTTAAATTTACGTTCCAAATCCTTAAATTCCTTTCCACACTTTTAAAAATAACCCAATGTTTATTTTTAAAAGAAAATTCCCTTTCCTTTACAAATTCCCATTTGAATTTAGATTTTCAAATATCAACTGATATACGATTTTCAAATCGATTTCCAAATATTCACTTTCAAACACCAAATCAAATTTCTAATTGATTTCTAAAATCATTTCAAACACCAAATGAAATCCCAAATTGATTTCCAAATTGATTTCCAAACACCAAATCAATTCCCAAATTTATTTCCAAATTTATTTCCAAACACTAAATCAATTTCCAAATTGATTTCCCAAAGATTTATTTTCAAATACCAAATCGATTTCAAAATTTATTTCCTAAAATTTATTTTTAAACACCAAATCAATTTCAAATCGGTTTCCCAAAGATTTATTTTCAAACACCGAATCAAACTCCAAATTGATTTCCAAATTTATTTATTTTTAAAAATAAATTCCTTTATTTTTTCCAAACTGTTAAATCCGTATTTTAAATAAATTCTTCAACCTTTGAATAATATTACCCGAAATTCATTTATTAAGCCTTTTTGCCATATTTTGGAATCTTATTCGATAGGATTCAAAAATAAAACTTTACTCTTTTAAAATTCCTTCTTTTAAACTTATCCAATTCTCAAAAATAAATTTTACTATAAATTTTCAACTTGAATTTCAAAAATCCAATTTTATTTATTTTCGGTATGTAACGATGCCAGAAATATATTCTGCTAAACTTTAGCCTTCAACGATTTCAATCACAAATAAGATCACACACAGATTAAAAATAATCAACACATTACATTGAAACAAATTCAAATGTTTTGAGGAATCTAGTTATGTAACGACCCAGAATTCCTATCATTTCAAATTCGTATATTTAATTGATTTCAAATATTACCAAGTAAAATTTATAAGTCGAATAAATTATATTCGAATATCTAGATTTAAGTGGCTAAATGTAATGACCCAGAATTTCTGTCATTTGAAATTCGTATATTTAATTTATTTTAATTATTAAACAAGTAAAATTTGTAAGTCGAATGAATTATATTTCGAATATCTAGATTTAATTGGATAATTAAATTGATAATTTAATATTTGAAATTACAGAAATAATGGGTTTAATGTGATTAAATTTGATTGGTAAAGTAGTACTAAGTCATATTGGAGTTATAATGATGTTATAGAACTTTTAAAATTGAATTAAAAGTTAATTTGTGAAAATTGAATATTTTAATATTTAATTGACGAGTAAAAATAGTCATTTTTCAAACTGTCTCGGATTTCGACGAAACTAGTTTCATCGGATCCGTAATGTTAAATTATTGTAAGATTTAAAACTTCGTGTCAATCGGATTTACGGTTTGTCCGGGGTAAGCTAAAACGCGTAGAAATCGATTTAAGTGGATTTTAAATTTAAATAGTCGATTTGAAAACCTATCTTCTAGATACAATCGAATTGGCTCCCGATATATATTCCATTGCGTTCGGAATAGGGGTAAAACATTATAAATGCCAGGCGGCACGCTTCGTATGGAGTTCGGAAAATTTTGGGATGAATAGTGTTTTGGCAATTTTCTATATAAGGACCTCATTTTCTTCATTTTACACAAACCCTAGAGAACTTAGGTCAGGCCGCCACCTTGATATTCAATGGCTGACATTTTCCAGTATTCTTCACTCGATCTCTTCCAATCCATGCATTATTTCAAAAAGTTTCCAACTGCAAAGTCGTAGAGGGTGGTGAGATCTTCCTATCCAACAGGTAAGATCGTGAATGGAGACACGAATCAACGGCAAAGCTCGCTCAAATGTCGCACGTTCAAGCTCAAAAATCGAGGCTAGATGGAGACCGAGTTGCACGAGATTCATGTCGAAGGTGGAGCTTGTGATGGCCTATCAAATGACGTTGCTTGATCGTTTTCTTATAGAAGACGGTGGCCGCGAAAATTTGATGAAAATGGCGGCTATGGGTTTATAGCGCACTCGTAACCTGACGGGGGAGAAGAATGTTGCGTGTGGCCAGATTTGGAGAAAGCAAATCGAACGGCTAGGATCTGTTCTAGGTTAAAAATAATAAAAGAAACTGTAAATATTAATTATATTTAAATTCGTTCAATCTCTAAAACGTCGTATCTTCTTCATACGAGGTCCGTCTTGGACGAAATGACTTGCGTTGTAATCATATGGTAGAATACTACGCGACGAAGCTGAATTGGGATTGATTGGAGCTAGTGTGAATTTTGGATAAAATTAAACGCATGTTTAATTTTATTCGAAATAAAACGCTGAAACCGCTATTGGAAGCAAGGTGAGAACTTCTCACTCAATCGAATTTGTTTTGATTTAAATTTTAAATAGTTAGATTTAAAATTGCTTGATTGTGTTGATTGTATGCTTGGATGATAAATTGCCATCTGTTGTATTGAAATAGACCCTATACGCCGCATATTAAGTGGAGGTTATTATATTAAACACATATACCGCGATATTCCACCTTGAAGTGGAATTGATATTATATATGTACTTGGAGTTGATTTCCCACATTATATAGCGGATGAGACCCTATTGCGCCGCATAATAGCGGATGATATTTTATATAAACCATGTACCATGATATCCCGTCTTGAAACGGGATTGGTATTATGCTAACACGTGTGGATGCAGGGAAACAGGTTGGAGGATCCAACTGGATTTCTCAAATAATTGAATTTGTTTCAATGTTGTGTGTTGATTATTTATAATCTCTGTGTGATTATCTTTGTGATTGAAATCGTTGAAGGCTAAAATTTAGCCGAATATAATTCTGGTATCATTAGATACCGGAAATAAATAAAATTTTGATTTTTTAAAATTCAGGTTGAAAGTTTACATTAAAAATTTATTTCTGAGAATTGGATAAATTTAAAAGAAGGAATTCTAAAATTATAAAGTTTTATTTTTAATCATGTTGAATAAGATTTCAAAATTCGGGAAAAGCTTTAATAAATGGATTTCGAGTAATATTATTCAAAGGTTGACGAATTTATTCAAAATACGGATTTTAAAGAGTTTGAAAAACAAAAGAATTTGTTTTCTTTAAAAGGAATTTTTTTTAAAAAAGGAAATAAAATTTGAAATCCATTTGGGAATTGATTTTTGGTGATTGAATTTAAATCTTTTGAAAATCCATTTTGAAATTTATTTGGTATTTTGAAAAGAATTTGGAATCAATTTGAAAATTGATTTGGGGTTTAGTAGAAATTGATTTTAATTTGAGATTTGAATGAAATTCACTTGGTGTTTAATTTCTTGGAAAATCAGTATGGAATTTGATTTGATTGTTTTTGAAATCAATTGAAAAATTGAATTGTTGTTGAAAGTGAATATTTGAAATCGATTTGAAAATCGTATATCAATAGATATTTTGGAAATGTGAATTCACATGGAATTTATAAAGAAAGGGGAAATTTGTTTAAAAATAAACATTGATTTATTTTTGAAGCGTGGAAATAAATTTACGGGTTTGGAACGTAAAATTAAAGTAAATCGGTAAGGATTTATTTAATTGGTTTAAATGAACCATTTTGAAATGAAAGTGTATTCTCCCTGAAAAGCCGAATAAAATTTCTGAATAGCTTTAAAAGATATATATACATATATATACATATATATACATACATACATATATATATATATATAATTCTAGAATTGGTTTTGAAAAGGATACTTTGGAGAAATTAACTTTTTAAATTGTTTTAAATCCTTTAAGTAAAGATTTATTAAGTTGATATAGAAATGATTGTTTCTAAGATTTAATCAATCATTGTTTTAGAAAATAGTTATTTAAATAGTTATACTCTATCTACTAATTTTTATTTTGAAAATTAGTTTGGGCTTAAGTTATATGTAATATTGGTATAATATTTTTATAACTAATATTTTAAGTAAAGTGTTTAAAGAAAAATAGTTTTATTTAAAAGTGTTTTCCCGATATATTTTGGGTAAGTGTTATAAATTATTTTAAAGTATTTGAACTCGGCAGATTTCTAGTGAAAATGAATAAATATTTGGAAGTGTTTCCGCGCAAGGAAAATGATATGAAATTTGTTTTCAAAAGTTGTAAAGGCGAAAAGTGAATTGAAATTTGTTTTCAAATGGTTGAAGTGTGGAAAAATATATCCTGTAAAGATATTTTTGGAAAATAAATAATTTGGAAAATTATTTGGAATTTGGTGATGTTGTGCAAATCTATTGATAGTTAAATAACCGACTATCAATATTAACCTTTAAATGGGTATTTGTTGTGATTTTCTTGAATTTGAATGCTACACTTAATTTAAAATTAGCGCTCGTCATTCGGTTTAGCCGGGAGAGGACCTTTGGGTAATAAATTCCATTTCGAATAGTGATACGTCGTAATGGATAGCATTTGAAGGCTGGTGTTGAAGACCGAATATTTTCGAAAACGGAAGGATTACCGCCGAATGTCTCCGCATCGGCTGATCCCCGATATAGTGATTTTATCACCCTTTATGATGGGAAGTCCGGACGTGATTAGTGAATATCCGGATTGCAAGGGATTCTTTGGAAGTGCCTTCGGTTCCGTTCGATCCCGGAACGGACTTGTATGGATGTGTGTCTGACGTTAAAATTTGAGATGTAAAGCTGGTTTCTATCAAATACATTTCTGTTGGTGGCGGAGAATTTATTCTCTTAGATTAACACCTTTCTCTGAGACGTGCGAGCTCAGAGGTTATGTAGTTGATGGTTACTAGTGATATATTCCCAATTTGGTAACGTGGCATGCCAAGTGCTGCTGATCATTTGTTGATCAAAGTGTGGCTTTTGTGAAAAGTGTAGCTTTGTGGACGAGACTTCGTCGAACCTCACAACCCGGTAATGGTCAAAACAGGAAGAATGTGGCAAGGTTATTTGGGGATAGCGCCCCCATATGGTATGTACATTTCCTTCTGGATAGAGGTGGTATCATGGTATGGAGCCTAGATACTTAACCTATGTGGTTGCTGCAAATTTATTTCTTTGTGATTGTTGGTGAATCCCGGGATAAAGGTCGGTTACGACCGAGGGATGGCATACTTGTGTCAGTAGTTACCTAGTTCAGAGGTAACCCGGCCTTGTGTTGGCAGAGATCCAGTTAGGTTCCCGGGGCGTCCCTCCAGATGCGTACCCATATGGTAATGGGAAGTTCCTTGGCCTAACCATTTGTTCGAAATCCAATCACCAATACGAGCCTTGTACGGTTTTAGTTGTAGAACCTGCCATTTACTTATGGCAGTCACCACTGTTTAGATGGTAGCTATAGTAGGCATAGTGTGAAATGACTATGCTGGCTAAGATTTATATTATACTTTCGAAATATTTTCTACACTATGCACCAATAATAATAATAATCAAATGATTCTGCATAGTAAGCATCTTTGACTATCATAAGGAGAAATCTCCTCCCATTCTGCGTTTGCATTGTGTGTGTGGCGGGAGGCCTTATGGTAGTTTCATTTTCCAAAAGCATTACGGGTTCTTTTTATTTCTTTATGCAAATAACTATTTTAATTTCTCACACCAGTCCCACGACTGACCTGGAGTTAATTGTTCCATTCCTAAACTCTGGGTGCCCATCATTTTCTACACGGGCAGTCTAGAGTCAGGTTATTAGGTCATTCTGGATTCTCAGGGGGCCGTGGAGCAGGAGGCGAGCTGGATGGCAAGACGTATCACTTGTATATGATATTATCTTTTCCGCTATGTATTCAGTTGTGAGGACAGGTTTAAATAATTGTCCATTATTGTGTTGTGTTGTATATTGACTCTGATGATGTAATGTATAAAATGTACAGTTCTTTTGACTTAAAGATTATTCATTTATCTATTATATGTTATTCCGCTGCGACTGTGAGATTTTGGCATCGTTTCTGTTGCTTTTCTTTCTTTCTTACTTCTTCTATCTTTTTCTTCTTCTTAAACCCTAAGGGTTTGGTTTTCCGGCATTCGATTGTTCGGCAGTTGATACAGTGGACGTATTAATGTCAATTTTCGAGAGTCGAAGAATCGGGTCTTCACATTTGGTATCAAAGCATTTGGTTAAGCGATAACCTTGGCTCTGTTGGGAATTACTCATTAGAGATAGAGTTAGTAGTGCTCTAGAATGAGTGTGAGTGTAATCATAGATACGAGTGCGTATTTGTTAGTGAATATAAAAATGTTTTATATTGTGTTTGCTTATCCGTTTAGTTGTTTGTGAATTCTGGTCGGTATGTGGGACGCCATATTATCGATAGGGATTTCTAAACACTTAAACGAGGCAAGTCGACATAGTATCATTTTAAATTGGGTAAATGAAATAATTTTACCTCGAATATATTTTACATATAAAGGAAATAATTTTTCAGAAATTATTAAAGTGTATATAAATTGATTGTTTGGTTGTTGAAAATGTAAGAATATATATAAGTTAATTAAAAGTTGTTTGAATAATCTAAATAAAAACAACAATTGTAAAAGAATAATTGTATAAGCAAATGAATTATTAAGTATGGAATTATAATTAATGTGATTTACAATTGTGAAATAATCTTATATATATAAGAAGTGAAACTATATGAATATATTTATAAATATGAGTTGTAAATAAAAATGAATTTGAACTATGAATTGAAAAGGTTGAATCCTGTTTATTTTGGAAATTATTTTCCAAAATTAAAAGTTAAATAGTGAAATTATATAAGAAAAAGATTTATAAATGTGATTTATGAATAAAAGGAAAATTTTGAAAGAATATTAAGCATTGAATTCACTACTGTCATTGGGAAATAATAAGGGTGATGACTGCAGCATCATTAGTATCATTTTTGAGTTTCTGTGTGATGGATTTGCGACCATAGTAAATTGGAAACTGAAGTTTTGTTGTTAAAAAAATTTGAAAATTTAAAATCTATGTTGTAATTGTTGAATATAAGTAATCAAGTTTTGGACTTATAATATGAAATAATAAAGATTTTACTTTGGTAAAGTTGAAATAAATTTGAGTTCGCATAATAAAACATATGATTTGAAATTTAACTAAACGAAGGTTAAATAAATTGATTTGGATTAGATAAGCAATCGAATTATTAAATGGATTGAATATTAATCAATCAAATGTAAAAGAATTGATATAGAATAATGAATGTAAGTGTTAATTCATTAGAAGCTAATGAAATTGAAAAAATCGAATAATTGAAAGAAAAGTCAATTAGATATTAAACCAATTGGAAATTAAAAGTGTTAAACCAAATTGAATGTAAATTTAATAATTTGGTGATGTTGGTTATGATTTGGTTGTTATATGATTATTAGTTGATTGTATATAATTCGTTAAGTGTTAATGAAATTGAATTGATAAATGGAAAGCTATGTAATTTGATTTGAATTGAAAGTGAACTAATGTGAATTGGTTGTAAGCAATTAAAATTTGTATCGAAACCTTATAAATTGCTTATGGGAATTATTTTGATTGCATTGCTTATGAAAACTATGTGTTTTCTATTGAAAATTAGTGAAATGTAAATGAATTTCCTATATATGTCACTTACATGTTTAAATTGAGTAAGTACAGGTATCGGGGCTGAAGTTGGCTGGCTTTGGTCACGCTAAAATGCTAATAAATAACTGCTTTGCTTAAAAATGCTAAAAAGGTACGCCTACGCAATAAAAATAGAAAATATGAACTGTTTTTCTGTTTTTCGACCATGTGGGTCGATATGTGTGTGTATATATATATATATATATATATATATATCTACTGTGATATTGCAAAACTTCCTCCGTATAAGGGAGACTCTGCCAAAATTTTCCGTAAATTTTGGGAGTTAGAAAAATTTTGAAAATTTTTGGGAATTTTTTTTGTTAACGAAAAGTCAATTTCTAAATTGAAATGAAAATGTAGGAATTGAACTAGAAAAGTGTACCCATTGGATTTTGGAAAAGTTAAGAAATTAAAATGAATCTGAAATCGAGTTGGAACGGTTTGTTTTTGAAAGAAAAAAAAAGTTAATGGATTTCAAGACTTTTTTCTGACTTGGCAATTTCGAGGACGAAATTCTTTTAAGGGGGGAAGTTTGTAACGACCCAGAATTCCTGTCATTTGAAATTCATATATTTAATTGATTTTAAATATTAAACAAGTAAAATTTGTAAGTCGAATAAATTATATTTCGAATATCTAGATTTAATTGGATAATTAAATTGATAATTTAATATTTGAAATTACAGAAATAATTGGAAATTGGGTTTAATGTGATTAAATTTGATTGTTAAAGCTGTATTAAATCACATTGGAGTTAGAATGATGTTATAGAACTTTTAAAATTGAATTAAAAGTTAATTTGTGGAAATTGAATATTTTAATATTTAATTGACGAGTAAAAATAGTCATTTTTCAAATAGTCTTGGATTTCGACGAAACCAGTTTCATCGGATCCCTAATGTTAAATTATTGTAAGATTTAAAATTTCGTGTCAATCGGATTTATGGTTTGTCCGGGGCAAGCTATAACGCGTAGAAATCGGTTTAAGTGAATTTTGAATTTAAATAGTCGATTTGAAAACCTATCTTCCTAATACGATTGAATTGGCTCCCGATATATATTCCATTGTGTTTGGAATAGGGGTAAAACATTATAAATGCCAGGCGGCACGCTTTGTTTGGAGTTCGGAAATTTTTTGGATGAATAGTGTTTTGGCAATTTTCTATATAAGGACCTCATTTTCTTCATTTTACACAGACCCTAGAGAACTTAGGTCAGGCCGCCACCTTGATATTCAAGGCCGACGTTTTCCAGTATTCTTCACTCGATCTCTTCCAATCCACGCATTATTTCAAAAAGTTTCCAACTGCAAAGTCGTAGAGGGTGGTGAGATCTTCCTATCCAATGGGTAAGATCGTGAATGGAGACACGAACCAACGGCAAAGCTCGCTCAAATGTCGCACGTTCGAGCTCAAAAATCGAGGCTAGATGGAGACGGAGTTGCACGAGATTCATGCCAAGGTGGAGCTTGTGATGGCCTTTCAAATGACGTTGTTTGATCGTGTTCTTATGGAAGACGGTGGCCGCGGAAATTTGATGAAAATGGCGGCTATGGGTTTATAGCGCGCTCGTAACCTGATGGGGGAGAAGAATGTTGCGTGTGGCCAGACCTGGAGAAAGCAAATCGAACGGCTAGGATCTATTCTAGGTTAAAAATAGTAAAAGAAATTGTAAATATTAATTATATTTAAATTCATTCAACCATTAAAACGTCGTATCTTCTTCATACGAGGTCCATTTTGGACGAAACGACTTGCGTTGGAATCGTATGGTCGAATACTACGCGATGGAGCTAGATTGGGATTGATTGGAGCTAGTGTGAATTTTGGGTAAAATTAAACGCGCGTTTAATTTTATTCGGAATAAAACGCTGAAACCTCTATTGGAAGCAAGGTGAGAACTTCTCACTCAATCAAATTTGTTTCGATTTAAATTTTAAATAGTTAGATTTAAAATTGCTTGATTGTGTTGATTATATGCTTGGATGATAAATTGCCATCTGTTGTATTGAAATAGACCCTATATGCCACATATTAAGCGGAGGTTATTATATTAAACACATATACCGCGATATTCCACCTTGAAGTGGAATTGGTATTATATATGTACTTGGAGTTGATTTCCCGCATTATATGGAAGATGAGACCCTATTGCGCCGCATAATTGCGGATGATATTTTATATAAACCCATGTACCGCGATATCCCGTCTTGAAATGGGATTGGTATTGTGCTAACATCTGTGGATGCAGGGAAACAGGTTGGAGGGATCCAACTGGATTCCTCAAATAACTGAATTTATTTCAATGTTGTGTGTTGATTATTTATAATCTCTGTGTTATTATCTTTGTGATTGAAATCGTTGAAGGCTAAAATTTAGCCGAATATAATTTTGGTATCGTTAGATACCGGAAATAAATAAAAATTTGATTTTTGAAAATTAAGGTCGAAAGTCTATATTAAAAATTTATTTTTGAGAGTTGGATAAATTTAAAAGAAGGAATTCTAAAATAATAAAGTTTTATTTTTAATCTTATTGAATAAGATTTCAAAATAAGGAAAAAGCTTTAATAAATGGATTTCGGGTAATATTGTTCAAAGGTTGAAGAATTTATTCAAAATACGGATTTTAAAGAGTTTGAAAAATAAAAGAATTTGTTTTCTTTAATAGGAATTTTTTTTAAAAGGAAATAAAATTTGAAATCCATTTGGGAATTGATTTTTGGTGATTGAATTTAAATCTTTTGAAAATCCATTTTGAAATTTATTTGGTGTTTTGAAAAGAATTTGGAATCAACTTGAAAATTGATTTGGGGTTTAGTAGAAATTGATTTCAATTTGAGATTTGATACCAATCTATCACGACCTGAACTCGATGTCCACCAAACAACATCAAATTCATATCGCGGAAGCTTGCAACACCCATTAGATGATAAATAACATAGCGGAAAAATAAAAGATGATATCACTGATACAACATGAATACAATATCCGATACATCAATCTGATACAATGATAATCATCAACATCAGAGAATATACAACACAGAATACAGCGGAACACGATATAATGTGAGATAAGTCTTCACAGAATCCAATACCACAACTCTAATCCAAAAGCTCCAAAGACAAAGCTCCAAAACTTCAAGCTCGATCCACCATCAAAATTGCACCAAGATAAGTAAGGTCGGTCGTCCACGGACTGAACTAGCTCCAAATAATCTACTAAGCCTGACTATCTGAAAAACCCAACTCTCGACTGCCCGTGTGGAAAATTATGGACACCCAGAGTTAGGAAAGGAACAATAAACTCCAGGTCAGTCATGGGACTGGTGTGAGCAACAAAAAGCAGCTTATCTTTTAAACAAAACAAGATTTATAAAAGAAAATCTGATATGCTTTTGAAAAATGAAACTACCATAAGACCTCCCGCCACACACACCATGCAATCATAGAATTGGAGGAGATTTCTTCTTATGATAGTCAAACATGCTTGATACGTGAAAATTCCTTGATATTATTATAATAAGTGAAAAGTGCAGAAAAAACCCATTTCGAAAGTAGAATATAAATCCTAGCCAGCATACAACCAGTATCGTATGCCTACTATAGATACCATCTAAACAGTGGGGCACCACCATAAGTAAATGGCAGGTTCTACAACTAAAACCGTACAAGGTGCGTATTGTTTTGTTTGGATTTCCAACAAATGGTCAGGCTAAGGAACTTCCTGGGCCACATGGGTACGCCCCTGGAGAGACGTCGCGAGAACCTAACTGGATCTCGGCCAACACAAGGCCGGGTTACCTCTGAAACTAGGTAACTACTGACACGAGTATGCCATCCCCCGGTTGTAACCAACCTTTATCTGAGGCCCCAACAACAATCACAAAGTAATATATATATATATATATATATATATATATATATATTTGCGATATCCATATAAGTTAAGTATCTGGGCTCCATACCATGATACCACTTCTATCCAGAAGGAAATGTACATACCCTAAGGGGCGCTACCCCCAATAACCTTGCTGCATCTTTCCTGTTTCGACCATTTCCGGGGTGTGAGGTCCTGATGCAATCTCGTCCACAAAGCTACGCTTTATACAAAAGCTATGCTTTGATCAACAAATGATCAGCAGCACTCAACATGCCACATTACCAAGTTGGGAATATATTACTGATAACCTTCAATTACATAACCTCTGAGCTTGTATGTCTCAGAGAAGGGTGTTAAGCTAAGAGAATAAATTCTCCGCCACCAACGGATATGTATTTGAAAGAAATCTGCTTTATATCTCAAAGTGTAGTGTCCGATATACAACCATACAAGTCTGTTCCGGGTTCGAACAGAACCGAAGGCACTTCCAAAGAAGTCCTTACAATCCGGGTATTCACAATCCCGATCGGACTTCTCATCACTTAGGGAATCTCTATACCGGCGTGACTCAGTGTAGAGAAAATCAACGGGTTATCCTTTCGTTCTCGAAAATACCCGGTCTTCACCACCGGTCTTCAAATGCTATCCTAACGACGTATCTTTATTCGGAATGGGTTATATGACACAAAGGTCCTCTCGCGGCTAAACCGAATAGTGAACGTAATATTTACAAGAAACATATGGATATTGGGGTCTTAGTTAAGTCACAACTTATTACCCAAACTTTTCTTTCAAATGGTTTAAACAAATCACCATTTCCTATCCTTTTAAACAAAAAGATTCATTTCACTAAGTTCACCCAGTTCCACGAAGATCCATTCATAGATTTCAAAACAATTTCCATTCCAATTAGGATTAACTCATCCAATCTTCAAGTTAAGGATTTAACTTATAGCCTTCAAACCAGTTTCCATAACTTGAAAAATCATTTTCATTTTAACTCGAAATACCTTTAACATAAATCGAAAGTTCATTACTTATGTGAAAGCTTTTATTTTTTGAAAACAAATAGTTTTCGTTTCAGAAAGATCCTATTTTATTTGCACGAGTTAAAGCTCTTAAATTGTATTCACTTTCCCAAATCAATACTTTTAAAATAGTTTAACCGATATATAACCGGTATAACATCTTTAATCCCTAGTTTCCAAACATAGAATCCAATTTCAAATCTTGAATTTAAGTTTAAATCAAATTATTTAAATTCCAAAACTTAATCAAGTTATTCAAAATAAATTTCATCTTTGAAATTCCATTTCAAAAGCTTTTCACTTTAAACCCAATCCATCTCCAAAACCGTTTGGATTTAAATATTCAACTTTTAAACTATTTCAAAATCCGTGACTTAATCGATTTCCTCATGAAATCCATATTTGTGTGTGTATGTGTGGTCCAGGGGTTTTTAACACAATAGCGCAATAACATCATCATCATAGATTCAAATACAGAAATATAGTTGATAAGCGGTATAAACTATAACGCTTATCTTCCATTCACAAAACACAGATATATATATCACAGATAATAAATTACATCACAGATCACAACACAAATCAGGATATATCACAAAGCATCACATATCAGGGATATCAAACAATTCAACATCCAATATAATTCAAACATCCATAAATAGGGTCAATTTAATTATCTGATGGGTTTAAATCAGATTAATTTCTATGAATAATTTGCTAGTTATGGTAAATTAACAATCAATTAATTTGAAAACATTTAATTAATTATCCTTTAAATAAATCATCAATTAACCCTTAATTACAATTACTAATTAATTTCTCCTTAATTTACAAATTAATTATTCCCTACTTAATTAATCTGTAAACCTTAATAAATTTATTTAAACCTTTAATTACTTATTTAATTAATCCAAATCATTAATTAAATAAATAAATAAATTATCCATTAATTAACTAAATAATTAACGAATTATAAATCATCATTATATCTTCATTAACTTATAAATATGTTGAAACATTTGTATTCTATTCACTTTTAAATTCGTTTTAAATTTCACCGTTGTAAAGTGAATACCAATTTATCTTATATAAAGTTTAAAACTAATAAGTTGTAAAACTTTTAAATGACACGTTACAGAGATATTTTGTTAAAAAAGGACCTTAAAGAATTAGAGTCAAATTTTCTTTAAGTTCACCTATTAAAGTATGTTGTAACAATTTAAACTCATTTAAACATTTCAATTTACAAACTTATTTTATTTCGAAATCTTGATTTCCATATTTAGATTCACGTCCAGGTTTTAGATTTTGATTTTAACTTTATTTAAATTCTTTCTTTACAAATCAAATTTCATTTTAAATCCAAATCCACTTAATCACTTTTAAGTTATTAAACAATTTAAATGTAGAAACTTAATTTATTCACAAACTAAGTTTTCAGACTAACTTGAAGTTATAATTTAAACTTTGATTTAAAACTTAAACTTTGTTTATAAATTTGAAACTTAATTTAAAGGTTAAAAACAGAAACAGGTTTAACTTGTTCAAATTTCTACCTGAACCAGAGACAATTTGCTTCGAGTCAAATACGAATCCACTTCGAGTGAAACTCTAATCTACTCGAGAATTTCACGAGACTCTCCTTTGCTCCAACTAACACCAATGACCAAAGCCAAGAAGTGCACGTGCACATGCACGGTGGCTTTTGGCCACCACCGACCATCTCTGATCGTCCCCCACATCGTTAAATGCATACGCGCCCAGCTCCGATCATCATAACCCGACCATCATCTCGAATTCGAAATCGAGCAAAAATCAAAACTGGAACACAAGAAACTGGAAACATCTTCACCTGTCAATGCACCATTCTCGACGCCTCAACCACCGGAGGACCCAAAACTCAGGTCATTTCTTCATCGACGACTCCTCTACCATTCCCCCAAAATACGACGAACTCGGTCGCCTGAGGATGATGCACGAATCACAAATCTCCGACCTCTCAAAACTAGGTCACCAAACTTTTAAATCTTCCCGCCGTCGCCTCGATCGACTACACGCCACCGCTCCATTTTTCTCACAACCCCCGATCACTCCTCTACCATCCTAGAGAGTCACGACCTCCCTCAACATTGAGATCATCGGAATTTGGTCGAAGAACGAATTCCGTTTAACCAAGAATTTCTCCCTACCCCCGCATCTAAAAATCATGATTTTTGCTTTAAAAATCAAGTTAAAGTACGAGATTTATATACTTGAAATCATAAATTAAAATGTTTGGATTTTGACCAAGTTAAGCTTTTGTTCAATTCTTTTGATTTCCAGAGACATAAACAAGTTGTTTCAACTCGAATAAATTTTTAAAACTTAGTTCATGAGCAAACAAACAATCTTTGTTTATATTTTAAGATCTAACGGTTATTAAATCAAAGGATATGAATTTAGTTTGCAAATCTGGGAGAAGTAAGAACAAAGGTAACTCAATTTATACAGGCATGCATATATTACACATTCATATATATATACACAGCAACAAGTTCAACGCCCATATTTTTTCCAGATATAAACTTGCTACCAATTCGAATATGTAAGTTAAAAAAAGTGAATGTTACTCACCTTCCACATTTTTGATCTAGAAATGACAGATTCTTCTTTTTTTTTTTAACCAGGCTTTTGCAATTTCAAACTGGAATTCTTCTTCTTGAATATCTGGTTCAAGTTGATTTAAGTTGTTGTTGAATCTTTGTTTAAGTTGTAGAATAATGATGTTTATTTTTCTGAAATGCTAAGTTGATGAACGAAAATGAAGTAAAAGAATGGACATATATAGGAAGAAAATGTGGACAGGTTCGTATAGTAGCTGTACAAGTTGATTTTTTTTATCATGATGGCCGATGATACTTGCATTAATGAGAAGTTGATATTAAGAAAAAGTTTACAGGGATGTTACTATTTGTTTTGTACCTGTTTATGCAGGTTTGTTCCTTTACTTTGGTGGCTGATATCTTTGCATTTATTACTTTGTTTTGTTCATACTTATCTTATATATTTTGTTTAACTTGACTGTGCGTCTTTCTTTTGTTCTATTACCTTGTATTTTAAATGAAATCCTATTATTAACATGTTGTTATAATTTTGTTTCTAATGTATTCATTTTATATTTTACACAACTTTTAAAATCCATTTCATAAGATAAAATTCAAATATCTTTACATTATTTATAAAACCCAATTCAAATACAATTCAAATTAATTTACCAATTTATTTCACAATTTTTATTCAAAAAAAATTAACTTAATTATCAATTTAAACTTACTTAAAATTCGGGATCGTTATAGATTCCACTCCTTAAGAAATTTTGTCCTCGAAATTTTCCAGTTTAGTTTTATAAATTATCCATTCACAAAAAATAGACCAATAACAACTCAACTATACCGGTAAACACATAGATTCTTACGGTTAATCCAAAATACACTTTATATTAAGTGTTACTAAGGGCATTCATACAGATGTTATAGTCATTCATCCAACCATACATATACATACATCTAGCATTTACGACATTCTGAGTCAAAATACATATACAAAGCATACACTACCCAAAAGTAAACATCCTACTCATCTACAGATCCTCACTATCAGAGCTTCCCCTTTTAGGCCCTGACAATTCCTTGATATCCACCGCACTGTCAGACTCCGGAACTTCCACTGGATCAGGTACTACAAGGATAAAACCTCCACCATCTAGCTCATCAATGGCATCATCTAAATCCCAAATACACATGAGTAAGTATCTGGGCTCCATACCATGATACTACCCTTTTCTAGAAGGAATGGTCACTGTAGTATATTTATTACTATGCGATGTTGTTGGTGTTGAGAGCTCTCGGATAAAGGTCCCAAAGGACCGGGGTGGCATATCTGTAGGTATTACTCCCAGGCAGGGAGGAACCTGGTCTTGTGTTAGCAGAGAACCGGGTAGGTTCTCCGGGTGTCCTGCCAGAAGCGTTCCCATGTGGTAGTAGGAAGTTCCTTAGCCTAACCATTTGTTGGAAATCCATTCACCCAATACGAGCTTTGTACGGTTTTAGTTGTATTACCTGCCATCTACTTATGGTGGCGCCCCACTGTTTGGATGGTAGCTATAGTAGGCATAGTTCGAAATGTCTATGTTGGCTAAGATTAATATTATACTTTCGAAACGTTTTCCACTATGCACTAATAATAATAATATCAAAATGGTTTTCGCGTATCAAGCATGTTTGACTATCATAAGGAGAAATCTCCTCCAATTCTGCGTTTGCATGGTGTGTGTGGCGGAAGGACTTATGGTAGTTTCATTTTCAAAAAGCATTACGGATTTTTAAATATTAAAATCTTTAATTGTTTTTAAAGACAAACCGTTTTCGTTTGCTCACACCATTCCCATGACTGACTTGGAGTTTATTGTTCTTTTCCTAAACTCTGGGTGCCCACAATTTTCTACACGGGCAGTCTAGAGTTTGGTTTTTCAGATAGTCAAGGTTAGTAGATTATTTGGAGCTAGTTCAGTCCGTGGACGACTGACCGTACTTATCTTGGTGCAATTTTGATGGTGGATCGAGCTTGAAGTTTTGGAGCTTTGTCTTTGGAGCTTTTGGATCAAAGTTGTAGTATTCGATTCTGTGAAGACTTATCTCATATTATATCGTGTTCCGCTGTATTCTGTGTTGTATATTCTCTGATGTTGATGATTATCATTGTATCAGATTGATGTATCGGATATTATATTCATGTTGTATCAGTGATATCATCTTTTATTTTTTTCCGCTGTGTTATTTATCATCTAATGGGTGTTGCAAGCTCCCGCGATACGAATTTGATGTTGTTTGGCGGACATCGAGTTCGGGTCGTGACAGATTAGTAACGATCCCGGATTTTAAGTAAGTTTAAATTGATAATCAATTTAATTTTTGAATAAAAATTGTGAAATTTATTGATAAATTGATCTGAGTTTCTCCAAAATCAAACAAAATATGTGTTAAATCAATTGAATTTAAATTTTAAGTAAATGGTTTAAACATGATTTGAATTTATAAAATATATCTCTGTAATTTATTTAGTATGTATTTAATTTCAAAATATCCACTTTTAAATAATATGTATTGATACAAAAATATACTACGAAAATAATAAAAATAAAATAGATTGAAATTTTTTTGAATTGGAATTTATGAATAACATTAGAAAACACATATTAGTAAACTTTGTAAAATATGAAGTCAATTAGACAAATGCTAATATCATGTTAAAAATAGAACTGTATTCATATTATAAAGTAATATAACAAAGGAAAAGAAATAGATTTTATTCAAAACAAAAGAAATAATACGAAGTAATAGAACTTTATTTATTTTTCAAAGTACTAAGACAAAGCAAATATATATTCATGTACACTTGGAAAAAATGAAGAAACAGACATCAAAAATAATGTATGTGAATTGCTTGTATAAGAAGATAGAGGAAGACATAAAGTACCAAGGCAATTAATGCCACACCTATCAGCCACCAAGCAAAATTATATCAGCCGAAGTCAACAAGTATTGCAAAAGAAGAACAAAGAAAAAGAAAATGATCTGATCTTATTATGTACAAACCAAATAATATCAACCTTGTGTTGTACAAATATACATAACATCACTTGTACAAATAATAACGTCAACCTGTAAACTTGCTTTCCCATATATCTTCATCAGCTCGTTCATTATTAGCTATGTTAAACTGAAGTAAACAACAGCTTGAAAATTCGAACAACATTCGATTTAAACATCAAACAAATCCATGCAACCAGAGAATTAAACTAGAAGGCTTCAACTTGAAATTTTTCACAACCTTTCTCAGCAAAGCAATCCTCTGTTCTTTCTTCTGTAGCAATGTGGGTAAACAACTACTTCAAATTTAAGTATAATTGTATGTATGATTTAATTTTGATTTGCTTGCAACCCATCTTTCAAATTAACTGTGTATATTTGTCAGTGTGTATATGTCTCTGGTAACAAGAAATTAAACCCTGTTATAAGAATTACAGGTTATACTTTTAGTTCAAATTCTAACTCTAATTGCTCTGATCATTTTTATCCAATAATGTAAAACTAAGATGTGATCAAAATCACTAGAATTTAATTTTAAAAATATAATTTTGATATAACATGAAATAGTTTTGTCTGAATGTAGAGATGCAGTGGAAATTTAAACTTTACCCAATTTTCGATTTGCATGGAATTAAATTTGGATTACATCATCTAAAACTACACCGAAAATGATGATTTTTAAAACAAAAATCAGAATTTTTAGTTTCAAATTGGGATGGCATTTGTTAGATGAACGTGAGGTAGTTTTTGGTGAAATTCTGGCGATCGGATTATTTTCGAGGATCGAAATTTGGTATGGAGGAGCTGGGATGATCCATGATCACGAGAAAAATGCCAAATATTTTTTTATCATAGATGGAGATTTGATTGGAAGCAGGGTTTAAGCCTGGGTTTATCTGGTCGAAGTAGCGCTGTAATTTTCGTCGTCGCTTGTCACGACCCGAAGTTCAACGTTTAAAAATCCACCTCAAATACCTCAGTATTCGACTGTCGTAGATTCGAACGTCGAATTTCAGTTCGGATGGAGCTTATAATAACAATTAGATGAATATAAACAGCGGAAAACAAAACTGCCAACATCAATATCCCAGATACAACATCACACAATATCAATACAACAACCACACCAACATCAGAGTATTTATATACATATGCAACACAACTCCAAAATAACCACCACAACATAACCACAAGTGATTTCATCCCAAGAAAGTCTTTAAATAGATAAAGCAATAATGAACATCCAAACTGAGACCCTCGAGATCCAAAAGTTTCAAAATATCTACTAGTTTGTAGCCACCGTGTTTCTAGCGATCGCACCAGGGGGTATAGAAGGAAGAGGCTTTGGCGAATGCGGGAACGGGTCGGCGTGGTTGCTGGTGATTGAAAGTGGTCAGGCGATGGGTTTTTGTGGTCAGAGTTTGATTCCAACGTCGAGTCGAACGACTCGTTTTTCAATTCGTATTCGTTTTTGGTAGATTGAGTGTCCGTGGCAACTCAAGGGTAGATGAGCGATCGGTTGACGATCACTGTAACGACCCCGGATTTTTATGAATTTAAATTGATAATTTAAATGATTTATTGAATTAAAATTTGTAAAACTGATTATAAATGGCAGCGAGTTTCCCCGATTCAAATAAAAAAAATATTAAGTCATATGAATTTGAAAATTTGGATATATGTGAATATATATGTATATATTGGATTTGAAATAAAATCTTGAATAAATGGTTTTAAAAATAAATAGGAATAAAAATAAGTAATTTAATATTTGATAAATTAAGTTGAAAAAATAATATGTAAGTTAAATTAACTATTGAAGTTAGAAATAAATAAAATCAATAAACAAAAGAAATAAAATATAGAGTAACACATTAGTGTAAAATAGGAAGTAAATACATAAAAGAATAAACTATAATAACATAATGAAAGTAGAACTTCATTTTATTTCAAAGTAATAAAGCAAAGTAAAAGAAAAAGAAAATAATATAAGTATGAAAGCTTATAAACAAGTGTAAACAAGAAAAAAAATACATATGAATTAGCTGAAACAAACAAAGTCAGTTGTACAAGGAAGAAAAATATACAAGGCAAAGAGACAAACTAGCTGCATAGTATAATAAAAAGACTAAAACAAAACATAAATTACTAAGTAATTAATGCAACAAAAGAAAAAGTATGCAACCGCCAAAGTGATAAATGTAAATCTCTTTAGTCACCAAAACAAAAATATAAAACTATGAGCTGAAGTCAATGCAAACTGTACATACATAAAGCAAAAGAGTATAAGCATAAAAACATAAAGTACCTCAGCCCCCAAAATGATTTTTCATATCTCCAGCCGAGAGAAAAAAAAATTTAAACAAAGTGATATGTACATGAAGTAATAAATGCAACATACATCATGCATTTAATGCAAGTGTTTTCAGCATGCTTTTGTACAAATATAATGTAGCATGTAGACTTGTTTCCCCTATGTCATCCTCATTCCAGTTTCGTTCATCAAACTAAAAAAAAAAAAAAAGACAGTATCAAGCTTGAAAGTAAAATCTACATAGCCTGGAAGCAAGATTCAAGGGCATCAAAACAAAAGTAAGATCAGCAAGAAAGTTTAAAGGCTGTTTCAAGATAAAAGAAAACTTTGTTCTTTTTCTTAAAGCACGGTGAGTAACATTTTAAAATTTAAAACTAAGTAAATAGTTGTCTACTTGCTTGTGAAGTTCTGAAATGGATGATGCTTTGTTTATGCATATATAAGTGATAACTGTGTTTATAAATTTATAATATGCACGCTGTTTATAGGTGCTCTGTCCCTGCTTTTACATGTAAGCAAAACTCACCTATATCCCTGGATATTAAAAAATTAATGCTTAAGTATTGGATAGAAATGATGGGTGTTTATGCTTGCTTGTCTGTGTGAATATATACATGATATATATATATATATATATATATATATATATATATATATATATGTTTGTGTCCAAGTGCTTACTTTGTTATAACAACAGAATGGAAATAACATCTTGAAGAAAACAAATCATATCTTCCTTTCAAAACAAAATTCAGCTTTGATTACTGAAAAGAAATTGTTTGTAACATCCTAAATTTATAAAAAAAAAAATTCAAGTTACAATATTACATAAATATTGTAAAAATAAAATTTCACAGTAAAAACTTTCTTTTTCAGGAAAATCGAAATTTTTATTTTTGAAATCTGATTTCATACTTAGACTAGAATTATGAAATGATGATTTTTGGTGGATATCTCGTGATTTTTAAATAAGAGATGATCGAGAATTTCTATGTCGAACGAAAAGTGAATTTTTTTGAATTCCCTGTGATCGATCAAGTGTTGGACTTCGGGATCGAGGTAGTGGATGCTGGAATGATTGTAGATGGTAGGAAAAATGCAACTAAATTTTCATATACAGTATTGTGTGAGATTGGAATCAAAATAGGGTTTGACTCTGAATTTTGCAAGGGGTAGTTGCAAGGAAATTTTGTCGTTGCCACCATGTTTCTGGCGATCGCACCAGGGAGGTTCGAACCATTGGGTATCAGGGAGGCTTCGAGTAAGAGGGCGTGTTCGCCGATGGCTGGGGGAGGTGGTTCGAAGCGGGTTTTGGCAACCCAGTTTCATCTCAGTCGAACCCATATGCAAAATCTTCGAATTTGAGATAACTCTTGGATCGGGAAGTTCGTGGTGTTTGGGCAAGATGGTGATGACTTGTTGGGGGTGCAGGCCACGGCCAGAACGTCGTTGATCTGTTGTGCACGGATACGTGCAAATCTTCGTGTCAGCTCGTGTGTTTGGGAAGAACGTGTGTTTGGGAAAAAAGGAAGAAGGTCGGGTTCGAGCTAAGTAGAAGACAATGGGTTGTTGTAGCATAACAGGTTTTAGGAAAATTAAAACAAAACATATGTGTCCAGGTTTTCAATCTCAACAGGAAAAAAAAAAGTGAACCGGATTTTTATAAAAGTAAAATTTAGTTCAAATATTAATAGGTGGTTAGGGGGATAAGCTCTTGTTTCAACTAAAAATCTATTCAGCAAGATTTTAAACAAATTTAAAGGATTGTTTAAATTTATTGATATGATTTGGTAATAATTTTGTCAAGTTGTTTAAATAACTCTCCAAGTTTTTCCAAATATAATGATGGCGAAGTCGAGAGATGAGTAACCAAAGGTTTCTAAGGAATTTTGTAAATGTTAAGCATTCAATTAAATTAAGTTGTTAAGTGTAATTTCTTAATAATCCGAAGATGATTAATTTATGAGATAAATCAAAGGAAAGATTAATTAAGGTGATAAATTAGGATAAACGGTTTTATCTTTTAAGATTAATGATTTATTGACAAAACTGAGTAAAGAGTTAATTACTTAATAAATGGAAGAATAATTAATTTATGGAATTAACTAGTTAATGGTAATTAATTTAAGGTTAATTTATTTATAAATAAATGATTAAGGGTTAATTTATGGTTAAGGTTTGTAATTAATAAATGTTAATTTACCTGGATTAGTAATTAATTTGGTTTTAATAAATCAGATAATTTATTAACCTTACTTATGAATATTTGGATGTTAATTAGATGTTCAATTGTTTAATCTCTACTGTGTGATGCTTTGTGATTTGAATTGTTTTAAATTCAAGCTGTGATGAATGTAATTTATTTATTTATAATGCATTCATATTTCCTATCTGTGATTCTGTGTATATGGATAAGCGTTATCTATACCGCTTATCGATATTGCGGTGATGTAATCTGTGATGATTGAATGATGTGCACTATTGTGTTTAAACCCCTGGACCACACCATACACACACAATTATGGATTTCACGAGGAAATCGATTAAGTCATAGATTTTGAAATGATTTTAAAAAGTTGGATATTTTAATTCAATTGATTTTGGAAATGGATTTGGGTTAAATGTTAACTTTTGAAATGGGGTTTTTAAGATAAAAGCTATTTTGAATAACTTGGTAAAGTTTCAATTTAAATAGTCCAAATTTTGAAATTGAATTCCATGATTTGGAAATTATGATTAAAGATGTTATAAATGTGTTTATATGAAGTTAAACCATTTTAAAATATTGGTTTGAGAATTTGGATTTAACCCAAGGGTTTCAACTCGTATGAATGAATCAGATTTCCAAAATGAAACTGTTTGTTTAAAAGAATAAAGGCTTTCAGATAAGAAATGAAATTCCAATTTAATTAAACGAATTTCAAGATTGAATTGAAAAAGGGTTTTCTAAGTTATGAATGAATTCTTTTTGAAAGCTATGAATTGAATCTATTATTTTTAACAGATTTAAAAATGGTGATTTGTTTAAACCATCCAAAATAAAATTGTTTTGAAAGCTATAAGTGAAATCTTTGTTTTAAAGATTTAATGAGTTAATCCAATTGAAATGGAAATTAATTTGGAAAATCTATGAATGAATCTTTTGTTCAAAAGATTTAAAGTGTGGAAATTGTTTAGACCGTTGAAGGTTGTTAAAATGAATCTTTTTGTTTTAAAAGATTAAAATGGTAATTTGTTTAACCATTTAAAGAAAATTTTGGGTTTTAAGTTGTGACTTAATTGAAATCCCAATATCCATATGTTTTTAAACGTTTCGCTCACTATTCGGTTTAGCCGGGAAAGGACCTTTGTGTCGTATAACCCATTCCGAATATGTGATACGTCGTTATGGATAGCATTCGAAGACCGGTGATGAAGACCGGATATTCACAAGAACGAAGGGATAACTCGTCGATTGTCTCTGCACTGAGTCGCGCCGGTATAGAGATTTCCTAAGTGATGGGAAGTCCGATCGGGATTGTGAATACCCGGATTTGCAAGGGCTTCGTAAGAAGTGCCTTCGGTTCTGTTCGAACCCGGAACAGACTTGTATGGATTGTGTGTCTGACATTACATTTTGAGATATAAAGCAGATTTCTTTCAAATACATTTCTGTTGGTGGCGGAGAATTTATTCTTTTAGCTTAACACCCTTCTCTAAGACGTTCGAGCTCAGAGGTTATGTAGTTGAAGGTTATCAGCGATATATTCCCAATTTGGTAATGTGACATGCTAAGTGTTGCTGTGAAATGATCATTGTTTGATCATTTGTGATATGATCATTTGTTTGATCATTTATCTTTGTGATCATTACTTTGATCATTTGTTGACCCAAAGCATAGCTTTGTACCAAAGCGTAGCTTTGTGGACGAGACTTCGTCGAACCTCACACCCCGGAATGGTCAAAACAGGAAAGATGCAGCAAGGTTATTAGGGGGTAGCGCCCCTTTAGGGTATGTACATCTCCTTCTGAATAGAAGTGGTATCATGGTATGGAGCCCAGATACTTACTTATGTGGACATCACAAACCTATATATATCTTGTTTTGTGATTCTATGTTGGGGCCCCGGTTAAAGGTTGTTACAACCGGGAGGTGGCATACTCGTGTCAGTAGTTACCCAGTTAGGGGTAACCCGGCCTTGTGTTGGCAGAGATCCGGTTAGGTTCTCGGGACGTCCTTCCAGAGGCGTTTCCATGTGGCAATGGGAAGTTCCTTGGCCTGACCATTTGTTGGAAATCCAAAGAAACAATACGAGCCTTGTACGGTATTAGTTGTAGAACCTGCCATCTAATATGGCAGCTATAGCGGGCATAATATAATGGTACCTATGCTGGCTAAGATTTATATTCTACTTTCGAAATTGTTTTCTACACTATGCACTAATAATAATATCAAATGATTTGATTTTGCATAGTAAGCATGTTTGACTATCATAAGAAGAAATCTCCTCCAAGTCTGCGTTTGCATTGTGTGTGTGGCGGGAGGTCTTATGGTAGTTTCATTTTCAAAAAGCATTGCGAATTTACTTTAGAATTCTCTTGTTGATTGTTTTTTAAAGGTAAACTGTTTTTGTTGCTCACACCAGTCCCATGACTGATCCGGAGTTTATTGTTCCTTTCCTAAACTCTGGATGCTCATTATTTTCTACACGAGCAGTCTAGAGTTGGGTTTTTCAGATAGTTAGATATAGTGGATTATCTGGAGTTAGTTCAGTCTTTGGTTCGCACCAGCCTTGCTTATCTTTGTGCATCGTTATTGGGAATTCGAGCTATTGCTGGATTGGTTCTTGGAGATGGAGTTCAGATTTGGAGTTCTTCGTTGAAGACTATCTTAGAGTTATTTGTTCCGCTGCTAGTGTTATCTATTTTCTTTCCGCTGCTATTTTATTGTATCTCTGGTGTATATTGATATTCATTGTATCAGTCTGTTGTATCAGTGTTGTATATCAATGTATTATTCTTTTATTCCGCTGTGTTATTTACTTAATGTTGTTATAAGCTCCGGCGAATCGGTTTTGAACGGTCGAATCTACGGCATTCGAATACGATTTGAAGTATGGATGTCGATTTTCGAGCGGGCAAAAACCGATTTCGTAACATTTGGTATCAGAGCTAAGGTGAAACTTTAGCTCCGGAGTATAACACATTAAGTAGCTCATTAGAGATAGGGTGAAGTAAACCCTAGAATGAGTAATCCCTAATATATCCGTTTGAATGCCTCAGTAAATTCTCTTACTATCCACCGATAGTAAGTATGAGTGCAAGAAGAGAATGAGATAGGGGACAGGGAAATACGACTATAAATGGTCAATAACCTGCAACAGTGGAACAATCTTTTCTCTATCAATCTCTTTTGTTCAGCGTCTCTTTCCAATTCTTTGATAGTTCCTGGTAGATCCAGGAAGGAAATTCGAGATATTAATATGGGACATAAACTCCAATTTGGCCAAAATTGTTTGTTTGGATGAATTGGTTGCTTTGGTTGATATGGTTGATAGATATACTTTAGTTTTAAACAGAAAAAATATTGAAATTGTTTCTCTATGTTTCATTTATCTTCGTTATCTCTCTCTGGCGAATTTCAAGGACGAAATTCTTTTAAGGGGGGAAGTTTGTAACGACCCCGGATTTTTATGAATTTAAATTGATAATTTAAATGATTTATTGAATTAAAATTTGTAAAACTGATTATAAATGGCAGCGAGTTTCCCCGATTCAAAAAAAAAATATTAAGTCATATGAATTTGAAAATTTGGATATATGTGAATATATATGTATATATTGGATTTGAAATAAAATCTTGAATAAATGGTTTTAAAAATAAATAGGAATAAAAATAAGTAATTTAATATTTGATAAATTAAGTTGAAAAAATAATATGTAAGTTAAATTAACTATTGAAGTTAGAAATAAATAAAATCAATAAACAAAAGAAATAAAATATATAGTAACACATTAGTGTAAAATAGGAAGTAAATACATAAAAGAAAAAACTATAACAACATAATAAAAGTAGAACTTCATTTTATTTCAAAGTAATAAAGCAAAGAAAAAGAAAAAGAAAATAATATAAGTATGAAAGCTTATAAACAAGTGTAAACAAGAAAAAAAAATACATATGAATTGGCTGAAACAAACAAAGTCAGTTGTACAAGGAAGAAAAGTATACAAGGCAAAGAGACAAACTAGCTGCATAGTATAATAAAAAGACTAAAACAAAACATAAATTACTAAGTAATTAATGCAACAAAAGAAAAAGTATGCAGCCGCCAACGTGATAAATGTAAATCTCTTTAGTCACCAAAATAAAAATATAAAACTATGAGCTGAAGTCAATGCAAACTGTACATACATAAAGCAAAAGAGTATAAGCATAAAAACATAAAGTACCTCAGCCCCCAAATCGACTTTTCATATCTTCAGCCGAGAGAAAAAAAATTTAAACAAAGTGATATGTACATGAAGTAATAAATGCAACATACATCATGCATTTAATGCAAGTGTTTTCAGCATGCTTTTATACAAATATAATGTAGCCTGTAGACTTGTTTCCCCTATATCATCCTCATTCCAGTTTCGTTCATCAAACTAAAAAAAAAAGACAGTATCAAGCTTGAAAGTAAAATCTACACAACCTGGAAGCAAGATTCAAGGGCATCAAAACAAAAGTAAGATCAGCAAGAAAGTTTAAAGGCTGTTTCAAGATAAAAGAAAACTTTGTTCTTTTTCTTAAAGCACGGTGAGTAACATTTTAAAATTTAAAACTAAGTAAATAGTTGTCTACTTGCTTGTGAAGTTCCGAAATGGATGATGCTTTGTTTATGCATATATAAGTGATAACTGTGTTTATAAATTTATAATATGCACGCTGTTTATATGTGCTCTGTCCCTGCTTTTACATGTAAGCAAAACTCACCTATATCCCTGGATATTAAAAAATTAATGCTTAAGTATTGGATAGAAATGATGGGTGTTTATGCTTGCTTGTCTGTGTGAATATATACATGATATATATATATATGTTTGTGTCCAGGTGCTTACTTTGTTATAACAACAGAATGGAAATAACATCTTGAAGAAAACAAATCATATCTTCCTTTCAAAACAAAATTCAGCTTTGATTACTGAAAAGAAATTGTTTGTAACATCCTAAATTTAAAAAAAAAAAAATTCAAGTTACAATATTACATAAATATTGTAAAAATAAAATTTCACAGTAAAAACTTTCTTTTTCAGGAAAATCGAAATTTTTATTTTTGAAATCTGATTTCATACTTAGACTAGCATTATGAAATGATGATTTTTGGTGGATATCTCGTGATTTTTAAATAAGAGATGATCGAGAATTTCTATGTCGAACGAAAAGTGAATTTTTTTGAATTCCCTGTGATCGATCAAGTGTTGGACTTCGGGATCGAGGTAGTGGATGCTGGAATGATTGTAGATGGTAGGAAAAATGCAACTAAATTTTCATATACAGTATTGTGTGAGATTGGAATCAAAATAGGGTTTGACTCTGAGTTTTGCAAGGGGTAGTTGCAAGGAAATTTCGTCGTTGCCACCATGTTTCTGGCGATCGCACCAGGGGGGTTCGAACCATTGGGTATCAGGGAGGCTTCGAGCAAGAGGGCGTGTTCGCCGATGGCTGGGGGAGGTGGTTCGAAGCGGGTTTTGGCAACCCAGTTTCATCTCAGTCGAACCCATATGCAAAATCTTCGAATTTGAGATAACTCTTGGATCGGGAAGTTCGTGGTGTTTGGGCAAGATGGTGATGACTTGTTGGGGGTGCAGGCCACGGCCAGAACGTCGTTGATCTGTTGTGCACGGATACGTGCAAATCTTCGTGTCAGCTCGTGTGTTTGGGAAGAACGTGTGTTTGGGAAAAAAGGAAGAAGGTCGGGTTCGAGCTAAGTAGAAGACAATGGGTTGTTGTAGCATAACAGGTTTTAGGAAAATTAAAACAAAATATATGTGTCCAGGTTTTCAATCTCAACAGGAAAAAAAAAAAGTGAACCAGATTTTTATAAAAGTAAAATTTAGTTCAAATATTAATAGGTGGTTAGGGGGATAAGCTCTTGTTTCAACTAAAAATCTATTCAGCAAGATTTTAAACAAATTAAAGGATTGTTTAAATTTATTGATATGATTTGGTAATAATTTTGTCAAGTTGTTTAAATAACTCTCCAAGTTTTTCCAAATATAATGATGGCGAAGTCGAGAGATGAGTAACCAAAGGTTTTTAAGGAATTTTGTAAATGTTAAGCATTCAATTAAATTAAGTTGTTAAGTGTAATTTCTTAATAATCCGAAGATGATTAATTTATGAGATAAATCAAAGGAAAGATTAATTAAGGTGATAAATTAGGATAAACGGTTTTATCTGTTAAGATTAATGATTTATTGACAAAACTGAGTGAAGGGTTAATTACTTAATAAATGGAAGAATAATTAATTTATGGAATTAACTACTTAATGGTAATTAATTTAAGGTTAATTTATTTATAAATAAATGATTAAGGGTTAATTTATGGTTAAGGTTTGTAATTAATAAATGTTAATTTACCTGGATTAGTAATTAATTTGGTTTTAATAAATCAGATAATTTATTAACCTTACTTATGAATATTTGGATGTTAATTAGATGTTCAATTGTTTAATCTCTACTGTGTGATGCTTTGTGATTTGAATTGTTTTAAATTCAAGCTGTGATGAATGTAATTTATTTATTTATAATGCATTCATATTTCCTATCTGTGATTCTGTGTATATAGATAAGCGTTATCTATACCGCTTATCGATATTGCGGTGATGTAATCTGTGATGATTGAATGATGTGCACTATTGTGTTTAAACCCCTGGACCACACCATACACACACAATTATGGATTTCACGAGGAAATAGATTAAGTCACAGTTTTGAAATGATTTTAAAAAGTTGAATATCTAAATTCAATTGATTTTGGAAATGGATTTGGGTTAAATGTTAAAACTTTTGAAATGGGGTTTTTAAGATAAAAGCTATTTTGAATAACTTGGTAAAGTTTCAATTTAAATAATCCAAATTTTGAAATTGAATTCCATGATTTGGAAATTATGATTAAAGATGTTATAAATGTGTTTATATGAAGTTAAACCATTTTAAAATATTGGTTTGAGAATTTGGATTTAACCCAAGGGTTTCAACTCGTATGAATGAATCAGATTTCCAAAATGAAACTGTTTGTTTAAAAGAATAAAGGCTTTCAGATAAGAAATGAAATTCCAGTTTAATTAAACGAATTTCAAGATTGAATTGAAAAAGGGTTTTCTAAGTTATGAATGAATTCTTTTTGAAAGCTATGAATTGAATCTATTATTTTTAACAGATTTAAAAATGGTGATTTGTTTAAACCATCCAAAATAAAATTGTTTTGAAAGCTATAAGTTAAATCTTTGTTTTAAAGATTTAATGAGTTAATCCAATTGAAATGGAAATTAATTTGGAAAATCTATGAATGAATCTTTTGTTCAAAAGATTTAAAGTGTGGAAATTGTTTAGAACGTTGAAGGTTGTTAAAATGAATCTTTTTGTTTTAAAAGATTAAAATGGTAATTTGTTTAACCATTTAAAGAAAATTTTGGGTTTTAAGTTGTGACTTAATTGAAATCCCAATATCCATATGTTTTTAAACGTTTCGCTCACTATTCGGTTTAGCCGGGAAAGGACCTTTGTGTCGTATAACCCATTCCGAATATGTGATACGTCGTTATGGATAGCATTCGAAGACCAGTGATGAAGACCGGATATTCACAAGAACGAAGGGATAACTCGTCGATTGTCTCTGCACTGAATCGCGCCGGTATAGAGATTTCCTAAGTGATGGGAAGTCCGATCGGGATTGTGAATACCCGGATTTGCAAGGGCTTTGTAAGAAGTGCCTTCGGTTCTGTTTGAACCCGGAACAGACTTGTATGGATTGTGTGTCTGACATTACATTTTGAGATATAAAGCAGATTTCTTTCAAATACATTTCTGTTGGTGGCGGAGAATTTATTCTTTTAGCTTAACACCTTCTCTGAGACGTACGAGCTCAGAGGTTATGTAGTTGAAGGTTATCAGCGATATATTCCCAATTTGGTAATGTGACATGCTAAGTGTTG
Organism: Allium cepa; assembly: GCA_030765085.1. Classification (NCBI taxonomy): domain Eukaryota; kingdom Viridiplantae; phylum Streptophyta; class Magnoliopsida; order Asparagales; family Amaryllidaceae; genus Allium; species Allium cepa. The sequence goes on along the minus strand of CM060932.1, from coordinate 226,536,199 downwards.
CTGTGAAATGATCATTGTTTGATCATTTGTGATATGATCATTTGTTTGATCATTTATCTTTGTGATCATTACTTTGATCATTTGTTGACCCAAAGCATAGCTTTGTACCAAAGCGTAGCTTTGTGGACGAGACTTCGTCGAACCTCACACCCCGGAATGGTCAAAACAGGAAAGATGCAGCAAGGTTATTAGGGGGTAGCGCCCCTTTAGGGTATGTACATCTCCTTCTGGATAGAAGTGGTATCATGGTATGGAGCCCAGATACTTACTTATGTGGACATCACAAACCTATATATATCTTGTTTTGTGATTCTATGTTGGGGCCCCGGTTAAAGGTTGTTGCAACCGGGAGGTGGCATACTCGTGTCAGTAGTTACCCAGTTAGGGGTAACCCGACCTTGTGTTGGCAGAGATCCGATTAGGTTCTCGAGACGTCCTTCCAGAGGCGTTTCCATGTGGCAATGGGAAGTTCCTTGACCTGACCATTTGTTGGAAATCCAAAGAAACAATACGAGCTTTGTACGGTATTAGTTGTAGAACCTGCCATCTAATATGGCAGCTATAGCGGGCATAATATAATGGTACCTATGCTGTCTAAGATTTATATTCTACTTTCGAAATTGTTTTCTACACTATGCACTAATAATAATATCAAATGATTTGATTTTGCGTAGTAAGCATGTTTGACTATCATAAGAAGAAATCTCCTCCAAGTCTGCGTTTGCATTGTGTGTGTGGCGGGAGGTCTTATGGTAGTTTCATTTTCAAAAAGCATTGCGAATTTACTTTAGAATTCTCTTGTTGATTGTTTTTTAAAGGTAAACTGTTTTTGTTGCTCACACCAGTCCCATGACTGATCCGGAGTTTATTGTTCCTTTCCTAAACTCTGGATGCTCATTATTTTCTACACGAGCAGTCTAGAGTTGGGTTTTTCAGATAGTTAGATATAGTGGATTATCTGGAGTTAGTTCAGTCTTTGGTTCGCACCAGCCTTGCTTATCTTTGTGCATCGTTATTGGGAATTCGAGCTATTGCTGGATTGGTTATTGGAGATGGAGTTCAGATTTGGAGTTCTTCGTTGAAGACTATCTTAGAGTTATTTGTTCCGCTGCTAGTGTTATCTATTTTCTTTCCGCTGCTATTTTATTGTATCTCTGGTGTATATTGATATTCATTGTATCAGTCTGTTGTATCAGTGTTGTATATCAATGTATTATTCTTTTATTCCGCTGTGTTATTTACTTAATGTTGTTATAAGCTCCGGCGAATCGGTTTTGAACGGTCGAATCTACGGCATTCGAATACGATTTGAAGTATGGATGTCGAATTTCGAGCGGGCAAAAACCGTATTTCGTCACAATCACGAGGCTGGCCGGAGCTCCGTCGGGTGTTCATGCACGTATACGTGCATTCACGTCTGGGTTTGAAGACTTTGGGGAAGAAGAGGGAGGCTCGAAGCCATGCACGGGGATTTGGTTGATTTGCTCGAAGCAAATTTTGAGTGGCTCGGGTATAAGTTGCTTTCCAGGTTTAAACAAAACCTGTTCTGTTTGTTTTGGAATTTTAAAATTAATTTCAAACTATAAAACCAAGTTTAAGTTAAATTTTAAAATTAAAGTGTAAGAATGAATTCAATTTATTTTTGAAAGATAGTTCGAATTAAATAAAGTTTTAAAAATTCAAATTGTTTAAATAAAGGTGTTTAAGCAATTTAGTGAACTTAAAGGAATTTGAATTTAAAAAAATGGATTTTGAAATTGTAAGGGAAGAATTTAAACAAGTTTTAGACTTTATTAAGATAAATTGGTATTCATTTTAAAGCTTGAAATTTAAAATGAAATTTTAAAGGTAAATTTGAAATAAATGTTTCAAATATATATATTGTAAGTGCTAATTAAATCATTAATAAAAAAATGAGTTTATCTTAAAGTAAATGGAGACTTAATGATGGTAATTCATTAATTATTAAGTTAATTCAAATAGATAATTTATTTATTTAATTAATTAATATTTGGATTAATTAAATTAATTGATTAAGGTTTAAGTTAATTAATTAAATAAGGAATAATTAATTTGTAAATTTAGGATTATTAATTAGATACTAATTAATAATTAAAGGTAATTAATCACGTGATTAAGCAATAAATTAATTTAAGGATAATGTGACAAATTAATTAAGGTAATTTATTTGAGAATAATTAATTTATTAAAGGTTAATTAATTAATGAAAGTGACTAAGAAATAATCATTAATTAAGGAGTAATTAATTAATTAATTGAGAATAATTAATTAAGGATTAATTATTAATTAAGGGTTAATTATGATTGATTTAAAGGATAATTTGTTAAATGGTTTGTAATTAGTTGATTATTAATTTACCATGACTAGCAATTTATTCATAGAAGTTTATCTGATTAAATCAATCAGATAATTAAAGTGATCCTACTTATGGATGCTTGATTTTATTGGATGATTATCATTGTATCAAATTGATGTATCGGATATTGTATTTATGTTGTAGCAGTGATATCATCTTTTATTCCGCTGTGTTATTTATCATCTAATGGGTGTTGCAAGCTCCCGCGATACGAATTTGATTTTGTTTGTCGGACATCGAGTTCGGGTCATGACAATTTAACTTCCCCCCTTAAAAGAATTTCGTCTTCGAAATTGCCAAGTCAGAAAAAGTGTTGATATCCATTAACTTTTTTTTTCAAAAACAAACTGTTCCAACTCGATTTCAGATTCGTTTTAATTTCTTAACTTTTCCAAAATCCAATGGTTACACTTTTCAAGTTCAATTCCTACATTTTCATTTCAATTTAGAAATTGACTTTTCGTTAACAAAAAAATTTCCAAAAAATTTAAAAAAATTTCTAACTCCCAAAATTTACGAAAATTTTTGGCAGAGTCTCCCTTGTACGGAGGAGCTTTTGCAGTATCACAATAGATATAAATATATATACATCGACCCAGACGGTCGAAAAACAGAAAAACAGTTCATATTTCCTATTTTTATTGCGTAGGCGTACCTTTTTAGCATTTTTAAGCAAAGCGGTTATTTATTAGCATTTTAGCGTGACCAAATCTAGCCAACTACAGCCCCGATACCTGTACTTACTCAATTTAAACATGTAAGTGACATATATAGGAAATTCATTTACATTTCACTAATTTTTAATAGAAAACACATAGTTTTCATAAGCAATGCAATTAAAATAATTCCCATAAGCAATTTATAAGGTTTCGATAAAAAATCTAATTGTTTACAACCAATTCACATTAGTTCACTTTCAATTCAAATTCAATTACATAGCTTTCCATTTATCAATTCAATTTCATTAACACTTAATGAATTATATACAGTCAACTAACAATCATATAACAACCAAATCATAACCAACGTAACCAAATTATTAAATTTACATTCAATTTGGTCTAACACTTTTAATTTCCAATTGGTTTAATATCTAATTGACTTTTCTTTCAATTATTCAAAATAATTTCAACTTCATTAGCTTCTAATGAATTAACACTTACATTCATTATTCTATATCAATTCTTTTACATTCGATTGATTAATATTCAATCCATTTATTAATTCGATTGCTAATTCATTTAACAAATAAGGTTGAATTTCATTTATATAACTCAAGTCCACATCCATTTAATTCACTTTATTATTATACTTCGATACCAAAACTAACTTCATTCAACATCACTTAAGTTATATTCCATTTCAAACATCATTTGTTTAACTTAACTTAAATTTTTCACTTATAAATCCAATTCAGATTCCAATTCTATTTAACTTTTACCAAAGTCAAATTTCATCACTTATTCAAATTCATATCTCGTTTTGCTTAACAGAATTGTTTAATCATTTTATCATTTGGTTTCACTTACATTTTCCCACTTTACAAGTTATACAACTTATTTAAACTTCAAATTTATTTTATATAATCACTTCGGTTTAATTTCCATTTCGATAGCTTACCTAATCCAAATCCCTATTTATCACCTCCATTTCGATAGCTTACCTAATCCAAATCCCAATTGTTTACAAGCTGTAAATTGAGATGTTATACAAGTTATCTATGGGTTAAGCCATTTTAAAAGCATTAATTTGGGAATTGGAATTTAAATTCAAAGGCTTTAACTCATGCAAATAAACTTGGATAACATCTTTAATCCTTAATTTCAAATTATAGAATTCAGTTTCAAATACTGAATTCAAATTTAAATCAAATTATTTAAACTTCAAGGCTTAATCAGGTCATTCAAAAATAAATTTTATCTTTGAGATTCCTTTTCAAAAGCTTTTCACATTTAACCCGATTCCATTTCCAAACCATTTGAATTCAAATTGTCTATATTTGAAATCATTTCAAAAATCTGTGAATTAATCGATTTCCTCGTGAAATCCATATTTGTGTGTGTATGGTGTGGTCCAAGGGTTTAACACAATAGTGCAACAACATCATCATCACAGATCAGAACACAGAAATATAGTTGATAAGCAGTATAAACTATAATGCTTATCTTTCATTCATAGATCATAGATTAATAACAAATGTATCATAAATAAATGAATAAATTACACATAGCTCAATCCACAGACAAAATATCACAGATCAGATAGGACAATCAATTCAAGGCATCTCATACAATACAATCATTCATAAGTAAGGTCAAGCATTCAATAATCATTTATAAACAGGATTAATTAATTGTTTAATCCTAATTAATTCAATTTACTTTCAGTTAATATAATTACTTATGAATTAATTCAATACTGATTAATTAATTACAAATCATTTGATATAAATTAATAAATCAATCACCTTAATCAATTAATCACCTCATTATTAATTATTCCATTATAAATTTCATCATTAATTATATTAATTAATGATCTCTAATTATATTTAAATTAAATTACTTTATTTAAATTAATTACATTAAGTAATTAATCTTTAATTAAATTCAATTATTAATCACCCTTGATTAATAACAAACCAGAAATTAACTATCCTTAATTACTTATTAGATAAATTAATTATCCCATAATTAATTATCTCCATTAACTAATAACATTTCTTTAATTGCTTTCTTAAGAAATTATTTTAGGTTAATTCATTATTAATCATTTCTAATTATAAATTAATCTAAATAATTTATTTAATTTATCACATTACTAAATCGGGAATGTATCACCGGTAACAATCAACTACATAACCTCTGAGCTCATACGTCTCAGAGAAGGGTATTAAGCTAAGAGAATAGATTCTCCGCTACGAATAGAAATGTATTTGATAGAAACCAGCTTTTACATCTCAAAGTGTAACATCAGATACACCTACATACAAGTCTGCTCCGGGTTCGAACAGAACCGAAGGCACTTTCAAAGAAGCCCTTGCAAATTCGGATATTCATTAATCACGTCCGGAATCCTCGTCACAAAGGGTGATAAAATCTCTGTACCTGAGCAATTCGGTGCAGAGACATTCGACATGTAATCCTTTCGCTTTCGAAAATACCCGGTCTTCACCATCTTCAAATGCAATCCCATTTCGTCGTATCATTATTCGGAATGGGTTTTATGACATAAAGTCCTCTCCCGGCTAATCCGAATAACGAGCGCTTATTTTTAAAAATAAGTGTTACATTCAGATTTCAAACAAATCACAACAACTTTCACTTTGATTTTTAAACAAAAGATCCATCACAATCACAAAGGTTCGATGTGGTTTTTGAATATCCATTTGGAATCCGACGTCCGGTCGCATCGAAATTCAAATGCCATTTAAAAGCCAATATTGATAGTAGGTTATTTAACTATCAATCAACATTCACAACAATTACTGGATTTCAAATAATATTCCCCCAGTTATTTATTTTCAAAATATATTTGCAAGATATATTTTCACACTTCAATCATTTGAAAACAAATTTCAAATCACTTTTCACTCTTGGAATAAGATTCCCGATATTGTATATTTCCACTGAAATTCTGCCGAGTTCAAATGCTTTAAAATAATTCAAATCACTTATCCAAAATATACTTGGATATACTTAGAACAAAAACTATTTTAAAACACTTGCTTAAATATTTGTTATGAAAATATTATACTAATATCTTATATAAAACTTCAAGTCCAAACCAATTTTAGAATAAAATTAGTAGATAGGGTATAAATATTTAAATAACCTTTTTCCAAAAAAAAATATTATTTAAATATTTAAATAATCATTTGTATAATTAATCAAATAAATCTTTACTTTCCAGATTTTTAAAATAACTTAAGAAAATAATTTCTCCAAAATATTCCTTTTTAAAAACATCTCTAGAACTTTAATTTATACTTGAAAGCTACTTTTAAAACATACTTGGCTTTCTAGGGAAAATACGCTTTCCATTTCAAAATGGTCCATTTAAACCAATTAATAAACCCTTCTCGATTCATTTCAAATTTACGTTCCAAATCCGTAAATTCCTTTCCACGCTTTTAAAAAAACCCAATGTTTAATTTTAAAACAAAATTCCCTTTCCTTTACAAATTCCCATTTTGAATTTAGATTTCCAAATATCAACTTATATACGATTTTCAAATCGATTTCCAAATATTCACTTCCAAACACCAAAACAAATTTCTAATTGATTTCCAAAATCATTTCAAACACCAAATCAAATCCCAAATTGATTTCCAAATTTATTTCAAACACCAAATCAATTCCCAAATTGATTTCCAAACACCAAATCAATTTCCAAATTGATTTCCCAAAGATTTATTTTCAAATACCAAATCGATTTCAGAATTGACATCCTAAAATTTATTTTTAAACACCAAATCAATTTCAAATCGGTTTCCCAAAGATTTATTTTCAAACATCGAATCAAATTCCAAATTGATTTCCAAATTTATCTATTTATTTTTAAAATAAATTCCTTTATTTTTTCCAAACTATTAAATCCGTATTTAAAAATAAATTCTTCAACCTTTGAATAATATTCCCCGAAATCCATTTATTAAGCCTTTTTCCCATATTTTGGAATTTTATTCAATAGGATTCAAAAACAAAACTTTATCCTTTTAAAATTCCTTCTTTTAAATTTATCAAATTCTCAAAAATAAATTTTACTTTAAATTTTCAACTTGAATTTCAAAAGTCCAATTTTATTTATTTTCGGTATGCTACGATACCGAAAATATATTCGGCTAAACTATAGCCTTCAACGATTTCAATCACAAATATGATCACACACAGATTATAAATAATCAACACATAACATTGAAACAAATTCAAATGTTTTCAGGAATCTAGTTGGATCCCTCCAACCTGTTTCCCTGAATCCACAGACGTTAGCACAACAATTAAATACCAATTCCACTTCGAGGTGGAATATCGCGGTATATGGGATTTATAAAATATCATTCACTATTATGCGGCGCATAGGGTCTCATCTGCTATATAATGCGGTAAATCAATCACTCCAAATACATATATAATATCAATTCCACATCAAGGTGGAATATCGCGGTATATGGGTTTAATATAATATCATATGCTGTTATGCGGCGAGTATACAACTGATAACAATTTATCATCAAGCACACAATAATAAATTTTGAATTTAAGTATCACGATTCGACAATCAATCAATAACTGAAATTTTCAACTATTAAAATTTAAGTGAGAAGATCTCAGCTTTAGCTATGCATGCAATCCATTTTCCTTTCCAGCTTGATTTCATAATTTTTAAACCTTGTATGAACATTTATACAATTAATTAATATTCGAAATAAATCGAATAATAAATTCCTATTGGGTAAATTTAATTAACCAATGATTTTAATTTCAAAATTGTAATTTGATTTTTTCAAACTAGTTTCTTTTTAACAAAATATTTTCTTTGAAAATAATTCATATAGATTTTAAAAATCTATTTTCAAACTTTATTTATATAAAATATTTTTTGTTTTCCGTAAATAATCACAATAATTTATCTTTTTGTCTGTATACAAATATTTAAATTTATTTTCACATTTAAATTGAATAAAATAATTCGCAAATACCTCGCTGTAAAATGCGAACCCAGGCCATTGCTCGTAACCCTAGCCTCGGCTCACTAACACAGCGAACACCCACCACCACGTCACGACCCAACACTAATCGAATTCGCCTCCATCTTCTCATGCTTGCGATCGACCTTCCTCTAATGCTTGCTCGAGCCACCGCGACTAGCATGCGAGTTAACTATCGCAACACCTCACCTCGCTCACCAAACCAATCGCCTCTGCTGCCATGAACCCTGCGAGCTACCACCAGTTGAACTCCAACGTCCCCATCGAGCATCGATGCCTCCATGGCATGCTCACACTATGGTCGACGTCGCGACCCTCCCCTTCGGCGCCTCCACCCAAAATCGAAGTCGAAGTCGATTAAATCGAAGGAGTCGTGCTCGAAATTAAAGAGGCGATCGATTGCCGAAGCGAGAACAGGAATGAGGCCGCCATTGTTGTTTTGAATTTAAAAGTTCGGAACGTTTTTTCTTCTGTGAAGCCCGGCTCGATTTCGATTAAATTTGGAATGGGTGGAAGTTTAATTTCGCTCGTCCATTTTTGATTTGAACAAACGATATATTTATTTAGTTTTCTTTGTTTTAAACGAAGACGTGATATCATTATCTTCAAAAAAACGAACGCATGTATCACTATGCAGAAAAAAGAAAGCACGTGGTTGAATTTTTCCCTATGTGTCCAATGCTTGCAACAGTGCTTTGATATATATTAATATTATTTAAATTCAGATTCAAATTCAAATTGTTTCATGTTATGCAATTCAAAATCTCGAACTCCAATCGAGGCGTGCCGCCAGGCGTTTATAAGGTTATACCCCTATTCCGAATGCAATAGAAAAGGTACCGAGTCCAATTTCGATCGTATGGAGAAGATAGCTTTTTGGACCCAGCAATTGAATTAAATTTCGATATAAATTTCAGCGCGTTTGCTTATCGTATGGCCACACGACAACTCTGAATGCTACGGAAATTGAAATCCGAAATAATACCATATTTTGGATCCAATGGAACTGGTTTCGTCGAAATCCATGACTGTGCCTCGGAAGGTTATTTTTAAATATCGATTTAAACAATATAGATTCAAAACTGATCAAAGCATTTTCAAATCCAATTCTGAAACTTCCATTACCTTTAGTATTATCAATATGAATTTCTAAGCCCTCAAATTATTTTAAGAGGCTTAAAACTAAAGATTCAAATTTTTACCCAATTTCAATAAATTAAATTCAATAATTTAATTGCCAAATTCATCCTGATATTTGGAATTCAAGTTAAATATCTAAAATCAATTAAATATTTTGATTTCTAATGTTCAAAATTTTTGGGTCGTCACGAAACAAATCAAACTTTACTGAAGATGAATCGAGGGAATAGAGAAAGCTCAACATGACTGACCTTGCGGGTTGCAAGAAACCTCGAGAATCCTACCACTGTAAGTCTCTAATCTAACGACTCTCCTCTCGCAGTCTAAAATAGCTCCATATATTGATAGCCAATCCATACCCAAGATCATCCCATACCCTGAAAATCCCAAAACATAGGCCTCGCAGTCAAAATCTATGCCTAGGATATAAATTTTCAAACCCCTACAAACTATAGACAAGTGTGCTGATCCACCTATGGAGTCTGAAACAACAATGGGGTCAAGCGCAAACAATCCGCAAGCGAACTAGAAATAAAAGAGTGTGATGCTTCAGAATCGAATAAAGTTCGAACGGGAAAATTAGATATAGAGATCAAACCTCCAACTGTGACATTCCTACCTCCATTGGGAATGCTACTAGAAGGTGCCGCATTTAACACTTGAATCTGTGTGACTGGTGCGCTCGCTCCCTGACCAGCTCTCTATGGACAACTCCTACTCATATGACCGAGCTACTCGTAATTGAAGCACTTTCCTTTCATCTTTCCCCTTTTGCAATCCTTGGAAATATGTCCTATAATTCCACAGCTATAGCATCTCAATCCTTTCTTAATCTACTTCTGAGATCCGCCATTCTTTTTCTCTTTGTTGTTCCTCCACCATTTCTTCTTTGGACCTTCCGACTTAACAATATCCTTAGACTCTCCTTCCTTGATTGCATCAGACATAAATGTCATCTCTACTAAAGACTCATAAGTAGCTCCCATCAATACGTGAGTCAACAACAATCCCTTCGCAAACTTCATAGTTTTCTTATGCGGCGTATTCACCAATTCCACTTCGAACTGAGACAATTCATTAAATTGATTGATGTACTCTTCACCGACAAACTTCCTTGCTTCAGATTAATAAACTGCTCTAACTGAACACACGCCTCTGCTTGAGATAAAAACTTCCTATCAAACCAGTCCTGAAATCCATTCCAAGTCACCTCCCTTCCTTCTAACTCTATGACCTTCCAGCAATACAAAGCCTCCTCTTTCAGCTGCCAAGATGCCAGCTGAACCTGCTATTGGTCCTCTAATCCTAATAAATATCCTCTCAGTGTCCCTAAGCCCTCGCCTCCACAAAAGTCTCCTTACCAGAAAAAGTTTTTCCGTCCAAAGTCGCCAAATCCTTACAAAGCTTAGAGAAAATGATGGCGGTATGTGGGTTGATGGGATTCCCACCCGTTGGTGTAGGATTGGGCGTTGGCCCGTACCCTCTGGAGTCATGGCTTGTAAGTACTTACGAAACCAGGCTGGTACTGGAATGCCATCGGGATGGTTCGGGTATCAGTCATTTTACGGAAAGAAAGAGATAGTTTAGGAAAGAGACAAAAGGAGATTGAACTGGACTTATGATGGGATTTTTATAAAGACTCATTTATTCTTAAAAACATTTCTAAGAGTTCTTTTCTAAAAAGTACTTTTTAAAACAAGTTATTTTGGAAAATACTTTATTTTTAAAATAAAATTTTAGGAATCCCGTAACCTTAGGCACTGATACTAAGTGAAACACCTAATATCCTTAACATACCAAAAAGGACATATTAAAAGGTGTGCTGTGTTGTAGGCATAACCAAAGTAACAGAGACTAAGATTCATAAGACAAAAATAGGAAAAAACAACGGAAACTAAAATAATAACTTATTCAAAACAAAAACTTCACAATGCTTCATAAACCAAATAAGTCAAATACCAAATACAACAAACATGTCTCAAAACCCAATATGTCCCACGAAATAAAAACTCGTAGTCTCAACAAAAATCATAGTATAAATATCCCTCTCAAGTGCCAGTACAAAGAAAGAAAAAAGGAAATAAAAGTAAGGAAATTAGCAGAATCTTCTCCAAGAAACCTCCTAGAAATTGCAATCTACTTCCTCTTCCTTGATTGCCTATGGGCGAAAAAGGGGGAAATAGAGAAATGGGTCAGAATAAAAGTCTGATAAATGATAGTAACTACTAGAATCTTTCAGCAAAGTAAAAGTAATCGACTCTTCAACGGGTCTAGTATATACAAAAGGAAACAAAGGAAATATGAAAGAGATAAATTAGAAAATATAATTAAACTATTATAATTGATAAGGTAGGTCAACTTTGATTGTTTGCACTTGTCTTTGATAGCCGCTTGATTAGGCTGAATTCCTAATCCTATAATTAGGCTGAAATCCTAATTCTTCCCTTTGATTGGCCTGGTATTCCATAGACCTTACCGCGGACTAGACGTTATATTACTCCCTATACAACAGCCAATGGTAACTATGAAAGATACACAAAGAACCCACTGTGGACTAGGTGATACATAGCTCCTAGCATATAAGGCAATGGTGTTTACATAAGACACAAATACTAAGTGCTAGGAACTCATAGCGATAACTGAACCGAAATGGAAGTTGCACGCATAACTGCCATTATGCTCATGCTACCTGTTGCTCCACTTATTGCGTTGTATTATTTCTTCAACTCCGCATAAACATACCCCTCGTCTCACTTCAGGATTATGAGAAATACCGTGTCCATAGAAAATATAGGGGAATACTACCGGTACTAGCCCATCATCCAAACATCATCTAATATCGCCCTTGTCCAAATCCCCTGTGAATTAAACATCTCTAAATTGACCCGTTACTACCAATACTAGCATAAGCATGCCCCTCGTCTCACTTCAGGTTTATGTGAAACACCGTACCCAAAGAAAATAATAGGGGAGTGCTATTTGGTATAGGTCCTACTTTAATTCTTTTCTTATATAAATAATTTAAATAAGCCTTTACTCTTGTTCTTACTATCTATGCTTATTAATTTATCCTAAGTCTTAAAATAAGCCTTATTTTGTTCTATTTCTTATTATAACCTACGTTACAATTATGCTTATTACTTAACCCAAGGTCTAAGTGTGAAAATACGCTTGTTTTCTTCTTTTATTCTTTTTAGTTATAATTCTAAGTTTATAACTAGGCCAATCTCTTTAACTCGGTCCATTTACTATCATAATTAGGCGTAATTTCAGTCCAATTCCATTTATATTACAATTTTCTTTATAATTTACATCTTATATTCCATTATTTTAGATTTCTTATAATTAATCCAGTTTCATGTTAATTCAATTCTAATCCATACATGAAAAAGAAGAAGGAGGAATAGAAGAAAACTGAAAATAGAAGGAAATCCAAGGCATAAAAAGAAGATGTAAATAACGCATAAATAATAGTAAATAAACTAAAATACTATAAATAAACTGTAAATAAATGGAAAAGCTAGAAATAAACTAAAATTAACTAAAAATAATTCTAAAAATACTATAAATAAATTACTAAAAAGATTACTCTAAAAATCGTAGTAAAACTACAACTATTGGAAATCCTATTATTTTAAATTACTTTAACAAATTTAAAATAATTACAATCACTCACCCCTGGTCCTTTGCTCTTCCCTTTGGTCCTTCATGGATCCACTTGTGGTCGTTAAATATTTTATTCAAAATGATTTCCTTCTTGGAAAATTATTCCGCTTAAGGTCCTTCCTGAATAGGTGAACCCAATCGGAGAAAATCTTAGAATGAAAAAAATTGTTAGGCCTAGGGTTCTGTTTATAGTGGAGAAGTGAATCTCATACCGTTGGATTTGGGGATTGAATAGCATGCAACCATGTTATAGGTTAAATAGGGGCCATCGAGTGTAGAAACGGAAGGACTAGATCAAGCTGAAGAATGCAAAATTCGTCACTAACATTCATTCGTTCACTAAAAAAACAAGGCGGGTCGACTGGGCAGTCGACCGCCCTTATGCCCAAGTCAACCGGCCGGTCGACCTGGCATATACATACATACATACATATGTATGTATTTCTGCTTATTTTGTTTAATTCATATCACGTTCATTTTAGCTCAGATTTTAATGTTATATATATGGAAATTGACCAGAAAATTGCCATGGACATAATGGTGCAACTCCCGTGGCTCAATTCTAATAATTTCACAAAGTTATTTTATTATTTAATTAATTAAAAAATTTATTATCATGGATTAAAATTTTGGGTTGTTACAATCAAACTATAAATCGACTCATATAAATGAACGACCAACGTTCTTGGAGTCATCTAACAGGAAAATACCGCCCGTATGCGACTGTGGGAACTGCTCTCCCATAACTACCTATCATCGTTATGTTTATAGAGGGATAACCCCGAACTGTTAACTCGCCATGTGACTTATCGTATGCATCCACTATTCACCTCTCTATTGTAATGAAAAATGCCTTTTCTCGTACTACATTGGCAACCACTTGTACCATGTCGCATCAGATACATGCATACAAGAAATCCGGTTAGTATCCGGCTCCTTTCTATCCTATATGCTCTTATCATGATGCGTCGGCCCCGACTGTTCTTTAAAATCCCTCGTTTTCACCAGGCTCACTCACCTGGTATCTCCATTAGTATTGCATATTCACTACGGAATACCTCCTGAGTGTCTACGAAATACATCGCCCTAGTCAACTCTTAACTATCATTTGGGTATCAACCATTACCCAAACTGCGATGTCCTATTGTCCTTTGATAAAGTATTGAAATCCCTACTATCATTAGCATGTGTACTTAAGCCAAAATTGGCTTAAACAATCAATTTTCATTCATATAATTTTTTTTGAAATTATATGATTTTTACTGTTTAACTTGGGCCTTAGAACAAGGTTCAAATTCTGCATTTTTCACCTAAAACAGTCGACTGCTACCAGTCGACCGTTAGAGTTTGTAGGTCGACCGATCGCGAAGTAAAATTTGGATTTTCCAGTTTTTCATGTGTCGATTGCTTCTCCACTTAATTCCAGTTGTTAGCCAAGTTTGAATTACCCTAATTACTAAGTGACCAAATTATTAATCAATTTGCAATTTGATTTACTGTTTATGGATTTAGAGTTTGCAGGTTTAATCGTAGAACAGATGTTTAAGCAATACTCAAATTTACAACTTACTGTAATTCATATTCTAGGATTTTAGATTTCAATTTAGGTGTTTTGAAAATTCAACTAGGGTTTAGCATAACCAATTAGGATTTCTAACATCCTAAATGAATTAAAATAGTTTAATTTTAACTATAATAATTAACTTATTAAATTTATGTCCATTCACCTCAAGCCTAAGCTCTTTGTATTGCTTGTGCTTAAAAATTGCCATGAACCGAAATCCAATGTTCGAAAATTGGCATCAAATACCTCACTTATACTCGACTGCCGAAGATTCAAACATCGAACTCTAGTCGGATGGAGCTTATAAGAACATTAGATGAATATAAAACAGCGGAAACAAAATGAATATCATGCATTACATCACAGATACAACATCATCATAATATCCATTATAACATCAGAGTATCTTCATATATATGTCACAACTTCAAATAGAACATCACAATAGAACAACAAGTGATCATATGCCAAAAAGTCTTCAAAGAAATGAAGCGATAGTGAACTTCCAAAACTAAGCATCTTGAGATCCAAAAGCTTTCAAAATATCTCCAAGACAAAAGCCTCCAAAAACCGATAGCCTCCAACACCAAAAGACTTCAAAATACAGCTAGCACCAAAACACGAAAACCTGCTACTAGGCTGCCCGTGTGGAAATTATGGGCACCAAGAGTTTAGAAAGAAACAATAAACTCCGGGTCAGTCACGAGATTGGTATGAGTAAACAAAAACAGACATGGGTATGCCTCTAGAGGGACATCCCGAGAACTTAACCAGTTCTCTGCCAACACAAGGTCGGGTTACCTCTGTAACTAAGTAGCTACTACACGACTATGTCATTCCCCGGTCGTTTGCAACCTTAATTCGAGGGCCCTCAATCATAAAGCAACAACCATAAAGTAAATGAGATTGCAGCAACCACATAGGTAAAGTATCTGGGCTCCATACCAAGATACCACCTTCTTCCAGAAGGAAATGACATATCCTAACGGGCGCGACCCTCATAACCTTGCCGCATCTTTCCTATTTCGACCATTTCCGGGGTGTGAGGTCCGATGAGGTCTCGTCCACAAAGCTACGCTTTACACGGAAGCTATGCTTTGATCACAAATGATCATCAATACACAACAGCACTTAGCATGTCACACTACAAAATTTGGAGTATATCGCTGATAACCTTCAACTACATAATCTCTGAGCTCGTACGTCTCAGAGAAGGGTGTTAAGATAAGAGAATAAATTCTCCGCCACCAACAGATATGTATTTAAAAGAAATATGCTATATATCTCAAAGTGTAGTGTTAGCACCATATAAGTCTGTTCCGGGTTCGAACAGAACCGAAGACACTTCGTCCAATAAAGGAAAAAGTCCTTGCAAATCCGGGTACCCCAATTCCGATCGGACTCCCCATCACATGTGGAGACCTCTATACCGGAGCAACTCAGTGCATAGACATTCGATAGGTTGTCCTATCGTTTTCGAAGACACCCGGTCTTCACCACCGTCTTCAAATGCTAATAATTTCGTCGTATCGCTATTCAGAATGGGTTATATGACACAAACGTCCTCTCCCAGCTAATCTGAATAGTGAGCGCTCAATTTTAAAACATGTGGATGTATCAATCACAAAGATTCATATTCGGGGTTCGATGTGGGTTTCGGATAACTAACTGAAATCCGACTCCCTGTCGCATTGAAGTTTAAATGCCGTTTTACGGGAAAAAGGGTTTTCACATACATACAGAAACAAATCATGAATCACAGTTCAGCACAAAGCAATTTACATCACACAGTATCACAATCACAAACAGAAATATCAATCTAGTACACAACATTGGATAATAGTCAATCATCTTAATTAAGGCGAATATGATTTAAGTGAATTAACCACATAATTATTTTTATTAATTATTTTAAATCAATGATTAATTATTCTTAACTATGAATTAATTAAATCTTAATTAACTTTATTAATTAATTATTCTTTAATTAATTATCTTAATTGATTAATTCTTAGTTGTTAATTAATTAATTTTTAATTACTTTTATTAATTAATTATTCTCTAATTAAATTAATTATTAATTACTAAGTCATTATAAATCATTAATTATTTAATCATTACAAATAAATTTATTTTTAAGTTAACAACTTGAATATTTGATTAACTTCTTAATTATTTAATTAAGTTAAATTTAAAAACAACTTTACTTTAAAAATATAAGTTTAAAACATCTTTGAACTTCATAAATTTCAAATAATTATTTCAATACCATTTACTTCACATTCCATTAACAAACTATCATTATTTATAAAGAATGAATTCAGGAAATCAATTATACTTATGTTATCAAAAAAAATTAAACTGGAATTTGCTGTTTCAATAGCCAGCCCGGGGATCTCTCGAGTCATCCCCGAGTGAAAATGCCCCTTGCTTCGAGTTTTTACCCATATCGACCCGTATAATTTTTTTTTCACCAAAATTTGCTTAAGTTTTTGAGCGACCCGGTGCAACGCCAAAACGACTCGACCCTCTCTTTGTGTCATCTTCCCCAAACCCCGAGTAGCACTTCGCGTCATTCCTCTTCGTTCCCAACTGCTACCACCTGACACCATTTCATCATTATGCACATGCACAAACCCTCCGGTCGGCTACGGTCGATGCTCCTGCCGTCGACGTGATGACTACGATCTCCACGCACCTCCCTAATGCCCAGAAAAACATATAATCGAGAAATCGAAATTTGAACCTGAACCAAACTAGAACGAAAATACTGATCACCTTAGAACGCCACGTCTTCCCTCCACCAACCATCAGAGGTCGCGGCATCGTGCCTGAAGCATCACCGATGACTAACGCTTCTATTGGCGCACGTGCGATCAATCCCGGTCCTCTGATGAACTCGCGGCACACAAATTTCGACGACCTTGTTCAAGCATGGGTTTAACCCTACTTCGCTGCCGTACGATCGCCATGGCAAATCGAAAAATTTCCGAGCAGTTTTCTTACGAACTACAAGCTTCCAGTAAGACTCGACCACGATCTCGAGGCCAACAAACGTACCGATCAACAGAATTTTACAAAACTTCATTTTTTGATCAAGTTAAGATTTCACACTAAAAATTGTATTAAAAATTCAGATTTAACTTTCTAAAATCGTTATTTTAAATGATGATTCGGATAGTATTCCTGAAATCAAAGTTTATAATATTCGAATTCTTACATAATTTAGATTGTGACCGTGTTTTCACATTTTCCAGAAAAAAGACTTTATTGCTTTGCTTTGATTTATTACTAAAACATAATGCATGTTTAAAACAACACTTTAATTTGTTTAGATTTCAATTTCAGAAGAGAACAGAGGGAGAGAGAGATTTTGAATTTAGCATGGGTTTACTCTGTAATCCAGAGACTTAGAAGAACAGGAGTGGAAATCCTGAATATATTCATACCCAAGCAAATATACACATGCACAACCATTTGTTCACATGCAAAAGTTTTTCAACATTAATTCAGGCATGCATACAACAACAAGTAATTGGGTTAAACAGAAGTTCACTCACCTTGCAAAGTGTGAACAGAAGCTTCTGACGGTTTTTTTAAAAATTTGAGATGAAAGCCTGGGTAATTTTTTCCTACTTTGATCTTGAAGTTTAATCTGCAAAGTTTGTTAATACAAATCTTTGCTTAATCTCTGTTGTATTCATTTGCTTACTTCATCAATAACACACAATATTCAATTTACTTACAGTTTGATTTCTTGTACAACAGAGAAAAACTTTGTCTACTACTTGAAATCCAGAAATAAATTTAGTCTTTGATCTTGATTTTTTTCCTGCAACTGATTAATAAAATTGCTTAATTCTTGCTTTATTACTGATTAACAAATTCAAATTCAAATTTTTAAAACAAAAGTTTACTTGCCTTAAATTATTTCAGAGAATCCCTACACTGTTTTCTTTGGCCAAAACTGAAGCTTTGTTTATACTAATCTGCCGTTTGAATTTGTTTGCGTTAAGACTTGATTTTGAAATTACAAATTCACTAAACTATAAATTTTAAAGTTTACCTAAGAGATGGAATGTAAAACTGCTGCTTTATGTTGGAGATGATTCTCAGATATTAGATTTTTGAATTCAAGAGGAAGTTGCAGTATTTTTTCTTACTGTTTCCTTTGGTGTTGAGATTTGTGATGCTCAAAATCTTTTTACTGTTCTTTCAGAAATTTGAGAGGCTAAATAATTGAAACAGGGAAGCTGAAAAGTTTTTATGATTTTAAATTTTATTATTTTTTTAATCAACTATATTGGATGCCACTTGTTAAAACCAATCACGAATCTCTACACATGTTAATTTTTACACCATCTCCCTTAAGCATGTTTAACACTTATATTTTTACAAAGACAAAAGAATTTTTAAATAATTTTTTACATCAAATTCCCTTTATTAATAAATACATCCCTCATTCATTTGTATATATACAATGTTAAAAGAAGAAATGTTTCTAATCAAATCTTTACATTATATAAAATACACCTTTATAATTTCAAATGCCAATTATTTTTCTAAAACATTTATTTTAAATTTAAATTCAAATTCCAATTCAAACTTGAAATAAAAATCCATTTATGTCCATTTATATACTCATACTTATACTTGTACAACTTAAATTCAATTTCAACATATACATTCAAATCTACTCATATATGCATTATATATATATAATTTAAATTCAAATGACTTTTAAAACATTTATTATTTCAAGATTTTAAACTCAAAAGAAATTGGAATTTTATTCAGACAAATTATCACTTATTTTATTTGTTTGAGACTTTTCAATTTATTTTCAAATTAAATTCCCAAAAGTTTAAATATATTACCAATTTAAATTGATAAATTTTGGGATGTTACAAATATCCCCCTTAAGAAAATTTCGTCCTCGAAATTTGAAAGAGAGTGAAAAACAAACCAAGAACATACGAATTCAGAAAATGATAGAGAAATTGCTTACCGGTTTAAGCCGAGATATCCACTCTGCGATTGGGATATGATTTCTGCATATTATCTTCAGTTTCCCAAGTGCAGTCGTTTGGATCGCCACTCCACTGTACTTTAACCAGTTTCACAATTTTGCTTCTCAATTGCTTTTCATCACGATCCACAATCTTTATCGGTTCTCTTTTAACTGTTAAATTGAGAGTGATGTTGAGATCTTGTTGAGCAGCTTCTTCAATAATACTATCCGGATCGTGCACATACTTTCGAAGGTTAGAAATGCGGAACACATCATGCACGCCAGATAACCAGCTAGGCAGCTGCACTCGATAGGCTAAAGAACCGATCCTCTCCAGAATAAGAAAAGGACCAATATACCGTGATGCTAGCTTACCGGTTTTCCCAAACCTTAATACACCTCGCATTGGAGATACTTTAAGAAAGATAGAGTCTCTAATCTGGAATTTCAAATCCCTTCTTCTGCGATCATAATAACTCTTTTTACGACTTTGAGCCGTCCTCAATTTCTTCCGTATAAAATCAACTTTTTCAGTGGCTTCTTTAATCATATCCAGTCCAAGAACGAGTCTATCATCTGAGTCTATCCAGCATGCAGGTGATCGACACGGACGACCATATAAAGCTTCAAAAGGAGCCATCTCTATACTTCCCTGATAGCTATTGTTATATGAGAACACGATTAGATGCAAATGATCCTCCCAAGAACCACCAAAATCTAGTATACAAGCACACAATAGGTCTTCTAAGATACGGTTAATGCTCTCAGTCTGCCCATCAGATTGTGGGTGATAAGCAGTGCTGAAATTCATTTTTGTTCCCAATGCATCTTGAAACGCCTCCCAAAATCTACTAGTGAAGGTCGGATCACGATCACTCACTATGTTGCTAGGGATACCGTGGAGACGGACAATTTCTTTCACATATAACTCGGCTAAACTTGCTGCCGTGCGGGTAGATTTCACAGGCAAGAAGTGGGCTGTCAGTCAAACGGTCCACAATGACCCAAATTGCTTCATTGTCTTTCCGAGTACGAGGCAACCCGTCGATGAAATCCATCGATACTTGGTCCCATTTCCACTTGGGTACCTCTAAAGGCTGAAGTAAACCCGCCATTTTCTTTTGATCGCTTTTGATTTGTTGGCAAGTAGCACAGCGACTCACATATATACATATGTCCCTTTTCATTGTCTTCTACCAGAAAGCTCTTTTGATATCACGATACATTTTATTGACTCCTGGATGGATGCAAAGTTTATATTTGTGACATTCGTCTAAAACTTCTCGTTTCAGTTCGGGAATGTCCGAGACACAAATCCTGTCTTTCATCCTTATGACTCCATTGTCATCAATTGCAAAACTGTAACCTTCACCTCGACATACTCTTCTACGCATTTCCCGAAGAAACTTGTCTTCTGTCTACTGTCTTGCAATCTTCTTAAGAAGAATAGGAGCGATAACAAGATATGCGAGAATATCATGTCTTCTGCTCAAAGCATCGGCAACTACATTGACTTTTCCAGGCATATATAGAATGTCTAGGTCATAAGATGCCAAAAATTCTAACCAACGTTGTTGTCGCAGATTTAAATCTTTCTTGGTGAAGAGGTATTTCAAAGATTTGTGGTCGGTGAATAATTTGGATTTTTCACCTAAAAATAAAGAGAGTTCAATAAGTATATTTGTTAAGTTAAATTAAATTCGTAAATCGTTAAGAAAGCTGAAAAAGATTCTTACCCAGAAGGTAATGTCGCCATATTTTCAAAGCGAAGATAACAGCTAAAAGCTCCAAAACATGGGTTGGGTAGTTTCTTTCATGAGGACGTAATTGTCTACTCGCGTAGGCAATTACCTTCCCGTTCTGCATTAATACCGCACCCAAACCTTCACCACAAGCATCGGTATAAATAGATAAACCCTGGTTCCCGTTGATAATAGCGAGAACAGGAGCGGTGGTTAATCTATTATTCAACTCCTAAAAAGCTTCGTCACATTTCGGAGTCCAATTGAATTTTGCATTCTTCATTGTTAGCTTAGTCAATGGACTAGCTATCTTAGAAAAGTCCCGAACAAACTTCCGATAATAACCTGCTAAACCCAAAAAGCTTCGAACTTCTTTTGGTGTAGTGGGTTTCCTCCAATCAAGAATAGCGGAAATTCTGCTAGGATCAACATAAATCCCTTCTTCATTAAAAATATGGCCGAGAAATTTAACTTCTTTGACCCCAAAATTGGCATTTGGATAATTTTGTGAATAGAATATTTCTCCTTAATATCTCCAAAACGATTCTAAGATGCTCGGCATGCTCCTCTTTGGTCTTGGAATAGACCAAAATATCGTCAATAAACACGAGCACAAATTTATTCAATACTTCCCGGATCACACGGGTCATAAGATCTACGTAGTATGCTGGAGCATTGGTTAGCCCGAAAGGCATGACTAACCATTCGTAGAACATATTAGGACCCCTAAAAGAGGTCAAATGAACACAATCTTCGACGATTTGTAGTTGATAGAACCCTTGGGCTAGATCCATCTTCGAAAAGAAACGAGCGTCGTGCAATTGATCAAGCAGATCATCAATTCTAGTTAGAGGAAATTTATTCTTGAGAGTCAGCTTATTGAGATCGCGGTAATCCACACACAATCTCAAAGATCCGTTTAATTTAGCAACAAACACGAAGGCTGAACCCCATTCAGAAACACTAGGATGAATTAACCCTTTCTCTAGCAAATCATTGGTTTACTTGACTAATTCAACCCTTTCCCTGGGTGCCATCCTGCGACTTGCGTGAACGACAAGACGAGCATTGAGTACTAGGTCAATTCTGAATTCTATTTCTCGATGTGGAGGTAAGGATTTCACTTCTTCGAACACATCTGGAAAATCTCTAACAATGGGTATGGACTCTAGACAGGGTTCGGGATAACCCAAATTATACATCGACCCTTCTCTTTTAGGACTAGGGTCCCCACAAGAAATCTCAATGAAATCTCCAAATTTGGTTTTGATTGAATCAATCGATTATTGAAATCCAATTTGGCTTCATATTTTGCTAGCAATCCATTCCGAGTAAGACTTCAAACTCATTAAAATCAAGGACAAAGAGACCGATAGGGAATTAGTAACAAGAATATGAGATAGGAACATCTCCACATCGAAGACAAAGGTTCGCGAGGCCTCCAACTGGATTCTTTACGCATATAGGCTCATCAACAAAATCAGGTTCAATTCATTTATAGCTTGCTGAGAGATAAAGCTATGTGTAGCGCCCGTGTCAAACAAAACTCTAACAACGCTATCATAAATAGTGAGGTTACCTTACAGAACTCCTTTCCCCTTTTCTGCTTTGGAAGGTGTAGGTTTGTCTTTGACTGTGTACACCTTGGCTATCTGAGCTTGCTTCATGGTTGGGCAGTCTTTAACTTCGTGTCCCAATTTCGGACAAAAATAACATTTCATGGGCTTTGCTTTAACGGATTGATTGACTTGCCTCTTAGGCTTCGTACATCTGCTCGAATAATGGCCCTTTTCTAAGCAATTAAAGCAAGTGACATTCTCTGTCGTGCTTCCCTGATTGCTCTTCTTTTTCTCCTTACCCTATCATGGTTTCTTGCCTCCAAATTTCCTCTTCTTCCAATTTTGATTGCTCTAATTTCCTTTCTCCGCCGGGGCTTCTTGCATCTCAAGTGTAGCATATCTGTACCCCATATCAACCAAATCTGAAAAGAATTCTTTGACGTGGCCAGTCATCCTTTCATGTAACTTCTTATTCATCCCAAGAATGAACCTTTCATTCTTCTTTAAAGGTGTGTTCACCAATTCTGGACCGAAACGAGATAATTCATTGAATTTGTTTAGATACTCCTCGAATGACAAACTCCCTTACTTTAAGTCCATGAATTCCTGGTACATTCGAGAAATCCCAGCTGATGGCATATAGCACTTCTCAAATACTTCTTTGAATCTCTCCTAAGCAAACTCGTCTTCTGGCTCATCTACAGTGATTGTCTCCCACCATTCTAAGGCTGCTTCTTGAAGTTGCCAAGAAGCTATGAGTCGCATCTGATCGTCTTGCAGCTTTATCCCTTTAAAGATTCTTTCACATGATCTGAACCATGCTTGGCCTCAGCAATCGACTCCTTGCCGGTGAACGGCTTACCACCAAGCCTTGAGAAACTCTTATATAAATCTGCCAGATTCGGCTGATGCTGAGTAGATAAAGCTGCTTCTGCTGTTGGGGGAACTTGGCTAGGTGTTGTGGCATTTCCTCTCCCCCAAGCTCTTCCTCTTCGTCCGCTCATTCTTATTATCCGTAGTTAGTAAGAAAATTGATTTAGATATTCGGATGAGATATCTTAAGGAATTATCAGCAATTAAAAGAAATAGACTAAGAAAATTTGGGGTTTCGATCTCGGTTATACTAATTCTAGGGTATACTTCACCCTATCTCTAATGAGCCATCTAATGTGTTATACTCCGTAGCTAAAGTTCTTACTCGACCTTTAGCTCTGATACCACATGTCACGACCCGAAATCAAATTTTCGAAAATTGGCATCAAATACCTCACTTGTACTCGACTGCCGAAGATTCAAACATCGAACTCCAGTCAGATGGAGCCTATAACAACATTAGATGAATATAAAACAGCGGAAACACAATGAATATCATGCATTACATCACAGATACAACATCATCATAATATCCATTATAACGTCAGAGTATCTTTATACATATATCACAACTTCAAATAGAACATCACAATAGAACAACAAGTGATCATATGCCAAAAAGTATTCAAAGAAATAAAGCTATAGTGAACTTCCAAAACTAAGCACCTTGAGATCCAAAAGCTTTCAAAATATCGTCAAGACAAAAGCCTCCAAAAACCGATAGCCTCCAACTCCAAAAGACTTCAAAATACAGCTAGCACCAAAACACGGAAACCCGCTACTAGGCTGCCGTGTGGAAATTATGGGCACCCATAGTTTAGAAAGAAACAATAAACTCTGGGTCAGTCATGGGACTAGTATGAGTAAACAAAAACGGTTGCTTTTAAATAAAAACAGGATTTATAAAAGAAAATCTGGTATGCTTTTTGGAAAATGAAACTACCATAAGACCTCCCGCCGCACACACATGCAATCGAAGAATTGGAGGATATTTCTTCTTATGATAGTCAAATATGCTTGATACGAGAAAAATTCTTTGATATTATTACTAGTGCATAGTGTAGAACACCATTTCGAAAGTATAATATTAATCTTAGCCAGCATACAACCATTATTGTATGCCTACTATAGCTACCATCTAAACAGTGGGAGCCATCATAAGTAAATGGCAGGTTATACAACTAAAACCGTACTGGGTTCGTATTGGGAATTGGATTTCCAACAAATGGTCAGGCTAAGAAACTTCCTACTGCCACATGGGTAAGCCTCCGGAGGGACGTCCCGAGAACTTAACCAGTTATCTGCCAACACAAGGCCGGGTTACCTCTGTAACTAGGTAACTACTACACGACTATGCCATTCCCCGGTCGTTTGCGACCTTTATCCGAGGGCCCTCAATCACAAAGCAACAACCACATAGTAAATGAGATTGCAGCAACCACATAGGTAAAGTATATGGGCTCCATACCATGATACCACCTTTTTCTAGAAGGAAATGACATACCCTAAAGGGTGCGACCCTCATAACCTTGCCGCATCTTTCCTGTTTCGACCATTTCAGGGGTGTGAGGTCCGGTAAGGTCTCGTCCATAAAGCTACGCTTTACACGAAAGCCATGCTTTGATCACAAATGATCAACAAATGATTATCAACACACAGCAGCATTTAGCATGCCACACTATCAAATTGGGAGTATATCGCCGATAACCTTCAACTACATAATCTCTAAGCTCGTACGTCTCAAAGAAGGGTGTTAAGCTAAGAGAATAAATTCTCCGCCACCAACAGATATGTATTTGAAAGAAATCTGCTTTATATCTCAAAGTGTAGTGCGAGACATACAACCATACAAGTCTGTTCCGGGTTCGAACAGAACCGAAGGCACTTCGTCCAATAAAGGAAGAAGTCCTTGCAAATCCGGGTATCCCCAATTCCGATCAGACTCCCCATCACATGTGGAAATCTCTATACCGGAGCAACTCAGTGCAGAGACATTCAATAGGTTGTCCTATCGTTTTCGAAGACACCCGGTCTTCACCACCGTCTTCAAATGCTATTAATTTCGTCGTATCACTATTCAGAATGGGTTATATGACACAAAGGTCCTCTCCCGGCTAATCCGAATAGTGAGCGCTTAATTTTAAAACACGTGGATGTATCAATCACAAAGATTCACATTCAGGGTTCGTGTGGGTTTCGGACAACTAACTGAAATCCGACTCCCTGTCGCATCGAAGTTTAAATGTCGTTTTATGGGCAAAAGGGTTTTCACATACATACAGAAACAAATCACGAATCATAGTTCAACACAAAGCAATTCACATCACACGGTGTCACAATCACAAACAGAAATATCAATCCAGTACACAACATTGGATAATAGCCAATTATCTTAATTAAGGCGAATATGATTTAAGTGAATTAACCACATAATTATTTTTATTAATTATTTTAAATCAATGACTAATTATTCTTAACTATGAATTAATTAAATCTTAATTAACTTTATTAATTAATTATTCTTTAATTAATTATCTTAATTGATTAATTCTTAATTGTTAGTTAATTAAATTTTAATTAATTTTATTAATTAATTATTCTCTAATTAAATTAATTATTAATTACTAAGTCATTATAAATCATTAATTATTTAATCATTACAAATAAATTTGTTTTTAAGTCAACAACTTGAATATTTGATTAACTTCTTAATTATTTAATTAAGTTAAATTTAAAAACAACTTTACTTTAAAAATATAAGTTTAAAACATCTTTGAACTTCATAAATTTCAAGCAATTATTTCAATACCATTAACAAACTATCATCATTTATACAGAATGAATTCAGGAAATCATTTATACTTATGTATTCAAAAAAAAATTAAACTGTAATTTGCTGTTTCAACAGCCAACCCGGGGATGTCTCGAGTCATCCACGAGTGAAAATGCCCCTGCTTCGAGTTTTTACCCAGATCGACCAGTATAAATTTTTTTCACTAAAATTTGTTTAAGTTTTTGAGCGACCCGGTGCAACGCCAAAACGACTCGACCCTCTTTTCGAGTCATCTCCCCCATACCCCGAGTAGCACTTCGCGTCATTCCCCTTCTTTCCCAACTGCTACCACCTGAAACCATTTTGATGTTGTGCACATGCAGAAACCCTCCGGCCGGCTACGGTCGATGCTCCTGTCGTCGACGTGACGACGATAATCTCCACGCACCTCCCTTACGCCTAGAAAACCAATTAATCGAAGAAATCGAAATTTGAACCTGAACCCAACTAGAACGAAAATACTAATCACCTAAGAACGCCACGTCTTCCCTCCACCGACCATCAGAGGTCGCGACAACGTACCTGAAGCATCACCGATGACTAACGCTTCTATTGGCGCACGTGCGATCAGTCCCGGTCCTCTGACGAACTCGCGGCATACAAATTTCGATGACCTCGTTCAAGCATGGCTTTAACCCTACTTCGTTGCCATACGATCGCCGCGGCGAATAAAAAAATTTCCGAGCATTTTTCTGAAGAACTACAAGCTTCCAGCAAGACTCGACCATGATCTCGAGGCCCACAAACGTACCGATCAACAGAATTTTACAAAACTTCATTTTCTGATCAAGTTAAGATTTCTTACTAAAAATTTTATTAAAAATTCAGATTTAACTTTCTGAAATCGTTAATTTCAATGATGATTCCGATAGTATTCCTGTAATCAAAGTTTATAATATTCGAATTCTTACATAATTTAGATTGTGACTGTGTTTTCACATTTTCCAGAAAAAAGACTATATTGCTTTGCTTTGATTTATTACTAAAACATAATGCATGTTTAAAACAACACTTTAATTTGTTTAGATTTCAATTTTAGAAGAGAACAGAGAGAGAGATTTCGAATTTAGCATGGGTTTACTCTGTAAACGAGAGACTTAGAAGAACAGGAGTAGAAATCCTGAATATTTTCATACCCAAGAATATATACACATACACAACCATTTGTTCACATGCAAAAGTTTTTCAACGTCAATTCAGGCATGCATACAACAACAAGTATTGGGTTAAACAGAAGTTCACTCACCTTGCAAAGTGTGAACAGAAGCTTCTGACAGTTTTTTTTTTTAATTTGAGATGAAATCCTGGGTAATTTTTTCCTACTTTGATCTTGAAGTTTAATCTGCAAAATTTGTTAATACAAATATTCGTTAAATGTATGTTGTATTCACTTGCTTACTTCATCAATAACACACAATATTCAATTTACTTACAGTTTGATTTCTTGTACAACAGAGAAAAACATTGTCTGCTACTTGAAATCTAGAAATAAATTTAGTCTTTGAACTTGATTTTTTTCCTGCAACTGATTAATACAATTTCTTAATTCTTGCTTTATTACTGATTAACAAATTCAAATTCAAATTTTTAAAAGAAAAGTACACTTGCCTTAAATTATTTCAGAGAATCCCTGCACTGTTTTCTTTGGCCAAAACTGATGCTTTGTTTATACTAATCTGTAGTTTGAATTTGTTTGTGTTAAAACTTGATTTTGAAGTTACAAATTCACTAAACTATAAAGTTTAAAGTTTACCCGAGAGATGGAATGTAAAACTACTGCTTTGTGTTGGAGATGATTCTCGGATTTTATATTTTTGAATTCAAGAGGAAGTTGTAGTTTTTTTTCTTACTATTTCCTTTGGTGTTGAGATTTGTGATGCTTAAAATCTTTTTACTGTTCTTTCAAAAATTTGAGAGTCTACATAATTGAAACAGGGAAGCTGAAAAGTTTTTATGATTTTAATTTTTCTTATTTTTTACAATCAACTATATTGGATGCCACTTGTTAAAACCAATCATGAGATCTCTACACTTGTTAATTTTTACACCATCTCCCTTATGCATGTTTAACACTTGTATTTTTACAAAGATAAAAGAATTTTTAAATAAATTTTTATATCAAATTCCCTTTATTAATAAATACATCCCTCATTCATTTGTATATATATAATGTTAAAAGAAAAAATGTTTCTAATCAAATCTTTACATTATATAAACCACACCTTTATAATTTCAAATGCCAATTATTTTTCTAAAACATTTATTTTAAATTCAAATTCCAATTCAAACTTGAAATAAAAATCCATTTATGTCCATTTATATACTCGTACATATACTTGTACAATTTAAATTAAATTTCAATATATACATTCAAATTTACTCATATATGCATTATATATATATATATATATATAATTTAAATTCAAATGACTTTTAAAACATTTATTATTTCAAGATTTTAAACTCAAAGAAATTGGAAAGCTATTCATAAAAATTATCACTTATTTTATTTGTATGAGACTTTTCAATTTATTTTCAAATTAAATTCCCAAAAGTTTAAATATATTACCAATTTAATTTAATAAATTTTGGGATGTTACAAGAATCGTCCCCTAAATAGATAGCTCCACCTTGATCTTCACTGATTTAATCTCTTCTATTATTCTAGTTTAGGGTTGAGAGAAAATTTTGGTAGAGTTTCGTTAGTTTAGTTGTTTATGTTAGAATTAGGGTTTCTTTAGCTTAGTATTTATAGGAACAGGATTTAGTTTTGGATCATTAGATTTGCTTAGGAAATGTATTTAGGGAAACTGTCCTCTCATCATACACTTCACCCCCAAGCAAGCAATCATGTTCGTTCATTGCCTCATCGGAAAATCGATAACGTCCAGTTTTATTCGAGTCATGGTTGACCACCTTCCTCCTAGGGTCCACAGCTACCGGTCGACCATCTACCCTTAAGGATTGACCTATAGAAATGCATTTTTTGTGTATTTTTGTATTAAATTTTCAATTCATTTTAGCACATGTAACTTCTTCATACTAACTCAGATCTTCACATGTTATATATTAAAATTGTCCGTAAAATCACTACGAACGCAATTGTGCAAGTTTCATAGCAAAATTCAAACGTCTCTCAAAATTTTCTTTTAATACCTTGTTTTAGTTTAATTTAATCTCCTTGTAAAATTTCGTTTACTTTCGAGATTTTGCAAATCTTTACTCTTTCCAAATAAACACATTTATTTCCTCATTTACTTCTGTAACTCTCGATTAACTACACATTTATTGCCCTATTAATTTTGGAGTTACTATATACTTTCCAACTATGCTTCATAATCTTATAATTTAATAATCTACTAATAACTAATACGAATATTTTCATAAATTGCAATTATATTTATTATTATTTTTAATCAATAAGCGTGGTTATGTGTATATATCTATTTCTAACTATTAATTCCTAAACTATAATAATCGTTTTCATGTTTTACTTTACAAGAGTGTCCTTCCCAAAAGGACCTCCGTTATAATTTTCCATAAATTACCCAAAATTGAGACATTTGCTCCGCTTGAAATTACAAGAAATTATCTTTTTTTATCGAAATAGATAGTGAAAACGGGAGAAAAGAATATCCATATTTTACACTTCTTTTTTACTTTTTGGTATATTCTTTGTTAATTTAAACGACGTACTTTTTATACATATTTTTGGAATTGGATAATTTATGGAAATTACATAGAAATAGATATAAGTAAATTAGACAGTGAAAACAAAGAAAAAAATATCCATATTTTACACATCTTTTTACTTTTTGGTATATTCTTTGTTAATTCAAACGACGTACTTTTTATACATATTTTTGGAATTGGATAATTTATGGAAATTACACAGAAATAGATATAAGTAAATTATACCCCAATCTCAATAAATTGAAACATAGAAATTCATATTCCAGTCAAAAATGGACAATCTAAATCTATAGTAACAATTTACAACCCAATTACCATAAAGCTGGAATAAATCTTACAACCTTACCAACATTCAACTTTAACAAATCTAGAAACGTTTTTCCAAATTAGAACATAAATAACATACCTATTCCAATTACCTATTTACAGAATATATATGCGAGATTTCATCTTCCTAAGCCAACAACTTCATTGATCTTTCTTAGGCATAGTATTCCAATAAAACTCAATGACATAAATTTCAAAGCTATAAATAAATTATATAATTCTATTCACCTTTCCCAAATCTGAATCTATTCTTTACTTGACTCATTTGCCTTTCCAATATGCATACAAAATATATACATACTATTGGAATTATAGATCTGATAAAATATTTGGGGTTATGGGGAATATATATTTATAATAATGAAATCTACCTTTTTCCATAGTATTGATTCGCTCCTTCTCTTCTTCTATTTTATTTTCCACCATTCTCCAATTATGTATACATATAATATAATATTTTATTATTAATAGAAATAGTAATGAAGGGAAAATGGCATATTCGCTGCTTTGGTTAGAAAATATGAGAATAGAAGTAAGGGGTTAGGCTTGTATTTATAGAAGTATAAATCAGTCATAAATGTTATATTAAAATAATTAAATTCAGTCCGTTTAGCGAAGGTTCAAACCTTAGCCGCTACACCTGACCGGCCGACCGGTCCATGTAAGGGGTTCGTGGGATCCCGCATTTAATAATATTTATTTCCTACTTTCGTTTTTAATCATTTTCGCTTCAAAAACTTCAAACGATAATAACTTTTCATTTGAGCTCCAAATGCGAAACTCCAAATATGAAAGTTACTTAGAAAGTCTCCACGAACACAATGTTTTAAGTTTCATGGTCAAATTTCAAAGTTTGCTCAAATTTCCATTTTTGGAGCCTTATTAGTTATTTGTTAACTATTATTAATTTTACGGGTTATTACATTCCACCTAAAGAATTTCATCTTCGAAATTTCCCATTGGTTGATTCAAGTAACATAGTGTGCAACCAGTCTAAACTATCCAATCAATTAGCGTACAATCAATTTTGTAGCCAAAAGTACATAAGTGCATTGTGTATCACTATATATAAGACATATATGCAAAATGATTCTAAATCGGCTCCTCCTATATGAATGCATTCTTTTTCTAACACATTTTGAAAATATAATGCAAACAACCTAGATATACTAGCAGCTCTATGGGTATGCAAGTTTTTGAAAATCAAAAATCCATTTTCATGCAAAAATTCCACACTCCTACAAGTAGGAGTACGGTTCAACCAATTTTGCATCCAATCCCGACCATCAGAAACCTAGCATATAATTTCAAACATACAAAAATTTTGAAAATTTAGATTTTTTGAATCTAGGCTTCTATGCCGGAAAAGGAACTTAGATGAAAATTTCTCATTTCCACCCTTCTTTTGGATACATGTTCCGTTGTACTATAGAACCTTCTCTTTTCCCCCCAAAATCTTTTCTAACATTTCCAAGTACAATTTGCACAACGAGGTTTATTTCGGATGTCAAAATGTAATTATTCCAAAAGTGAGTTTCATTTCGCTATCAACATGGTATGGAAGTAGAAATTCCAAAGCTAAAACTGCCTTTTCCCTTGTTATTCTCTATGTTTTGTGCATTAACACCCTAGTCGGATAGTAAAATTCATATTCACAAATATATCGACCCTCCCTACACTAAGCATGAAGCCTTTGAAATCAAAAAAATTCTCATTTCAAAAGAAAACTTTTTTCTTCAAACAAACTTGCAATATAGTTTGAAAAATCGGATTTCAAAAGCATTTAAACACCATTTTTTCCTTATTTTTTTCAGAAGCACTTGCATAAAACTTTTCAAAAGCATTTGAACCTGACTTCTCAAAAGCATTTAAATAAAAAAAAATTCAAAAGCCTTTGTACACAATTTTTCAAAACATGTGCTGCTTCATCCTTACAATAGATTAGGCCATGTCTTAGCATAATCGAGACTCGGTCAATGAGTTAATGCATATGATCGACACTAACATTGTGCAGTTAATCCTAGATTTGGGTGACTTTTCCTTTTACTCCTAAACAACGAACAACACATGAGCCTATTTATAAATTTTAGCTTTTAATGCATATGGATAGTGACTCATGATTTTGCAACAACCTTCCCCGTTCTTCGTTTGCTAAAATTTATTTATTCCAAAATCCTAAAGTATTGGGATCTAAAAATTCATATTTCTAATTGCTAACCTAATTTCATAATTAACTTCCAATTTTAATAACATTGATCACTAATTAAATGTCTTTATGAGGTCTCCTTATTTACACTGTTTCGTAATATGTATATAGCGGCCAAAGCTCTTCCAAACCATCCACTGAGGAATAAAAAGGAACATATCTTAGATCATATATATGCTTTTATAATATCAAAAGAGAGACAATAAGTGATTACAACCCAAAAACCTAAAAGAAATAATTGGTGGAAGCTCCCCTTCATCATTAGCTGGTGTTAATGATGTTAGGGCTCTATCACTCCTTACTAAAGTAAGATGGACACCCACATGTCTTGACTTACTTCCTTGGCTTCTAATAAGTAAGGTCCATCTGTTGCTTCAATTATTACATCTTATCATAGGAAAAATTATGGCAATCCTACATCGAAGTGATAAGAAATATAAACTATGCATATTTAAAATAATTCATCGGAAAAATTGGCTTAGTAGAATAACTTTCCAACCACCAATCTTGCCTTCTCTAACCTTGAGTTAAACAACATCCTTTATGTGTGTTTATCGTCTTAATACTCTCTTCTCCAATCATACTACTACCTTCTCTTAATTAAAATCACTATAGTATTATACTCAAACTTTGGTATTTGCTTTCCTTATCCTTGATATTTCATGCAAGTACACCCTAGGACCAGCAAAGTTGTACCTTTATACCATTCCTTATTCCTTTGAGGGTTCTTCTTATGGCTTTCATACATGTCTAATCAAATATTTCTACGTTCATTCCAATATTTCTTATATTCAATGAGGATTCCTTGTTGCTACCCTACGAGCATCCATAGCTATTTTATTCCCAGCCTTGACTTTAACCCCAATTTACCTAGGCAGTCATCCATATCTACTCCATATCAAATATTGGTTTGATTTTTCACCATTCTTTATAAAAATAAAACTTCACAATCATGAAGTACATAATCCAAAAATTTATTTTAAATATAAACCTAGACACCCTTTTCAAAAAAAGCTTGGGTTCCAAAAGGAGCCATAAAAAATTTCCACTTTCAAAAACTTTCTGCAACAAAGATTTACTTCTTCAGAAGTAAGATTTTTAACTAAAATATTTTTCACGTTCAAAAACTCAATTATCATATCAAACCATTTTTTTCAAAAACATCATTTATAACTTTAAACAATGAAATATGGAGTAGACAAGGAAAACTTCTATCCTATTATTTTCCTATTACTCGTGTTATTTTTGCTTCTACCTATGGCGAAGATTTTAATAGCATATGAAGGGGAATTCTAAATGATATATGCAATTGCAACATCTATCTAAGCGTCTATCTAAAATATACGTCTGATTACTATATATTTATAATTTTTTCCATTCTTCTTATCCATTCCAATGATACATGCAATTAATCTTATTTTATATAAATTTCAAATGTTATTTCTATCAATTTTCAAATATTGACTCATTTTCAGTGGTTTGCCTACTAATTAAGTTATTTGGTTTTTCTTCACTAGTAAGAAAGGAGATATGTATAAATATATTTCAGCTATTATTCTCTACATTTTCCTTATATGGGAATATTCCTCATATCTACATTATTGGGCATTATTACTCTTATTTCTCTACATCTCACTTCAACCAAGTACATTTTCATTTATCCACCCCAAAGAGAAGGAATTTTAGAAACCTTCAAACTTGCAAAAATAGAAAAAAAAATCATCGAACCAAACATATGCTCTACATTCCATTCATTTAAAAAGTGAAAAAATCTTTTACCAGAAACCTTTAAATCAGAAACTTTTGACCGAAATAATTTTAAAATTTCCTTTCTGTTTCAAAATAACAACTTTCTAATGAATCCTTTGAAAAGTTCGTTCAAAATATTTCAAGGAATTTTCCAAATTCTTTTATCAAACACTTTCACATGGAGTCAGACTTAGAAATGGACTCTAATCATCCTTCCTTTTGGATTTTCCTTCTTTCCTACTCAGTCTTAACTCATCTTCGCCGAAAACCCGACTTATCTTCTTGTAATGATTAATATATACCTTCTTGTGGGAGCTTGCTCCACTACTTCTATGACTTACTTTTAGATATTTGCAACTATACTTTTTTACTTTTCATTTGTCTGGATGAAAGGTGCATCTGCAATCGGCAATCCATTAAAATACACAATCATAAGGCAGCCTACGCCCAGCAAAGGAGTCAAGTACCAACTAACCTTCGGGGTTCTTTTATATGTCATGCTTAGGCTCTTTTTGGTCTACGCCTTATCCTACAGCCAACGCATTGTGGAGTAATTGTGGTAGGTTTATAAATTTAACTCTATTTATTACACAACTCATAATTTTCTCACCCATCCTCTTGAAATATAGTCGTAACTGCTTCTTTAGTTGGAATTTATAGAGTTTGGCATGTATGTACGTGTCTATATATATATATATATATATATAGGTAAAATTCAGCAGAGGATCGGCAAAGTTCATCGGGAGGAAGCCCAAATACAAGCTATCAGCCGCCATGAATGTTAAGAAGATGAGAACTGATAAAAGTATAAGTGGAAATGTAAGTAGTTGTAGTTATGCAAGACATATTTGTATTAATCCCATACGGCTTGTCGTAATGGGCTAAACCGAACTTGGGCTGTATATGCCCTTAATAAAATCTTACCCATTTACAAAATATATATATATATAGGTAAAATTACAAATATGTTCTCTCAATGTATCCTGATACCTATGACCGACTAAATAATGCGCTGATACCAAATGTAACAACCCGCACCTTATTGGGTCCGAATTTCGACTAAATCAGAACCTAAGTCCATTAGGGCATGGATTGTTGGTTTTGGTAACTTGTGTTACAAGTATACCAGAGCGCGGTCAATATAAACTCATAGCGGAATAGAAAAATATAATAGGACATAAATACCGACTAAGGCTGCCACCTTGGAATCAATAGTATTCCTTAGATATCTAATTGTCTTATCAGCACCAAGCATGAATAGGAAGAATTCTCAATCTACTATCTGCACAAGTAATCTTTCACTCTAAACCTATCCTTTAGGTTGTAATAACAAGGGGGTCAGAAAAACATTTTGGTGACAAGAAAATTATACATGTTACTATAACATTAATTTACACCAATTGATTTTCATTTAGGTGCTATTATATTATTATGGCTAATCCATTAAATCCTAAGTGTTGTACAATATGCCTAACCACCTTCGAGGTATAAATGTGTCTATATACATATATATCTAAATGTATACAACCCAAAATCCCCGACACTTAATACTTCTTAAATAGGAAGGAGGCAGGCCCAAAGACCACTTAATAACTCAACCTTCGAAGCGGACCCTCCATAATGTAAACACTAGTCAATCAGTCCTAGCAAATGAAACACCCTACCGTTATACCCATACTATTTAAGAGTATTATTAAGTAATACCGTCAGGTAATATGGAGAATGAGCCTACATGATATACACACGTGAATATTCCCTTAGGCTAATAGTGGTATGTATTTAAACACTGAATAAATAACTCACTTATGCGTACATAGTATCGACACAAAACAATAAACACATGTGTTATCATGATAGAACAATACATAATACATAATAAACGGTATATAACAAGAACATAGAATGAATAGGGCTTCGACAAAATGTTAATATAAAATACATAAGATATGATACGCATCACAATGTCAAATACATTCATGAGTTATTCAATACAACATAATATATTATAACATTAAATAACTAGTCTCCTCCATGCCTAAGTAACACAATCTTTTCTCATTGTCCTTGAATCAGATCTCGGACTGAACCAAGTATTATGTAAATATCACATGGGTCAGATTATATCTAAATCAAAGGGTTAGCTCATAGACATAGATGTACAATACATGTATGATATAATAACAATGGCAATGTTGCGTTAAAGCATCTCTAGAACGAAGTCATCAATCAAACATGTATAAAGATGTCAGCACCCATGTAAAAGCACATCAAATAAAAAATTAGAGAATCGATGACGAATTATTTATATAACAAACATAACAATGGCAACACATTCTAATATAAAGTTAACTGGCAACACACGCCTTTAATTATATAGTTGACAACACACATCTACACAAATATCGTTGGTGACACACACCAAAGATGGTAATAGGTGACATGCATAAAAGAATGTAGTTGGTAACAAATGACACTAAATACTAGGTGGCGATACGTGCCAATAAAAAAGATATTCAGCGACAGATGCCAGAGAAGGATACAGGAATTGATCATGCTTTGGACATAGTCTCAGGTATAATCACAGCTCATCATCTCAAGTAGAAGTATAAGTATATTTCTATATCTGTAACATTCTCCATTTTGAGGCCTGAAAGTAAGTGCTATGGATGTTGTAGTCATCCATAGTACTAATTTCCAGTGAGAAAATGAGATCAGTTAATAATATCATTAACATCATAAGCACAAGAATATGAAAACTTTCAAACACAATTTAAAGACAAACTTTTCCATTTCATTAATAGATTTCCATATTCGTCAATATTCCCAAACTTTTCCTAGGTTCAGACATAATATAGTTATTACAAAATACTCTAAGAGCAACATGTGAAGATGCCCCCTTGGTTAATCAGAGTTAACAACTAGACAGAAATAATTTCTGCCATTACATACACATAGACAAAAGTCATAACAACACAGCAAATAAATAAATAGATAGACTCATACATAGTTAGCTCTGCCTCTTGTACATCCCCGAAAGCTTTACTCGTTCAACCTAAATAACATGTGAACCTTATTTTCGAACTATTCAATTGAGTACTCGAGAGGTTAAGGAGAAAATTAAAAACTTGGGGTCGAACAAAAAGTCTAGTGTGAATAATAATATGCCATCTAGGTTAACAGATATCTAACGAGACCATGCCGCTGAGCAAAATGGGTTTTCCCCTCACTGGTATCCTCAAAAAATATTTCTTTTATAAACAAAGCACCTACAACCACAATGGATAAATTAAATAATATAAAAAATTGTCTATATGCATGCAACCTGGGTAATCATGACCAATCTGCCTAAATAAATGGACTGACTATTCTGCCGTTATAGTTTTTTGGGATGACTACAAGCCTACATGGCTAACTTGGGCCTAACAAATATACCAAAATTCCCCAACATACTGTTAGAAGAAAACTGGATGGTCTATCCAAAACTTACTATTTTCTAGGTCACTCTGATCTTAATGGTTTTGCAGGCCAACCAATAACCTATCTCAACTTTATGTATTCGTTTCTGTGCATAAACCTACTTTTGTTCTTACCCTTGACGAAGCTCTACGCACTGGAATTATGGACTAATATCAGCTATGGGCTAACGGATGAAGTATAGGGCATGGCCCTACACTAATCCAAACTTGTTTTCTAATCTCTAAGTCAATTCATCCTATCACAATCTATCTAAAGGTGATAAGAATAATCTCTCTACCAAGATCCTGGCATATATACCCTTTTTGTTTCCTTGAAACCGATTTCTTTATAAATGATTAACCTTCGAAATCATATTTAAAACAAGGAAAATATAGCCCTTCACTTTATCCAAAATAATATGCCAATACATATAAATATATGCTTTAGTAAAATAGAGTTGATAATTTCAAAGTCATTTAGAGGTTATCGCACCTCAAATCCACAGATTATGAAGCCATATTTAATAAAAAAACCATTAAATTGATAAAGCGTGGCATTAATATAGTCGCTATAGGATTATCACACATCTTCTATACCGAAACCATCTTAAGGCATCTAATTTATAAGCATAAAGCCAAAATCATTTACATCGCATATCATAAGCATATAGATCGCCAAATATAAGCGGCATAGTCTTTGGTTTGCATAGTCTAAAGCCATAAAACTTGGAAGTATTGGAATGTCAAAATTAAGGTTAGGCAGCGTCATTGCCAAAATAAAATCAACATCGAAAGTAATTTATGTAGCATTATTGCCTTGATATTTTATCTCAAAAATAACATTAGCGACATCACTATGGCCAATATCAAAATCTGCGGCATTATCACCTTATAATCAATGTCGAAAGTATACATACTGGTTAGCATTAAGCCATAGTATAATCAATGTTGAAAAGATACACTAGCTGCAGAAGAAACATGTAGCATAGAACATATGCGACATAGGAGACAAGTGGCATGGAAGACATGTGGCATTATTGATACCGAAGGTATAAATATCGATAATGATATAACCCAACCTTAGTGGAATCATTGCATACCGACATGGTTGATATCATATACTTCCCTACAAGTGAGTGATGACATAAGTCATCGATGGACTTTGGCATTGATTAATCATGCATGACAAACTCGTAATTAATATAAAACCTATTTTATTTCTTAAAAATACAATATCTTTTCATCAACTTTAATTCTTTGTCAAATTACTATTGGATAATGCTTTACTTTACCAAAACTTTTCCTGAAAACTGCTATTTGCGGAATTATCGTTCCCAAAATAATTTGCAAGCCATCTAATTTATATTAATATTTTAATATAATTATTAAGCT
The DNA here is from genome assembly GCA_030765085.1 of Allium cepa. NCBI lineage: Eukaryota > Viridiplantae > Streptophyta > Magnoliopsida > Asparagales > Amaryllidaceae > Allium > Allium cepa. The sequence continues at coordinate 226,496,902 of CM060932.1, read as the reverse complement.
TTTCTAGCCTAATAAATTCATAAATATATGTAAACACTTGGAAAAAATCCCCAAAAATCATAATAAATCAGACTTATCATATTCTTTAACATATAAAATTTCAAGGTCGAAAAAATAATTTAATTATTTTTTAATAATTAAAACCTGAAATAAATCATTTTCCTCACTTAGGAAATTCATAAAATATTCGTAACTGATTAGAAAATTATGAAATTAAAAACCCACTTCTAAAATAACGTTTCTAACATCATACCTAAATTTTAAGTCATTTGAGTGTCGTATGATAGGTTTTCACACTTAAACCTATATCTAATTTCATAAATAAATCCCATAAATCATCATTAAGCATATAATCATTAATCATTCACATCATGGCATAATAACATATATAAATTTTGGATTTAATCATAAAACCAAAATTACATAAGCAAACTTAAGATGGACAATCATTATTCATCTTGATTTGATAAAGAAAGATGAGATTGAGTTTACATTTGATTTGCCCAAGCTAAACCTGGATTTCCTAGCTTTTTCTTATCTTGAATCTCTAAATAATGGCCGACCTTGAGTATGTTTATGTTTGTATAAATGTAAATGAAAAAGAAGGAGAGGAGACTGAAAGGGTTTATGTTAGGAAGTGAGAGAGTGTTCCTATTTTTCCCTTCTCATAAATCCTCCTTCTTGTATAAGTTATGATCAACCCTGTTAACTCGTTAATTAAGGCATGACCCACTTGTTATCAAATCTCAATCTTCTTATCCGCTTACATTATTTTATTTTATTTATCTAATTAAATGTTCTAAATAATGTTAATCAAAATTTAGGCTGTTACATAATCCCCTCCTTAAATAATTTCATCCTCAAAATTACGATAAGGTACATAACATCAAACATAATCATAGACATAAAAGATACCATCAATACAAATTAGGATAAGTGTCTCTAATCCTATCCTCTGTCTCCCAATTACAGCCTTTCTCCTTGTCACTCCATTGGACCTTCACTAATCTAACAATTTTATTCTTCACTTCTTCTCATTCTTAGCCATAATACGGACCAGTTGCTGAACAACAGTCATGTATGATTCCACTACGAAGTCCTCCAATGCAGTCAAAGTGATCATAGTCTTTAAATCTCAAGCACACTTCCTAAGATGAGAAACATGGAAAACATTGTGAACTCCTGCCAAACTGCTCGGTAACTCTATCTTGTAAGCGAGTTTCCTGATTTTTTTCTATAACAGGAAATGGTCCAACAAATCTAGGTGCTAATTTCCCTGGCTTTTCGAATCTTACTACAATCTTTTTCGGTAATACTTTTTGAAGACATAATCTCCCACTAAGAATTCTATGTCTTTCCGTCTCTTGTCTGCATTATTTTTCTACCTAGATTGAACTTCCTTCATCCTGACTCGGATCAACTCCATCTTTTATGTGGCTTCTCTTACTAAATATGGACCAAGAACTATTCTATATTGGGTCTCTAACCAAATACCGATGATTTGCATGGCCTTTTATACAAAGCTTCAAAAGATTTCATCCCTATACTGGTTTGATAGCTATTGTTATAGGAAATTTAGATTCGGTGTAGATGGCCTTCCCATAATCCTCCAAAATCTAGAACATAAGCTCTTAAGAGATTCTCCAAGACTTTGTTAACTCTTTCCGTTTGCCTAATCTGTCTGTGGATGGTAAGAAGTACTCATCTTGAGCTTGGAACCTAACATCTCGTGTAAACTCTTTCAGAATTCGCTACTGAATAAAGGATCTCTATCATTGACTATACTACTAGGAATCCTCTGTAGTTTAACAATATTCTTTATAAACAACTTAACCAAAATAGGTGACGTCTTTGTTGACTTAATGGGAATTAAATGTGCACTCTTGGTTAACTTATCCACTATAACCCAAATAATTTCATTCCCCCTATTCGACCTTGGCAATCCATTAATGAAATTCATAGATATAGAAACCTATTTCCAAACCGGTGTATCTAAAGGCTGAAGCAATCCACTTGGCTCCTGATGTTCAGCTTTCACTTGTTAGCAATTCAAACATTTCCTTACCCACAAGCCTACATCCATTTTCATACCTTCCCATAAGAAACTCCTTTTCATATCCTGATGCATCTTAGTTCCTTTAGGATGAATAGTAAACTTTAATCGATGACAGTCCTTACAAACTCCTTTCCTTAGGTCTCCAACATTTGGAACACACAACCGTCTATTCTTTCTCAACCATCCATTTTGATCAAGATAAAAATATTTTAAATTATCAATCTCAGTTTCACTTTCCAATCTTATAATTGGTTTAGCTACTACTGGATCATCTCTTTGCTTAGAAGAAACCCTTTCGTTTAATTCTAGTCGAACTTCCAAGCATGATAACATGATAGTGTTCTGACTAGAACTAGCCCTCGATCTTAACTTCATGCTGCAAGTAGTCAATGCATCTAAGTCTTTCCACTCTGCCAAAATAGCTAAAACAATTTTAGATGTTCCTCATTTTCTTTCCCTGGTGCATACTCAATACCAAAATCATAAGCTGCGATGAACTCTAACCACCTCTGTTGTTTCACATTCAATCTTTCTAAGAGATAAATACCGCAAGGATTTATGATCTGTATACAACTCGAACCTTTCTCTTGATAGATAATGCCTCCTCACCTTCAAAGCAAAGATTACAGCTGCCACTTCCAAATCGTGAGTTAGGTATTTATCTTCATGTGGTCTGAGTTATCGAGAAGCATAAGCAATCGCTATACCTATTTGCATCAACATAGCTCCTAATCCTGTTCCACACAAATTTGTATACAAAACCAAATCCTGATTATCCTCTGGTACAACTAACACGGACGTATTGATCAATAAATGTTTTAGCTTCAAGATACTTCCTCGTATTTATCGATCTGAACATACTTCACATCCTTCCTTGTTAGTTTAGTCATTGGTGCTGCTATATAAGAGAAATCCTTGATGAATCTCCGGTACTAGCTAGCTAATCTAAGAAAACTCTTTATCTCGATCACTGTCTCGGGTCTCTTCTAATTATTAATGGCTTCTATCTTAGTTGGATCTAATGACAACCTTTTTTTTAATATAACATAACTTAGGAGCTTCACTTCTTTCTCCCAAAAATGGCTTTTCGAAAACTTTTCTTTGAGCTTATGCTGCTTCAATGTCTCAAGCAATATTCTAAGGTGAGTCTCATGATCTTGCTCATTCCTAGAATTTATCAAAACGTCGTCTATAAGTACTAACACAAATCTATCCAAATGTTCTCGAAAGATCCGGTTCATCAAATCTACGAAGAAAGTAGGCACATTAGTTAACTCGAATGGCATTACTGATCACTCGTACAAATAATATCTTGTTCGAAATGACGTCAACAAAATATTGTCCTCCACTACTCTTAATTAATGGAACCCTATCACCAAATCTAATTAGGAAAATACTTTGGCTCCACTATACTGATCAAATAAATCATCTATTCTTGGCAAAAGATATTGATTGTTTATTGCCTTTTCATTCAACTGATGATAATCGATACAAAACCTCAATGACCCATCCGGCTTCTCCACGAACATTGCGGTCGCTCCACAATGCGAACTGCTTGGTCTAATGAAACTCTTTCCTTCTAAGTCCACAGTTGCACCTTTAACTCCTTCATCTCAGTAGGTATCATTCTGCTAGGCGGTCTACTTATAGGATCAGCTCCAAGTATAGGATCTATTTGAAATTCAATAGCTCGTTTTGGTAGTAGTCCCGTAACAGGCTCAAAAAAATTTAAAAACTCTCCAATGACAAAAATTCGACTCAACTCGTCTACCTCCTCTATTGCACCTAACAAAGCACAAACATCAAAGTTCGAGTCCTCTACCGAGTACATGATTTGATCGTTACTATCAGGATGTCTTAGTGATATTTTCCTATCTTGGCAAAATTGTTGAATATGCAAGTATATGATTCTTGTTTAATGATAATAAATATATATATATATATATATATATATATTCATTTAAATGTATTTGTTAATGTACTATTTTATTTTTCACATAATTAATAAATATTTGCTGAATAAAATAAATAACACAGAATTTAAATTCAAACAAATATTTTATTCAAACAAATATTTATTACAATTTTGAATAATACAAAATTGAGCTCTCACTATATACATAATTTTTAAACAATACAATTTTGATTACACAATTATCAGTTACATTTGCACCTCACCACATTTCACTCATTCACTAGTTTTTATCTCAACTCTATTCCAGATTGAATTTAGTATCCGAGTTATCTATAAAAGTACACACTGATGCAGCAAAATTGAAAATGAAATATTTTTAAAGTGTAAAATCAAACGTATATTTTGAAATATTATTTGCCCCAGTTATTTGAGTTGTTCGTCATCATTTAATTTTTGAATTCATCACCACAAACAACTTGTGACATGCATGGCGTATCATTGTACATGCCGCATGCCCGTCCACACCGATATACACCTGATAAAATTACAAGGACATGTGAGCATAAGGTCAGACCCATGTAAAAAGCCAGGTTCAACTCAAGTAAAATAAATATTAAGTCACGATATCAGCACAAGGTCAAACCCGAGCTAGTAGCTAGATTCAACTCAAGTGCCAATTCCAAAATCATCAATGAACTAACTACACAAGCAGAGGCAACATCAATATGCAAAAAATCAAGTTACAGCATGGCACAAAAGCACGGACCACACTCGAGCTACACATGAAAACAACTCAAACTCAAGCATGTATCAAATGGCCAAGATCAGAGAACACAAAAAGGCAATAGAGAAAGGTACACAAGGGTCGGGCAATAATGGAAGCAGTATGCAAGTGAGGTTACAAAACAATACAGCTCAAGTGAAGCCTCAACACTCATGGACCAATGTATGCAACAGAGTGAAATGCAACAGACTCAAAGTCATATAAAGACCATTAACAATATGCAACTCAAAGCAGTAGTGCAAAACAGAAAATGTGCAAATATACATAGGCAGTGCACATATAAACAATGGTAATACAAACTATATGGTGATACGGCAATGAGCAGTCGAGACAAGTCAATACTAACATCAATGGTGCACATGCATATCAAAGTACAGATGCACATCAAACATAACAACAGATGACAAAATAATATACATGAAGACTAATAGAGCTTCAACCAGTGCTCCATAAATTGATAACAGACTTCAACGTATGATCAGACTACTGCAGGTATCAAGTTAACTCAAAGCCTGAGCTACAGAACTTGTAAATAGTTCGATATGTCAAGGCAGAATTGAACAACTTCAAGTTTCAAACCAAGTCGAAGACAATCAGATGCAGTCAAAAAATAACAACATAATATGCTCAACAAAGTACAACCAGAGTATTCAAGCATGAAACAATAACATGTAAAACAGTGAAACAACAATGTAACTAACAGAGTCCATCATGCAACAGTGAACAACCACACAACATTAAAGGCAACAAGATAACTCGGCTAACGGTACAAAAACAGCATGCAATTATATACATATACAACAGCAAGCACAACCTGACTGCACAACGAATACAAGCAGTTTCATAGGCTAACAGGATCAGGTAGACCAGAGAACAACAATTGTGAAGCCAACAACAAAGCATGCACCAGTTCAATATGCTATAGAACTAAGGTCAGAGGTAACATCAATGTACATGTCGACCAGGCAACAAATAACAAAAAAGTACAGGGATGCATTAAACATGTACACAAGCATCAGGTCGAAAAATGCCATCAGGAATTTCAAATTGAACAAGTATAACAAAGTCAAGGCAGATGTCAATAGCCGTGTACAGATCAACAAAGCTCAACAGTAAAATTCACATGAAGTTGTGAGCAATTGACCGAAGTCAAAGAGAATGAAGAATGGAACTAAAGTCAAGTGCCAGCAGAATCGAAGCCGTGGTAATCAAGGAATCGAGCGAGTTCAAAATCAAAATCGTGTCAATCAAGTAAACAAAATATACAAATTGAAAAGGTCGGGATCAATCTCAAGCATTCAAGCAAAATCAATGGCCAAGATAAATTAAATGACAAATTCAAATGAACAAAGTTATAGGAATTCGATTCCTATTTAAACCATAACATCATGGGCATATGAAACAATCAAATTCAAGCATATCAACTAGAAAACCAAAAGGAATAACATACTAGTTAAATCAAACTCGATCGAAGCAGCCGAAGCTAAGCTACGAAGAGAAGGTCGATCGACAGAGCAAGGAAAGTAAAATCACATATTCGATCAATCAACAAAAGTCGGCAGCTTCAACAAAGTAAAACCCTAAATCTTGAAAAGGAACAAACAAAGACAAAGCAACCATTTTTTACACAGAAAGATTATAGGCCGAAAATAAAAAAGGAAAGGAGAAGAGGATATTTTTTACTACTTGTTGGACTGGCGTATTATATTCTCTTTTGGGCTTCAACTTTTAAAATTAGGGTTCTTATTATTGTTTGATTGTTTTAATTTGTATTTTTTATTAAACGTTGTAGATTCAAGTTGTGTGACTAGGGGACGAACTATACAGTGGAGTAGTTCGAGAATTCGCAACTCAGTGGCTGAGTTGTGGCAGGGTTTTGAGCATAGAGTTAAGTTAGTCGATAGTGGGTGTTGTGAGTTTACGTGTGTAAGCGTCTGACTATTTAATTTCTAGTAGAAACCTTGGGGGCAGCATGTAGGCAAGGTCTTGCTGAAGCTGGGTAAATCTGTGTGTTCTATTTTCTGCTTTTCATTTTCTGCTATTATTCGCGCTGCTATTATTCTGCTGTGATCAGTGCTGAAATTGTTTTATATAAACTTTCGCAATAATTTTTATAATTGATAGTATCATTCTATTCAACCCCCCTCTACGGTGAAATCGATCCTACATGTGGTATCAGAGCTAGGAACAAAAATCCATTTTTGTTTTCGAAATTTGATGTTTCAAAAACCAATTTTTTGAAGTGGCTTCTTTTAATAATGCTTTCACTCAGCGTCGGTCTAATATTATCCTCTTGTTTAAGATGGAACAAATTTTTTGATTTGGAAATTAAAAATGAAATTTTATTTAAAATTTGTTAATGTTAGATGTTGGAATATTATTGAAAATTGGTGTGATATTATAGACGATAAAAATACTTTGTTTTTCTCAAAATCCGTTGCCACTAACAACCATGGACCTATAAAAACAAATAGTTCACAATTTTTTTTATTGCGTAGATATGGTGGCAGGTTAAGGAACTACAATAGTGTTACTTGGATTTTGGATGTTCCAAGCACACAATGGGCGACAAACCAAGCTTTGTTAGCCTAGTACAAAGGTGGTAGATCACAGTGGACAACACCGAAAAATTATTGTAAATGTAAAATAGGTAACGGTATATTTAATGTAAAAATCTGCATCATAATCTAATTTAAATTAGCCAGTTATGTTATAAAGTGATGAATGATAATTTTGATTCTGACTTATTCAAAATGTTGACAAATCATCTTTGAAATATTCCATATAGATTTGCTTGCACTAATGATGGTGCTTCATTATTGAATGCTCATGATACACATGGATGTATTTGTTTATCTTATCTGACACTATGGTCATTGTTTGTTTATTTGGACGGCTTCAATTCCATTTCATTTAAAAGATGTTAAAAATGATTTCATGGTATCTGTTATGTAACGATCCCAGATTTTAACTAAGTTTAAATTGATAATTTATTTAATTTTTGAATAAAAGATTGTGAAATTAATTCGTAAAACTGATTTGAGTTTCTCCAAAATTGAATAAAAATATGTGTTTTATAAATTAATTGATAAATGTATTTGAATTGAATTTAAATTGGGATTTATAAATTATGTAAAGATATTTGAATTTAATAAAATGGATTTTTAAAAGTTGTGAAAGTAATGAATGTATGCAAATGTAAAATAAGGCAATAAGTACTAAATTTAAAATACATATTTAAATTAGAGATACAAATAGGTATATGTATGGTAAATTATAAAATATAAAGTAAACATATATATGAAGTATTGCAAGAGAAGACACTAATACATTTATTCAAGTATGAACAATATATGAGTATAAGTATGTAGGCTTGGGTATTAAGACAATAGCAAGTAACACTAAAAAATATCTAGCACACAACAACATATTAGCCACCAAAACAAACTCAAAGCTAGTACTCAGTAACACTAAAAATTAAGCTGTGACGCCCAATCTCTATGCCCACGCTAGCCAAGAACACTACAGTGTAATGTTGTCAACTAGCACGGAGAATAAGGCTGTTGAGGAGCGACCCTCCGTGTAATTGCTTTGTGCGACCACCGATATGCCAGATAAAATAAAACATGGATTTCATCTCAAGAGGAATTCCGACATACCGACACAAACTCAAAGCTACTACTCAGTGGCTATATATAATCTTCGGAAACAAATATAGAAATAAACATAACATAAATCAGTCGCAGACAATTCATATCACAAACGCGGAAACGGATATGAATATTACACATAAAAGTGTACATCAGAGTAGTGGTCAAAAAGATCCACAATATCACAAAAGAATAGATACAAGTGCTCGACAAAAGAATATGTATACATCAAGGAGTCTATATCTCAAATGTACACAACCAAAAACTACAAACTAAGTAGTTAACCAAAAGATCAAATGATGGTCCGATAAGGAGTCAAGCAGAAGCACCTGTAAAATCTCAGTCTGACCCGAGTATTATTTAATAAGAAAATAATAAACGGATCAGTCTAGCTATAAATATCAGATAAAATGATATAGAATAAGAGATATAATAAAAATACGCATGATAACCAAAAATGTCATACTATGACAAGTATACATTAGAAAACTATGAAAGTGATACAAAATCCCAAGAATCTCATAGCATCAAAAAGAATATCATATTCTTTATTTAATTCACCAAGCCACAATAAATGACATACATATCGATGCCAACTGAAAAAGGTGGTGAAACATAAATTCCGGAAATCATCATATAGAAATCCAGAAATCACAAGAAAAGGTTGGCCAAGACATTGATGTAGTGCAAACGGTACATCCAATTAATCCAAAAATCAAAGACATTGATGTAGTACAAACGGTATATCCAATGAATCCAAAAGCAAAGACATTGATGTAGTGCAAACGGTACATCCAATGAATCAAAAAGCAAAGACATTGATGTAGTGCAAACGGTACATCCAATGAATCAAAAAGCAAAGACATTGATGTATTGCAAACGGTACATCAATGAATCAAAAGCAAAGACATTGATGTAGTGCAAACGGTACATCCAATGAATTAAAAAGCAAAGACATTGATGTAGTGCAAACGGTACATCCAAATGGTACATCCAATGAATCAAAAGCAAAGACATTGATGTAGTGCAAACGGTACATCCAATGAAACAAAAGCAAAGACATTGATGTAGTGCAAACGGTATATCCAATGAATCAAAACACAAATCGATTCGGAACATCGACGTAGTACACATGGTACGTCCAATGAATCGAAAAGCCGAGACATCGATGTAGTACAAACGGTACATCCAATGAATCGAAACATATTAAAAGTACATGGGTCGCCAGGCCACGAAGAAATGAGACGAAGCTCAATAAATTGAGGTTCAGTCCTCCACGTGGACAAAGTGACATCGCACATTGCTAGTCTAAACTATAAAATGATCATCATCGATCATCAAGAAGTGTCAATCACAGTAAGCTAGTAAATATATGAGCTTAGCTTCATGTCCCATAACTACTAGCTTAACTTAAATATTTACAAACAAATTGTAGATCTTTACTAGAAAATTGTCACAAGATGTTCAACCGAACAAGTCCAAGAATTAACCGACGAAGTAAACGCAAGTGTTTCATACCACTTGTTTTGCTAAGCCGTTTAATTAGATTTCTCATCCGAGTGAGGTAAAGGTTTGTATATACTAGTAGATTGGAAAAAGGTTTAAGAAAAGAGCTTTGGTATTGAAAATAGAGTTGAAATCATTTTGTTGAAAGAGTTTTGATATTTACTACTAGTATAGAAAACCTTTATATTTTAAAGTGACAAATCATAGCAGTGATTATAGAAACTATCAATCATAAAAATTCACATTCGAATACGTGAATAAAATCCAAAGAAACCGGTAAAGTATCCATCGAAATAGATATTCAAAAATCCATAAAATCGACCGAGAAGCCAAAGATAGTTTGTCTCGAAGAATGGTCAACTCAGCATCTCAACAAAGCAAGTTCTGTTGAATGTTTTTCAGATAAGATCCCCTACGGAGGGGGGGTCCAGGGTGGGTGGCAACCGCCCAAGGTGGGGGTGCGGGGGCAACGCCCTCGCTACGGGGTTCGACCTTCCCGGTCAGGTCGCGGGTGTCCAGGGGGCAGCGACCCCGGCGGGGTGCTAGGCAGCGCCCCATCCAAAATGGTATGACCTAGTGAAGACCTAAGGGAGGATAGGATCGAGCGACCTAAAGGGGCACGCGACCTAAAGGTGTTCGCGACCTAGTGGTCGAGCGACTTAAGGGGTACGCGACCTAAGGGAAACTCGCGACCCAACATGGCCGAGCTAAGGTAAGGTGTGACTCAACCAGGTGAGCGACCGAAGGAAGACGAACGACTTAAGGAAGTAAGGGGTCGAGCGACCTACGAGTTTAAGGGGTCAAGCGACCTAGAGGTGTTCGCGACCTAACGACCTAAACAAGGTCGAGCGAGTTAAGGTGATGCGCGACCTAACGTGTCACGCGACTTAATGAAGGCAAGGCCGAGCGAGTTAGGATGATGCGCGACCTAACAGTTGCATGGATCGAGCGACCTAAAGGGTTGCGGCCTAACGGTTGCATAGGTCGAGCGACCTAAAGGATTGCAACCTAAGGAAGGTAAGGTCTAACGACCTAACACTCGCGACCTAACGGTCAAAAGAAGATGGCCATGCGACCTACGACCTAAGGTCCATACGACCTACGACCTAAGGTCCATACGACTTAACACCGAAGACGTTAATTCAAGGCAGTGCGACATAGCGCGATAACACGCGAGCGACCTAACTCCGAACACAGAAAAATGGCCAGAACGACCTAAGTGCAAAAAATTCACCAAAACGCTAAAAATTGGAGTTTTTCGCCAATCCAATCCAAACCAAATGCTAATATGCATGCGAAGGTGATAGGGAATCATTCCCAACAGTCCAATATGGTTATAGGCTAGAATCGTGAGATAAAAATCTCACCTTTGCACCAAATATCAATGAAAATGAAGCTTTAAGCAAGCAAGAATCAATCCCTCTTCTATCTAAGCACAAGAAGCTTGAATCCAATGAATTCTTCTTGAATTTGGAGTTGAAAGATGGATTGCAATTGAATTTGAGTTTTGGAATTTTAATTTCCCATTCCCTCCACCATTTTTGAAGTAGTTTGAAGGCTTAGGTAAATAGAAATGAAGTTATGAAGAGGAGGGGTGAAGGTTGGGTCTAATAGGCTAAAAGCCCAATCCAAAGACTCAAGTGAAAAAGTAGTGAAATTCCACTATCTCCAAACATATCAATATTTATACTTAAAAAAAGATGTAAACAGCATTTCGAACTCAATGAAAGTGGTCTCGAGTCCTAATTCGACTGTTTGCAAAAAGTAGCTTTTCGGACCAAAATCCGACGAACGATAAAATATTTAAATATACAATTGATAAATATGCGGGTTGTTACAGACTCCCCTCCTTAAAGAAATTGCGTCCTCGCAATACTTAAGAAGAAAATAAGAAGTAACAACCATAGAAGAATATCAACACAAAAGAAAATTTGAAATAGGAAGTTCACCATAAGGAACATGAAAGAGTAAGCCTGAACGAGTTCGCACGGTGAATTCTCTGGATTCCCAAGAGCAATCCTTAGGATTTGATAACCATTGAACTCTCACAAAAAGAACATCTTTATTTCGAAGGCACTCAACCTCCGAAGCAACGATGCGAATAGAATATAACTCCTAAGTCAAATCTGGTAAAATTTCCCTTCCTTTAATAATAATACCGGCCTCAAGAATAAAAATCGGAATCCGTAAAGCATTTTCGTAGTAGAACGACTTGAGAAAACGTCATGAATAACAGAAAATGGAGCCGGTGCAACGACGTAGTACAAAAACGGTACGCCCGAGAAACTAGAAACTCGAATAATTTGGAACACCGACGTAGTACAAAAACGGTACGTCCAATGATCCGATAAACCGGAACAACGATGTGGTATAATAACAGTACATCTGATGAACCGAACACCATAAAAGAACATCGGACGCTAGTCCATAAAAGAAATGAGATAAAGCTCAATAAAACAAAGTATATCAAAACGTCCGATGAACTTGATAAAAAGATAATTCCATTCAGACAACATTAAAGAATCAACAACTTGTTGCCTACGACAAAGCGCATTGGCAACACGATTTCCAGAATATCAAGATCATGAGATGCCAGGAACTCGAGTCAACATGAAGTTCCTTATGAGAAAATAAATATTCCAAAGATTTATGATCGAGGTGGAGAACAAATTTCTCCCCCAAAAATGATGATGCCAAACTCTAAAAGCAAAAACAATAGCCGCGAGCACTAGATCATGAGTGGCATACCTAGTCTCAATCGGCTGTTAATAATTTAGAAGCACAAGTGATAGCACATTATCTTTTGCAAGAGAGAGGCATCCAAACCAATACGATTAGCATTGGTACAAAAGATTAAAGTCTTGGTTCCCTTCGGGAATCACAAGAATAAGAGTATCGAAAAGAAAGAATTTCTTTTAAATAATCTTCTTTCGTGAAAAGTTAAAACTTTCAAAATTACGTTTATCTTTATGTAATAATCTTTCTAGAAAAAATTACATTTTTACAAGTCTATTTATTGTGTCTGACTGTCTCATCAAAGCGTTTAGGAAATTCCTATCGATAACGTTGATCAAGCGTATCGATCAGAATTCTTAAAGCACTCAATGGGCAATACAATCACAAAAATCATCTTCCATATAATAAACATGTTTCTTAAAAACCTTTAAGAATATTCTTTGCTCGTTTAAGAACAAAATCCAATTATACTTATGAATAAATCTTATGAAAGAGATTTGCAAAATTTTAAATTATTATTTTCATCCAAAATCAATAAATATAAGAATGAAGTCATCGAGGTATTCATAGAATACTCGATTTATAAAACGGATGAAATAAACTGAACAAACTGAATGACATAAAATCGTCACGAGTGCGGAATGCGGTATATGGAAGGCTAACTTCCGCAACTCGTAGCAATTGAAATTCGGTGGTAAGGTCGAACTGAAAAGACCCTAACACCACTCAAAAGATTTCTTAGGTGATAATCCTAAGATGAACTCAAAAATACCGGAAAAGTTTCACAAATTATTTAGATAAGAGAAAGAACACTTTTCTCATCTTGAGGGATTAGAGAATAAAATGATGCCTTCATAAATTTGAAATCGGAATCACAAGGAAAATAGAAATCTGCTTAACAGATAGAAAATGTCGAAGATGAATAGTCCACATGGAAAATAGGATATGAGCTTCACAACGATTAAGCCAATCCTTCCAAAATCAATTCCGAAGCCTAAGTAAAAATCGGCTCGGAAAGAAAAATCACATAAAATAATTTTGACCTCAGTAGAAAGCAAATTGAGTGTCGTGGATCTACCATCCGGATTCGCAACTCTCGAAGAAGTCATCAAGCCTAAAATATTTTCAAAGAAAAAGAATCAACAAGTTCTTTTGATATAAAATAACGAGATGATTGTATCAACAAGAACTTGAAAAGTATAATCACAAAACAAATGAAATCAAGGACTGAACGAGAAATACCTTGACCAAGAGAAGAGTTGCCAGGGGCTTGCAGCTTTCCTTCTCTCTTGCTCGGAAGCTTAGGACACGAAGATAAAAGATGACCCGAACCTTTGCAATAACGACAAAAGAGGGGTTTCGGGCACTCCCTTGCATAGTGGTCTGTGGAACCACAATTGTAGCATCGTCCACGACTAGAGGTAGTAGTCTTTACTACCAAGGTTTGTTGCTTCCCTTTCTTATTAGAATTGGGGCCTTTAAATTTGATAGGCCTCTTCAAGTTATTGTCGAAGTTCTGTTGAGCACGCACAACTTCAACATCACCTTCATTATCGGCCTCTTCAAGACGAAGAGCGATATCAATAAGCTGATCAAATGAAACCTCAAGTTTCAAAAGTAACGGCTTCTAAAGATTATTATTCAAGTCATAGACAAATCTCTGGTTTTTCTTCAATGGGGTATTAATGTATTCAACCCTGTATTTGGATAGAGATTCGAAAGATGCGACATAGTCTGTCACAGAAGATTCACCTTGAATAAGGTCAATAAAACGCCGTGCTAAAGTTACCTTTTCAGCCTCCGGCACGAATTTCAATTCGAATCTTTCTAGGAATTACTCCTAAGTGAGATCCGCTTCAATGATTTCAGAAATTAAGAGCTCATACCAATCTAACGCTCTTTCTTGGAGCATGCTAGAAGCCACTTGGACTCGATGTAGATCAATGAGGTTCATGCGAGAAAAGATGCGATCGCATGATTTGAGCCAAGCCTGAATTTCTATAACACTCTCGGGTCCTTTAAATGGCCTTCCACCCAAATCGGTATAGTCTCTGCACAAGCGTGCAAAAACGAATCTAGGATGAGTAGGCTCTGGATTGGGACCCGCTACTTGAGCGTTCTTTACTAGATCAAGAAGCTGCTGGGCAGACATAAAAACTCCTTCTTGGGGAGTAGCACTAGATTGACCGGCACTGGGACGACCAAGTCTAACCATTTCTCTTCCTTAAGAAAGAAAGAAGAGGAAGAAGAAAAAGGTTACTCACCAAATAAATAGCAAGCAATCTTGATAGATAAGACAAGGATCCATAAAAGAAAATAGGATAGAACGGTACGAAGACACGAACTAAATCCTAAGACACGACTCCTAAGGTGGACTTAGGACGATGATCCATGTTAAGTTATTCTACATTGTTCCGAAGTTTGGCTCTGATACCAAGTTGTGACGCCCCACCTTTATGCCCACGCTAGCCAAGAACACCACAGTGTAATGCTGTCAACTAGCACGGAGAATAAGGCTGTTGAGGAGCGACCATCCGTGTAATTGCTTTGTGCGAGCACCGATATGCCAGATAAAATATAACATGGATTTCATCTCAAGAGGAATTTCGACATACCGACACAAACTCAAAGCTACTACTCAGTGGCTACATATAATCTTCGGAAACAAATATAGAAATAAACATAACATAAATCAGTCACAGACAATTCATATCACAAACGCGGAAACGGATATGAATATTACACATAAAAGTGTACATCAGAGTAGTGGTAAAAAAGATCCACAATATCACAAAAGAATAGATACAAGTGCTAGACAAAAGAATATGTATACATCAAGGAGTCTATATCTCAAATGTACACAACCAAAAACTACAAGCTAAGTAGTTAACCAAAAGATCAGATGATGGTCCGATAAGGAGTCAAGCAGAAGCACCTGTAAAATCTCAGTCTGACCCGAGTATTATTTAATAAGAAAATAATAAACGGATCAGTCTAGCTATAAATATCAAATAAAATGATATAGAATAAGAGATATAATAAAAAGACGTATGATAACCAAAAATGTCATACTACGACAAGTATACATTAGAAAACCACGAAAGTCATACAAAATCCCAAGAATCTCGTAGCATCAAAAAGAATATCCTATTCTTTATTTAATTCACCAAGCCACAATAAATGACATACATATCGATGCCAACTGAAAAAGGTGGTGAAACATAAATTCCGGAAATCATCATATAGAAATCCAGAAATCACAAGAAAAGGTTGGCCAAGACATTGATGTAGTGCAAACGGTACATCCAATGAATCCAAAAAGCAAAGACATTGATGTAGTACAAACGGTACATCCAATGAATCTAAAAGCAAAGACATTGATGTAGTGCAAACGGTACGTTCAATGAATCCAAAAAGCAAAGACATTGATGTAGTACAAACGGTACATCCAATGAATCTAAAAGCAAAGACATTGATGTAGTGCAAACGGTACATCCAATAAATCAAAAAGCAAAGACATTGATGTAGTGCAAACGGTACATCCAATGAATCAAAAGCAAAGACATTGATGTAGTGCAAACGGTACATCCAATGAATCAAAAAGCAAAGACATTGATGTAGTGCAAACGGTACATCCAATGAATCAAAAGCAAAGACATTGATGTAGTGCAAACGGTACATCCAATGAATCAAAAGCAAAGACATTGATATAGTGCAAACGGTACATCCAATGAATCAAAACACAAATCGATTCGAAACATCGACGTAGTACACACGGTACGTCCAATGAATCGAAAAGCCGAGACATCGATGTAGTACAAACGTTACATCCAATGAATCGAAACATATTAAAAGTACATGGGTCGCCAGCCCACGAAGAAATGAGACGAAGCTCAATAAATTGAGTTTCAGTCCTCCACGTGGACAAAGAGACATCGCACATTGCTAGTCTAAACTATAAAATGATCATCATCGATCATCAAGAAGTGTCAATCACAGTAAGCTAATAAATATATGAGCTTAGCTTCATGTCCCATAACCACTAGTTTAACTTAAATATTTACAAACAAATTGTAGATCTTCACTAGAAAATTGTCGCAAGAGGTTCAATCGAACAAGTCCAAGAATTAACCGACGAAGTGAACGCAAGCGTTTCATACCACTTGTTTTGCTAAGCCGTTTAATTAGATTTCTCATCCGAGTGAGGTAAAGGTTTGTATATACTAGTAGATTGGAAAACGGTTTAAGAAAAGAGCTTTGGTATTGAAAATAGAGTTGAAATCATTTTGTTGAAAGATTTTTGATATTTACTACTAGTATAGAAAACCTTTATATTTTAAAGTGATAAATCATAGCGGTGATTATAGAAACAATCAATCATAAAAATTCACATTCAAAGACGTGAATAAAATCCAAAGAAACCGGTAAAGTATCCATCGAAATAGATATTCAAAAATCCATAAAATCGACCGAGAAGCCAAAGATAGTTTGTCTCGAAGAATGGTCAACTCAGCATCTCAACAAAGCAAGTTCTGTTGAATATTTTTCAGATAAGATCCCCTACGGAGGGGAGGTCCAGGGGGGTCCGGGGGGGTCCGGGCGGGTCCGGGGGGGTGGCAACCTCCCGAGGTGGGGTTGCGAGGGCAACGCCCCCGCTACGGGGTTCAACCGCCTGGTCAGGTCGCGGGGGTCCAGGGGACAATGCCCCCGGCGGGGTGCGAGGCAGGGCCCCGTCCAAAACGGTACGACCTAGTGAAGACCTAAGGGAGGATAGGATCGAGCGACCTAAAGGGGAACGCGACCTAAAGGTGTTCGCGACCTAGTAGTCGAGCGACTTAAGGAGTACGCAACCTAAGGGAAACTCACGACCCAACATGGTCGAGCTAAGGTAAGGTGCGACTCAACCAGGTGAGCGACCGAAGGAAGATGAACGACTTAAGGAAGTAAGGAGTCGAGCGACCTACGAGTTTAAGAGCTCAAGCGACCTAGAGGTGTTCGCGACCTAACGACCTTATAAGGTCGAGCGAGTTAAGGTGATGCGCGACCTAACGTGTCACGCGACTTAACGAAGGCAAGGCCGAGCGAGTTAGGGTGATGCGCGACCTAACAGTTGCATAGGTCGAGCGACCTAAAGGGTTGCGACCTAACAGTTGCATAGGTCGAGCGACCTAAAGGGTTGCGACCTAACAGTTGCATAGGTCGAGCGACCTAAAGGGTTGCGACCTAAGGAAGGTAAGGTATAACGACCTAACACTCGCGATCTAACGGTCAAAAGAAGATGGCCACTCGACCTACGACCTAAGGTCCATACGAGCTACGACCTAAGGTCCATACGACCTAACTCCAAAGACGTTAATTCAAGGCAGTGCGACCTAGCGCGATAACACGCGAGCGACCTAAGGGTTAGGTCGCGAGCGACCTAACTCCGAACACAGAAAAATGGCCAGAACGACCTAAGTGCAGAAAATTCACCAAAACGCTAAAAATTGGAGTTTTTCACCAATCCAATCCAAACCAAATGCTAATATGCATGCGAAGGTGATAGAGAATCATTCCCAACAGTCCATTATGGTTATAGGCTAGAATCGTGAGATAAAAATCTCACCTTTGCACCAAATATCAATGAAAATGAAGCTTTAAGCAAGCAAGAATCAATCCCTCTTCTATCTAAGCACAATAAGCTTGAATCCAATGTCTTCTTCTTGAATTTGGAGTTGAAAGATGGATTGCAATTGAATTTGAGTTTTGGAATTTTAATTTCTCATTCCCTCCACCATTTTTGAAGAAGCTTGAAGGCTTAGGCAAATAGAAATGAAGTTATGAAGAGGAGGGGTGAAGGTTGGGTCTAATAGGCTAAAAGCCTAATCCAAAGACTCAAGTGAAAAAGCAGTGAAATTCCACTATCTCCAAACATATCAATGTTTATACTTAAAAATAGTTGTAAACAGCATTTCGAACTCAATGGAAGTGGTCTCGAGTCCTAATTCGACTGTTCTCAAAAAGTAGCTTTTCGGACCAAAATCCGACGAACGATAAAATATTTAAATAAAATATTTAAATATAAAATTGATAAAAATGCGGGTTGTTACATTTGGGTTAGGGGTGACTGCATTTGTTGTTTCCAGGTTCTGGTTCCAGCTTTGACACTCGAATTTGTTTTTGAGTTGGAGTCGTCGATCTGATGATCGAGGTAGGTTGCTTGGATAGTTTTCGATTTATGGAGGTCATCGTTGATGATCAACGATGAGCGGCACCACCGTGCATGTGCACGGTGGACTTCTTTGTGTTCTGTTGAGTTGGATTGGAAGGGGAGTAGGTTACTTGAGTTTTTTCGAGTAATTCGAGTACCAGACTCGAAGTAAACGAGGTTTTGACTCGAAGGAGAAGTATGTTGCCTCGTGTATTCTGCTGGCTATAGGTTTTTACAGAAACCTGTTACCCAGTTTTGATTTTTTTTTAAATAAATTTCAAAACTCAATTTAAATGAAAAGTAGAGTTTTAAAATGAAGTTTAAATATGATTCGATTTAGATTTGGATCTCAGTTCTAAAAATAAATAAAGTTTTAAAATTTAAATTTGTTTTAACTATTTTAAAAAAAAATTAACTATTTTAAAAATGTTTAAGTAGTTGAATTTTAAAATGAAGTTTTAAATTCTAAGAAAAGTTTTTAAATCTAAGTCAAATCTGAAATCAAGATGGTTGGTATTCTAGTGGTTATAAAAGGAGTTTTTAAAATTTAAATTGTTTTAATGATTAAGTAAAATTTTAAATTGATTTGAATTTAAATGAAACTGGGATTTAAGTTGAGAAAACACTGAAGTAATATTATTCTACAACTTAAACAAAGATTCAACAACAACTTAAATCAACTTGAACTAGAGATTCAAGAAGAAGAGTTCCAGTTTGAAATTGCAAAAGCCTGGTTTAAAAAAAAGGCTCTGTCATTTCTAAAACAAAAATGTGGAAGGTGAGTAACTTAAATTTTAAAATACTTAAGTATATATGTTTCTTAATCGTTGTGTGAGATGTGTATATATCTTAATGCATTACTGTGTATATGTGTTACTGCATGTGTGTGTTGATACCCTGTAATCACATCTGTTTATAGATTTCTAACTATAGATTGACTCAGTTAATTGATAGGACTTAGTATCAAATAAAATGGGTTTATTTGATTAAACTAGATTTTAAAATTGGTACTTAACCTAAACAAAGTAGGATTGTCTGGAAATTCTAAAAGAAACGGTTCAAATTGAATATCAGTCAAATTTCGAATTATTTAATTCATGAATTCAAGTATATAAACTGAATTCTCGTACTTTAACTTGATGTTTAAAGAAAAAAATCATGATTTTTAGATGCGGAGGTAGGGAGAAATTCTTGGTTGAACGGAAATCGTTCTTCGACCAAATTCCGGTGATCTCAATGTTGAGGGAGGTCGTGACTCTCTGGGATGGTAGAGGAGCGATCGGGGGTTGTGAGAAAAATGGAGCGGTGGCGTGTAGTCGATCGAGGCGGCGGCGGGAAGAATTCAAAGTTTGGTGACCTAGTTTTGAGAGGCCAGAGATTTGCGATTCATGCATCATCCGCAGGTGACCAAGTTCGCCGTAGTTTGGGGGAATGGTGGAGGAGACGTCGACGAAGCAATGACCGGAATTTTGGGTCCTCCGGTGGTGGAGGCTTTGAGGAAGAGACATTTTTCCAGGTTTGGGTTAGGGGTGATTGAATTTGTTGTTTCCAGGTTCTGGTTCCAGCTTTGACACTCGAATTTGTTTTCGAGTTGGAGTCGTCGATCTGATGATCGAGGTAGGGTGCTTGGAAAGTTTCCGATTTATGGAGGTCATCGTTGATGATCAACGATGAGCGGCACCACCGTGCATGTGCAAGGTGGACTTCTTTGTGTTCTGTTGAGTTGGATTGGAAGGGGAGTAGGTTACTCGAGTTTTCTCGAGTAATTCGAGTACCAGACTCGAAGTAAACGAGGTTTTGACTCGAAGGAGAAGTATGTTACCTCGGGTATTTTGCTGGCTACAGGTTTTTACAAAAACCTTTTACCCAGTTTTGATTTTTTTTAAAATAAATTTCAAAACTCGATTTAAATGAAAAGTAGAGTTTTAAAATGAAGTTTAAATATGATTCGAGTTAGATTTGGATCTCAGTTTTAAAGATAAATAAAGTTTTAAAATTTAAATTTGTTTTAACAATTTTAAATTTGTTTTAACTATTTTAAAAATGTTTAAGTAGTTAAATTTTAAAATGAAGTTTTAAATTGTAAGAAAAGTTTTTAAATCTAAGTCAAATCTAAAATCAAGATGGTTGGTATTCCAGTGGTTATAAAATAAGTTTTTAAATTTTAAATTGTTTTAATGATAAAGTAAAATTTTAAATTGATTTGAATTTAAATGAAACTGGGATTTAAATTCTTTTGATTTCTATTTAAACATTGTTAAAGTTAAATCTATATTCATTTTAAATCTTAAATTTAGAATGAAATATAAAGTAAATTTGGAAGCAAATTAAATACTTTGATTAAGCAAGAAATGTTTTATCTTAAAGATAAATAGAATTTGATGATATGAATTCATTAATTATTAAGTTAATTAAAATGGATAATTCATTTATTTGATTAAATAATGATTTGGATTAATTAAATAAGTAATTAAAGGTTTAAATTAATCAATTAAGGTTTAAAGATTAATTAAGTAGGGAATAATTAATTTGTAAATTAAGGATTATTAATTAGATATTAATTAATGATCAAAGTTGATTAATCAAGTGATTAAGAAATAATTAATTGAAGGATAATGTTATAAATTAATTAAGGTAATTAATTTGAGAATAATTAATTTATTAAAGGTTAATTAATTAATGCGGTGATTAGGAAATAAATTATTAATTATAGAGTAATTAATTAGTTATTGTAATTAATTAACAATAATAATTTAAGGATTAATTATTAATTAAGGATTAATTAATGATTAATTAAAGGATAATTTATTAAATGTTTTATAATTAATCGACTATTAATTTGCCATGACTAGCAAATTTATTCATAGAAATTAATCCGATTTAAATTAATCAGATAATTAAGTTAATCCTGTTTATAAATGATTATTGAATGCTTGACCTTACTTTTGATTGATTGTATTGTATGAGATGCCTTGAATTGATTGTCCTATCTAATCTAGGATATTTTGTTCTGTGGATTGAGCTGTGTGTAATTTATTCATTTATTTATGAGACATCTGTTTATTATCAGTGAATCTGTGAATGAATGATAAGCGTTATAGCTTATACCGCTATCAGCTATATTTTTGTGTTTTGATCTGTGATGATAGAATGATGTTGCACTATTGTGTTAAACCCCTGGACCACACTTATACACACACAAATATCGATTTCACAAGGAAATCGGTTAAGTCATAGATATTTGAATTTAATTCAAAATAGTTTTAAAAGTCGAATATTTAAATCCAAATGGTTTTGGAAATGAATTGGGTTTAAAGTGAAAGGCTTTTGAAATGGAATTTCAAAGATGAAATTTATTTTGAATAACTTGATTAAGTTTTTGGAATTTAAATAATTTGATTTAAACTTAAATTCAAGATTTGAAATTGAATTCTATGTTTGGAAACTAGGAACTAAAGATGTTATACCAGTTATATATGGGTTAAACTATTTAAAAGTATTGATTTGGGAATGTGAATATAATTTAAGAGCTTTTACTCGGGCAAATATAATTGGATTCTTCCAAAACGAAAACTGTTTGTTTTCAAATAATAAAAGCTTTCACATAAGAAATGAACTTCCAGTTTGTGTAAAAGGGATTTCTAGTTTGAAATGGAAATGATTTCCAAGTTATGGAAATGGTTTGAAAGCTTAATTTAAATCTTAGTAATTAAAGATTTAATTGAGTTAATCCAATCGAAATGGAAATTGTTTTTTAATCTGTAAATGGATCTTTGTGAAATAAATCTTTTTGTTTAAAGATTTAAAATGGTAATTTGTTTAACCATTCAAAATAAAAGTTTTGGATTTTATAAGTTGTGACTTAATTGATATTCCACATCCATATGTTTTTATATATTACGCTCATTATTCGGTTTAGACAGGAGAGGACCTTTGTGTCATATAACCCATTTCGAATAATGATACGTTGATATGGATAGCATTTGAAGACCGGTGGTGAAGACCGGGTATTTGCAAGAGCGATAGGATGACCTATCGATTGTCTCTGTAATGAGTCGCGTCGGTATAGAGATTCCCTAAGTGATGGGAAGTCCGATCGGGATTGTGAATACCCAGATTCGCAAGGGATTCTTTGGGAGTGCCTTCGGTTCTGTTCGAACCCGGGACAGACTTGTATGGTCGTATGTCTGACACTACACTTTGAGATATAAAGCAGATTTCTTTCAAATACATATCTTTGGTGGCGGAGAATTTATTCTCTTAGCTTAACACCCTTCTCTGAGACGTACGAGCTCAGAGGTTATGTAGTTGAAGGTTATCGGCGATATATTCCCAATTTGGTAGTGTGACATGCTAAGTGCTGCTGTGTGTTGATGATCATTTATTGATCATTTGTGATCGAAGCATGGCTTTTGTATAAAGCGCAGCTTTGTGGATGAGACTGCATCAGGACCTCACACCCCGAAAATGGTCAAAACAGGAAAGATGCGGCAAGGCTATGAAGGTCGCGCCCTTTAGGATGTGTCATTCCCTTTTGGTAAAGGGTGATATCATGGAATGGAACCCAGATATTTACCTATATGGTAGATAGAGGGCCCTCGGATAAAGGTCCCAAAGGACCGGGGGGTGGCATGCTCGAGAAGTAGTTACCTAGTTACAGAGGTAACCCGGCCTTGTACTGGCAGAGATCCGGGTAGGTTCTCGGGACGTCCCGCCAGAGGCGTACCCATGGACAGTGGGAAGTTCCTTAGCCTGACCATTTGTTGGAAATCCATTCATCCAATACGTGCCTTGTACGGTTTTAGTTGTAGAACCTGCCATTTACTTATGGTGGTCAC
Organism: Allium cepa; assembly: GCA_030765085.1. Taxonomy (NCBI): domain Eukaryota; kingdom Viridiplantae; phylum Streptophyta; class Magnoliopsida; order Asparagales; family Amaryllidaceae; genus Allium; species Allium cepa. The sequence continues at coordinate 226,473,227 of CM060932.1, read as the reverse complement.
CACTGTTTAGATGGTAGCTATAGTAGGCATAGTTCGGAATGTCTATGGTGGCTAAGATTAATATTCTACTTTCGAAATGTTTTCTGCACTGTGTACTAATAATAATAATATCAAAGAATTTGCATATCAAGCATGTTTGACTATCATAAGGAGAAATCTCCTCCAATTCTGCGTTTGCATGGTGTGTGCGGCGGGAGGCCTTATGGTAGTTTCATTTTCTAAAAAGCATTGCGGATTTGAATTTAAATTCTTTTCTGTCTGTTTTAAAGATAAACTTTTTTTGTTACTCATACCAGTCCCATGACTGGCTCGGAGTTTATTGTTCCTTTCCTAAACTCTGGGTGCCCACAATTTTCCACACGGGCAGTCTAGAGTTAGGTTTTTCAGATAGTCTGGTTTAGTAGATTATCTAGAGTTAGTCCAGTCTTGGATCAGGACGAGACTTGCTTATCTAGGTGACACATGATGTTGGTTCGCGCTAGCTTTGGATTGGAGCATTGGATTTAGGGAATGCATTCTTTTAGAGATATTCTTTTCCACTGCTGGTGTTATTTATTCCTTTCCGCTGTGTCTTGTATCTCTGATAGTATAAATGTCCATTATATCGTTCTATTTTATCATATTATATAAGATTTTGTATCTATCATTGTACCAATGTTATGTATATATTGATATCCTTCTCTTCCGCCGTGTTATACCTAATGATGTTATAAGCTCCGGTGAACCACATTCGACGTTTAGATCTGCGGCATTTGAATAAGAGTGTCGTATTCGATGCCGATTTTCGAAGGTCGACTCAGGACCGTTACAATTGGTATCAGAGCGAGGTTGAACTTTAGCTCAGGAGTATAACACATTAAGTAGCTCATTAGAGATAGGGTGGTATATCCTAGAATGAGTAATCCCTAAGATATTCGTCTGTATGCCTCAGTAAATTCTCTTACTATCCACTGATAGTGAGTATGAGTGCAAGAAGAGGGTGAGATAGGGGACAGGGGAATACGACTACAATTGGTCAATACTCTGTAACAACAAGGAAAAAATCTTTTCTCTATCAATCTCCTTTGTTCAGCATCATTTCTTAATTCTTCGATAGTTTCTGGTAGATCCAGAAAGAAATTCGATATATTAATATGGGACATAAACTCTGGATTAAAAAAAAGATTTTGTTCGTTTGGATGTAATTGATTGTTTTGGTTGCTATGGTTAATAGGTATACTTTAGTTTTTAAACTAAAAGTTTTAAGATTATATCTATATATCTATTTCTTTGGGATTCTGAATATATTCTACGAATGGTTAGTTATCCCTTCAAACTAACCAATATCACTCCATATTTCGTAGATCTGGATGACCCGAGTATATTGTGAAAAACTTAATAGATTCTTTCTTGTATCTATTAATTGATATTCTGATTTGAAAAGCCAAATTCAGAATAGATATTCAGTTTGATTTGATGAATCATCTTTCATCTATCTTTGGGTTTTGATTTTGATTGTAGAGAACCCATAGCATCAGCTGAGGCGAAGCAACCTCAAAGGCCAGAAGAGTTGGTGATTATGGTTTGACTAGGAAGATTCAGGAACCGTCTATGGATAAGGAAGTACCATAGGAACCCAGGGAGGAGACTGAAGAAGAACCCGAGGAGGTACTCGACGATGAAGAAGAGTTCGAGGTCGAGGAAGGACTCAAAGAGGACGAGGAAGAGTTTGAGGATGAAGAAGAATTTGAAGATGAGGAGTATTGTGTAGAGTCAGAAGATGATGAAGCAATTATTTGGGATCTAGATAATGCCATTGAGGAGCTAGATGACGTAGGCTTTATTCCTGTAGTACCTGATCCAGTGGAAGTTTCGAAACCAGACAGTGAGGCAAAGGTTAGGGAATTGTCAGGGCCTGAAAGGGAAAGCTCTGATAGTGAGGATCTGTAGATGATTAGGATGTTTCCTTTTGGGTAGTGTATGCTTTATATATGTACTTTGACTCAACATGTCATGGATGCTAGATGTATGTATATGTATGGTTGGATGAATGACTGTAACATCTATATGAATGCCCTTAGTAACACTAAATATAAAGAGTATTTTGAATTAACCGTAAGAATCTATGTGTTTACCGGTATAGTTGAGTTGTTATTGGTCTATTTTGTATGAGTGGATAATTTATAAAACTAAATTGGCAAATATCGGGGACGAAATTTCTTAAGGGCGGAAACTGTAACGATCCCGGATTTTAACTAAGTTTAAATTGATAATTTATTTAATTTTTCAATAAAAGATTGTGAAATTAATTCGTAAAACAGATTTTAGTTTCTCCAAAATTGAATAAAAATATGTGTTTCATAAATTAATTGAGAAATGTATTTGAATTGAATTTAAATTGGGATTTATAAATTATGTAAAGATATTTGAATTTAATAAAATGGATTTTTAGAAGTTGTGAAAATAATGAATGTATGCAAAGGTAAAATAAGGCAATAAGTACTAAAGTTAAAATACATATTTAAATTAGAGATAGAAATAGGTATATGTATCGTAAATTATAAAATATAAAGTAAACATATATATGAAGTATTGCAAAAGAAGGCACTAATACATTTATTCAAGTATGAACAATATATGAGTATAAGTATGTAGGCTTGGTATTAAGACAATAACAAGTAACACTAAAAAATATCTAGCACACAGCAGCATATTAGCCACCAAAAACCTGGCAAAAGATCAAAGGACTTAAGTAATAAATGCAAATGTCCTTAGCACACAAAGTATATCCATCAGCCACCAAAATATTATCTCATCAGCCAAAATGAATTTTTGCTTAGTCAACAAAAAAATATAAAATCTCTGATCCTATTTGTACTTAAAAAAATCACCCTATTGTACAAACAAAATATAATATCATCTTGTACAAAGGCTTACCCTGTAAACTTTTCTCCTATATTATCATCTTCCTCACTTCAGTTTCGTCCATTCTAAGTTGAGAAAACACTGAAGTAATATTATTCTACAACTTAAACAAAGATTCAACAACAACTTAAATCAACTTGAACTAGAGATTCGAGAAGAAGAGTTCCAGTTTGAAATTGCAAAAGCCTGGTTTAAAAAAAAGGCTCTGTCATTTCTAAAACAAAAATGTGGAAGGTGAGTAACTTAAATTTTAAAATACTTAAGTATATATGTTTCTTAATCATTGTGTGAGATGTGTATATATCTTAATGCATTACTGTGTATATGTGTTACTGCATGTGTGTGTTGATACCCTGTAATCACATCTGTTTATAGATTTCTAACTATAGATTGACTCAGTTAATTGATAGGACTTAGTATCAAATAAAATGGGTTTATTTGATTAAACTAGATTTTAAAATTGGTACTTAACCTAAACAAAGTAGGATTGTCTGGAAATTCTAAAAGAAACAGTTCAAATTGAATATCAGTCAAATTTCGAGTTATTTAATTCATGAATTCAAGTATATAAACTGAATTCTCGTACTTTAACTTGATGTTTAAAGAAAAAAAATCATGATTTTTAGATGCGGAGGTAGGGAGAAATTCTTGGTTGAACGAAAATCGTTCTTCGACCAAATTCCGGTGATCTCGATGTTGAGGGAGGTCGTGACTCTCTGGGATGGTAGAGGAGCGATCGGGGGTTGTGAGAAAAATGGAGCGGTGGCGTGTAGTCGATCGAGGCGGCAGCGGGAAGAATTCAAAGTTTGGTGACCTAGTTTTGAGAGGCCAGAGATTTGCGATTCATGCATCATCCGCAGGTGACCAAGTTCGCCGTAGTTTGGGGGAATGGTGGAGGAGACGTCGACGAAGCAATGACCGGAATTTTGGGTCCTCCGGTGGTGGAGGCTTTGAGGAAGAGACATTTTTCCAGGTTTGGGTTAGGGGTGACTGAATTTGTTGTTTCCAGGTTCTGGTTCCAGCTTTGACACTCGAATTTGTTTTCGAGTTGGAGTCGTCGATCTGATGATCGAGGTAGGGTGCTTGGAAAGTTTTCGATTTATGAAGGTCATCGTTGATGATCAACGATGAGCGGCACCACCGTGCATGTGCACGGTGGACTTCTTTGTGTTCTGTTGAGTTGGATTGGAAGGGGAGTAGGTTACTCGAGTTTTCTCGAGTAATTCGAGTACCAGACTCGAAGTAAACGAGGTTTTGACTCGAAGGAGAAGTATGTTACCTCGGGTATTTTGCTGGCTACAGGTTTTTACAAAAACCTTTTACCCAGTTTTGATTTTTTTTAAAATAAATTTCAAAACTCGATTTAAATGAAAAGTAGAGTTTTAAAATGAAGTTTAAATATGATTCGAGTTAGATTTGGATCTCAGTTTTAAAGATAAATAAAGTTTTAAAATTTAAATTTGTTTTAACAATTTTAAATTTGTTTTAACTATTTTAAAAATGTTTAAGTAGTTAAATTTTAAAATAAAGTTTTAAATTGTAAGAAAAGTTTTTAAATCTAAGTCAAATCTAAAATCAAGATGGTTGGTATTCCAGTGGTTATAAAATAAGTTTTTAAAATTTAAATTGTTTTAATGATAAAGTAAAATTTTAAATTGATTTGAATTTAAATGAAACTGGGATTTAAATTCTTTTGATTTCTATTTAAACATTGTTAAAGTTAAATCTATATTCATTTTAAATCTTAAATTTAGAATGAAATATAAAGTAAATTTGGAAGCAAATTAAATACTTTGATTAAGCAAGAAATGTTTTATCTTAAAGATAAATAGAATTTGATGATATGAATTCATTAATTATTAATTAATTAAAATGGATAATTCATTTATTTGATTAAATAATGATTTGGATTAATTAAATAAGTAATTAAAGGTTTAAATTAATCAATTAAGGTTTAAAGATTAATTAAGTAGGGAATAATTAATTTGTAAATTAAGGATTATTAATTAGATATTAATTAATGATCAAAGTTGATTAATCAAGTGATTAAGCAATAATTAATTGAAGGATAATGTTATAAATTAATTAAGGTAATTAATTTGAGAATAATTAATTTATTAAAGGTTAATTAATTAATGCGGTGATTAGGAAATAAATTATTAATTATAGAGTAATTAATTAGTTATTGTAATTAATTAACAATAATAATTTAAGGATTAATTATTAATTAAGGATTGATTAATGATTAATTAAAGGATAATTTATCAAATGTTTTATAATTAATCGACTATTAATTTGCCATGACTAGCAAATTTATTCATAGAAATTAATCCGATTTAAATTAATTAGATAATTAAGTTAATCCTGTTTATAAATGATTATTGAATGCTTGACCTTACTTATGAATGTTTGTATTGTATGAGATACCTTGAATTGATTGTCCTATCTAATCTAGGTTATTTTGTTTTGTGGATTGAGCTGTGTGTAATTTATTCATTTATTTATGAGACATCTGTTTATTATCTGTGAATGAATGATAGCGTTATAGCTTATACCGCTTATCAGCTATATTTCTGTGTTTTGATCTATGATGATTGAATGATGTTGCACTATCGTGTTAAACCTCTGACCACACTTATACACACACGAACATGGATTTCACATGGAAATCGGTTAAGTCATAGATATTTGAATTTAATTCAAAATAGTTTTAAAAGTCGAATATTTAAATCCAAATGGTTCTGGAAATGAATTGAGTTTAAAGTGAAAGGCTTTTGAAGTGGAATTTCAAAGATGAAATTTATTTTGAATAACTTGATTAAGTTTTGGAATTTAAATAATTTGATTTAAACTTAAATTCAAGATTTGAAATTGAATTATATGTTTGGAAACTAGGGATTAAAGATGTTATACGAGTTATATATGGGTTAAACTATTTTAAAAGTATTGATTTGGGAATGTGAATATAATTTAAGAGCTTTAACTCGGGCAAATATGATTGGATTCTTCCGAAACGAAAACTGTTTGTTTTCAAATAATAAAAGCTTTCACATAAGTAATGAACTTCCAATTTGTGTAAAAGGGATTTCTAGTTTGAAATGGAAATGGTTTCCAAGTTATGGAAACGGTTTGAAAGCTGTAATTTAAATCTTAGTAACTAAAGATTTAATTGAGTTAATCCAATCGAAATGGAAATTGTTTTGAAATCTGTAAATGGATCTTTGTGAAATAAATCTTTTTGTTTAAAGATTTAAAATGGTAATTTGTTTAACCATTTAAAAGAAAAGTTTTGGATTTTATAAGTTGTGACTTAATTGAAATCCCACATCCATATGTTTTTAAATATTATGCTCATTATTCGGTTTAGCCGGGGGAAGACCTTTGTGTCATATAACCCATTCCGAATAATGAAACGTAGGTATGGATAGCATTTGAAGACCGGTGGTGAAGACCGGGTATTTGCGAGAGCGATAGGATGACCTATCGATTGTCTCTGCACTGAGTCGCGCCAGTATAGAGATTCCCTAAGTGATGGGAAGTCAGATTGGGATTGTGAATACCCGGATTCGTAAGGGCTTCTTCGGGAGTGCCTTCGTTTATGATCGAACCCGGGACAGACTTGTATGGTCGTATGTCTGACACTACACTTTGAGATATAAAGCAGATTTCTTTCAAATACATATCTGTTGGTGGCGGAGAATTTATTCTCTTAGCTTAACACCCTTCTCTGAGACGTACGAGCTCAGAGGTTATGTAGTTGAAGGTTATCGGTGATATATTCCTCATTTGGTAGTGTGACATGCTAAGTGCTGCTGTGTGTTGATGATCATTTGTTGATCATTTGTGATCAAAGCATGGCTTTTTTATAAAGCGTGGCTTTGTGGACGAGACTGCATCAGGACCTCACACCCCGGAAACGGTCAAAACAGGAAAGATGCGGCAAGGTTATGAGGGTCGCGCCCTTTAGGGTGTCATTCCCTTCTGGTAAAGGGTGGTATCATGGTATGGAGCCTAGATATTTACCTATGTGGTAGCTCCAATCTCATTTACTGTGTGGTTGTTGCTTTGTGATAGAGGGCCCTCGGATAAAGGTCCCAAAGGACCGGGGGGTGGCATGCTCGAGAAGTAGTTACCTAGTTACAGAGGTAACCGGCCTTGTGTTGGCAGAGATCCGGGTAGGTTCTCGGGATGTCCCGCCAAAGGCGTACCCATGGACAGTAGGAAGTTCCTTAGCCCGAACATTTGTTGGAAATCCATTCATCCAATACGTGCCTTGTACGGTTTTAGTTGTAGAACCTGCCATTTACTTATGGTGGTCACCACTGTTTAGATGGTAGCTATAGTAGGCATAGTTCGGAATGTCTATGCTGGATAAGATTAATATTCTACTTTCGAAATGTTTTTTGCACTGTGTACTAATAATAATAATAATATCCAAGAATTTGCGTATCAAGCATGTTTGACTATCATAAGGAGAAATCTCCTCCATTTCTGCGTTTGCATGGTGTGTGCGGCGGGAGGCCTTATGGTAGTTTCATTTTCTAAAAAGCATTGCGGATTTGAATTTAAATTCTTTTGTTGTCTGTTTTAAAGATAAACTGTTTTTGTTACTCATACCAGTCTCATGACTGACTCGGAGTTTATTGTTCCTTTCCTAAACTCTGGGTGCCCACAATTTTCCACACGGGCAGTCTAGATTGGGTTTTTCAGATTGTCAGGTTTAGTAGATTATCTAGAGTTAGTCCAGTCTTTGGATCAGGACTAGACTTGCTTATCTAGGTGACACGTGATGTTGGTTCGAGCTAGCTTTGGATTGGAGCATTGGATTTGGGGAATGCATTCTTTTGGAGATATTCTTTTCCACTGCTGGTGTTATTTATTCCTTTCCGCTGTGTCTTGTATCTCTGATAGTATAATTGTCCATTATATCATTCTGTTGTATCATATTATATCAGATTTTGTATCTGTCGTTGTATCAATGTTATGTATATATTGATATTCTTCTCTTCCGTTGTGTTGTACCTAATGGTGTTATAAGCTCCGGCGAACCAGATTCGACGTTTGGATCTGCAGCATTTGAATATGAGTGTCGTATTTGATGCCGATTTTCGAAGGTCGACTCAAGACCGTTACATGTTGCAACATAACGGTCTATTCTATAATATTCAGCTAATGATAATCTTGAGTTAAAGGAAAATTTAGATGCAGATCACACTGGTAATCTGGTTGATAGAAAAATTACTAGTGAAACATTTTTTATGTAGAAACATTCATTAGCTGCATCACATTTCAAAGAAAAAATCTGCATATTTTTCATTTTATATAATTTTCAAATTAGCAGACATTTTTCTTATAAAACCCCTCCTGGAAAATCATTTTTGTTGACCTTGTTTCGGACTAGTCATTATGGAAATTTTGATTTTATAATTATTTTTGGATTTGATCTTGAATGACTACATTGACTATTCTTACTCCCTACTGATTATCGAAAAGGTAAATAGTGATTGAAAAGTGATGAGTGTTGATGTTATTCATATATTATAACTTGAGACGGTATATTTAGTAAATTTTTTTAGAAATTTGAACAAGAGTTATAAATACTTTTTGTTGCTGTCATATTTCTATCAACCATCACTCATCAAAATCCAACATAGTATGTCATTATGTGGTATTTTAAATGGGAAATTATGCATTTTCAATTTATTATATTTTTAGCAATAAAAAACATTCAAAGTATTCACTCTCATTTAAAAGTCCCTACGGTTATGCATGGGTGAATTACTTGGAATTTTTGATTATGTGCTTTCATGCCCATTTAAAAGTGCTTATGGTTATGCATGTATAGAACGCATATCAAAATTGATAGATTAAATAGACAAGTTGATTCTAATCCCGTTAAAAAGTCCTCACAGTTATGCGGGGTTAGAAGATGCTTGAAATTCATTTTTTTATAAAAAATGAATTTTGGATACTACTAATCTCATTTAAAAGTCCTAACAGTTATGCATGTAGTAGATATTCAATTTCCTGATATAAATATACCACAAATAGACACGACTATTTGGTTTTATATGGTGACATCATCCCTATCATTCTAAAGTGGATTATGCACTTAAAAAATATTTATGATTTTTGTTTGATTTTTATTGAAATTTAATATTTATACTCGAATGGGTATTGATGTGTATTAATGTCCATCACTTAATCTTTATTTTTCTAACACTATTATTCTTTTGCTTATAATAAAAGGGGGGGAGAAAAATTAAGATTTTGACAAATAAAGGTCAAATATTTTATTTTGTATTTCCTATTTACATCTAAAATCATTTGCATATTTTTACATGCATAAATGAAGGTGGAGCTTTGTGTAGAGAGGGAGCATTCAATTAGGTGGAGCAAATAGAATCTATCAATAATCAAATACATTTAATAAATACAAAATCTTAAATATATGTTTGTTATCATCAAAAGGGGGAGATTGTTGAGTATGCAAGTATATCATTTTTGTTTGATGATAATAAACATATATATATATATATATATTCATAAATGTATTTGTTAATGTACTATTTTATTTTTCACATAATTAACAAATATTTGATGAATAAAATAAATAACAGAGAATTTAAATTCAAACAAATATTTTATTCAAACAAATATTTATTAAAATTTTGAATAGTACAAAATTGAGCTCTCATTATATAGACAATTTTGATTACACGGTTATCATTTACATTTGCTCCTTAGTACATTTCACTCATTCACTCGTTTTATCTTCAACTCTATTCTAGATTGAATCTAGCATTTGAGTTATCTGCAAAATACACACTGACACGGTAAAATTGAAAATGAAATATTTTTGGAGTGTAATATAAAATGTGTATTTTGTAAATATTATTTGCCTCGGTTATTTGGGTTGTTCGTTATCACTTAATTTTTGAATTCATCTACACAAACAACTTGTGACATGCATAGTGTATCAATGTACATGCCACAAGGCCGTGCACACTGATATACACTTGACAAAATTAGAGGGACAGGTTAGCACAAGGTCAAACCCAAATCAAAAGCCGGGTTCAACTCAAGTGAGATAAATATTAGGTCACGGTATCAACACAAGGTCAAACCCGAGCTAGTAGCTAGATTCAACTCAGGTGTAAATTCCAAAATCATCAATGAACTAACTACACGAGCAGGTGCAACATCGATATGAAAGAAATCAAGTTACAGCATGGCACAAAAGCACGAATGACACTCGATTACACATGAAAACAACTCAAACTCAAGCATGTATAAAATGGCAAAGATCAGAGAACACAAAAAAGGCAGTAGGGAAAGGTATACGAGGGTCGGGCAACAATGGAAGTAGTATGCAAGTGAGGTTACAAACCAATACAACACAAGTGAAGCCTCAACACTCATGGACCAATGTATGCAACAAAGTGAAATGCAACAGACTCAAAGTCATATAAAGACCATTAACAATACGCAACTCAAAGTTGTAGTGACGAGACAGAAAATGTGCAAATATACATAGGCAGTGCACATATAAACAGTGTAACTACAAAGTATATGGTGGTACAGCAATGAGCAGTCGAGACAAGTCAATACTAACATCAATGGTGCACATGCATATCAAAATACAGATGCACAACAAACATAACAACAGATGACAAAACAATATACATGAAGACTAACAGAGCTTCAACCAGTGCACCATAAATTGATAATAGACTTTAACATATGAACAGACAACTACAAGTATCAAGTCGACTCAAAGCCTGAGCTATAGAACTTATAAATAGTTCGATATATCAAGGCAGAATTGAACAACTTCCAGTTTCAAACCAAGTCAAAGACAATCCGCTGCAGTCACAAAATAACAACATAACATGCTCAACAAAGTACTACCAGAGTATGCAAGCATGAAACAATAACATGTAAAACAGTGAAACAACAATGTACCAGAGTCCATCATACAACAGCGAACAATCACACAACATCAAAGGCAACAGGATAACTCGGCTAACCGTACAAAAATAGCACGCACTTACATACATATGCAACAGCAAGTACAACCTGACTACACAATGAATACAAGCAGTTTCATAGGCTAACAGGATCAGGCAGACCAGAGAACAACAACTGTAAAGCCAACAACAAAGCATGCACCAGTTAATATGCTATAGAACCAAGGACAGAGGTAACATCAATATACATGTCGACCAAGCAGCAAATAATAAAAAAGTATAGGGTTGCAGTAAACTTATACATAAGCATTAGGTCGAAAAATGCCATCAGGAATTTCAAATTGAACAAGTATAACAAAGTCAAGGCAGATGTCAACTACTGTGTACAAATCAACAAAGCTCAACGGTAAAATTCACATGACGCCATGAGCAACTGACCGAAGTCAAAAAGAATGAAGAACATAACTAAAGTCAAGTGCTAGAAGAATCGAAGCCATGGTAAAGAATGTAATAAGGTATGATGATTTTAAACTAAGCTTGTCTACCAAACAATGACATATAAAAGAATGTGATGCACCAGTATTAAATAATACTCTAACAGACATGTCATGAATCAAAAGCACAGCTCCCATAATAGACTTTCCTTTCTCCTTCATTGGTGGTATCGAGGCAAATGATCCCAAAGAAAAACTTTTCTTTCTCAGCCTTGGCTGGTTCTTTTCACTGATTCTTGTAATACTGAATCTGATCGCAATTGAAACACTTGATATTCTTCCTTCCAATAACCTCCTTCTATCCCTAGAATGACTCGTTGGCAAAATGCCCTTTCTTATCACACTTGTAGCAAACAACAATAGTTTTCCGTTCTTGGTGGCTCCACCGTTTCAAGCTCCCTTTTTATGAAAGAACTTCCTTTTCCGACCTTGACCCTCCTGAGCCTCCACTGGCTTGTTGTTACTAAACAGCGCAAGCATCTCTTCGTTCCTTTGTGCCATCTCTACTACTATATCACAAGGGTCTCTAAGATGCGGTAGTGTTTCTCTGGCAAGCTTTGGTTTCAATCCTCTAATGAACTTTTCATTCCTCTTAATCACAGTGTCCACGGTTGCATGTCCATATTTGGACAGCTCCTCAAATCTAGTCGTACACTCAAGCACTGTTATATCTCCTTGCTCCAACTCAGCAAACTTTCTAAGCAAAGTTGAATTGGCTATTTCAGACAGGAATCTCTCTTTAAACATTCTCCTAAACTCAGCCTAGTCAAGATCTCTTCTAGTACTCCTGCAATTACATTGTTCCACTAGTACAACGTAGCTCCTTTCATTTACCTGGATGATATCCTCTTCTGCTTGTCATTCAGACCTAAATCAGCAAAAATCCTTTAACAATTAAGAAGCCAACTATCTACTTCGATAGCATTCTCAGTTCCAATGAATGGCTTTCCTCCAAGTCTTGCATAATCCCCAGTCAAAACATCATAATTGTTAACAACCAAAACTTCAAGATTTGCTCCTATACCATCACCACTAACTAATCCAGCTACATCTCCTTCTTGCATCAAGTTGATAAATAATTGTAGCTCCTATATCCACCGGTGGTGTTCCAACACCCACATTAGCAGCAATTTGTCGACCAGGATTTCTCCTTCAGTTGGGCCTGATATTTCCATTGGTTGTGGTGCTTCCTTCACTGAGATTCACTCTTCTGTTTCTGGCTTCATATCTTACTTTCTTTAAATCTGCATTTGAATCTTAGTAGAACACGGAAGAACAATATAAGGGAGATTGGAAGAATAGGGATATGATATATACTTATATATAGCAAATATAAGTACGTTAATATAACGTTATCGCGATCCCAACCTCAATCCTAATTTATTGGGATTATGTTTTCAAAACTCTTTTAAGTTCAAAATTCTTTTAGCTTTAGATAAACCTTTACTCAGATACCATGTTGTAACGTCTCCCATTTTAAGGCCCAAAACCAAGCGCTACGGATGCTGTAGTCATCCATAATACTAATTTTTGGTGACAAAATGAGATCAGTAAATAATATCATTAACATCAAAAGCACAGGATTATGAAAATTTCAAACACAATTTAAGATAAACATTTCTATTTCATTAATAAATTTCCATATTCATTACATAATTCCAAACGTGCCTAAGTTCAGATATAATAAAATTATTACAAAATACTCTAAGAGCGACATATAAAGATGCACCCTTGGTTGATCAGAGTTAACTACTAGACAGATACAATTTCTTCCATTGCATACATATAAACAAAAGTCATAACACAATGGATAAATAAATAGATAGACTCCTACATAGCTAACTCTGCCTCTTGCACATCTCCAGAAGCTTTATTCGTTGAGCCTAAATAACCTATGAACCTTACGCTCGAACTACTCAATTGAGTACCCAAGAGTTAAAGGGGAAAAACAAGAACTTTGGATCAGACAAAAAGTCTGGTGTGAATAATAATATGTCATCTCGGTTAACAGATATCCAGTGAGACCACGCTGCTGAGCAGAACGGGTTTTCACCTCACTATTATGCTCTAAATATGTCTTTTATAAACCAAGCACCTGCAACCATAATAGTTAAACCAAACAATATAAATAATCATATGTATACATGTAACCTAAGTAATCATGATCGATCTGTCTAAATAAATGGACCATCTGTTCCACCATTATAGTTTTTCCAGGGTGACTACAAACCTAATTGGCTGACTTAGGCCTATCGGATATACCAAAATTTTCTAACTCACTGTTAAATGGAAACTGGATGGTCTGTCTGAAATTTACTATTCCTAGGTCACTTTGATCCTAATGGTTTTGTAGCTAACCAATAACCTATCTTAACTTTGGGTATTCATTTCTATGCGTAAACCTACTTTTAGTCTTACCCTTAATGAAGCCCTATGCACTAGAGTTATGGACTAATATCAGCTAGGGGATAATGGCTGAAGTATATGGCGCGACCCTACACTAGTCGCATCTGGTTTTCAAATCTCCGAGTCAATTCAACCTATCACAATTTATCTAAAGCTGGTAAGAATAATCTTTCTAGTAAAAGTCTATGCTAAATACCTTCTTTTATTTCCTTGAAACCATTACTTTTATTGTAGCAACCCTGCTTTAGAGATTACCTATCAATACTAAACTATAACTTAATATTGTAAATTAAATTAAAATTGGAGAAATTTAATTGTTTATTTGGAATAAACAATAAAAGCTTAGAACTTTATTTTATTTTGTTGGAGTGATAATAAATGGAGTATAGGCTTTAAATAAAGAAAATGACCTTATTTTTGAAGAAAATGCAATAATTATATTAATAATTGCCCAATTGATTTTTTAATAGTTTTTAGAAGAAGTATTTGGTTTTTAAGGTGTTTTATCTAAATAAAAAAGGTGGAAATTGGTATAAAAATATGTTTTGGCTATAAACTAAGTTTTGGAATGGTTTAAAATATTTTTCTAAGTAAGAAAATGATTTTTGTTGAAATTTAAAAGTTAAAAATGTAGACTTTACATTTATTTGGTGAAAATTGTGTATTATTGTGAAATAAAGGATTTAATAATAAAAATGTTTTAAAATATAAATTAATCTTTTTATATGGTGTAAAATAAATTATTTCATGAGTATGTAAATTTACATACTTTGTTTGGTTGAAAATTTGAAAAGATAATGACTTTGTTTTATTGTAGTGTAAATAAGTGAATATTTGTTTTGCATGCGAATTAATTGCTTAGGCTAAGTGAACTATTTTCCCTTCTTGGGTCCAAAGCCCATTAGCCTAAGCCAGATAAGTGAGGAGGGGAAAAATTCATTTACTATACATTCATTTTTTTAGCCTTCCTTCTTCATTTCTAGAAACAAGTACAACAAAAAGAAAATTCATCCCCTTCTTTCAATTTCAAGTTACAAGCCAATTTTCTTCAATTCAAGCTGAAACTTCTTCAAATTAAAACGAAATTAAAAGGTAGTCTCACTCCAAATTCTAAAGTTTCATCAAAATCATAAATTGAGAATGGGTTTTTTCTAATTTAATGTAAAATATTTCTTGCATGTATTGTTTTTGAGTCCTACAGGTTGTTGAAGGCCATTATCTCCTTAAAATTTGCTCCTTTCAGCTAAGTATTTGGGTTTTTTCTCAAGTACAGCAAGGTGAGTTGAATAATTCACAAAATATAGCTAATACAAAGTCTCAAATACTTTAATCCTACAAAATGAGCTTTTATAATTGATTTTTTTGTTGAGAGTTTTCTTTCCGTGAATCTAGTTTGGGTTGCTTCTTTGCATACTTATATCTTTTGATTTCGGCAACGGAATGCTGCCAGATTTCTTGCCTTCGGTAGCTTGCATGTTGAAATTCATGTCTACAAATTTTGATTGAAAAATATCGTCATTTGTATGTTTAAAACAGTGGTAGAAAATCAACTCAAATAAAGATTTTTGCCTGATAGAAATTGTTTTCCGAGTTGTTGCAAACATGGCCTGAATCCACGTTTGAGATTGCATAACGTTTTCATTTCCATTCGAAATTCATCGATTTTTTTTTTGAAATATAAAGTTTAGCACTATAAGAAAAACAATTTTCAAGTGATTTCGATCTTATTGCTTATAGAAATATGCTGCTAAACTTTGATTCAGAGCATGTTTTTGCCCAGATTTTTACAGTGAAAACCCTGCCTGGGTTCAACTTTGAGATATCATAACATTCTCATACTTTGTCCAAATTGCGTGATTATTTTTAAGTTTGAAAGATAAAGTTTTCTACTATATTCACACCAATTTTCAACTCAATCCGATGCCTTTTAGTCCTCTATTTTATGCCTGAAAGTTGAACCCAGAATGGATTTTCAGGCCTGGGCACATTCTTGTTGTTGAACTGTTGCAAACATTTTTTGAGTCCATATTTGAGACAACATAACTTTTTCAGTTTCTGTCGGAATTCATTGATTCTTTTCTGTATGAAAGATGAAGTTTTCTACTATGTGCACGCCAAAATTTAGTTCAATTAGACATCGTTTGGCCACCAGTTTCATGTTCTAAAGTTGAACCTAGAGAAGATTTCAGACATGGGTATTATTTTGCCTATGCGTTTTTATGTTCTTTTTCCGTTCGAATTTTGATTTTTACATCATGTTTTGTGATATTTCTGAAATGTTTTGAGGCCATGATATCTATCGGTAGACTAGCCAAATATTGGACATTTAAAATTCAAATTTTGGATTAAATTTGAATTTAATTTGAATTGAATTCGAATATCGATTTGAGTGATTTCTTTGGTTTTTATTCATTTTTTAGCACGGATTTTTCCCAAACTTTTTGAAATAATTTTTAAAATAAATGGGCATTTTAAATTACTATTATATGGTATTTTCAAAGTATTTTCAAATAAAGAATCTATTTATTCTCGATACTAAAGGAATTTTCAAATATGGCTTTCAAAATTGGTATTAAAAGCTTGCTTTCTTAAGTAATTATTTTACATATAAAATACACGTTTTTGCACTATTCGAGCGAATGAGAAGGAGAATTAAACGGTTTGGTAAAACACGTGGTGTGGGACACATGCGTTTATCTTATCGATTAATCCCCGACTTATCCGTTTGATTGACCTCGGGTCGAGTTTATTGATGAGATGAGGTAAACTTTTTACTGCTTTGAGTGTGAAATTTACTAGTGGTTAGTAAACCGTTTAGGGCGAACGTGTGGTAAGGGACACACGTTAACACTTTTCAGGTTCCTATCTGAGAATTTGTGACACATTTGTCTAAAAGACATATTTTCCAGTACTGGACCTTTGGGTCATTTATCCTTCGGTATGTTTGTCCAAGAGACGTTTGTCATTGCGACGTATTCGTCCTTCAAGATGTTGTCTTTCGGGATGTTTGTCTAAGAGATATATTTATTGTCCTTCCGGATGTTTGTCTAAGAGACGTGGCACCTTATTTTGTGAGGGTAGTACATAGAGGGCTTCGGCCATAAGCACGTGCTATATCTTTGAGATGATTCCATTGATATTTATGATTTCCCTAGTGTATCGCCCTTTTCCGGAATCGGTCCTTTGAACCATTCAATATATAGTTGTGGCGATTACCTTCTAGGAATTTGAACTCTTGGAAGTTCTATTATGAGATTTGTATCGCCTACACTAGCGTTATATGAGATTTGTCTTTTGGCGTTTACTTGAGATTTTGTTCTCCTCTTTGGAGATATATTTTCCTTATGGCGTGTTTGAGAGGGGATCTCTTTATGCATGTCTTGGGTTTGCCAAGATAGCGGGTTTAGGTTTTCCCCTAAACCATTTTTGATGTTTTATGAGTGCCGATGATATGAGGCTCGCTACTTTTAGCCCTTTATGGGTATTTTATCTCCTTTGTGATTATACGTTTGTGTAGTGATATCATATTATCACTTGATGTAATCATGCACTTTAGATTGTTTCTTCCCATTTGGGAATATTACCACATTATCCTTATGCTCATATTATCGCTTATCCTTGTAAACTAATTTGTTTAGCTAGAGTGACCTGTGTATTTTATACTCGGATCAGACCAAGGTGTTTCAGGTTTGGTACCCTTTGGACTTAGGCTATTCTTCTTTTGCATGGACTTTTCTGCTAGCTCTTTTTGTTATAGCTTTTGTGTAACCCTTTTTGTCGCTAATGTAATATGTATATTCTTTTGACTTGTGTTTATATTATGGTCGTCATACCACATATGTGATGTATCATTTTTTATACTCTATGATGTATCTGTATATGTATATATATCTGATTATTCGTTGTTCTGTAATGTGTTTTGCATTTGAGTTGTTGTATTTTGTTTTGATAGATCCTATAGCCACCTATGACTTTGTATTAAGTATTTATTGGATATGTTGATCCACTTGAATTCAAAAAAAACATATAGAGAATTTATCGACGTATTCAATAGATATTTAAAACAAGGCTATAGATGGTCGCTCCTAACCAGCCCTATTCTCCGCACTAGGAGACGGTATTACCCAGTAATACTCTTTGTTAATGTGGGTCTTGGGGTATGGTGTCACAGCTTGGTATCAGTGATGAATTCAGAACAAAATATAATAAATACATATCAGAAACACATATTACGGTACATCTAAGTGTTATACAAGCGTTATGAACCCCTTTATCATCGTGTCCTATACCTTATCGTGTCCTTTGAGATAGAAGTTTGGGATATATCTAGGAATATATTTTTATTCTGTAGTATTCCATAACATAATTTATAATATCTTATCTTAGGAGTAATCCTAATTGTGATTATTCTATTCGAGTCCTCTTTGATACGGGTGCTTGACACTCATCCATATAGAAGGAATTTGTTGATGCTTTTGGATGATCTTGTCTTGTTCTTCTGTGAGGATTGCGAATCCTATTGAGGGGATCCACAATATTTGGCACGATGTATGAGGATTTTTGGAATTGTTCTTGGTATTCTTATCTTTTCGTGCGAATTAGCACGCCATCTTCTATTTAGAGTTTAGAACGATTTGAGATGGAGTGGCTCGCGTATTATCAAGCCGCATTTTGTGACTTGAAGGATCCTATATTTATGTAGTATTCTAATTTTGGCTAGTTTGTTGTTTCTTGTTCTTTAGAATGTTAATGATGATTCTAAAGTATTTGTATTCACTGTTGAGTTTCGAGATGTTGATGATATGTCTCGAATTCTAATCATTATGACTTTTTTGATTTCTATGAGTCTGTTCGGTTATGTCACCCATCGGGCAATCAAGAATCGTATTGACCTCATTCCTAGTTCTTATCCTTTCGGTCATCCTTCCACGAGATGTCCTCTAAGGAAATGGGTGATTCATTAAATTTAACTGATGTTGTCGTTGTTGCCTCCTTTTGAGATATCCTCTTTGGATACTCAATTGTTGATATACTTTGTGAAATTACTTCACTCAAAGTAATGATAAGTTGTTAGTGTTCTTCTTCTCATTCGAGAAGATATCTTAACCTTACTCTTATATCTCGTTGATCTCTTTTTAATCTATTAAGTGGTGCTAGGGTCGTTCCTCAGCTTGACCTTACACCAATTTTTCATGAGCTACGAGTCGCAGAGGATAGCGTTACTCTTATTGCATTCTGCACTCATTATGAGTCTTGTGAATGGTTCGTTATACCGTTCGAAATAATGAACACTCTAAACTATTCCTTCAGTCTTGTGAATAGTTGGAATATCTCGATGAGTTTTCTTCTTGTGTCTTTGATTTTGAGAGTAAGTTATAATTGACTATTCAAATTTTTCATATTGAAGATAAGTTTTAAAGAGAAATAGGATTTTTGAAAAAAAGAATATTTTGAGTATTATATACGAGGTATTTCGTTTTAAAGAAAATGAATTTTTCTATTGGGTTGTCCTTCTAGTGCTTGAAGAATTCTAGTCGATGCGTTTGGCCAACGTTATTAATAGAAATTTCCTAAATGTTATGATGAGACAGTTTGACATGATAAATTGAGTTTTTATAAGTAAAGTTTGGAAATAATTAATATGGTGGAGTATTAATTTTTGTTTTAAACATTTAATGAAGTCATTGAACCATACCGAGTGTTGGATGAGTGGCGAGGCAGTTTTGATCATTTGATCAACTTGGCAGCCAATCGATAAGGCCATTCACTATAAATCAATGGCGAGGCAATTCCCTTATATTATTTGAAATTTGAGAAATTGAATATGGTAATTTGGGTAATAAAAAGTGAATAATTCTAATTAAGGAGATGCCTTAATTAGAAGAAAACATCATTTGATGCTTTGATTAATAAAATGATGTATTTAAGGTAAAAGAATACTTTGGGTTGAGCATTAAAATATTAATTGAATGTTTTAGTACAAGTTATTAACGATGACTATAAAATTTGGTTTGACACTTATTTATTTGAGTAATAATAGTGGATAGATATAAAACTCTATCTTAAGAGAGGTGTTAGTTTAGAACATTTAGTATAAATTCATGAGCAGTTGTTTAAAACTTAACTGGTATTACAACTTGTGGGTTTGAAATTGCAAAATTATTTTGAAAACAAGTTTGAATTAATTATCAACTTTAATTAGTTTTATGTTGATAATTAGATGAAACATTAATTTTTATGGCAAGTGGAAATGTGAATTTGGATTGTTTTGATAAATGAACAATTCATGTAGTATAATCATTTTAAATTGTGAGAATAATTTTAAACTTTATATATATATATCCCAAAATTTATTTTTGTGGATAATCAATAATCATCTCTTGATAATGAAAGAGATTAGTTATCTCTTCCAAAATAAGTTTTCAGGGTTAATTGTTTTTAAAGCTAGACTTTGGAAAAGTAATGAAAATATTTCCACTTAATGAAATATTTTATGATGATAACATATGTTGATCATGATTTGTATGTCTTAGCTTTTTGAGAAAAAAATCATTTCATAAATGATATAGCAAAAGGCTTGTTTGAAAATGTAGTTTGAAATTAAAATGGATTGGGAGAATTTCAAATTTTAAATTGATTTTAAAAGCTGAAATTTCATTTAAAAAAGTGTTGTACTAAAATAGCAATAATTTGAGATTTACGAATACAAATGAGCCCAATCTTTCTGCAAATTAAATAGCTTTCAATAAGCTATAAATTTTATTTTTACCACTTTAAAATATTTTTCTTTTACTGAGACCAAAATGGAATTGAAAGTGAATAGACATTTCTATCCTCTTAGGAAAGTTTCAAAGATTAAGCTGAAAGTAAATTTAACATAACTTTCAAAACCTAAACCCGATTTTAATGATCTTTATACTGTTGGAAAGCATAGACTATGTAGAACAACTTTCATTTATAAAGTTTTTTAGATTTTGTTGTTTGCTGGGTCATAACAGGTCTTCTTTATAGCAGGTATGAAATAAAATTGTTCTATTTCCCTCAATAGTTAAGTGTAGCATTTCTTATTTATGATAATGAACTAATATCATCTATTTGATTAAGTACATATGAAAAGAGGTTAGTTGGAATATATTTTGAGCAAGAAGATTATATATATATATATATAACTTTGTGCAAAAACACTTTAAAATGCTAAAAGGGAAAGGTATGTTTTCGGATTAATTTTAAGAGTTACATGATATATATTTTATGTTTCTGACCTAATGGTCGATGTATATTATTTAAATCATTTTATAATATTGTATATGGCCCTCCGTACAAAGGAGACTCCGCCGATTTTTCCAAAAATTTCTAACACTTGGAAAACTTGAGAAACGAATTAAAAAAAGTATGTTACCTATGGAAGAATTAGAGAATAAACAACTTAAACTTTATTTACTCTATTTAAATTTAAAATACAAGTAAGAAGTTTTGGAAAAAAATCAGGTATTTAAAATTTTGGTTATAATTAAAGAAATATTGTATTTTGAAACAATGAATTTTTGATTAAGAGTTTATACATATATTTAGTTCCTTGTGTTTATTACTCTCATGTTATTTTCTAATGACGTGCATGTATGCGGTCAATTGAGTATGGTGTCCATTGAAGAAACCACATTTTGGTTGATCTATCTTGCCTCTTTTGTGTCTATCTTGTATCAATGTGGTTCCTTCCTTAGTGTCATACGGAAAATCATATCGATAATCATTTTGTTGGTTAGCGTTCGGGTTGGAGTTGTGCTAAATCCAACCCTACTCAAGGAGCTTATGAGAAATCAATCTCATTCGATTAATCCTTTATGTAGCATCTTGTTGTGTTCTTATTCGAAGGTGAGACGCCTTCAAAATCTTATGTATTGCTCAGATCTCTAATTCCAATATTAGCACTTTGGAAACCATAGAATTAATCGAGCAAGCCTTATCTTGGTTTTCCACCATTCTATTTTGAGTGTAAGAGAATTTTTTAAACTTGAACTTGTCTATCTTTCCTTTGATTGATGAAATTAATAGGTTGAATATAAACACTCTTTATAAATTGTGTGGACACAATTTGTTAAGCGAGGGTGTCTGTAACAACCCTGGTTTGAAGGTTACCTATCAATACTAAATTATAATGGTAATTATAATTTAATATTGTAAATTAAATTAAAATTAGAGAAATTAAATTCTTTATTTGGAATTAACAATAAAAGCTTAGAACTTTGTTTTATTTTGCCGGAGTGATAATATGTGGAATACGGGCTTTAAATAAAGAAAATGACTTTATTTTAGAGAAAATGCAATAATTATATTAATTATTGCCCAATTGATTTTTTAATGGTTTTTAAAAGAAGTATTTGATTTTTCAAGTGTTTTATTTAAATAAAAAAGGTGGAAATTGGTTTAAAAATATGTTTTGGCTATAAATTAAGCTTGGAAATGGTTTAAATATTTTTCTAAGTAAGATTTTTTTTTTGAATTTTAGAGTTAAAAATGTAGACTTTTACATTTATTTGGTGAAAATTGTGTATTATTGTGAAATAAAGGATTTAATAATAAAAATGTTTTAAAAATATAAATTAATCATTTTATATGGTGTAAAATAAATTATTTCATGAGTATGTAAATTTACATATTTAGTTTGGTTGAAAATTTGAAAATATAATGACTTTGTTTTATTTGGTAGTGTAAATAGGTGAATATTTGTTTTGCATGTGAATTAATTGCTTAGGCTAAGTGATTTATCTTCTCTTCTTGGGTCTAAAGCCCATTAGCCTTAACCACATAAGTGAGGAGGGAAAAAATTCATTTATTGTACATTCGTTTTATTAGCCTTCCTTCTTCTTCATTTCTTGAAACAAGTACATTAAAAAGAAAATTCATCCTCTTCTTTCAATTTCAAGTTACGAGCCAATTTTCTTCAATTCAAGCTGAAACTTCTTCAGATTAAAATGAAATTAAATGGTAGTATCACTCCAAATCCTAAAGTTTCATCAAAATCATAAATTGAGAATGGGTTTTTCTAATTTAATGTAAAACTTTTCTTGCATGTACTGTTTTTGAGTCCAACAGGTTGTTGAAAGCCATTATCTCCTCAAAGCTTGCTCCTTTCAGCTAAGTATTCGAGTTTTTTCTCAAGTACGGTAAGGTGAGTTGAATAACTCACAAAATCTAGCTAAACCAAAGTCCCAAATGCTTGAATCTGTACATAATGAGCTTTTGTAATCGATTTTTTTGATAGTTTCCTTTTCTGTGAATCTTATTTGGGTTGCTTCTTTGCATACTTATATCTTTTGATTCTTGCAACGAAATGCTACAGAATTTCTTGCATTTGGTAGCTTGCATGTTGATCATCGTTTCTACAAATTTTGGTTGAAAAATATTGTCATTTGTATGTTCAAAACAGTGGTAGAAAATCAACTCAAACACACATTTTTGCTTGTCGAAATTGTTTTCCGAATTGCTGCAAACATGGCCTGAGTCCATTTTTGAGATAGATGACATTTTCATTTCCATTCGAAATTCATAGATTCTTTTTTTTGAAAGATAAAGTTTATCACTATAAGCATACCAAATTTCAAGTGATTTAGATCTACATAGCTTATAGAAATATGCTGTTGAACTTTGATTCGGAGCATGTTTTTGCCTAGAATTTTACAGTGGAAACATTGTCTGGGTTCAAATTTGAGATATCATAACTTTCTTAGACTTTATCCAAATTGCATGATTATAATTTTGTTTGAAAGATAATGTTTTCTACTATATTCAGACTACTTTTCAGCTCAATCCGAGGCAGTTTGCTCCTCTGTTTTAAGCCTGAAAATTGAACCCAGAATAGATTTTCAGGCTTGGGCACATTCTTGATGTTGAACTGTTGCAAACATGGTCTGAGTCCATGTTTGAGGCAGCGTAACTTTTCAATTTCTGTCGGAATTCATTAATTCTTTTTTGTTTGAAAGATGATGTTTTCTACTATGTGCACACCAATTTTTTGTTCAATCAGACATCGTTTGGCCACCTGTTTCATGTCCTAAAGTTGAACCCAAAGAAGATTTCAGACCTGGTTATTATTTTGCCTATGCGTTTATGTTCTTTTTCCGCCCGAGTTTTGACTTTTATTTCATGTTTTGTGATATTTCTGAAATGTTTTGAGGCCATGATCTATAGATAGACTAGCCAAATTTTGGAGATTTTAAATTCTAATTTTGGATTAAATTTAAATTTAATTTGAATTCAATTCAAATATCGATTTGAGTGATTTCTTGGGTTTTATTTTTTTTAGCATGGATTTTCCTAAAATTTTTGAAATTATTTTTACAATAAATGAGCATTTTAAATTATTATTATATGATATTTTTAAAATATTTTAAAATATAGAATCTATTTGTTCGCGATAACAATGGAATTTTCAAATATGGCTTTCAAAATTGGTATTAAAAGCTTGTTTTCTCAAGTAAATTATTTTGCATATAAAATACACATGTTTGCACTATTCGAGCGAATGAGAAAGAGAATTAAACGGTTTGGTAAAACACGTGGTATGGGACACGTGCGTTTATCTTATTGGTTAATTCGTGACTTGGCCGTTTGATCGTTTTGACCTCGAGTCGAGTTTACTAATGAGATGAGGTAAACTTTTTACTGCTTTGAGTGTGAAATTTACTAGCGGTTAGTAAACCATTTAGTGTGAACTTGTGGTATGGGACACGCGTTGACACTTTTCGGGTTCCTATCGGAGAGTTTGTGACACATTTGTCTAAGAGATGTATTTGCTAGTACTAGACCTTTGTGTTATTTATCCTTCCAGATGTTTGTCTAAGAGACATTTTCCATTGCAACGTATTTATTGTCCTTTGGGACGTTTTTCAAAGAGACGTGGCACCTTATTGTGAGAGAGCGGTACTTGGCGGGCTTCGGCCATAAGCACGTGCTATATCTTTGAGGTGATTTAATTGATGTTTGTGATTTCCCTATTGCATCCCCCTTTTTCGGAATTGGTCCTTTGAACCATTCGATATATATTTGTGGCGATTACCTTTTGGGAATTTGAACTCTTGGAAGTTCTATTTTGAGATTTGAATTGCCTACATTGGCGTTATATGAGATTTGCCTTTTGTCGTTTACTTGAGATTTTATTCTCCTCTATGAAGATATATTTGCCTTATGGCGTGTTTGAGATAGGATCTCTTTATGCATGTTTTGGGTTTGCCAAGATGGCGGGTTTAAGTTTTCCCTAAACTATATTTGATATTTTATGAATGCCGATAATATGAGGTTCACTACTTTTAGCGCTTTATGGGTAATTTATCTCCTTTGAGATTATATGCTTGTGTAGTGATACCATATTATCACTTGATGTAATCAAACACTTTAGATTGTTCCTTCCCATTCGGGAATATTATCACATTATCATTATGCTCATATTATCGCTTATCCTTGTAAACTGATTTGTTTAGCTAGAGTGACTCGTGTATTTTATACTTGGGTCGTACCAAAGTGTTTCAGCTTAGGTACCCTTTGGACTTAGGCTATTCTGCTTTCGCATGGACTTTTCTGCTAGCTCTTTTTGTTGTATCTTTTGAGTAGCCCTTTTTATTGCTACTGTAATATGTATATTCTTTTGACTCATGTTTATATTGTGGTCGTCATACCACATATGTGATGTATCATTTTTTATCCTCAATGATGTATCTATATATATGTATATATCTGATTATCTACTGTTCTGTAATGTGTTTTGCATTTGAGTTATTGTATTTTGTTATGATAGATCCTACATCCAACTATGGCTTTGTATTAAGTATTTATTGGATATGTCGATCCATTTGAATCAGACAAAAAATATAGACCATTAATCGACGTATTTAATAGATACTTAAGACAAGACTATAGATGATCGCTCCTAACCAGCACTATTCTCCACATTGGTAGACGGTATTACCCAGTAATACTCTTTGTTAATGTGGGTCTCGGGGGGGGGGGGGAGGGGGGGCGTCACATTTATAAATGATTTAACCTTTGAAATCACACTTAAAAAAACTATAGTCCTTTACTTTATCCAAAACATTATGCCAATATATATATATATGTGTGTGTGTGTGTGTGTGTGTGTGTGTGTGTGTGTTTTTCTAAAATAGCATTGATGAATTTCGAAGTCATTCAGAGGTTATCGTCGTCAAAACCATAGGTTATAAAGCCATATTTAACAAAACCATTAAATTTATAAATTGCGCCATTCATATAGTCGCTAGAGGATTATCGCACATCTTCTATATAAAAACCATGTTAAAGCATCTAATATATAAGCATAAGGACATAAGGCCAAAACCATTTACATTGCATATCATAAATATATATTGATCACCGGGCATAAGCGGCGTAGTCTTTGGTTTGCATAAAATAAAGCTTTATAACGTGGAAATAAGGAAATGTCGAAATTAAGGTTAGGTGGTATCTACAGAGGCATTATTGACTTAATATTTTATCTCTAAAGTAACACTAGCGGCATCACTATGGCCAATATCAAAATCTACGGCATTACCGCCCTATAATCAATGACGTATGTATACATACTGGCAGCATTAAGCCACAGTATAATCATGTTACACTAGCGACAGAAGAAACATGCAGCATAGATGATATTTAGCATAGGGAACATGCAACATAGAACATATGCGGCATAGAAGACTAGCAGCATGGAAGATATGTGGCAATCTCATAATTAATGTTAAAACTGTTTTATTTTAAAAAAAAAATATTTTCACCAACTTCAATTCTTTGTCAAATTACAAATGTCCAGTGTTTACTTTACCAAATTTTCTCCTAAAAGCTGTTATATGCCAGAATTATCATTTCCAAAATAATTTGCAAACCAAACAATTTATATTAATATTTTAATATAACCGTCAAGCTTTTCTATCCTAATAAATTCATAAAAAATCGTAAGTACTGGGGAAAAATCCCTAAAAATAACAATAAATCAGACTTATTATATTTATTAAATTATAAAAATTTCGAGACCAAAAAAATTATTTAATTATTTTTAATAAATGAAACCCAAAATAAGTCATTTTTCTCACTTAGGAAATTCATTAAATAATCATACTTGATTATAGAATTATGAAATTATAAACCAACTTATAAAATAATGTTTATAAAATCATATCCAAATTTTAAATCATTTGGGTGTCATATGATATGCTTTCACACTTAAACCTATCACTAATTTCATAAATAAATTTCATAAATCATCAATAAACATATAATTGTCAATCATCAGTCATTCACATCATGGCATAATAACACACATAAGTTTCGAATTTAATCATAAAACTAAAATTAAATAAGAAAACTTGAGATGGATAATCATTATTCACTTTGATTTGATAAAGAAGGATGAGATTAGAGTTTAGATTTGATTTCCCCAAAGTCAAACCTTAATTTCCTATTTTTTCTTCCCTTGAATTTCTTAATAATGGACAAACTTGAGTATGTTTATGTTTTTATGAATGTAAACAAAAATGAAGGAGAGGAGAGTAAAAGGGTTTATGTTAGCAAATGAGATTGTATTCCTATTTAGCCCTTCTCACAAATCCTTCTTCATTTTTAAGTTTGTAATCAATCTTATGAACTGATTAATTAAGGAACGGGTCACTTATCAAACTTCAATCCTCTCGCATTATTTTATTTTATTTATCTAATTAAAAGTCCTAAATAATATTAATCAAAATTAGATGTGTTAAAATATCACACACACCAGAACCAGACCGGACACTAACAGACACACTAGCTCTAAGAGACTAGACACGTAATTGGTGAACATGACACATGTGTTCATCCAACATGGCTCAGACAGTATCGATTACCTCAACGGACATCGTGACTCATATCCATCAGTATGCTTGACTACACGAGGACTTGGTCATAACCCAAAACAAGCTTCTAAATGGTAACAGACTGCTAGCCTAGGTGACACAAAGGGCTAATGCATATACCAACACATGATAATAGGTCGAAACACTGCCTCGCTAAATAAGAAAAACATATCACGCATCCAGGGAATGACCACCTTTATCAGGGCGCTAGGATGGATACTGACCAATCTAGTTCACTTTCACACCATTAATGGAGTCGGACAGTAATATACAAATACTGTAAGTATATAAATATATATATAATAGCTGACACACAACTATATACACATCCGGACACACGGCTATACATATATATATGTATATATGCTAACATATGACATAATGCATATGCCGACACATGCTTTGTATACTGCTGACACACGGTTAATACATGACTCAACGTAGCGAGCCCCATCATACATAACAAATCCATGTATGAGTGTCAATCACGAGCAAAGTACAATAGAATAAATAACACAACGGCATCCCATACCACTGTGTGTTACTAGTCCATTTATTCAGTGCTCACACATCACATTCGATCCTTCAGTATTCTATATAACGAGTCTAAAGAATAACCGGTGAAATATTACTAAAAGTACCATTCCAAACGGTATTATAACTCCGTTTATTTTAATTCTTTGCTACATAGAATGTAATACTACAAAATCATATAAAGGGTGCCATCGCCATATAAAATCACATAAAACAATTAATCAAACCGATATTCAATAGCAAATCATTCATAACAACAAAAATTGGTGTCGAAGGAATAAAAAACATAAAAGTATAGTGAATATCATTTAAACAACTATAATACTCTTAATTATTATTATTGATTATAAAATAATTTCTAAAATGCATATGGTGTTAAATAAAAAATATTTCTTATATTGAGAAATTATATAAATTCAATTAACTATTTAAAACCAATTATAACTTTCTTTTTGATAAATTAAATAATTTCAAATAAAAACATTTCTTCAATCAATTTTATATTCTAGAACTAATAAAACTAGTAAAACATTTATATATTAAATAATTTCACATCATTTATATAATACCAAAATAAAGGTTTAACACTATAATTTACTTTCAAATCCTTGTTTCTAAATGTATGAAACATTCATAATCACTTTAACAATCAAATATAACTTATAAAGATTACCATAATGAAATTCTATTTTAAAATAAATTTATAAACTTTCAAATTAAATTATATTTATTGCATACCATAAAATATAGTTCAAATCCTTCTCTTTATTTCAAACTAATTAGGAATAAGACAATCTTCCTTTGTATTATGTCATATTTGAAATTCTCATATTTTAAAAGGAGATTTTTATTTATTCAAAAACATATCAAAAATCATTTAATTATTTCATAAAAAGAATTCTATATTTTTTCAAGGTTTAGGAACTTTTAATAATATTTTAATAACCTTATAATAAAAATCACTTAAAATAACTTTCATAATACATTTTATAAAATAACAATATATTATAACTTTCCTTTAAAACATTTCCAACGTTATAATGTATGTAATATTAATTTTGAAAAGAGTTTTATAACAAAAAAGATCTGTATTCATATTTATAATTCTAATTACATTTGAAATTATGAATATCACTAAACCGAATAAAATTTAGAAAATTATTTATAAAATACTTATAATAAAATTTCAAAATCCTTAAATAATTTTTTCAAAACATTCCAAACATCTTTTTAAAACAAGAAAGAAAATAAATATCTATAAATATATAAATTACGGAGTAAAATTACTCCACGAGCATATCAACCAATCATCTCTATGAATACATCAAACTCTGATCTTCCATAAAATACGTACATCGGCTTTCAAATATATATCTACATTATATATATAAATATAGTTCAATTTGCAATTGGACAGAATTTCGTTTGCAAATTGACACTTTCAACCAACATAACCAATCAACATTTCAAACAACAATCAATCCCAAACCAATGTACCAAATAATCCACTCAACAAACCAATTCAAAGTATATTGCATAGTAATGGAGATATAAATATGGTGGTGAGTACAGAATCTCATCGATTTTCCAACCAAACTTTTACCGTCTTAAGCCGTGTAACGGACAAGTCTTCCCTCTCTTTAGTTGTTGTATGACATCCACCATCATCACCATTTGTTTTCGTTAGTCTTCATTCAACTACAGCATCACCACAACCATACACGCTATCGTTTCGCTAATTCAATCGACCTCCACTCTTCATGGTCGCTTATCGCCTGCTGCCATGAAGTTTGTGTCGACAATCGCCCGAAACCCCCATGCACAGCCACTACCGAGCACTACTACCAAATTGCGACGCCTCCTCCTCGTTGCCAGCCTTCCTACGACACCACTTCCCAGTTCGTTGTTGCCAATATAGGTGAATGATGCCTGCACTTCATCGCGACAAAGACTACGCATCGCTGCCGAGCTTCGCACCCCTCCCCTGATCGATCACTGTTGCCCACTTCACATCGCCTCATGCGATTAATTTTCCTCTCTGTAATTCGCAATTTATGAGTTTAGGGTTGTAAAGTTGGGATGGAGGTAACGGGCTGAATATAGAGAAAGGAGGATTCTAGAATAAAAAATGTGTGAAATAAATAGGTTTGAATTGTAATTGGGCTAGTTTAAAACAATTAATTTCATTTCATTTTCTTTTCTTCCCTTTTAAATAGCTCTTGTATTTATTCGTAAGCAAATTTCGATCTAGTTTATATTGATTCACACTACTTAGATCAAATTAGAATGATTAAACTTTAAAAATATACTATATTTATTAAAACATTTTATTTGATTTAAAAATATTATCTGAAAAGAACTTATTGGTTCAATTCTATTTATAAATAGAATCTTTTATTAAAATAAAGTTATTTTAATAAATAACAACTATTAAAATCAAATTCATATTTTTAATTTTAATTAATTTTATTTATCATTACGGTGTAGAATGCAGGGTTGTTACAAACTCCCCTTATAAAAATTGCAGCTTCGCAATTTCTTATAGTGAGACGTCAAATAACTCATATTCTGACTTTCTTTGTACCTTCTATCATACTTAAACTACTTAATCCTCTTTATTGCTCTTTCTCTACTTTTTCTTATCGTATGCTAAAATTTAAATAGATTTAATTCAACGACCTTTTATTTTCGCATACGATAAAATTTGTGAAAATATTTTAAGTGTCAAATTTTTTGAAATTTTTTGGAATAGTCTCCTTTGTACGAAGAACATTCCAGAAAATCAAAACATAAAATATCACTATACATACACACATCCAAATACCGGCATCCTGAAACGTGGGGAAACACAACAATATAACATCATATGTCGATATATCATAAATGCATACATTTTTTTGGGAACCCAAGAACCAATTAAGCAAACCTAGGTGAGCCTGAACCAAACCTACGGTTAAACTCCAATTAAGTCATAGAGCAGTCGTGCTAATTTCCTTATACGTAGTTTCCAAGTATCAAACCTCCAACCTTCAGGTAATTGACTCTGAGTATTACTTACATGAATTTACCACCTGGATACTCTATCGGGTTAAAATACATGCCTTCTTATTTGTGTTTTAAGAAAGCTATTAACTTTTATGTGAGCCAAAGTCACTTATAAGTCATAATATGCTCCAAATGAACATATTCTTTGTAACATCCCCCATTTTGAGGCACGAAAATAACCACTACAAATGCTACACTTGTCTACAGTATTAATTTTCGAAGACAAAATCCAGTAATGATAACGGTATCCGTAATATCAGAAGCACAAGAATATGAAATATTTCAAACACAATTTTCAAAACAACTTTTCTCATTACAATTCAAATCAGCATTTCATATTCAATACATAATCCCATAATGTTGCGTAGGTATAGGTGAATATAATTATTACAAAATACACCAAGAGCAACATATGAAGAAGCCCCCTTAGATGATTAGAGTTACTAAAATGACAGTTATAACATCTACCATTACACACAACATTCAATCGTAGCGGAATAGATAAATAGATAATCTACTACGTAGCAAAATTTGCCTCCTACATGTCTTCTGATGCTTTATTCACCAAAATCTACTAAACCTTAATCCTTAATCAAATCAAATCAAATTTTCAGCACCCAAGATTTTAAGGGGAAAAACGTAAACTTCGAGTCAGATATAAAGCCTGGTGTGAATAATAATACGACATCTCGATTTATCAATATTAATTGAGACCACACCGCATAGCGGAACAGGTTTTCCCTCACTAATATCCTTTAAAAATGTATCTTTTGCAATTAAAATCCTACAACCAAACTAGTTATAATAAACAATATACAATAGTATGTATATATACAAAATAGATAATCACTAGACTATCTGTCCCAAAATCATAGTTTTATTAGGTTCATTATAATCCCATGGTTGACTCGGGCCTACCAGACACAATAAATGTTCTAGCTTGCAGTTAGAGAAAAACTGGATGGTCTGTCCATAACTTACTACTTTTGGGGTCAACTGATCCTAATGGTTTTGCGGGATCACAAATAACCTATTTATACTCTGTATATTGCTTTCCGTGTATAACCTTCTTTTAGTCTTACCCATGGCAACGCCCTACACACTAGAATTTTCGATTTATATTAGCTAAGGACTATTATCTAAAGTATAGGGCACGATCCTACACCAGTCCCATCTGGTTTTTTAATTTTTGAATCATTCTTTTAGTAAAATTCAAGGTTAAGTGCCATATCCATATTTCCTTGAAAACAAAATCTTTGTAAATGATTTAACCCTTGAAATCATACTTAAATAAGGAAAACATTGGTCCTTTAATATACTAAAAATATTTATGCCACGACATATGCTTTACAAACATTGTTGATGAAACTCGAAATTATTAAGGTCTTCCACCCTCTCAAAACTTAAGCTATTCGGCCAAAACTATGTCATGCATTTACAATTACAAAACTCGGTGACATCATCGCCATTAAAGGTCTTTAGCCATTCTAAAGCATGCCAAGGCATTTTTTGAAAATATATAGGGATGATATCAAAGTTACTACATTATAAATCAGTGTAAAACTATAAAAATTTGAACTTCGACAACAGATAAAACCTTAGCATCAATGCCTCGTCGAGGTTATAAGATGCGACGTCGATATCTATGACATTGGCATGGTTAAAACATTATTGATTAAGCTCGATGACTATGAAAACATGGGTTAGGCTTGAAGACTAGTTAAGGCATTGACTAAGCTCGATAATAATATTAAAACGGCATAATATTAACTCGATGGCAAGTTAAAAGAAGTAAGAGTTAGGCCTGATGACAAGTTAAATGCGGCATAGGTTAGGCTCGAAAACAAGTTGAAAGCGGTATGGTGTAGGCTCGATGACCATCTGGTCTTTGAGGAAAAACATTAAGAAGTGTATGTGGCATCATGCTTCTTAGTAAAAATGCGGCACAAATGCGCCTCGACATGCCCATATCGAGTTATTTCACTTTATCTTTGTTACCTCGGCCTCGACGAGACTCAAATCCAATCTACTTCATACCAATCTTGTTGACATCATGCGGCATTGTTTATGCCTCGTCTATGACAATAGGATGCAGTGAGATGGGCTCGACATAGCCAATATCGACATGGCAGGACGGTAATTAACTTAAAAACTACAATTTTACTGTAAAAGTGTTTCATTTTCACCAAATCTCTATAATTTGTCAAATTCTTATTGGCTATCAAATAGTTTATTGAAAAATTACCGCATGCCATAATTTTCAATGCTAGTCATTTTTACATTTTAACCATTTTATAAACCTATTAATTGAATAAATAAGCCCTTTAGATTTAAACAATTTATTTATCATTCCTAAACTCTTAGGAAAAAGTCTGAAAAATCAAAATTAATCAAATTAATCATACTCCATGGCATAAAAGTTTCAAAGCCAAAAGCTTTATTTAATTATTTTAAATAATTTATCCTGAAATCCACCAATTTCTCAACTTAGAAAATTCATATAAAATCCATCCTTACTTGGAAGATAATGAAATAAAAAATCCTCTTCTAAAATGGTATTTCTAACATCACTTCAAAAACATAAGTCATTTGGGTATCATATGATAGGTTTTCCAACTCAAACATATCATCAAATTTCATATTTAAATTCTAGAAAATCACCAACAAGCATATGATCATTCAAACTACTAAAACATGGCATAATACTTGCAAAAGAAATGGGTTTACACTTAGAACCGAAAAAAATTAAAAACATGAGATGCATATTCATTATTTACCTTTTATTGATAAAGAAAGTTGAGATTTGGACTTGATTTAATTTCCCCTATGCTTTTCCTTGATTCTCTAGATTTTCTCCCTTGAATGTTTGTTAATGGATGGCCCTCACTTCTCTCATTTTTTTCGGTTTTTATGATTGATGTGTGTAAAATGAATAAACGAAATGATGATGGAAGGGTTTACGAGGTAGGAATGAAGGATGTTCCCATTTTGCCCTTATCATATTCCTCCTTCTTATCCGAACCTTTTATTTCTCTAGTTGATTTATTATCTATGGCACGACATACTTAATTTCCAAATCTCAATTTTCTTATCCCTTTTTATTTTATTTAATATATCTAAGTAAATATTCTAAATAATGAGTCAAAATTAGGGTCATTGCATACTCCCCTCCTTAAAGAACTTTGTCCTCGAAATTACGATAAAGTACATACATCAATCAAATACAAAGGTAAAACATACCATCAAGCAAGTTAGCATAAGTGTCTTTAATCATGCTCTCTATTTATAAAGTAAAATCTCTCTCGTCGTCACTCCACTAGACATTTACTAATCTGACTGTCTTGTTCCTTAGCTTCTTCTTATCCTTAGCCACTATACGAATTGTCTATCTAACTATAGTCATGTTCGATTCTACTACTAATTTTTCTAACAGAATCAGAGTAATAGTAGTTTCTAGATCTCGAACACACTTTTTTAGATGAGAAATATAGAAAATATTGTGGACTCCTGCCAAACTATCTGGTGACCATATCCTATAAGCGAGTTTCCCGATCCTTTCTATAAAAGGAAATGGTCCAATAGATCTAGGTGACAAATCCCCTGACCTCTCAAATATCACTACACCTTTCATCAGTGATAACTTGACGAAAACATAACCTCCAACTAAGAACTCTAATTCTTTTCATCTCTTATACGTATAACTTTTCTGCCTAGACTAAGCCTCCTTCATTCTAGCTCGAATTAACTCAATCTTTTCTGCAGCTTCTCTACTAAATGTGGACCAAGAGCTAATCTATCTCATGCCTCTAACCAACACATAGGAATTACTTGACCTTCTATACAAAACTTTAAATGGTGTCATCTTTATACTAGTTCGATAACTATTGTTATATGGAAACTCGACTAAGTTTGGATGGTCATCCCGTGATCCTCCAAAATCCAGCACATAAGCTCTTAACTAATT
This sequence comes from Allium cepa, assembly GCA_030765085.1. NCBI lineage: Eukaryota > Viridiplantae > Streptophyta > Magnoliopsida > Asparagales > Amaryllidaceae > Allium > Allium cepa. The sequence continues at coordinate 226,438,015 of CM060932.1, read as the reverse complement.
TTCTAAGCCTTTGTTAACTCTTTCCATTTACCCGTCAATCTATGGATGGTTTACGGTACTTATCTTGAGCTTGTTACCTAATTTCTCCTGTAGACTCTTCTTGAACTCACTAATAAACAAGGAATCTATGTCACTTACTATACTGTTAGGAATCCCTTATAGTCTAACTATATTCTTCATGAACAACTTATCTAAGACCGGTACCATCCTAGCCGACTTAACGGGTATAAAGTATGCACTCTTAGTCAGTCTGTCCACTATTACCTAGATACTTTCATTTTCTCTATTCAACCTTGGAAACTTGTCTATAAAATCCATAGATATAGAGTCCCATTTCAAAACTAGAATATCTAAAGGCTGAAGCAATCCACTTGGCTTCTGATGTTCGACTTTTACCCGTTGACAGTTCAAACACTACTTTACCCATAAGCCTACATCCTTCTTCAAACCTTCCCAGATGAAACTTCTTTTCATATCTTGATACATCTTAGTTCCCCCGGGATAAATAATAAACTTCGACCGATGACATTCTCTAAGAACTTCTTCCTTATGTTTCCAATATTCGAAAAACATAACTTTCCTTTCTTTCTCAACCATCCATTTTGTCAAAACTGAAATCTTTTAAATCATCAATCTCAGTTCCACTCTTTAACCTTATGATCCGTTCAGCTAGTAGTAGGTCATCTCCTTGCTTGGAAGCAATTCTTTCGATCAATACTAGTCAGAATTCCAAACACGACAACATGGCGGTTTCTTGAACTGAACTAACTATAGATCTTAACTGCACACTACATGTAGTCAATGCCTCAAGATCCCTCCATTCTGCCAACATAGCTAGCACCACCTTCTGATGTTTCGGCAAAGTGCATTTGCTACTTTATTACCTCCTCCCGGTGTATACTCGATATCGAAATCATAAGCAGCTAAAAAAATCTAGCCATCTCTGCTGTCTCATATTCAACTCCTTTTGATAGAATAAGTATCTTAATGACTTATGGTTCGTAAACAACTCGAATCTCTCCCCCAATAGGTAATGTCTCCATACCTTTAATGCAAAAAATACTACAGCTAACTCTAAGTCATGTGTCGGATATCTAACCTTGTGCAGTCTAAGCTGTTGAGAAGCATAGCAGTTACTTTATCCCTCTATGTTAACACGGCTCCTAATCCAGTTTCACATGCATTCGTATACACTACTAAATCTTGATTTCAATCTGGAAAAACTAACACCGGTGCATTGGTCAGTAAATGTTTTAGCTTCTGGAATGCCTCCTCATATTTAATGATCCAAACGTACTTCATGTCCTTCCTTATTAGCTAAGTTATTGGTGCTGCTATCCGCGAGAAATCCAAAATAAATCTCCGATAATAGTCAGCTAGTCCAGGAAAACTCTTTATCTCGGTCACTGTCTCGGGTCTTTCCAATTATTAACTCCTTCTATCCTAGCTGGATCTACTGACAACCCTTTTTCTCATATTACATGACCAAGAAACTTCATCTCCTTCTTCCACAGTGAAACTTTGAAAACTTTGCTTTTAACTGATGTTATCTCAGTGTCTCAAGCACCATCATATGACGAACTTCATGTTCCCTTTCATCCTTCGAATATATCAAAATGTCGTCTATGAACACCAACAAAAATCTATCAAAATGCTCTCGCAAGATCCGATTGATTAGGGCTACAAAGAAGGATGGCGCATTAGTCAATTCGAATGGCATTACCAACCACTCATACGATCCATACTTGGTTCTAAATGCCGTCAAAAGAGTAATATCCTAGCCACTCTTAGTTGATGGAACCTTGTCGCCAAATCCAATTGAGAAAACACTTTGGCACTACTCAACTGATCAAATAAATCATCAATCCTCGACAGCGAATATCGATTCTTTATCATCTTCTCATTTAACTTACGATAATCGATACATAACTTTAACGATCCATCTGGTTTCTTAAAAACACTATGGTTGCTCCGCAAGGCGAACCTCTTGGTCTAATAAAAAATTTCCCTTAAAATCCACCAGTTGCACCTTTATATCCTTCATCTCGATAAGTGTCATCCTACTTAGCATTCTATTAACAGGTTCAAATCCTGGTACAAGATCTATCTGAAACCTATTATCACGTTTCGACGGTAATCCTATGACCAGTTCAAAGATGTCTACAAATTCTCTAACAACGAAAACTCAATTCTACTCATCTTCCTCCTCCATTACACCAAACAAAGCACACACGTCAAAACTCGGTTTTTCTATAGAATATATAATTTGATCACTACTACTAGGGTGCCTTAGTGATATTTTCCTATCGTGGTAAAATATCCTAGCATCATACTTATTTAACCAGTCCATACCCAAAATAACTCTAAAGCGTACCAAATCAAACGCATGCAAATTGCAATAAAATACATGACTTAACATTCAAACTCTAACTGGTTACATCTCATCCCAAGAGTTACATACCTTCCTATTGGATTGGCACCCCTTAAGGATGTAACTAGGTATGAGGGTTCTAAGTTAAGCTTATCGACCAAACAATGAGATATGAAAGAATGTGATGCACCAGTATCAAACAGTGCTCTAATAGGTATACCAAGAATCAAAAGCGTACCTCCCATCATAGCCTTTCCTTTCTTCTCAGTTGTTGGTCTCGAGGTAGCCGGTTCCAAGGCAAACGCCATACCCTTCTTAGCTTTGGCTGGCAATTTGCATTAGTTGTTCTTATAACTATCGATCTGATCGTAGTTGAAGCACTTAATGGTCTTCTTTCCTATCACCTTCTTTCCTATCACCTTCTTTCCATCTCTAGAATGACATTCATTTGTGAAATGCTTTTCCTAATTACACTTGTAACACACAACCTCAGACATTCCCTTCTTTGCAGCTCCACTCTTCTGAGCTCCCTTCTTATGATAGAATTTCCTCTTCCATTTCTGCCCACCTTGAGCCTCTACTACTTTGTCATAACCAAAGAAAGCAAGCATCTCTTCATTCCTTAAAGTCATCCCTACTACTACACCACAAGGATCCATGAGATGGGGCAAAGTTGGCCTCGCAAGCTAAGGTTTCGGTCCTCAAATAAACTTCTCTTCCTCTTAATTAATATATCCACAATAACATACCCATATCGGGATAACTCCTCAAATCTTGTAGCATACTCCAGCACCGTCATATCTCCCTACACCAACTCAGCAATCTTTCCTAATAGGTTAGACTTAGCGATTTTCGACATAAACCTCCCTTCAAACCTTCTCCTAAATTATGCCCTAGTCAGGGTTTCCTCCGCTACTCCAATAGTAATATTGTTCTACCAGTACATTGCAACTACTTGCAGTTGTGTGGATGCCAATCTTCTCTTCTGCTCATCATTCAGTTCAAGATCAGTAAAAATCCTCTCGCAATGAAGCAACCAATTCTCTACTTCAATTGCATCCTTAGTTCCAATAAATGGATTTCTCCCAGCCATGCATAATCCCTACTCAGCCCAACATAGTTGTTGACACTCGGAGCTTCTCGATTCACTCCTCCATCATTTCTACCTACAAGTCCAACCGCAGCTCTCGCTTGCACCATATTGATGAAGAACTGATACATAGCTCCCATATCAACCTATGCTGTTCCAGCACCTACATTAGCAGCTTGTGGCCGGCTCAAATTCCTTTTAGTATTGAGTATGGCGTTTCATTTTTTGTGGCGCTTCCTCCATCGAGATTCACACTTTCGTTTCCTGCCCCCATATAATACTTTCCTTTAAATCTACATCTGAACCTTAGTAAGACATGAAAGAACGGTCTAAGAGAGATGGGAGAATAGAGATAAAGCGCATACTCATATATAGCAAATATAAGTACGTTATTATAGCATTATCTCATACCGGAATCCTATTCTCTGATTCATTTGTGTTATGTTTTAAAAGTCCCTTTTTAAGTTTAGAATTCTTTTAAGTGTTACATAAAACTATGCTCTGATACCAAGTTGTAAAATCCCCAATTTTAAGGCCCAAAACTAGCCATTACAAATGCTACAATCATTTATAGGATTAATTTTCGATGACAAATGCGGTAATGTTAACTGTATCCATAATATCAAAAGCATAAGAATATGAAATATTTCAAACAAAGTTTACAAAACAACTTTTCTCGTTACATTTCAAATCAGCATTTCATATTCAGTACATAATCCCATGATGTTTGTCCAAAATTTAATTATTCAAAATACGCCAAGACCGACATATGAAGATGCCCATTTAGATGATCAGAGTTACTAAATAGACAGTTTTAACATCTTTAGCTACATACAACATTCAATCACATTGGCATAGATAAATAAATATTCTCCTACATAGCTCGATCTGCCTCTTACACATCTTTAGACTCTTTATTCACCAAAACCTATTAGACCTGAAAATCTTAACTCTCAACCTACTCAAATTAAATTTTAAGCACCAACAGTTTTAGGGAAAACATAAACTTTGAGTCAAACATAAAGCCTGATGTAAATAATAATATGACATCTCAATGTATTGATACTAAGTGAGACATACCGCCTAGCGGAATAGGTTTCCCTTCACTAATATCCTTTAAATGCATATCTTTTTCAATCAAAATCCTACAACTAAATGGGTTATAATAAATAATACACAATAGCATGTATACATACAAAATAGGTAATCATTGGACTATTTGTCCCGACATCATAGTTTTATAAGGCTGATTGTAAACCTATGGCTTACTCAGGCCTACCGAACATAACAAATGTTCTAACCTACTATTAGAGAAAACATGAATGGTCTATACGTAAATTACTACTTCTAGGGTCAACTGATCCTCATGATTTTGTGGCTCACCAATAACCTATCTCTACTCTATGTATTCCTTATTGTGTGTAACCATCTTTTAGTCTTATCCATGACAAAGCCTTATACACTGGAATTTTTGGATTAATATTAGCTATGGGCACTAGCTAAAGTATAGGTTGTGACCCTATACCAGTCTCATTTGGTTTTCTAATTTTTGAGCCATTCTTTTAGCAAAATTCAGGGTTAACTACCCTATCCATATTTCCTTGAAAACAAAATCTTTGTAAATGATTTAACCCTTGAAATCATATTTAAACAAGGAAACATTGGTCCTTTATTACACTCAAAATATTTATGCCATGATATATGCTTTACAAAACATTGTTGATGAAATTTGAAATCATTAGGATCTTTGACCCTCTCAAATCTTAGGCTATACAGCCAAAATTATGTAATACCTTTACAATCATAAAAATGGGCAAAATCATCGCCACTAAAGATATTTGCCCATTCTAAAGCATGTCGAAGTCTTTTATTCGAAAATATTTGAGGATGATATCAAAGTTAGTACTTCATAAGTCATAGTGTAAAACAATAAAAATTTGAACTTTGGAAATACATAAAACATTGACACAAATGCCGCATCTAGGTTATAAAATTTAGTAGATGCGACATCGGTATCTATGACATCGGCATGGTTAAACATTATTGATTAAGCTCGATGGCTATAAAAACATGAGTTAGGCTCGAAGACTAGTTAAAGATATTGACTATGCTCAATAACAATATTAAAAGTGGCATGGTATTAACTTGATGATAGGTTAAAAGCGGCAAGACTTAGACTCGCTAACAAGTTAAATGCGGCGTACGTTTAGCTCGACAACAAGTTGAAAGCGGCATGGTGTAGGCTCGATGACCATCTGGGACTTCGAGGTAAAAACATTAAGAAGTGTATGTGGCATCATGCTTCTTAGTAAAAATGCTACATGCATGCGCCTCGACATGCCCATCAAGTCCTTTCTCTTTACCTTTATTACCTCAGCCTCGACGAGGCTCCAACCTAATCCACTTCATGTCAACCTCGTTGACATCATGTGACATTGTTTTATGCCACATCAGTGGCACTAGGATGTAGTGAGATAGGCTCGACATAGCCAATATCGACATTGTAGGATGGTAATTAACCTGAAAACTGCAATTCTACTATAAAAAAGTGTTTCTTTTACACCAAACCTTTATAATTTTTCAAATCCTTATTGGCTGTCAAAAAATTATCAAATTCTTTATTGAAAAACTGTCACATTCCATAATTTTCAATACTAAAAATTATTACAATTTAACCCATTTCATAAACCTTTTAATTAAACAAATATGCCCTTTATACGTAAACAATTTATTTATCATTCCTAAACACTTAGAAAAAATCCCCAAAAATCAAAATAAATCAAATTAATCATAATCTTCAACATATAATAATTTTAGGGCCAAAATCTTTATTTAATTATTTTAAACAATTCACCCCAAAATCCACTAATTTCTCCACTTAGAAAATTCATATAAAATCCATCCTTGCTTGGAAAATTATGAAATTAAAGAGCCACTTATAAAGTGATATTCCTAACATTATTTCAAAATCCTAAGTCATTTGAGTATCATATGACAGGTTTTTCAACTCAAACATATCACTAAATTTTATATTTAAATTCTAAAAAATAACCAACAAGCATATAATCATTCAAACTACTAAAACATTGCATAATACTTGCAAATGAAACGTATTTACACTTAAATTAGAAACAAATCAAAAATGTGAGACGTATATTCATTATTCACCTTATATTGATTAAGAAAGTTAAGATTTAAACTTGACTTACTTTCCCTGAAGATTTTCCTTGATTCTCTAGCTTTTCTCCCTTGAATGTTAGTTAATGGCTAGCCCTTACTTCTCTTTCTTTTCGTTTTCTACGAATAAAGCGTGTAAACTGAATAAAGAAAATGATGATGGAAGGGTTTACGGGTAGGAATGAAGGCTATTCCCACTTTTCCTTTAATATATTCCTCCTCCTTATCCTAACCTTTTATTTCTCTAATTGGTTTATTGACTAAGGCACGATGTACTTAATTACCAAATCTTAACTTTTTTATCTCTTTACATTATTTATTTAATTTATCTAATTAAATATTCCGAATAATGTTGGTCAAATTTAGGGTCACTACTTGCCTAATCTCAAATTCAAATAATAGTAACATATAAATAGTAATAAAGAGTATGCGTTCATTAGAAGTAAAAGCAACTTGCTTTCTTATTTAAGCCACTTTCTGTCCAAATTTTAATGGTCAAAATGAATAAAATTAATTAATGGTTTCAAAGAATAAATTGTTGCACGATGAATTAATCCAAAACAACTTCTGAATTGCAAAAATATGGAACAAAATTCGAGTTATGAAAGATTTTCTAAAGATAAGTATAGTAGATTATTTTTAATGTACAGACATTTCCACTTCACAAAATCTTGTTTTAGTCTAGAAAGGGAGAAGATTTTGCAAAACACATAAGTTGTTACTTACCTTATTAGCTTTCTAGAAAGGGAAAAACCTTTAAAATTGAACATACCGTTTGAAAGTTATGGCTAAACGAACACCACACCATATTTCTAAAAAATACCCACTCAGATCAGAGATTTTAATTCCTTGAAGCTTGTTTTAACCTTGCTAAACTTTAAAATTTTACAATGTTATGAACACAAAAATCAATCCTTACGGAAGTATCTTCTTACTATCACTTTAATATAGTATAACTGCTCCGGCTCTATATCATATTATACATCATATATAGGGTCTTGACTCATGTAAATCTTTATATATTATAAGGTCACGACCCTATATATGATGTCAAGACCCTATATATAGTAAATTCGAGTTATGAAAGATTTTCTAAAGATTTTCTTAAAGTATAGTAGATTATCTAGGGTCTTGACATCATAGTAGATTTCCTAAAGATATTGTACATCATATATATTATTACACATCATATATAGGGTCATGACATCATATATAGAGTCGTGACCCTAGATAATCTACTATGCTTTATGCCTTATCTAGGGTATTGACTCATGTCTTTTGTATATGATGTATTGTTCTAAACCTACTTTGATACCAAAATAAAATGCCCCAGCTTTATATCATATTATCCAAGAGTATTACTGAGTAATACCATTAGATAAAACATAGAATGAGTTTATATGGGGTACACACATGAATATTCCATTGGGCTAACATTTGTATGTATTTAAACATTGAATAAATAACTCGCCTGTGCGTATATGGTATCGGCACAAAGCAATTAACACATGTATCACTGGGATAGAACAATACACAATAAATAGTAAATAACAGAGAACACAGAGTCAATAACATTGCAACAAAATGTAATATAAAATACACAAGATATGATATACATTACAATGTCAAATACATTTATAAGTTTATTTAATATAAAATAATATACTATAACACTAATAACTAGTCTCCTCTATGCCCAAATAATAAAAGTTGGTATCATTGTCCTTGAACTTGAAAAGTCTTGGACTGATCCGAGTATTTCATAAATAATACATGGGTTAGACTAAATCTAAATCAAGGGATTAACTCATAGTTATAGATGTATAATATATGTATGATATAATAACGATGGCAACATTGCATCAAAGCATCTCTAGAATGAAAGTCGTCGATCAAACATGTATAAAGATGTCATCACCCATGTAAAAGTGCATCAAATAGAAAATGAGAGAATCAAAGACAAATGGTGAATCCTTCATACTCAAACATAACAATCGAAACTCATGCCAATGAAAGGTATAATTGGCGACACAGGCCTCTAATTATATAGTTGATGACACATGCCTATGTACATATAGTTGCTGACACACACTAAAGACGGATGATAGGTAACACATGCTAAAGAAAGTAGTTAGCAACACATGCCACTATGTAGTAGTTGGTGACACAAGCCAATGAAAAAGATATTCGACGGCACATGCTAGAGAAGGATAAAGGGATTATTCACACTCTAGACATAGTCTCAGGTATAATAGCAGTCATCATCTCAAGTAGAAGTATAAGCATTTGTTTATATCACACGCCAGAACCAGACGGGAAACTAACAGACACACTTGCTCCAGAAGACTACACATGTAGTTAGTGAATATGACACATGTGTTCATCCAACGTGGCTCTTGCAGTCTTGGTTATCTCGATGGACATCATGACTTATGTCGATCAGTGTGCTCGACTGCACGAGGACTTGGTCACGACCCTACACATGCCTCTAAATGGTAACAGGTTGTTGGCCTAGATAACATAAAGGGATTAACACATATACTGACACACATTAATAGGCTGACACAAAGCCTCGGCTAAATAAGAAAAACGTGTGAGGAATTTAGGGCACGACCACCGTGATCAGGCTGCTAGGGTGGATACTATGCAATCTGATTCAATCCCACACCATAAAGGGAGTCAGACAGTGATATAAAAATACCGTAAAATATATATGATAGCTGACATACAGTTATATACACATGTCGACACACATCTCTATACACATGCCGACATACAGCTAATACACATGTCAACACACGACTCTGTATATTGCTGACACACTGCTAAATATGTGACTCATCAAAGCGAGCCCCATCATACATAAAATTCCTCGTATAAGTGTCATTGATGAGAAAAAATTAATCGAATAAATTACACAATATCATCTCATACCACCATGTGTTATTAGTCCATTTATTCAATGCGCAGATACCACACTCGCCCCTTCGGTATTCTGTATAACAAGTCCAAACAATAACCGGAGAAATATTACCGAAAGTGCCATACCATTTATTCTTATTCCTCACAACATATAATTTAATACTACAAAATCACATGTAGGATGTCATCACCATATAAAATCACATAAAAAGAAATTAATAAAACCAATATCCAATGGCAAATCATTCATAACAACAAAAATCGGTGTAGAAGGAATAAAAAACATAAAAGTGTAGTAAATATCATTTTAAAAAGTGTGCAGAATAAACATTTTTACTCTTGATTACTATTCTTGATTACAAATAACTTTTAAACTGCTTACGATATTATAGAAAAAATATTTCTTATTTTGAAAAATTATATAAACTTCAAATAACTATTTAAAACCAATTATAACTTCCTTTTCGATAAATTAATAATTTTTAACAAAAACATTTCTTAAGTCAATTTTACATTCTAGAACTAATAAAATTAGCAAAACATTTATATATTAAATAATTTCACATCATTTTTGTAATACCAAAATTAAGGATTTAACGCTATACTTTACATTCAAATCCTTATTTATATATGTATAAAACATTCATAATCACTTTATTAATCAACTATAACTTATAAAGATTACCATAATGAAAATTTTATTTTAATATAAATTTATAACCTTTCAAAATAAATTATATTTATTCCATACCTTAAAACATAATTCAAAGCCTTCTCTTTATCACAAATTAATTAGGAACAAAACATTCTTCCTATATATTATATCATATCTTAAATTCTCATATTATAAAAGAAAATTTTTATTTATTCAAAAAAAAAATCAAAAATCATTTAATTATTATTTCATAAAAAGAATTCTATATTTTTCCAAGGTTCGGAAACTCTTTCAATCATATATAAATAACCTCATAATAAAAATCACTAAAAATAATATTATTATTTTCATAATATATTTTATGAAATAGCAACATATTGTATTTTACCTTTAAAACAATTCCAAAGTTATAATATACTAAAATATTAATTTTAAAAAGAGTTTTATAACCAAAGGAGAGCTAAATTCATATTTGTAGCTCAAATTATGTTTGAAAGTATAAAAATAGCCAACCGAATAAAATTTAGCAAATTACTTATAAAGTACTTTTAATAAAATTGCAAAACCCTTAAATTAAATTTTCAAAAAAATTCAAAAAAAATTTTAAAACAAGAAAGTAAATAAATATCTAGAAATATACAAATTATGGAGTAAAATTACCCCATAAGCATAACAACCAATTATATATATATATATATATATATATATATATATATATCGTGTGACCCGAGTTGAGTTACGCCGAACATCATCTTCTATAAAATATGCACTTCGACTTTCAAATATATATATATATATATAGTTCAATTCGCATCAGATAGAATTCCACTTGCAAATTGACACTTCCAGTCAACACATCCAATCAGCATTCCAAACAATAATCAATCCCAAACTAAGGTACCCAATAATCTACTCAACAAATCAATTCAAATTATATTGCATAGCAATGGAGATATAGATATAGTGGTGAGTATAGAAACTCACAGATTTTCCAAGCAAGCTTTTACTATCTTAAGTTGTGTAATGGACAAGTCTTCCGGCTCTTTAGTCATTGTACGACATCAACCTCCTTCACCATTTGTTTATGTTAAGCTTTACTCAACTACCACATCACCACTACCACACGTGCTATTGCTTGACAAGTTCGCTCGACCTCCACTCTTCATGCCCGCTCATCTCTTGCTGCCATGAAGTTAGTGTCGACAATTACCCAAAACACCCATGCATAGCCATTACGGAGCACCACTGCCAAATCGCAATACCTCTTCATTGTTGCCAGCTTTCCTACGACACCACTTCCCACTTCGTTTTTGCCAACACCAATGATTGACACATGCACCTCAGCGCAATTATGACCAAGCATCGCTGTCGAGCTTCGCACCCCTCCCTAACTGATTGTCGTTGCCCAATTCATATTGCCTTGCGCGATTAATTTTTTCTTCCTAATTCATTGTTTATGAATTTAGAGTTATCGGGTTGGGAGGAGGTAATGGGATGAATATGGAAAAGTAGAGAAGGATTTTAGAAAAAAAAAGCATATATATTAAATGGGCTTGAATTGTGATTGGGCTAGTTTAAAATAATTAATTTCATTTCATTTTCTTTTATTCTCTTTTAAATAGCTCTTGCATTTATTCATAAGCAAATTCTGACCTCATTTAAATTTATTTACACCATTTCAATCTTAAGAATCATAAACACTTTAAAAATATATTATATTTATCAAAACATTTTATTCAATTTCAAAATATTATTTGAAAAGAATTTATTAGTTTAATTCTATTTATTAAACAAAATCTTTTATTGAATAAAATTTATTTTCATAAAAACAACTATTAAAATCAAGTTGAAACATTTTGTTTTAGTTAATTCTATTTATTATTATGGCTGTTATAGCTACAAATGTCGATGATACCTATATGTGGCTCTATAATCTATAATTTAAATGTCGTAGTACTAACACATCTCAAAGACTTTTCTAAGGATTAACTAGCTCACTCCGAACAAATAAATGTCTAGCCTTTGAGGTTGTGTGAATCTCGCATGGACTATATACTACTAGAAAGCAAAATTCATTAAGGCATAACCCGAGCCTTTGTTACTGACTGCTTGGGACCGTTGGTGGTCATAGCATATATGCCAGCCTTACTACAAAATAATAGTTTAACAAAAATACTGATATAGCCTGCCGACCTTCCCCAACTAACATCTCATTAAGACAAACCTAATGTAAATTAGGGAAAATGCTCCTTTCGATTAGTTAATACCTTTTATTTTAATTGAAGCAGACCCCATTTCCTTAAAAGTAATGGGCAATTTAATACTTCAAATCCGAGGTGTGACGACCAGGTGATTTTTGACCGTCGAAAATCGACACTAATACGTTCACTATATAGAGTGCCGAGCAATCGAGTGCCGGATATACAAGGTTTTTAGGGTTAAGAAGAAAATGATAGAAGAAGAAACAGAATAACAACAACACAGAATCTCACAAACGCGGTGGAACAAGATATAATTACAATAACAGCCTTTTTATACAAAAGAAAAATGTAACTTTTGATATACATACAAATTATCGCAGTACAATCATCGACATATAAATGTGAATGGTATAATAACTTGTACTTAAAATGCTGAATATACAGCTACAATGCATAGCGGGATATAATCAAATACGTGCAATACGTCTCTGCCATCCAGTTCGTTCACTGAGCTCCAAAAGCATCCTAAGTTGAAACAGTAATACTCAGTCTGACCGAAGCATTACATTAAAGTAACACTCGACTTAGGCTGGAAACCAGCATGAGAAAACATATTTAATTTGAAATACTTAAGTTATCAAAATCCTTGGGTTCTACTTCCCATTTTAATGGGAATCCTAGAATTGAAACACCGGTATTTATTTCAAATCAACGTTGAAATCATAGATACACAAACACACACGTATCCCATTTATATACCAAATCACAATTTAAAATTTAAAACCTACCTTGGTTTTTATCCAAAAACAAATTTCTTTGGAATTTCCAAAACAACCCTTTCTTTTAAAACAAACATTTTCATATCAAAATATTCTAAATAATATTACTTATTATTTCCATAAACATTTTGAAACACATTTCAAAAAAATTCCTGGGACTTAGATTCAAAACTTCACAATTTAAATCCATTATATTTATAAGTCACATTTATGAATTATGCTTATATAATTCCACTTCCTTAAAACATTTCACATTGTGTTATCATTGTTTATTTTGTAATAAACACCCTTTATTAAGACCCAGCACCCAATTTATGATAATAATCAATATTATCATACCTATAAACTAAACACACTTTATATTCCATATTTTCTAAAAAATTATTTCTATATATAAAATATAATCAGGGTAAACTTATTTCAATTCGAAACACTTTGAAAAAATTTCTAAAATTTTCGAAATTTAAATTCTGGTTTGAATCTATTTTTAGCTTAACCCATTTGCATAATTCAGTCTTACGCAAATTTCTATTTGGTTATATATGTGTGTGTGTATGTATAACCACTTAAATACACTCAGCTCATTTTAGGGTACTAACAATCCTATCTCTAATGAGTAATCCCCACCAGAGCCAAGGTTCTCGCTTAACCTTCAACTCTGATACGACGTGTGATGAACAGGAGATCTTCGATCCCCGAAATCGACACTAATACGTTCACTATATAGAGTGCCGAGTAATTGAGTGCCGGAAATATCAGCTTTTTAGGGTTAAGAAGAAATTGATAGAAGAAGAAATCGAATAACAACAACAAAGAATCTCACAAACCCAACGGAACAAGATATAATATACAATAACAGCCTTTTTATACAAAAGAAAACTGTAACTGATAATATACATACAAATTATAAGGGTATAATCATCGACATATGAATCTGGACAATTATAACAACTTGTCAGCAAAATAATGAATATAAAGCTACAGTACACAACGGGATATAATCAAATACGTGCAACACTTCCCTGCCATCCAGCTTATCCCTTGAGCTCCAAATGCGTCCAAACCTTAAACTGTAATATTCGGTCTAACCCAAGCATTACAATAAAGTAACACCCAAGTCAGGCTGGAAACCAGCATGAGTAAACACACTTAATTCGAAATACCTAAGTTATCAAAATCCTTCGAAAACGAAGGTAACTCGTAAGGCCACGTCGTATATACACGACGGGTTTTTATCTTAAGATAGTCAAAACACTTTAATAGAAAATCTGGTGATATTATACCAGTTTCCAAGTACTATACTTATTGAATATGGTCAAATTTGTTAAATTAATCTGATTCCAGCATTTAGGACTCTATAATCAAAATCGCCGGGGTTCGTAGTGATTATTAAATCGAAGTGGTTACGAATAACACTGATATCCGATCCCGATCTCATTGAATCCAAGCAATAAATTTTAAAGGCCAAATTGTTTAAAATAAACAATTCATGTTTAGAGTGTCAATATTCACTATTGGAATTTATTGCATATGTTTATTTTCAATAAAATGTGTCAACGTTTTATTCCAAACATTTCAATTCTTTTGGCTACTTAATGGCACAGACAAGAACACTTGAAATAAATATTCAAGAGCAATAAGGCAAAACATAGATCATTAACTTAATTTAATGATTAATAACTAATACCAAAACAATTCAAAATCAGTATTTAATTAACTGAATCCGTTTATATTTTTAACCCAAATTACTTATACATTAAAGAAATTGTAAAATAGTTCATTATTAGTTAATTAGGATTAAACAAACAAATTAATTATTAATTTACTCATTACTGAGGTTAAATCAAACACGACTTTAATTAATTATCCACTTGATAAGCAATTTACTAATTAACATAAGGCTTAACTAAATAGAACCTTAATTATGTATTAATTTACATAACATTTAATTAACAAGGCTTTAATTAACTATCCACTGCCATTGTTATAATTGATTAAATTTTATATCAAAGAAAATTAAAAAAATTAATTTAGATTAAAGTATTGAGTGATTGGATCATATTGAAAAAATTATCATGCCCGTTTGTTTTAAAGGAAAGGAGAATAATGTTTTAAAATTTAAAGATTATTAACATAAATCTTAATACAATTCCCTTGCTTTTAAAATACTACCCAAATTCGGCCCCAGACAAACCAGGCCCATTCCCTTTTTTCTTTTTAAACACACCCCTACAAAATCATGGCTCAAAGCAAAAATCACGGCCCAATGTCCTTGTTCTTCTTCTCCTTCCAGTCTTTTTTTCTTCTTCTCTTTCCAGTCTTTTTTTCTTCTTCTTCTATTCTTTTATTTGCAAGCAACCAGGCCCTTTGCATGTAGACGTGCATGTACACGTGCATGCTCCCTCCAACTGCTGTATTTTGACGCCATCCATCCCCACACATCGCTCTCGACTATCTCAACACGGCCACCCACTTAACAACGCTGACCACTCCTCCAGTCGAAAATCGAACTATCGAACCAAACACTCCAAAATCCCAACGCACTTCGCCTGCCTCGCCACACCACCTCATCCCATCATTCACCACCAACCTATGCCGAAATGCTCACCATAGCCTCCTCTTCCTCGACGACCGCACGCCCCTCTTGGCCTCGTCACGCCGCCATTTCCAACTGGAACCCAAAAACCCATGACCTAAAACCCTAATCCCAACTCACCTGACCACCACAAACATCAAAAAAATGCCGTGCCATTTTTCGCCGATCATCCATCACCCAAGCAACCTCCACACCCAACGAACAGCCGCTAAATCGCCTCAACCACCTCAATTTGACCAAAAACCAAATTTCGGCCATCTCTCTTTTTCTCGCTCCACACGTGATGAAAAAAATCACCAAATTACTTTCAAAAATCACCATTTTCAGAGACAAGCACACCCACATAATCCATTGATTAAATTATATTATTCGAATTTTGGCCATTTCAAAGTTGTTTACTGTAAACTAAGCTTTTCTCACCCTATGCTTAATGATAACTAATGAAACAAATTTTAAAATAAAATATACTAAAAAACAATTACTTTTGCTTTTGGAACTATAATCTAAAACAAACTAGATCAAGAGATGTCGATTTTTTTTAAAGTTGCATGATCTGTTTCTTTTCAAGAAACAGAGATGGAGTTTGAGTTACAGGTTGTATTCCTCGTGGTCAACAAATATACATATATAGCATAGAAAACTCAGTATCGCATAATTACTTGACAAATAAAGATGTTCATTCAATTTTCAAGCATATGCAGGTACATATATGGATCCAGTAAGTGAGAGACCAAATTTTACTCACCTTCTCTTTGTAAAAAAAATGAAACACTGCTTCCTTTTTGTTTGTTTTGGCTATAGCTTTAGGTGCTTAGTTTTCTACAAGATTTTAATGGCAGCTCATCCTTTTTTTATGTGTTAGAAAGTATACATAAACAAAAACTACGTGTGGTAATATAAATGAGAGGGAGCAGACTAAAGCATTCATAATATACAGTACTTTATTTTCTTTTATTATTTATATTTTTTTCTTTTCTAATTTGATTTGAAAATTTAGGACTTGATTTGGAAACTTGGACCGACATGATTTCCTATGTGATTTGAAGATCAAGTGATTAGATTTATTATACACTTGACTTGATATGTTCTCATCATTATGTCCCCTTGTGTGTATACATATATACTTTCATATATGTACATATATTCCTTATACACTTTGACCATATGTACATGTTTTTGATTATATACTAACATAAATTTAACATGCTAAGGTTAACACTTCTTGTATAAATTATTATATTCACACTATATTTTAACATACACACATATATGAAGCTATTTACAATTATTTATTCTTATTTATATATTTATTATTTTAATTTTTATAGCATAAGCTTTTCACATACAAACATACACACACACATACACACGTATGTATATATATATATATATATATATATATATATATATCCAATATTTAAAAATGTGAAGCTTATCTAATTATTTTTAGAAATTATAATTAAATTTTTAAATCAAAGCCTCTAATATATATATATATATATATATAAGTTATATACAGATATATCATATACAAGAAATTTGTTATTTGACTGATAAGATTAAATATTTCAATATTTAAAATCAGTTAAATATTAGAAGAACAAATGTCAAAAATCCGGGTTGTTTCATTCATCCTCTCTTAGAACTTTTCGTCCTCGAAAAGGAACAAAACAATAACTAAAATTTTGATGTATATTACTAAATCAATCACTTTTTAAACATTTTACACTCTGTACTCTTCTATTCTACAATTTAAGATACATACACTTTAAATTACATAGTATTACCAAGCTAGTTTTATATTAAAACATTTTTCATAACTCGATGTCTTAACAAGTCCATCCTTATTCTTATAGAAATTTTGTCATATGTTGATTAGGCGTAGACTGAAAATCTCTAAGTACTTAGTAGACCCATTTCAACACCCAGTGAAAATACTTGAAAAACATTACAAAAATGACATGGAAGTATCATCCCTGTTTCCTTCTTACCACCATGGATCGCAACTAACCCGATGATTGCATCACCATCCGGACAACATCATAAGTAACTGTAGGCATCAACACCCTTCGACTTACATCATGAGAACATGATAGTTCGCAGCTACACAAAGGTTGCACTTCTATCTCAATAAAATGGTAAGTAGTCTGTAGGCAATCTCTGCCTGCGAATTACGTTATCAAATGAAACTAAACCACATGGATCGTAGCTATACAAAGGTTGCGTCACTATATCAGTGAAACTAAACGTAGAGTGTAGGCAATCACTGCCTCCCGAATAACGCTATGGAACCAAACCACATAGATCGCAATCTACTGATGTTACATCGCTATCACAGTGAAATCAAATGTAGATTGTAGGAAATCGCTACCACATCGGAATTAGGCTATGGAACCATGATAGATCGCAGTTGCACAAAGGTTGTGTTGCTATCAAAGCAAAACAAAACATAATTGTAGTTGATTTTCGCTATACAAATAAATGATCACCAGGAACTCATGAGTTTTGTCTGGACGTCCTCTAGGATCCCAATTCTTATTGAACCCAGCCTGTGGATTCCTAGGTTGAACCACTCAATGGATCTCCTACTCTAAGTTTCGACTTTCGGGGGGATGCCTTTCCATACTTTTAGTTTCAAAAGATATCATACTATATATATAGTACCTTTCAAATCATACACTTCATATGTATCACATATAAATTTTATCTATATAAAATTGATATCTTCTAAATTGATAGTTTTTACATTCGGTTTACCCAATTTCCCAAATCGACTATTTCCAAAACCAAAAGTCTTTAAAAATCAATAGGTTCCAAAACTATCTCAATTTCATATCCATATAAGATCATTCTTTTCATCTTGAATAATTTTCGGATCAATAAATTTTTGGATCCGCTTTATACTTATATAAACTCCATTTAGTATTTCAAAGATCATTTCTCTCTGGTTATAAATTCAACAAGGGGAGTTTGCATATATAATTAACATATATAATCTCATTAATGCCAATCAAAAATTTCCAAGTTCGATTACTTTTCAAAGTTATTAGTAACATTTCTTACTTCTTATAAAAAAAATTCAATTATAGTAATTATTCAAGAATTATCGTATTTACTCAAATTATACTATTTCACTTTAAAATCATTTTTGCCTTAATATCTCTATTTCGGTTCCAATTCAGAATTTCTTCGAATTTCCATTTGGGTTTTAACTTCGATTTAGCCCAATTTTTATTTAAATCCCGGAATTAAATATAAACAAACTTCACTCTGGCCAGTTTGAATTTAGAAAATAGCTTGAACAGTTTTAACTAGTTAAATAGTTAAGATAAGATAGTCTGAGTTTTAAAAATGGTTTATATAGTGAAATAGCTTGGAAAATCAAAATAATTCGAATATTTAAGAAGATAGATTTTACACAGTTTATATTAAAATAATTTATTTGAAAATAGTTTCAAAGTCAAACTAATTCAATTCCCAATCTTCCAATTCAAATCAATTTCCGTTTCCATTTAAATTGATTCAATTTCGATTTCAATTCGAATTAACTTCGATTCCAATTTTAATTCAAATCAATTTTGATTTTGGTTTCAAATTAATTCAATTTCAATTTTAATTCCAATTAATTCAATTCCAATTTGAATTAGTTCTAGTTCAATTCTCAATTTTAAACCATTTCAATTTATATAAATTCGAGTTCGATTTTCAAAATATCGATTTAAATCACTTAAACCAAATTAACCTTCAATATTCAATTTAAAAATCCAAATCTTTAAAAATTATTCAATTCCGAGCTCAAATGTCGAAATATCCTTTTAAATTATTTTACTTGAATTTATTTCGAGTGAGAGTTCAAATCTTTTTAAAGCAAATAATTTTCAGAATTCAATTGATTTCTCAATTATAACTTCAAAATTTCAAACCCGGTTCTCTAAACAATTCCGATTGACAAGTTCATTTTTAACATTTCGAACTCGAGTTCAAAAATGATTCCATTCCCACGGATTTGATTTTATTTCTTAGAATCAAAATCATTTAATATAACCAATCAGGTGTACATATATAATATTCTATCCTATGGTCAAGTGAACCCATTATTTCAATTTAATTTCAGGGATGGATATATATCATTTCAATCCAAAATAATTGTCATAGGTATATATCATTTGGACATATTTCTTAATTTACTCGAAATAGTTCGATTTACAGTTTTATATACCGTAAATAATATACAGATGATAGCAGGATATATCAAAATAAACAAACATCCAAATCATCTAAAACATCAACCAATAGCATCCATCGTAGATTTCAAGAAATCGAAATTCATTTTATTTCAAAAATCCTTTTGAAACATTCATACATACATAACTTCTTTTACACCTCTTATCAAATATATACCTTTTCTTTCACAATTTAATTTATTTTACTTCCATAAGTTAAATTTAAATTTCTCCTTGAAATTTCTAATTTCAGGTTATAAGTTCAAAACTTATTTAACTTGGCCTTAGTTAATTTCTAATTTCAGGTTATAAGTTCAAAACTTATTTAACTTGGCCTTAGTTAATTTCTAATTCTTTCAACCCATTTAAACTTACTCAATTTAAATTTTTGCATTTCAAAATTCAATTTTCACACTTCCTTTTTCACTAATATCATTTCCCACTCATAAGTTCAAAAATTATTTTTCCTTGGGTTCTACTTCTCATTTTAATGGAAATCTAAGAATTCAAACACCGGTATTTATTTCAAATCAACTTTGAAATCATATATACACACACACATATGCATATATCCTATTTATATACCAAATCACACTTTTAAATTTAAACCCCATCTTGGTTTTTATCCAAAAGCAATTTTCTTCAGAATTTCCAAAACAACCCTTGCTTTTAAAACAAACATTTTCATATCAAAATATTCTAAATAATATTACTTATTATATCCTTAAACATTTTGAAACACGTTTCAAAAAATTTCCTAGGACTTAGATTCAAAACTTCACAATTTAAATCCATTTTAATTTATAAGTCACATTTATGGATTATGCTTATATAATTCCACTTCCTTAAAACATTTTACACTGTTTTATCATTGTTTGTTTCGTAATAAACACCCTTTATTAAGACGTAACACCCAATTTATGATAATAATCAATATTACTATACCTAAAAACCAAGCACACTTTATATTCCATATTAATTTTCTGAAAAATTATTTCTATATATAAAATATAATCAGGGTAAACTTATTTCATTTCAAAACATTTTGAAAAACTCTTCCGAAATTTTCGAATTTTAAATTCTGGTTTGAATCCATTTTTAGCTTAACCCATTTGCATAATTCGTTCTTACCCAAATTTCTATTTGGTTATATATATATAATATATATATATGCATATGTATATATAGCCACTTAAATTTTATAATCTATATTTGAATATAATAACAACACCCATCTCCTTAATATACTATAATAATTGAAAAAAATATTTATTTTTATAACAAAATATAATCAAATATAAAAGTTATTTTATAATCATCTTTAAAATCATTATATAAGAAAATAAGAAGTACGCCCTCATATATGATACACTCAGCTCATTTTAGGATACTACTGACCCTTTCTCTAATGAGTAATCCCCACCAGAGCCAAGGTTCTCGCTAAACCTTCAACTCTGATACCACATGTGATGAATGAGAGATTTTCGACGCCCGAAATTGACACTAATACGTTCACTATATAGCGTGTTGAGCAATCGAGTGCCGAAAATGCCAGATTGTTAGGGTTAAGAAGAAATTGATAGAAGAAGAAACAGAATAGCAACAATACAGAATCTCACAAACCTAGCGGAACAAGATATAATATACAATAGCGGCCTTTTTATACAAAAGAAAAATATAAATGTTAATATACATACAAATTATCAGAGTACAATCATCGACATATAAATCTGGATAGTTATAATAACTTGTCCTCAAAATGATGAATATATAGTTATAATACACAGCAGGATATAATCAAGTACGTGCAATACGTCTCTCTCATCCAGCTCGTCTCCTGAGCTCCAAAAGTGTCCTATCTTGAAACTGTAATACTCGGTCTGATCCAAGCATTACAATAATGTAACACCCGAGTCAAGCTGGAAACCAACGTAATTAAACACACTTAATTTGAAATACTTAAGTTATCAAAATCCTTTGAAAACTAAGGTAACTCGTAAGACCACCTCATATATACACGATGGGTTTTTATCTTAAATAGCCAAAACACTTTAATAGAAAATCCGATGATATTATACCAGTGTCCAAGTACTATATTTATTGAATATCGTCAAATTTGTTAAATTAATCTGATTCCAGCATTTAGGACTCTATAATCAAAATCGTAGGGGTTCGTAGTGATTATTAAATCGAAGTGGTTCCGGATAACACTGATATCTGATCCTTGTCTCACAGAATCCAAGCAATAAATTTAAAGGCCAAATTGTTTAAAATAAACAATTCATGTTTAGAATGTCAATATTCACATATGTAATTTATTACATATGTTTATTTTCAATAAAACGTGTCAATATTTTATTCCAAACATTTCAATTTGTTTGGCTACTTAATGGCACAGATAAGAACACTTGAAATAAATATTCAAGAGCAGTAAGGCCAAACATGGATCATTAACTTTGTTTAACGATTAATAATTAATACCAAAACAATTCAAAATCAGTATTTAACTAACTTTAATTAACTGAATCTGTTTATATTAAAAATCAATATCTAAACTATCATGCTCATTTATTTTAAAGGAAAGGAGAATAATGTTTTAAAATTTAAATATTATCAATATAAATCTTAATTCAATTCCCTTTCTTTTTAAATACTACCCAATTCACTTCGACCTAAGAAAAACTAGGCCCATTCCTTTTTTTTCTTTTTAAAACAAAAAACCTACCCCTACAAAAGCACGACCCAAAGCAAAAATCACGGCCCAATGTCCTTCTTCTTTTCCTTCCAGTCTTTTTTTCTTCTCCTTCTATTCTTTTATTTGCACGCAACCAGGCCCTTTGCACGCAGCCGTGCAGATACACATGCACACTCCCTTCGAACGTCGTAGTTCGACGCCATCCTTCTACATACGTCGCCCATGACTGTCTCAACACAGCCATCCACATAACAACGCTGACTACTCCTCCGTTCGAAAATTGAACTGCTGAACCAAACACTCCAACAACCCAACCCACTTCGACTGCCGCGTTGCGCCACATCATCCCATCATTCACCACCAACCTATGCCGAAATGTTCACCACAGCCACCTCTTCCGCAACGACCGCACGCCCCTCTCAGCCTCGTCACGCAGCCAAATCCACCTAACCAGAACCCAGAAACCCATGACCTAAAACCCTAATACCAACTCACCTGACCACCACAAACATCAAAAAAATGTCGTGCCATTTTTCGTCGATCATCCATCACCCAAGCAACCTCCATATCTAACGACCTGCCGCTAAATCGCCTCAACCACCTCAATTTGACCAAAAACCAAATTCTGGTCATCTCTCTTTTTCTCGCTCCACAAGTGATGAAAAATTCACCAAATTACTTTCAAAGATCACCATTTTCAAAGACAAACACACCCACATAATCAACTGATTAAATTATGTTACTTGAATCTTAGCTATTACAAAGTTGTTTACTATAAACTAAGCTTTTCTCCCCCTGCGCTTGATGATAACTAAAGAAACAAATTTTAAAATAAACTATATGCAAAAACAATTAATTTTGCTTTTGGAACTATAACCTAAAACTAACTAGATTAAGAGATATCGATTTTTTTTTAAGTTGCAGGATCTATTTCTCTTCAAGAACAGAGATGGTGTTTGAGTTATAGGTTGTATTCCTCATGACCAACCCATATACATATATAGCATAGAAAACTCATTATCACATAATTACTTGAAAAATAAAGATGTTCATTCAATTTTCAAGCATATGCGGATACATATATGGATCCAGTAAGTAAGATATCAAGTTTTACTTATTTGTTCTTTTTCAAAAAAATGAAACATTGCTTCCTTTTTGTTTGTTTTGGCTGTATCTTTAGGTGCTTAGTTTTCTACAAGATTTTAATGGCAGCTCATCCATTTTTTATGTGTTAGAAAGTATACATGAACAGAAACTACAAGTGGTAATATAGATGAGAGGGAACAGGCTAAAGCCTTCTCAATATACAGTACGTTATTTTCTTTTATTTTTTCTTTTCTAATTTTATTTGAAAATTTATGACTTGATTTGAAAACTTGGATTGATATGATTTCCTATGTGATTTGAAAATTGGGTGATTAGATTTATTGTATGCTTGACTTGATATGTTTTCATCATTATGTCCCCTTATGTGTATACATATATACTTTCCTATATGTATATATATTCCTTATACACTTTAACCATATGTACATGTTTTTGACTATATACTAACATAAATTTAACATGCTAAGGTTGACACTTCGTGTATAAATTATTACGTACACACTATATTTTAACATATACACATATACAAAGCTATTTATAAGTATTTATTCTTATTTATATAGATTTTATTTTAATTTTTGTAGCATAAGCTTTTCATATACAAACATATATATACACATTATCCAATATTTGAAAATATGAAGCTTATTTAATTATTTTCAGAAATTATAATTTATAATTTAAAATCAAAGCCTCTAATATATATATATATATATATATATATATATTTGTGTGTGTGTGTTATATAAAGATATACCATATATTAGAAATTTGTTATTTGGTTGATAAGATTCAGTATTTCAATATTTAAAATCGGTTAAATATTCAAAGAACATGTGTAAAAAATTCGGGTTGTTACACGAGGCAAACTCTTGGTATATTTTCCCCTTCTTATCTGCAAAGCGTATCCCTTCCCCATGGGTCCTAATTTTGTAACAACCCAAAATTTAAGGTATAATAATTAATTAACAAATTAATTAAATAACAAAATAAGTTTACGAAATTATCAGAATTGGCATAGGAGTTGCACCATTGTGTCCGTGGTAATTTTCTGGTCAATTTCCATATAAAGTTTGTCAAAATTCGAGCTAAAACGAAGAAGAATGCAAGAAACAAGAATTTAGAAAATAAAAGAAAATTAATAATAATATATAGGCAAGGTCGACCCTAGGGTCGACCCTCACCTTTGCCAAGGTCGACCTATCGGTTAACCATAGCATATGTTGGTCGACAGGGAGGTCGACCTGCCTTGCATTCTTCACATTGCTTCATCCAGCTTTGATTCAAACGTGTCATTTTGCTATTTTCTTCAAATCTTGTGTGTTCATGCTTCCATCTGATAGTTCTCAACGAGCCTATGACGTGGTTGCACCAGATTTAATCTTCAAGTCCAACGGCGTGAGATCCCTAAGTGACACTAAAAATAAGACCCTGGGCCTAGCTATTTTCCTTATTTATATTTTCTCCCATTGGGTTCATTGCTTGAGGCTGGACCCTAAATAGAATATTTTTTTAAGGAGAAGATCTTTTTAATTAAAATATTTACACCCCAGAAGTGGATCCAAGAAGGCCAAGGAAAAGAGCTATACCGCAGGTGAGTGTTTAGTAATATTTTACATTCTTAAGTAATTTAAAATAATAGGGTATCTTAATAGTTGTACTTTTTTCGCAATTTTGAGACAATTTTTGTATAAGTTATTTGCTGCTAGTTTTTAAAGTTCTTTTAAGTCTATTTTATTCAGTTATTTTTATTCATCTATTTTATTTGGTTATTTACAATTATTTATTGTCATTTAGATTTATTTACGTCCGTTTTACGTTAAAATTTAGTCTGTAAATGTTAGTTCCTTTTTATTCCTTTTTGCGTGAATAGAATATTTAAAGGAGAATAATTCACTAATATGAATTAAAATAGAATAACACTAATTTACAGAAATTAGATGTAAAGTAAGAAATACTGTAAGAAAAAGAAGATAGATTAAAATAGGCAAATTTAAGACATTTGCAAGCAAGTTTATAGCAAGTAGTTATAACTAAAAAGATAGAAAAGAAGAATAAAAATTATAACGTAGGTTATAATTAAGCAGAAAGAACAGTAAAGGCTTATTTTAAAACTTGGAATAAATTAATAAGTAAATATAGCAGAGATAACAAAAGAGACTTATTTTAAGACTTAGATAAAGTTAATAAGAAAATATAACAGAAATAACAAAAGAGGCTTATTTTAAAAAACTTATGATAAGTTAATAAGAAAAGATAGAAATAGGCCCCATAACCAATTGCATTCCCTTTCGGTCAGGAACTGATGGTCTCACAACAGATTAGGTGAGGCTGGGACAAGCTTATGCTAATTAGGGTAAATAAGTGTCCAATAGATAGAAGCTTAAATTGGCAGATTTGGGCGAGGGGCAAAACTAGATTTTGTTTGATAGGACCCATACCAACAGCATCCCCTTTTCAGACTAGTACCGATGGTCTCAAAACACACTTAGGTGTGGCTAGGCAAGACCCATTCAGGCTAGGACTGAAGGTCTCACAATAGGTTAGGTGAGGCTGGGCACGCTTATGCTGACTAGGTTAGTAAGAGGTCAAAAGAGGAAGCAATAGATGGTTCGAACCGACGGTGACCGAGCGTATGGCATCGAATTTGGGAGATAAGTTGCTATTGAGTTCCAAAGCGCTAAACGGGTGGCGTTTTGTTGTGGGACCCACCGGATAGGACAAGCTCACGGTGGCACAATAGAGATAGAAAGCCGATCAAATGGTAGAATTAGAATTTCAGCCTAACTAAAATAGGATTAGGATTTTAGCCTAATCAAAGCAGCTATCTAAGACGAGTGCAAACAATCACAATCAAAGTAAACAGTTAAACGGTATTTTATTCCAGCTTTATCTTTTCCTTTTATACTAGAACTATTGCTAAGTCTATTACCTTTATCTTTCTTAAAAAGCTAGTGGTAGCTTTCACTCACCATACTTATAGTCTGACCCACTCCTCTATTTCCCCTTTTTCCCCCATAGGCCAGTAGAGGCAGAGATAGTAGATTTTGATTTCTTGGAGACCCGTTTGCAGAGCCTTCTCATTCTTCATTTATTCTTTTTCTTTACGGTTTTCTTGTCGCTTGAGTTTGGATGTACTGGTACTTTATGAGAGGGATGATTTTCATTATTATCTGTATACTCTGATGATGTGTTTGAAATGGTATTTTTCACGAGATATATGTATTTGGTTTTCAAGACATATTATGTATTTGGTTTTGTGACTCATTTTATGGAGAAAAGAAGTTTAATTTTAAATGTTTCCGTTATTTTATTCACTTTATCTTGTGAATCTTAGTCTCTGTAAAGATTTAGCTATACTTATAACGCAACATATTCCTTAATGTGTCCTTTTGTGTATGCTATGGGGTGTGGGGTGTATCACTTGGTACCAATGCCTAAAATTATAGGATTCCTAAAAACTTGTTTTAAAAATAAAGTATTTTTCCAAAAGTAACCTACTTTTAAAGGTAGCATATCTTCAAACTAGAATTAATTTCCAGAACAACTCTTATTATAGAATAGTTTTTCAAGTATAAAAGATAGTTTTTATAAAAATCCCCTCAAAGTCTAGATCAACCTTCTTTCAATTCTTTCGAGCTTAAATTTTCTTTTCTTTGCGTAGTATGGCTGACTGGTTCCATAGAGCTACGGTACCAGAAGTGCAATGGCAAGTTCCCAATACAGCACCAGCAGGTGGAGATCCCATTAGTCCACCCACAACATCTAATTTTTCTAAGCTATGCAAGCACTTCGCTAGTCCAGAAGGCAAGACGCTTTTTGGCATAGAGGATTTCGAGGAGACATGAGCTAGTTTGAACGATATAGAGCGAATCTTTAGACTGTTAGGATTGGAGGACCGATAGAAAGTTCATCTTGCAGCTTGGCGATTGGAGGGAGATCTTAAAGAGGTTCCTAAGTCAGAAAGCTCTAAGAAGCTGTGGTGGAAGAACAAGAAGGAAAAGGACAAGAGGAAAGAAAGAGGACCACAGAAGCGGATCAAGAAAAGCGGAAAATGTCATAGATGTGGATTGGTTGGTCATTATGCAAAGGACTGTAAGAACAAAATGATGAAGGGGAGGTGTTTCAACTGTGGGCAGCTTGGTCACCTTGGTAGAGATTGTCCTCACAGGACGAGGCAGAGAACATGCACACTTACAGTGCAAGTACAGGCTTGGATGCAACACCTTCTAGTAGTGGACCAGATCGAGGTAGGAAAGTCTCTGTAGAAGGTTTGATCTCTATTTTGGATTTTCTATTCGGACTCTTTCATTTCTGGTTCTTTGGTTGATTGTTTGCACTTGGATATTTCTCTTGCAGTAGACCCTATAGTTGTTTCAAACCCCACAGGAGGATCAACATATTTATCCATGATTTGTAGGTGTTTGAAAAATTTTATATTAGGCGTAGAGTTTGATTGTGATGCCTATGTATTGGAATCTTCGGGGTAAAGGATGATTTTGGGGATGGATTGGGTATCCACTTATGGAGCGATATTGGACTGCAAGAGGAGAGTCGTTAGACTAGAGACATGTAGCAATAGGACTCTCGGGGATTCTTGCGACCCACAGGGGTCAGTCATGTTGGGCTTCCTTTATTCCCTTGATTCATCACTAGGAGAGCTAGATTCTGTTCCAGTCATTAGAGATTTCCCACATATTTTTGAGGAGTTTAGAGGACTACCTCTAAGAGAAAGATCGACTTTAGGATCTATATGAATGACAATGCTAAGCCAGTGGCATTGCCCGTGAGACACATAAAAGAAAGAAGTTTAGTAAGCAGATTGGTGAGCTATTGGAGAAAGGCTTCATCAGACAGATTCTTTGAGTGGTTGGTTATGCCATTTGGGCCAACCAACGCCCTAGCCTATTTTGTAGATTTGAAGAGCCGTGTTTTTGGAAATGTCTTAAATGAGTTCATAGTAGTATTCGTAGAAGAGCATGTTATTCATCTAGAGGAGGTTCTTCGTATACTTCGTGATCATCAGTTGAAGGCAAAATTCTTGAAGTATCACTTTTTGACATAAGGAAGTACGTTTCTTAGGGCATAGAGAAGGTTAATACATGAAAAGTGTTTGAGAAATGGTTTTGTACATTTAGGTTAGGATTGTGGAAATCCAAAGAGTTGTAGGCAAAGATTGGAAATGTACAATAGATTCAGTTGAAAAAAAAGCCCATGTATAAATAATTGCAAAAATTATAGTTGTTTCAGATAAGTGGGTTTAATGGTAGTGCCTTGGAATACATATAAGCATAAAAGAGGGATAGGAATAAGAGACTTTAGTAAGGAAACAGAATTTCCAAGGTTTAGGAAGGGTACTCCTAGGGTAGTAAGAAGAAAATCCACTTTATGTATTGCCTAATGAAATTAAATTGTTGGAATTAAAAGTTGAAAAATGATAATTTTGTTAAAAGTGAAATTCTTTTTAGGATTATAGAGCATATATAACTCTCTAGTTTCGTTGTGGTAAACAAAGATTTTAAATATAAAAATCTAGAGTCTATTAAATATCGAAAATATAAGTTACAACATTTATTGTTGTAATTGATGTTTTCGTGAAAAATAAAGGGAGCATAGACTATAACACTACTGTTATAGTACGTGACTCCCAAAGGAAATGTTTTTACATAGTATATGAGATTTATTAGTATTTATCGAATCTATACACTAGTATTTTTAGGCTGTAGTACAGTGTTTTACGCAACATCTACTTTGACCCAAATTAAAATGGGTTTTGAATGTAATTTCTAAGTATAGAAAAAGTGGTTCGTAAGTACACTCAATATTTAAATAAGTATAAGGAAATTTTTTCTAGCTATAAAAATATTAAAATAGTTTTGAAAATAAGTTCTTCTAAAAAAAGGGTGTAAGTTAAATATTAGGAAATTAATAATGTAACGATCCGATTTTTTCAACCATTCGCATCCGCACATGTCGGACTTAAATTGCTCAAAATACCGAATTGTTAATTTAAATTTGGCAATACTAGGAATATACAGTAAATAAATCACATATCACAGACACAGAGCAATATAATGCAGCAGAAGCAACGAGATAGTAGTTCATGAAGCTACTATATAAATACATCAGAGTTAAACAAGATACAACAGGAGTAACAAGCTACAAAATAAATAACAAGATGATAATCAAGTACAAAGCTGAATACAACACTGAAATCAACTGGATAATTATGAGTGAAATAGATGGCTGGATCTTCACGCAAAGGTCCAACTCCGAAGGTGAGTCTCTAATGTTATACCACTCAGTCTGACCCAAGCGTAAAGCAAAACACAAAACACTAGAGTCAGGACATACATACTTATACAATGTAAACCAACTCAAGTGAACTATAATAGAGAGGTGCAAGTAACTTAAAGGATGCTTGGGACCGCCCATCCACTAAGGATCCGTTAAACTATTTGCTATATAGTAATATTTCGTTGTTATAATAATGTCTATAGTAAAATAAACTTACTTTTAAATAGCGTTAACGGGTTACCCATATTGCCCTTAACACGTAATAGTCCTAGTAGTCCATCCAGTATCATAGTCCCTCCTGATCGGGAAGCCACCAGAGGAAACTCCATGGGCTATGGGAGAAAACCAAACTCGTACAAGGCGCGCTAGGGTAGATGACACGACACAATTAGGCAATTCCAGGGTAGATATACCAATTGCTATCTAGACTGGTGGTGACGCATAGCGCGCAGCTACCGCCCACCTTGAGCCACACCCCCAAAAATCAATGGGCCCTAATCAATCATAAAGTAATAGAATGGTATCGAAGAAGTGTGTCCGATAAGAGGAGCTACCTCACTGGCCCAAGAATCACTCTTGTTTTAGCCACCTTATGCCAACTCATGGGACTCCGATCCATGTGTATACCTCAATAGAATGTCGCCACCATCCTACTTCATTCTGGAATCTCCACCGTGTACACGGTTGTTAAAGTGGTTTTCGGAGTTGGCAGAGAGTATGAAAACTTCCGATCCCGGTCTCTTTAACAACCGATTGTTATTATAACCCATGGATATTCATTTCAAAACCTTTCTATACCAAAACCATTTTAAATCAAATACCATTACTTTCCAAAATAATATCCATTTCAAAACTAAATACCATATTATTTCATTTCAAAACCAAATCAATATATCATTTCCATTTCGAAACCAAAGAAATAATATATCATTTAAATCCCAAAACCAAATCAATATATCATTTAAATAAACCCAAATTTCCAAATCATTGAATATTCCTTCAATTTATTAAACTTGAAATATTCCTTTAAATCATCTTAAACCAAACCACTTCATAAAGTCATATTCTTAAATCTTCAATTTCAATAAGTTCAAATTAATATATTTAAAGACAATTCTTAATTAAATACAATTTCTAATAATTTCATTTCCAAAGTCATATTACTTTCAAGTTATAACAACTCTGAAACCAAACACTTTGAAACATATTTATTTAAACCATTTAAATTCAATGTCAAATAATATTCATTTCAAAGTTGTAGCATTTCTAAGTTTATTCATTTAATAATAAAATTTTCAATACATTGTAAATTTCAGCTACAACAGAATTTATAAAGTGTTACAGTAGATATATTAGTATTTCAAAAACATTATCATTCAGAAATAGCAGCACTTACAAAGTGCTACAGTAGGTATTTAGTATTTATCTCAAAACAGTTTACTGTCGCAACAACAGCACAACCGAGTGCTACAAATGCTATTTAGTTATTCAAAACAGTTTATTTCCAAAAATGGTAGTACTTAACAAATGATGTCCTAAAACCATAACATTTCTGAAATGCTACCAAAACTAATTCTAGATTTAATATAAAATTTCAAAAACATTGAAACTTCAATTTTAACCATTTTAACTTATAAAAATCATATTTTTCGCTTTAAAAATATTCGTTTGGATATCCTTCAACATATGATTTAATAAAATAAAATTTTATCAATAAATATCCAATTTAAACTAAGATTTATTTGTTAAGTCAAAAGTACATTCTTTCTTAACTCTACTCTAACAAATAACTTAACACTTTATTTTAAAATTACCCACTTCATAAATAAAACTAAATTTTCATTTATTTACTTAACTTAATAATTTTATTTAAACCCAATTTCCAATTATCAAGTTAAGTCCAAATTTAAGATACATTTTTTCATTTTAAAATCGTTAACTATTTATTTTACAAAACATAACATTTCACAAAAGAACATTTTATCATAGTTAATATAACACTCAAATTTCCTTCTAGATCTATTCATTTATACATCGATTAACTATGGTTTTCTAGTTAATAAATTTTATCACAAAATGTCCAATTAAAACTGTTCTCCATTTTATCAGTTCAAAATACATTATTTATTACACAAAACATGTCCATTTCATAAAGTAAAATTCATAACAATTACTAGGTTAGATTTAAAAGTCCCATATTAAGTTAAATTCAATTATTAAGTTATTTATCGTCAATGAAAATCTTTAATTCCACTTAAAACCAATTATTAGCTTTATAAAACTTTAACTTATAGAAAAACTAATACACCTTTATAATTAAAGCATTAAATCAAGTTTTAAGTTAAAAGTTCCATATATTTATAAAACTCAAAATACTTAAAATCTTTAAGGAAATATTATTTAAAAATACTTAATAAATATTTAGGAAAATATTATTTAAAAATATAACCATGGGCTTGTATAATAGTTTCTAACCTAGGTCAAGTGATACAGATATGTATCATTTCAATCCGTAATTTAAAAAGAAAAATTCGGGTTCTATCATTTCAAACACGCAATCCCAAGTAAAATAAATGCAATAAAAATCACTTGAGCCTATCATTTCAGCTCATAATGATTTTTCCTTATTCTAAAGTCCTTTCAGGTATGTATCATTTCAACCCGTAGTGATAGAGAATTTGTAGTGTGATAAATAGGAAATAAAATAACTGTATAGCATATAATATCATATCAGATGATGTAACAGGTATATAAACAGCATTGAACATCATATAAATACATCACAGGCAGGTAGGAACATAGCATAATAATTTATACAATTCACTTGTCATCATTTCACAATCGTATAAGTACGTAATGTCTAGAGTGAATGACTCACCTTTTAAAAGCTAGAAAACAAATTAAAACACAATCTGAACTCCGCAAAGCACGAAAAGGCACGACAAAGCACGACTTTTTTTTTGAGTGAATGAAGAGTCAGATCCAAATCTTGTATGCAAACAAATACAATATA
This sequence comes from Allium cepa, assembly GCA_030765085.1. Lineage (NCBI taxonomy): Eukaryota > Viridiplantae > Streptophyta > Magnoliopsida > Asparagales > Amaryllidaceae > Allium > Allium cepa. Next base: position 226,404,889 of record CM060932.1, on the reverse strand, counting down.
TATAAGAACGTATTTCAATACAAAATAATAGAATTTAAAACAATGGAAAATATGAGATAAAAGTGACACAACCTTTGCTCTAACCCACAAGTGGGCTCAGCCATGTCTCAGTGGGCTTGACCACATCAAAGCATACTCGGGCAAGATGGTTTTGTGCAAGGCTAGGCTCGGCCATGGCTCATGCATACACGGCTATGGTGATGGTAGGTGAAGAGGTAGGATTTATGCAATGTAAAGGCAAGGTATGTGAATGGTCTTGGGTTCTTTGGTTCGGACATGGCCTTAAGTGGCTAGGCCTGGGCTAAGATATGGTCAAGGTAGGTCATAAGGCATGGCAAGAGGTAGGGAATGGTCACAACATGTGATGGAAGTGATGGTGTTGGTGGTGGTCGAGGCAAATAGGTGAGGAGGTGATGGAATATAGGAGTTTGGCTAGAGTTTGGTCATGTTTTGGTGATGTATTTAGATCTAGTGGTCATAACATGGCTTGGGGTGATAGAGGAGGTGGTGATGGTCGGCATGGTGGTGGTGGAGAGGAGGTAAGGTCGGCTGTAGCATGGAGGCCGATCCAAGCATGAAGACAAAAGAGAAAACAAAATGAAAAGAGAAAAGGAAAAGGAAGGAGGAGGAGGCCATGGCTTTCTATATTTTTTTCAAGAACAAATGAGATTTGAGATGAGAAACTTTTTATGTACGTGAATAAAAAAGGAGGCGGCTAGGGTTCGCACAAAGAATGGCCAAGAGATGAAGGGTTGTGTACGGCTAAGATGTGGATAAGCTAGAAAATAAAAGGCTAGGAAATAAAAAAGGCTTACTTGATTTCCAAGAAAAGGAGCCATGAGATCTTAAATAAGTTTTTTCTAGAAATGAAATGGGGAGTTCAAGATGAGAAATAAATCTTGTACATGATTTGATAGGAGAAAATCACGGCTATGAATGTGGTAAGTAATTGGCTATGCAAATGGAAAGGAAAGGGAAAAGGAAAAGGCAACAAATAAAAACAAGTAACTTAGGTCTTTTCAAATTTCTACGCCATTTATCAAAATAAAATCCACTAAACAAAATAAAAGTCTAAACAAAGTAAAAGAGGAAATAAAATAGGAAAATTAACATAGAAAAATAGAAAATGAGATACAGAAAATAACTACATGTAAAACACTGTATTATATCAAATTTAAAAAGTATAAAGCGGAATTTTACGAAACGAAAAGTAGATCTAATATTAAAATAAAATACAGTTTCAAAGAAAAAGATTAGAATTTAAAAATTCAAATTTCAAAATTTAAAAGAAAATTCAAATTTTGACTAGAGTTGACCAAAATACAAAATTTTCATAAAATGTTTAATTTATTATATTTGGAAATAAAATTACAAACAAATTCCAAACTTACATTGGAAAAATTCTAAAATTCACCTTTAAATGATTTAAAAATCAAAGTTTCAAATAAAGATTTTAATTGAAAATACTTATGAAATTATGGGTTGTTACACTCTCCCCCACTTAAAACTTTTCATCCTCGAAAAGGAACGAAACAAAGAAAATGAGATAGAATGAGATAAGATTAAGACAAGATGAAGAGAAAATTGAAATTTTACCTGAAAACTGTTGTTATAGGTAAATTCAACAAGATGGAGATAATCTTTCCAAGATACTCCATAATCATGCACACAAGTACAGAGAGATCCTCTAAAATATGATTCACTCCTTCCATTTCACCGTCGGTCTGTAGATGGTAAGCAGTGCTCAGATTCAAATGAGTACCAAAGATTCTTGAAAAGTTTTCCAAACCGACAGGTCGAACTTCAAAAATAAGATCAATTCAAAATTCAATTTCCCGCTTTAGAATGCAGGAGAATAGGAACATCTCGAAAGAAAAGAGATTGGAAAACAAAAATAAGATGGTAAATTAAAAACCATGAAAAATTTCAACTTCAGTTAATAATTGATTTCATCCATTTAACTTCACCTAAGTTAAATAAATCTTGACTATTTCAAATTTCATTATCTTATCATCCAATTATCCTAAATTAACAATTTCTAAAATCATGAGTTTGAAATTCATTTATTATACTCATTTTTTCTTATTTTTCCATTAATTTAATTCTTCTTTATTCTAAATCATTATTAAATTTTTCCACTTAATATATCTAATCACATACATCAAGTGTATTTACATTTCATTATAACTACTCCAATTTATTTATAAACTCCTTAACATCATTTTATATTATAAATTATTCAATTAACTTTTCATTCTATTTACCTCTATTAATCTTTTTATAACAAAAATTTAAGTATATAACATTTATTATAACCACTCAAATTTTATTTATAAACATCCTTTTATATTGTATATTATCCGGTTACATATTTAACTTCTGAATGATTTAGGTAAGTTATATTGGAATGCAATTGAGTATTATACAAATAAAATTTTCTAATTCAATTATTCAAGTTTAAATATTTATTCAAAATTTTGGCTTCATTTTATAATTGAAATCATCCTTTAAGATAAATTTTAAGATTTAGATTTTCGATTAGCTTCAAACTATTTTAGAGATAAATAATTATATATAGTATATATCAAATCTAATTTAGATCCTATATCACATATATTATAAAGCAAGTCATATTTTATAAATCCAATAAATTTAATTTTCGAAAGCAAGACTGTAGAAAAATTACAGAATGGTCTCTCCACTTCGAGATTCGAAAATGAAAGTCGATGATGCTACAGTCATCATCGAAATTATTTTCCAACGACAAAGAAAAGAGCACTGATTTAACCAATTAAAATTCTTTGAAACCATTTCTACTTGAAATACTTTATATAATACACCCTTATAAAACTTTAAACACAAAGTTTGAAACCATCGAAAAATAAATTCTTAGTTTCTTGTTTTAAACTCACTTAAATTTCCATATTAATTTATAACCATGTTTTCTAGTCCAATTTTTTTTACATATGAAACAAAAGCTAATGGTTACAAGCTATATACCAAGTCAAATATTATTTCTTACCATCCAATTCAATTAACTATCAAAATTCAGAAAATTATACTTATATACATATACAATATAATTATACAAAATTTATTTCATTTACTAATTTTGAAAACTATATTGTGTCGGTTTGCCCTGTTCAAGTGTTTTGGAGATTCTATCGATAGCGTTGATCAAACGAATCGATCGGAAACCCAATTCAACATCAACAACTCAAACAACACAATATATAATAAACATTTTAAATATTAATCACAAAGCAAGGACAGTGATTCAACTTTGATGGACTCAAATTAAAGAGAATTCTAATTTGAAAATAAGTTGGAAACAAAGGTAAGATGATTAAATAACAAAATAAGGAGATGGACAAGCTGATATAAATTGTGGGCGGCCTTAACTGGGTCAACCGCAACTTCAAGAATTAGATCAAACATGCAATCTTGAGGAAAATCCACATTCGATCTCAAGAGATAGAATTCGGAATACCAAAATATATTAGCACCCCCTTTACAAGCCATTCGAAGTGGAGTTATGGGATACTCCAGAATCAAAAGAATAAAAATAGTGAGGGACAAGAATGGATTTTGGAACCGCAAGGAATGTTCCAAAACTCAAAGGAAACATAGTCAAAGAGAAAGAGATTCAAGCCCGAACGAAAGTGATTTTGCAAATAAATTTTCCATATATGCTAAGTTTTGCCTAGAGCCAAAGCTCCGATACCAACTGTAACGACCCGTTATTTTCAACCACTCACATCCACACATGTCGGACTTGTATTGCTCAAAATACCGAATTGTTAATTTAAATTTGGAAATACTCAGAATATACAGTAAATAAATCACTGATCACAGAAATAGAGTAATATAACATAGCGGAAGCAAAGAGATAGTAGCTCATGAAGCTACTATATAAATACATCAGAGTTAAACAAGATACAATAGGAGTAACAAGCTACAACAGAAATAACAAGATGATAATCAAGTACAAAGCTGAATACAAGACTGGAATCAAATGGATAGTTGTGAGTGAAATAGATGACTGGATCTTCACGCAAAGCTCCAACTCCGAAGGTGAGTTTCTAATGCTGTATCACTCCGTCTGACCCGAGCGTAAAGCAAAACACAAAACACAGGAGTCAGGACATACATACTTATACAATGTAAACCAACTCAAGTGAACTGTATTTGAGAGGTGCAAGTAACTTAAAGGATGCTTGGGACCGCACATCCTCTAAGAATCTGTTAAACTATTTACTATGTAGTAATATTTCGCTATTATAATAATTTCTATAGTAAAATAAACTTACTTTTAAATAACGTTAAGGAGTTACAATAAAGCCTTTAACACGCAATAGGCTCGGTAGTCCATCTAATATCATAGTCCCTCCTGATCGGGAAGCCACCAGAGGATACTCCACGGGCTACGGGAGAAAACCAAACTCGTACAAGGAACGATAGGGTATGTGACACGACACAACTAGGCAATGCCAGGCTAGATATACCAATTGATATCTGGACAGGTGGTGACGCATAGCTCACATCTACAGCCCACCTCGAGCCACACCCCCAAAAATCAAAGGGCCCCAATCAATCACAAAGTAATAGAATGGTATCGAAGAAGTGTGTCCGATAAGAGGAGCTACCTCACTGGCCCGAGAATCGCTCCTGTTTTAACCACCTTATGCCAACTCATGGGAGTCAGGTCCACGTATATATCTCAATAGAACGTCGCCACCATCCTACTTCATTCTGGAATCTTCACCGCGTACATGGTTGTTAAAGTGGTTTTCGGAGTTGGCAGAGAGTATGACAACTTCCGATCCCGGTCTCTTTAACAACCAATCGTTATTATAACCCATGGATATTCATTTCAAAACCTTTCTATTCCAAAACCATTTAAAATCAAATACCATTACTTTCCAAAATATATCCATTTCAAAACCAAATCAATATATCATTTCCATTTCAAAACCAAATCAATATATCATTTCCATTTCAAAACCAAAGTAATAATATATCATTTAAATCCCAAAACCAAATCAATATATCATTTAAATAAACCCAAATTTTCAAATCATTGAATATTCCTTCAATTTATTAAACTTGAAATATTCCTTTAAATCATCTTAAACCAAACCACTTTATAAAGTCATATTCTTAAATCTTCAATTTCAATAAGTTCAAATTAATATATTTAAAGGCAATTCTTAATTAAATACAATTTCCAATAATTTCATTTCCAAAGCCATATTACTTTCAAGTTATAATAACTCTGAAACCTAACACTTTGAAACATATTTATTTAAACCATTTGAATACAATGTCAAATAATATTCATTTCAAAATTGTAGCATTTCTAAGTTCATTCATTTAATTATAAAATTTCCAATACATTGTAAATTTCAGCTACAACAGCATTTATAAAGTGTAACAGTATGTATATTAGTATTTCAAAAACGTTGTCGAATTCAGAAACAGCAGCACTTACAAAGTGCTACAGTAAATATCTAGTATTTATCTCAAAACAGTTTACTTTCAGCAACAACAGCACTTACCAAGTGCTACAGTAGCTATTTAGTTATTCAAAACAGTTTATTTCCAGAAATGATAGCACTTAACAAATGTTGTCCTAAATCAATAGCATTTCCGAAATGCTACCAATATGAATTCCAGATTTAATATAAAATTACAAAAACATTAAAACTTCAATTTTACCCATTTTAAATTATAAAAATCATATTTTTCGCTTCAAAAATATTCACTTGGATATCCTTCAACTTATGATTTAATAAAGTAAAATTTTATCAATAAATATCCAATTTAAACTAAGATTTATTAGTTAAGTCAAAAGTACATTCTTCCTTAACTATACTCTAACAAATAACTTAACAATTTATTTTAAAATTACCCATTTCATAAATAAAACTAAATTTTCATTTATTTACTTAACTTAATAATTTTATGTAAAACCCAATTTCCAATTATTAACTTAAGTCCAAATTTAAGATACATTTTTCCATTTTAAAATCATTAACTATTTATTTTACAAAACATAACATTTCACAAAAGAACATTTATCATAGTTAATATAACACTCGAATTTCCTTCTAGATCTATTCGTTTAGACATTGATTAACTACGATTTTCTATTTAAATAATTTTTTTACAAAATGTCCAATTAAAACTATATTCCATTTTATCAGTTCAAAATACATTATTTATTACACAAAATATGTCCATTTCATAAAGTAAAATTCATAACAATTACTAGGTAGATTTAAAACTCCCATATTAAGTTAAATTCAATTATTAAGTTATTTATCATCAACAAAGATCTTTAATTCAACTTAAAACCAATTATTAGCTTTATAAAACTTTAACTTATAGAAAAACTAATACATCTTTATAATTAAAGCATTAAATCAAATTTTGAGTTAAAAGTTTCACATATTTATAAAACTCAAAATACTTAAAATCTTTAGGGAAACATTATTTAAAAATACTTAATAAATTTTTAGAAAAATATTATTTAAAAATATAACCATGGGCCTATATAATATTTTCTAACCTAGGTCAAGTGATACGGATATGCATTATTTCAATTCGTAATTTAAAAAGAATAATCCGGGTTCTATCATTTCAAACCCGCAATCCCAAGTAAAATAAATGCAATAAAAATCACTCGATCCTATCATTTCAGATCATAATGATTTTTCCTTATTCTAAAGTCCGTTTGGGTATGTATCATTTCAACCCATAGTGATAGGGAACTTGCAGTGCGATAAACAGGAAATAAAATAACTGTATAGCATACAATATCGTATCAGATGATGTAACAGGTATATAAACAGCATTTAACATCATATAAACATATCACAGGTAGGTAGGAACATAGCATAATAATTTATACAATTCACAAGTCATCATTTCACAATCGTATAAGTACGTAATGTCTAGAGTGAATGACTCGCCTTTTAAAAGCTAGAAAACAAATTCAAAACAATCTGAACTCTGCAAAGCACGAAAAGGCACGACAAAGCACGACTGTATTTTTGAGTGAATGAAGAGTCAGATACAAATCTTGTATGCAAACAAATACAACATATATAAGAATGTATTTCAATAAAAAAGAATAGAATTTAAAACAATGGAAAATATGAGATAAAAGTGACAAAACCTTTGCTCTAACCCACAAGTGGGCTCGGCCATGTCTCAATGGGCTAGACCACACCAAAGCTTGCTCGGCTAAGAAGGTTTTGTGCAAGGCTAGGCTCGGCCATGGGTCATGCATACAAGGCTATGGTGATGATAGGTGAAGAGGTAGGGTTTATGCAATGTAAAGGCAAGGTATGTGAATGGTCTTGGGTTCTTTGGTTCGGCCATGGCCTCAAGTGGCTCAGCCTGGGCTAAGATCTGGTTAAGTCATGTCATAAGGCATGGAAAGAGGTAGGGGATGGCCACGGCATGTGATGGAAGTGATGGTGTGGGTGGTGGCCGAGGCAAATAGGTAAGAAGGTGATGGAATATAGGAGTTTGGCTAGGGTTTGGTCATGTTTTGGTGATGTATTTAGATCTAGTGGTCACGGCATGGTTTGGGGTGATGGAGGAGGTGGTGATGGTCGGCATGGTGTTGGTGGAGAGGAGGTGAGGTCGGGTATAGCATGGAGGCCGAGCCAAGCATGAAGACAAAAGAGAAAACAGAATGAAAAGAGAAAAGGAAAAAGGAAAAAGAAGGAGGCGGAGGCCATAGCTTTCTGTATTTTTTTTCAGGAAAGAATGAGATTTGAGATAAGAAACTTTTTATGTACGTGAAAACAAAAAGGAGGCAGCTATGGTTTGTACAAAGAACGGCCAAGAGATGAAGGGTTGTGTACGGCTAAGATGTGGACATGCTAGAAAATAAAAGGCTAGGAAATAATAAAGGCTTACTTGATTTCCAAGAAAAGGAACCATGAGATCTTGAATAGATTTTTTTCTAGAACTGAAATGAGGACTTTAAGATGAGAAATAAATCTTGAACGTGATTTGATAGGAGAAAATCATGGCTATGAATGTGGGAAGTAATTGGCTATGCAAATGGAAAGGCAAGGGAAAAAGAAAGGCAACAAATAAAAACAAGCAACTTAGATCTTTTCAAATTTCTAAGCCATTTATCAAAATAAAATCCACTGAATAAAATAAAAGTTTAAACAAAGCAAAAGAGGAAATAAAATAGGAAAATTAACATAGAAAAATAGAAAATAAGATACAAAAAAGAACTGCGTGTAAAACACTGTATTATATCAAATTTAAAAAGTATAAAGTGGAATTTTATGACATGAAAAGTAGAACTAATATTAAAATAAAATACAGTTTCAAAGGAAAGATTAGAATTTAAAAATTTAAACTAAAATTCAAATTTTGACTAGAATTGACCAAAATACAAAATTTTCAGAAAATGTTTAATTTATTGTATTTGGAAATAAATTTACAAACAAATTCCAAACTTACATTGGAAAAATTCTAAAATTCACCTTTAAATGATTTAAAAATCAAAGTTTCAAATAAATATTTTAATTGAAAATACTTACAAAATTATGGGTTGTTACAAATAAATTTCATAGAAATTGTCTTTCGTAAGAGAATATAGATTAGACGTCTTTTAATCTATTGGAATGGAATGAATAATGATATAATTTTCTATGAAACCAAATCACAAATAATGATGTTTTGTGCAAGTTATAAAGAATACGTGAAAGAGATGTACAAGGTATGGGAAGCACCATATTTTGTATAGGCTATTTCGAAAATATAAAATAAGTTGCTTATTATTTCACATAAACATGAAGTCCTCTTTTAAAGGATCCATAGAAGTTTTTAGCATTAGTAGTTTCCTATAAAAGAAAGTAGTTCCTATATATTATGGTACAAAACCATTAGGTGTAATAAGAAGTGTAATAATTGGATGTGGTGTTAGTTAGGAGAGATATTATAGAGAGCCTTAGTAGAAAAAACTAAGCAAGGGAAATTTCATTTTTTTCCCATTGATTATGCACATTGATTGCTTGCCTTTGTAGAAAGTCTCAATTTGTAGTAAGTTAGAAACTCCTCCAAGGTTAGGTAATTGGAAAGTAAGGGTTTTCAATAAAATAATTGTTCTTATCTACTTTAGATTTTGCAAAATTGAAAATCTATGAAAAGAATATGTTTTGAAAACATGTGTGAACATTTTAAAGATATCTTAAAGAAAAATGGTTTGGTGAAAAAGTAAATAAGTTTTTGAAAGTGAAAAACTTAGTAATATTTAAATTTAAAAATCCAAATTTTTATGGAAAGCTATAAAGTTCTTTAAAAGAAAAAGAGGAATAGTTTTGAACTTAAAATTTGTAAGTTTTCCCCTCTAGGTTTAGGGAATAGTATAAATTTAAAAAGTTGTAAGGATGCAAGTCTAGAAAGATAAAATGTTAAGTAACCAAGTAACTTTGAATTTAATAGAAACTGGAAAATAACACTTTTAAAGGAAAAAAATTTGGGATTTGATGTCTTAAAAATTTAGAAGCTTTAGTTTTTGAAATGAAATGAAATAATAAATACCAAACCAAACCTTTAAATTTGGAGTAGATAGGAATCATTTCCAATGTGTAACGGAAAAAGTGTAAGGCTATGTAGGAGATGGCGGCGATTTATTTTAGAAGTAATAATAAAAGTTTCCGTGAAGTGTATAGGACACTAATGAGAACCTAGGATTGTTGCTTCATGTGTGTAGACTATAGAAGAATAGTAAGGTGATATTAGTAAGATAGTAAGACACATGGTTGAGGACGTGCATTCTTGATTTTGGAGGGACTTGAAAGGAGCATCTTCCTTTAGTTAAATTCGTGTATAATAATAGTTTTCAAGCTGGCATTGGAATGACACCTTTCGAAACTCTTTATGGAAGATCGTGCAAGTCTCCTTCGAGTTGGTTAGAATCTTTAGAGAGATTGCTACTTGGTCCCAACATGGTTAAAGACACTTCGGAGAAGATTGATCTGATTAGGAGAGAATACGTACCTCTTATCCACTTCTCTTTGATAATAAATTTTTAATTTCGGTTTTTATCTTTAGTTTTGAATAAGTTCCTTCCTTTATTATCCATTGGGAGGGTAGATCATAGGATTTAACCTATAGATGGTAGGATTTGATGTAAACATGTTATTAAAACATGTTATGTATGATGGATGCTAGTGGTTGCAACTATTTGCTAGTGGATGATAATGGACACACATATATACACTAGGCACTATTATCTCCTAGGGATCGGACTAACTAGGTCACTGGAGCATATGCATATGAATATGTGCACATTTGCATATTCCATGGTTGCTATAAAGGGATGATTATCATATGATTGTTGCATTCGGAAGATGATTGTAGCATGCATATAGAACTAACAGTTATCATTAGGAAACTTGCATTCATTTGTATACTAGAACGGACATGATTGCATAAAAAGGTGGACGACTGAATCAGAAGACCGTCCAATCTTTTGCATTAGTTAGGGATATTGACACCACACTATTTCATATATATCATAAACTGCAATAGAAAAAATTAAGGATAATGGATGTAATGGATGATGGTTGAGTAGTTGGTTGTAGAATTTGGATGAAAAATATTTATTTCATTCTTCTGTCCTTGGAGATTTCGAAGATGAAATCCTCTAAGGAGGGGAGAATGTAATAACCCAAAATTTAAGCTATAATAATTAACTAACGAATTACTTAAATAATAAAATAAATTAGTGAAATTATTAGAATTGAGCTACGGGAGTTGCACCATTGTGTCCATGGTAATTTTCTACTCAATTTCCATATAAAGTTTGTCAAAATCTGAGCTAAAATGAAAAAGATACGCAAGAAACAAGAATTTAGAAAATAAAAGAAAATAATAATATATAGGCAAGGTTGACCCTAGGGTCGACCCTCACCTTTGCTAGGTCGACCTATAGGACGACCCAAGCTTATATTGGTCAACAAGAAGGTCGACCCGCCTTGCATTCTTCATGCTGCTTCGTCCAGTTTTGATTCGAACACGTCATTTTGCTATTTTTTTCTCAAATCCTGTGCGTTCGTGCATCCATTTGATGGTTCCCAGCGAACCTATGACATGGTTGCACCAGATTTAATCTTCAAATCCAACGAGCTGAGATCCCAAAGTGACACTATAAATAAGACCCTAGGCCTAGTTATTTTTCTTATTTAGATTTTCTCCCATTGGGTTCATTGCCTGAGGCTGGACCCTAAATAGAATATTTTCTAAGGAGAAGATCTTTTTAGTTAAAATATTTTGCACCCTATAAGTGGATCTGGAAAGGCATAGGAAAAGAGCTAAGGACCACAGGTGAGTATTTAGTAATTATTTTAGATTTTTAAGTAATTCAAAATAATAGGGTTCTCAATAATTGTAGTTTTTCTGCAATTTTAAGACAATTTTTGTATAAGTTATTTACAGCTGGTTTTTAAAGTTCTTTTTAGTCCATTTTATTCAGTTATTTTTATTCAGCTATTTTATTTAGTTATTTATAGTTATTTACTATTATTTGCATTTATTTACACTCGTTTTACGTTAAAATTTAGTCTATAAATGTTAGTTCCTTTTTATTCCTTTTTACACGAATAGAATATTAAAAGGGTAATATTTCATTAATATGGATTAAAATAGAATAACGGCAAATTTACAGAAATTAGATGTAAAATAAGAAAGAATGGAACAAAAAAGAAGATAGACTGAAATAGGCAAATTTGAGACATTTGCATGCAGGTTCATAACTAGTAATTATAACTAAAAAGATAGAAAAGAAGAATAACAATTGTAACGTAGGTTATAATTAAGCAAAAAGAACAGTAAAGGCCTATTTTAAAACTTAGAATAAATTAATAAGCAGATATAGCAGAGATAACCGAAGAGGGTTATTTTAAGACTTAGATAAAGTTAATAAGCAAATATAGCAGAAATAACAGAAGTGGATTATTTTAAAAAACTTACACTAAGTTAATAAGCAAAGATAGAAATAGAGCCCATAACCAATTGCATTCCCTTTCAGTCAGGAATTGATGGTCTCACAACATATTAGGTGAGGCTGGGACACCTTTATGCTAACTATGGTAAATAAGTGGCCAATAGATAGAAGCTCAAATCGGGGATTTGGGTGAGGGGAGCAACTAGATTTTGTTTAATAGGACCCATACCAACGACATCCCTCTTTTTCGACTAGTACCGATGGTCTCAGGACACACTTAGGTGAAGCTGGGCAAGACCCGTTCAGGCTAGGACTGATGGTCCCACAACAGATTCGTTGAGGCTGGGCATGCTTATGCAGACTAGGGTTAGTAAGATGTCAAAAGAGGGAGCAATAGATAGTGTGAACCAGCGGTGACCGAGCGTGCGACATCTAATTAGGGAGATAAGTCGCTATTGAGTTCTGAAGCGCTAAACATATGTCCTTTTGCTGTGGGACTCACAAGATGGGACTAACTCACAGTGGCATAATAGAGATAGAAAGCCGATCAAATGGTAGAATTAGGATTTCAGCCTAATTAAAATGGAATTAGGATTTCAGCCTAATCAAAGCAGCTATCTAAGACGAGTGTAAACAATCACAATCAATGAAAACTGTTAAACAGCATTTTATTCTAGATTTATCTTTTCCTTTTATACTAGAATTATTGTTAAATCTATTGCCTTTATCTTGCTTAAAATGCTAGTAGTTACTTTCACTCACCAAACTTATAGTCTGACCTACTTTTCTATTTCCCTTTACCCACCCCATACCCCATAGGCCAACGGAGGTAAGGATAGTAGATTTGGATTTCTTGGAGACCTGTTTGCAGAGCTTTCTCATTCTTCGTGTATTCTTTTTCTTTCTAGTTTTCTTTTCGCTTGAGTTTGGATGTACTGGTACTTTATGAGAGGGATGATTTTTATTATTATCTATGTACTTTGATGATGTGATTGAGATGGTATTTTTCATGAGATACATGTATTCGGTTTTCAAGACATATTATATATTTGGTTTGATGACTCATTTTATGGAGAAATGAAGTTTAATTTTAAATGTTTTCGTTGTTTTATTTGTTTTTTCTTGTGAATCTTAGTCTCGGTACAGATTTTAGCTATACCTATAACGCACCATATTCCTTAGTGTGTCCTTTTGGGTATACTAAAGGGTACGGGGTGTTTCAAGGTTGGAGATGTCCTATATCAGTAGTAAGTATATACAACTATTAGTATCCTCTAAGTGAAGGACAGACTTCTGTTGTGTAACTCTACTAACCTTGCATCCTAACCCACTAAACTAAAATAACCATCCTAGGCTTAAATGTTGGGCTAGGCCATTTAATTCACGCTTGTTCTAATCATATAATTAAGGTTGTATAATTTCACACTATGAAAATTATATTGCCTTCTAGCATTTAATTCCTACCTTAGGCTTATTTCCTATATTTCATAAGTGTCAATTCTCTGTAATAAATGGTCATTATTATTCTGATTGGACAATCTCTAATCCATTTATTTATTCGTTCTAATTCAACCTATTATGCTTATTCCATTTCCCTACAAATGTCATATTAAATCCTTTACTCAATTCAGTCAAACATATTTATTTCCCCATTTAATTCTGTAACTCCTTATTTACTTCAGATTTAATGCCCTATTAATTTGAGGTTACTATATCCTTTTCATCTATACCTCCTAATCTTATTATTTAATATGCTGTTAATCCCTAGTACGAATATTGTCATAAATTATTATATATATATATTATTAATCGATAAGCATGGTTATAAGTGTGTGTGTGTGTGTATTTCTAATTATTAATTCCTAAACTAGAACATTCCTTTCCACGTTTACTTTATCAGAGCTATCTTTCCTAAAAGGGTTTCCATTGTAATTTTCCATGAATTACCCAAAAATGAGGCATTTGCTTCGTTTGAAATTATAAGGAATTATGTTTTTTTTATTGAAATAGACAGTGCAAACTACAGAGAAGAATATCCATACTTTACACATCTCTTTCCTTTTTGGTATATTTATTGTTAATTCAAACGACGCACTTTTTATACATATTTTTGAAATTGGATAATTTATGGAAATTACATAGAAATTGATATAATTAAATCATAACCCACTCCCAATAAATTAAAACATAGAAGTTTACATTCCAAGTCAAATTATGGCAATCTAAATCTATACTAACAATTTACAACCTAACTATCATGAATCATGAACAAATCTTACAACCTTATCAACATTCAACTTTAACAAATTTAGGGACTAATTTCCTAATATTCTAGATTAGGGTGTAGATAAAATTGTTATTCCAATTACCTATTTTATAGAATACATAAGCGATATTTCATCTTCCTAAGCCTATAGCTCCATCGATCTTGCTTAGGCATAATATTTTAATAAAACAACGGTATAAATTTCAATGTTATAAATAAATTATATAATTTCCTGATCACCTTTTAAGCTTTTCAAATCTTCTGAATTTGAATCCATTCATTTATTTGAATCTTTTTCCATTCCAGTCTAAAAGAATATGTATAAAAATGTATATGTATACTATTAGAATTATAGATCCGAAAAGAGATTTGAGAAGGAATACCAATTTATAATAAAGAAATTTACCTTTTTCCACGGTATTGATTTGCTCCTTCTCTTCTTCTATTTTATTTTTTTCCCTTCTCCATTTATATATACATAATATAATATTTTATTATTAATAGAAATAGTGGAGAAGGGAAAATTGCAGAGCTTTGCTGCTTTTATCAAAAAATATGAGAAGAAAAGTAAGGGATCATGCCTGTATTTTATGGCACTAGAATCAATCATAACCGTTAGATTAAAATAATTAAATACAGGTCATTTGGCCAAGGTTCAAACCCTAGCATCCACCTCTAACCAGTTGATAAGCGGTTGACCCCTAGCAGTCAACCGCTAATGGTCGACCGACCCAAGTAAGGAGGTTGACCATGGGGTCTCACTTTTAATGATACTTATTTCCTATTTTCATTTTAATTACTTTATCTTTGAAAACTTCAAATGCTAATAACATTTTCGTTTGAGTTCCAATCATGAAAATCTAGATATAAAAGTTACTTAGAAAATTTCTACGAACAAAATGTTTTAAGTTTCGTGGCCAAATTCCAAAGTTTGCTCAAATTTCCATTTTTGGAGTCTTTTTAGCTATTTATTAATTACTATTTAATTTTATGAGTTGTTACATTCTACGTCAATGACATGCGGACGGGGAACGACAATAGCAGACAAGAGTGGGAGATCTGTTTCTAGTGACCGAGGGTGATCTGGACAGATAGGTCCGTCGAGACCTTTATTGGGGAATCTATTTTTGGGACCAGGAATAAATTGATGGTTCTTTAGGTATAAGATTTCCAACTCGCCCAACTCTACTAAGGCAGTCAAAATGTCGGTCTTGTCTCGTTCTGCTGCCCAAAGGCGGTTAAACGCGGATAATGTTTCTATCAAATGGGAATGGCGGTCTACTTGGACTTCTTCTTGTTCAGGTTCTACGACATCACGACAAACCCTTGCTTATGGGTGGGTAGTATGTCTCTATGATGGATATGATAACAAACAATTAGGGTCTCTAACATGACTCCCTCATTGGCATCATGCATGATGTTGTATATACTAGGCATTATGGCTGGATGGGGATCTGGTCAGCTACGGTTGGGACTACCTAGCCGAATTTTATAGTTTGAGCATTCATCCTAGCCTTGAGGTCGTTTAAATCATGAGCAAGCTACCCTATACTGGTCAGGTCATTTATCATGCTAAGCCACATGTTGTTGCTTAGCCTAGGAATGGGGTGGATAGCACTCGCCCATGTGGCTCCATTGGTGTTATGACTATTGGAGTTGTCATTATTGTTCTCACCATGATATTCAATGGTATGAATGTAAAATGAGTTTGTAAAGAAGAAAAGTCGAGAAAAATAAGGAGCTTTTAGGGAAGACTGTCCTTATAGCGTTAAAATGTTGATGAAAAAATTAGTCAACTTGAAATTATGATTAAGATTTGATATTAACAAAGGTTACTCATGAATATCTTAGTTTAAAATGTAAAACGTGGAAGTACAATGCATAGAAAATAAATAGGTGCCAAATTTAAAGTTGTTCGATCTAAGTTGATTGGCTTCCATTATAAGGATTTTATTATTATTTTGCTTCTCTTACAATAGCTTGGATTACAGGAAGCAATAATAAGAAAATAAAATGCTTGACAGGTTGATATTTTTAGCCTTTGTAAAGATGCATGTTTTCTGTATTTATAAGGCGGGAAGCCGAGTTGGATGGATGAGATTGTGTAGCAAAAGTCCATAAATTTTTTTTGGCGGTTGATTTTGTTTTATGGTTGATGCATGTGCCAGCTGAAATGAATGGTTCTAATGATCGCCTAACTATCGGTTTGTACTTCAGCATCCTTGGTCAGGAACAAATGGCATGAGAATAGGGAATGGCTGTGCAGTAGTGCTTTGCCAGGGTGTTAATAAAGGACAAGTAATGGTTATCATAGCGCCTCTTTTATTAGATGAAAAGTGTCTTATATGCTAGCCTTATCAAAGAAAAATGTGCAGTCATAGCTTCTTTTTTCCAGTAGTAGGCAGGTATCCATGGCCAAAGCTGGCTATGTTAGGACAAGGAAACTTTGGAAGTTAAGGGCAGATAGTGTGGAAGACGAGCGGGAGACATTATTGGGGAGTGGGTCATTGTTCGGGTCACTCGATTGTTGAGAGTCTTTTGCACATTGGGACGATATCATTTTCCATTGCCCATTGTGGACCACATGGGCTTTGTTTGTTCTTGCATACATTGGTTTTGGCGCCCTGCTTTGATGGGAGAACTAGCCGTTGGATCCGGATGCAAACTTTATGAAATG
Source organism: Allium cepa (assembly GCA_030765085.1). Lineage (NCBI taxonomy): Eukaryota > Viridiplantae > Streptophyta > Magnoliopsida > Asparagales > Amaryllidaceae > Allium > Allium cepa. The sequence continues at coordinate 226,387,963 of CM060932.1, read as the reverse complement.
GGCAAGCCATAGTACCAGCTTCATGTAGACAAATAGGCCAAAATGTGGGCTGGGTGGCAAGCCAAGAAGGTGGTTGGCAGAATCATTCAAGCTGGTAGAATTTGTTATAAATTTTCAAATTGGAGGTACCACTCGTAAACTAGTGGTACTACTAAACGCCTAGTGAACGGTGGCCGCGAACAGCCATTTCCGTTCGAAGAGGTGCAACTCTTCTTGATGGATGTTGCTCGTCATCTGGTACCTTTTCTAACAGTTTTTCTAAAGAGAAGAAACTCTTTCTTGCATCCCTCATCATCATTATAAGCAATGTTAGTCCCTACATTTTAAACTATCAAATTTTGTGATTAAATCATTCTCTTCTTTCTCCACTCTTGGCAATTATCAGAACCATTTGTTCTGATGACCAACCTACACCGTCGGCACCTAATATACATAAAATGGTGGGCTGCTGATGCGCTCGACCAATGTAAAACGATCATCAAGGTTTTAAAATGAAATAAACATCATAGAACCTGTCGTATATCTCACATTGCATGGAATGAAATATTATATACATCATAGATGTAACATAGGAGAGACGGTAATAACTAAGTGATCCAAATACTAGAGTACATATTCATAGAGTTATACAATGAGTAATAGAGTTTATACAACAGAGATAAACTTAAGTAATTGTCTCAAAATAATAAGAAAACACTACTAAGGCTCCACAGTGTTGCATAACAAAATAAGTATAGAAATTCATATATAATACGAGATAGCTCCATCCAGCTCGTCCTCTGCATATCTACTGCATCGCACCTAGACCTGTATCTAGTTTACTCATTTAAGAGTACCTGAGATAATAAGAAGCAAAACATAAAACCTCGAGTCAGACAACAGTCTGGTGTAAGCAGTAAATGAATCTCAAAATACTATACAAGTTGATATAGTAAGGAACATGGGTATAAGAACCATACCTGACATGTCCCTGCAACCAAAGATTAAGCATATAATAAACATAATATGTAACTCTATAGATATAGTAAAGGTACACTGCAAACCAAATGCGATGACGTGTGTCCAAGCATCCCTATCTCCAATACCTATCTATAATGGCATCCCTAGAGTGATAGACTATGGAAGAACAATTAAGACAACAATAGCATCCATCAAACAATTCTCACTATCTCTTACTCACTATACTCTGGATTGTACGATAACTTTTATGACCTTTCAACTACCAGGGACTAATGGAAATCCTGGTTTTCAGTGTACTCTCTTTATCCCAAAGCTGATACTAAATCCATTCAACTGATCTAGGGTACATGGATCCATTTAATAGATCTAGGGTAGTTAATGATCATCCTTACAATAACCCTGCTTTAAGTACATCAGAAAACACTCTAAGTATCAACGATCCCTTAGCATGCATATCCGAGTCCTTTCTTTGCTTCATCCAATTTCCATTATTCTTAAGGAACCATTCTACTTTCCTCCATTCCACGATAGAACCATTCAACGTTCTATCTATGGATCACCATTCTTAGAAACCCGCCCTTTATGGATAACCATTCTCACTGCTTCGTTTAACATCGAGCTGCCATCATTGGAACCTAACTTCTTTCATTATCAAGTTGCCACAAAAGTGTCGAAACTATCATCGTGCTACTATGCTGCCATCAAACACCAAGCGAACAAACAAATACCTTCAGCACAACCTACCGAGCCTATACTTCCCCACTGGAAGTTGCATTCCAATATCATCAATATATATAACTCGGTACCAAACCTGTAATAGCTCAGCATTGACTTATTTACTTAGCCAATCTTGGCGAAGTTCAATCTCTTGCTTCTAGTGCTCCATTTCCCAAGTGCTTTGAACCCCGACCTATCCTTCAAAATAGTCAACATCCACTCAAAGCTCTAATCTACAAGTTCTAAAAATAACTCAGCACCATGCCCAATACTTAGCCATTCTTCTACATCTCACCCATGTCTACCTCCTCTAGCCATTGTCCACCGAGTCATCAAGTCGCCAACCTCTTTTGGCCACTACAAATAACTCGATACCGACTTAAATAACTCAGTGCCGAACTATTTCCTTAGCCTAATTTCTACCATGACTTGTAGCTTGGGTTCCTTTCATGCTCCGGAACCTTTCCACCAAGTTCCATCCAATTTTGATCATCTTTTCCTTCAATTTCTCAAATTCGCCGAACTATTCTCTAACTACCTAAAACACTAGCAAACAACATCAAAAAACAACATATAATCATAAAAAACCATGCATACACATTCATTCATATAAGTAATACATAAGAATGTGATAATCAAGAAAATCTAAATCTAGATCAAACTTTTACGCTAGCATATGCATAAGAATACAAGGGATTGCAAAACCATTTGAAAACCATTTTTAAACCTTTAAAATTCATACTTAAACATGTATAAAAGTGAGATCAAATTAGAAAATGTTTTAAGGCCAAAATCATGTCAGAATCATCATTTTTTTATTATATGAACATGCTTGATAGAGTGAGAGGACAAGAATCACTCACCAAATACCCAAAATATCAATTTTCTCCTTAGATCTGAAGTAGACGGCAAAGGAGAAGAACCAAAATTAGCAGAAGTGATAATCTAAAGCATTCGTATGCTAATCACCTCTCTAATCAATGATTTAGCTAAAGATTTGTAAGGAAAATGTGTGATTTTTGATGAAATTACGGTTAATGGAGGTTTAAAACCACTTTAAGAAAGATGGAAATGACTTAGATCAGTTCCCATAGCCTCCCCTTAACTCAGTTTTCAAGATGGGTTAATGGGCTAAGCACGGGCATAGTTAACTGTGCATTAAAATTGGCCAGCACCAGACAAAGCTTAAAACAGCAATAACTTTCAAACAATAAGTCCGTTTTTCTATTACGACCACTTTACTTAATGGGAAAATATCACTCTAAAGTAATGGAAGTGGTTTGAGATCGTAATTTGGCCCTTATCAAAAGTTGTAGTCCGAAAAAGGTTTTTATGGTCAAAACGGTCTCATAGAAAATCAGCAAAAATCATAAATGTGGAAATTATCCCTAAGAGTCTCTTTTCAAAATCTTAGAGCCATATGAATAAAATAAAAATGTTTTACAATCCTCTGATATATAAAAGCGGGTCGTTACACTCTCCTTCCCTTTATGAATCTCACCCTCGAAATCCCCAAATAAATCAAACATGATTACCCAGCATGCCTAACAATCATATGCAACCATTGTATATATCAAACAAGTAACCATGCAATCCATAGTGTAGGTAAGACTATCCTAGCATGCTAGATACTAAATTATTCTATATGATGTCAAAAGTGAAAGCAAACGTGATAAGCAGTAGGTCTTACCATACAAAGGCTCCGGATGAGTGGCCTTCATGCTCTCCATGGTTTCCCACGTGTGATCGCCTTCGCCTCCGCCTTCACCCTATTTAACCTTCATTAACTCCACCATCTTCTTCCTAAGCTATTTCGTATCATGTTCGACAATACTAGCCGGCCTATGAGGTCTCGAAGCTTATGGTTCAATCTCGATATCATATAGTCGACCCAGTGTAATCGTCACACCAGAATTATGCACAAACTTCTATAAGTGAGAAACATAGAAGACTATGTGCACACCTGCCATCTTTTGAGGTAAGTTGACCCTATATGCTAGGTTTCCAATCCTCTATGTTACCTGAATAGGATCTACGAATCTCGATGCCAAGTTCCTCTTACTACCGAATCGAATAACATTCTTCAAATGAGAAATCTTCACAAACAACATATCACGGATGGAGAATTCCAAGTCTCTATGTCTTCTATCGGTGTAGCTCTTCTACCTAACCTGAGCAGCTTTCATTTGCTGTAAATTGATCTCTATCTTCTTCGATGTTTCTATGATTTGGCCCAAGTATTAGTTTCTTGCCTACTTCCCACCAATGAAAAGAGGCATTACACGGTCAGCTATAGTGCTTCATACGGTGCCATACCGGTACTAGACTGATAGCTATTATTATATGTGAACTCCACCAAATGCAGATGATCATCCCACGTGCCTCCAAAATAGTATGCAAGCCTGTCGGAGATCCTCCAATATACGATTCACTCTCTTGGTCCACCCATTTAATTGTGGGTGATAAGCTATACCAAGATGTAGCTTAGTAGCCATTGCATCTTATAAGCTCTTCTAAAACCCACTAGTAAACAATGGGTCTCAGTCGTGCACAATGCTCTTCACCACACCATGAAATCGTACGATCCATTTCACATACAACTCGACCAGTTTGGCTGCCGTTCTACTTGACTTGATGGTTATAAATTGAGCACTTTTGGTCAATCGATCGACTATGACCTAGATGCTATCATATCTTTCTCAATTCTTTGGCAGTCCATCAATAAAGTCCATCGATACTTTCTCTCAGTTCCATTTGGGAATTTTGAGCTGTTGCAACAACGCACTCGGCTTCATTTGATCTGCTTTCACTAACTGGCAATTCATACATTTCGAGATGAATAACCCATCATCCTTCTTCATCTCTTCCCAATAATAGGCCTGCTACATATCACGGTACATCTTATTACCGCTAGGATGTATGGTCAATCTAGAATTGTGGCACTCTCCAAACACCTCATCATATAATCCATCAACATCGGGAAAAACAGTCTCCCATCTTATAGATCCAACCTTCTCGGTCGTGGTTGTATTGCTTTATTTCTTCAACTCTACTCCTTCTATCTTCACCATGATCTCTGCTAGTCTAGCAACTCGCCTCTGACTAGCATCGATTCTCTCAATCAGAGCAGTCAAACTCACCAACATCTCTAGTTCAAACTCTTAGTGGGGCCTGAAGTCATAACCAGCAATATACTCCAATTGTTTCCACTCCAGAAATATCGCTCCCATGTCTTCTACTCAATGCATCGATGACCACAATTCCTTTATTAGGTGTATAAGAAATGCTAAATCATAGGAGGCCAAGAATTCCAACCATCGCATCTAACCAAGGTTGAGATCCTTCTAGGAGAAAATGTACTTTAAGGATTTATGGTCTGTGGACAGCTCGAACCTTTCTCCTAATAGGTAGTGTCTCCAAATCTTCAAAGAAAACACTATACCACCAACTCTAAATCATGAATTGGATACTTCCACTCATTCGATTTCAGCTATCGACTAGCATAAGTGGCAACTTTTTCCTTCTGCATCAATACCACACCTAATCGAATACCACAAGAATTTATGCATACCATCAGCTCCTTATTCCTATTTGAAATGGTCAATACTAGTGCACTCGTCAACTTCTCTTTCAGACTTACAAATGCATGGTCACACTTTGCATTCCAAACAAAAATTAGACTCTTCTTCGTCAAATTGTTTAATGTCATTGCTATCTTTGAGAAGTCCTTCATAAAACATCTATTATATCCCGCCAATCCAAGGAAACTCCTAACATATATTGCATTCTTGGGTTGGTTCCAATCCTGAACCATTTCCACCTTGGCAGGATCTAGTGTGACGCCCTGCTCTGAGAACGTCATGACCTAAAAATCTCACTTCGCTCCACCAGAAGTGACATTTCAAAAACTTCACTTTAAACTTATGCTTCCTCAATACTTCAAGCATGATTCTCAAGTGTGTCTTATGTTCTTCCTTTGTCCTAGATCAGATTAAAATATCATCCATGAACATAAGCACGAACTTGTTTATGTGATCCCTGAAGACATGGTTCATGAGATCAATAAAGTATGTTGGAGCATTGGTTAGCTCGAACGGCATAACCAACCACTCATGGAAACTAGACGACATAAGGAACACGATAATCAGCGCACTCTCCTTAGCTACTCTCAACTTGTGAAATCCCATCGTAAGTTACAATTGAGACAACACCTTCATATTATGGAGCTGATCGAACAAGTCATCGATATATAGGAGTGGATACTTGTTCTTCTTCGTCGCTTGATTCAGCTCATGGTAATCTACACACGACCTCATATAGTCATCTGCCTTAGTGCGAATACTATGGGTGTACCCCACTCAGATATACTCCTATGAATTAATTCCCTCTTCAATAGGTGATTTACTTGCACCTACAACTATTTTGCTCTCTGGATGCCATAGCCATTAAAGGCATAACTATCGGTCTGGCATTCTTCACTAAATCTATCTGAAAATTAATCTCTCTATGCGAAGATCTAATCACTTTGTCAAACATATTTGGATACTCTCCAACGAAAATCACACATGATAATCCATCTTATAGAGTCTCAAGCGAATATAGAAAGCAAACCATATCCCTATCCTCTAGCAGGCAGCTAATCACTACTGCCCGCCCCTCCACAGCTCCAACTGCAACCAACGGCTTCTCGCAATCCACTGCTGCTGCATACTTCCTTAGCCAGTCCATTCCTAAGATAATCCCCAACCCCAAAAAATTCAAAACAAAACAATCACAAATAATAGAGCACCCATGGCTTAATAAGGTCAAACCACGATAAACCATGCACAGGCTAGTGGAGCCTCCAACAGGGTTCATCACAATCAAAGGTTGGTCGACTATTTAAGGTTTTAATCCCAGTCTATTTACCAAATCACTAAATATGAAGGAATGTGAAGCTCCAGTATTGAATAAAACACATATGGAAACACCATAAATAGAAAGCATACCTTTAATAACAGCACTCTTCCATTTCTCTTTCGTCGAGGGACAGTCGATGAAGTAGAAACAGCGTCCAGAGCATATGCCTTCATAACCTGTTTCTACTGCGCTCGTTTTGGACAATTATATAGCATATGTCCGTGTTTGCAATAGTTCTAACACTTCTTCTTCCTATTAGATTTGCAGTCTCTAATTAGGTAACCTTTGTCTCCACAGCCATAACCCATTTAGCTTATTCTAAAAGTTCTTTCCCTGAGACTGCTTCCTCTTTCCATTCTATTTCTTCTTGCCTCCACCTCTTCATTGCGGTTTTGGCTCCTTCTTGGCAACAATAGCTAATTTGGACTTGGGTTATAAACTCTTCTAGCAAAGAGCTTTCGTGACAAAACTTTTGAATGACTCATCGATATGACTAATCGACTTCTCCCTTAAATAGTCATCCATACCTATAATGAACTTCTCGTTCTTTCTCAGTCAATGAAAGACATCTCATACTTTGGCAAAGCATCAAACTCAGCAACATATTTGAAGATAGACATATCTCCCTTCTTCAAATCAGCAAAATTCCTAAGTAACACCGACTTTTGAGCAGCCGAAATGAACTTCTCTTCAAACCTAACCTTGAACTGGTCCTAAGTAAACTGATCCTCAAGTATAGTAATGGTAATAGCATTCCACCAGTTCATGGCCCACCCTTAAAGCTGTCTAGAGGCCAACTTCCTCTTCATGGTATCACCTATTTACATATCACCAAAGAGACGTTCGTAGGTATCCAACCAATCCCACATTTCGATAGTCGACTCCACTCCAAGGAAGGTTTGCCTCCTAAGGTGGAGTAATCTTTGCATAATTTGGCAAAGTCAGCTCTCGATGCCTGCACTTGAGCACCACCACTAACATCAACGTTTGGAGCAGTCGCTTAGGCATTTTGGAGGATGTTCGCCATCATCGCATTGAACATAGCTTGCAAGTTAGGGTTAGCAGCCCATGAGCCTGCTCTTTTCTTAGATGGAGTTCCTCATGGTGTTTTTTGTTTGTTGGTTCATTCTTGATCTGTAAGAAGAATGATCAATCTCTCAAAAAGAAAACCGTTAATGGTACTCGTGTGCGCATGCAACTTATATACTATACTATATAGTTTTGAAAGTCAAAATATATGACAAGTACGCACTCTCTTATATGTGCATACATACATACATATATATATCCTCAATCCAGTCTAGGGTGATAACTTATTTCCTATCTCTACTGGACCATGGAATCAACTCAGGTTAATCATGTAACCTAAACTCTGTTACCAAATGTGGCGACCGCCATACGCCACAGGCACCCAATATAGATAAGATAGTGCGTCGTTGACATGCCCAACCAACGTATAATGATCATCATGGTTTTAAAATAAAATAAATATCACAGAATCTATCATATATCTCACAGCGCGTGGAATAAGGTATAATATACATCATATATAAAAAACAGGAGATACGGTAATAACTAAGTGATCCAAATATCAGAGTGAATATTCATAGAGTTATACGACAAGTAATAAAGTTTATACAACGGAGAGAAACTAAAGTAACTATCTCATAGTAACAAGCAAATACTGCTAAGGCTGCACAGTGTTGCACAACAGAATAAGCATTGGAATCCATATATAATAAGAAGCAAGGCATAAAATCTTAAATCAGACAACAGTCTGGTATGAGCGGTAAATGAATCTCAAAATACTATACAAGTCAATATCTTAAGGAACGGGGGTATACGAACCATACCTGACATTTCCCTGCAACCATAGAGTTTGCACATAATGAACATAATATGCTACTCTACAAATATAAAAAAGGTACACTGCAAACCAAATGTGAAGACGGGTGTTTAGGCAACTATATCGCCAATACCTATCTACAATGACATCCCTAGAGCGATAAAATAAAAAAGAACAATCAAGACAACAATAGCATCCATCAACCAACCCTCACTATCACTCACTCACTATGCTCTGGATATATGATAACTCATATGACCTTTCAACTGCCAGGGACAAATGGAAATTCCAGTTTTTGGTGTACTCAGTTTATCCCGAAGTTGATACTAGACCCATTCAACTAGTTTGGGGTACATGGATCCATTTAACTGATCTGGGGTAGCCTTTCGACGTACCTATGACCATCCTCACAATACCCTATTTTGAGTACATCGAAAAACACTCCAAGTATCAATGATCCCTTAGCATGAGTATAAGAGTCCTTTCCTTGCTCCATCCAATTTCCATTATCCTTGAGTAACCATTCTACATTCCTCTGTTCTACGATAGAACTATTCAACCATTCTATCCACGGGGCACCTTTCTTAGAATCTTCCCTTTATGAATAACTATTCTCACGACTCTATTCAACTTTGAGCTGCCATCATCAAAACCAAACTCCTTTCATCATCAAGTTGTCACTAAAGTCCCAAAACTATCATCATGCTACTACGCCACCATCAAACACCAAGCGAACAAACAAACACCTTTAGCACAACCTATAAAGCCTATACTTCCCTCTAGAAGTTGCATTCTAATCTTATTAATATAAATAACTCAGTACCGACCTATAATAGCTCGACACTGACTTATTTACTTAGCTAATCTTAGCAAAGTTCAATCTTTTACTTATAATACTCCTTTGCCAATTGCTTTGGACCTCGATCCATCCTTCAGAATAACTCAACATCCACTTAAAGCTCTAATCTCCATGTTCTAGAAATAATTCAGCATCATGCCTAAAAACTTCACCATTCTTCTACATCTCGCCCTTGTCCACCTCCTCTAGCCATTCTACACCGAGTCATCAAGTCACCGACCCATTTTGGCCACTATAAATAACTCAGCACTGACTTAAATAACTTGATGCCGATTATTTCCTTAGACTTATTTTTTCTACAACTTGTAGATTGGGTTCCTCCAAAGCTTAAGAACCCTCCTCCAATTTTCATCCAATTTTGACCATCTTTGCCTTCAAATTGTCGAATTTACTAGCCTATTCTCCAAATACCTAAAACACTAGCAAACAACATTAAAGCATAAAATACAGTCATAAAAACCATGTATATACATCTATTCATTCAAGCCATGCATAAGAATGTGATAATCAAGAAAATCTTAATCTATATCTAATTTTTACAAAGCATATGCATATAATACAAGAGATTGCAAAACCATTTGAAAACCATTTTCAAACCTTTAAAATTCATCCTCAAACATGTATTGTTAACTTGCTTTTGAGCCAAAGCAGATTTCAACTGGAAATAGACGATTAAATTTAGGATGAAACGACTTGAAATCTTAGACGCACGTTTAGATAAAGTAGAGGAGTGGCGCAAAAAAAATTCATCCAAAAATGTGCTAAGTAAAAAAGTTAGTGCCGACATGTTCATGTCGAATCTGACATGTTTTTAGTCCACAATTGTCCACTCCAAATTCACATGAATTATTATCTACCCCTTTCACGTGTGTCTAAGAGATTTCTAAGAGTTTTGGATAACCTATTTCAAGAGTTGAAGAGTTCAATAGCTAGAACAACATAATTCATCAAGTGATGAAGGAACGATCATCAAAATCAACCAACAATCGATGAAAAAAACATGTAAAATCATAAAATGAAGTAAGAAGATGGATGCAAGAATGTTCAAAGTGTTTCAAACAAAAGAAAAATGTCGATGCCGATATGTTTGCTTAACTAGTGGGGTTCTGTAGTTTGGCACATGACTTTGGGCCGATCTCTGGACTCTGCGTTAAGTGGACTACTGACCCAACATGACTTTTTCTCTATAAATACTAGCCTACCATAACCAAACTTGATCTCTTCCTTGATCTTCATCTCTTCACTTTGGATCTAATCTCTCTACCATTGGAGACTTCTTCCTCTTCTGCAATCATGTATCCTACCTCTCAAACTCTCGAGAAACATTATTGTAAATCTAAGGTCCACTAGATTGTGGTCAGATCTAGTATAATTCATTGTAATTCGAAGGGAAGACAATGAATAACAAACTATAAAGTGAACGTAGGCAAAGATTGCCAAACCACTATAAAAATTCTTGTGTGTATTTTACTCTTCTTCTATCTTTTGCTTGCTTGATCTGAAATTTATACTGCTTATATATTTATTATAAAAGAACTCGTACTTTCATTTGATATCTAGGTGTTGATCCATTTTTTGGTTAACATTTTGGTGCTTTCACTGAGAACAAGAGCTAGATCTGAAGAATTGAAGCTTGAATCTGAGAATTTAAGAAGATGAAGAGGCCTAACACTAGATCTAAGGCTGGAGCATGCCAACCAAAGCCTGGGACAGCCAAGAGATGTCCTTAAATTCTTATCAATCTATCTACGTAACTAGAAAAGAGATGGAAAAAATAATGAAAGAGATGCAAGATGGATTAATGACTCGACAACAAGAAATGCCTGAAGGATTCTTCCAAAGAATTGGATAACAAGAAATAGCTAAAGTTATAGGAATTTAGAAAAAAGTGCTTGGAGCTAATGTAGAAACATCTGGAGTTAGAGTGAAGCAAACTAGAATAATGCCCCCACAAATAGAACAACTCGATACCACCCAAATCAACTCAATACTGAGAGAATTATACAAAGAGGCAACACGAGTGTGAACTTGGAACATGTTGGAATGCTAGAAGCAAATGATGTTAGAGTTGGAAACACAAATCAAAACGTGAATGGGTAACGAATAGAAGATTATATGCCATAACCTCTCTGTAGGAATGGAGAATAGAATGAAACCAAAGGAGTAGTTCAGAACACTAACGTGCAGCAAGAGGAGTACATGCCAGAATATATGCCGGAGTTCCCCTATAGGAGCAGGGGGTAGAATATCGCTTTTGGTCAAAGTCCATCATTGGACGGCGAAAATCGAATTGCTGAATTAGTAAGGAGCATCATCAAAGGTGGACTCCCAGACTAGAATATGGAGGATGTAAAAAGGAATCCATTAACTTCTAATATCCAAAATGCGAGCAATCCTACCGATTTCAAGCTTCTGACGTCGGAAATGTAAGACGGAAAGTCGGATCCAATGATTCATCTAATGAGATATATTCGACATATAGAGGGGTTGGGTGCTTTTGAGGAGGTAATGAGGGCGACACTTCTTATTATATTTAATGGACTTAGGGGCTATGTGATTCAGACAACTAGAGAATAGGTCCATAAGCACATGGACTGGTCTGGTGAATAAATTCTCAAGGCGGTTCATGTCTTGCAACCGAAGAATGTGATGATGCTATCGAGCATGAAACAAAGGCTTAGAGAGACCTTGAGAAGCTATTTCACAAAATTTAATACAGTAGCAGTAGCTGCAGTTGATATGCCGAAACCATCAATAATCTTAATAGCGGTAGAGTTTGGAGTCGTGAGCAAGGCCGACTTCAAAGTTGCACCAAAAAGAGATCCATCAATGGATCTTGCAGAATTCTACCATGAAGCTGAGATATATATGCATTATCAAGACATTGAATATGAGGATGCTGAACTTAATGTTGTGGATCATAGAGGACTATTCGGAGCAAGAAACAGAAAGGACAAAGGAAAGAGATGAGTTGATGATGACTTTGGAGAACCAAAACGGCAAAGGAGGGAACCAAAGTTCTCTTCTTAAATCGAGCTAACAAAGACCCCAAGAGGATATATTTGGACATTAGAGGTAGATCCCCTGTCGGAAGCCAGCTAGGAGAGAACCCACTGATTGGGAGAAAAGATCTGGAAAGTTCTGCATCTTCCATTAGCTGAATGGACATGAAACGAACTAGTGCCAACACCTTCGTGATCTGATAAAAGAACTGGTTTGGAGAAACTAGCTGCAACAATACGTGAGGAGCTGAACTTCGATGGTGTCGCCATAGCAACTACCATCTACAGCGAACACATCAAGAAACAACTAGGGATCTGGTCTGAGACTCGAAATCCCATGATCGGGATAGTCAGGATGCGGGTTCAACTCCCTTGATTTGCTTTTTCTTGCTTTGAATAATTAGGATAATAATAACCTCATACCACTTACACATGTACAAGGCCCAGATGGAACCTAGGCATGTTCTGAGTAGATGTCTGGGATGACTATTTAGGACGATAATAATCTCGGACCGCGTACACATATATGAGAACTGGATTGGTCCCTAGGCATGCTCTAAGTCGGATGTCTGGGATGGATAATTAGGACTTCTACTTGTTTGCTTTGATTTGAGTACTTGACTTTCGAAAAATCCATCTTGAATGTGATGATCGATATTGATTGCTTTAAGTCTCATCTAGAGAGACAAAGCTGGAGTGCAGGGTGCAAGTCCTCCTATCGAAGAGGGAGCAAAATGGACTTGTACGGTATTTATCGCTTTATGTCCTATCCAGAGAGATGGGACCGTAGTGCAAGGTGCAAGATCCTTCACTGGAGAGCGAGAGGATGGGCTTGTATGGAAAGTAAGTTTCCTCACCGAAGAGTGCGCGGATGGGCTTGCTTAATCATTAAGCTCCTTTATCGAAAAGCAAGCGGATTCGGTAAGGATTCAGAGAGATCAAAACTCTAGATTAGGCGATAAATGATCCGAAGATATTGAACTCTAATTTGGAAGTTAAACAGTCCAGAGAGATCGAATCCTAGATTGGATCATGAATGATTCAGAGAGATCGCACGTTAAATTGAATGTAAAATGAACCGAAGAGATCGAACCTTAGAATGGAAACATATTTGATTTTGATAGAAGGAAATGAATGCCTTGTACTTAGAGTAAAATACATAAATCCTGGATGAACACAGGATCATTTTCATATATAATGTAACAACTCCGAATGAAATCGAAATGATTTTGATGTATAGACATCTGTTAAGCAGGGACTAAAGTCTTTATCTATAACAGGTTTTTACGACCTATGATTCGAAAGAGAATCAGAAGGAACTAGATGAATCACCAAGATTAAGATTAGCAGATGGCCATATAGCTCAACTATCGAAGATTGATTACTGGAACTTGCTCTTGAGCAAAGCACACCTTACGTTCGAAAGGCCTATATTGAAGGGCAAATGTTAACCTGCTTTTAAGCCAAAGCAGATTTCAATTGGACTTAGAAGATTAAAACGAGAACGAAACGACTTGAAATCTTAGATACATGTTTAGATGAAGCAAAGGAGTGGCTTTGAGAAAATTCATCCAAAAATACGCTAAGGAAACAAGTCGGTGCTGACATGTTTTTGGTCCACAACCATCCACACCAATTTCACATGAGTTATTATTTGCCCCTTCCACATGTGTCGAAGAGATTTCCAAGAGTTTTGTATGACCAATTTTAAGAGTTGAACAACTATAACGGCAGAATAAATCAAGCGATGAATGAACAATCATCAAAATCAAATAATAATCGATGAAAACAACATGGGATGCGACAAAATAAAGTAAGAAGATGGATGCAAGAAAGTTTTTGAAAAAAGAAAACATGTCGGCACCGATGTGTTTAAGTCGGTACCGACATGTTGTTAGTTTCTAAGAAGATGGTTTTGATGACAACAACCTTAGAACTTATTATAAAATATAAATACTAATATCTTTATCTAGAAATATATGTATATGCAGGATATATGTATTGGTACTGAGAATGAAGACTGTACGGTATAGAGATTCAAGATTGATGAGTTCGAGATTGTAGAAATTAAGACTAAAGACTCATGAGTATCAAGATTATCAAGAGTTCAAGAGTTCAAGGCACCAAGATAAGTAATGGATTCTAGATTTATGTTAAAACTTCATAATAGCACTAAAATCTTTATTCGGATTTTAATTATGGAATGGAATCAACCTTCTCGCTTTAATAGTGGGATAGAACCCATGACCTCCTTAGTGGGATGGAACCTACAACCTTCTCTAGTGGAATGGAATCCACAAAATTTTCAAAATGGCTTATTTTTAAAAAATTTCAAAACTATCTTTTTAAAAAGACATCTCTCAGTTTAAATATTTTATCCTTAATTCAAAAACTATTTTTAATCATATTAATTTCAAAATCGTTTCTTGATTTTAAGCTACCTCCTGGTTTTAATGTTTTAGCTTTAATCTTAAAATATTTATATATATAGTTTTTGTTACTTTTATATTTCGTAAGATCACTTTCCAAAGGTTTTTATAATCATAAAAATATATTCAAAATAGTTTACAAAGTTCTAAGATTGTTTCGACAAACTTTAGAAAGAAAATCTCTTTGAAAACAAAAATCAATTTTCAAAAAATACTAGGGGATGTCGACATGCGTATACGACCATGTCGATATGGTAGCCATAGATTTTGAATTTTTAAAAGAAGTGGTTATTCATCATAACCTTTCACGCACGGACATGACCGTTATTCTCCTATATATGCCAGCTGTTTTCAACGAATTTTAAGTAAGTTTTTATTCATTTCTTCATTCCTTCTACACTCAAAAATTCTCTTATATTTCAAATGCTTTAACAAAATTCTGCCAAAATCCTAAGTGAATCAAACTTGATTGTCTATAGTTTGATTCTCTTCCACTCTCTCTCTCAAAGATACCAGTGCTATTGAGAGTTATAAGATCATTTGTAATTAAAGATCGAAAGATTGAAGTGTATTGAATCTCTCTTTATCAAAGTGTGATTGGAAACGGTGTGATTGTGGCCCGTAAATCAATTGGGTGTGATTATAGCCCGTAAATCAATTAGGTGATCTTGTAGCCTGGTTAAATCAAGAGAGTTTACCCTAGACTCGGAGACAGGAGGGTGTATCTCGTGGCCTGGAAATCGAGTTGTAATATCAACATTATATTTAAAAAGAAATCTACACAAGAAATTGTGTGGGACTTGATGTAGGGTAACTCCAAATTAGTATAAAGTTCCAGTGTGTTCTTTCATTTACTGCTTTTATTTACTATTTGCATCTGTGTTTGGTTCTGTGACAGTCTCTGTGTTTGTGAATTGCATCTATTTGGGTTTAATTTGAAAAGATTCATAAAATTAATTAAACACTATTCAACCCCCTTCTAATTTTAATTCTGCCTTAAGATCCGTAATCCGCATTTCCTACATTTGGTATTAGAGCATTGGTTTTCAAAGTTATCATAATCTGAGTTATGAAATGTTTAACATGGCAATTTTTGGTGATTATGTTAACACTATTTCAAAACTGTCCAAATCATCATTGTCTCATAAGTCTACATATTGTAATTGTAGAAAATCAAGTTATCTACCGAATTGGTGTGTTGTGTAGGAACAGATGTGTTATATGGCTTTTGAAGAATCAACACTCAATGGACAAAGGGCGCAAATCAAAAAAACAAATGGATATTTGACAGTGGATGTTCAAGACACATGATAGGTAATCCAGAGATACTGAATGACATAATTTATGAAGATGGAGGACTGGTTAACTTTGGAGACAATTCAAAAGGATATGTGATTGGCATCAGCAATGTCGGTAACTCTAAAACTCCTACTATTTCTGATGTTCTATTAGTTAGGAATCTAAAACACAACTTAGAATAAGACAACTATGTGATAAGGCCTACAAAATTAAATTTGAAAAGGATAAGTATCACATTGAAGATAATAAATCAATATTATCTTTGAAGGAATTAGGAAGAAAAATATTTATATTCTCGGTTAGAAAATCTCAAATTGTAACCTATGTCTTTAGGCTAATACAAGTGACCCTTGGATTTGGCATAAAAGATTTGGGCAATTGAATTTCAAACTCTTATCAAGACTTTCAGAACTTAATCTACTAAGAGGTCTTCCTAAAACGGATTTTAAAATAGATAGTACATGTGATGCTTGTCAATTAGAAAAACTTAGGAAGAGTTCACTCAAATTGAAAGATATGATTTCAACTTCAAAATCTCTTGACTTATTTCATTTAGATCAATTTGGTCCATCTCAAATTCATTCAATAAATCACAGTAAATATGTTTTTGTAATTGTAGATGATTATTCTAGATTTACATGGACAATTTTTCTAAAACATAAAAGTGATGCTTTTGATTTATTCAAAAGTTTCGCAAAAAGAATTCAAAATCAACTTTCTTTAAAAGTCAAAACTATTTGTAGTGATCACGGTGGAGAATTTGAAAATGAAAATTTTGAGAATTTCTGTAATAAAAAAGGAATTACTCATAATTTTTCTTTTTCAAGAACTCCTCAACAAAACGCAGTGGTAGAGCGTAAAAATAGGATGATTCAAGAGCATGTAAGAACTATGCTCTCATATAGTAATTTACTAAGAAATTTTTAGGCTGAAGCAGTTGTTATAGCTTGTTACATTTTGAATAGGATTTTAATTGGATCTTTAGCCAATAAAACACCATATGAACTTCTTTTTAATAAGAAACCAAAGGTATCTTATTTTAACGTTTTCGGAAGTAAATGCTTTATTTTAAATACAAAGGACAATTTGGATAAATTTGATCCAGAATCCAACAAAGGAATCTACATCGGATATTCTAATAGAAGTAAAGCATACAAAGTTTTCAACTTAAAAACTAACACCATTGAAGAAACAATGCATGTATCTTTTGATGAAAATTTCAAAGATTTTGTTCAAATAAATGATGAAGATGGTTTTGTTGCTCTAAATAATGAATCAAATGAAACAAATTGTGAAACTATTCATCCTAATAAAAAGATCAGGCTTTTAAAAGATCATCCTGTAGAAAATATATTAGAAAATATAGTATCTACTGTTAGAACTAGAAATCAATTAGACAGGATGAGTAATGTAGCTTTTATATCAACTATTGAACCCAAAAATCCATAGGAAGCATCATCTGAAGATTCATGGATTCTTGCTATGCAAGAAGAACTGAATCAATTCACTAGAAATGATGTATGAGAACTTGTTCCTAGACTTGAGGAAAAAACTATAATAGGAACAAAATGGGTTTATAAAAATAAAATGAATGAACAAGGTGAGGTAGTTAGAAATAAAACTCGGTTAGTTGTGCAAGGTTATTGTCAAGAAGAAGGAATATACTCTGATGAAACCTTTGCACCCGTAGCAAGATTAGAAGCCATTAGAATTCTACTTGCTTTCGCAAACCACAACAATTTCAAATGGATGTCAACAGTGCCTTTTAAAATGTTTTTGTCAAAGAGGATGTTTATGTTGAACAACCTCCATTTTTTGAACAAGAAAAGTTTTCAAATCATGTTTTCAAATTAAAGAAAGCTTTATATGGTATGAAACAAGCTCCTAGAGCCTGGTATGAAAAATTAAGATCTTACCTATTACAATCAAAATTTGAAATTGGTAGAGTAGATGGTACTCTTTTTATTAAAACAAACAAAATGACATCTAGTTAGTACAGATTTATGTAGATGATATCATTTTTGGATCAACAAACAATGAAATGAACAAAGAGTTTTCTAAAATAATGACAAAAGAGTTTGAGATGATTCATATGGGTGAACTTGCTTTCTTTTTAGGATTGCAAATAAAATAATTATATGGTGGTATTTTCATTAGTCAAGAAAAGTATGTTAGGGATCTAGTTAGTAAGTTTTGTAAGACCACTGCGAGTGGAAAATCAACATATATGGCAACCAATGAAGCCTTGAATAAAGAAGACATGTCAAAAAATGTTGATCAAAAACTATACAGGGGAATGATTGGACCGCTACCCTATATAACTGCGAATAGGCTTGATATCATGCATGGTGTCTGTCTCTATGTAAGATACCGATCTTAACCCAGAGAAACCCATTTAAATGCTGTTAAACATATCCTAAGATATGTTAAACACACTTTAGACTATGGCCTATTTTACCCTAAAAATGATTCATTTAATTTAATCTCATATTGTGATGCTGACTATGCTGGTTCTAAATCAGAAAAAAAGTACAAGTAGAACTTGTCACTTTTTAGGACATTCTTTGGTTTTTTGGTTTAGTAAAAAGAAAAATATTGTCTCAGTAAAAAGAAAAATATTGTCTCACTATCAACAACTGAAGCAGAATATATCTCTGCTGCTTTGGCTTGTTCTCAAGTTATCTATGTGCAACATACCCTAAAAGATTTTGGATTAAATATTTCAAAATCATCAATTTATTGTGACAATACAAGTGCAATAAATTTATCCAAAAATCCTACTCATCGTGCCAGAACCAAACATATTGATAACAGATATCATTTTCTTAGAGATAATATAAGTAAAGAGATTATTTCTCTTGAATTTATCAATACTGAGAATCAAATAGCTGATACTCTAACCAAAACCTTGAATCAATCAACCTTTACTAAATTAGAAGAGAACTAGGTATTTGTTCTATAACTGAGATATAGAATATAGATATAGTAACATATATATTTAAATAAATAGAGAAGAACAAAATTTTCAAAATTTTCAAAGGGATGTCGACAAGCCCCTACCCCTTATGTCGACATACAACGGTCAGATTTAAAATTTTGATTTTTTTTCCCCTAAAATTAGTTTGGTAGTTATATAACTATAATATTTCAAATTCATTTGTCTTCTCACTTCATTTTCTCTGTAATAAACTTCTGAAAATACAAAGTAATGGCCTCCTCTTCTAAATCAAACCAAAATGCAACCATTTCCTTCCCTTCAACTAATTTTGGTCCATTCCTACGTACTACATTGGCTCGAGTAATGAAGATCGAGGAAATTATGAAGGATTCTCTGCAAATGCTGATTGAATTACAAGTCAAGCAAATAAGGATGGCAAAGGAACAAGAGAAACAAGGCAAGATTCATAGAAATTTGCAAAAATTTCTAATCGATAATCACACGGACCCTATTGTGATTGAAGATGATTCGTCTAACATACATGTTCATAATCCATTAGAGGACGACGAAAAAGAAGAAGAAGAATAAGAAGAAGAGGAAGAACCACAAATGGACGAGGACGATAATTTTGTTTGCGTTGGAGAAGTCTGTTTTGACAAAAATGGTAATTTGGTCAAACAACATGGAAACTTTTGGCTCCATTACCCTAATTCGATTCACAAGTCACCAATTGTCAATAACTCTCATTAGATTGTTATTATATTAATGTTTTTATATTAATGTTTTTATATTTTGTGTACTTGTATATATTTGTGTCTATGTTTTATATATATATGTAATATAACACCATATATAATAAAATTAGATTTATATTTCACTTCATTATGTAGTTTGGGCTTTGTTTTTGTTGATGACAAAGGGGGAGATTTATAAAATAGGATAGTTAGGCTGCTAGTTAGGCTTAGATTAAGGAGGAGTTAGTAGATTAAAGGGGAGTTGTTGGAATAAGGGGGAGTTAGAGTAGAATTAAAGTATGGTGGAGTATATTTTATAAACATAGGTTGTCATCATCAAAATGAGGAGATTGTTAGTTCTTGAGATGATGGTTTTAGTGACAACAACCTTAGGACTTGTTATAAAATATAAATACAAATACCTTTGTCTAGATATATATGTATGTGTAGGATATATATATATATATATATATATATATATATATATATATATATATATGCAGGTACTGAGAATGAAGACGGTATAGTATAGGGATTCAAAACTGACGAATTCAAGATCATAGAAATCAAGACTGAGGACTCATGAGTATCAAGAGTTCAAGATATCAAGATAAGTAATAGAGTCTAGATTTATGTTAAAACTTCATAGTATCACTAAAATCTTTATTCGGATTTTAATTATGGAACAGAATCCACCTTCTCGCTTTAATAATAGGATGTAACCAATAACCTCTTTAGTGGGATGGAACCCACGACCTTCTCTAGTAGAATGGAATCCATGAAATTTTCAGAAAGACTTATCTTTTAATTTTTTCAAAACTATCTTTTTAAAAAGACATCTCTCTCTCGGTTTGAATATTTTAGCCTTAATTCAAAACTATTTTTAATCATATTAATTTCATAATCATTTCTTATTTTTAAATTATCTCCTGGTTTTAATGTTTTAGCTTTAATCTCAAAATATTTATATATTTAGTTTTTATTTCTTTTATATTTCGTAAGATCACTTTCCAAAGGTTTTTGTAATCATAAAAATATATTCAAAATAGTTTACAAAGTTCTAAGATTGTTTCGACAAACTTAAGAAAGAAAATCTCTTTTAAAACAAAAATCAATTTTCAAAAAATACTAGGGGATGTCGACATGCCTATACCCCCATATCGATATAGTAGCCGTAGATTTTAAAATTTGAATTTTCAAAAGAACTGTTTATTCGTCATAACCTTTCACGAATGACATGATTGTTATTCTCCAATACATACCACTTGTGAATTTTAAGTAAGTTTTTCTTCACTTCTTCTTCTCAACTCAAACATTCTCTTATATTTCAAATGCTTTAACAAAATTCTTCCAAAATCCTAAGTGAATCAAACTCGATCATCTCTAGTTTAATTCTTTGCCACTCTCTCTCAAAAATTTCAATGCTATTCAGAGTTATAGGATCTTTTATAATCAAAGATCGAAATGTCGATTTTCTCTCTATCAAAGTGTGATCAGAAACGGTGTGATTGTGGCCAGTAAATCAATTGGGTGTGACTGTAGCCCGTAAATCAATTAGGTTATCTTATAGCCTGGTTAAATCAAGAGGGTTTGCCCTGGACTCAGAGACAGGAGGGTATATCTTTTGGCCTTGTAATCAAGGTTGTAATATTGACATTATATTTGAAAAGAAATCTGCACAAGAAATTGTGTGGCACTGGATGTGGGGTAACTCCGTACCAGTATAAAATTCTGGTATGTTCTTTCCTTTACTACTTTCATTTACTATTTGCATCTGTGTCTGTTTCTGTGACTGTCATTGTGTTTGTGAATTGCATCTATTTGGGTTTAATTTGCAAAGATTTCAAAAGGATTCATAAACGTAATTAAACACTATTCACCCCCCTAGTTTTAATTCTACCTTAAGATCCATAATTTGCATTTCCTACACATGTTTGGCTAACTCAGGGGTTTTACGATTTGGCACGTGACTTTGGGCTGATCTCTGGACTCTGCTCCAAATGAACTTCTGATCACATGATTGTTTCTTTATAAATACCAGCCTACCTACAACCAAAGATGGATCTTTCTACTTGAGCTCTTCCCTGATCTTCAGCCCTTCACTCTAGATCTAATCTCTTGGCCATTGAGACTCTTCCTCTTCTTCACTTCTTTCTTCTACCTCTCAAACTCTCTAGAAACATCATTGTAAATCTGAGATCTACTATATTATAGTCAGACATGATATAATTCATTATAATTCAGAGAGAAGACAACGAATAACAAACTATAAAGTGGACGTAAGCTAGAGATTGCCGAATCACAATAAAAATTCTTGTGTTTCTTTACTTTTTTGCTTTCTTCTACTTACTTGATTTGGGTTTCTATTGCTTTACATTTATTATAAAAGAACCGGTGTTTTCATCTAATTTTTGGGTATTGATCCATTTTCTGGATTAACATTTATAAAAGTGTGATCAAGGTTAGAAAACGTTTTAAGGTAAAAATAATGTCAAAATCATCATTTTAACTATATAAACATGCATAGTAGAGTGAGAGGTTAAGAACCAATCACAAAATACCCAAAATACCAATTTTTCTTCTCAGATCTGAAGTAGAAGCAAATGAGATGATCCCAAATCATAAAAAATTATAATCTAAAGCTTTCCTATGCTAATCACCGCTTTAATCATTGATTTGGTTAAGATTAGTAAGGAAAATGTATGATTTTTGATGAAATTGTGGTTAATAGAGGATTAAAGATATTTTGGGAAAGATGAAAATGACTTAGGTCAGTTTCCATAACCTCCCTTTTGCTCACTGTTCAAGATGGATCAATGAGCTTAAGCACGAGCTTAGATAATTACCTATTAAAACTGACCAGCAGTAGCCAAAACTTAAAACAGCTATAACTTTCAAACGATAAGTCTGTTTTTCTATTATAACCACTTTACGAAATGGAAAACCACCATCCTGAAGCAATGAAAGTAGTTTGAGACCCTAATTCAGCAACCATCAAAATTTATAGTCCAAACAAGGTTTTCATGGTCAAAACGGTCGCATAGAAAATTTGCAAAAGTCATAGATATGGAAATATCCCTAAGAATCACTTTCTAAAATCTTAGACTCGTACAACCTCGTATGAATAAAATAAAAAAAAATTATGATCATTTGATACGTAAAACACGGGTCATCACATTTCTACTGTGTTCTTGGCTTGATCAAAGTAGTACAAAATTTAGAATCAAATAACGTCGTCGGATGACTTTGTTGAATCCTAAAGGAAATAGTTCGATAGACTTTTTGTAGTCAATAGAGCTGAACTATTTTCTAAAAGAACCTGTAACAGATCTTCAAAGTCAGAAGTACGACAACTATATCCACAATACATTCCAATAATTTTCAGAAAATATTATCAGTGGATGGAGAGTTCAAGCAACTATAATTATCTTCAAGTCATGAACCAACCTTTAACGAGGCTAGAACGTTTTGATGGAGAAAACTTAACTTGTTGGCAAGAGATGATAAAGTTCTTTCTCATTACTTGAAACTTTTCTACATACTAGAAGATAGCTTGGAAGAGTTACGGGCTGAAACTCCAGTAGATACTGTTAGATTAAAAGAAAAATGACAAGAGCGAAAGGAGGATGACTTCATGTGTAGAGGTTACATATTGAATGCCCTGTCCACACCCATTAAAATGCATATCGAAGCTTGGAAACTGTAAGGCACTATAAACTGCATTGGAGAACAAATACCACATTTCCGAGGCAAGTAACAAGAAATTTCTTATTAGCAATTTTATGGAATTTAATATGAATGACAATAAAATGATCATCGAACAAGTAAATCAGATTTTACTTATTGTCAATCGTCTTAAAGATGCCAATATAGAGCTTCCTGAATCATGCATAGTTGAGGTTATTATATCCCAACTTCCCTCTTCTTGGGATGATTACAAGAAGAAACAAAAACATGTCGGAGTGAACTATGATTTAGAAGCTTTACAACGTCATCTGTGCATAGAAGAAGACTCACATAAACATGAACAAATAGATAGTCAACAAACTGAATTTCATTTCAAGACCAACAATGTTGAAAAAATTCATCCAACAAAAGGAAAATAAGAAAAGAAAAGCAAAGAATGACAAAAAGAAGGGTGCTTGTTTCTTTTGTTAACAATCTTGGTCGTGATTATCATTAACGAAAGAAACCAAAAGTGAATGTAGTCATAGAAAAGCTTACAACTGTAGTGGAAGAGGCAAACTCCGTTGTGGCATAGAAAATGATTGGTGGCTCGACACTGGAGCAACTATACATACATACATACATACATATACATATACATATATATATATATATATATATATATATATGCAAAGACCTTAGTCTTTTTAAGAGCTACGATGAAACAAACAGGGAAGATAATGAAGTTACTGAGACAAATAAAGCTCGTAGAAAAGTTATTGGAAAAGGCACTATTGAAATTCCATTCACCTCGGGAAAGTTCTTACCTTAATCAATGTGTTTTATGTACCTAATATTTGTAAGAATCTTGTGATGACCCGCCCTT
Source organism: Allium cepa (assembly GCA_030765085.1). Lineage (NCBI taxonomy): Eukaryota > Viridiplantae > Streptophyta > Magnoliopsida > Asparagales > Amaryllidaceae > Allium > Allium cepa. Next base: position 226,363,728 of record CM060932.1, on the reverse strand, counting down.
TCGACCCTCGAAGATCGACATTAGTACATCCTCGGTATTCACGCGCCACAAATTTAAGTGCCAGAGAGGCATATAATCAGGGGTTTTAAAAGAAATAAAGGAAGAAGATAGACTAACAGCAAAATCTCACATTCACATTAATTATACATATGGAAAGTGCTACAATCACTCCAAGTGATCCATCAGAGTTACAATAAGTACCAACCCAGTCAAGGATAGTTATAACTGCCTATCCTTACAGAGGCTGGTAGACACTAAATACATATTACATAACATAGCGGAAATGTGAAATAGATCAAATTTGACAAAAGGACCCTCCAGTCTTCATGCCCCATTACTCCTTCCAAAATGCTCCAAGTTACCCGACTACTTGGTTGCCCAAACAATAGGGCACCCAGAGTTTAAGGGAAAAGAAAAATAAACTCTAGGTCAATCATGGGCTGATGTAAGAAACTCAAAATATGAGTATTTGGAAAACAAAAGGGTATCTTATAAGACCACGCCACACATAAATACGGAATGAGTTTTTACCTTATTATAACCATATCATTTATATGTAAAATTTAATGATTTTATTTTTAACGGCATTCTTTGAAAACTTTTCAAAAAAACATATTTAAATAGCCAAAATTGTTACGTTGGTTAAATTTGACAGCATAATAAGGTTTATGACTAAAACCGAAGGCACTTATTGGAGATTTGGATTTCCAATGAATAGCGAGGTAAGGGACTACCTCCTGTACAGAACATTTCTAGAGGAATCTGCCGGTCTAGTCAAAACTGACAAACGGTACGAATAGCACTGAATATGATATCACCCCACCGTCATTGACATATTCGGGATCCTATAGCATACACTACAAAATTTAAACCCGACGTCATAACGAGTAAAAATAAATAGATCTAGGAAGATTTTATCATAGCCTAATGGTTGCGATCAACTTAGCCTTAAACCAACCCTTGTTTCATAATTCCTCGGATGTGAGGATTGAGGTAGCACTTACCTTTTGAAGAACATTTTCACTTAAAATGCCGCATTGCCATTTCTAACAACACGCTATTGATTTCAACAAATGTGCAATTGGAGAAGGGTGTTAAGCATAAGAGGGGTTATCTCCTACACCACCAAACAGATGTACGTTTGTAGGGATCAATGCAGTGTGATATTAGAAATGCAATATCAGACAATCATCCATACAAGTTGTCAGGAACAGGACAAACCGAAGGCACTCTCCTATCACATCTTGTCGGGTACTTCCCTTAGGATTAGTAGCGAGTAGTCCTTGCATACGAAGATCATAGAATGAAGAGACCACTGCTATTTATTTATCTCGGGAGGTCCATTATGAAGATTCCCGCCTTCAACTTCATTTTCCTTAACATGTCTTCACCTTTGAACTTGTGAATTGGTTCGAAGTGGTTTTCGAATAAGAATTACACAAATCTGATCCTGGTTCCTTCGAACCAATCATCGATAAAAAGAGGTTAAGTAAATAGGTGCTTATCATTTGATTAATTACTTTTCTCTTAATCAAAAATATCTTCTAGAGATATATATTTTTAAAACATTTCCTTTCGCTATACACAGAATTATTAAACCTCTCTTTACCCAAATCAAAATTATTTCTCATAAATCATTTTGCAAAACCTTTTTGAAAAAGGGTCGATATAAAATATTCTAATTCTACTCAACATTAATTTTCGTATTCAACTTTTACTATCCATCAAATAATGGTGAAATCATCTTTTAAATTCACACGGATAGTACGAGTTCCCTCTTCGGAATTTAATACCAAGTTTAAGAAGATTATTTCTATACAATCCAAGTTATATTAAATTTGGAAAAATTAAATCTTTTATACTTACCTCGTTTCCAACATTTAAACCTTATCTATTCCTCACCCAGGAAAGTGGCCAGGTAAGCCAGGGCACTGGTTGCTCTTGAACATCTCCTTATTTTAAGCACCTCCCATCTGGATCTCATGAATAGAAAAATCCAGTCTACCCATCGGCTTTTAGAGTCAATATTAAATCACTTGATTATGACAACTTTTTAAATCGTTTATTTAAACTCTTTTAAAATAAATTATAAAAACTTCAAATCATCTTTAAAACACTTAATTATTTATTTGAAAAACACTTATAGATTGGGAAAGAATATTTAAGTGTAAAGCCATATTTCAAAAGTTATTAAAAGTTCTACACAAAGTGCTGTGAATAGTGTTTTTAAGCTTATTTTGATCAAAACAACTTTTCTTTCATTTAGAAATCCATTTTTATAATTCAAATCTATTTTAAAACATTTTAAAACATTTATAGAATTTATCCATTTATCCCATATTTTTAAAGAATTTATCGCTTTGGTTTCTGAATTGCGAAACCACGACTATTTTGAAAATTTGTTTTGTTCATATTTCAAAATCTACTAGACAAAATCTCGATCTTTTTTTGTTTGAAAACTATGATCATAAGAGTTCGTAAAATTCTTATTACAAAGAATTTTGACTCCAAATCCATAAGATAAATTGATTTAACTTTCTATGGTGTGAAATCACGAATTACCGTAATTCGACGCACCTATTTTTGACTCAACTTGTCCAAACTTCACCAAATTTGATTTTAGTGTTTATAGAACATTTATAAAGCATTTTAAACCATTTTTTAGGGGTTTAATGATTCCATATTACTTTTATAACTTGATTCGGAAAGTGATTTCCTTGTGCAATATCGACATGTATTTAACGTGACTTGTTTACAAAACTAAACACTATATTAAAACAACTAATACTTAATAATTAAAGCGTAGTAAACATCCATAGCAATCATATCACATCATTTTATATATATATATATATAGAGTTCCTCACTTGATTTTCGACCGGACTAGCTTTAAAACGACTATAGCTCCACTATCTCGAAATCGGAGCTCATGACTACTAGCACAAATGCTCTTAGAGGGTTTGGACTTGGTCTTGGAGGCTTGGAAAGGCTCGGCCTTGCTTGGCAAATGGTGGTGAATGGCTTGGTTGCACACAGCCTTGGTAGAGGAAAAGGAAGAGATCGCTAGCTTGAACTTTGGTTTGAAGTGGTATAGATTTCAATTAATTTTGGCATAACTTTGTTTTGATTTTGTAATCTTTCTTGGGCTATGGAAGCCATTGATATGGAGAAGAAGAAGATGAAGAGCTTAGGAATTTTATGAAGAAGAAGCATAAATGAAGTGAAGATGAGTGGATGCTATTTATAGGCAAATGTAAGGATGGAAATATCATGAAATTTTCACATAACCAGATCACCATTTCATCACCACCACTTTCCCCTCTCTTCTCATCATTCTCGACCGAGCATGCCCCTCCATGTGTGTGGCTATGTTCTTGTACCTTTGGTGTAAGAAGTTGACTTTGGTTTTGCTTAAGGGTTAAGTTTTAGAAAAATATCTTAGATATGTTCTAATATATATATATATATATATATATATATATATATATAATTGTATGAGCGTATTTGTATAGGTATATGTCTTCATGTGCATATGAATGTGTTCATGTATATATACATGTATGTGTGCATATATAAATATATATATATATATATATATATATATATATATATATCTCAAATGATACACGACGTTGCACAACTTTTCTACGTTGAATCGTTAGGGATTCCGATTTTAATTTCCGATCATATTTTCACTTCTAATTATATATATATATATATATATATATATTTGTAAACAAAGTTTGATAATAATATTTCTATCATTATATAATAATTAAAAGGCTTATTTAATAAAACAAAATTATTAAATCATTTAAACTTAATTTAAATTCAAAAATAGCGATATCATTAATGATGTCATAAAGAAATTTTATTTTCAAAAATAAAATAAATAATTTTATTACATATTCTCACTCATATATATAAATGAGTGTATGTATCCAGTTCTGTGCATGATATCAGATGGTCTAAGAGCTGTTTAATGATAAAATGGTTTTCGATCATTTATCGATATATTTTCCAAAGTATATATTTTTTAAATATTTATTTAAAATATTTTTACCAATATTATTTATTGCTCAAAACATTATTATTTATGTTAAAAAATCTTATATTTGAATATATATATAAAAATACGAAGTGATGAATTTGTGGGTCGTTACATATCTTAAATGTGGACACCTCCTTAATAATGCGGGATTCAAAATGGTGTATGAGTCTAATAAGCCAGTTTTGTCAAAGAATGACAGTTTTATTGGTCAGGGATACTCTTGTGATGGCATGATTAAGTTGAATATAATAAAAGACAGTTATGTTTATATCGTTGACTCATTTAATTATGGCATTCTAGATTAGGACATGTTAACTGTAATTCCCTTAAATCTATGCATAAGTTAGGATTAATTTCTGGTTGCAATTTTGAATCTACTAGTAAATGTGAGATATGTTTTCAAGTAAAGATTCATCAAAAATCCTTCAAATCCATTAAATGAAACACTAGTTTTCTTGACTTAGTTTATACTGATGTTGGTAACCTTAAAAGTCACAACATATGGTGGAAATAAATAATATCGTGTATTTATTGGTGATTACTCTAGATATGCTTATGTATATCTAATGAAAACTAAAGACAAGGTATTTGATAAATTTAACATTTACAAGGGAGAAGCGGAAAAAAATTTGGAATTAAAATTAAAGTGTTGCATTTGGACCGAGGCAGTGATAATTTGCGAATGAATTCATCTTATTTTGCAAACTATACGATTTGATTCACCAATGTACAACTCCTTATACTCCACAAAAAAATGGTGTTGCAGAGCATAAAAATAGAACTTAGTAGAAATGGTCAATACAATGCTTATTAGTTCTAAATTACCAAATTCATTATGGGATGATGCTATTCTATCAGCCTATTACATTCTAAATAGAGTTTCTTTAAAACAAAAGGATGTATTGTCTTATGAACTACGGTTTACTCGAAAGCCAAGCTTATCAAAACTTAAAATCTAGGATTGTTTAGCTTATGCCAGAAAACCAAATCCTAAAGAGGTAGGAAACAGAGCTTATAAATATGTTTTTATAAGATATTCTCAAAATATTAGTACTTATAGATTCATTATTTTAGATATCTTAGAAGTTATAGAATCTGTAGATGTAGAATTTTTTTTTAGAATAAGTATATATCACAAGACCAAAATAGGGATGAACTATTAAATCATCTAGACCAAGACATGCTAAGACTAATGATGATATTGATGATGATTATATCTCTAACCAAAACAATGAGGAAATCTCAGTACATGAAGAAGATACTGAACGGAGAAGAAGTAAAAGAGCAAGATAGAAAAGAATTTTGACCCCAACTTAATTACATATCTTACGAAGGCACTAAGGATGAAATCCATAATATCACTATATATGTAATAAATGTTGATGATGATCCTACAAACTATTTTGATGCTATGAGTTCTGGAGATGTAAATTTCTGGAAGAATGCAATAAATGATGAAATGAATTCAATCTTATCAAATCAAACATGGATTTTGATGGATTTACCTTAACCAATAGAATGTAAATCGGCGTTCGAAAGGAAATTGAATATAGATGGTTCTACTAGCAAATTTAAAGCTAGATTAGTTGCAAAGGGTTATAAATAAAGACAAGGAGTAGATTATTTTGATACATATGCTCCTGTTGCTCGCATTACTTTTATACGTTATATGATAGCGCTAGCATCTATACATAATTTAATTACACATCAAATGGATGTAATGATAGCATTTCTAAATGGTAACTTAAAAGAAGAGATATGCATCGAACAACCCGAAGGTTTCATATTGCCAAGCTAAGAAAGAAAAATTTGCAAATTAGTCAAATGTCTTTATGGTCTGAAGCAAGTTCCCATGCAATGACATGAGAAGTTTAATGAAGTAGCATTACCAATGGACTTAAAGTCAATGATGTAGATAAATGTTATATAGCATATCAGATAAAAACGGTTATGTTATATTATGTTTATACGTTAATGATATGCTAATTTTTGGGTTTGATATATCTTGTGTATACGAAACAAAGAAGTTGCTATCCTCGAAATTCGATATGAAAGATTTAGGCGAAGTTGATGTTATCTTAGGAATTAAGATTCTAAGAAACAAAGGGAGATCATGTTAACACAATCTCATTATATTGAGAAACTTATTAATAAATATGGTCATTATAATGACAAACTAGCTTTGACTGCTTTAGATCCTAGTATTAAACTAGAGAAGAATACTGGACGAACTATTTTTCAACTAGAATATTTCAGTATTATTGGGAGTCTTATGTATGATATGCATTGCACAAGACCTGATGTTGTACACACTATTAGCGTATTATATCATTTTATGAGTAATTCAATTATGGAATATTGGAAAGCAATTTCAAGAGTTCTAGATTATTTGAAAAGTACCATCGACTATGGTCTTTCTTATAAAGAATATGCTGCTGTATTAGAAGGATAAAGTAACGCTACTTGGAACAATGTAGAATCCAAATTCAAATCTATGATTGGTTGGATATTTTCATTAGGAGGAGCTGCTATGTCTTGGTGTTCTAAGAAGTAGACCCATGTTTCCGACTCAACTATATTGACATAATTAATCGCATTAGAAGATGCATGTAAAGAGGAAGAATGGCTAAGAAATTTTCTAGTAGACATTTCTGTATGGACCAAGTCATCTCTGGTAATCATGATTAATTGTGATAATCAGGCTACGATATATAATATGTCTAATAAGACATATAATGAAAAGTCTAGACATGTGAGTCTAAGACATCAAATGATAAGACAATTACTCAAGCGATGAGTAATTACAATCGATTACATAGAAACAAAGAAGAACTTGACTGTCCCATTTACAAAGAGTCCTCCAAAAGCGAATATTTCTATAAAATAAAGAGAAATGAGGTTAATGTCTGTGAGTGAAGGTTGATTATCGACTAATGACAACCCAACTTATGGATTGAAAAAGACATATTAACATGTTAAAGGAATGATTATGGAACACTATACCACAACTCCCATGAGGCTGTGTTGGATATTCTGCATGAACGAGGATGGATAAACTCCTTAATAAGTCTACACACAAGTGTATCGTAGAAGCACCTAAAGACTTACCTATATGAGTGTGGAAATCAGATCGTTTTTTAAGAAAGTAAGACCGCTTTTTAAATACTCATGAAAAATCAAGGTTAGAGCACATGACCATTAATATGCGGAGCATATAGAACACTATAAACTACAAAAATTAATATGTGTGATTCTTCCGATCATATCACTAGAGGTACTTGGTTCAAGACTCGTTCACCATAGAACCTCGATAAGGCTTTGAATAGTTTACACTAAGTGAAGAGTTCAAATCCAAAAGGTATTTATCAATTAAGTATTTGTTTTCAAGACAAATGTCATTTTTTATTCTTGAACTACGTCGGCTTGATCCCACTTGGGTACGTAAGCAATCACTTAAGTAAAGCAGCCATTTCAAATGTTTTAAAATTTAAAAATAGGAGGAGAATGTTGTATATTTTCAAATTGGAGGTACCACTGATCGATCGGTGGTACTACTGAATGCCTAGTGCACGGTGGCCATGAACAACCATGTCCGTTCGAAGAGATGCAAACTTCCTGAAGGATATTTCTCTTAATTTGGTACCTTTTCAACAGTTTTTTTTGAAGAGAAGCAATTGCTCTTTGCATCCTCCATCATCTATATAAGCAGTGTCAGTCCCTGCATTTTAAACTGTCAAATTTTATGATTAAACCATTCTCTTCTTTCTCTACTCTTGGCAATTATCAGGAACATTTGTATTGTTCTTGGCTTGATCAAAATGGTACAAAACATTGGATCAAGTAACGTCATTATAAGGCTTTATTGAGTCATGACAAGAATAGTTCGATGGTATTTTGTACTTAATAAGGCTGAACTATTTTCAGAAAGAATCAGTAATAGATTTTCAAAGTCAGAAATTCGACAACTATATCCATACTATATTCCAACAGAACATTGAGGACAGACCCTTATTATACTTGCGAGGAAATTGAGCAACAAAAATCATTTTCAATTTATATGTTAACTTAATTTTTCGAATTGAACTTTTTCTCCATTTTCTCCTTCGCATGGATTTTGAAATATGTATTTGGAAATTCTAATAAATTCAGTTTGTTTTTTAAACTATTGGTGCATTTTTTGTTTAGCGAAAGGGTTATTTCGAAAGGAGTCTGAAAGGGGAAAGTTTTGAAAGGCAAGCGGTTTTAGAGTGGCCAATCCACTTTTATTAATCTATATATAATATGAATACTTCAAAATGAAGCTTTTGAAATACCCAAAATACCATTATAATAAGTTAAAGTGAATCAAAACAATAGCAGGGTAGATTTGTCGTTCCATTACCCCACGTTTTCAAAACTTCTCATGCTTCAGTTTCTTCTCTTTATTCGATCTCACATCTTCTGGGATGCCTCTTTATTTGTTCATAAAACATAATAAAGACGCCAAATTCATAAGGAAAATCACAAATCTCAATGACGTTAAATCATTATTTCAATTTCTAGAATTTTCGCTTTCGTTTTTTCTACCTATATGTCTTTTTTTAATTCTATGAGAAATGCTTGTGCTTGAATAGATCTTTTCCATCCTCTAAATTTGGCCATGAAGACTACTCCAGTGATGCTATGGATAGAGCCAAATATGAAAAATTTGTAGTTAACTGGGGTTACGATTGTATGATTTCTTTGACCATTAGTTATGAGTTAATGTTACCTTTTTAAATTGCAATTTGTACTTTGGCTATTTACTAATTTTAGTTTTTGCGTTACTTTGGATTGAATTTGCATAATTTAAGATATTTTCATGAATTTATTCTTGAGATCAAATTTATTGTTTTACTATGATTTTGAGTCAAACTAATAAAATCACCAAAACTCAAGATTAAAATCATCAACTTTTCACGATTCTGATTGAATAACTTAGTTATATGCGTTCATGTTATGGAGCAAAGGGGGTTTCTACAAATCAAAACTAATTAACAAAATTTTCCACTAAAAAATAGGTTTTGATTTCTGTGGATTCTAAAAAAATTCTAGATTTTTTGTTCTCTTATTTTCATGAACTACTTGGTTGGTTTCTTTTTAATTGAGCTGATTGGTTCTTGGACTCTTGATAAAATGACTATCAACTATATGGAATATGTTACATTGTTACATGAATATTGTTGCTTTTCTATTATATATTCCCCACCAAAATGCTTATATCAACCATTACCAAGCTTATGTTTACCAGTATTTTGCAAGTAAAATTCGAAGGGAACTATTTCTATTTTTTGTGTTTATGCATGCATGGTCCCATAAGCAACTTATGAATTACACACGCGTAGCCAAAGATAGTTGAGTACGTAAGAGCTAAATTAGGAATGAGAAATTCTTTCTTTAGACTTGACAACCTGGTACTAATATTATTTTAATATTGGTTTCTTTTAGTGGTCGCATTAGTCTGCTTGATAATTTATGTGGTTCTTGGCCTTTTCCATCTTTTTTTGTACAGCTTAAATGAAATATGGAATGCTACTTTTCTTGCCCATGATTAATTTTTTGTTTTCTCTCTCTTCAAACATATAAAGTTTTTTCCTTCCTATAAAAACACTTTCGTTTCCCTCTACTAAACCATGCACCTTTCTCCCTCAAATAAGCCAAATTAATCATGATTCTCATCCTTTCAGTATTTTGCCTCATTAAAACCTTATCGTAATATCATTTGAAAGCCTCCTTCTAATTATTCTTCTAATGAAAATCATGATTTCCTGCTTTGAAGTTTACTTTTCTTTTATCTATATGGTATCCAATGCGACAATAAAAGTTTAATGGTGTTCAGAGTAATCAGTTGTCTAATTTGCATATAATAAAAGTTTAACTGATTTAATGGTATCTAATTAGAAGTATTTACACATTTCAAAAGTAAATCAATGAATATTAAATATTCAGTGGCGTCGAATGTGGCTAAAGGTGCTTTTATTATAGGCAAGAATTAGGGTTTTCATTGGAAGAATATGTAGATGGAATTTTTTTATGTATTTGAAATATATATATGGTTTTGTAGCTATCGAGAGGATAATTTTAACTCATAATTATAAGTTATATTTGTTTTTGTTCTCAAATATATCATGGATTATGTATTTCATAATTTGTTATATATAAAATCATAAATTTGCACAATTTTTCTATGCATATGTGCACGTTTTGAAGCTTTTGAAATGTCCAAAATACGCTTTAAATTTACACTTTGTGATATGAGCATTTTCGCCATTGCTTTATCCATGTCACATAATCCAAGTCTCCCGCATAAACTCCAACCATAATTATGATTTACCATCTTCATTTTCCACCACCATAATATTTTTCCCTTTTTTGTTTCGAAGCTCACTCTTTCAGATTAAAAATCAAACTTGCATCAATCGAGTTGTAAGCAACGAAAGTGGTCATCATAGATAACAATCTAGCAAATCAGGCATAGCCAAGTAAATAAGGCGAACACCAGCAAAGCTCCACGAGTTGTAGGAAGAATGTATCTTAGCGATAACATTCATCATTTTAGAGGCTGCAAAACTTCACACTATTTAGAGTCCGTCACCACTTAGTTGAAGCTTCAGACAAATTCGGGAATGAACTAGCACGTGTTGTGTTTCAGGTCATTTATAGGAGAAGGTAAAATCATAAGTTAACTTATATTTAATAACCCATCATTCTCTGCACATGATTCGTTACTTAATTGCTGTCTTACATAAATGATGTAAAATGACTTTCTAGAACTTCAAACCATTTTGAAGTGATAAGTGAATGTATACAGGCAGAAGCCTTCTTTTATGAAAAAAAAATTAGGTTTTTCCAATATCTTGATGATGCATGCAAATTTTGTCTACTCTTTTTTCTTGCACTTAATTTTCAACTTCATAGGCTATATTCATATTTTAATTCAACTTCATGCTCATACTATAGACAATTTTGGATGCTATTGTAAAATTGTTCCTTCCACAGGGAAGTAGCAATAAAAATCATGGTCCAAATTTTGATGCCTAGAAAAAAAAAGATTTAGCCTCATGGTTGAAGAGTCGTTAACTACGGATTTATGCTTTCTTTAGGTAGATAAGGAAACTGTAAGCTTCCGTTTGTTTCTTCGATCTGAACTCAAGCATGTACATAGGACTTTAAGTCCATATAATACGTATTCTTCCATAATAAAGCAATTACTTCAACGTTGAAATCTTCTACTAAAATCCTAACTTTACCATGGATATAAAATCAAGTGGTGCTTTAATATAATTATATTTTGTTGTAGTACATTCTTTTGTCAATGATTCATTAAATATACACTGAACATCCTTAGCAGCTATTTAAGTAGTCTTAAATTCAAGTAATCCTAAACTGATCATTGAAAATACAAATTTTTTGTCCTTAAAGATAATGAATCACTAAACATGTAGGGATCACCTATAAACTATAGTACATTTTGTTTTATACTTCATAGTTTAATAAGACATTCCTGTAATAATTGTTGATCGATGGTTGAATTTAGACTATAATACTTAATTTAACGTTTTTCAAAAATCTAATATGTAATGGATTAACCTTTCCACGTAAACTCAATTAATTTATAGTAACAGCTTTTTATGGTTGAACTTATTATAGTATATGTACTTAAATCAATTTTCACTTTAGAGAAAGTTGCTAATAGAGTTAAGGTAGAGATTAGTAATGGTGTATTGGAAGTAAAGAAAATGGCGTTTGAAATAAATTCTAATGCAAAGAAGGAAGATGAATTTGGTGATAATGAAATTGATGTCCTGCCAGAAAATAATGATCTTGAAGGTTTGTTAGTTACAATTAATAAAGTTGGTTCCTCTGTAAATGAAGCAAATACTTTAGATTATCCAAAAATAAATATCGTTGCTAAGGAACACTATTGTACTTTTGCTTAATTATATTTATAAAGCTGTTAAAAAATATAATTACCTGGACAATTTAATAGTTTGTACTTTTTGTAGGAAGTCGGACCTTCAAAAGCACTAGCCAGGGAAGAGCAATAAGGGAACAAGAAAAATTCAAAAGCACAGCTATTTAGAACGGCTTATTTAAAGTGTATTATTACCTGCTAGAAGTTATCTTGGTAGTGCTGTAAGGAAGAGCAACGCATATATTTTTTATTTGAATGGAATCTCAAGGTTTCGTTTCAATTTTGGAAATCTAGGTAGTAAGTTATTAGAACTTGATAATTGATTCAAAGCTTAAATTTGCTGAAAATGTAAATATTAAAACCAATCATTGTATTCACCTTTCACGTATTTGTTGAAATTTTAATGAACAACGATCATTATATTAGTCACAGTATATTTGAAGTTTAATAACTACTACAATTGAATTGGTTGCTATGATAACTGAATTGGTTCATATATATGACATTTAATTAATGTAAGCACTAATAGTTGAATTATTTTCTCACCATTTTTAGCATTTCTTTATTCTAAAACGATATGATCACAAATGTATGGCTCGGTTATATTTCTATTTAGTTAAGTATAGTTTCAAATAGTTCTATATTGATGTTTTTGAAAATACCACAATAACCCTGTTATATATTAATGAGAGCAAAACAATTGAAGTGTAGTTTTGTTATTCCTTTGCCCCAAATCTTTAGTAACACGATTTACTATTGAGAGCATTCTCATTCCCATTTACAATACGTACACCTCAACCATGTGAGTATGCAGGACCACTTACGAACTAATAGAAAGCAGATAGCTCACATATTTATTCATGTCAAGTAATATCTATGTATATGACCATTATTTCAAAACAAAATAAATCAATTTTCTTTGCATACGTCCAACGGACGCGCCTAACGTATTGATACTATTAAAACATGTGCTTGGTAGAAATACCAGAGCAGCTACAACTCACACAAAAAGACCATAACCTAAAGTGCCATACATGATATCATCTAAAATGAAAATAGATCAGCAATAAAGTACTTTATTCCATCATCAAGATCATCTTGGTTGAACTTCAACGAGTTTGGAGGAGGCTTGTTCGGAATAGTAGAAGTGACATCCAAAGATAAAGACCTATCATCAGAGAGCTTGGCATTAGAAGAGTGGTCTTGAGAGAAGTCAGTTGCAAGGTAAGCATCGAACTTGGTTAGATCGATAGAACCAGACATAACAGAAGGAGACGGGGCAGCAAGAGGATGGTGAGGAGATGTAACAAGGCATCGTTGTGTCAGTGACAACTTTAGCTTTCCATTTCCTGCACAGTGGTGTACGCAAATGGGACATTTCTGAGGGATTTGAAAGGTGAAAGTCAACAAAATGAAAACATGTGTTACGAAATGAGTGCTATAAAAAATAACGTTTGTAATTTTTTATTCGTGTGTTTGGTTTTTATTTGTTTTATATATTGTACAACAATTTCTGATAATTGATAATTGGTTATAGTCTAATACAACAAGCACTGAATTAAAAAAGGGAAAGTCTATTCAGACACAAAACATGGACACAATTGGTGACATAATTAATTTTCACCATTAGATTGCCTCCTAATTTCTATGAAAGGACAAAATTATTTAACGGCTGAGATGCTTTGTGTTCTCAATTCGTGTCTAAGTAGACATTCTAATTAAAAAATTAGGTAAATTGTAACTAAAGAAAAAAGAATGCATACAGGAAGATTAAAAAATTATATAAAAAGAAGCAACGACTGTTACAATTAGTGCTGGTGGAAAATTCAGTAGCTACCCGCTTTCGAAAGTGTTGGTTATAATACGGACTAAAGGCAATCCGTCTCCTATGAACTGGACCAACGCACCAATGTCTAACATTTGTCCACATATTCACGGCTGCGGACTGCTATCATGAATTTGCTGCGTTGGCAGGAATAGTATCCGGGTAGTATTTCCGTACTGAATAAGATGCGATAATGTGATATTTTTCCCTTTTTTTTTTTGCCCCCTTCTCTTCAGTGGACATTTATGAACATTATCCATTTAATTATTTATATTAAAACTATTTATATTCCTTTTTTTAACTCATGACGCATATACCTACTCCATCACTGCCAGTCTCTCACCGCCCAAAGTATACAGTCCATCAGAATTCCTCATTCATCTGACTTAAAAAACTTAACCAAACTTCCAGAATCACTTCCATATATTTTACACTACAGAGTTTATCAAATGTCCTCGAGCCACCGTCCTAGAAACCATCGCACCGGTACGTCGACTCCAACAGCAACGGCAGCCGACTCCTCCACTTCCAAAGCAATCGCTCAGTACACCATCGACGCCCGCCTCCACGCCGTCTTCGAGCAGTCCAACTCCTCCTTTGCCGCCTACCACCAATCCTCCGCCGCCACGTCAGCCTCCAATGAAGAACATCAGATCACCGCCTATCTCTCCCGCATCCAGCGCGGTGGTTACATCCAGCCCTTCGGATGCACTTTGGCTATCCACGACTCACACTTCCTCATCCTCGCCTTTTCCGAAAATGCCCCTGACCTCCTCGATCTGAATCTTACTCCTCAGTCCGTACCGGTCATGGAAAAATCCTCCCTTTCCCTCACCATCGGCACGGACGTTCGAACTCTCTTCACTCCTTCCTCAGCCCTTCTACTAGAAAAAGCCGCTAGCGCGAGAGAAATCACTTTACTAAACCCGATCTGGATCCATGCTAGAACCTCCGGTCGGCCTTTTTACGCAATTTTGCATCGAATCGATGTAGGCATAGTAATAGATTTAGAACCCGCAAGAACCGAGGACCCCGCTCTTTCTATAGCTGGCGCCGTACAATCTCAGAAACTTGCAGTACGCGCAATATCAAAACTGCAGTCTCTGCCAGGTGGCGACATAAAACTGCTCTGCGACACCGTGGTTGGCCACGTCCGAGAGTTGACCGGCTACGACAGGGTCATGGTCTACAAATTTCACGAAGATGAACACGGTGAGGTTTTAGCAGAAAGCAAAAGAGACGACCTAGAACCCTATTTAGGGTTGCATTATCCAGCCACAGATATACCACAAGCAAGTCGATTCCTCTTCAAGCAGAATCGAGTCAGAATGATCGCCGACTGCAATGCAAATCCCGTTAGGGTTGTGCAGGACGAAACCCTAAAGCAGCCCCTTTGTCTTGTGGGGTCCACTCTACGGGCTCCACATGGGTGCCATGCTCAGTACATGGCGAACATGGGGTCAATTGCATCTTTAGCTATGGCAGTAATTATCAATGGGAGTGAGGAGGGAGGTAGGAGCAGTATGAAGCTTTGGGGCTTGGTTGTGTGCCATCATACTTCGCCTAGGTGCATACCCTTTCCATTAAGGTACGCATGTGAATTCTTGATGCAGGCTTTTGGTTTGCAGTTGAATATGGAATTGCAGCTTGCTGCTCAAATGAATGAAAAGCATATTTTAAAGACGCAGACTCTGTTATGTGATATGCTGTTGAGAGACTCTCCTACGGGGATAGTCACCCAGAGTCCTAGCGTAATGGACCTTGTGAAATGTGACGGAGCTGCTTTGTATTACCAAGGCAAGTATTACGGATTGGGAGTTACTCCCACTGAGAGCCAGATTAAAGATATTGTGGAATGGTTGTTGAATAGTCATGGAGATTCGACCGGGTTGAGCACGGATAGTTTGGCGGATGCTGGTTATCCAGGTGCCACTTCATTAGGGGATGCAGTGTGTGGAATGGCGGTGGCGCATATTACGCCTAGGGATTTTTTGTTTTGGTTTAGGTCACATACTGCCAAGGAGATTAAATGGGGTGGGGCTAAACATCACCCGGAAGATAAGGACGATGGGCAAAGGATGCATCCTCGGTCTTCGTTTCAAGCTTTTCTTGAAGTAGTTAAGAGTAGGAGCTTGCCTTGGGAGAATGCAGAGATGGATGCTATTCATGCTCTTCAACTTATATTTAGGGACTCGTTTAAGGATGCAGCGGAGGGAACGAGCAATTCAAAAGCCATTGTTGGAGGGCAATTTGGGGAATGGGGAATTCAAGGGATTGATGAGTTGAGTTCAGTTGCTAGGGAGATGGTTAGGTTGATTGAGACGGCTACTGCTCCTATATTTGCGGTTGACTCCGATGGGAGGATTAATGGGTGGAATGCTAAAGCTGTCGAGTTGACTGGTCTTTCAGTGGATGAAGCTATGGGGAAGTCATTGATTCAAGAACTCGTTTTTGACGAGTCTAAAGATGTTGCTGATAAGCTCCTTTTTCGGGCTTTAAGAGGTATTATGCTTTCAATTCATAGTAGCTGTCTTCCAAATTTGTACTTGATCTTGACTAGAGCATTAACGCTGAATTGAGGTAGAAAACATCGAATTGAGTAGAAAACAATCACTACAATAAGCAATGTAGAGGTTGAAGACCACTAGTTCTGTAAGACTAAAATATCTAGAGTATGGATTTGTGGTCTTCAGTTCAAATTCCGGACATCAATTCCGCTTTTAGTATATAAAAAGTAATCTAAAGTGGGACTTGTAATTATTAGTGTTAAGCACTTTGTTTTATTTATTTTTAAAGACAATTATTTGATAAATATAGTATATAAAACAGTTTTGCATGAAGTGCTTATGGTTGTATTCAGCATTAAACCTCCAAATGGAAAGCAAATATTGTCAAAACTTGCAATTTAACAAGTATGTATAACTATGTCCAGTCTTTATAAAGCTGATAAACTTAACGCAGGTGAGGAAGATAAGAATGTGGAGATCAAGTTGAAAACATTTGGATCGGAGGAATCTAACAGTGCAGTGTATGTCATAGTAAATGCTTGCTCTAGCAAGGATTTTACAGGAAATATCATTGGTGTTTGTTTTGTTGGCCAAGATATTACTGAACAGAAAATGGTAATGCATAAATTTGTCAACATACAAGGTGATTATAAAGCAATCATACACAACCCGAATCCATTGATTCCTCCAATTTTTGCATCGGATGAGAGCACATGCTGTTCGGAATGGAATACAGCGATTGAAAAACTCACAGGTTGGTCAAAACAAGATATGATAGGAAAACTTTTGGTTGGTGAAGTGTTTGGAAGTTGTTGTAGACTAAAAGGACCTGATGCTCTCACGAAGTTTATGATTGTTCTTCACAATGCAATAGAAGGAAATGAAACCGACAAACACCCCTTTGGCTTTTTTGATAAAAAGGGAAAGTATGTTCAGGCATTATTAACAGCAAACTCAAGAAGAAAATTGAATGGTGAGATAATCGGAGCATTTTGCTTTTTGCAAATAGCTAGTCCGGAACTACAGCAAGCTCTTGAAATTCAAAGACAACAAGAAAAGAAATGTTTTGCCAGGATGAAAGAATTGGCTTATATTTGCCAAGAGATTAAAAACCCACTTAACGGTATCAGATTTACAAACTCATTATTGGAGATGACAGATTTATCTGATGATCAAAAGCAGTTTCTTGAGACCAGTGCTTCATGTGAGAAGCAAATGATGAAGATCATTCAAGACTCTGGATTGGAAAGCATAGAAAATGGGTAAGTCTTCATCTTTTTGGTATTTTTGCAGTTCTCTTGTTGTTTCAATATACTTGCATAGTTGTATCAACTCTGTATGCCAGTGGCAATGAGTATTGTTTACCAAACTTCATACTTATGGCACACTCACTTGTATGCATTGATAGTTTCCTACAATGATATACCTGGTCTAATAAAAACCTTTTTAATTCATTTTTTTGTTAAACAGTTCATTGGTACTTGATAAACAAGATTTTCCGCTGGGTAATGTAATAGATGCAGTAGTTAGTCAAGTGATGCTGCAATTAAGGGAAAGAGGCGTACAACTAATAAGGGATATACCTGAAGAAATCAAAGTAATATATGTATATGGTGATCAAGTCAGAATTCAACAAGTTTTATCTGATTTTTTGCTGAATATGGTGAGATGTGCGCCATCTCCCGATGGTTGGGTGGAGATTGTAGCGAAGCCAACATTGAAGCAAAATTCTGACGGGACAGCGTTAGTGCTTGTTCAGTTTAGGTAATCCAAATGTCATTTCTCTACTTTTATCTTGTCCTCTGTTGCTTATTCAATTTGTTCTACATTATTTATTTTGTATTTTCCTAATAATCAGACAGGGCTTAGTTTCTTTTCTATTATAAATTTGGGAGAGTGTGGAGAATCCTGAATGAGATGTTGGTTTGTCTCCTCTCACTTGTCGGTCACTAGGTCGTAAGTATCTGACATGCAATTTATCAGTCATGCTAGCCTCTATTTTGCATCATGATGTAAACTTCACACTTATTTTATTGATCACTTGGATAGTCAGTGAGGAAAAAGTTACGCATTTAGGGTTTTCATTTTTTGGAAAAGAGAAAGTACATAAGTAAAATTATGCAGGAATTAAATTACGTTATTGAAAAGAAATGGAAATTGATCTGATCCCAAGTCATCCTAGGTTCTGAAAATGCTAGCACAGTGAAAAGCATTATTTACGGTTGCATGTTACTCTTATGTGTTTTAGTCGTGCCATCTATTTGTCTATACATATGCATTTGAAATAGTTTATGTATGGATGTGTTTCAATATCCCGAAGGACCCGAACTTTAATGGCCACAAAAATGCCGACTTCAAGACCGCCTTCCACACCTCATAAAACGTTTGCTTAACTATTTGAGATATACTAGTGTGAACCCGTGCTACGCGTATGAGGTTTACATAATTTTTTTAACTAGGCGTTTTTGAATTTTTTTCTGGTTGCATGAAGGTGAAATATACGCTTTTAAATTGTAACTTTTTTGGATTGATTTTTCCTTGAAAACTACTAACAAAGCTAACATCAACTATAAGTCATTCTCCACTTTGAAGCATTGCATTACTAATAGTGTCAATTTTCAAAATTGAATTATTAGCAATTAATTTTTTTGTTAATTAGATGGTAATATTATTTGATTTGACTATAATTTAAATTGAAATTGAATTAGTGAGTTGTTATTCCACCTTTTAGTTAGGTCGGGATATCATGGATTTGGTTAAAGTGGATGGATTGGAAATCAATCATAGTTGAAACTATAGACGACATTTGAATGGATTCAGATGGATAACGCTAAAAAATGCCCAAGTACTGTAATCAGTATGAAGTGACAAAGAAGTCCCAATGAGGTCATACTTCAAATTTCAAGTCAATCGAAGTTCGTATGCTCGAGTTATAAACAAGTGAAGAATTTATATGGATCGATCTAGAACGATCCATGAAACAGCGTAAATCGACGAAGATCGATCAATATCTAAAAATCCACAAAACCAATTCAATTGAAACCTTTAGAGCATCAATAACATGAAGAGTGGAGCCTACAAAAATGACCGCGAGTCCTAAAGTTGCATTTAGGATTTAGCCGATCGTTTTGGCCAAGTCCTAAAAACCATTGGTATCTTCCAGTGCACAATCCAATTTTAACCAAGATCGATCCATATCTCCTAAGTTACAAGTCGGAATGATTCCATATTTCAGAAGCAGTATCAAGAGACATGTCAGACCCTCAAAAAACAATCGTACTAAATTTGGAGACAAGAAAAAGGATCGGTGAAACTTAGGCCGATTGTTCCTGATGGTCGAGTTAGGTGCGTCGATCGTTATGGTGAGCCTCTATGGACCTAGAGAGCATTCTGCGGAAATCTTAGCAAAATATCTCATCATCTCTCCCTATTAATACATGCCCAATGGTTCACTTGGGGGGCTTTTTACACTGCTAGTTACCTATTCCTTATTGTCATCAAGTTTATCCTATTCCTGGCTGTTGTAATCAGACTATTATTTGATTAATAAAGATAAACTTCAAAGTGTACGTAGGCATACAATGCCGAGCCACTATAAATCTTTGTATTCTTGATTATTATTTTTTATTTGCTATTTATTCCGCTCCTCGGTTTCAATTTTATATTCTTCATTTACTTCTCTACATAAATCTATTCTTTGGTGTTTATTACCAATTTTGGCGCAAACAAGACTTAAAAATGATAATTAACTGGAATTAATTGTATTTAATTCTTTCTTAAATTTAAAATGATGAACGTGTTTATCATAATTTACAATGTGAAATAATGACATTAAGTTCACTTCAATTTGTATATAATTATTGATACATACAAAAAATTCAATACTAATCAACGTAAATACCATGTGAAAATGAATATACATTTATTTTATATGCAACACGAGTAAATTATGATAAATAATTGAGTTGAAACTAAATGGAGCATGAAATACAATTTTTTTTTTTTGAATACCCAGGAGAACCCAACGGACCGGTAAACTCCTGAGGAGGGTATAGTAAAGCCGTCCGCTGATCCTTGATTTCAATCTGGATTAGACAACTAATTATATATTATTTTAGAATTAATACTTTTTGATGCTAAGTAACTGTAGTAATTACCATTAATGGACATGTTCATTCAATAACAATTAATTAACTTAATATCAAGGATGGAAAAATATGATAATATTATTTATTCATAATATCATCAACAATCAAACCAAGAAATAAACATGTTATCTAATTTTTAAATTAACTAAATCACACATTTTCTCTATTCAGTTTATATGGAATATTTTTTATAATTTATGAATTTATGTTTAAACTAAAAGCATAAAATTGTTCAAACTTAACATTATTTTTGAAATAAAACCATATATGTTAAAGTTCCACCATTGACCTTCAAACTTGGCAGCTGGTTAATCATTTGATTTTATAGATCATGCAAAAATTATGAGTATTACTAAAGATGATCTTTCCATTCTTATTAATACCAATGTAATTCAAATATATCCATTTAAAAATTTACTCTTTTTAACATCGTAATTTAATTTCATCATTTAATAATTAACTGATAGACAATAAACATAATTTTACCAACTAGAATTTATGGTGCAATTTTTTCATCGAACATTAAATCTTTGCTGGTGAAATTCAACGTCTGATATAGCATTGCCACCACTCATCAATTTTTGGCAAAATTCTAAAAATAATTTACTAATAATGATTTTATCTAAATATTCATTAAAAACAATATTTTTTTTAAAGCTATAAAAATTTGAAATGCAACACTTAAATTTTCTTTTAAATCTAGAAAATGTAAATAAATATACCATTTTCATTTTTTTCATGAAACTATATACACCGATACGGAGATTCTTTGAAGCATATTCTCATGACTTTAGCTCATTGGTGATCGAGTGGATTGATTACTTCCGTAGATATTTTTTCTACAAGTAGAGAGGAAGACAAATTTAGTTTATTCGGTCTTTTGTTTTGAAGAATATACAATAAATGGCAATTGTGGTCAAAAACATCATTAATGATATTATGAAGTACAATAAATATTTCTGTTGATATTTTTTAAACGTGGTATTAATAGGAGAAAATTAAAGTGCGTTCCAGTAACACCTTACATTTTGAACTAAAATTTTTGTATACTAGCACTCGTTGTACCAGTTTCACTATATTACGTTTCCAAAGAAACTTGACTTCTAAACTCTGCATCTTCCTGGTTTGATGATCCCAACTACTTGAGCATGATCGAATTTTATAAGGAAATGTGCAATTATTGTTAATAAAAACTATACAATATGATTTAGCGAAATCATTCCTCGAAAAAAATGTAAATAAGTAAAACCAAAATAATTTTTTTAATAATAGAGAGTAGCACACTATTCAACCAGAGCATTCAATTTGATATCTTGAGGGTTCATACCCGATCTTTAGTATCTAAACCTAAAGCATCATACCACTTGCTATTTATGATAGTGGTCCATGACACTAGAAAACAATTTTGGTCCATTACAAAATCAAATGCTATGCTGAAATAAAAGTAGTCTAATTTAAGCATTATAAAGAGTTAATATGTAGTTGATCCTCTCATTAAATTCAATCAAAAAGAATTAGCTATTACTAGTTATCTTATTAGTCTGAATTCAAATTAAATAAAATTAGAAGCAAGCGACTCCTTTTATCAGTTGAATGACAATATTTAGTTTGATATAATTCTTCCAGTTTTAATTAGTTTACTTATAAACATTATAAACAAGCACATCTCTAATCCATAATTATCTATAAACATATCTAAACTGCATATATCCAAAATAATATAACATCAAGTGCACTTTGTAGGAAATAAATTACCTGGTTATAGCCATGCGTCAACGGAAATCATGTGTTACTTATTTCATGATCTATTAAATAATACCATAGAAAAATATATTAAAGCATAGGTTGATTAAAATGGATAATATTAGATTTAATATAAATAAGTTTACATTAGTAAGATCACGTAAAACATTTAAATAAGAATTATAAGTTTGTAAAGAAAATATTTACAAATAATGAAAAAAAAGCTGAAGTTTTCAACTATAGCGTCCTAGAACACGATATGAAATGCATTATTTGAATATTATTTTATTGCATATTTTTTTACAATTTCATTTTCATATATACTTATTTTAAGAATGACGAAGGGAGCAATTTTACCATAGATGGCTAGACAAAAAATTTGAAGATTGTTTGGTATATGTATTAATAAAAAATGATGCCCTATAAAATAAAATAAGTAAACGAAATTCATAATCATACGAATAGAAAAAAAATGAAATAAAACATTAGATACAAAAGATGAGATTGAAAAAAAAAAGTCCATTTAGTATGTAATAGATTTTACCAAACATTCGAAGATTTTATGGTACAATGTATTAATAAATCTAACAATCTCCTAAAAAAAATATAATTAATTTCATAACCATACTGACAAAAAACAAAAAAACAAAAGTGTGAATGTAACATGGTGTGACAGGTTGTCCTTTACTCGTTACTATTATATTAACTTCAAAGTAGCAAGTAGTGTAACATATCCTCTAGCTTGTACCTATTGCAACAAATAATAGTTAATTCAATATAATATGACATACATGTATATTATGATATTGTTTTAAAAAAAATTAGGGAAATAAAAGGTTTTTGTACCTAGTTTAACATCATCCTAGTAAGAAAATTAATTTCAAAGTTCATAAATATTTGTAAGTTCATAGCAGTTCATGTGACAGATTTAGGAATATATATCATGTAATATGTATATATTAAATAAAGTTATTTAGTGAATCGCATATATTATGATCTTCTCCTAGTTTATTTCTGAGAAAGCTTATAACAACATATATTCGGAATGTAAAACCCAAATCAAAATTAGGATGAAAATGTCAACACATTTACATTATTTAAAGTGTAAAACTAAGATTAGAATTAAAACTAAATACGTGGAAGGAGTTTAAGCTACTCTTGTAAGAAATGAAAAATTAAGAAATAATCAATGCTAATCGAGTTTCTTTTTTGAATAAAGAGGCTTCAGAGCTTTTTATCTTACAGTTAAGAGATGCATATAGCAGTAATTGCTAGATTAATGTTGGTATTAGTTGTGAAAGAATGAGATTTTACAGGCGTCTAAGAGTAAAGTTAATCCTTGAATTAAGGATGATGAAATATTCAGATCGGAGTACCAATAAGGATGTCAATCATGAATAAAAAATGAACAAAAAGAAACGAGGTAAAAATCATTCTATACTTGTTAAATTTGGAAAGAAATACTCAATACATCTATATTATTCAGAATGTAAAACTAAAATCAGAATTAGAACCAAATTATTGGAAGTTGATTAGCAAAAATAGTGCTAAATAATAGAATTAATCTTTAGTTTTGTAATATAAAAAATTTAAGTGAAATATAGTTACCACAAAATTGAAAAACCATCTGAGTGTTATTCAATTTCCGACTTATCGATTCCATCACTCCAATCTCAAATATGCAACAACTCAGGTAAAAATAAAAAGACAATCTAACTAAATGATATAGGCATTAAGGAACGAGTCATGTTCTATAGTTATCAATTTTAGAATGAAAGATTCAACATATTTGCATTATTTAGAGCATGAACCACAAATTCTAATTCGAACCAAATATATGGATGAATGTTAAGTGATTTTAGTATGAAATAAAAACACAAAGAAATAATTAATTTTGATCAAGTTTTCTTTTTAAGTTGCGTTTACCGAGGCTTTTGAGAATTTTATTTTACATGTAAGATATGCATATAACATTAATTGCCAATTTGATATTGGTATTCTTTATGGAAGACTGAAAATAGATTAATACTCTAGAGATTGAACATTTTATGTAATCGAATAGCATTTCCCCGGTGGAGAAATTAAAATTTAATGTAAGTTGATTACCTTTTATTTGAAGAGTTAAATAAGTAGAGATTTGCGCATGAAAGGACAATTTTTGTATATACAAAAAGACGAATAACAATACAGTATAAAATATAACTGTATGAAATGAGTGACATATAACGTTATGAGAGAAAATGAGACAATTAGATACCAAGAGTCATAACTCAATTTTCATTATATCTATTATTATTATTATATTAAATATTATCTATCAAATGATGGTAGAATGAAGGAATTTTAAAGGCTCTTATTAATTCTATCATTTTTTCTCCTTTCTCCTTGATTCTTTCATGATGTTTTATTTTCAAATATCTTTATATAGTTTGTGATTTTTAAATTAGTCGCATTGTTTTGTTTATTCTTGCCAACCATTTTACATTCAAATACTTATCTTTTCTAGTTTCTATAGCTAATATGTTTTGCTCAATTGTTCCTAATTATTTTACATTATGTCCATGTTTATTAATTAATTAAATGTCTTAAGTTCAAAACAATTTAAATAAAATCTGTTAGCTAACATTCCTTAATTTGTTTATCCTAAAAATAACCAATTTAACATGAGTACCACATTTTTATTCATAAAAATGAAAAAGAAAAATAATAATTCTTGATTCGAATAATACATATATATGTAGATACACACATATATAACACAATAAGAATTATATACATAAATTTATATTTCATTTAGCATGATAAATTATAAAGGTGGAACCCAGTGCACGAGGCTCCTGCACAATAGCGGGCTCTGAGGAGGTCAATAATGTACGCAGTTTTCCCTCGCATTGCGAACGGGTTGTTTCCAAACTCGAATCTGGACGTTTAGATCACCATGCGGGTGATCTAACCGTTGCACCAAGACTTCACCTCATAATAAATTATCAAATAAATAAGTAACAATAAGGCGGAGGAATTTTCCACCCTTTTCATTAATTCTAGAAAATTTCTCCCCATCTTTATTCCAAACATTTTTTTTTTGAAATGTTATAAGTTATAATCTTTAGAATGACTTGATGTTCTATTAGTTCATTCAACGAGTTTGTATTCAAAATACATATATTTTTATAATACATGTAAATAGGCACAAGAAAGAAGTTGCAAAAAAATTTAGTCTCAGGTACAACAAGTTTGCTTTTCAGTTTGAATGACACTTTTTAGTGTAAACTGAAAATGATAGTTACAAATATCATTTTGCGATTTACACTGAAAGTGTCATTCATCCTAAAAAACAATCTTCTTACTAAAAAACAAACTTCTTGTCCCTTAAACTAAATTTTTCTCTAAATTTTTCCTTGAGTCTAAAAACCTCTTTAATAGTATCTATGATTATTTACAAAGTTTTCACTGGTACTATCATAATATTTTGCATTTAAATCCAAATATTTAAATTAATTAAATAATTGAATTTAATAGTAAAATAAATTCAAGTAACCATCATCCATTAATTTGTCGAATAAATATATTGAACTGTTTATTGAATAAAGTAGATTATTTTGCTGATGGAGAATAACAATACTACATTAAAAAAATAATTATATGAAGTTGGTGACATATAACGTTATGAGACAAAAAGTGAAAATGAAGGATTTAGAAACCAAGAGTCACAAGTCACTTTTCACTATATCTGTTAAATAATAATACAGAGAAAATTTTAAAGGCTCGCATTAATTTTAGCATTTTTTCTCCTCGATTTTCTTATGATATATTATTGTAAAATATCTTTATATAGTTTATGATTTTAAAATTAGGTACAATGTTCTATTATTTCATACCTATCATTTTACATTCAAATACTTATTTTTTCAGATTTCTATAGCTAATAAGTTCTACTGAGTGGTAGCTAATTATTTTACACTATGTCCATACATTAAATTTATTAAATAATATTAAATTTGAACTAATTAAATAAATTAATTAGCTAATATTTTCTAATTATTTTAACAAATCCTTAAAATTATTATTTCAATATGAAACCACATTTATATTGACTGACAATAATGGGAAAATAAATTAATTTTTGATTCGAAAATAAAAATATAGATAGCACAAAAAAAATTATATACATAAGCTTATTTTCATTATCTCAAAATTTTATCTAATAAATTAATAACAATAAAGCAAAAGAATTTTCATCCCTCTTATTAAATATAGAAGTTTTCTCCCTTTCTTTATTCCTATTTTTTTCTCCCAAATGTTGTAAGGTATCATTTTAACTTTAACAAGGAATCGCTTGAAATTTGGGTATTTCATTTGAAATTTAAAGTACACTTCCGATTAAAACGAAATTTCCTTGTCATTAATAACATAAAATTCCTATGTAGTATTAAATTGAAAATAACATAAATGTCACATTAATTTGAAAACACTAACTGAATTTGCAAAATGATTTGTAATATTAGTGGAAACTATTGTGTAACATATGAATATTAATCTGACTTTTCTACAAAATCATAAAACATAAAAATACCAACACATACTGATAAATAAATAAGTTGATTTAGTAAGAATTTTTTTGGATATTGATTCGGTGCCCAAAATCTATAACATTTTCTTTTTCTTTTTGGATAATTGATGCTAATACTTGCAGTGGAATAGAAAGGATACAGAAAATATAGAAGAATTTATGAGGGAAATTACATCACACCGTAGAAGTTTCATCTATTAATCTATAGTCCACTTCCTAAAAAAATTTGTAAGGCAATTTCGAAATCACATACTAAAATATCAGTAGAGTAAAATACCAATTGCATATCCATTTTAGTAGTGCTTTTGAATTGTGTTAACTAGATGTTCATTGTTATGATTTATTTCATCATCATACGAGCTTTACAACAATGGTAGAAAAGAAAAAAAAGGATTGCCTTGTTACTTAATTAGATTGATAAAAAAAAATAGGAAAAATGGAAATGGAAATGGAACTGTTGCCGAATGAAGCGAATAAATGAAATTGAGCTTCTTTAATTGGAAAAACTTAAAAGTTATTCTTATGCTGATAGGAGGAAGAATTATAATGAGAATATAAGCTATAAAACATCAATGAGTCCATTGGTAGTTTTTTAAGGAAATAATGGCAACAAGAAACAGTCGGGAGTATTTTATTTTTTTAGGAAATAATGACAATAAGAAATGGTTTGCGACAGTTAAATTATCGGGACACATGGCAGCATGAGATATTTTTGAGAAAACTGAAAACGAAGGGGAACACAAATTTAAACTCTTATTTTATGTAATATTAAAAATGAGATTGTTTGCATGCATTGTGATGGAGTTTTGAATAAATACACATTGTATGAATGTATGGGGGATTATTTGCGCAATTATTTGTCTTCCAGATGTAGTTGCTAGATATGTTTGATATACCAACATCTGCATTGTTGCTGGATTATCAGTTGTGTCTACAGTAATATTTCCTTCCAACCTGTGATTTCCTGTTTACTTCTTCTCACATTACTCTGGTCAACCCGTAACTATTGAACGAACAACATGGTTATGTTTACACTGGACAATTTACTTGCAACACAGCAACCAACAATATGTTCCTGTATGCAAAATAAGTTTCTTTGAACATCCTGAATTGAACACATTTGTGATCTGCTACTGTTGTAGGATCGTGAGCCCTGGAGAGGGTCTCCCAGCAGAGTTGGTTCAAGATATGTTTCACAACTCGAGATGGTTAACTCAAGAAGGTCTAGGACTTAGCATTTGTAGGAAAATAGTTAAATTAATGAATGGTGAAGTTCAATACATAAGAGAGTCCGAAAGGTCCTACTTTCTGATCTCTTTTGAACTCCCATCATCATTAAGAAGAGGCGGGAGTAGAGGAAGCTAAGTTTTACTCTACTTATTTGTTACAAATTTACGACTTCCCTGATCAATTGTATAAAGATGAGGAGAAGTAGAGAGAAATTAATAGGCGGATGATGGACTACCAGCAGTGAGTAAAGTAGAATCTCGATGCTTGATACTATCAGATGATGGAGCTAGCCTGAACTTCTTGATGAAGCCGATTGTATTTTGTCATATGACTATTTTGTATCATGCTTTTTGTGTACTTATTTTTGCACGTTATGTACATGTTGTATTCTGTACAAGATGCTGTATTTATTAAAAGGTAATAATTTTGTAGTATTCCTTAGTAATACCGACTACCATGATTAATTAACTAGCTTATACTTCATGTTGATGTTGATCGTAATATGTTTTATTCTGTATTTTGCAAGAATTTGTTTATACGCTGTTCTTTCCTATCAGTACTTTGGGACGCAGATTGCTACTGCTGTCCGTATCTATATATGAAATTTCGTGTGCTGTTTGTAATGTTTCTGCGCAGCAAGCTTTTAGTGTTTATGCTAGGTTGGTATGTGGCTGGTCTATTTCTTTCCAGTCTGTGGTCGTAGATTGTTAGGTTTTGTATGTTATCCTCGTTTAGTTTGTTAGGTTGAGTTGGTCATCGTCTCTTTTTTGAGGTCAGTCTAGTTGGGTGGATGTTGATTTCCCTGTACTTTTTAGTTGCATCGGGCTTTAGCCTTGCCTTTTTATTTGCTTTCGTCCCGGGGATTGTCTTTGGCAGCCAGTGTGGGCCCCTGGGTATGTTCTACGTCATGTGCTGCTTGATTGATGTCTGTGTGCTTAATAGCATTTTTCCTGCTCCGTCATTTCCTTGGCTAGACTGATTTTGTGAAATTGTCTTTGCTATTTTGGTGCAAGTGTATGCTGCATTGCCTTGCAAATTTTCTTTGGAAATTATTGGATCCCTTTCGGTTCCATCTGAAAATTTGGTAGCTTTCATTTCTACCTTTTGAAATCCGGGTTCAAGTTCTATATCTTTTGGATCTTAGTCTTTGGGCACGCTTCGTTATTCTCTCGACCTTGGAAATTTTGGTTATCTGAAACTTGGGGTGAAGCTCTTTTTCCCTTTGGAATGGCCGACTATGAGCACGTTTATGTTGTATTGTTGAGTTTTCTGTGTATGGTGCTTGTAGTTGGTGTTATGAAGCTGTTGAGGCGCTTTTTGTCTCACACCTGTATTGTACTATTTTGTGATGGTGGTTGGACCACCTTAAAATCCGGTCTCCTGGCCAAAGCCTTATTGGCTGATATCTATTATATATTTATATATCTTTGGCGGGAAATGCATCCTTGCCAAAAAAAAAGAATGAAAAAAGAATGAAAATTTGTTCATATACTCTTTCATGCCTGAAGCAGCATATTTGAAGGCCTAAACTCCATATGATGATTCATTGTCTTATTTGAATATTTTTGTACGGCTTTCATACTAAACTTTTTTTGCATACATATTAGGAACGACGTTTGTGTGTGCATATAGACATGCACATGCGCGTGTGTAAAGGTAAAGATCTACATAAAACTTCAGGGATGTTCAGTATATACTATGAACATTATATCAGTTAGAATGAGATCATATCAAAACTTATATCATGTTCAAAAGATTTGATCAGTGGCAACCGTTAGAAGATTTATTCATTATCGGTTTGAAATATGATATTGAGTGCGTTAGGATAATTCAAATTAACCAAAATGTTGTGAAGATTATCTAGAGGCATGTAAGAGCATATCATAAATTTTCGTTCTGATTTCGAAAGTGTAATTTGAAATATCGTATGGGTGTCGATGAGGTGTAGCGGAACTTTTCCTAATGGATGTGTATGACAAACATAAATATATGTTTGTAAGTGTGTGTATGTGCGCGCGCACATACACACACTTACAAGTGTGTGAGAATAATTACTAAGACATAACAAAAGAACAATTCATGAAAAATATATTTTGGTTATTGAATCTCAATGTGTTTTACATTTAGCAAAATTTAGAAGAATTTTTGATACTTGAGATTGATTTTGTCATAGGCTGTGTTTTTTGGTGTCTCAATAGACCTTTCCAAAATGCACACACGTACACACGCATCTCTACTATTAATAAAGAAAATTCGTTAAATTAATTTACTCGATGTCTTTTTGAAATTCCAAAAATGTCCTTGGTTTTCATTTACATATTTACACTCAAACAAAATATCAACGTATACAATAACACAAACAGCCCGTGTGCGAAGCATGGACAAGGGATCCACATTTCAAATATTTTTATCTCTCACGTGTGCTCAACTGGATTTTTGATATCTATGGCCATCGTGATTTGATGTCTTTTTGCAGGTGTATCTACTCATCATCATATCCCCTCTGTAAAAGACACCTATTATCTTACCTACTAAAAATAGAGGTTTTCAAATCAACAATTATATTGAGTATTTCAAGTATACAATATATTGCATAGTTAGGTCTGGTTGGCTGAAAATATCATAATAAGAATAAGATTTTTTTGACGAAGATGATGATGTTGAGTAGATCAAAATTACAAGAATTTATCAAGTTACGTGTGATCATAAAAACCAAAAAATGAGCTGAACACAAAGTGATAAAAAAAGTCATAATGAAGATCCCTTCTCTCATGTTTATGTGTTGTATGTGTGTGTGTGACCAATGATCCATAGCCCATTCATATTTCTTTTTGATAACAAGATTTACTTTATTCAAGCAAATCACTCATTTTTATCATCTTTGAATTCCTTTAGTATCCACAATTGAATTTCACAAATAAATGGATGGATTTGATGGTGATGTAAGAAATAGAATATCAATAAATTAGGACAAAATAAAATGAAATGCATCCGTTCACTTGTGAGATATAATGGTGGATGTCTGCTAAAATGGAAACAAAAATAAATAAGAACATGGTTCCAATAAAGGGAACCCAAGGCCCGTATTCTTCTCCAATCCGAGGTACATTCAAGTCTCAAATAAATTCAAGAAGATATTCAAAGAAATTCTGCCTATTGGTAGGAGTATTTTGTGGATTCCGAACTGTTATGATAACTGACCATGGTAAGATAGCAATTACTACCCAAGAAGTGATAAGTACTCGAGCATGAATTTGTAAACTTGACGCAAGGGATATTCACTAAGGGAAATTATGCACTTAACTTAAAATTCGCAAAAATTTGCCTTTATGTTTTATTTCTATTGTATGTGTTTTTTTTTTAAAGATGTCTATATACCGTTTTGAGTACATTATAATATATGAATAGAAATCCTTGGGAAAAAGTGCATAGTCGCAATGTCACAAAATAGTTTATAGCCATGGGCATTGGGTTGCAAAACAAAACTTACCCTCAAATATTCATAGTCATTTGTTGTTTCAAGAATAGTATACTAATATTTTGATAGACTAGTATATATAATGCTATTTATAAGATGAAATATGGTTTACTAATGACTGTTGAGGGAAATAACATGTTACGTAATTGTAGTCATTTGGATTGATTATAGAACGACTAATTGAAAGTCTTCTATCATTGTAGAGAAACACCTTCCATTGAATTTATAACAATGAAGAAAATAGAAAGAAAATGCCAAGAAAATAGAGCACACACAGATTTATAGTGTTCAGCCATAACGGGCCTACATCCACTATTCATTTTTATTTCCTTTCTCATATTTCAGCTTTTACAAGTGTTTGAATGTAAAATACAATGGTTTTTTTAAACAAATATTGGAGTCGTTGGGCTCTGTTCGGTTATTCCTATTCGGAAGATTTTGATGGCTCCCAAAAGTCTTCCTCGTGGCTGCTAATACCTTGGGTATTTATAGGAGTGAAGAGGTAGGGAGGTTATCCTGATAAATTAGGTAATTTCCATGTATAGCCTGCTTGGTTTGGTATATTTCCATGTGTAGTAGACATAATCCAAAATTTCCTTAAATATCCAGATTTCATTCCTTAAATGCCCTGTTCGGTTCGGTTGAAACAACTCTGTTCGGTGGTAGTTGGTTTGGTAGATGGATGTAGACGCTTTCTTGACCAGGTTCCATGATCTATCTCCCTAGTTCGACATAGCCAATCCATCTCTTGTTCGACCTTGGCTCCATATAGGACAAGATATCTTTACATCACTGTAACAACCCTGTATTTTGTGATTATTTAATTGTATATTTTGATTATTTTAATTGAAATGTCTGATTTAAAAACTTTATTATATTTATTAAAATGAATAAATTTTGTTATTTTAAATATAAAATTTGATTTTTATGTGAATTATAATTTCAAACATGAATAAATAGAATATTTTTCAAAAATGTAAATTTTGGTCAATATGGTCAAACTTTGACTTTTAAATTTAAAATTTAAATATTCGAATATTTTAAATTTATCTTTTATTATGAAAATAAATTAAATTTTAAATATATAGCTTTTCGTTTCGTTGAAATCTGATTTATATTGTGAAAGTTATGTTTTTTACAATATTGTGTGTAAATTGTTTTATTTAACAAAATTGTTTATTTTAATTTATATAAATAATATTTTTGTTTGTTCTAATTTGTGTACATATGTGTGATATGTCACGTTATGCATATATTTTATTTTTAAAACATTTTTAAAGTGTTGTTATAATTTTCTAATGTTTATTATACTTTGTTTACAATTTTTAAAGTCTTGTTTCAATTATTAAGCTATTTTCCTATTTATTTTCTATTTTTCCTTAAATTATTTATTTATTTATTTTTTCACTTTATTTTGTTCAGTTTTTTATTTTTATTTACTGAAAATTTTATTTTTTTTATTTAAATGGAAATTTGAAGAGACAAAAGCTTTAAAACTTATGACTTTTCATTGCCTAGTCTCTTCATTTGCTTGCCCTTGCACTTTCCAGCTTTAGCCGTCCATTTACTCTAGTATAGCCGTGAGTTTTATTTTCATTTCCACGTGAAAACTTCTCATTTCAATCATCATTCACAGCCAATTCATTTCTGGAAATTTCGGGTAAGCAATGGTCTCCTTCTTTTCTACTTTTATACTTCTTTTTCCATTGTTTTACCTGATTTCTTCATACATTTGCTTGGCCTATACCCCTTCACCACCTTCACCGACCACCACATCACTTCCTCCTCATCACCATCCATGGCCTGACCTTCCCCTCCTCTGACCATAGATAGTCGTGACCTTCCCATGGTGCAAGACACCACAACTTTGCAAAACTCTCCAAATATGCCTAGCCGAGCCTAGTTGTTCACCGTCACCTTCATATTTAAGCCACGGCCACATCCCTAGCCACCACCACCACCAAGTATTTCACCTCTGAACATCACCATCTCCTCTGACCTAACCTGCACTTGCCTCTGGTCGAGCCCAAATGTGCCATAGGCCGAGCCTATGATTGAACCAAACCTCCTTTTAGCCTTGCCTTTTGACCTTCTTCCCATTGTAACTCCAAACCACTTCCTATTCCTTTGTAGCCGTGCTCTTATGATCCAAACCAGATCCATTTCAACCTGAGAACATGTGTGGTCGAGCCTAAACCATGTTGTGGCTGAGCATATGTGAGTTATGGTCAAGCAAAATTGATGGAAAAGCTTGGTGATGTCTTGTGTAAATTCTATTTCTATTTTCGTTCCAATAAATTTTGGTATTGTATTTATATTTATATTTTGCTTTGTTTGGTTGTTGAATACAAGATCAATATCTTGGCTCTCCACTCACTTGAATTCGTAGTCGTGCTGTGTTGTGCCGTATCGTGCTTTCTGGAATTCATTTGTGTAGTTTGAATTGCTATCTCCAGCGAAAAAAGGTGAGTAATTCACACTTGACATTCATACTTATATAACTGTGAATTGATCGCAAGTGAATGTGTAGAAATATTATATCATGTTATACCTGCCTGTAATATGAATTATATGATGTTAACCCTTTTTATAAACCTGTCATATCATTTGTTACTGCTATATGTTGCTATACTGTTTATTTTATTCTGTTCTCACACTGCAAGTTCCCTGTAGAATAGAATCACTATGGGTTGAAATGATACATTCCCGAACGGACTTTAGAATAGGGAAAAAGTTGTTATGAGCTGAAATGATAGGCCCAAGCGATTTTTAATTATTTTATTTAACTTGGGATTGCGGGTTTGAAATGATAGAATCCGGATTTTTCTTTATAAATTACAGATTGAAATGATAGGTTGGAAAATTTTATACAGACCCATGGTCATTTTATATAATTTTTTTCTAAAATTTCTAAAGTATTTTAAAAGTGTAAGTTTATGATATTTTAATTTAAATTGAATTAAAAATAATTTTTATAAAGTAGTAATGATTTTTCTACAAGTTAAAATGTGAAACAAATGAATGGTTAAGTTGAAATTTAAAATATAACTTAAATTTGACATTTGAAATTTTGTTTAAAATGAAGTTTGGGCTAAGTAAATAAAATATGATAATTTGATTTAATTTGAATTTAAAATGACTTAATAAAGTATATTTGATTTTCTATGAATTAACATGGTTAAATAAATAAATGAATGTTTGAAAGTGTAATTTGAAATATAACTTAACGTGGAAATGTGAAATTTAATAAAAGTTAAGTTAAGAAAATAAAATGGAAATTAAGTTTATATTTTGAAATGGTAATTAAAACTTAATTATTAAGTTAATTTTTAAAATGCAAAGAATGGAAAATTTGTATGCTTGAATTTAATAAGTGAATTATTTAAAATTTGATTTTTGTATAAATTTTACTTTATAAAAATCATAAATTAAAGGGTATTTTAAATGACCGTTTTAAAGTGGGAAAATATAAAATTTTATAAGTCAAAAATGGTTTAAATTTGAATTCTATTATTGCTGAAATTGTATTGAAAATCTAAAAATTTAATTTACACACTTCAAAAATGCTATTGTTTCTGAGGTTAACTTAAAATCTACTGTAAAGAATACGACAGCACTTTGTAAGTGCTGTGGTTAATGCAAGTGAACTAAAAGGCTAAAAATTAATTAAGAGCTACTACAGCACTTGGTAAGTGCTGTAGTTGCAAAATAAAAATAAAAACCTGAAAATTAATAAAAGAGCTACAGTAGCACTTTGTAAGTGCTGCAGTTGGATAAAATGAGATTTTTGAATATACTGAACTATTACAGCAGTTTTAAATGCTGTCTTTGTTGAATTGAATTGTTTTCAAATGTAACTTACTGCAACATTTTCTAAGTGCTGTGGAAAGCTGAAATTTCACTATTTTAATGTATTTAAGTGAATAAATGAACTATGAAAAGGTTAAAATTTTGGGAATTAAATATTTGATTTGAAGGTATAATGACTCCACCTTTTAATGGTGTAAATGAATGCTTTTTAATTCGTAATTATAAACCTTTTAGAATTTTAACCATGGGTACACTTTAATATAGGCATTTCTATGATAGCGTTTATTATTGTTTAATTGATGGTTTAACGAATCCTTAGAGGGTCGGCAATCCCAATCATCCTTTAAGTTATTGTGCATTGCTACTACAGTTCACTTGAGTTAGTTTACATTATATAAGTACGTATGTCCTGACTCGAGTGTTTTATGTTTTACTTTACGCTCGGGTCAGCCTGAGATATTCACAACTTTGGATTTCTCTTTTTGGAGCTAGGAATCGTTGGAGATTTTTCTTATCTAGTTACTCATCCATTTATGTTTCAGTTCATCTATTTCAACTCTTGTATTAGTGAACTTATATGTATTTGGGATTTCTATTATATATGTTTTTAGACTGATATTATGTATTTTGCTTTGAGATTTTGTTATAGTAGCTTCATGAACTACTATGGTATTTTATTTCCGTTGTAAGTTATTCTGATATTTTTGTGTTTGTGATTGGTTTTATTTGCTCCAAATTTTATTACAATGCGGTGTTTTGAGCAATTCAAGTCCGACATGTGTGGATGCGAATGGCTGAAAATATTTGGTTGTTACATTTGGTATCAGAGCTTTGGTCTTAGGCAAACCATAGCATGCGGAGCAAAAACTCATTAGAGATAGGGTAGAAATACCCTAAAATGAGTGACATCAATCTCAGAATCATTTCTTTGTGAGAGAACGTATTTTCGAAGTAAATGATTTCCAAATGATTTTAAAGGATTTTCAAAGATTATATTGGTATAAATTTTTCTTATTTTGAAATCAAGATCTTCTAAACCTCATCCCTTCTGTATCCACCTTGTTAGTAATCTCTTGGTTAGGATTCTTATCGATTAGGATTCCCTGAACTTTGGAACGCTCCCACTTGTTCTAAAATCCAGTCTTGTCTTCCCTATTTTTATCCTTTTGATTTTGGAGCATTCCGTAACTCCACTTCGAATGACCTCTATAAAGAGCGGTGATTCCACAAATCTTTGAATGATTTGCAAAGGGGTGAAACTCCTTTACAATTGGCATTGATACACCGGAGATTTCTGTATCCTCGGTTTACGATGTTATCTATCTCCTGCTCTATCTGAATTCTATCTCTGGCTATCGAATGTCGATTTGCCTTAGATTTCCGAATTGATTATAATCCTGAAGTCACTGTTGACCGGTTAAGGTCGTCGGCGATTTATATAGGCTTATCCATCTTATATTTGGTAATTAAATTATCTCATCTTCGTCTAAGCTTATCTTTGAATCAGAATTTTTGATTAGAGTTCCTCTAAATCTGAATCTCTGTTTGTTTTGAAATCCATCCTTGAATCATCCCTAGGAAAATTTTGTGTTTGGTTGTATTTTGAAATTGTGCATACATCGAAACTATTAGTTTAATAAGGATGACCACATTTTATATATAAGAGTGAACTGTTTTCGATAAGGATTATATACCTTTTATAAATGAAAATTTGAAGCTTTGAAAGGATTTGAAATTTTGAAAATTTATAAGAAATTTGATTTATATAAAAATGATTTATAACTGAAGGGTTTTGAATTTGAATTTCGAGAAATCGAACTCCAATGTTTTGAAATCGGTTTTAAGATTTTGGAAAATATATAATAATAATAATATGATTTAAAAATATTTTCCGAATTAGAAATGTTTCAAATGTAATCGAATGAATTCCAATGATTTCGAAGAGATTTCAAAGAAGTTTCAAGAAAATAGAATTCCAGAACTCACTTGTGTCGCTGAAAAATAATTTCGGTGATGAGTGCATGCATCATCGACATTGATTTTCGAGTTTCGGAGTGGGGGAGAGACCACTTTAGTAGCTTTGCTATGCGAGTGATTTTGAGGAACAAATTTTGATTTCAAAATTGCGAAGGATGATTTGATTTTTGAAAGATATATATATATATATATATATATATATATATATATATTTGAAATGATTTAAAGTAAGCCGGTGTTCAGTCCTCAAGTTTCAGATTTGTTTTGGTATAATCTTATCTATTGGAATTGATTTACTGATTTGT
Organism: Allium cepa; assembly: GCA_030765085.1. Classification (NCBI taxonomy): domain Eukaryota; kingdom Viridiplantae; phylum Streptophyta; class Magnoliopsida; order Asparagales; family Amaryllidaceae; genus Allium; species Allium cepa. The sequence goes on along the minus strand of CM060932.1, from coordinate 226,326,151 downwards.
TGCTGATTTCCAACTCCTGGATTGAAGAATTTGGTTTCTTCGACTTTTTTTAAAGTTCGAGCACTTCCAAATCAAGGTTAATTTAATTTAGTTTTGAATGTAAGTTTGATAAAGTATATAAGTTTAGTTTTGTATGTTTTAATATAATTTAAATAAGTTTGAAACTGTTTTGTTAAGTTAATGAATAAAACTATTTTGAATTATACTAATATGAAATTTAGTTTTGAAATGTTTTGAAATAAAATTTAGTTTTCAAATATTTTGAATAAAATTTAGTTTAAATGTTTTAACTTAGTAATATCTTTTATAAAACTATATATATAATAATAATTTTCAAAGGTAAAGAAGATCTTTAAAAGAAAACAATAATAAATAAAAAGGATTTAAAGGAAGGGTTATGGAATTGGTGATCATTTTGAAGATAAGTGATTCTTGAGGAGAAGATTTGGTTTCGAAAATAGATTGAAATTTAGACCCAGTTTTACATGATGACTTTAGAAATGGATTTGTTTGACATAAATTTTGTTGATTTGGAAATTTGAATTATTTTCTAAATCTATTGTTTTAAGAAACTTTGAAACTTAATATATGTAATATGGAAGAAATGATTTGGCGAAATCATATATGATTTTGAAACTGAAACGTTATTAAAAGGAATTGAAATTGAGAATCTTGTTTTATTAAATACTTGATTTGGGAGTTATCGAACTTATATAAAATTGATTTGTATAAGTATGAAGTTGATTTGAAAACTGTTGATTTGAAAAGGTACTCGATTTGGAAAGAGAAATCTTATATAATCGAAGTCTATATAAGTATGATTTGATATACTATTGATTTTGGAAAGTATTTGATTTGAAATAAAATCTTATATAAAATGGGCTTTATATAAGTATGATATTTGAAAGTGATTTGGAAAGGTACTATATGATACATATTTTCGAAGTAAAGATATGGAAAGTGCCTTCTGCTTGATATCCACTTTATGGCCACATTGTGGATTCATTCTATCGATATTATTCTCTTTGATTTGGGTTTTCCGGATATGATACTCGAGTGTCCATCGAATTCCATGGCGATCTCCATGGTCTTGTGAGCGCGACTATACATAGCGTAATTCGCCTGGCCGAGATGGCTTGAAGGTACGGATGTTTCCTGGGGGATCCATGCATAACCATTGTGTATCTGCGACCTATGTAGGTCGTATTTAGTAGCAAAATCCGCTGGCTGAGATAGCTTATGGGTATGAATGTTTCCTGGAGGATCCAGGCGCAACCATTGTGTATCTACGATCCATGGTTAGACAATGTTTTGGTTTGGTTGTTTTGTTTGGATTGTACTTTCCATATCTGTTTTTAAAAGTTTTCCAGTATTTTCACTGGGTGTTGAAACAAGTCTACTATATACTTGGAGAATTCTAGCTTTGCGCCTGATCAACGTATGGCCAGAGTCTGCAGGAACGAGAGTAAACTTGTCAAGACATAGAGTTATAAAAGTATTTTGATAAAGTGTTATATAAATGATATTTTGATCATTTATATTACTTTTCTAAATAATTTAAAATGTTTTAAATATTTTTTTCTTCGAACTAACAAATTTGAATCAAATGACTATTCATCCTATTATAAATGTTTGAAATGTTATAAATATATATATAAAAAAATTAATTGAAATTTATATAGTTTTACAAATATGGTTCATCCTTGTCTTTCAACCTATTTTCCCTTCTAGCTATTTCTATTCTCCTACCTTCTTCTTCTTCGAGGGTCCTTTTTGCATTGTGGAAAGAGTTGGTTCTTTGGCTTATCGTTTGTATTTGCCCGAGAAGCTTTCTGGAGTGCATGATGTATTCCACGCCTCACATCTTCGCTGGTATCTTCATGACCCATTTCTTTTTTTTCAACCTTTTGCTCTTGATAGTTTGGATATTGAGCCTAATCTGACTGTCTAGAAGAAGCCACTTCGTATTATCGACAGAGTTACGAAACAGCTAAGAAGGAAATCTGAAAAATATATTTATACTTAGCTTTTAATAGTACTTTTATATTATAGATTATGTTTTTTTAAGATTACCTTTTAAATATCTTTTATAAGTTTAAACTATATTCCAAATGGTTTACAAAGCTTAGAAATTGTTTTGACAAGTTTTACAATAGAAATCATTTTTTAAAAACCAAAATCAATTTTCAAAATTATCATAGACATGTGGACATACCTCATCCTCCTATGTCGACCTGGTGACCGTAGGAATTCAAATTTCAAATTTTCAAAAAAAGTGTCTATTCATCACAACCTTTCACGATTGGACATGACTGTTATTCTCCTATAAATACCAGTTGTTTTCAAAGAATTTTTAAGTTAGTTTTTCTTCACTCCTTCTCCGCTCAAATATTCTCTTATATTTTACATGCTTTAACAAAAATTTGCCGAAATTTTAAGTGAATCAAACTCGATTGTCTCTAGTTGATTCTATGACACTCTCTCTCGAAGATCTCAATTTCGGAGTTATAGGATCATTTGTAGTCAAAGAAGTATATCAAGTCTCTCTATCCATCAAAGTGATATTGAAAACGGTGTGATTGTGGTCTGTGAATCAATTGGGTGTGAATGTAGCCCATAAATCAATTAGGTGATCTTTTAGTCTGGTTAAATCAGGAGAGTTTGCCTTGGACTTAGAGACATGAGCGTGTATCTCATGGCCTTGAAATCGAGGTTGTATATTTGACATTATATTTAAAAAGAAATTCACATAAGAAATTGTGTGGGACTCGATGTTGGGTAACTTCGAACCAATATAAAATTATGATATGTTCTTTACTTTACTGCTTTTATTTACTATTTACATCTGTGTCTGATTCTATGATCGTTTCTGTGTTTGTGAATTGCATATGTTTGGATTGAATTTGAAAAGACATCAAAAAGATTCATAAAATTAATTAAACATTATTCACCACCCCTCTATTGTTAATTCCCTTAAGATTCATAATCCGTATTTCCTACGTTTGATAACAGAGCATTGGTTTTCAAAGTTACCATAATCTGAATTTTGAAAAAGTTTAAAATGGCAATTTTTTAAAATTCTGTTAACACTAGTTCAAAACTGTCCAAATCATCATTGTCTCATCACTACAAAAAAATATGCTTTTACTTCACTCATTAGCAGCGTTTAAATTTAACTACAACCGTTGTTGTTTTGCACTTTATCTTCCTACGTTGCTAAAATTTCCCGCCTTCCCGCCAATGCTAAAACACTTTATTTCATTTCATAAGTCTTCCTTTTTTTCCTCTTCACTTACATAAACTCTCACAAGCCCAATAATGTTTCTCGATCGTCGTCCTCGCGCTGCTCCTCTTTGTCATTATACTCCACTTACCGTACACTTACCGTAGTCGATCGACTCCTCCTTCAATTTACTGCTCTCCCACGTCCATTTTACAGCCCTAAATCGGTATGATTTTATATATAGAATTTTTAATTCTGTTTGGATTTTATATGGTGCTATATGAATTTCTGTCCAAATCCTAAATCTCTGCCTATCAGCGTCAATTTTACAAACCGTAGTTAGCACTCGTGTACGTCAATTTTACAAACCCTAAATCGCTACTTCTCTTGGTCAATTTGATATCTGTAAAATACTAATACTCAACCATAATCAATTAGAAACACAATGTTTTTTATCCATCATTGTGATTTTTGGGTTTGTTTGTTGAGTAGGTTAATTTATGTGGTTCTCAAGTATTATTTTGTTTAATTTGATTTTTCATTAGTTTTTGTGTGTGTGTGTGTGTGTATTGTACATTGCCTGCATTTACATGTAGTTTTCTAATAAGTAATCTATTTTAATAGAGTTGATTAACGCAATAGTTGATAGGAAAGTTGGAAACCATCAGAAGCATACAACTCCAAGGTCAAAACATTCAGCTACTAAACGGAGAAGGAGAAGTAAATTAATGACAGGCCAGTATAGAACTCATATCAATACAACAATACTATTCATATCTTCATTTGATTATGATAAGCATTTTGTGGCTCTTATGGACATCTATATAATAAACGTAGGTTTAAGATGATTAGAGATATCATACCAACACTGATCAGAAGAGGGATGAAAGTGTTAGTTATAAGAAATTAGTTCATTCTTAAGGTGCTTTATCCTATTATAAAGTAGATTAGCCAACACTTTGTACAGCACATTACACAATGCAATATGCATAAAATCCGATAATGTGTTAGGATTATGCACTTCAGAAACAAGACAGAGAAAGGTATTATTTATTTCACTAGTTAATTACCCAAAGCATGTAATATCCATTATAACTTTAAGTAGATCTGTGCTTATTAACTACCAATGTTGTCTATAAAACTTAGAAGTAATGCCATTAGGAATAGGGCTGCTGTTTTTATCAATTTGAAAAACAACAGTCTTGAGTTCTTCCATAGAAAAAGGCCGGACTTATGATTTTTGAACATGAGCAGCTAAATTTTTTTTGGCATGTGACATGTGGAAAATTGTGATTTATTGAAAGATAATTAAATTAATTGGCATAGAAAGAGATTGGTTCCCTTGCCACATTATTAGCAGTTTGAGCAATGTTCCGATGTTCATCAAGTAAATACTTGAACCTTACATCCGACTTAGGCTTTGACATTAAGAATGAAAGTATTTTGTGGTTTTATCATCTTTTGTAAGCCATATGAATCTAATTAACTGTTGACCATGAGTGACCTGATTTTGTGCATATATCCAAGAAGATTAATACATTCCTTATACTACTCGGTTAAAATAGTATTTTTAGGATGGTTTACAATCTTCTTATATAAGTCATTGCATCTCTATATCTAGTAGAATTGCATAACTGATCAAAATTAACAAAAGACTTATTCCATTTTTTAAGTGCTACTTTGATCAACTTGAGCTTTTGCAAGAAAACAAAAGGTAGGTTACCATTAATTTGAATGTGCCAGCTTTAAGGCACAACTTCATCGTATCCATGCAAATTTGTCCAGGCATTATTGAGTCTCATAGGTAGATTTTTTCTGGAATTGTATTGTGCGGCAAGTTTGAAATTTTTTGTGTTCTACGAATTATTATAAATTAAAATCATATGGTTTCACTTATCTCTAATTTGCTAAAATGTTACAGGTTATAGAGTACATTCGATTCATGTAAGAAAAACTTGAGACATATGAACCATCATGCTCTGGTTGGATGGAAGAAACCAAGAAATTAACACAAAGGGTGATTTCTTATCTCTCAATTTTTGATGTTCATGGTGAAAAAAAGAGGTTTTATTTTTTTTGCTAGACTTTGTTTCATTTTTTTTTTATATTTTCCATTTTTAGGGGGATGATTTGTTAGATATTGTGTATTTTAAATTACCAACAAAGCTTACAGAAAGCTTTTGCATTTAATTTCATTACTTTTCACAAATAGTGACATTGAGGACATTAATTCTAGATTAAATATCAAATTGGTAATAACTTTAAAAAATATTTTTTTGCCTTTGATGTCGATTCTCTTGTATAAAATCCCAACCCTGATTTTCCAAATTTCCAATTAAAATATATTTTTGCCATTCTGATTGATTATTCCTCTATTTTAGAATTAAAAACGAACATTTAGAATCATACTACAACCATTCTTGTGGAATTAGTAAATATTTTTATGCAAAATACAGTATTTATGTTAGTAATCAAAACAAACATAAGAAATTAAGGATGAACTACACTTTCAAGTTTCAAACATAAAAATTAAATCATTCTTTTGTTTAACATGTGTATGCAAGCATCAAAGTTATAATGCAATATGTCTGCTAAATATATTTGTTTAGGAATAATATAACTGAATACTTGGTTTTGTATTCTAATAGACTAATAATCATGTTCCTAATGCTGCTATTACTAATCATTCTAAGGTCAGAATAAACAATAATGCTTTAGGAAGCATATACTCTTCAGATAACAAAACAAATCGTATTGAAGAAAATTTAAATGAGAATCATATTGCTCCTTCAAAGAAGGCAACTTCTACTGTGATTTCTTTGCGGTTGAATCAAACTTTTATCAAACGGGGAATTCTGTTACACAACAGAGGTCGGTATCTGTCTATCTGAAATAGACAACATGGCTTCTGTTTCACGTGGGCAGTGGCTGAAGCAAAATGATTATAGCGACAGTAGTAATATGATGAATACTGAACCTTGTAATTGATGAAGGCACAATCAGTGTATCAACTGCTTACTCTCAAAAGTAAGTATTTTTACTAATGAATTTTATTACGTTGCATTGCTAAATGGTTATGGTTTCTAGTTTATGAAGATTTGCAAATTAAACAGCATCGAAATTTATCCTTGAAGAGAAGAAATTTACATCAATTTTAGCCTTGAAAATAAATATGCATACATCACCAACGCAACCAATATAAAATATATGTGGATGCATATCCAGACATAGACAACTGCTAGACAACTGCTAAACTGTATGTTTGTTGAGCAAATCATATTAGCCAACACTTTGTACAGCACATTACACAATGCAATATGCATAAAATCCGATAATGTGTTAGGATTATGCACTTCAGAAACAAGACAGAGAAAGGTATTATTTATTTCACTAGTTAATTACCCAAAGCATGTAATATCCATTATAACTTTAAGTAGATCTGTGCTTATTAACTACCAATGTTGTCTATAAAACTTAGAAGTAATGCCATTAGGAATAGGGCTGCTGTTTTTATCAATTTGAAAAACAACAGTCTTGAGTTCTTCCATAGAAAAAGGCCGGACTTATGATTTTTGAACATGAGCAGCTAAATTTTTTTTGGCATGTGACATGTGGAAAATTGTGATTTATTGAAAGATAATTAAATTAATTGGCATAGAAAGAGATTGGTTCCCTTGCCACATTATTAGCAGTTTGAGCAATGTTCCGATGTTCATCAAGTAAATACTTGAACCTTACATCCGACTTAGGCTTTGACATTAAGAATGAAAGAGAATGAAAGTATTTTGTGGTTTTATCATCTTTTGTAAGCCATATGAATCTAATTAACTGTTGACCATGAGTGACCTGATTTTGTGCATATATCCAAGAAGATTAATACATTCCTTATACTACTCGGTTAAAATAGTATTTTTAGGATGGTTTACAATCTTCTTATATAAGTCATTGCATCTCTATATCTAGTAGAATTGCATAACTGATCAAAATTAACAAAAGACTTATTCCATTTTTTAAGTGCTACTTTGATCAACTTGAGCTTTTGCAAGAAAACAAAAGGTAGGTTACCATTAATTTGAATGTGCCAGCTTTGAGGCACAACTTCATCGTATCCATGCAAATTTGTCCAGGCATTATTGAGTCTCATAGGTAGATTTTTTCTGGAATTGTATTGTGCGGCAAGTTTGAAATTTTTTGTGTTCTACGAATTATTATAAATTAAAATCATATGGTTTCACTTATCTCTAATTTGCTAAAATGTTACAGGTTATAGAGTACATTCGATTCATGTAAGAAAAACTTGAGACATATGAACCATCATGCTCTGGTTGGATGGAAGAAACCAAGAAATTAACACAAAGGGTGATTTCTTATCTCTCAATTTTTGATGTTCATGGTGAAAAAAAGAGGTTTTATTTTTTTTGCTAGACTTTGTTTCATTTTTTTTATATTTTCCTTTTTTAGGGGGATGATTTGTTAGATATTGTGTATTTTAAATTACCAACAAAGCTTACAGAAAGCTTTTGCATTTAATTTCATTACTTTTCACAAATAGTGACATTGAGGACATTAATTCTAGATTAAATATCAAATTGGTAATAACTTTAAAAAATATTTTTTTGCCTTTGATGTCGTTTCTCTTGTATAAAATCCCAACCCTGATTTTCCAAATTTCCAATTAAAATATATTTTTGCCATTCTGATTGATTATTCCTCTATTTTAGAATTAAAAACGAACATTTCGAATCATACTACAACCATTCTTGTGGAATTAGTAAATATTTTTATGCAAAATACAGTATTTATGTTAGTAATCAAAACAAACATAAGAAATTAAGGATGAACTACACTTTCAAGTTTCAAACATAAAAATTAAATCATTCTTTTGTTTAACATGTGTATGCAAGCATCAAAGTTATAATGCAATATGTCTGCTAAATATATTTGTTTAGGAATAATATAACTGAATACTTGGTTTTGTATTCTAATAGACTAATAATCATGTTCCTAATGCTGCTATTACTAATCATTCTAAGGTCAGAATAAACAATAATGCTTTAGGAAGCATATACTCTTCAGATAACAAAACAAATCGTATTGAAGAAAATTTAAATGAGAATCATATTGCTCCTTCAAAGAAGGCAACTTCTACTGTGATTTCTTTGCGATTGAATCAAACTTTTATCAAACGGGGAATTCTGTTACACAACAGAGGTCGGTATCTGTCTATCTGAAATAGACAACATGGCTTCTGTTTCACGTGGGCAGTGGCTGAAGCAAAATGATTATAGCGACAGTAGTAATATGATGAATACTGAACCTTGTAATTGATGAAGGCACAATCAGTGTATCAACTGCTTACTCTCAAAAGTAAGTATTTTTACTAATGAATTTTATTACGTTGCATTGCTAAATGGTTATGGTTTCTAGTTTATGAAGATTTGCAAATTAAACAGCATCGAAATTTATCCTTGAAGAGAAGAAATTTACATCAATTTTAGCCTTGAAAATAAATATGCATACATCACCAACGCAACCAATATAAAATATATGTGGATGCATATCCAGACATAGACAACTGCTAGACAACTGCTAAACTGTATGTTTGTTGAGCAAATCATATATGTGTAAATAGAAATATAAACACACACACACATATAGATGTATATATACATACACATATATAAACACCTACATAGTTCAGTGCATGCTTAGTAAATGTTGAATTAAAAACATAAGATTATCACATTGATGTGATCGTGTTATGTCCAACAATAAAAATAGAGCAATCTAGCTTATAAAATGTAAACCACAGCAAAATGTACATAAACATAGGTTAAATGAATCATGAAGGCATGCAATTCACAAGGAACTACAATGCTAAACTGATTTGAATTGATGGTGGATTGGTGATGCATCAAAAATGCTAGGGTTTTGAATTGGTAGGCTATGCATGAGTGTACTATGATGTTTCATAAGTTCTTAATGATGTATCATTGATTGGATAAAGTTTGAATTGCAGGTCTGAAGAAATGCACTTGTAGAACATTGATCAAAGCAAATAAAACAATCTGAAAATGGGCAATTTAGGTAAAGCTAAATGAAGCTAAATGAGACAGGATGAGTATACGAAGCAATCTAAAATCGAAAAGATTGGATCTATCTTTTGAGCGCAAAGGAGAGGTTAGTGACTTCAGAAATATGGTGTACGATGAGCGTGTTCTAGTGCATGCCACTCGTGGTTCTGGTTTTTCTCCCAAAAGCTGCTGTGAAGGGACAAAGCTGAAAAGGAGCTGAACGATCGTGGTCATCACTTGAATACACTTGAAGAAGTAGCAGGACTACTCAAATATCTTAGGAGAAATACTTCTAATGCTGTTGTGAATTGAGTGTGGACATGTGAATATGTGCACATATGGTGGAAGGTCCCGACAACCCGACGAAGCGGATGGAGCTGAAGTGAAGTTGGTCAAGCAAGAACATAGACTGGGATACAGCTGGAGCAATGAGAACAATGCGTTGTGCTACGAATTGGTAGTGCATTACCATTGCTGAGTGGGGATAGGCCTGATGCAAGAATGTCGGGAGTGCAATACTAATGAAATATGAAGTACTTTAGCGAGCCGCTATTGCTGAGTGAGCTAATGCAATTGTTGTAAACTTTGAAGCACTTATGTACAGAGCAGAAAAGTGAAAAACTGATCGTAGAAGGAAATCTTGTTGAGCTTGACGTAGGCTACTAAAATGCAGTCAGTAAAATTATCGTGCAGGCTGCCACAAGCACTTGAAAGTTCTGTCATGGATATGTCACAAGCGAAATTATCAGTTAACATTCATTTGTGTGTTAGTGTCTACTGTCTCTACGCACGCTTATTCAAAACCGTAGAAAGTAAACAGAAGTAAATGAGTACCGTCAAAGCAGTTCCGTTGCAGTATGATAATTATCCGAGTCCAGTATCCTATACTGTTCCCTTAAAGCAGAATTGCTCCCCCACAGTGGCGCAAAGGGGTTGAGTAGCAACCGCTTCCCAAGGTAAAACAGATCAAGTTCTGCAAGGCCGCGCAAGCGATGCAGAATAACGACGAACTTAAGAGAAGATTTTTTTTTCTGTTAGAACGAAGCGTAGAGGAAAGAGAAGATTATCAGAGAATTAAAATAAAAGTTAGTTTCAAAAATTCTCGGATCTGTTATTTATAGGAGTACGTGACCGTTAGGAAAGGTTGCGACCCTTTACCAATTGGCACGTCATTTCAAACAGTTACTATCGTTGGATTTAAACTGTTTTGGCTCCTAAAAATATAGTGTGATGCGAACCAATTCCAGTAGCCCGAATGCCTAATGCCTATTGCAAAATGCTAAAATGCCTACAAGACGCCTTAAACGCCCATTCGCCCACGCCGCGCGTGCGGATGCGGGCACGGGCGCGGGAGCGCGCGCGTGCGGGGTGGTGCGTTGCACCACCCGCCAAGATGGTCATGCTCATGTCTCTCTTATTGTCTTATTGTAATTGGAATAAAGACAACATCTTATATTATATATAATATGATGGTTATTATAATATAAGATGTGAGACTATTCATATTCCAAGACAATAAATACTTCATTTTTCAATGCACTATTTATTAATGCTCATTTAATTTCCAATAATCCCCCACTTGAATGAGTATTACTTGTTCTTAAAATTTACGAATCATTTATCATATCGGTTTAAGTAGCGCATTGGCCTTGAACTTATCCTAGTGTTTATCTTCTTGACTTTACTGTCGAATCAGTAGACTTAGGTTGTCTTTGAACTGTAAGCCTTTTGTGTAAATCAAAATAGACAACAAGTGATAAATGTATTCTTGTCTCCCTTGGTTCTCTGTTTGTGTTCGTTTTTGCCATGAACACCAGCTTGGTCTCATGAGTGCTTGGAGAATTTGGCCTAATAATTCTCCTTGAAGCGGCGCCTTCGCACTCACGTAGGTGATTCTATAAAGAGTATTCCGCAATACTCCACTTGGTTCTTTATAGCTCCAAGTATAGACATCATTAAAAGCTGAGCTTATCCTTTTCTCCGGCGGCATGTGCACTGACTTATCTTAGGAATGTCTAAATGTTTGATTTTTCCAGTGCTTCTAAGTTTTAACCTTAACTTAGTTGTCCCTTTGAACCTAAATCTTGGGATCTCCAGTCAATTAGGTTGGGTTTCCATTGAGGTAAACTTTTTATCCAATAGGCCTTAAGCCCATTCCTATCGATAAGGTTTGAACTCTCTCTCTAGGCAAGCCTTTTGTTAGTGGATCCGCAATGTTATCTTTCGACCTTACATAGTCTATAGTGATAACTCCATTAGAGAGCAGTTGTCTCACAGTTTTATGTCTACGACGAATATGTCTAGACTTACCATTGTATAGTGTACTGTTAGCTCTTCCAATAGCTGACTGACTATCACAATGTATACAGATTGGTGGAACAGGTTTATTCCAATTCGGAATATCTTCTAGGAAACTTCTAAGCCAATCTGTTTCTTCAGCGGCTTTGTCTAAAGCAATGAATTCTGACTACATTGTTGACCTTGCTATACACGTTTGTTTAGAAGACTTCCATGATATAGCTCCATTTCCTAGGGTAAATACATATCCACTTGTGGATTTGGTGTCATCTGAATCAGTTGTCCAATTTGCATCACTATATCCTTCTACTACGGAAGGATATTTAGTGTAATGCAAGCCGTAGTTCTGAGTATATTTTAAATATCCCAGAACCCTTATTATTGCTTTCCAATGATTTTTACCAGGATTGCTTGTATACCTACTTAGCTTACTTACAGCATATGCAATATCTGGTCTAGTACAATTCATGATATACATTATACTTCCCAGTATTCGAGAGTATTCAAGTTGGTAGATTCCATCACCAGTATTTTTAACCCAATTTTGGTTCATATCAACTGGCGATTTAGCAACAGTTATATTATGTTGTTTGAACTTTTCAAGTATTTTGGCCACATAGTGCGATTGAGATAGTACATAACCTTCCGACGTCTTTAAGATTTTAACGCCCAAAATCACATCAGCCAATCGTAGATCTTTCATATCAAATCTAAAAGACAACATATCCTTTGTTGATTTGATTATGGCATTATTATTGCCTAGTATCAATAAGTCATCAACATATAGGCAAACTATGACATATCCCATTTCTATATTCTTTATATAGACACATTTATCTGATTCATTTATTTTGAATCCATTTGTCATCATAGTTTCATCAAATTTCTCGTGCCATTGTTTTGGCGCTTATTTGAGACCATAAAGTGATTTTACCAACTTACATACTTTATTTTCATTTCCTGAGCTTACAAACCCTTCAGGTTGTTGCATGTATATTTCTTCCTCCAACTCACCATTCAGGAACGCGGTTTTTACATCCATTTGATGTATTTCCAAATTTAGTATAGAGGCAATTGCGATAAGCATCCTAATGGATGTTATTCTAGTTACTGGTGAGTATGTGTCAAAGTAATCTAGATCTTCCTTCTGTCTAAATCCCTTGACCACCAGTCGGGCCTTATATTTGTCTTCTGAGCCATCAGCCTTAAGTTTTTTCTTGAAGATCCATTTGTACCCTAGGGTTTTTGATCCCTTAGGAAGATCTACTAGTTCCCATGTATGGTTTTGCAGAATGGATTCTATTTCACCATTGATTGCTTCCTTCCAATAAGGAGCATCGGGAGATGACATTGCTTGTTGATATGTTAGAGGTTCATTTTCTATCATATATGTATAGAAATCGGGTCCAAAGGTTTTTGATATCCTTTGTCGTTTGCTCCTTCTTGGTTCCTCTAACTCTTGATTATGATCAACACGATGTTTAAGAGTTTCTTCTTCTCTTGATCTCTTCTGGATACTAGTACCATTGGATTCTTTTAGTGGAAATATGTTTTCAAAGAATCTTGCATTTCGAGATTCGTTTATGGTGTTTTCATGAATGTCACCAATTTCAGATTTATGCACCAAGAATCGATATGCACTACTATTATGAGCATATCCAATAAATATGCAATCTATAGTTTTGAGTCCAATTTTGACCTTTTTAGGCTTAGGTATTTCTACCTTTGCTAAGCACCCCCACACTTTTAAGTATTTGTAAGATGGAGGTCTGTTTTTCCATAGTTCATGTGGCGACTTAAAGGTCTTTTTGCGAGGTACTTTGTTCAGTATATGATTGGCTGAAAGTATTGCTTCACCCCAGAAATTGTCTGGTAAGGCAGAACTAATAAGCAGAGCATTCATCATTTCCTTCAGGGTACGATTCTTACGTTCTGCTATTCCATTGGATTGAGGAGAATACGGTGCTGTTGTTTGATGGATTATTCCATTTTGAGCGCAAAATTCCTCAAATGGAAATTCGTATTCTCCACCTCTATCACTTCGCAAGGCTTTTATCTTTTTGTTTAGTTGATTTTCAACTTCTGCCTTATATTGCTTAAATGTTTCGAAGGCCTTATCCTTGCTTCTTAGTAGGTACACATAACAGTACCTAGTGCAATCATCAATAAAGGTAATAAAATACCTTTTACCTCCTCTGGTTTGACACATCTTTAGATCGCATACATCAGTATGTATTAAATCTAACGGCTCGGTATTCCTTTCAACATGATGAAAGGAAGTTCTAGTTAACTTTACTTCAGCACATGTTTCACATTTCTAATTGGAATCAATTGCAAACTTAGGTATAAATTCTAAGTTAATCATCTTTCGCAATGTATCAAAGTTAACATGCCCTAATCTAGCATGCCATATATTAAATGACTCAGAGATATAAACAGAAGAATCAGTTTTATTATCAATCTCCTTTGGTACAATAGTCATTACATTTATTTTAAACAGACCATCACTCACATACCCTTTACCTACATATACTCCGTTCTTAGACAAGACAAATTTATCAGAAACAAACACCAACTTGAAACCATTCTTACTCAACAATGACCCCGAAACTAAGTTCTTGCGGATATCTGGAACATGTAGGACATCATTTAGAGTAAGTTCTTTTTCGAATGTCATTTTAAGGATTATTCTTCCTTTGCCTTCAACCCTTGACGTGGAGGAGTTTCCCATAAAGAGTTGCTCTTCTTGCGTCGCTGGTTTATAGTTGGAGAACATCCACTTGTTGGCGCAAATATGTTTCGTAGCACCAGTGTCAACGAACCATTCTTTCATGTTGCCAACCAAGTTACATTTCGAGATTACTGCGGACAGATTCATTTCGGAGACATCTTCTAACTCCGCAACGTTGGCTTGGTCTTTCTTTTTGTTCTGATTCTTTGGACCTCGACATTCACTTGCCTTATGTCCTTTCTTTCTGCAATTATGACAGTTTCCTTTGAACTTCCTTGTCTTCTTCACATTCGGGTTGTTTTCCCTTTTTCTTTTGTTGTTCTTTTCGATTTCGACCACATTTGCCTTTGCCACCATAGTATTAGATGTTTTCTTTTCGGATTTTCTGTTGTCTTCTTCAATTCTGAGTCGAACAACCAAATCTTCCATTGACATTTCTTTTCGTTTATGCTTCAGATAATTCTTGAAGTCTTTCCACAATGGGGGCAACTTCTCTATGGCGGCTGCTACTTGAAATGATTCACTCAGAGTCATTCCTTCGTCATGTATTTCATGAATAATGACCTGCAATTCTTGAATTTGGCTGATAACTGTCTTGGAGTCTATCATCTTGAAATCCAGAAATTTGCCGACAATGAACTTCTTCATACCAGCATCTTCTGTCTTGTATTTTCTATCCAAAGATATCCAGAGTTCCTTCGATGTCTTCATTGTGCAGTAGACATTGTACAGACTGTTATCCAGTCCATTGAGTATGTAATTTTTACATATGAAGTCCGAACTCGTCCAAGCGGTGAGTGTCTCAGCCTTGATTGGGTCGGACTCTAATTCGTCGACCGGAGGAGGATCTTCTGTGAGGAATTTAGCCAAGCCCAATGTGGTTAAGTAGAACAACATTTTTTGCTGCCATCGCTTAAAATCGACACCAGTAAATTTTTCTGGTCGTTCTCCATGCGAGAATGGCACGTTCGGTGCCACCATTGGTGCAATTTGAGAGGTGGTCACGACGGGTATGTTTGCGGAAGTATTGCTTTCTTGAGCCATCGCCTGAAAGCAATCAGAATAGTAAGCACAAAGCAACAAAAATTCTGCTTTAAGATTGTTAGTGCCTACTGTCTCTACGCACGCTTATTCAAAACTGTAGAAAGTAAACAGAAGTAAATGAGTACTGTCAAAGCAGTTCCGTTGCAGTATGATAATTATCCGAGTCCAGTATCCTATACTGTTCCCTTAAAGCAGAATTGCCCCCCCACAGTGGCGCAAAGGGGTTGAGTAGCAACCGCTTCCCAAGGTAAAACGGATCAAGTTCTGCAAGGCTGCGCAAGCGATGCAGAATAACGACGAACTCAAGAGAAGATTTTTTTTTCCGTTAGAACGAAGCGCAGAGGAAAGAGAAGATGATCAGAGAATTAGAATAAAAGTTAGTTTCAAAAATTCTCGAATCTGTTATTTATAGGATACAAGACGCCTCAAACGCCCATTCGCCCACGCCGCGGATGCGGATGCGGGTGCCCCGAGCACGGGCGCGGGCGCGTGTGGGGTGCACCACCCGCCAAGATGGTCATGCTCATGTCTCTCTTATTGTCTCATTGTAATTAGAATAGAGACAACATCTTATATTATATATAATATGATGGTTATTATAATATAAGATGTGGGACTATTCATATTTCAAGACAATAAATACTTCATTTTCCAATGCACTATTCATTAATGCTCATTCAATTTCCAACATTGTGAAAGTGGGCAGCAAAGGGATCTGCTACAATCATTTTGTCGAGTTCTAAGGTATGCAAATAATAGCTGTTATCAACATATCATAAAACTTGTGTTTTATGCAGAATCAATCGCCTCCTGAAAGTCATATCATCAGGCTAGCAGGGTTTATGGTTTATAATAAAAAAGCAAAGGCAGTGTGTGTATTGTCGAAAAATTTCCAGGTTTGTTGTTATATCAATTGGTTGATTTTGCATTGTTTTTTTAGATCTCAGCGATGAATATTAATGTTTCTTCAAGTTTCAGTCCCTCAACTTCGTTGGATTCGACCAAAACTTGCTAGAACTCCTCTTTAATTTGTCATGCACCTGGTGTCTTAGCTGTCAGGTGTCATAACTGCACTGTTTTACTCAACTTACACTGCTTAACTTTGTCACCTCCTTTTGGTAACTTTTTTTCAATTAGAATGAAAAACTTCAAGAGATACATGATGGTGTTAAAAATTTACAATCGAACAAACAAGTAAAAAGCAAGAGATACTTCTATTTCCATGTCATCCCAACTTGGAGAGTGGTAATTATTTTTGATATTTTGTAATACAAATTAGGTTATTTTTATGAATTGAATGTGGAATAAAAAAAATAGATTTTAGTTTACATGGGCAAATTCAGATGATGTGGGATTAGCATCCATTATGTAAAGAATCTTGGTTTTGTAGCTTCTATAATTGCTCCAGATTATCTATCAAGATTCTTCATAAAACCTAGACCTGCACTTGAATTATATTATCGTGAAGTACATGGCCGAAATGTTAATACCAAAATACACACAATGTTTGCTTAAACTAATCACATTGAAACATGATTTTTAAAGGTGGCACATCAGGACTTGGATCTCCTTTGTTAAAAACTTCCAACTCTCAAGGAGAATTCTGGGTGCCTACAACATGCATCAGTTTCATTTATTTCTCAATGATTAAGCCAGTAAACAATTTGAAATCCATTTAATGGCAATGCTTGATGAAAAAGTTTTATACACAGCCTTAAATAACTCATTTATAAAGTAGCAAACAACAAATAACGCAAAGGTAAATGTTGAAGACGAAAAATGGTTTCATCGCTTAGTTCACTGCTGAGCTACCTTAACATAAGTTTTTTTAACCAAAATATACACTTAGATTATCCAAAATATTCCAATATGCTTCTATAAAGTTTAACATGCTCGCTACATGGGTATTGACCAATTTCACTTGTAGAAAATAAAAGTAAAAAATCATTATCCCCTAAGCCGAAGAGCCTATATAAATGAAGGTGAAAATTTCCAAGGTTGTTAATGAAATGATAATTTAAGATACGAATGAAACGATGGCCATGAATGATGGATGGAATGCTGGTCTTCATCTTGTTGTCCAACCAAATAAAGTACGATAAATTGCTAAAAACATTGGGTAAGATTGCCAGGTCAAGTCTGAGCAAGCCTATATGGGTAAGTGGTACATTTCTAATAGGGCAGCTAAGAACACTAGAAATTATGGTTATATTTTTTTTATTCCAATATTCAAGTTTTAGATCCTCATTGTTGATTATTATTTGTCTACGGGTGGACGAACTTCTCCGAAGAAATTATCAGTTGCTTATGGTATTTGTTTAGCTAGTTGTTTATGGTATTTTCTTAGCTAGTCATCTACGTATGAATTTTATGGTAGTTCAGTTGTTTATTTCATTTTGTTTCTGGTATTTCAGTTGTATAAACTTCTCTACGTATGGATTTTATGTTAACTTTTGTCTTGAAACCACTGTATTTATGTACTAGTTGTGTGACTATGTACGGTTATGTACTACTTCTATATCAATGTATGGTAATGTACTACTTGTGTTTATGGTAGTTCATTTGTTCATGTATTTTTTGTTTATTATTGAATTATTTATTATTACTGTTTAGTATAAATTATGAATAAAGTGAATTAGAGAGTGAACGAGCTAGCAGAATGTGAAATAGACAAAGAAAAGCAAAAATATTCAGCGCGTTTATTAAATGCTACGGAAAAAAATAATGGCAGAAAAAAATCGCTGCCAAAAAATTTGGTGGTAGAAAAAACACAACGAAAAAAAATGATGTTGCGGCGAAATATATATTGTGGCATATAATAAACGCATCTATAAGGTTTGGGTTTAAGTTGTAACCCAAACATCACTTTTGGTGGCGTTTCAACATGCTACAAAAAAAGATTTACGGTGGTTTTTTTTGCCGCCGCAATAAAGTATATTATAACGACGTTTACAAAAACGCAACCAAAAATATTAGTTTTTTAGTTGCATGCCATATGACGGCGTTCTCTAAAACACCACCATAAGTTATGGTTGCGTTTTTTGTGCGCCACCGAAAGTACTTTTTGGTGTAATGCATAAGTCTGCATATTGTTATTATAGAAAATCAAGTTATCTACCGAATTGGTGTGTTGTGCAGGAACAAATATGTTATATGACTTTTGAAGAATCAACACTCAATGGACAAATGGTGCAAATCAAGAAAAACAAATGGATACTTGATAGTGGAAGTTCAAGACACATGAATGACAATCCGAAGATATCGAATGACATAATTTATGAAGATGGAGAACTGGTCAACTTTGGAGACAACTCAAAAAGATATGTGACTGACATCGGCAATGTTGGTAACTCTAAAATTCCTACTATTTCTGATGTTCTGTTAGTTAGGAATCTAAAACACAATTTACCTAGCATAAGTCAACTATGTGATAAGGGCTACAAAATTAAATTTGAAAAGGATAAGTGTCACATCGAAGATAATAAATCAAATATTATCTTTGAAGGAATTATGAAGATTTTTTTAAATATATTCTTAGTATGAAAATCTCAAATAATAACCTATGTCTTTTAGATCATACAAGTGACCCTTGGATTTGGCATAAAAGATATGGACATTTGAGTTTCAAACTCTTAACTAGACTTTCTAAACTTGATCTAGTAAGAGGTCTCCCTAAAATGGATTTTAAAGTAGATAGTATATGTGATGCTTGTCAATTAGGAAAACTTAGGAAGAATTCATTCAAATTAAAAGATATGATTACAACTTCAAAACTCATTGAGTTACTTCATTTAGAGCTGTTTGCTCCATCTCAAATTCAGTCATTAAATCATCGTAACTATGTTTTTGTAATTGTAGATGATTATTCTAGATTTACATGGACAATTTTTCTGAAACTTAAAAGTGATGCTTTTGATTTATTTAAAACTTTTGCAAAATTCAAAATCAAATTTCTTTAAAAATCAAAACTAGTCGTAGTGGTCGCAGTGGAGAATTTGAAAATGAAAATTTTGAGAATTTATGTAATCAAAAAAGAATAACTCATAATTTTTCATTCCTAAGAACTCCACAACAAAACAAAGTGGTAGAGCGTAAAAATAGGACGATTCAAGAGTGTGCAAGAACTATGCTTTCAGATAGTAAATCACCAAGAAATTTTTAGGCTGACGCAGTCGCTACAGCTTGTTACATTTTGAATAGGATTTTAATTGGACCTTTAACTAATAAAACACCATATGAACTTCTTTTCAATAAGAAACCAAAGGTATCTTATTTTAAAGTTTTTGGAAGTAAATGCTTTATTTTAAATACAAAGGACAATTTGATTCAAAATCCGACAAAGGAATCTATATCGGATATTCTAATAGAAGTAAAACATACAGAGTTTTCAATTTAAAAACTAACACCATTAAAGAAACAATGCATGTATCTTTTGATGAAAATTTCAAAGATTTTGTTCGAATAAATTATGAAGATGATTTTGTTACTCTAAATAATGAATCAAATTGTGAAACTATTCATCTAATAAAAAGATTGGGATTTTAAAAGATCATCCTAAAGAAAATATACTAGGAAATATAGAATCTATTGTTAGAACTAGAAATCAACTAAACAAGATGAGTAATGTAGCTTTTATATCAACTATTGAACCTAAAAACCCAAATGAAGCATCATTTGATGATTCAAGCATTCTAGCTATGCAAGAAGAACTGAATCAATTCACCAAAAATAATATATGGGAACTTGTTCCTAGACCCAAGGACAAAACTATAATAGGAACTAAATGGGTTTATAAAAATAGAATGAATGAACAAGGTGAGGTCGTTATAATTAAAACTTGGTTAGTCGTGCAGGGTTATTGTCAAGAAGAAGGAATAGACTATGATGAAACCTTTACACCCGTAACAAGATTAGAAGCCATTAGAATTATACTTGCTTTCGCAAACCATAACAATTTCAACTTATTTCAAATGGATGTCAAAAGTGCATTTTTCAATGGTTT
Organism: Allium cepa; assembly: GCA_030765085.1. Lineage (NCBI taxonomy): Eukaryota > Viridiplantae > Streptophyta > Magnoliopsida > Asparagales > Amaryllidaceae > Allium > Allium cepa. Next base: position 226,305,779 of record CM060932.1, on the reverse strand, counting down.
TGTTAAAGAAGATGTTTATGTCGACCAACCCCCACTTCTTGAAGATGAAAAGTTTTCAAATCATGTTTACAAATTAAAGAAAGCTTTATATGGTCTGAAACAAGCTCCCACGGCCTCGTATGATAGACTAAGATCTTACGTATTACAATCAAAATTTGAAATTGGTAAAGTAGATAATACTCTTTTTATTAAAAGAAACAAAAATGATATCCAATCAGTACAGATTTATGTAGATGATATAATTTTTGGATCAACAAATAATGAAATGAACAAATAGTTTTCTGAAATGATGAAAAAAGAGTTTGAGATGAGTCATATGGGTGACCTTACTTTCTTTTTAGGGTTGCAAATAAAACAATTAGATAGTGGTATTTTCATTAGTCAAGAAAAGTAAGCTAAGGATCTAGTTGGTAAGTTTGGTATGACCACTATGAGGGGAAAACCCACTCCTATAGCAACCAGTGAAGCCTTAAATAAAGAAGACATGTCAAAAGATGTTGATCAAAAACTATACAAAGGAATGATTGGATCGCTACTTTATATAACTGCGAGTATGCCTGATATCATGCATAGTTTCTGTCTCTGTGTAAGGTACCAATCTCAACCCAAAGAAACCTATTTAAAAGCTGTTAAACGTATCCTAAGATATGATAAACACACTTTAGACTATGGTTTATTTTACCCTAAAAATGATTCATTAGATTTAATTTCATATTGTGATGCTGACTATGTTAGTTGTAAATCAGTCCGAAAAAGTACAAGTGAAACCTGTCACTTTTTAGGACATTCTCTGGTTTCGTGGTTTAATAAAAAGCAAAATATTATCTCACCATCAACAACTGAAATAGAATATATCTCTGCTGCTTTGGCTTGTTCTCAAGTTATCTATATGCAACAAACCCTAAATGATTTTGGATTAAATATTTCAAAATCATCAATTTATTGTGACAATACAAGTGCAATAAATTTATCCTAAATCCTACTAATCATGCCAAAACAAAACATATTGATATCATACATCATTTTTCTCAAAGATAATATAAGTAAAAAGATTATTTCTCTTGAATTTATCAACATTAAGAATCTAATAGCTGATATTCTGACCAAACCCTTGAGGCAATCAACCTTTACTAAATTAGGAGTGAACTAGTATTTGTTCTATAACCGAGATATAGAATATAGATATAGTAACATATATATTTAAATAAATAGAGAAAAAAAAATTGTCAAAATTTCAAAGGGATGTCGACATGCCCCTACCCCTTGTGTCGACATACAACGGTCAGATTTAAAATTTTGATTTTTCCTCTAAAATCAGTTTGGTAGTTATATAACCATAATATTTCAAATTCATTTGTCTTCTTACTTGATTTTCTTTGTAATAAACTTTTGAAAATACAAAGTAATGGCCTCCTCTTCTAAATCAAACCAAAATGCAGCCATTTCCTTCCCTTCATCTAATTTTGGTCCATTCCAACGTACTACATTGGCTCGAGTAATGAAGATCGAGGAAATTATGAAGTGTTCTCTACAAATGCTGACCGAATTACAAGTCACGCATGGAAAAATGAATAAGAGAAACAAGGCAAGATTCTTAGAAATTTGCAAAAATTTCTAATTGATAATCATGCAGACCCTATTGTGATTGAAGATGATTCCTCTAACATGCGTATTCATAATCCATTAGAGGACGACGAAGAAGAAGAAGATGAAGAACACAAATGGACGTGGACGATAATTTTGTTTGCGTTAGAGAAGTCTGTTTTGACAAAAATGGTAATTTGTTCAAACAACATGGAAACTTTTGTCTCCATTACCATAATTGTTTGATTCATAAGTCACCAATTGTCAATAACTCTCGTTAGATTTTTATTATATTAATGTTTTTATATTTTGTGTACTTGTATATATTTGTATCTATGTTTTATGTAACAACCCGTGGTTTTAGAACAAATATTTATTGTTGTTGGCTAATTTCAATTTGAGTTTTTGAATCAATTGAAATTCTTTTAAACTGGGTTAAAATCCTTTTAAATAAATGGTTAAAAGTGAATGCGGGCTTTAAAATTTATTCTGGCCTACGTTCGTTTGTTTAGGATCATGATAATTATCTATACCCGATCCCCCTTTATCCATTTTCATTCGTTCAGTAACCCTAAAAAGAAAAAAAGAAAAAAAAAACAAAACAAACGAAAATGGCGGCTTGTCTCTCGTTCGTTCCTCTTTCGAAGCTAGGGCTTCTGGAGAAGGCGTCGCTATGTCGATTTGATTGCAGATGCTTTGATTTCTTCGATCTTCACGGCTTCGACTCCAAATTGTTCGATCTCTGGTCGCTAGCGGCTGCCTCGTTTTGCAAAGGTGAGTGATTATTTGTCACTCACATTTAATTCAGACTTTACAGCCTTAAAACTTGTGATTTCGTGATTACTTGGTTCGTTTGGATTTTGAAGTCAATCTTCGTTCATCTGGAAATTTATTTTGTTTTTGTTGTCTTTGGTTTTGAATTGGTTTAGCCGATGATGGTTTGTTATAAAGGGTTTGAACCCCTATTTTCTCGTTCGTGTGTATATGCTTGAGATTTATCTGGCTTTGATTTGTACTAGTTCGAACTTATAAATTTCCGTGGTATTGATTTTTGTCTATGTGACTTCAGCATTACTTCGATTTCATGACGACTTCGGTTTTGAATTGTATCATGCTTTTGACTTGATGTTTGATCCTTTATAGTTGCTGTGGTGTTGCAGTCTTCGACTTGCTTTATACATTCACTGTATATTAATGTGTTCACGGGGTTCACAATTGGAGTTATGACCTTGTATTATCTAGTGCACGGGGGCATTCACTTGTATATGTACACTTCCATTCTGTTTTGTCTTGTGTGGTAGCTCGCATTTTCACCTGTACCAGTCATTTTCTCTGGTGCATCGCATGATTTGTTGATGTACCTGGTATGTGAAATTGTGTGCTTCTAGTTAGATTTGCACTACAACCTTGTGTACTGTTGGTTCACATTGTATTTACTTACATGCTTGGCCATCATGTAGTCCCTAGTATCGAGTTGTGAGCATGACCATTCATTGTTGAGGCTACCCAGTCGAGTCTAAAAATTACACGGTCCAGGTTCAGGTTGTATTTTCCTGTAGTACACTTGACTGTTTACCTCGGCTATGAAGTATTTTGTATTCGTGGTACTTTGCATTGACCTGTAGCATACTGCTTCATTTGTACATTTGACATTGCTCTTCAAGTTGAGCTTATTTCTGGTATTCGACTTCTGTCCTTGTCAGGCGCACAATATTTTGATTTTACTCCGACCTCTCTGTGGGTATTACAATACTCTGGTAGTTGATACTTTTGTAGATATATGCCTTTTTCGCTGGACTTTGCATTTCCATTGTGCATTCATTGCTGCAGTGTGCATGTATGGTTATTTTTAACCATTTCATTTTTGAGGCTGTGTCATTGATGTTGGTTTGCATCATTCATTTCTCAGTTGTATTTGAATATGACTATCTGGTTGAGTTCACTTGAGATTGCAATCAGTTTCGTTATTTCGTTCATGTATCTTGTACTAATGTTACCGTGAGATATTTATATCCACGGCTGTCCTTGCATTTTGATCATCAAGTATGCATTCCCACATTACTATGTTGTTTTGTGGGGTATCTGGCCTTCGACTTTGCATTTCCTACGTGTATTGGCTTCGGCCATTACACATTTGATTATTTGCATCCTTGACTTTGTAGTATCTTCTGCCCTGAACGTAATTTTACGCTGAGATAATTCATCTCGGCTGTGCTTGCTTGTCCCTGTTGCTTTGAATTGAGATGTAATTGTATCCACAGCCAATCCTTACATTTATATGATACTGGGTTGGCAACCTTGTCTCATTTGCATATGGTGTCAGCATTTGATCCCTGTAGTTTGTAGTTCTATGTTGCCACCTCCATTGTATTAAGTCTGGTCTTTATTCCACCTTCATTTGGGGGCATTCGGTCCAGACCTGAAATCCCGGTATGTATATTCACATGGGTTTGTTTTGTGATACACTGTACTGCATTTCTGAATATGTTACAGCCATTTTCTGCATACATATATGTGGCCTTGTACCACTTGACTGCATTTGGATGTGTTTTTCGAATTCACTTGAGTTGAATCCAGCTTGTAGCTCGGATTTGACCTCGTGCTGTTTTCTGTTATTAACGCTGCAGTGGCGAGGCAGTGCACGCGTGCGTGTACTGCAGCCACATAGCATTGATTTTATTGATATTTCAATTACTTTTGATTCATTGATCTCTTGCGTATTACATATGCCGTATTGGCGAGGCAGTACACGTGTTAGCGTGTACTGCAGCCAATTAGAATTGATGTTTTTTTAAGTGATATTTCAATTGTTTAAATTGATTTAGTTTCAATTGATCATTTTGTTGTAATCTAATTATCTATTTGATAATTAAATTCTGAGTCTCTAATTATTATTTAATAATTGGATTTTGTTGTTAATTGCCATTTAGGCAATTCTGATGTTTTCTAAATTATCTTCATTGATATTCTTTTCACTTATCTCTGTTGATGATTTGAATCTGTTGATTTGTTGTTTAACACTATTATGTGTTATATTCACCGTTATCCGATTTCTTTGTTAAAGGATCGGATAGGTGAATTTACTTTGACTGTCACCTATTCATATTTAATTATTATTGCTTCTGTGCACTAATAACTGAGTTTGAATTAGACTGACCCGTGTATTATTTTCTTTTGAATTTAATACTCGGGTCAGACCGAGTATTTACAGGTTGTTGATATCTTACTTTGGTTGCTGCAAGAGCTATGAAGTCTTTTCATACCTTTTGGAGTAGTCGTTGTCATTTTTAGTAGTTAGTGTACTTGTATAGGTTGATATGTATTCATGTATATTAATGATATTAATGTACTTGTATATGTAACATCCTGTATCGATAGTTGTAGTTGTATCATATGTACTGTAGCACATGTATTGTAACTGACATCAGTTATCATATATACGAGACTTTTGTTTTATCTGTGTTCCGCATTTATATTATCTGTGTTATTAGTATATCTATTGTCCTAAACTATTATGAACCATCGTAGTTCGTTTTATACTGGAATTGGGTATGTCGATGGGAGTAAATAAATATGAGATGAAAAATTAAAAATATATACTACTCCTGTCGAGGTAACCAATACTAGTGTAAGGCCTAACTACGGATGGCCGCTCCTATCCAGCCTTATTCTTCATAATAACAGACAGTATTTCCTTTAATACTCTTTTTATTGTGAGCATAAAGGTGGGGCGTCACAGTTGGTATTAGAGCTTGGGGTTTATGGACATGATATAAAACATAACTTAGATGGAACATGTGTTACAACTAATTGTCGATATTTTAGTTGTGCTTTGAGTCAAAACTAAAGTTTTGAAATTTGGATGGAATTTTTAAATATCTTTATTTAAAAATAAAAAGTGAAACTGTGTTTTGATGATTGATTGAGTGTGTTCTGTTTATTAGAGTGCGCAGCGGAAACAGTGACTGTCTTCGCTGAGTACGGCTGATAACCTTTTTGATTTAAAAATCAAATTATGAAATTGGAATAAATTTCATTTGTTGTCTGCATAGCTGTGCTTATTTTGTTTACTTTAAAAACTTCGAATCCGATTTGAGGATTCGAGGCGATTGCAGCTATGTGAATTTGTTGAAGTTTTGGCTGGTTTTCTTTGATGCTAATCACAGGTTGATAAGATTTTGATTGTTTTGAATTATCTTCATTGAAGATATATTTGAATGATTTCTTTGTTCATTTTGTGGTATACGTGCAAATTTATGTTGCACGTTACTACACTAATTTTACGTTGAACCGATGCTTGGTTATGAAACGTATTTTGTTGCCGTTATTATTATAACGGGATTTTTACACCAGTGCTATATTTTGAAGCAAGGTGTTTTGTTGACATTTTTAATGAATGAAAATTCACTGATATTGTATTTCGATGTGAATTATTTTGATGAGATTTTGACGTTTAAAAATTATCGTCGCTTTGACTTCAGTATCCGTCATATTTTAAAGTGGATTTTCAAGCGGTTATCCCGCAATGCTGATTTTGAGATCCGTTTCTACGGTGTTTTGAGAAGTACAATTTTCTTATTGAAATTGTCACTAATGTTGCTGTTTTTATCATGGATTTCAAATCATTTAAAAAAAAAATTTGTTTTTCTAATTTTTTTATAGTTTATGCTTTCAAAAGAATGAGGAAGCGATTTAAACGATTCAGCAAAATCGAGTACTATGAACCCTTTCTTTTACTGATTCGCTTAATTCCGGACTTGTTCGTTTGAGAATGTAAATTATTACTTTTATGAAATAAATGAAATCGTTTTCAGAATTTTTACAGTTTGCGTTTTCAGAAGAATGAGAAAGTGACTTAAACGTTTCAGAAAAATCGAGGATTATGACCCCTTTCTTTTACTGATTCGCTTAATTCCGGACTTGTCCATTTGAGAATGTGAAATGTTATTTTTGGAATACACAATTTGCACTTTCAAGGAAACGATGAAGAGATTTAAACGATGTAGCAAAAGTGCGGAGTATGGAATCACACTTTTACTATTTCGGTTAATTCCGGACTCGTTAATAGAAACATTTGCTGTTTGATGATTTTGATGATTTTACACGTTCAAGGAAACGATGAAGAGAGTCAAACGATTTAGTAAAACACGTGGTATGGGACATGTGCGTTTGCTATTTCGGTTAATTCCGGACTCGTTAATTGAATATATGATGATTTTCGTGTGCTTTCGAGCCACTATGTTGGACCTTTGGGTCATATGTTGGACCTTCGGGTCAATACCAGTACCGGACCTTCGGGTCATATGTTGGACCTTCGGGTCATATGTTGGGCGCCAAAATTATGTTGGGTACTTGGTAGGCTTCGGCCATATGTTGATGCACGTGCGGCGTAGCTAAAACTCGCCATTTGTTGGGATCGATCCACCTTTTATGTTGATTTTCTAGATCATCTTAATTGATTTCTAGATATTTGTTGTTTCCAATTATCTGCAGGTAATTGGATATTTATTGATATGAGTTCTAATTATCGTTTTCGATAATTAGATATTTGTAGATTTGATTATCGTTTTTGATAATCGAATTTTTGTTGATTTGATTATCGTTTTTGATAATCGAATATTTGTTGATTTGATTATCGTTTTTGATAATCGAGTATTAGTTGATTTGAGATTTGATTATCGTTTTTGATAATCGAATTTTTTTTGATTTGGTTATCGTTTTTGATAATCGAATATTTGTTGATTTGATTATCGTTTTTGATAATCGAATATTTGTTGATTTGAGATTTGATTATCGTTTTTGATAATCGAATATTTGTTGATTTGATTATCATTTTTGATAATCGAATATTTTGTTGATTTGATTATCGTTTTTGATAATCGAATTTTTGTTGATTTGATTATCGTTTTTGATAATCGAATATTTGTCGATTTGAGATTTGATTATCGTTTTTGATAATCGAATATTTGTTGATTTGATTATCGTTTTTGATAATTAAATAATTGTTGATTTGATTATCGTTTTTGATAATCGAATATTTGTTGATTTGATTATCGTTTTTGATAATCGAATATTTGTTGATTTGAGATTTGATTATCGTTTTTGATAATCGAATATTTGTTGATTTGATTATCGTTTTTGATAATTAAATATTTGTTGATATGAAATTTGATTATCGACTGAGATAATCAAATATTTGTTGATTTGAAATTTGATTATCGTTTTTGATAATCGAATATTTATTGATTTGATTATCGTTTTTGATAATCGAATATTTGTTGATTTGATTATCGTTTTTGATAATCGAATATTTGTTGATTTGAGATTTGATTATCGTTTTTGATAATTAAATAATTGTTGATTTGATTATCGTTTTTGATAATCGAATATTTGTTGATTTGATTATCGTTTATGATAATCGAATATTTGTTGATTTGATTATCGTTTTTGATAATCGAATATTTGTTGATTTGAGATTTGATTATCGTTTTTGATAATCGAATATTTGTTGATTTGATTATCGTTTTTGATAATTAAATATTTGTTGATTTGAAATTTGATTATCGACTGAGATAATCAAATATTTGTTGATTTGAAATTTGATTATCGTTTTTGATAATCGAATATTTGTTGATTTGATTATCGTTTTTGATAATCGAATATTTGTTGATTTGAGATTTGATTATCGTTTTTGATAATCGAATATTTGTTGATTTGATTATCGTTTTTGATAATTAAATATTTGTCGATTTGAAATTTGATTATCGACTGAGATAATCAAATATTTGTTGATTTGAAATTTGATTATCGTTTTTGATAATCGAATATTTGTTGATTTGAGATTTGATTATCGTTTTTGATAATCGAATATTTGTTGATTTGAGATTTGATTATCATTTTTTATAATCGAATATTTGTTGATTTGATTATCGTTTTTGATAATCGAATATTTGATTTGATTATCGTTTTTGATAATCGAATATTTGTTGATTTGATTATCGTTTTTGATAATCGAATATTTGTTGATTTGGGATTTGATTATCGTTTTTGATAATCGAATATTTGTTGAATTGATTATCGCTTTTGATAATTAAATATTTGTCGATTGAGATTCTAATTATCGTTTTTGATAATTAGGCCTTTGTTGTTGTTTTCTGACTATCTATTGATAGTTAGATTTTGTTTAGAATTTTGAATTTCTTTTATTGAAATTAAAAGATTTCTTTGATGTTTGAATTCTCTGCCTTCATTTTCTAGCTTAACCAGTTTATGTTAGAAAATTTATTGCTAGTGACGACCTTAATTATGAAAATTGCGGGGACGCAATTTTTATAAGGAGGGGAGTCTGTAACAACCCGTGGTTTTAGAACAAATAATTATCGTTGTTGGCTAATTTCAATTTGAGTTTTTGAATCAATTGAAATTCTTTTAAATTGGGTTAAAATCCTTTTAAATAAATGGTTAAAAGTGAATGCGGGCTTTAAAATTTATTCTGGCCCACGTTCGTTTGTTTAGGATCATGATAATTATCTATACCCGATCCCCCTTTATCCATTTTCATTCGTTCAGTAACCCTAAAAAGAAAAAGAAAAAAAAACAAAAGAAACAAAAATGGCGGCTTGTCTCTCGTTCGTTCCTCTTTCGAAGCTAGGGCTTCTGGAGAAGGCGTCGCTATGTCGATTTGATTGCAGATGCTTTGATTTCTTCGATCTTCACGGCTTCGACTCCAAATTGTTCGATCTCTGGTCGCTAGCGGCTGCCTCGTTCTGCAAAGGTGAGTGATTATTTGTCACTCACATTTAATTCAGACTTTACAGCCTTAAAACTTGTGATTTCGTGATTACTTGGTCCGTTTGGATTTTGAAGTCAATCTTCGTTCATCTGGAAATTTATTTTGTTTTTGTTGTCTTTGGTTTTGAATTGGTTTAGCCGATGATGGTTTGTTATAAAGGGTTTGAACCCCTATTTTCTCGTTCGTGTGTATATGCTTGAGATTTATCTGGCTTTGATTTGTACTAGTTCGAATTTATAAATTTCCGTGGTATTGATTTTTGTCTATGTGACTTCAGCATTACTTCGATTTCATGACGACTTCGGTTTTGAATTGTATCATGCTTTTGACTTGATGTTTGATCCTTTATAGTTGCTGTGGTGTTGCAGTCTTCGACTTGCTTTATACATTCACTGTATATTAATGTGTTCACGGGGTTCACAATTGGAATTATGACCTTGTATTATCTAGTGCACGGGGGCATTCACTTGTATATGTACACTTCCATTCTGTTTTGTCTTGTGTGGTAGCTCGCATTTTCACCTGTACCAGTCATTTTCTCTGGTGCATCGCATGATTTGTTGATGTACCTGGTATGTGAAATTATGTGCTTCTAGTTAGATTTGCACTACAACCTTGTGTACTGTTGGTTCACATTGTATTTACTTACATGCTTGGCCATCATGTAGTCCCTAGTATCGAGTTGTGAGCATGACCATTCATTGTTGAGGCTACCCAGTCGAGTCTAAAAATTGCACAGTCCAGGTTCAGGTTGTATTTTCCTGTAGTACACTTGACTGTTTACCTCGGCTATGAAGTATTTTGTATTCGTGGTACTTTGCATTGACCTGTAGCATACTGCTTCATTCGTACATTTGACATTGCTCTTCAAGTTGAGCTTATTTCTGGTATTCGACCTCTGTCCTTGTCAGGCGCACAATATATTGATTTTACTCCGACCTCTCTGTGGGTATTACAATACTCTGGTAGTTGATACTTTTGTAGATATATGCCTTTTTCACTGGACTTTGCATTTCCATTGTGCATCCATTGCTGCAGTGTGCATGTATGGTTATTTTTAACCATTTCATTTTTGAGGCTGTGTCATTGATGTTGGTTTGCATCATTCATTTCTCAGTTGTATTTGAATATGACTATCTGGTTGAGTTCACTTGAGATTGCAATCAGTTTCGTTATTTCGTTCATGTATCTTGTACTAATGTTACCGTGAGATATTTATATCCACGGCTGTCCTTGCATTTTGATCATCAAGTATGCATTCCCACATTACTATGTTGTTTTGTAGGGTATCTGGCCTTCGACTTTGCATTTCCTACGTGTATTGGCTTCGGCCATTATACATTTGATTTATTTGCATCCTTGACTTTGTAGTATCTTCTGCCCTGAACATAATTTTACGCTGAGATAATTCATCTCGGCTGTGCTTGCTTGTCCCTGTTGCTTTGAATTGAGATGTAATTGTATCCACAGCCAATCCTTACATTTATATGATACTGGGTTGGCAACCTTGTCTCATTTGCATATGGTGTCAGCATTTGATCCCTGTAGTTTGTAGTTCTATGTTGCCACCTCCATTGTATTAAGCCTGGTCTTTATTCCACCTTCATTTGGGGGCATTCGGTCCAGACCTGAAATCCCGGTATGTATATTCACATGGGTTTGTTTTGTGATACACTGTACTGCATTTCTGAATATGTTACAGCCATTTTCTGCATACATATATGTGGCCTTGTACCACTTGACTGCATTTGGATGTGTTTTTCGAATTCACTTGAGTTGAATCCAGCTTGTAGCTTGGATTTAACCTCGTGCTGTTTTCTGTTATTAACGCTGCAGTGGCGAGGCAGTGCACGCGTGCGTGTACTGCAGCCACATAGCATTGATTTTATTGATATTTCAATTACTTTTGATTCATTGATCTCTTGCGTATTACATATGCCGTATTGGCGAGGCAGTACACGTGTTAGCGTGTACTGCAGCCAATTAGAATTGATGTTTTTTTTAAGTGATATTTCAATTGTTTAAATTGATTTAGTTTCAATTGATCATTTTGTTGTAATCTAATTATCTATTTGATAATTAGATTCTGAGTCTCTAATTATTATTTAATAATTGGATTTTGTTGTTAATTGCCATTTAGGCAATTCTGATGTTTTCTAAATTATCTTCATTGATATTCTTTTCACTTATCTCTGTTGATGATTTGAATCTGTTGATTTGTTGTTTAACACTATTATGTGTTATATTCACCGTTATCCGATTTCTTTGTTAAAGGATCGGATAGGTGAATTTACTTTGACTGTCACCTATTCATATTTAATTATTATTGCTTCTGTGCACTAATAACTGAGTTTGAATTAGACTGACCTGTGTATTATTTTCTTTTGAATTTAATACTCGGGTCAGACCGAGTATTTACAGGTTGTTGATATCTTACTTTGGTTGCTGCGAGAGCTATGAAGTCTTTTCATACCTTTTGGAGTAGTCGTTGTCATTTTTAGTAGTTAGTGTACTTGTATAGGTTGATATGTATTCATGTATATTAATGATATTAATGTACTTGTATATGTAACATCCTGTATCGACAGTTGTTGTTGTATCATATGTACTGTAGCACATGTATTGTAACTGACATCAATTATTATATATACGAGACTTTTGTTTTATCTGTGTTCCGCATTTATATTATCTGTGTTATTAGTATATCTATTGTCCTAAACTATTATGAACCATCGTAGTTCGTTTTATACTGTAATTGGGTATGTCGATGGGAGTAAATAAATATGAGATGAAAAATTAAAAATATATACTACTCCTGTCGAGGTAACCAATACTAGTGTAAGGCCTAACTACGGATGGCCGCTCCTATCCAGCCTTATTCTTCATAATAACAGACAGTATTTCCTTTAATACTCTTTGTTATTGTGAGCATAGAGGTGGGGCGTCATATTTTATATATATGTGTAATATAATATCATATATAATAAAATTAGATTTATGTTTCGCTTATTATACTTTGTTATGTAGTTTAGGCTTTATTTTTGTTGATGACAAAGGAGGGAATTTATAAAATAGGATAGTTAGGCTGCTAGTTAGGCTTAGATTAAGGAGGAGTTAGTAGATTAAGGGGGAATTATTGGAATAAGGGGGAGTCAGAGTACAATCAGAGTTTGGTGGAGTATATTTAATAAACATAGGTTGTCATCATCAAAATAGGGAAGATTGTTAGTTCCTAAGATGATGGTTTTAATGAAAACAACCTTAGGACTTGGTATAAAATATAAATACTAATACCTTTGTCTAGAAATATATGTATATGCAGGATACATATATATATCTATATCTATATATATATGCAGGTACTGAGAATGAAGACGACATAGTATAGAGATTCAAGACTAACGAATTCAAGATCGTAGAAATCAAGACCGAGGACTCATGAGTATCAAGAGTTCAAGATATCAAGATAAGTAATAGAGTCTAGATTTATGTTAAAACTTCATAGTAACACTAAAATCTTTATTCGGATTCTAGTTATGGATCGGAATCCAACTTCTCGCTTTAATAGTGGGATGTAACCAACATGGTAGCCGTATATTTTAAAATTCGAATTTTCAAAAGAAGTGTTTATTCGTCATAACCTTTCACGAAGGACATGACCATTATTCTCCTATATATACTAGTTGTTTTCAATGAATTTTAAGTTAGTTCTCATTCATTTCTTCACTTCTTCTTCTCCACTCAAATATTCTCTTATATTTCAAATGCTTTAACAAAATTCTACCAAAATCCTAAGTGAATCAAACTCGATCGTCTCTAGTTTGATTCTTTGCCACTCTCTCTCAAAGATCTCAATGCTATTCAGAGTTATAGGATCTTTTGTAATCAATGATCGATGTCCATCGAGTCTCTCTATCAAAGTGTGATTGGAAACGGTGTGATTGTGGCCATAAATCAATTTGGTGTGACTGTAGCCCGTAAATCAATTAGGTTATCTTATAGCTTGGTTAATCAAGAGGGTTTGCCCTGGACTCGGAGACGGGAGGGTATATCTTTTGGTCTTGAAATCGAGGTTGTAATATCGATATTATATTTGAAAAGAAATCTTCATAAGAAATTGTGTGGCACTGGATGTGGGGTAACTCCGTACCAGTATAAAATTTTGGTATGTTCTTTTCTTTACTACTTTTATTTACTATTTGCATCTATGTCTGATTCTGTAACTGTCACTGTGTTTGTGAATTGCATCGTTTGGGTCTAATTTGAAAAGATTTCAAAAGGATTCATAAAATTAATTAAACACTATTCAATCCTTCACCTCTAGTGTTAATTCTACCTTAAGATCCGTAATCCATATTTCCTACACATGTTTGGTTAACTTGGGGGTTTTTGCGATTTGGCACGTGACTTAGGGCTGATCTCTGGACTCTGCTCCAAATGAACTTCTGATCACATGACTGTTTCTTTATAAATACCAGCCTACCTACAACCAAAGATGGATATTTCTACTTGAACTCTTCCCTTCTTCAGCCCTTCACTCTAGATCTAATCTCTCGGCCATTGAAGACTCTTCCTCTTCTTCACTCCTTTTTTCTACCTCTCAAACTTTCTAGAAACACCATTGTAAATCTGGGATCTACTATACTATAGTCAAATATGATATAATTCATTATAATCCGGAGAGAAGACAATGAGTAACAAACTATAAAGTGGACGTAGGCTAGAGATTGTCGAATCACAATAATAATTCTTGTGTGTTCTTTACTTTTTTGCTTTCTTTTACTTACTTGATCTGGGATTTCTACTGCTTTACATTTATTATAAAAGAATCGGTGTTTTCATCTGATTTTTGGGTGTTGATCCATTTTCTGGATTAACATGTATAAAAGTGTGATCAAGGTTAGAAAATGTTTTAAGGTGAAAATAATGTCAAAATCATCATTTTAACTATATAAACATGCATAGTAGAGTGAGAGGTTAAGAACCAAGCACAAAATACCCAAAAATACCAATTTTCCCCCTTAGATCTGAAGTAGACAACAAATGAGATGATCCCAAATCATAAAAAGTTATAATCTAAAGCTTTCCTATGCTAATCACCGCTTTAATCAATGATTTGGTTAAGATTAATAAGGAAAATGTATGATTTTTGATGAAATTATGGTTAATAGAGGATAGAGCTATTTTGGGGAAGATGAAAATGACTTAGATCAGTCTCCACAACCTCCCCTTTGCTCACTTTTCAAGATGGGTCAATGAGCTTAAGCACGGGCTTAGATAATTACCTATTAAAATTGACCAGTAGTAGCCAAAACTTAAAACAGCTATAACTTTCAACGATAAGTCCGTTTTTCTATTATAACCACTTTACGGAATGGGAAACCATCATCCTGAAGCAATGAAAGTAGATTGCGACCCTAATTCAACAACCATCAAAATTTATAGGCCAAACAAGGTTTTCAGAGTCAAAACGGTCACATAGAAAATATGCAAAAGTCATAGATATGGAAATATCCCTAAGAGTCACTTTCTAAAATCTTAGACTCATACGGCCTCATATGAATAAAATAAAATTGTTTTATGATCATTTGACACGTAAAACACAGGTCATTACATTTCTACCGTGTTCTTGGCTTGATCAAGTAGTACAAAATTTAGAATCAAGTAACGTCGTCAGATGACTATGTTGAATCCTGAAAGAAATAGTTGGGTAGCCTTTTTATAGTCAATACGGCTGAACTATTTTCTAAAAGAACCTGTAATAGATCTTCAAAGGCAGAAGTACGACAACTATATCCACACTACATTCCAATAATTTTCAGAAAATATTATCAGTGGATGAAGAGTTCAAGCAACTATAATTCTCTTCAAGTCATGAACCAATCATTAACGAGGTTAGAACATTTTGATGGCGAAAACTTAACCTGTTGGCAAGAGATGATAAAGTTCTTTCTTATTATTGTGAAGCTTTTCTACATACTAAAAGATAGCTTGGAAGAAGTATGGGCTGAAACTCCAGCAAATACTGTTGAATTAAAAGAAAAATGACGTAAGCGAAAGGAGGATGACTTCATGTGTAGAGGTTACATATTGAATGCCCTGTCCACACCCATTAAATGCACATCGAAGCTTGGAAACTGTAAAGGCACTATAGACTGCATTGGAGAACAAATACCACATTTCCGAGGCAAGTAACAAGAAATTTCTTATTAGCAATTTTATGGAATTTAATATGAATGACAATAAAATGATCATCGAACAAGTAAATCAGATTTTACTCATTGTCAATCATCTTAAAGACGCAAATATAGAGCTTCCTGAATCATGCATAGTTGGGGTTATTATATCCCGACTTCCCTCTTCTTGGAATGATTACAAGAAGAAACAAAAACAAGTCGAAGTGAACAATGATTTACAAGCTTTACAACGTCATCTTCGCATAACATGAGCAAATAGATAGTCAACAATTGAATTTCATTTCAAGACCAACAATGTTGAAAAAAATTCATCCAACAAAAGGAAAATAAGAAAAGAAAAGCAAAGAACAACAACAAGCAGGGTGCTTGTTTATTTTGTTAACAATCCCGGTCGTAATTATCATTAACGAAAGAAAAAAAAAGCGAATGTAGTCATAGAAAAGCTTACAACTGTAGTGCAAGAGGCAAACTTCGTTGTGGCATAGAAAATGATTGGTGGCTCGACGCTGGGGCAGCTATACACACACACACACATATGCAAAAATCGTAGACCTTTTAAGACCTACGATGAAACAAACGGGGAAGAAAATGAAGTTATCGGGACAAATAAAGCTCGTAGAAAAGTTATTGGAAAAGGCATTATTGAAATTCCACTCACATCGGGAAAGTTCTTACCTTAATTAATGTATTTTATGTACCTAATATTTTTAAGAATCTTGTGACGACCAGCCTTTTCGACCCTCGAAGATCGACATTAATACATCCTCGATATTCATATGCCATAAAGTCAAGTGCCAGAAAGGCAGATAATTAGGGGTTTTAAAAAGAAATAAAGACAAAAGATAGACTAACAACAGAATCTCACATTCGCATTAATAATACATATGGAAAGTGCTACAATCACTACAAGTGATTCATCAGAGTTACAAGTACCAACCCAGTCAAGGATAGTTATAACTGCCTATCCTTACAGAGGCTGGTAGATACTAAATACATATTATATAACACAACGAAAATTTGAAATAGATCACAATTGACAAAAGGACCCTCCAGTCTTCATGCTCCATTGCTCCTTCCAAAATGCTCCAAGTTACCCAACTACTTGGTTGCCCAAACAGTAGGCCACCCAGTGTTTAAGAGAAAAGAAAAATAAACTCTGGGTCAATCATGGGCTGATGTGAGAAACTCAAAATATGAGTATTTGGTAAACAAAAATGTATCTTATAAGACCACGCCGCACATAAATACGGAATGGTTTTTACCTTATGATAACCAAATCATTTATATGTAAAATTCAGTGATTTTATTTTTAACGACATTCTTTGAAAACTTTTAAAATAAACATATTTCAATAGCCGAAATTGTTACATTGGTTAAATTTGACGGCATAATAAGGTTTAAGACTAAAATCGAAGGCACTTATTAGAGATTTGGATTTCCAATGAATAGTGAGGTAAGGGACTACCTCCCGTACAGTACATTTCTAGAGGAATCTACCGGTTTAGTCAAAACGAACATATGGTACAAATAGCACCGAATATGATGTCAACTCACTGTCACTGACATATTCAGGATCCCATAGCGTACTCTACAAAATTTAAACCCGACGTCATAGCGGGTAAAAATAAATAGATCTAGGACGATGTTATCATAGCCTAATGGTTGCGATCCACCTAGCCTTAAAGCAACCCTTGTTTCACAATTCTCCGGATGTGAGGATTGAGCAAATGTTTACCTTTCTAAGAACATTTTCACTTAAAATACCACATTGCCATTTGTAACAACACACCATTGATTTCAACAAATGTACAACCTCTGAGCTCGTACGTCTTGGAGAAGCGTGTTAAGCATAAGAGGGGTTACCTCTTACACTACCCTCTTCGTAATCTAATACCAAGTATAAGAAGATTATTTCTATACAATGCAAGTTATATTAAACTTGGAAAAATTAAATCTTTTATACTTACCTCATTTCCTGTTTACTTCTTCTCACATTACTCTGGTCAACCCGTAACTATTGAACGAACAACATGGTTTTGTTTACACTGGACAATTTACTTGCAACACAGCAACCAACAATATGTTCCTGTATGCAAAATAAGTTTCTTTGAACATCCTGAATTGAACACATTTGTGATCTGCTACTGTTGTAGGATCGTGAGCCCTGGAGAGGGTCTCCCAGCAGAGTTGGTTCAAGATATGTTTCACAACTCGAGATGGTTAACTCAAGAAGGTCTAGGACTTAGCATTTGTAGGAAAATAGTTAAATTAATGAATGGTGAAGTTCAATACATAAGAGAGTCCGAAAGGTCCTACTTTCTGATCTCTTTTGAACTCCCATCATCATTAAGAAGAGGCGGGAGTAGAGGAAGCTAAGTTTTACTCTACTTATTTGTTACAAATTTACGACTTCCCTGATCAATTGTATAAAGATGAGGAGAAGTAGAGAGAAATTAATAGGCGGATGATGGACTACCAGCAGTGAGTAAAGTAGAATCTCGATGCTTGATACTATCAGATGATGGAGCTAGCCTGAACTTCTTGATGAAGCCGATTGTATTTTGTCATATGACTATTTTGTATCATGCTTTTTGTGTACTTATTTTTGCACGTTATGTACATGTTGTATTCTGTACAAGATGCTGTATTTATTAAAAGGTAATAATTTTGTAGTATTCCTTAGTAATACCGACTACCATGATTAATTAACTAGCTTATACTTCATGTTGATGTTGATCGTAATATGTTTTATTCTGTATTTTGCAAGAATTTGTTTATACGCTGTTCTTTCCTATCAGTACTTTGGGACGCAGATTGCTACTGCTGTCCGTATCTATATATGAAATTTCGTGTGCTGTTTGTAATGTTTCTGCGCAGCAAGCTTTTAGTGTTTATGCTAGGTTGGTATGTGGCTGGTCTATTTCTTTCCAGTCTGTGGTCGTAGATTGTTAGGTTTTGTATGTTATCCTTGTTTAGTTTGTTAGGTTGAGTTGGTCAGTCTCTTTTTTGAGGTCAGTCTAGTTGGGTGGATGATGATTTCCCTGTTCTTTTTAGTTGCATCGGGCTTTAGCCTTGCCTTTTTATTTGCTTTCGTCCCGGGGATTGTCTTTGGCAGCCAGTGTGGGCCCCTGGGTATGTTCTACGTCATGTGCTGCTTGATTGATGTCTGTGTGCTTGATAGCATTTTTCCTGCTCCGTCATTTCCTTGGCTAGACTGATTTTGTGAAATTGTCTTTGCTATTTTGGTGCAAGTGTATGCTGCATTGCCTTGCAAATTTTCTTTGGAAATTATTGGATCCCTTTCGGTTCCATCTGAAAATTTGGTTGCTTTCATTTCTACCTTTTGAAATCCGGGTTCAGGTTCTATATCTTTTGGATCTTAGTCTTTGGGCACGCTTCGTTATTCTGTCGACCTTGGAAATTTTGGTTATCTGAAACTTGGGGTGAAGCTCTTTTTCCCTTTGGAATGGCCGACTATGAGCACGTTTATGTTGTATTGTTGAGTTTTCTGTGTATGGTGCTTGTAGTTGGTGTTATGAAGCTGTTGAGGCGCTTTTTGTCTCACACCTGTATTGTACTATTTTGTGATGGTGGTTGGACCACCTTAAAATCCGGTCTCCTGGCCAAAGCCTTATTGGCTGATATCTATTATATATTTATATAAGGGCTTCTACTTGCAGGGTAATAAGTTTTAAGGACAACACTTTGAATAATTAGTTTTAAAGACAATTTACAGCATAATGATAAATTCATTTATCTTTTTAAGTTGTACAGAAAAGTGATAAATCCTTTTATCATTATTTCTGTATAACTGAAAATGATAAATTCTTTTATCTTTTTCCTATAAAATGTCTTTAAAACTAATTTTTCAGAAGTAGTGTTCTTAAAACTTATTGCCCTGCACAAATAAGCCCTTGAAGTGAAAATCCCCTATTTATATATCTATGGCGGGAAATGCATCCTTGCCACCAAAAAAAAAAAAAAAAAAAAGAATGAAAATTTGTTCATATACTCTTTAATGCCTGAAGCAGCATATGAAGGCCTAAACTCCATATGATGATTCATTGTCTTATTTGAATATTTTTGTGCGGCTTTCATACTAAACTTTTTTTGCATACATATTAGGAATGACGTTTGTGTGTGCATATAGACATGCACATGCGCGTGTGTAAAGGTAAAGATCTACATAAAACTTCAGGGATGTTCAGTATATACTATGAACATTATATCAGTTAGAATGAGATCATATCAAAACTTATATCATGTTCAAAAGATTTGATCAGTGGCAACCGTTAGAAGATTTATTCATTATCGGTTTGAAATATGATATTGAGTACGTTAGGATAATTCAAATTAACCAAAATGTTGTGAAGATTATCTAGAGGCATGTAAGAGCATATCATAAATTTTCGTTTTGATTTCGAAAGTGTAATTTGAAATATCGTATGGGTGTCGATGAGGTGTAGCGGAACTCTTCCTAATGTATGTGTATGACAAACATAAATATATGTTTGTAAGTGTGTGTATGTGCGCGCGCACATACACACACTTACAAGTGTGTGAGAATAATTACTGAGACATAACAAAAGAACAATTCATGAAAAATATATTTTGGTTATTGAATCTCAATGTGTTTTACATTTAGCAAATTTTAGAAGAATTTTTGATACTTGAGATTGATTTTGTCATAGGCTGTGTTTTTTGGTGTCTCATAGACCTTTCCAAAATGCACACACGTGCACACACATCTCTACTATTAATAAAGAAAATTCGTTAAATTAATTTACTCGGTGTCCTTTTGAAATTCCAAAAATGTCCTTGGTTTTCATTTACATATTTACACTCAAACAAAATATCAACGTATACAATAACACAAACAGCCCGTGTGCGAAGCATGGACAAGGGATCCACATTTCAAATATTTTTATCTCTCACGTGTGCTCAACTGGATTTTTGATATCTATGGCCATCGTGATTTGATGTCTTTTTGCAGGTGTATCTACTCATCATCATATCCCCTCTGTAAAAGATACCTATTATCCTACCTACTAAAAATAGAGGTTTTCAAATCAACAATTATATTGAGTATTTCAAGTATACAATATATTGCATAGTTAGGTCTGGTTGGCTGAAAATATCATAATAAGATTAAGATTTTTTTAACGAAGATGATGATGTTGAGTAGATCAAAATTACAAGAATTTATCAAGTTACGTGTGATCATAAAAACCAGAAAATGAGCTGAACACAAAGTGATAAAAAAAGTCATAATGAAGATCCCTTCTCTCATGTTTATGTTTTGTATGTGTGTGTGTGACCAATGATCCATAGCCCATTCATATTTCTTTTTGATAACAAGATTTACTTTATTCAAGCAAATCACTCATTTTTATCATCTTTGAATTCCTTTAGTATCCACAATTGAATTTCACAAATAAATGGATGGATTTGATGGTGATGTAAGAAATAGAATATCAATAAATTAGGACAAAATAAAATGAAATGCATCCGTTCACTTGTGAGATATAATGGTGGATGTCTGCTAAAATGGAAACAAAAATAAATAAGAACATGGTTCCAATAAAGGGAACCCAAGGCCCGTATTCTTCTCCAATCCGAGGTACATTCAAGTCTTAAATAAATTCAAGAAGATATTCAAAGAAATTCTGCCTATTGGTAGGAGTATTTTGTGGATTCCGAACTGTTATGATAACTGACCATGGTAAGATAGCAATTACTACCCAAGAAGTGATAAGTACTCGAGCATGAATTTGTAAACTTGACGCAAGGGATATTCACTAAGGGAAATTATGCACTTAACTTAAAATTCGCAAAAATTTGCTTTTATGTTTTATTTCTATTGTATGTGTTTTTTTTTTTAAAGATGTCTATATACCGTTTTGAGTACATTATAATATATGAATAGAAATCCTTGGGAAAAAGTGCATAGTCGCAATGTCACAAAATAGTTTATAGCCATGGGCATTGGGTTGCAATAACAAAACTTACCCTCAAATATTCATAGTCATTTGTTGTTTCAAGAATAGTAATACTAATATTTTGATAGACTAGTATATATAATGCTATTTATAAGATGAAATATGGTTTACTAATGACTGTTGAGGGAAATAACATGTTACGTAATTGTAGTCATTTGGATTGATTATAGAACGACTAATTGAAAGTCTTCTATCATTGTAGAGAAACACCTTCCATTGAATTTATAACAATGAAGAAAATAGAAAGAAAATGCCAAGAAAATAGAGCACACACAGATTTATAGTGTTCAGCCATAACGGGCCTACATCCACTATTCATTTTTATTTCCTTTCTCATATTTCAGCTTTTACAAGTGTTTGAATGTAAAATACAATGGTTTTTTTAAACAAATATTGGAGTCGTTGGGCTCTGTTCGGTTATTCCTATTCGGAAGATTTTGATGGCTCCCAAAAGTCTTCCTCGTGGCTGCTAATACCTTGGGTATTTATAGGAGTGAAGAGGTAGGGAGGTTATCCTGATAAATTAGGTAATTTCCATGTATAGCCTGCTTGGTTTGGTATATTTCCATGTGTAGTAGACATAATCCAAAATTTCCTTATATATCCAGATTTCATTCCTTAAATGCCCTGTTCGGTTCGGTTGAAACAACTCTGTTCGGTGGTAGTTGGTTTGGTAGATGGATGTAGACGCTTTCTTGACCAGGTTCCATGATCTATCTCCCTAGTTCGACATAGCCAATCCATCTCTTGTTCGACCTTGGCTCCATATAGGACAAGATATCTTTACATCACTGTAACAACCCTGTATTTTGTGATTATTTTAATTGTATATTTTGATTATTTTAATTGAAATGTCTGATTTAAAAACTTTATTATATTTATTAAAATGAATAAATTTTGTTATTTTAAATATAAAATTTGATTTTTATGTGAATTATAATTTCAAACATGAATAAATAGAATATTTTTCAAAAATGTAAATTTTGGTCAATATGGTCAAACTTTGACTTTTAAATTTAAAATTTAAATATTCGAATATTTTAAATTTATCTTTTATTATGAAAATAAATTAAATTTTAAATATATAGCTTTTCGTTTCGTTGAAATCTGATTTATATTGTGAAAGTTATGTTTTTTACAATATTGTGTGTAAATTGTTTTATTTAACAAAATTGTTTATTTTAATTTATATAAATAATATTTTTGTTTGTTCTAATTTGTGTACATATGTGTGATATGTCACGTTATGCATATATTTTATTTTTAAAACATTTTTAAAGTGTTGTTATAATTTTCTAATGTTTATTATACTTTGTTTACAATTTTTAAAGTCTTGTTTCAATTATTAAGCTATTTTCCTATTTATTTTCTATTTTTCCTTAAATTATTTATTTATTTATTTTTTCACTTTATTTTGTTCAGTTTTTTATTTTTATTTACTGAAAATTTTATTTGTTTTATTTAAATGGAAATTTGAAGAGACAAAAGCTTTAAAACTTATGACTTTTCATTGCCTAGTCTCTTCATTTGCTTGCCCTTTCACTTTCCAGCTTTAGCCGTCCATTTACTCTAGTATAGCCATGAGTTTTATTTTCATTTCCACGTGAAAACTTCTCATTTCAATCATCGTTCACAGCCAATTCATTTCTGGAAATTTCGGGTAAGCAATGGCCTCCTTCTTTTCTACTTTTATACTTCTTTTTCCATTGTTTTACCTGATTTCTTCATACATTTGCTTGGCCTATACCCCTTCACCACCTTCACCGACCACCACATCACTTCCTCCTCATCACCATCCATGGCCTGACCTTCCCCTCCTCTGACCATAGATAGTCGTGACCTTCCCATGGTGCAAGACACCACAACTTTGCAAAACTCTCCAAATATGCCTAGCCGAGCCTAGTTGTTCACCGTCACCTTCATATTTAAGCCACGGCCACATCCCTAGCCACCACCACCACCAAGTATTTCACCTCTGAACATCACCATCTCCTCTGACCTAACCTGCACTTGCCTCTGGCCGAGCCCAAATGTGCCATAGGCCGAGCCTATGATTGAACCAAACCTCCTTTTAGCCTTGCCTTTTGACCTTCTTCCCATTGTAACTCCAAACCACTTCCTATTCCTTTGTAGCCGTGCTCTTATGATCCAAACCAGATCCATTTCAACCTGAGAACATGTGTGGTCGAGCCTAAACCATGTTGTGGCTGAGCATATGTGAGTTATGGTCAAGCAAAATTGATGGAAAAGCTTGGTGATGTCTTGTGTAAATTCTATTTCTATTTTCGTTCCAATAAATTTTGGTATTGTATTTATATTTATATTTTGCTTTGTTTGGTTGTTGAATACAAGATCAATATCTTGGCTCTCCACTCACTTGAATTCGTAGTCGTGCTGTGTTGTGCCGTATCGTGCTTTCTGGAATTCATTTGTGTAGTTTGAATTGCTATCTCCAGCGAAAAAAGGTGAGTAATTCACACTTGACATTCATACTTATATAACTGTGAATTGATCGCAAGTGAATGTGTAGAAATATTATATCATGTTATATCTGCCTGTAATATGAATTATATGATGTTAACCCTTTTTATAAACCTGTCATATCATTTGTTACTGCTATATGTTGCTATACTGTTTATTTTATTCTGTTCTCACACTGCAAGTTCCCTGTAGAATAGAATCACTATGGGTTGAAATGATACATTCCCGAACGGACTTTAGAATAGGGAAAAAGTTGTTATGAGCTGAAATGATAGGCCCAAGCGATTTTTAATTATTTTATTTAACTTGGGATTGCGGGTTTGAAATGATAGAATCCGGATTTTTCTTTATAAATTACAGATTGAAATGATATATTATCCGTATCACCTGACTTAGGTTGGAAAATTTTATACAGACCCATGGTCATTTTATATAATTTTTTTCTGAAATTTCTAAAGTATTTTAAAAGTGTAAGTTTATGATATTTTAATTTAAATTGAATTAAAAATAATTTTTATAAAGTAGTAATGATTTTTCTACAAGTTAAAATGTGAAACAAATGAATGGTTAAGTTGAAATTTAAAATATAACTTAAATTTGACATTTGAAATTTTGTTTAAAATGAAGTTTGGGTTAAGTAAATAAAATATGATAATTTGATTTAATTTGAATTTAAAATGACTTAATAAAGTATATTTGATTTTCTATGAATTGACATGGTTAAATAAATAAATGAATGTTTGAAAGTGTAATTTGAAATATAACGTAACGTGGAAATGTGAAATTTAATAAAAGTTAAGTTAAGAAAATAAAATGGAAATTAAGTTTATATTTTGAAATGGTAATTAAAACTTAATTATTAAGTTAATTTTTAAAATGCAAAGAATGGAAAATTTGTATGCTTGAATTTAATAAGTGAATTATTTAAAATTTGATTTTTGTATAAATTTTACTTTATAAAAATCATAAATTAAAGGGTATTTTAAATGACCGTTTTAAAGTGGGAAAACATAAAATTTTATAAGTCAAAAATGGTTTAAATTTGAATTCTATTATTGCTGAAATTGTATTGAAAATGTAAAAATTTAATTTACACACTTCAGAAATGCTATTGTTTCTGAGGTTAACTTAAAATCTACTGTAAAGAATACGACAGCACTTTGTAAGTGCTGTGGTTAATGCAAGTGAACTAAAAGGCTAAAAATTAATTAAGAGCTACTATAGCACTTGGTAAGTGCTGTAGTTGCAAAATAAAAATAAAAACCTGAAAATTAATAAAAGAGCTACAGTAGCACTTTGTAAGTGCTGCAGTTGGATAAAATGAGATTTTTGAATATACTGAACTATTACAGCAGTTTTAAATGCTGTCTTTGTTGAATTGAATTGTTTTCACATGTAACTTACTGCAACATTTTCTAAGTGCTGTGGAAAGCTGAAATTTCACTATTTTAATGTATTTAAGTGAATAAATGAACTATGAAAAGGTTAAAATTTTGGGAATTAAATATTTGATTTGAAGGTATAATGACTCCACCTTTTAATGGTGTAAATGAATGATTTTTAATTCGTAATTATAAATCTTTTAGAATTTTAACCATGGGTACACTTTAATATAGGCATTTCTATGATAGCGTTTATTATTGTTTAATTGATGGTTTAACGAATCCTTAGAGGGTCAGCAATCCCAATCATCCTTTAAGTTATTGTGCATTGCTACTACAGTTCACTTGAGTTAGTTTACATTATATAAGTACGTATGTCCTGACTCGAGTGTTTTATGTTTTACTTTACGCTCGGGTCAGCCTGAGATATTCACAACTTTGGATTTCTCTTTTTGGAGCTAGGAATCGTTGGAGATTTTGCTTATCTAGTTACTCATCCATTTATGTTTCAGTTCATCTATTTCAACTCTTGTATTAGTGAACTTATATGTATTTGGGATTTCTATTATATATGTTTTTAGACTGATATTATGTATTTTGCTTTGAGATTTTGTTATAGTAGCTTCATGAACTACTATGGTATTTTATTTCCGTTGTAAGTTATTCTGATATTTTTGTGTTTGTGATTGGTTTTATTTGCTCCAAATTTTATTACAATGCGGTGTTTTGAGCAATTCAAGTCCGACATGTGTGGATGCGAATGGCTAAAAATATTTGGTTGTTACATTTGGTATCAGAGCTTTGGTCTTAGGCAAACCATAGCATGCGGAGCAAAAACTCATTAGAGATAGGGTAGAAATACCCTAAAATGAGTGACATCAATCTCAGAATCATTTCTTTGTGAGAGAACGTATTTTCGAAGTAAATGATTTCCAAATGATTTTAAAGGATTTTCAAAGATTATATTGGTATAAATTTTTCTTATTTTGAAATCAAGATCTTCTAAACCTCATCCCTTCTGTATCCACCTTGTTAGTAATCTCTTGGTTAGGATTCTTATCGATTAGGATTCCCTGAACTTTGGAACGCTCCCACTTGTTCTAAAATCCAGTCTTGTCTTCCCTATTTTTATCCTTTTGATTTTGGAGCATTCCGTAACTCCACTTCGAATGACCTCTATAAAGAGCGGTGATTCCACAAATCTTTGAATGATTTGCAAAGGGGTGAAACTCCTTTACAATTGGCATTGATACACCGGAGATTTCTGTATCCTCGGTTTACGATGTTATCTATCTCCTGCTCTATCTGAATTCTATCTCTGGCTATCGAATGTCGATTTGCCTTAGATTTCCGAATTGATTATAATCCTCAAGTCACTGTTGACCGGTTAAGGTCGCCGGCGATTTATATAGGCTTATCCATCTTATATTTGGTAATTAAATTATCTCATCTTCGTCTAAGCTTATCTTTGAATCAGAATTTTTGATTAGAGTTCCTCTAAATCTGAATCTATGTTTGTTTTGAAATCCATCCTTGAATCATCCCTAGGAAAATTTTGTGTTTGGTTGTATTTTGAAATTGTGCATACATCGAAACTATTAGTTTAATAAGGATGACCACATTTTATATATAAGAGTGAACTGTTTTCGATAAGGATTATATACCTTTTATAAATGAAAATTTGAAGCTTTGAAAGGATTTGAAAATTTGAAAATTTATAAGAAATTTGATTTATATAAAAATGATTTATAACTGAAGGGTTTTGAATTTGAATTTCGAGAAATCGAACTCCAATGTTTTGAAATTGATTTTAAGATTTTGGAAAATATATAATAATAATAATATGATTTAAAGATATTTTCCGAATTAGAAATGTTTCAAATGTATTCGAATGAATTCCAATAATTTCGAAGAGATTTCAAAGAAGTTTCAAGAAAATAGAATTCCAGAACTCACTTGTGTCGCTGAAAAATAATTTCGGTGATGAGTGCATGCATCATCGACATTGATTTTCGAGTTTCGGAGTGGGGGAGAGACCACTTTAGTAGCTTTGCTATGCGAGTGATTTTGAGAAACAAATTTTGATTTCAAAATTGCGAAGGATGATTTGATTTTTGAAATATATATATATATATATATATATATATATATATATATATATTTGAAATGATTTAAAGTAAGCCGGTGTTCAGTCCTCAAGTTTCAGATTTGTTTTGGTATAATCTTATCTATTGGAATTGATTTACTGATTTGTTGCTGATTTCCAACTCCTGGATTGAAGAATTTGGTTTCTTCGACTTTTTTTAAAGTTCGAGCACTTCCAAATCAAGGTTAATTTAATTTAGTTTTGAATGTAAGTTTGATAAAGTATATAAGTTTAGTTTTGTATGTTTTAATATAATTTAAATAAGTTTGAAACTGTTTTGTTAAGTTAATGAATAAAACTATTTTGAATTATACTAATATGAAATTTAGTTTTGAAATGTTTTGAAATAAAATTTAGTTTTCAAATATTTTGAATAAAATTTAGTTTAAATGTTTTAACTTAGTAATATCTTTTATAAAACTATATATATAATAATAATTTTCAAAGGTAAAGAAGATCTTTAAAAGAAAACAATAATAAATAAAAAGGATTTAAAGGAAGGGTTATGGAATTGGTGATCATTTTGAAGATAAGTGATTCTTGAGGAGAAGATTTGGTTTCGAAAATAGATTGAAATTTAGACCCAGTTTTACATGATGACTTTAGAAATGGATTTGTTTGACATAAATTTTGTTGATTTGGAAATTTGAATTATTTTCTAAATCTATTGTTTTAAGAAACTTTGAAACTTAATATATGTAATATGGAAGAAATGATTTGGCGAAATCATATATGATTTTGAAACTGAAACGTTATTAAAAGGAATTGAAATTGAGAATCTTGTTTTATTAAATACTTGATTTGGGAGTTATCGAACTTATATAAAATTGATTTGTATAAGTATGAAGTTGATTTGAAAACTGTTGATTTGAAAAGGTACTCGATTTGGAAAGAGAAATCTTATATAATCGAAGTCTATATAAGTATGATTTGATATACTGTTGATTTTGGAAAGTATTTGATTTGAAATAAAATCTTATATAAAATGGGCTTTATATAAGTATGATATTTGAAAGTGATTTGGAAAGGTACTATATGATACATATTTTCGAAGTAAAGATATGGAAAGTGCCTTCTGCTTGATATCCGCTTTATGGCCACATTGTGGATTCATTCTATCGATATTATTCTCTTTGATTTGGGTTTTCCGGATATGATACTCGAGTGTCCATCGAATTCCATGGCGATCTCCATGGTCTTGTGAGCGCGACTATACATAGCGTAATTCGCCTGGCCGAGATGGCTTGAAGGTACGGATGTTTCCTGGGGGATTCATGCATAACCATTGTGTATCTGCGACCTATGTAGGTCGTATTTAGTAGCAAAATCCGCTGGCTGAGATAGCTTATGGGTATGAATGTTTCCTGGGGGATCCAGGCGCAACCATTGTGTATCTACGATCCATGATTAGACAATGTTTTGGTTTGGTTGTTTTGTTTGGATTGTACTTTCCATATCTGTTTTTAAAAGTTTTCCAGTATTTTCACTGGGTGTTGAAACAAGTCTACTAAATACTTGGAGAATTCTAGCTTTGCGCCTGATCAACGTATGGCCAGAGTCTGCAGGAACGAGAGTAAACTTGTCAAGACATAGAGTTATAAAAGTATTTTGATAAAGTGTTATATAAATGATATTTTGATCATTTATATTACTTTTCTAAATAATTTAAAATGTTTTAAATATTTTTTTCTTCGAACTAACAAATTTGAATCAAATGACTATTCATCCTATTATAAATGTTTGAAATGTTATAAATATATATATAAAAAAATTAATTGAAATTTATATAGTTTTACAAATATGGTTCATCCTTGTCTTTCAACCTATTTTCCCTTCTAGCTATTTCTATTCTCCTACCTTCTTTTTCTTCGAGGGTCCGTTTTGCATTGTGGAAAGAGTTGGTTCTTTGGCTTATCGTTTGTATTTGCCCGAGAAGCTTTCTGGAGTGCATGATGTATTCCACGCCTCACATCTTCGCTGGTATCTTCATGACCCATTTCTTTTTTTTTCAACCTTTTGCTCTTGATAGTTTGGATATTGAGCCTAATCTGACTGTCGAGAAGAAGCCACTTCGTATTATCGACAGAGTTACGAAAAAGCTAAGAAGGAAATCTGAAAAATATATTTATACTTAGCTTTTAATAGTACTTTTATATTATAGATTATGTTTTTTTAAGATTACCTTTTAAATATCTTTTATAAGTTTAAACTATATTCCAAATGGTTTACAAAACTTAGAAATTGTTTTGACAAGTTTTACAATAGAAATCATTTTTTAAAAACCAAAATCAATTTTCAAAATTATCATAGACATGTCGACATACCTCATCCTCCTATGTCGACCTGGTGACCGTAGGAATTCAAATTTCAAATTTTCAAAAAAAGTGTCTATTCATCACAACCTTACACGATTGGACATGACCGCTATTCTCCTATAAATACCAGTTGTTTTCAAAGAATTTTTAAGTTAGTTTTTCTTCACTCCTTCTCCACTCAAATATTCTCTTATATTTTACATGCTTTAACAAAAATTTGCCGAAATTTTAAGTGAATCAAACTCGATTGTCTCTAGTTGATTCTATGACACTCTCTCTCGAAGATCTCAATTTCGGAGTTATAGGATCATTTGTAGTCAAAGAAGTATATCAAGTCTCTCTATCCATCAAAGTGATATTGAAAACGGTGTGATTGTGGTCTGTGAATCAATTGGGTGTGAATGTAGCCCATAAATCAATTAGGTGATCTTTTAGTCTGGTTAAATCAGGAGAGTTTGCCTTGGACTTAGAGACATGAGCGTGTATCTCATGGCCTTGAAATCGAGGTTGTATATTTGACATTATATTTAAAAAGAAATTCACATAAGAAATTGTGTGGGACTCGATGTTGGGTAACTTCGAACCAATATAAAATTATGATATGTTCTTTACTTTACTGCTTTTATTTACTATTTACATCTGTGTCTGATTCTATGATCGTTTCTGTGTTTGTGAATTGCATATGTTTGGATTGAATTTGAAAAGACATCAAAAAGATTCATAAAATTAATTAAACATTATTCACCACCCCTCTATTGTTAATTCCCTTAAGATTCATAATCCGTATTTCCTACGTTTGATAACAGAGCATTGGTTTTCAAAGTTACCATAATCTGAATTTTGAAAAAGTTTAAAATGGCAATTTTTGAAAATTCTGTTAACACTAGTTCAAAACTGTCCAAATCATTATTGTCTCATCACTACAAAAAAATATGCTTTTACTTCACTCATTAGCAGCGTTTAAAGGTAACTACAACCGTTGTTGTTTTGCACTTTATCTTCCTATGTTGCTAAAATTTCCCGCCTTCCCGCCAATGCTAAAACACTTTATTTCATTTCATAAGTCTTCCTTTTTTTCCTCTTCACTTACATAAACTCTCACAAGCCCAATAATGTTTCTCGATCGTCGTCCTCGCGCTGCTCCTCTTTGTCATTATACTCCACTTACCGTACACTTTCCTTAGTCGATCGACTCCTCCTTCAATTTACTGCTCTCCCACGTCCATTTTACAGCCCTAAATCGGTATGATTTTATATGTAGAATTTTTAATTCTGTTTGGATTTTATATGGTGCTATATGAATTTCTGTCCGAATCCTAAATCTCTGCCTATCAGCGTCAATTTTACAAACCGTAGTTAGCACTCGTGTACGTCAATTTTACAAACCCTAAATCGCTACTTCTCTTGGTCAATTTGATATCTGTAAAATACTAATACTCAACCATAATCAATTAGAAACACAATGTTTTTTATCCATCATTGTGATTTTTGGGTTTGTTTGTTGAGTAGGTTAATTTATGTGGTTCTCAAGTATTATTTTGTTTAATTTGATTTTCATTAGTTTTTGTGTGTGTGTGTGTGTATTGTACATTGCCTGCATTTACATGTAGTTTTCTAATAAGTAATCTATTTTAATAGAGTTGATTAACGCAATAGTTGATAGGAAAGTTGGAAACCATCAGAAGCATACAACTCCAAGGTCAAAACATTCAGCTACTAAACGGAGAAGGAGAAGTAAATTAATGACAGGCAAGTATAGAACTCATATCAATACAACAATACTATTCATATCTTCATTTGATTATGATAAGCATTTTGTGGCTCTTATGGACATCTATATAATAAACGTAGGTTTAAGATGATTAGAGATATCATACCAACACTGATCAGAAGAGGGATGAAAGTGTTAGTTATAAGAAATTAGTTCATTCTTAAGGTGTTTTATCCTATTATAAAGTAGATTAGCCAACACTTTGTACAGCACATTACACAATGCAATATGCATAAAATCCGATAATGTGTTAGGATTATGCACTTCAGAAACAAGACAGAGAAAGGTATTATTTATTTCACTAGTTAATTACCCAAAGCATGTAATATCCATTATAACTTTAAGTAGATCTGTGCTTATTAACTACCAATGTTGTCTATAAAACTTAGAAGTAATGCCATTAGGAATAGGGCTGCTGTTTTTATCAATTTGAAAAACAACAGTCTTGAGTTCTTCCATAGAAAAAGGCCGGACTTATGATTTTTGAACATGAGCAGCTATAATTTTTTTGGCATGTGACATGTGGAAAATTGTGATTTATTGAAAGATAATTAAATTAATTGGCATAGAAAGAGATTGGTTCCCTTGCCATATTATTAGCAGTTTGAGCAATGTTCCGATGTTCATCAAGTAAATACTTGAACCTTACATCCGACTTAGGCTTTGACATTAAGAATGAAAGAGAATGAAAGTATTTTGTGGTTTTATCATCTTTTGTAAGCCATATGAATCTAATTAACTGTTGACCATGAGTGACCTGATTTTGTGCATATATCCAAGAAGATTAATACATTCCTTATACTACTCGGTTAAAATAGTATTTTTAGGATGGTTTACAATCTTCTTATATAAGTCATTGCATCTCTATATCTAGTAGAATTGCATAACTGATCAAAATTAACAAAAGACTTATTCCATTTTTTAAGTGCTACTTTGATCAACTTGAGCTTTTGCAAGAAAACAAAAGGTAGGTTACCATTAATTTGAATGTGCCAGCTTTGAGGCACAACTTCATCGTATCCATGCAAATTTGTCCAGGCATTATTGAGTCTCATAGGTAGATTTTTTCTGGAATTGTATTGTGCGGCAAGTTTGAAATTTTTTGTGTTCTACGAATTATTATAAATTAAAATCATATGGTTTCACTTATCTCTAATTTGCTAAAATGTTACAGGTTATAGAGTACATTCGATTCATGTAAGAAAAACTTGAGACATATGAACCATCATGCTCTGGTTGGATGGAAGAAACCAAGAAATTAACACAAAGGGTGATTTCTTATCTCTCAATTTTTGATGTTCATGGTGAAAAAAAGAGGTTTTATTTTTTTTGCTAGACTTTGTTTCATTTTTTTTTATATTTTCCTTTTTTAGGGGGATGATTTGTTAGATATTGTGTATTTTAAATTACCAACAAAGCTTACAGAAAGCTTTTGCATTTAATTTCATTACTTTTCACAAATAGTGACATTGAGGACATTAATTCTAGATTAAATATCAAATTGGTAATAACTTTAAAAAATATTTTTTTGCCTTTGATGTCGTTTCTCTTGTATAAAATCCCAACCCTGATTTTCCAAATTTCCAATTAAAATATATTTTTGCCATTCTGATTGATTATTCCTCTATTTTAGAATTAAAAACGAACATTTAGAATCATACTACAACCATTCTTGTGGAATTAGTAAATATTTTTATGCAAAATACAGTATTTATGTTAGTAATCAAAACAAACATAAGAAATTAAGGATGAACTACACTTTCAAGTTTCAAACATAAAAATTAAATCATTCTTTTGTTTAACATGTGTATGCAAGCATCAAAGTTATAATGCAATATGTCTGCTAGATATATTTGTTTAGGAATAATATAACTGAATACTTGGTTTTGTATTCTAATAGACTAATAATCATGTTCCTAATGCTGCTATTACTAATCATTCTAAGGTCAGAATAAACAATAATGCTTTAGGAAGCATATACTCTTCAGATAACAAAACAAATCGTATTGAAGAAAATTTAAATGAGAATCATATTGCTCCTTCAAAGAAGGCAACTTCTACTGTGATTTCTTTGCGATTGAATCAAACTTTTATCAAACGGGGAATTCTGTTACACAACAGAGGTCGGTATCTGTCTATCTGAAATAGACAACATGGCTTCTGTTTCACGTGGGCAGTGGCTGAAGCAAAATGATTATAGCGACAGTAGTAATATGATGAATACTGAACCTTGTAATTGATGAAGGCACAATCAGTGTATCAACTGCTTACTCTCAAAAGTAAGTATTTTTACTAATGAATTTTATTACGTTGCATTGCTAAATGGTTATGGTTTCTAGTTTATGAAGATTTGCAAATTAAACAGCATCGAAATTTATCCTTGAAGAGAAGAAATTTACATCAATTTTAGCCTTGAAAATAAATATGCATACATCACCAACGCAACCAATATAAAATATATGTGGATGCATATCCAGACATAGACAACTGCTAGACAACTGCTAAACTGTATGTTTGTTGAGCAAATCATATATGTGTAAATAGAAATATAAACACACACACACACACACACACACACATAGATGTATATATACATACACATATATAAACACCTACATAGTTCAGTGCATGCTTAGTAAATGTTGAATTAAAAACATAAGATTATCACATTGATGTGATCGTGTTATGTCCAACAATAAAAATAGAGCAATCTAGCTTATAAAATGTAAACCACAGCAAAATGTACATAAACATAGGTTAAATGAATCATGAAGGCATGCAATTCACAAGGAACTACAATGCTAAACTGATTTGAATTGATGGTGGATTGGTGATGCATAAAAAATGCTAGGGTTTTGAATTGGTAGGCTATGCATGAGTGTACTATGATGTTTCATAAGTTCTTAATGATGTATCATTGATTGGATAAAGTTTGAATTGCAGGTCTGAAGAAATGCACTTGTAGAACATTGATCAAAGCAAATAAAACAATCTGAAAATGGGCAATTTAGGTAAAGCTAAATGAAGCTAAATGAGACAGGATGAGTATACGAAGCAATCTAAAATCGAAAAGATTGGATCTATCTTTTGAGCGCAAAGGAGAGGTTAGTGACTTCAGAAATATGGTGTACGATGAGCGTGTTCTAGTGCATGCCACTCGTGGTTCTGGTTTTTCTCCCAAAAGCTGCTGTGAAGGGACAAAGCTGAAAAGGAGCTGAACGATCGTGGTCATCACTTGAATACACTTGAAGAAGTAGCAGGACTACTCAAATATCTTAGGAGAAATACTTCTAATGCTGTTGTGAATTGAGTGTGGACATGTGAATATGTGCACATATGGTGGAAGGTCCCGACAACCCGACGAAGCGGATGGAGCTGAAGTGAAGTTGGTTAAGCAAGAACATAGACTGGGATACAGCTGGAGCAATGAGAACAATGTGTTGTGCTACGAATTGGTAGTGCATTACCATTGCTGAGTGGGGATAGGCCTGATGCAAGAATGTCGGGAGCGCAATACTAATGAAATATGAAGTACTTTAGCGAGCCGCTATTGCTGAGTGAGCTAATGCAATTGTTGTAAACTTTGAAGCACTTATGTACAGAGCAGAAAAGTGAAAAACTGATCGTAGAAGGAAATCTTGTTGAGCCTGACGTAGGCTACTAAAATGAAGTCAGTAAAATTATCGTGCAGGCTGCCACAAGCACTTGAAAGTTCTGTCATGGATATGTCACAAGCGAAATTATCAGTTAACATTCATTTGTGTGTTAGTGCCTACTGTCTCTACGCACGCTTATTCAAAACCGTAGAAAGTAAACAGTAGTAAATGAGTACCGTCAAAGCAGTTCCGTTGCAGTATGATAATTATCCGAGTCTAGTATCCTATACTGTTCTCTTAAAGCAGAATTGCTCCCCCACAGTGGCACAAAGGGGTTGAGTAGCAACCGCTTCCCAAGGTAAAACGGATCAAGTTCTGCAAGGCCGCGCAAACGATGCAGAATAACGGCGAACTTAAGAGAAGATTTTTTTTTCTGTTAGAACGAAGCATAGAGGAAAGAGAAGATGATCAGAGAATTAGAATAAAAGTTAGTTTCAAAAATTCTCGGATCTGTTATTTATAGGAGTACGTGACCGTTAGGAAAGGTTGCGACCCTTTACCAATTGTCACGTCATTTCAAACAGTCACTATCGTTGGATTTAAACTGTTTTGGCTCCTAAAAATATAGTGTGATGCGAACCAATTCCAGTAGCCCGAATGCCTAATGCCTATTGCACATTGCAAAGTGCTAAAATGCCTACAAGACGCCTCAAACGCCCATTCGCCCACGCCGTGCGTGCGGATGCGGGCGCGGGCGCGCGCGCGTGCGGGGTGGTGCGTTGCACCACCCGCCAAGATGGTCATGCTCATGTCTCTCTTATTGTCTTATTGTAATTAGAATAAAGACAACATCTTATATTATATATAATATGATGGTTATTATAATATAAGATGTGAGACTATTCATATTCCAAGACAATAAATACTTCATTTTTCAATGCACTATTCATTAATGCTCATTTAATTTCCAATAATCCTCCACTTGAATGAGTATTACTTGTTCTTAAAATTTACGAATCATTTATCATATCGGTTAAAGTAGCGCATTGGCCTTGAATTTATCCTAGTGTTTATCTTCTTGACTTTACTGGCGAATCAGTAGACTTAGGTTGTCTTTGAACTGTAAGCCTTTTGTGTAAATCAAAATAGACAACAAGTGATAAATGTATTCTTGTCTCCCTTGGTTCTCTGTTTGTGTTCGTTTTTGTCATGAACACCAGCTTGGTCTCATGAGTGCTTGGAGAATTTGGCCTAATAATTCTCCTTGAAGCGGCGCCTTCGCACTCACGTTGGTGATTCTATAAAGAGTATTCCGCAATACTCCACTTGGTTCTTTATAACTCCAAGTATAGACATCATTAAAAGCTGAGCTTATCCTTTTCTCCGGCGGCATGTGCACTGACTTATCTTAGGAATGTCTAAATGTTTGATTTTTCCAGTGCTTCTAAGTTTTAACCTTAACTTAGTTGTCCCTTTGAACCTAAATCTTGGGATCTCCAGTCAATTAGGTTGGGTTTCCGTTGAGGTAAACTTTTTATCCAATAGGCCTTAAGCCCATTCCTATCGATAAGGTTTGAACTCTCTCTCTAGGCAAGCCTTTTGTTAGTGGATCCGCAATGTTATCTTTCGACCTTACATAGTCTATAGTGATAACTCCATTAGAGAGCAGTTGTCTCACGGTTTTATGTCTACGACGAATATGTCTAGACTTACCATTGTATAGTGTACTGTTAGCTCTTCCAATAGCTGACTGACTATCACAATGTATACAGATTGGTGGAACAGGTTTATTCCAATTCGGAATATCTTCTAGGAAACTTCTAAGCCAATCTGCTTCTTCAGCGGCTTTGTCTAAAGCAATGAATTCTGACTCCATTGTTGACCTTGCTATACACGTTTGTTTAGAAGACTTCCATGATATAGCTCCATTTCCTAGGGTAAATACATATTCACTTGTGGATTTGGTGTCATCTGAACCAGTTGTCCAATTTGCATCACTATATCCTTCTACTACGGAAGGATATTTAGTGTAATGCAAGCCGTAGTTCTGAGTATATTTTAAATATCCCAGAACCCTTATTATTGCTTTCCAATGATTTTTACCAGGATTGCTTGTATACCTACTTAGCTTACTTACAGCATATGCAATATCTGGTCTAGTACAATTCATGATATACATTATACTTCCCAGTATTCGAGAGTATTCAAGTTGGTAGATTCCATCACCAGTATTTTTAACCCAATTTTGGTTCATATCAACTGGCGATTTAGCAACAGTTATATTATGTTGTTTGAACTTTTCAAGTATTTTGGCCACATAGTGCGATTGAGATAGTACATAACCTTCCGACGTCTTTAAGATTTTAACGCCCAAAATCACATCAGCCAATCCTAGATCTTTCATATCAAATCTAAAAGACAACATATCCTTTGTTGATTTGATTATGGCATTGTTATTGCCTAGTATCAATAAGTCATCAACATATAGGCAAACTATGACATATCCCATTTCTATATTCTTTATATAGACACATTTATCTGATTCATTTATTTTGAATCCATTTGTCATCATAGTTTCATCAAATTTCTCGTGCCATTGTTTTGGCGCTTGTTTGAGACCATAAAGTGATTTTACCAACTTACATACTTTATTTTCATTTCCTGGGCTTACAAACCCTTCAGGTTGTTGCATGTATATTTCTTCCTCCAACTCACCATTCAGGAACGCGGTTTTTACATCCATTTGATGTATTTCCAAATTTAGTATAGAGGCAATTGCGATAAGCATCCTAATGGATGTTATTCTAGTTACTGGTGAGTATGTGTCAAAGTAATCTAGATCTTCCTTCTGTCTAAATCCCTTGACCACCAGTCGGGCCTTATATTTGTCTTCTGAGCCATCAGCCTTAAGTTTTTTCTTGAAGATCCATTTGTACCCTAGGGTTTTTGATCCCTTAGGAAGATCTACTAGTTCCCATGTATGGTTTTGCAGAATGGATTCTATTTCACCATTGATTGCTTCCTTCCAATAAGGAGCATCGGGAGATGACATTGCTTGTTGATATGTTAGAGGTTCATTTTCTATCATATATGTATAGAAATCGGGTCCAAAGGTTTTTGATATCCTTTGTCGTTTGCTCCTTCTTGGTTCCTCTAACTCTTGATTATGATCAACACGATGTTTAAGAGTTTCTTCTTCTCTTGATCTCTTTTGGATACTAGTACCATTGGATTCTTTTAGTGGAAATATGTTTTCAAAGAATCTTGCATTTCGAGATTCGTTTATGGTGTTTTCATGAATGTCACCAATTTCAGATTTATGCACCAAGAATCGATATGCACTACTATTATGAGCATATCCAATAAATATGCAATCTATAGTTTTGAGTCCAATTTTGACCTTTTTAGGCTTAGGTATTTCTACCTTTGCTAAGCACCCCCACACTTTTAAGTATTTGTAAGATGGAGGTCTGTTTTTCCATAGTTCATGTGGCGACTTAAAGGTCTTTTTGCGAGGTACTTTGTTCAGTATATGATTGGCTGAAAGTATTGCTTCACCCCAGAAATTGTCTGGTAAGCCAGAACTAATAAGCAGAGCATTCATCATTTCCTTCAGGGTACGATTCTTACGTTCTGCTATTCCATTGGATTGAGGAGAATACGGTGCTGTTGTTTGATGGATTATTCCATTTTGAGCGCAAAATTCCTCAAATGGAAATTCGTATTCTCCACCTCTATCACTTCGCAAGGCTTTTATCTTTTTGTTTAGTTGATTTTCAACTTCTGCCTTATATTGCTTAAATGTTTCGAAGGCCTTATTCTTGCTTCTTAGTAGGTACACATAACAGTACCTAGTGCAATCATCAATAAAGGTAATAAAATACCTTTTACCTCCTCTGGTTTGACACATCTTTAGATCGCATACATCAGTATGTATTAAATCTAACGGCTCGGTATTCCTTTCAACATGATGAAAGGAAGTTCTAGTTAACTTTACTTCAGCACATGTTTCACATTTGTAATTGGAATCAATTGCAAACTTAGGTATAAATTCTAAGTTAATCATCTTTCGCAATGTATCAAAGTTAACATGCCCTAATCTAGCATGCCATATATTAAATGACTCAGAGATATAAACAGAAGAATCAATTTTATTATCAGTCTCCTTTGGTACAATAGTCATTACATTTATTTTAAACAGACCATCACTCACATACCCTTTACCTACATATACTCCGTTCTTAGACAAGACAAATTTATCAGAAACAAACACCAACTTGAAACCATTCTTACTCAACAATGATCCCGAAACTAAGTTCTTGCGGATATCTGGAACATGTAGGACATCATTTAGAGTAAGTTCTTTTTCGGATGTCATTTTAAGGATTATTCTTCCTTTGCCTTCAACCCTTGACGTGGAGGAGTTTCCCATAAAGAGTTGCTCTTCTTGCGTCGCTGGTTTATAGTTGGAGAACATCCACTTGTTGGCGCAAATATGTTTCGTAGCACCAGTGTCAACGAACCATTCTTTCATGTTGCCAACCAAGTTACATTTCGAGGTTACTGCGGACAGATTCATTTCGGAGACATCTTCTAACTCCGCAACGTTGGCTTGGTCTTTCTTTTTGTTCTGATTCTTTGGACCTCGACATTCACTTGCCTTATGTCCTTTCTTTCTGCAATTATGACAGTTTCCTTTGAACTTCCTTGTCTTCTTCACATTCGGGTTGTTTTCCCGTTTTCTTTTGTTGTTCTTTTCGATTTCGACCACATTTGCCTTTGCCACCATAGTATTAGATGTTTTCTTTTCGGATTTTCTGTTGTCTTCTTCAATTCTGAGTCGAACAACCAAATCTTCCATTGACATTTCTTTTCGTTTATGCTTCAGATAATTCTTGAAGTCTTTCCACAATGGGGGCAACTTCTCTATGGCGGCTGCTACTTGAAATGATTCACTCAGAGTCATTCCTTCGTCATGTATTTCATGAATAATGACCTGCAATTCTTGAATTTGGCTGATAACTGTCTTGGAGTCTATCATCTTGAAATCCAGAAATTTGCCGACAATGAACTTCTTCATACCAGCATCTTCTGTCTTGTATTTCCTATCCAAAGATATCCAGAGTTCCTTCGATGTCTTCATTGTGCAGTAGACATTGTACAGACTGTTATCCAGTCCATT
The DNA here is from genome assembly GCA_030765085.1 of Allium cepa. Classification (NCBI taxonomy): domain Eukaryota; kingdom Viridiplantae; phylum Streptophyta; class Magnoliopsida; order Asparagales; family Amaryllidaceae; genus Allium; species Allium cepa. Next base: position 226,265,334 of record CM060932.1, on the reverse strand, counting down.
GAGTATGTAATTTTTACATATGAAGTCCGAACTCGTCCAAGCGGTGAGTGTCTCAGCCTTGATTGGGTCAGGCTCTAATTCGTCGACCGGAGGAGGATCTTCTGTGAGGAATTTAGCCAAGCCCAATGTGGTTAAGTAGAACAACATTTTTTGCTGCCATCGCTTAAAATCGACACCAGTAAATTTTTCTGGTCGTTCTCCATGCGAGAATGGCACGTTCGGTGCCACCATTGGTGCAATTTGAGAGGTGGTCACGACGGGTATGTTTGCGGAAGTATTGCTTTCTTGAGCCATCGTCTGAAAGCAATCAGAAAAGTAAGCACAAAGCAACAAAAATTCTGCTTTAAGATTGTTAGTGCCTACTGTCTCTACGCACGCTTATTCAAAACTGTAGAAAGTAAACAGAAGTAAATGAGTACCGTCAAAGCAGTTCCGTTGCAGTATGATAATTATCCGAGTCCAGTATCCTATACTGTTCCCTTAAAGCAGAATTGCCCCCCCCACAGTGGCGCAAAGGGGTTGAGTAGCAACCGCTTCCCAAGGTAAAACGGATCAAGTTCTGCAAGGCCGTGCAAGCGATGCAGAATAACGCGAACTCAAGAGGAGATTTTTTTTTCCGTTAGAACGAAGCGCAGAGGAAAGAGAAGATGATCAGAGAATTAGAATAAAAGTTAGTTTCAAAAATTCTCGAATCTGTTATTTATAGGATACAAGACGCCTCAAACGCCCATTCGCCCACGCCGCGGATGCGGATGCGGGTGCAAAGAGCACGGGCGCGGGCGCGTGTGGGGTGCACCACCCGCCAAGATGGTCATGCTCATGTATCTCTTATTGTCTCATTGTAATTAGAATAGAGACAACATTTTATATTATATATAATATGATGGTTATTATAATATAAGATGTGGGACTATTCATATTTCAAGACAATAAATACTTCATTTTCCAATGCACTATTCATTAATGCTCATTCAATTTCCAACATTGTGAAAGTGGGCAGCAAAGGGATCTGCTACAATCATTTTGTCGAGTTCTAAGGTATGCAAATAATAGCTGTTATCAACATATCATAAAACTTGTGTTTTATGCAGAATCAATCGCCTCCTGAAAGTCATATCATCAGGCTAGCAGGGTTTATGGTTTATAATAAAAAAGCGAGGGCAGTGTGTGTATTGTCGAAAAATTTCCAGGTTTGTTGTTATATCAATTGGTTGATTTTGCATTGTTTTTTTAGATCTCAGCGATGAATATTAATGTTTCTTCAAGTTTCAGTCCCTCAACTTCGTTGGATTCGACCAAAACTTGCTAGAACTCCTCTTTAATTTGTCATGCACCTGGTGTCTTAGCTGTCAGGTGTCATAACTGCACTGTTTTACTCAACTTACACTGCTTAACTTTGTCACCTCCTTTTGGTAACTTTTTTTCAATTAGAATGAAAAACTTCAAGAGATACATGATGGTGTTAAAAATTTACAATCGAACAAACAAGTAAAAAGCAAGAGATACTTCTATTTCCATGTCATCCCAACTTGGAGAGTGGTAATTATTTTTGATATTTTGTAATACAAATTAGGTTATTTTTATGAATTGAATGTGGAATAAAAAAAATAGATTTTAGTTTACATGGGCAAATTCAGATGATGTGGGATTAGCATCCATTATGTAAAGAATCTTGGTTTTGTAGCTTCTATAATTGCTCCAGATTATCTATCAAGATTCTTCATAAAACCTAGACCTGCACTTGAATTATATTATCGTGAAGTACATGGCCGAAATGTTAATACCAAAATACACACAATGTTTGCTTAAACTAATCACATTGAAACATGATTTTTAAAGGTGGCACATCAGAACTTGGATCTCCTTTGTTAAAAACTTCCAACTCTCAAGGAGAATTCTGGGTGCCTACAACATGCATCAGTTTCATTTATTTCTCAATGATTAAGCCAGTAAACAATTTGAAATCCATTTAATGGCAATGCTTGATGAAAAAGTTTTATACACAGCCGTAAATAACTCATTTATAAAGTAGCAAACAACAAATAACGCAAAGGTAAATGTTGAAGACGAAAAATGGTTTCATCGCTTAGTTCACTGCTGAGCTATCTTAACATAAGTTTTTTTAACCAAAATATACACTTAGATTATCCAAAATATTCCAATATGCTTCTATAAAGTTTAACATGCTCGCTACATGGGTATTGACCAATTTCACTTGTAGAAAATAAAAGTAAAAAATCATTATCCCCTAAGCCGAAGAGCCTATATAAATGAAGGTGAAAATTTCCAAGGTTGTTAATGAAATGATAATTTAAGATACGAATGAAACGGTGGCCATGAATGATGGATGGAATGCTGGTCTTCATCTTGTTGTCCAACCAAATAAAGTACGATAAATTGCTAAAAACATTGGGTAAGATTGCCAGGTCAAGTCTGAGCAAGCCTATATGGGTAAGTGGTACATTTCTAATAGGGCAGTTAAGAACACTAGAAATTATGGTTATATTTTTTTAATTTCAATATTCAAGTTTTAGATCCTCATTGTTGATTATTATTTGTCTACGGGTGGACGAACTTCTCCGAAGAAATTATCAGTTGCTTATGGTATTTGTTTAGCTAGTTGTTTATGGTATTTTCTTAGCTAGTCATCTACGTATGAATTTTACGGTAGTTCAGTTGTTTATTTCATTTTGTTTCTGGTATTTCAGTTGTATAAACTTCTCTACGTATGGATTTTATGTTAACTTTTGTCTTGAAACCACTGTATTTATGTACTAGTTGTGTGACTATGTACGGTTATGTACTACTTCTATATCAATGTATGGTAATGTACTACTTGTGTTTATGGTAGTTCATTTGTTCATGTATTTTTTGTTTATTATTGAATTATTTATTATTACTGTTTAGTATAAATTATGAATAAAGTGAATTGGAGAGTGAACGAGCTAGCAGAATGTGAAATAGACAAAGAAAAGCAAAAATATTCAGCGCGTTTATTAAATGCTACGGAAAAAAATAATGGCAGAAAAAATTGCTGCCAAAAAATTTGGTGGTAGAAAAAACACAACGAAAAAAAATGATGTTGCGGCGAAATATATATTGTGGCATATAATAAACGCATCTATAAGGTTTGGGTTTAAGTTGTAACCCAAACATCACTTTTGGTGGCGTTTCAACATGCTACAAAAAAAGATTTACGGTGGCTTTTTTTGCCGCCGCAATAAAGTATATTATAACGACGTTTACAAAAACGCAACCAAAAATATTAGTTTTTTAGTTGCATGCCATATGACGGCGTTCTCTAAAACACCACCATAAGTTATGGTTGCGTTTTTTGTGCGCTACCGAAAGTACTTTTTGGTGTAATGCATAAGTCTGCATATTGCTATTATAGAAAATCAAGTTATCTACCGAATTGGTGTGTTGTGCAGGAACAAATATGTTATATGACTTTTGAAGAGTCAACACTCAATGGACAAATGGTGCAAATCAAGAAAAACAAATGGATACTTGATAGTGGAAGTTCAAGACACATGAATGACAATCCGAAGATATCGAATGACATAATTTATGAAGATGGAGAACTGGTCAACTTTGGAGACAACTCAAAAGGATATGTGACTGACATCGGCAATGTTGGTAACTCTAAAATTCCTACTATTTCTGATGTTCTGTTAGTTAGGAATCTAAAACACAATTTACCTAGCGTAAGTCAACTATGTGATAAGGGCTACAAAATTAAATTTGAAAAGGATAAGTGTCACATCGAAGATAATAAATCAAATATTATCTTTGAAGGAATTATGAAGATTTTTTTAAATATATTCTTAGTATGAAAATCTCAAATAATAACCTATGTCTTTTAGATCATACAAGTGACCCTTGGATTTGGCATAAAAGATATGGACATTTGAATTTCAAACTCTTAACTAGGCTTTCTAAACTTGATCTAGTAAGAGGTCTCCCTAAAATGGATTTTAAAGTAGATAGTATATGTGATGCTTGTCAATTAGGAAAACTTAGGAAGAATTCATTCAAATTAAAAGATATGATTACAACTTCAAAACCCATTGAGTTACTTCATTTAGAGCTGTTTGCTCCATCTCAAATTCAGTCATTAAATCATCGTAACTATGTTTTTGTAATTGTAGATGATTATTCTAGATTTACATGGACAATTTTTCTGAAACTTAAAAGTGATGCTTTTGATTTATTTAAAACTTTTGCAAAATTCAAAATCAACTTTCTTTAAAAATCAAAACTAGTCGTAGTGGTCGCAGTGGAGAATTTGAAAATGAAAATTTTGAGAATTTATGTAATCAAAAAAGAATAACTCATAATTTTTCATTCCTAAGAACTCCACAACAAAACAAAGTGGTAGAGCGTAAAAATAGGACGATTCAAGAGTGTGCAAGAACTATGCTTTCAGATAGTAAATCACCAAGAAATTTTTAGGCTGACGCAGTCGCTACAGCTTGTTACATTTTGAATAGGATTTTAATTGGACCTTTAACTAATAAAACACCATATGAACTTCTTTTCAATAAGAAACCAAAGGTATCTTATTTTAAAGTTTTTGGAAGTAAATGCTTTATTTTAAATACAAAGGACAATTTGATCCAAAATCCGACAAAGGAATCTATATCGGATATTCTAATAGAAGTAAAACATACAGAGTTTTCAATTTAAAAACTAACACCATTAAAGAAACAATGCATGTATCTTTTGATGAAAATTTCAAAGATTTTGTTCGAATAAATTATGAAGATGATTTTGTTACTCTAAATAATGAATCAAATTGTGAAACTATTCATCTAATAAAAAGCTTGGGATTTTAAAAGATCATCCTAAAGAAAATATACTAGGAAATATAGAATCTATTGTTAGAACTAGAAATCAACTAAACAAGATGAGTAATGTAGCTTTTATATCAACTATTGAACCTAAAAACCCAAATGAAGCATCATTTGATGATTCAAGCATTCTAGCTATGCAAGAAGAACTGAATCAATTCACCAAAAATAATATATGGGAACTTGTTCCTAGACCCAAGGACAAAACTATAATAGGAACTAAATGGGTTTATAAAAATAGAATGAATGAACAAGGTGAGGTCGTTATAATTAAAACTTGGTTAGTCGTGCAGGGTTATTGTCAAGAAGAAGGAATAGACTATGATGAAACCTTTACACCCGTAACAAGATTAGAAGCCATTAGAATTATACTTGCTTTCGCAAACCATAACAATTTCAAATTATTTCAAATGGATGTCAAAAGTGCATTTTTCAATGGTTTTGTTAAAGAAGATGTTTATGTCGAACAACCCCCACTTCTTGAAGATGAAAAGTTTTCAAATCATGTTTACAAATTAAAGAAAGCTTTATATGGTCTGAAACAAGCTCCCACGGCCTCGTATGATAGACTAAGATCTTACGTATTACAATCAAAATTTGAAATTGGTAAAGTAGATAATACTCTTTTTATTAAAAGAAACAAAAATGATATCCAATCAGTACAGATTTATATAGATGATATAATTTTTGGATCAACAAATAATGAAATGAACAAAGAGTTTTCTGAAATGATGAAAAAAGAGTTTGAGATGAGTCATATGGGTGACCTTACTTTCTTTTTAGGGTTGCAAATAAAACAATTAGATAGTGGTATTTTCATTAGTCAAGAAAAGTAAGCTAAGGATCTAGTTGGTAAGTTTGGTATGACCACTATGAGGGGAAAACCCACTCCTATAGCAACCAGTGAAGCCTTAAATAAAGAAGACATGTCAAAAGATGTTGATCAAAAACTATACAAAGGAATGATTGGATCGCTACTTTATATAACTGCGAGTATGCCTGATATCATGCATAGTTTCTGTCTCTGTGTAAGGTACCAATCTCAACCCAAAGAAACCTATTTAAAAGCTGTTAAACGTATCCTAAGATATGATAAACACACTTTAGACTATGGTTTATTTTACCCTAAAAATGATTCATTAGATTTAATTTCATATTGTGATGCTGACTATGTTAGTTGTAAATCAGTCCGAAAAAGTACAAGTGAAACTTGTCACTTTTTAGGGCATTCTCTGGTTTCGTGGTTTAATAAAAAGCAAAATATTATCTCACCATCAACAACTGAAATAGAATATATCTCTGCTGCTTTGGCTTGTTCTCAAGTTATCTATATGCAACAAACCCTAAATGATTTTGGATTAAATATTTCAAAATCACCAATTTATTGTGACAATACAAGTGCAATAAATTTATCCAAAATCCTACTAATCATGCCAAAACAAAACATATTGATATCATACATCATTTTTCTCAAAGATAATACACGTAAAAAGATTATTTCTCTTGAATTTATCAACATTAAGAATCTAATAGCTGATATTCTGACCAAACCCTTGAGGCAATCAACCTTTACTAAATTAGGAGTGAACTAGGTATTTGTTCTATAACCGAGATATAGAATATAGATATAGTAACATATATATTTAAATAAATAGAGAAAAAAAAATTGTCAAAATTTCAAAGGGATGTCGACATGCCCCTACCCCTTGTGTCGACATACAACGGTCAGATTTAAAATTTTGATTTTTCCTCTAAAATCAGTTTGGTAGTTATATAACCATAATATTTCAAATTCATTTGTCTTCTTACTTGATTTTCTTTGTAATAAACTTTTGAAAATACAAAGTAATGGCCTCCTCTTCTAAATCAAACCAAAATGCAGCCATTTCCTTCCCTTCATCTAATTTTGGTCCATTCCAACGTACTACATTGGCTCGAGTAATGAAGATCGAGGAAATTATGAAGTGTTCTCTACAAATGCTGACCGAATTACAAGTCACGCATGGCAAATGAATAAGAGAAACAAGGCAAGATTCTTAGAAATTTGCAAAAATTTCTAATTGATAATCATGCAGACCCTATTGTGATTGAAGATGATTCCTCTAACATGCGTATTCATAATCCATTAGAGGACGACGAAGAAGAAGAAGATGAAGAACACAAATGGACGTGGACGATAATTTTGTTTGCGTTAGAGAAGTTTGTTTTGACAAAAATGGTAATCTGTTCAAACAACACGGAAACTTTTGTCTCCATTACCATAATTGTTTGATTCATAAGTCACCAATTGTCAATAACTCTCGTTAGATTTTTATTATATTAATGTTTTTATATTTTGTGTACTTGTATATATTTGTATCTATGTTTTATGTAACAACCCGTGGTTTTAGAACAAATATTTATCGTTGTTGGCTAATTTCAATTTGAGTTTTTGAATCAATTGAAATTCTTTTAAACTGGGTTAAAATCCTTTTAAATAAATGGTTAAAAGTGAATGCGGGCTTTAAAATTTATTCTGGCCTACGTTCGTTTGTTTAGGATCATGATAATTATCTATACCCGATCCCCCTTTATCCATTTTCATTCGTTCAGTAACCCTAAAAAGAAAAAAAGAAAAAAAAACAAAACAAACGAAAATGGCGGCTTGTCTCTCGTTCGTTCCTCTTTCGAAGGTAGGGCTTCTGGAGAAGGCGTCGCTATGTCGATTTGATTGCAGATGCTTTGATTTCTTCGATCTTCACGGCTTCGGCTCCAAATTGTTCGATCTCTGGTCGCTAGCGGCTGCCTCGTTTTGCAAAGGTGAGTGATTATTTGTCACTCACATTTAATTCAGACTTTACAGCCTTAAAACTTGTGATTTCGTGATTACTTGGTCCGTTTGGATTTTGAAGTCAATCTTCGTTCATCTGGAAATTTATTTTGTTTTTGTTGTCTTTGGTTTTGAATTGGTTTAGCCGATGATGGTTTGTTATAAAGGGTTTGAACCCCTATTTTCTCGTTCGTGTGTATATGCTTGAGATTTATCTGGCTTTGATTTGTACTAGTTCGAACTTATAAATTTCCGTGGTATTGATTTTTGTCTATGTGACTTCAGCATTACTTCGATTTCATGACGACTTCGGTTTTGAATTGTATCATGCTTTTGACTTGATGTTTGATCCTTTATAGTTGCTGTGGTGTTCCAGTCTTCGACTTGCTTTATACATTCACTGTATATTAATGTGTTCACGGGGTTCACAATTGGAGTTATGACCTTGTATTATCTAGTGCACGGGGGCATTCACTTGTATATGTACACTTCCATTCTGTTTTGTCTTGTGTGGTAGCTCGCATTTTCACCTGTACCAGTCATTTTCTCTGGTGCATCGCATGATTTGTTGATGTACCTGGTATGTGAAATTATGTGCTTCTAGTTAGATTTGCACTACAACCTTGTGTATTGTTGGTTCACATTGTATTTACTTACATGCTTGGCCATCATGTAGTCCCTAGTATCGAGTTGTGAGCATGACCATTCATTGTTGAGGCTACCCAGTCGAGTCTAAAAATTGCACAGTCCAGGTTCAGGTTGTATTTTCCTGTAGTACACTTGACTGTTTACCTCGGCTATGAAGTATTTTGTATTCGTGGTACTTTGCATTGACCTGTAGCATACTGCTTCATTTGTACATTTGACATTGCTCTTCAAGTTGAGCTTATTTCTGGTATTCGACCTCTGTCCTTGTCAGGCGCACAATATATTGATTTTACTCCGACCTCTCTGTGGGTATTACAATACTCTGGTAGTTGATACTTTTGTAGATATATGCCTTTTTCACTGGACTTTGCATTTCCATTGTGCATCCATTGCTGCAGTGTGCATGTATGGTTATTTTTAACCATTTCATTTTTGAGGCTGTGTCATTGATGTTGGTTTGCATCATTCATTTCTCAGTTGTATTTGAATATGACTATCTGGTTGAGTTCACTTGAGATTGCAATCAGTTTCGTTATTTCGTTCATGTATCTTGTACTAATGTTACCGTGAGATATTTATATCCACGGCTGTCCTTGCATTTTGATCATCAAGTATGCATTCCCACATTACTATGTTGTTTTGTGGGGTATCTGGCCTTCGACTTTGCATTTCCTACGTGTATTGGCTTCGGCCATTATACATTTGATTTATTTGCATCCTTGACTTTGTAGTATCTTCTGCCCTGAACGTAATTTTACGCTGAGATAATTCATCTCGGCTGTGCTTGCTTGTCCCTGTTGCTTTGAATTGAGATGTAATTGTATCCACAGCCAATCCTTACATTTATATGATACTGGGTTGGCAACCTTGTCTCATTTGCATATGGTGTCAGCATTTGATCCCTGTAGTTTGTAGTTCTATGTTGCCACCTCCATTGTATTAAGCCTGGTCTTTATTCCACCTTCATTTGGGGGCATTCGGTCCAGACCTGAAATCCCGGTATGTATATTCACATGGGTTTGTTTTGTGATACACTGTACTGCATTTCTGAATATGTTACAGCCATTTTCTGCATACATATATGTGGCCTTGTACCACTTGACTGCATTTGGATGTGTTTTTCGAATTCACTTGAGTTAAATCCAGCTTGTAGCTTGGATTTGACCTCGTGCTGTTTTCTGTTATTAACGCTGCAGTGGCGAGGCAGTGCACGCGTGCGTGTACTGCAGCCACATAGCATTGATTTTATTGATATTTCAATTACTTTTGATTCATTGATCTCTTGCGTATTACATATGCCGTATTGGCGAGGCAGTACACGTGTTAGCATGTACTGCAGCCAATTAGAATTGATGTTTTTTTAAGTGATATTTCAATTGTTTAAATTGATTTAGTTTCAATTGATCATTTTGTTGTAATCTAATTATCTATTTGATAATTAGATTCTGAGTCTCTAATTATTATTTAATAATTGGATTTTGTTGTTAATTGCCATTTAGGCAATTCTGATGTTTTCTAAATTATCTTCATTGATATTCTTTTCACTTATCTCTGTTGATGATTTGAATCTGTTGATTTGTTGTTTAACACTATTATGTGTTATATTCACCGTTATCCGATTTCTTTGTTAAAGGATCGGATAGGTGAATTTACTTTGACTGTCACCTATTCATATTTAATTATTATTGCTTCTGTGCACTAATAACTGAGTTTGAATTAGACTGACCCGTGTATTATTTTCTTTTGAATTTAATACTCGGGTCAGACCGAGTATTTACAGGTTGTTGATATCTTACTTTGGTTGCTGCGAGAGCTATGAAGTCTTTTCATACCTTTTGGAGTAGTCGTTGTCATTTTTAGTAGTTAGTGTACTTGTATAGGTTGATATGTATTCATGTATATTAATGATATTAATGTACTTGTATATGTAACATCCTGTATCGACAGTTGTTGTTGTATCATATGTACTGTAGCACATGTATTGTAACTGACATCACTTATTATATATACGAGACTTTTGTTTTATCTGTGTTCCGCATTTATATTATCTGTGTTATTAGTATATCTATTGTCCTAAACTATTATGAACCATCGTAGTTCGTTTTATACTGTAATTGGGTATGTCGATGGGAGTAAATAAATATGAGATGAAAAATTAAAAATATATACTACTCCTGTCGAGGTAACCAATACTAGTGTAAGGCCTAACTACGGATGGCCGCTCCTATCCAGCCTTATTCTTCATAATAACAGACAGTATTTCCTTTAATACTCTTTGTTATTGTGAGCATAGAGGTGGGGCGTCACATTTTATATATATGTGTAATATAATATCATATATAATAAAATTAGATTTATGTTTCGCTTATTATACTTTGTTATGTAGTTTAGGCTTTATTTTTGTTGATGACAAAGGAGGGAATTTATAAAATAGGATAGTTAGGCTGCTAGTTAGGCTTAGATTAAGGAGGAGTTAGTAGATTAAGGGGGAATTATTGGAATAAGGGGGAGTCAGAGTACAATCAGAGTTTGGTGGAGTATATTTAATAAACATAGGTTGTCATCATCAAAATAGGGAAGATTGTTAGTTCCTAAGATGATGGTTTTAATGAAAACAACCTTAGGACTTGGTATAAAATATAAATACTAATACCTTTGTCTAGAAATATATGTATATGCAGGATACATATATATATATCTATATCTATATATATATGCAGGTACTGAGAATGAAGACGACATAGTATAGAGATTCAAGACTAACGAATTCAAGATCGTAGAAATCAAGACTGAGGACTCATGAGTATCAAGAGTTCAAGATATCAAGATAAGTAATAGAGTCTAGATTTATGTTAAAACTTCATAGTAACACTAAAATCTTTATTCGAATTCTAGTTATGGATCGGAATCCAACTTCTCGCTTTAATAGTGGGATGTAACCAACATGGTAGCCGTATATTTTAAAATTCGAATTTTCAAAAGAAGTGTTTATTCGTCATAACCTTTCACGAATGACATGACCATTATTCTCCTATATATACTAGTTGTTTTCAATGAATTTTAAGTTAGTTCTTATTCATTTCTTCACTTCTTCTTCTCCACTCAAATATTCTCTTATATTTCAAATGCTTTAACAAAATTCTACCAAAATCCTAAGTGAATCAAACTCGATCGTCTCTAGTTTGATTCTTTGCCACTCTCTCTCAAAGATCTCAATGCTATTCAGAGTTATAGGATCTTTTGTAATCAATGATCGATGTCCATCGAGTCTCTCTATCAAAGTGTGATTGGAAACGGTGTGATTGTGGCCATAAATCAATTGGGTGTGACTGTAGCCCGTAAATCAATTAGGTTATCTTATAGCTTGGTTAATCAAGAGGGTTTGCCCTGGACTCGGAGACGGGAGGGTATATCTTTTGGTCTTGAAATCGAGGTTGTAATATCGATATTATATTTGAAAAGAAATCTTCATAAGAAATTGTGTGGCACTGGATGTGGGGTAACTCCGTACCAGTATAAAATTTTGGTATGTTCTTTTCTTTACTACTTTTATTTACTATTTGCATCTATGTCTGATTCTGTAACTATCACTGTGTTTGTGAATTGCATCGTTTGGGTCTAATTTGAAAAGATTTCAAAAGGATTCATAAAATTAATTAAACACTATTCAATCCTTCACCTCTAGTGTTAATTCTACCTTAAGATCCGTAATCCATATTTCCTACACATGTTTGGTTAACTTGGGGGTTTTTGCGATTTGGCACGTGACTTAGGGCTGATCTCTGGACTCTGCTCCAAATGAACTTCTGATCACATGACTGTTTCTTTATAAATACCAGCCTACCTACAACCAAAGATGGATATTTCTACTTGAACTCTTCCCTTCTTCAGCCCTTCACTCTAGATCTAATCTCTCGGCCATTGAAGACTCTTCCTCTTCTTCACTCCTTTTTTCTACCTCTCAAACTTTCTAGAAACATCATTGTAAATCTGGGATCTACTATACTATAGTCAAATATGATATAATTCATTATAATCCGGAGAGAAGACAATGAATAACAAACTATAAAGTGGACGTAGGCTAGAGATTGTCGAATCACAATAATAATTCTTGTGTGTTCTTTACTTTTTTGCTTTCTTTTACTTACTTGATCTGGGATTTCTACTGCTTTACATTTATTATAAAAGAACCGGTGTTTTCATCTGATTTTTGGGTGTTGATCCATTTTCTGGATTAACATGTATAAAAGTGTGATCAAGGTTAGAAAATGTTTTAAGGTGAAAATAATGTCAAAATCATCATTTTAACTATATAAACATGCATAGTAGAGTGAGAGGTTAAGAACCAAGCACAAAATACCCAAAAATACCAATTTTCCCCCTTAGATCTGAAGTAGACAACAAATGAGATGATCCCAAATCATAAAAAGTTATAATCTAAAGCTTTCCTATGCTAATCACCGCTTTAATCAATGATTTGGTTAAGATTAATAAGGAAAATGTATGATTTTTGATGAAATTATGGTTAATAGAGGATAGAGCTATTTTGGGGAAGATGAAAATGACTTAGATCAGTCTCCACAACCTCCCCTTTGCTCACTTTTCAAGATGGGTCAATGAGCTTAAGCACGGGCTTAGATAATTACCTATTAAAATTGACCAGTAGTAGCCAAAACTTAAAACAGCTATAACTTTCAACGATAAGTCCGTTTTTCTATTATAACCACTTTACGGAATGGGAAACCATCATCCTGAAGCAATGAAAGTAGATTGCGACCCTAATTCAGCAACCATCAAAATTTATAGGCCAAACAAGGTTTTCAGAGTCAAAACGGTCACATAGAAAATATGCAAAAGTCATAGATATGGAAATATCCCTAAGAATCACTTTCTAAAATCTTAGACTCATACGGCCTCATATGAATAAAATAAAATTGTTTTATGATCATTTGACACGTAAAACACAGGTCATTACATTTCTACCGTGTTCTTGGCTTGATCAAGTAGTACAAAATTTAGAATCAAGTAACGTCGTCAGATGACTATGTTGAATCCTGAAAGAAATAGTTGGGTAGCCTTTTTATAGTCAATACGGCTGAACTATTTTCTAAAAGAACCTGTAATAGATCTTCAAAGGCAGAAGTACGACAACTATATCCACACTACATTCCAATAATTTTCAGAAAATATTATCAGTGGATGAAGAGTTCAAGCAACTATAATTCTCTTCAAGTCATGAACCAATCATTAACGAGGTTAGAACATTTTGATGGCGAAAACTTAACCTGTTGGCAAGAGATGATAAAGTTCTTTCTTATTATTGTGAAGCTTTTCTACATACTAAAAGATAGCTTGGAAGAAGTATGGGCTGAAACTCCAGCAAATACTGTTGAATTAAAAGAAAAATGACGTAAGCGAAAGGAGGATGACTTCATGTGTAGAGGTTACATATTGAATGCCCTGTCCACACCCATTAAATGCACATCGAAGCTTGGAAACTGTAAAGGCACTATAGACTGCATTGGAGAACAAATACCACATTTCCGAGGCAAGTAACAAGAAATTTCTTATTAGCAATTTTATGGAATTTAATATGAATGACAATAAAATGATCATCGAACAAGTAAATCAGATTTTACTCATTGTCAATCATCTTAAAGACGCAAATATAGAGCTTCCTGAATCATGCATAGTTGGGGTTATTATATCCCGACTTCCCTCTTCTTGGAATGATTACAAGAAGAAACAAAAACAAGTCGAAGTGAACAATGATTTACAAGCTTTACAACGTCATCTTCGCATAACATGAGCAAATAGATAGTCAACAATTGAATTTCATTTCAAGACCAACAATGTTGAAAAAAATTCATCCAACAAAAGGAAAATAAGAAAAGAAAAGCAAAGAACAACAACAAGCAGGGTGCTTGTTTATTTTGTTAACAATCCCGGTCGTAATTATCATTAACGAAAGAAAAAAAAAGCGAATGTAGTCATAGAAAAGCTTACAACTGTAGTGCAAGAGGCAAACTTCGTTGTGGCATAGAAAATGATTGGTGGCTCGACGCTGGGGCAGCTACACACACACACACATATGCAAAAATCGTAGACCTTTTAAGACCTACGATGAAACAAACGGGGAAGAAAATGAAGTTATCGAGACAAATAAAGCTCGTAGAAAAGTTATTGGAAAAGGCATTATTGAAATTCCACTCACATCGGGAAAGTTCTCACCTTAATTAATGTATTTTATGTACCTAATATTTTTAAGAATCTTGTGACGACCAGCCTTTTCGACCCTCGAAGATCGACATTAATACATCCTCGATATTCATATGCCATAAAGTCAAGTGCCAGAAAGGCAGATAATTAGGGGTTTTAAAAAGAAATAAAGACAAAAGATAGACTAACAACAGAATCTCACATTCGCATTAATAATACATATGGAAAGTGCTACAATCACTACAAGTGATTCATCAGAGTTACAAGTACCAACCCAGTCAAGGATAGTTATAACTGCCTATCCTTACAGAGGCTGGTAGATAATAAATACATATTATATAACACAACGAAAATTTGAAATAGATCACAATTGACAAAAGGACCCTCCAGTCTTCATGCTCCATTGCTCCTTCCAAAATGCTCCAAGTTACCCAACTACTTGGTTGCCCAAACAGTAGGCCACCCAGTGTTTAAGAGAAAAGAAAAATAAACTCTGGGTCAATCATGGACTGATGTGAGAAACTCAAAATATGAGTATTTGGTAAACAAAAAGGTATCTTATAAGACCACGCCGCACATAAATACGGAATGGTTTTTACCTTATGATAACCAAATCATTTATATGTAAAATTCAGTGATTTTATTTTTAACGACATTCTTTGAAAACTTTTAAAATAAACATATTTCAATAGCCGAAATTGTTACATTGGTTAAATTTGACGGCATAATAAGGTTTAAGACTAAAATCGAAGGCACTTATTAGAGATTTGGATTTCCAATGAATAGTGAGGTAAGGGACTACCTCCCGTACAGTACATTTCTAGAGGAATCTACCGGTTTAGTCAAAACGAACATATGGTACAAATAGCACCGAATATGATGTCAACCCGACCGTCACTGACATATTCAGGATCCCATAGCGTACTCTACAAAATTTAAACCCGACGTCATAGCGGGTAAAAATAAATAGATCTAGGACGATGTTATCATAGCCTAATGGTTGCGATCCACCTAGCCTTAAAGCAACCCTTGTTTCACAATTCTCCGGATGTGAGGATTGAGGCAATGTTTACCTTTCTAAGAACATTTTCACTTAAAATACCACATTGTCATTTCTAACAACACACCATTGATTTCAACAAATGTACAACCTCTGAGCTCGTACGTCTTGGAGAAGTGTGTTAAGCATAAGAGGGGTTACCTCTTACACTACCAAACAAATGTACCTTTGTAGGGATCAATGCACTGTGATCTTAGAAATGCAAGATCAGACATTCATCCATACAAGTTGTTAGGAACAGGGCAAACCGAAGGCACTCTCCTATCACATCTTGTCAGGTATTTCCCCTAGGATTAGTAGCGAGTAGTCCTTGCATACGAAGATCCTAGAATAAAGAGACCATTGTTATTTATTTATCTTGGGAGCTCCATTATGAAGATCCATTATGAAGATCCCTGCCTTCAACTTCATTTTCTTTAACATGTCTTCACTTTTGAACTTGTGAATTGGTTCGAAGTGGTTTTGAATAGGAATTACACAAATCTGATCCTGGTTCTTTCGAACCAATCATCGATAAAAAGAGGTTAAGTAAATAGGTGCTTATCATTTGATTAATTACTTTTTTTTTTTGAAAAGCAAACAGGGTTGAATGGACCCTTACCATATTTATTAACCAGAAAAACACAAGTTACAAGTGAGCACTAACATACTAGAGCACACAAATGAGAAAACAGGGAAGATTAAGAAAGAAGAAATGAAAGACTGAAACCAGAAAATACAAAAACCAAAGACAGGAAAGGGAAAAACAAGACCCTAGACCAGAGAACCATAAGCAATGTGATGATCAGACTTTTCCTTAACCCTAGAAATGATTCTGTTTATTAAAGAACTTTCAAGCTTCATCTTATTTTCAAAGACTCGGGCATTTCTCTCTTCCCATATCACATGCACAAACACCTTCAGAATGAGTAGCAGCTTGTAAGTAGTAGCATTCTTCCATCTTGTTCTTGTAAACAGTCTGTTCCATTCAGCATCACCATGTAATACCATCTTAGTATAACCACAACTGATAAGACTAGTTTTCCAGATTCTATTAGTAATCAAACAATCAAAAAAGAGGTGAGCACCATCCTCAATCACGTTATTACAGTATGCACACCTCAGGTCAACATTATAACCTCTCCCACACAATTTAGCCTTAGTCATGAGAGCATTACGAAGAACTTTCCAAAGAAGGAAATTTAGTTTTTGTGAGGTAAGAGAGTTCCAAATTCTAGCATGCCATCTAAAAATGGGGCTACTGTCATCTAGTCTCAAAGCTTTATAAACCCCAGCAATGGAGTGCTGACCATTACTAGTAAACCAAACATACCCATGATCACCAGAGGGGATGTTCATGCACTGCACTTCAGCCCACAACTGCTGGATGATAGGATTGGAAGTGTATGGCAGAGTAATTTAACCATCATGACAATAATCTAAGGCATTGGCATTCAAAGGTATGCCAGTTTGAAACCTCTGGTCATAGGAAAGCAGATTGTACAATATTATTCCTCTTCCAACCCATGGATCGAACCAAAATTTGGCATTGCAGTGAGGGCCAAGCACAAGCTGAACAAGAGGGAGTAATATGTCTCTGATCTTGAGAATAGATCTCCAAACCCAACCACACAGAGGAGATGGTTCCATATTTTGGAGTGCTGACCAAAAATTAATTACTTTTCTCTTAATCAAAAATATCTTCTAGAGATATATATTTTTAAAACATATCTTTTCGCTATACATGGAATTATTAAAACTCTCTTTACCCAAATCAAAATTATTTCTCATAAATCATGTTGCCAAACCTTTTTGAGTAAAAATGGTCGATATAAATTATTCTAATTCTTCAACATCAATTTTCGTATTAAACCTTTTTTATCTATCGAATAATGGTGAAATCACCTTTTAAATTCACACGGATAGTACGACTTCCCTCTTCGTAATCTAATACCAAGTATAAGAAGATTATTTCTATACAATGCAAGTTATATTAAACTTGGAAAAATTAAATCTTTTATACTTACCTCATTTCCTGTTTACTTCTTCTCACATTACTCTGGTCAACCCGTAACTATTGAACGAACAACATGGTTATGTTTACACTGGACAATTTACTTGCAACACAGCAACCAACAATATGTTCCTGTATGCAAAATAAGTTTCTTTGAACATCCTGAATTGAACACATTTGTGATCTGCTACTGTTGTAGGATCGTGAGCCCTGGAGAGGGTCTCCCAGCAGAGTTGGTTCAAGATATGTTTCACAACTCGAGATGGTTAACCCAAGAAGGTCTAGGGCTTAGCATTTGTAGGAAAATAGTTAAATTAATGAATGGTGAAGTTCAATACATAAGAGAGTCCGAAAGGTCCTACTTTCTGATCTCTTTTGAACTCCCATCATCATTAAGAAGAGGCGGGAGTAGAGGAAGCTAAGTTTTACTCTACTTATTTGTTACAAATTTACGACTTCCCTGATCAATTGTATAAAGATGAGGAGAAGTAGAGAGAAATTAATAGGCGGATGATGGACTACCAGCAGTGAGTAAAGTAGAATCTCGATGCTTGATACTATCAGATGATGGAGCTAGCCTGAACTTCTTGATGAAGCCGATTGTATTTTGTCATATGACTATTTTGTATCATGCTTTTTGTGTACTTATTTTTGCACGTTATGTACATGTTGTATTCTGTACAAGATGCTGTATTTATTAAAAGGTAATAATTTTGTAGTATTCCTTAGTAATACTGACTACCATGATTAATTAACTAGCTTATACTTCATGTTGACATTGATCGTAATATGTTTTATTCTGTATTTTGCAAGAATTTGTTTATACGCTGTTCTTTCCTATCAGTACTTTGGGACGCAGATTGCTACTGCTGTCCGTATCTATATATGAAATTTCGTGTGCTGTTTGTAATGTTTCTGCGCAGCAAGCTTTTAGTGTTTATGCTAGGTTGGTATGTGGCTGGTCTATTTCTTTCCAGTCTGTGGTCGTAGATTGTTAGGTTTTGTATGTTATCCTTGTTTAGTTTGTTAGGTTGAGTTGGTCATCGTCTCTTTTTTGAGGTCAGTCTAGTTGGGTGGATGTTGATTTCCCTGTACTTTTTAGTTGCATCGGGCTTTAGCCTTGCCTTTTTATTTGCTTTCGTCCCGGGGATTGTCTTTGGCAGCCAGTGTGGGCCCCTGGGTATGTTCTACGTCATGTGCTGCTTGATTGATGTCTGTGTACTTGATAGCGTTTATCCTGCTCCGTCATTTCCTTGGCTAGACTGATTTTGTGAGATTGTCTTTGCTATTTTGGTGCAAGCGTATGCTGCTTTGCCTTGCAGATTTTCTTTGGAAATTATTGGATCCCTTTTGGTTATCTGATAATTTGGTAGCTTTCATTTCTACCTTTTGAAATCCGGGTTCAGGTTCTATATCTTTTGGATCTTGGTCTTTGGGCACGCTTCGTTATTCTCTCGACCTTGGAAATTTTGGTTATCTGAAACTTGGGGTGAAGCTCTTTTTCCCTTTGGAATGGCCGACTATGAGCACGTTTATGTTGTATTGTTGAGTTTTCTGTGTATGGTGCTTGTAGTTGGTGTTATGAAGCTGTTGAGGCGCTTTTTGTCTCACACCTGTATTGTACTATTTTGTGATGGTGGTTGGACCACCTTAAAATCCGGTCTACTGGCCAAAGCCTTATTGGCTGATATCTATTATATATTTATATATCTTTGGCGGGAAATGCATCCTTGCCAAAAAAAAAAAAAAAAAAAAGGAATGAAAATTTGTTCATATACTCTTTCATGCCTGAAGCAGCATATTTGAAGGCCTAAACTCCATATGATGATTCATTGTCTTATTTGAATATTTTTGTACGGCTTTCATACTAAACTTTTTTTGCATACATATTAGGAACGACGTTTGTGTGTGCATATAGACATGCACATGCGCGTGTGTAAAGGTAAAGATCTACATAAAACTTCAGGGATGTTCAGTATATACTATGAACATTATATCAGTTAGAATGAGATCATATCAAAACTTATATCATGTTCAAAAGATTTGATCAGTGGCAACCGTTAGAAGATTTATTCATTATCGGTTTGAAATATGATATTGAGTACGTTAGGATAATTCAAATTAACCGAAATGTTGTGAAGATTATCTAGAGGCATGTATGAGCATATCATAAATTTTCGTTCTGATTTCGAAAGTGTAATTTGAAATATCGTATGAGTGTCGATGAGGTGTAGCGGAACTCTTCCTAATGTATGTGTATGACAAACATAAATATATGTTTGTAAGTGTGTGTATGTGCGCGCGCACATACACACACTTACAAGTGTGTGAGAATAATTACTGAGACATAACAAAAGAACAATTCATGAAAAATATATTTTGGTTATTGAATCTCAATGTGTTTTACATTTAGCAAATTTTAGAAGAATTTTTGATACTTGAGATTGATTTTGTCATAGGCTGTATTTTTTGGTGTCTCATAGACCTTTCCAAAATGCACACACGTGCACACACATCTCTACTATTAA
Organism: Allium cepa; assembly: GCA_030765085.1. NCBI lineage: Eukaryota > Viridiplantae > Streptophyta > Magnoliopsida > Asparagales > Amaryllidaceae > Allium > Allium cepa. The sequence continues at coordinate 226,245,224 of CM060932.1, read as the reverse complement.
TAAAGAAAATTCGTTAAATTAATTTACTCGGTGTCTTTTTGAAATTCCAAAAATGTCCTTGGTTTTCATTTACATATTTACACTCAAACAAAATATCAACATATACAATAACACAAACAGCCCGTGTGCGAAGCATGGACAAGGGATCCACATTTCAAATATTTTTATCTCTCACGTGTGCTCAGCTGGATTTTTGATATCTATGGCCATCGTGATTTGATGTCCTTTTGCAGGTGTATCTACTCATCATCATATCCCCTCTGTAAAAGATACCTATTATCTTACCTACTAAAAATAGAGGTTTTCAAATCAACAATTATATTGAGTATTTCAAGTATACAATATATTGCATAGTTAGGTCTGGTTGGCTGAAAATATCATAATAAGAATAAGATTTTTTTTAACGAAGATGATGATGTTGAGTAGATCAAAATTACAAGAATTTATCAAGTTACGTGTGATCATAAAAACCAAAAAATGAGCTGAACACAAAGTGATAAAAAAAGTCATAATGAAGATCCCTTCTCTCATGTTTATGTTTTGTATGTGTGTGTGTGACCAATGATCCATAGCCCATTCATATTTCTTTTTGATAACAAGATTTACTTTATTCAAGCAAATCACTCATTTTTATCATCTTTGAATTCCTTTAGTATCCACAATTGAATTTCACAAATAAATGGATGGATTTGATGGTGATGTAAGAAATAGAATATCAATAAATTAGGACAAAATAAAATGAAATGCATCCGTTCACTTGTGAGATATAATGGTGGATGTCTGCTAAAATGGAAACAAAAATAAATAAGAACATGGTTCCAATAAAGGGAACCCAAGGCCCGTATTCTTCTCCAATCCGAGGTACATTCAAGTCTCAAATAAATTCAAGAAGATATTCAAAGAAATTCTGCCTATTGGTAGGAGTATTTTGTGGATTCCGAACTGTTATGATAACTGACCATGGTAAGATAGCAATTACTACCCAAGAAGTGATAAGTACTCGAGCATGAATTTGTAAACTTGACGCAAGGGATATTCACTAAGGGAAATTATGCACTTAACTTAAAATTCGCAAAAATTTGCTTTTATGTTTTATTTCTATTGTATGTGTTTTTTTTTTAAAGATGTCTATATACCGTTTTGAGTACATTATAATATATGAATAGAAATCCTTGGGAAAAAGTGCATAGTCGCAATGTCACAAAATAGTTTATAGCCATGGGCATTGGGTTGCAATAACAAAACTTACCCTCAAATATTCATAGTCATTTGTTGTTTCAAGAATAGTATACTAATATTTTGATAGACTAGTATATATAATGCTATTTATAAGATGAAATATGGTTTACTAATGACTGTTGAGGGAAATAACATGTTACGTAATTGTAGTCATTTGGATTGATTATAGAACGACTAATTGAAAGTCTTCTATCATTGTAGAGAAACACCTTCCATTGAATTTATAACAATGAAGAAAATAGAAAGAAAATGCCAAGAAAATAGAGCACACACAGATTTATAGTGTTCAGCCATAACGGGCCTACATCCACTATTCATTTTTATTTCCTTTCTCATATTTCAGCTTTTACAAGTGTTTGAATGTAAAATACAATGGTTTTTTTAAACAAATATTGGAGTCGTTGGGCTCTGTTCGGTTATTCCTATTCGGAAGATTTTGATGGCTCCCAAAAGTCTTCCTCGTGGCTGCTAATACCTTGGGTATTTATAGGAGTGAAGAGGTAGGGAGGTTATCCTGATAAATTAGGTAATTTCCATGTATAGCCTGCTTGGTTTGGTATATTTCCATGTGTAGTAGACATAATCCAAAATTTCCTTATAAATCCAGATTTCATTCCTTAAATGCCCTGTTCGGTTCGGTTGAAACAACTCTGTTCGGTGGTAGTTGGTTTGGTAGATGGATGTAGACGCTTTCTTGACCAGGTTCCATGATCTATCTCCCTAGTTCGACATAGCCAATCCATCTCTTGTTCGACCTTGGCTCCATATAGGACAAGATATCTTTACATCACTGTAACAACCCTGTATTTTGTGATTATTTTAATTGTATATTTTGATTATTTTAATTGAAATGTCTGATTTAAAAACTTTATTATATTTATTAAAATGAATAAATTTTGTTATTTTAAATATAAAATTTGATTTTTATGTGAATTATAATTTCAAACATGAATAAATAGAATATTTTTCAAAAATGTAAATTTTGGTCAATATGGTCAAACTTTGACTTTTAAATTTAAAATTTAAATATTCGAATATTTTAAATTTATCTTTTATTATGAAAATAAATTAAATTTTAAATATATAGCTTTTCGTTTCGTTGAAATCTGATTTATATTGTGAAAGTTATGTTTTTTACAATATTGTGTGTAAATTGTTTTATTTAACAAAATTGTTTATTTTAATTTATATAAATAATATTTTTGTTTGTTCTAATTTGTGTACATATGTGTGATATGTCACGTTATGCATATATTTTATTTTTAAAACATTTTTAAAGTGTTGTTATAATTTTCTAATGTTTATTATACTTTGTTTACAATTTTTAAAGTCTTGTTTCAATTATTAAGCTATTTTCCTATTTATTTTCTATTTTTCCTTAAATTATTTATTTATTTATTTATTCACTTTATTTTGTTCAGTTTTTTATTTTTATTTACTGAAAATTTTATTTGTTTTATTTAAATGGAAATTTGAAGAGACAAAAGCTTTAAAACTTATGACTTTTCACTGCCTAGTCTCTTCATTTGCTTGCCCTTTCACTTTCCAGCTTTAGCCGTCCATTTACTCTAGTATAGCCGTGAGTTTTATTTTCATTTCCACGTGAAAACTTCTCATTTCAATCATCGTTCACAGCCAATTCATTTCTGGAAATTTCGGGTAAGCAATGGCCTCCTTCTTTTCTACTTTTATACTTCTTTTTCCATTGTTTTACCTGATTTCTTCATACATTTGCTTGGCCTATACCCCTTCACCACCTTCACCGACCACCACATCACTTCCTCCTCATCACCATCCATGGCCTGACCTTCCCCTCCTCTGACCATAGATAGTCGTGACCTTCCCATGGTGCAAGACACCACAACTTTGCAAAACTCTCCAAATATGCCTAGCCGAGCCTAGTTGTTCACCGTCACCTTCATATTTAAGCCACGGCCACATCCCTAGCCACCACCACCACCAAGTATTTCACCTCTGAACATCACCATCTCCTCTGACCTAACCTGCACTTGCCTCTGGCCGAGCCCAAATGTGCCATAGGCCGAGCCTATGATTGAACCAAACCTCCTTTTAGCCTTGCCTTTTGACCTTCTTCCCATTGTAACTCCAAACCACTTCCTATTCCTTTGTAGCCGTGCTCTTATGATCCAAACCAGATCCATTTCAACCTGAGAACATGTGTGGTCGAGCCTAAACCATGTTGTGGCTGAGCATATGTGAGTTATGGTCAAGCAAAATTGATGGAAAAGCTTGGTGATGTCTTGTGTAAATTCTATTTCTATTTTCATTCCAATAAATTTTGGTATTGTATTTATATTTATATTTTGCTTTGTTTGGTTGTTGAATACAAGATCAATATCTTGGCTCTCCACTCACTTGAATTCGTAGTCGTGCTGTGTTGTGCCGTATCGTGCTTTCTGGAATTCATTTGTGTAGTTTGAATTGCTATCTCCAGCGAAAAAAGGTGAGTAATTCACACTTGACATTCATACTTATATAACTGTGAATTGATTGCAAGTGAATGTGTAGAAATATTATATCATGTTATACCTGCCTGTAATATGAATTATATGATGTTAACCCTTTTTATAAACCTGTCATATCATTTGTTACTGCTATATGTTGCTATACTGTTTATTTTATTCTGTTCTCACACTGCAAGTTCCCTGTAGAATAGAATCACTATGGGTTGAAATGATACATTCCCGAACGGACTTTAGAATAGGGAAAAAGTTGTTATGAGCTGAAATGATAGGCCCAAGCGATTTTTAATTATTTTATTTAACTTGGGACTGTGGGTTTGAAATGATAGAATCCGGATTTTTCTTTATAAATTACAGATTGAAATGATATATTATCCGTATCACCTGACTTAGGTTGGAAAATTTTATACAGACCCATGGTCATTTTATATAATTTTTTTCTGAAATTTCTAAAGTATTTTAAAAGTGTAAGTTTATGATATTTTAATTTAAATTGAATTAAAAATAATTTTTATAAAGTAGTAATGATTTTTCTACAAGTTAAAATGTGTAACAAATGAATGGTTAAGTTGAAATTTAAAATATAACTTAAATTTGACATTTGAAATTTTGTTTAAAATGAAGTTTGGGTTAAGTAAATAAAATATGATAATTTGATTTAATTTGAATTTAAAATGACTTAATAAAGTATATTTGATTTTCTATGAATTAACATGGTTAAATAAATAAATGAATGTTTGAAAGTGTAATTTGAAATATAACTTAACGTGGAAATGTGAAATTTAATAAAAGTTAAGTTAAGAAAATAAAATGGAAATTAAGTTTATATTTTGAAATGGTAATTAAAACTTAATTATTAAGTTAATTTTTAAAATGCAAAGAATGGAAAATTTGTATGCTTGAATTTAATAAGTGAATTATTTAAAATTTGATTTTTGTATAAATTTTACTTTATAAAAATCATAAATTAAAGGGTATTTTAAATGACCGTTTTAAAGTGGGAAAACATAAAATTTTATAAGTCAAAAATGGTTTAAATTTGAATTCTATTATTGCTGAAATTGTATTGAAAATGTAAAAATTTAATTTACACACTTCAGAAATGCTATTGTTTCTGAGGTTAACTTAAAATCTACTGTAAAGAATACGACAGCGGTGATTCCACAAATCTTTGAATGATTTGCAAAGGGGTGAAACTCCTTTACAATTGGCATTGATACACCGGAGATTTTTGTATCCTCGGTTTACGATGTTATCTATCTCCTGCTCTATCTGAATTCTATCTCTGGCTATCAAATGTCGATTTGCCTTAGATTTCCGAATTGATTATAATCCTGAAGTCACTATTGACCGGTTAAGGTCGCCGGCGATTTATATAGGCTTATCCATCTTATATTTGGTAATTAAATTATCTCATCTTCGTCTAAGCTTATCTTTGAATCAGAATTTTTGATTAGAGTTCCTCTAAATCTGAATCTCTGTTTGTTTTGAAATCCATCCTTGAATCATCCCTAGGAAAATTTTGTGTTTGGTTGTATTTTGAAATTGTGCATACATCGAAACTATTAGTTTAATAAGGATGACCACATTTTATATATAAGAGTGAACTGTTTTCGATAAGGATTATATACCTTTTATAAATGAAAATTTGAAGCTTTGAAAGGATTTGAAATTTTGAAAATTTATAAGAAATTTGATTTATATAAAAATGATTTATAACTGAAGGGTTTTGAATTTGAATTTCGAGGAATCGAACTCCAATGTTTTGAAATCGGTTTTAAGATTTTGGAAAATATATAATAATAATAATATGATTTAAAGATATTTTCCGAATTAGAAATGTTTCAAATGTATTCGAATGAATTCCAATGATTTCGAAGAGATTTCAAAGAAGTTTCAAGAAAATAGAATTCCAGAACTCACTTGTGTCGCTGAAAAGTAATTTCGGTGATGAGTGCATGCATCATCGACATTGATTTTCGAGTTTCGGAGTGGGGGAGAGACCACTTTAGTAGCTTTGCTATGCGAGTGATTTTGAGAAACAAATTTTGATTTCAAAATTGCGAAGGATGATTTGATTTTTGAAAGATATATATATATATATATATATATATTTGAAATGATTTAAAGTAAGCCGGTGTTCAGTCCTCAAGTTTCAGATTTGTTTTGGTATAATCTTATCTATTGGAATTGATTTACTGATTTGTTGCTGATTTCCAACTCCTGGATTGAAGAATTTGGTTTCTTCGACTTTTTTTAAAGTTCGAGCACTTCCAAATCAAGGTTAATTTAATTTAGTTTTGAATGTAAGTTTGATAAAGTATATAAGTTTAGTTTTGTATGTTTTAATATAATTTAAATAAGTTTGAAACTGTTTTGTTAAGTTAATGAATAAAACTATTTTGAATTATACTAATATGAAATTTAGTTTTGAAATGTTTTGAAATAAAATTTAGTTTTCAAATATTTTGAATAAAATTTAGTTTAAATGTTTTAACTTAGTAATATCTTTTATAAAACTATATATATAATAATAATTTTCAAAGGTAAAGAAGATCTTTAAAAGAAAACATTAATAAATAAAAAGGATTTAAAGGAAGGGTTATGGAATTGGTGATCATTTTGAAGATAAGTGATTCTTGAGGAGAAGATTTGGTTTCGAAAATAGATTGAAATTTAGACCCAAGTTTACATGATGACTTTAGAAATGGATTTGTTTGACATAAATTTTGTTGTTTTGGAAATTTGAATTATTTTCTAAATCTATTGTTTTAAGAAACTTTGAAACTTAATATATGTAATATGGAAGAAATGATTTGGCGAAATCATATATGATTTTGAAACTGAAACGTTATTAAAAGGAATTGAAATTGAGAATCTTGTTTTATTAAATACTTGATTTGGGAGTTATCGAACTTATATAAAATTGATTTGTATAAGTATGAAGTTGATTTGAAAACTGTTGATTTGAAAAGGTACTCGATTTGGAAAGAGAAATCTTATATAATCGAAGTGTATATAAGTATGATTTGATATACTGTTGATTTTGGAAAGTATTTGATTTGAAATAAAATCTTATATAAAATGGGCTTTATATAAGTATGATATTTGAAAGTGATTTGGAAAGGTACTATATGATACATATTTTCGAAGTAAAGATATGGAAAGTGCCTTCTGCTTGATATCCGCTTTATGGCCACATTGTGGATTCATTCTATCGATATTATTCTCTTTGATTTGGGTTTTCCGGATATGATACTCGAGTGTCCATCGAATTCCATGGCGATCTCCATGGTCTTGTGAGCGCGACTATACATAGCGTAATTCGCCTGGCCGAGATGGCTTGAAGGTACGGATGTTTCCTGGGGGATCCATGCATAACCATTGTGTATCTGCGACCTATGTAGGTCGTATTTAGTAGCAAAATCCGCTGGCTGAGATAGCTTATGGGTATGAATGTTTCCTGGGGGATCCAGGCGCAACCATTGTGTATCTACGATCCATGGTTAGACAATGTTTTGGTTTGGTTGTTTTGTTTGGATTGTACTTTCCATATCTGTTTTTAAAAGTTTTCCAGTATTTTCACTGGGTGTTGAAACAAGTCTACTAAATACTTGGAGAATTCTAGCTTTGCGCCTGATCAACGTATGGCCAGAGTCTGCAGGAACGAGAGTAAACTTGTCAAGACATAGAGTTATAAAAGTATTTTGATAAAGTGTTATATAAATGATATTTTGATCATTTATATTACTTTTCTAAATAATTTAAAATGTATTAAATATTTTTTTCTTCGAACTAACAAATTTGAATCAAATGACTATTCATCCTATTATAAATGTTTGAAATGTTATAAATATATATATATAAAAATTAATTGAAATTTATATAGTTTTACAAATATGGTTCATCCTTGTCTTTCAACCTATTTTTCCTTCTAGCTATTTCTATTCTCCTACCTTCTTCTTCTTCGAGGGTCCTTTTTGCATTGTGGAAAGAGTTGGTTCTTTGGCTTATCGTTTGTATTTGCCCGAGAAGCTTTCTGGAGTGCATGATGTATTCCACGCCTCACATCTTCGCTGGTATCTTCATGACCCATTTCTTTTTTTTCAACCTTTTGCTCTTGATAGTTTGGATATTGAGCCTAATCTGACTGTCGAGAAGAAGCCACTTCGTATTATCGACAGCGTTACGAAACAACTAAGAAGGAAATCTGAAAAATATATTTATACTTAGCTTTTAATAGTACTTTTATATTATAGATTATGTTTTTTTAAGATTACCTTTTAAATATCTTTTATAAGTTTAAACTATATTCCAAATGGTTTACAAAGCTTAGAAATTGTTTTGACAAGTTTTACAATAGAAATCATTTTTTAAAAACCAAAATCAATTTTCAAAATTATCATAGGCATGTCGACATACCTCATCCTCCTATGTCGACCTGGTGACCGTAGGAATTCAAATTTCAAATTTTCAAAAAAAGTGTCTATTCATCACAACCTTTCACGATTGGACATGACCGTTATTCTCCTATAAATACCAGTTGTTTTCAAAGAATTTTTAAGTTAGTTTTTCTTCACTCCTTCTCCACTCAAATATTCTCTTATATTTTACATGCTTTAACAAAAATTTGCCGAAATTTTAAGTGAATCAAACTCGATTGTCTCTAGTTGATTCTATGACACTCTCTCTCGAAGATCTCAATTTCGGAGTTATAGGATCATTTGTAGTCAAAGAAGTATATCAAGTCTCTCTATCCATCAAAGTGATATTGAAAACGGTGTGATTGTGGTCTGTGAATCAATTGGGTGTGAATGTAGCCCATAAATCAATTAGGTGATCTTTTAGTCTGGTTAAATCAGGAGAGTTTGCCTTGGACTTAGAGACATGAGCGTGTATCTCATGGCCTTGAAATCGAGGTTGTATATTTGACATTATATTTAAAAAGAAATTCACATAAGAAATTGTGTGGGACTCGATGTTGGGTAACTTCGAACCAATATAAAATTATGATATGTTCTTTACTTTACTGCTTTTATTTACTATTTACATCTGTGTCTGATTCTATGATCGTTTCTGTGTTTGTGAATTGCATATGTTTGGATTGAATTTGAAAAGACATCAAAAAGATTCATAAAATTAATTAAACATTATTCACCACCCCTCTATTGTTAATTCCCTTAAGATTCATAATCCGTATTTCCTACGTTTGATAACAGAGCATTGGTTTTCAAAGTTACCATAATCTGAATTTTGAAAAAGTTTAAAATGGCAATTTTTGAAAATTCTGTTAACACTAGTTCAAAACTGTCCAAATCATTATTGTCTCATCACTACAAAAAAACATGCTTTTACTTCACTCATTAGCAGCGTTTAAAGGTAACTACAACCGTTGTTGTTTTGCACTTTATCTTCCTATGTTGCTAAAATTTCCCGCCTTCCCGCCAATGCTAAAACACTTTATTTCATTTCATAAGTCTTCCTTTTTTTCCTCTTCACTTACATAAACTCTCACAAGCCCAATAATGTTTCTCGATCGTCGTCCTCGCGCTGCTCCTCTTTGCCATTATACTCCACTTACCGTACACTTTCCTTAGTCGATCGACTCCTCCTTCAATTTACTGCTCTCCCACGTCCATTTTACAGCCCTAAATCGGTATGATTTTATATGTAGAATTTTTAATTCTGTTTGGATTTTATATGGTGCTATATGAATTTCTGTCCAAACCCTAAATCTCTGCCTATCAGCGTCAATTTTACAAACCGTAGTTAGCACTCGTGTACGTCAATTTTACAAACCCTAAATCGCTACTTCTCTTGGTCAATTTGATATCTGTAAAATACTAATACTCAACCATAATCAATTAGAAACACAATGTTTTTTATCCATCATTGTGATTTTTGGGTTTGTTTGTTGAGTAGGTTAATTTATGTGGTTCTCAAGTATTATTTTGTTTAATTTGATTTTTCATTAGTTTTTGTGTGTGTGTGTGTGTGTATTGTACATTGCCTGCATTTACATGTAGTTTTCTAATAAGTAATCTATTTTAATAGAGTTGATTAACGCAATAGTTGATAGGAAAGTTGGAAACCATCAGAAGCATACAACTCCAAGGTCAAAACATTCAGCTACTAAACGGAGAAGGAGAAGTAAATTAATGACAGGCAAGTATAGAACTCATATCAATACAACAATACTATTCATATCTTCATTTGATTATGATAAGCATTTTGTGGCTCTTATGGACATCTATATAATAAACGTAGGTTTAAGATGATTAGAGATATCATACCAACACTGATCAGAAGAGGGATGAAAGTGTTAGTTATAAGAAATTAGTTCATTCTTAAGGTGCTTTATCCTATTATAAAGTAGATTAGCCAACACTTTGTACAGCACATTACACAATGCAATATGCATAAAATCCGATAATGTGTTAGGATTATGCACTTCAGAAACAAGACAGAGAAAGGTATTATTTATTTCACTAGTTAATTACCCAAAGCATGTAATATCCATTATAACTTTAAGTAGATCTGTGCTTATTAACTACCAATGTTGTCTATAAAACTTAGAAGTAATGCCATTAGGAATAGGGCTGCTGTTTTTATCAATTTGAAAAACAACAGTCTTGAGTTCTTCCATAGAAAAAGGCCGGACTTATGATTTTTGAACATGAGCAGCTATAATTTTTTTGGCATGTGACATGTGGAAAATTGTGATTTATTGAAAGATAATTAAATTAATTGGCATAGAAAGAGATTGGTTCCCTTGCCATATTATTAGCAGTTTGAGCAATGTTCCGATGTTCATCAAGTAAATACTTGAACCTTACATCCGACTTAGGCTTTGACATTAAGAATGAAAGAGAATGAAAGTATTTTGTGGTTTTATCATCTTTTGTAAGCCATATGAATCTAATTAACTGTTGACCATGAGTGACCTGATTTTGTGCATATATCCAAGAAGATTAATACATTCCTTATACTACTCGGTTAAAATAGTATTTTTAGGATGGTTTACAATCTTCTTATATAAGTCATTGCATCTCTATATCTAGTAGAATTGCATAACCGATCAAAATTAACAAAAGACTTATTCCATTTTTTAAGTGCTACTTTGATCAACTTGAGCTTTTGCAAGAAAACAAAAGGTAGGTTACCATTAATTTGAATGTGCCAGCTTTGAGGCACAACTTCATCGTATCCATGCAAATTTGTCCAGGCATTATTGAGTCTCATAGGTAGATTTTTTCTGGAATTGTATTGTGCGGCAAGTTTGAAATTTTTTGTGTTCTACGAATTATTATAAATTAAAATCATATGGTTTCACTTATCTTTAATTTGCTAAAATGTTACAGGTTATAGAGTACATTCGATTCATGTAAGAAAAACTTGAGACATATGAACCATCATGCTCTGGTTGGATGGAAGAAACCAAGAAATTAACACAAAGGGTGATTTCTTATCTCTCAATTTTTGATGTTCATGGTGAAAAAAAGAGGTTTTATTTTTTTTGCTAGACTTTGTTTCATTTTTTTTTATATTTTCCTTTTTTAGGGGGATGATTTGTTAGATATTGTGTATTTTAAATTACCAACAAAGCTTACAGAAAGCTTTTGCATTTAATTTCATTACTTTTCACAAATAGTGACATTGAGGACATTAATTCTAGATTAAATATCAAATTGGTAATAACTTTAAAAAATATTTTTTTGCCTTTGATGTCGATTCTCTTGTATAAAATCCCAACCCTGATTTTCCAAATTTCCAATTAAAATATATTTTTGCCATTCTGATTGATTATTCCTCTATTTTAGAATTAAAAACGAACATTTAGAATCATACTACAACCATTCTTGTGGAATTAGTAAATATTTTTATGCAAAATACAGTATTTATGTTAGTAATCAAAACAAACATAAGAAATTAAGGATGAACTACACTTTCAAGTTTCAAACATAAAAATTAAATCATTCTTTTGTTTAACATGTGTATGCAAGCATCAAAGTTATAATGCAATATGTCTGCTAAATATATTTGTTTAGGAATAATATAACTGAATACTTGGTTTTGTATTCTAATAGACTAATAATCATGTTCCTAATGCTGCTATTACTAATCATTCTAAGGTCAGAATAAACAATAATGCTTTAGGAAGCATATACTCTTCAGATAACAAAACAAATCGTATTGAAGAAAATTTAAATGAGAATCATATTGCTCCTTCAAAGAAGGCAACTTCTACTGTGATTTCTTTGCGACTGAATCAAACTTTTATCAAACGGGGAATTCTGTTACACAACAGAGGTCGGTATCTGTCTATCTGAAATAGACAACATGGCTTCTGTTTCACGTGGGCAGTGGCTGAAGCAAAATGATTATAGCGACAGTAGTAATATGATGAATACTGAACCTTGTAATTGATGAAGGCACAATCAGTGTATCAACTGCTTACTCTCAAAAGTAAGTATTTTTACTAATGAATTTTATTACGTTGCATTGCTAAATGGTTATGGTTTCTAGTTTATGAAGATTTGCAAATTAAACAGCATCGAAATTTATCCTTGAAGAGAAGAAATTTACATCAATTTTAGCCTTGAAAATAAATATGCATACATCACCAACGCAACCAATATAAAATATAAGTGGATGCATATCCAGACATAGACAACTGCTAGACAACTGCTAAACTGTATGTTTGTTGAGCAAATCATATTAGCCAACACTTTGTACAGCACATTACACAATGCAATATGCATAAAATCCGAAAATGTGTTAGGATTATGCACTTCAGAAACAAGACAGAGAAAGGTATTATTTATTTCACTAGTTAATTACCCAAAGCATGTAATATCCATTATAACTTTAAGTAGATCTGTGCTTATTAACTACCAATGTTGTCTATAAAACTTAGAAGTAATGCCATTAGGAATAGGGCTGCTGTTTTTATCAATTTGAAAAACAACAGTCTTGAGTTCTTCCATAGAAAAAGGCCGGACTTATGATTTTTGAACATGAGCAGCTAAATTTTTTTTTGGCATGTGACATGTGGAAAATTGTGATTTATTGAAAGATAATTAAATTAATTGGCATAGAAAGAGATTGGTTCCCTTGCCACATTATTAGCAGTTTGAGCAATGTTCCGATGTTCATCAAGTAAATACTTGAACCTTACATCCGACTTAGGCTTTGACATTAAGAATGAAAGAGAATGAAAGTATTTTGTGGTTTTATCATCTTTTGTAAGCCATATGAATCTAATTAACTGTTGACCATGAGTGACCTGATTTTGTGCATATATCCAAGAAGATTAATACATTCCTTATACTACTCGGTTAAAATAGTATTTTTAGGATGGTTTACAATCTTCTTATATAAGTCATTGCATCTCTATATCTAGTAGAATTGCATAACCGATCAAAATTAACAAAAGACTTATTCCATTTTTTAAGTGCTACTTTGATCAACTTGAGCTTTTGCAAGAAAACAAAAGGTAGGTTACCATTAATTTGAATGTGCCAGCTTTGAGGCACAACTTCATCGTATCCATGCAAATTTGTCCAGGCATTATTGAGTCTCATAGGTAGATTTTTTCTGGAATTGTATTGTGCGGCAAGTTTGAAATTTTTTGTGTTCTACGAATTATTATAAATTAAAATCATATGGTTTCACTTATCTTTAATTTGCTAAAATGTTACAGGTTATAGAGTACATTTGATTCATGTAAGAAAAACTTGAGACATATGAACCATCATGCTCTGGTTGGATGGAAGAAACCAAGAAATTAACACAAAGGGTGATTTCTTATCTCTCAATTTTTGATGTTCATGGTGAAAAAAAGAGGTTTTATTTTTTTTGCTAGACTTTGTTTCATTTTTTTTATATTTTCCTTTTTTAGGGGGATGATTTGTTAGATATTGTGTATTTTAAATTACCAACAAAGCTTACAGAAAGCTTTTGCATTTAATTTCATTACTTTTCACAAATAGTGACATTGAGGACATTAATTCTAGATTAAATATCAAATTGTTAATAACTTTAAAAAATATTTTTTTGCCTTTGATGTCGATTCTCTTGTATAAAATCCCAACCCTGATTTTCCAAATTTCCAATTAAAATATATTTTTGCCATTCTGATTGATTATTACTCTATTTTAGAATTAAAAACGAACATTTAGAATCATACTACAACCATTCTTGTGGAATTAGTAAATATTTTTATGCAAAATACAGTATTTATGTTAGTAATCAAAACAAACATAAGAAATTAAGGATGAACTACACTTTCAAGTTTCAAACATAAAAATTAAATCATTCTTTTGTTTAACATGTGTATGCAAGCATCAAAGTTATAATGCAATATGTCTGCTAAATATATTTGTTTAGGAATAATATAACTGAATACTTGGTTTTGTATTCTAATAGACTAATAATCATGTTCCTAATGCTGCTATTACTAATCATTCTAAGGTCAGAATAAACAATAATGCTTTAGGAAGCATATACTCTTCAGATAACAAAACAAATCGTATTGAAGAAAATTTAAATGAGAATCATATTGCTCCTTCAAAGAAGGCAACTTCTACTGTGATTTCTTTGCGACTGAATCAAACTTTTATCAAACGGGGAATTCTGTTACACAACAGAGGTCGGTATCTGTCTATCTGAAATAGACAACATGGCTTCTGTTTCACGTGGGCAGTGGCTGAAGCAAAATGATTATAGCGACAGTAGTAATATGATGAATACTGAACCTTGTAATTGATGAAGGCACAATCAGTGTATCAACTGCTTACTCTCAAAAGTAAGTATTTTTACTAATGAATTTTATTACGTTGCATTGCTAAATGGTTATGGTTTCTAGCTTATGAAGATTTGCAAATTAAACAGCATCGAAATTTATCCTTGAAGAGAAGAAATTTACATCAATTTTAGCCTTGAAAATAAATATGCATACATCACCAACGCAACCAATATAAAATATATGTGGATGCATATCCAGACATAGACAACTGCTAGACAACTGCTAAACTGTATGTTTGTTGAGCAAATCATATTAGCCAACACTTTGTACAGCACATTACACAATGCAATATGCATAAAATCCGATAATGTGTTAGGATTATGCACTTCAGAAACAAGACAGAGAAAGGTATTATTTATTTCACTAGTTAATTACCCAAAGCATGTAATATCCATTATAACTTTAAGTAGATCTGTGCTTATTAACTACCAATGTTGTCTATAAAACTTAGAAGTAATGCCATTAGGAATAGGGCTGCTGTTTTTATCAATTTGAAAAACAACAGTCTTGAGTTCTTCCATAGAAAAAGGCCGGACTTATGATTTTTGAACATGAGCAGCTAAATTTTTTTTTGGCATGTGACATGTGGAAAATTGTGATTTATTGAAAGATAATTAAATTAATTGGCATAGAAAGAGATTGGTTCCCTTGCCACATTATTAGCAGTTTGAGCAATGTTCCGATGTTCATCAAGTAAATACTTGAACCTTACATCCGACTTAGGCTTTGACATTAAGAATGAAAGAGAATGAAAGTATTTTGTGGTTTTATCATCTTTTGTAAGCCATATGAATCTAATTAACTGTTGACCATGAGTGACCTGATTTTGTGCATATATCCAAGAAGATTAATACATTCCTTATACTACTCGGTTAAAATAGTATTTTTAGGATGGTTTACAATCTTCTTATATAAGTCATTGCATCTCTATATCTAGTAGAATTGCATAACCGATCAAAATTAACAAAAGACTTATTCCATTTTTTAAGTGCTACTTTGATCAACTTGAGCTTTTGCAAGAAAACAAAAGGTAGGTTACCATTAATTTGAATGTGCCAGCTTTGAGGCACAACTTCATCGTATCCATGCAAATTTGTCCAGGCATTATTGAGTCTCATAGGTAGATTTTTTCTGGAATTGTATTGTGCGGCAAGTTTGAAATTTTTTGTGTTCTACGAATTATTATAAATTAAAATCATATGGTTTCACTTATCTTTAATTTGCTAAAATGTTACAGGTTATAGAGTACATTCGATTCATGTAAGAAAAACTTGAGACATATGAACCATCATGCTCTGGTTGGATGGAAGAAACCAAGAAATTAACACAAAGGATGATTTCTTATCTCTCAATTTTTGATGTTCATGGTGAAAAAAAGAGGTTTTATTTTTTTTGCTAGACTTTGTTTCATTTTTTTTATATTTTCCTTTTTTAGGGAGATGATTTGTTAGATATTGTGTATTTTAAATTACCAACAAAGCTTACAGAAAGCTTTTGCATTTAATTTCATTACTTTTCACAAATAGTGACATTGAGGACATTAATTCTAGATTAAATATCAAATTGGTAATAACTTTAAAAAATATTTTTTTGCCTTTGATGTCGATTCTCTTGTATAAAATCCCAACCCTGATTTTCCAAATTTCCAATTAAAATATATTTTTGCCATTCTGATTGATTATTCCTCTATTTTAGAATTAAAAACGAACATTTAGAATCATACTACAACCATTCTTGTGGAATTAGTAAATATTTTTATGCAAAATACAGTATTTATGTTAGTAATCAAAACAAACATAAGAAATTAAGGATGAACTACACTTTCAAGTTTCAAACATAAAAATTAAATCATTCTTTTGTTTAACATGTGTATGCAAGCATCAAAGTTATAATGCAATATGTCTGCTAAATATATTTGTTTAGGAATAATATAACTGAATACTTGGTTTTGTATTCTAATAGACTAATAATCATGTTCCTAATGCTGCTATTACTAATCATTCTAAGGTCAGAATAAACAATAATGCTTTAGGAAGCATATACTCTTCAGATAACAAAACAAATCGTATTGAAGAAAATTTAAATGAGAATCATATTGCTCCTTCAAAGAAGGCAACTTCTACTGTGATTTCTTTGCGACTGAATCAAACTTTTATCAAACGGGGAATTCTGTTACACAACAGAGGTCGGTATCTGTCTATCTGAAATAGACAACATGGCTTCTGTTTCACGTGGGCCGTGGCTGAAGCAAAATGATTATAGCGACAGTAGTAATATGATGAATACTGAACCTTGTAATTGATGAAGGCACAATCAGTGTATCAACTGCTTACTCTCAAAAGTAAGTATTTTTACTAATGAATTTTATTACGTTGCATTGCTAAATGGTTATGGTTTCTAGTTTATGAAGATTTGCAAATTAAACAGCATCGAAATTTATCCTTGAAGAGAAGAAATTTACATCAATTTTAGCCTTGAAAATAAATATGCATACATCACCAACGCAACCAATATAAAATATATGTGGATGCATATCCAGACATAGACAACTGCTAGACAACTGCTAAACTGTATGTTTGTTGAGCAAATCATATTAGCCAACACTTTGTACAGCACATTACACAATGCAATATGCATAAAATCCGATAATGTGTTAGGATTATGCACTTCAGAAACAAGACAGAGAAAGGTATTATTTATTTCACTAGTTAATTACCCAAAGCATGTAATATCCATTATAACTTTAAGTAGATCTGTGCTTATTAACTACCAATGTTGTCTATAAAACTTAGAAGTAATGCCATTAGGAATAGGGCTGCTGTTTTTATCAATTTGAAAAACAACAGTCTTGAGTTCTTCCATAGAAAAAGGCCGGACTTATGATTTTTGAACATGAGCAGCTAAATTTTTTTTGGCATGTGACATGTGGAAAATTGTGATTTATTGAAAGATAATTAAATTAATTGGCATAGAAAGAGATTGGTTCCCTTGCCACATTATTAGCAGTTTGAGCAATGTTCCGATGTTCATCAAGTAAATACTTGAACCTTACATCGGACTTAGGCTTTGACATTAAGAATGAAAGAGAATGAAAGTATTTTGTGGTTTTATCATCTTTTGTAAGCCATATGAATCTAATTAACTGTTGACCATGAGTGACCTGATTTTGTGCATATATCCAAGAAGATTAATACATTCCTTATACTACTCGGTTAAAATAGTATTTTTAGGATGGTTTACAATCTTCTTATATAAGTCATTGCATCTCTATATCTAGTAGAATTGCATAACTGATCAAAATTAACAAAAGACTTATTCCATTTTTTAAGTGCTACTTTGATCAACTTGAGCTTTTGCAAGAAAACAAAAGGTAGGTTACCATTAATTTGAATGTGCCAGCTTTGAGGCACAACTTCATCGTATCCATGCAAATTTGTCCAGGCATTATTGAGTCTCATAGGTAGATTTTTTCTGGAATTGTATTGTGCGGCAAGTTTGAAATTTTTTGTGTTCTACGAATTATTATAAATTAAAATCATATGGTTTCACTTATCTTTAATTTGCTAAAATGTTACAGGTTATAGAGTACATTCGATTCATGTAAGAAAAACTTGAGACATATGAACCATCATGCTCTGGTTGGATGGAAGAAACCAAGAAATTAACACAAAGGGTGATTTCTTATCTCTCAATTTTTGATGTTCATGGTGAAAAAAAGAGGTTTTATTTTTTTTGCTAGACTTTGTTTCATTTTTTTTATATTTTCCTTTTTTAGGGGGATGATTTGTTAGATATTGTGTATTTTAAATTACCAACAAAGCTTACAGAAAGCTTTTGCATTTAATTTCATTACTTTTCACAAATAGTGACATTGAGGACATTAATTCTAGATTAAATATCAAATTGGTAATAACTTTAAAAAATATTTTTTTGCCTTTGATGTCGATTCTCTTGTATAAAATCCCAACCCTGATTTTCCAAATTTCCAATTAAAATATATTTTTGCCATTCTGATTGATTATTCCTCTATTTTAGAATTAAAAACGAACATTTAGAATCATACTACAACCATTCTTGTGGAATTAGTAAATATTTTTATGCAAAATACAGTATTTATGTTAGTAATCAAAACAAACATAAGAAATTAAGGATGAACTACACTTTCAAGTTTCAAACATAAAAATTAAATCATTCTTTTGTTTAACATGTGTATGCAAGCATCAAAGTTATAATGCAATATGTCTGCTAAATATATTTGTTTAGGAATAATATAACCGAATACTTGGTTTTGTATTCTAATAGACTAATAATCATGTTCCTAATGCTGCTATTACTAATCATTCTAAGGTCAGAATAAACAATAATGCTTTAGGAAGCATATACTCTTCAGATAACAAAACAAATCGTATTGAAGAAAATTTAAATGAGAATCATATTGCTCCTTCAAAGAAGGCAACTTCTACTGTGATTTCTTTGCGACTGAATCAAACTTTTATCAAACGGGGAATTCTGTTACACAACAGAGGTCGGTATCTGTCTATCTGAAATGGACAACATGGCTTCTGTTTCACGTGGGCAGTGGCTGAAGCAAAATGATTATAGCGACAGTAGTAATATGATGAATACTGAACCTTGTAATTGATGAAGGCACAATCAGTGTATCAACTGCTTACTCTCAAAAGTAAGTATTTTTACTAATGAATTTTATTACGTTGCATTGCTAAATGGTTATGGTTTCTAGTTTATGAAGATTTGCAAATTAAACAGCATCGAAATTTATCCTTGAAGAGAAGAAATTTACATCAATTTTAGCCTTGAAAATAAATATGCATACATCACCAACGCAACCAATATAAAATATATGTGGATGCATATCCAGACATAGACAACTGCTAGACAACTGCTAAACTGTATGTTTGTTGAGCAAATCATATTAGCCAACACTTTGTACAGCACATTACACAATGCAATATGCATAAAATCCGATAATGTGTTAGGATTATGCACTTCAGAAACAAGACAGAGAAAGGTATTATTTATTTCACTAGTTAATTACCCAAAGCATGTAATATCCATTATAACTTTTAGTAGATCTGTGCTTATTAACTACCAATGTTGTCTATAAAACTTAGAAGTAATGCCATTAGGAATAGGGCTGCTGTTTTTATCAATTTGAAAAACAACAGTCTTGAGTTCTTCCATAGAAAAAGGCCGGACTTATGATTTTTGAACATGAGCAGCTAAATTTTTTTTGGCATGTGACATGTGGAAAATTGTGATTTATTGAAAGATAATTAAATTAATTGGCATAGAAAGAGATTGGTTCCCTTGCCACATTATTAGCAGTTTGAGCAATGTTCCGATGTTCATCAAGTAAATACTTGAACCTTACATCCGACTTAGGCTTTGACATTAAGAATGAAAGAGAATGAAAGTATTTTGTGGTTTTATCATCTTTTGTAAGCCATATGAATCTAATTAACTGTTGACCATGAGTGACCTGATTTTGTGCATATATCCAAGAAGATTAATACATTCCTTATACTACTCGGTTAAAATAGTATTTTTAGGATGGTTTACAATCTTCTTATATAAGTCATTGCATCTCTATATCTAGTAGAATTGCATAACTGATCAAAATTAACAAAAGACTTATTCCATTTTTTAAGTGCTACTTTGATCAACTTGAGCTTTTGCAAGAAAACAAAAGGTAGGTTACCATTAATTTGAATGTGCCAGCTTTGAGGCACAACTTCATCGTACCAATGCAAATTTGTCCAGGCATTATTGAGTCTCATAGGTAGATTTTTTCTGGAATTGTATTGTGCGGCAAGTTTGAAATTTTTTGTGTTCTACGAATTATTATAAATTAAAATCATATGGTTTCACTTATCTCTAATTTGCTAAAATGTTACAGGTTATAGAGTACATTCGATTCATGTAAGAAAAACTTGAGACATATGAACCATCATGCTCTGGTTGGATGGAAGAAACCAAGAAATTAACACAAAGGGTGATTTCTTATCTCTCAATTTTTGATGTTCATGGTGAAAAAAAGAGGTTTTATTTTTTTTGCTAGACTTTGTTTCATTTTTTTTATATTTTCCTTTTTTAGGGGGATGATTTGTTAGATATTGTGTATTTTAAATTACCAACAAAGCTTACAGAAAGCTTTTGCATTTAATTTCATTACTTTTCACAAATAGTGACATTGAGGACATTAATTCTAGATTAAATATCAAATTGGTAATAACTTTAAAAAAATATTTTTTTGCCTTTGATGTCGTTTCTCTTGTATAAAATCCCAACCCTGATTTTCCAAATTTCCAATTAAAATATATTTTTGCCATTCTGATTGATTATTCCTCTATTTTAGAATTAAAAACGAACATTTAGAATCATACTACAACCATTCTTGTGGAATTAGTAAATATTTTTATGCAAAATACAGTATTTATGTTAGTAATCAAAACAAACATAAGAAATTAAGGATGTACTACACTTTCAAGTTTCAAACATAAAAATTAAATCATTCTTTTGTTTAACATGTGTATGCAAGCATCAAAGTTATAATGCAATATGTCTGCTAAATATATTTGTTTAGGAATAATATAACTGAATACTTGGTTTTGTATTCTAATAGACTAATAATCATGTTCCTAATGCTGCTATTACTAATCATTCTAAGGTCAGAATAAACAATAATGCTTTAGGAAGCATATACTCTTCAGATAACAAAACAAATCGTATTGAAGAAAATTTAAATGAGAATCATATTGCTCCTTCAAAGAAGGCAACTTCTACTGTGATTTCTTTGCGACTGAATCAAACTTTTATCAAACGGGGAATTCTGTTACACAACAGAGGTCGGTATCTGTCTATCTGAAATAGACAACATGGCTTCTGTTTCACGTGGGCAGTGGCTGAAGCAAAATGATTATAGCGACAGTAGTAATATGATGAATACTGAACCTTGTAATTGATGAAGGCACAATCAGTGTATCAACTGCTTACTCTCAAAAGTAAGTATTTTTACTAATGAATTTTATTACGTTGCATTGCTAAATGGTTATGGTTTCTAGTTTATGAAGATTTGCAAATTAAACAGCATCGAAATTTATCCTTGAAGAGAAGAAATTTACATCAATTTTAGCCTTGAAAATAAATATGCATACATCACCAACGCAACCAATATAAAATATATGTGGATGCATATCCAGACATAGACAACTGCTAGACAACTGCTAAACTGTATGTTTGTTGAGCAAATCATATATGTGTAAATAGAAATATAAACACACACACACACACATATAGATGTATATATACATACACATATATAAACACCTACATAGTTCAGTGCATGCTTAGTAAATGTTGAATTAAAAACATAAGATTATCACATTGATGTGATCGTGTTATGTCCAACAATAAAAATAGAGCAATCTAGCTTATAAAATGTAAACCACAGCAAAATGTACATAAACATAGGTTAAATGAATCATGAAGGCATGCAATTCACAAGGAACTACAATGCTAAACTGATTTGAATTGATGGTGGATTGGTGATGCATCAAAAATGCTAGGGTTTTGAATTGGTAGGCTATGCATGAGTGTACTATGATGTTTCATAAGTTCTTAATGATGTATCATTGATTGGATAAAGTTTGAATTGCAGGTCTGAAGAAATGCACTTGTAGAACATTGATCAAAGCAAATAAAACAATCTGAAAATGGGCAATTTAGGTAAAGCTAAATGAAGCTAAATGAGACAGGATGAGTATACGAAGCAATCTAAAATCGAAAAGATTGGATCTATCTTTTGAGCGCAAAGGAGAGGTTAGTGACTTCAGAAATATGGTGTACGATGAGCGTGTTCTAGTGCATGCCACTCGTGGTTCTGGTTTTTCTCCCAAAAGCTGCTGTGAAGGGACAAAGCTGAAAAGGAGCTGAACGATCGTGGTCATCACTTGAATACACTTGAAGAAGTAGCAGGACTACTCAAATATCTTAGGAGAAATACTTCTAATGCTGTTGTGAATTGAGTGTGGACATGTGAATATGTGCACATATGGTGGAAGGTCCCGACAACCCGACGAAGCGGATGGAGCTGAAGTGAAGTTGGTTAAGCAAGAACATAGACTGGGATACAGCTGGAGCAATGAGAACAATGCGTTGTGCTACGAATTGGTAGTGCATTACCATTGCTGAGTGGGGATAGGCCTGATGCAAGAATGTCGGGAGCGCAATACTAATGAAATATGAAGTACTTTAGCGAGCCGCTATTGCTGAGTGAGCTAATGCAATTGTTGTAAACTTTGAAGCACTTATGTACAGAGCAGAAAAGTGAAAAACTGATCGTAGAAGGAAATCTTGTTGAGCTTGACGTAGGCTACTAAAATGCAGTCAGTAAAATTATCGTGCAGGCTGCCACAAGCACTTGAAAGTTCTGTCATGGATATGTCACAAGCGAAATTATCAGTTAACACTCATTTGTGTGTTAGTGCCTATTGTCTCTACGCACGCTTATTCAAAACCGTAGAAAGTAAACAGAAGTAAATGAGTACCGTCAAAGCAGTTCCGTTGCAGTATGATAATTATCCGAGTCCAGTATCGTATACTGTTCCCTTAAAGCAGAATTGCTCCCCCACAGTGGCGCAAAGGGGTTGAGTAGCAACCGCTTCCCAAGGTAAAACGGATCAAGTTCTGCAAGGCCGCGCAAGCGATGCAGAATAACGGCGAACTTAAGAGAAGATTTTTTTTTCTGTTAGAACGAAGCGTAGAGGAAAGAGAAGATGATCAGAGAATTAGAATAAAAGTTAGTTTCAAAAATTTTCGGATCTTTTATTTATAGGAGTACGTGACTGTTAGGAAAGGTTGCGACCCTTTACCAATTGGCACGTCATTTCAAACAGTTACTATCGTTGGATTTAAACTGTTTTGGCTCCTAAAAATATAGTGTGATGCGAACCAATTCCAGTAGCCCGAATGCCTAATGCCTATTGCACATTGCAAAGTGCTAAAATGCCTACAAGACGCCTCAAACGCCCATTCGCCCACGCCGCGCGTGCAGATGCGGGCACGGGCACGGGCGCGGGCGCGCGCGCGTGCGGGGTGGTGCGTTGCATCACCCGCCAAGATGGTCATGTTCATGTCTCTCTTATTGTCTTATTGTAATTGGAATAAAGACAACATCTTATATTGTATATAATATGATGGTTATTATAATATAAGATGTGAGACTATTCATATTCCAAGACAATAAATACTTCATTTTTCAATGCACTATTCATTAATGCTCATTTAATTTCCAATAATCCCCCACTTGAATGAGTATTACTTGTTCTTAAAATTTACGAATTATTTATCATATCGGTTTAAGTAGCGCATTGGCCTTGAACTTATCCTAGTATTTATCTTCTTGACTTTACTGGCGAATCAGTAGACTTAGGTTGTCTTTGAACTGTAAGCCTTTTGTGTAAATCAAAATAGACAACAAGTGATAAATGTATTCTTGTCTCCCTTGGTTCTCTGTTTGTGTTCGTTTTTGTCATGAACACCAGCTTGGTCTCATGAGTGCTTGGAGAATTTGGCCTAATAATTTTCCTTGAAGCGGCGCCTTCGCACTCACGTAGGTGATTCTATAAAGAGTATTCCGCAATACTCCACTTGGTTCTTTATAGCTCCAAGTATAGACATCATTAAAAGCTGAGCTTATCCTTTTCTCCGGCGGCATGTGCACTGACTTATCTTAGGAATGTCTAAATGTTTGATTTTTCCAGTGCTTCTAAGTTTTAACCTTAACTTAGTTGTCCCTTTGAACCTAAATCTTGAGATCTCCAGTCAATTAGGTTGGGTTTCCGTTGAGGTAAACTTTTTATCCAATAGGCCTTAAGCCCATTCCTATCGATAAGGTTTGAACTCTCTCTCTAGGCAAGTCTTTTGTTAGTGGATCCGCAATGTTATTTTTCGACCTTACATAGTCTATAGTGATAACTCCATTAGAGAGTAGTTGTCTCACGGTTTTATGTCTACGACGAATATGTCTAGACTTACCATTGTATAGTGTACTGTTAGCTCTTCCAATAGCTGACTGACTATCACAATGTATACAGATTGGTGGAACAGGTTTATTTCAATTCGGAATATCTTCTAGGAAACTTCTAAGCCAATCCGCTTCTTCAGCGGCTTTGTCTAAAGCAATGAATTCTGACTCCATTGTTGACCTTGCTATACACGTTTGTTTAGAAGACTTCCATGATATAGCTCCATTTCCTAGGGTAAATACATATCCACTTGTGGATTTGGTGTCATATGAACCAGTTGTCCAATTTGCATCACTATATCCTTCTACTACGGAAGGATATTTAGTGTAATGCAAGCCGTAGTTCTGAGTATATTTTAAATATCCCAGAACCCTTATTATTGCTTTCCAATGATTTTTACCAGGATTGCTTGTATACCTACTTAGCTTACTTACAGCATATGCAATATCTGGTCTAGTACAATTCATGATATACATTATACTTCCCAGTATTCGAGAGTATTCAAGTTGGTAGATTCCATCACCAGTATTTTTAACCCAATTTTGGTTCATATCAACTGGCGATTTAGCAACAGTTATATTATGTTGTTTGAACTTTTCAAGTATTTTGGCCACATAGTGCGATTGAGATAGTACATAACCTTCCGACGTCTTTAAGATTTTAACGCCCAAAATCACATCAGCCAATCCTAGATCTTTCATATCAAATCTAAAAAGACAACATATCCTTTGTTGATTTGATTATGGCATTATTATTGCCTAGTATCAATAAGTCATCAACATATAGGCAAACTATGACATATCCCATTTCTATATTCTTTATATAGACACATTTATCTGATTTATTTATTTTGAATCCATTTGTCATCATAGTTTCATCAAATTTCTCGTGCCATTGTTTTGGCGCTTGTTTGAGACCATAAAGTGATTTTACCAACTTACATACTTTATTTTCATTTCCTGGGCTTACAAACCCTTCAGGTTGTTGCATGTATATTTCTTTCTCCAACTCACCATTCAGGAACGCGGTTTTTACATCCATTTGATGTATTTCCAAATTTAGTATAGAGGCAATTGCGATAAGCATCCTAATGGATGTTATTCTAGTTACTGGTGAGAATGTGTCAAAGTAATCTAGATCTTCCTTCTGTCTAAATCCCTTGACCACCAGTCGGGCCTTATATTTGTCTTCTGAGCCATCAGCCTTAAGTTTTTTCTTGAAGATCCATTTGTACCCTAGGGTTTTTGATCCCTTAGGAAGATCTACTAGTTCCCATGTATGGTTTTGCAGAATGGATTCTATTTCACCATTGATTGCTTCCTTCCAATAAGGAGCATCGGGAGATGACATTGCTTGTTGATATGTTAGAGGTTCATTTTCTATCATATATGTATAGAAATCGGGTCCAAAGGTTTTTGATATCCTTTGTCGTTTGCTCCTTCTTGGTTCCTCTAACTCTTGATTATGATCAACACGATGTTTAAGAGTTTCTTCTTCTCTTGATCTCTTTTGGATACTAGTACCATTGGATTCTTTTAGTGGAAATATGTTTTCAAAGAATCTTGCATTTCGAGATTCGTTTATGGTGTTTTCATGAATGTCACCAATTTCAGATTTATGCACCAAGAATCGATATGCACTACTATTATGAGCATATCCAATAAATATGCAATCTATAGTTTTGAGTCCAATTTTGACCTTTTTAGGCTTAGGTATTTCTACCTTTGCTAAGCACCCCCACACTTTTAAGTATTTGTAAGATGGAGGTCTGTTTTTCCATAGTTCATGTGGCGACTTAAAGGTCTTTTTGCGAGGTACTTTGTTCAGTATATGATTGGCTGAAAGTATTGCTTCATCCCAGAAATTGTCTGGTAAGCCAGAACTAATAAGCAGAGCATTCATCATTTCCTTCAGGGTACGATTCTTACGTTATGCTATTCCATTGGATTGAGGAGAATACGGTGCTGTTGTTTGATGGATTATTCCATTTTGAGCGCAAAATTCCTCAAATGGAAATTCGTATTCTCCACCTCTATCACTTCGCAAGGCTTTTATCTTTTTGTTTAGTTGATTTTCAACTTCTGCCTTATATTGCTTAAATGTTTCGAAGGCCTTATCCTTGCTTCTTAGTAGGTACACATAACAGTACCTAGTGCAATCATCAATAAAGGTAATAAAATACCTTTTACCTCCTCTGGTTTGACACATCTTTAGATCGCATACATCAGTATGTATTAAATCTAACGGCTCGGTATTCCTTTCAACATGATGAAAGGAAGTTCTAGTTAACTTTACTTCAGGACATGTTTCACATTTGTAATTGGAATCAATTGAAAACTTAGGTATAAATTCTAAGTTAATCATCTTTCGCAATGTATCAAAGTTAACATGCCCTAATCTAGCATGCCATATATTAAATGACTCAGAGATATAAACAGAAGAATCAGTTTTATTATCAATCTCCTTTGGTACAATAGTCATTACATTTATTTTAAACAGACCATCACTCACATACCCTTTACCTACATATACTCCGTTCTTAGACAAGACAAATTTATCAGAAACAAACACCAACTTGAAACCATTCTTACTCAACAATGATCCCGAAACTAAGTTCTTGCGGATATCTGGAACATGTAGGACATCATTTAGAGTAAGTTCTTTTTCGGATGTCATTTTAAGGATTATTCTTCCTTTGCCTTCAACCCTTGACGTGGAGGAGTTTCCCATAAAGAGTTGCTCTTCTTGCGTCGCTGGTTTATAGTTGGAGAACATCCACTTGTTGGCGCAAATATGTTTCGTAGCACCAGTGTCAACGAACCATTCTTTCATGTTGCCAACCAAGTTACATTTGGAGATTACTGCGGACAGATTCATTTCGGAGACATCTTCTAACTCCGCAACGTTGGCTTGGTCTTTCTTTTTGTTCTGATTCTTTGGACCTCGACATTCACTTGCCTTATGTCCTTTCTTTCTGCAATTATGACAGTTTCCTTTGAACTTCCTTGTCTTCTTCACATTCGGGTTGTTTTCCCTTTTTCTTTTGTTGTTCTTTTCGATTTCGACCACATTTGCCTTTGCCACCATAGTATTAGATGTTTTCTTTTCGGATTTTCTGTTGTCTTCTTCAATTCTGAGTCGAACAACCAAATCTTCCATTGACATTTCTTTTCGTTTATGCTTCAGATAATTCTTGAAGTCTTTCCACAATGGGGGCAACTTCTCTATGGCGGCTGCTACTTGAAATGATTCACTCAGAGTCATTCCTTCGTCATGTATTTCATGAATAATGACCTGCAATTCTTGAATTTGGCTGATAACTGTCTTGGAGTCTATCATCTTGAAATCCAGAAATTTGCCGACAATGAACTTCTTCATACCAGCATCTTCTGTCTTGTATTTCCTATCCAAAGATATCCAGAGTTCCTTCGATGTCTTCATTGTGCAGTAGACATTGTACAGACTGTTATCCAGTCCATTGAGTATGTAATTTTTACATATGAAGTCTGAACTCGTCCAAGCGGTGAGTGTCTCAGCCTTGATTGGGTCGGGCTCTAATTCGTCGACCGGAGGAGGATCTTCTGTGAGGAATTTAGCCAAGCCCAATGTGGTTAAGTAGAACAACATTTTTTGCTACCATCGCTTAAAATCGACACCAGTAAATTTTTCTGGTCGTTCTCCATGCGAGAATGGCACGTTCGGTGCCACCATTGGTGCAATTTGAGAGGTGGTCACGACGGGTATGTTTGCGGAAGTATTGCTTTCTTGAGCCATCGCCTGAAAGTAATCAGAACAGTAAGCACAAAGCAACAAAAATTCTGCTTTAAGATTGTTAGTGCCTACTGTCTCTACGCACGCTTATTCAAAACTGTAGAAAGTAAACAGAAGTAAATGAGTACCGTCAAAGCAGTTCCGTTGCAGTATGATAATTATCCGAGTCCAGTATCCTATATTGTTCCCTTAAAGCAGAATTGCCCCCCCACAGTGGCGCAAAGGGGTTGAGTAGCAATCGCTTCCCAAGGTAAAACGGATCAAGTTCTGCAAGGCCGCGCAAGCGATGCAGAATAACGGCGAACTCAAGAGAAGATTTTTTTTTTCCGTTAGAACGAAGCGCAGAGGAAAGAGAAGATGATCAGAGAATTAGAATAAAAGTTAGTTTCAAAAATTCTCGGATCTGTTATTTATAGGATACAAGACGCCTCAAACGTCCATTCGCCCACGCCGCGGATGCGGATGCGGGTGCCCCGAGCACGGGCGCGGGCGCGTGTGGGGTGCACCACCCGCCAAGATGGTCATGCTCATGTCTCTCTTATTGTCTCATTGTAATTAGAATAGAGAACATCTTATATTATATATAATATGATAGTTATTATAATATAAGATGTGGGACTATTCATATTTCAAGACAATAAATACTTCATTTTCCAATGCACTATTCATTAATGCTCATTCAATTTCCAACATTGTGAAAGTGGGCAGCAAAGGGATCTGCTACAATCATTTTGTCGAGTTCTAAGGTATGCAAATAATAGCTGTTATCAACATATCATAAAACTTGTGTTTTATGCAGAATCAATCGCCTCCTGAAAGTCATATCATCAGGCTAGCAGGGTTTATGGTTTATAATAAAAAAGCAAGGGCAGTGTGTGTATTGTCGAAAAATTTCCAGGTTTGTTGTTATATCAATTGGTTGATTTTGCATTGTTTTTTTAGATCTCAGCGATGAATATTAATGTTTCTTCAAGTTTCAGTCCCTCAACTTCGTTGGATTCGACCAAAACTTGCTAGAACTCCTCTTTAATTTGTCATGCACCTAGTGTCTTAGCTGTCAGGTGTCATAACTGCACTGTTTTACTCAACTTACACTGCTTAACTTTGTCACCTCCTTTTGGTAACTTTTTTTCAATTAGAATGAAAAACTTCAAGAGATACATGATGGTGTTAAAAATTTACAATCGAACAAACAAGTAAAAAGCAAGAGATACTTCTATTTCCATGTCATCCCAACTTGGAGAGTGGTAATTATTTTTGATATTTTGTAATACAAATTAGGTTATTTTTATGAATTGAATGTGGAATAAAAAAAATAGATTTTAGTTTACATGGGCAAATTCAGATGATGTGGGATTAGCATCCAATATGTAAAGAATCTTGGTTTTGTAGCTTCTATAATTGCTCCAGATTATCTATCAAGATTCTTCATAAAACCTAGACCTGCACTTGAATTATATTATCGTGAAGTACATGGCCGAAATGTTAATACCAAAATACACACAATGTTTGCTTAAACTAATCACATTGAAACATGATTTTTAAAGGTGGCACATCAGAACTTGGATCTCCTTTGTTAAAAACTTCCAACTCTCAAGGAGAATTCTGGGTGCCTACAACATGCATCAGTTTCATTTATTTCTCAATGATTAAGCCAGTAAACAATTTGAAATCCATTTAATGGCAATGCTTGATGAAAAAGTTTTATACACAGCCTTAAATAACTCATTTATAAAGTAGCAAACAACAAATAACGCAAAGGTAAATGTTGAAGACGAAAAATGGTTTCATCGCTTAGTTCACTGCTGAGCTATCTTAACATAAGTTTTTTTAACCAAAATATACACTTAGACTATCCAAAATATTCCAATATGCTTCTATAAAGTTTAACATGCTCGCTACATGGGTATTGACCAATTTCACTTGTAGAAAATAAAAGTAAAAAATCATTATCCCCTAAGCCGAAGAGCCTATATAAATGAAGGTGAAAATTTCCAAGGTTGTTAATGAAATGATAATTTAAGATACGAATGAAACGGTGGCCATGAATGATGGATGGAATGCTGGTCTTCATCTTGTTGTCCAACCAAATAAAGTACGATAAATTGCTAAAAACATTGGGTAAGATTGCCAGGTCAAGTCTGAGCAAGCCTATATGGGTAAGTGGTATATTTCTAATAGGGCAGCTGAGAACACTAGAAATTATGGTTATATTTTTTTTATTCCAATATTCAAGTTTTAGATCCTCATTGTTGATTATTATTTGTCTACGGGTGGACGAACTTCTCCGAAGAAATTATCAGTTGCTTATGGTATTTGTTTAGCTAGTTGTTTATGGTATTTTCTGAGCTAGTCATCTACGTATGAATTTTACGGTAGTTCAGTTGTTTATTTCATTTTGTTTCTGGTATTTCAGTTGTATAAACTTCTCTACGTATGGATTTTATGTTAACTTTTGTCTTGAAACCACTGTATTTATGTACTAGTTGTGTGACTATGTACGGTTATGTACTACTTCTATATCAATGTATGGTAATGTACTACTTGTGTTTATGGTAGTTCATTTGTTCATGTATTTTTTGTTTATTATTGAATTATTTATTATTACTGTTTAGTATAAATTATGAATAAAGTGAATTGGAGAGTGAACGAGCTAGCAGAATGTGAAATAGACAAAGAAAAGCAAAAATATTCAGTGCGTTTATTAAATGCTACGGAAAAAAATAATGGCAGAAAAAAATCGCTGCCAAAAAATTTGGTGGTAGAAAAAACACAACGAAAAAAAATGATGTTGTGGCGAAATATATATTGTGGCATATAATAAACGCATCTATAAGGTTTGGGTTTAAGTTGTAACCCAAACATCACTTTTGGTGGCGTTTCAACATGCTACAAAAAAAGATTTACGGTGGTTTTTTTTGCCGCCGCAATAAAGTACATTATAACGACGTTTACAAAAACGCAACCAAAAATATTAGTTTTTTAGTTGCATGTCATATGACGGCGTTCTCTAAAACACCACCATAAGTTATGGTTGCGTTTTTTGCGCGCCACCGAAAGTACTTTTTGGTGTAATGCATAAGTCTGCATATTGTTATTATAGAAAATCAAGTTATCTACCGAATTGGTGTGTTGTGCAGGAACAAATATGTTATATGACTTTTGAAGAATCAACACTCAATGGACAAATGGTGCAAATCAAGAAAAACAAATGGATACTTGATAGTGGAAGTTCAAGACACATGAATGACAATCCGAAGATATCGAATGACATAATTTATGAAGATGGAGTACTGGTCAACTTTGGAGACAACTCAAAAGGATATGTGACTGACATCGGCAATGTTGGTAACTCTAAAATTCCTACCATTTCTGATGTTCTGTTAGTTAGGAATCTAAAACACAATTTGCCTAGCATAAGTCAACTATGTGATAAGGGCTACAAAATTAAATTTGAAAAGGATAAGTGTCACATCGAAGATAATAAATCAAATATTATCTTTGAAGGAATTATGAAGATTTTTTTAAATATATTCTTAGTATGAAAATCTCAAATAATAACGTATGTCTTTTAGATCATACAAGTGACCCTTGGATTTGGCATAAAAGATATGGACATTTGAATTTCAAACTCTTAACTAGACTTTCTAAACTTGATCTAGTAAGAGGTCTCCCTAAAATGGATTTTAAAGCAGATAGTATATGTGATGCTTGTCAATTAGGAAAACTTAGGGAGAATTCATTCAAATTAAAAGATATGATTACAACTTCAAAACCCATTGAGTTACTTCATTTAGAGCTGTTTGGTCCATCTCAAATTCAGTCATTAAATCATCGTAACTATGTTTTTGTAATTGTAGATGATTATTCTAGATTTACATGGACAATTTTTTTGAAACTTAAAAGTGATGCTTTTGATTTATTTAAAACTTTTGCAAAATTCAAAATCAACTTTCTTTAAAAATCAAAACTAGTCGTAGTGGTCGCAGTGGAGAATTTGAAAATGAAAATTTTGAGAATTTATGTAATCAAAAAAGAATAACTCATAATTTTTCATTCCTAAGAACTCCACAACAAAACAAAGTGGTAGAGCGTAAAAATAGGACGATTCAAGAGTGTGCAAGAACTATGCTTTCAGATAGTAAATCACCAAGAAATTTTTAGGCTGACGCAGTCGCTACAGCTTGTTACATTTTGAATAGGATTTTAATTGGACCTTTAACTAATAAAACACCATATGAACTTCTTTTCAATAAGAAACCAAAGGTATCTTATTTTAAAGTTTTTGAAAGTAAATGCTTTATTTTAAATACAAAGGACAATTTGATCCAAAATCCGACAAAGGAATCTATATCGGATATTCTAATAGAAGTAAAACATACAGAGTTTTCAATTTAAAAACTAACACCATTAAAGAAACAATGCATGTATCTTTTGATGAAAATTTCAAAGATTTTGTTCGAATAAATTATGAAGATGATTTTGTTACTCTAAATAATTGTTTGATTCATAAGTCACCAATTGTCAATAACTCTCGTTAGATTTTTATTATATTAATGTTTTTATATTTTGTGTACTTGTATATATTTGTATCTATGTTTTATGTAACAACCCGTGGTTTTAGAACAAATATTTATCGTTGTTGGCTAATTTCAATTTGAGTTTTTGAATCAATTGAAATTGTTTTAAACTGGGTTAAAATCCTTTTAAATAAACGGTTAAAAGTGAATGCGGGCTTTAAAATTTATTCTGGCCCACGTTCGTTTGTTTAGGATCATGATAATTATCTATACCCGATCCCCCTTTATCCATTTTCATTCGTTCAGTAACCCTAAAAAGAAAAAGAAAAAAAAAACAAAAGAAACGAAAATGGCGGCTTGTCTCTCGTTCGTTCCTCTTTCGAAGCTAGGGCTTCTGGAGAAGGCGTCGCTATGTCGATTTGATTGCAGATGCTTTGATTTCTTCGATCTTCACGGCTTCGACTCCAAATTGTTCGATCTCTGGTCGCTAGCGGCTGCCTAGTTTTGCAAAGGTGAGTGATTATTTGTCACTCACATTTAATTCAGACTTTACAGCCTTAAAACTTGTGATTTCGTGATTACTTGGTCCGTTTGGATTTTGAAGTCAATCTTCGTTCATCTGGAAATTTATTTTGTTTTTGTTGTCTTTGGTTTTGAATTGGTTTAGCCGATGATGGTTTGTTATAAAGGGTTTGAACCCCTATTTTCTCGTTCGTGTGCATATGCTTGAGATTTATCTGGCTTTGATTTGTACTAGTTTGAACTTATAAATTTCCGTGGTATTGATTTTTGTCTATGTGACTTCAGCATTACTTCGATTTCATGACGACTTCGGTTTTGAATTGTATCATGCTTTTGACTTGATGTTTGATCCTTTATAGTTGCTGTGGTGTTGCAGTCTTCGACTTGCTTTATACATTCACTGTATATTAATGTGTTCACGGGGTTCACAATTGGAGTTATGACCTTGTATTATCTAGTGCACGGGGGCATTCACTTGTATATGTACACTTCCATTCTGTTTTGTCTTGTGTGGTAGCTCGCATTTTCACCTGTACCAGTCATTTTCTCTGGTGCATCGCATGATTTGTTGATGTACCTGGTATGTGAAATTGTGTGCTTCTAGTTAGATTTGCACTACAACCTTGTGTACTGTTGGTTCACATTGTATTTACTTACATGCTTGGCCATCATGTAGTCCCTAGTATCGAGTTGTGAGCATGACCATTCATTGTTGAGGCTACCCAGTCGAGTCTAAAAATTGCACAGTCCAGGTTCAGGTTGTATTTTCCTGTAGTACACTTGACTGTTTACCTCGGCTATGAAGTATTTTGTATTCGTGGTACTTTGCATTGACCTGTAGCATACTGCTTCATTTGTACATTTGACATTGCTCTTCAAGTTGAGCTTATTTCTGGTATTCGACCTCTGTCCTTGTCAGGCGCACAATATATTGATTTTACTCCGACCTCTCTGTGGGTATTACAATACTCTGGTAGTTGATACTTTTGTAGATATATGCATTTTTCGCTGGACTTTGCATTTCGATTGTGCATTCATTGCTGCAGTGTGCATGTATGGTTATTTTTAACCATTTCATTTTTGAGGCTGTGTCACTGATGTTGGTTTGCATTATTCATTTCTCAGTTGTATTTGAATGTGACTATCTGGTTGAGTTCACTTGAGATTGCAATCAGTTTCGTTATTTCGTTCATGTATCTTGTACTAATGTTACCGTGAGATATTTATATCCACGGCTGTCCTTGCATTTTGATCATCAAGTATGCATTCCCACATTACTATGTTGTTTTGTGGGGTATCTGGCCTTCGACTTTGCATTTCCTACGTGTATTGGCTTCGGCCATTATACATTTGATTTATTTGCATCCTTGACTTTGTAGTATCTTCTGCCCTGAACGTAATTTTACGCTGAGATAATGCATCTCGGCTGTGCTTGCTTGTCCCTGTTGCTTTGAATTAAGATGTAATTGTATCCACAGCCAATCCTTACATTTATATGATACTGGGTTGGCAACCTTGTCTCATTTGCATATGGTGTCAGCATTTGATCCCTGTAGTTTGTAGTTCTATGTTGCCACCTCCATTGTATTAAGCCTGGTCTTTATTCCACCTTCATTTGGGGGCATTCGGTCCAGACCTGAAATCCCGGTATGTATATTCACATGGGTTTGTTTTGTGATACACTGTACTGCATTTCTGAATATGTTACAGCCATTTTCTGCATACATATATGTGGCCTTGTACCACTTGACTGCATTTGGATGTGTTTTTCGAATTCACTTGAGTTGAATCCATCTTGTAGCTCGGATTTGACCTCGTGCTGTTTTCTGTTATTAACGCTGCAGTGGCGAGGCAGTGCACGCGTGCGTGTACTGCAGCCACATAGCATTGATTTTATTGATATTTCAATTACTTTTGATTCATTGATCTCTTGCGTATTACATATGCCGTATTGGCGAGGCAGTACACGTGTTAGCGTGTACTGCAGCCAATTAGAATTGATGTTTTTTTTAAAGTGATATTTCAATTGTTTAAATTGATTTAGTTTCAATTGATCATTTTATTGTAATCTAATTATCTATTTGATAATTAAATTCTGAGTCTCTAATTATTATTTAATAATTGGATTTTGTTGTTAATTGCCATTTAGACAATTCTGATGTTTTCTAAATTATCTTCATTGATATTCTTTTCACTTATCTCTGTTGATGATTTGAATCTGTTGATTTGTTGTTTAACACTATTATGTGTTATATTCACCGTTATCCGATTTCTTTGTTAAAGGATCGGATAGGTGAATTTACTTTGACTGTCACCTATTCATATTTAATTATTATTGCTTCTGTGCACTAATAACTGAGTTTGAATTAGACTGACCCGTGTATTATTTTCTTTTGAATTTAATACTCGGGTCAGACCGAGTATTTACAGGTTGTTGATATCTTACTTTGGTTGCTGCGAGAGCTATGAAGTCTTTTCATACCTTTTGGAGTAGTCGTTGTCATTTTTAGTAGTTAGTGTACTTGTATAGGTTAATATGTATTCATGTATATTAATGATATTAATGTACTTGTATATGTAACATCCTGTATCGACAGTTGTTATTGTATCATATGTACTGTAGCACATGTATTGTAACTGACATCAGTTATTATATATACGAGACTTTTGTTTTATCTGTGTTCCGCATTTATATTATCTGTGTTATTAGTATATCTATTGTCCTAAACTATTATGAACCATCGTAGTTCGTTTTATACTGGAATTGGGTATGTCGATGGGAGTAAATAAATATGAGATGAAAAATTAAAAATATATACTACTCCTGTCGAGGTAACCAATACTAGTGTAAGGCCTAACTACGGATGGCCGCTCCTATCCAGCCTTATTCTTCATAATAACAGACAGTATTTCCTTTAATACTCTTTGTTATTGTGAGCATAGAGGTGGGGAGTCACAGTTGGTATCAGAGCTTGGGGTTTATGGACATGATATAAAACATAACTTAGATGGAACATGTGTTACAACTAATTGTCGATATTTTAGTTGTGCTTTGAGTCAAAACTAAAGTTTTGAAATTTGGATGGAATTTTTAAATATCTTTATTTAAAAATAAAAAGTGAAACTATGTTTTGATGATTGATTGAGTGTGTTCTGTTTATTAGAGTGCGCAGCAGAAACAGTGTCTGTCTTCGCTGAGTACGGCTGATAACCTTTTTGATTTAAAAATCAAATTATGAAATTGAAATAAATTTCATTTGTTGTTTGCATAGCTGTGTTTATTTTGTTTACTTTAAAAACTTCGAATCCGATTTGAGGATTCGAGGCGATTGCAGCTATGTGAATTTGTTGAAGTTTTGGCTGGTTTTCTTTGATGCTAATCACAGGTTGATTAGATTTTGATTGTTTTGAATTATCTTCATTGAAGATATATTTGAATGATTTCTTTGTTCATTTTGTGGTATACGTGCAAATTTATGTTGCACGTTACTACACTAATTTTACGTTGAACCGATGCTTGGTTATGAAATGTATTTTGTTGCCGTTATTATTATAACGGGATTTTTACACCAATGCTATATTTTGTAGCAAGGTGTTTTGTTGACATTTTTAATGAATGAAAATTCACCGATATTGTATTTTGATGTGAATTATTTTGATGAGATTTTGACGTTTAAAAATTACTGTCGCTTTGACTTCAGTATCCGTCATATTTTAAAGTGGATTTTCAAGCGGTTATCTCGTAATGCTGATTTTGAGATCCGTTTTTACGGTGTTTTGAGAAGTACAATTTTCTTATTGAAATTGTCACTAATGTTGCTGTTTTTATCACGGATTTCAAATCATTTTAAAAAATAATAATTTGTTTTTCAAATTTTTTATAGTTTATGCTTTCAAAAGAATGAAGAAGCGATTTAAACGATTCAGCAAAATCGAGGACTATGAACCCTTTCTTTTACTGATTCGCTTAATTCCGGACTTGTTCGTTTGATAATGTAAATTATTACTTTTATGAAATAAATGAAATTGTTTTCAGAATTTTTACAGTTTGCGTTTTCAGAAGAATGAGAAAGTGACTTAAACGTTTCAGAAAAATCGAGGATTATGACCCCTTTGTTTTACTGATTCGCTTAATTATGGACTTGTCCGTTTGAGAATGTGAAATGTTATTTTTGGAATACACAATTTGCACTTTCAAGGAAACGATGAAGAGATTTAAACGATGTAGCAAAAGTGCGGAGTATGGAATCACACTTTTACTATTTCGGTTAATTCCGGACTCGTTAATTGAAACATTTGCTGTTTGATGATTTTGATGATTTTACACGTTCAAGGAAACGATGAAGAGAGTCAAACGATTTAGTAAAACACGTGGTATGGGACATGTGCGTTTGCTATTTCGGTTAATTCCGGACTCGTTAATTGAATATATGATGATTTTCGTGTGCTTTCGAGCCACTATGTTGGACCTTCGGGTCATATGTTGGACCTTCGGGTCAATACCAGTACCGGACCTTCGGGTCATATGTTGGACCTTCGGGTCATATGTTGGGCGCCAAAATTATGTTGGGTACTTGGTAGGCTTCGGCCATATGTTGATGCACGTGCGGCGTAGCTAAAACTCGCCATTTGTTGGGATCGATCCACCTTTTATGTTGATTTTCTACATCATCTTAATTGATTTCTAGATATTTGTTGTTTCCAATTATCTGCAGGTACTTGGATATTTGTTGATATGAGTTCTAATTATCATTTTCGATAATTAGATATTTGTAGATTTGATTATCGTTTTTGATAATCGAATTTTTGTTGATTTGATTATCGTTTTTGATAATCGAATATTTGTTGATTTGATTATCGTTTTTGGTAATCGAATATTAGTTGATTTGAGATTTGATTATCGTTTTTGATAATCGAATTTTTGTTGATTTGATTATCGTTTTTGATAATCGAATATTTGTTGATTTGATTATCGTTTTTGATAATCGAATATTTGTTGATTTGATTATCGTTTTTGATAATCGAATATTTTTTGATTTGAGATTTGATTATCGTTTTTGATAATCGAATATTTGTTGATTTGATTATCATTTTTGATAATCGAATATTTGTTGATTTGATTATCGTTTTTGATAATCGAATATTTTTTGATTTGATTATCGTTTTTTATAATCGAATATTTGTTGATTTGATTATCGTTTTTGATAATCGAATATTTGTTGATTTGATTATCGTTTTTGATAATCGAATATTTGTTGATTTGAGATTTGATTATCGTTTTTGATAATCGAATATTTGTTGATTTGATTATCGTTTTTGATAATTAAATATTTGTTGATTTGAAATTTGATTATCGACTGAGATAATCAAATATTTGTTGATTTGAAATTTGATTATCGTTTTTGATAATCGAATATTTGTTGATTTGAGATTTGATTATCGTTTTTGATAATCGAATATTTGTTGATTTTATTATCGTTTTTGATAATCGAATATTTGATTTGATTATCGTTTTTGATAATCGAATATTTGTTGATTTGATTATCGTTTTTGATAATCGAATATTTGTTGATTTGATTATCGTTTTTGATAATCGAATATTTGTTGATTTGAGATTTGATTATCGTTTTTGATAATCGAATATTTGTTGAATTGATTATCGCTTTTGATAATTAAATATTTGTCGATTGAGATTCTAATTATTGTTTTTGATAATTAGGCCTTTGTTGTTGTTTTCTGACTATCTATTGATAGTTAGATTTTGTTTAGAATTTTGAATTTCTTTTATTGAAATTAAAAGATTTCTTTGATGTTTGAATTCTCTGCCTTCATTTTCTAGCTTAACCAGTTTATGTTAGAAAATTTATTGCTAGTGACGACCTTAATTATGAAAATTGCGGGGACGCAATTTTTATAAGGAGGGGAGTCTGTAACAACCCGTGGTTTTAGAACAAATAATTATCGTTGTTGGCTAATTTCAATTTGAGTTTTTGAATCAATTGAAATTCTTTTAAATTGGGTTAAAATCCTTTTAAATAAACGGTTAAAAGTGAATGCGGGCTTTAAAATTTATTCTGGCCCACGTTCGTTTGTTTAGGATCATGATAATTATCTATACCCGATCCCCCTTTATCCATTTTCATTCGTTCAGTAACCCTAAAAAGAAAAAGAAAAAAAAAACAAAAGAAACGAAAATGGCGGCTTGTCTCTCGTTCGTTCCTCTTTCGAAGCTAGGGCTTCTGGAGAAGGCGTCGCTATGTCGATTTGATTGCAGATGCTTTGATTTCTTCGATCTTCACGGCTTCGACTCCAAATTGTTCGATCTCTGGTCGCTAGCGGCTGCCTAGTTTTGCAAAGATGAGTGATTATTTGTCACTCACATTTAATTCAGACTTTACAGCCTTAAAACTTGTGATTTCGTGATTACTTGGTCCGTTTGGATTTTGAAGTCAATCTTCGTTCATCTGGAAATTTATTTTGTTTTTGTTGTCTTTGGTTTTGAATTGGTTTAGCCGATGATGGTTTGTTATAAAGGGTTTGAACCCCTATTTTCTCGTTCGTGTGTATATGCTTGAGATTTATCTGGCTTTGATTTGTACTAGTTTGAACTTATAAATTTCCGTGGTATTGATTTTTGTCTATGTGACTTCAGCATTACTTCGATTTCATGACGACTTCGGTTTTGAATTGTATCATGCTTTTGACTTGATGTTTGATCCTTTATAGTTGCTGTGGTGTTGCAGTCTTTGACTTGCTTTATACATTCACTGTATATTAATGTGTTCACGGGGTTCACAATTGGAGTTATGACCTTGTATTATCTAGTGCACGGGGGCATTCACTTGTATATGTACACTTCCATTCTGTTTTGTCTTGTGTGGTAGCTCGCATTTTCACCTGTACCAGTCATTTTCTTTGGTGCATCGCATGATTTGTTGATGTACCTGGTATGTGAAATTGTGTGCTTCTAGTTAGATTTGCACTACAACCTTGTGTACTGTTGGTTCACATTGTATTTACTTACATGCTTGGCCATCATGTAGTCCCTAGTATCGAGTTGTGAGCATGACCATTCATTGTTGAGGCTACCCAGTCGAGTCTAAAAATTGCACAGTCCAGGTTCAGGTTGTATTTTCCTGTAGTACACTTGACTGTTTACCTCGGCTATGAAGTATTTTGTATTCGTGGTACTTTGCATTGACCTGTAGCATACTGCTTCATTTGTACATTTGACATTGCTCTTCAAGTTGAGCTTATTTCTGGTATTCGACCTCTGTCCTTGTCAGGCGCACAATATATTGATTTTACACCGACCTCTCTGTGGGTATTACAATACTCTGGTAGTTGATACTTTTGTAGATATATGCCTTTTTCACTGGACTTTGCATTTCCATTGTGCATCCATTGCTGCAGTGTGCATGTATGGTTATTTTTAACCATTTCATTTTTGAGGCTGTGTCACTGATGTTGGTTTGCATTATTCATTTCTCAGTTGTATTTGAATATGACTATCTGGTTGAGTTCACTTGAGATTGCAATCAGTTTCGTTATTTCGTTCATGTATCTTGTACTAATGTTACCGTGAGATATTTATATCCACGGCTGTCCTTGCATTTTGATCATCAAGTATGCATTCCCACATTACTATGTTGTTTTGTGGGGTATCTGGCCTTCGACTTTGCATTTCCTACGTGTATTGGCTTCGGCCATTATACATTTGATTTATTTGCATCCTTGACTTTGTAGTATCTTCTGCCCTGAACGTAATTTTACGCTGAGATAATTCATCTCGGCTGTGCTTGCTTGTCCCTGTTGCTTTGAATTGAGATGTAATTGTATCCACAGCTAATCCTTACATTTATATGATACTGGGTTGGTAACCTTGTCTTATTTTCATATGGTGTCAGCATTTGATCCATGTAGTTTGTAGTTCTATGTTGCCACCTCCATTGTATTAAGCCTGGTCTTTATTCCACCTTCATTTGGGGGCATTCGGTCCAGACCTGAAATCCCGGTATGTATATGCACATGGGTTTGTTTTGTGATACACTATACTGCATTTCTGAATATGTTACAGCCATTTTCTGCATACATATATGTGGCCTTGTACCACTTGACTGCATTTGGATGTGTTTTTCGAATTCACTTGAGTTGAATCCAGCTTGTAGCTCGGATTTGACCTCGTGCTGTTTTCTGTTATTAACGCTGCAGTGGCGAGGCAGTGCACGCGTGCGTGTACTGCAGCCACATAGCATTGATTTTATTGATATTTCAATTACTTTTGATTCATTGATCTCTTGCGTATTACATATGCCGTATTGGCGAGGCAGTACACGTGTTAGCGTGTACTGCAACCAATTAGAATTGATGTTTTTTTTAAGTGATATTTCAATTGTTTAAATTGATTTAGTTTCAATTGATCATTTTGTTGTAATCTAATTATCTATTTGATAATTAGATTCTGAGTCTCTAATTATTATTTAATAATTGGATTTTGTTGTTAATTGCCATTTAGGCAATTCTGATGTTTTCTAAATTATCTTCATTGATATTCTTTTCACTTATCTCTGTTGATGATTTGAATCTGTTGATTTGTTGTTTAACACTATTATGTGTTATATTCACCGTTATCCGATTTCTTTGTTAAAGGATCGGATAGGTGAATTTACTTTGACTGTCACCTATTCATATTTAATTATTATTGCTTCTATGCACTAATAACTGAGTTTGAATTAGACTGACCCGTGTATTATTTTCTTTTGAATTTAATACTCGGGTCAGACTGAGTATTTACAGGTTGTTGATATCTTACTTTGGTTGCTGCGAGAGCTATGAAGTCTTTTCATACCTTTTGGAGTAGTCGTTGTCATTTTTAGTAGTTAGTGTACTTGTATAGGTTGATATGTATTCATGTATATTAATGATATTAATGTACTTGTATATGTAACATCCTGTATCGACAGTTGTAGTTGTATCATATGTACTGTAGCACATGTATTGTAACTGACATCAGTTATTATATATACGAGACTTTTGTTTTATCTGTGCTCCGCATTTATATTATCTGTGTTATTAGTATATCTATTGTCCTAAACTATTATGAACCATCGTAGTTCGTTTTATACTGTAATTGGGTATGTCGATGGGAGTAAATAAATATGAGATGAAAAATTAAAAATATATACTACTCCTGTCGAGGTAACCAATACTAGTGTAAGGCCTAACTACGGATGGCCGCTCCTATCCAGCCTTATTCTTCATAATAACAGACAGTATTTCCTTTAATACTCTTTGTTATTGTGAGCATAGAGGTGGGGCGTCACATTTTATATATATGTGTAATATAATATCATATATAATAAACTTAGATTTATGTTTCGCTTATTATACTTTGTTATGTAGTTTAGGCTTTATTTTTGTTGATGACAAAGGAGGGAATTTATAAAATAGGATAGTTAGGCTGCTAGTTAGGCTTAGATTAAGGAGGAGTTAGTAGATTAAGGGGGAATTATTGGAATAAGGGGGAGTCAGAGTACAATCAGAGTTTGGTGGAGTATATTTAATAAACATAGGTTGTCATCATCAAAATAGGGAAGATTGTTAGTTCCTAAGATGATGGTTTTAATGAAAACAACCTTAGGACTTGTTATAAAATATAAATACTAATACCTTTGTCTAGAAATATATGTATATGCAGGATACATATATATATATCTATATCTATATATATATGCAGGTACTGAGAATGAAGACGACATAGTATAGAGATTCAAGACTAACGAATTCAAGATCGTAGAAATCAAGACCGAGGACTCATGAGTATCAAGAGTTCAAGATATCAAGATAAGTAATAGAGTCTAGATTTATGTTAACACTTCATAGTAACACTAAAATCTTTATTCGGATTCTAGTTATGGATCGGAATCCAACTTCTCGCTTTAATAGTGGGATGTAACCAACATGGTAGCCGTATATTTTAAAATTCGAATTTTCAAAAGAAGTGTTTATTCGCCATAACCTTTCACGAATGACATGACCATTATTCTCCTATATATACTAGTTGTTTTCAATGAATTTTAAGTTAGTTCTTATTCATTTCTTCACTTCTTATTCTCCACTCAAATATTCTCTTATATTTCAAATGCTTTAACAAAATTCTACCAAAATCCTAAGTGAATCAAACTCGATCATCTCTAGTTTGATTCTTTGCCACTCTCTCTCAAAGATCTCAATGCTATTCAGAGTTATAGGATCTTTTGTAATCAATGATCGATGTCCATCGAGTCTCTCTATCAAAGTGTGATTGGAAACGGTGTGATTGTGGCCATAAATCAATTGGGTGTGACTGTAGCCTGTAAATCAATTAGGTTATCTTATAGCTTGGTTAATCAAGAGGGTTTGCCCTGGACTCGGAGACGGGAGGGTATATCTTTTGGTCTTGAAATCGAGGTTGTAATATCGATATTATATTTGAAAAGAAATCTGCATAAGAAATTGTGTGGCACTGGATGTGGGGTAACTCCGTACCAGTATAAAATTCCGGTATGTTCTTTCCATTACTACTTTTATTTACTATTTGCATCTATGTCTGATTCTGTAACTGTCACTGTGTTTGTGAATTGCATCGTTTGGGTCTAATTTGAAAAGATTTCAAAAGGATTCATAAAATTAATTAAACACTATTCAATCCTTCGCCTCTAGTGTTAATTCTACCTTAAGATCCGTAATCCATATTTCCTACACATGTTTGGTTAACTTGGGGGTTTTTGCGATTTGGCACATGACTTAGGGCTGATCTCTGGACTCTGCTCCAAATGAACTTCTGATCACATGACTGTTTCTTTATAAATACCAGCCTACCTACAACCAAAGATGGATCTTTCTACTTGAACTCTTCCCTTCTTCAGCCCTTCACTCTAGATCTAATCTCTCGGCCATTGAAGACTCTTCCTCTTCTTCACTCCTTTTTTCTACCTCTCAAACTTTCTAGAAACATCATTGTAAATCTGGGATCTACTATACTATAGTCAAATCTGATATAATTCATTATAATCCGGAGAGAAGACAATGAATAACAAACTATAAAGTGGACGTAGGCTAGAGATTGTCGAATCACAATAATAATTCTTGTGTGTTCTTTACTTTTTTGCTTTCTTTTACTTACTTGATCTGGGATTTCTACTGCTTTACATTTATTATAAAAGAACCGATGTTTTCATCAGATTTTTG
Organism: Allium cepa; assembly: GCA_030765085.1. Lineage (NCBI taxonomy): Eukaryota > Viridiplantae > Streptophyta > Magnoliopsida > Asparagales > Amaryllidaceae > Allium > Allium cepa. The sequence goes on along the minus strand of CM060932.1, from coordinate 226,200,607 downwards.
GGTGTTGATCCATTTTCTGGATTAACATGTATAAAAGTGTGATCAAGGTTAGAAAATGTTTTAAGGTGAAAATAATGTCAAAATCATCATTTTAATTATATAAACATGCATAGTAGAGTGAGAGGTTAAGAACCAAGCACAAAATACCCAAAATACCAGTTTTCCCCCTTAGATCTGAAGTAGACAACAAATGAGATGATCCCAAATCATAAAAAGTTATAATCTAAAGCTTTCCTATGCTAATCACCGCTTTAATCAATGATTTGGTTAAGATTAATAAGGAAAATGTATGATTTTTGATGAAATTATGGTTAATAGAGGATAGAGCTATTTTGGGGAAGATGAAAATGACTTAGATCAGTCTCCACAACCTCCCCTTTGCTCACTTTTCAAGATGGGTCAATGAGCTTAAGCACGGGCTTAGATAATTACCTATTAAAATTGACCAGTAGTAGCCAAAACTTAAAACAGCTATAACTTTCAACGATAAGTCCGTTTTTCTATTATAACCACTTTACGGAATGGGAAACCATCATCCTGAAGCAATGAAAGTAGATTGCGACTCTAATTCAGCAACCATCAAAATTTATAGGCCAAACAAGGTTTTCAGAGTCAAAACGGTCACATAGAAAATATGTGAAAGTCATAGATATGGAAATATCCCTAAGAATCACTTTCTAAAATCTTAGACTCATACAGCCTCATATGAATAAAATAAAATTGTTTTATGATCATTTGACACGTAAAACACAGGTCATTACATTTCTACCGTAGTCTTGGCTTGATCAAGTAGTACAAAATTTAGAATCAAGTAACGTCGTCAGATGACTATGTTGAATCCTGAAAGAAATAGTTGGGTAGCCTTTTTATAGTCAATACGGCTGAACTATTTTCTAAAGGAACCTGTAATAGATCTTCAAAGGCAGAAGTACGACAACTATATCCACACTACATTCCAATAATTTTCAGAAAATATTATCAGTGGATGAAGAGTTCAAGCAACTATAATTCTCTTCAAGTCATGAACCAATCATTAACGAGGTTAGAACATTTTGATGGCGAAAACTTAACCTGTTGGCAAGAGATGATAAAGTTCTTTCTTATTATTGTGAAGCTTTTCTACATACTAAAAGATAGCTTGGAAGAAGTATGGGCTGAAACTCCAGCAAATACTGTTGAATTAAAAGAAAAATGACGTAAGCGAAAGGAGGATGACTTCATGTGTAGAGGTTACATATTGAATGCCCTGTCCACACCCATTAAATGCACATCGAAGCTTGGAAACTGTAAAGGCACTATAGACTGCATTGGAGAACAAATACCACATTTCCGAGGCAAGTAACAAGAAATTTCTTATTAGCAATTTTATGGAATTTAATATGAATGACAATAAAATGATCATCGAACAAGTAAATCAGATTTTACTCATTGTCAATCATCTTAAAGACGCAAATATAGAGCTTCCTGAATCATGCATAGTTGGGGTTATTATATCCCGACTTCCCTCTTCTTGGAATGATTACAAGAAGAAACAAAAACAAGTCAAAGTGAACAATGATTTACAAGCTTTACAACGTCATCTTCGCATAACATGAGCAAATAGATAGTCAACAATTGAATTTCATTTCAAGACCAACAATGTTGAAAAAAATTCATCCAACAAAAGGAAAATAAGAAAAGAAAAGCAAAGAACAACAACAAGAAGGGTGCTTGTTTATTTTGTTAACAAGCCCAGTCGTAATTATCATTAACGAAAGAAAAAAAAAGCGAATGTAGTCATAGAAAAGCTTACAACTGTAGTGCAAGAGGCAAACTTCGTTGTGGCATAGAAAATGATTGGTGGCTCGACGCTGGGGCAGCTATACACACACACACACACATATGCAAAAATCGTAGACCTTTTAAGACCTACGATGAAACAAACGGGGAAGAAAATGAAGTTATCGGGACAAATAAAGCTCGTAGAAAAGTTATTGGAAAAGGCATTATTGAAATTCCACTCACATCGGGAAAGTTCTTACCTTAATTAATGTATTTTATGTACCTAATATTTGTAAGAATCTTGTGACGACCCGCCTTTTTGACCCTCGAAGATCGACATTAATACATCCTCGATATTCATATGCCATAAAGTCAAGTGCCAGAAAGGCAGATAATTAGGGGTTTTAAAAAGAAATAAAGACAAAAGATAGACTAACAACAGAATCTCACATTCGCATTAATAATACATATGGAAAGTGCTACAATCACTACAAGTGATTCACCAGAGTTACAAGTACCAACCCAGTCAAGGATAGTTATAACTGCCTATCCTTACAGAGGCTGGTAGATACTAAATACATATTATATAACACAACGAAAATTTGAAATAGATCACAATTGACAAAAGGACCCTCCAGTCTTCATGCTCCATTGCTCCTTCCAAAATGCTCCAAGTTACCCAACTACTTGGTTGCCCAAACAGTAGGCCACCCAGTGTTTAAGAGAGAAGAAAAATAAACTCTGGGTCAATCATGGGCTGATGTGAGAAACTCAAAATATGAGTATTTGGTAAACAAAAAGGTATCTTATAAGACCACGCCGCATATAAATACGGAATGGTTTTGACCTTATGATAACCAAATCATTTATATGTAAAATTCAGTGATTTTATTTTTAACGACATTCTTTGAAAACTTTTAAAATAAACATATTTCAATAGCCGAAATTGTTACATTGGTTAAATTTGACGGCATAATAAGGTTTAAGACTAAAATCGAAGGCACTTACTAGAGATTTGGATTTCCAATGAATAGTGAGGTAAGGGACTACCTCCCGTACAGTACATTTCTAGAGGAATCTACCGGTTTAGTCAAAACGAACATATGGTACAAATAGCACCGAATATGATGTCAACCCGACCGTCACTGACATATTCAGGATCCCATAGCGTACTCTACAAAATTTAAACCCGACGTCATAGCGGGTAAAAATAAATAGATCTAGGACGATGTTATCATAGCCTAATGGTTGCGATCCACCTAGCCTTAAAGCAACCCTTGTTTCACAATTCTCCGGATGTGAGGATTGAGGCAATGTTTACCTTTCTAAGAACATTTTCACTTAAAATACCACATTGCCATTTCTAACAACACACCATTGATTTCAACAAATGTACAACCTCTGAGCTCGTACGTCTTGGAGAAGGGTGTTAAGCATAAGAGGGGTTACCTCTTACACTACCAAACAGATGTACCTTTGTAGGGATCAATGCACTGTGATCTTAGAAATGCAAGATCAGACATTCATCCATACAAGTTGTTAGGAACAGGGCAAACCGAAGGCACTCTCCTATCACATCTTGTCAGGTATTTCCCCTAGGATTAGTAGCGAGTAGTCCTTGCATACGAAGTCCTAGAATAAAGAGACCATTGTTATTTATTTATCTTGGGAGCTCCATTATGAAGATCCATTATGAAGATCCCTGCCTTCAACTTCATTTTCTTTAACATGTCTTCACTTTTGAACTTGTGAATTGGTTCGAAGTGGTTTTGAATAGGAATTACACAAATCTGATCCTGGTTCTTTCGAACCAATCATCGATAAAAAGAGGTTAAGTAAATAGGTGCTTATCATTTGATTAATTACTTTTTTTTTTGAAAAGCAAACAGGGTTGAATGGACCCTTACCATATTTATTAACCAGAAAAACACAAGTTACAAGTGAGCACTAACATACTAGAGCACACAAATGAGAAAACAGGGAAGACTAAGAAAGAAGAAATGAAAGACTGAAACCAGAAAATACAAAAACCAAAGACAGGAAAGGGAAAAACAAGACCCTAGACCAGAGAACCATAAGCAATGTGATGATCAGACTTTTCCTTGACCCTAGAAATGATTCTGTTTATTAAAGATCTTTCAAGCTTCATCTTATTTTCAAAGACTCGGGCATTTCTCTCTTCCCATATCACATGCACAGACACCTTCAGAATGAGTAGCAGCTTGTAAGTAGTAGCATTCTTCCATCTTGTTCTTGTAAACAGTCTGTTCCATTCAGCATCACCATGTAATACCATCTCAGTATAACCACAACTGATAAGACTAGTTTTCCAGATTCTATTAGTAATCAAACAATCAAAAAAGAGGTGAGCACCATCCTCAATCACGTTATTACAGTATGCACACCTCAGGTCAACATTATAACCTCTCCCACCCAATTTAGCCTTAGTCATGAGAGCATTACGAAGAACTTTCCAAAGAAGGAAATTTAGTTTTTGTGAGGTAAGAGAGTTCCAAACTCTAGCATGCCATCTAAAAATGGGGCTACTGTCATCTAGTCTCAAAGCTTTATAAACCCCAGCAATGGAGTGCTGACCATTACTAGTAAACCAAACATACCCATGATCACCAGAGGGGATGTTCATGCACTGCACTTCAGCCCACAGCTGCTGGATGATAGGATTGGAAGTGTATGGCAGAGTAATTTAACCATTATGACAATAATCTAAGGCACTGGCATTCAAAGGTATGCCAGTTTGAAACCTCTGGTCATAGGAGAGCAGATTGTACAATATTATTCCTCTTCCAACCCATGGATCGAACCAAAATTTGGCATTGCAGTGAGGGCCAAGCACAAGCTGAACAAGAGGGAGTAATATGTCTCTGATCTTGAGAATAGATCTCCAAACCCAACAACACAGAGGAGATGGTTCCATATTTTGGAGTGCTGACCAAAAATTAATTACTTTTCTCTTAATCAAAAATATCTTCTAGAGATATATATTTTTAAAACACATCTTTTCGCTATACATGGAATTATTAAAACTCTCTTTACCCAAATCAAAATTATTTCTCATAAATCATGTTGCCAAACCTTTTTGAGTAAAAATGGTCGATATAAATTATTCTAATTCTTCAACATCAATTTTCGTATTAAACCTTTTTTATCTATCGAATAATGGTGAAATCACCTTTTAAATTCACATGGATAGTACGACTTCCCTCTTCGTAATCTAATACCAAGTATAAGAAGATTATTTCTATACAATGCAAGTTATATTAAACTTGGAAAAATTAAATCTTTTATACTTACCTCATTTCCAACATTTTAACCTTATCTATTCTTCGCCCAGGAAAGAGGCCAGGTAAGCCAAGGCACTGGTTGCTCCTAAACATCTCCTTAGTTTAAGCACCTCCCATCTGGATCTTATGAATAGAAAAATCCACTCTACCCAATGACTTTTAGTGTCAATATTAAATCACTTGATTATGACAGCTTTTTTAAAATCGTTTATTTAAACTCTTTTAAAATAAATTATAAAACGTTCAAATCATCTTTAAAACACTTAATTATTTATTTGAAAACACTTATAGTTGGGAAAGAATATTTAAGTGTAAAGCCATATTCCACAAATTGTCAAGGACTCTCGTTAGATTGTTTCTATGATAATGTTTTTATATATTGTGTATTTGTATGTTTGTGTAATAGAACAATATATATAATAAAATTAGATTTATGTTTTGCTTATTATACTTCGTTATTAGCATTTAGTTCGATAATATTAGTTTAAGGGGGAGTTATGTAGTTTAGGATTAGTTTTTGCTGATGACAAAGGGGGAGAATTATAAAATAGGTTAGATAGGCTTAGATTAAAGGGGAGTTAGTAGATTAAGGGAGAGTTGTTGGAATAAGGGGGAGTCGAAGTAGAATCGAAGTTTGTGGAGAAGATTTTATAAACAAAGGTTGTCATTATCAGAAAGGGGGAGATTGTTAGTACCTGAGATGATGGTTTTGATGACAACAACCTTAGGACTTGTTATAAAATATAAATACTAATATTCCTGTCTAGATATGTGTGTGTGTGTGTGTATGCAGGTACTGAGAATGAAGACTGTACAATATAAAAATTCAAGACTGAGTATAGGGATTCAAGATTGAAGAAATCAAGACTGAAGACTCATGAGTATCAAGAGTTCAAGATATCATGATAGGTAATAGAGTCTAGATTTATATTAAAACTTCATAAAAACACTAAAATCTTTATTTGGATTTTTATTGTGGAATGGAATCCACCTTCTCTCTTTAGTAGTCGGATGGAACCCACAAGCTCTTTAGTGGGATGGAACCAATGACCTTCTATACTGGAATGGAATCCACGAAATTTTCAAAATGATTTATTTTTTAAGATTTTTTCAAAATCATCCTTTTAAAAGATATCTCTTTTGGTTTAAATATTTTATCCTTAACTATTTTATAATTTCAAAATTATTTCTTGTTTTTAAACTCTCTCTTTATTTCAATATTATTAGCTTTAAAATATCAAAAATATATCTATACTTAGTTTTTAATATTACTTTTATATTATATATTATATATTTTTAAGATTACTTTTTAAATCTCTTTCATAAGTTTAAACTATATTCAAAAAAGTTTACAAAGTTTAGAATTTTTTTTGACAAGTTATAGAATAGAAATAATATTTTAATAAGCAAAATCAATTATCAAAATTATCATAGGCACGTTGACATACCCCATCCCCAATGTCGATATGGTGGCCATAGGAATTCGAATTAAATTTTTTCAAAAGAAGTATCTATTCATCATAACCTTTCATTAATGGACATGACCGTTATTCTCCTATAAATACCAATTGTTTTCAATGAATTTTAAGTTAGCTTTTCTTCATTTCTTCTCTCCTTCTTCTCCCTTTAAATATTCTCTTATATTTCAAATGCTTTAACAAAACTCTGCTGAAATTCTAAGTGAATCAAACTTGATTATCTCTAGTTTGATCCTCTACCACACTCTCTCAAAGACCTTGGTGCTATTTAGAGTTATAGGATCATTTGTAATCAAAGAAGTATATCGAGTCTCTCTATCTATCAAAATGATATTGGAAACGGTGTAATTGTGGCCTGTAAATCTTGGATATGATTGTAGCCCGTAAATCAATTAGATAATCTTGTAGCCTGGTTAAATCAAGAGAGTTTGCCCTAGACTCAGAGACATGAGGGTGTATCTCGTGGCCTTCAAATCGAGGTTGTACTATCGACATTATATTTGAAAAGAAATCTGCACAAGAAATTGTGTGGGACTGGATATAGGATAACTCCGCACCAATATAAAATTCTAGTGCGTTCTTTCCTTTACTTCTTTTATTTACTATTTGCATCTGTGTCTGATTCTGTTATTGTTTCTGTGTTTGTGAATTACATCTGTTTGGATTTAATTTGAAAAGATTTCAAAAATATTCATAAAATTAATTACATACTATTCATCCCCTCTAGTGTTAATTCTACCTTAAGATCCGTATCTGCATTTCCTATAGACTTTGCCTTGATAGCGGAAATCCAGCGATAGTTGGAAATTCATAAGGATCCTAAGAGCTCATTTTGATGCCATACACTTTTTTACACATGTAACACGTCTCTTTCTTATGCTATGATAATGCACTTCTTCGCTCATTCCATAGTTGTAGCTTGGCTCTAATTCTTTATTTATTGCGCCTTTGTAGGGATCATGCGTTTGAATAGAGGAAAGCTGCAGTCTAAGTTTAATAGCTCAAGCCGGATGCTCCCTCTACGAATATCAAAAAATATTCTACGTTCTTCAGCCCAAGTAAGAATGTGGGGGCAGCAAGCCATGAAGCTTAAAATTTGAGAAACTGTATCTTACTGCCCGCTTGAAGATGTAGGTAGCCAAGTCCTCATGATAATTCCCGTAAAAGATCCCATTCTCTTGGCAGCAAGTCGAGATCCAAGACCCCTGTTCATCAATCTAAGTCTCTTGAAGTTTCATCTTTCCTTCTCTTAGACTCGGAGACTTATAGACAACAGGAGAAGGCATACAAGAGAGGAATAATCATAGTTGCGCCTAAGGGAAAAGATAAGGGAAAGGATGAAAGTGTATGTGCAGTACTAAGGATCGTGTAATATAACATATAAATGCGAAAACTGATAATAGCAGTAAAATAAGAATTAAAGTAAGCACACCAGGAATTTTTATATTGGTTCGAACTTCCCGTTCTACGTCCAGTCTCATAATATCCTCTGGATTTAGACTAAACCCCTCACTTAACCCGGAGGAATAGGTATACCACACCTGAGCAGCCGAACATGAATTTTTCCGCCTCAACAGCCGAAGAGGACTTCAACTTAATACAAATAATTTGTTGACGAGTGTGTTCTGAATAACACGGATTGTCTTTTGATAGTACAATTTTCCTATAATCAAATCCTCAAGAATATGTAGTGTGTGTGAAGATTTAGAAGGAGGACAATCTCGCAGAATCGAAGTATATAAATTAATTCAGAGATTCTAGCGATATTGTATGAGAATGAATGCTTTTATTTGTAGAAATAAATAGAGAATAGATTTCAGAATTATAAACAAGAATTGGTGATTGTAGGAATGAATTAAGTATGTTTATATAGTTGTAGAATAGTTCAATCTTTGATGAAGAGTTTCAATCAAAGGCTGTGACCATATCTCTTGGATTGAAGGTGATTCCTCTTCACGAACGATCGCAACTCTTCAGAAAAATAGCCGCTATTTCCAGGTCGGTTGACTAAAAATTCTGGCTGGTCAGATGAGTTTAAAATCGTGCACAAAACAGAGCATATCTGTGCACTAATAACAGGTTCGGTCAGCCGAGTTTACAGGGTTGGTCGACCGTCCTGATGTTATGTGCATAGATCATATTTTTTCAAGTATAAAACAATATACAACTATTTGTATGTGTGTGTGACTACTTGAGGAATGATTTTAACAATATTCTAAGACTCAATATAATAAAATATTAATACTAATCTATGGAGTCCTTTGTAGTGCACAATATACTTTTATTCTCTTTTTGTCGCCTTTGTATAGTATTCTCTTTGTAGTTCGTCTCATGATCTCTGAAGCTTGTGTCATGAATCAAAACCTATGAATCAACATTCTCCCCCTTTTTAATTGATGGCAATACTTATGTGACGAAGTAGTATATATTGTAATTCTCCCCCTGAATATATGGCGACTTTTCTGCAAAAACTTGTTAGCTTTTATATATTTCTCCCTCTTTGTCATCGACAAAAAGGAATACTTATGATGAATAAAATGTAAAAAAAACACGAAATCATGTATCAAATTTAGGAACATAGAATTAGAAAAATAAAATAAAATGTTAATGATACATTACTTAACACAACATACAATAGAAATATTGTTCACAATAAAAACAAAATAGAAATAATGCAACAAGATCACTCCTCACCGTCGTCGGTATCCCAAAATTCTGGACGAATATTTTCATCAGAAGGAGTTTGTTCTTTACCACGACGCTGAGTATGAGAAGTATGAGTTCTTGATGTTCCTGAACTTGTATTTTCCGAAGTTGACCAAGAAAAATTTGGTGCTGGTCTTTTTCTGAGAGCAAGATGAGAGGCACCGGCTTCAGAAGTGCATGATAACGCATCCCAAAGATTAACAAAGAAGCCTTCGATTTTCTTGAATCTTCCGTCTATCTTCCGTAGACGGGCACCTAAAACTAATTGATTTCGAGCCAGAAGATCAATAGCAGCTTCCATGCCAAGTCCGGATTTTGTCTTTGAATTATGGACTGACGCATTAAGCGTTCCGTAGAATGAGTGGTTGGATGTGGTGTGGAATGGCTACGACGTAGTTGATCTCTAGAAGTAGCACGCCATTGATCAAATTTTATAAATCTTGGTGGAGCATCCGGCAAATTCATTAATTTAATGGTCCTTGAATCAAAATGATGAACTTTGGTAGTTTCGAATTCTGGAGCATGTGAGACTGAGTTGTTGATTAATCTGATTATATATTCTCCATAATAAATATGAAGCATCTTGCCTTGGTTAAATGAGAGAAACTCATCCATAAGTAATTGTGCCCAACAGACTCGTATATTCCCACATATAGCATATAAAGCTTTAAAATTTTCAAGATACACTAAGTGGTAGGATCCGCCTCTTGGAACAATGGATTTCATCATGAAACGATGAAAAAGTCTAGCTTTTGGTCGAAGAGATGATGTTTGTCTGAAATCTATAGCATCATCTTCAAAAAAGAGATGGCTTATTTGGTTGCGTCTCATTATATTGCAATCCACATCATGTAACGATATTCCACCCAGTCGAGCATTCAAAATATGATTTATTCTATCTAGTGAAAGGAAAATTTTCGTACCACATACCGACGTCCAAACACAATTTTCAGTGTTTTTAGGAGGATTAACAAGGTTTAGGTTAGCAAGAAATAATTTGACCATAATGTGGTTAATTTTCAAATTGTTCTTTCTATGGTCAAGAAAAGTATCAAGCCCACTTTCAATTGCGGCATTTTCAATACTGTAAGAAGAGAAATCGGTATAACTTACGAAGTATTCCTCGAAGATCTTGGCACCTTGAAGTTTTATCCATCTTTCGAGTGCTTTATCACTCACAAGCCATGAGGCTATTTGAGAATCCACTGGAGTTGATGAAGAAGCACCGGTAGATTTAGTTTTCTTTCTAGGAGGTATTTAAATTTGATAAAATTTCAATGGAATCTGAGGTAAAAATCTGAAATTGGGAAAGTGAAAATGAAGAGGCAGGTGAAAAAAAAAAGAATGGGTGGGTTAAAAATTTGTAACCGGTAGCACCAGTTTTATGTCGTTCGGTCGACCGAAATGTCTGGTCGGCCACCGACTCTGTTAAATGAATAAAAGAAACTTTCGGGAAGGATTCGGCTGACCGACTCAGGATTTCGGTCGACCGACCATGTTGTTCTGCCCAGATATGCTTGTTTTGGTTTAAAAAAAAATTGTACAAAAATAAATTTTATTATTTTTGAATGATATTAATACAACTTATAGAAAATCAACGACATATATATATATATATATATATATATATATATATATATATATATATATATATTAAAGAATGCTTAGCCACCGGTTGTTAACATCGACGTTCCCAAGAATTCGGAGATGGAACATTCTCTATAGGTGACCACGTAGGAGCTACTAGTGATTGAGCAGGATTTGAGGAGGTTGAGGATCTAGATGTGGGTTTAACAATGTCTTCCTTTTTCGACGAATAGATTTTTATGGCCATCCGTTCTAGGAAGCTCAAACGTCTTGCCATAACTTTTTGTTCATAGTATAACTCCTTTTGTAGATCCATTTGTTGCTGTTGATAGTGGTGTATCTCATCTATTTTCTGTTTAGTTGAAGGATATATGACCATAGCATTCTTGCCTTTCTTCTTTTCCGGTGTATAACCGGTATGAGTGTTCTCCCATGGTTTCCAGCCATGTCGGGGGTCTTTATCCGGGGAAGGAAAGAATTTAAGGACACAATTAGGTAAGGGAAAAATAGGATAGGATCCGTTTTCAGGAATATGATCGGAATCATCGTCCGGAGATGTATCGATAAACGAGAGTTTTCGGAATTGTAAGAATCATTGTTAGATGACATTTTCAAATAATTTTGAATATAAACTTTTCTTAGTATTTGTTTGAAAACTGAACATAGTTTATATAAGTATTTGTTTACTTAAAAACAAGTGGTTAAGAATTAGTATTTAATTCTCATCACAGGTAATTAATAGCAAAATAATTTGTAAAAATAGTGTTATGAAAATACAGTTTAAACTAAAAAGGCGATTGAGACAAGAAACAACTATAGCTCAAGTGGCTATAACACACTATATAACAAGCAAGTAAGAGGTCATGGGTTCAAATCTCACTTTGGTCAGAATTTTTTTTTGTTTTAAACATTTTGCATATTTTTAGTTATAACTCTTTAGAGACATTATTCCTAAATCTCGTCTAAGTTTGATAAAACTATTTTCATTTAATGGTTTAGTAAAAATGTCAGCAATCTGATTTTCAGTATTAATAAACTCTAAATTTATCAATCCTTTTTCCAAACAATCACGAAGAAAATGATGATGAATATCTATATGTTTTGTTCGTGAGTGATTGACAGGATTTTTAAAAAGATTTATTGCACTAGTATTATCACAATAAATTATAGACTTTTCAAGATGACAATTAAAATCCTGAAGTGTTTGTTGCATGTAAATGACTTGTGCACATGCCAAAGCAGCAGATATATATTCTGCTTCACATGTCGATAAAGAAACGCAGTTTTGTTTTTTACTGAACCAAGAGACTAAGGAACGTCCAATGAAGTGACATGTTCCGCTAGTGCTTTTTCTATCCGTCCGACTTCCTCCAAAATCAGCGTCGCTATAGGAAACTAATTCGAAAGGACATTCTTTTGGATAAAATAGTCCGAAATCTTTGGTTTTAGTTAGATAACGAATAATGCGTTTAAGCGCTCGCATATGCGATTCTTTGGGATTTGCTTGAAATCTAGCACATAAACAAACACTCATCATTATATCAGGTCGACTAGCTGTTAAATATAATAACGATCCAATCATACTACGATATAGTTTTTGATCAACACTTTTGCCCTCCTCGTCTCTATCGAGATGAATCGTTGTGCTCATAGGAGTTGGTTTGGCAGAAGTGTTTTCTAGACCAAATCGTTTAATTAAATTATAACAATACTTTTCATGATTAATAAAAATTCCATTTTTAATTTGTTTAATTTGTAATCCAAGAAAATACGACAATTCTCCTATATGAGACATTTCAAATTCATTTGTCATTATAGTTGAAAATTCCTGGCACAACTTATCATTTGTCGATCCAAAGATAATATCATCAACATAAATTTGAATTATCAAAATATCTTTCTTAGTTTTCTTAATAAAAAGAGTTTGATCTACTTTACCAATTTCAAAACCAGATTCTAATAAATAGCTTTTAAGACGATCATACCAAGCACGAGGTGCTTGCTTTAAACCGTATAAAGCCTTTTTGAGTTTATAAACATGATCCAGAAATTTTTCATGATAAAAAAGAGGTGGTTGTTCAACAAAATTTTTTTCTTTTATGTAACCATTTAAAAATGCACTTTTAACATCCATTTGATAAAGTTTAAAATTATGAAAACATGCAAACGCTAATAAAATTCGTATTGCTTCAAGTCGGGCGACTGGAGCAAACGTTTCTTCGTAGTCAATTCCCTCTTCTTGATTATATCCTTGTGCAACTAATCTAGCTTTATTCCTAGTTATATTTCCTAGTTCATCTACTTTATTTTTGAAGACCCATTTAGTACCAATGACTGATTGATCACTTGGTCTAGGAACAAGTTCCCAAACTTCATTTTGCTCAAATTGATTTAGTTCTTCTTGCATGGCAAGAATCCAGTAGTAATCAGTTGAGGCTTCTTTTATATTCTTATGTTCTATGTTAGAGAGAAAAGCTACATGACTAACTTGATTTAATTGATGTCTGGTTTTAACGTTCGTATTTACTTCTCCAATTATATTTTGTACAGGATGATCCCGTAAAATTATAGGTGGAGATTTTATTATATTAGTAGTAATGTTTGTATTTTCGGTAATTTCATTAATATTATCAAAATTTTCACTAGTATTACTGTTTTTATTTTGAATAGTTTCATCATCAGAATCGATAGTAATATTTGGATTTATATTTTTAAAATTTTCGTCAAATGAAACAAGTAAACTTTCTTCAATAATCTGAATTCTTTTATTAAAACTTCGATAAGCTTTACTTCGTTCCAAATATCCTACGAATATTCCTTCATCGGATTTTGGATCGAATTTGCCTAGCTGATCTTTAGTATTCAAAATAAAACATTTAGAACCAAAATTTTTAAGATATGAAATATTTGGTTTTCTTCCATTTAGAAGTTCATATGGAGTATTCTTAGTTAACGGTCGAATGGAAACACGATTCAATACATAACAAGCAGTAGCTACAGCTTCTACCCAAAAATGTTTTGATAAAGTGGTTCCATTTAATAAAGTTCTTGCACATTCTTGTAACATTCTATTTTTTCTTTCTACAACGCCATTTTGTTGTGGTGTTCTAGGAAATGAAAAATTATGGTTAATACCTTTCTTGTTACAAAATTGTTCAAAAACTTCATTTTCAAATTCTCCTCCATGACCACTTCTGATATTTTTAATTTTCAAACCTTTAATATTTTGTATTCTTTTAACAAACACTTTAAAATTATAAAAAGTATCACTTTTATTTTTTAAAAAGAAAATCCAAGTGTATCTAGAAAAATCATCTACAATAACAAACACATATCTATTATGATTAATAGACTGAACTTGAGTTGGACCAAAAAGATCCATGTGTAAAAGTTCAAGTGGTTGTTCTGTAGAAATTACCTTTTTTGATTTAAAAGAAGATTTTGTTAATTTTCCTAATTTACATGCATCACAAAATATATTCTTTTTGAATTTCATGTCAGGTAATCCTTTAACTAATTTATTTTTAGCTAATTTGTTGATGGTATTAAAATTGATGCAACAAAATCTTTTGTGCCAAAGACAGGAATCATTTTCCTTAGCTATTAAACACAAATTTGAATCATTTTTAACGTTCATATTTAAAATATAATTATTTTTATCTCTTATTCCTTCAAAAATAGTGTTATGATTTTTATCGAAAATATTACATTTATATTCTGAAAAAGTTATATTAAAACCTTTATCACATAACTGACTAATACTCAATAAATTATGTTTTAAAATTTTGACTAATAAAACATCGGTAATGAGAGGTAAATTAGTGGTACCGTTGCTGCTGACATCGCCTTTACCGATGATATATCCTTTAGAGTTATCTCCAAAAGTGACCGATCCTCCATTTTAGTAGATAATATTTGACAACATTTCCTTGTTTCCAGTCATATGTTTTGAGCAACCTCTATCTAAAATCCATTTTCCTCTCCTTTTATGTGGTACCTGCAAAAATTTATAAAAAGTTGGTACCCGTTTCTTTTTAGGGTGAGTTAGATCTTAGGAAGCCAAACCCATACGGATTCAGAATTCCCTTTATAAACATAGTTTTTGTTATTATGAACAGTTTCCATGAACAGTTTGATATGTTTATTTCTTATCAAAACATTATTTGATTTTGGAATCCATATTTTAATGGTTTTAGTGTTTGAGCAAACTGTTTTCTTAATATCCTTTTTAATATTATTATTAATCCTACTTTTAACAAAATTATTTTGTTTCTTAAATCCTAGTCCAGATTTATTGTTAGTGGACTGAGAATTTTCTAGTATTTTAGAAAGATTCTCTCTTCCTTTATTGAAATTGGAGACATTTTTAGAGATGTCATCAAATTTTATTTTTAGACTAGATTTTTCTAAATCTAAATCTTCAAGAATATGTAGTGTGTGTGAAGATTTAGAAGGAGGATAATCTCGTAGAATCGAAGTATATAAATTAATTCAGAGATTCTAGCGATATTGAATGAGAATGAATGCTTTTATTTGTAGAAATAAATAGAGAATGGATTTCAGAATTATAAACAAGAATTGGTGGTTGTAGGAATGAATTAAATATGTTTATATAGTTGTAGAATAGTTACAATCTTTCATGGAGAGTTTCAATCAAAGGTTGTGACCATATCTCTTGGATTGAAGGTGATTCCTCTTCACGAACGATCGCAACTCTTCAGAAAAATAGCCGTTATTTCCAGGTCGGTTGACTGAAAATTCTGGCCGGTCAGCTGAGTTTAAAATCGTGCACAAAACAGAGCATATCTGTGCACTAATAACAAGTTCAGTCAGCCGAGTTTACAGGGTCGGTCGACCGTCCTGATGTTATGTGCACAGATCATATTTTTTCAAGTATAAAACAATATACAACTATTTGTATGTGTGTGTGACTACTTGAGGAATGATTTTAACAATATTCTAAGACTCAATATAATAAAATATTAATACTAATCTCTGGAGTCCTTTGTAGTGCACAATATACTTTTATTCTCTTTTTGTTGCCTTTGTATAGTATTTTCTCTGTAGTTCGTCTCATGATCTCTGAAGCTTGTGTCATGAATCAAAACCTTATGAATCAACAAAGGAGAGGGGGGGAGTGGCCATCACATCGACCCCACCGATCTGAATCAAGTGAGTTCCAACAGCCCCAATAGCCATGAGACCCTCTTGCCCGCTTTCTAGCTGATACTCTCCCCTCTCTTTTCCTAGCATAATCAATCTTCTTGGGGACGGGATTAGTGGTGTAAAGGCCTTATCATATTCCACTCTAAAGTAATCAAGGCTGGTGAGGAAATTAGCATATAGAATGTCGAGCAAAACTTAAAAATCTTCGAAATAAGAAAGTAGATGCATCAGGAGGACAAAGACCATCGAGCAGTATTGGATGCACTAGAGAGGTCTCAAGCGAAGGAGATAAAGAAGCTGAAGGCCGCTATAACAACCATCCTACACCACCGGCGCCTAATATAACTAAATAGTGCGCTGCTGATGTGCCCGATCGATGTAGGGTGACTGTCAAGAATTGAAAAGAAATAAAACATCATAGAATCTATCGTATATCTTGCAATACATCGAATAAAATATGATAGTCATCTAAAATATAAAAAAGGATAGGCGGTAATAACTAAGTGAACCAAATATCAAAGCATAGATCAATAGAGTTATACGACATAGTAATCGAGTTTATACAAGGCGGAAATTAAATCAGATAAACTGTCTCATGATAGTAAAGAAAATACTGCCTAGGATCCAAAGTGTTGCATAGCAAAATAAGGAATAGAATATCCATATATAATATAAGAAAGCTCCATCCTTCTCGTCCTTTGCACTACCATCACATACACCTGGACCAGCTATCTAGTTTACTTACTTAAGAGTACCCAAGATAATAAAAAGCAAAGCATAAAATCTCGAGCCAGACAGCAGTCCAGTGTGAGTGATAGATGAATCTCAAAATACTATACAAGTCAATATAGTAAGGAACATGGGTATACAAACCGTACTTGACCTATCCCTGCAAGCAAAGAGTTAGCATAGAATGAATATATTATGCTACTCTACAACATCGTAAAGCTGTACTGCAACCTAAGTGCAATGACATGTGTCCAAGTACCCCTATCCATAATAACTACCTTGCATAAAGCTGGAAATGCCTAATAGCCGCCTCATCATCTTTACCGGGTGAGGGAGTGATATCCCTAGAATGATAGACTACGAAAGAAAACCATCCTCTGGCAGGGATTCTCACTATTCCATCCTCTGGCAGGGATTCTCACTATTCCGTCCTCTGCCAGGGATTCTCACCACTCCACAGGGTCATCCCTAGCATAACATCCATCAACAGTTCTCACTATTTCTTAATGTGCCCTGGATATATAACATTCCTCTACCAGGGATAAATGGGTAAATCCTAGTTTTTAGTAAACCCGCCTTTAGCTCAAAGATGACACTAGACCATTCCATTGATCCAGGTAACATGGATCCATTCAACCGAGCTGGGGTAGGCAAATAAAGTACTAGAAAACATCTTCACAATACCCCTACTTTTGAGTACATTAGAAGACACTTTGAGTATCAATGATCCCTTAGCATGAGCACTTTCTTTGCTCCATCTAGTTTCCATTATCCTCAAGGAACCATTCAACATTTCTTCTTTCCATGATGTAACCATTTAACATTCCATCCATGGATCACCCTTCTAGAACCAGCCTTTTGTAGATAACCATTTTTACGACTCCTTTCAACATCATGCCATCGTCATTAGCACCTAACTCCATTTACCGTAGAGTTACTATCATCGAAGTCCTAAATCTATCATCGATCTACTACATCGTCATCAAACTATAAGCAAACAAGAAAACACCTTCTGCATGACCTGTAAAACACACACTTCACCTTTTGGAAGTTTATTTTTATTGGGCTTAATAATCCAGGTCGATATCGACCTGAATTAGATAGGTAATAATATGAAAACTTGACCCACTTTTAGTCCTTCCTCTTTTATTAACTCCCCTCTTCATAATGCTTGAGTTTCCAACTCACTAGCACTCTCCTTGAGCCTTAAATAGTGGCGGTACCAACCTGAATTACATAGCCAAAATTTGAGTGAGTCTTTCACACCTAAACCTCTTCTGTTTTTACTTGCTTTGATCTCTTTTCCTTAGTGCCACACTTCCTAAGTCTTTAGCACTTTCCCGAAGCCCCAAAAAGTGATCAGTACCAACCTGAATCAGGTCGGTACCAATATGAATTCACACCCCGATCTCTTTCCTCCTTACATTCTTTGGACTTCTCTTCATAGTACAACGCTCCCCAAATACTTCAGCACTGCCCTTTTGGCTTAAAAAGTGGTCAGTACCGACCACAAAATGGTTGATACTGATCGCTTTCCTTGGAAAAATTCTAACTTTGAGTTTTTGGACTTTTTCCTACCTTCAACCCGAAGTGTTCCTTGAAGTCTCATAGCCTCAGTCCACAAGCCTTTCTTTCTTGCCGAATAGATCTGCAAGCTCCCCATCTAACAATCTACTCATCACTGACCAAAATCCCTTTATTAAAACTTTACACATCTTGAACCCTAGGCTCCTCCCATGCTCCAAAGCACATCCTTTAAGTTTTATCAAATTCTGACCACTTTTTCCTTTGATTTTCCCAATTCGACGAATTCTTTCCTAACTATCTAAAAGCATTAGGAAACCATATCAAAGCACAACTTACCAAACTGAAATATCATCTATATAAATCCATACATACCTATAATAAATTTAAACATGATAATCATACAAACTCTAATCTAGTTTTAAGTTTTACGCTAGCATGTCAATATGATCAAAAGGGGTTTCAAAACCATTTAAAATCCATTTTAAACCTTTTTAATTTCATCCATAAACATGTAGAAAAGTGTGATTAAATTTAGAAAATGTTTTATCATCAAAATCATGTTAAAACATCAACTTTAACTTTATAAACATGCATAAGATAGCGAGAGGTTATGAATCACTCACCAATTACCCAAAATACTGATTTAAACCCCTAGGTCTGATGTGAACAACAAAGGAAGATGAATTTCCAAGCACTAAAGTGATAAATGTATGATCTTCTTTGTTAATTACCCTTCTAATGATGATTTGGCTAAGATTAGTAAGGAAAAGAGTTAATTTTTGAAGAGATTAGATTTAATAGGAGGTTAGGACTGTTTTGAAAAGGATGAAAATGATTTGGGATAACCATGTCAGGTCCTATTAGGCTCCAATATCGAAATGGGTTAGTGGGTCTAAGTATGGGTTAGACTAATTCCCTATAACGACTACTCTACGAAATGAGAAACCATCGCGCTAAAGCAGATGAAGTGGTTTCAACCATAACTCGGCACCCATCAAAAGTTATAGTCCATACAAGTTTTTTAGGATCAAAATGGTCACCTAGAAATTTGATAAAAATAATAAATTTGGAAAATGTCCCTAAGGGTAATTTTCCAAAATATCAAAGTCATATAACCTAATATGAATTAAATAAAAATATTTTACGATCATTTGATATGTAAAATACAGATTATTAAATTCTCTCTCCCTTTAGGAATTTCACCCTCGAAATCCCTAAACAAGTCAAAGAATAGATAACCATAGTTATCTCACATGCATAACAATCATATGTAACCATCAAACATATCAAATGGCGAACATGCAATCAATAATATAGACAAACCTATCCTACATGATATCAAAGGTGAAAGTAAATACAATAAATAACAGGTCTTACCATACAACGAACTTTGAAAATGTAGCTTTTATGCTCTCCTCAGTTTCTCTTATGCAATCGCTTTTATTTTTTCCCTACCGAACCTTCACTAGCTTCAGTTTCTTCCTCCTAAGCTATTTCGTATCACATCCGACAATACGAACCAGTCTATGAGTTCTCGAAGGTTCTGGCTTAATTTCGATATCATTAAGTTGATCCGAGGAAATTGTTATGCCTAAGTCATGCACAAACTGCCGTAGATGAGAGACGTGGAAGATGTTGTGCATGTTCGCCATTTTCTAAGGCAAGTCAACCCTATAAGCTAGGTTCCCAACCCTTTCTACTATGGAAAAGGACCTATGAATCTTGGCGCTAACTTACCCTAACTACTGAATCCAATAACATTTTTCAACAAAGCAATCTTCACAAACACCATATCACCAATAGAGAACTCCAAATCTCGATGTCTCTTATTAGCGTAGCTCTTCTACCTATTTTGAGTAGCTTTCATTCGTTACCGAAGGATCTCAATCTTCTCTGAGGTTTCTTAATCATATATGGCCTAACTATTTGTTCATCGCCCGCTTTCCACCAGCATGAAGGAGCCCTACACTGTCAGCCATATAAGACTTTGTATGGTGCCATAGCGATACTAGACTGATAGCTATTATTGTATGCGAACTCTTCCAAATGCAAGTCATTTTCCCATGAGCCATCAAAATCAAGTATGCAAGCTCGCAAGAGATCCTCCAATTTACAATTCACCCTCTCAGTATGCCCATCAATTTGCAGATGATAAGCTGTACTAAGATGTAGTTTGGTCCCAACATCTCTTGTAAGCTCTTTCAAAACCCACTAGTGAACAAAGGGTCTCAGTCGTTCGCAATGCTCTTCGGAACACCATGGAATTGCACCATCCACTTCACATATGACTCGGCCAATTTGGACGCCATTCTATTAGATTTGATGGGTATGAATTGGGTATTTTCATCAATCTATCAACTTTAACCCAAATGCTATTGTATCCTCCTCTAGTCCTCGACAATCCATCAATAAAATCCATTGATAACTATTCACATTTCCACTTTGGCACCTCAAGTGGTGGCAATAATCCACTTGGTTTTTTTCGCTCTGCCTTCACTAACTGACAATTCGTATACTTAAAGATGAATGTCCCGATATCCACCTTCATCCCCTTTCAATAATAGGCTAGCTTCATATCACAGTACATCTTATTACTGCCGAGATGTATAGTCATCCTAGAATGGTGGCACTCTCATAGGACCTCATCTCGTAGTCCACCAACAACAGGAACAAACAATTTCTCATTCTTATGGAGCCAACCATCATGGTCGAGTCTGTATTGCTTCATATCTTCAGACTCTACTCCTTATATCTTCCCCATGATCTCTGCTGGTCTTGCCACTTGTCTCTGATTAGTATTGATCCGCTCAATCAAAGTTGGTTTGATCGTCAAACTCGCCAACATTTTTGGCTTTAACTGACAATGATGTCTGAAGTAATAGCCAATTATACTCTCTAACTGCTTCCACTTGAGGAACATCGCGCTGGCATGTCTTCTTCTTAATGCATCGACGACTGCATTTCCTATACTAGGCGTATAAGAAATGTCATAGTCGTAGAAGGCCAAGAATTTCAACCATTGCTGTTGGAAAAGATTAATATCCTTCTGGAAGAAAAGGTACTTTAAGGATATATGGTTTGTGAACATCTTGAACCTTCCTCTTAATAGGTAATGCCTCAAAATCTGCAAAGAAAACGCAATCGCTGCCAACTCAAAATTGTGAGTTGGTCACTTCTTATCGTGCGGTTTAAGCCATTGACTAGTGTCGGTGACAACCTTTCCACTCTATATTAACACTACACCAAGTATAATACCACAGGCGTCTGTATATACTGTCGGCTCCTCATTCCCGCTCAAAATGGTTAATTCTAGTGCACTCATCAACTCTGCTTTAGACTCACAGATGCTTGCTCATGCTTTGCATCCCAAATAAAATTCTAATTCTTCTTTGTCAAGTTGGTCAACGGTGTTGCTACCTTCGAGAAGTCCTTGATAAAATGCCTATACTATCCCTCCAATCCTAGGAAGCTTCTCACATTAGTAGTGTTCTTGGATCGGTTCCAATGTTGAACCACTTCCACCTTAGTAGCATCTATTATGATGCCCTGCTCAGAGATGACGTGGCCCAAAAATCTCATTTCTCTCCTCCAGAAGTAACACTTCAAAAACTTCTCTTTTAAATTGTGCTTCCTTAGCGCTTAAGCACAATCCTCAAGTGCCTCTTGTATTTCCCCACCATCCTAGAATAGTCCAAAATGTCATCCACAAACCTAAGCATGAACTTGTTCATGATCCCTGAAATTATGATTTATAAGATCAATAAAGTATGCTGGAACATTGTTAGTCCGAATGGAATAATCAACCACTTATAGAGACCAGACGACATACGAAACATGGTGATCGATGCACTCTTATTTGCTACTCTTAGCAGGTGAAAGCCTTCCGGAGGATCCAAGTAAGAAAACACCTTTGCACCATGGACCTGATCGAACATATCATCTACATGTGGGAGCGAATACTTGTTCTTCCTCATCACTCTATTTAGCTCATGGTAAGCTATACAAAACCGTAGAGAATCATCTACCTTAATGGAAAATACTAGTGGTGCGCCGTACTCAGATATGCTCCATTGAATGTGTGACGAACTGCCCATCTCGACCCTCGAAAATCGACACAAAATACACCACAGCATGATATGCCGACGATCAAGTGCCAGAAAAGACAGATTGTTGAGGAAAAAAGAAAGAAGGTAGAAGAAAGAAGCAATTAAACAATATCAGAATCTCACAGTCGCAGCGGAACAAAATATAGTATATAATATCATATCTTTACACTAAATGAAAACTATATCTGTTTTATACAATATATCATCAGAGTATCTCAAACAAACAACAATTACCAGTCAGATAAATTATCACAGCAGCGGATATATACAAGTACGGATAATACGTCTCAGACTCCAGCTCCTCTCTTGATCTATAGCATCCTGTCCTGAACATATAATACTCGGTCTGACCCGAGCATTATAATGAAATAACACCCGAGTCAGTCTGGAATATCAGCTGATAATAATACACCCAAATTGATTATTAAAGTTTCAAAAATCCTTTTGAAAAGAAAAGCATCTCGTAAGACCACGCCACAAATAAACATGTCGGGTTTTTACCTTACGATAGCTAAAACACTTTTCATAGAAATCCTTTGATATTATAATAGGGTCTATATGCAAATACTTATAAAATAGTCGAAATTGTTACATCTATTAAATTCCAGCTACTAGCCACAAAGTGGGTAATACAAACAAAACTCGCAAAAGGCGCGTAGGGAGAATGGATTTCCAACTAATGACTAGGCACTGGGGTACCACCTGTCACAGTACCTGGTCTATATCAGTGTACCGAGGACCACTCCCGATCCCATACAACACAAGGCCGGGACAACCCCTTACTGGATAATCCTGAGTAAGATCTCCCCACGGTTGGGATCAGCAACCGCACCACTAAGCCGAATAAGAAGGGACATCTAGACAGGGATGACCTCACCTGAATGGGTGCTACCCATCTAGCCTTGCTGCATAACCCCTGATTTTCAGTCATTCCCGGTTGATGAGGCTTGAGGCTAAGCGTTACCTTTTAGAACATTTCACTTAGAATGCCCATCGCCACCTGACGATGTTCCGAAAGCATTCATCCATACAAGTCCGTCCCGAGTTCGAACGGAACCGAAGGCACTACTCCTACTACATCCATTTTGGAAATAACCTCAGGATTAGTAGCGACTAGCCCTTGCACTTCACTGCTCCATCTTCGACTCCGAACTCGTTTTTCCCACGAAAACGTACAAACCGGATCGAAGTGGTTTTCGAGAAATAAATCTCGATCCCGGTCTCTTCGAAACGATCAACGCATTTGTCCAATGTTGACAGTCGGTGATTTAACTATCAATTATCATCCATAAGCATCCATCACATAATAAACAACTCACACATTATTTATTTTCCCCAAAATATCTTTGCAAGATATATTTTCGTTTTCAACCCCTTTTTGAAACAGTTTCAAACCCAACTCTTCTCGTGGAATAAATCCCTCAAATTATTACTTCCCTTGAAAACATCCATGCACCAATATTTAAGGTCTAAAATAATTTAAATACTTTATTCTTGAAAATACGTTAAAACATTCATATTAAAACTTCTTACATACTTGATTTAAATATATATATATATATATATATATATATATATACCTTTAAAAATATTTCGAATCAAATTGCTTTATAAAATATAAATTATTTCGTCAAAATAAAGTTAAGTCATACTAAATTTAAAATAAAATTACGAAACTCTATACAATTTTTAAATAATACTTTGATTGATTATGTTTAAAATAGAACCATTTTATAAAGTATAAATAATAATAATAATCTTTAAAACATAATTCTAACTTCCCTTTTAAAATAATTACTTCTATAACTACTTTGATATATGTTCACTTTTAAAATTCTTACAACTTAAATAATTTTCTTGAAACCATTCTTTAATATAACTTCAAACTTCAAACTTTTCAAAAATCATCTTAAAAGCGTACTTGGCTTTTCAGGGAAACATCCTTCCATTTTAGGATAACCCAAAGATTCTTGTTATCAATCCAACACGATTTACCCAATTCAATTTTTCGTTCATCCCGTAAAATCCTATCCATACTTTAAAACTAAACTCCTTTTATTTTTAAACACATTGCTATTTTCGGGAAATCATTTTCAAACGTGTGTTTAAAATATTTAAAATAAAGCTTCTAGAAATTATTTATTTGAAAATAATACTTAAGGAAATATATAGAGGTTTCCTAAGTACTTTAAGTCAAGTTTAACTTTTAAAAATAAAGTTATTAAATTAAATATTTATATTATAATTTGCTTTTGAGAACTTAATACTACTTTACTTTTTAAAAATAATTAAATATCATAATTACTTAATCAAATATTTGCTTTCACTTAAAAACAATTTAAAATAAAATTTCTTTCTAAAATAATCTAAACATATTTAAACTACAGATTTTTATATTTGAAAACTATTCTTAAAAACATACTAAAGTTTCCAGGAGAAAGCACACTTCCCATCCTTTAAAAATAAATATCGCTATTATTTTAATCAATTTACATTTCCCTTTAAATTCACAATTTCAAACACTTCCAATTTACCAACCAATTTCTTGAATTTAATTCCTTTTAAATTCTTTACTTAAGAATTTTTTTTATTTCCTTTAAACCCAATTCATCTTATTTATATTTAAAATTCCCAGGTTGTATTCACCCAATCATAGCACAACCCATTTTAATTTTCAACTTAATCCATCACAGTATATAAATAGAGCACAACATAACATGATCTAAACAATTTATCACAGAATATAAATGAGATATATCACAGAATATAAATAAATTTCTATTTGTGAGGAATCCAGTTGGATCCCTCCAACCTGTTTCCCTGCATCCAAAGATATTAGCACAACAAATAAATATCGATTTAATTTGATAATAATTGTCATATTCAACTAAACAACCAATCAAACATTTAAATATTAGTTATTTAAATTACTGGTATCCAGATGTGAGTGAGAATAACTCACCTTGAGTTTCCGACGAGCGTTCAAATTTAAATTAAATCGAACGGCATTCGATTTAACCTAAATTTTTACTTGCTCAAAATAATCCCAGAATTGCTCCACTGCGTAGATCGCTTCGCTACGATTCCAGCGTCGCCACGATTCCGGCGTCGCTAGTCTCGTCGAAATCTGATAACGTATGTAATAGATATGAATTTTCAAAGTTCAATTACCAATTTAAAAACAAATTTCTTTTTTTATACCATCATACCGTCGATTTAAAGAAAGAAATCAAGGCCGTCAACATCGTCTTCCCCAACGCGCATGCACCCAGCATCGAAAAACTAATGGGCCAGCGCGAAAACCCTAACCACAGCTTCGCCATCGATCGCCGAGACTACGATCAAATGCCTCCACCTCGAAGCCCTTCATCGCCTCAACCTTCACATAAAGTATCACGAAGCTCGGCTCCTCCTTCTCCCCGGAAAACGCATGCGAACGGCCCTGCTTCAACATCGAACTGCCGCCAATCCATCAAGGTTTGAGTCGACCTACCGTACGGATGTGTAGAGCTCGAGAAGCTCTACACTTCTCAAGTTGAAAGCTTTCAAAATTAAAGCGTGGATCGAACGAAAATTTAGGAAGAAAAGGGAAGTGTTTTCGGCCCTGGAATGTTTCATGATGGCGACCGATATTTGATCTAAGGTTTTTGGCCCGTGCGCGCATATATATTCGTATAACCCCGTTATTTTATTATTAAATTCACTTTAAAGCAACCTTTTTCAAACGATCTCCAAACAACGCGTGCCGACAGGCGTTTCTAAGGTTTTATCCACGTTCCGAACACAATGGGACGTGTTTCAGAGGCTAATTCGATCATATATGCGAGTTACGGAAATAAACGATCAATTTTAAATTAAACCGATTAAAGTAGTTTCTATGCGTTTTAAGCTGCCAGGGTCAAACGACAACTCCGATTGCCACGAAAATTGAAATCCGATAATAACTAACTATTACGGACCCAATGGAACAGGTTTCGTCGAATTCCGAGACTGTTCCCCGGAAGGCTATTTCAACTCGTCGATTAATTCGAGCGATTTTCAAATCGTCGAAATCACTTAAAATTTCACCTTTAAAATTTTATTAACTCTATTATAACTCGTATAAAATTTATATTCACATTAGAAATCATTCTGATTCAGTTTAAATCAAAATCTAATTATTTGCATTATTATATTATTAAATTCCATTATTAATTTAATATAAAATTCCAAATTCAACCTATCGACTTTTAATTCCATCCAATGGCCCAATATTATAATCCAAATCCAAATAGACTTAAAATAAATTTTAGAATCTATTTTTTTTTATCTATTTACACCCAAAATAACCAGTTATCCCAATTTCAATATATTGAATTACTATTATTCAAATTTTAATTAAATTCCCGTATTTGAAAGTTAACTAATTCTATTAATTTAACCAAAATCTTTTTATTTCAAAATCAAATTATAATACATGTCCAACATTTAAAACGAATTGAATGTTCAAATCTAGCGACCCAAAATTCCGAGTCGTTACATTCCTCCCCCATTATAAAAATTTCGTCCTCGAAATTTGCTAAGGTAGAAGAATGTTCCAAACCCAATAACAAAACCCACTTAGTGAAAATCTCAATTTCACTTTGCCTAAATTCTTTAGTTTCAAATCGAAACTACTAGTTTTGACTTCGATTCCAAAATTCTTTTTATTTTAAATTGTTATTTGAAATCAATTTTGTCGTCAACGAAACATTTCAAAATTTTCAAAAATTTTCTAACTCCCAAAATTTCCGGAAAATTTTGGCAGAGTCTCCTTTGTACGAAGGAGCTTTTGCAATATCACAATAGATATAAATATTTATACATCGATCCACACGGTCGGAAAAACCAAAAACAGGTCATATTTCCTATTTTTATTGCGTAGGCGTACCTTTTATTAGCATTTTAAAAGCAAGCAGCTAAATAATATTGCATATACGCACTCCAACTCTATCTACTGCCTCCCGTACATGTACTTACTTAAAAAAACACATCAGTTTTCAATAATATGAGAATTTATTAACATTCTATTCATTAAACTAGCCAAACACATCAATTTCATAGTTTAAACAAGCAAACTTCATAATTATGCATGTTAACTTCCTTTATAAGCAATTCACAAGTTCAACACCATTTTAATCCTCTTTACAAATCCAAACTTCACTTTGTTTCACACTAATAATTTACATATAAATCCACTACATATAAGTCCTATTTATTACAACCAATTCATTTCCATTTCAATATGAGTAACATATGCCTTGGTTACATCTCTTTACTTCAATTCAAATCCAAATTGATTCACAATCAAATTTTTATTTTTAAATTTGATGTGCATTTCCTTTATGATTCACTTGTATTAATATACAAAATCACTTAATAAAATTTCAATCCATTCCAATTGATTCAAAAACTAATTTCATTTGCTTCTTTAAACCAATTCAATTCCGAATACAACAAAACGACCAATTCTTATGCAAATTTTCATGTCATTCAAGCAAATAACCATCACTTAAGCTTATAACCATTAAAATTAATTCCAGTTTAAATTTATATTAATTTTATTCCATTCGGAATTATTCACAACCCAAATATTCTTATTTCCTTGCAATTTTTAAATCAAATCCTTATTCTCACTTCAAGTTCCTCACTCAGCTTAAGTTTAAATTAATATCATCCCATTCTATATTATTTACAACTCACACATTCTTATTTCATCACAATATTTAATTAAAATCTTTTCACTTGCATTTCAATGTTTATTACCTTAACAAATTTCATTCAAGATCACTTATAAAACTCGACCATAATTATTTTCCAATTTGCTTAAGTTCTTTCAATTTCACAATACTTCCATTTCCTCTTATATTAATTTTATTTTATTTTAATTTGATTTTTTTATCCAATCAAATTCCAATCCATTTACAAATTTTAATTCAATTTGTTTATTTATTCAATCCATTTTAAATTTATTTTATTAACAATGAGACCACTTTAAATCATTTCACTCATTTGAATTTATTTACAATTCAAACCATCACTATTATAATCTAATTCCATTATTCATTCACACTCTCAACTTTTATTGCCAAAATTAAATCCCATGCTAGAACTGGGTTTTTATTTTTCTTTTCAAAATTTTCATACAAACCACCAAAATTTCATCCATGCCAATACAAATTCCATTTAATTTAGTTTACACTAAATTCATTTTCAAGCTTCTTTTTATTTAATTTAGCTTACGCTAAATTCCTTCTCAAACAATCCCTTTGGATTTAGTTGAGTTTAAATTTTATTCATACATTATCCTTTCAACTTAATTAAATTTTCTTTCAATTAAATTCTTTTCCAAATTTAGTTCAAGTTTAACTAAATTTATTCAGCCAACTCAATTCATGCTATTACCTTTACTATTTTAAATAAGAATTTAGTTCTATTCAAAATTATTTGTAACACGACTGAATTTCGATTTTAATTCAATCTAAATTCAACTCAAATCCAATTTTAATTCTCCATATACAGGTTCAAAACTTATTACTAACTTAAGTTCATTCACATCTTCAATATTTTATATTTTCTTTATCTTATTTCAATTCACATTTCATTTGAGATTAAGTTTGAATTCACCATACCATTCAACTATTTCCCATTTGTGATTATAATTTCATTTTACTTGGGTTTACAATCTGATTTTCTGTTCTTAAATTCACTAACTTATTTATTTTAAAGCACATATTGCTCTTTTTAATCCATTTACACCTTATAATCACAATTCCATATTCTATATATATATATATATATATATATATATATATCTATGTATCACCGAATTCTTAAGGATATAAATTTTCTTTCAATTTAATTCTTTACAAATTTTAAATCCACAATCTCAGATTATAAGTATAACACTTAATAGCTTATGGGTACAATTCATTACACAATGACCCACAATTACAAAGTCATTTTACATTTCGATTTAATCCAAATCAATTTAATTCTAAGCCCAATTTATTTAACTTATCCCAAGTTAAATTCAAATATTCTATTCACTTGAATATATTCAAGTTAAATTTTAAATCCAGGATTAAAATTTTCATTTCCTTATTATTTATATCAACTTCACTTAATAAGTTCAATAGATGGTTCATTTTAATTTTACACATTATTTAAATAGAATTTTCCAGAATTCAGTTACCCAGTTTTATTCCAAAACCATTTGAAATAATATCCAATACATACCTATTTGGTATATCTATCAAATCTCCAGATTTCCAAAACAACTTGGTTGTACCAAAACAATTTCCTCCTTTTAAACTTCTGAAAGACCTTGTATATCAACCAAATCTAAACAGATATCATACCCAATTACTATGGAAGCAATCCATCACTTTAGAAACTCGAAAATGAATTCGAATGATGTGGCCATCATCATCAGGATTATTTTTCAGTGACTGAAGTGAGTTCAGTGCTTCCTTACTTTCCCAAATTCATTCCAAAACAGTTTCCATTCAAACATATTACCTAAGATAATATTCCATTATTGCCTTCAAATAATTTGGAAAACATTCCCAAGATTTTAAATTTCCAAACTTTTTTCTTCAATACATTTAAAATCTTTTCCAAAATTTCCGAGATTTATATTCTGGTTTAATTCAAATTTAGTATTCTTCTTTTGTATAATTTATACTCATAGAATTTTATTTGATAATAACCTTTTCAAATTTCAGATTCTTACTTGATTAAGATATCCACATCCAAACAATCAAAAATATAATAATTTCAGAAAAAATTTATTCCTTTTATATCAAAATATAATTTTGGGTAAAATTATTTCATTTACCCATTTTAAAAACAATACTATGTCGGTTTAACTTGTTTAAGAGTTTAGAAACCCCTATTGATACGGTTGTACTTCCCACACCGACCCGAATCCATAAACACTCAACCGATAAGTCAACACAGTATAAAAACAATTTTATATTCACTAACAAGTACGCTCTCATAGCTATTAATACACTCAACCCATTATAGAGTACTATTGACTCTATATCTAATGAGTAATTTCCCCACCAAAGCATAGGTTGTCGCTACCTAAGCTCTGCTACCAAGTGTGACGACCCGCCCTTCTCGATCCTCGAAAATCGACACAAAATATCCCACAATATGATATGCCGACTATCAAGTGCCGAAAAAGGAAGATTGTTGAGGAAAAAAGAAAGAAGGTAGAAGAAAGAAGGAACTAAATAATATCTGAATCTCACAGTCGCAGCGGAACAAAATATAGTATATAATATCATATCTTTACACAAAATGAAAACTATATCTGTTTTATACAATATATCATCAGAGTATCTCAAACAAACAACAATTACCAGTCAGATAAACTGTCACAGCAGAGGATATATACAAGTACGGATAATACGTCTTGGACTCCAGCTCCTCTCCTGATCCATAGCATCTTGTCCTGAACATATAATACTCGGTCTGACCCGAGCATTATAATGAAATAACACCCGAGTCAGTCTGGAATACCAGATGATAATAATTCACCCAAATTGATTAATAAAGTTTCAAAAATCCTTTTGAAAAGAAAAGCATCTCGTAAGACCACGCCACAAACAAACATGTCGGGTTTTTACCTTACGATAGCTAAAACACTTTTTATAGAAATCCTCTGATATTATAATAGGGTCTATATACAAATACTTATAAAACAGCCGAAATTGTTACATCTATTAAATTCCATCTACTAGCCACAAAGTGGGTAATACAAACAAAACTCGTAAAAGGCGCGTAGGGAGAATGAATTTCCAACTAATGACTAGGCACTGGGATACCACCTGTCACAGTACCTGGTCTAGATCAGTGTACCGAGGACCACTCCCGATCCCTTGCAACACAAGGCCGGGACTACCCCTTACTGGATAATCTCGAATAAGATCACTCCGCGGTTGGGATCAGCAACCGCACCACTAAGCCGAATAAAAAGGGACGTCTAGACAGGTATGACCTCACCCTGAATGGGTGCTACCCATCTAGCCTTGCTACACAACCCCTGATTTTCAGTCATTCTCGGTTGATGAGGCTTGAGGCTAAGCGTTACCTTTTAGAACATTTCACTTAGAATGCCCATCGCCCACCTGACGATGTTCCAAAAGCATTCATCCATACAAGTCCGTCCCGGGTTCGAACGGAACCGAAGGCACTACTCCTACTACATCCATTTTGGAAATATCCTCATAGTAGCGACTAGCCCTTGCACTTCACTGCTCCATCTTCGACTCCGAACTCGTTTTTCCCACGAAAACGTACAAACCGGATCGAAGTGGTTTTCGAGAAATAAATCTCGATCCCGGTCTCTTCGAAACGATCAACGCATTTGTCCAATATTGATAGTCGGTGATTTAACTATCAATTAACATCCATAAGCATCCATCACACAATAAATAATTCCCACATTATTTATTTTCCTTAAAATATCTTTGCAAGATATATTTTCGTTTCCAAACCCCTTTTTGAAACAGTTTCAAACCCAACTCTTCTCATGGAATAAATCCCTCAAATTGTTACTTCCTTTGAAAACATCGAAGTACCAATATTTAAGGTTTAAAATAATTTAAATACTTTATTCTTGAAAATACGTTAAAACATTCATATTAAAACTTCTTACATACTTGATTTATATATATATATATATATATATATATATATATACCTTTAAAAATATTTCGAATCAAACTGCTTTATAAAATATAAACTATTTCTTCAAAATAAAGTTAAGTCATACTAAATTTAAAATAAAGTTATGAAACTCTATACAATTTTTAAATAATACTTTGATTGATTATGTTCAAAATAGAACCATTTTATAAAGTATAAATAATAATAATATTCTTTAAAACATAATTCTAATTACCCTTTTAAAATAATTACTTCTATAACTACTTTGATATATGTTCACTTTTAAAATTCTTACAACTTAAATAATTTTCTTGAAACCATTCTTTAATATAACTTCAAACCTCTAACTTTTCAAAAATCAGCTTAAAAGCGTACTTGGCTTTTCAGGGAAAGATCCTTCCATTTTAGGATATCCCAAAGAATTCTTTTTATCAATCCAACACGATTTACCCAATTCAATTTTTCGTTCATCCCGTAAAATCCTTTCCATACTTTAAAACTAAACTCCTTTTATTTTTAAACACATTGCTATTTCCTGGAAATCATTTTCAAACGTGTGTTTAAAATATTTAAAATAAAGCTTCTAGAAATTATTTAATTGAAAATAATACTTAAGGAAACCTAAGTACTTTAAGTCAAGTTTAACTTTTAGAAATAAAGTTATTAAATTAAATATTTATATTATAATTTGCTTTTGAGAACTTAATACTACTTTACTTTTTAAAAATAATTAAATATCATAATTACTTAATCAAGTATTTACTTTCACTTAAAAATAATTTAAACTAATATTTCTTTCTAAAATGTTCTAAACATATTTAAACTACAGATTTTTATATTTGAAAACTTTTCTTAAAAACATACTAAAGTTTCCAGGAGAAAGCACACTTCCCATCCTTTAAAAATAAATATCGCTATTATTTTAATCAATTCACATTTCCCTTTAAATTCACAATTTCAAACACTTCCAATTTACCAACCAATTTCTAGAATTTAATTCCTTTTAAATTCTTTACTTAAGAAATTTTTTTATTTCCTTTAAACCCAATTCATCTTATTTATATTTAAAATTCCCAGGTTGTATTCACCCAATCATAGCACAACCCAATTTAATTTTCAACTTAATCCATCACAGTATATAAATAGAGCACAACATAACAGGATCTAAACAATTTATCACAGAATATAAATGAGATATATCACAGAATATAAATAAATTTCTATTTGTAAGGAATCCAGTTGGATCCCTCCAACCTGTTTCCCTACATCCATAGATATTAGCACAACAAATAAATATCGATTTAATTTGATAATAATTGTCATATTCAGCTAAACAACCAATCAAACATTTAAATATTAGTTATTTAAATTACTGGTATCCAGATGTGAGTGAGAATAACTCACCTTGAGTTTTCGACGAACGTTTAAATTTAAATTAAATCGAACGGCTTTCGATTTAACCTAAATTTTTACTTGCTCAGAATAATCCCAGAATTGCTCCACTGCGTAGATTGCGTCGCCACGATTCCGACGTCGCCACGATTCCGGCGTCGCCAGTCTCGTCGAAATCTGATAACGTATGTAATAGATAAGAATTTTCAAAGTTCAATTACCAATTTAAAAACAAATTTCTTTTTTTATACCATCTGATCGTCGATCTAAAGAAAGAAATCAAGGCCGTCAACATCGTCTTCCCCAACGCACACGCACGCAGCATCGAAAAACCCATGGGCCGCGGCGAAAACCCAAACCACAGCTTCGCCATCGATCGTCGAGACTGCGATCAAATGCCTCCACCTCGAAGCCCTTCATCGCCTCAACCTTCACACCTAGTATCACGAAGCTCGGCTCGTCCTTCTCGTCGGAAAATGCGTGCGAACGGCCTTACTTCAACATCGAACTGCCGCCAATTCATCAAGGTTTGAGTTGACCTACCGTACGGATGTGTAGAGCTCGAGAAGCTCTACACTTCTCTAGCTGAAAGCTTTCGAAATTAAAGCATGCATCGAACGAAAATTTAGGAAGAAAAGGGAAGTGTTTTCAGCCATGGAATGTTTCATGACGGCGACCGATATTGGATCTAGGGTTTTTGGCCCGTGCGCCTATATATATATACGTATAACCCTGTTATTTATTATTAAATTCACTTTAAAGCAACTTTTTTCAAACGATCTCCAAACAACGCGTGCCGACAGGCGTTTCTAAGGTTTTACCCACGTTCCGAACACAATGGGACGTATTTCGGAGGCTAATTCGATCATATATGCGAGTTACGGAAATAAACGATCAATTTTAAATTAAACCGATTAAAGTAGTTTCTATGCGTTTTAAGCTGTCAGGGTCAAACGACAACTCCGATTGCCACGAAAATTAAAATCAAATAATAACTAACTATTACGGACCCAATGGAACTGGTTTCGTCGAATTCCGAGACTGTGCCCCGGAAGGCTATTTTAACTCGTCGATTAATTCGAGCGATTTTCAAATCGTCGAAATCACTTAAAATTTCACCTTTAAAATTTTATTAACTCTATTATAACTCGTATAAAATTTATATTCACATTAGAAATCATTCTGATTCAGTTTAAATCAAAATCTAATTATTTGCATTATTATATTATTAAATTCCATTATTAATTTAACATAAAATTTCAAATTCAACCTATCGACTTTTAATTCCATCCAATGGCCCAATATTATAATCCAAATCCAAATAGATTTAAAATAAATTTTAAAATCTAATTTTATATTTATTTACACCCAAAATCACCAATTATCCCAATTTCAATATATTGAATTACTATTATTCAAATTTCAATTAAATTCCCGTATTTGAAAGTTAACTAATTCTATTAATTTAACCAAAATCTTTTTATTTCAAAATCAAATTATAAGACATGTACAACATTTAAAACGAATTGAATGTTCAAATCTAGCGACCCAAAATTCCTGGTCGTTACAGAATGAACCCTCAGTTCGACAAGTCATTCACTTGCACTTCCAACTCATTCTACTCTCCAGGTGCCATACGCCTCAACGGCATAATTATCATTCTGGTATCCTTTACTAAGTCTACGCGGAACTCGATCTCTCAATGTAGCGGTAGTCCGATCACCTCCTCAAACACATCCGAATACTCCCTCATGATAGGCACTAATGAAAATCATTCTATGAAACATCTAGTGAATATAGAAGGCAAACCATAACCCCATCCTTTAGCAGGCAGGCAACCACTATCGTTCACCCCTCCACAGCCCCAATCGTCACCAACAGATTCTCGTAATTCACCACTATCGCATACTTCATCGGCCAGTCCATCCCCAAGTTAATCTCGAACGTAGTGAAATTCAAAATAAAGCAATCACAAACAAAAGTGCATCTATGACTCGATAAGATCAAACCATGACAAACCATACACAGGCCAGTGGAACCTCCAATAGGGCTTGTCACAACTAAAGGTCAGTCAACTTTTTCGAGTTTCAATCTCAGTCTGTCTACTAAGTCACTAGATATAAAGAAAGTGAAGCCCTGGTAACAAAAAAACACGTATGGGAACATCACAAACAATAATCATACCACTTTTCCCCTTCTCCTTCGTTGAGGGAGCACTTGACAAAGTCGAGACGTCATCCAAAGCATATGCCTTTACAACCTAGTTCTATTGTGTTGGTTCTGGACAACTCTTTTGGAAATGTCTAAACTTGTCGCAGTTGTAGAAATTCTTATTTCCATCAGCATTGTGGTCTCTAGTCAAGAGATCCTTGCCTCCACAACCATAACAGACAGGATCCTACTTTGTCTTCTTCTTAACATTCTTTCCTTGGAACTGCTTTCTTTTACCATTCTATTTCTTCTTGCGTCCACCATCTTGTTGTGTTTTTGGCTCTTCCTTTACCATAACAACTAATTTGAACTTGGTGTACAAACTATCCTAGCTAAGAGCTTTCTGGAAAAGTCTTTTAAATGGCTTATCAATATAACCTGCTAACTTCTCCCTAAGATAGTCGTCCAAACCCATAAGAAATTTCTCATTCTTCCTTAATGGAGTGTCGATGAAGGACATCTCGTATTTTGACAAAACATCAAATTTAGCAACATACTCGAAGATAGACATGTCTCCCTGCTCCAAATTAGCAAACTTTCTAAATAGCATCGACATCTGAGTCGACAAAATAAACCGCTCCTCAAGTTGGATTTTTAACTTATCCTAAGTAAATTGTTCCTCGGATGCAGCAACTATGACAGCATTTCACCAGTTTATGGCTCTCCTTTGAAGCTATCGGGACGCCAACCTTCTCTTCATAGCGTCATCCAATTTAAGGTCATCAAAGATCCTTTTTCACGTATCCAACCAATCCTGCACTTCTAAAGCTTCTTTTGATCCTTGGAACGGTTTACCACCAAGACAAGAAAAATCCTTATTTAGCATAACAAAATCTACTATGGGGACCTGCACTTGAGCACCACCACCTATAAAAACATTCAGAGCGGCCTCTTGGGCCTTTTACACTATGTTCACTGTCATTATATTTAACATAGCTTGCAAGTCTGAGTTAGCAGCCCACGTGCCTGCTCCTTCCTCATCTCTAGAGATGGAGTTCCTTCTAGTGTTTTTTTTTCTGCTGGCTAATTCTTGATGTGTAACAAGAATGATCAATCCTATAAAGAAAACTACATCAATGGTAATCATGTGTGCATGTGACTTATATACTATACATACTACTGTATAGTTTTGAAAATCAAAATATATAACAAATACGCACTCTGTGGTATATATATACTCTCTATCTAGTCTAGGGTGATAGATCCTTCCCTATTTCCACTGGACCGTGGTATCAACTGAGGTTAATTGTGTAACCTAAAGCTCTAATACCAAATGCGACAACTGCCCTATACTACGAGCGCCCCATATAACTAAATAGTGCATTGTTGACATGCCGATTGATGTAGGGTGACTGTCAAGGATTAAAAAAAATAAAACATCATAGAATCTATCGTATATCTTACAACGCATCAAATAAAATATGATAGTCATCCTAGATACAAAACATGAGGGGCATTAATAACTAAGCAGACCAAATATCAAAGCACAAATCCATAGAGTTATAGAACATAATAATAGTGTTTATACAAAGCAAGAATAAACTCAAATAAACTGTCTCATGGTAGTAAAGCAAACTCTACCTAGGCTTCTTGGTGTTGTATAGTGGAATAAGCAATAGAATATCCATATATGATATAAGAAAGATCTATTATGCTTGTCCTTTGCATTGCCACCGCGTACACCTAGACCTTATATATAGTCTTTAAGAATACCGAAGATAACAAGAAGTAAAGAATAAAACCTCAAGTCGAACAATAGTTTGGTGTGAGCGATAAGTGAATCTAAAAATACTATATAAGTCAAAATAGTAAGGAACAAGGGTATATGAACCATATCTGACCTATCCCTACAACCAAAGAGTTGACACATAACAAATATAATATGCTCCTCTACAACATCGTAAAGCTGTACCATAACCTAGTTACAATGAAAAGCGTCCAGGTATCCCTATTCATAATAGCTACCTCGAGTGAGATCCCTAGATAATAGACTACGGGAGAAAACCATCAAAGTAAACATAGCATCCTTCAACAATCCTCACTATCACTCAATGTGCCCTGGATATATGATAACTCATATGACCATTTCTCTACCAAGGATTAATGGGTAAATACAGTTTTCAGTGTACTCGCCTTTAGACCAAAGTTGATACTAAAACTATTCCACCGATCTAGGGTACACAGATCCATTCAATTAATCTGGGGTAGCCAAAAAAGTGCCCGTGAGCACCTCACAACACCCTACTTTCGAGTAGGTCAGAAAACACTCTGAGTATCAATGATCTCTTAACATGCGTATCCGATCCCCTTTCTTTCTCCATCTATTTTATATTATCCTCAAGAAACCATTTCACATTCCTTCTTTCAATGATATAACCATTCAACGTTCCATCCGTGGGTCACCCTTCTTAGAACCTGCCCTTTTGTGGATAATCATTCCCACTACTCATTTCAACATCAAGCTGCCATTATGGAAACCTAACTCCATTCACCATTAACTTACCATCACTGAAGTCCTGAAGCTATCATCGTGGTACTATATCACCGTCAAATCCCAATCGAACAAGCAAACCTGCAACATGACTTGCAGAACATACACCTCACCTCTTGGAAGTTCGACCTTCATTAGGCTTAATAATTTAGGTTAGTACTAACCAGAATCAAGTCAGTACCAACCTGAATACTTGACCCACTTTGGATCTTTCGGCTTTCATTAAGTCCCTTCCCCCCAATGCTTGAATTTCCAAGTCAGCAGCACTATACCCGAGCCTTAAAAAGTGGTCGGTACCAACCTGAATCGGGTCAGTACCATCCAGAATTTCTTAGCCAAAATTTGATTAAGTTTTTCAGACCCAAAGTCTTTCATTTTTTCTTGCTTTTATCTACTTTCCTCAGTGCCACACTTACCAAGTCTTCAGCACCTTTCTGAATCCCCAAAAAGTGATTGGTACTAACCTGAATCAGGTCGGTACCAATATGAATTCACACCCTTATCTCTTTCCTTTTTGCATTCTTTGGACTCCCCTTCTCAATACATCATTCCCCAAGCGATCCAACACTCCCCTTTTGGCTCAAAAATCGGTCGGTACCTATCACTTTCCATAGCCAAAATTATAACTTCGATTTTTCGAACCTCTTCGCACCTTCAATCCAACGTCTTCCTTGAAGTTCCGTAGCCTAAGACCTCAAGCATTTCTTTCTTGTCGAATAGACATGCAAACTCTCCATCTAGTAATCTACTCTTTGTTGACCAAAATCCCTTCATCCAAACTTCATGCCACTTGAACCTTAGACTCTTTCCATGCTCCAGAGCACCTCCTTTAAGTTTCATCCAACTCAAAAACTTTTTCCTTAGATTTTCCTAATTTTACGATCTCTTTCCTATGTACTTAAAAGCACAAGCAAATCATATCAAAGAACAACAGATCAATCCGAAATATAATCTGTCTACATCCATGCACACATGCAATTCATTAAAACACGGTAATCATACTAATTCTAATCTAGATCCAACTTTTACACTAGCATGTCAATATGATCAAAAGCGTTTGTAAAATTATTTAAAACTAATTTAAATCTTTTTAATTTTGGCCATAAACATGTACAAAAGCGAGATTAAAGTTAGAATATGTTTTATTATTAAAATCATGTTTAAAACATCAAATTTAACTACATAAACATGCATAGGATAGTGAGAGGTCGAGAACCACTCATCAATTACCCAAAATACCGATTCAAACCCCTAGGTCTGATGTAAGCAATAAGAAGATGAATTCCCAACCACCAAAGTGATATATCTACAATCCCCTTTGCTAATTACCCTTCTAATGATGATTTGGCTAAGATTAGTAAGGAAGAGATATTATTTTCGAAGATAATAGAGTTAACGGAAGCACAGAACTATTTTGGGAAGAATGAAAATGATTTGGGATAATCCCATTAGTCCTCATTCGGCTCCAATCCCGAGATGGGTTAGTGAGTATAAGTAGGGGTTAGCTTAATTACCCATTAGTACCGTTCAACAACAGTCTAAACTTAAAACAGCCTTAATTTTCAAACGATAATTCCATTTTGCTATTTGACCAATCTACATAACGGAAAAACATCATCCTGAAGCAATGGAAGTGGTTTCAGATCCTAACTTGGCTCCTATCAAAAATTATAGTTCATATAAGATTTTAGGATCAAAATGGCCACATAGAAATTCGATAAAAATCATAGATGTGGAAAAAGTCCTTAAGAGTCATTTTCTATAATATCATAGTCATACAATCTAATATGAATTAATTAAAAATATTTTATGATCCTTCGATATGTAAAATAAGTGTCATTACTGCTGCTCATGCCGAGGAGTTGGAAAAACTAAAAAAGGAGCATTCTTAATACTTCAAAGCCTCCAAGGAGGATTAAAATGCCAAGGAAGTGCGGTTATTTGAAGATTATAAGAATGTTAAAACTAAGTTCACAAAAAGATTCGATGAGATCCAAGCAGTGACTGAGAAAATGGAGCCTGGCCTTATTGATTTGAAGATGAAGGTGCTAAAGTGGAAGGCTGAAAGGTTCTCTCTCTGGAATAAGCTTGAAGCCATGACTGGTGAGAAGGCTGCTGAAACTGAGAAGCTAGAAACGGAATTCGATGAGATGAACAACTAGCATGGTCAAGCGGGGAGGAGCTTCAAGACGAAATTTAGTTCAGGATGTTTATGGAAAAGAGCTTAATATGGATGGATGACTGCCAAGAAGTCATAGTCTCTATTCATAAATGATTAATCAAGGAAGCCGACACTGCCGGTGAGTAAGGAGGGCCACCTTTTAGCTTTGAGGCTGCTGACGCTCACTTTACGATGAAGGATAGGGAAGCTGTCTGCCTAGGCTATATAAAATTGGCTGAGGCATGGAAAGCCCATAAAGAAGAGGAGGAAAGAAAGAAGAATGGTGGCTCGACTTCAAGGGCGATGGCTCGAGGTTAAACTTCAAAACAGTTCATTTATACCCTTATATATGATGTCTTTTTAACCGTTTTCCACGTTTCTTTAAACGCACCAGCTCATGGCTTGCTTCCCGACACTTCCCAGCCTCGAGATGATGGTAGCCATAAGGTGATGCTCCATGTTCTCCTAAAGAAGATAAAATTCTTCTATATAGCCCGTTCTCCACTGCTCAATACATTCGATCCCTCTTGGGAAAGACTATACTTACAGCCTTCCCCACTTCCTTATAGGCGACACACTTATGATGAATCCTTCCAGAGCTATAGTCTCTTTGAAAAACCCATTGCTATGGATTTTTCCCCTAGGCCCTCCAGACCTTGAATCCGAGGAGAGTCACGATGAGACGATAAATTCCCTTAGAGATGATGATGACGTCGAGATTGTGAGATTTAATGAGTCTGTTGAGGATTTCAATAGGGAAGAAACCCTTATGTAGAACGTCCTAGTCAAATTCTTAGGGGAGGTTGCCAGAGTCAATCTAGAAGTAATGGAGGATTTGAAGCTGGTAAAGAAGAAGCAATTAGTGATGGACAAAACCGATGCATCCAAGATAAGGGAAGAAAAGGGGGAAGAAGAGCAAGGAAAATCCAAGCCTCATCGCATCTCCAAATCCAAATCCAAATGAAGGAAGCAGTTGTACACCTTTTTTTGTGTTTGGAATAGTTTATTCTATGCCCTTGCTGTATTAAACATTTGTATCGTGCTCATCCAATTTGGTATTTTTGGTGAGGGTGAACACACATTATTTCTTATACTTATGGGTTTGTACTAAGAGTGTTTGGATATTTGATGGTATGGTCTAGCTACTCTTTGTATTTGTATAAGTTACTTTCCTTTTATACTTCTTATGTTCTAGTTTGTTTGCTTTTATGTACACAGTCCATGCACTCTCTATACTAGTTTTTCCTAGCATTAGTTAGTTGGTAGTTATTCTCTACAATTCCAGTATTGACTGCTTGCACTAAACCACCCGATTGGCAGTCGCATTTTACTATGGGTAAGCTCATCTATCCGCTGCTAGCAGAAATCTAGGGTCCATCACTAGGGTGAACATATTAGTTGACAATCCTTCCTAACCCCCGGAAAGTATGGTTCTCCACGATCAAGCAAAAGTTTAGAGCCGATCATCAATAGTGGACACCTAATTAGGGTTATTTGGTCCACTATTTTCAATAAGAAGTTTGTGGTCGGTCATCAATGGTGGATACCTAGTTATGGTTACTTTGGTCCATCAATGCCAGTAAGAAGTTTGGGGTCAATGGTTGGTAGAATATAATAGTTTATGATTTTTGTTTGATGATAATATATGTATTTATTTATTTATTTAAATGTGTTTTTTGTAGTACTATTAGAACATCATAGAAAGGAATAAAGAAAATAAATATTTTATTTCAGTAAAAGTTCAATTGTACACACAATTACAGCAAGTGCTTCCATAATATTTTATATACACTATTAATAAACAATAAATTTACTCTCTCATATACAACACTCTTATAAATACAGCAACTTTCTAATCACTCATATTCTCACTTACTCATGTATGATTTTTATATTCTTGCTCCTGTTTTTGTCCAAACATCAGCTTTTCCTGTCAAATAATAATACAGTAAAAAAACCAATCTGAAACTGCAAAATATAAATGTATTGAAACCGACATTGCCTCATTCTATTGGTTTTGTTTTTCTCATATTCTAGGCACCAAAAATAACGAACATGAACTAGTACAGCGAATAGATACAAGGACCAATAAAAAATGTTCATGTGGGATAAAATTTTAAAATCAAGTCAAAATGTGCACAAGCAACTTATGACATGCATAATGTATCACGGTACATGCCTTAAGGCTGACCAAATTAAAATAAGTAAGTACATAATTTCAAGCACTTAAAAAGGCAATGCATATGCACATGTGCATATATCACATTTGCACACATGCATAGAAACAAATCAAATTATATAATATCAAAGTCAAGGTGTATCACTTCATATTTGAGAACAAGCACACAAAAAAGAAAGCTACTGTAGTGCTGAATGGATTCAGGCATACGAAGGCATATATAAGTGGAAGTGTACACAAGGTCAAGCCAAATGTTTCAGGCTCGACATAGGGAAGAAACATCAACATCACGGCAACAGGCAGTTCAAAAGCATTGCATACAAAAGGTAGGGCAAGCCAAACTTGAACACACAAGGAAATTTCAAGTGTAAGTGGAAAAACAGGCTAAACACAGATCATATTAGACAACATACAACATGGTTCAGAATGGAAAAAGTGCTCAACCCAAAGACGCATCAAGCTTAGGTCCAAAGGCTCACAAGCATAGGCTAGTACACAGGTGCACAATTCTCACAAACAAGTCAGACCAAAGTACAAAGCGCATAAGGAGCACAACTCAAGGCAAGCTCATAAGTGAAAACATACAACATGCACAAGGCAAGTGCACAAACCAACAACACACACATACACAAGAACAGTAAGCAACAAGCAAGTGCACAAGCCAGCAGTACACACAGAAGGATAGCAAGGAACATGCAAGTGCATAAACCAGCATCACACACAAGTTTAGCACAAGAAGTGCACGACTCAGGATGACAACAAGGCCATGCACACACACAAGCATGCAAAATACGAGGATATAGGCAAAGAGAAAACAAAGCATAATAGTGCACATTAATATACATGTGTGTATATATATACATGTGCATATATACACTATAATAATATATGAGGTGTAAAAAGGAGCATCTCAAGTTAAAAACAGCCTACAAATTCAAGCCGAAGCAAGTTTGATTAAGTCAAAAAAGCAGGCCGTAACAAAAAATTAAAAAAATTCAAAAAGTCTGGTCGATGAACACAATTGAAATACAGAATGCTAATTCATGTGAAGAAAAATCAGAGTTGAACAATTTGAAGTAAGACCGATAATCTAAAAAATCAAATGCTACAAAAAATCGAAAGCCGATAAAGTCAAAACCAAAAATTGCGAAATATATCAAAATCCAACGAAGATTTTTTTTACAATCAATTCTATAAAAAGCCATATCATCATCGATAATTCAATTCAAGTAAAGAAGGAACAAATATTGAGATAAAATCAAAAAAATCGCATTTACACCAAATTGTTAACTGCAGTAGTTGTCGAGGAGGAAGTAATCAAAACCATCAATTGCAAGCCAATAGAAGAACACAATCAATAGAGGTGTAAAGGCATGATTCTACGTATAATTCCAAAGTGATGGCTTCCAAAAATCAAAACCCTAAAAGCAAGAAAAAGAAGAAAAAGAGGATCGGTGTTGTAACAAAAGAGATGAATAGGCTTAAATGAAGACCACAGTTTTCTATTTGGCTTAACTTATTTTTTTTAAAATTTATTTTTTTAAGGGCTTCTACTTTATTTTTTTGTATTTACTTCTTAATTTTAAAAACTCTAGTTTTTAATTAGGATTGAACTATAGTGTGTAGTTTGGGAAATTCTCAACTTGGGGATAAAGTTGAGGCAGGGTTTCCAGGCTTGTGTTAGAACAATCAGGTAAGTCATAGTTGCAAGTTTACAGGGTGTTTGTAAGTGATCGATTGTTTAATCTTAATAAAAATTTTGGAGGCAGCATTAGGCAAGTATTGCCGAAGCTGGGTAAATTTATGTTCCGTTTTTATTTCCATATTTACTCTGTTATTATTTATGTTGCAATTTTTTTATTCTGTGAATTTATAATAAACCATATTCACATCTCTTTTGAATAATTCAATCCAACATGGTAGACACCCAGTTAGGGTTACACTGGTCCACCATTGCTGGTAAGAAGTCCGAGGCCAACCGTCAATGGTCGTCACCAAGTTAGGGTTACTTTGGTCCATTATTGCTGGCAAGAAGTTTAGGGCGATCGTCAATGGTTAACACCCAGTTAGGTTTACTCTAGCATACCATTGCTGACCATAGATTTGGAGGGATAAGTCCTCAGTCGTAGAGACGCCATTTGCCCCCCGAGTAGAGAGTTTAGTTCATCGAGTTTTTGTGGTGCTTTCT
The DNA here is from genome assembly GCA_030765085.1 of Allium cepa. NCBI lineage: Eukaryota > Viridiplantae > Streptophyta > Magnoliopsida > Asparagales > Amaryllidaceae > Allium > Allium cepa. Next base: position 226,155,924 of record CM060932.1, on the reverse strand, counting down.
TGATACAAATGTTAATTCGACGTGCTTAAGTTGTTTAACTTCATACCCATTACCTGAAAAAGAAAGATTCTACGAAAAGGACATTTTATTAATATTCATTTTGTAACCATTTCAATTACATTATTACAATATAACTAGAAAAATGGTAGAAATTAAGTAAAATAGCAGTGTATGTTTTATGCGTTCCAAACCTTTTTGAAGACAACCCAGTCCACCATGCCGAGGATGAAAGCTCCATTGCCCAAGTCCTTGTAGATAACATATGGTCCTTCCTAGATTTGGTCAAGTGCCCCCGGTTTGGGGAACATTCGTTTTCGTACAAAGTCCCCTTCCTTGAGTGAGTGGTGTTTGGCCTTTGAATTATATTGTTTGGTTATTCTTCGCTTGTGCGCTTCCACTTTTAAAGTAGCTTCTTTACGCCTTTCATCAATCAAATCCAATGGCATGGTCGATAACTTTATTCTCATTTGTGTCATAATAAATCCCCTTATGTGAGGGCATTACTACTTCCACTAGTGACATCGCCTCCAACCCATATGCCTAGGAGAAAGGAGAACGTCCCATTGTCGTTTTGAAAGAAGTGCGATAGGCCTACAGTGCCAAGGGAAGCTTGTCCATCCTTGCTCATTATCCTTTTTCTAGTCACTTCTTTATGAGGGTCTTCAAAATCTTGTTGACCGCTTCCACTTGTCCATTAGCCTTTGGGTATGTCGTTATAAAGAAACACTTATTTATTCCATGCTGCCAGTAGAACTCGATAGACTCTTCACAGTCAAACTACAACTTACCATTTAAAATAATCTGAAGAGGAACTCCATACCTGCATATCACATTCCTGACCAAAACATTAATGACCTTGGCTAATGATACCTTAGTAAGTGGTTCAGCTTTTGACCCACTTAGTAAAGTAGTCAACATTCACTATATCATACTTGCTCCAACCCTTGCTATAGGAAGTTCGTCGATCAGGTCTATTCCCCAGACCGTAAAACTCTAGGGGCAAACCATGTTAGTCAGTTCAATCGAAGGCATCTTGGAATCTTCGCAAATCATTGGCATTTGTCACACCTTTTCATTTACTCCATCGCATCATGATCCAATGTCATCCAGAAGTACCCATAACGCAACAACTTCTTTTCTATTGTTTTCCCCTCCAGTATGATCTCCACAACTCCCTTGATGTATGTTTACCAACACCTCCTCAGTTTCTCTTCTAGCTATGCATCTCAGCAGCGGGTTAGAAAACCCTCTTAGATATAGCATACTATCCTAAATGATAAACGAAAGAGCATTCCACAAGATTTTCTTGGCTTCATTCCTATTGTCCGATAATAACCCCTTGCTCAAATATCTTATAATTGGAATCATCCAGGTTTCCTCATTATTGATAGTTGTAATCACATTCACTTCCACGAAGCTAGGGCTAAGTAGGGTCACAACTTGTACCGATCCTAACAAAGGCCCATCTCTTGAACTTGCCAATTTTCCCAGCTCATCTACATCCTGGTTCTCTTCCCTTAGAATATGTTTGATTATATAATGCTCCATCTTATTAAGTAAAACCTTTACCTTCCTCGGATAGGATACTAAGCGTTCTCCCTTAGCCTGGAATTCACCAAGTACTTGGTTTACGACCAACCGTAAGTCATTGTGCATGCACAGTAACCTAATTCCTTATTCTCCCACCACATTCAATTCTGCTATTAATGCCTCATACTTGATCTAGTGTTCATTGCATTAACCCCAACAGCACTGCGTAGTTCAACTTTCTCCCTTCAAGTGTTAATAGTACTACTTCCGCAGTAGAATTGTGCTATTTCAAAGCTCCATCCACATGCATCCACCATTTAAGAGCTTCTTCCTTCTGGTATTCCACTTCATTATCCCTAATAGTAAATTCAACAAAAAAAAATAATCCGCCAAGGCTTGTCCTTTGATCACCGTTTGAGGATGATAAGTAATCTTGTGCTAGCTTAATTCAATACCATATTTGGTAAGTCCTCCTAAGGTATCAGGCCAGTATAGGACCTGCCTTAAGGGCTGGTCTGTTAGTACCTGGATGGGATATGACTGGAAAATATGCCTCAATTTCTGAGATGTGATTGTAGGCAGTACCCCAACTTTTCAAATTTTGGACATCTAGACATCAGCCCAGTGAAGTGCTTACTCGCATTATATACTGGTCACTACACCCAATCTTCTTCTTGGACTAATGCCGCACTTAAGGTGTGGGATGATACTGCAAAGTATAGATACATGTCTTCTCCTTCCATTGTCATAGAAAGAACCAGTGGCTTCTGTAAGTTCTCCAGTAGGTAAAGGAATGCAACCATGCAGTCGTCCATCCAAGTAAATTTGCCTTTCTGCTTCTTGATTACTTCAAAGAATGCCACATTGCCATTCATGCGTTACATCTCCTTTCCGGTTTCAGTGATCTTAATATCATTCAAAGCTTGGACTTGTTTTGGCTTAGCTTCAACTCCCCTAGCATGTATGATAAATCCTAAGAACTTTCCAGAAGAAACCCAAAAAGAACACTTAAGCGAGTTCAGCTTCATCCCAAACTTCTATAGGATTTGAAACATCTCATCTAGGTATGAAATGTGATCTTTAGCCTTTTTTGACTTTACCATCATGTTATCAATGTACATAAACAACATGACCTAATAACAATAGAGTTCCAGGTCAGTAATAAAGCTAGTGTGTTCCTGATCTGGAACATGCATAATAATCAGATTATACCCAGAGTATGCATCTATAAAAGATAGAATTCGTGTCTTGCAGTTCCATCCACTAGCTGGTCGATTCTTGAGAGTGGAAAGCAATCCTTAGGCCATGCATCATTCAAGTTAGAGAAGTCAATAAACGTCCACCATATCTGTGACGCTCCACCTCTATACTCACACTAACCAAAGACACTACTAGGTAATGCCGTCAATAAGTACGAATAATAAGGCTGTTAAGGAGTGACCATCTGTGTTATTGCTTTGTGCGACTACCGATATATCAAAATGTATGTTATGAGTTTCATTTCAAGAAAAAATATGACATATCAAATGCAAACTCAAAGCTACTACGCAGTGGCTATGAGGCCTTCGAAAACAAATATAAAATAAGCATAACATAAATTAGTCACAGATATACATATCACTAAGGCGGAATCAGATATGAATATAACACTTAGAAGTGTACAACAAAGTAGTGGTCATATAAGATCCATAACATCACAAAAGAATAAGTATAAGTTCTAGATAAAAGAACATGTATACATCAAGAAGTCTCTATTTCGAATGTATAAAAACAAAAACTACTAAGCTAAAGCAGTTAGCCAAAAGTCAGAATCTAATCCCTGCTAAGAAGTCAAGTGGAAGCACCTGAAACACCTCGGTCTGACTCGAGTATTATTTAAGAAGAAAAATAATAAATGGATCAGTCTAGCTATAATTAACATGTAAGATGAGATAGGATAAGAGATATGACAAATATATATGATAACAACAAAAATCATACAAATCAACTCAGAAGCGAACGAATGAGCGATGTTGGCTAGGGATTTATGCCCAGCGACAATCCAGCCATATAGGCTCTTCCATACACTCCAAACAACATGTCCAAACATCCATTTTATGATTTTCATAGATTTTTGACTTAAAAATACCAAAAATTGAAAAATTCACCAAACTAATTCAATTCAAGAGCAATTGTACATGAAATAGATGTTAGGAATTCATACCTAACAACAATGAAAGCTATAGACATAGATGTAAGTTCAGGAACTCACCTTTAAACTCAAAACAAGGAACAAGAAGCTCTAAAACAAAGAAAGATCAATCTCTCTTCAACTTCACTTCAAGAACCTTCAATCTATGATCAAATGCAAAGTTTTTTCTAAGTAAGGTTATAGGAAAAATCAAGAATTGAAGAGGAATTGAGATGGAGAAGATGAAGAGCATGCTTACCTAAGCTTCTCTTTGATTTATAACTTGAATTTGAATTTCCTAATAGAAGCTAGGGCTTAGGAATTTTGATTTCCCCTCTTTTACGCTATTTTCCCTTTTGCTTGAGTATTAGGAAATTGTGAGTGGAATGAATAAAAAGGTGAGGAGTTAAGGGTATTTTGTAGAAGAGTTTGGGTTACCTTGATGGGTTAGTGAGTTAGAAAACAACCCAAAGCCCAAATGAAAATACGTAAATCCTAATCAACTCCAAACATATCGATGTTTATACTTAAACAAGTTGTAAATGTCGTTTTAAACTCAATGGAAGTGGTCTCGAGTTTGAATTCGATTGTTTACAAAAATTCACATTTTGGACTTTAATTCGACTAGATGCGATATTTAAATAAAACATTTAAATATATAATCGTAAAATATCTGGGTTGTTACAGACTCCCCTCTTTAAGAAATGGCATCCTCACAATACTTAAGAAGAAAATAAAGAGTAACAACCACTTAAAGGTATAACAGCACAAAAGAAAATTTTGAAGTGAGAAGTACACCTTAAGGAGCACGAGAGAGTAAATTCGGATGTGTTCTCTTGATCAATTCTCTAGATTCCCAAGAACTATCCTTAGGATTTGAGGACCATTGAACTTTCACTAGTGGAACATCTTTATTACGAAGGCATTTAATATATGTAGTAATGACATGAATAAGATGTTGCTTATAAGTCAAACTAGGTGAAACTTTAATTTCTTCAATAACACCGGGCTCAAGAATAGAATCAAAATCTCTAAGGCAAATTCCGTAGTTGAGAAACGTGGACTACGTCATGAATAGCAGAAAATTGAGCTAGTAATAAAAGACGATAAGCCACGAAACCAATGCGCTCGATGATGGGAAACGGGCCAATATATCGAGGTGCTAATTTTCTAGAATGACTGAAATGCACAACACCCTTCATAGGTGAAACAAGAATAAATACCTAATCTCCCATAGAAAATTGTAATTTCCTTCTTCGGCTATCAACATAGGATTTTTGTCTACTTTGAGCTTTTCTCATCCTGTGACAAATAAGGTCAACCTTTTTTTTAGTACCACGAATAAAATTTGGACCTAAAACCAGCTTCTCATTGGCTTGAAGCCAACACGAAGGAGATCGGCATGGACTTTCGTAGAGTGCCTCGAAAGGTGTCATACCAATATTAGATTAGAAGCTGTTATTGTAGGAAAATTCAATAAGAGAAATTTGATCTTCCCAACTTCCACCAAAATCAAGGACACATGCACGAAGAAGATCTTCAAGAGTTTGATTCCCATGCTTTGTTTGTCCATCAGATTGAGGATGATAAGCTGTGCTAAAATTAAGCTTTGTTCCCAAAGCTTTTTGAAGACCCTTCCAAAAACCACTAGCAAACAATGGATCATGATCACTGACAATAGAAGTAGGAACTCCATGCATTTTAACAATTTCTTTGACATAAAGTATGGCCAAAAGAGATACGGTCCGATTGAACGAATGGGAAAAATGGGCGGATTTGGTAAGTCTATCTATAATCGCCCACAACCTATTATGACCTGAATGAGAACGAGGAAGTCTATCAATAAAGTCCATGGAAATTTGATCCCACTTCCAAACGAGAATGTCCAAAGGTTGCAATAACCAGCCAAAGCTTTGTTGCTCGGCCTTAACGAGTTGGCAAGTTATGCAACGCTTAATAAAGTTAGCAATATCCGATTTTATTCCATCCCAATAATAAAGTCGCTTCATGTCCATGTACATTTTACTACCACGGGGATGAATGGTAAATATAGGACGATGAGAATCTTTTAAAATGTCTTTCCAAAGATCAATAATATTTAGCATAATAAGTCTACCAAATCTTCGAATGCCTCCACGAGCATCAATGTCAAAGTCTTTTAAACCATCAACCTTATTTTTATCCCTACAACTTTGGCTAAGAAGGGCCAATTCAGGATCTTGCCTTTAAGCTTCAAGGATGCGGTCTAAAAGAGAAAGATGAGCCTTAAGGCTACATAAAACACGAAAAGAACATGAATCAGATTCATGATCTCGAACCTCACAAGTGGACAAAGTCTCGAGATCATTCCATTCGGATATCATCATGGAAACAACCACTTTTTGCTTACGACTAAGGGCATCAGCAACACGATTTCCCCTTCCAGGAATATAAAGAATATCAAGATCATAAGATGCAAGAAATTCGAGCCAAAGTTGTTGATGCAAATTAAGTTCCTCTTGAGAGAAAAAATAATTCAAAGACTTATGATCGGTGTAGATAACAAATTTCTCTCCTAAAAGATAATGACGCCAATTCTAAGTGCAAAAACAATGACCGCGAGCTCTAAATCATGAGTGACATATCTTGTCTCGGCAAGCTTTAATTGCCTAGAAGCAAAAGCGATAACACATTCCCTTTGCATAAGCATGACTCCCAGAACAATACGACTAGCATCGGTATAAACATTGAAGTCTTGGTTCCCTTCGAGAATCACAAGAATAGGAGCATCAAAATGGTGTTCTTTTAATTTCTGAAAGCAGCTTTACATTTATCTGAATAAATATACTTAACTCCCTTCTTTTTCAAACTAGTAAGAGGTATAGAAATTTTAGAAAAGTCTTTTATAAACCGACGGTTATAGCCCGCCAATCCAAGAAAGCAACGATATTCCATCATACTCTCCAGTCTCTTCCAATTTTGAATCGCCTCAATCTTTGAAGGATCCACAGGAATTTCGGATTCAGAAAGAATATGTCCTAAAAATTTCACACTGGATTGCCAAAAGTGGAACTTAGAAAATTTTGCTTTCAATTGATTTCTCCTAAGAGTTTCCAAAACAATCCGAAGATGTTTTTCATGCTCTTCCTCGGTTCTAGAATAAACAAGAATATTATCTATAAAGATGAAAACAAATTGATCGAGGAAATCTTTGGAAACTCGATTCATAAGGTAAATGAAATAAGCTGGAGCATTCGTCAAACCAAATGGCATAACAAGCCATTCATAAGATCCATAACGAGTATGGAACGACTTCAAAAGAATACCATCCTTTGCAATACGAAGCTGATGAAAACCGGTTGCTAAGTCTAACTATGAAAAGACTCTAGCACCACTAAGTTGATCGAATAGATCATCAATTCGAGGTAAAGGATATTGATTCTTGATGGTAAGATCATTAAGCTTCTGGTAGTCAACGTAAAGCCTAAGTGTAGCATCGAATTTCTTCACAAAGATAGTCAAAGCTCCCTAAGAAGAGGAACTAGAACGAATAACCATTTTGCTTCCAATTCGGATAATTACTTACGCATCTCCTCATTTTCCTTATTAGACATACAATAAGGAGGACGTGTGATTGGTAGAGCTCTAGGGATTAGATTAATTTTGAACTCAGTTTCTCGCTTAAGGGGTAACCCTAAAACGGACTCAAATATATCGAGAAATTCACGAACAACGTGAATGAGGAAAATGACATCTTCCTCATCATCATTATCATCATCATGTGGATTTATAGAATATAAGGATGCTATGGAATTGGAATCTGAATCTTTAAGAACAATAAAAATCTGCTTAATAGATTGATGACGTCGAAGATGGATAACCCTTTCGGGACGTAGGAAGTGGGCTTCATAACGGTTAAACCAATCCATTCCTAAAATCATTCCGAAACCTAAGTAGCGCATAACATGCAAATCAGCTTGGAAATCATAATCATATAAAATAATCTCGACATCTTTACAAAGTTAACCGTGTGTTGTGGATTCACCAACCGGATTTGCAATTCTTAATGAAGTCATCAAGCCCATAACATTTAAAGAAAATGTAGCAACAAATTCTTTTGATATAAAAGAGGGAGATGCACCCGTATCAAAAAGTGCTCGAATATGATGATCACGTAACATAATAATGCCATCAAGGACAGAATGAGAAATACCCTAACCAAGAGAAGTGTTACTGTAGGCTTCCACAACATTCAGCTTTCCCTATTTATTGCTTTGAAGTTTAGGATATGAAGATATAAAATGACCCAAACTTTTGCAATAGCGACAATAAAGGGGTTTCGGACACCTGTTTGCATAATAGTCCTTAGAACCATAATTATAGCATTGTCCACTACTAGTGGTAGGAGTATTTGCTACCGAAGTTTTTTGCTTCCCTTTCTTGTTGGGATTAGGATTTTTGAACTTAATATGCCTCTTGTTGTTGTCGAAGTTCTTCTTGGAACCTATAACTTCAACATAACTTTCTTTATCGGCCTCTTCAAGTCGAAGAGCGGTATCTACAAGCTGATCGAAAGGGACTTCTAATTTCAAAAGTAAAGCCTTTTTGAGATTCTTATTCAACCCATAGATGAAATGTTGATTTTTCTTTGATGGAGTATTAATATACTCGACCCCATATTCAGAGAGGGATTCAAAAGATACAACATAGTCTATCATAGAAGATTCACCTTGAACAAGGTCAATAAAGCATCAGGCTAAAGTTACCTTTTCAGCTTCCGGCACAAACTTTAACTCGAACCTTTCTCGGAATTGCTTCCAAGTAAGTACGCTTCAATAATTTTTGAAATCAGAAGCTCATACCAATCTAATGCTCTCTCCTGGAGGATGCTAGAAGCCACTTGGACTCGATGTAGATCCACAAGATTCATGCGAGAAAAGATGCGATCGCATGTTCTAAGCCAAGCTTGGACTTGAATGTCTTCCATCCAAATTGTTATAATCACTACACAAGCATGCAAACCCGGATTTAGGATGAGTAGGCTCTGGAATGGGTCCAGCAGCTTGGGCATTCTTTACAAGATCCAAAAGCTGTTGGACAGACATGAATACGCCATCCTGAGGAGAACTAATGGATTAACCACTACTAGGGCGGCCAGGTCTAACCATTTCTCTTCTTAAAGAAAAAAGATAGAAGAGGGAAAAGGTTATTCTTAGAATGAATATCAAGCAAACTTGATTGATAAAATAACGCATCATAAAAGGAAATTGGATAGAAAGCTTCCTTAGACTCAAATTTAATCCTACCGCATGATTCCTAAGAGAGAATTAGGACAATAATCCTTGCTAAATTATTCTACATTGTTCCGAAGTTTGGCTTTGATATCAAGCTGTGACACCCCACCTTTATACTCACACTAACCAAGGACACTGCTGGGCAATGTCGTCAATTAGTATGAAGAATAAGGCTGTTGGGGAGCGATCATTTGTGTAATTGCTTTGTGCGAGTACCGATATATCAGATAGTATGTCATGCATTTCATTTCAAGAGGAAATCTGACATATCAAATACAAACTCAAAGCTGCTACGCAGTGGCTATGTGGCCTTCAGAAACAAATATAAAATAAGAATAACGTAAATAAGTCACAGATTTACATATCACTAAGGCAGAATCAGATATGAATATAACACTTAGAAGTGTACATCAAAGTAGTGGTCATATAAGATCCACTACATCACAAAAGAATAGGTACAAGTGCTAGACAAAAGAATATGTATACATCAAGAAGTCTCTATCTCGAATGTATAAAAACAAAAACTACTAAGCTAAAGTGGTTAGCCAAAAGTCAGAAGCTAATCCTTGCTAAGAAGTTAAGTGGAAGCACCTGAAACACCTCGGTCTGACCCGGGTATTATTTAAGAAGAAAAATAATAAACGGATCAGTCTAGATATAATTATCATGTAAGATGAGATATGATAAGAGATATAACAAATATATATGATAACAACAAAAATCATACAATATCTCAAATTTTCTCAAACACCAAAAAGAATATCATATTCTTTATACATATTCACCAAACTTCAAATATTGTAAAAAAACATATCAATGCAAATCACAAAAATTGGTGAAACACAAATTCTAGAAATCAATATTTGGAAATCTAGAAAACACAAAGGGGAAGGCCTATCACAAGCGAGAGCATGAAAACTCACCAACACGTGTATCACAAATGGGATGCTGTCCCTTGGGTCACTAACCCATAGAGCCGGTGCAACGACATAGTACAACGGTACGCTCGAGGAACCTGAAACTCCATAAAACGGTTAAATGACCATGGGTAGTTAGCTTATAAAAATGAGATGAAGCTCTACTAACTGGGTATAGTCCCCCACACTGGCAAGGAGACAGTACATATCGCTAGTCTAAACCATAAATTGACCATCATTGATCATTAAGAAGTATAAATTACACTAAGCTAGTAAATAAACGAGTTTAGGTTCATGTCCCATAACCACTAGCTTAACTTAAGTATTTACGAGCAAGTTGTATATTTCCACTCGAAAATAATCATGAGATTTCAATCAAACAAGTCCAAGAATTAAACGACGAAGTAAACGCAAGCGTTTCATACCACTTATTTTGCTAATTCATTTAATTGGATTTCTCATACGAATGAGGTAAATGTTTGTATATACTAATAGGTTGGAAAACGGTTTTAAAAACGAGCTTTGTATTAAAAGTAAAGTTGAAATCATTTTTGTGAAAGAGTTTGAGTATTTACTACTAGTGTAGAAACCTTTGTATTTTAAAGTGAAAAATCAAAGAAACGATTGTAAAAACAATCTATCACCAAAAATCCACATTTCAATAACGTGAATCAAAACCATGGAAATCGATATCAAATCAATGGAAACACCAAAAATTCTAAAAGAAGCCATCAAAGTCGGTAATAAATGACACAAACCATTCAGATGATCAAAAATCGATTAAAATGAAAACCCACATAAAAATAGGCAAATTGGCTGAATTTAACAGCGCCAGATGTCTGATTGTTTTTCCAGACGTCTGAGCTGAAGTTCTGGAAATTTCTTCCAGATCGCTCAAATGTCTGGGAAAACCTCAGAAATCTGAGCTGTAGGTCTAGAATTTTTTTCCTTTGCTTCAAACGTCTGAGTGTTTTCCCAGACGTCTGAGCTGAAGCTCAGGGAAAAATTTGCCTAGGCCATTGATGGCCAAATCAACTCGGAAGCGAACGAATGAGCGATGTTGGCTAGGGATTTATGCCCAGCGACAACCCAGCTCTATAGGATCTTTCGTACACTCCAAACAACATGTCCAAACATCCATTTTATGATTTTCATAGATTTTTGACTTCAAAATATCAAAAATTGAAAAATTCACCAAACCAATTCAATCAAGAACAATTGAACATGAAATAGATGTTAGGAATTCATACCTAACAAAAATGAACGCTATAAACATAGATGTGAGTTCAAGAACTCACCTTTAAACTCAAAAACAAGGAATGAGAAGATTTAAAACAAAGAAATATCAATCTCTCTTCAACTTCACTTCAAGAACCTTCAATCTATGATTAAATGCAAAGTTTTTCATAAGTTAGATTATAGGAAAAATCAAGAATTGAAGAGGAATTTAGATTGAGAAGATGAAGAGCATGCTTAACTAAGCTTCTCTTTGATTTATAATTTGAATTTGAATTTCCAAAGAGAAGATAGGGATTAGGAATTTTGATTTCCCCTCTTTTCCCCTATTTTTCCTTTCTCTTGTGTGCTAGCAAATTGTGAGTGGAACGAATGAAGAGGAGAGGAGTTAAGGGTATTTCGTAGAAGAATTTGGGTTACCTTGTTGGGTTAGTGGGCTAGAAAACAACCCAAAGCCCAAATGAAAATACCAAAATCCTAATCAACTCCAAACATATCGATGATTATAAAACAAGTTGTAAACGTCATTTTAAACTCAATGGAAGTGGTCTCGAGTCTGAATTTGACTGTTTACAAAAAGTCACATTTCGGACTTTAATTCGACTAACGATGCTATATTTAAATATATAGTCGTAAAATATGTGGGTTGTTACAATTTCCCATTCTTCTTCCTAACCAAGATCGAGTTTGCTATCCATTCAAAGTATCGAGACTCCTTGACAAACCCATTTTCTAATAAAATTTCCACCACTTCATTAAGGGTAGCCGATCATTTAGGATCCACACTTCATTTTTTCTGCTTACAAGGGGGCTTTCTTGGGTCAATGTCCATGGCATGACATGCGTTAGAGGGTGAGATTCCACATATATCTGCGTGGGACCAAGCAAACACATCCTGTTTATCCAACAAAGATCATATCAACTATACTTTTAGATCTTGCTCTACCTACATCCAATTTTCATTAGTTTTGTCGGGTCACTAGTATCTACTTCCACAAGATCCTCTGCCTTTCCGGGCTCAGTTGCGGCCCCCTCGCCTCCATCTCTTAGGTCAAGTTCGTTATAAGGATCACTTGAAACTGGAGAAGTGGGCCTCATTTAATTTCTATGCGATTGCACTTTTTGCATATAGTGCGATCTCTGTGCCCTTCCCTTTGTCTCATCATTTATTTTCTCAAAGCTCAACACCATTGAGCCACTACTGCATGAAAATCTGACTGGGCTATTTGAAAGGCATTGTACAATGAGAATCCATCCACCAAAACAAAAGTTTGTTTTCGTATAAATGATCGGGGATAGGTTCCTAGCTTGATAGACAGATACAACCTTCCTAAGGGTATCTTGCCTTCTCCACTAAAGCCATGTAGTTACTAGTTGCATGGCGTGACATCCTCCATGGAAAACCTCATTTTATCAAATGCAACTTTAAAGAAGATGTTAACTAAACTTCTATTATCTAACCGAATCTAATGTACTTCTTCTAAGCCAAGCATTACCGGTATCACCATGGGGTTGGTATATACGAGTACTGTTTGCCTCGTAAGTCACTATCTTTAAATATTATCTCTTCTTGCTCCCGATAAGGTGACTTAGCATTTATCTCCTAGCCTATAGCATACACAAAATCTTCTCTGTTATTTAAAGACTTTGCATATATTTCCATCTCAGCCCAACTTTTTTCACCTTCAGGAGGTCCTTTCATTATGGCATTAATTACCAATCTCCCATCCTTCTCACGATTAGCACTGGTCCCTTTCCCTCCATTTCCAAGTGGGAATTGCTTGGGGCCTACTTTGCAGGACCAGAGGGAGCATTTAGATTCCTGACATACCGCTTAAACTTCTTCTTTCTAATATGTTGTTCTATAATATTCCACACATGATGACATTTATTGGTGTTATGCCCATAAGAATCATGAATCTGCAGTACTTCCCCGTATTCGTTTCAGCTTCAGTCTCGTTTCTCGGTGGAGGCCTATTGCGTTTGAGTTGTGAGGTGGATATTTTCTATGGTACCGTTCAAATACGTGTAAGTAACGAGCCTCATTCTAAGCTTAAACTTTTTTTGTTCTATTTTCTTTCCTCCAGACACGCTTTATTATTGTCCTTCTTCTTCTCGGCATAACCATCATCGCTTCCTTTTGCCATACAGATTATACTATTGGATTCCTTTGATGATTTGACCACAATTCCATTTTGTTGTCCAACTGCGGCTACCTCCAATCGAATATACTTTGCTACTTCATAGATGAAGTCCTACAAGGCGGTCGGTTTCTCCTTAATTACTCTTCGAGCCATCTTCATGTTTGAATGTACACCACTGCACTATGTCATAAGAATCAACTGTTCATCATCATTCTGGATGCTAATGGCTATAGCATTAAAGCAAGTCAAGTATTGCCATAACGTTTCATCTTCTTGTTGTTTTACATCCCATAATGAGTACAGGTCCTTGGGCTATTCTATATGAACCTGAAATTTGCTGATAAACTTTTCCTGTAACATTTCTTATGAGTGATTAAGCTAGGGGAAGGTGGCAAAACCACATAATGGCCAAGTCTGATAGGAATAGGGGAAAGCACTTGCATAAAACTTCCCCTATCGCTCCACTCATCAACATGTGTTGCGTATACCTTTGCAGATGTACTATTAGATTAGTCAGACCTTGTAGGGTTCCATGATAAGCATTCAGAAACGCTTAGGATTCCGAGTGATTTCCATCTCTATGGAAAATAGGCTATCGACCATTGCTCCAATCCCAAGTTCGATATATTTCCATATATAGTAGATATAATCCAAAATTTCCTTATATATCTAGATTTCATTCCTTAAATGCCCTATTTGGTTTGGTTGAAATAACTCTATTCGGTGGTAGTTGGTTTGGTAGATGAATATAAATGCTTCTTGACTAGGTTCCGTGATGTGTCTCCCTGGTTTGGCATAGCCCATCCATCTCTTGTTTGGCCTTGGCTCCATATTGGACAAGATATCTTATCTGGTGTTTACACCACTAGACAAGATATTACCATACAAGAATTCGTGTCTGGTGCACCACTTACCAAACAGGAATTCCTGTTCGGTTGCAGGAATGCTGAATAGGAATTCCTATCCGGTACATTTCTATTACTAAACAGAGGAAAATAAAGGACCACCGAGCCGAGCTTACGCTTGTGGATCCATCGGGCAAGGTTGATTTGTGGACTATCGGACCGAGTATAGGCATAAGACTTTTAATTTATTCCTCCCATCTGTTCCGTCAACTTAAGTTTGATTTGCTTTTCTTGTAGCTTCATGACTTCCCTTGCCTTCATCTTGGTATCATCTCATTATGCCTAAACCTCTAGGGCACAAATGTCCATAACAGATATAAATAATGCTATGGGTACTATTGGGTCCGACCCTTTTTGGTAGCGGGTAATATAGGCAAATTTAATTTTTTCCTATTTGGACCTTAATCAGCAACTTGCATTGTATTAACTATATCTATTTAAATAAAAACATATTTTATTTAAAATTATTTTATATCTATTTAGTTAATCATATCAATTAAATTTATTAAATGATTATTGTAATATATATCATATATTCATAACATAACATGATAACATAATGATGTGCGTATATATAAATGCACATAAATATTATGATTTATATCCATAGTATATATATATATAAATTGTACTTGCTATTAAATATGATAATTTCATTTAAATATTGGAAATATGAATTCCTAAGTGTGTGCGCGTGTTTATATGTATGGGTGTTTGTGTATATATGTGTTTAAATATAGTATATATAGTCTGTATATATATAGTTTAGTCACATATATGTAAATATAATGTATTACCATCTATTTATTTGTATGCAAAGTTTTGATTTTTTTTATATATATTAAGTTTGATATCTTAAAATATATATATGAAGATTTAACAATTGAATAGAAAGCGGAAAGCATCTACTGCCTTCCTTATTTATAGTCTACTAATTAAAACAAGATCTAATCCCTAGGAGAAAATAGAAATATGATTCCTTAAATAAATATATATATATATATATATAAATGAAATAGAAATATTATTCCTAAAATTTCCGGACTCTTTCTTCCACCACCTTCATACTAGAACCCTCCTCAGTTGTCGTGCTCTGCCAAGGCCCATATACCCATGCCCTCTACACCCAAACCCCCATACTTGAACCCTCCAGACCCAAAATCCCCCATCCTTAAAGCCCTCATCTCCATAGCCATTCTCTGCTGCCTCCCCAGACCCGAACCCACCTCTCCGATGTAGCTATAAAGACCCCATATTCGACAACGTCTATTCCAAAGCTTCGAAGGTATGGTTCTTTCATATTCATAATATTCATTTATGATTTTGTGATTTTAGATGATTATAACGAGAATAGTATGGTTGATATTGTAGGATCTAGATTAACCCTAGAGGGGGGGGGGTGAATAGGGTTATAGCAAATTTTTCCGAATTAAACACAGAAGCAAACTGCAGAAATAAATATGCTGAAAAATAAATCACACACAAAATTTACCCAGCTTCGGCAACCCCTGCCTACTGCTG
Source organism: Allium cepa (assembly GCA_030765085.1). NCBI lineage: Eukaryota > Viridiplantae > Streptophyta > Magnoliopsida > Asparagales > Amaryllidaceae > Allium > Allium cepa. The sequence goes on along the minus strand of CM060932.1, from coordinate 226,140,228 downwards.
CATTCCCAGATTTCTATTAGAATTAAAAAGTTTCCCGCTTACAAACAGTCTATCAGACTTGCAAACCCTGCTACCGCCTATAGAGTTTTGCAAACTCGCAAACCCCTGCTAACTGGACTAACTCTAACTAGACAATCTGACAACACCTAAACCCTAGGTGATGATTTACCATGTTTTGTTTTGAAAAGAACAGACAAATAAAACAAATTATAAGAGCAAGCACTAAATTTAAAAACAATTTAAATTATCTTGCCCTTAAATAAAAAAAATAAAAAACACCCTAACCCAAAACAAACGCGGTCACTTCCCTCTTATCTTATTTCACCCGGTCCTTTGTCTTTTGTTTGTGAAAAAAATGGTGGCCCTCTGTTTATTCGATCTGAATTAGGGCTTCTTTCCCTTGCGATCCAAATTGGGGCTTTGACTGATTTTTGATGCTCGTGTTCGCGCTCGCTCTTTGATGATCGAGTTGTTGATGGTTCGGTATGTAATTTCTTTTGTTGCTTGTTTGATTGCTTGCTTTTTAACTCGATTGTTCTGTGTTCTATGATGATTTCTTGGGGTTTATTTATAGGGTTGAAACCCTAATAACCACTGTCAGATTTGATTTCTACACGTCGTTGATTATTTTCCTGAATTTGTTCTGGATTTGGAGTATTCCTTTCTTGATTTAATTTCGAATTATTGCTGTCCATATTTGTTTTCGAATTAATTAATTCGAAACTTTCTTCCTATATTTGTTGTCTCGGCCCCTTTTTGAATTAACACTGACCATATATGTAGTCGAGAAATTTGATGCAGAGATTTCTTTCCAAATTAGATTTCTCTGACTTAATTAAAACCCGATGTTTATTTTTAAATTCAACCCCATTTTTTTTTCTTTGACTTTGGACATGTTTGCATAACTGTTGAGCTCACTGTGTCTACTGACCATCTTCTCTGTTGTTCATGTAGTTGCATTTGGTCTCGAGTTTCACTGTTGCATTTGCTCATTGGAGTTTGTACTTGCACACTGCACGTAGCTTATTGTCTGTACTTGGTGCATTGAGCATTTTCACTGTGTTGCATTTATTGTAGCTCCATCTTGAACTGGGCTTTTTCACTGTATCAGATGCTACACTTGTTCATGTATTCAACTTCACTGTTGCACTTGAGTTTGTTTCCACTGCTTCATCATGTTGTATTCATCCCTGTACATGTGCACAGAGTTTGTTGTTGCAGTGATTTGTCTGACCTCGTATGCTTCAAGTTGCCTTGAGTTGAACCTATCTTGGGTTTGACCTTGTTTGTGATTTCTGTGCATTGTGCTTTGTTGTTGTATTTGCATTGAGTCACTGATTTTGGTCGAGACTTTGTTTGTTGCAGTATGTCACTGCATTTGGTCTGAGTCACTTGTATCCATTCTCGAGTTGCACACTTTGATTTACTACTGCTTCACCTTGTTGAGTACCTGTAATTGTTGTTATATCACTTCAAATTGCATTTATTTGCTTGTACTTGTGTTCTGGTCATTGCTTTGTTGTGTAGCTGCTATGCAGTTGCTATGCATCACTATATATATACTCTCTGTTTTGATTTGCATTGGCGCAGTTTCCATATTTTGTGTATCTTGATGTTGTATACACTTTTTCATGCTGCTGTGATGCAGTTTCCTTCACTGTTGTGTCTTCGGGAGTTTGCACTGCTTCATGTTGAATTCATTGAAGTATTGATTGCTTTTGTTGATAACGCACACGAGTTGGCGAGGCAGTGCACACGTGTATAAATGTACACGTGTGTATTGCAGCCACTCACGATTACCTGTAAGAACACTGATATGCACAGATATTACACAATCAAAGATGATGACAATAACCCATGTATCTGAGACACAAACAAATTTCTATTTTTGCGAATTCAAATTTGTTTGTTTTCAGATTACTGTTGTAGTTGCTAATTATACAGGTACACAGGAGACAGGACAAGAAGTGGAGCTGGATAATGCAGATAGATGCAGATGTGCAGACAGAGTGAAAAACTGAGTGTTGAGTGTTGTAGTGAGAAATGTAAAATGTATGAACTGGTGTATGTATATATAGAGAGAGCTGAAAACTATGTATTGTTTAAGTGTTGTAATAAAATATTATATTGAATAAAAAATACTGGTTGAATTATATAAATTCTATGCAATAGTATAATTATTCAATATGAATATTTCTTCCTTTCTGTATATAGTCCAAACTGCAAACACATATATATATTGATATATATTTTGTTATCATCAAACAAAAAATCACATCAAACAGATATGTATGGTCATAAATGGTTGACTAAAAATGTTTGTGTATATGAAGGAATTTGGAATTACGTTATACTTTGATTTGGTAGTTTTAGTTTAATTAATGAGAACCCATAGATTTGTTGGCCTTGTCTGACGAGTTTTTTATACGATTGTTATATTGGTATTCATTTTACCAAAAAATAATTAAAATTCATCATATTTGTCCTGGTATTTGACAAGTCATAAACATAAAAATATACACATAAGTCATAAATCAATGATTTATCCCACACGGCTTGCAGAATTTCGACAATGCTTCTTATTTTATTCTCCGTGTATGTTTTTGTATACTATATACAAAATAAGGGGAAGTGCTATAGAAATTTTATGATTCGTTCATGATAAAGTATTGATTTATGAATTATATATATATTTTTGTGTTTTTAATGGGAGGTAGGATAGCCGACCAATTAATTTATAGTTTACTCTTGTCATTATCATTTACTTAACTGTAAAATTCATGTTATAGTAATATATAGTTATATAATGATAATTAATGATGAATAAATAGTTGTATATGATTTTATTAAAAGAAACTAATATTTTATATATTAATAATATAATTAGTGATTAATAAATAGTTGTATATAATATTAGTAAAAGAAAATTTTAGCGTGTGGTACTAATAATAAAAATAAAATTAACTGTTTACGACATTAGTAATAAAAACTAATAAAAGAAAACAATAATGTATCGTATTAATAATTAGATAAGAATTAATGGTATTATAAATAATATTTTAATTAATGTGTTTTAAAAATTAGCGACTAATAAATAGCAAGAAATTTCATCATATGCTCTTAATAGTAAAATAAAAATTAATAGTAAATGATATTAATAAAAATTAGTAAAAGAAAACAATATTGTACGATATTAATATTATAAAATAAAACTTAATGGTGTATGATATTATTTTCTTTCGCTTATTTGCATAGAACACATAACGAATTATTTGAAAGCTCAAAGTTGGATGTATAAGAAGTTCGAAAAAAGCACCATTGCAAATGAGTCAAGGCGTGGAAGCATTCTTAGAGGTTGCTTCTAAGGATGATACAAATATGAAAGAAATCGGGTGTCCATGTAGTAAATGTTGTTATGTGAAACTCCATGAATATAATATATAATTTTATGTTTGCGTGCAAAGGGTTTTATGGCAGACTACCTTGCATGGAAATTTCATGGTGAAGTCAAGAAAAGACATGATCGACAGTGATATAAGATGAACCCGAAAACACCGATGTTAATTTTGAAGAACCTAATACAAAAGATAGAATGACAGAAATGGTTCATGATGTCATTGGTCCAAGAATGCGGGCTAAAGAACCTGAAATAGAAGAGAAGCTTGACCTAGAATCGAAAAAGTTTTTCAACCTGTTAGAAGCTTTAAAATTATCTTTGTATAATGGATGTAAAATGATGCATTTATGAGCGATATAAAAAAAAATCGCTATAATATCCACATATAACACGTCGAAAAATCTAATGAACTTGATTCTTAGATTTTGTAAGGAAATGCTTCCACCAAATAATGTCTTGGTAGAAAATTGGTATCTACTAAAAAAAGAAGTACTGCCTTTGGTCTGCTATATGAAAAGATTGACACATGTCCAAATATATGCATGACATATTGTAATGAAGATAAAATCCTTATAAGTTGTAAAGTTTACAACAAGCAAAGATATAAATCGACAAATAGTAGTGGTAAGGTGTACCTTTTGCTCCTATGCATTACTTTCCGCTGACAAATAGATTACAAAGATTGTGTGCATCTTTTGCTACTGTAAAACATATGTGATGGCATAACGAATGACAATGAGATGAAGATGTTTTATGTCATCCATTAGATGGCGATGCTTGAAAGCATTTCGATCACATATAACCTGATTTTTCCAAAGAATCCCTTAATGTAAGATTTGGTTTGTGTAATGCTGAATTTGTGGTATTTGTTTCATTTGGTAATAAACCTTACTCAATATGGTAAGTTATCTTAACACCTTACAATTTCCCACCATGGATGTGTATGAAGAACTAGTACAAGTTTCTAATTGTAATAGTTCCGGGATCGAGAAATCCTAAAAATGGGGTAGATGTATATTTGCAGCCTTTAGTGGATGAACTGAAAAGACTTTAAACTAGGGTGTTGTAAATTATGATGTGCCAAATTTTTTGCTTCAGAATCTTTTCATCAATATTGTAGATAATAAGATATTTTCATGCGTATGGGATGTTTTTTGGATGGAGTACAACCTACAAATTTACTTGTCCTATTTGCATAGATTCAATGGGATCTTTTCAATTAAAATTTGGTGTCAAACAATGTTGGTGGGATAGTCATCATCGACTTTTGCATTAAAATGATCATTTTAGATTTGATAAGAATATTTTCAGAGCATATATCATTACTACTTAGAGACACGTAGAATTCTGAGCAGTGGAGATGTGTATGAGCTCGTTTAAGATTATCCAAAAGTACACAAGTTAGGAGAAGAGCCAAAAATCCCTGGTAGATGACAAATCATAATTGGTGCAAATAGAGTATACTTTGGGAGTTAACTTATTAGAAGTATTTAAAAATTCGATATAATCTGGATATAATGCATCTCGAGAAGAATGTATTCGAGAATTACTTTAATACGATAATGAATATGAAAGGAAAACCAAAAGATGATTTAAAGTCCAAAAGGATATTTCATTATATTGTAATCATCCAGAGCTGAAAATTGATAATAAATGTCCAAATTTCAAACGATTAGCTTATTATGAGTTGGAAAGCAACCAGCATAGAAAATTATTGGAATGGTTATATTTTTTAAGGTTCCTAGATCGGATTGCTTCTAAATTGACATGTTGTGGTGATATGAAAAACCATCAACTATCAGGTATAAAGAGTCACGACTGTTATGTATTTCTCAAAACTTTATTATCAATTGTGTTTAAAGAGTTGTGACCATAAAAGGTTGGATGTTAATAACCAAGCTTAGTTTATTCTTCAAAGATATATGCTTGACTAGGCTCAATAGAACTCATCTGCAACAACTAGAAAAGGATATACCAAAGTAGTGTAAATTGGAGAAAATATTTCCTCTAGGAATTTTCAACAGCATGGAACATATACCTGTACATTTACCAGTCGAACCTTTACTACAAGGACTAGTAGAATACGGTTGGATGTATCCATTCGAAAGGTATGTATAATATAAAATAAATTTGATTTTTTTATTAATTATTGTAACATTGTAATTTTCATACTGTAAATCTTCGTATATGGGTATTAGGGTTACCTAAAAAAAGGTAAAACAAAAACACACATTGAAGGTCCTATTTGTTAGGCATACTTTAAAGAACAATAATCCACATTTTTAGCTTTCGAAGACCACATAAGTTAAATTTTATAAATGGTTGTAATGATGATGAGATGGTTGATTCATCCGATATTTCTCTATCAATTTTTCAAAAAAGTGGATGTCCATAGGTAAATGGAAGAATGGAGGTTTCAAATTAATTATGGATTTCAATTTGACCAAATTGATGGTGCTTCTCAATTATGGAGAATTATTAGATCTAATTTGTTATGTAATGCAATATTTTCTTCGTGCTATATATGTTTCATTGTCTTTATTAATTATTCAACAATCAATTCGAAGAAGCAAATCTAACTGTTGACCGCAGTAAATGATTTGAGGACTGGTTTAGAAATATACAAGTATGATTCATTATATATCTTTTTTGTCCTGATAATTGTCAAATATAACTTTAAAATAAAAATGTAGGTTGTCAATAATGAAGTTACATATTTTTGTTATCGAAAACTCGTATTTGGACCAATGGTTAGTTACCAAAACTGTCCAATTTTGTACAAAATCTGTTTCAAATTTCACACAGCTTGGTTTGGACCAAATAAAACGACATACAATAATGGGGTCCATGTCACAAGTGACAATGATAGTGATGATTTAGAATATTACTATGGCATTTCACAGGAAACAATCGAACTTACTTACTCGATAGTGCTTGGGCTTAAAATATTTTTATTCAAATGCTATTGGTTTGGTACTAGAAAGGATATACGAATTCAAAATGCACACAAAGATTATCCACTGATTGAAGTCAATCACAAAAGGCGATATTAAGGATATGATCCATTTGTGTTGGCAACACAAGCAACATAAGTCTACAATACACCTTATCTTGCTATGAACAACAAATAGATAGATTGGTGGGTTATTTTCAAAATAAAACCACGATGACCATTTAACTTGGACACGGTCATAATTGTCGATTATTTGTACCAGCATGACCCTAATCTAAAGAAGTAATGAAAATCACCAAAGATGCAGATGATATAAGGCTCTTTAACAATGAAGTATTTAGTGGAGATGAATTAAATAAAGACGTTGACATAGATGAATAAGTTGATGACCAAGAAAATGAAGATGGCTAAGGAAATGAAATTGATGGTACCAAGGAAATGAAGATGTTGATGTAGATGAAGTTGTATTTCTAGCACTGAATGAAATTTCAATAATTGAAAAATCACATCAATATGTATTTGGAAATATATATATATTTTGGGGTAGGTGACATATTAAAATTATGAGTGAATATTTACTTCATTTGATCTAGCCCTTTGTAACACCTTGTTTGTGAATTGCCTCCTACACTTCTTTGATATTGCTACAATCGAATGAACCACATTATTTTTATTTTATTTGAAAACATTTGGATGTAAAATAGGTATTCCATGGGAAATAAGGGGGAGATGTTGTGATGGCAAGTTTTTCCATACCCTTTGAATCGACAATAAACCACACATGTCTAACTCAAATTGCGTGAAAAGACGGATCATTAAGGGTAAAAAAAATTGACAAAACAGAATCTCACACGAATGGAATAATATATAATATTGAACAAGTATCTTTACAGCAGAAAACTTTTGAAATACATATATAAGAGTCTAACCTAAATTTATCTTGGACAGTTATAAACATATATCCTTACAATTGCTGATAAACATCAAACAAAAACAAACAGGCATCGGATAATAGAATACGTCTACGTAGATGAATATCTCCAGATCTCCTCTGGAAACTTCAACCGTCTTCGAATAAACCTGAAACTACTTGGATCTGACCTGAGTATTGAAAATACCCGGATTAGGCTTGATAAGCCAACTTGAGAAAAACACAAATAACAAATGACAGTGTCATATATCAACCGTTAAATAATATCCTTTGAAAAGAAAGAGTATCTCATAAGACCACACCCACACATAATCACAGACAGGTTTTTACCTTATGATAACTAAAAAACTTTTATATATCAAAATATTTGATATTATTTTCAATAACATTCTTTGAAAACATTTGCAAATAAACTTATTAACTTCGCAAAAATTGTTACATCGATTAAATTCCAACATAATAGGTTTACAATCAAGTCAATAGGTTCTTGTTTGAGAATCGATTTCCATACAAATGACCAGGTGATGGGACTAACTTCCGGCAGTTCTAACGACCCTGACTTAACCTTCGAAAATCGGCACCGAATACGACACTCGTATTCAAATGCCGTAGATCCAAACGTCGAATCTGGTTCGCCGGAGCTTATAACACATTAAGTACAACATAGCGGAAGAAATGAATAATACATTTGATATACAACATTTGACACAATATCCAGACACAATGATGATACAATGAATATCAATATACATCAGAGATATGATACAAGACAATAACAGCGGAAAGAAAAAAAATAAAACCAGCAGCGGAACAATATCTCCAATATGGTCTTCAAGAGAGAACTCCAGTATCGGTAATCTCCATCTCCAAGGCACCAATCCAGAAATTGCTCGAACTCCCAATAACGATGCACTAAGCTAAGCAAGGTCAGTCCATCCAAAGACTGAAGAAGACTCCAAAGATTGAAAGCTACGAAACCAAAGACTTTGAAAGCGATCGAATCTACACCTATTATTGATTATCTGAAAAACCCAACTCTAGACTGCCCATGTGGGAAAATTGTAGGCACCCGGAGTTTAGGAAGGGAACGATAAACTCCAGGTCAGTAGTGGGACTGGTATGAGCAAACAAAACAGTTTATCTTTTAAAACAAACGACAAAAGAATTTAAAATAAATCCGTAATTCTTTTTAGAAAATGAAACTACCATAAGGCCTCCCGACACACACACAATGCAATCGCACACTTGGGGGAGATTTTCCCTTATGATAGTCAAATATGCTTAATACGAGAAAAATTCTTTGATATTATTACTAGTGCATAGTGTGAAAACATTTTGAAAATATAATATTAATCTTACCAGCATAGGTACCATGATACTATGCCTACTATAGCTGCCATGTTAAATGGCAGGTTCTACAACTAAAACCATAAAAGGCACTTATTTGATGATTGGATTTCCAACAAATGGTCAGGCTAAGGAACTTCCTATGCCACATGGGTACGCCTCGGGAGGGACGTCCCGAGAGCTTAACCAGCTTTCTGCCAACACAAAGCCGGATTACCTCTGTAACCAGGTAACTGCTACATGAGCATGCCATCCGCCGGTCCTTTGGGACCTTTATCCGATGCGCCTCTCAACCACAAAGCAATCACAAAGGAATAGATTTGCAGTGACCACATGGGTTAAGTATCTGGGCTCCATACCATGATACCACCCTTTTCTAGAAGGAAATGACATATCCTAAAGGAAGCGACCCTCAAAACCTTGCCGCATCTTTCCTGTTTCGACCATTTTCGGGGTGTGAGGTCCTGATGCAGTCTCGTCCACAAAGCTACGCTTTATACAAAAGCCATGCTTTGATCAACAAATGATACACAGTAGCACTCAGCATGCCACACTACCAAATTGGGAGTATATCATTGATAACTATCAACTACATAACCTCTGAGCTCGTACGTCTCAGAAAAGGGTGTTAAGCTAAGAGAATAAATTCTCCCCCACAAACAGAAATGTATTTGATAGAGATCACTTCTATATCTCAAAGTGTAGTGTCAGATATACGACCATACAAGTCTGTTTCGGGTTCAAACAGAACCGAAGGCACTTCGTCCAATAAAGGAAGAAGCCCTTGCAATCCGGGTATCCACAATCTCAATCGGACTTCCCATCACTTAGGGAACTCTATACCGGAGCAACTCAGTGCAGAGTCAATCGATAGGTTATTCTATCGTTCTCAAAGACACCGGGTCTTCACCACCGGTTTTCAATTGCAATGCATAATGTCGTATCACTATTCGGAATGGGTTATATGACACAAGGTCCTCTCCCGGCTAAACCGAATAGTGAGCGCAATATTTAAAACATGTGGATATGGGATTTCAGTTAAGTCACAACTTTTAAAAAAAACCCAAAACCTTTCTTCAAATGGTTAAACAAATTACCATTTCAAATCTTTTAACAAAAATATTCGTTTCACAAAGTTCACCTAGTTTCACAAAGATCTATTCATAGATTTCAAAATAATTTCCATTTCAATTGGATTAACTCATTAAATCTTTAAATCAAAGATTTAACTTATAGCTTTCAAACCGTTTCCAAAGATTTATTCATAACTTGGAAGACCATTTTCATCTTAGACTTGAAATCCTTTTAACACCAATTGGAAATTCATTTCTTATATGAAAGCTTATTTATTTGAAAACAAATAGTTTTTGTTTCGGAAAGATCCAACTATATCCACGCGAGTTAAACCCTTGAATTAAATTCAAATTCCCAATCTATTTCCAGAACCGTTTGGATTCAAAAATTCAATTTTAAAACTATTTCAAAAATCTGTGACAACCAATTTCCACGTGCAATCCATATTTGTGTGTATATAAGTGTGGTCCAGGGGTTTTACACAATAGAAGTGCAACATCATCAATCAGTACATATTTAATAAAACAATATATTTGATAAGCGGTATAAACTATAACGCTTATCTTTCATTCACAGATCACAGATATATATCACAGATAATAAATTACATTAAACACAGCTTAAATCAAAACAGAGCATCACAATCAGGGATATCAAAATAATTAAATCATCCAATAGAATCCAAACATTTATAAGTAAGATCAGTTAATTGTCTGATTAATTCAAATCAGATTAACTACTCATGAATTACTAATCCTGGTTAATTAACATTAATAAATTACAAATCATTTTGATTAATCATTCTTTAATCATTTATTAATTAACCATAATAATAAATTAATTAACCCTTAACTATAATTCATCAACTTTCAATTATTAAATAATTAACCTTTAATTATTTAAATATATTATCTTTTAATTAATTATCTTCAATTAATTAATTAACCCTTAATTAATTATCCTTTATTAATTTCACTAAGGAATTAGCTTTTATTTAATTACACAAAGTAATTATCTTTTATTTAATTATACAAGGTAATTATCTTTAATTTACTTTCATAAATAAATTTATCTTTTAATTAATTACCCTTTATTAATCTTAGATTAATTGCATTAAGTAATTAACCCTTAATTGTTAATTAACTAAATCTTAGTTACTTTTATTAATTAATTATTCCTCAATTAATTAATTATTAATTACAATTAATTACCCTTCAATTACAATTTAATTAAATTTTAAATTATTACTTAAATAACCTTTAATTATCCGTTACATCAATTAATTAACCATAGATTAATCACATTAACAAATTATTCTTTAAGTAATTAAGTAAGTAAACATTTAATTAATTAATTAATTTATCAATTAATTATTCCTTTAATTATCTACCTTAATTAACTAAAGATAAACCCTTTTATCTGAATTCATTACTTAATTACATCATTTAAATTAAATGCTCGAAATTATTTTATACAAAAATATTGATTAATTAATGTTCAATACACTTACCATAATCACCTTCTTAATTCAAACATTATTAAACTCCATTTGAAAATACTTAGAAATTTATTCATTATCAACATATCATTTCAAAATCAATTTATTTTTCAAAACAATTTAAAACATTTAGCCTTAACATTTAACCATTGAAACTTGTTTTAAAATCTTATTCAATAATTCTAGTTTGGAAACTTATTTGATTTCTTATACTTTAAAAACTTTGAATAAAAATTTCTTGGAAACTTTGTACACTTTCTATTGCCTTTAAAACTGAACAAATTCACATTGTAACTTTAAAACTTCTTGTATTTAAAATGCCTATATAATCACACAAAATTCACGAGTCCACATCCCCAAATACCCGAGAAAAATGCCTGTATACTTCGAGTCTCCCCCATGTAATATTCCGAGCTTCATCATTTTTTTTAAAACATCCTATTGTAAAATTGAACACCCGAACAACGCAATAACACACTCGAGAAAAGTCCTCACTTCCCCGGTAGCAAACTCGAGCATGAACCCGATTGTTCGTTTTCTTCCCCAAACTACTAACCTGAAACAGATACACGAGGTCATTCGTGCACATGCACGATCAAGCTGGCCCTCTCCGACTAAGTTGCCGATCGCCACCAAGTCACCAAACACATTCTATCTCACTACGAACGCATAGATTTTCGAATTGACTTCGAGATCGAAATCGAGTATTATTGAACCTACTGAAACCCAAACTGAACATCTGAATCACCTCGTTCCGACCAAGTCGATCGCCAAAGATCTCACTGGCTCGTCCAAAGCTTCGTCACAACCCCGTACACCCTTTCCCCCTGATCTGGTGCCTTCCGATGTCACGTTGATGACGAATTTTTCCCCCAAACCTCATCCACAATATTTGGGCACAAAACCCTAAAATCACGTCAATCTCTTACCCCAGCATATTATAAAATTTGCGAGTATTTTTCCACGATTCTACCACATCCAAGCCACCTTCACCATTAATCTTGACTGCTAACTCCAAGCCGATCACCAGAATTTTATAAAAAGGACAAATTTGTTCAGCTTGTGATTTCTCTTTGAATAAAACTTTAAAATCCTTATTTTATCATTAAAAATCATTTTTTCCTCTCACAAATCATATTATGAAATCCAAGTTTGAAAACTCGAACATTGATTTTCAACTTACATATGATTTCTACTGTTTTTTCTTCATTTATGAAACATATATATAACATAAAAACGTGGAATAAATTTTAACTATGATATTATATTGTTTCAGTCATTTTTCTTTTAGAAATCATGGCTTGAGTTCGTATAAATAAAAAGATATAAGTTTGTATATGAATTTGGGACCTGTAATTCAACATAGATATGTGTTTGAACATACCTAGACATTCACACTCATAGATATAAGTAAATTCAAACATGCAGGCATTTAAACCATCATACTTCAAGTATAAACCAGAATATCAAAGGCACAAGGGTAGATAAGTGAGTTAGCTCACCTGTTCTTGTTGAAACAGATCCTGTAATTTTTCTTATGGAAATTTTGACTTTGCTTGTTTTAAGATTCCAGGTTTTAAATTTGTTGATCTGAAGTTGTTGTTGAGATGATTTATTAGCTTCTAGTCGAATTCTTGCTTTCCATTTGAGTTAAACTTGTTCTTGATTAGGTTTGAGGCTTTTGAAACTGGAAGTGTTTCCGGGTTTGCTTCAGGCCTTTTGAACTTGCTTTTGATTTTGAAAACTTTGAGTTGTTGAGATTAGAAAAATGTTGGATCTTTATCAAAACTGGAATTGCTTGATATAGAAACTTTGCAGAGATGACCTCTGCTTTGAAACAAGGGTGAAACTGTTTGATTCCAAATTTGAAGAAGATGCAGGCTTGGATTTGATTTGCAAATTTGATTTGCTTAAAAAATATTTTTCTTTTCTCTGGGCTTGCTTCAGGTTTGAAGCTTTAATTTGGATTTTGTTTCAGATTTCAAGTTTAGAGAAAAGGAAGTGTATTGCTTTTTTTTCTTTTAAATTTTAATCAAAAGACAAATTCCACTTGTATCACTTGCATGGCAACATATTTACACTTATTAGTCTCTTTTGTGCATGACTTACACTTGTCTTCAGCTTGCATTTTTATGTTGAAACCCCTTATAAAATTTTATTTTAAAATTTTGTTTTAAACCCTCTTGTTATCATATTTACAAATTTATACCTTTTGTCTATATTAAGAATCATGTTTTATGTTCTCAAATTTATACTTTTATACATTTACAAACTATTTTCAAATGAAAATGTTCAAATCTTTATAACCAATATTATTTTAAGCTTAGTTCGTTATACTTTTTGAATTAAAACTATTATACCCTTTAAGTAAATAATTAGCTATATATGTATTATTTTAAACTTTTATTTCTTATTTTATATACATTTTGTTTATTATTTCTACTTATACTAATTTAAAGAAAGAAATGATTTTAAACTAATTATGCATTTAATAGATAACACATATATAATAGTATTTAGTTTTAAACAATTGTTTTGAAAATCATTTATATCTAATTAAAAATATAAATTTCAAAATAAATATTACACATGTCTCTTAAAATTAGAAAACAAATTTCTACTACTATAAAATTATATAGTTTCAAATCCAAATTTTATTTATTTATAAGATATTAAATATAGAATTTCAAAGCCCCAATTAAAATTTTAAAATAAATACCCAAATAAACAAATATCTTATTTAATCTTGGAAAAAATTAATTTAATTTACAATTTAAATTCACAAATTTATACCAATTACTAAATTTAATTTTACTCAAAAATCAGGATTGTTACAGATTTCCCTTCTTAAGAAAATTTCGTTCCTTGAAATTTGCAAGGGAGACAACAAAGAACAAATGAAAGATAGAGAATTGTCTTTCCAAATCAAACTGGATATCAATTCTGTATTTGGCTTACCAAATCAGAATATCAATAATATGAGGACAAACTCATTCAATACTTCACAAGATACTCGGGTCACCTGATCTACGAAATAAGTAGGGCACTGGTTAGTCCGAAGGATAACTAACTATTCGTAGAATATATCTGGACCCCAGAAGATTAGACAAATGGATTTAATCTACCACAATTCTCAAACACTAGATATGGATTCCAACCTAGGTCGAAACACCCCAAAGTATATACCAATTTGTCCCTCTTTGGACTTCAGTCTACACAAGAAATTACAATAGAATTTCAATTTGTTTTAACCGATATCGTTTATTGATACAATTCAAATTTAGCCTTAATTTAAAATTTCCAATTTATTTTCAATTTCAAATTTCAAATTCATTATAATTTAAAACGAAAAGCTGATAAGAAACCAATGAAGATACGAAGTAAGGATTTTCTACAGCGATTCGTAGGGCCACCATCACACCGAAACTTCTTCTTGTAGCTGGTACGAAGCAATCAAAAGAATTTGGAATCGAATCAAAGGAGATTGAGAAGAAAGTTGCTTACACTATTGCAGGGTATAGACCATTTGTAGTGGTATTCCCCTGTCCCCTATCTCGTCCTCTTCTTGCACTCATACTTACTATCAGTGGATAGTAAAAGAATTTACTGAGGCGTTCGAACGGATATCTTAGGGATATACTCATTCTAGGGTATACTTTACCCTATGTCTAATGAGTTACTTAATGTGTCATACTCCTGAGCTAAAGTTTTAACCTTCAGCTCTGATACTAATTCTAACGACCCTGACTCGACCTTAGAAAATCGACACCGAATACGACACTCGTATTCAAATGCCGCAGATCCAAACGTCGAATCTGGTTCGCCGGAGCTTATAACACATTAAGTAAAACACAACAGAAGAAATGAATAATACATTTGATATACAACATTTGATACAATATCCAGATACAATGATGATACAATGAATATCAATATACATCAGAGATATGATACAAGACAATGGCAGCGGAAAGAAAAAAAGTAACACCAGCAGCGGAACAATATCTCCAATATGGTCTTCAAGAGAGAACTCCAGTATCGGTAATCTCCATCTCTAAGGCACCACTCCAGAAATAGCTCGAACTCCCAATAACGATGCACTAAGCTAAACAAGGTCAGTCCATCCAAAGACTAAAGAAGATTCCAAAGATTGAAAGCTACTAAACCTAAAGCTTCGAAAGCTATCGAATCTACACCTATTATTGATTATCTGAAAAACCCAACTCTAGACTGCCCGTGTGAAAAAATTGTGGGTACTCGGAGTTTAGGAAGGGAACGATAAACTCTAGGTCAGTCGTTGGACTGGTATGAGCAAACAAAACAGTTTATCTTTTAAAACAAACAACAAAAGAATTTAAAATAAATCCGCAATGCTTTTTATAAAATGAAACTACCATCAGGCCTCCCGGCACACACACAATGCAATTGCACACTTGGGGGAGATTTCCCCTTATGATAGTCAAATATGCTTAATACGAGAAAAATTCTTTGATATTATTACTAGTGCATAGTGTGAAAACATTTCGAAAATGTAATATTAATCTTAGCCAGCATAGGTACTATGATGCTATGCCTACTATAGCTGCCATGTTAAATGGCAGGTTCTACAACTAAAACCGTACAAGGCACGTATTGGATGATTGGATTTCAAACAAATGGTCAGGCTAAGGAATTTCCTATGCCACATGGGTACGCCTCTGGAGGGACGTCCCGAGAGCTTAACCAGCTCTCTGCCAACACAAGGCCGGGTTACCTCTGTAACTTAAATATAGTAGGCAAATGACAAATGTTTGATTATTAAACAAGTGTCACTCTTTCATTTTATTTTCTTTAATTTTTAAAAATCATAAAATCAAGCTATAAATATACCAATCTCTTCTCTTTCATTTCTTTTTCTATCTTCAATTTTCAAAAACTTAAAGAAGCAAAACCTGTAAAAGAATAAGAAAACCAGAAAGTATTAAAGCAACAGATCAAGTGCCTCAACCTAAAACAAACAGATCTAGCAAGCAAATCAGTTGAAAAAAAAAGAATCAGAGTCAAAAGCTTCAGAGATCATCTCAAACATTGTAAGCAGTGATTCAGAGATCATCTCAAATCAAAAGCTTCAGTTCATAACCATCAATCTAGTTGCAGATCAGCGCATGATCAAGTGTAGTTCATCAAGCAAACTGTGTTCTCTGTTCTAGGTGAGTAAACATATTTTAAAAAAGGGGAGGTGGGCTAAATCTTCTTGATTATTTTGTGCATATGACCATTGATGGTAGTAATGATTAAAGATTGACTTATATGGATGAAATTTTGGTTGCCTGGGTGAATAAATTGATTTGCTATGTATATGTTTTATGCATGTCTCTGTTCCCTATTTTAAACCACTGTCAGTGAGTATACTAACTTTACAAGATCTAATCTTTTATATAAAATGTTTATACTAATAGTTAGCTAGAAATATTAGAGAATGTGGGTAACATGAGGGTGGAATGGGTATTAATGCCTGTATATAAATATGTGAATGCTTGTATGTATAAATATTTTCCCTTTTCTTGTCTCTAACAGGGTCTACGAGCCTTTAAAAATCATTTTCTCTTCACCTAAATCCTTATAGTCTATGTTGATTGAAGGGAAAATGTTAGTGGTCAGGTAATTCCATTTTTAAAAATAATTTCATGATAGAATTGCAAGTAGGTCATTGGAAAAAGGGGATTACAGTGGCCAGTAAAACTTTTTCGAAAAAAATCAGTCATTGTAAATTTGTATTTTACTTATAGGAATAGACTTGACTGAGAAAATGTTGAATTTTGATGTTAAATTCATGAATTTTAACTGTGTATATGGAAGGGTAGTAAGTAATGATCGGAACAGTTTCATTGACCTATTCTAGGCGAACGGGAAACGATTGGGGGTCGGGGTTGTGGCCGAGGGTCACTAGAGATTAGCGGCATGATTTTTGGGTTATCGTGTTGGTGAGGCGGTGGCAAGGTATGGTTTGGGTCTTTTTCGGGTTTGGGGATGTCTTCCAGGCTAGTGAGGCATCATTGTGGTGCCAGAGTAGTTCAGTGGAGGGGAAATAGGCAGGGGCATGTTTTAACGAAGTTTTCGGCTACGAGGCGTGGGGTTTCGGTGACCTATGATGGTGGTATGAGGGGATGTCGGAGGGGTGTTCTTTTCTGATATTGTCGAAATTTCGAATTTGGATTCGTATATTTTTGATACGGATCTAGGTAGCCGAGGTGGACGTTGAGATCATCAGTGATTTGGTGGCGGCAAAGACCGGTGTGCCTTCGGTCATTCATACATGTGCACGGTGCACCGACGTTTGGGTTCTGTCGTTCCTAATGTTTTCTAGTTGAAATAGGAGTAGAGAGGGGAGTAAGTAAAGAAATAGAGAAGGGATTTTCCTGGTTTTGGGCTTTGGCCTGTATGCGTGTTTTATTAAAAAATAAAAGTAATTATCAAGCTCTTCCCAATAAATTTCAGAATATTTAAAAATTGGAAAGATTGAATGCTTTTAAAATTAATTGACTTAGGTATAAAAAATTATATACAAGGTAATTAACTTATGTGGTTTATTAAAGATAATTAATGTTTAAAAGATTAACTATAAATTAAGGGTTAATTAATTAACCTAAGTAATTTAAAGATTTATCAATGTCATTAATTACGGGTAAATTAATTAATAATTAGAGGTTAATTAATTTATAATTAAAAGATAATTGATTAATGATTAAGGGTTAATTAATCAAGTGATAGTTACTTATTGTAATTAATTGAAGGGTGAGTAATTAAAGGATAATTACTCAATGAGATTAATTAAAGCCTAATTAATTATTAAAAGTTAATAAATTAACGTAAGGGATTAAGAAAATTAATTACTTAAAGATTAATTACTTAATGTAATTAATTAAAGGTTAATTAATTTAAGGATAGTTAATTAATTAATGTAAATTAATCAAGGTGATTAATTAATAAATTAAAGGTGATTAATTAATAAATTAAAGGTGATTAATTAATAAATTAAAGGTAATTAATTTAATTTATTTGGAGATTAAATTAAATTAATTAGGAAATTAAACAACTAATTGATCTTGCTTATGAATGATTAATTATATTGAATGCCTTGGAATATTTAATATCTCTGATAAAGGATTTGTGATGCTTCGTAATATGATATGTTGGGTTGAACTGTGATAATATGGATTATCTATCTGTAATGGAGTCACTATGTGAATATACTACTCTGAATATAAATTGAATTATATTCACTTAAACAACTTGTTTTAGAGATGACATTGGATTCGAAGAGACCGGGGTCGGGTATCAGTAAATACCCGAAACCACTTCAATTTGTAATCTACAAAAATGATTTATAGATTTGATATGTGAAATCAATGGGCTGGAGTGGAATAATTTAAGTAAGCTGGACCATTAAAACTATGTAGTGGTACTTGGGAATTGATTTGTGAAATGAGTGTTGATTCTAACAAGATAAGATCTCGTAGTAAGATACGAGTTACCCCGGGTTCAGTATTGTTTTAAACCTTAGTATTTTAAATTTTATGGGTTTACTCACGCTGGTTTCCATCCTGACCAGGGTGTTACTTTGATGTAATGCTCGGGTCAGATCGAGTATCACAGATTTTCATGTTAGGACGTTCTGGAGTTCAGGAGGCAAGCTGGATGGCAGGAACATATGGATTTTACCACTATGTATTAGAGTTGTATTGTTAGTGGTCTGGGACAAGTTGTACAACTGTCTGGTCTAATTGTAATGGTTGTAACTCTGATGACATGTATGTAATCTAACAATTAAAGTTCTTCTTTGCATAAATGCTATTTAAGCTTCTTGTGTAAATGCTATTTTGTGATATTATATTTTGATCCACTACGAAAGTGAGATGCTGTTGTTTCTGTTCTTCTTCTACCTTCTTCTTCTTTTCTTTAACAATATGAAATTTCCAGCATTCGATTACTCGGCTCTGGTGGGTTAAGTGAGAACCTGACGCAGCGGATAATTCAAAATAAACTTCAATCGGTGAAAATAGCAATCGGTGGATTGAAGATACTGAAATGCCCAAATTCGTCGATTACAAGGATACCGAATTCTAGCTATCTTCGACACGTTGATCGCGCACGATACCGTGAGAGAAGATCTTCAATTCTTCAAGCGTTGATCAAGCGCACTTGATTCCGCGAATCGGCTTCAACAATCGTTGATTCGAGCGCACTCGAATAACCGAAAGTGGAGATAGGAGATTACACTCAACTACCAATTTAAGATGAAAGCACACAGCAATCAACAAGAAATTTTATTCCAAAAATCAACCAAGTTCAAATGTACAGCTCACGCGTATTTATAGTATTTCACCCCTGACCCTTAAGTCGTAGCCGACTTATGACTCACGACTCAACTAGGTCGTTGCCGACCTAACCGATGCTTCACGCCTCAGTTACAATACAACACGTATACATGACCGACTTACATCCCTTGCCGACTTACGACTTAACAACGCAAACATATGTACAACACAGCACAATGAAAACGATTCAACAAATGACCCTGCATGGCCGACCTAACGACCCAAGACACAAGACACAAGACACAACTCTTAAGTCGTACACGACTTAAGTTACACTGCCACAAAATTACAGACTCAACACACTTAGGTCGTATGCGACCTAACGACCTACGACTCCAAGAAAAACATACTACAACAACACACACATAAGTCGGTGACGACCTATAATATCACACGACTTAAAGAACACAGACAAATTAACTCCCAAACGGCTTACTCTTCAGTGACCCGACTTAACTTGGGTCGTAGTCGACTTAAACCTCGCATTCCAACTCGTGCTGTTATCTTGTTATCCCGTGATACTGCTCCTGCAGCCTTAGACCGTACACGACCTAAAGGCCCCGCACGACTTAAGCCCGTGATAGGTCGGAAATGACTTAGGTCTTCTTCCTTAACTCGCATCTCTTTCCCACATGCCTTCTTAGATCGGAAACGACCTATAGCCTTCATCTTAAGTCGTGAACGATTTATCCTTTGATCTGCATCATCCTCCCCTGGTTGAGAAAAATTCGTCCTCGAATTTGTAAATTCTTCCGCACCTGATTGTTCATTCCCATAATATGGTACAAGATGCTTAACATTGAACACGTCAAAAGTGTATATATTCTCTAGCAGCTTCAACTTATACGCATTGTCATTAATCCGTTTCACAACTTCTACAGGACCAATTTTTCTGGCTTTTAACTTATTATACGCGCCTACTGGAAAACGGCCCTTCGTTAACACAGCATATACCATATCTCCTTCATTAAATTCAACAGTTCTTCGTTTCAAATCTGCAAACCTCTTATATTTCTCATTCGACTTTTCGAATCGTTCCTGAACGATTTTATGACATTCCGTCAAACCTTCAACAAAATCAACAGCTTGTTTAACTGTCCCCTTCGGTTGTGGTACTACTGTCAAATCCAACGGTCCCCTTGGCAAACTTGAATATACGATCTGAAATGGACTGAATCCCGTCCTACGATTCACTGCATGATTATGTGCAAACCATGCCTGGCATAACTTCATGTCCCAACTCTTCAGATTGTCCTTCACAAGACATCGCAATAAATTTCCCAACGATCGGTTAACAACTTCTGTCTGTCCGTCTGTTTGCGGATGATAGGCGCTGCTAAAGTTTAGCTTCGTTCCAACCATCTTCCACAAGCTTAACCAAAAGTGACTCAGAAAACGAGTATCTCTATCCGACACAATAGATTCTGGCAATCCATGAAGTCGATAAATCTCCTTGAAAAATAACTGAGCAACATGAACAGCATCCGCCGTCTTCTTACAAGCAATAAAATGTACCATCTTTGAAAACCTGTCTACCAAAACAACTATAGAATCATTCCCCCTTTGAGTTTTAGGCAAACCCAAAACGAGATCCATGCTGATATCAACCCATGGTTTAGTCGGCACAGGTAACGGCATATACAATCCCGCATTTGTCGCCGTTCCCTTCGAAACCTGACATATATGACATCTCTCCACAAACCTTTCAACCTCTTTCCTCATCGACGGCCAAAAGTAAGATTGAGAAATCAAATGCAACGTACGATCACGGCCCACATGTCCTTCCTCATGCAACTCCTTGATAATCTTCATTCTCAAACTACAGTCTGGAATACATAATCGATTCCCCTTGAACAAGAATCCATCAACCAACACAAATTCTTTAGTATCCCCATCCTTAACTTTCTCAACGAGCTTTGCAAAGTAAGGATCCTCCTCAAACATTTCTGGCAATAATTCAAACCCTGTCACCTCAATTTTCATTGTCGTTAATAAATGACTCCTCCTACTCAATGCATCGGCTACACGATTTGTTACCCCAGATTTGTGCTTCACGACAAAAGTAAACTGTTGCAAGTAAGCAATCCATGATGCATGCCTTGCTGAAATCTTATCCTGTCCCTGCAAATGCTTCAAAGCTTCATGGTCTGTGTAAAGAACAAACTCCTTATGGAACAGATAGTGTCTCCAATGTTTCACTGCTTGCACCACTGCATAAAACTCTACATCATACGTACTATATCTCATCTTTGCCCCTGATAGCTTCCCACTGAAATATGCAATAGGACGTCCCCTCTGACTCAACACTCCACCAATCCCAACTTTTGATGCATCAGTGTGTAACTCAAACAACAACTGAAAATCTGGTAATACAAGAATTGGTGCTGTCGTCAAAAGTTCTTTGATCCGTTCAAAAGCAACTCCTGCTTCCTTTGACCAAGAAAACTGCTTTCCTTTCATACAATCGGTAACTGGTGCCATCACGCTACTGAAGTGTGGAATGAATCTCCGGTAGAATGATGCTAATCCAAGAAAACTTCTAACTTCAGTGATAGTTCTCGGTTGTGGCCAATTTCTAATAGCTTCAACTTTACTTTAGTCCACTTGGATTCCCTTCTCAGATACAACATATCCCAAGAATAAAACACTTCTCGTCATAAACACACATTTCTTAGTTGCAGCATAAAACTGTTCTTCACGAAGAATAATTAACACCTTCCGCAAATGCTCTACATGCTCCTCTGTACTTCCACTATATATCAGAATATCATCGAAATATACCACTACGAATTTCCCAATGAATGGTCTAAAAATTTGATTCATCACCCGCATGAACGTACTAGGTGCATTTGATAACCCAAATGGCATAACCAACCATTCGTATAACCCCTCTCTCGTCTTGAAGGCTGTCTTCCATTCGTCTCTAGGTCTAATCCGAATTTGATGATAACCACTCTTCAAATCAATCTTCGAAAAGATAGTAGCCCCACTCAACTGATCTAGCAAATCATCCAACCTCGGCATAGGAAATCTATAGCGAACGGTAATCTTGTTCAATGCTCGACTATCGGTACACATTCTCCATGTTCCATCCTTCTTCGGCACCAATAAAGCTGGTACTGCACAAGGACTCAAGCTTTCCTGAACACGTCCCTGTTCTAACAACTCTTCCACTTGCCTTCTCAACTCCTCATGTTCCTTCGGACTCATTCGATAATGTGGTCGATGTGGTAAAACAGCTCCCGAAACAAGATCGATTTGATGTTGAATGTCTCTCTGTGGCGGTAACTCCTTAGGCAACTCTTCTGGAAATACATCTTCAAATTCTTTCAAAACTGGCTTCACTTCTTCTGCAATTTCAACCTCTTCGTTACACTCTCGTTCAATCAACAAGTACACTTCAGGTTCTTCTTCGACTTCCTTGACAAACTCCTTCAAAGTTAACAGAGTTTTCAATTCTTCAATTTCCTCCAGCTTGCTTTCTTTCTGTTGCTGCTTCTTAGGAACTAAAGTGATTTTAGTACCTTCGAACATGAAACTGTAACTATTAGCACGACCATCATGTTGTACTGCTCTATCAAACTGCCATGGTCTGCCCAACAACAGATGACACACATCCATGTCTACAACGTCACACCAAATTTCGTCTTTATATTTCTTCCCAATCGAAAAATTCACACAAGCCCTTCGACAAACCTTCACTTCACCACCCTTCCTCAACTATGCTAACTTGTACGGTTTAGGATGCTTCTCAGTTTTCAAGTTCAACTTCCTTACTGCTTCTGTAGATATAATATTGTCACAACTTCCAGCATCAATAACGAACTTGCAAACCTTTCCCAGAATAGTGCATGTCGACTGAAAAATATTGCTTCTCAACTAAATAGTATCATCCTCTTGCTTCGGTGTAAGACAAGACCTCCTCATCATAAGGTTACAACCCTCATCTCCGGACAATAAGTCTTCCTCCTCAACTGGTAATGAATTAGAACATTCTGCATCCACATCCTCTTCTTCAATCTCTGCAACCATTGCTCTCCTCTTCGGCTTCGGACATTCATTGCTTTTGTGACCAAACTCCTGGCAATTATAACACTTGAAACCACTGTTAACCTTCGCCTTCTCAGCCTCCTTCACAACTGGTTTACTGGTAGGTTTAGAAACATTAGAACTTCCACTGGCACCCTTTACTGGATTATTGGAATTAGTAAACACACCACTTCCACGTCTTCCCTGCTTCTCCCAAGCCAACGCCTTCTGATGTGCTTCTGCCACAGATCTTGGATCGAACATATTAACCATATCCTGGATCTGCATTCGCAACCCTCCAACAAATCTGGCAGTCAGCTGTTTTTCTGTCTCCATAATATCATTTCTGGCAATGAGTTGGTAAAATTCATCTGCATAATCATTAACCGACTTCGTCCCTTGCCTCAGATTCTGCAATCTCTGGTACATAAGTGATTGATAGTTGTAAGGTAAAAATGTAGCTCTCATCAACTTCTTCATCTCATCCCATGTATCAACCTTCGATTTCCCCATACGCTCTCTCGTTAGTTTAGTTTGCTGCCACCATGCCAAAGCTCTCCCCCTCAACCTAGTAGCAACCAACTTCACTCGACGATTCTCCGGAATCTCTTTGAAATCAAAGATCTCTTCAACATTGGACAACCAATCAAGAAATTCTTCTGCTACCATTCCACCCTTGAATTCTGGAATTTCCATCTTCATACCTGATCCCCATCGACGATCATCATCCACCTCTCGATATGAATTTCGAACTTGGTCTCGATCTCGATAATGAATGCTAGCTCTATCACCCTCTTCATCAAAATCAAATGTACGTCTATATCGATCTCGACCATCAACATTCCTTTGATCACGTATGTCTCTTCTACTATGTCTCTCTTCATCTCTATATGGCTCATCTTCAAACTCTCGCGGAGTTCTCCTCTCTTCATGTCCATAATCATGGTGATCTCTCCTCGATGAAATTGATGTTTCTCTTCTCTCTCTAAAAGATTGCGGTGATACCCTTCTCGCTTCCGTAACCGATGGCGAAACTCGGTTTCCTCCATGGTTCGAGATTGGTGATCTCCTCCTTTGACTTTGATTTAAATCATTCATCAACTTCTCTAACTTTCCAATGCCTTCATCAAATTTCTCATTAATACGTTGTTCCATTAGTTCGGCTTCTTCTCTTCTATACAACGCTTCAACATTCTGATGATGATTAGCTCTTCTCGGCGGCATGATTGAAAACTTGACTCGGAAATAGCTCCTACTTCAAACAATGATACGAAAAACTGATGCTCGGCCTATACTTAACACGATGTTATGCTCGGCCTTCACCCTTCAACACAAATCAAATTCAAACAACTTTCCAACTTTGATCCAACATGAAATGGATCGAAAGTTTCTAACTTGTTGCAACTTCAAGATGAACACGATGAATACCAAACTTCAAATTCCTTGGCTCCAAGACTCGTCTTAGCTATGATTGGCTAAGTCAAGCTCTGATACCAAAACTGACGCAGCGGATAATTCAAAATAAACTTCAATCGGTGAAAATAGCAATCGGTGGATTGAAGATACTGAAATGCCCAAATTCGTCGATTACAAGGATACCGAATTCTAGCTATCTTCGACACGTTGATCGCGCACGATACCGTGAGAGAAGATCTTCAATTCTTCAAGCGTTGATCAAGCGCACTTGATTCCGCGAATCGGCTTCAACAATCGTTGATTCGAGCGCACTCGAATAACCGAAAGTGGAGATAGGAGATTACACTCAACTACCAATTTAAGATGAAAGCACACAGCAATCAACAAGAAATTTTATTCCAAAAATCAACCAAGTTCAAATGTACAGCTCACGCGTATTTATAGTATTTCACCCCTGACCCTTAAGTCGTAGCCGACTTATGACTCACGACTCAACTAGGTCGTTGCCGACCTAACCGATGCTTCACGCCTCAGTTACAATACAACACATATACATGAACGACTTACATCCCTTGCCGACTTACGATTTAACAACGCAAACATATGTACAACACAGCACAATGAAAACGATTCAACAAATGACCCTGCATGGCCGACCTAACGACCCAAGACACAAGACACAAGACACAACTCTTAAGTCGTACACGACTTAAGTTACACTGCCACAAAATTACAGACTCAACACACTTAGGTCGTATGCGACCTAACGACCTACGACTCCAAGAAAAACATACTACAACAAAACACACACATAAGTCGGTGACGACCTATAATATCACACGACTTAAAGAACACAGACGAATTAACTCCCAAACGGCTTACTCTTCAGTGACCCGACTTAACTTGGGTCGTAGTCGACTTAAACCTCGCATTCCAACTCATGCTGTTATCTTGTTATCCCGTGATACTCCTCCTGCAGCCTTAGACCGTACACGACCTAAAGGCCCCGCACGACTTAAGCCCGTGATAGGTCGGAAATGACTTAGGTCTTCTTCCTTAACTCGCATCTCTTCCCCACATGCCTTCTTAGATCGAAAACGACCTATAGCCTTCATCTTAAGTCGTGAACGATTTATCCTTTGATCTGCATCAGAACCTTGGCTCTGGTGGGTTTACACATTAAGGATAGGGTCAATGGTACCCTAGTATGAGTTGAGAGTAGTATATATAAGGGCGTATTTGTTATTGTCTTATAAAATGATTTTATATAAGTTTGTATTTTGATATATATAAAGCAATATTTCTTTCTAATTATTATAAATATTAAGGTAATTGGTTGTTGTATTATTATTTGAATTAAAATAATAATAAGAATTAAGTGGTAATAGAAATACAACCAAATTGATATTGAATGAATATAAGTTTGAAATGAATCCAAACTGAAATTAAAATCCTAAATTTGTAGAAGTGTTTTCAGAATAAAATATTAATTAATTGGTTTCCAGTTATGATACCTTGGATATTATTCTAAAATGGTTGTTGTGTTTAATAATGAAATATTTGTTAATGATTAAGAAAAATGAAATGTTTTAGGGAAGTAAACATTTAGGTGAGTATGACTTATAAATTGGAATTGAAGATAATTTAAATTGTGAAGTTTTAAATCTAAGTCCAGAAAATTTGGAATTTGGTCCAAAGGGATAAAATAATAATAAATAGTATTATTTACAATGTAATTGAATGAAAAGGGCCTGTTTCAAACAAGAGTTGTTTGGAAATTTTAAAAAAAATATGTTTAAATTAAAACCAAAGGTGGTTTAAAATTTAAAGTATAACTTGGCGTGCAAAGGAAATAAATATATGTGAATATATATAAGAGGGATATATATAATATCAATGATGGTTTGAAATAAACTCAAAGTGTTGAGTTTTAAATTTTCCTTGGAGTATGATATGAAAACCCAAAGTGATAAGTCTTATAAGCGGGGAGATTATTAATATGAAGTTAAAAATTAGAAATGAGATTTCAAATTGGGTAAAGTTGGATAGATTAAATTGAAATTGAGAATTAACTTGGGAAGTTAAATGGTTGATTTGAATTTGGAGTATGTGTGATCTGAAAATGGGTTTGAGATCTGGAAATTGGAATTAGATGCTACCGATGAATGTTTTAAATAATTTGGGTGTTTATTTATTTTGGACTTATCTTAATATCATCTTGTTGTTATTAATAATCTATGAAAATGAGAGTTGGATTATTTTAAATAAGAAATGGATTGAAGTAATATATATCCATTACCAAAATAAAATAGAAATAAGATTTGAACTTATGAAAGGGAAACTGTTTTGAATTTAAAGATCTAAATGTAGAAATGAGCTTGCTGAAAATTTGTTAAGGATTGGTTTCGAAGTTAGAATTGGATAATAAATTGGATTATGAAGATTAAATCGTTTAAAAAGTTTTGAACTCTAATTTGAACTTTGAAATAATTTAAGTAAAGGCAATTTAAAATGGAATTTTGAAATTGGACTCAGAATCATATTTGTTTAAGGATTTAGGTTGTTAATTTAAAGGATTAAATCAACATTTAAAAATTTAACTCAAATTTATGAATTCGAGATGGTTTTAAGTTGAGATTTGAATAGAATTAGTTCAAGTTTTTGATTTGAATTAATTGGAATTGTGATTAAAGATGGATAAGTATATGGAAATTGGAAATTGAATGGGAATTGAATAGTTTTGCCCTAAACCATTTTTTCCAAATAAAATATTTTAATATAACCTTTTTAAAATCTATTCTCTTAGCTATTTACTATACAACTTTTCTTTTTAAAACCCAAAATTATCTTATACTTATTTTACAACTACTTTGGAACTATTTAACTTTTTACAATAATTTTACAACTATTTTATAAACCAATTACTATTTTACAACTATTTTGCAATTATCTAATTATTCTACAACTATTTGACTATTTTACAACTATTTTATAACTACTTAACTATTATACAGCTATAACTAATAACTATTTTTCAACTACTTATCTATTTTAAACTTTTCAAGCTATTTTCTAAATACAAGATGACCAGAGTGCAAACTGTTTATAAGTGTAGTGATAATCCAAATGGAAAATTGGAGGCAATTGTGGATAAGTGAATGGAAACAAAATGAAGGTGAACAGAAAAGAGAATTGATTTAGCTAATGATCAACTAAGATAAATACGTAGGATGTACGTATATTATTTTATTTATAGAATGATTTGATCCATATTCGAGCACAGAATTTTGAGATAGTATGTCGATCCGAGTTAAGATATTTCACTCGATTTTCAACGACGAACCCTAGATATGGATTTTTGAATGATTCTGAAAATTCACTATCATAGTTAGGCTATGCAAGGAGAATAACGGTTTCTGATCAAGAAACAAAATCCGAGTCCGCAATAGGAAATCAGGTGGACGATACTAGTTCAGAAGTGAAATTGTGTGATCGAGTGAGCGATTAGATTCGATGTTGTGCATGGATGGTATATGTACATCATACATGCTCAATGAAATAGATGTTGAAATTTTGAATGGAATAAAAATGATTTTTTGAAATATATTTTGAGAAGTATATGTGAATAAAGGTGGAAGTTGGATATCTTTTGAAATTTACTTTATGAAAAGTAAGTGATGTGGTGAATAACCTTATATAAGGAAATCAAAATTGAATGTTGATTTGGCATAAGTAAAGTTATATATATATATATATATATATATATATATTTGTTATATATGATAAAATCCCCCTATGTTGAATCTAGAACCAGAAGAAAGGGTTTTTGAAAATATTTGAAGTATAAAAAGGGAATCTTTATAAGTGATCCAAAGATTATTTTCAAGTTGGAAAGGATAAGTTGTATATATATCTATATCTAAATATATAAATGGTTTTCTGAGAATGATTTTGGGAAAAAGGTTTTGGAACCTATCGAAAGGCTTTTGATTTTTGGAGAAATCAATTTTGGGTAGCTTGGAAAGCCAAGTTTGGAACTATCGATTTGAGATATCGATTTTGTGCAAAGAAGATTTTGATGTAAATCATAAAAGGTATGATTTGAAAGATACTATAAGTGTACAGTATAAAGTGTTTTGAGATTGGCTCTGGGGAAAAGGGCACTCCCATTGGAATGAACTTCATTAGGAGATCCACGGGGTGGGTCTGCCTTGAGCCCTTAGGCGGAGGCTCTAAATTGAATCTTGGAAGGAAGTCCGGACAAACTGAAGTTCCTGAGGATTTTGTGTCATGGGTAGCGAAAGTCAAGGGTGCTGATTCCTACAAAGACATTTGGGTTATAATGTGACGATAATGTAACTCGATGTCACTGCGATCTACTGTGGACCATAGCGGAAGCCGTGTGTGATGTGAGAGTCAACGGTTTATGTTTAATTTTGCCGTGATGGCAACGTAACATCGGTAGACTGCGACCTATGGAGACATAGCGAAATTCGAGAGGCCGTGAGAGCCTAAGGCTACATTGGGACTTGACTGATGTAGTCTATGACCTATGTGGGAGTGGTGAAGTTTCATTTGGCAGCGCAAATCGATGGCACTGATGCCTACAGTTACATGGACTTTTGTCGTGATGGCAACGTAACCCGGGATATAACTGCGATCTATGGCAGGTTCCATGGCGTAATCGAGGGGCGCGGAGTGCCTACAGTTATCTATGGATTTTGCCGGGATGGCAACGTAACCATCGAGTTAACTTGACCATGGACGGGGTGATGATTTCCAGAGCATTCTCATCAAAGATGTTTTCAACATTTTCAAAAGTGTTTTCTATATTTTAACCAAAATATTTTCCAAGTATTTTCACTGAGTGTTGAAAACTGGTTTGCTAAGTACTTATAGATTTTCAGTCCTACGCCTGATCAACGTATGACCGAATTTCTGTAAGAACGAGGATGGACTTGTTGAGACATCTAGTTATAAAAAGTATTTTCATAAAACTATTTGGTAATATTATATAGATTTTGAAGTGTTTTTAAAATTCTTAAATAAAGGGTTTATAGTTTAAAATGTTCAACAGGTAATTTATCCGATAATAAGTATTTAATAATTATCGCTTCGTTCCTTTTCGAGGACGAAAAGATTCAAAGGGGGAGGAATATGATAACCTGGATTTTTGACATCTGGTATTTGGGTAATTTACTGATTTTACCTTTGAGATATTTATTTTATTTAGTTGAACAAAATAAACTCTGATAATATAAATTTCTATTCCAAAGCAAAATAAAATATGATTATTACCATTCATATATAAGATATTTATAGAATTGTGTGATTTGGAATTTTTATAATCTTTTAGTAAGGTATGATTGCCTTATTAAATAAATATTGTAGTAAATAGAATCCGGATTTGTAATTCAATTGTAAACAACTTAGAAATAAATTGGATTAAAAAAACTCTATGTTTTAAAAACTAGTATATTTATATAAATTTTTTATAAGTGTACATTTGGAAAACAATATCATTTTCTTTTGAGTTATATATAAATAAATAAAAGAGAAAGAATAAATATAATTAAGTAAGATTAATTTAAGAGAAAGTTTAAACACTAAAACATAAGACATTTATATAAGAGAAAATTTATAATATATATATATATATATATATATATATATATATTGAAAACATATTAAAACATCTGTAAATATAAAAACTAAATTAAAATATTATATACATATAAAATCATATTTAAACATGGAAATTACAAATGTAAATAATATGTGTGCACAATTACAAATGTAAGCCTAAGAATATATCTAAATACAAGTGTAAATTAAATATAGTAGGCAAATGACAAATGTTTGATTATTAAACAAGTGTCACCCTTTCGTTTTATTTTCTTTAATTTTTAAAAATCATAAAATCAAGCTATAAATATATCAATCTCTTCTCTTTCATTTCTTTTTCTATCTTCAATTTTCAAATCTTAAAGAAGCAAAACCTGTAAAAGAATAAGAAACTAGAAAGTATTAAAGCAACAGATTAAATGCCTCAACCTGAAACAAACAGATCTAGCAAGCAAATCGGTTAAAAAAGAAAAGAATCAAAGTCAAAACGTGGAAAGAGTTCTAAGATCAAAACAAAAGCATAGTGCAAAATTCAAATGCATCTCAAACATTATAAGTAGTGATTCAGAGATCATCTCAAATCAAAAGCTTCAGTTCATAACCATAAACCTAGTTGCAGATCAGAGCATGATCAAGTGCAGTTCATCAAGCAAACCGTGTTCTCCGTTCTAGGCGAGTAAACATGTTTAAAAAAAGGGGGAGGGCTAAATCTTCTTGATTATTTTGTGCATATAACCATTAGTGGTAGTATTGATTAAAGATTGACCTGCACGGATGAAATTGCGGTTGCCTGGGTGAATAAATTGATTTGCTGTGTATATGTTTTATGCATGTCTCTATTCCCTATTTCAAGCCACTATCAGTGAGTATACTAACTTCACAAGATCTAATCTTTTATATAAAATGTTTATATTAATAGTTAGCTAGATATATCAAAGAATGTGGGTAACAGGAGGGTGGAATGGGTATTAATGCCTGTATATAAATATGTGAATGCCTGTATGTATATATATTTTCCCTGTTCTTGTCACTAACAGGTTCTAAGAGCCTTCAAAAATCATTTTCTCTTCACTTAAATCCTTATAGTCTGTGCTGATTGAAGGGAAGATGTTACTAGTCGGGTAATTCCATTTTTAAAAATAATTTCATGATAGAATTGCAAGTAGGTCGTTGGAAAAAGGAAATTACAGTGGCCAATAAATTTTTTTCGAAAAAAATCAATCATTTTAAATTTGTAATTTACTTATAGGAATGTATTTGACTTAGAAAATATTGAATTTTGATGATAAATTCATGAATTTTAACTGTGTGTATGGAAGGGTAGTGAGGAATGATCGGAACAGTTTCATTGACCTATTCTGGGCGATCAGGAAACGATTGGGGGTCGGGGTTGTGGAGGAGGGGAGCACGTCGGCCGAGGCTCACTAGAGATTAGCGGCGTGATTTTTGGGTTATCGTGATGGTGAAGCGGTGGCAAGGTAGGTTTTGGGTCTTGTTCGGGTTTGGGGATGTCTTTCGGGCTAGTGAGGCATCGTTGTGGTACCGGAGTAGTTCGGCGGAGGGGAAACAGGTAGAGGCATGTTTTGACGAAGTTTTCGACTACGAGGCGAGGGGTTTCAGTGACCTGTGATGGTGGTATGAGGGGACATCGGAGGGGAGTTCTTTTCTGATATTGTCAAAATGTCAAATTTGGATTCGTATATTTTTGATAAGGATCTTGGTAGCCGAGGTGGATGTTGAGTTCGTCAGCGATTTGGTGGCGGCAGCGACAAAGACTGGTGTGCCTCCGGTCATGCGTGCATGTACACAATGCACCGACGTTTGGGTTCTGTCGTTCCTGATGTTTTGCTAGTTGAAATAGGAGTAGAGACGGGAGTAAGTGAAGAAATAGAGAAGGGATTTTCGTGATTTTGGGCTTTGGCCTGTGTGCGTGATTTATTAGAGGTAAAATATAAATAAAATTTTAAAATAAAAATAATTATCAAGCTCTTCCCAACAAGTTTCAAAGTATTTAAAAATTGGAAAGACTGAATGCTTTTAAAATTAATTGACTTGGGGTTGAAAAATTATATACAAGGTAATTAACTTATGTGATTTATTAAAGATAAAGAATGTTTAAAATATTAATTAATAATTAAGGATTAATTAATTAACCTAAGTAATTTAAATATTTATTAATGTGATTAATTACGGGTAAATTAATTAATTAAAGGTTAATTAATTTATAATTAAAAGATAATTGATTAATGTTTAAGGGTAAATTAATCAAGTGATAGTTACTTAATGTAATTAATTGAAGGGTGAGTAATAAAAGGATAATTACTCAATGAGATTAATTAAAGCCTAATTAATTACTAAAAGTTAATAAATTAACGTAAGGGATTAAGAAAATTAATTACTTAAAGATTAATTCCTAAATGTAGTTAATTAAAGGTTAATTAATTTAAGGATAGTCAATTAATTAATGTAAATTAATCAAGGTGATTAATAAATAAATTAAAGGTAATTTATTTAATTTATTTGGAGATTAAATTAATTAGGAAATTGAACAACTAATTAATCTTGCTTATGGATGATTAATTATATTGAATGCCTTGGAATATTTGATATCTCTGATAAAGGATTTGTGATGCTACGTAATATGATATGTTGGATTGAACTGTGATAATATGATTATCTATCTGTAATGGAGTCACTATGTGAATATGTTACTCTGAATATAAATCGAATTATATTCACTTAAACAACTTGTTTTAGAGATGACATTGGATTCGAAGAAACCATGGTTGGGTATCAGTAAATACCCGAAACCACTTCAATTTGTAATCTACAATTATTCTTTATAGATTTGATATATGAAATCAATGGGCTGGAATGGAATAATTTAAGTAAGCCGGACCATTAAAACTATGTAGTGGTACTTAGGAATTGATTTGTGAAACAAGTGTTGATTCTAACAAGATAAGATCTCATAGTAAGATACGAGTTACCCCGGGTTCAGTATTGTTTTAAACCTTAGTATTTTAAACTTCATGGGTTTACTCATGCTGGTTTCCAGCCTAACCCGGGTTTTACTTTGATGTAATGCTCGGGTCAGATCGAGTATTACAGATTTTCAGGTTAGGACGTTTTGGAGTTCATGAGGCGAGCTGGATGGTAGGAACGTATAAAGTTTACCGCTGTGTATTAGAGTTGTATTGTCAGTAGTCTAGGACAAGTTGTACAACTGTCTAGTCTAATTGTAGTGGTTGTAACTCTGATGAAATGTATGTAATCTAACAATCACAGTTTTTCTTTGTATAAATGCTATTTCAGCTTCTTGTGTAAATGCTATTTTGTGATATTATATTTTGATCCACTGCGAATGTGAGATGCTTTCTGTTCTTCTTCTACCTTCTTCTTCTTTTCTTTAAGAATCTGAAATTTCCTGCATTCGATTGCTCGGCACTTCTATAGTGAACGTATTAGTGTCGAATTTTCGAGGTCGAAATTTTAGGTCGTTATAGAAACAAAAATTTATTCATGATTACCAATTTTAGGCAAAAATATGTTGATTAATATTTTGTTCATAAATCTTGCTCTAGGTCTAAGATTAGTTACAATAGTCATGGGATCATTATCATTCCATAAAGCATGAACGACTTCATCCTTTTTTATCATTATCATCTACTTTGCCTAATCCAATCCCATCATGATTATGCCCAAGAATGTTTGATAAATCATTAACATGGTTTTAATGTTATACCTCATAGAAAAACTCCAAATCCATCCCTTCTCATCTCTTGGTTCCTAAGATGAACCACACAAATTGGCAAAAAGAGTCAAATAACAAAAGGATATACCACTGGCTTATTATAGTTCAAATATATTAGATTCAACATGTTACCGGTTTCTACCAATTCTCTAATATCATAACAATGGTAGAAAGATTATAGAAGTAACTAATGTAGGTCTTCATTTTTCTTTAACTCATGGAACTTTTCAATATTATCGGAATCATTCAAGAGCCATTCATATAGTTGTTCCTCAAAAATATTTGAGGGTTTTTTTTCTTTTGTTTGATTCAGAAGTCATGGATAAAGAGCAAGCCAGGATTTTGAGATTTTGGGAAAAAATTATTTTGGGTAAGAGAGAAAAAGGTGAGAAGGGAAAAAAGATACAATGTATATATAAAAAATCATGGACTAGAATTTCAGTCGACTAAATTTAACAGCCAGTCGGTTGATTTTTTGTTACAGAGGAGAAAATTGAACCAACAAGCAAGACATTCAAAAATATGCCTATTTAGTCGAATGAAAATACAATCAGTTAGCTAAAAATACAATTCGTCGACTAAATTTTTTCAGACAAGAAAGTTGAATCTAAGTTCAATTGAACGAAGGTAATGTAGGTCAACTGAAAGTAAAGTCAGTCGCCTTGTTTTATAGAAAAACTATGCAATGTTTATAAAGAGTATTTTGAGTAAAATAGAAAATTTTGATTCAGCCGACTGAATTTTACGACAATGGATTTAGTTTACAGAGGATTGAGAAAAAGAGAATTTAAATTCTAAGTTTCTAAAAGAAAATTTATTATATTAAATCAATTGGAGAATAAATTCCTAAATAACTTTTTATCAAAAAATATTTTCCACTTAAAGATTTTCTAAAAATGTCAGCGATTTTATTTTCAGTATTAACAAATTCTAATGAAATAATTCATTTTTCCGTGTTATCTTTTAAGAAATGATAATGTATATCAATATATTTTATTCTAGAGTGATTAGTAGGATTTTTTAATAAGTTTATAGCACTATTATTATCGTAAAAAATGGGAGATCTAGATATATTTACATTAAAATCTCATAAAGTTTGTTGCATGTAAATTACTTGAGCGCAAGCCAAATCAATAGAAATATATCCTGCTTTACAAGTAGATAACAAGACACAATTTTATTTCTTACTGAATAAAGATACTAGAGATTTTCCAATAAAATGACAAGTATCACTCGTAAATTTCCAATCCATTTTTCTTCCTTCGAAATCAGCATCACTATATAATACTAATTTAAAAGAGCATCCTTTAGAATAGAAAAATCTGTAATCTTTAGTATTGGTTAAGTAAAGAAAAGTTCATTTCACTGTTGTAAGTGTGATTCTTTGGTATTTAACTGAAATATAGTACACAAGTAAATACTCATTAATATGTTAGGAAAACTTGTTGTTATAGAGAAAAGATCCTATGATACTCCTGTATAACTTTTGATCTACATATTTTCCATCTTCATCTTTATCTAAGTGTATACTAGTGTTATATGTGTAGGTTTACCAGATGTATTTTCCATTCCATATCTTTTTGGTCTACCTTTACAATATTTTTCTCCGTAAATAAAGGTTCCAACCTTAATTTGTTTGGTTTGTAACCCCAAGAAGTAATTTAGGTCACCGATGTAAGGCATTACAATTTCTTGCTTCATTATGTTTGAGAATTCATTACATAGCTCCTTATTTGTTGAACTAAAAATTATATCATCTATGCATATTTGGACAATTAGAATTTCATTGATTTCCTTTTTGATAAATATTCAGTGTCAACTTTTCCAATTTCAAAACCTAAGCTTAAAAGATAATTTTTAACCTTTCATACCAAATCCTAGGAGCTTGTTTAATACCATAGAGAGTGTTCTTAAGTTTGCAGACATGATCCAAAAAACTTCCATGAAAAAGAGTGGCTGTTCTACGTATATATTTTCTTTAATAAAACCATTTAAAAAGCATTTTATCATCCATTTGATATAACTTAAATTTATGATGAAAAGAATAGGCTAACAAAATTCTTATTGCTTCTAATCGTGCTACCGGAGTGGAAGTTTCTTTATAGTCAATTATCTCTTCTTGATTATATTCTAGTGCAACTAATCTCGCCTCTTATGATATTGCCATTTTTATCAGTTTTATCCTTACACACCCACCTTTTTCCTCTTACGGATTGATCATTTGGCCTAAGTATCAATTTCTAAACATTATTTCTTTCATATTGATTTAACTCCTCTTACATTGCTAAAATCCAATAATTATCTTTAGATGATTCTTTATAGTTCTTAGGCTCAAGAATGGAGAAAAAACAACACGTTCCATTTGAGTTAATTGAGTTTGAGTGGTTACTCTTGTGTTAACATCTGTTAAAAATATTATCTTTTTGGTGATGTCTTATAATTTATGAAGGTGATTTTAATTATTCAATATTATTGATATTAGAAACATTTTATTGAGGGTGATTATTTTCTATAGTACATGACTTATTTATACCTAAAACTTCATCATCATTTATATTATTAACTTTTTATTAAAAGATACATGTAGTGTTTCTTTAATAACATTGGTTCTTTTATTAAAATTTCTATAGGCATTACTTCGTTTTGAATATTCAACGAAGATACCTTCGTCGGTCTTCAGATCAAATTTTCCTAATGATCTTTTGTGATTATAATAAAACATCTAGAAACAAAAGCTTGAAAATATGATACTTTAGGTCTTTCACCATGAAAGAATTCATAAGAAGTATTCTTAGTCATAAGCCTTAACGAAACTCGATTAAGAACATAATAAGCATTAGCTTCAGCTTCAAGCTCAAAATTGTTAGGTAAGGAGCTACCACTTAGTAATGTTCTTACACATTCTTGTAAGGTTCGATTTTTCCTTTCTATGACGCCATTTTGTTATGGTGTTCTAGGAAAGGGAAAATTATAACTAATGCTTTTCTTTATCGAATAGTTCATTTTCAAATTATCCTCCACGTCACTACAATGCCTTTGATTTTCAGATCTTTTAAATTCTGAATTATCTTTGCAAAAATTTTAAACATTTCAAAAGAATCACTTTTATGTTAGAGAAATAATGTCCATGTATATCAAGAAAAATCATCAACCATTACAAAAATATATTTATTATGATATATAGATCTAACTTGAGTAGATCCAGTTGAATCTAAATTTAATAATTCTAAATGCTTCTTTGATGAAATTTCCTCTTTTAGACTTAAATAAATTTTCTTAAGTTTTCCATATTGACATGCATCACATAAGTTATTTATTTTAAAATTCAATTTTGTTGACTCTTTTACAATGTCATTTTTAGCAACTTTACGGATGTATTTAAAGTTTATATGACAAAAACGTTTATGCCATGACCAAGGATTATTTAAGTTAGTAAGTATGCAGACACCATTATGACAATTTAGATTCATATTTAAAATATAAATATTTCTTTGTATCAAACCTTCGAAGGTTAAGTTGTTTTGTTGATAAAAAATGTTGCGCCTATCATTTTCAAAAGACATTTTAAAAACTTTGTCACATAGTTGACTTATACTCAATAGATCATGCTTTAGATTTACTTTCAATAAAACATTAGTAATTACAGGAGAGTTCGAGATACTGACATTGATGACATCTCCTTTCCAAATGATAAAGCCTTTGGAATTATCTCCAAAAGCGACGGTTCTTCCATTTATATATGTGATATTTATCAACATGTGCGCATTTCCCATCATGTATTTTGAGCATCCACTACCAAGTATCCATCTCTCCTTCTTTTTGCGGGGTACCTAAAAAAATAGAAATCAAGCATTGGCACCAACTTTCTAGTTTCTACATTAGCGTCCTAGTTATTAGATCTCAAGTAACATATCCATAAGGGCTGGGTTGACGCCCTAAGATATAGTTACTACTAAAGTGAACATTTTTCATGAAATATTCTATATACTTTTTCTTAATTAAGTCATTGTTAGATTTAGGGACCTAATCACTCATAGTTTTATTTTTATAAATCTTTGGAATACCAGTAGCGATAAATTTTCTAAAAATTTTGTATAAAGAAGCATACTTTTAGAGGTAGATTTCTTTACCTTTTTTGTTGATCCTAACACCCTTTATTATTCAAAGATTTGGAAATCCTAATTAAATGTGATATACGTTCTTTTCCTTTGTTGAATTTTATAATATTAGAGCTAAGATTATTTCTTAGATTTTAAATTAACCATTTCCTTTTGGGAAACTTCTAAAATATTTTTTAGATCACAAATCTCTTTTGAAAGTTTGACATGTTGGAAGTTTTTTATAAAATTGTCTACATTGATTGCTGCCCCGAGGGAGAGGGTCCAAGAGGGTGACTGCTCCCTTATGTAGGGGTACAGGGGCAATGCTCCCACTAATGGCAGTCGACCAGTCGCTACGGCGGGGGAAATTTGAATTCAAACAACGAAATCGATATGATTATTGGGACCAAAAGGCATCTATTCATTTCGAACAGTCACACCCAATAGAAGCCTTCACCTTATATATACACGATTGTACTTCGCCATCTAACATAATTTTTTTTTTCTTTTTGAATCAACAAATTATACATGCATCTTCTGACCATTCTGAGTGTTCTTTTGATTTTTGCAAGTGCTCAACACTTGCACAAACTCACTCCATCATATCCTGAAAGAATTTTTTTCAAGAACACTTTATGATCTGAGATAGGCAAAAACATTATTGAAAGAGAGCAATTCAACCGCTCAATGAAGTGATATATCTATATAATTTTACAACATGACATACTAATCTCTAAATAATCTTGTTTCATCTTTTAAAAGAGAGTTTAGAGAAGTCAAATATTCGCAAGATTTTTGTGAATTTCTAATTCTTCTTCTAAGGTAGTTTTCCTATCCTTTAACATGCTTATTTCTAATTCCAATCTAAATAATTTCCCTGTATTTCCTTTATGTAATTTTTTTAATGCTCTATATTTGTCATTTATTACCATGCTCATTTCAAGAAGATCATCAAAAGAGAAATTTGAGTTTACTTCAATTATGGACATATAACGCACATTAGCTTGTTCATTATCACCATCACTTTCACTTTCGAAAGAAGAGTATGCATGTAAATTCCCATATAACTTGACAAGCCTTCTTTCTTTTTCTTGTTAAATTTCGCAAATCTTCATTTATTCTTTTCTATATTAGGTTTGAACAATCTTTCTTCATATGACCAAACTTTTCACATTTAAACCACTTGATGGAGGTACTATCATTGCTAGTATTGTTGCCAGTTTTAACTTCCTTGTCATTTGTTTGAATATCAAGAATTTTTGGTAATTCTTGGCAATAAAAACTATTTCATATTCATCTCAGTCTGAGTTATACTCATCTTGAAAAGCTATGGTGTTTTTATATTATTTTTCAACATGCACATTTTCTTCATACAACATCAGATTCACTATTAACTCTTTAACTTTGAGTGTGGAAAGGTCAATGGCCTCTGTTATGGAAGGAAACTTTCTTTCTCATTCTATGGTTAATGTAACAACCCGTATATTTAACGATTTTATATTTAAATGTTTTATTTAAATATAGTGTCGTTAGTCGAATTTTTAGGTCCGAAATGTTACTTTTTGCAAATGGACGAATTAGGACTCGAAACCACCTCCATTGAGTCCAAAATGGCGTTTGCGATCTTTTTTAGTATAAGCTTTGATATGTTTGGAGTAAGTTGAATTTTGCAACGTTTTCTAGTTGGGTTTTGGGTTGGGTTCAGCCCACTAACTATCTAATTAACCCTAACTCAGTCCCTGTCCTCTTCTCACTTATTTCATTTTCATAAAAACTTAAGCTAAGAACTGAAAATGGGGGAAGAGAATGGGAATTAGAAATTCCAAGCCCTAGTTTCTTCTTGCAACTTGAATTCTTGCTCCAAAATCAAAGAGAAGCTATTAGTAAGCCTCTTCTTCATCTTCTCCAACTCTTATCCTCTTCAATTTATGAAAGTTTTCCTAAACCTAACTTTGGGAAATATGTGTTTTATTCTTAGATTGAAGCTTGTAGAGTTGAAGTGAAGAGTAGTTGGTCTCCTTCTTGTGTTTGAGCTTCTTCTTCTTTGATTTGAGAT
This sequence comes from Allium cepa, assembly GCA_030765085.1. NCBI lineage: Eukaryota > Viridiplantae > Streptophyta > Magnoliopsida > Asparagales > Amaryllidaceae > Allium > Allium cepa. The sequence continues at coordinate 226,099,691 of CM060932.1, read as the reverse complement.
AAAAGGTGAGTTTTGAACTCACATCCACTTCTCTTGATATTATTGATGTAAGGTGAGATTTTTACCTCTCATCTATGCTTATATCTATCTTTGATTGTTGGGTATAAATTCCTAACACTTGTTCATATGCACTTGCTTTTGGTTTGGATTGAATTGGTGAATATCCAAATTTTTAGTGTTTGGGTTCAATTCTCTAAAGATCCTAACTTTGATGTTTGAACATGTTTTGGTGGCGAATCAGAGAGCTAATGGAACTGGGGTATCTATTGGCTAAGGCTCCTTAGATATATTGCCCGACCGGTTGCGTGTTGGAAGAGCTTGCATAAAGGGCAAGAACTGCAGAAACTTGAAGTTCGGCAGACCGAGCCCTGCAGCCGGTCGACCGACCTGCTACCCCGAGCATTTTTTTTCTACTTCTGGCTAGTCGACCGAGCCCTGTAGCCGGTCGACCGACCTGCTCCTATTTTGCTGTTTTGCCTATTTTTGCTCATTTTGATTGGTTTTCCAAATTTTATCGATTCAAGTTGGTTTTTAGTGGTTGTTATTGCATCTTTGGCTTTGATAACTTATTTTTGACTTCATCCATGGGTTTTTATAAATAATCTTCTAAAATTACATGAAAAGCTCGTTTTCTAATTTATAAATTCTATTAAAACGCACATACACAATTTCGCACTTCGAGCGGAGTGGAAGGGAGATTAAATGGTTGGGTAAAACACGGACCATGAATCCATGCGTTTATCTTTCCAATTAGTCCCCGACCTATTCGATTGATCGTTTTGGCCTTTTGGTCTGGTTTACCGATGAGACGAGGTAGACTTTTTACTGCTTTGAGTGTGAAATTAACTAACGGATAATAAACCGTTTAGTGCGAACGAGTGGTTATGGGACTCACGTTACCACTTTTCAGATTCCTTTTTGAGAGTTATGACACATTCTGCCAGTTAGTGGTGTCCAGTACTGGGCCTCCGGACCTTCACCACTACGGTTTGTTGCCTTCGGGTGTGTTGCCTTCGGGTTTGCACCTTCAGGTTTGTTGCCTTCGGGTATGTTGCCTTCGGGTATGTTGCCTTCGGGTTTGTACCTTCGGGTTTGTTGCCCTATTGTATCGCTTTCGGAGTTAGGTCTTTATGAGCCGCTCAAGTGATATTTGGGTTTGGAGTCTTCGGTCTCATGGATCCTTGTTTATACAGTACTGAGCACGTGCAAATTTTATGATGTTTCATTGATATGTATATTCCCTAGGTATCTCCCTTCGGTGTTGGTCTTTTTGAGCCGCATGATGTGTAGTGATTACCTTGTGGAACTTGTGTTACCTTCATTGGTATTTGTTATTTGCCTTTTTGGCTTGTTTTGGGATATTCATATCCTTTGTTTATTTGTGTTGCCGATGATATGAGGCTTGTCTTGTTATGGTATGATTCATCTTTTGTTAGATGATTGTGTATCTCTTTTAGAGATATTTGTTATACATTGTGACCTTGCAAGTCATTGTTGTTCAGTTTATCTAACTGATTTGTTTAGCTAGACTGACCCGTGTATTTTATACTCGGGTCAGACCGAGATGTTTCAGGTTAGGTGCATTTGGACTTAGCCTATTTTGCTTCCGCATGGACTATCCAACTTGTTCCTTTTTGTTACAGCTTTTTGTGTAGTCCTTTTATTATAACTCTGTTATATGTTTTCTTTTGACTCGCCTGTATATTGTGGTTTGCTATACCACTTGACATGTATTAGTTTGTAAACTCTGTTATGTATCAATATATGTGTATATGACGATCTATTGTTCTGTGATGTATTTTACATTTGAGTTTTTATATTCTGTTCTGATAGATCCTCCAACAACCTATGGTTTTGTTTTAAGTATTCATTGGGTAGGTCGACCTTCTTGGTATGTCTATTGTCGATGTATTCAATAGATAGTTGGAGCAAGTCTATAGATGGTCGCTGCTAACCAGCCTTATTCTCCATGTTAGTTGGCGGCATTACCCTGTAGTGTCCTTGGCTAGCGTGGGTATAGAGGTCGGGCGTCACATCGTGGTATCAGAGCGAGGTTCAGAATGAAATATGATAAACACAAAATAGATGCACATATTACGGTACATCAAAGCGTATAAGTGATACAAACCTTTGAACCATCTTGCCTCTATTTCCTTCTATGCCTTGGTGATAGATAGAATGTGGGAACACGTCTAGGAATGTATTTTATTCCGTAGTATTCCATCTTGATTATCTATCTTGTGAATAATCTTGTTCTTATCTTAATTTCAGCGTATGGCTGGAAGAGGCAGGGGACGACGTTCGGATGCTGGGCAATCCAGTCTCACATCCGGATGACGTTTATATGTCTGCCGATCAGTTTTTGGAGTTGTTTAGGAGCACTCTGCCTCCAGTTCCTCCTCGAGTTTCTCCACCTCGCAGGTCTGCCTTTGCACGTCTGTGCAGTGATTTTTCTCATCTTGGAGGAAAGCTGTTTAAGGGCTCCAAGTCTGTTCTTGAAGTCCAAGCTTGGTTTTGCACGTGCGAGCGTATCTTCTCTCGCATGGACCTTTCTGACCATGATAGAGTTCTTGTAACTTCTAGCTTATTACAAGAGCTTGCTCTTGATTGGTATGAGCTTCTTGTAGCCGAAATTGATGAGTCTACTCTTCCTTGGACTCAGTTTCGAGAGCGATTTGAACTCAAGTTCATTCCTGAATCTGAAAAAGTTTTATTGACCCGTCGCTTCCTTGAGTTGAAGCAAGGGAAATCTTCTGTTTCTGAGTATGTTGCATCATTCGAGGCTTTATCTAAGTATGGTCTTGAATTCATTAGCACTTCTTATAAGAAGAATTTGAAGTTTGTTTCTGGTCTTAAGAAATATCTTAAGAAGTCTTTGTTGCTCCAGCTTAAGCTTTCTTTTGAGGAGTTGGTTGATTCGGCACTTCATCTCGTGACCGTCGAGAAGGAGTGTGATAGTGATGTTGATGTTGAGGTTTCCAAGAACCCCAACAAGAGGCAGTTTCCATTTCAGAAGTCCAGGTCTTTTCCTTCTAAGAAGAAGAAGACTGGCAGTTCTAGTTCTCAGCCTCAGTCTTCTGGAACACCTTTCGTTCGAAAGTGTTTCAATTGTGGTTCTCCTAATCATATTATTCGAGCTTGTTCCAAGCCTCTCTTCTGCCGTTATTGCAAGAAGGAAGGTCATCATGTCTCCACTTGCCCTACTGTTCCGGCTGGTGCCAAGTCTAGCAAGCTTTATGCCGCTAAGGCTTCTGAAGGTCCTTCTCAGCCCAAAGGTATATCTCCATCTATTTTAGAAGGTTCTATTTTATTTCATAACCATAGTATATGAGTTCTTTTCGATATGGGTGCTTCACATTCTTTCGTATCGAAAAAGCTCGTCGATGATTTATCTTTGGATGTTTCTAGTTTAGTTACTTCTTTAAGGATTGCGAATCCTATTGGGGAATCCGCGACCCTTAGTATGCTTTGTGATGATGTTGAGATTGTTTTATGTGGTTTTTCTTTTCGTGTGAATCTGCACGTTATTTCTTATCTGGGATTTGATATGACTGGATAGTGAGATATGATGCTAGGATTATTTGTTCGGAGAGAATTTTGTATCTTCGACATCCGGATTCGCCCACTCAGTTATCTCTTATTCTTCGGGATGTGGATAATTCCGAAATGGCTTTATGTTCTCTTAACTCGCGAGATGATGATGATATATCTCGTATTCCTATTGCTTGTGACTTTTCTGATGTTTTTGAACCTGTTTCGGGTTTGCCACCCAAGCGAGCAATTGAGTTCCGCATTGATCTCATTCCAGGCGCACAGCCAGTTAGTCGTCCTCCCACGAGGATGTCTACAAAGGAAAATGAGGAACTCAAGAAGCAGATTTTAGAGCTTGAGTCCAAGCAGTTGATTCAGTCAAGTTTTTTTCCGTGGGGATCCATGGTCGTCTTCGTGAAGAAATCCGATGGAACTCTTAGGCTTTGCATTGACTATCACAAGCTTAACGACTTAACCATCAGGAATAGGTATCCATTTCCTAGGATCGATGATATGTTCGATCTATTGAGTGGTGCTAAGGTCTTTTCTCAGCTTGACCTTGCCATGGGTTTTCATCAGTTACGAGTCGCGGAGGATAGCATACCTCTTACCTCCTTCCGCACTCGTTATGGTTCTTTTGAGTGCTCGTTATGCCGTTCGAGTTGACGAACGCTCCTGCTTTCTTTGTTGATCTTATGAATCGAGTATTCCGGGAATATCTCGATAAGTTCGTCCTTGTCTTCATTGATGATATCCTTATTTATTCTAAGTCTGAAGCTAAGCATGCTAATCACTTGAGAATTGTCTTGAGTACTCTCTGTCATCATTAGCTTAGAGCCAAATTCTCCAAATGCCACTTTTGGGAGAATAAGGTTAAGTTCTTAGGCCATGTTGTATCTTCCGATGGTATTTCTGTCGATCCCTCAAAGATTGAAGCCATCCAGAATTGGAAGAGGCTTGAGAATGTTCATGAGATTTGTAGTTTCCTTGGATTGGTGGGTTATTACCGTTGGTTCATTAAGGATTTTTCCCATGTTGTGCTTCCTCTCACCAGCCTTACTCGGAAAGGCATTCATTTTATTTGGTCCGACAAGTGTGAAGCTTCCTTTCAGACATTGAAGGAACTTCTCACTAATGCTCCTATTTTGGTGGTTCCCGGGGGGAATCATGATCTTGTTGTCTACACCGATGCTTGTGGTAGTGGTCTCGGTGCTGTTCTTATGCAGAAGGATCGGGTAGTTGCTTATGCTTCTAGGCAACTGCGTCCGAATGAAGTTCGTTATGCCACTCATGATCTTGAGTTAGCCGCCATTGTCTTTGCCTTGAAGATTTGGCGACACTATTTATTGGGCGAGCGCTTCATTCTCTATACTGATCATAAATCCTTGAAGTATTTGTTCACTCAGAAGGAACTCAATATGAGACAACAGCGTTGGCTCGAGTTTCTTGCTTCCTATGACTTTGATATTCGGTTTAACCTTGAAAAGGGTAATCGTGTTGCTGATGCGCTTTGTCGCAAACATTCGGCTGTTATTTCTATGATGCTTGCCGAATGGGATATTCTTGAGACTCTATCTTTTTGTGAAATTCGTGATCGAGGTTCATCTTCTGATTCTTCTATTCTATTATTTAGTTTGGGAGCTCGACCCATTTTATTGGATCGTATTGCCGATGCTCAGCGGCGTGATCTTGATTTGTTGCATTTCATTCAGCTTTGTGAGTCTGGATCCTGTGATGAGGCGTTGCGGGATTTCAGCATTGATTCTCATGGGTGTCTTCGTAGGAAGAACCGTATTTTTGTGCCATCTGATTTTGCGCTTAGGCATGACATTCTTGATGACTGTCATCGCTCTAAGTATACCATTCATCCTGGTAGTAGTAAGATGTATGCGGATATGCGTCGTCTTTATTATTGGGAAGGCATGAAGCGCGATGTGGCGAGTTATGTGAGTAATTGCATAACTTGTTAGCGTATTAAGGCCGAACATCAGCATCCTTCAGGTCTTCTTCAGCCTCTTGAGATTCCATTGTGGAAATGTGATCAGATTTCTATGGATTTCATTGACGGCCTACCTCGTTCGAGATCAGGCCATTCTAACATTTGGGTTATTGTCGATCGCCTCACTAAGTCTGCTCATTTTGTTCCTATTAAGTCTAATAGGACTGCTTCGCATTTGGCTAAGTTGTATGTCAAGGAAATCGTGAGACTTCAAGTGTTCCTAGTTCTATTGTGAGTGATCGTGATCCTTTATTCACGAGTCATTTTTGGCGGAGTCTTTAACAAGCTTTGGGGACGAAGCTTAATTTTAGCACAGCTTATCATCCGCAGTCTGACGGACAGACTAAACGGGTGAATCATATCTTGGAAGATCTTCTCCGTATTTGTATTTTTGATTTTGGTGGTAGTTGGGAGGATTATCTACCTCTTGTAGAGTTCTCCTACAATAATAGTTTTCAGTCTAGTATCGGTATGGCTCCTTTCGAAGCTTTATAAGGAAGGCCATGTCGATCACCTTCTTGTTGGTTGGAATCTGGGGAGAAGCTTATTCTTGGTCCAGATTTTGTTCGTGATTCTTCCGAGAAGATTGATCTTATTCGGTTGAGAATGAAAGAGACACAGAGCCGCCAAAAATCCTACGCGGACAGCCGTAGGAAGCCTCTCGAATTCTCAGTTGGTGATCTTGTCTTTGTTCGTGTTTCTCCTTTGAAAGGGGTGATGCGCTTCAGTACGACTGGGAAATTGGCTCCTCGCTTTATAGGACCATTTTCTATTACTGAACGTATTGGCCCTGTGGCTTATAGAATTTCACTTCCATCTCATTTATCTGGCATTCATGACGTGTTTCATGTCTCTCAACTTCGGAAGTGTCTTCGGGAGTCGGATTCTGTTATTGATTCTCCTGATTTGCAAGAGCTTGAGATCTCACCAGACTTATCTATTGTACAACAGCCTATTCGTGTACTTGACACGGAGGTGCGACACCTTCGAAACAAGGACGTTCCGCTCGTTAAAGTTCAATGGTCCGCTAATCCCAATGACTGTACTTGGGAAACCAGAGAGTATATCGAGCGATCTTATCCGGGTTTTCTATCTTCGCTTGGCAACAGTGAGTTTATCTTTTCATCTCAAGCTTATTTCCTTTTCTTTTGAATGTTGTTTGTATGTAGTTGTTACAAGTATCGTCTCTAGGAATTGCGGGGACGCAATTTTGTAAGGAGGGGAGATCTGTAACAACCCGCATATTTAACGATTTCATATTTAAATGTTTTATTTAAATATAGTGTCGTTAGTCGGATTTTTAGGTCCGAAATGTTACTTTTTGCAAATGGCCAAATTAGGACTCGAAACCACCTCCATTGAGTCCAAAATGGCGTTTGCGATCTTTTTGAGTATAAGCTTTGATAAGTTTGGAGTAAGTTGAATTTTGCAACCTTTTCTACTTGGGTTTTGGGTTGGGTTCAGCCCACTAACTATCTAATTAACCCTAACTCGGTCCCTCTCCTCTCCTCACTTATTTCATTTTCATAAAAACTTAAGCTAAGAACTAAAAATGGTGGAAGAGAATGGGAATTAGAAATTCCATGCCCTAGTTTCTTCTTGCAACTTGAATTCTTGCTCCAAAATCAAAGAGAAGCTATTGGTAAGCCTCTTCTTCATCTTCTCCAACTCTTCTCCTCTTCAATTTATGAAAATTTTCCTAAACCTAACTTTGGGAAATATGTGTTTTATTCTTAGATTGAAGCTTGTAGAGTTGAAGTGAAGAGTAGTTAGTCTCCTTCTTGTGTTTGAGCTGCTTCTTCTTTGATTTGAGATAAAAGGTGAGTTTTGAACTCACATCTACTTCTCTTGATATTATTGATGTAAGGTGAGATTTTTATCTCTCATCTATGCTTATATCTATCTTTGATTGTTGGGTATGAATTCCTAACACTTGTTCATATGCACTTGCTTTTGGTTTGGATTGAATTGGTGAATATCCAATTTTTTAGTGTTAGGGTTCAATTCTCTAAAGATCGTAACTTTGATGTTTGAACATGTTTTGGTGGCGAATCGGAGAGCTAATGGAGCTCGGGTATCTATTGGCTAAGGCTCCTTAGATCCATTGCCCGACCGGTTGCGTTTTGGAAGAGCTTGCATTTCGATGAGAAAGGGCAGGAACTGCAGAAACTTGCAGTTCGGCCGACCGAGCCCTGTAGCCGGTCGACCGACCTTCTACCCCGAGCATTTTTTTTGCTTCTGGCCAGTCGACCGAGCCCTGTAGCCGATCGACCGACCTGCTCCTATTTTGCTGTTTTGCCTATTTTTGCTCATTTTGATTGGTTTTTCAAATTTTATCGATTCAAGTTGGTTTTTAGTGGTTGTTATTGCATCTTTGGCTCTGATAACTTATTTTTGACTTCATCCACGGGTTTTTATAAATAATCTTCTAAAATTACATTAAAAGCTCGTTTCTCTAATTTATAAATTCTATTAAAACGCACATACACAATTTCGCACTTCGAGCGGAGTGGAAGGGAGATTAAATGGTTGGGTAAAACACGGACCATGAATCCATGCGTTTATCTTTCCGATTAGTCCCCGACCTATTCGATTGATCGTTTTGGCCTTTTGGTCTGGTTTACCGATGAGACGAGGTAGACTTTGTACTACTTTGAGTGTGAAATCAACTAACGGATAGTAAACCGTTTAGTGCGAACGAGTGGTTATGGGACTCACGTTACCACTTTTCGGATTCCTTTTTGAGAGTTATGACACATTCTGCCAGTTAGTGGTGTCCAGTACTGGGCCTCCGGACCTTCACCACTACGGTTTGTGGCCTTCGGGTGTGTTGCCTTCGGGTTTGCACCTTCAGGTTTGTTGCCTTCGGGTATGTTGCCTTCGGGTATGTTGCCTTCGGGTTTGTACCTTCGGGTTTGTGCCTTCGGGTTTGTTGACCTATTGTATCGCTTTCGGAGTTAGGTCTTTATGAGCCGCTCGAGTGATATTTGGGTTTGGAGTCTTCGGGCTCATGGATCCTTGTTTTTACAGTACTGGGCACGTACACATTTTATGATTTTTCATTGATATGTATATTCCCTAGGTATCGCCCTTCGGTGTTGGTCTTTTTGAGCCGCATGATGTGTAGTGATTACCTTGTGGAACTTGTGTTACCTTCATTGGTATTTGTTATTTTCCTTTTTGGCTTGTTTTGGGATATTCATATCCTTTGTTTATTTGTGTTGCCAATGATATGAGGCTTGTCTTGTTATGGTATGATTCATCTTTTGTTAGATGATTATGTATCTCTTTTAGAGATATTTGTTATACATTGTGACCTTGCAGGTTATTGTTGTTCAGTTTATGTAACTAATTTGTTTAGCTAGACTGACCCGTGTATTTTATACTCGGGTTAGACCGAGATGTTTCAGGTTAGGTGCATTTGGACTTAGCCTATTTTGCTTCCGCATGGACTATCCAGCTTGTTCCTTTTTGTTAAAGCTTTTTGTGTAGTCCTTTTATTGTAACTCTGATATATGTATTCTTTTGACTCATCTGTATATTGTGGTTTGCTATACCACTTGACGTGTATTAGTTTGTAAACTTTGTTATGTATCAATATATGTGTATATGACGATCTACTGTTCTGTGATGTATTTACATTTGAGTTGTTATATTCTTTTCTGATAGATCCTCCAACCACCTATGGTTTTGTTTTAAGTATTCATTGGGTAGGTCGACCTTCTTGGTATGTCTATTGTCGATGTATTCAATAGATAGTTAGAGCAAGACTATAGATGATCGCTCCTAACCAGCCTTATTCTCCGTGTTAGTTGGCGGCATTACCCTGTAGTGTCCTTGGCTAGCGTGGGTATAGAGGTGGGGCATCACAGTTAAAGAGTTGAGTATTTTTGTCACTAAATCCATTTCCTTAGTAGTTACTCCTAAAGCCATGAGATCATGTTGAATAGATTGAAACCTAGTATACATTTCTACTATACTCTTATTTGATTTCATTTTAAAAGCTTGAAATTTATTTTTAAGCATTGATATTTTGGTATTTACATTGTTTTTCCCTTGAGAGTGACTTGCCAGGTACACCAAATATCATATGCTGTTCTACAAATCATTATTTTGGAAAATTTATTTTTGTCAAGAGTTCAAAATAAAATATTCATGGCTTTAGCATTATTAGTTGCATTCGTCTTTGGTAAATTTGTTCAAATGATCATTTCTAAGGTATGAGGTTCATATCTGATTTGAGTAGTTTCTAAATTTCAAGGCTATTTGCTTTCATATAGATTTTCATTCGAGTTGCCTAGAAAGTATAGTTAGGTCGATGAAAATATGCGGTCAAGCAGTGGATTGACCATCAAGGAATCTTGCCACATTGTTAAATGTTTTTCGAAAACTTTGTTACAATTTAGGAAAATCTTGCCCTGATAAAAACGAAAATAACTTAGAATTGAGTATATGGCAAGTGTTAATAGTAGAACTAATTAGGTAATAGTAAGGTAACAAAAATTCGATAAAATGAAAGAATACATTAGTTTTAACTAGTTCAAACCTCCCATCCTGCCTCCAGTCCTGAAACACCTGCTTCAGAATTTCACTGGCACCAATCAGCCCTCGCTTGACCTAGAGGAATAAGTTGACAAAATCTTTGTAGACAACAATGTGCTCTTGATAACACTAATTTGTCTTGGTTGAGGACACCCTTCCTGCAATCAGCCAAGTGATAGTAGACTTTGAAAGTATAGTGAATACAGGAATTGATTTTCAAAGTATTTGAAGATTGAGTTTTCAAATGATTTTTCAATGATTCAAGAGATATGAGAGTGCAAAAGTTGAATACCAATTGATTTCATGAATCTTATTTATGAATTATAAGAATATTCGATAAAGAGTTATGTCTTAGAAGGGATACAATTTTTTGAAGATGAACCCATTTCTAAAAAATTGCAAACTTTGAAGAAGAAGAATAAAATAATTTTAAAAGTTGAATTTACAAAATATAAAGATCCATAATTTAATCACTTTAAATATGGATATTTAATATATTTTTAAACAATTAAATAATGGATTTTGTAACCCAAATAGACCTCTTTAAGTAATAACCAATGATGCTAAAGTTGTTTTAAATTTGGTTTAAAGAATTAGTTAGGTTGGAGAAAAATAAAAAATGTGATCGAAAATCATTTTTCAGATTTTTCACATTTCATCATCTAAAAGTTGTCGGAACATATTGTGCACACTAGTATATATATGAACACACATATACACATGATATATACATTTGACTAATGATGTGATTAGATTAAAATAAGTTTAAAAGTATGCTTAAGATAATAAAATGGAAGCGGACTTTTCTTTTATAATTTAAAGAGAAAAGTAGAGCAACATCTAAGACATTAGTACAAAGAAAAGAGGAGATATGATGGAATGGAGTGACAAGGCAAGAGTGTGTTACAAATAAAGAGAGGCTGAGTTGTCATTATTTTGGTGGAGGATAGTAGCTAAGGGTAATTTAGTAATTTACCATTTCCTATAAGAAAATCCACTATTTCCTTTTCCACTTTACTCTATTTCATTTCTTATTCCATTTATTTCATCTTCCCCTCCACCCTCTTCACTTCTCTTCTTCTCTACATTATTTATTTACCAAAATCAAACCCGAACCTCACTTTTTCACCAAAGTCGTACCCCTTAGCACCTTTGTCGAGTCCTCCTAGCCTAGGCAGAGCATTCTTGACCTCCTTTATGTCTTAAAAATAAAGTTTTATTAAAAGAGGCTAGGCTCATGTGTCGTTTTCAAAGTTGTGGTAATTTTGGTAAAAGATCGTGTTTGTTTATGTGAGTAAAGCTCACAATAAAAGCAAGTTTAAAATTTATCATTTTATACAATAATTTTTCTTGATTGCTTATGTTTATAACTGTATGGAATATCACTATTTGGTTTGGTTCCCGCTTGAAAGCGAATATCACATAGGATGTCTGAAGGAGATTTAAAATGAAATCGAAGTGTTCGTAGCGAATTGGCCGATGTGGCACACTTCGAAGTGCATATTTGATAATTTGCAGGGAACAATTTTTCCTTGCTTTATGGTTGTCTATTTACATTTCTGTGTGTTATGTAAGATGTGATGGAATATGTTTGTTGCTTGGCTAAATAGTTGTTTGTTTGATAACTTGTTTTTATGTGACAATGAAAATCCCCTATTTTCTTTATACTAGCTTGCTACTTTATTCTCTGAGAAAGTTTTAAATATTTTCTTTTTCTGAATTGACTTTATTTCCAAAACCTTTGCGAAAAGTTATTAGATAGGTTTAAAACATAGAAAGAAATGGTTTAGAAGCTATTTTGATTTAAAAAATAAGTTTTAAAAGTTATGGTCCATATTGCCATTGTCATGACCCGAATTTCAAACATTTGAAAATCGACACCCGTACTTCACTTGTACTCGAATGTTGCAGATTCAACCATTGAAATCCTACACGTGCCAGAGCTTATAACACATTAAGTACAACAACACAGCAGAAGAAAAGATAATATCATTGATACACAATATTCGATACAACAATGAGACAATTGAGATATTGATACAAATATCAAGGACAAGATACGGCAGCTGGAAGAGATAACATAAACTTGAATCCCAAAGAAGGAACTCTAATATCTGCAATCTCCATCTCTAAAACACCAATCCAGAAATAGCTCGAACTCCCAATCAAGGTTTACTAAGCAAGGTCAGTCATGAAATGTGGAAGAGAAGCACAAAGTGATAGCCGAAATCCAACGGCCGAATGCTACTGAATCTACTCCTACTATTTGATTATCTGAAAAACCCAACTCTAAACTGCCCGTGTGGAAAATTGTGGGCACCCAGAGCTTAGGAAAGGAACAATAAACTCCAGGTCAGTCATGGGACTGGTATGAGCAAACAAAAATAGTTTATCGTTAAAACAAACAATAAAAGATTTTAAAAGTTGAAAACCGCAATTCTTTTTAGAAAATGAAACTACCATAAGGCCTCCCACCGCATACACAATGCAAAAGCAGAATTGGAGGAGATTTCTCCTTATGATAGTCAAATATGCTTGATATGCACAAATCTTTTTGATATTATTATTAGTTCATAGTGCAGTAAAATTTCGAAAGTATAATACTAATCTTAGCCTGCATAGACATTTCAGACCATGCCTACTATAGCTACTATCTAAACAGTGGGGCGCCACCATAAGTAAATGACAGGATATACAACTAAAACCATACAAGGAGCGTATTAGATGATTGAATTTCCAACCAATGGTCAGCCAAAGGAACTTCCCACACAAAATGGAACGCCTTTGGAGGGACGTCTCCGAGAACCTAATCGGATCTCTGCTACACAAGTCCGGGTTACCTCTGTAACTAGGTAACTACTGATAGGAGTATGCCACCCCCCGATCATTAACAACCTTTATCCGAGGCGCCTATCAACCAACAACCACATGGCAATAAGTTTTGCAGCAACCAAAAAGTTAAGTATCTGGGCTTCATACCATGATACCACTCATAATCCAGAAGGAAATGACATACCCTCAGGGGGCGCTGCCCCCAAATAACCTTGCTGCCACGATTCCTGTTTCGACCATTATCGGGTTATGTGGCTTGACGAAGTCTCATCCATAAAGCTACACTTTTTCACAAAGTCATGCTTTGACCAACAAATGATCAGCAGTACTTCATATGCCACATTACCAAATTGGGAATGTATCACTAGTAACCATCAACTACATAACCTCTGAGCTCGTACGTCTCAGAGAAGGGTGTTAAGCTAAGAGAATAAATCTCCGCCACCAAACAGAAATGTATTTGATATAAACCAGCTTTACATCTCAAAGTGTAATGTCAGATACACATCCATACAAGTCAATTCCAGGTTCGAACAGAACCGTAGGCACTTTCAAAGAAGCCCTTATAAATCTGAATAATCCCTAATCACGTCCGGACTTCCCATCACAAAGGGTGATCAAATCTCTATACCGGGGACCGGTCGGTGCAGAGACATTCGATGAGTTTTCCTTTCGCTTTTGAAAATGTCCGGTCTTCACCAGCGGTCTTCAAATGCTATCGATAACGTCGTATTATTATTCGGAATGGGTTATATGACACAAAGTTACTCTCTCGGCTAAACCGAATAATAAGCGCAATATTAAAAAACGTATGGATATTGAGATCTCAGTTAAGTCACAACTTATTACCCAAAACCTTTCTTCAAATGGTTTAACAAATTTACCATTTCAAAATCTTAAACAAAAAGATTCACTTCACAAAGATCACCAATCTTTCACAAAGATTCATTTATAGCCATTCAAAACAATTCCATTTCAAATTAGATTAACTCTTCCAATCTTTAAATCAAAGATTCAATTCGTAGCTTTCAAAATCATTTCCAAAGATTCATTGCTTTCAAAACAATTTTCATTTCAAATCTTTTATATATACAAAAGATACACTACTTAAAATCCTCTTCAATTTCAAAACAAGGTTCAATAATCTTTCGCAAAGATTTATTCATAGCTTCCAACCAATTCTATTTGAAACTTGAAATCTTTTCAACACAATTTGGAAATCCTTTCTTTATATGAAAGCTATTATTATTTGAAAACAAATAGTTTTCGTTTCGAAAAAATCCGATTACATTTGCACAAGTTAAAGCCCTTTAAGTATAAAACTTGGGTTAAATTCAAATTCCCAAACAAGACTTTTAAAATGTTTAAAACCCATATAACACATTTATAACTTGTATAACCTTTTTAAACCATAATTTCTAAACATAGAATTCAATTTCAAATCTTGAACTCAAATTCAAATCAAATTATTTAAATTCCAAAACTTTATCAAGTTATTCAAAATAACTTTTATCTTTGAAATTCCTTTTTAAAAGCTTTTCCATTTCTAAATCCATTTGGATTCAAAATTCAACTTTAAAAACCATTTTCAAAAATCTGTGACTTAATCGAATTCCTCGTGAAATCCATATTTGTGTGTGTATGGTGTAGTCCAGGGGTTTCGCACAATAGTGCAACATCATCAATCATTACAGACTCAAGCACATCAATATCGATATGCGGTATAATCTATAACGCTTATCTTCATTCACAGATTCACAGATAAATAATATAAATTTATCACAGATAAATAAATTACATCCAAAAGCAGATAAATAAATTACATTCATCACAGATCACACCAAAACATTTCATAGCACAAAGCATAACATATCAGAGATATCAAACAATTCAACATTTCATTACAATCCAAACTTCCATTATTAAGATTAATAAATTATCTGATTAATTTAAATCAAATTAACCACTAATCCAGGGTAATTAATATTAATTAATTAATTACAAACCATTTTGATTAATTATTCTTTAATCATTTATTAATTAGTCTTAATAAATAAATAAATAAATCTTTAATCATTAAATAATTAACCTTTAATTATCTAATTATCCTTTGATTAATTACCTTTAATTAATTAATAAACAAATAAATTAACCTTTAATTAATTGCCATTAATTTAATTATCCTTAATTAATTATCCTTAATTATAGTAAGTGATTATCCCTAATCGCTTATATTAATAAATCACAAATGAATTATAATCACTTGATTAATCAATTGATTAGTTATTCTTTATTTATTATTATTATTAAGTAATTATCCTTTAAATTAATCACATTATCTAATTACCTAAATTAATGATATTAAGTAATTAACCTTTAACAATAAATTAAGACCTGTATTAACTTAGGATAAACTATCTATCTTAATCAACTACTTAGTTCGTAATTAAGTAAATTGCCTTTCACTAACTACAATTATAAATTTTTCATTAAGTGATTACACTTAATTAATTTCATTAAGTATTTATTCTTAATTAACTACTTAATTACATCCTTTAAATCTCATTAAATTAAAATAAAAACTTGAAATTATCAACATACAAAATCATTTAAGGTCTTCTTGATTAATTTAAGGGAAAAAATACACTTCCTTCATCACTTCTTAATTACCCCATTTTATTTTATTTGAAACACCTAATAATTTCAAAAACTAAAATAATTCCAAAATATTTAACTCTAAAAATTTAAACTTTGAAACTTGTTTCTTCATTTTTCTTTACCATTCATTTGCATTAAAACCTGGTTCATATTTTCTGTTGAAATTTGAAAACCTGGACACATTTTTTTATTAAATTTTAAAAACCTATTATGTTTCAAAACAACCCGAGCCATAGCAGAAAAACACTCGAGCCAAATCATCGTCTTCCCATGCTCGTTCTCAAGACAACACCATCCTCTCAAAGCACACCACAACCCATAACCCACTGACACCATTTCACCATTGTCCACGTGCACGATCAAACTGGCCCCCCTCCGACCAATTCGCCGACCACCACCAAGTCACCAAACTCTGTCTATTGCACTATGAACGCACAGATCCACCAATCATCTACAAAAATGAAATCGAGTTTTCGAGCAACAAACTGGAACTAACCCCAATCCCTAAATCCACCTTGTATAGCCACCACCGGCCACCAGAGTCACCGCCACCTCGTCTATTGCCTCGCCAGAGACTCACGCGATGATCCCCCTCGCACCGGACCACTCCGGTTCCACGACGACGGCGCAGTTGCCACGAAACACACGTTCGTTCATCTTTGAATTTATCTGTCAAAAAGTCATTAAAAATTCTAATTTTACTTTCAAAAATCATTATTTTGGTAGACGAGGTGAAGAGTATAGGTAAATCAAACAATTGTAACATTTAAATTTTGACATATTTTAGAATTCCATTGTATTTTATTTCCCATTCAAAATCATCTTCTGGTTAATCCTATAAATATGTTTAAAAACTAAATTTTGACTTTATACACATGTTTCATTTAGATCTTGAAGCCTAGATATGATTCGAGACAAATTTTTTGATTTTTTGAAACAGGTTCTTAGAACCTGTAAACTAGAAACAGGATTTGTATCCATGTATCCAGACATGCACCGGCTCATATATTCATATTTATATATGTATAACCAATTTTCACAACTTAACTTAAGCATGGTCACAACAACTTGTTCAAATCCGGATTTCAGCAGAGTTTACTCACAGGTAAAAGAAACAAAGAAACCTGGTTTAAAAATAAGGTTTTCTGACCTTGGGTTTGAAGAATAGAGAACAGAGTTTTGATCTGAAGCTTGCGTCTTGATTTTCTATTTGATATTATTCTCCTCTGGTTTTGTTTTGAGTTTGCAACCAAAGGCTGCTACCTAAACCTTGATCTGCTCTAAAGCTTCAGTTTGCCAATTGTTTGAGCTGAATCCTGAATTTACTTTGCTTTGATTTCTTTTCTGTTTTTATTTTTATTTTTGTTGAATCTAATATATGAATTGCTCAGGTTTGATACTGAGTTGAAATTGCATTTGTTTTGATTTTGAATTGTTAGCTTGCTTTCGGATTTCTGATTTTCTTTCTTTTGATTTGTTCTTGATTTCCAGGCTTTTAAGATTTGCTTTGAAAACTGATCTGTACTTTGATTTGCATCATGCTCAATCACAGGTTGGTTTCCAGTTTTTGAAGTTTTTGTTTTGAATTGCTTTTTATTTTCCAGGTTGTAGTTGTTTGTTTTTTGAAAGGTGATAAAGAACTTAGAAAAGAGAATGGAAATACGAGAAGTTTTGAGCTGGTAAATGAAGTAGCCAGGTTTCTTCTTTTTAAAACATATTTATAAATTCAAATTAAAAGAAAGAAAAGATTTATTTTTGCCACTTGTAAATACAACTAGCACATGTTAATTTGCATGTTCCTATTATCTAACAAATGTCCTAAACATTCCCCTTTTTTATGTTTTAAACCCTTAGGTTAGTAAATTTATGAATCATTTCATTTTTTTTCATTTCTTAAGTAATCATACTTATTTTATTTATTTATATTACATTCAAATTATAACTTTTCAAATTACAAGGCATATATATATATATATATATATATTGAAACATAAAATTTAACTTTTAAATAGTCTTTGGAATTCAAAACAAAATTTCCAAATATATATATAGGTATATATTCAAATATATCATAATTAGAAACAAATTCTTATTAATTTTAAAATATAGTTTTAAATCCAATTTATTTATAAATTATTTACATTTTGAATATTCCAAAATCAAATTTTATTTACAATTTAACTTTCAATCTATATATATATATATTTATTCAAAATTTTCAAATAAATCCACAATCAAATTTATAATTAATATATTATTCAACATATTTATTTCTGAATTTCCAATTAGAAATTTTATTTAAAATCATATATATATACACGTTTTTTAAAGGTAAACGAGTTTTTATACTGGCCTCTACCAGATTTGAATAAAATATTAGAAATTACAAAAATAAGATTCATAAATGAGGACCTATACATGTACAAGCAGACTAAATAGCATGTGCAATAATTAAAATAGGATATAGGCCCATAATAGCCCAAATACCATTATAATTAATGCACAGCGAATGTAACAAGACCATTAGATCGCAGCCATCTCATACGTTTGATAATACCACCGTTCATCTCTGCCAATAACTCCCGCCTGGATTTACTCTTTTGTTCAAATATGCGTTTGTTCCTCTCACGCCAAATAGCAGAGATGAAACACCTGAGAACCACAAGCATACTACTTTCCCTCTCGTCGCACCATCTCGATCCTTTAAATATCTTGAACCATTGTTGCTCACGTCGTGCGTTGCCGTAATATATATCAGAAGCAAGAATAACAGCCTTCCATTATCGATATGTCACAGTGCACTGGAAAGAGATATGGTCTTTGCTCTCGGGGTGATATTGCAGAAAACACAGTTATTTGAATCTATGAATCCCCACTCCACTAATTTATCTCTAGTCAACAGCGAGTTGTGTATAGTTTTCCAGAGAAAGAAATTGTCTTTTTCAGAATCAAGTCTATTCCAAATACCCCAATACCAAGGACTATTACAGGAATTATTATCAGGAAGAATAGCTTTGTATATAGTTGCAATGGTGTGTGAAGAGTATTTGTCAGTCCATTGGATAGAATGCGTAGTGTTACTGTGTTTAACCCGTGTTATCTTCTTCCAGAGTTCCTGAACCATGGTAGATGCATCAGTAGGTAAGTTTATCTCACCATGGTTGATGAAGTGTTTTATATTTGCTCTGCCTTGAATGCCTGTGGATATCTTTTCCATATTATTAAGCACATCATTAAGAATGATACCAGAGGATGACCTTAGGGAGTGCCAGAATGAGATAGGATTATCATAGAAAATATTGCGTTTAATATGAGGCAGAATGATATCACGAATGCTAAGAATGTTCCTCCAGAAACAGCTAGATGTGGTAGTGGGACACATATTCCAGAATTACTTACCGAATAGGTAATTCTTTCTAATCCAGCAAATCCACAAAGTCTGTTTGTCGGAATGGATATCGTTGATGTGTTTGGAGGCCGCGGCAATATTCCAGTATCGTAAATTTATTATGCCTAATCCCTTTTTTCCTTGGTCTGCATACCTTAGAGAAGGCAATCAGAATAGGCTTGCGAGAATGGCAATCACCATGCAATAAGAAATGGTTCATTGCCGCATTTATCATGGATATTAATTTCTTTGGTAAAATAAAAACACGAGACCGGTATGATGTCATGCCAAATATTGTCGATTTAACAGTTGAAATTCTACCTGCCTGCGAGAGGAGGTGTGTAGGCTAATTTCGAAGTTTAGCAATAATCTTCTCGTACATAGGGATACATTGAGTATTACTAATCCTAGATTTTGTGAGTGGGATACCCAAGTAAACCGCATTATTTGGCATGGCCTGAAGACCTGATAGTCTAGTGATTACGACAACTGTCACTCTCATTAAGCCCTGCGATAAGAATATGAGATTTATTCTTATTTATGTGTAGCCCAGTCGTGTCGGGAAATTGTATAAGCGCAGCATTGATGGTAGATATGGTACCAGAATCAGGCTTAGCAAAAATGGCAATTTCGTCGACGAACATGAGTGAGGTAAATAGAGGATTCTTACATTTGGATGAGTGTTTATAGCCTTATTTAATGCATGGTTAGTGAATATAGAATTAAGTAGCTCCATCACCATGATAAATAAATATGGGGAGATCGGGTCTCCCTGTCGAATCCCCCTAGACAATTTGAAATACCCAGCCGAATGGCTATTGATCTTAACAGTGTACGAGGCGGTGGATATGCAAGTGTAAATCCAAGAGATGAACGATTCCGAGAATCCCATTCTAGACATTATAGCAATAATAGAAATCCATTCGATTGATTCGAATGCCTTATGTATATCAAGTTTCATCATACATCTCGAGGATATATTCTTCTGGTTGTATCCTCTAAGTAATTCATGCGTCAGCAGTATATTGCCGGTGATATTTCTATTGTGAAGAAAGGCGGTTTGGTTTGGTGATATAATTTTATTCAAAATCGGCTTCAATCTGTTAGCAAGGATTTTAGTGATGCATCTGTATATCACATTACAACATGATATTGGCCTGAAATGTGTGACAGAAAGCGGCGAATCGATTTTTGGAATTAAAGAATTATTGTGGCATTGACACCCCCGAACAAATTTTTTATGGAGAAGAAGTATTGTATTGCCTTGATGAAAATGACATCGATGGTAGACCACCAAGTTATATAAAAATTTGTATTGAAACCGTCAGGTCCGCCCACACTGCTAGGATTGAGATCAAATAAGGCCATCTTGATGTCATCATATGTAACCGATTTGATTAGGAAAACAGCATCATCCTCGGTTATCTTCGGAATTTTGATATTTGTAATGTCTGCAAGGTTTAGACTTTTGTCAGTTTCAGTAAAACAAGCATAGAAGTAATTTAAAAAAGCCTCATACATGAGAGTGACACTTATATAACCTTTTAGTCCAAGTTATTATGAATATAAGTTATTATGAATATTTATATTTATGCATTTTCTATCATTAACACTTATATAATCTTTTAAGGAAATGATTTTCCAAATTCTAATTATACATTTATAGATAATCACATATGTTAAAAATATAGAGTTTAATTTTCAAATAATTTATATATATAAACAAACCCATATTTTAATTTTTTCTATAATTTTTTCTAATTAATTTACCAATAAATTCACAATTTATTTCCAAAAATTAAATTAACTATCACTTTAAATTTGGCTAAAATCTGAGAATGTTACAGAATCCTGCCCTTAAGAAAACTTTGTCCCCGAAATTTGTAAGATAGAGAGACAACGAAAGAACAGATGAACACCTCTGAGATAGAAAATTGATTTACCAGATCAAACTGAATATCTATTCTGCATTTGGCTTACCAAATCAGAATATCATCAACAATTATGAGAACAAACTCATTCAATACTTTACAAAATACTTGGGTCATTGGTCTACGAAATATGCAAGGCATTGGTTAGTTCGAAGGGATAACTAACCATTCGTAGAATATATCTGGACCCGATAGAATAAACAATGGATACTCAATCCAGGTTGGAATATCCCAAAGTATACACCAACTTGTCCCTCTTCGGACTTGAATTCCCACAAGAAATTACAACAGAATTCTCAAATTTGGTTCTAATCGAAATCGTTTTGTCGATACAAATCTTTATATTTTATTCATCAATTCATTTTAAATAGAATTTTATATTCATTAAAGTTTAAAACGAAAAGATGATAACAAGAGTAAGAGATAGGAATTAATATCTTTTCTTCAACGATTCGCAAGGCCATCACCATACCGAAGCTTCTCCTTGCAGCTGCCACGAAGTCATCAAAGAATTGAAATTGAATCAAAGGAGATTGAGAAGAATTGCTTCCTTGTTGTTACAGGTATTGACCATTTGTAGTGGTACTTCTCTGTCCCCTATTTCGTCCTCTTCTTACACTCATACTCACTATCAATGAATAGTAAGAGAATTTACTGAGGCATACGAACGGATATCTAAGGGATATACTCATTCTAGGGTATACTTCACCCTATCTCTAATGAGCTACCTAATGTGTTATACTCCTGAGCTAAAGTTTCAACCTTCAGCTCTGATACCAAATTGTCACGACCCGAATTTCAACTGTTTGAAAATCGACACCTGTACTTCACTAGTACTCGAATGCCACAGATTCAACCATTGAAATCCGACTCGTGTCGGAGCTTATAACACATTAAGTACAACAACACAGCGGAAGAAAAGATAATATCATTGATACACAATATTCGATACAACAATGATACAATTGAGATATTGATACAAATATCAAAGACAAGATACAGCAGTGGAAAGAGATAACATAAACTTGAACTCCAAAGAAGGAACTCCAATTTCAACAATCTCCATCTCCAAAACACCAATACAGAAATAGTTCGAACTCCCAATCAAGTTATACTAAGCAAGGTCAGTCATGAAATGTGGAAGAGAAGCACAAGCGATAGCCGAAATCCAATGGCTGAATGCTACTGAATCTACTCTTACTATTTGATTATCTGAAAAACCCAACTCTAGACTGCCCCTGTGGAAAATTGTGGGCACCAGATTTTAGGAACGGAACAATAAACTCCAGGTCAGTCATGGGACTGGTATGAGCAAACAAAAATAGTTTATCTTTAAAACAAATAATAAAATATTTTAAAAGTTGAAAACCGCAATGCTTTTTAGAAAATGAAACTACCATAAGGCCTCCCACCGCACACACAATGCAAACGCAGAATTGAAAGAGATTTCTCTTATGATAGTCAAACATGCTTGGTACGCAAAATATTTTTGATATCATTATTAGTGCGTAGTGCAGTAAACCTTTCGAAAGTATAATCTTAATCTTAGCCAGCATAGACATTTCGAACTATGCCTACTATAGCTACCATCTAAACAGTGGGGTGCCACCATAAGTAAATAGCAGATTATACAACTAAAATAATACAAGGAGCGTATTGGATGATTGGATTTCCAACAAATAGTCAGGCAAAGGAAATTCCCATACAAAACGGAACGCCTTTGGAGGGACGTCCTCGAGAAACTAACCGGATCTCTGCTACACAAGGCCGGGTTATGTCGGTAACTAGGTAACTACTGACACGAGTATGCCACCCCCCGGTCGTTACCAACCTTTATCTGAGGCGCCTATCAACCAACAACCACAAAGCAATAAGTTTTGCAGCAACCACAAAGTTAAGTATCTGGGCTCCATACCATGATACCACTCATAATCCAGAAGGAAATGACATACCCTTAGGGAGCGCTACCCCCAAATAACCTTGTTGCCATGATTCCTGTTTCGACCATTACCGGGTTGTGAGGCTCGACGAAGTCTCGTCCACCAAGTTACACATTTTCACAAAGTCATGCTTTGATCAACAAATGATCAACAACACTTCCTATGCCACATTACCAAATTGGGAATGTATCACTAGTAACCATCAGCTACAAAACCTCTGAGCTCGTACGTCTCAGAGAAGGGTGTTAAACTAAGAGAATAAATCTCTGCCACCAAACAGAAATGTATATGATAGAAACCAGCTTTACATCTCAAAGTGTAATGTTAGACACACATCCATACAAGTCTATTCCGAGTTCGAACAGAGCCGAAGGCACTTCCAAAGAAGCCTTTGCAAATCCGGATAATCCCTAATCACGTTCGGACTTCCCATCACAAAGGGTGATCAAATCTCTATACCGGGGACCAGTCGGTGTAGAGACATTCGACGAGTTATCCTTTCGCTTTCGAAAATATCCGGTCTTCACCACCGGTCTTCAAATGCTATCCATAACGTCGTATCATTATTCGGAATAGGTTATATGACACTAAGGACCTCTCTCCGCTAAACCGAATAATGAGTGCAATATTTAAAAACATATGGATATTGGGATCTCAGTTAAGTCACAACTTATTACCTAATACCTTTCTTCAAATGGTTTAACAAATTTACCATTTCCAAATCTTAAACAAAAAGATTCACTTCACAAAGATCACCAATCTTTCACAAAGATTCATTTATAGCCTTTCAAAACAATTCCATTTCAAATTGGATAAACTCTTTCAATCTTTAAATCAAATATTCAATTCATAGCTTTCAAAATCATTTCCAAAGATTCATTGCTTTCAAAACAATTTTCATTTCAAATCTTTTACATATATAAAAGATACATTATTTAAATTCCTCTTCAATTTCAAAATAAGGTTCATAATCTTTTGCAAAGATTTATTCATAGCTTCCAAACAATTCTATTTCAAACTTGAAATCTTTTCAACATAATTTGGAAATCCTTTCTTTATATGAAAGCTATTATTATTTGAAAACAAATAGTTTTCGTTTCGGAAAAATCCGATTACATTTGCACGAGTTAAAGCCCTTTAAGTATAAAACTTAGGTTAAATTCAAATTCCCAAAACAAGACTTTTAAAATGGTTTAAAACCCATATAAACACATTTATAACTCGTATAACCTTTTTAAACCAAAATTTCTAAACATAGAATTCAATTTCAAATCTTGAATTCAAATTCAAATCAAATTATTTAAATTCCAAAACTTTATCAAGTTATTCAAAATAACTTTTATCTTCGAAATTCCTTTTCAAAAGCTTTTCCATTTCCAAAACCATTTGGATTCAAAATTCAACTTTAAAAACCATTTTCAAAAATCTGTGACTTAACCGATTTCCTCGTGAAATCCATATTTGTGTGTGTATGGTGTAGTCCAGGGGTTTCACACAATAGTGCAACATCATCAATCATCGCAGATTCAAGCACATCAATATCGATAAGCGGTATAATCTATAACGCTTATCTTCATTCATAGATTCACAGATAAATAATATAAATTTATCACAGATTATTAAATTACATTCATCACAGATAAATAAATTACATTCACCATAGATCACACCAAAACAATTCATAGCACAAAGCATAACGTATCAGGGATATCAAACAATTCAACATTTCAATACAATCCAAACATCCATAATTAAGATTAATAAATTATTTGATTAATTTAAATCAAATTAATAAAAAATCTAGGGTAATTAATATTAATTGATTGATTACAAACCATTTTGATTAATTATTCTTTAATCATTTATTAATTAGTCTTAATAAATAAATAAATTAATCTTTAATCATTAAATATTTAACCTTTAATTATTTAATGATCCTTTGATTAATTACCTTTAATAAATAAATAAATAAATTAACCCTTAATTAATTACCATTAATTTAATTATCCTTAATTATAATAAGTGATTATCCCTAATCCTTATATTAATAAATCACAAATGAATTATAATCACTTGATTAATCAATTGATTAATTATTCTTTATTTATTATTATTAAGTAATTATCCATTAAATTAATCATATTAGCTAATTACTAAATTAATGATATTAAGTAATTAACCTTTAACAATAAATTAAGTCCTTTATTAACTTAAGATAAACTATCTATCTTAATCAAATACTTAGTTCATAATTAAGTAAATTGCCTTTCACTAACCACATTTATAAAAAGTTTCATTAAGTGATTACACTTATTTAATTTCATTAAGTATTTATTCTTAATTAATTACTTGATTACATCCTTTTAATCTGATTAAATTAAATTAAAAACTTGAAATTATCAACATACAAAATCATTTAAGGTCTTCTTGATTAATTTAAGGAAAAAACACGCTTCCTTCACCACTTCTTAATTACCCCATTTTACTATATTTGACAAACCTAATAATTTCAAAACTAAAACAATTCCAAAATATTTAACTTTAAAAATTTAAACTTTGAAACTGATTTCTTCATTTTTCTTTACCATTCATTTGCATTAAAGCCTGGTTCATATTTTCTGTTGAAATTTAAAACCTGGACGCATTTTTTTATATTAAATTTTAAAAACCTGTTATATTTCAAAACAACCTGAGCCATAGCATAAAAACACTCGAGCCAAATCATTGTCTTCTCGAGCTCGTTCTCGAGACAACACCATGCTCTCAAAACTCACCAAAACCCATAACCCACTGACACCATTTCACCATTGTGCACGTGCACGTTCAAACTGGCCCCCCTCCGACCAAGTCGCCGACCACCACCAATTCACCAAACTCTGTCTATCGCACTATGAGCGCACAGGTCCTCCAATCATCTACAAAATCGAAATCGAGTTTTCGAGCAATAAACTGGAACTAACCCCAATCCTTAAATCCACCTCGTATAGCCACCACCGGCCACCAGAGTCGCCGACACCTCGTCCATAGCCTCGCCAGAGACTCACACGACGATCCCCCTCGCACCAGACTACTCCGGTTCCACGACGACGGTGCAGTTGCCAAAAAACCCACGTTCGTTCATCTTTGAATTGCTCAGTCAACAAGTAGTTAAAAATTCTAATTTTACTTCAAAAATCATTATTTTGGTAGATGAGGTGAAGAGTATAGGTAAATCAAACAATTACAACATTTAAATTTTGACATATTTTAGAATTCCACTGTATTTTATTTCCCTTTCAAAATCATCTTCTGGTTAATCCTATAAATATGTTTAAAACTTAAATTTTGACTTTATACACAGGTTTCATCTAGATCTTGAAGCCTATATATGATTCGAGACAAATTTTTTGATTTTTTGAAATAGGTTCTTAGAACCTGTAAACTAGAAACATGATTTGTATCCGTGTATCCAGACATACACCAGCTCATATATTCATATTTATATATGTATAACCAATTTTTCACAACTTAACTTAGGCATGGTCACAACAACTTATTCAAATCCAGATTTTAGAAGAGTTTACTCACAGGTAAAAGAAACAAAGAAACCTGGTTTAAAAATTAGGTTTGAAGAACAGAGAACAGAGTTTTGATTTGAAGCTTGCATGTTGATTTGCTATTGATATTGTTTTCCTCTGGTTTTGTTTTGAGTTTGCAACTGAAGACTGCTACCTGAACCTTGATCTGCTCTAAAGCTTCACTTTGCCAATTGTTTGAGTTGAATCCTAAATTTACTTTGCTTCGATTTCTTTTCTGTTTTTATTTTATTTTTGTTGAATCTAATCTATGAATTGCTCAGGTTTGATGCTAAGTTGAAATTGCATTTGTTTTGATTTTGAATTGTTAGCTTGCTTCCAGATTTCTGATTTTCTTTCTTTTGATATGATCTTGATTTCCAGGCTTTTAAAATTTGCTTTGAAAACTGATCTATACTTTGATTTGCATCACGCTCAATCACATGTTGGTTTCCAGTTTTTATTTTGAATTGCCTTTTATTTTCTAGGTTGTAGTTGTTTTGATCTTTGTTTTTTGAAAGGTGATAAAGAACTCAGAAAAAAGGATGGAAATATGAGAAGTTTTGAGCTGATAAATGAAGTAGCCAGGTTTCTCATTTTTAAAACATATTTATAAATTCAAATTAAAAGAAAGAAATTTTTTATTTTTGCCACTTGTAAATACAACTAACACATGTTAATTTGCATGTTCCTATTATCTAACAAATGTCCTAAACAATCCTTTTTTTATGTTTTAAACCCTTAGGTTAGTAAATTCATGAATCATTTCATTTTCTTTCTTTCATTTCTTAAGTAATCATACTTATTATATTTATTTATATTAAATTCAAATTATAACTTTTCAAATTACAAGGCATATATATATTCTGAAACATAAGATTTAACTTTTAAATAGTCTTTGGAATTCAAAATAAAATTTCCAAATATGTATATAGGTATATATGCGTATATATCATAATTAGAAACAAATTCTTATTATTTTAAAATATAGTATTAAATCCAATTTATTTATAAATTATTTAAACTTTGAATTTTCCAAAATCAAATTTTATTTACGATTTAACTTTCAATCTATATATATATTTTTTTCAAAATTTTCAAATAAGTCCCCAACAAATTTATAATTTACATATTATTTAAAATATTTATTTCTGAATTTCCAATTAGAAATTTTATTTAAAATCATACACACACACACACACACATTCTGAACCCAAGTTATTATGAATATTTATATTTATGCATTTTCTATCATTAACACTTATATAACCTTTTAAGGAAATGATTTTCCAAAGTCTAATTATACATTTATAGATAATCACATATATTAAAAATATAGAGTTTAACTTTCAAACAAATTTTATATATAACCAAACCCATATTTTAATTTATTCTGTAACCTTTTCTAATTAATTTACCAATAAATTCACAATTTATTTCCAAAAATTAAATTAATTATCAATTTAAATTTGGCTAAAATCTGGGAATGTTACAGCCATAGTTGCTATGGATGCAGTTTGTAAATCGATGATTTTTGTATAAAATAAAAAATGTTATATATTTTAGATGTTTTGAAAAGTGTTTTCAAATGTGTTTTTAAGTATTTAAAAGGAATTTTGAAACTTTATATATTTTTTCAAAAATTTATTCAGTTATTTAAATAAAAGATTTAAATTTTAACCGTTTTGTTTCAAAGGTCGAGTTTTGTTTAAAAGAAACTGTCTTTAAAAATGATGTTTTAAATACAGGGGATTTATTTGCCTACGCTATTAAGTTACATCAAACAGATGTGATAATTAGTGTGAAATTATTAACACGTTTGTGGAAAGTAAGTCATCTTGTACTTAGCTCTAAAAGCCGATGCTAGACATTCCTCTGTCTAGGAGATCTAGAGCCAGAGTTTCTAGGCGAAGGATAGAGAAGTCGAAATATTGAAACATGATAAGTATAAGAGTGTTAATTTCTATAAATAGGTAATGATTAATTAAGCACATGGAAGGCACTTCATTGTATAATTGACAAAAAATTCCAAGGTATGGAAACTTGTCTCTATCCCAAGAAATAAGAATATGTCGAGGCAGGGGTACTTTTCTAACTTGTCCAACTTCATTGTTAATCAAGGGATAATACTATTTGAAATTGAACAGGGGTGGTATGCATAAAATGTCATATTTTTCATATGTAAACTATTCTCACGCCCAGATAGTGGTTTGCCTACTATCCATAATTTGACATATTTTGACTTAGGAAGTATATGGAAGCTTCACGATTTCATACAGTTTGAGATTACCTTAGGAGAACTCATTCCTATGAAATGTCTCTCGCTTTAAGGGGTATATGAGAATTCCCTTAGGACTCTTATATAGTCTGCTTACTTCTGAAAGAGCCAGGATTTAGTGAACATGAAACTACTGATGTAACGACCCAAAAATTTCGATCCCAAAATTTCCAGATAGTTAAGAAAAGAAGAATAGAGAAAGAAGAAGAAAACAGAAACAAGTCACAGAAACCTCACATTCGCAGCGAATCAAAATATAATATCTCATAAATAATAGTTATACAAAGGAAAACTGTACTTGTCAAATTACACCTTAACATATATCAGAGTTACAATAAATTTACAAGCACAGGACAGATAAATAAATCTGTTTCAGATACTATAATATCACAGAAGAAACTCTCCATACGTTCTTGCTCTCCAGCTTGCCTCTTGAACTCCAAAACGTCCTTACCAGAAAATATGTAATACTCGGTCTGACCCGAGCATTAAATCAAAGTAACACCCGGGTCAGGCTGGAAACCAGCGTGAGTAAATCCATCTAG
Source organism: Allium cepa (assembly GCA_030765085.1). NCBI lineage: Eukaryota > Viridiplantae > Streptophyta > Magnoliopsida > Asparagales > Amaryllidaceae > Allium > Allium cepa. The sequence continues at coordinate 226,070,493 of CM060932.1, read as the reverse complement.
CATAGAATACAAAAGCATACAACTTAAATAAACCCAGGGTAACTTATCAATTTACAACTTCACGAGCTGTTATAAACATTACTTACATCACATCTTAATTTCTAAGTACCAAACTTAGATTGATTGGTCTAATTCACTTAAATCATTCCATTCTAGCCTATAGATTCCTCATATCAAATCTGTTCAGGACTATTAAATCACAAGTCGAAGTGGATTCGGGTATTTACTAACACCCGATTCCGGTCTCTTCGAATTCAATGCTATCTTAACCCATGTTATTCAGGTGAAAGACAATTCAACCTTTAATCACAAGATCTCACTTTTACACAGCAATTCATCATCTACAGATAACCATAAAATCATTATTCAAAACAAGCATATCATATCACAAAGCATTTCATATAAGAGGTACCAACCAATTCAAGGCTTTTAACATCATTCAATCATTCACAGGCAAGATTGATCACTTCCGAAAATTAATTTAATTTATCTCTAATTAAATTAATTACTAATCTTAATCACCTAGATTACCTTTACTTAATATTGATTAATTATAAAAATCAATCATCCTTTAATTATCCTTCTTAATTAATCACCCTTGACTAATTATTACAATAAGTAATTAACTCTTAATTAATTACATAAATTAATCATCCTACTTACATTGATTAATTATCCTATAACTAATCACACTCATTAATTAACTAACCCTTAGTTAGTTTTTCTTAACCAATTAATCCTTTATTACATCATTAATTATCTTAATTAATGATCCTTAATTACATTATAATTAATCATCCAATTTAAATTAATTACATCAAGTAATTAATCTTTAATTAAACCCTATTTATTAATAACTCTTGCTTAATCTCATCCAGTAGTTAACTACCCTTAATTACTTCATGAAATAAATTAATTATTCCTTAATTAATTTCTTAATTAATCCCTTGATTAATTACACAAAGTAATTTGATCCCAATTACTTCCATTATTGAATCATCCTCAATTAATTACATCCTGTAATTACCATTAATTACTTCACTAAGGAATTATACTATATTAATTGCATAAAGTAATTATGTGTAACAACCCGCATATTTGTCGATTTTATATTTAAATATTTTATTTAAATATTTTATCGTTAGTCGGATTTTAGTCCGAAAAGCTACTTTTTGCATACGGTCGAATTAGGGCTCGGGACCACTCCCATTGAGTTTAAAATGCCGTTTGCGACCTTTTTGAGTATAAGCTTCGATATGTTTGGAGAAAGTTGATTTCTGCTACTTTTTACTTTGGGTTTGGTTTTTGGGCTCAACCCTATGTTAACTTATGCTCAAATCTGAGCCACTCTTCCCCACTCACCCTCATTCTCTTCTCATTTCAGTTTTTAGAGTGTTAATGGTGGGAGAGATTGGAAATTAAAATTCCAAAACCCTAGATTCTCTTGCAAATCCATCTCCTTGCTCCAAACTCAAGAAGAACCCCTTGGTAAGCATCTCCTTCTTCTTCTCCAACTCTTTCTCCATTCAATTTCAGAAATTCCTAAACCTAATTTCGGGAATGTTCTTGTTCTGAGCTTAGATTCAAGCTCATTTGGGTTGTGATTGAAGAGAGGTTGATTCTCCATTTGCTTTCAAGCTTCTTCTTGTTCGATTTTGTGAAAAGGTGAGATTTTTATCTCACATCTATGACTATAATTATCTTTGGTTGTTGGGTATGAATTCCTAACACTTCTTCATGTGCATTTGCTCTTGATTTGGATTGGTTTTGTGAATATTCCAATTTTTGGGTTTTTAAGTCAAATTTGTGTAAAATCCTTTTATGGATGTTTGATCATGCTTTTGGTGATGCATCGAGGAGCATATAGGGCCGGGTTGCCGATTGGCATAAACCCTTAGAGCCAATGTTCGTCCGATTGCATTTTGGAAGAGTTGCTCTTCATTTGAATAAAGCTGAAAAACAGCCCTTGCATGATTCAGTCGACTGAAAAACTCTGTTCAGTCGACTGAACCTGAAACCCGAGAGTTTCCAGGCATGATTCAGTCGACTGAAAACTTCTGCACAGTCGACTGAAACTGGAAACAGAAAGTTTCCTGAACCTGAAAAATTTCCATGTACAGGGTCAGTCGACTGAAATCCTCTGTTCAGTCGACTGAACCTGCTGTTTGAGTCCAATTTGCCATTTTGGATTGGAATTCCAATTTAAATCGATTCGTGATAATCCTATTTGTTGTTATCATCTATTATAATTTTGATGACTCTTTTTAGGGATTTTTGAATATCCATTTCGATGGATTCTTTATCGATTTCTTTGGATTTTATTCACGTCTTCGTATGTGAATTTTTGTGATTGATTGTTCTTACAATCTTCTTCGTGATTTGTCACTTTAAAAATATAAAGGTTTTCTATACTAGTAGTAAATATCAAAACTCTTTCCTCAAACGATTTCAATACTATTTTAATACCAAACTCATTTATAAAACCGTTTTCCAATCTATTAGTATATACAAACCTTTACCTCACTCGTATGAGAAATCTAATTAAACGGCTTAGTAAAACAAGTGGTATGAAACGCTTGCGTTTACTTTATCGGTTAATTCTTGGACTTGTTCGATTGAACCTCTTGTGACAATTTTCTAGTGGAGACTTACAGTTTGTTCGTAAATATTTAAGTTAAGCAAGTGGTTATGGGACATGAAGCTAAACTCATATATTTACTAGCTTAGTGTAATCGACACTTCTCGCTGATCATGACGATCATCTTTGTGATTTAGACTAGCAATGTGCGATGTCTCTTTGTCTGCGAGGGAGACTAAACCCCGTTTTGTGGAGTTTCGACTCAATTTGTGATGGGGTAGCAACCCATGGTCTTCGTGCCGTTTGTGGAGCTTCGGCTCAATTTTTGATGGTTAGCGACCATGGAATTAGCGTTCCGTTTGTGATACACGTGTTGGTGAGCTTTATGCTCCCGTTTGTGATAGGCCTCCCCCCCTTTTGTGATTTCTGGATTTCTTGTGTAGTCTTCTGGAATTTGTGTGTCATTGACTTTTGTGATTTCTGGATTTCTTGTGTAGATTTCTAGAATTTGCGTTTCACCAATTTTCGTGATTTCCATTGATAAGTTTTATCAATATTTGTGCATTGGTGAATTTGTGTGTCATTGACTTTTGTGATTTCTGGATTTCTTGTGTAGTCTTCTGGAATTTGTGCGTCTTTGATTTTGGTGATTGACATTGATATTATCGTCAATATTTGTGGTTTGATGAACGAAATAAAGAGTATGACACTTCTTTGATTCTTGTGTAGATTTGGTGACATTGATTAATCTCTTGATGATTATCAACTAAGTATATATATATATATATATACATATATATATATATATCACAGCTTGGCATTGTGATTATTACGTGTTTAGTCATATCTCTTATTCTATATCGTTTCATCTGATATTTATAGTTAGACTGATCCGTTTATTATTTTCTTATTAAATAATACTCGGGTCAGACCGAGATGTTACAGGTGCTTCTGCTTGACTTCTCATCCGGGATTAACTCCTTGACTTTTGGGTTAACTACTTAGATTAGTAGTTATTTTGTTGTATACATTTGAGATATAGACTCCTTAATGTATACTTATTCTTTTGTGTAGTTCGTGTAACTATTCTTTTGTGATATTGTGGATCTTTTTAGACCACTACTCTGATGTACACTTCCTAGTGTAATATTCATATCTTATTCCGCCTTTGTGATATGAATTGTCTGTGACTGATTTGTGTTATGTTTATTTCTATATTTGTTTTCGAAGGATTTATATAGCCACCGTGTAGTAGCTTTGAGTTTGTGTTGGTATGTCGGATTTCCTCTTGAAATAGAATGCATGTTATATTATCTGACATATCGGTGCTCGCGCAAAGAAATTACACGGATGGTCGCTCCTCAACAGCCTTATTCTCCATGTTAGTCGACAGCATTCACCGTAATGTTCTTGGCTAGCATGGGTATAGAGGTGGGGCGTCACAGCTTGGTATCAGAGCCAAACTTCGGAACAATATGGAATATTATAACAAGGATCATAGTCCTAAGTCCATCTTAGGAGTTGTGCTTTAGGATTTTATTCGGGTCTTCGTACCGTTCCATCCTATTTTCCTTATGATTCCTTGTTTATCTATCAAGATTTCTTGAAATTCAATTTGGTGAATAACCTTTTTCTTCTTCTTCTTTCTTTCTTAAGGAAGAGAAATGTCTAGACCTGGCCGTCCCAGAGCCGTGCCATCTAGCACTCCACCCCAAGGTGGAGTTTTTATGACTGCTCAACAGCTTCTTGATTTGGTAACAAATGCTCAAGCAGCTGGAGCTAACCCGGAACCTACTCACCCAAAGTTGGGATTTGCACGCTTGTGTAGCGATTACACTAATTTGGTTGGGGAATCATTCAAAGGTTCCGAAACTGTTATTGAAGTACAGGCTTGGCTAAGGTCATGCGATCGAATCTTTTCTCGCATGAATCTTATTGACCTTCACCGAGTTCAGGTAGCCTCTAGTATGCTCCGAGAAAGAGCATTGGATTGGTACGAGCTTCTTATTTCTGAGATTAATGAAGCGGATCTCACTTGGGAGAGATTCCGAGAACGCTTCGAGTTGAAATTTGTACCGGAAGCAGAGAAAGTGACATTGGCTCGACGATTTATAGACCTTCTTCAAGGTGAGTCCTCCGTGACTGATTACGTCGCCTCCTTCGAGTCGCTTTCCAAATATGGGGTTGAATACATCAACACCCCTCTTAAGAAGAATCAGAGATTCGTTTATGGCTTAAACAAAAGCCTTAAGAAGCCATTACTTTTAAAGTTAGAAGTTTCTTTCGACCAACTCGTTGATATCGCTCTTCGTCTTGAAGAGGCGGATAGAGAGAATGATGTTGAAGTGGTGGGTTCCAAACCAAACTTCAACAACAGAAAGAGGTCAAACAAATTTAAAGGCCCTTATCCCAATAAGAAAGGGAAGCAAGCAACCTCCGTGGCAAAGACTTCTTCCTTTGGTCGTGGGGAATGCTATAATTGTGGTTCGAAGGACCATTATGCGAACAAGTGCCCAAAGTCTCTTTCTTGTCGCTACTGCAAAGTTCCCGGTCATGTTATATCTTCATGCCCCAAGCTTCAGGGCAAGAAGGAGGGAAAGTTAAATGTTGCTCAAGCCCCTGGCAACACATCTCGTGGCCAAGGTATTTCTCATTCTATTCTAAATGGAATTATTTTGTTTCGTGATCATCCTATTCGAGTTCTTTTTGATACGGGTGCGTCCCATTCTTTTATATCAAAAAAACTTGTTGATGCTTTTTCTTTGGATGTTTTGTGTTTAATGACTTCTTTGAGAATTGCGAATCCGGTTGGTGGATCCGCAACAATCAGTTTATTGTGTAAAAATGTCGAGATTATTTTGTGTGATTTATCTTTCCGAGCCGATTTGCATGTCATGCGTTATTTAGGCTTTGGAATGATTTTGGGAATGGATTGGCTTAACCGTTATGAAGCTCATATCCTATGTCCTGAGCGGACTATTCATCTTCGACATCCTCAATCTGTTAATCAGGTTTCTGTTATTCTTAAAGATTCAGATTCTGCTTTGGTTGCATCTTTATATTCTTTAAATCCTCGTGATGATGATGATGATGATGATGATGAGGGTGATATTATTTCTCTTATTCACGTCGTTTGTGAATTTTCCGACATATTCGAGCCCGTTTTAGGATTACCACCTAAACGAGCAATTGAGTTCAGAATTAATCTTACTCCGGGAGCTCAACCTATCACTCGTCCTCCTTATCGTATGTCTAATAAAGAAAACGAGGAGATGCGTAAACAATTATCTGAATTGGAAACGAAGCAATTTATTCGCTCTAGTTCCTCGCCTTGGGGAGCTTCAGCTATTTTTGTGAAGAAATCCGATGGTACACTTAGGCTTTGCGTTGACTATCGCAAGCTTAATGATCTTACTATCAAAAATAAATATCCTTTACCTCAGATTGATGATCTATTCGATCAACTTAGTGGTGCTAGAGTCTTTCCACAATTGGACTTGGCTACCGGTTTTCATCAGCTTCGTATTGCAGAGGATAGCATTCCTTTGACATCGTTCCGCACTCGGTATGGATCTTATGAATGGCTTGTTATGCCATTTGGGTTAACAAATGCCCCGGCTTATTTCGTTGACTTAATGAATCGAGTCTTTAAAGACTTTCTCGACCGGTTTGTTCTCATCTTTATCGATGATATTCTTTTTTATTCTAAAACCGAGGAGGAGCATGAAAAACATCTTCGGATTGTGTTGGAAACTCTTAGGAGTAATCAATTAAAGGCAAAATTTTCTAAATGCCATTTTTGGCAATCTCGTGTGAAGTTTCTCGGTCACATCATTTCCGAATCCGGAATTTCCGTGGATCCTTCAAAGATTGAAGCGATTCAAGATTGGAAGAGACCGGAGAATGTGACAGAGATTCGTAGTTTTCTTGGATTGGCGGGCTATTACCGTCGTTTTATTAAAGACTTTTCTAAAATTGCCGTGCCTCTCACTAGCTTGACGAAGAAAGGTGTTAAATACATTTGGTCGGACGAATGTGAAGCTTCTTTTCAGAAATTGAAAGAACTTCTTTCTGATGCTCCTATTCTTGTTATTCCCGAAGGGAATTAAGATTTCGTTGTTTATACCGATGCTAGTCGCATTGGTTTGGGTGCCGTTCTTATGCAAAAGGAACGCGTTATTGCTTATGCTTCTAGGCAATTAAAGCCTGCTGAGACTAGATATGCCACTCATGATTTAGAGCTCGCGGCTATTGTTTTTGCTCTTCGGATTTGGCGTCATTATCTTTTAGGAGAGAAATTTGTTCTTTACACAGATCATAAGTCTTTGAAATATTTATTCTCTCAAAAGGAACTTAATTTGCGTCAACAGCGTTGGCTCGAATTTCTTGCACCATATGATCTTGATATTCTTTATACTCCCGGTAAGGGTAATCTTTTCGCCGATGCTCTTAGCCGTAAACAACAAGATATTGTTACTATGATGATATCTGAATGGAACGATCTCGAGATTTTATCCACTTGCGAAATTCGAGACCGTGTTTCCGATTTATGCTCATCGTTTGTTTTATGTAGCCTTGTGGCTCATCCATCTCTTTTAGACCGCATCCTTGAAGCTCAAGGGCTAGATCCCAACTTGGCTCTTCTTGGCCAAAATATTAGGGATAAAATGGATATTGAAGGTTTGAAAGACTTTGATATCGATTCTTGTGGCGGCATTCGGAAATTTGGTAGACTTGTCGTGCCAAATATTGGTGATCTTCGTAAAGATATTTTAGAAGATTCACATCGTTCTAAATTTACCATTCATCCCGGTAGTAGTAAAATGTACGCGGATATGAAGCGACTTTATTATTGGGAGGGAATGAAACTTGACATCGCTAACTTCGTTAAACGTTGCATGACTTGCCAACTCGTTAAGGCCGAACATCAAAGGCCCGGAGGGTTATTGCAACCTTTAGAAATTCCAGTTTGGAAGTGGGATCAAATTTCCATGGATTTTAGATGGCCTTCCCCGTTCTCGATCGGGTTATGATAGCTTATGGGTAATTGTTGATAGACTTACTAAATCCGCTCATTTTATTCCTGTTCGGTCTAACCGAACTGTTCCTCTTTTGGCCAAAATATTTATCAAAGAAATTGTTAAATTGCATGGTGTTCCTACTTCTATTGTTAGTGATCGTGATCCATTGTTTACTAGTGGATTTTGGAAGAGTCTTCAAAAAGCCTTGGGAACGAAGCTTAATTTTAGCACCGCTTATCATCCCCAGTCCGATGGACAAACCGAGCGTGTGAATCAAACTCTTGAAGATCTTCTTCGTGCTTGTGTTCTTGATTTTGGTGGAGGTTGGGAAGATCATATTTCACTTGTTGAATTTTCCTATAATAATAGCTTCCAATCTAGTATTGGTATGGCACCTTTCGAGGCACTCTATGGTAGGCCATGCCGATCTCCTTCTTGTTGGCTTGAGGCCGGTGAGAAGCTGGCTTTAGGTCCAGATTTTATTCGTGATTCCACAGAAAAGATTGATTTTATTCGTCATAGGATGAAAGAAGCCCAGAGTAGAAAAAAATCCTATGCCGATAACCGGAGAAGGAAGTTAGAATTTTCTGTGGGAGATCTTGTGTTCATTCGTGTTTCACCTATGAAAGGTGTTGTACGTTTCAGTCGATCGGGAAAGTTAGCGCCTCGATATATTGGGCCATTTCCTATCACCGAACGTATTGGTTCCATGGCTTATCGCCTTTTATTACCGGCTTAATTTTCTGCTATGCATGACGTGTTTCACGTTTCTCAACTTCGGAAATGTCTTCGAGATTCCGATTCTATTCTTGAGCCCGGTGTTGTGGAAGAGATTGAAGTTTCGCCTAATTTAACTTATGAGCAACATCCTATTCCTATCATTGCTTCGGAAGTCAAACGACTTCGAAATAAAGATGTTCCGCTTGTTAAAGTTCAATGGTCTTCAAATCCTAAGGATTGTTCTTGGGAATCTAGAGAGTACATCGAGCGTACACATCCAAACTTACTTTCTCGTGCTCTTTGAGGTGAACTTCTTATTTCAAACTTCTTTAGTGTTGAATATGCTTCTATGGTTGTTACTATATATCTTCTTCTTGTAATATTGCGAGGACGCAATTTCTTTAAGGAGGGGAGTCTGTAACAACCCGCATATTTGTCGATTTTATATTTAAATATTTTATCGTTAGTCGGATTTTAGTCCGAAAAGCTACTTTTTGCATACGGTCGAATTAGGGCTCGGGACCACTCCCATTGAGTTTAAAATGCCGTTTGCGACCTTTTTGAGTATAAGCTTCGATATGTTTGGAGAAAGTTGATTTCTGCTACTTTTTACTTTGGGTTTGGTTTTTGGGCTCAACCCTATGTTAACTTATGCTCAAATCTGAGCCACTCTTCCCCACTCACCCTCATTCTCTTCTCATTTCAGTTTTTAGAGTGTTAATGGTGGGAGAGATTGGAAATTAAAATTCCAAAACCCTAGATTCTCTTGCAAATCCATCTCCTTGCTCCAAACTCAAGAAGAACCCCTTGGTAAGCATCTCCTTCTTCTTCTCCAACTCTTTCTCCATTCAATTTCAGAAATTCCTAAACCTAATTTCGGGAATGTTCTTGTTTTGAGCTTAGATTCAAGCTCATTTGGGTTGTGATTGAAGAGAGGTTGATTCTCCATTTGCTTTCAAGCTTCTTCTTGTTCGATTTTGTGAAAAGGTGAGATTTTTATCTCACATCTATGACTATAATTATCTTTGGTTGTTGGGTATGAATTCCTAGCACTTCTTCATGTGCATTTGCTCTTGATTTGGATTGGTTTTGTGAATATTCTAATTTTTGGGTTTTTAAGTCAAATTTGTGTAAAATCCTTTTATGGACGTTTGATCATGCTTTTGGTGATGCATCGAGGAGCATATAGGGCCGGGTTGCCGATTGGCATAAACCCTTAGAGCCAATGTTCGTCCGATTGCATTTTGGAAGAGTTGCTCTTCATTTCAATAAAGCTGAAAAACAGCCCAGGCATGATTCAGTCGACTGAAAAACTCTGTTCAGTCGACTGAACCTGAAACCCGAGAGTTTCCAGGCATGATTCAGTCGACTGAAAACTTCTGCACAGTCGACTGAAACTGGAAACATAAAGTTTCCTGAACCTGAAAAATTTCCATGTACAGGGTCAGTCGACTGAAATCCTCTGTTCAGTCGACTGAACCTGCTGTTTGAGTCCAATTTGCCGTTTTGGATTGGAATTCCAATTTAAATCGATTCGTGATAATCCTATTTGTTGTTATCATCTATTATGATTTTGATGACTCTTTTTAGGGATTTTTGAATATCCATTTCGATGGATTCTTTATCGATTTCTTTGGATTTTATTCACGTCTTTGTATGTGAATTTTTGTGATTGATTGTTCTTACAATCTTCTTCGTGATTTGTCACTTTAAAAATATAAAGGTTTTCTATACTAGTAGTAAATATCAAAACTCTTTCCTCAAACGATTTCAATACTATTTTAATACCAAACTCGTTTATAAAACCGTTTTCCAATCTATTAGTATATACAAACCTTTACCTCACTCGTATGAGAAATCTAATTAAACGGCTTAGTAAAACAAGTGGTATGAAACGCTTGCGTTTACTTTATCGGTTAATTCTTGGACTTGTTCGATTGAACCTCTTGTGACAATTTTCTAGTGGAGACTTACAGTTTGTTCGTAAATATTTAAGTTAAGCAAGTGGTTATGGGACATGAAGCTAAACTCATATATTTACTAGCTTAGTGTAATCGACACTTCTCGCTGATCATGACGATCATCTTTGTGATTTAGACTAGCAATGTGCGATGTCTCTTTGTCTGCGAGGGAGACTAAACCCCGTTTTGTGGAGTTTCGACTCAACTTGTGATGGGGTAGCAACCCATGGTCTTCGGGCCGTTTGTGGAGCTTCGGCTCAATTTGTGATGGTTAGCGACCATGGAATTAGCGTTCCGTTTGTGATACACGTGTTGGTGAGCTTTATGCTCCCGTTTGTGATAGGCCTCCCCCCCCCCCTTTTGTGATTTCTGGATTTCTTGTGTAGTCTTCTGGAATTTGTGTGTCATTGACTTTTGTGATTTCTGGATTTCTTGTGTAGATTTCTAGAATTTGCGTTTCACCAATTTTCGTGATTTCCATTGATAAGTTTTATCAATATTTGTGCATTGGTGAATTTGTGTGTCATTGACTTTTGTGATTTCTGGATTTCTTGTGTAGTCTTCTGGAATTTGTGCGTCTTTGATTTTGGTGATTGACATTGATATTATCGTCAATATTTGTGGTTTGATGAACGAAATAAAGAGTATGACACTTCTTTGATTCTTGTGTAGATTTGGTGACATTGATTAATCTCTTGATGATTATCAACTAAGTATATATATATATATATATACATATATATATATATATATCACAGCTTGGCATTGTGATTATTACGTGTTTAGTCATATCTCTTATTCTATATCGTTTCATCTGATATTTATAGTTAGACTGATCCGTTTATTATTTTCTTATTAAATAATACTCGGGTCAGACCGAGATGTTACAGGTGCTTCTGCTTGACTTCTCATCCGGGATTAACTCCTTGACTTTTGGGTTAACTACTTAGATTAGTAGTTATTTTGTTGTATACATTTGAGATATAGACTCCTTAATGTATACTTATTCTTTTGTGTAGTTCGTGTAACTATTCTTTTGTGATATTGTGGATCTTTTTAGACCACTACTCTGATGTACACTTCCTAGTGTAATATTCATATCTTATTCCGCCTTTGTGATATGAATTGTCTGTGACTGATTTGTGTTATGTTTATTTCTATATTTGTTTCCGAAGGATTTATATAGCCACCGTGTAGTAGCTTTGAGTTTGTGTTGGTATGTCGGATTTCCTCTTGAAATAGAATGCATGTTATATTATCTGACATATCGGTGCTCGCGCAAAGAAATTACACGGATGGTCGCTCCTCAACAACCTTATTCTCCATGTTAGTCGACAGCATTCACTGTAATGTTCTTGGCTAGCGTGGGTATAGAGGTGGGGCGTCATATTATGCTAAAATAAATCATCCGGTGATTAAATTAAATTTAATTAAACTTAATAAATTAACTTAAACTAATCACATAATACTTAATTAATTACAATGAGTAATTAATTCCTTAAATATGAATTAATTATTCCTTAAATTATTAACTTAAACCTCAATTAATTGATTTAAAACCCTTAATTACCAAATAAATTAATCCAAATCATTTATAAATTAAATTAATTAATTATCCATTTTAGTTAACTTAAATAATTTAATGAATAACAAAACATTTTAAATCTTAATTAACTTTAAGATAATCACCATTCTTATTAATGATTAAAATATCATTAACAAAATGTTAAAAAACAATTTACTTTTAAATTTACTTTTAAACTTCATTTCAAATTTAAGATTTAAAATGAATAAACAATTTTAAAAACCTTTAAAATCACATGTTAAGAAATAATTTTTTTTTCAAATGAAATTTAAAAGAATTTAAACCAAATTTATTCCAAATTCAAATCATTTTAAAAATATACTTTAAACATTTTTAAAGTTGTTTAAACAATTTAAATTTTAAAAACTTATTCATCTCCAACTAAGATACAAACTAAATCTTATTCCAGGTTTAAAACTTTGTTTTAAAACATTGTTTTAAAACATAGTTCACATCTTTATTTCAAAATTTGAAATCATTTTAAATTTCCTTAAACTTTAATTATCTTAAAACTAGGATGCAAAAGTAAATTTGAATCCATGTTTAAACTGGATTTTAAAACCAGCTTAAATCTTGCTTCAATCTTTTTTTTAAATTCAATTTTAAATCTTAAAAAATAACTGCACCTGAAATCACCAAGTGACTCGTGACCACCCTCAAAACTTCGAGTCAACTTCCCAAAACTTCGAGCAAAACACTTCTCTGACACGAGAAACTCGAGTACCTCACGAAGCCACCTTCTTTCTTCCCCAAAGAAAAACCATGCAACAACTCAACAGTCGCAAGATGGACATGTGCACGTGCACAGTTCATCTACGATGCTCTGGCCATCGTAACTGACGCAGACACTTCGACTACAATCCCCTCTCTTGATTACGACGACCCAGAACCTCGATCATGCAAGAAATCAAAATCGAGGAATTCAACTCGAACTTGAAACTTGACCATCATCAGGAAAGTTTCCTCGAAGCCACGTCACCGTCCACCAGAACTCGCGCAACCCAGACCCAACCCTCGTCAGACTACCACGCATCTAATGCCTCAGGTCCGACGCGTTTCGTTCGTCCAGAGACATCATGGCGATCAAAATTCCAAGCTCGTCCACTTTTGGGTATTAAACCCTAGACCGTCCCACCGTCGCCGCCACGGCCAATGATAGCCGCTTCTAATAATTTTCCCCACATCGCCGATCCTTCCTCCACCTTCAATCGAATCGCCGACCTCCCTTGTCTCTCCGGCCACCAGAACTTACTCAGAAACCAATTTCTGTTCGTCTCCAACATGCATACTCAATCCCAAGCTAAAAATTATGATTTTTATTTTAAAAATCCTAATTCGAACAGGGAATTCAGGTTATATACCTGAATTTACAAATTAATGCACTTGATTCCAACCCATTCCTAAATTTCCACTGGTATTTTCTAATTTCCATTAAATTTTTAACTTAATTCATATTTTTTTTAAAAAACTTAATTATGCTTAAACAATCAGCTATGTTTTGGAACTCAATCCTAAACATTGACCAAATAAGATGATTTTGAATTATGAAATCTTATTTAGGCCTATAAAACCAACAGAGACCCCTGTATATGAATATACAATCATACACACTTAATCCAACCATATTCATATGCATGCAAGAATCCTACACATTCAAGTAACATCTATCACAACATTTTTTTTACGAATATAATACACAAGCATCAATATTTTAAACTGATTCAAGTTTTGGAAAAGGAGGGTGTTTACTCACCTGTAAATTTGCAGAGCAGGTTTTAAAAAAACTTTCCAGGCCTTGATTTTTTTTTAAATCTGGAAAAATGTTTTGCCGATGAAACCTTTGCATGGCTTCAATATGTTGTTTTAAAATTTGAACAGATCTGAATTTCCCTTTGAACTATTGGTTGAAGTTGCAGGGTTAATCTTGCTTTGTAGAATTTAAATTTTGCTTTTGAACATCCATTTGAAACATAGTTTTGCAATTTGCAGTCTTTAATTAATATGAAGAACTGCAGATTTTAATTCAGATTTGCTTTTGATTCAAATTTTAGGTTTACTTAATTTTTTTCTTTTCAGATGAGAATAGAAAATGATTGAAGAAAGAAGAAAGAGATGCCAAGCTTATTTTGTTATGTTTATAAAAATTAAAGAAAATAAGTTTTAAATGAAGTCACTTGTAAAACTTTAACTAACACTTGTCACAAATAAAATTTAATTGCTTTACAAATGTTATCAAGATAACATAAGATAACAACACATGTTTTTTTTAAGTGTTTTAATTAAATTTTCATTTAATTTAAAGATAATATAAGCTTACTTATTTAATTATTTTAATTAATAAATATTTACATATGTAATTATAAGTTTAAATTCTTTAAAGAAAATATTAGAAGACTAATTATAAAATACAAATATATTCTTATATATGTAATTTAAAAATCTAAAACATTTATGTATTTATACACTTATAACCATTTTATTTTAATCATTTTTAAAGAAATAAACAAAACTTTATTTAAACTATCATATTTAAAAATAAATAACTATCTTATATTTTGCAAACAATTAAATTAAACTTTAAATTATCCTTTGAAAAATATTAAGTTTAAAACAAAGCTTCAAATTACATTTTCATACATATACAAATTATCAATTATAGATGTCCAAAAATTCGAGTTATCACATTCCTCTCCCCTTGGAATCTTTTCGTCCTCGAAAAGGAACGAAACCAGAATTTATTTAATACTTATTTCCAAACTAGTTTTATAATAATATCATTTTATAACTCGATGTTTCAACTAGTCTATCCTTGTTCTCCTAGAAATTCGGTCATACGTTGATCAGGCGTATGACTGAAAATCCACAAGTGCTTGGCAGACCCGTTTCAACACCCAGTGAAACTACTTTGAAAATAATTTTATTGAAAATATAGAAACCATTTATTTTGAAAATAGAGGAAATATCTTTGGTGAGAATGCTCTGGAAATCATCAACCCCATCCACGGTTGCAGTTACATTCCAGGGTTACGTTGTCATCGCAGAAAAAGTCCATGTAACTGCAGGCTCTCCGCGGCCTCTCGATTACGCCATGGATCCCACGACAGATCGCAGTTACATTCCAGGGTTACGTTTCCATCATAGCAAAAGTCCATGTAACTGCAGGCTCTCAGCGGCCTCTGATTTTCGCTGTCGAAATGAAACATCTCCACTCCTATATAGGTCGCAGTCTACCGATATAAAATCAAACGCAGACTATTGGCTCTCAGCGGCACACACGACTTTCGCTATGTTACCAAAGGTCGCAGTCTACCGATATAAAATCAAACGCAGACTGTTGGCTCTCAGCGGAACACACGACTTTCGCTATGGTATACTCTACTCATAATCCCCAGGAACTAGTTTTGTCCGGACTCCTCACAGGATCAACTTTAGAACCCCCTTGGGGCTCAAGGCAGCACCACCCGGTGGTACTCCTGAGAAGTTCATTTCAAGGGAGCGCCTTTTTCCCCAGAGCCATCATCAAAACATTTTATACTATACACATATAGTATCTTCAAATCATACACCTAGTATGATCCCATACAAAGCTCCTTTACACAAAATTGATTATTCCAAAATCGATAATTCTCAAACTAGGCTTTCCAAATTCTCATATTGATTTTACCCAAAAATCAAAAGCCTTTCCAAATCCAAAGGTTCCCAAAACCTTTTCTAAAATCCTCATAAGATCCTTTATATATATATATATATATATAGATATATATAATTTTTAAAACTTTGGATCATTTCAAACTTGTATAAAACTCCTTTTATACTTCAAACATTCTCAAAAACCCTTTTCTTCTGGCAAAAGATTCAACCAGGGGAGTTTCATTTTATAAAACAAAGATATTTAACTTTGTTCACTCAAAATCAAATATTCAAATTTGATTACTCTTTCCAATATAATTTTTATTCAAATCCGTACGATGTACACATATTATCAGTACGCTATACCAATCTGACGCTCACTCGAACACACAATTTCACTTTCGAACTAGTATCGTCCACCCGACTTCCTAGTGCGGACGCAGATCTGGTTTCTTGATCAGAAACCGTCATTCTCCTTGCATAGTCATAACTATGATTGAGAATATCCAGAACCAATCAATAATCCATATCCAGGTTCGCCTTCAAAAATCGAGTGGAAAATTCCAACTCGGATCGACATACTATCTCGAAATTTTGTGCTCGAATCTGGATCAAATCATTATGCGAATAGAATAACATACGTACACCCTACGTATTTATCTTTATTGGTTATTAGCCAAATCAATTCCATTTCTATTCATATTCACTTACTCACAATTGCTTCAATCCATTGGATTATCACCTCTATTCTTATCTCGATTGGGTATTTAACCAATAACAGTTTGAACTCCGACCAGTTTATTTAGAAAATAGCTTGAAAAATTTAAAAATAGATAAGTAGTTGGAAAATAATTACTAGTTTGTAAATAGGTGTAAAATAGTTAGAAAATTGTTAAAATAATAATAGAAATTTTAGATAATTGCGAAATAATAGTAAGATAGTAATTAGTTTTGTAAAATGGTTGGAATATAGTAATTAGTTTATAAAATAGTCGGAAAATTGTTAAACAGTTTTAAAAATAATTGTAAAACAAGTATAAGATAATTTGGCTTTTAAAAGAAAGGTTGTATATATAATGATAGCTTTGAAAAATAGGTTTATATTAAAACAATCTATATTAAAAATAGTCCAGAGTCAAAACTGCTCACTTCCCAATCTCCATTCTCATCAATTCAATTTAAATTTCCTCTTCCAATTAAATTGATCCAATTCCAATTTTAAATAACTCCAATTTCCATTGGACGCTATTCAACCCCAATTCAAGTTGAATTAACCTCAGTTTCTATCCAAATTTAACTTTATTCAACATTGATCTCAAATTCTACTAATTCAAATAAATTTCAATTTGAACTAGTTCCAATTTCAATTCATTACAACTCCAGTTTGAATTAATCCCAATTTCAAACTCCATTTCCAAACCAAGTTGAATTATTCTTGATTTCCTCCTAAATTCAATTCAAATTCCATTTGAATTTAAAACTATTCAAATCAATCCAATTCAAATTTTCCATTTGAATCATATAATCACAATTTTAATTAATTCAAATCAAATCCAATTTGAACTAATTCTAATTTCAAATTTAAACCATCTCGAATTATATAAATCCGAGTTAATACTTCAAATGTTGATTTAATTTCTTTAAATCAATTTTCCTTTAAATTTTTTAAACAATTCAATTCTGAGTCAAAATTCCATTTTGAATTATCTTTACTTAACTCATTACATGGTTCAAGTAAGAGTTTCAAACAGTTTTAATTTAAAAATTTATTTCAAAACATCCATCCATTTCCAATTTCCAAATCTCAAACCCAATTTGAGATCACTTATAATTCCCGTTTTAAATCAACCATTTAACTTCCCAAGTTAAACTCAATTCACTTAATCCAATCAACCTTACCCAGTTTGAATTTCCATTTCAAATTTTGAACTTTTCATAAATATTCTTCCCACTTATTAAGTTCAAAAACTTATCACTTTGGGTATCACATCTCATTCCAGTTTTAAAACTCAATATTTAGAGTTATTTCAAACCATCCACATATATATACATTTTACTTCTTGGCCCACCAAGCCAAATTTTAAAATTTAAACCACAATTGGTTTTAATTCAAAACATATTCCTTTAAATCTTTAAACAACTCTTGTTTGCATCAAACTCCCTCATTCAAATAATATTATTTATTATTCCTTTTAATAATTTGAAAACAAATTTCAAATGTTTTTAAATCTTAAGATTCAAACTTCACAATTTAGATCAACTTCAATTTCAATTTATATCCCATACTTATCTAAATGGTTTACTTCCTTAAAACATTTCATTATTACCTTATTCTGATTTTTTTTCCTCCAAATTCACGAATTAAATTTCATTTTGAATTTATTTCAAACTTATCCTTATTCAATTTCAATTTGAGTTTGGTTGTGTTCTATTACTTCTCAATTTAATTCCAATAATTTTAACAACCAATTCCCTTAATATTTATTTGAAAGAAATATTGCTTTATATATCAAAATATAATCTTTTAAAATCTTTATATAAGAAAATAACAAGTACGCTCTCGTATGTACACACACACACACACACACACACACACACACACACACACTCAACTCATTCTAGGGCACCACTTACCCTATCCTTAAAGAGTAATCCCACCAGAGCCAAGGTTCTCGCTTAACCTTCAGCTCTGATACCAAATGTAACGACCCGAAAATTTCGATCATGAAATTTCCAGATAGTTAAGAAAAGAAGAATAGAGAAAGAAGAAGAAAACAGAAACAAGTCATAGAAACCTCACATTCGTAGCGGATCAAAATATAATATCTCATAAATAATAGTTATACAAAGGAAAACTGTACTTGTCAAATTACACCTTAATATATATCAGAGTTACAATAAATTTACAAGCACAGAACAGATAAATAAATCTGTTTCAGATACTATAATATCACAGCAGAAACTCTCCATACGTTCCTGCTCTCCAGCTCGCCTCTTGAACTCCAGAACGTCCTTACCTGAAAATCTGTAATACTCGGTCTGACCCGAGCATTACATCAAAGTAACACCTGGGTCAGGCTGGAAACCAGCGTGAGTAAATCCATCTAGCATAGAATACAAAAGCATACAACTTAAACCCCGGGTAACTTATCAATTTACAACTTCACGAGCTGTTATAAACATTACTTACATCACAACTTAATTTCTAAGTACCAAACTTAGATTGATTGGTCCAATTCACTTAAATTATTCCATTCTAGCCTATAGATTCCTCATATCAAATCTGTTCAGGATTATTAAATCACAAGTCGAAGTGGATTCGGGTATTTACTAACACCCGATTCCGGTCTCTTCGAATTCAATGCCATCTTAACCCAAGTTATTCAGGTGAAACACAATTCAACCTTTAATCACAAGATCTCACTTTTACCCAGCAATTCATCATCTACAGATAACCATAAAATCATTGTCCAAAACAAGCATATCATATCACAGAGCATTTCATATAAGAGGTACCAACCAATTCAAGGCTTTTAACATCATTCAATCATTCATAGGCAAGATTGATCACTTCCGAAAATTAATTCAATTTATCTCTAATTAAATTAATTACTAATCTTAATCACCTAGATTACCTTTACTTAATATTGATTAATTATGAAAATCAATCATCCTTTAATTATCCTTCTTAATTAATCACCCTTGACTAATTATTACAATAAGTAATTAACTCTTAATTAATTACATAAATTAATCATCCTACTTACATTGATTAATTATCCTATAACTAATCACACTCATTAATTAACTAACCCTTAGTTAGTTTTTCTTAACCAATTAATCCTTTATTACATCATTAATTATCTTAATTAATGATCCTTAATTACATTATAATTAATCATCCAATTTAAATTAATTAAATCAAGTAATTAATCTTTAATTAAACCCCATTTATTAATAACTCTTGCTTAATCTCATCCAGTAGTTAACTACCCTTAATTACTTCATGAAATAAGTTAATTATTCCTTAATTAATTTCTTAATTAATCCCTTGATTAATTACACAAAGTAATTTAATCCCAATTACTTCCATTATTGAATCATCCTCAATTAATTACATCCTGTAATTACCATTAATTACTTCACCAAGGAATTATACTATATTAATTGCATAAAGTAATTATGCTAACAAATCATCCAGTGATTAAATTAAATTTAATTAAATTTAATAAATTAACTTAAACTAATCACATAATACTTAATTAATTACAATGAGTAATTAATTCCTTAAATACGAATTAATTATTCCTGAAATTATTAACTTAAACCTCAATTAATTGATTTAAAACCCTTAATTACCAAATAAATTAATCCAAATCATTTATAAATTAAATTAATTAATTATCCATTTTAGTTAACTTAAATAATTTAATGAATCACAAAACATTTTAAATCTTAATTAACTTTAAGATAATCACTACTCTTATTAATGATTAAAATATCATTAACAAAATGTTGAAAAACAATATACTTTTAAATTTACTTTTAAACTTCATTTCAAATTTAAGATTTAAAATGAATACACAATTTTAAAAACCTTTAAAATCACATGTTAAGAAATAATATTTTTTTTTCAAATGAAATTTAAAAGAATTTAAACCAAATTTATTCCAAATTCAAATCATTTTAAAAATATACTTTAAACATTTTTAAAGTTGTTTAAACAATTTAAATTTTAAAAACTTATTTATCTCCAACTAAGATACAAACTAAATCTTATTCCAGGTTTAAAACTTTGTTTTAAAACATTGTTCACATCTTTATTTCAAAATTTGAAATCATTTTAAATTTCCTTAAACTTTAATTATCTTAAAACTAGGATGCAAAAGTAGATTTGCATCCATGTTTAAACTGGATTTTAAAACTAGATTAAATCTTGCTTCAATCTTTTTTTTAAAATTCAATTTTAAATCTTAAAAAAAAACTGCACCTGAAATCACCAAGTGACTCGTGACCACCCTCAAAACTTCGAGTCAACTTCCCAATACTCCGAGCAAAACACTTCTCTAACACGAGAAACTCGAGTACCTCACGAAGCCACCTTCTTTCTTCCCCAAAGCAAAACCACGCAACAACTCAACAGTCGTAAGATGGAACATGTGCACGTGCACAGTTCATCTACGATGCTCTGGCCATCGTAACTGACGCAGACACTTCGACTACGATCCCCTATCTTGATTACGACGACCCAGAGCCTCGATCATGCAATAAATCGAAATCGAGGAATTCAGCTTGAACTTGAAACTTGACCATCATCAGGATAGCTGCCTCAAACCCACGTCACCGTCCACCAGAACTCGCGCAACCCAGACCCAACCTTCGTCAGACTACCATGCATCTAATGCCTAAGGTCCGACGCGTTCCGATCGTCCAGAGACATCATGGCGATCAAAATTCCAAGCTCGTCCACTATTGGGTATTAAACCCTAGATCGTCCCACCGTCGCCGCCACGGCCAATGATAGCCGCTTCCAATAATTTTCCCCACATCGTCGATCCTTCCTCCACCTTTAGTCGAATCGCCGACCTCCCTTGTCTCTCCGGCCACCAGAACTTACACAAAAACCGATTTCTGTTCGTCTCCAACATGCATACTCAATCCTAAGCTAAAAATTATGATTTTTATTTTAAAAATCCTAATTCGAACAGGGAATTCAGGTTATATACCTGAATTTACAAATTAATGCACTTGATTCCAACCCATTCCTAAATTTCCACTGGTATTTTCTAATTTCCAGTAAATTTTTAACTTAATTCATATAAAAAAAATTTAAAACTTAATTATGCTTAAACAATCAGCTATGTTTTGGAACTCAATCCCAAACATTGACCAAATAAGATGATTTTGAATTATGAAATCTTATTTAGGCCTGTAAAACCAACAGAGACCCCTGTATATGAATATACAATCATACACACTTAATCCAACCATATTCATGTGCATGCAAGAATCCTATACATTCAAGTAACATCTATCACAACATTTTTTTACAAATATAATACACAAGCATTAATATTTTAAATTGATTCAAGTTTTGGAAAAGGAGGGTGTTTACTCACCTGTAAATTTGCAGAGCAGGTTTTAAAAAAACTTTCCAGGCCTTGAATTTTTTTTTAAATCTGGAAAAATGTTTTGCCGACGAAACCTTTGCATGCCTCAATATGTTGTTTTAATAGTTGAACAGATCTGAATTTCCCTTTGAACTGTTGGTTGAATTTGCAGGTTTAATCTTGCTTTGCAGAATTTAAATTTTGCTTTTGAACATCCATTTGAAACACAGTTTTGCAATTTGCAGTCTTTAATTGATATGAAGAACTGCAGATTTTAATTCAGATTTGCTTTTGATTCAAATTTAAAGTTTACTTTTTTTTCTTCTTTTCAGCCGAGAATAGAAAATGATTGAAGAAAGAAGAAAGAGATGCCAAGCTTATTTTGTTATGTTTATAAAAATTAAAGAAAATAAGTTTTAAATGAAGACACTTGTAAAACTTTAACTAACACTTGTCACAAATAAAATTTAATTGCTTTACAAATGTTATCAAGATAACAACACATGTTTTTTTTAAGTGTTTTAATTAAATTTTCATTTAATTTAAAGATAATATAAGCTTACTTATTTAATTCTTTTAATTAATAAATATTTACATATGTAAATATAATTTTAAATCCTTTAAAGAAAATATTAGAAGACTAATTATAAAATACAAATATATTCTTATATATGTAATTTAAAAATCTAAAACATTTATGTATTTATACACTTATAACCATTTTATTTTAATCATCTTTAAAGAAATAAACAAAATTTTATTTAAACTATCATATTTAAAAATAAAAACTATCTCATATTTTGCAAACAATTGAATTAAACTTTAAATTATCCTTTGAAAAATATTAAGTTTAAAACAAAGCTTCAAATTACATTTTCATACATATACAAATTATCATTTACAGATGTCCATAAATTCGGGTTCTCACAACTGATTATTGATTTGGAGTGATCGGGATCGGATATGCATGAGCTTTCCAAAAACTAGTTCGAACCGACATAAGCGTTCGAATTGAAGATGATGAATCAAAGACAAAGATTTTTGAAGTGCAAGGGCTACTTGCTACTAATCCTAAGGATGTAGCTGAAGTAGTGCCTTTGGTTTGTTTATATCCTAAATAACTTGTATGAATGAATGCTGGTATTGCATTGTTGCCTGGAGGACAGTGTGAGTATTCTAACGAGATTTGCTAAAATGGTAAAATGTAACCTCGACCTCACACTGGAAACGACTAAAATAGGGGATATGCTATAAGGCTATCTGGTTCGCTACCATTAGGATGTAATTATTCCTAACCTAGATTGATATTATTTTTGGATGTATGCTTCAGGCCCAATATGGTTTCTAATTGCAATCGAGGGATGATTATATTCAGTACTATCCAAGAAGTGGTAGACCGGTCTTGTTCTAAAAAGGGTCCATGTGAGGCCCACGGTACATTTATCTAGAGATGTACTACGGTAGGTTATACCCCAGTGCCTTATCGTTGTATGGAATCCACTCTCCAATACGTACTTTACGGGCTCAGTTGTTCCTAATTACTAAAATGTGAGATGCAGGCATTTCATCTATGATTAAGTATTTATTTTAAACCTTAGACATTATTATAATATCAATGGATTTCTTATAGAAAGGTATCGGTTTATGTGTGGCGTGGTCTTATGAGATACCTTAATTTCTATAAATAGGTAATGATTAATTAAGCACATGGAAGGAACTTCATCGTATAATTGACACAAAATTCCAAGGTATGGAAACTTGTCTTTATCCCGAGAAGTAAGAATATATGTTGAGGCAGAGATACTTTTCTAACTTGTCCAACTTCATTGTTAATCAAGGGATAATACTGTTTGAAATTGAAAAGGGGTGGTATGCATAAAATGTTATATTTTTCATATGTAAACTATACTCACACCCAGATAGTGGTTTGTCCACTATCCATAATTTGACATATTTTGACTTAGGAAGTATGTGGAAGCTTCACGATTTCACATAGTTTGAGATTACCTTAGGAGAACTCATTCTGGTGAAACATCTCTTGCTTTAAGGGGTATATGATAATTCCCTTAGGACTCTTATATAGTCCGCTTACTTCTGAAAGAGCCAGGATTTAGTGAACATGAAACTACTGATTATTGATTTGGAGAGATCGGGATCGGATATGCATGAGTTATCCAAAAACCAGTTCGAATCGACATAAGCGTTCGAATTGAAGATGATGAATCAAAGACGGAGATTTTTGATGTGCAAGGGCTACTTGCTTCTAATCCTAAGGTTGTAGTTGAAGTAGTGCCTTTGGTTTGTTCATGTCCTGACAACTTGTATGAATGAATGCTGGTATTGCATTGTTGCCTGGAGTGCAGTGTTAGCATTCCAAGCGGGATTTTCTAAAATGGTAAAATGTAACCTCGAACCTCACACAAGAAATGACTAAAGTAGGGGATACGCCGCAAAGCTATCTGGTTCGCTACCATTAGAATGTAATTATTCCTAACCTAGATTGATATTATTTTTGGATGTATGCTTCAGGCCTAATATGGTTGCTAATTGCGATCGAGGGATGATTATATTCAGTACTATCCAAGAAGCGGTAGGCCGGTCTTGTTCTACAGAGGGTCCATGTAAGGCCCTCGATACATTTTTCTAGAGATGTACTATGGTAGGTTATACCCCAGTGCCTTATCATTGTATGGAATCCACTCTCCAATATGTACTTTATGGGCTCTGTTGTGCCTAATTACTAGAATGTGAGATGCAAGCACTTCAGCTATGATTAATTATTTATTTTAAACCTTAGACATTATTATAATATCAGTGGATTTCTTGTAGAAAGGTATCGGTTTATGTATGGCGTGGTCTTATGAGATACCTTTATTTTGAAGGGTTTTAAGTATTGTTAACAAGATTTTTTTAGCAACACCCTAAAATAATGCTTTGCAAGATGAAAGTCCTTTCTATGAATAATGGATGTGAATCCCTTCAAATTGCCTACAAATTTAACCTTACTGGTAGATAGCTTTCGAAATAGACCTTTGGATGTTGTCGAAAGGTTTTGGTTCTAGGTTATGAATCCTCCCGATATTATTAAGTTAGTATGAGATTCTCTTCAAAAATTTCCTTCTTTTTTTAGATTGAATATCCTTGAATTTGTTCTTAAAAAGTTATATTTTAACTTGTTGAAAAGGTCAAGTGGATAGTCCTCTTTGGGTCTTGGTGGATATCAAACTTCTCAGTGGATACGTAGAAGCTTTTGACCCATCGAAAAGTTAGGATGCTTATATGATGTATCCTTGATCCTTGTTAAAAGGTTTAGGAACAGTCCCTTTTGGGTTAAGCCTTGTAAGTCCATGTATCTATACTTAAAGAGAAAACTTCAATCTAGTCGAAAGGATAAACCACTTGTGCTATAACTCTGAAAGGTTATTGACATTTTATAGCATAAGCATTACTGGCCTAGTCGATAGGTTTAGGTCTCAAAGTTAATCACTTTGGAAAGTTATACATGCTGTTTAGACCTTGTCGAAAGGTTTAACTATAGGGTTAAGGGCTTCGAAAGGTTGCAGTGGTTTCTTGTAGTAGGAGTGTTGTAGACAAGAACCTTTTCGATGATGTTGAACCTAAAATTATAGTTATTCTAGCAGAAGTATAATCAAACAATAAAGCAACTAATAAAGCATAATACTTCCCTCTTTATCCATGAATGAACTATATTTTTCATTAAATTCCCAAATTAGCACCCAATTAGGGTTACAATGACTTGATTAAGAAAATACAAGATTAGAATCAGAGACTTAAGCCCCACTAAACTGGACCCCTTAGGTCTTATTTATAGATGCAGACTGCCCCTCTTTCGACTCCATGCTATTGATTGGGTCGGAAGGTCCTCCTTTTATATGCAGCTGTGAACCTTCTGACTTTGTCGAAAGGTTTTCCTTTCTTATTCTATTACGGACCTTTCGATATTGTCGAAAGGTTTGGCCGTCTTTATGCCTTCATGAACCTTTCGAATTTGTCGAAGGGTTTGCCTTCTATATACTGTTGTGAACCTTTCGACCTCGTCGGAAGGTTGCTCTCCTCCTGATTGCTGTGATCCCATTGACCTTGTCGGAAGGTTGCTCTCCTTCTGATTTCTGTGTCGGAAGATTGCTCTCTTCCTGATTGCTGTGATCCTTTTGACCTTTTTGGAAAGTTGCTCTCCTCCCGGTTGCTACGATCCTTTCGACGTAAAAGGTTTTTCTTCACTTGATTAATGTGAACCTTTCGATGTTGTCAGAAGGTCGCTCTTCTTCAATAATGTCAAAAGGTTGTCTTTCATTCTTTGTTGGCTTAAGAGTGCTGCTTTCTTTATAAACCTTTCGACATTGTCGAAAGGTATCTTGGATGTGTTCCAACCAGTTCGAAAGGCTTGTTATGCTTTCGAAAAGGCCACTACAGAGTTGCTTGCACATGCTTTGACTTCTCCATCTTCTTAAAAAGATAAGAACACTTTGAATGTTGAGAGATGAAACCTTTTGAATCCTTTGAAAGGTCTAGGACTGCTATACACTATCGATTGCATCCCTTTGACTCTTTCGAAAGGTTTGAACTGAACTCTTTTTCTTTAGTCTTTGTTGAAAGACCTTCGAGCTTAATCGAAAGGTGGATTTTTTAAGTAACAAGTATAACAATGCATTTTTATTTAGTTTACTCACACTAAACCCATATCTGACCCGAATTTTTTCTTTCTTTCCCTTAAACTCTTGGGCACTCTAATTTGTGAGATTCATATGTGATTCCCTTGCATTATGAGATTATATGTTTTCTTTCCTCTTGTCATTTCTTTTCTTTTACCCAACGGTCTGCCTTCCGGATATCTAGATGATCGGCACATGAATACCGCATATGTAGTAAGTCTCGTCTTTAGGAGTAAGAAAGGTGGATTGTCACAAATGGTATCCGAGCTTAGGTTGAGTGAACACCTAGGCCTTGGTTAAGGTCAACTCATTAAAGATAGGGTTAGTAATACCTTAGAATGAGCTTAGTCTTTGAGAGTGTGTATTTATAATTGCTATATATATATTCAAGTTATTTTGATCATCTTTGATATGTTTGACTTAGCACCCTTTTCCTAAGTAATCTCGTCTAAGTATTCTAAAGTTAGCTTACTATAACCAGGCAGTAAGAATGAGTAATAAAGTAGACGAGGGAGAGGTGCTGGAAGTACGACAACCACCAAGGTCGATCTTTGAATGTTGGAAGAGTTGGAGTAGTTGAAGAGGCGACACCTATGTAGCTTCGTGTTAACTTTGCAGCCTTGTGTAAAGACTATACTAATTTGGGAGGAAAGCTGTTCAAGGGCATGGAATCTATTGTCAAGTTCAAGCTTGGCTTCGTTCTCATGAAAAGATTTTAAAGAGGCTGGATATTTCAAATGAGCAGAAGCATTTCTTAGCATCTTTGTAGTTACATGATGGAGCATTAGCATGATGGGATTCGGTCATAGTGAACTTCCGGAGATGAATTTTCTTGGGCAAGTTTTAAGGAGATGTTTGAAGACTAGCATATGTTGGCTGTAGGAAAAACCTATTTGTATAGAAGCATTTTGGATCTTAAGCAAGGAGTTAAGAAATCAGATATATGATTTGTAAGTAAGGGACTGATTAAACCAAGTCACTCAAGTTAGAGAGAAGATATAGTTTTTGTTGCAAAGTCAGATGGTGACCTAAGACTTTGTGTCAATTATCGTGAGCTAAATAAGCATAAAATTCGGAATAAATATCCCCTACCCCTTATAGACAACATGTTCAACCAACAACATGGTGCTTGAGTATTATCTCAAATGGATCTTTCCATAGGATCCCACTAGTTAAGGATAGCGGAGGATAGTATAACTTTAACAACATTCAGAGGATCAGATTATTTCTTAGAGTAGTTGGTTATGCCTTTTGGGTTAACCAATGCAACGGCCTATTTTATGGATCTTGTGGATCGATTTTTAGAGATATGCTTAATAAATTCATGTCGGTCTTTATCGATGATATTCTTATTTATTCCATGGTCAAGGAAGAACACAAAAACCATCTGGAAGTGGTGCTTGAAACGTTATGGAAACATGTTTTAAGAGCTAAAATTTCTGAGTGTCATTTTTGACAATCGGAAGTAAGGTTCCTCGGATATGTTGTGTTAGGGGATGGTATTTTTGTTGATCCAGAAAAGATAGAAAATGTTTAAGGTTAGAAGACACCATATACTCCAAAAGAGGTCAGAAGCTACTTAGAATTAATGGGATATTATAGGAGATTCATCCAGACTTCTCTAAGATTGCCTCGCACCTGACAAAGTTGACAAACAAGGATGTTAAGTTTATTTGGAATATGAAGCGTGAAGATGCATTCATTAAGTTAAATAAGAGGTTAACCAACTCTATACTTATAGCCATTTCGAAAGGAGGTAAAGGGTTGACTGTGTATATAGATGGTTGTGGCGTAGGTTTGGTGCAATATTGATGCAACACGAAAGAGTTATTGCTCATGCTAGTAACCAGCTGAAGCCTCATGAGCATAATTATGAAACACATGTTTTTTAATTATTAGCTATAATGTTTGCATTAAAGATGTAGAGGCATTACTTATTAGGTGAAATGTTCAAGCTCTTTACGGATCACAAGTTCTTGAAGTATCTTTTCACGTAGAAGAATTTGAATATATGGCAACAACATTGGATGGAATTTCTAGCGGAATATGATTTGGATATTTTATATACATCGGGAAAAGCCAATGTGGTAACAGATGCTCTGAGTAGAAATGCAGTTTTTTCTCTTTCGGAAGTTACTCCGACTCTCCTCAAAAGGATTTCAAGCAAACAAAGAGAAGATATTCGATTGATAGAATTTATGCAAGAAGTTGAAGAAGGATGATGTTGGAGTTTTAAGATAGATAGTCGTGGGATATTGTGGATGAACGGAAGGTTATGCATTTCGGATATTGATGGTCTAATGCAGTAAGTTTTACAAGAATGCAATAAATCTAAGTTAAGTATTGTCCCTGAAGTTACTAAGATGGATTGGGATATGAAGCAAGTATTTTGGTAGATAGGGATGAAGAGGGACATTTCAATTTATGTCAGCAGATGTGTGATTTGCTAGCAAATCAAAGGTGATCATCAGAGGACTGTTGGATTACTACAACCACTTGAAATTCCAAACTATAAATAGGAGCAAATATCAATTGATTTTATAAATGATTTTCCCAAATCAAGGTAGGGTAATAAGGGCATTTGGGTTATTATCGATTGACTAACCAAGAACGTGCATTTTACTTGGGTAAAACTAACAAGGACCGCAACAAGCTTGGCAGATATCTGTATAAAGGAGATCGTCCGATTGCATTGAGTTCCAAGTAGTATTGTAAGCAACCGGGATCTAATTTTTACCAGTCATTTTTGGGAAGCATTGCAAGTAGCTTTGGAAATGAAGCTAAGTTTGAGAATAACATATCATCCTTAAATCGTGGGTCATGCAGAGAGGGTAAATCAAATTTTGGAAGATCTTTTGAAGCCTGTATCTTGGATTTCGAAGGTTCATGGGATGATCATCTTCACTTAGTTGAATTTTCATATAATAACACATACTAAACAAGTGTTGGCTTGACACTTTATGAAGATCTTTATAGACGGCCGTTCAAGCCACCAACATGTTGGATTGAAACCAGAGATCGATTGATACATAGACCCGATATGATTTGGGAAGCCACAGAGATTGTGGTTGTGGTTAAAAGAAAGATGAAGGAAGCTCAGGATAGATAGAAAAGGTATGCCGGTCAAAGGCACAGGGATTTATAATTTTCAATCAGGGACTTTGTGTTTGTGAAAGATTTCTCCATTAAGAATGTTGTACGGTTTGGAAGAGTAGGAAAGTTGGCACCTATATAAGTTAGACCTTTTCAGGTTCTTGAGAGGATCGGTCCACTTTCCTATCGAATTGAGTTTCCTGAAGGATCGTCATATGTACATAATTTTTTTCATGTATCGCATTTAAGAAGTATGTGCATGATCTATCACTGATTATTGTGCCAACTGTTCAAGAAAACTTGAAGGTGGAACCGAACTTGACCATAATAAGGCATCCAGTTTGCATTGTTGATCGAGACGTAAAACAATTGAAAAAGAAAGTCTTGAGATTAGTTAAAGTTCCATGGAGTGCATATTCCAAAGACTGCACTTGGGAAACCATGGATAGAATAAGAGAGGTTTATCCCGAGTTGATGACAGATTATTAGCATGTATAGTGTATAGATAGTATACTCTCCTTTTGTGGTGTAGTCGCTTAGTATGTATCTCTTTTGTATGTGTTTCATCATATATTATATATGCTTTTCAAGTTATCTTTTTGTGTGATAATTTCGGGATGAAATTCTTTGAAGGAGGGGAAGATGTAATGACCCATAATTTAATCACTTTAAAAATGGATATTTAATTTTATAAAATAATTAAACAATGGATTTTATACCTTAAATAGACCTCTTTTGAGTAATAACAACGATGGTAAAATTTTATACAAAATAACAGTTAGTTTGGAGAAAAATTGAAAATGTGATCAAAAACCGTTTTTCAGATTTTTCAACTTTTCATCTTCTAAAAGTTATTGGAACATGTTGTGCACATTAGTGTATATATGAACACATATATACGAATAACATATACTTTTGATTAATGAAGTGATTATATTAAAATAAGTATAAAAATGTACTTATGATAATAAAGTGGAAGTGGGTTTTCTTTTATAATTTAAAAAGAAAAGTAGCACAATATCTAGGACATTGGTACACACAAAAGAGGAGATGTGATGGCATGGAGTGACAAAAGGGGGGCAGTGCGGTAAAAGAGAAGAGAGCGTGAGTTGTCATCATGTTGGTGGAGGGTAGTTGCTAAGGATATTTTAGCAATTTACCATTTTCTATTTCTATAAAAAAACTCCACTATTTCATTTTCCACTTTACTTCATTTCATTTCTTTTTCCATTTCTTTCTTTTTTCTCTCCACTCTCTTCACTTCTCTTCTTCCATTGTTTTACAAATTAAATTTTTTAAATATAACTCCTCTCCTCTTTTAAACACTTAAACTAGTTCTAAAAGCCACTTCTATTCCTCTCTACATCACTTATTCACCAAAATCAAAACCAAACCACACTTTTTCACCAAGGCCATACCCTCTAGCACCATGGCCAAGCCCTCCTAGCCTAGGCCGAGTCCTCTTGACCTCCTTTAGGTTTTAAAATTCAAGTTTATAAAAAGAAGCTATGCATGTGTGTCATTTTCAAAGTTGCGGTAGTTTTGGTTATATATTGTGTTTGTTTGGTTAAGTAAAGTCAGCAAGTTTAAAATTTATTATTTTGTTATAATAATTTTGGTGGGTTGCTCATTTTTATAAGTGTATGGAATTATTTTTGTTTATTTTGATTTCCACTTGGAAGCGAATGGCATCGTACAATGTTTGCATAGGACTTGACATGAAGTCGAAGTGCTCATAGCGAATAGGTCACTACGACACACTTCGAAGTGCATATGTGATAATTTGCAGGGGATAATTTTTCCTTGCCTTGTTGATGTTTATTTAAATTTTTGTATGTTATGTAAGATGTGATTAAATATGTTTGTTGCTTTGCGATAATCGTTTGTTTGATAACATGTTTTTATGTCATGTTGAAAATCTCATGTTTTCTTTAAACTAGTTTACTACTTCATCATCCGAGAAAGTTTTAAATATTTTCTTTTTTCGAATTAACTTTTGTTTTCAGAACCTTTTTTATAGTTATTAAAGAGTTTTAAAATTTAGAAAGAAAGGGTAATCTATTTTGATTTACAAAACAATTTTTAATTATGGCCCATATAGCGATTGTCGCTATGGATGGAGTTTGTAAATCAATGATTTTTATGTAAAATATAAAATTTTACCTTTTTTAGATATTTTGGAAAGTATTTTCAAATGTGTTTGTATGTATTTAAAAACAAGTTTGAATTTTAATATATTTTTTCTCAAAATTTTATTTAGTTATATAAAAAAAGATTTACATTTTAACCGCTTTGTTTCAAAGGTCAAGTTTTTTTTAAAGCAACTATCTTCAAAATGATGTTTTAAATACAAGGGATTTATTTGTCTGTGCCATTAGGTAACATTAAAGAAATGTGATAAGTAGTGCTAAAATGTTGATAGGTTTGAGGAAAGTATATCATCTTGTATTTAGAACAAAAAGCTGATAAGTAGACTTCCTCTATCCGTGAGATGTAGAACCAGAGTTTCTAGGCCAGGGATAAAGAAGTCAAAATGTGAGAAACATGATAAGTTTAAGAGTGTTAATTTCTACAAATAGGTCATGATTAATTAAGTATATGGAAGATATTTCATTATATACTTGACACCAAATTTCGAGGTATGGAAACTCGTCTCTATCCTAAGAAGTAAGAACGTATGTTGGGGCAATGATAGTTTTCTAACTTGTTCGACTTCATTGTTAATCAAGGAATAGTACTTTTTGAAATCGAAAGGTAGTCATAAGTATAAAATGTTTGAATTTTCATATGCAGACTATTCTTACACTACACTATCGGTAACTTCCTATTTTGACTTAAGAAGTATATGGAAGCTTCATGATTTCATATGGATTAAGATTCCCCTGGGAGAACTCATTCCGTTGAAACAACTCTCACTTTAAGGACTATATTAGAGATCCTCTTGGGACTCTTATATAGTTGGCTTACTTCTAAAAGAACCAGGATTAAGTCAACCAGAAACTACCGGTTGTTGGTTCGAACAGACTGGGATCGGATAAGCATGAGTTATCCGAAAACTATTTTGAACCGGCATAAGCCTTAGAGTTGAAGACATCTTGAAGATGATGAAAATGAAGATGGAGTTCTTTGAAGTGCAAGGGCTACTTGCTACTAGTCCTGAAGATGTAGTAGAAGTAGTGCCTTCGGTTTGTTCATATCCTGAGCAGCTTGTATGGATGAATGCTGGCATCGCATTGTTGCCTAGAGGGCAGTGTTAGATTCCAAGTAAAATTTGCTAAAAAGATTAAACATAGTCTCAAACCTATTGAAACTTGGTTTTGATTCATGACACGAAGCTATCATTACGACATTTGAATTTGACGACTGCTACGACAAAAAGAGATAAGGAGACGAGACTTTAAAAATCGGTGCATCAATTATGGTATTTAGTTTTTAAGTCTTAGGTTAATATTGTTAAAATCTCTCCTCGATTATGTCTACATTTGCTTATATATTTAATCATTATATTTACTAAATATTTTATATGATAAGCATATATTTTAATTATAAAGGTATTTTAAAATTATAGAAATTCATATATATGGAAACTGTGCTTACTGCACAAAATTAACCAGGTCAGTCGACTGACCACCAGAGACAGTCGACTGACACTGGGTAATTTGTGCAGCATGCACAATTACATAAATATACAAATTTTAAATTTAAAAATCACTTTGAATATTCAGTCGACTGACCCATAGGCTCACTTGACTGAATTTCTATAACATCCACTTTTTCGAAAAGACACGACTTTTGCGAAGAGTTGCGAACCTTGAACGAAAAGATTCAGACACAACAATTCGATCGAAACTCTTCACCAATAGTCGCTGCTTTCTAAACTTTATAAATACAAACTTCAACTTGATTTCAAATTACTGAATCCCAATCGATTTCTCCTATTCTCTGATCTAACTTTCTGAAACCTATTTGCTATCATACTTTCAATTATTCTGCATTAAAGCAATACTATACCTTTCTATTCTTCATACACTTCATATATATACACACACACACTCGAGGAGAAGATTATTGGAAGGGTGTACTACAAGTGACAAATCTATATTGTCAAAACGCAGAAAAGTCAAAACTATTTTCTATATTTGTTGAAGTCCTGTTCTGCTGCTCAGGCGAGTGAAGTCCTCTTCGGCTGTTGAGGAGAAATCCTGTTCTGCTGCTCAGGTCCCTGTTCAGCTGCTCAGGTGTGTATAAACATGTTCCTCCGAGTTAATTGAGGGTTGTTGTTTTAGTGAAATTCCAGAAGGAGTCTGGGACTGGACGTAGGACGGTGCTCCGAACCGGTATAAAATTTCCTGGTGTCATTTTACTTTACTCTTTTGTATTCCGCACTATTTATTGTATTAATATCATCACTATACTTTGTGTTATCATATATCCATATTACACAATTCATAACACTTGGTATCAGAGCAAGGTCATCATATATCCGTAACATAGTTATCGGATAATATACTAACATGGATACTAACAATAGCACTAACACAAGCATTAACACTAGCTTCGTTGAAGGACAATCCACTGCACGTCCACCACTATTTAATGGTATGATTATAACTATTAGGCCACACGAATGAGAATACATATGCAAGCAAATAGTTTTGATTCATGGAATATAACTCTGACAGAATATACTATTCCTACCGAAGAATATTCCACTTGGTCAAATACACAGAAACTAGATGCAACGGCTAATGCAAAAGCCATGAATATGTTGTTTTGTTCCGTAGATAAAAATGAGTTTAACCGTGTTAGCATGTGCAATACTGCATATGAAATATGGCATATACTCAAATTAACGCACAAAGGAATTAACAAGGTCAAACAAAGCAATATATCCATGCTCAAGAGTCAGTTTCAAAACTTTAGAATGAAATAAAATGAATCTATAAATGACATGTACTCAAGATTTTAGGATATCTATCATTCATTAGTAGGACTAGGAGAAAAATATTCAGACTTTGATATTGTATCCAAAATCCATAACTCTTTAACAGAAGAATGGGAAAAAAAGTTCTCGCTATTGAAGAAGCGAATGATTTTTCCAAAATAATTCCAGAAGAGTTAACAGGAAATCTAATGTCTTATGAAGTGAATTTGCAGGCAAAAATAGTTTAGGCTCAAGATAAAAAGAATATAGCATTTCATGCAGAATAAGAAGAATCAGACTCAGACAACGACGACTTAGCCTTTATTTCCAAGAACTTCAAGAAATTCTTGAAATATAAGGAATTCTTGAAATATAGAAAAGGAAACATAAATAATGGCAAGAAAAGCTCAAACAGCGATAAACCACCGTCTTTATCAGTTATGGAATGTTTTAATTGTCACAAAAAGGGGCATATGCAGAAGGACTTTCCAGATCAAAAGAAAAAATATCGAAATAAAAAGAAGGCCAAATTCAAAAGAATGACATTTTTAGTCACATGGGATGAATCAGATTCCTTATCTTCTTCTTCGAAAAGTGAAAGTAATAGCGATAATGAACAAGCTAACGTATGTTTTATGGCTAAAGCTAATGAGGTTAGTGATTTTACTTTTGATGATATGATAGAAATAAATTCTGAATTATTAGATACTTTAAAAAGTCTCAAACGAAAATATAAATAGGCTGTAGAAAATCAGAACAAGGCAGAATTCGAAAGAGATATGCTTAAAGACGAGAAGAAAATATTGGAAGAAGAACCTGAGAAAACTCAAGAATCTCTTTCAAATGTTAATTCTCAACTTATATTATTGAGTCAAGAAATTGGAACTCAAAAAGAAAAGAATGACAGTCTTGTTTCTAAAAATCATGTTTTAAAAACTAATATTAAAATGGTAGAACTAGAAAATTCAAGTCTAAAGGCCAAACTAGATGGAATCACTAAAAATGTTTCAAATTTTAATAAAGGAAGAGAAAATTTATCTAGAATTATTGAGAATACACAATCTGTTAGT
This sequence comes from Allium cepa, assembly GCA_030765085.1. Classification (NCBI taxonomy): domain Eukaryota; kingdom Viridiplantae; phylum Streptophyta; class Magnoliopsida; order Asparagales; family Amaryllidaceae; genus Allium; species Allium cepa. The sequence goes on along the minus strand of CM060932.1, from coordinate 226,035,128 downwards.
AATAAAAATGGTTTAGGATATAAGAAGAAAATTAAAAAGTTACAATCTAGTAATTTAAAAGTTAAAAATGATAAAACACCCACATCTTCAAACAAACTAGTTTCTAAAACTTTAAATATATGGGTACCTAAAACTAATAACAAGATAATAAGGAAAAAGTATATTAGTTCATTCATAGAAAATGTTCATAATGATGAAAATTATATTTATAAAAAGGATACTAAACCCACTTGGGTTTGGTTTTCTAAGACCTAACTCTTTGGACCCTACTAAAAAGGTGGGTACCAACGTTATCTCATATTTTTTGTAGGCCCCACTCAAAAAAAAGAGGAAAATGGATGCTCGATAGTGGTTGCTCAAAACACATGACATGAGACAAGGATATGCTGATAAATATTACCTACTCAGATGGAGGTTCTTTCACTTTTGGAAATAATTCCAAGGGATATATCATCGGCAAAGGCGATGTGAGCGATTACGGTACATCTAATTTACCTCTTATTACAAATGTTTTATTAGTTAAGAGTTTAAAACATAATCAGTTAAGTATAAGTCAATTATGTGATAAAGGTTTTAAAATATCATTTTTTGAAAATAAATGTAGTATTCTTGATCAGAATCTAAATCTTATTTTCGAAGTAAATAGAGATAAAACCATTTACGTTTTAAATATGAAAATTAATCATAACTCAAATATGTGTTTAATAGCTAAAGAAAATGATCCCTGGATATGGCATAAATGATGCTGTCGTATAAATTTCAAAAACATAAATAAAATTTCTAAAAATAATCTTGTAAAAGTATTACCGAGTATGAATTTTAAAGTTAATAATATATGTGACTCATGTCAATTAGGTAAATTAACTAAATCTTCGTTTAAATCTAAGAAAGATATTTCGACATTACAACCGTTCGAGTTACTTCATATGGATTTATTTCGCCCTACCCAAATTCAATCCATAAATCATAATAAATACGTATTTGTAATAGTTGATGATTTTTCTAGATATACATGGACTATCTTTATGAAAAATAAAAGTGATACCTTTTAGAATTTCAAAACATTTGTTAAACAAATTCAAAATTTAAAAGGTATTAAAATTAAAAATATTAGAAGTGATCACGGAGGTGAATTTGAAAATATACAATTTGATAACTATTGTAAAAAGAAAGGACTATTTCATAACTTTTTCTTTCCGAGAACCCCACAACAAAATGGAGTTATAGAACGAAAGAATCGAACTCTACAAGAATGTGCAAGAACTTTACTAAACGAAAGCACGTTACCAAAACAGTTTTGGGCAGAAGCTGTTTCAACTGCTTGTTATGTTTTGAATCGTGTTTCTATTAGCCTCTCACCAAAAATACTAACCAAATATATCTTATTTTAAAATATTTGGATCAAAATGTTTTATATTAAATACCAAAGATCAGCCTGGCAAATTTGATTCAAAATGCGACGTAGGAATATTTCTTGGATATTCGAATCGAAACAAAGCTTATCAAATTTTTAATAAACGAACTAATACTATAGAAGAATCACTCCATGTATCTTTTGATGAGAAATCTAAACCTGTTTCTAATACAAGTAGTGACAATGACTTAATAATAATAAAACAAATATAATAATAAACAATTCAAAAGATGATGACGATATCATTTATAACTCTAACGAAAATGAAAACATTAGTAATAATTAAAAAAAAGAAATAATACTAATATAATAAGATCTCCTCAAAGAGTTTTACGAAATCATCCTACAGAAAATATAAGTGGAGAAATAAATTCAAATGTTCGAACTAGAAATCAACTAAATTTAATGGGTAATGTAGCTTTTCTCTCTACTATAGAACCCAAAAATGCTAAGGAAGCATCATACGATGAAAATTGGATTATTGCTATGCAAGAAGAATTAAATCAGTTTAAACAAAATGAAGTTTGGGAACTAGTACCCAGACCAACCGATCAAACTGTTATAGGAACTAAATGGGTTTATAAAAATAAAGCAGACGAATTAGGAAATATAACTAAAAATAAAGCAAGATTATAGCACAAGGATATAACTAAGAAGAAGGAATAGACTACGAAGAAACGTTTGCTCCAGTTGCTAGACTAGAAGCAATACGAATCTTATTGGCGTACACATGTTTTAATAACTTTAAAGTCTATCAAATGGATGTTAAAAGTGCTTTTTTTAAATGGCTATATTAAAGAAAACGTTTATGTTAAACAACCTCCTTTATTTATTCATGAAAAATATCCAGATCATGTATATAAACTTAAGAAAGCTTTATATGGTTTAAAACAAGCACCACGTGCTTGGTATGAACGACTAAAAAGTTATCTACTTAATTCTAGATTTGAAATAGGAAAAGTATATCAAACTTTATTTATAAAACACTCGAAAAATGATATATTAATAGTTTAAATACACGTCAACAAATTATATTTGGCTCAACTAACAATGAATTATTTAATGAATTTTCTAAAATAATGACTAGAGAATTTGAAATGTCCACATATGGGAGAATTATCATATTTTCTAGGACTTCAAATAAAAAAGTTTCAAATGGAATATTTGTTAATCAGGAAAAATACTGTAATAATCTTATCAAACGTTTTGTGATGGAAAATACATCTGCGAAACCAACACCTATCAGCACAACAACACATCTTGATAAAGATGATAACGGAAAAAGCATAGACCAAAAACAATATCGTACTATGATGGGATCACTACTTTATTTAACAGCAAGTAGACCAGAAGATCGAAAAATTTCAATCTTCAGCTTCAGTCGACTGATGCCCTAAGCCAGTCGACTGAGCCATAGATCTGAGTTACTTTTTAACTTCTACCAACCCAATTCACTCCTTTTATCTTTCACTTTACCTTCTCTCCTCATTACCATTTTAGATTTCCAAATTCTCGAAACCCTAGGCTCTCCAAAACTCAATTTTTATTCTCCAAAATTAAAATTAAATGGCTCCTAAACGAAAGGGAAAAGCTTCCTCATCATCTCAACCTCCGTCGAATGAACTAATTCAAAGGTGGCTATTTGATGACCCCGTGATGAGGAGGTGGAGACGTATGTAAGACTCAAGGATTTACGAAGGTTCGTTTGTCAAATTCCCTGATTTTTCACCATATCACATCCAAGAGTTAGCTCGAAGGAGAAATTTAGAGTCGCTAATTAACATTGACGATAACAAACACAAAATCAACCAAATTATGGTGAAATTGTTCTACGCAAACCTAAATTTGGGTTACCAAGATGTTCCAAATCAATATGACTATGTAAGAGTCTCGTATTTGGGAAACCTGTCTTTTTCTCTCTCGACCACATGGCTCATATTTTACAAACAAAAAATGATGGTGTGGAATTAGCTACTATTGATGTTGATTTGGTTGTTCGAGACAATGTAAGCCATTTGTTTCTAGAAGACGACATGCGTCAACTAAAATCGATGTTCTTATGACCAAAGGCATGAATTATTCTTCATGCTCTAATGAAAACTGTAACTCCTAGAACAGGAGGTTAGGAACTTGTCTATGAAAATAATTTTAAAGCTTTGTATGCTATCTTTAGGAACATTAAAGTAAAATGGTTCCGTTTAATTCTTGATGAATTTTTAAGCTACAACAACGGTAGAATGAATATAATTTACTACGACGAATATATTACCAGTTGCTCGACCCCCTCATATCATATCTTTTGAAGAATGGACCCAAAGGTAAACAGCTCAAGACCAACCACAACAACATGGCGAGCCATCTCAACAACCATCTCGTCAAAGATCGACTCGTTATCAACATGAAGAAATTATGATTCCAAATGAAGGTCTTCAACCACGTGAATCCATCAATATAATTTTCCGTAATCAATAAATTATACAATCCAACATCATCAAAGTTGATAAGAAGCTCGATAAGGTCAAAGGATTTTACACCAAATTATGGCAAGCAATCTCATGCTCTTCCGGGACATTTACGGCTACTATAGGCAATCTGGGTAAGCAACCCGTCTTTACATGGTCTTCTTCTGACGAAGATGAACCAAGCAGTAGTGATGATGATGGAAATGAAGGTGACAGTGGTAGGGGTAAGCTACCGATGGCATGAGATGTTATCTTTCTTTTTATTCAAAACATTTGCTTTCAATTCGTATGGCTTGTACTAAATGGGCATTCTAGTTTATTTATTTTGAACACTCTTGACTATGGAAGTTAAATGTATGGATGATTGTTCTTGTTTTATCTCATATTCTCTTTCACATTATAATTTCATATTCCTTAGTCCTTTTTGTCGATGACAAAGGTGGAGAAATATTATTGCTACTAATAAGAATATAGGATATAGAGCATCAAAGTTTCATGGGGAGTAAGTATTTATGTTATATCTACAGTCGAAATCTATATCTATTTATAGGTTGTCATCAATCAAAAAGGGGGAGAATGATGAGGCTTGGTTTTGATTCATGACACGCAGCTATCACTATAACATACAGATTTGGCGACTGCTACGACAAAAAGAGATAAGGAGACGAGACTTTAAAAACTGGTGCATCAACTATGGTATTTAGTTTTTAAGTCTTAGGTCAATATTGTTAAAATCTGTGACGACCCGGAATTTTAGGCAGTATCAATTTAATAATCTGTATTAATAATTAAATTGATTTGATAATTTTCCTTTATAATTTTAATTTAAATTGATAAATTTAATCTTTTAAAGGTTAATAAATATCTAATTTGGCAATATTGATTAATATCTTTTTAATAATTTAAAATAGAATTATCTTTCAAAGCTAATAAAATTATATTCTATTTATAATGTATATATTTGATATATATATTATGAATAAGAAGATCTTTTGTTTTAAATTAAAGATGAATTTTAAAATTGTAATATATATATATATATATATATATGTTATAATTTGAAGTTGTTTTGAAATTTAATATAATCTATTGATAATATATATAGGTATGAATATATTGTAATTTGAAGCTTTGTTTTAAAATTAATATTTTTCAAAAGTTAATTTAAGATTAATTCAATTATTTTCAAAGTATAAGATAATTATTTATTTTTAGAATGTGATAGTTTAAATAAGATTTAGACGAAGTTTTATTTTGTTTTCTTTAAAATGCTTAAATTAAAATGGTTATATAAATATATATATATATAGAGTTATTAATAAACTTTCTTTTTAAAAATTATCTCTTAAACAATAAAGATAAATGTTTTAGATTTTAAAAATACATGTATAATAATTTATTTGTATTATAATTAGTTTGATAATATTTTCTTTAAAAAGTAAATTTATATATACATATATAAGTATTTATTTATTAAGTGAATTGAGTATGTAAGCTTATATTAACATTTAAATTAAATGAAAATTTATTTTAAAATACTTAGGAACATGTGTAAACATATTAACACATGTTAGTAACATGTGTAGGGAAATTAAGTAATATAAGTGACAAATGTTAGTTAAGTTTTACAAGTGTCATTCAAATGAAATTTTATTTTCCTTAATTTTTATGAAATCATAACTAAGTTTATAAAACATACCTTTCTTCCTATCTTCAATCTATTTTCTATTCTCAGCTGAACAAAGAAAAAATTTTCAAAATCCAAAATTTAAACCTGTATACATTTTGCCAAAATCTAATACAATTCTCAAAATATTTTCAAAACTGAAACCTGAAATTCAAATTGGCAAACAAGTTTTCCATAGCAACTAAACCTACTGCAACTCAAATGGAAGATCAACTCAGCAAGTTTCAGCATTTATAATCAAAGATTTATGAGCATGCAAAGGTTTTCATCAGCAAAGCAATCAAAGGCATTTTCCAGACAAAAATTTCAAAGCCTGGAAAAAGAAAAGAATTTAAAACCTGCTCTGTTCTCTATAAAATGTGAGTAAATTATTTTTAAAAATAGTTTAAGTTGATTCTAATCCTAATGCATGTGATAGTGTGGGAATAGATATTGATGTTGCATGAAAATCTTTCAGTTTTTATATTATTGAATTGATAGATATGTATATATATGTGTAAATAAGTTTGTGTATATATAAACACTCTGTTACCTATTGTTTCAGACCAGGATCAACTATCAAAAATTCAAATGTCCCAATAACATCTTTATTTTGCTTTGATGATTAAATGAAAGTTGTTTGTTAATCTATGATGGTAATTTTAAAAATAGTTTCTGGAAATTTTAATTTACAAATAATTTTCAAAAATGGGAAATACTGTAAAATACTGTTACATGTCAAAAATCAACAAAATTAATTTCTGTTTTGGATCTCATGAATGAATTAGGGGTTAAGAATCATGATTTTTAATATACATATCATGATTTTTAGTTTGGTGTTTCATGGGAATTTAGGGGTTGTTCGATATTGGAGTTTTGGGTGATTGCCGATGAACGACATGGCGAAGTTGATCAATTTTTGGTCTGGTGGTGGTACGATCGATGGTGAGTATGGGAAAAATAATGGTGATTTTTCTTATGGGCCGAGGTGATGGGATTTTGTTGGATTAGGGTTCGGTAGTCGTTTGTGCTCTGGGTAGTTCGCAGAGAAATGGTGGTGGCCATTGGGGACCGGGGTGATTCGCGTTGGTGGGAATACGAGCTGGAGGGTTTGAAGGAGCTTCCGTGATGATGGTAGGCGATCTCGAGGTGTGTGGCGTTGGTAATGGTGAAGTTTCTGGCCATGGTGGTTTCTGCAGTGTGGAGAGTTTGCTCGTTTTTGATTCGCGTGATTGTTGTTCGATCTGGGTGCTCGGTCGAGGTCGCGTGGGTTCGTATGGTTGTCGATGATAGCTGCGATGACCTACGGTGGTCGAAGCCGATGGGGTATGTGCACGCGTGTACATTGTGCACTAGGAATAACGGGTTTGGGGAAGACGAGGTCCAACTCATAGTGATGCTCGCGTTTTCATGGTGTCGACTCGAAGTAGAGGAGGCTGGGGTATGTCTTGGGGCAGGCTCATGTTGTTGTAGTGTTCGACTCGAAGTTTTCAGGTGGTAGGCTTTTCTGGTTCGGTTCAGTAAAAATAAAATATAAAGTTTACAAATTAAACTTGTTATTTTGAATAAATAAAATCAAAGCTTAAGTTTTTTTATAAAAGAAAATAAATTTACAAGTAAAACTTGTTCTTTTGAAGTAATGTTAATCAAACTTTCAAAAGTGTAAATTGAATTTATTTTCAAATTTAAATTGTTTAAGATGATTTCTTTTCAAAGTAATTAACTTAATTAAATTTTGAATTTTAATTTAAAAGGAGTGTTTTGAATTTAAATATTAAATCAAAGTTTTAAGTAAATTTTAAGTAATGTTTAAAAACTAAGTTTCAAATTATATTGAAAATGAATAAGTTTAAATTAGATGATTAAAGTGTTTTAAATTTTAAAATTTATTTCTAAATGCTTTATTTTCAATAAGGTTATTGTTATAATTTTGTAAACCAATAAAATAGTTGTTTTTAAGTTATTAAGATTTGATTAATTCAAATAATTAAATTGTGAAGATAAATAAGGTTAATTTATTATTGTTATGAACTTAAGAGTACTTAACTAATATGATTTATTAATAAGTAAAAGTTTAATTAAGATTAATGATTTTCTTAATTAATTTAGGATTTTCAAATATAAGAAGTTAACTAATTATTTAATTAATTTTAAATGATTAGTTAATTGTTTGTTTAATTTTAAATAATCACTTAATTATGAATTAATTAGGTGTAATTACTTAATGAAGTAATTAGTGGTTTATTAAAGTAATTAGAAAGAGGAAATTACTTATGGAAGTAATTAATGGAGAGTTATTTATGGAAGTAATTAATGGAAAATTACTTACGGAAGTAATTGAGTGAAAGTGACTAAGAGATAATCACTTGATGTTATTAATTTAAGGATTAATTAATATAATTGATTTGAAGTTAATTAATTAAAGGTTAATTAATTAATTAAAGAATTAAGGATTATTTAATGATGGGTTTAATTACTTGCTAAGGTAATTAATTAAGAGAATAATTAACTAAAGAATAATTACTTATGTAAGTAATTAAGGGTTAATTACTTAGTTAATTTAGTTGATTAATTAAAGTGTGATTAATTAATTATTGAATGTGATTAATTTAAGATAAATTACTAAAGGTAATTAATTAAAAATGTAATTAATTAGTAAAGTAATTAATTTAGGATTATTAACTACAGGTAAATAGGTACAAAGAAGAAGTTTTAAAAAAATTTAGTCTCAGAGACAACAAGTTTGCTTTTTAGTCTGAAAGACACTTTTTAGTGTAAAGTGAAAATGATAGTTACAACTGTCATTCTGTGAACTACAATAGAAAGTGCCGTTCGGCCTAAAAAACAAACTTCTTGTCCCTGAAACTAAATTTTTCTCTAACTTTTTCCTTGAGCCTAAAAACCCCTATTAATTAATGTAATTAATTAATAATTTCTTAATGAAGTAATTAAATATTAATTAGTTAGTATAATTAATCAAAGATTAATATAATTAATTAAGAAATTAATTAAGATAAGTAAATACAAGTTGTTAATTACTGTTTATGATTAATTAAGACTAATTAATAAGATGGTTAATTATAAATTAATTATTTAATTAATTTAAGGGATTATTAATTAATAAGGATCATTAGTAATATAATTAATGATATTATTCAAGGTTGATTAATGAAAGTGATTAATTAAAGTGTGATTAATTAATTGTAATTAATAAAGGATTAATGTAATTAATCATAGTTGATTAATTAATGAAAGCAAATGAAGGATCATTAATTAATGTAATTAATGATAGTAATTAAAGGTTTATTATTGTATATGGTTAAGGATAATTAATTTAAGGAAATTAATTAAAGAATTAATGGTTAATTACTTAAATGTAATTAAAGGATGATTAATCAAGGAAGATTAATTAAGGAAGATCATTAAGAGATGATTAATAATATAATTTGTAATTAATTAATGAAGAAGGATTAAGGTAATCCAATTGATTAAGAGTTAATCAAACCTGCTTATGGATGATTGATTAATATTGGATGATTGATATTGGATGTTTGAATGATGTTGGATGATTTGGGTGTGATATCTCTGGCATGTGATATGCTGCTTTGTGAGACAATTGGTTGATATGAATTATCTATTGTGATAATGTGATTCATCTATCTGTTATATTATTTTGAATATAAGTTTAATTATTTAAACCTTTAAACAACTTGGACATTAAAATGGCGTTTGGATTCAGTGCGACCGGGATCGGATTTCCATATTTGGATATCCTAAAACCACATCGATCCAAATTAGGTCGTGAATCCGAGTGGAGCTTAGTGAAGACTCGAAGTGTAAGAACTATTCGTCAGTATAACTTTGAGGGTGATTTCGAGATGAGTTTGACGGAGATAGTACTTTCAGGTTCGAGATGGTGATTCAGAGTGCAAGGGCTATGGCCGTTGACTCTGAGGGTGATTCCAAAATGAGTGCAACGAGATAGTGCCTTCGGTTTCGTCCGAACCCGGAATGAACTTGTATGGATTGAATGCTTTCAGAACATTATCAGGTGGACGATGAGCATTCTAAGATAGATGTGTTCTATAAAGGTAATGCAGCCTCAAGCCGCATCAACTGGAAATGGATAAAACAGGGGAGGTGCAGCAAGGCTAGATGGGTAGCACCCATTTCAGGGTGAGGTCATTCCTGTCTAGATGTCCCTTTTTATTTCGGTTTAGTGGGTGGTTGGTCGCGCCAGCCACAGGGTGATCTTACTCGGGACTGTCCAGTAAGGGATGGATCCAGCTTTGTGTTGCAGGGATTGGGAGTAATCCTCGGTACGGTGATCTAGGCCACGTACTGTGACGGGCGGTATCCCAGTAGCCCTGCCATTAATGGAAACCCATTCTTCCTACGAGACACTACGGTTTTGATTGTATTACCCACTTTTGTGGCTAGTAGCTGGAATTTAATAATGTAATAATTTCGGCTATTTCTTATTTACTTGAAACCCTAGACACTATTATAATATCACTGGATTTCCTATCAAATGTTTTGGTTAGCGTAAGGTAAAAACTTTTCCATGTTTATGTGTGGGAAGTCTTACGTGATACCCTTTTGTTTTCAAAGTATTTTCTAAAGTTAAGCAATTTTAACCCGTTTACTCACACCAGACCCCTGTCTGCCCCGAGTGTTTATTTATGTTTTATTAAACTCTTGGGTACTCATATTATGTATGAGTAGTCGAGGAATTCAGGTTAGCTTGACAAATTCTGGAGGAGATTTGGAGCAGGAGGCTTCAGCGTGTAGATATATATTGGTTCCGCTGTGTTTATGTTGTGTCTGTATCTTGTGATATCTTGAGTTGTATGGTTAGACAAATGTTTATAACTGTCTAATATGTGTTGTATAGGTTGTGTAACTCTGATGTAATATGATACTATGTAATATTTATGTGATATATTATATTTCATTCTTTCTGCTGTGAGTATCTATTGTTGTTGAGTTCCTTCTTTCCTATCTTTTCTTCTTCTATCCCTTTCTTTCTTAAATCATGATGCGTTTTTCTGAAGATAGAAAGACGGGTCGTGACAAAATCTCTCCTCGATTATGCCTACATTAGCTTATATATTTAATCATTATATTTACTAAATATTTTATATAATAAGCATATATTTAAATTACAAAGGTATTTTAAAATTATAAAAATTCATATACATATGGAAACTGTGCTTACTGCACAAAATTAACCTGGTCAGTCGACTGACCACCTAAGTCAGTCGACTGACACTGGGTATTTTGTGCAGCATGCACAGTTACATAAATATACGAATTTTAAATTTAAAAATCACTTTGAATATTCTGTGACGCCCCACCTCTATACCCACGCTAGCCAAGAACACTACGGTGTAGTGCTGTCAACTAGCGCGGAGAATAAGGCTGTTGAGGAGCGACCATCCATGTAATTTCTTATCACACGGTGGCTATAAAATAATCTTCGGAAACAAATATAGAAGTAAGCATAACATGCGAATCAATCACAGATATCCATATCACAAAGGCGGAAAGAGATATGAATATATATCACATAAAAGTGTTCATCAGAGAAGTGGTCTAAAAAGATCCACGATAATACAAAAGAATAGCAACGCGTGCTATACAAAAGAATACAACTATGAGTCTATAACTCAAGTGTAAACAACAAAAGCTGCTAATCTAAACAAGTAGCCAAAAGTCTGAGTAGTGAATCACTGGGGGAGGAGTCATGCAGTAGCACCTGTAACATCTCGGTCTGACCCGAGTATTATTTATAAGAAAATAATAAACGGATCAGTCTAGCTATAAATATCAGATGACATGATATAACATAAAAGATATGGCATAAACATAAAATATCCATACTGACATACTACTATAAGTATGCAAATAATGATCAACAGGAGATCAACCGATAAGAGATATATCAATATCACAAGAATCCTCTCAAAGATCCAAAAAGGGCATCATACCCTAAACTTGTACTCATGACAAGTCAAAGAGATAAATTCCAGAAATCAACACAAGAAATCCAGAAATCATAAAAAGGGAAAGAGGCCTATCACATGACGGTCCGAAGACCATGGGGAGCTACCCCACATGTGTGAATGGAATCACACAGATTGAGGTCAAGACTAACCAAAAAGCAGAAAGGTATGTGTGAATGGAATCACACAAGTGGTGTCTAGTCTAACCTTGCAATGAAAGAGACATCGCGCAATTGCTAGTCTAATTCATAAAGCGATCATCAAGATCAACGAGAAGTGTCAATTACACTAAGCTAGTAAATATAGAAGTTTAGCTTCATGTCCCATAACCACTTGCTTAACTTAAATATTTACGAACAAACTGTAAATCTTCACTAATAAAATTGTCACAAGAGGTTCAATCGAACAAGTCCAAGAATTAACCGACGAAGTGAACGCAAGCGTTTCATACCACTTGTTTTACTAAGTCGTTTAATTAGATTTCTCATCCGAGTGAGGTAAAGGCTTGTATATACTAATAGATTGGAAAACGGTTTAAGAAAAGAGCTTTGTTATTAAAAATAGAGTTGAAATTGTTTGTTAAAAGAGTTTTGATATTTACTACTAGTATTGAAACCTTTATATTATAAAGTGACAAAACACATAAGCAAGTGCAGAAACAATCAGTCACAAAGATCGCATACGGAGATGCGAATAAAATCCAAGGAAATCAGCTTAATGTTTTTCAGATAAGATCCCCTACGGAGGGGGGGTGGCAACCCCCCAAGGTGGGGGTGCGGGGGAAACGCCACCGCTTACGGGGTTCGACCTGCCCGGTCAGGTCGCGGGGGTCCAGGGGGCAGCGCCCCCGGCGGGGTGCGGGGCAGCGCCCCGACCAAAACGGTACGACCTAGTGAAGATAAAATGAGGTCTAACGACCTAAGGACTCAAGTGTCTAACGACCTAACGACTCAAGGGTCATACGACCTTACGACTCAAGGGTCATACGACCTAACGAGCTATGGCCAAACGACCTAACGACTCAAGGATCCAACGACTCAACGACTCAATGACTCAAGGGTCCAACGACTCAACGTCTCAACGACTCAAGGGTCCAACGACTCAACGTCTCAACGACTCAAGGGTCCAACGACTCAACGACTCAACGACTCAAGGGTCCAACGACTCAACGACTCAACGAGTTAAGGGTCCAGCGACCCATCGGTATAACTCGTAACCGACTTAGGGGTTGCGTGACTGAAGGGCTGCACGACTTAAGGGTTAACTCGTAAACGACTCACGACCTATGGATGAACGACTTAACTCCGAACGAGCTAAAATGGCCAGAACGACCTAGGGTTAACTCGTGAACGACTCACGACCTATGGACGAACGACTTAACTCCGAATGACCTAAAAATGGCCAGAACGACTCAAGTGCGGAAAATTCAACAAAACGCTAAAAATTGGAGTTTTTCGCCAATCCAATCCAAACCAAATGCTAACATGCATGCTAAAATGATAGGGAATCATTCCCAACAGTCCAATATAGTTATAGGCTAGAATTGTGAGATAAAAATCTCACCTTTGCTCCAAAACCCAATGAAAATGAAGAACAAAGCTTGAAGGCAAATGGAGAAGCAACCACAAGCTTGAATCCGATGTCTTCTTCTTGAATTTGGAGTTGAATGTTGGAGTTGCAATAAAACAAAGACTTTGGAGTTTTAATTTCTCATTCCATTCACCATTTTTGTTGAAGCTTTAGTGTTAGGAAATGAAATGAAGCAATGAAGAAGAAGGGGGGTGGAACTTGGGCCTAATGGGCTAAAAGTCCAAACCAAAGGCTCGAGTGAAAAAGTGGTGAAATTCCACTAACCCCAAACATATCAATGTTTATACTTAGAAGATTGCAAACGACGTTTCGAACTCAATGGAAGTGGTCTCGAGTCCTAATTTGACCGTTTGCAAAAAGTAGCTTCGGACCAAAATCCGATTAACGATAAAATATTTAAATATAAAAATCGATAAATATGCGGGTTGTTACATATTCAGTCGACTGACCCAAAGGCTCAGTTGACTGAATTTCTATAACAGCCACTTTTTCGAAAAGACACGACTTTTGCGAAGAGTTGCGAACATTTAACGAAAAGATTCGGACACAACACTTCGATCGAAACTCTTCACCAACAGTCGCTTCTTTCTAACCTTTATAAATACAAACTTTAACTTGATTTCAAATTACTGAATCACAATCAATTTCTCTTATTCTTTGATCTAACTTTCTGAAATCTATTTGCTATCATACTTTCAATTATTCTGCATTAAAGCAATACTATACCTTTCTATTTTTCATACACTTCAAATACACACACACACACACACACACACACACACTCGAGGAGAAGATTATAGGAAGGGTGTACTACAAGTGACAAATCCGTGTTATCAGAACACACAAAAGTCAAAACTATTTTCTGTATTTGTTGAAGTCCTGTTCTACTGCTCAGGTGAGTGAAGTCCTATTCGGCTATTGAGGCGAAATCCTATTCTACTGCTCAGGTCCTTGTTCGGCTGCTCAAGGGTATATAAACCTGTTCCTTCGGGTTAAGTGAAGGTTGTTGTTTTAGTGATATTCTAGAAGGAGTCTGGGACTGGATGTAGGATGGTGCTCCGAACCAGTATAAAAATTCCTGGTGTCATTTTACTTTACTGCTTTTATATTCTGCACTACTTACTGTATTACTATCATCACTACACTATGTGTTATCATATATCCATATTGCACGATCCATAGCACACTTTTAGAACCTCATAGCAGTAAATGACTAAAACAGGGGATATGCCGCAAGGCTATGTGGTTCGCTAACTTTAGACTGTAATCATTCTTGATATAGACCAATATTGTTTTTGGATGTATTCTTCGGGCCTAGTACGGTTGTTGATCGCAACAGAGGGATGATTATATTAGTTATTATCCAGGACGGGGTTAGCCACTCATGTCATGCAAGGGGCCATGTTAGGCCCATGGTAGATTTTTTGTAGAGATGTACTATAGTAGGTGGTACCCTAGTGCCTTGTCATTGTATGGAATCCACTCTCCAATACATAATTTGCGGACTTGGTTGTGGCCAAATATTGGAATGTGAGACGCAATCATTTTAGCTAGGATTAAATATTTATTTTATGCCGTACACAATATTATAATACTAGGGAAATATATTTGTTACAGTTAGAACATTAAATTATTTTGATAAATAATTAAAATATACTATTTACATTAAATATTTAGGAACTTTAGTACAATATCAAATAGAAATATTAAGATTAGTACATAATCCGTTTTGAATTAACATAGTAATAAAATTGAATGCTCTCAAACATATATGTGGGAGAAAGAATTAAAAGGGCGGAGTGTTCTTGTCAGTAGTATAAAAAAAGCAGCAAATGTATAATGGTGAAATATGAAAGCAGTAAAATACATCGGCCTTATGAAATAGGACTACTTGAATATTATAAAATAATAAATCCACTGCACAGTAAAAACCAACATTCACAAGGGGATTGCTGCAATATTTTTTAAATATAACCATGTGTAAGTTGCACAAACCTTTTGATGCAACTTATTTATTACCTGAACGAAACTCATTGTTACAAAGATTATAAATATTCTTCAATCTCTCCTCTCTCTTTATGGATTTTTGCATACCATTACAAATTTATGCACAATGATCAAAACCTCATAACATATACCTGATATATATAAGAAGTGGTTACCTTCACTCAAGCAACTTTAGTTATTATTGTGATATTTTACTTGCATAAATAATGATTAAGTGATAGATAGAACCAAAAGAAGTTGAAGTTTGGCCTAAGTTTAAAATTTTTGTTTAACTTAAAAAAATTAGCAAACATAACAAATATCAGGCACTATTGAAATGCTTAATTATTGTAGGATGAAGTAAAAGATGGAAAAAATATATAAGTTAACCTGGCAATTGAAGCCAAATTAGATGCCCATTAAAAGTACAAACACTATAGAATGGATACATCTTTCATTCAGATTTCAGTGTAGAATGTAAACCTTATCAGTAGTAGATAACAAAGAAGCACAACACTAAATGCGTTGAAGTTTACCTGCCTTTCTTATATATGCATATCAAGCGGTCGATGGAAAGTCAGTAATAAACATATAACTGGAGTACGATAATAAAAGAGGGTTAATGAAAAACATGCAATCAGTTAAATTAATTAGCCAGAAATAAAACAATCGAATTTATATATTAAATCTAACGTTATGCATGGAAATAAAATGTTGGCAAATTATGCATAATCATGTGACCAATAAAAGCTAAAAAAGGAAAGTAGTCTTATAATTGTATATGTATAAGAAAAAAATTGTTCTGATTTGGTAATAGGAAAATAATGAATTTGATTGTTTTTTACAATGATTTAATCGATTTTCCAAACATAATTAGACCCTTCATGTCTCAACCTTCCATAGCTGATTGCAGAACTGCCATCTGCATTTATCATTAATAATATTAGTACTTCATCAATAATATCAGTAACAGTGGCATAGTGCAACGTACATGTGAGAAAGAATTTTCAGTCAACAAGGATAACCAACATGATAATAGATATCAAACCCAAAATGCAATTTTCGCACTATCTCACCATCATCCATGTGTTTCTGGATAACTCATTAGCTAAAAACATTCAGACATTCTTTTGCATAACATGTAAATCAATAATGAAATTGATAAACTTATTAGAAGTAAGATTACATTACCTTATACCTGGATAAATAACATAGGAGTGGGCATTTAATATTATGATCCATTGGACTATATATTTTATCCACCATAGTCAATATTGCACCATATGCTCTTGGTTTTGCTATGGCCTAAAAAGTAGAGTACAATAATCACTCATTCTTTCAATTAAAGCTTGAAAATGAAAAAAATAGTCTTTACAATTAGATAAACTAATGAAAAATTGATAATAAACTCTTTATCAAACAAGTTTCCACTATTATATTAAGTATGTTTAAGCTAAAATTAATTGTGAGAAGCACACATATTACATTTCTACCATGTTATTGCATGATTTATATCCAAACATAGAATTGAATTTTATTAGCCTCAGATAATCAATATCATCTGACATCATCGTGATTATACTGAAGAAGTCTTAAGTATTATCATTTTATTCATAATTGTCTTATAAAACCTACAAAATTATCAATAATGCCAGATTGTGAATCTCATTAATGTCATGGATTTTCTTGCCAATAACATCAGAATCTTCATTAATTAGGTAGAACTTTATTCGATAAATGTCACATGCTTGATGCAATCTATTAACAGTGGCACATGAAATGCCTTTATACTAAAATATTATTTATATTTATTTGTTAATGTCATGTGATATAATGCCTCATGCCAAATAGGTTATTCGTGGTAGATATTAGAAAAGTTGCCAATGAATATGTGTGAATCTTTTTACATAATAGCTTAATTCTTACTATAGTTAGAACTTCATAGTTAAGAAGTTAAGGTTCAACGACGCCTTGAAAGAAGTGTTACGTTGTTGTTGTTCATTGGTAAAATAAATGTTGCATGGAGGAGCTATTGCGCATCTTCTATAATCAAACTATTAGGCATTTATTCAAAGTAGCGTGCATTCGATAATACTATGTGCAAGTATAGGTCTACACACACATAATTAGAAAGTAGACATAAATATTTTTATTCATTACCTTTCACATTCCAGATAACCTCATCATCTACTACGATCTTAAGGAAAAAATATTTTTTTTTTACTTTTTTATCTTATCTACTTTACACCCATTGAAGTTCTTCTTATTATCATTTTAAAGTTACAAGTACAAAAAAATTAATTTTGAAAATTTACTGCTTAAACCCACCTTTCAGAAGCGCTCTAATGCTTGATAAATTTTTAAAACAATTTATAGAAAAGAACAACAATCGACCTAGTTAATCAAAACATGTATATTAGGTTCGTAAATCTTGAAGACCCAAACTGGTTAAACGATAATAAAGGATTTTTGATTTAAAATCACTAATCTGTGGATTTGAATTTCAATTATCTGTTGATTTAAGCTTAGAGTTGGAAAAATGTAATTTACCAAACCTTCGGACATAGTGAAAAAAAGTCAACTGAGCTAATTTCAACATTGCTTGCATTTACAAATACAACTTGAGCCATTTCAAAGGTGAAATTATTATTATATAGCATATATAATGGTAGTTGATTCAATTAAATTTGAGTTTTGGATTAAATAGTCTGTGGTCACAATAAGAATGTTAACTACATGTAGTGCGAAATACAAATAAATTTAGAATGTAACCGATAAATTATCTATTCAAAGTAATTTCCTTAACAATCATGTAACACCTACGCATTCAGCTAGCTAAGCACCAAAAATAATAAAAGAGATAGATAGTTTGAAAGTACTATTTTTAGTGCAATAACCATAAATTTGAACTTACCATTTGCCATCATGACTATAAGCAGGTTGATGATGGTCGAAGTTTTACACTTATGTCGTATATCATGCATATTGAAGTAAACTTAGCATATTAATAATTGCACAAAGAATATGTACGCATAAACATATCATATAATCAAGTACAGTAAATAATAAGTACATATAATCTATTATATATAAACTTATATAGTAAACAATGAAGACAACTTAGTAGAACATAATAGCAAATGGTGCAAACTCAAATTGCAAGCTGTTGTATGAATGCATATACACTTTAGTAAACAATACTGACAACTAAGCGAGTCTGCCTAATTCATACAGTCTATAATTTTTGTAAATAACATCAAATGCAGCTATTTAAGTATATAGGAAGCTAAAGTATAATGCTCGTCTAGACCAATATAAACATGATTGATGTTGCAACTGATGAGAAGAAAAATACAAATCTCTAACTAAGTCATTATGAGATAGAGAACCTAAAGCCGTTAATATAAATGCACACTCAAATTATATTCGATCATGTCTTTTCGAATAACTTATTCTTCTTAATGTCCAATACAGTTTTTATTCGCCTGTAGCTTTATGATCAAAATGCAAACAGTTGAAACGGTAGATAACTGCTTAAATCTTATCTAAATTGCATGAGTACAAAAATCATCTATACCAATCAGTGTGTGACGTAAAAAGAAGTTAAAAATTAAACTAGCCGTAACATTATTCATTGATAATGAAGTGAATATAGGACTAGTAAAATTAGTTATGGTTTTATAGAAACAGCAAAGTCACATTTGTTTAGCACCCGCTATTCCGTTAAAAAAGTAGAATAGAAACAGTTTAGATAATACACGAAAAATCAAAAAATCAGCTTGCATGTTGGATTTGATATATGCCTTGGGGAGTTTTGGATTACGAAAATATCATATTAAAAATTCCCAATATTCTCCCAAAGTTAAATGTCAATTTCATGTATTATCATTCAATTGATATAATACTATTTAAAACATCAATTTGGCACATATGGGGATTATTATATTTTCCTTATATCGCACTTGAAATTAATCCCCCTATGATTTTATAAAATATAAGAAAATGATATAAGTTAATAATCCCATGACCAACTAAACTTTTTAATTACATGTATCTCTATAATCGAACGATATCTATAGCTGGACTAAACAAAACAAAGGATTGAAAACAAAATTAGTAAGTAAACTAATTGATTTAAATAGGTAAGCAAATGAATTGAAATTGAATATTGGAATGATATTTAATTTAAATTGTGTAAGTAAAGTGAAAGGTTCGAAAAAATCAGTGCAAAATAGAATAAATCTAAGCAATCTAGATATGCCAAGATTAATTTCTAGATAAATAATTTGAAAATGTGCAAGATTTGGAGATAACATAAAACTGCTTATGATACTTTTTTATGAGCCGAGACAAAAAAATATGAATTATTTTGAGCAATATAGGAAGATTTAGAAGAATCAAATGAAACCAAAATAGCGATAGTTAAAGCAGCACAAAACGTTGAATATGAGAGGAACAAAATCATATTTAAAAGAAAGTCTGAACTATTCCCATCAACTATAGTGTATTTCATAAGCTCTACAATTTATACTTTATGAATCAAAGTACACCCATATGAATGATGCAGCCAAGATAACTAATGCACGTGATATAACATAACATGTAAAAAAACAAAGCATGAATAACTGTTTGCTATTTTTGTTAATAATGTTTTCTTTTTAATGCTAATTATTTTGGTAATTAATGAATATTGATAGTGTATGCCCTTTAGAGTTTAGTGTGCTATTCAGCTGAATGCCGGAATAATTTTTCCTTACTAAAAAATTAAATAAAAAAGCAAGCTATATGAAAAAAGTAGAAAGTTAAGAATTAACAAATTAACTTTACCATACAACTTTAAACTGAAAATATGATAATACTTTAAAGAAAATATCATTTCTTTTAAAATCGAAAGTTGTTGTCAAACTTTTCAAGTTGGTCTCTAGCTTTATAACCATTTCAAGGCAACCAATAATTTTGTGAATCAACATTTTGTTATTATATTAAATTGACATACCTTAAAATGAATAGCTCCTACGATCAAGCAATTTTTTTCCACCATATTATATTTGTCCACCATGTTATATTTGTTCAAGGGCTTGTCACATAAGGACGTATTTAGCCTATATTTAAACTCATTCAATATTGGGCAAAACCATTCTTTTTACCAATTTGTATACAAATACTGGACGAAAATTATATAAGCAATAACGAATATCGTTTCAAAACTGTCACAGTTAAATAAAAAAAGTATATACTAAATTTATCCTCAAAAGTCATAACCAAGAAATTATTTTGCACCTTCAACATGGATTAGCTCCTTTCAATGTCAAGAAGTTTTGGCATCCATATAGTTAACTATCTATGATACTTTTATCCAAAACTTACGAAAGAGAAAGATAACTCACTTTATCTTTTGTAATATCCACTACAAAGAAAGCTAATAAGACCAAGCAGAATCTCTTATTGGTGAGCAGGCTCTAACAAACTTCATAGGAAACTATAGGCTAACCATATCATTAATGTAGTATAACACACTAAATAAGCATAATAATTTGAATTCAAAAAACAATTGAAACCGGCCTGACTTTTTATTATAAGCAATGGCAACCATAATAATTTTTAAAGATATAAGTAGACCCAGAAGCTATATTTGGACCTGAGATGCGTAATTTCAATAGGAGTTCAATTTTTAATGCATAATCCAATTTCCTATCTTTCTAGTTTTAGAAAATGTTTAACTTCTAAAAAGAAGTGATTAATTACCAAGAAAATAAATTAATGTTACAACCAATGTAATCTCTAATTGGTAGCAACAGTGCATTTTTGATACAGAGCTATAATGGACATGAGGACTCTAGGTAAGGGCTATTAATATCATCAAAGTATTGTATCTCCATTGCTAAACTATCAACTGCTGAACTGATTAATAATACTATAAACAAAGGCATAAACAGAATGCAATAAACCATCCTTCAAATTATATCTATATTTCGATCAAGTATTCCTACTTTATTTTTATAGTCCACCAGGTGTGGATGAATGGTTTAGCGCCAAGGTATAGATAGAGAAATAAACAGAGTTAACACCACAACATCCTCATAAAACACAATTCTTTAAATTTTTGGACGTATGTTAGGGATAAACACATAAACATCTATCCCTTAGGGTTTACATCTTCGCTCACTACACACATACATTCATATTGAATTTTAATTACTTAAAATGGAAAGAAAAAGGGAATCAGGTGTATCACAAACCTCTTGAAAGTTACAACCAAGTCATTACTCCATGGATCTAACAGTATGCCTTTGGCTCTCAACATAAGAATAGTTGTTCCCTTGTTACCAGCCTAGCTAGTTTGTCTACATATATGAACAAAAAATTCTAAACTATTTGGCACTTCAAAATGAATAACCTGTATTTAGAAAAGAAAAATAAATTAAGATTCGAAAACATCAGCATGTGATAATCCTACACAAAGCCATCATATGTAGGATAGCATGAGGATGAAAGGTAAAATAGGCAAACATAAGTAATGCTCAATACTCAGTTCCTTACAAAGTGGAAGCATACAGAATTTAAAGACATAAGCATAGGCATCAACTATCAGTATACTTAATAAAAATAGTATGAAAGGTCGAACAATACACAGGGTATGAAACAATAATATCTAGGAATGCCTATTTCTTACAATATAAGGGAGAAAATTTAGAGCAAATGAATTTCAATATCTTTTCAATCTACAGTTGTGAAGTAACATTTTCAATCAAGATATGAATGATGCAAACCCATTCATAAAACAATAAATTGAACAAACGGTTACTACGATAATTTTTGTCACGGCCACACAAAACATTTAACTATAAAATAATTCGAAATTAGTGAGAATCTACCGGGAGTAACAGAAACCGAACATTAAAATTCCACTTAGAAAAACAAATAATAGCTTTGCAGATTCAATTGTAGAAAGAAGATGGTTCCAAATCTTCGCAGCAAACTGCAAATCAAAGGCAATTTGAACGTAGTCCGAGAAAAGGCATAATAGTCGTTGGAAACAACAGCGGGGAAACAGGGGAACCATCAAAGCAAACACGAAGAATAGCAGTCGAAGAAACAAAATAGCGACGATAGGTTAGAGAACGCGTGCCACGACCCGCCATTCATCTCCATAGAATGACGCATCATTAATAAGAAAGAAAGGGATAGAAAAGAGAAAGAAAAAGAAGAAAGAAGAAACAACACATCAGAATCTAAACAGCGGAACGAACAAATTATATTAATAACATAAAATATTACATAGTTTACAACAACTATCAGAGTACATAGATAATACAACACATACTAGACAGTTATAAACACCTGTCTAGTTATTACAACTCAAAACACAATACAGAGACAACACAGAGATACCAAACACAGCGGAATACTATATATCTAACGCAGAAGCCTCCTGCTCCATTGCTCCGTCACAGTTCGTCAAAGCTAACCTGAATCCCTTGGCTACTCGTAAAAATTTGAGTACCCAAGAGTTTAAGAAAACAGAAGATAAACTCTGGTTCAGACATGGGTCTGGTGTGAGTAACAGATTAAAGTTGCTTACTCTTAAAAACCTTTTGAAAAGAAAGGTATCATGTAAGACTTCCCACACATAAACATGGAAAAGTTTTTACCTTACGCTAACCAAAACATTTGATAGGAAATCCAGTGATATTATAATGGGTCTAGGGTTTCCAAGTAAATAAGAAATAGCCGAAATTGTTACATTTATTAAATTCCAGCTACTAGCCACAAAAGTGGGTAATACAATCAAAACCGTTGGCACTTATTGGATTTTGGATTCCATACAATGGCAGGGCTACCGAGGTACCGCCTGTCACAGTACGTAGTCTAGATCACCGTACCGAGGAGTACGCCCGCTCCCCTGCAACACAAGGCCGAAACCATCTCTTACTGGACAGTCCCGAACAAGACAACCCTGCAGTTGGTGCGCATTTCCAACCGCCCACTAAGCCGAATAAAAGGGACCTCTAGACAGGGGAAAATCTCGTCCTACTTGGGCATGACCCACTTAGCCTTGCTGCACCTCCCCTGTTTTAGCCATTCCCGGTTGATGAGGCTTGAGGCTACGATTACCTTTATAGGACACATCACTTAGAATGCTCATCGTCCACCTGACGATGTTCTGAAAGCATTCAATCCATACAAGTTCGTTCCGAGTTCGAACGAAACCGAAGGCATTATCTCATTACACTCATTTTGGAATCACCCTCAGAGTTAACGATGATAACTCTTGCACTCTGAATCTTCATCTCGAATCTGAAAGTACTATCTCCATCAAACTCATCTCGAAATCACCCTCAGAGTTATATTGACGAATAGTCCTTACACCTCGAGTCTTCACTCTCATATAAGATTCACGACCTATCGTTAATTTGGATCGATGTGGTTTTCGGATATCCAAATATGGAAACTCGATCCCGGTCTCATCGAAATCCAAAGCGTGTCTTTTAGGTCCAAGTTGTTTTAGAGTTTAAAACAATTCAATACAATTATCTATATACACACAGATAGATAATTCACAGATTCACAGTAGATAATCAACACCACGGATAATCCATATTATCATTATCAAAGATAATCCATATCATTATCACAATGCAACCAATGCATCCATATTACACAGTATTACTAATCTCATAGTTGAGACTTCAACCATTCAAGGCAACCAATATCATCCATTCATAAGCAATGATCGATAATCATACCATCTATAATTAATTTAAAATGAATTAAATTAATTACATCATCTCTGATTAATTTAAAGTGAATTAAATTAATTACTTACCTCAATATAAATCATGCTTACATAACCATTAATTAATTACAAATTAATTAATTAATTAACCTCTAGTTAATCAACTTAATTAATCACCCTTGATTAATTATACTTTAATTAATTTCACAAAATTAATTACTCTAAACCAAATATAGTAATTAACCTTTAATTACTACATTAATTAATTAACCATAATTAATTACATTAAACCTTAATTAATTACAATTAGTTAATTACCCTTAATCACTTATTAATGATTAATTAATCTTAATTAATCAATCTTAATTACATCATTAATTATATTGATTAATGATCTTTAATTATATGAAATTAATTATCTTATTTAAATTAATTACATTAAATAATTAATCTCAGTTAAACCATAATTGTTAATCACCTTTGATTAATCACATTCAGTAATTAACTACCCTTAATTACTTATCAAATTAATTACTCCTTAATTTATTTATTTAATTAATCCCTTGATTAATTATAAAGTAATTTAATCTAAATTACTTCCACACTTAAACCATCTTCCACTAATTACATCCAGTAATTATCATTAATTACTTCGCTAAGTAATTACATTCCATTAGTTGCATTAAGTAATCATTATCAAACCAACAAGTGATTAAAATTAATTAAACTTAATTAATTTAAACTAATCACAATAAACTCCATTAGTTACATTAAGTAATTAATTCCTTAATTACTTCCATTAAGTAATTAAACTTAAATAATTTTCACAATTGATTATCATTTAATTAATTAATCTAATTAATTATTTAAATTAATTACATTAATAAATTGTTGAATAATCTTTAAGTTAATGACCATTATTAACCATTAACCATAATTTAATTACTTCTCATAAGTAATTAAATTTCATTAATCATTATTAATTTCAAATTAATTAATCTTTAACATTCAATTAATTTACCTTTAATTATTTAGTTAATTAAGTGTTAATTGTAACTTAATTAATTCATAGTTACTTGATTAATTAATTATTAATAATTAATTAAATCTAATCAATGATCCTTAATTATGGATTAATCACCCTTAATTAATTAATTAACTTTAACTTTAAATTAATAATTTAAAACCCTTAATTACCTTAATTAATGATCCATTCCATTAATAAATAAATTATTCATTTAATTACCTTAATAATTAAATGAAATTATAAATCATTAAATTCTAATTTTACTTTAACATAAAACCTTTCTTATCTATAGTTAAATTATCATTCTTAAATACATTTGAAAACATTAATTTCAAAATCAATTTCAAATTTCATTTTAAAATTCAAGTTTTTAAAATGAAATTCAATTTATCTTTAACCAAATTCAAAACTTTGAAATCCACACGTTAATGAATACTTATATAAAAGAATTTTAAAGATTTAAATCTAAATTCCTTTTTAATCTCTAATCATTTAAAGTATATTTTAACTTTTAAATTAATTTACAATATTAAATCTATAAACTTTATTTCCAAAACTTAAGATTCAAATAAATTTTGAATCCGAATTTAAAATTCTGATTTAACTCTGTTTAATTCCTCTACTACATTTCAAACTCTATTTAAACTCAAATTCTTTATTTACTTTAAACTTTCTTAAACACTTTAATATTATTAATTCAATTTGAATTTAAAAACTCATTTTTCCCAAACTAGATTCAAATTCAATCTTGAATCTATTTTTAAACTTAAACTTAAATTCAGATTTGAAAATAAGATTTAAAACCTTACTTTCATTTAAATCCAGGGTTTAAATTTTATTTTAAATTTTAAAACCAGATCAACAGGTTTCTGTACTAAAACCTGTTATTACACTTTTACCCGAGCCACCCTATTCCCTGCTTCGAGTCAACAAGCCCTCTACAACGAGCAAACCTACCAAAATCTCGAGTAAAACTTGAGTCAATTACTCTGCTTCCACAAGAGTTCCTCAGAACCCAAAAGTGCACGATGCACGTGCACCGTGCCTCCGACCATCTCCAACCACCTCTGGTGGTCTCACCACATCGACAACCAACCCCTCGACTAACTACAACCATCAGATCATCTTTCCACAACACAAAATCGAATTCGAGTTCAAAACTCCAACCTGGAAACAACAGAACGCCCCAGCTCCAAACCTATCATCACCTCACTCGAAAAATTCCGACCACCAAAAAATTTATAACTCCGGCCTCCACTTCATCTATAGCTAAGCTTCCACTACCCAAAAGCCAGTTGAACTCGACCAACTCTTCAGCCCGTGCCGACCAAACCAAACTACCTTGTTAAAACTAGGGTTCTGGACAAGAACTCATCACCGCAACCACCACGATGAATTGAAACGCCATCCAATATTTTTCCAAGCTCCATTGAACACTCCTCTACCCATTGGAAGAAAGTCGACCTTCCAAAATCAATAAACTACCAGAAATCACAAGTTTTCCACTTTCTGTTCAACACCGAACTGCTCCCTTATTTCAAGTTTAAAAATTGTGATTTAGATGTTAAAAATCATTATTTTGTTTATGTATTCATTTCATAATACTGCATTCATAAATTACACAGTTTGAATTTTTACATATTTTAACATGCATAGGTGATTTTAGACTTCCAGTGAGATTTCAAATTGAATTTAACTTAAACCAAATTTTAAAACCTGCTTTATGACATAACAACAAGTTTTACTTAAATTCTAAGTACTAACATCAAAGAGTTCAAGAGAATATGAATTTTGATCTAAGTTTTAAGCTTGAAAACTGGTAACAGAGATGACAATGGAACATATACACATATCTACACATCCATATATATAAACAGAAAATCATCACATAAAAATATTTATCATCACACATTCATTCCAGATCTTAACATACAACCAAAATTAATTTAAGATTTTGAAAATGTGATGTTACTCACCGGAAATTAAAGAACTGAGCACCTAGTTTTGAAAAGCTGGAACTTGAATGTGCCTTAATTTCCAAAACTTTGAGTTGCTTGCTTCTTTAGTTTTGTAAACTTTAAATCCTATTTGTTGTTGTTCCCTGATTACATTTGCATGCATGCCACAGATTTGCTTGCTTCCAGATAAAAAGAAATGCGGAGGCTTTCAAAACAGACTTGCTTTCATACTTGAAAATGTGCAGATTTAAAACAGTTTTGCTTGCATGCTTTGATTCAATTTTAAAAATTATTTGCATGTTTTTGAAGATGCTTTCAGAGTTTAGTTTTTAAGGGAATTGGATTTAATTCTTCTTCTTGGCTATAGAGTTTTGAGAAATAGAAAAGAGAAGGGGTTAAAGAAATAAAGAGTTTTATATAAATGAACATGTGATTTTTTTAAAAATAAAGAAAAATTATTTAAAATGACACTTGTAAAAAGTACTAACATTTGTCACCTTAAATGTTTTATTATCTAACACATGTTATATAAGGCCTTAGGATGTTTACACTTGTCTTTAATTGTTAAATAGTTATAATTAGGTTAATTTGTATTTAATTAGATGCTAATATAAGATAGATGCAAATCCATGTTCAATTAATTAGTTAATATGTATTTATTTATATGCAGATAATTTTAGAATGAATAAATCCAATTTAAATTATAAAATAAAGTTTATGCAAATATTTTAAAATCAAAACAAATTAAAAATATTTATACTTCAAATTTTAAAGCTTTGAATTCAAATCCAAATCAAATTCCAAAATTCAATTTTGAAAAACAGTTATTTTTATTAGAAATCTATTTGTTAAAAGCAATGTATTATTAAATTTTAAAAATAACAAAATTGATAACTATAAGTAATTTATAAAAGAAATTGTCTTCTTTGTTAATAAATTATTTATTTTATCCAACCATATCCAATAAACCTTATTGTTAATTTTATTTTAAATTTAAACTTAAGTTAAACATATTTAAACCATTTCAATATTTACCTTACGTATTTAAAATCATAAAGTTATTTATTATATACTTTTAAAAAGCTTATTATCAAATAAATCAATTTAAATAAATTAAAATTTTATCTTATCAATTTAAAACCATATTTTATTTATTAAATAACCTTTTAAAAGTTTAACTTTTAAAATTATACCTAATTTAACCAAAGATATCTATATATATTTAGAAAATAGGATTTATTTATTTATCAAATTAAAAACAATATCTATTTACAATATATACATATTCTTTATACATTATAAATATAAAACAATCATTAGATTTAAAAAGATAAAATCTATCAATTAACTATTTATTTTATTGGATTATTAAATTAATTCAAATCTTATTATCAAATATTATCAAATCAATTTAATTTTTAATTCAGATTATTAAACTGATATTGCTTAAAATTCCGGGTCATCACATTCCTTCCCCCTTAAAAGAATTTCGTCCCCGAATTTAAAACAAAGGTAATTTAATAATCTATTTAAAGATTTTAATTTTAAAACACAAGCATACATCAATGATATGCTAATAACCAATCTAATTATCCAGACAAAAATTCTGGATAGAGTTTCCTCGAGTTTCCCCGGTATATATATATATACACCGGGATACTCGCTCTACAGAATTCAAACAATCAATACTATTAAGCTCTAGAGCTCCTACTCATCCAGACCTACAAAACTAGACAACACATCAGACTACAGACGAGTCTGATTCAACAACCAAGCTTCCTGAACTGCTGGTTTCAAAACCAGGGATAGACCATACACGTACTCCCTTAGAGATATGTGAAACATATCGAATCCCAGTTATCCAAACTGGCAATTCAATCCTGAAAACCAAATACTGATCCTTACAAGAACAAAGAAAAGATCCAAACATCTTGGAGTTATCTTTTCAGCCTTACCCCATCTTATAGCTCCTTGGATCGAAGAAAACTCCAACAACAACGAAGTTTCCAACTTTGAATTCCAAATTCCTCCATCTCCTATCCACAAAATGTCTTTGGACGATCCTGGGCTGCCAACATCCAAACTGATCAGCTCAACCCTTGCTGATGCCCCCAGAACAAACATAACCAAAAACAACCCAACACAATGATCACCTCAAGATCAACCAAAACCAAAACACAACTCTACTCCATAAACAGCAGAAGACAACAAACTTCTCCTAATCCGAAAAAGACAATCAGAAACACTCCCAAACTGCTTCCCCTGCACAACTCTGATCCGAAGTAGATAAGAAAATGCTGATGAAGAATATGAGCACAAACTGGACACCACTTCCCAGAAATATAGTTCAACGGATCCATAAAGAAATCTCAGAAGTTCCTCCAAAAATCTGAGCTGCTTCGTCAAACTCTATCACTAGGAATCATTCTTCAACTAAAAAGAACCACCGGTTCCACCCCTGGAATTCTAGTCGGTAAGAAAACTCAATCTCCAAATGCAGAAAAACCTTTGTCTTTCTAGAAGAGATCCAGAAAATCTCTGACAACTCAAGAGAACACTCAAACAATCGCAAGTCACTTTTACGATCAACCCAGATAAATTTCCAAAGAAAAAACTCTCCTCTCTTTACCAAGCAGAACAGCTTACGCTGGCCCAGCCAATCCATTGAAGAAATGGATTCACTATACTGCTTCTAAACTCCATCTTCAGAAAAACTACTCAGCCAGAAAACTTCCTGCCAACACAGATTACTCCGAGCTGCACTGCAGACACCGATGCCAAACTTTCTAATCCAAAGCTCTTCGAGAAGCTCGGACTTCAAAGCTAACCACAACATCCTGCTGAATCCAGCCAGAACACCGAAGCAGGCACACTTCCTAAAACTTGTTCTAAAGAAATATCTTCGGATACATCCATAATCACTGCATCTCATCATGCAGCTACACTTCCTGAAGTATCAAGATGCCATCACTTGCTTCTGCCCAATCTACAGATCCAATATTCAACTCACCAAATTTTCCACTTCAAAGGCGACTCTGAACCTTAACAGGTTTCCTTCAGAGATCAATGAAATCTTCACACAACAAAGCTCACTCGAGACGGTATTAGGTCTATAGTCTCGACAGACACACGTCCAACCTCAAACATCAGACTCTAACCAACGGTAGTAATCGTGTTACACACACCACTACCTTATCTACCTTTATATCTTATATTGGAAAACCTGAACAGGTAACCCAACAAATAGGTAGAAATATATAAATATATATATAAATATATTTAAAATTACAAATACGCTCTCTCAAGAAAGAAATCAATCCAGAGCCTAGGTATTCGCTCAACCTAGTGCTCTGATACCACTGTCACGACCCGCCATTCATCTCCATGGAATGACGCATCATTAATAAGAAAGAAAGGGATAGAAAAGAGAAAGAAAAAGAAGAGAGAAGAAACAACACATCAGAATCTAAACAGCGGAACGAATAAATTATATTAATAACATAAAATATTACATAGTTTACAACAACTATCAGAGTACACAGATAATACAACACATACTAGACAGTTATAAACACTTGTCTAGTTATTACAACTCAAAACACAATACAGAGACAATACAGAGATACCAAACACAGCGGAATACTATATATCTAACACAGAAGCCTCCTGCTCCATTGCTCCTTCACAGTTCGTCAAAGCTAACCTGAATCTCTCGGCTACTCGTAAAAATTTGAGTACCCAAGAGATTAAGAAAACAGAAGATAAACTCTAGGTCAGACATGGGTCTGGTGTGAGTAACATGTTAAAGTTGCTTAATTTTAAAAACCTTTTGAAAAGAAAGGTATCACGTAAGACTTCCCATACATAAACATGGAAAAGTTTTTACCTTACGCTAACCAAAACATTTGATAGGAAATCCAGTGATATTATAATAGGTCTAGGGTTTTCAAGTAAATAAGAAATAGCCGAAATTGTTACATTTATTAAATTCCAGCTACTAGCCAGAAAAGTGGGTAATATAATCAAAACCGTTGGCACTTATTGGATTTTGGATTACATACAATGGCAGGGCTACCGGGGTACCGCCCGTCGCAGTACGTGGCCTAGATCACCGTACGAGGAGTACGCCCGCTCCCCTGCAACACAAGGCCGGAACCATCCCTTATTGGACAGTCCCGAACAAGACAACCCCGCAGTTGGTGCGCATTTCCAACCGCCCACTAAGCCGAATAAAAGGGACCTCTAGACGGGGGAAAATCTCGTCCTACTTGGGCATGACCCACTTAGCCTTGCTGCACCTCCACTGTTTTAGCCATTCCCGGTTGATGAGGCTTGAGGCGACGATTACCTTTATAGGACACTTCACTTAGAATGCTCATCTTCCACCTGACGATGTTCTGAAAGCATTCAATCCATACAAGTTCGTTCCGAGTTCGAACGAAACCGAAGGCATTATCTCATTACACTCATTTTGGAATCACCCTCAGAGTTAACGACGATAATCCTTGCACTCTGAATCTTCATCTCGAATCTTAAAGTACTATCTCCGTCAAACTCATCTCGGAATCACCCTCAGAGTTATATTGACGAATAGTCCTTACACCTCGAGTCTTCACTCTCACATAAGATTCACGACCTATCGTTAATTTGGATCAATGTGGTTTTCGGATATCCAAATATGGAAACCCAATCCCGGTCTCATCGAAATCCAAAGCGTGTCTTTTAGGTCCAAGTTGTTTTAGAGTTTAAAACAATTCAATACAATTATCTATATACACACAGATAGATAATTCACAGATTCACAGTAGATAATCAACATCATAGATAATCCATATTATCATTATCAAAGATAATCCATATCATTATCACAATGCAACCAATGCATCCATATTACACAATATTACTAATCTCATAGTTGAGACTTCAACCATTCAAGGCAACCAATATCATCCATTCGTAAGCAATGATCGATAATCATACCATCTATAATTAATTTAAAATGAATTAAATTAATTACATCATCTCTGATTAATTTAAAGTGAATTAAATTAATTACTTACCTCAATATAAATCATGCTTACATAACCATTAATTAATTACAAATTAATTAATTAATTAATTAACCTCTAGTTAATCAACTTAATTAATCACCCTTGATTAATTATACTTTAATTAATTTCACAAAATTAATTACTCTAAACCAAATATAGTAATTAACCTTTAATTACTACATTAATTAATTAACCATAATTAATTACATTAAACCTTAATTAATTACAATTAATTAATTACCCTTAATCACTTATTAATGATTAATTAATCTTAATTAATCAATCTAAATTACATCATTAATTATATTGATTAATGATCTTTAATTATATGCAATTAATTATCTTATTTAAATTAATTACATTAAATAATTAATCTCAATTAAACCATAATTGTTAATCACCTTTGATTGATCACATTCAGTAATTAACTACCCTTAATTACTTATCAAATTAATTACTCCTTAATTAATTTTTTTAATTAATCCCTTGATTAATTATAAAGTAATTTAATCTAAATTACTTCCACACTTAAACCATCTTCCACTAATTATATCCAGTAATTATCATTAATTACTTCACTAAGTAATTACATTCCATTAATTGCATTAAGTAATCATTATCAAACCAACAAGTGATTAAAATTAATTAAACTTAATTAATTAATTTAAACTAATCACAATAAACTCCATTAGTTACATTAAGTAATTAATTCCGTAATTACTTCCATTAAGTAATTAAACTTAAATAATTTTCACAATTGATTATCATTTAATTAATTAATCTAATTAATTATTTAAATTAATTACATTAATAAATTGTTGAATAATCTTTAAGTTAATGACCATTATTAACCATTAACCATACTTTAATTACTTCTCATAAGTAATTAACTTTCATTAATCATTATTAATTTCAAATTAATTAATCTTTAACATTCAATTAATTTACCTTTAATTATTTAGTTAATTAAGTGTTAATTGTAACTTAATTAATTCATAATTACTTGATTAATTAATTATTAATCATTAATTAAATCTAATTAATGATCCTTAATTATGGATTAATCACCCTTAATTAATTAATTAACTTAAACTTTAAATTAATAATTTAAAACCCTTAATTACCTTAATTAATGATCCATTCCATTAATAAATAAATTATTCATTTAATTACCTTAATAATTAAATGAAATTATAAATCATTAAATTCTAATTTTACTTTACAATAAAACCTTTCTTATCTATAGTTAAATTATCATTCTTAAATACATTTGAAAATATTAATTTCAAATTCATTTTCAGATTTCATTTTAAAATTCAAGTTTTTAAAATGAAATTCAATTTATCTTTAACCAAATTAAAAACTTTAAAATCCACACGTTAAAGAATACTTATATAAAAGAATTTTAAAGATCTAAATCTAAATTCCTTTTTAATCTCTAATCATTTAAAGTATATTTTAACTTTTGAATTAATTTATAATATTAAATTTATAAACTTTATTTCCAAAACTTAAGATTCAAATAAAATTTGAATTCAAATTTAAAATTCTGATTTAACTCTGTTTAAATCTCTACTACATTCAAACTCCATTTAAACCCAAATTCTTAAACACTTTAATATTATTAATTCAATTTGAATTTAAAAACTCATTTTTCCCAAACTAGATTCAAATTCAATCTTGAATCTATTTTTAAACTTAAACTTAAATTCAGATTTGAAAATAAGATTTAAAACCTAACTTTCATTTAAATCCAGGGTTTAAATTTTAAAACCAGATCAATAGGTTTCTGTACTAAAACCTGTTATTACACTTTTACCCGAGCTACCCTATTCCCTGCTCCGAGTCAACAAGCCCTCTACTATGAGCAAACCTACCAAAATCTCGAGTAAAACTCGAGTCAATTACTCTGCTTCCACCAGAGTTCCTCAGAACCCAAAAGTGCACGGTGCATGTGCACCGTGCCTCCGGCCATCTCCATCCACCTCCGCTGGTCTCACCACATCGACAACCAACCCCACAACCAACCTCAACCATCAGATCATCTTTCCACAACACAAAATCGAATTCGAGTTCTAAACTCCAACCTGGAAACAACAGAACGCCCTAGCTCCAAACCTGTCATCACCTCACTCGAAAAATTTCGACCACCAGAAAGTTTATAACTCCGGCCTCCACTTCATCTATAACCAAGCTTCCACTACCCAAACGCCAGTTGAGCTCGATCAACTCTTCAGCTCGTGCCGACCAAATCAAACTACCTAGTTAAAACTAGGGTTCTTGACAAGAACTCATCACCGCAACCACCACGATGATTTGCAACGCCATCCAATATTTTTCCAAGCTCCACTGAACACTCCTCTACCCACTGGAAGAAACTCGACCTTCCAAAATCAATAAATTACCAGAAATCACAAGTTTTCCACTTTCTGTTCAACACCGAACTGCTCCCTTATTTCAAGTTTAAAAATTGTGATTTAGGTGTTAAAAATCATGATTTTGTTTATGTATTCATTTCATATTACTGCATTCATAAATTACACAGTTTGAATTTTTACATATTTTAACATGCACAGGTGATTTTATACTTCCAGTGAGATTTCAAATTGAATTTAACTTAAACCAAATTTTAAAACCTGCTTTATGACATAACAACAAGTTTTACTTAAATTCTAAGTACTAACATCAAAGAGTTCAAGAGAATATGAATTTTAATCTAAGTTTTAAGCTTGAAAACTGGTAACAGAGATGACAATGGAACATATACACATATCTACACATCCATATATATAAACAGAAAATCATCACATAAAAATATTTATCCAACACACATTCATTCCAGATCTCAGCAAGCAACCATAATTAATTTAAGATTTTGAAAATGTGATGTTACTCACCAGAAATTAAAGAACAGAGCACCTAGTTTTGAAAAGCTGGAACTTGAATATGCCTTGATTTCCAAAACTTTGAGTTGCTTGCTTCTTTAGTTTTGTAAACTTTAAATCCTATTTGTTGTTGTTCCCTGATTACATTTGCATGCATGCAACAGATTTGCTTGCTTCCAGATAAAAAGAAATGCAGAGGCTTTCAAAATAGACTTGCTTTCATACTTGAAAATGTGCAGATTTAAAACAGTTTTGCTTGCATGCTTTGATTCAATTTTGAAAAATGATTTGCATGTTTTTGAAGATGCTTTCAGAGTTTAGTTTTTGAGGGAGTTGGATTTAATTCTTCTTCTTGGCTATAGATTTTGAGAAATAGAAAAGAGAAGGGGTTAAAGAAATAAAGAGTTTTATATAAATGAACATGTGATTTTTTTTAAAAATAAAGAAAAATTATTTAAAATGACACTTGTAAAAAGTACTAACAGTTGTCACCTTAAATGTTTTATTATCTAACACATGTTATATAAGGCCTTAGGATGTTTACACTTGTCTTTAATTGTTAATTAGTTATATTTAGGTTAATTTGTATTTAATTAGATGTTAATATAAGATAGATGTAAATCCATGTTTAATTAATTAGTTGATATGTATTTGTTTATATGTAGATAATTTTAAAATGAATAAATCCAATTTAATTTATAAAATAAAGTTTATGCAAATATTTTAAAATCAAAACAAATTAAAAATATTTATACTTCAAATTTTAAAGCTTTGAATTCAAATCCAAATCAAATTCCAAAATTCAATTTTGAAAAACAATTATTTTTATTAGAAATCTATTTGTTAAAAACAATGTATTATTATATTTTAGAAATAACAAAATTGATAACTATAAATAATTTATAAAAGAAATTCTCTTCTTTATTAATAAATTATTTATTTTATCCAACCATATCCGAATAAACCTTATTGTTAATTTTATTTTAAATTTAAACTTAAGTTAAACATATTTTAAACCATTTCAATATTTACCTTACCTATTTAAAATCATAAAGTTATTTATTATATATTTTTAAAAAGCTTATTATCAAATAAATCAATTTTAACAAATTAAAATTTTATCTTATCAATTTAAAACCATATTTTATTAATTAAATAACCTTTTAAAAGTTTAACTTTTAAAATTATACCCAATTTTACCAAAGATATCTATATATATTTAGAAAACAGGATTTATTTATTTATCAAATTAAAAACAATATCTATTTACAATATATACATATTCTATATACATTATAAATATAAAACAATCATTAGATTTAAAAAGATAAAATCTATCAATTAACTATTTATTTTATTGGATTATTAAATTAATTCAAATCTTATTATCAAAGATTATCAAATCAATTTAATTTTTAATTCAGATTATTAAAATGGTATTGTTTAAAATTCCGGGTCATCAAAACGCGATTGAGTGGTTGTGGTTGTAAAATTGGAGAATGCAAGTTAGGGCAAAGGAAAATCGATTTAGGTTGTGGACTGGAAAAGTAGAAAAGGAAAATTAGGGAACGAAAGAAAACCTAGCTTTTTTGTTCGTAGCTGACAGATGGAGGGGGTAAACGGAGATGTGGTAGGAAAATAGAAAGATATGAAACGCGACCGTTGACTTGCCAAAATTCAAAGGAGGCTTCAGTGAGCTTGGAATGCATCTCACTAATAATATAATAGTATAGGTCATTGGATTTCTTATATAAAGGTTTTAGTTTCATAAGGTAAAAAATCATCCGTGTTTATGAGCGACATGGTCTTCAAGATACCTTTATTTTGAAGGGTTTTAAGTATAAAAATTCATATGTTTTGAGTTTACTCACACCAAACCCATGTCTAACCTGGAGTTTTTCTTTCCCTTGTACTCTTGGGTACTAATTTTCGAGTAGCCAACTAGCCCAGCTTCTTACGGATGCATTTTGGAGAAGCACAGAGCCAAAGGCTTCACCGTTATCTAGTTGTCAATTTTATTTCCACTGTGTCTACAGTATATATCAGTATTGTGGGGGTAGGCAATTATAACTATTCCTGACTGAAGTTAGTACTTGTTGTAACTTTGACGTTTCATTTTGGAAGTGACCATATGTACTATCTTATGTTCTACTATAAATGATTTTCTTGTATTGTGAATTTTGTATTTTCTTTCTTCTTGCCTTTTCTTTTATCCCATCGGCTTATCTTTTGGACACCTTGATAATTGTCATACGAATACTATGGTATATTAAGTGTCGTCTTTAGGAGTAAGAAAGGCGGATCGTCATGGAAAAAAATAATTTAAAGCCCGAAATTCAATTATGTCAGAAACAGGTCGACTAGAATTTTTTTTAGTCAATCAAATTTTTACGAATTTGAAATAGTAAGGAAATAGTGTGTTTTTGCACTTATTCAGCTAGCTGAAATATATAACCAGTTGACTGATATATTCAGTCGACTGGTTATTAATTAAGTTGAGTTCCTTGGTAGCGAAATGAGTATAAAGTGTACTTTCATGAAAGTTGAAAACAACTTTTGTAGATGGTTTTGTCAAATAAAAAGATGTTTAAAAAATATTTGTAAATGTATGGACATGTCTTTGTGTGTATTAGCAAGTTCTACTATCATAGTTTGATTATGCAAATAAATTCTATCTAAAGATCATTAAATTAAGATGATAGAAGTGCGAAATTCCGTGAATTCTATACCGATAATGAATTGAGGAGAGCTTTACAACATACTACATCCGCATTATAACAGATTGGTGGAGGCGGTAAACATCTTATCTATTATCAAGAAATGATTGAAAAGAGCTAAGCGTAGCAGGATGGATGAGTTACCATTGGCATTATGGCCTTATCGGATAAACTAATAGTCTGGGACCGGTCATACTCCTTTTGCTTTAGCCTATGGAATTAAGGTCATGATTCTAACTGAAGATGAAGTCCCTTCTCGCAGATGAATGCATCCTAAGGTGAATGAGATGTTTCTATCATCCCTTAACTTGGTGGAAGAGAAATGAGAAGTGGCTAATCTACGGGTAGCTGCTCACCAGCAAATAGTAGCAAGAAAGTTCAACGCCAAGGTCCAAAATCGTACCTTTGAAATATGTGACCTCGTTTTGAAATGGGTATTTTCTGGTATGGGAGCACTTGGTTCGAATTAGAAAGGACCCTATGTGATGGGATGGAAGCTTGGAGATAGCTCTTTCAAGTTATCAACAATCGATGGGTTTCCAATTCTATGAACATGGAATAGCGATCATTTACCCCGCTATTTCACTTGATTTCATTCTATAGCTAAGGTATCTTATTCACCAAGATTGTAATAAGGCCACAATTTCCATTCATTTGTTCATAAATAAAGTTATTTTTTTTTGAATTAATGGAACCTTATTCTTAAAGTTTGACTCTGTGTTGCAAGAGTAGTAACACAAATAATTCTAATTTTTGGAAACCAGATATCTCAGTACGAGAGATAGGAATCGACCAATTCCTTTGTTCTATGATCAGATTGTTGGAGTATAACTGGACCATGGTATGATCAGATATTTAACCCCTAAACATCACATCTCTAACTAAGGCCAAGATTTAGGCACGATCATAGATGGATGCTCAAGATAGGCAATGGAGACCTCGACTGCTAGAGATAGGAATCATAGTCTCTTGCAGGTATAGTACTTAGTTATATCGATGCTTGGGTCAATATGGGAAGATAAGCCATATTATCTTAGTCGCATTAACAGAGCACAATTTTGTTTATAATCGAATGAGATATGTATGATAATAAACAAGGCTAATTGATGAAATACAATTTTTGTTTATAGTTGAATGAGATATGTTCGATCGATGATAAATAATGTTAAGTAATGGAACAACACTAAGTAATAGTAGATACTTGTTTATATTTATAGAGTTATAATAGGCATTGCATAGATCATATACACCTGCATGTATGATATATAAGTAATTTCATTACAGATATTCATAAGTCAAGTACAAAGGCAAGAAAATAAAGGTGTGATATAGTAAATACGATAAGAGTTAAACAAAGAACAACTTTTATTTACATCATTTTTTGAGTACAAAGTTGTGGGGGTCGTACCCGCACAATAATAACCTATGTACAAGAGATCCAAAAAGAAAAAAGTGCAAAAGGACTAATGGAAATTATCTTCAAGCTAGCATAGCTTAGAATACTTATGATGCCTACCCCTCTTTGGATTCTTCCGATCCTTCTTGGATGGTGTAGGCTTCCACTTCCCTTTCTCAATCTTGTCTGATGGTAAAAATTGGTTCTGTAAGTCAAGATTCCAATCATAATCAATGTCTGAGTCATTAGGGGTTTATAGAAGGTTCACCAGTTTTATTGGGATTAAGGGTGGAAGAAGGAAGGATGCGAGTTGGAAGGGTCGACAGAGATATAGATAGTATAGGAATGAATCTTCTCCTTGCTGGGCTCGATTTTGATGCCTTTTAGCTTGTGAACATCAAAAACCTTAATTGCCTCTAAGGATGGCCCCAGCCTCGTCTCCTTGGTGATGATAACTTCCTCATTGTCATTGGTCAGCTTCATCCAAGAATTCTTCCATTAAGGCATAGAACTTATTAGCTTCAAGACTAAGGGTAGACCCGATGGAGGATTTGGTTACTGGAAAAGAATATAAAATGATGGTATAAGAGGTGACACAAGAAGTCACCGAAGGAACCTTTATGGGGGACAAGTCTGGGATTATGGCGATAGCAGGATGACTTAGAATATGGAAAATTTATAGGAAAGATTAGAAATATGTTTAGAAGACATCTGAAGCTTTTCAAAGATGGGCGAGGTCAGAGATATACCTCTTGGAGTTGATGTCAGAGATATACCTCTTGGAGTTACAAAACCTGCTCTTTCATCATATTTAATTTGACTTCCATGTCCTTGATCTCATCTCGATATATCTTTTTGGCATCCTTTAGGTCTTGATCTTTCTCCTTAATCATCTTTTCAATTTCATTGAGGTCTTTGATGTATGTTTGAATGATCCTTTCTTGATCCTACTTCTCTAACTCAGACTGTTGGAGGAGAAAATGATCAGCCTTATCAGTGTCGAATATGGCATGCACCAACCTTTTCCATATATGGTAATGATTGATGGCATCGATCGTGATGGCCATGACAAAGGTTATGGCATTTAGAGGAATGTTCATTAAGTGATAATCAAACTTTATGCGGTAAAGCATAAATGAGGAAAGATGCATTGCATCTCCGTCAGAGCGGATTTTGTAGTCAATGGAAGAGTAGAGACAGCCTGTGTAGTGGGAACATGAGTGGTTACTATTTTTCGAAGCTATTGGATGGGTACAAAGGTGGTGGAATTAGCATATTGAGTAGTTGATTTGGATTGGTGAGAAGAAGTGACTAGAGCTTGATGATGAGGAAGAGGCCTAGAGATAGAGATGGTAGGAATCCTAGAAGTCTGTGGCTAAGGCTTAAATATTTCGGAGTAAGGGTCTTAATAAAGACTTTGGAAGGGGAGAATGCTTAAGTGAGGGTGAGACCGACCTTCTTTTGGAACCAAAGAAATCCTTAGAATCTTAGTATCTTTTTCATTGCTCATCTTCTTTCTTCTCTCTCTTTCTTTTCTATTTGATCTTTATTCTTCAGATTGAAATCGAAGCTATGAAGAACTGGACTGCCCATGGTCAAAGTAACCAGAATTTTTCCCGAGGCCATCATATAGAGACCATCCTATAGTACCTAAAAAGAAGATAAGTGAATTAGAACTTGGAATCGGATAAGAGTGCATACAAAGTGAATGTACTCATGATCCTAAGTGTTGTATGGAGTGTCAATGCGTCCTGTTGATTCTATGAATCTA
This sequence comes from Allium cepa, assembly GCA_030765085.1. Classification (NCBI taxonomy): domain Eukaryota; kingdom Viridiplantae; phylum Streptophyta; class Magnoliopsida; order Asparagales; family Amaryllidaceae; genus Allium; species Allium cepa. The sequence goes on along the minus strand of CM060932.1, from coordinate 225,994,463 downwards.
CGCGTTTAGATGAGCGATCATATTATCTTTCCCCATGGATGTAAATGGCACATCAATTCTAAATAGGAAGTCAAGAATTGAGAAGTCATCCATGTTGAATTCAGGCTAGGGAAGTCAGGGACATTTTCAATGTTAGATAGGTCGTCGAAGATGTTCTCAATGGTTAGGCATGGAAAGAATCCTCTAATTGAATTATATTAGGGATTGGCCACTAGCCATGTAGTTTTAATTTTGAGTTTGAGGTTCCTGGGATAGGTGGAGTAATCTCTTCCATCAGATCAGTCGACTCTCCCTCATCATCATCTTTGTTGTCATCTTTGTCCCTTTGGCGTCATCTCTTTCTTCTTCTCCCTCTCCTTTATCTTCTCCCTCTTCTTATTGAACTCATCCTATTTCTTCTCCTTCTTCTTTTTCATCCCTTTCCTCCTCCTCATCGCTGATACTTTGGATGTCCTTTACCACATTTGGAGCATATTCATGCACGGGGCTGGCGGATCGACTTTAGCCTCTTGGACAGGTAGAAGTGCTTTAATGGCTCTTGGAGGAACAAGGCACATAACTGACTCTTCAACCATTATACACAATCAAAAGTGGCATACCCGAGGGTCAGTGAGAAGGTTCATTCTTTTTCTATCATCCTTTGGGATTCTTTTAAAAGTTAAAGAGTATGTGCCGGAGTAGCATTGGTAACTCTTTGAGGGATATTTGTAAAAGGAGTGAAAGAATATCAGTAATTTGAGTGAAGTAAACTCTAGTAAAGTGAGGTGTAAGCTTTTGAAGTCTATATTCAGATAACCACTTTTGTGAGAAACCCGTAGGACACCTAACGAAGAATATTTATCTTTTAATTTCTTACCTTGTCATAGAAGCCAATAACTATTTGGTAACTATGGTATGACTCCATGATGGTAGTAGATAGACCTCTTTTTGAAGTTATGAAGGTATCGAATTACCTTAATGGTTGGTACGCTACCCGGATGTTGACTTAAAATCTTGAATGCACAATTTAAAGCTGTATATCCATTTAGGTGTACGTGAGTCAGAGCTGGCCCGAAGAGTTGGAGTGTCAACCTTGAAAAATGGTTGAACGTTGGAATAGCTCCAAAAAGGCATATATATGCATGCCATGTAGCCTTTTGGAGGGTTGTGTTCCCTTTGAGATGCACTAGAACCATAGTTTTTTCCAAAAGGATGCCACGATGATCACATATTCTTTTAACACCCACGACCGTTAACCTCGATGTTAGGGACTCATGGAACTCTCAAGGATAATAATGACCAACAAGTTGACATTCAGGCCGATTCCATCTCAAAAGGGCATATAAGAGGCTAGCAGCAGTGATTGTTGAGGTTGATGTCGAGTCTTCCTCTCTCTGGATGGTGTCGAAGTAGAAGCTAGGGCAAAAGAAGAACCTATTGCCAAAGGGGTAGAAGGGCCCGTAGTGGCAGAGAGACGCCCTGAGTGTTTAAGAGATTCCATTTTATACCGTTAGCTTAACATATAAGCATGGTTAAGTATAATTTAAACTTGATATTTACTTTGATTATGTCCTATATTGACGATATAGAAAATTCAATGGATGAAGACGTGTGTTCAACAACAAGGTTCGATACATCGACTTGGCGGTGATATGTGACGTCGTCTACGCAATGTGTGTCTTATGTCCTTGACATGATGAATGAATGCACTCTACATGGATTTTCCACTTGTTTTGGGAAATGAGTTCTGGCATGTGATGGAACACCTTATGCTATGTTACCTGTTAACGTAGATTGTGTATTAACGAAACCGGATGATCTCTAAAGTATGTAACGACGCGCCTTTTCAACCCTCGAATGTCGTTACTAATACGTCCAAGGTATTCACGTGCCAAACACCTAGTGCTGAAATGACGAATAGTTATGGTAAAACAAAAAAAAATAAAACAAGAAAGAATAGAACACACTATCAGAATCTTACAGCGAAACGTAATATATAATATCAAAAGAACAATATAAAGGGATAGACTGATATAGAAATTTTAGAGTTACAAAACCTAAGTACTATCATCATCTTGGATAGTTATAACCGCATGTACTTACAAATGCTGATCTGTACAAAATAGTAATGCATTGGATGTAAGAATACTACTACAGGTATCTAGCTCGTCTTCTCGAGCTCCAAAGAACATCAACGATAACCTGCCTTTCTCAAACTACTCAAATGGGTACGTGAGGAATTTTGCAACACCCCTATACTTAGTTAAACATTATTCAGGACATTTAATTGGATAAATTAAATAAAATAATATAAATGATTAAGGAGAACGAGATTTTAACATTTACAAGGTCGTGCCTTAGTGAATTAAATAAAGAGATTATTTTAAACGTTAAACTTAATAAGAGAATATATGAGAGGGGCAATTTGGGAAATAGACCTATACTTTGCCTTAAACCCTCTCCCCTTCATATCATTCTCATTTTACTCAAACAAAACAATCAAAAGAAAAAAGAAATCATGAAATCAAGGGGATTCAAGGGAGAAGAAACTCAGGGAGACTAAAGCAACAACAAATCTCGACTCCAGCGTAAAATTTAAGGCGAATAATACAAGTTCCTTCTCTTTTTTCTATCTCGAATTTGCTTATGGATAGTACCTGAATTATTGTTATTTATTTTGCCAAGATATGGTTATCTAATCATTGTTTGGATATAATAATGATTATTGAATTTTTAAGGAATTATTTAAATGGGTTTTAAGGGTTAAACTTAAGATTTTAAACTCCAAATGCTTCTAATTTCTGACATGCTGTATAAAACATTATTTTGGAGATGATTTTTTAATTTCATAATATTCCAAGTTATATAGGTTATTTTATGAAATTTATAAGTAGGAAATAGTATCATTTCAAGTTTTAATTATTTAAAATAAATATATATGTTTTTTGGCTTCGATATTTTTATATGGTAAAAAGTAGGATATTCTCTAATTTTTATGAATTTCCGAGATTTTTCTAAGTGATTTCAATTTATTGTGGGTTTACTATGTTCGATAAACATTTAAAGGAATAATTAATTAAGGATATTAATTCATTATTTTAAATAAGTTTTGGAACTTGAAATTTAATGCGGTAGTAATTATGAGAAGGATTTGTAAAGAAATTTTTTTATCCAATAGAAATTGGACAAGAAATAACCATTGTGATAGTTTTTTCTTATAGTAGTAATAAAACAGTTTTCTTAAGAATTACGATAATATCATGCCACCATACATCATTGAGTCTAACGATGAGACCACATCATTGAATGTCAACGCCGATGATGTAGGAAACACATGATAGCTACTTAATATCCATGGAGTGATTCCTTCAGCATTAAAGTGGACAACGATGGCAATATATGATTGGAAACATAACGTCTTCATGATCAATCTAAGCGTTTAAAAGCTTAATGATGATGTCAATGACGTCGCATGACTTGACTGCTATTTTCAATGATGCCGCACCTAATCGCTTTGATTATTTTTAAGGCTAAGGCAGTGATGGCACTTTTATTGACTTCAACTCTATATATGAAGCAACATAATAGCTGAAGTAACTTAAGTATAAAAGTTTTATAATGCTGTCAAGGGTCTTGGGGTCGATGTGCATCAAGGTTGACGACCTTATGTTTTAATGTCGATGCCTCTTGGCTACGATGCCACACTTCATCTTTACAATGCTAAAGAGGCTTGCTTTTATTAAAACAGTTTTAAAGGGCGGAGAGGCTTACATTTTAGAGGGCTATGACCTTATGTTTTGGCAATAAGCTACATAACTTATAAAGGTTTTAAGTTCTGTTTTAACAGATGGATAACCTATAGTTTATAAAGGTCGATAACATCAATTTCGACATGAATTTTTCTTAAGATTAAAAGAATTTAAGTTTTGTTCTCAACCTTGCACATAGGTTGATGTTGATTTAATACTGCATGTGTTATGTCAAAGGCATAGAGACTTATGCTTCTACTTTGACATCATTTTGAGGATATCAATGCCATTTTAAATTGTAAACTTTGACACTATCACTGGGGACACCAACGTGGACGAACTTCGACATTGATCAAAAGTTTAAATTATTTAATAGTGGCGAGCCATATGTCCTTGACTTCAACTTTAAACCTTGGGGATACCATTGTTTGTTTAATAAGTTCAACATGAATCAGTTGGGGATATCAATGTGTGTGACACTTTGGAATGTTATAATTTAAGTGGAAATAACTTGATTGGGGATGCCAATAGACATAGGTTAAACATGTGGATAACATGGATTAAATGGTAACTGATGGGTTCATAGTCAAACTAGGAAAACTATAGGATGTGAGATGGACAGTCGACATCTTGCTGAAGACGGATAGCCTCTATAAGGATAATGAAGGGTTCATAGTCATCCTTGGAAAACTATGGGATGTGCGATGGATAGTCCACATCATTTTAAGTTAAATGGAATTTGTGTGATGGATAGTCCATATAATTTTAAATAAACAAACCACATGTAATGGGTAGTCAATATGGTAGGGGATGGGTAATCCAAGTTATGATTGTATATGAGATGGATAGTCCACATAATTCTGAATATATTTATATGTGAGATGGGTAGTCCATACAATTATAAGATGGGTACTCAGACTAAAATAAGATAGGAAGTCAGTTTAAATGTAACGGGTAGCCATTTGAAATTAAGATGGATAATCTAATGAACTGGGATGAGTAATCCAATATATGTTCATGATTATAAATGCTATTTTCTATGTTCTAACCATTGTGGTTGTAGGAGCACAATATATGGTTGTTACATTTTAATTAAGATTCTAATGAGGGGAAAACCCATTCTGTTCAGCGGTATGGTCTCACTGGATATCTAATTTGGTTTGCGATGGTAAGTTATTATTCACACCAGACTTTTGTATGACCAGAAGTTTTGTTTTTCCCTCTTAAACTCTCAGATACTCATTTAAGTAGGTCGGAAGTAAGGGATTTCAAGTTTCCAGTTGGACTAATAAGATTCCGAAGATGTGTAGGAGGCAATCTAAATATTAGGAGCTTTACTTTTTTTTCTACTGTGTAGTCTGGTTTTGTCTATTTAGATGTGATAGTAAAGTTGTATACTTGCTAAGTATTTGTCTCTGATCAACTAGGGGGAATCTTCATATATTGCTCTTAGAGTATTTTGTAATAGTTATAATTCCTCTACACATGGGTTTACAAATGAGATTATGTAATGAATATGAAATATCATTTGTGAAATGAGATGTGAAAATTTGTTATTAAACCGTGTTGAAAATTTTCATATTCATGTGTTTCTGATTATTGATATGATTAACATAGTCGCATTTTGTCAAAAGCAGTAATAACTATGGATGACTGCAACATCCGCAGCTGTTAGTTTTTGACCTCAGAATGGAGGATGCTACAAATATAGGGAAAATAAAAACCAAGCATACGTAAGTCTAGTATGAGAAACTCAACAAATATGCAACCAACATATAACAGTACTTTTAAGGCTGCATAAATGCCATAATAGTTATCCCCTCAAAAGTACCACCATCTAATATGTACATAAGGTGATATGATATATAATGTCTAAGGTGTAGAATATAAATATATAACATAGACGGAGTGGTTACATATTATATATTCAATAGCTTATTAGAGGGTAAATCAAAACCGATAAGGTATGTTCGTAAAATGGATTTTTCATGGAGATCCCTTCGTTAAGCCGAAATTCAATCTTTTGCACAAGGGTCAGAAACTACCTTCGAGTGCCGTTTATCTCTAGATAGAATATACAATTAAGGAAAACATAGCCGGTCCACATCCAAATACATGATTCCAAATACCATCACCTCCCATGCGCAACATCGATAATCTTACTTTAGATATGGAGTGATAATATCCTTTCATTGATCGTTCAAACTTTAAGCTATGCCCCTACACTGTTTCTCTCATTTTCGATGTCGAGATCACGTTCGGCATCACTCACACGAGTCTTCATTACTCGAACAAAACACGAATCCCCAAATGGATTCCCATATCTCAAACTGATCTTGAGATCACATATGGATTCCAGCTTCTTATACAAATCCACTTCCAAGAGATTAAACATGTATCTCAGCCTTGAAGTGGTTTTCCATAAGTAAAACACTTACCGATCGCGATCGCTTAAAGACTGAATAGATAAACTTGGTAATATTCAACAATAATAAGAACGATCGCATATGAAAACCAAGTCTCGTATACTTATCATGTTTTCGATATTTTCATCTCACAGTATGTAACAATCTGTACCTCCCAGTATAAATAATGCCGAGAAATACAAGCTGTAGGGATATTAATTTATTACAAAGCATGATTATGAGGGTGGAGCTCTAAGATTTTCTATGCTTTCAGATCTTATAGTGGATGGAATTAAAATATAAGTATAACAATAGCTGTAACGACCCGCAAATCCGTACCCCTTGAATCAACACTATTCTACCTAAATCAACTCAAGTTGTACGGAAATACGAACCATTTGGGTTAAAGAAGAAGAGGTAGAAGAAGAGAATAGAAACAACAACGTAATCTAACCATCGCAGCGAAATAAAATATAATAGATAATAATGATCTTTACTCAAAAATCAAATATATATGTTTATGTATATTACATCATCAGAGTACATCAATCACAGCTCACATCAATAACATACAAATGGATACACAACAACTCAACACAACGGAATATGTCTATATATACAAGTACGGGAGTACGTATCGCCATCCTGCTCGTCTCCTGAACTCCACAGCATCATATCCTGTATCCTATAATACTCGGTCTGACCTGAGCATTACAGTTAAATAACACCCGAGTCAGTCTGGATTACCAGCGTGAGAAAATCACACCCAATTGATTATTAAAGTTTCAAAAATCCTTTGAAAACAAAAGCATCTCGTAAGACCATGTCACAAATAAATATGTCGGGTTTTTACCTTACGATAGCTAAAACATTTTATTAAAGTCCTCTGATATTATAATAGTGTCTATAGAAAGTAAAATAGAATCTAGCTGAAACGCTTGGATCTCACGTTTCAGCAATAGTTGGGCACAATCAAAACCGTACGGGCGCGTTGGGAAAATGGATTCCAACTAATGGCTAGGCACTGGGGTACCACCTGTCACAGTACCTGGTCTAGATCAGCGTACCGAGGAGCCACCCTAACTCCCCTGCAACACAAGACTGGAACCATCCCTTACTGGATAGTCCCGAGCAAGATCACCCCGCGGTTGGGATCAGCAACCGCCCACTAAGCCGAAATAAAGGGACATCTAGACAGGGATGACCTCACCCTCCAGTGGGGGCTACCAACGAAGCGTTGCTGCATAACCCCTGATTTTCAGCCATTCCCATTTGATGAGGCTTGAGGCTAAACGTTACCTTTTATATAGAATATATTCCTTAGAATGCCCATCGTCCACCTGACGATGTTTTCGCAAGCATTCATCTATACAAGTCCGTCCCGGGTTCGAACGGAACCGAAGGCACTATTCCTACTACATCCCTTTTGGAAATATCCTCAGGATTAGCAGCGACTAGCCCTTGCACTTCATAGCTCCATCTTCGAATCCAAAAATCGTTTTTCACGAAACGTACAAACCAGATCGAAGTGGTTTTCGAGAAATTAATCTCGATCCCGGTCTATTCGAAATGATTAACGCATTTGTCCAATATTGATAGTCGGTTATTTAACTATCAATTAACATTCACAACATCCATCACACAATAAATAATTTCCCAAATTATTTATTTATCTCAAAAATATCTTCATAAGATATATTTTCACTTTCAAATTCTTTTGAAAATAGTTTTCAAAACAATCTGCCTTTCTCAGAATAAATTCCAAGTATTTCTATTTCCACTGGAATCACCAAGCATAAAACTTTAGATTTTTGAAATAATCTAAAATCACTTAATTGTAAGATATATTTAACATTTTAGATAGGAAATTTTACTTTAATACTTAATTTTAAATAATACCCTAGAAATAATTAAAATAGGTTTACTTTATAAATATAACTAGATTTTCTCCTTTAAACAAAATACCAAATCATCCTTTAAATAATTATTACGATAATAGATTAACCAAAACACTTACTTCGATATTTACTTTTTAAAAAAATTTAAATAAAGACTACTTCAATAATTTACTAAAAATACTTTAGACTTTAAGTAATAGAAATAATAAATTTTACAAAACTTGCTTTCTTTAAAACAACTTTAAAACATTTAATTTATATTTACAATTTTACCTTTGAAAAAATGTACTTGGCCATCCAGAGAAAATTTCAACTTCAATCACTTAAATCAATTTCCCCAAAATTGATTTCCAATTTATTTCATTTGAAATAAGTTTCTTTAATTTCTCAATTCATTTCAAATTTCATTAGTTATAGACTTGTTATTAATGTTATTATTTTCCGTTTGATTTTAAACCTTTTAACTGAAATATACAAATTTCATGCTTTTTCCCAATTTCTTCTTTATTCCTTTCAAAAATTTAAATCTTAAATATTAGATAAATGTTTTGTTCTTTCAAAACAATATCGCTAAAGATTAAAATTCATTAACTTCCTGTTTATTCAAAATGTCCTTCTATACTCTAATTTTATTTAATAGAATTCTAAGGTCACTTTATTACTTTTCCAATTCATTCTTAAATTTATTCAAATTTATATAATTGTTTAACTTACAAAATTTACTTATTTTATTTCCTTTCCAAAATCCCATTTATTTTGGAAATTCATTATACCCAATTATGTACAAACAAACCATAGCATTCAATATTTCAACATAATTCATCACAAAATATCAAATCATTACAACAGGGGATTTAAATAATTTAAATTAATGTTGAGGGATCCAGTTGGATCCCTCCAACCTGTTTTCCCTACATCTACAGACGTTAGCACAACATATAATACCAATTTCTAAATATACTATACTACAACACATCATTCAATTCAACCATTCAAACAAATTTAATTACTTGAATTTAAATTTAAACTGAGTGTGATTAACTCACCTTTGATTTTCGTTTTGCCATCCCTTTCAAACTTGCCTGGTTTTCCCCACGACTTTAGACCTTGTATGAACATTAGATGTTTTTTTATTAACATCCAAGTCCACTGAACAATTAAATTTCCATTTGATAATTCAACTAACCAGTGATTCCATTTTAAACAATTTAAATTTAATTTTAAACTAATTTCCTTTTTAACTGATTATTTTAGTAACCCAATAATTAAATAAGTTAATTGAATAAATAAATTTCCAGACATACACTATTTTTTTTGTAAAATTTATAGATTCAAAAACCTAGCCAACTTTGTTTTATATAAAAATCCTTCGGTATTTAAAATCCTTATGCACCTTTACTTAAACTAATTTTCTTCATAACTGTTTATTTTTGAGCTAAAATAACTCAATGAATTAATAAAACAGGTTAAACCATCATAATATAAATTATAATATATAAACTGAAATTGATTAGCAAGTTAAAGTATATATATGATTATTATTATTTTTTTCCTTTCCTTTTTTTGTTTTTCTTTTCTTTCTTTTAGTCCATATATATCAAACTCATTTAGTACCAAATAGGTGAATAAATTTAACAAGCTGTTATATATATTACTGATTAAACATTTAAAACAATTTTTTTTGTATTTCACTGTCAATTTTAAAATTTCACCAGTCTGTAAACTAAAACAAAACAAAAAAAAGAAAATTTGTGTTATACACATTTCTGTAAAATAACATTTCTTTTCTAACTTGTGTACATATACTAAATTAAATTAAAAACAAAAAAAAACAAAAACCACCTAAGAGCCATCCCCGGAGAGCTCGACTTCGGTGACATGCCTCCCCTCAAACCTCAACACCTCGAGTTGCGAGGCTCGTCGCGACTCCTCCAATCCCAATCAAAACGAATCCAGCTCCTCCAAGCGCTTGTTTGCCTCGTCTTCGATGCTACAGCACTATCCTAAGCCCTTTCCAAGATTTTGAATCGAACGCGACCTCAATCGAATCGCCTCGCCCCCAAACACGCTCCCACAATCGCGACGTCGCTCGCTGATTTGAAGACACGCGAAAGCCCTAAATTCTCGAATTTGATTTCTAAGTCGTATCGAAGAGAGAAAGCTTCGATTTTGGGAATGATTTACTGGAAAGGAGAAGTTTCGGTCGATCCTTGTTGCCGATAGAATTTGATTTTACTTTTAGTTTCTCTTTTTTTTTAGGGACTTTGTTAATTTCGGCCATTGTTCCTTTTCTTTTTCTTTTTTTTTGAAGAAGAAGGACTTCGTTTAAAAGAACAAGGGTTCGATTCCTGTTAGAAGGACAAAGGCGTACACGAGAAGATAAGGGAAAACGTTGGCGTAAACAAGAAGCTTAATCAATTAAATTAAATTTTATTAGATTATTATCAATTAAATTTCCAGCACGTTTATATTTCGTACACTCATACACTAATTCCAATCAAAACGAAATTTGAAATCCGATAATAATTCAATATTACGGACCCAATGGAACTGGTTTCGTCAAATTCCGTAACTGTGCCTCGGAAGGCTATTTTTAAATTCAATTTAAACGATTAAATTTAAAAACTGAACAATTCAGTGTTAGATTCAATTTTAACACTTCCATCATATTCAATGTTATCAATATAAATTTTATAAGCCTTCAAATTATTTAATTCAACAATTTAATTATCAAATAAATTTTGATATTCGTAATTTAAGTCGATAATTAACTTTTAAATATTTAAAATCAATTAAATATTCGGATTTTAAATGCTTTAAAATTCCGGGTCGTCATATTCCTCCCCCTTAAAAGAATTTCGTCTCTGAAATTACTAGTTAGGAAGAATGGTCCAATACCCGTTTACTTTTTTCCTGAAACCAAATGATTTCTAACAATTCAACATCTTACCAACTATCTTTTTATAAAAGACCCATTATCAATCCTACTAACTTCTCAAATTCCCCCATAGTTTTCAAACCATATTATTTGCTCGAGCATTTAAATTTCAATTCTAAATCATATTTAAAATTATCTGAAATTTTTTCAAAATTTTTCTAACTCTAAATTTTCGAAAATTTTTGCCAGCATCTCCTTTGCGCAGCTAGCTCGGTACAACTACAAAAGGCCTCTACGGGCTCCCAAATCCAAAAGGAAAACAAAAAGCCAAGTGGCTCGATCCAAAACCCAATCAAATTTCACACCAAATTTAAATACATACCTTTTTGTCGAGCATTTCAAATTTATCTTCTGAAATCAAAACCAATTTTTTTCTTTTCCCTTTTCCATACCTGCATATCCTTTATAACAATAATATCCAATCACAATATTCCAAAAACATTTTATCGACTTCCTTACCAAATGTCAATATTCATCCAAATATCAACCTAGAATATATTTACAATATTCAATTTCCAATTAAGAATTTATCATTCCTTCTTAAGTTAGTATAAGCATTACATATGTTCCTTATATTTATTTTCACATTACCACTTTAGCTTATATCTATTTCTATTCACATTGATTCTTTCATTTCCATACGAATTCAATTTATCTTTACCTATAAATATTGAATTTTATTTTCCATTTATAACTAATTCATGTCATTATTTAGGTTGGTTTCATTTACTAATTTTTATTTTAGTTGCCAATTTACATTCGTTTTGTCGTTAACAAAATTTTCCAAAAATTTTCAAAAATTTTCCAACTCCCAAAATTTTCAGAAAATTTTGGCAGAGTCCCCTTTGTACGGAGGAGCTTTTGCAATTTGACAAAAGATATAAATATATATACATCGACCCACACGGTCGGAAAAACAAAAAACAGTTCATATTTCCTATTTTTATTGCGTAGGCGTACCTTATTTAGCATTTTAAGCAAGCGACTTATTATTTTTAGCAAATAGCACAACCAAATCCAGCCATACGGCTTCCAGGTGCCTGTACTTACTCAATTTTAAACATGTAAGTGCCATATATATGGAGTTTATCAACATTTCACTCACTTGCAATAGTTAAAACATATGAATTCTAAAAGAAATGCCCATTAAACACTTTTTATAAGCAATTTTAATATACCAACATTAATTTTAATTGCTTACAATCTATCACATATCGTTTCACTTAATCCGAATGGTTAACAACTCACAAGCTTACATTAATTTATTTTTAAGCAGACTGAACTCATATTTAATTCAATTGCTCTCAAAATCAATTTATTTTACTCCTATCAATTCATAGGATTTTAATTACTTCCATTTACATCCAATGACAATTTGTTTTATGCAATTTGACGAGATCTATGTGAATAAATAAGTACTTATGTTTTATAACCAATTTAAATCGATTTCAACTTAATTTATACTTAATTCTATTCCATTTTTAAATTTATTCACAATTCATATACTCTCATTTTCATTGCAATTTAAATTTGAATCCATCCACTCGCATCATTTATTAACCCAAACTAGTTTCATTATTCAAACAAGTTACATTCAAAACCATTAACAACTTAGGTTCATCTTCATTACTAATTAAATTTTATTCACAGTCCACTCATTCATACTTCATTTAAATCCATTCTATTAAACTTGAAACATTCTATTTCTTATTGTCTCAAGTTATTTCAATTCCTTAATAATTTTAAATGGTTTACAATTATTTATTCTAGAATTTCATTCCATTAATATTATTTATAACTCACTGAATTTTATTTCGATTAAAAATTTATTTTCACTTGATTTAAAACCAACCCAATATTATTAAACTTTGTTTAAGTTGAATTCAATTCAACTCTCCTTCATTCATTTAGCTTAAGTCAATTTTACTTCAATTTGTTCAATTTTTTTTTATACCTAAGCTTATTTCATTTTGCAATTAAATTTCTCTTTTCAATTTAACTTGATTCTATTTTAATCCAATCCCATTTCAAACTACAAATTTATTTGATTAGTTATTATACATTTTAACTTTTTAGATTCAGCTCATTCAATTTATTTCAAGGCCATTTCCAATTTATTTCCACTTATTTGGATTTACTTACAGCTCAAACCATCACTATTTTAATCCAATTTCATTTTCCTTTATTCGACACAGTTCCAATTATGTTAATTTGTTAACACTTCACATTAAATCTTAACTTATAACTTGAGTTTATTTCCAAACTTCATCATAAACTCACAATTCAGTTTTTATTAAACTATATTACGTCCCCATTTACACATTTTATTAACTAATTTATTATCAATTAATTCTTCCCTTATTTATAATCCATCACTTGAATTGTAATCCCAAATATCACTCCATTTAATTTTTCTCAGTCCAATTTAGTTTTATAATTCAAGTTTGGATTTTTATTTTATTCTCCAATTCATCAATAATATTTATTTTGGGTTTTCTATCCCATTTTTCAATTTATAAGTCACAACATATTATTTTACACATTTCCATACATTCTAGGTTTGTAAATATTATTCTTTTATTTTTAACTCAAGCCTTATGCTTATTTATAACCCAAGCATATTTTATTTCATGCATTATAATTCTTTTACATGTATTTCTTATTTATTTATTTCAATTCCAATCCTTATTCAATTTATTTTCCATTTGTTCTGGTAAGAATTTATTTCCATTCATTAATTCAATTGAATTCTCATCCCAATTCAATTTTACTTTAACTCAAATTTATTTAACTCAATTCGATTTCAACTTGATTCGAATACAACTGGATATTAATTTCAGCTTATTTGATTTATTTCAATCCGGTTAAATTTTATTCTCCAATCCAAGCTTATTTCATTTTTAACTTTTCACTTAAAATTAAATTCCCAACATTCAAAGCTAATATTTCCTTCCTGATTTAAAAATCATCTCAATTTATAAGCTTACAACCTATTTCATCAGGATTTTCAAACACCCGGTTATTGGTTTCAAACATTTTGAAATCTCCAACATCTCAAAATCAAAATTCTCAAAAATTAAACCAACCCTGGTTTTATCCCCAACAAATTTCTTTTGAAATTTTAAAACAAACAGGTTTTCCTGAACAAATCCACTTGGCAGCAATTCATCACTTAGAAACTCGAAAATGAACATCGATGATGCTGCAGTCATCACCGAAGTTATTTTCCAGCTACTGAAGTGAATTCAATGCTATATCTCTTTCCCAGAATTTATTTGAAACAATTTCCTTTCAGAAATACCCCCAAAAACAACAATGCTACTATTTATCTTCAAAATACTTTCTAAATCTCCTGGGTTTTTTTGAACTTTCAAATTCTATTTTAATTCGAAATTTAACTATAATGCATTTGTATAGTTTATGCTTATACAAATTTCCATTTGATTATATTTCAATTTATAATTTACATTTATAATTCATATTTATAAATTTCATTTTATAATTGAATTTATCTTCTCAATCTTTGATTATATTTATAATTTCTAGTTAAAATTTTCACTTAACATTGATAATACTTTAATATCATTATTTCTAACATCCAAGTAACCATATATTAGCTAAATAGTTTTCAAAAACTTTTCTTTATATCAAAATATATTTTGGGTAAAATTATTTCATTTACCCGCATTTAAAACAATACCGTATCAATTGTTCTATTGAAGTGTTTAGAAACCCCTTCGATACAGTTGCGCAGACTGTGTCAATGAAGGTTCATATGCCACTCAATAAATCAATCAACACAATATCAAAACAATTTATATTCACTAACAAATACGCGCTCATATCTATTAATACGCTCAAACTCATTATAGAGTACTACAGACTCTAATTTAAATGAGTAATTCCCACCAGAGCCAAGGTTATCACCAACCTATGCTCTGATACCAAGTGTAACGACCCGCAAATCCGTACTCCTTGAATCAACACTATTCTACCTAAATCAACTCAAGTTGTACGGAAATACGAACCATTTGGGTTAAAGAAGAAGAGGTAGAAGAAGAGAATAGAAACAACAACAGAATCTAACCATCGCAGCGAAATAAAATATAATAGATAATAATGATCTTTACTCAAAAATCAAATATATATGTTTATATATATTACATCATCAGAGTACATCAATCACAGCTCACATCAATAACATACAAATGGATACACAACAACTCAACACAGCGGAATATGTCTATATATACAAGTACGGGAGTACGTATCGCCATCCTGCTCGTCTCCTGAACTCCACAACATCATATCCTGTATCCTGTAATACTCGGTCTGACCCGAGTATTACAGTTAAATAACACTCGAGTCAGTCTGGATTACCAGCGTGAGAAAATCACACCCAATTGATTATTAAAGTTTCAAAAATCCTTTGAAAACAAAAGCATCTCGTAAGACCACGCCACAAATAAACATGTCGGGTTTTTACCTTAGATAGCTAAAACATTTTATTAAAGTCCTCTGGTATTATAATAGTGTCTATAGAAAGTAAAATAGAATCTAGCTGAAATGCTTGCATCTCACGTTTCAGCAATAGTTGGGCACAATCAAAACCGTACGGGCGCGTAGGGAAAATGGATTCCAACTAATGGCTAGGCACTGGGGTACCACCTGTTACAGTACCTGATCCAGATCAGCGTACCGAGGAGCCACCCTAACTCCCCTGCAACAAAAGACCGAAACCATCCCTTACTGGACAGTCCCGAGCAAGATCACCCCGCGGTTGGGATCAGCAACCGCCCACTAAGCCGAAATAAAGGGACATCTAGACAGGGATGACCTCACCCTCCAGTGGGGGCTACCAACGAAGCGTTGCTGCATAACCCCTGATTTTCAGCCATTCCCATTTGATGAGGCTTGAGGCTAAACGTTACCTTTTATAGAATATATTCCTTAGAATGCCCATCGTCCACCTGACGATGTTTTCGCAAGCATTCATCTATACAAGTCCGTCCCGGGTTCGAACAGAACCGAAGGCACTATTCCTACTACATCCTTTTTGGAAATATCCTCAGGATTAGTAGCGACTAGCCCTTGCACTTCATAGCTCCATCTTCGAATCCAAAAATCGTTTTTCACGAAACGTACAAACCAGATCGAAGTGGTTTTCGAGAAATTAATCTCGATCCCGGTCTCTTCGAAATGATTAACGCATTTGTCCAATATTGATAGTCGGTTATTTAACTATCAATTAACATTCACAACATCCATCACACAATAAATAATTTCCCAAATTATTTATTTATCTCAAAAATATCTTCATAAGATATATTTTCACTTTCAAATTCTTTTGAAAACAGTTTTCAAAACAATCTGCCTTTCTCAGAATAAATTCCAAGTATTTCTATTTCCACTGGAATCACCAAGCATAAAACTTTAGATTTTTGAAATAATCTAAAATCACTTAATTGTAAGATATATTTAACATTTTAGATAGGAAATTTTAATTTAATACTTAATTTTAAATAATACCCTAGAAATAATTAAAATAGGTTTACTTTATAAATATAACTAGATTTTCTCCTTTAAACAAAATACCAAATCATCCTTTAAATAATTATTACAATAATAGATTAACCAAAACACTTACTTCGGTATTTACTTTTAAAAAAAATTTAAATAAAGACTACTTCAATAATTTACTAAAAATACTTTAGACTTTAAGTAATAGAAATAATAAATTTTACAAAACTTGCTTTCTTTAAAAACAACTTTAAAACATTTAATTTATATTTACAATTTTACCTTTGAAAACATGTACTTGGCCATCCAGAGAAAATTTCAACTTCAATCACTTAAATCAATTTCCCCAAAATTGATTTCCAGTTTATTTCATTTGAAATAAGTTTCTTTAATTTCTAAATTCATTTCAAATTTCATTAGTTATAGACTTATTATTAATGTTATTATTTTCCGTTTGATTTTAAACCTTTTAACTGAAATATACAAATTTCATGCTTTTTCCCAATTTCTTCTTTATTCCTTTCAAAAATTTAAATCTTAAATATTAGATAAATGTTTTGTTCTTTCAAAACAATATCGCTAAAGATTAAAATTCATTAACTTCCTGTTTATTCAAAATGTCCTTCTATACTCTAATTTTATTTAATAGAATTCTAAGGTCACTTTATTGCTTTTCCAATTCATTCTTAAATTTATTCAAATTTATATAATTGTTTAACTTACAAAATTTACTTATTTTATTTCCTTTCCAAAATCCCATTTATTTTGGAAATTCATTATACCCAATTATGTACAAACAAACCATAGCATTCAATATTTCAACATAATTCATCACAAAATATCAAATCATTATAACAGGGGATTTAAATAATTTAAATTAATGTTGAGGGATCCAGTTGGATCCCTCCAACCTGTTTTCCCTACATCTACAGACGTTAGCACAACATATAATACCAATTTCTAAATATACTATACTATAACACATCATTCAATTCAACCATTCAAACAAATTTAATTACTTGAATTTAAATTTAAACTGAGTGTGATTAACTCACCTTTGATTTTCGTTTTGCCATCCATTTCAAACTTGCCTGGTTTTCCCCACGACTTTAGACCTTGTATGAACATTAGATGTTTTTTTATTAACATCCAAGTCCACTGAACAATTAAATTTCCATTTGATAATTCAACTAACCAGTGATTCCATTTTAAACAATTTAAATTTAATTTTAAACTAATTGCCTTTTTAACTGATTATTTTAGTAACCCAATAATTAAATAAGTTAATTGAATAAATAAATTTCCAGACATACACTATTTTTTTTTTGTAAAATTTATAGATTCAAAAATCTAGCCAACTTTGTTTTATATAAAATCCTTTGGTATTTAAAATCCTTATACACCTTTACTTAAACTAATTTTCTTCATAACTGTTTATTTTTAGCTAAAATAACTCAATGAATTAATAAAACAGGTTAAACCATCATAATATAAATTATAATATATAAATTGAAATTGATTAGCAAGTTAAAGTATATATATGATTATTATTATTTTTTTCCTTTCCTTTTTTTGTTTTTCTTTTCTTTCTTTTAGTCCATATATATCAAACTCATTTAGTACGAAATAGGTGAATAAATATAACAAGCTGTTATATATATTACTGATTAAACATTTAAAACAATTTGTTCTGTATTTTACTGTCAATTTTAAAATTTCACCCGTCTGTAAACTAAAACAAAACAAAAAAAAGAAAATTTGTGTTATAAACATTTCTGTAAAATAGCATTTCTTTTCTAACTTGTGTACATATACTAAATTAAATTAAGAACAAAAAAAAAACAAAACCACCTGAGAGCCATCCCCGGAGAGCTCGACTTCGGTGACACGCCTCCCCTCAAACCTCAACACCTCGAGTTGCGAGGCTCGTCGTGACTCCTGCAATCCCAATCAAAACGAATCCAGCTCCTCCAAGCGCTTGTTTGCCTCGTCTTCGATGCTGCAGCACTATCCTAAGCCCTTTCCAAGATTTTGAATCGAACGCGATCTCAATCGAATCGCCTCGCCCCCAAACACGATCCCACAATCGCGATGTCGCTCGCTGATTTGGAGACACGCGAAAGCCCTAAATTCTCGAATTTGATTTCTAAGTCGTATCGAAGAGAGAAAGCTTCGATTTTGGGAATGATTTACTGGAGAGGAGAAGTTTCGGTCGATCCTTGTTGTCGATAGAATTTGATTTTACTTTTAGTTTCTCTTTTTTTTTTAGGGACTTTGTTAATTTCGGCCATTGTTCCTTTTTTTTTTCTTTTTTTTTTCAAGAAGAAGGGCTTCGTTTAAAAGAACAAGGGTTCGATTCCTGTTAGAAGGACAAAGGCGTACACGAGAAGATAAGGGAAAACGTTGGCGTAAACAAGAAGCTTAATCAATTAAATTTTATTAGATTATTATCAATTAAATTTCCAGCACGTTTATATTTCGTACACTCACACACTAATTCCGATCAAAACGAAATTTGAAATCCGATAATAATTCAATATTACGGACCCAATGGAACTGGTTTCGTCAAATTCCGAAACCGTGCCTCGGAAGGCTATTTTTAAATTCAATTTAAACGATTAAATTTCAAAACTGAACAATTCAGTGTTAGATTCAATTTTAACACTTCTATCATATTCAATGTTATCAATATAAATTTTATAAGCCTTCAAATTATTTAATTCAACAATTTAATTGTCAAATAAATTTTGATATTAGTAATTTAAGTCGATAATTAACTTTTAAATATTTAAAATCAATTAAATATTCGGATTTTAAATGCTTTAAAATTCCGGATCATCGGAATAGCACTTCAAGAAAACAGTTTCCAAATTACTTGTTTACATAAAGTACAATATAATCTTTACTGACATTTAGTACAATAGATAGATACAATATAACAATGAATAATGTGATAAGTCCAATGTGAAGCTCCTTTCTCTACGTCTTATGTCCAATCATCTGCTAACTTGTCACTTGGTGGCGGTGGGGAAAAGGAAAGAAGAGATGTGGGTCAAACAAAAGTCTAGTGAATGAGAATAAGAATAATAAGATTATTAAGCACAATTAAATATAAATCTACTCTAAGTGATATATAATGCATATACCGTGTCTGTGCATTCCTAGGGTCATATACCTAAGGATACTTATCTCACAGTCTAATCTACAAGTTGGACCTCACACTAGCGATTGGCCAAATCAGGATCTACTATCACATCCTTACTCACACTACACCTGGAGAGGGAGAACACCGTAATGCAGACTTACAAAGTGACTCATTTTATGCACCTATGTCCATCACTCGATCGTAGTGGCAAAATACCTCTTATTGTATAACTCTGGTGTCCATCGTATGTGTACTACTAGGCCCCATTTAACAATCGACTTCCTACAGCCACTTATTGTCCAGTGTCGGTGCCCACTATATGTAAACTTCAGTTAGGACCCAGCCACTTCTAACAACTGTCTTCCGATAATCACTTATGGTCTAGCACCGGCGTTCACCTGTACCATGTTGCGCAAGAACACGTGCAGTACCTGGGATTCCCATTAGGACTGGGCTCCTCAAATAGTGTTTTCGCCAATGCTGCATCACCCAATCATAACAGTTCTGAGTCTAACGCAAAATGAATCGCCCACATCTCTTCATAGTTATCCATATCCAGCCTCGACATCTACCTAACGTTTAATCTTACCATTTATGGAACTTCTCTATCCTAGCATCATCGCGAACTAGATATGCCTAACTACTCTGATAGAGAACTAGCTTTTTTCTCTCGTGCATATAACACGGCCCCACAGTTCATCTTCCGGTTCACCAAATATCCAACTTTCATTTATTTTATTGGGACTAAGGCCAAGGTTTAAATCATCAAAATATACATTTGATGGTTGACAAAGACCTTTCCTAGGTCGACCGCTATAGATCGACCTAGGCTATTCTAGGGTGGACCGTACCCTATTTAATTTCCTTCTTCTATTTCTGTTTTCATGCGATTTATTTGATAATTTTGTTCATTATCTTCCTATGGATTAAATTCCAATTTTAACCCTAATTTCCAGATTAAAAGATTGCATTTTAAACCCCAATTTACAGTTTAATTAATTACCCAACCCTATCAATTCTAGGGTTTGCAAACTTGAAATAACAGTTGTCAATTTAAGAGTTACAAGATCTAATTCCAGCGTAGATTATAGGGTTTACAGTTTGCTTATTCGATTTCAATTCAACAGGTAAATTAGGGTTTACAATTTGTCAATTCAATTTCGTCAACAGGTAAATTATGGTTTTTGGGCAATCCAATCAATTAAGATAGATTTAACTTCAATTCAAATAATCAAATCATTGGATTTATGCCCACTCACCTATAGCTTGAGCTCTTCCCCTCCAATTTGATTAAGAAATGTTATTCTATTAGCTCTAATTATGTCCAAAAGCTTACCTTCTTCTTGATTTTTTAGGTGGGGGAAGAGAGGGATGAAGCCGAATTTTGGTTACCGTGAATGACTTGAAAGAATTAGGATTTTATTAGTTGTGTATTTATAGGGATTGCAGACAAGTTTGGGATGTTAGATCTAGGTTAGAATATTTTTACATTGATCAGATCCGCTTATCAAATACTTAACAACAAAGTAATCAACACTGGCCATTCAAATAGGTCACTTAAAATTCGAAAAGAATGATTTTACACAGCCATGGGTCGACCTAACTACTTCCTGGGTCGACCTATCTCAGCCCCAGGTCGACCAATTGCCTATTTTCTTTTTCTTCAATTCTACTAATGCTAATAAATTCTCCATAAAAACTCCATTTCCAAAGTATTATGTATGAAAATCATCCAGAAAATTGCTTTGAAGGCAATGGTGATTATTCCATAGCCAAATTTTCAAGTTTGTGAAATTTTCCTTTTATTCCTTGTTTTAATTAAATTTCCATTTCTTATGAAATTTTTGTTTAAACCTCTGTTAGATTCTTGTTAAATTTTACCTAAATTTATAGGGTGTTACATTCTCCCTCTTAAAAAGATATCATCCCCAAAATCTTAAAGGACGGAGAAATATAGCTAATACACATAACAACCAATAACTACAACGATCTACTCATCCATCCTCCATGAGCAATCATTGTCCTTCGAAACTTTCTAATGCAATATGTACATATATATATATATGCAACGTGAAGTGCATGTGAACCTATACTATTGAAAAAGAGTAGGCGGTCTACAGATTCAGCTAACCTCCTATTATGAAAATGCTCAGGCCATGCATTTAAATATATGCAACATCCTGAGTAAGTAAACTTGCAATTCTACGTGTATGCATAATCCATTACATCCATATGCAACATCCATATGCATAATGTCCACTAGCACAACAATAACCAAACATCCATATGTATCTTATCTAACCACTAAACAATAGATGAGAGATAATGTGAGTGTGTGTACCACATAGAGGATGTACTATCCAAGACGTGTAAACAAATACAATCCAAACAATACACCTTAATACATCCATTAGCATCCATAATCCATTATACGTCCTATTGAAAT
The DNA here is from genome assembly GCA_030765085.1 of Allium cepa. Taxonomy (NCBI): domain Eukaryota; kingdom Viridiplantae; phylum Streptophyta; class Magnoliopsida; order Asparagales; family Amaryllidaceae; genus Allium; species Allium cepa. The sequence goes on along the minus strand of CM060932.1, from coordinate 225,972,383 downwards.
GTTGCAACCATTCCTACTATCCAATGGTCTCTACCTCAACTAGATCCTAAATACCAAAGTAATCTATGCATTTCTAATTAAGAATGACTTGACCATGACAATTACACCACATAGACACTTCCACAAGTACCTAACAATGGCTTTCCAATAATTGAGCCATATCCTATCTCGCTTTAAGGATTTTCTACTTGCATGTTTCCCACCGTGGACTTGGCTGCATGGAATCTATATGAACTTAGCTCTATCGACTACCCCATGTGTCTCCTGTTAGTACTTGCTTTCTATCTATTTGGTGCAGCCTCTTGTCCTTCAATCAATTGGATCCCGACTACCCTAACCAACTTTCACCACTGGACAAAAAATCCCAATTCCATTATGTGTGTGTCGGTAACCTTCAACAATTTAACTTAAATGGTGTCATCTTTCACCACGCTAAACAACTTAAGCCTAAGTATGCTCTCGCTAAAGGTAGCTCTATAAAACCTCCAATGCTCATCACCTTAACACTTAGACACCAAGTGGGATAACTAAACTATGGATTGTATTTCTTCTTTCTATGGAACTTGCCACCTAGCCCTTTGCTATACTTCCATTTCACTTAAGGTTGCTCAAATTGGTGATTTCCTAAAAATAAAAAATAACACAACTTCATTTCCAAATTTGGCTCAACTGAAGTTATTTCTCTTTACTCTTAGACCGTTTTCCCAAACTTTCAAAAATCACGGTACCTATGTATCATGTTTACATGGATATATTCCAATTATACAAATGAAAGTTTTAGTCTATCTTCTCATTTAATCTTAACAATAAAAGCCCTTAAATTCATTAGAGTTATAAGTCTAAGATTACTCTAAACAAAATAATATCAACTTAAGGGTTATTTTGTTCATGTGCGGTTGCTATGTAAAGGACCATGTATTGTATGCAAGTCCAATAAATTTCCCTTAAGAAAATCACATTCCTTCAATCCGAGCGATGTCAGGGATAAATCTTTTTATCCCTTCCTTCAATCTTACCAAAAATTTATCGATCTTCTTTTCTATGAAAATTGCCTTTTCATTTTCGATATGTGCTTCTTATTGACTGACACCCAAAATTTTGAATTTATCATCCAATGCAATGATCTTAAATAAATTCTCATCTAGGATACCTTTTATAGTTTGAGATTCCAAAAAATTTCTTTTTCTATCTCTTACTGTCGTCCTATAAATGGGACCTTTGCCAACATTTCCATTTATCACTCCACTCCAACCATCCTATGGCTGAGACAACTAAATAGGCGATGATCCCTTACCATTTTAATCCACATGACATTACAACAAAAACTTTTGTTTATAGCTAGGAATTTTTGCATTTTAATGCATTGAAACTACACTTATCCCAAAAGGAAATGTAAGCTTTGTAACTTTCCATAAACAAAGATTTGTGCTATGTATGGAATCACAAGGAATTATCTTTTATTATTATTATTGAAATAGACGGTACAAAATACAGTACATGTCCCTATTTCGTACATCTCTTTCCTTTAGGTATATTCATTGTCATTTCAAATGATACACTTTTGTATTTAAAATAGGTATTTTACAGAAATTTATATTACTATAAACTTCATTCTAATGAATTAAAACACTGCCTAAACCCCATTCCCATTTTATAACAACCTCGATATATTCATTAATCCATACCAGTTACCAAACAATTTACCACAATGAACGACTTACATTTTTACTTGCTCAAGTCAGGTAAGTAAAAAAAATCTAGAACTTTTCATACTATTTCTTTTATGAAGGTTCTCATTAATTTAGGGACTACTTTGCTCTTATAATCCATATTTAAAAATATGTTATACTTAACCCTACTATTCTAAGGTTCACATCTAGGTTGTTACACCATGCTTTCTACAAAGCACAAATTATGAATATTTGATAGAAAAGTTCCTTGGCTTGTGATTCCAAGGCCCATTGTTTGATTTCCAACAAGAGCTTAAGCACCAAACTCATTATCTGAGAGTATGAAGTCCGACAGCATGAGTCAAAGCATAGACTGAGATCAAAGTCATTGTCTAGCTAAGACATGAAGCTTAGCCGAGGGCAGCTGTTCCCTGAAACAAAAATATGTCAGTAAGTATCAATAATCAACAGCTTAGATAGCCCCCACCGAGACCAACGGTCAGGATGAATGGAGATATCCAAGCAGTTATAAATAAAAGCATAACATCAACAATCCACGTCAAAATGCACTCAACTAGATTATAAAAAGCGTTCGAATCTAAGCTGCATATAGCAAGCCAAGTCATCAATCCAAGAGAAAGCACCTGCACCAATGGAAGAACATTAAATTTTTTGTAAATAGAGGACCACCTACTGCAGTAAATGGGATGGAACTAAAAAAGGATTGAAATATATAATCTTATTGTACTTTCGAATATTAGATCTCTCTTTACAAACTCATTAATGGAAAGAAATGTATAGACTCAGTGTAATAAGCCTCTTGGCTAGGTAAGTGTGACTAAATATGGAAAGGACAGTGGACGTAGGGACTTTCAGCCCGAGCCACTATAAAAGTCTTGCTGTTATTTACTTTCTGTACTTTACCTTCTCTGTATTGGCTATTGCGACTCTACGGTTCAACAACTCCTGACCTACGCTTGATTGCATCACATCTTGGTAATCCCATTGTTAGATTCAATGATCCAACCAGCTTTTGGAGCTTTACCTTTAGACCTTGGGGTGTTGGTGTAGAAGAAATTTAGCACTAATATTTTTGGCACTAGAAGGAGGCCCCCTCCTTCACTCTCTTCCAATCCAACAAATTCAGTAATTGAAAACTCTCAATCAAGCATGAAGTCAAAAGCATCCTCTCGAAAGACCCCTCTTTCTCCTACCTAAGATAAAGGAACTAGTGTTCTGCCTGTGGTTGATGGAAATCCGACAAACTAAGTAAATCAAGCTATAATTAAAGAAGCTACTGCTCAGTCCATACCGACGGTGAACTTCGAAAATTGATGCTAAAATTCATTTCCAACATGGCACAGTGCTTAGATAGTTATTATATAAAAGTTAAAAGCACTTTTTCTGAATTAGAGAAGAAGGTTTTGGCTATACTTGAAGAAGACGAGAATCCTTTGACCTTCGGACGAAATCCCAGAAAATTGCCAATGTTTAATGAAACTTTATAAGCCTAGTTCATGATGCCAAGGGAAGCAACTAATAAAATTGAGACCACAAGAGTAGAAAGTGCAGGTCCTTCTGAAAGGCCCTGAACTCTATGTCCCGAAAGGGTAAACTTCGGAGGAAGGCAACAAAATAGGCCAAAAACTCGAAATGTTGAAGCCGAAACACTTAGACTCGATGAGGATCGATGAATGGAAGCCCTATTAATAAAATAATCAGAGCAAGTAAAGAAGCTGCAAGAGGATCGATCTAGCTTGGTGCCAAGATGAAGCTCCGAATGGTTCAGCCTTTCTCCTAAGAAATTATGAGAGCTTATGCCTCCAGGAATAAAGATCCCTAAACTTTCTTATGATGGATCATCCAACCCCGAGGATCATGTCGCTTTATACGAGATCCAGAGTCAAGCATCCGAGCTTCAGATGTGATTAAATGAAATTTCTTGTCCGTGACTTTTAATTGGCCCACTATGAAATGATTCTAAAGCTATCCACTGAATTTGCTAGCTCCTAGGAAAAGCTGACTACGGAGTTCTTGATACAATTCTTCACCTTAAAAGATACCAAAACATGGCTGAGTCTGCTCATCAACTTTAGATTAGGGAGAGGAGAGTCTCTAAAGGACTATTGTAAAAGGTTTAATGATGTAACTGCCCAATGCAAGGGCAAATGGATGAGACCAAGCTAGTTGCTACCACCTCAGGGTTATGGAGGAATACCCTGTTGTGGGATGATCTACTAAGGCAGGAATGCAAGTCCCTAAATGAGTTCTTTTTTTGAGCTCGAGAAAAAATCCAAATTGAATAATCCAACGTAGTTATTAGAAAGAACCAAGAATGGAATGACGACAATAAAATGTTCACCCCAACCAAAAGATTTAAGAGGGTTCATGTGGTGGAAGCCTATTCCTTAACTCATTCTTGTGCTCGAGTCTACACCATGGCTCAAGACCATATCCCATACCCTGAAAGAAGAGGGGAAGAGCCGGATGTTAACCAAAGAGGAAAGTATTGCAGCTACTATCGGCAGAATGGTCATAACATTAAAAAGTGTCGATTTTTGAAGTCTTTCATCAACTAACTGGTCAGAGAAGGAAAGCTAAATGAGTTCCTAAAAAATGATAATACTTAGCACGCTACTACCCCAACAAAAATCAAAAATGCGCAGTCTTAGGCACTGGCTCCGAGGTCTTTACCAGCCCCTCAAAATTTTGTTGGCGTCATCTTAGGTGGACTCACATTGCCGGGACAAGTAATGGATGCTGGAAGAGATAAGTTAATAAAGCCAAAGATGGAAACACCTTGGTGTATGATATGAGTAGGTCTAAGGTAAATAGAAGGTTGGGCCGTAAATTACATTCGGCGACTTTGATAAGCGGGGTGTCTATCACCCCCACAATGACCACTTCTAATTACAGCTCAAATTGGACTTTTGGATGTTGCGAATATAATGCTAGATACCTAAGACGCTGCTACCATAATCTTCAAGCATGCTTTTAATAAGATGAGGTCACCCGAAAGCACACTCAAGTCCAACGAAGCTCCCATATATGGGTTCAACGATGATGGAGCCATTCCTATCGGAGAATATAATCCGGTGGTCAAATTTGGAAGTGACCCTCCTTGTAAGATTTACAAAACCACTTTTGTCATTAGGGACATCCTCTCAGTATACCACACCTTCTTAAGGAGGCCATCTCCAGATGCCATGGATGGATACGTATCTACTAAACACTTACATAAGAGATTTCCCACTGGGAAGGGTGAAGGGCTTGTAAGGGGAGATTAGTGGATCTTGAAACAGCTGTATTATGCAAGCCTGCATATGATCACTAAAGAGAAAACTTCATCTTATGAGAATAATGTCCAATTTAACCAAGCCACTCCTCTTGAAATTAAGGAAACAGTTAATACCATGAGTTCTAAATCTATGAGAAGCCTTAAGAAACCCTTAATAATTCTCCCGTGGCAAGAAGTTTCGCCGTCGGAGAATTAATTTACATATCAAGCTATCAAAGAGAATATAATGAGATAGAATTGGGTAAAGTAATAGGTCTTCTAGAAGAAAGAGAAAGATTTTTCACGTTGTACAAGAACTTCCGAGGGAAGAACGAATTTCAACTTGATCTTGATCCAAAAAAAAGAAGTCGAGACAACTTCAGCAGCCGAGACTCTAGAAGAAGTGTGCCTCGATGAAAATGACAGATCGAAGATAGGAACTTATTTCCATCCTTCTATCCAAAAAGAGCTAATTTCCTGCCTCAAGCATAACCAAGATGCATTCTCTTAGACTCGTGACGATATGATAGGGATAAACCCCTTATTCATTTTCCATTGTTTAAATATAGATCCGAAGATTACTTCCATAAGGAAAAAAGAAGACCATTAGACAAGGTCCGATAATTGGCTCTACAAGAAGAAATCAAAAGGTTACCGAAGAATAATTTCATTCGAGATGTCTACTATCAAAAGTGGATCGCTAATCCTGTATAATTAAAGAACTCAAGCGGAAAATGAAGGACTTGCATTAACTTTAGGGATTTAAAGAAAGCTTGTCCAAAGGTTTGCTTCCCTATGCCAAGAATTGATCAATTAGTAGATTCTACGGAGGAGCATCAACTGCTTTCATTTATGGACGCCTATTCCAGGTACAATCGGATCCCAATGTTTAAGGCCGATGAGGAGTGTACAAGTTTTGTCACCGACATGAGTTTGTTCTACTACAAGGTATTACTCTTCGGTCTTCAGAATGCAGGGGCAACATATCAGAGGTTAGTCAATCAAATGTTTACCAAGAAAATTGGTCAATACATGGAGGTGTCCGTCGATGACATGTTGATAAAATCCAAACAATCAGAAAGTAATGTTTCGGATCTAGCCGAGATGTTCGATGTTCTCTGAAAGTATCATATGAAGCTAAACCCTCAAAAGTGTACCTTTGGTATATAATCTAGGGAATTCCTTGGTTTTATAGTAAGTTCTAGAGGGATAGACATAAACTCGAATCAGATAAAAGCCATAACCATACATGAAGGCTCTGACTAATGGAAAGGAGTAATGATCTTGAATGGAAAGATCACTGAAAAGGTTCATAAGTCGATCGATCGACAAATGTGTTCCCTTCTTCAATCTCTTAAAGAAGCATGCTGCTTTTAAATGGAGAAATGAATGCCAGAAAGCATTTGAATATATGCAAAAGCATCTAAGTTCTCCCCCGGTGTTGTTTAAACCGGTAGATGAGGAAGTCGTGTTCCTTTATTTGGCTGTCTCGGATCAGGCCATAAGTTCAGCCTTAGTAAGAGATGATAATGGGATCCAGAGACCTGTATATTATGTAAATAAAAGGCTAGGTCCAGTCAAGAAGCACTACCCTGTAATTTAAAAGCTCCCATACAGCTTGATGTTCACAGGAGGAAAGCTTCGGCCATATTTCTAGGCTATCCCATTGAAGTCCTTACAGATTAACCACTTTGACAAGATTTTAGTAACCCGAGACTGTGGGGAGGTTAATCAAGTGGGATATAGAGCCCAGCTAGTATGGGATATCGTATAAGCCAAGGATAATAATCAAAGGTCAATCACTAGCTGATTTCATCACCAAATGCAATTGTTTTGAAGCTGAAGCTGAAAAAGAAAATAGCAACAATAAGCAAATCTCTTGCCAACTTTATGTTGACGGAGCCTCAAATGAGCAAGGGGCAGGTGCCGGCTATATCTTGGTAACCCCAAACAATCATCAAATTTACTGGGCAATCAAGCTCGCCTTCTCAACAACTAATAATGTAGATGAGTATGAATTCTTGATCGTTGAATTAAGAATGGAAATTTCTATTAAGGACTTGGAGATTCGGGTATACATCGACTCCCAGATAATTGTCAATCAAGTTCTCGGTCACTATCAGACCCAAGACCCGAGGTTAGCTCTTATTACTAAGCAGGTAAAGTAGTTACTTAGAGCTTTCGAGAGTTATCATATAGAAAGAATCCCTAGAGATCGAAATTCTAGGGCCTATGCCTTAGCAACATATGCAAGCTGAAGTGATGTAAGAGACTTTTATTTCATCCAGTTGAGATCCTAGAGAAACCTAGCATATAGGTACCAAAGAAAATGTTAGTTATAACATGAGCTCAAGCTGCCCAAGGTGAATCCACAACACCAATAATAACTGAGGAGAATTGGATGTCGCCATATATTCGATATTTGATTGAGGATATTCTACCTTCGGATGCTACTGAAGCAAAACGAATTAAATATAATGCTCCAAAGTTCAGCATTATAGACTGAGTACTCTATAGGATGAGATTCTCAACTCCATGCTCATGGTGTGCAAAGGCCTCAGATGGTCGTCTATTGTTGGAAGAAGCCCATGATAAAATTTGTGGAGACCATTTTAGTGGCCAAAAATTGGCAAGGAAAATACTCAGGCAAGGCTTCTTCTGTCCGACACTAAACCAAGACGCATTAGAGTATGCAAGAAAATGTGATAAGTGCTAGTTTTATGCAAAAGTACCGAGAGCTCCTCCATGTGAGCTCACTCCAATGATGAGTCCATGGCCCTTTAATATCTGGGGCATCGATCTTATTGGTCCCTATCCGACTGCTAATGGAGAGGCAAGATATGCCATAGTGGCAATTGATTACTTTACGAAATAGGTCGAGGCTGAATCCTTAGCTACCATAACCTCCAATCAAGTAATAAAGTTCGTAATGAAGAACATTGTATATACATTCAATCTTTCAAATAAGATCATTACGGATAATGGCGCTCAGTTTGAGAGTTGAGAGTTTGTAGAGTATTGCCGAGATCAGTATATCATCAAGGGTTTTTCATCGATAGCCCATCCAAAGACAAATGGGGCAATAGAAGAAACCAACAAAACTATCAAGGCTTGTTTGAAGAAAAGACTGAACCAGGCAAAAGGCAACTGGGCAGATGAATTGCCTTTCGTTTTATGGGCTTATAGAACAAGCTCTAAGACCTTGACAGGACACACTCCTTGCTCTCTTGCTTACGGCTTTAAAGCCATGCTTCCGATTGAGTTAGAAATTGCCCCTCACCGAAGGTATTATTATAGTATAGTAGAATGTGGAGCTCTAAGAGGAATCATTGGATTTATTGCCCAAGCTCTGAGATTAAGCCACTTTGAGGACAGTAGAGTATATTCAAAAGATGACCCGATAATATAACCAGAGAGTTTGGACTAGAAAGTTTTAGAAATGAGACTTTGTCCTCCGAAAGATAATGCCAACCATAAAGGATCCGACAGATAGACATTTTGGCCTGAATTGGAAAGGACCCTCAATAATTCATGTTGTCACGTGTTTTAGCCAATACCAAAAATTATTTTGATTGTGTCCAATTTTTCTACAAATTGTGCATTCGAATTTGACACGATTAATTTTACTTCTAAGTCTTTCAAATTGAGTGTACCCAAGTTCTTGTCTAACAGTATTAATAGTTTGTTTCCCTAATAACATATTTAGCGATCTTTCTCCTTTGGAAAATTTTCCTAAAGTTGTAGACAATTGTTGGACTTGTGTTTTGAGAGATTCATTCTCATTCAATAACAAGGTGCACTTTTTAATAGAATTTTCTCTCCTAGCGTTTTCACTTTCTTTCAAAATTAGAATATCATTTTCAAGTGATTTAATTTTAATTTTTGATTTTTTAATTTCTTTCTCAAGTTATGGACACTTATCACACTTAGGGCATTGATTTCATAGTTTTTAACCAATTGATCAAGCTATTTATTTTGTTCTATCAAACTATCTCTTTTTGATTCAATTTTAGCGTACTTCTCCCTAAGTTGTTCAAAACAGCCATTTACCTCATGAAAATATATAAATAATTCCGAGTGAGTAAGGTTTGATACCACGCTTAGCTCGTCATTAACGCTATCAGTCGTATCCCCTCGAAGACACAGATCTTCTTTTTCACTCTCACTGCTAGTGCTTTTATTATCATCATCACTTTTATTCCGGACGGCTGCAAAACTTCTCCTTTTTGATTTCTTTCCTTGGCTGAGTCAATTTGGAGGTTAATTGGGGTTGATGTGACCAGGTTTATTTCACTTGTGACATACGATCTCCTGCTTTTCTGGGTTGTCTATTACTTTGATTATTTTGCTTTTTAATTTTTGATTTAGAGTTGGAAATCCGTATTTGTGGTTCCACCTTTTGAATCTCTTTATTAATAATGCCAGTTCGATTGCTCGATCATCGTCATCATCATCTTTACTTTCCGTTATTCTTTGAGAGCTATTGAATTCTTTCAAGTATCACCTCCTTCACGTTCTTCCTTGAATTTCATTTCTAGCTCATAAGTGGTGAGATTTTCAATGAGTTCTTCAACTTTAATATGTTTCAAATCCTTTGATTCTTGAGTAGCAGTAACTTTCGCTTCAAAATTTCATGGAAGGACTCTGAGGATTTTATGGACTATTTCCAATTCCGTGTAAGGTTTTCTAAGAGCTTTTGATTTCTATACGAGATTAGAAAGTCGACCATACATCTCTTTGACATTCTCATCCTTAGCCATTGTGAAGTTTTCGTATTCGCTACTAAGCATGGAAAGGCGAGATTCTTTGACTTGAGAGGTTCCTACGTGAGTCACTTCAACTGCGTGCCAAATTTCCTGCACACTTAGAAAATATGAGACACGACTAAATTCAATTTGATCCAATGAACAAATAATACAATTCATAGCTTTAGCGTTAGCATTCTGTAGTTTATTTTCAAGATCTGTCCATTGATCCAGTGGTTTTTCAATTTCCTGATTATCTAACACTATAGTTGGTGTCCTACATCCCGTCTTAACAATATTCCAAGCATCAATGGTTTTTAGAAAAAATTTCATTCTATTTTTCCAATATGCGTATTCACCATTGAACATGGATGGCTAACTATGGACTGACCCTCAGAAAAAGCAATATTAAAAGAAGCCATTTAAAAAATCAAGTTTTTAAATCTAAAATTTGTTTTTGAAAAATCAAATTTTTAAAACCAAAATTGGTTTTTGTTTCTAGCTCTCATACCACTTGTAGGATCAATTTCACCCTAGAGGGAGGGCGAATAGGGTAATAAAAATTAATGCAAAAATATATATAATAAAAGAGAAAAGATAATGTAGAAGAGATCACGTGCAAATTTACCCAACTTCGGCAAAACCCTGCTTACATGTTGCCCCAAGGTTTCTACTAGAAATTAAGTAGTCAGATGCTTACACACGTAAACTTACGACACTCGCTAACGACTAACGTAACTCTACGCTCAAAACCCTACCACAACTCAGCCACTGAGTTGTGAATTCTCGAACTACACCACTGTAGTTCGTCACCTAGTCACACGACAAGACAATTACACGAGATAAAAAGAAAATTACAAAATAAATAAACTAAACAAAACAAAAACAAAAGCTTTTTAATATATTAAGCCCAATATAATATATAAGTACCAGCCCAATTTTAATTATAAGAAGATGTTCTCGCCTCTTTCTTTTTTGTGTAAAACTCCGGCCGATCTTTTCTTTCTTTGTTCTTCTTTCTAGGGCTTTGTTCGATCGAAGCTCTAATTCCAAAATTGTTTGATTGAACTGTGTTTCTGCGACGAATTGCTTCATCAATCGATTTTCTGGCTTTGATTAATTTGCTATGGCTTTAAATGTCGAGCTTGAATGATTTGTGCTTTGAATTGGTACGCGTTTTTCCCTTTTTCGATTTATACTTATACTCGACTTGATTCAAGTTCTAGATGATGCTTGCTCTCTGATTTATTTGAATTCGAATGACTCATATGCTGCTGATGATGATGGGTTAAATTAGGATAAATTCCCTATATTTATGTTCGTATATTTGAGTTTTGAATGCTTTGATTTATCTTCTGCGCTTATTTTTGATCATATGATCTTGAGACCTCTGATTGGTTCGCTCCTTGATTGTAGCTTGGTATTTGAATTTGAGATATATATATTTGTTATTTGCTGACTTGTCTGATTCCTTTCTTTTTCTCCTACAATCATGGAGTTTGAATTTTTGAGACTTCGGCTTTTTCGTGTTCGTGTTACTTCTGCAAATTGAATTATTTTCTGCTTTTGACTTGATGACTTTATTAGACTCCTACCTTGATGACCCACCACTTCTGACCATTTTATTGTTGAACCACACTTGCTACCACACACTCTGTCAAGTTGCTATTTGGTGTATTGGTTTAGTCTATGCCTTTATGTACATTCTGTCTGGATCAGTTCTTCATGTGTACTGAACTGTTGAGGCTACACTTATGCACTTGTTCTATTGCATTTCATCATGCGCTACCTTGTATCTGACCATATGCATATGTTGTGTGTCACTGCATATATATGTATACATGTGGGTATACATATGTACGGTAGTTTGATATTGAGTCTGGGCTTGTGTTCACTTGTATTGTGTTCACCACTGTCCAGTTGTCAATGCATATTTTTACATATCCACACATGCATACTAATCTGGATAATCTGGAGTCTGGTTCTTGCCTTTATGTTTGTAGTCTTGTCCATGTTGAAGCTTAACTTGCATGTGGTTGTTGCAGTTTGGTTTAACTTGGAATCATGTAGAGTCTGGATACTGTTGACATCGTTTGGTTGCCATTCACTTGTTTTTAGTTGTTTATGAACTTGCTGTTGCATTTGATTCTTTATGTGTACATTTGTATTCATGTGAACCTTCTTGATCCTTTGAGTCTGCATTGTTTTTGCATCATGGAGTATGTTGTGTGTTATTGATATGGTTGCATATTTTTTTGTGTGCCTGCATATCATTGTGAACTAGTTTACATGTTGTATGGATATGACTTTGCTGTTTTGTTCCTTGTTCGAACTGCACCACTCTGAACTGATATATGTTTATACTAATATGCATATGTGCATACATTTGACACTTTGTTGTTGTGTTTGAGTCCCTGGTGCACCTTTCTCTAGTTCATGCTTGAACTGTTGTTGGTGCACCTTGTTCCCTGCTGCCTTCTTTCTTATGTTTGGTCTTGGCCATTTCACTTGGTTTTTGCATATGGTATGTCTGATTGTCGAGTTATAGTGAACTGCCTTGAGTTAGAATGGTCTGGTTCATTTTGTTATTCCATGTATGTTATCATGTGAACCATTTGAATGTTGAGGTTGTGTTGGTTGTCACTATGATGCCTGGTGTTAGCTACATGTTTGTATTGCTGTTTATTTCTTTGATCGAGCATTTTCACTTGAGTTGAATCCACCATTTGGTTGGGTTTGACCTTGTGCTCACCTGTCCCTGTAGTTTAATCAAGTGTATATCGGTGTGCATTGCTTATGGCATGTACAGTGACACTGCGCTTGTCACAAGTTGTTCTCGTGTATGATGAATTCAAAAGAAATAACGAACAACCCAAATAACTAAGGAAAATAACATTATCTAAAACACGCTCTTTAATTTACACTAGAAAATGTTTTCTTTTTCGATTTTACTGTGTGAATATTTATTTTGTGGATTATTTAGATGCTGGATACAAACGGGAATAGAGTTGAAGATAAGTACGAGTATTTGAGTGATATCTAGTGAGGTCAACATTGTAAATTGAAATTTGTGATGTAATTGAAATTGTAATGTAATTTAAATTGTGTATATATAGTGAGAGCTTAAATTTGTCCTATTCAAAATTATAATAAAATATTTGTTTGAATAAAATATTTGCCTGAGTATGAATTCTGTGTTATTTATTTTATTCATCAAATGTTTGTTCAATTATGTGAAAAATAAAATAGTACAATAACAAATACATTTAAAGGAATATGTATTTGTTTATTATCATCAACCAAAAATCATATACTAGCATTTTCAACAATCTCCCTTTTTGATGATAACAAACATATATTAAGATTTTGAATTTATTAAATGTATTTGGTCATTGATGAATTCCATTAGCTCCCCTATTTGAATGCTCCCCCTACAACCAAGCTCCCCCTTCACATATGCATGAAAAATATGCAAATAAAAAACAATTGCAATGAGCCTATATGAGAATATGCTATGCAAATAGATGAGAATATGCAAAATAAAACATTTGAATTTATTTGCCAAAATCCTTACTTCTCTTTTCCCCTTTTGTTATCAGCAAAAGAGTAACGGTGTTAGAAAAATAGAGATCAAGTGATAGACATTAATACAACATTAATACCAATCGAGTATAAATATTAAATTTCAATAAAAAATCAAACAAAAATCATAAATACTCTGTTAGGAGCATATTCCACTTTAGAGTGATAGGGGTGATGTCGGCATATGAAAACATATAGTTGTGTTTATTTGTGGTATATTATATCAGGATTTTGAATACCTACTAACCATGCATAACCGTTAGGACTTTTAAATGATATTAGTAGTATTCCCAGTTTTTGTTTTTTTTAAAATGAGTTCCATGCATCTTCTAACCAAGCATAACTGTGAGGACTTTTAAATTGGATTACAATCAACTTGTCTATTTAATAATCAATTTCGATATGTGTTCCATATATGCATAACCGTAAGGACTTTTAAATGGGCATGAAAGCACATAAATAAATATTCCAAGTAATTCATCCATGCATAACCGTGAGGACTTTTAAATGAGAGTGAATATTTTGGATGTTTTTATTGCCAAAAAATAAAGTAAAAATGAATAATTTTCCATTTAAAATACCATATTTTGACATATTATATTGGATTTTAAAGAGTGATGGTCGTTAGAAATATGATAGAAATAGAGATGGTCAAGGAATTTTTGCGAAAAAAAGTTTTCATAAACCTTGTTTAAATTTTTAAAGAAATTTACCAAATATACTATCTCGACTCATAATATATGATTAATATCGACACTCATCATTATTTCAATCACTATTTATCTTTTCAATAATCAGTAGTGAGTCAGATTAGTTAATGTAGTCATTTAAGATCAAATCCACAAATATTTATAAAATAAAATTATCTAAAATGCCTATTATGAAATGAAGTTAACAAAACTATTACTGGATGGGGTTTTATATAAAATATGTCCGCTAATTGAAAATCTGTTGAAATGAAAAATATGCATAAATTTTCTTTTATAATGATGCAACTAATGAATGTCTCAACACAAAACACATTCCACTAGTACTTTTTCTATCAACTAGGCTACTAGTGTAATTTACATCTGAATTCCCTATTTTCTCAAAGTTATCATTAGATAGATATCATAGACCAAATTGTGGAGTGTGCAATAGATACCTTAAAATCCTTTTTACAGCTTTTAAATGAAATTCTTTTGGATTTGAATTGAAACAGTGTATACAAGCAAACACAAAATATATTGTCAGGTCAAATATATCCACATGTATCTAGAATAATCATCAACCAATAAAACAACATCTTTAGTATAAACAAATCTATATGAACTAGTTCAAAGACTCTAGAGGTACTTATAGTGTTCCAGGCATAAAAGATGATTGGCCAACAATTTTGCATGAATCAAATCAACATTCATTTCCTTATCACATAACTGGCTGAATTAAATCAGACCATGGTGCAGATTTTAAAATTTTAATATACAGTTCAAGATAAATGTACTGTTACCTATTTTACCCTTGCCAATAATTTTACGTTGTTTCCCATTGTGACTCTACCACCTTTGTACTAGGTTAAGGAACATTGATTTGTTGCCCGTCATGTGCCTGGAACAGCCTTTATCCAGGTAACACTATTTTGCTCCTTATCCTGTCACCAAACCTACATGAGAAAAGATATTTGTGACCTATTTATTTTTATAGGTCCATGGTTGTTAGTGACAAAAGATTTTGAAAAATATGTTTGTGTTGACCTAAGACAATTTATACTGTTCCTTTTGGCACCCAGATTTGTTTGGCTTTAAGGGATTTTATATTCATGCCATTTGGAACCCAAATTAGCATGGTTTTCATGTGTTTAGGCCTATTCCAACAATTGTTTTTATTATGTTCAATTTTTCTACAAATTGTGTATTCGGATTTGACACGATTAGTTTTGCTTCTAACTCTTTCAGATTGAGTGTACCCAAGTCCTTGTCTAACAGTATTAACAGTTTGTTTCCCAAATAGCAATCTTTCTCCTTTGGAAAATTTTACTAAAGTTGTAGACAATTATTGGACTTGTGTTTTAAGAGATTCATTTTCATTCAATAACAAGGTGCAATTTTGAATAGAATTTTCTCTCCTAGTGTTTTCACTTTCTTTCAAAGTCAGAATATCATTTTCAAATGATTTAATTGTAATATTTGATTTTTTAATTTCTTCTTCAAGTGATGGACACTTATCACACTTAGGGTTCTTATTTCGATAGTTTTTAACCAATTGATCAAGCAATTTATTAAGTTCTATCAAACTATCTCTTTGCGATTCAATTTTAGCGTACTTTTCCCTAAATTGTTCAAAACAGCCATTTACCTCATGAAAATATATAAATAATTTTGAATGAGTAAATTTTGTTACCTTACTTGACCCATCTTCATCGCTATCAGTTGTATCACCTCGAAGACATAGATCTGCTTTTTCACTCTCACTATTAGTGTCTTTATTATCACCATCACTTTTACTCCAAGTGGCTACATAACTTCTCCTTTTTGATTTCTTTCCTTGACCGGGTTGATTCTAAGGACAATTGGACTTAAAGTGACCAGGTTTAATGCACATGTGACGTACGATCTCGTACTCTTCTGGGTTGTCTAGTACTTTGACTACTCTGCTTTTCAATTTTTGATTTAGAGCTGGATTCCCGTATTTAGGGTTCCACCTTTTGAATCTCTTTATTAAATGTGCCAGTTGGTTGCTCCATCATCGTCGTCGTCATCTTCACTTTTAGTTGTTCCTTTGTGAGCTATTGATTTCTTTCGAGTATCACCTCCTTCACGTTCTTCCTTAAATTTAATTCTAGCTCATAAGTAGTGAGATTTCTAATGAGTTCTTCAACTTTAATTTGTTTCAAATCCTTTTATTCTTAAATAGCAGTAACTTTCGCTCCCAAATTTCATGGAAGGACTCTGAGGATTTTAAGGACTATTTCCAATTCTGTGTATGGTTTTCTGAGAGCTTTTGATTTGTATACGAGATCAGAAAGTCGACCATACATCTCTTTAGCATTCTCATCCTTGGCCAATGTGAAGTTCTTGTATTCGCTACTAAGCATGGCAAGGCGAGATTCTTTGACTTGAGAGGTTCCTTCGTGAGTCACTTCAAGTGTGTGTCAAATTTCCTACGTAGTTAGATAATGTGAGACACGATTAAATTCATTTCGATCCAATGAACAAATAATAGAACTCATAGCTTTCGCATTAGAATTCTATAGTTTATTTTCAAGATCTGTCCATTGATCCATCGATTTTTCAATTTTCTGATTATCTACCACTATAGTTGGTGTCCTATATCCCGTCTCAACAATATTCCAAGCGTCTTTGAATTTTCATTCTATTTTTCCAATATGCATATTCACCATTGAATATGGGTGGCCTAACTATGGACTGACCCTCAGCAAAAGCATTATTAAAATAAGCCATTTAAAAATCAAAATTTTAAATCAAAAATTGGTTTTCGAAAAATCAAATTTTTAAAACAAAAATTGGTTTTTTCTCCTAGCTCTGACAGAACTTGTAGGATCGATTTCACCCTAAAGGGCGGTGAATAGGGTGATAAAAATTAATGCGGAAATAATTATAATAAAAGAAGAAAGATAATGCAGAAGATATCGCACACAAATTTACCCAGCTTTGGCAAAACGTTGCCTACGTGCTGCTCCCAAGGTTTCTACAAGAAATTAAGTAGTCAGACGCTTATACACGTAAACTTGCAACACCCACTAATGATTAACCTAACTCTATGCTCAAAACCCTGCCATAACTCAGCCGCTGATTTGCGAATTCTTGAACTACACAGCCGTAGTTCGTCACCTAGTCATATGAAAATTACACAAGTTAAAAAGAAAATTAAAAAATAAACAAACTAAAAAACAAAAAATCTTTTAATATATTAAGTCCAATATAATATATAAGTGCTGGCCCAAATTTAATTATAAGAAGATGTTCTCCCGTCTTTTCTTTTCTATGTAAAACTTTGACCAATCCTTCTTTCTTCGTTTTTCTTTCTAGGGCTTTGTTAGATCAAAATTGATCGATTGAACTGTGTTTCTGCTTCGATTTGCTTCATCAATCGATTTGCTGGCTTTGATTAACATGCGGTGGCTTCAAATGTCGAGCTTGAATGATTCGTGCTTTGGATTGGTACGGGTTTTCCCTTTTTCGACTTATACTTATACTCGACTTGATTCATGTTTTAGACGATGCTTGCTCTCTGATTTATTTGAACTCGAGTGACTCATATGCTGACGATGATGGGTTAAATTGGGATAAATTCCCTATATTTACGTTCGTATATTTGAGTTTTGAATGCTTCGTGATTTTATCTTCTACGTTGATTTTTGATCGTATGATCTTGAGATCTCTGACCGGTTCGTTCCTTGATTGTAGCTCGTTATTTGAATTTGAGATATATATTTATTATTTGCTGACTTATTCGATTCCTTTCTTTTGCTCCTATAATCATGGAGTTTGAATTTTTGAGACTTCGACTTGTTACATTCATGTTACTTCTGCAAGCTGAATTCTTTACTGGTTTTGACTTGATGACTTTATTAAACTGGTACCTTGATGACCCACGGCTTCTGACCATTTTACTGTTGAACCATACTTGCTACCACACACTCTGTCACGTTGGTATCTGGTGCATTGTGTTGGGTCTATGCCTTTATGTACCTTCTGTCTAGAGAAGTTCTTCATATGCACTGAACTACTGAGGCTACACTTGTTCTATTGCATTGCATCATGTGCTGCCTTTTATCTGACCATATGTATATGTTGTGTGTCACTGCATATATATGTATACATGTGTGTGTATACATGTATACATATTTATGGTAGTTTGATATTGAGTTTGGGATTGTGTTCATTTGTATTGTGTTCACCACTCTTTGGTTGTCACTGCATATTTGTACATATCAACACATGCATGCTAGTTTGGATCATCTTGAGTCTGGTTCCTGCCCTTGTGTTTGTCGTATTGTCTCTATTGAAGCCCAACTTGCATGTGGTTGTTGCAGTTTGGTTTGACTTTGAATCATGTAGAGTCTGGATGCTGTTGACCTTATTTGGTTGCCATTCACTTGTTTTCAGTTGTTTATGAACTTGTTGTTGCATTTGATTCTTTAAGTGTACATTTGTATTCATGTGAATCTTCTTGATCCTTTGAGTCTGCATTGTGTTGGATTATAAGGTTTTGAATGCTGACAAGAGGCAAATAATATTCACGAATGTACGACTAGGCCAACATCCAGACTCAACGACTCAAGTATGGTTCGTATAGTTATATATTTTTTAACAAGAGTCGTCAAGTATGTATATAGAGTCTAGTTTAGTGCTTTGTTAAAATCTTTCCTCAAGAATCATCATTCACATTCAAGTAAACATGCATGCATATTTTAAGCAAAATCAAGTTTTCAAAAAAATGCATGGAGCGGGGCTTAAACCCGGGTCACTAGTTTGGAAGGCAAGTACTCTAACCAAATGAGCTACTGCAATTTTCGCTTAACAACAGAATTCAGTCGACTGATACAATCAGTCAGTCGACTGAATCTATGTATTTTAACATATCTGTGCATGAAATAGAAGATTCACATCAAGATTCACTATCTAACAATTCTCAACTCGCTCTATTAAGTCAAGAAATAGAAGATCAAAAAGAAAATAATATTGCTTTAGCTTCTGAAAATCATGAGTTAAAAATTAAAATTGAAATTGTTGAGTTAGATAACACTAGTCTCAAAACTAAGCTTGATGACATTACTAAAAATATTTCCAATTTTAATAAAAGGAGAGAAAATTTATCCAGGATTATTGAAAATTCTCAACCTGCTTCAAATAAGAAGGGATTAGGTTATGTTAAGAAATCAAAAGCTCCACCTAAAAATGAAAATAATAGGAGAAATAATTCAAATACTGCTATGACCAATAATGTTTATAATTTCTTTAGTAGCACAAAATCATTGACGGGAAATATGAATAAAAATTATCTAAGTATTTGGTTTCCTGTTAACTGGAAAAATAGAGAAAAATACATTGATGATTATTCTGATATGGTAGTTAATAATGAAAATTATATTTATAAAGGTTCAACCACACCCAAATGGGTATGGTTTCCTAAAAAAATAGGAAATTATAAGAACCTTGGGTATCACATGCTTTAAATGTAAATTTTTTTTCCTGATACCTTACATTATAAATGGCAGTTATTTTGTTTTATATTGTTCTATGTTAACGCTTATGTGAAATATAATATATATCACATATAAACTCTCCTTTTTGTTAATGACAAAGGGGGAGAAAGATATTGCTCTAACACTATTTGCAGGAATAAACCATGCAAGCACAAATTAAGGGGGAGAAAAGATTAATTATTTTCAGGAATATATAGCATAGATTCAGAGGGAGAAATCTATAGCACAATTATAGGAATATAGGTGGAGAGATAAGTCAACAAAACTTATCGAAGATTCATCCGTAGGAAATGGAGTTGTCATCATCAAAAAGGGGGAGAATGTTGGATCATAAGGTTTTGAATGTTGACAAGAGGAAAATGATATTCACGAATATACGACTACGCTAACATCCAGACTAAATGACTCAAGTATGGTCCGTATAGTTATCTAATTTTTAACAAGAGTCGTCAAGTATGTATATAGAGTCTAGTTTAGTGCTTTGTTAAAATCTTTCCTCAAGAATCATTATTCACATTCAAATAACCTTGCTTGCATATTTTAATCAAAATCAAGTTTTCAAAAAATGCATGGAGTGGTGCTTGAACCGGGATCACTAGTTTGGCAAGTACTCTAACCAAATGAGCTACTGCAATTTTTGCTTAACAACAGAATTTAGTCGACTGAATACATTCAGTCAGTCGACTGAATCTGTGTATTTTAACATATCTGTGCACGATTTTTTTTACATGATTTCACTTTTCAGTCGACCGACCATTTTCGACCAGTCGACTGACCTGAACCCAACTGTCATATTTTGAAAAGACATTTCCATTCTACGAAAGGTTGCGATCCTTCTCTAAACGGGAATGGTTGCTTCTTTTGGTCAGAACTCGTCACCAATGGTAGCAACCCTCTGTCTACTATATATACATGTTCCCAAACACTTCATATTCATCGAAAATCATTCTAACTATCTTATATTCTTCTTGTGCTCTCATACTTGCATTCAAACTGCAAACAAGAATTTTGCTGCTTTGAATCTTCAAATAAACTTTCATAATCTTTGATTCTTCACATTACCTTCTCTTCATATCTTCACATACACTTCATATACTTGAGGATTTGATTATAGAAGGTCTGTACTATCAGAGACAAATCAGTGTTATCAAGAACACACAACGTCAGATATTCTTTTGTATTAGTGAAGTCCTCTTCTGCTGCTGAGGCGAAAATCCTGTTCTGCTGCTCAGGTGTCTGTTCTGCTACTCAGACTGTGTATACCTATTCCTTCGAGCTAAGTGAGGATTGTTGTTTTAGTGAAATTCCAGAAGGAGTCTGGGACTGGATGTAGGACGGTGCTCCAAACTAGTATAAAAATCTCTGGTGTTATTTTTATTATTACTGCTCTTATATTCCGCACTATTTACTACATTGCTATTATCTCTATACTCCGCATTATTTATATCCATATTGCACGATCCATAGCTCACTTTCATTTTGTATCAGAGCATAGATACTTTCACATTGTTTTTGCATCATGGAATCTGCTGTGTGTTACTGATCTAGTTGCACATTTTTTTATGTGCCAGCATATCATTGTGAAACAGTTTACATTTTGTATGAATGTGACTTTGTTGTTTTGTTCTTTGTTCGAACTACACCACTCTAAACTGATATATGTTTGTACTTATATGGATATGTGCATACATATGATACTTTGATGTTGTGTTTGAATCTTTGGTGCACCTTTCTCTGGTTTATGCTTGAACTGTTGTTAGTGCATCTTGTTCCCTACTGACTTCTTTCTTGTGTTTGGTCTTGGCCATTGCACTTGGTTCTTACATATGGTATGTCAGATTGTCGAGTTATAGTGACCTGCCTCGAGTTAGAATGGTCTGGTTCATGGGTTATTTCATGTATGCTATCATGTGAACCATTTGGTTGTGGAGGCTGTATTGCTTGTCACCATGATATCTGGTGGTAGTTTCATGTTTGTATTGTTCTTTATTTCTTTAATCGAGCATTTTCACTTGATTTGAATCCACCATTGGGTTGGGTTTGACCTTGGGCTCACCTGTCCCTGCAGTTTTATCAAGTGTATATCAGTGTGCACAACCTTGTGGCATGTATATTGACACACTGTGCATGTCACAAATTGTTCATGTATGATGAATTCAAAAGAATTGACGAACAACCCAAATAATTGAGGCAAATAACATTTTCAAAAACACACACTTTAATTTCCACTGTGAAATATTTTCTTTTTCAATTTTACTATATCAATGTTTATTTTGCAAATAATTCAAACGCTGGATATAAACTGGAATACAGTTGAAGATAAATACGAGTATTTGAGTGATATGTAGTGAGGTCAACATTGTAAATTGAAATTTGTGATGTAATCAAAATTGTAATTGTCACGACCCGAAATCCAATGTTCGAAAATCAACATCAAATACCTCACTTGTATTCGACTGCCGAAGATTTAAACATCGAACTCCAGTCGGATGGAGCTTATAACAACATTAGATGAATATAAACAGTGGAAACAAAATGAATATCATTGATCACATATACAACACCATCATAATATCCATTACAACATTTAACATCAATATCAAAGTGCTACATATTGATATAACAACAACATAATGATAACTTCACAACGGAACAACAATAAAGTCTTCAAAAGGATCCAACATACATCTACTATGATAAGGTCTTCAAAAGCTCTAGCACTTCAAGAGATTGCCAAAGCCAAAATTTCCAAAATCCGATAGCTTCCAAACAAAAAGACTTCAAAAATCTAGCTAGCACCAAAACATGGAAAACCTGCTACTAGGCTACCCATGTGGAAATTATGGGCACCCAGAGTTTAGAAAGGAAACGATAAATTCCGGGTCAGTCATCGGACTGGTATGAGTAAACAAAAACAGTAGTTTTGAATTAAAACAAATTTTCTAAAGATAACCGTTCATGTTTTTGGAAAATGAAACTACCATAAGACCTCCCGCCACATACACAATGCAATCGCAGAATTGGAGGAGATTTCTTCTTATGATAGTCAAATATGCTTGATACGAGAAAATTTCTTTGATATTATTACTAGTGCCTAGTGTAGAAAACCATTTCGAAAGTATAACATTAATCTTAGCCAGCATAGACATTTCATACTATGCCTACTATAACTACCATCTAAACAGTGGGGCTCCACCATAAGTAAATGGCATGTTATATAACTAAAACTGTACTGGGTTCATATTGGGAATTTGATTTCGCACAAATAGTCAAGCTAAGGAACTTCCTACTGCCACATGGGTACACTTCTGGAGGAACGTCCCGAGAACTTAGCCAGTTCTCTACCAACATAAGGCCGGGTTACCTCTGTAACTAGGTAACTACTATACGAATATGCCATTCCCTGGTCGTTTGCGACCTTTATCCGAGGGCCCTCAACCACAAAGCAACAACCACACAGTAATGAGATTGCAGCAACCACATAGGTTAATTATTTGGGCTCCATACCATGATACCACCTTTTTCCAGAAGGAAATGACATACCCTAAAGGGCGCGACCCTCATAACCTTGCCGAATCTTTCCTGTTTTGACCATTTCCGGGGTGTGAGGTCCGATGAGGTCTCATCCACAAAGTTACGCTTTACACGAAAGCCATGCTTTGATCACAAATGATTAACAAATGATCATCAACACACAGCAGCACTTAGCATGCCACACTACCAAATTGGGAGTACATCACTGATAACCTTCAACTACATAACCTCTGAGCTCGTACGTCTCAGAGAAGGGTGTTGAGCTAAGAGAATAAATTCTCCGCCGCCAACAGATATGTATTTGAAAGAAATCTGCTTTATATCTCAAAGTTAGTGTTAGACATACAACCGTACAAGTCCGTTCCGCGTTCGAATAGAACCGAAGGCACTTCGTCCAATAAAGGAAGAAGCCTTTGCAATCTGAGTATCCACAATCCCAATCGGACTCCCAATCAAATGTAGAGATCTCTATACCGGAGCAACTCAGTGTAGAGACATTCGATAGGTTATCCTATCGTTCTCGAAGACACCCGGTCTTCACCACCGTCTTCAAATGCTATCCATTTCGTCGTGACTATTCGAAATGGGTTATATGACACAAAGTCCTCTCCCGGCTGAACGTAATAGTGAGCGCTTAATCTTAAAACATGTGGAGATATGATTCACAAAGATTTACTATTAAGGTTCGATGTGGGTTTCAGATAACCAATTGAAATCCGACTCCCTATCGCATCGAAATTTAAATGCCGTTTTAGGGCCAATGGGTTTTCACATTTACAGAAACAAATCACAGATATCACAGCTAAGCACAAATCAATTCATATTACATAGCCTAATAATCACATATAAGAATATCAATCCAGTACACAGCATTCGGTAATAATCAATCATCTTCAATTAAGATGAATTGATTGTGTGATTTAAAATAAATTAACCCTTAACTAATTATCCTTAATCAATGATTAATTACCCTTAATTATAAATTAATAAAATCTTAATTACCATTATTAATTAAGTATTCCTTAATTAATTAATCCTTAATTATTAATTAATTAAATCTTCATTAATTTTATTAATTACTTATTCCTTAATTAATTATCTTAATTAATTAATCCTTATTTATTAATTAATTAAATATTAATTACTTTTATTAATTAATTATTCCTTAATTAGTTATCTTAATTAATTAATCCTTAATTATTAATTAATTAAATGTTAATTACTTTTATTAATTAATTATTCCTTAATTAATTATCTTAATTAATCAGTCCTTAATTATTAATTAATTAAATCTTAATTACTTTTATTAATTAATTATTCCTTAATTAATTAATTATTAATTAACCCTTAATTGTTAATTAATTTAATCTTAATTACCTTAATTAATTAATTATTTCTTAATCACTTTGTTAAGTTTTATTTAAAATAACTTTTTAAAACTACACATTCCAACTTAACAAATAGTCATCATTCTAAAAATAATACTTTAGAAATTTAATTAACTTAGATTGTTAAAGTTTTAAACCAGAAATTATATTACTCGAGTCACCACCGAGTGTTTCCCGAGCCAACCGTCCATTTGCTTCGAGTTTCCTCAGAAATCTACTCGTGTACTTTTTTTTCAAACTTAAAATTTTCTAAGTGCAAACCCGTGTGGCCCATAATTTGCTTCAAGTCCATACCCGAGCTATCACCTTCATTTCCCGAGAGTAGCATCAAGTTTCCTTTTTATTCCCTAAACTGCTGCCACTTGACACAACCCCATACATGTGCATATGCACAATCACTCCGGCCGCCTCAGTTCGAACCTCTGGTCATCGACACGTCCACGACGATGTTCCCGAACCTCACTAAAACTCAGAATTTCGAAACGATCGGGATTTCGTATTCCAGCCACCAAACCCAATCTAGAACAAACTTGAGCCCCCAATCGATCGTATCACTCTCCCTCTTCTGATCATCAGAATTCGCGATACTCCATCCCAGGCTCCGCCAGCCTCCCACGCTTCTGATGGTCCCGGTCCGATGCTCTCCGATGGCCTAACGACGGCGCAATGGTCACAATTCTAACCTCAACTCATTTTAAACCTTAAACCCTAACTCGATCAAAATCAACATCCACGTTAATCTAGAATTTTATAAAACATTTTCCCCCAACTCTACGGTCCTCCAGCTAGCTATGATTTCGATCTCGAAGTCTATCACCTGATCGATCGCCAGAATTTAGAGAAAATGGCAATTCTGTTCATCCCTTTCTTTCTCATATAAAACTTGATAAAAAAATAATTTCTCTTTTAAAAATCATCAACTTCGAAGTTGTTTCAATTAGTATATTCAAAATTTGAAATCATGGTTGCTGAATTTTCTATTTGTATTTGGTTTACCTGTATTCTTGTATTTCCAGACAAGAATTTTGTTTGACTTGCTTAAATTTGTTTTTAAAACTTAGAGCATAATCATACAAACATATTTATTTTCGATTTCAAAGCCTAAAAACAATCTGAAATAGAGCTTTTGGATTTTGAGACAGGGTTTTGAAACCTGTAGGGATACAATAGGATTCATTTTGATGTGCACAGACATGTATCTCATTTTCATGTATAGATATATACATGCAAACATACATTTTATCATTCAAACTTCAATATTTTTCACAGCGACAAGTTCAAGTTTAAATCAGAGAGTTTACTCGCCTGAAGAGTTTGAACAGAGAGGTTTGGAAATGGTTTGAAGGTCTGGATTTTGAAAATTGAAAACCTGAAAGCTGTTTTTTTTTCAATTCGATCCTGAATTTTTATCTGCAACTAATTGATACAAACTTGCTTAGTTTCTTACTTGATTACTGATCAACAAATTCAAACTTAAATTTTAAAAAGAATTTACTTGCCGTAATTTAACTCAGAAGAACCCTGGTCTGCTTCTTGAAAAAACTGGAGCTTGGTTTCTTTGATCTGCAGTTTGAAAATTTGATGTTAAATCTTGATTTTTTGATTACTAATTTAGTTGATTCTGAAGCTTTAAACTTGCCTGAGGTATGGAGTTGAAATTCCTACTTTGATGTTTAAGATAATTCTCAGGCTTTAAGCTTTGAATTCAAGAAGATGTTTGCGTTTCAGATTTTATTTCCTTTGATGTTGAGATACTCTGGTTTGCAATGTTTACAGTTTTTTTCTTTTCTTTCAAAATTTTGAGAAACCAAAGAAATGAGATAGAGGAGCTGAAAGGTTTTTATGAATTTAAGTTCTAATTTTTATTAATTACCTAAATTGAATGACACTTGTTAATTTTGATGATGAGATCACTACACTTATTAATCCTCTTGTTACATGTTTAACACTTGTATATTTTCTCACGAGAATATATTTATATTATTTTCTTCTTAACTTTATATATTAATCTATTTACTTATATTATGATCTTTTTATACTTATATGTACTTTTGATATAATTTCGTACCTTTATCGAATACATTTCCTTTGTTAAATATTTATTCAAGTTAAAAGAAAATGTTCTCAAACAAATTTATGCACTAATAAAAATCATACATATATTACTTTCAAATCCAATTATTTTTAAGACTCTTATATTTGAATCTTACATTCAGATTTTTATATACAATTTCCTCATAAATATAAATATATAAACAAGCACCATTTTTAATTTTATTTGGAAAATTCCAAATTATTTTATTAAGACATTTATTTAAATAATTAAATTCAAATTCAAATCTATTCATACCATCTCACACTTATTTATTTGATTTAATTTTTTTTCAATTTTTTTTTCAAATCAAATCCCAATGGTTCAAATAAATTACCAATTTTAAATTGATGAAATTTGGGATGTTACAAATTCCCCCCTTAAGAAAATTTCGTCCTTGAAATTTGAAAGAGTGAAAAGCAAACAAAGAATCTACGAATTCAGAAAAGGATAAAGAAATGGCTTACCAGTTTAAGCCAGAATATCCACTCTGCAATTGTGATATGATTTCTTCATGCTATCTTCAGTTTCCCAAGTGCAGTCCTTTGGATCGCCACTCCAATGAACTTTAACCAGTTTCACAATTTTGTTCCTTAACTGCTTTTCATCTCGATCCACAATCTTTATCGATTCTCTTCTAACTATTAAATTGGGAGTTATTTCGAGATCCTGCCGAGCAGCTTCTTCAATAAAACTATCTGGATTGTGCACATATTTCCGAAGATTAGAAATGTGAAACACATCATACACGTCAGACAACCAACTGGGTAGCTGCACTCGATATGCTAAAGGACCAATACACCGTGGTGCCAGCTTATCGGTCTTCCCAAACCTTAATACACCACGCATTGGTGATACTTTGAGAAAAACAGAGTCTTCAATCTGGAATTCCAAATCCCTTCTTCTGCAATCATAATAACTCTTTTGACAACTTTGAGCCATTTTCAATTTCTTCCGTATAAAATCAACTTTTTCTGTGGCTTCCTTAATCATATCGGGTCAAAGGATGAGTCTATCACCTGACTCGATCCAACATGCAGGTGATCGACATGGATGACCATATAAAGCTTCAAAAGGAGCCATCTTGATATGGCTTGATAGCTATTGTTAATTGAGAATTCGACCAGATGCAAATGGTCCTCCCAAGAACCACCAAAGCCAAGTATACAAGCACGCAATAGGTCTTCTAATATTTGATTTAGCCTTTCAGTCTGCCCATCAGACTGTGGGTGATAAGCAGTGTTGAAGTTCAGTTTTGTTCCCAATGCATCTTGAAATGCCTCTCAAAATCTACTAGTGAAGATCGGGTCACGATCACTCACTATACTTCTCGGTATACCATGGAGACGGACAATTTCTTTCACAAATAACTCGGCTAAACTTGCTACCGTAGGGGAAGATTTTACTGGCAAAAAGTGGGCTGTCTTAGTCAAACGGTCCACAATGACCCTAATTGCTTCATTGCCTTTCCGAGTATGAGGCAACCCGTCGATGAAATCCATCGATACTTAGTCCCATTTCCACTTGGGTACCTCTAAAGTTTGATGTAAACCCGCCATTTTCTTTTGATCGCTTTTAATTTGTTGGCAAGTAGCACAGCGACTCACATATATAGATATGTCCCTTTTGTTGTCTTCCACTAGAAAGTTTTTTTGATATCTCTATACATCTTGTTAACTCCTGGATGGATGCTGAGTTTAGACTTGTGACGTTCGTCCAAAACTTCCCGTTTCAGTTCGAGAATGTCCGGGACACAGATCCTGTCTTTCAATCTTATAACTCCTCTACTATCAACCTCAAAACCAGTATCTCCTCCTTGGCATATTCTTTTATAAATTCCTTGAAGAAACTCATCTCATTCTACTTACTTGCGATCCTCTTAAGAAGAGTAGGAGCGATAACAAGATATGCGAGAACAGCATGTCTTCTGCTCAAAGCATCGGCAACTACATTGGCTTTTCCAGGCGTATAAAGAATATTTAAATCATAGGATGCCAGAAATTCTAACCATCGTTGTTGCCGTAGATTTAAATCTTTCTAGGTGAAGAGATATTTCAAAGATTTGTGGTCGGTGAATAATTCGAATTTTTCACCTAAAACAAAGAGAGTTTATTAAGTATATTTATTAATTAAGTTAAATTCTTAAATCGTTAAGAAACCTGAAAGAGATTCTTACCCAGAAGATAATGTCGCCATATTTTCAAAGCGAAAATGACAGCTAAGAGTTTCAAATCATGTGTTGGGTAGTTTCTCTCATGTGGACGTAATTGTCTACTCGCGTAGGCAATTACCTTCCCATCTTGCATTAACACCGCACCCAACCCATTACCACAAGCATCAGTATAGTCTGATAAACCCGGGTTCCCGTTGATAATAGCGAGAACAGAAGCGGTGGTTAATCTCTTCTTCAACTCCTGAAAAGCTTCGTCACATTTCGGAGTCTAATTGAATTTTGCATTCTTCAACGTTAGCTTAGTCAACGGACTAACTATCTTAGAAAAGACCTGAACAAACTTTCGATAATAACCCGCTAAACCCAGAAAGCTTCGAACTTCTTTTGGGGTAGTGGGTTTTCTCCAATCACGAATAGCGAAAATTTTGCTAGGATCAACATAAATTCCTTCTTTATTAACAATATGGCCGAGAAATTTAACTTCTTTGACCCAAAAATGGCATTTGGAAAATTTAGCGAATAGAACATTCTTTCTTAATATCTCCAAAATGATTCTAAGATGCTCAGCGTGCTCCTCTTCGATCTTGGAATAGACCAAATGTAGCGACCCGACTTCCCACTCCCGGAAAATCGCATCACTAATTAAGAAAGAAAGGGATAGAAGAAGAAAAGAAAGAGAAGAAAGAGAAAACAAAACATCAGAATCTCACAACGGAATAATTTAAATATAATATAGAACATATACATAGTATCATATACATCAGAGTACACAACTAAACATCTCAATTTAGACAGTTATAACATTTCTGTCTAATATACAATACAAGAATATCAACATAGAATAACACAAAGCGGAAACTCTAACTATACATCTACACGCTGAAGCCTCCTGCTCCATAGCTCCTCCAGAATTCGTCAAGAGATAACCTGAATCACTTGACTACTCATACGGAATATGAGTACCCAAGAGTTTAATAAAACAGAAAATAAACACTCGGGTCAGACAGGGGTCTGGTGTGAGTAAACGGTTTAAGATTGCTTAACTTTAGAAAAACCTTTGAAAAGAAAAGGTATCACGTAAGACTTCCCACACATAAACATGGAAAAGTTTTTACCTTACGCTAACCAAAACATTTGATAGGAAATCCAGTGATATTATAATAGTGTCTAGGGTTTTCAAATAAATATGAAATAGCCGAAATTGTTACTTTAATTAAATTCCAGCTACTTGCCACAAAAGTGGGTAATACAAACAAAACCGTAGGGTCTCGTAGGGAAAATGAGTTTCCAACAATGGCAGGGCTACTGGGTTACCGCCCGTCACAGTACGTGGCCTAGATCACCGTACCGAGGATTACTCCCACTCCCCTGCAACACAAGGCCGGGACCATTCCTTACTGAATAGTCCCGAACAAGACCACCCCACAGTTGGCTGTAGACCAACTGCCCACACAGCCGAAATATAAACGGACTTCTAGACAGGGATGTATCTTGCTCTCCAGTGGGAGCGACCCACGAAGCCTTGCTGCACCTCCCCTGTTTTAGCCATTCCCGGTTGATGAGGCTTGAGGCTGCGATTACCTTTAAAGGACCAATTATCTTAGAATGCTCATCGTCCGCCTGACGATGTTCTGAAAGCATTCAATCCATACAAGTTCATTCCGGGTTCGAACGAAACCGAAGGCACTATCTCGTTGCACTCGTTTTGGAATCACCCTCAGAGTCAACGACCATAGCCCTTGCACTCTAAAACCTTCATCTCGAATCTATAAGCACTATTCCGTCAAACTCATTACGGAGTCACCCACAGAGTTATACTGACGTATAGCCCTTACACCTCGAGTCTTCACTTGCTCCACTTGGATTAACGACCTAACGTTTAATTGGAATCGATGTGGTTTTCGGATATCCAAATATGGAAACCCGATTCCGGTCTCACCGAAACCAAACGCCATTTTAATGTCCAAGTTGGGATATAAACAATAGATGTTAAGAAATATCACTTAACATAAATGGATGTACCTTATTACACAGATAGATAAGCATCTATTATCACATGCATCTATACATATCACAAGCAGCATATATATCACATTCAGATATAGCATATCACATCATCATCCATCAATCAGTGTCATCCAACAAGAACCAATATCATTAACTCATCCAATGATATATATATATATATATATATCATCCAATCATTAATCATTCATAAACAAGTTTGATCCAAACTTGATTAATTTAATTAATCCTTAAATTAAATTAATCCTTAATTAATCACTTGGATTATCTTCAATCCAACTTCTTATTCATAATTAATTACAAATTAATTAATTAACTAACATTACTTAATTATCCATTTCAATTAATCTTCCCTGATTAATTATCACTTAATCACTTAAATTAGTTCTTACTTAATTACCATATTAATTAATCATCCTGATTAATTACTTCCAAATTATACTAAGCAATTACCTCTTAATTACCTTCTAAATTAATCAACCTTGATTAACTATTCTTTAATTATTCTGATAATTATTCCTTAATTATCCTTTAATCATACCTGATTAATCACATTTAATTAATCACATTTGATTAATCACTCTTAATTAATCGTACTTAATTGATTACCTTTAATTAATCACCTTTGATTAATTACTTTAATTACATTTAGTAATTAAATCTAAATTATAAATTAATTATTCTTTAAATTATTAATTAACAATTAATTAATTATTTTCATTAAATAATGATTACTTCATTAATTAAATTTCTTCTTAATAGATTACTTTAACAAGTAATTAATAACTTAATTAATTACTCTTAATACTTTTATTAATTAATCATAAATCAAATAATTTAAACCTTTAATTAATTAATACTTTAATTAATAACTCAAGTGATTAATTATTAATCACATTTACTTAATTACTTTTAATAAAGTAATTAACTTTTACTTAATAACCTCTAGTAATTAACCATTTAATTACTTAATTACTTCCCAAGTAATTATATTAGATTAATCCAAAGTGATTATCTTAATTAATCACAAGTTAATTACTTAATTAACTATTTAACTTAATCATTTAAATTTAATTAAATGATTCTTAAGTTCTTATATTATAAAGATTCTTAATTAAGAAAGCATTGTCTTAATTAAATATTTTATATTAATTAATAACACTTATATAAATCTTAATTGAGTTATCACAATTATTCTCACAATTATTTATCTTTAGATAAATAAAATTCTAATTTACATCATATAAAATTTATTGTAGTTGATTATCAAATTCTTAGTCATTATACTTTATTTAAAATAAAATATAACCTTTTAGAAATCAATTTATAAATAAACATATTTTAAATTAAACTATTAAATCTTTAAAACCTTTCCAAATTTATTTATTAAAGTTTTAATACAAACTTTATTTCAAATCCACTTATTTTTATTTTTAAAACTTGCATATTCCAAAATATATAAACTTGTTTAAAACTTTTAAATTTGAAACAAATTTAGTTAAAAAAAAACTTGTTAAACTTGCTTTAAAACTTGAATCATTACAAGTATCAAAGTTTTCTTTGCTTAAAACTTTACTGTTAACATTTTTTTTTAAACTTTTAATATCTCCTGAACCCAAACAAAACCTACTCAACATACTCGAGCAAACCCCCAGAAACTCACGCATCGACCCTGAGCTTCTCATTCTTATACCTGCTTCGAGACAGAACGACGAAAACACGATGGAGGCTTCGAGTTTCCTCCCTCTTCTCATTCCAGAACCCAACTACCTGATACTCCTTGCACCGTGCAACGTGCACCGCTCCCCCTTTCACCAGCGATCACCTCCATGACGTCGCCCAGTCATCCTCGACCCCAACGTTGTAACGCGACACCCAGAAACTCAAATTCAAACGAAAATCAAAAATTCAACACTCGAACCCATCAACTCGAAACACAGCAACCAGAAATTTACCCGCTGCTGACCATCCCCTTCACCGGAGACCTCGCCACCATCACCGTAACTTCATCTCACTTCCCATCATCTCCCTAACCCCTCGCGATAGCCTCCAGATTACCCACGAAGTTGCGAAGTTAAGATGAACAGTGACAGTAAGAACAGGAAGCAAAACCCTATTCTAACAAATTCCAACCACCTCGATCATAATAAAATCAAATTCCATTTTTCCCATGATCATCATTATCCCCTACTCCTTCGTGCTCAAAGACAGGGTTCAATTCGCCATCGTTTGCCATGAATCAACCAAATTGCACAAAACTGTCAACCCAGAAATTCACTTCGATTACTAATCTAAAAATCAAGGTACATATCTCAAAAATCATGATTTGGCCCTAAGAATTCAATTATGAGATCAAAAACTAAAATTGATTTAATAATTTTTACCTCAATTTATTCTTTTTACTGTAAATTTTAAAATTCAAGATAATTACAAAGTTTAACAGCCTACAACTATTTTTAGTTGATGGATAGTTTGATTACAAACATCTTTTATTTACAATTCAAAGTCAAGTTTAAATCTAAAAACTTGTTATTGAATTTATTACAAATTTGAAAGCTGTTAATAAACACACAGAACATATACTTCATCCACACAGACAACCAAATGAAGAAGATAAACATGTATCAAATTTGAATTCAAGCATTCGAATAACATCAAGATACTCATTCCCAAGAACATTGATGAAATTCAGGTTTTAAAAAAATCCGTTTTAAAAAAAAAATCTTTTACTCACCTTTGAAAAACAGAAGACATAGACTGCATTTCTTTTTTTCTTTCTAGGCCTTTAAATTCATCTTCATGTTAGTTTATAATTTATTTATGCTTTTAATTTATTTTAACTCTTAAGATTTTAAAACAAATTTATCTTGTGTTAAAACTAAAATTGAAACACAAATGAACTTTTAATTTAAATCTTAAATATCATTTCCAAAAGTATAAATCAAATTAACTTTTCAAATCACAAATTATATATATATATATATATTAAAGTTTTTGAAAACACTTATTAAATTCAGGTTAAATAAAATTCCTATTTCAAATATATATACAAATATATATACACATTTTAAATAGAAACATTCTAATATTAAATTTGAAATTTACCATATTAAATTTTAAAACAAATATCAAATCACAATATATACACTTATATATATCACAATTTGAATATAAAGTTTTATTACATTAAAAACTTCTTATTTATCAAAATAAATATTTCCAAATCAAATTATTATAAACTTTCAAAAGAATTTAATCTTGCTCATTTATATTGTTAAGAAAATATTAATAGATATTAACAAATTATTATTTTCAGCCTTTAAAAATAAATCTTAACTGTAAATTTATAATATAAAATGATCAAATCAATTTAATTATTATCAAAGATTATTAAATTGATATTGTTCAAAATTCCGGGTCGTCACATTCCTTCCCCCTTAAAAGAATTTCGTCCCCGAAATTTAAAAGCAAAGATAATTTAGTAACCCAGTTAAAGAATTTAAATTTAAATTAGCATTCAAACACTATCAATCATAGCAACCAATTCAAACAAACAAACAATTTATCTATCCAGAAAATTCTGAATATAACTTCCTAATATTATCAAGAGTTTCCAAATACCTATACTGGAATACTCGCTCTACAGAACCTTAAGTAACTACACTATTAAAAACAAGAACTCCCTCATCTGATTCTACAAATCTGAACAAGAAATCAGACTAAACTTCAAATCCAGCCCAACTACCAGATTCATTCTTAACTACTGATTCTGTCACTCGAAGAATCATATACATATTCCTCAGAGATATGTGAAATACAATGAATTCCAGCTATCCAAACTGGCAATTCAATCCTGTATACCAAAATCAACTCCCTAGAGAACACAGGAAAACTTAAAATACCTCCAGAGCAAACTTTCCAGTTTTACCCAATCTCTTATAATTCCTTTGATCGGATAAAACCAAATCAATATCCAAACTCTAACTGCACATTCCAAATCTACTCAATTCTTAACTACATAACCCTTTAGATGCTCTGAGTCACCTCCAATATTCCTGATCAGCCTAACCCTTGCTGATTGCTTCAAGAAACAATAGCACCAACTCAAACCAAATCTCCAAATCCTACTCAACAAAATGGATTTCCCAAAAATAATTCGCTAAAATCCAAAATACAACTCTATACCACAAGCATCAATGGACTTCAAACCTACACCTCATATCTGGAATAGCCAAACAGTTGTACTTGACAACCTTACCTTCAAATCCAGAAAATTCCTTTATACATGAATTTCCTGTAGAAATCCCATACTGCAACATCCGGTTGCTCCCATTCTAGAATAATTCCCAACTTGCTTCCGCTGCACAACTCTGATCTAGAGCAGATAAGAATGCCATCGAAGAACACAAGAAAAACCTTTCTCCATACACAGTTCATTTGACTCATAAAATCTTAGTGACCATTCCACTTGGTCAAAACACCTCAACAAAATCTCAACTAGAATAAGATGATCAATCCTTCCAAAGAATCTTGAGCTGCCTCACCAAACTCTTCTCGCTTTAAGAGTCATCCTACTATAAGGTTGAACCATCAAAATTGCTCTTGGAAATCCAAGTCGATAAGAAAACTCAATCTTCGATTCAGGTCAACTTCTGATTTCCTCAAAACATCTGGAGAATCTCCCACTACTTTTATAGCTTTTACCCCTATATGAGATGCCTCAATCTCAAACCAAGAATACTCAAAGATCCCCAAACTAATCGCAAGTCACTTTTGCGATCCCACTCAGTTCTGATTCCAAAGAACTGTCTCCTCAACTTGAACAGCTTTTCCTATTCAAGACCAATCTTTCCAGAATGGCTTATCTATCAGAAACTGATAGATCACTTCCAACAGATATCCCGCTCTGCTGAGCTTCCCAAATAAATGGATAAGCCTTCACCATCTGCCTGGTCTACCGATAGTAGAATCTCAAAGATTTCTGAATCATCGAAGAAATAGGTCTATGCTGCTACTTCCAAACTTCACTTCAATGATACTGCTAAGCCACAAGATTATTCTTAACCCAAAAGCTCCTTGAAACACAAAACTAACATCCAATTTTGCCAAAAATCCTTGAGACGAGTCGACATCTTCTCAAGAAAACTCGGCTCCAAACCAAACACCAACCACTTATCTTCTTAAGAAACAATTTGAGACTATGTCCGAAATGAGGTAACTCATAGACCTTAGTCTCCTACTTAATATGGACAAGACATCCTTACTTGAGATCCAGAGAATCTCTAAACATTCAAATCTTCACTGCAGCAGGCATCAATGCTCTTCCAACACCATCTAAATCTGGCTCCAAAAGAAACATCTTCAGAACCATCTATGGAAACTGCATCTCATCACACAGCTATTCCTTCCTGAAGCTATCAAGACACCCTTACCTGCATCTCCTCAATGGACAGATTCACTTTTAGAAATCCCGTTCACTTGAGAGAAAATCAAACTCACACTTTAAAAATATATTCCAATTCTTGAAAAAGACTTCCTTTGGACTTAAAGAAATCCTTTCTCCAATCTAAAACACTGATTCGAGACAGCATTAGGTCTACAATCTCGATAAACACCTCCAACCACAACATATAAACCTCTTCCAATAGTGGTAGTTGTGTTCCACACACTCCTAACCTATCTACCTTTATAACCTATGTTGGAAAATCCGAACAGATAACCCAACAGATTAGGTAGTTATATATATATATATATATATATATATATATATATATATATAAATTACAAGTACGCTCTCTCAAGATAGACACCTCTCCAGAGCCTAGGTATTCACTCAACCTAACTGCTCTGATACCTGCTGTAGCGACCCGACTTCCCACTCCTAGAAAATCGCATCACTAATTAAGAAAGAAAGGGATAGAAGAAGAAAAGAAAGAGAAGAAAGAGAAAACAACACATCAGAATCTCACAGCGGAATGATTTAAATATAATATAGAACATATACATAGTATCATATACATCAGAGTACACAACTAAACATCTCAATTTAGACAGTTATAACATTTCTGTCTAATATACAATACAAGAACATCAACACAGAATAACACACAGCGGAAACTCTAACTATATATCTACACGCTGAAGCCTCCTGCTCCATAGCTCCTCCAGAATTCGTCAAGAGATAACCTGAATCACTTGACTACTCATACAGAATATGAGTACCCAAGAGTTTAATAAAACAGAAAATAAACACTCGGGTCAGACAGGGGTCTGGTGTGAGTAAACGGTTTAAGATTGCTTAACTTTAGAAAAACCTTTGAAAAGAAAAGGTATCACGTAAGACTTCCCACACATAAACATGGAAAAGTTTTTACCTTACGCTAACCAAAACATTTGATAGGAAATCCAGTGATATTATAATAGTGTCTAGGGTTTTCAAATAAATATGAAATAGCCGAAATTGTTACATTCATTAAATTCCAGCTACTAGCCACAAAAGTGGGTAATACAAACAAAACCGTAGGGTCTCGTAGGGAAAATGAGTTTCCAACAATGGCAGGGCTACTGGGGTACCGCCCGTCACAGTACGTGGCCTAGATCACCGTACCGAGGAGTACTCCCACTCCCGTGCAACACAAAGGCCGGGACCATTCCTTACTGAACAGTCCTGAACAAGATCACCCCGCAGTTGGCTGCAGACCAACTGCCCACACAGCCGAAATATAAAGGGACTTCTAGACAGGGATGTATCTTGCTCTCCAGTGGGAGCGACCCACGAAGCCTTGCTGCACCTCCCCTATTTTAGCCATTCCCGGTTGATGAGGCTTGAGGCTGCGATTACCTTTAAAGGACCAATTATCTTAGAATGCTCATCGTCCTCCTGACGATGTTCTGAAAGCATTCAATCCATACAAGTTCGTTCCGGGTTCGAACGAAACCGAAGGCACTATCTCGTTGCACTCGTTTTGGAATCACCCTCAGAGTCAACGACCATAGCCCTTGCACTCTAAAACCTCCATCTCGAATCTATAAGCACTATTCCGTCAAACTCATTACGGAATCACCCACAGAGTTATACTGACATATAGCCCTTACACCTCGAGTCTTCACTTGCTCCACTTGGATTAACGACCTAACGTTTAATTAGAATCGATGTGGTTTTCGGATATCCAAATATGGAAACCCGATTCCAGTCTCACCGAAACCAAACGCCATTTTAATGTCCAAGTTGTACTTAAGGGATTTAAACAATAGATATTAAGAAATATCACTTAACATAAATGGATGTACCTTATTACACAGATAGATAAGCATCTATTATCACATGCATCTATACATATCACAAGCAGCATATATATCACATTCAGATTTAGCATATCACATCATCATCCATCAATCAATGTCATCCAACAACAACCAATATCATTAACTCATCCAATGATATATATATCATCCAATCATTAATCATTCATAAACAAGTTTGATCCAAACTTGATTAATTTAATTAATCCTTAAATTAAATTAATCCTTAATTAATCACTTGGATTATCTTCAATCCAACTTCTTATTCATAATTAATTACAAATTAATTAATTAACTAACATTACTTAATTATCCATTTCAATTAATCTTCCCTGATTAATTATCACTTAATCACTTAAAGTAGTTCTTACTTAATTACCATATTAATTAATCATCCTGATTAATTACTTCCAAATTATACTAAGTAATTACGTCTTAATTACATTCTAAATTAATCAACCTTGATTAACTATTCTTTAATTATTCTGATAATTATTCCTTAATTATCCTTTAATAATACCTGATTAATCACTTTTAATTAATCACATTTGATTAATTACTCTTAATTAATCATACTTAATTGATTACCTTTAATTAATCACCTTTGATTAATTACTTTAATTACATTTAGTAATTAAAGATAAATTATAAATTAATTATTCTTTAAATTATTAATTAACAATTAATTAATTATTTTCATTAAATAATGATTACTTCATTAATTAAATTTCTTTTTAACAGATTACTTTAACAAGTAATTAATCACTTAATTAATTACTCTTAATACTTTTATTAATTAATCATAAATCAAATAATTTAAACCTTTAATTAATTAATACTTTAATTAATAACTCAAGTGATTAATTCTTAATCACATTTACTTAATTACTTTTAATAAAGTAATTAACTTTTACTTAATAACCTCTAGTAATTAACCATTTAATTACTTAATTACTTCCCAAGTAATTATATTAGATTAATCCAAAGTGATTATCTTAATTAATCACAAGTTAATTACTTAATTAACTATTTAACTTAATCATTTAAATTTAATTAAATGATTCTTAAGTTCTTATATTATAAAGATTCTTAATTAAGAAAGCATTGTCTTAATTAAATCTTTTATATTAATCAATAACACTTATATAA
This sequence comes from Allium cepa, assembly GCA_030765085.1. NCBI lineage: Eukaryota > Viridiplantae > Streptophyta > Magnoliopsida > Asparagales > Amaryllidaceae > Allium > Allium cepa. The sequence continues at coordinate 225,933,238 of CM060932.1, read as the reverse complement.
ATCTTAATTGAGTTATCACAATTATTCTCACAATTATTTATCTTTAGATAAATAAAATTCTAATTTACATAATATAAAATTTATTATAATTTATTATCAAATTCTTAATCATTATACTTTATTTAAAATAAAATATAACCTTTTAGAAATCAATTTATAAATAAACATATTTTAAATTAAACTATTAAATCTTTAAAACCTTTCCAAATTTTTAATACGAACTTTATTTCAAATCCACTTATTTTTATTTTTAAAACTTGCATATTCCAAAATATATAAACTTGTTTAAAACTTTTAAATTTGAAACAAATTTAGTTAAAAAAAAAACTTGTTAAACTTGCTTTAAAACTTGAATCATTACAAGTATCAAAGTTTTCTTTGTTTAAAACTTTACTGTTAACTATTTTTTTTTTAAACTTTTAATATCTCCTGAACCCAAACAAAACCTACTCAACATACCCGAGCAAACCCCCAGAAACTCACGCGTCGACCCCGAACTTCTCATTCTTATACCTGCTTCGAGACAGAATGACGAAAACACGATGGAGGCTACGAGTTTCCTCCTTCTTCTCATTCCAGAACCCAACTACCTGATACTCCTTGCACCGTGCAACGTGCACCGCTCCCCCTTTCACCAGCGATCACCTCCATGACGTCGCCCAGTCATCCTCGACCCCAACGTTGTAACGCGACACCCAGAAACTCAAATTCAAACGAAAATCAAAAATTCAACACTCGAACACATCAACTCGAAACACAGCAACCAGAAATTTACCCACTGCCGACTATGCCCTTCACCGGAGACCTCGCCACCATCACCGTAACTTCATCTCACTTCCCATCATCTCCCTAACCCCTCGCGATAGCCTCCAGATTACCCACGAAGTCGCGAAGTTAAGATGAACAGTGACAGTAATAACACGAAGCAAAACCCTATTCTAACAAATTCCAACCACCTCGATCCATAATAAAATCAAATTCCATTTTCCCCATGATCATCATTATCCCCTACTCCTTCGTGCTCAAAGACAGGGTTCAATTCGCTATCGTTTGCCATGAATCAACCAAATTGCACAAAACTGTCAACCCAGAAATTCACTTCGATTTCTAATCTAAAAATCAAGGTACATATCTCAAAAATCATGATTTGGCCCTAAGAATTCAATTATGAGATCAAAAACTAAAATTGATTTAATAATTTTTACCTCAATTTATTCTTTTTACTGTAAATTTTAAAATTCAAGATAATTACAAAGTTTAACAGCCTACAACTATTTTTTGTCGATGGATAGTTTGATTACAAACATCTTTTCTTTACAATTCAAAGTCAAGTTTAAATCTAAAAACTTGTTATTGAATTTGTTACAAATTTGAAAGCTGTTAATAAACACACAGAACATATACTTCATCCACACAGACAACCAAACGAAGAAGATAAACATGTATCAAATTTGAATTCAAGCATTCGAATAACATCAAGATACTCATTCCCAAGAACATTGATGAAATTCAGGTTTTAAAAAAATCTTTTTAAAAAAAAAATCTTTTACTTACCTTTGAAAAATAGAAGACAGAGATTGCATTTCTTTTTTTCTTTCCAGGCCTTTAAATTCATCTTCATGTTAGTTTATAATTTATTTATGCTTTTAATTTATTTTAACTCTTAAGATTTTAAAACAAATTTATCTTGTGTTAAAATTAAAATTGAAACACAAATGAACTTTTAATTTAAATCTTAAATATCATTTCCAAAAGTATAAATCAAATTAACTTTTCAAATCACAAATTATATATATATATATATATTAAAGTTTTTGAAAACACTTATTAAATTCAGGTTAAATAAAATTCCTATTTCAAATATATATACAAATATATATACACATTTCAAATAGAAACATTCTAATATTAAATTTGAAATTTACCATATTAAATTTTAAAAAAATATCAAATCACAATATATATACTTATATATATCACAATTTGAATATAAAGTTTTATTACATTAAAAACTTCTTATTTATCAAAATAAATATTTCCAAATCAAATTATTATAAACTTTCAAAAGAATTTAATCTTGCTCATTTATATTGTTAAGAAAATATTAATAGATATTAACAAATTATTATTTTCAGCCTTTAAAAATAAATCTTAACTGTAAATTTATAATATAAAATGATCAAATCAATTTAATTATTATCAAAGATTATTAAATTGATATTGCTCAAAATTCCGGGTCGTCACACCAAAATATCGTCAATAAACACAAGCACAAATTTATTCAATACTTTCCGAAACACACGGGTCATAAGATCTACGAAGTATGATGGAGCATTGGTTAGCCCGAAAGGCATGACTAACCATTTGTTGAACATATTAGGACCCCTGAAGGTGGTCAAATGAACACAATCTTCGGCAATTCGTAGCTGATGGAATTTCTGGGATAGATCCATCTTCGAAAAGAAACGAGCGCCGTGCAATTGATCAAACAGATCATCAATTCTAGGTAGAGGAAATTTGTTCTTTAGAGTCAGCTTATTGAGATCGCGGTAATCCATACACAAAGGATCCGTCAGATTTAGCAACAAACACCACTGCTGAACCCCATTCAGAAACACTAGGACGAATTAACCTTTATTTAGCAAATCTCGAGTTTGATTGACTAATTCAATTCTTTCCCTTGATGCCATCCTGCGAATTGCGTGAACGACAGGACGAACATTAGGTACAAAGTCAATTCTGAATTCAATATCTCTATATGGAGTTAAGGACTTCACTTCTTCGAACACGTCTAGAAAATCTTGGACAATGAGTATAGAGTCCAAACTGGGTTCGGGATAACCCAAGTTATGCATCAACTCATCTCTTTACGACTCGGGTCCTCACAAGAAATCTCAATGAAATCTCCAAATTCGGTTTAGATCGAAATCAATCGATTGTTACAATCCAATTTGGCTTCGTATTTTGTTAGCCAATCCATTCCAAGTAAGATTTCAAACTCATTAAAATCAAGGATAAAGAGGCCGATAGGGAATTGGTAACAAGAATATGAGATAGGAAAATCTCTACACCGAAGACAAAGGTTTGCGGGGCCTCCAACTGGATTCTTTGCGCATATGGGCTCGTCGAAAAAATCAGGTTCAAGATTTAATTCATTTACAGTTTGTTGAGAGATAAAACTATGTGTCGCGCCCCTATCAAACAGAACTCTAACAATTCTATCATAAACAGTAAGGTTACCTTCCAAAACTCCTTTTGCTTTTTCTGCTTTGGAGGATGCAGGTTTGTCCTTGACTGTGTACACCTTTGCTGTCTGAGCTTGCTTCGTGGTTGGGCAGTCTTTAACCTCGTGTCCCAATTTCTGACAATAATAGCATTTCCTTGAATTTGCTTGTATAGGTTGATTTACTTGTCTCTTAGGCTTCGTACATCCGCTCGAGTAATGGCCCTTTTCTAAGAAATTAAAGCAAGTAACACCTTTTTCCTTATCCTCTTGATTGTTCTTCTTCTTCTCCTTACCCTGCCATGGTTTCTTGCCTCCAAATTTCATTTTCTTCCAATTTTGATTGCTCGTATTACCTTTCTCCACCGGGGCTTCTTGCATATCCAGTGTAGCATATCTGTACCCCATATCGATTTCATCTGAAAAAGATTCTTTGACGTGACCAATCATCCTTTCATGGAACTTCTTATTCATCCCACGAATGAACCTTTCATTTTTCTTTAGAGGCGTGTTTACCAATTCTGGACCAAAACGAGACAATTCATTGAATTTGTTTAGGTACTTCTCAAATGACAAACTTCCTTGCTTCAAGTCCATAAATTCCTAGTACATTCGAGAAATACCAACCGATGGCATATATCGCTTCTCAAATACTTCTTTAAATCTCTCCCAAGTAAACTCGTTTTCTGGCTCATCTACAGTAACTGTCTCCCACCATGCTAGGGATTCTTCTTGAAGCTACCAAGAAGCTATGAGTCGCATCTGATCGTCTTGCAGCTTTAGCCCTTTAAAAATTCTTTTACATGATCTGATCCATGCTTGGGCCTCGACAATCGACTCCTTGCCGGTGAATAGCTTACCGCCAAGTCTCGAGAAGCTCTTATATAAATCAGCCAGATTCGGCTGATGATGAGTAGATAAAGCTGCTTCTGCTGTTGCGGGGACCTGACCAGCTATGGTAGCATTTCCTAGACCCCTAGCCCTTCCTCTTTGCCCGCTCATTCTTACTATCTATAATTAGTAAGAAAATTAGATTTAGATATACGGACGAGATATCTTAAAGAACATTAGCAGTTTAAAGAAAAAGACCAAGAAAATTTAGGGTTTTGGTCTCTCGGGTTATACTCATTCTAGGGTATACTCCACCCTATCTCTAATGAGCCATCTAATGTGTTATACTCCGTAGTTAAAGTTCTTACTCAACCTTTAGTTTTGATACCACTTGTCACAACCCGAAATCCAATGTTCGAAAATCGACATAAAATACCTCACTTGTATTCGACTGCCGAAGATTCAAACATCGAACTCCAGTCGGATGGAGCTTATAACAACATTAGACGAATATAAACAGTGGAAAAAAAATGAATATCATTGATCACAGATACAACATCATCATAATATCCAACATTTAACATCAATATCAGAGTGGTACATATTGATATAACAGCAACATAATGATAACTTCACAACGGAACAACAATAAAGTCTTCGAAAGAATCCAACATACATCTACTACGACAAGGTCTTCAAAAACTCCAATACTTCAAGAGATTGCCAAAGCCAAAACTTCCAAAATCCGATAGCTTCCAAACAAAAAGACTTCAAAAATCCAGCTAGCACCAAAACATGGAAAACCTGCTACTAGGCTTCCCGTGTGGAAATTATGGGCTCCTAGAGTTTAGAAAGGAAACAATAAACTCTGGGTCAGTCATGGGACTGGTATGAGTAAACAAAAACAGTAGTTCTGAATAAAAACAATTTTTTTAATGAAAACAGTTCATGCTTTTGGAAAATGAAACTACCATAAGACCTTCCACCACACACACAATGCAATCGCAGAATTGGAGGAGATTTCTTCTTATGATAGCAAATATGCTTGACACGAGAAAATTTCTTTGATATTATTACTAGTGCATAGTGTAGAAAACCATTTCCAGAGTATAATATTAATCTTAGCCAGCATAGACATTTCATACCATGCCTACTATAGCTACCATCTAAACAGTAGAGCGCCACCATAAGTAAATGACAAGTTATACAACTAAAACTGTACTGGGCTCGTATTGGGAATTGGATTTCCAACAAAGGGTCAGACTAAGGAACTTCCTAATGCCACATGGTTACGCCTCTGGAGGGACGTCCCGAGAACTTAACCAGTTCTCTGCCAACAAAAGGCAGGGTTACCTCTGTAACTAGGTAACTACTACACGAATATGCCATTCCCCGGTCGTTTGCGACCTTTATTCGTGGGCCCTCAACCACAAAGCAACAACCACACAGTAATGAGATTGCAGCAACAAAATAGGTTAATTATTTGGGCTCCATACCATGATACCACCTTTTTCCAAAAGGAAATGACATACCCTAAAGGGCGCGACCCTCGTAACCTTGCCGCATCTTTCCTGTTTCGACCATTTGCGGGGTGTGAGGTCCGATGAGGTCTCGTCCACAAAGCTACGCTTTACACGAAAGCCATGCTTTGATCACAAATGATCATCAACACACAGCAGCACTTAGCATGCAACACTACCAAATTGGGAGTACATCACTGATAACCTTCAACTACATAACCTCTGAGCTTGTACGTCTCAGAGAAGGGTGTTAAGCTAAGAGAATAAATTCTCCGCCACCAACATATATGTATTTGAAAGAAATCTACTTTATATCTCAAAGCGTAGTGTCAGACATACAACCATACAAGTCTGTTCCGGGTTCGAACAGAACCGAAGGCACTTCATCCAATAAAGGAAGAAGCCCTTGCAATCCGGGTATCCATAATCCCGATCGTACTCCCCATCACATGTGGAGAACTCTATACCGGAGCAACTCAGTGCAGAGACATTCGATAGGTTATCTTATCGTTCTAGAAGACACCCGGTCTTCAGCACCGTCTTCAAATGATATCCATTTCCTCATGTCACTATTCGGAATGGGTTATATGACAAAAAGTCCTCTCCCGGCTAATCCGAATAGTGAGCGCTAAATTTAAAACATATGGAGATATCATTCACAAAGATTTACTATTAAGGTTCGATGTGTATTTCGGATAACCAATTGGAATCCGACTCCCTGTCGCATCGAAATTTAAATGCCGTTTTACGGCCAATGTGTTTTCACATTCATAGAATCAAATCACAAATATCACAACTAAGCACAAAGCAATTCACACTACATAGCATAATAATCACATATCAGAATATCAATCCAGTACACAACATTCGGTAATAATCAATCATCTTCAATTAAGATGAATTAATTGTGTGATTTAAAGTAAATTAACCCTATAACTAATTATCCTTAATCAATGATTAATTATCCTTAATTATAAATTAATAAAATCTTATTTACCTTTATTAATTAATTATTCCTTAATTAATTATCTTAATTAATTAATCCTTAATTATTAATTAATTAAATCTTAATTACTTTTATTAATTAATTATTCCTTAATTAATTATCTTAATTAATTAATCCTTAATTATTAATTAGTTAAATATTAATTACTTTTATTAATTAATTATTTCTTAATTACTTTGTTAATTTTTATTTAAATACCTTTTAAAACTACACATTCCAACTTAACAAATAGTCATCATTCTAAAAAGAATACTTTAGAAATTTAATTAACTTAGATTGTTAAAGTTCTAAACCAGAAATCATATTACTCGAGTCACCCCAGAGTGTTTCCCGAGCCAACCGTCCATTTGCTTCGAGTTTCCTAAAAAATTTACTCGTGTACTTATTTTTTTCTCAAACTTAAAATTTTCTAAGTGTAAACCCGTGTGTCCCGTAATTTGCTTCAAGTCCATACCCAAGCTATCACCTTCATTTCCCGAGAGTAGCTTCGAGTTTCCCTCTTCCTCCCCAAAATGCTGCCACCTGACACAACCCCATACATGTGCACATGCACAATCACTCCGGCCTCCTCAGTTCGAACCTCTGGTCATCGACACATCCACGACAATGTTCCTGAACCTCACTAACACTCAGAATTTCGAAACGATCGTGATTAGGTATTCGAGACACCAGACCCAATCTGGAACAAACTTGAGCCCCCAATCGATCACCTCGCTCTCCCTCTTTTGATCATCAAAATTCGCGATACTCCATCCCAAGCTCCGCCAGCCTCCCACGCTTCTGATGGTCCCAGTCCGATGCTCTTTGATGGCCTAACGACGGCGCAGTGGTCACAATTCTAACCTTGACTCATTTTAAACCTTAAACCCTAACTCGATCAAAATCAACATCCACATTAATCTAGAATTTTACCAAAAATTTCCCTAAATCTACGGTCCTCCAGCTAGTTATGATTTCGATCTCGAAGTCTATCACCTGATCGATCGCCCGAATTTAGAGAAAATGGCTATTCTGTTCATCCCTTTCTTTCTTATAAAATACTTTATAAAAAAAATAATTTCTTTTTTAATAATCATCAACTTCGAAGTTGTTTCAACTAGTATATTAAAAATCTGAAATCATGGTTGCTGAATTTTCTGTTTATATTGGGCTTGCATGTATTCTTGTACTTCCAGACAAGAATTTTGTTCGATTTACTTAAATTTGTTTTTAAAACTTAGTGCAAAATCATACAAACATATTTCTTTTCGATTTCAAAGTCTAAAAATAATTTGATATAGAGCTATTGGATTTTGAGACAGGGTTTTGAAACCTGTAGGGATAGAACATGATTCATTTTGATGTGCACAGACATGCATCTCATTTTCATGTATAAATATATACATGCAAACACACATTTTGTCATTCAAACTTAAATATTGTTCACAGCAACAAGTTCAAGTTTAAATCAGAGAGTTTACTCACCTGAAGAGTTTGAACAGAGAGGTCTGGAAATGGTTTGAAGGTCTGGATTTTGAAAATTCAAAACCCGAAAGCTGTTTTTTTTTCAATTTGATCCTGAATTTTTATCTGCAACTAATTGATATAAACTTGCTTAGTTTCTTACTTGATTACTGATCAACAAATTCAAACTTAAAATTTAAAAAGAATTTACTTGCCTTAATTTAACTCAAAGGAACCCTGCTCTGCTTCTTGAAAAAATTGGAGCTTGGTTTCTTTGATCTGCAGTTTGAAAATTTGATGTTAAATCTTGATTTTTTGATTACTAATTTAGTTGATTCTGAAGCTTCAAACTTGCCTGAGGTATGGATTTTTGATGTTTGAGATAATTCTCAGGCTTTAAGCTTTGAATTCAAGAAGATGTTTGCATTTCAGATTTTATTTCCTTTGATGTTTAGATACTCTGGTTTGCAATATTTACAGTTTTTTTTTATTTTCTTTCTAAATTTTGAGAAACCAAAGAATAGAGGAGCTGAAAGGTTTTTATGAATATAAGTTTTATTTTTTATTAATTACCTAAATTGAATGACACTTGTTAATTTTGATGATGAGATCACTACACTTGATAATCCTCTTGTTACATGTTTAACACTTGTATATTTTCTCACGAGAAATATATTTATATTATTTTCTTCTTAACTTTATATATTAATCTATTTACTTATATTATGATCTTTTTATACTTATATGTATTTTTGATATAATTTCGTACCTTTATCGAATACATATCCTTTGTTAAATATTTATACAAGTTAAAAGAAAATGTTCTAAAGCAAATTTATACACTAATAAAAATCATACATATATTACTTTCAAATCCAATTATTTTTAAAACTCTTATATTTGAATCTTACATTCAAATTTTTATATACGATTTCCTCATAAATATAAATATATAAACAAGCACCATTTTTAATTTGATTTGGAAATTCCAAATTATTTTATTAAGACATTTATTTAAATAATTAAATTCAAATTCAAATCTATTCATACCATCTCACACTTATTTATTTGATTTAAATCATTTTCAAATTATTTTCAAATTAAATCCCAAAGGTTCAAATAAATTACCAATTTTAAATTGATGAAATTTGGGATGTTACAGTAATATAATTGAAATTGTGTACATATAGTGAGAGCTAAAATTTGTACCATTCAAAATTGTAATAAAATATTTGTTTGAATAAAATATTTGTTTGAATATGAATTCTGTGTTATTTTATTCATCAAATATTTATTCAATTATGTGAAAAGTAAAATAGTACAATAACAAATACATTTAAACGAATATATATATATGTGTGTGTGTGTGTGTGTGTGTGTGTTTGTTTGTTATAATCAAACAAAAATCATATACTCACATATTCAACACACGTAGCATTATGCGGGTTTCAAAGCCATGGTTTCAACTTCGGGCAAGTGAATGGTTTTGCCTCTTGGAAGTTACTTAGATTCTCCTTTGGGCAATAAAATAGTACCACCTTATAGCAAAGTACCGAAGGTAAGAATTTATAACTTTTAGCCGTGACCTTGTAGTGTCACGCAAGAAATAAACCCTTACTAATCTTTTCATTTCAAGATACGAAACATAGTTATTAGCCATGGTCAAGTAGTACCATACACAAGAATAGAATATTAGGTAGATTCCTAATGAGATTAGAATATCGAGTAGGTTCCCAATGAGACTAAAATATCGAGTAGATTCCCAATGATATTAGAATATCGGGTAGATTCTCAATTACATTGGAATATTGAGTAGATTCTCAATGAAGTTAGAATATTGGGTAGATCCCTCATAATAGTGAGCCACGGTTGATAGCGTCATGCAAAGAATGAATCATGGAAAAGACAACCATGACAAACGCACCTAGCAAGTCACCTCCAAAAGTATTGTGCAAAGAGTGAGCCATGGCCGAATCGTGTCATGCAAAGAGTGAGTCATGGTGAATACTACCATGCACATTGCTATATAAAGAGCCATGGCTAATAGTGTTATGAAAGAGCGAGTCATGGAAAAGTAACTATGCCAAACGCACCTAGTGAGCCACATCCAGAGTATTGTGCAAAAGAGTGAGCCATAGCCAAATCCTGTCATGCAAAGGGTGAGCCATGGTCAAATAGTACAATGCACGATGTTGTATAGTGAGCCACGTTCTTATAATAATGTGCAAATATAGGCATTATACCGCTATTGATAGTTTCCAAACCTGATATCTATATAAGACCAGATCTAGATGTCTGGAGCATGGTATCGAATTATTTTTTCCCATAGGCACTAATTTCAATTTCCAAAACCCTCTAGACGATGTCAGATTTTAATTTAATTTCAAAACCCTCTAAATGAGGTTAGATCTTTATAAATTATCTTAGTGATGCTTCCAGAAGCTCTCAAAATACTACTTTGCTCGAAAGCTCAAGATCAACTTCATGATAGGAATAGAACAAACAAGCCAAGTATTAAGCATAATATGAAGTTATTCTTTCCAAAGTCCGCCTCATACCAACCATATGAGGTGAACATTAGAGGGTATGTGTTACACTATAATTTCTTTGAAGTACAAATTATGAATATTGGAGAGGAAAGTTCCTTGGCTTGTGATCACAGGACCTATTATTTGGATTCCAACAAGAGCTGCATCGGACTCAATATCCAAGAGCATGAGTCAAAGCGTCAACCGAGATTAAGGTCATTTTCCAGCTAAGACAAGAAGCTTAGCTCATGGCAGCTATTCCCTAAAACAAAAAATATGTCAACAAGTATCAATAATCAACAGCTCAGATAGCCCAGATCGAGACCAATGGTAAGGATAAATGGAAGATATCCAAGAAGTTATATATAAAAGCATAACGCCAACAATCCGTGTCAAAATGCACTCAACCAGATAATGACAAGCGTTCGAATCTAAGCTGCATATGGCAAGTTAGGTCATCAATCCAAGAGAAAGCACCTGCACCAATGGAAGAACCTTAAATTTGTAATAAATAGAGGACCGCCTGCTACAGTAAAAGGGATGGAACTAAAAAAAGGATTGAAATATAAAACCATATTATACTTCGCAATATTAGATCTCTCTTTACAAACTCATTAATGGTAAGAAAAGTATCGAATCAATGTAAGAAGCTCTCGGCTAGGTAGGAGTGACTAAATAAGGAAATGACCGTGGACGTTGGGACTTACAGCCTTAACTATTATAAAAGTTTCGGTGTTATTTACTTTCTATACTTTACCTTCTCTGCATTGGCTATTATGACTCTACGGTTCAACATCTCGTAACCTAAGCTTGATTGCATCATCTCTCAGTAATCTCTTTGCCAGGTTTAATAATCCAACCAGCTTCCAGAGCTATACATTCGAAACTCGGGTTTTGGTGCAGACAAAATTTTGCACTAACATAGGCATCCATAGAATGCAACTACTATAATATATACCCAATAACATGTGCAACATACATACTTTCCCATTTTTGTCCACATGGTCCGCCCATGGCCTACAGTAGATAGCATAATACCTGGATTGTCCATAGCGTATAGGCATCCTATCCTCACATATGTGGTATCTATCGATTCCACTCTGCCTTATGCCAAACCTATACTCGGCGTTTCATTTATGATTGCCTAGTGAAATCAAGGAAATGATATTTATAACTTAACACTTTTAACGAAGATTGAAGTAGACCTTACTTGTCCCTTTAACACTTTAAACCAAAAGACTTCTTGCATCTGCAGTGTTCTTAATATAATTAAAACATCTTGACTTATTCTCATTCTGAAATGAGTTTACTCAAGTCATACTTTTCAACCTTTCTTACATGAAAGATTCAACGACTCAAACCATACTTGGATAAGTAAACACAAGGTGGTGTTCACCTTTCACTACAACAAGAAGTCTTATCATATATTTTGTTCTTTACTGTCAACTGTTACTTGAGAAGGTTACTAAGTTCTCATGTTACTTTTTATCTTCGTCTCAACTATTTCAAACTTACCATACTTGTTATAATCATAGTCCTTATAGGTCATGCAATCCTATTTATCTAACTCTAATTTAACTCTTTTCTTTTAAGTTTAAGTGGTAATCCTAACACTTTTTTACTTTATTTTTTTTCAAAATCGTTTTAATTTAACATAATTCACGTAAAACTAATAAGGCATTAAGACTGTAAAGTCCACTTTTCATTTTTATCGTTTAAATCAAAACTTCTGATTTTACCATTTCCATAAATCTAGTAAGTTTGAAAACTGTAAAACTCGCTTTTAATTTTTAAGAAGTGTTTCCTTTTTACTAAGATCATGATATTCTTCTTTAAGCAAATCATCAAAAAAGATTAACTTATCATAGTAAAAAATATACATAAAACACATCATTTTAGAATTTTCTTTCATAAATAAGAAATATTTCACAAAACATAATTTTGAAGAAAATATGGTATTTTTAACTCATTATTTGAAAAAAGCATCTATGAAAGGCAATTTAAAAAATTAACCATTTCTTATTTATAAAAAGAGTTCTAAAGTCAAATTTTACATATTCCTCAATTTTTATTTTTCAAAAATTCTATTGTTAAAAAAATACACATTAGGGTAAGTGCAATATGCGCATAAAAGACAAAACAAAAAGTCTAAAACAATTATGGAAAAATAGCTTTTTACCCATTTCTCTCCTTTTACGTCTTTACAAATTTCATAAACTTTTTGTAACTATTTTATATAATATCATAAACCAACTCCTCTTTTTCTTTCAAGAGTTCCATTTTAAAAGCCTAGTGCACATTGAAGATAAAGGTAGCAATGTACCTAAGAGACAAAACAAAGCTTTATGACAGTATTGAAAATTTGCTTTTTGTCAAATTCTTTTAATCACACTTTCACATAAAATTTATGTAGTTTGTTTGATTATTTTATAAAAAATAATAGCTAACTTATTTTTCTTTTTAAAATATTAGACGTCTACTGTTTCACATTTTTTGGAAATCATTTTCACCATTCTACCTCTTAAATTGGAGTATATAATAGCAACCTAATTACAATAGCCCATATATACCTATCAATGCTTTAAATGCAATAAGTTATATTTTCCTTTTCGAAGATGGTTACTCAAGTTTACCTTCTAACACCTTCAGCTTCGGTATGGAAATTATCTAGCCATACCCTTGGGTATATATGAGTCCTTACAACCACTACCAGTAGGGTTTTTTTTGACTTGGGAGATCATCTTAAGGTCATAAAGTCCTTTTCCATATTATTTTGTTTATCTTTGTCTTCATTTTATTCTTATTATATAGGTCTCTTGTTGCTAATCTTTTTTATTCACTCTTAAATCCATAATTTATTTATCACTACTAGTTGGTATAAGAAACTTCTACTAGCATTTCTTACCAAAATAAATATAAAAGGTTCATCATATCCCTTAAAACTTGTTTTCACTCTTGCTATCTTTGTCAAGGAATTATTTTTTAACTTTCCATAATATAGGCACAAATAGAAGGATTATGATATATATATATAGATAAAATATTTGTAGATCCCTTTGAAAACTTTTATGTATATATATGCACATTTTTAAGACCTATTTTTTTTGAAAACTTTTTGGAAAACCTTTTGAAAACCATTTATTTTCAAAAACCCTTCAAGTATATTCTCTCAATATGTACGTAATCCCTAGAGAATAATAAACCTAAGCTCCGATAACAAATGTGACAACCTGCACCTCCCGACATGAATAATGCCGAGAAATACAAGCTGTTGGAATATCAATTCGTTATAGAGCTTGATTATAAGGGTGGCATTCTAGGATATTCTGCACATTTAGTCACTGTAGAAGGAATTAAAATATAAGTACAGAAAATAAAATTTTGGAAAAACAGTTTCCAAATCACTTGTTTACGTATATACTGTTCTAAAAGTACAATATAATCTTTAGAGAAATTTATTGCAATAGATAGCTACAAGAGAACAGTGAATAACATGAGAACTCCAAAGTGAAGCTCCTTTCTCCACTTCCTATGCTAATTATCTGCTAACCTGCCTTCTTGTGGTAGTGGGGAAAAGGAAAGAAGGGGTGGGTCAGACAAAAGTTTGGTAAATAAGAACAAGACTAATAAGATGATTAAGTGTAATTAATTTGAAATCTACTTTAAGTGATATAGTGCATATATTATGTCCCAGCATTCTTAAGTCATATAACTAAGGATACATATCTACAAAATGGGTAAAATCTACAAGTCGAACCTCACACTAACGATCGGCTAAATCAGGATATAGTGCCCCATTCCTACTCACACTACGCTTGGAGAAGGAGAAAACCATAATAAAAACTCACAAAGTGGCTCAACGTATGCACCTATGTCCATCCCTTGATCTTAGTGGCAAAATGCCTCTTATTGTATAGCTCCGGTATCCATCGTATGTAAACTTCCTTTAGTACCGGGCCCCATCTAACAATCGACTTCCTACAGCCACTTATTGTCCAGCGTTGGTGCCTACTATATGTGAACTCTCACTAGAACCAGGCCTCTTCTAAAAAATGTCTTCCTATAGCCACTTACTGTCCAACATTGGCGTCCACCCGTACCACATTGCATATGAACATGTGCGGTACCTAGATCTCTCATTATGACTGGGCTTGTAAGATAGTGTTCCATCGATGATGCGCCCACTCGATCGTAAGACTTTTGAGTTTAACGTGAAATGAATTCCCCACATCTCTTCAAAGCTATCAAAGTCTACCCTCAACATCCGCCTAACGATTTATCTTACTATTTACAGAACTTCTAGATCGTCTCTATCCTGACATCATCGCGAATTAGATTTGCCCAACTACTCTGATAGGGAACTGGCTTCCTTATTCTTTTGCGCATACAACATAGCCCAATAGTTCATCTTCCGGTTCATTAACTACCGAACTTTGCCAAAGACCCAGGTTCAAATCATCAAAATTTACATTTAACGGTCGAACCAGTTGTTTCCTAGGTTTACCGCTATCGGACGACCTAGGTTATTCCAGGGTCGTCCATACCCTTTTTTATTTCAATCCTCCACTTCTGTTTTCATGCGATTTATGTTGATAATTTTTTTGTTAACTTTCAGTGGATTAATTTCCATTTTTAATCATAATTTCCAAATTAATTAAATTACAGTTTTAACCCTAACTTTCAGTTTAATTAATTATCCAATTCCTAGCAACTCTACCGTTTGTAGATTGAAAATAATAGGTGTTAGTTTAACAACTACAAGATCTAATTCAAGTGTAGATTATAGGTTTTACAGTTTTCCAATTCAATTTCAATTCAATAGGTAAATTAGGGTTTACAGTTTTCCAATTCTATTTCAATTTAATAATACATTATTGTTTTTAGGAGATCTAATCAATTAAAATAGATTTAACTTTAATTCAAATAATCAAATCATTAGATCTACGCACAGTCACCTATAGCCTAAGCACTTCCCCTCCAATTTGATTAAAAGATGATATACTATTAGATCTAAGTTGATTCCAAAAGCTTGCCTTCTTCTAGATTTGTTAATTTCTTTAAGAAATAATTGAAGTAGTGAAAGAGGTAGTTGAAGCAGAATTTTGGTTATAGTGAATGACTTAAAAAATTAGGTTTCATTATTTGTATATTTATAGGGATTGGAGACAGGTTTAGGACGTTAGATCTAGGTTAGAATATCTTTCATTGATCTGGTTCGTTTATCTAATACTTAGCAACTAAGTAACCAACATTAGTTATTCAAACACATTATTCAAAATTTGGAAAGCATGATTTTACATAGCTATGGGTCGACCTAACTATTCCCTGGGTTAATCTAACTATTCCCTAGGTCGACCTATATCAGCCCCAGGTCAGCCTATTGCCTATTTTAATTCTTAATTTTTATTTTTATTTTCATTTTCAATTCTTCGAATTCCCATAACTTCTCCATACAGTCCTTATTTAAAAATGTTGTATATGAAAATCATCCAGAAAATTGCTACGAGCGCAAATGTGTAGGTTTCATAGCCAAATCGAGACCTTTATGAAAATTTTCTTTTTAGTCCTTGTGTTTATACCAAAATTAGGCACAACACTCTTCGGATGTGATTGAAGAGATTAAAGTGTAGAAATTAAATGGAAAAAGAGGCTAATCTAACAATCACACCAATAAAAGCATGTAGAAAAAGAAAAAGACAAGACATTATAGTGGTTTGGCATTGTAGCCTACATCCACTTTGTACGTTTTGTTGTCTATTGATGATTGACAACTTATTACAACAGTACAACACTTTAAGACTCGAGTTACAAAGGAGTTGCGGTAGAGCAACGGCGTAGTAGAGTCAAAAGCCCTTTTCTGTAGGTATATGGGTGTTATTTATAGGAGTAGGTCTGATACATCTGCCTCTGAACTCGGAATACCTCTTCTCATTTGTGGGTGGGCCCACCAGATCGATCAGGGGTCATTCGTGATCGATTGCGTTCGATCCCTATTTCCTTTGTATCGATCAAAATGGTGTCCATTTTGGCTGAGATCGATTATGAGCGTTCTTGAGGTGGTAAGCAAGCTCCAGTGAAAATTTGGTAGCATTTGGACTGGTAGATTACAAGTTATGATTGATCCAAGGTTGGTTTGCAATTAGGCTCAAGTGTGCATATCGATCGCTTTGTATCGATCAGTGCGTATCGATCCAAGCGTATCGATGACGTGGAGCGGCAGTTTCTGGGAGATCCATTTTTCATGCTAATGGACCCTTTTCTTGGTGGACCAGGCTTTCTCCATATCGGTCTAATGTGTTTTGTTTGTATTGATACTTTGTCTGTTATTTCGTATCGACGGAATCCCACGCCTTCATATCGATGACTCCCTATTGTCTTCGTATTGATGCCTGGTCCTTAGTTTCGTATCGATACTCAGTTGATCGATACGAAATGTGTAGAAGGGGGGATTGATATGAAGTAGGCAGCAGTTGATCAAGTGGATCCAGATCGATGCCAACACTTAATGGATACGATGGAAGAGGATGTAGACTTGATGGATATGAATACGATGGATACGAAGTAAGCATGTTTCTCATAAAATTTGATCAATCCATAACTTGAGCATATGAACTCCGATTGACCTGAAATTTGGAATGCTTCCTTTCATAGCTTTGTCTATCATACCATGCTAATTATAGGTCGATCCGGACTCAAACTAAATTTGCCAGTATCCATAGTGGACCTGTGTATAACCGATCTTCAGAACAGATTGTCGTTGGTTTCTAGTCAAATCCCTGGTGTCACGGCCTTGCCGAGAGTTGGAATAACACCTTGCTTTAATTAAGTTTACTTATCTTATTAAATTTCCATTCAAAACTCTACTAAATACTTGTAAAATTTTACGTAAATTTTCTGGTGCATACACACTGTCCTTGAATCAAGAGTGAAGCTTGTAGGTTAGAGCTTTATTGCTCATATCCCTACTTGAACATCAGTCTTAACTCACATAGATAGACAAGCCTACGTCATCGACTGCTAGTGCTAAGTATACGAATAAGTGTTTTCCATAAACGAGTAAACATGCAAAGCACGATCAAGTCATACAATGCATGATTAAGTCATATAAGAGAACTATAATCCCTTTTTTATTTAATTAATACTTTCATTAATTAAAACCTCTTTTATTTGTAAACTTCTTTTGCCTAATAAAACTTCTTTTTCTAGTCTCTACTATTCATTTGTACTCTATCGGTGCTTTATAAAGTATTCATGTATTTATCTTAAATGGTATAAGTATATTCACAAATCATTAACAAAATTTCCTACTTTAAACTTTTGCTTTTTCTATCATTTTCCAAAAGATTCCTTACTTATAATTTCATTCAAAATATTCTTTTAAAGACCTACATACTTTCACAAATCCATCCAAAAGTTTGAAGACTAATGTTACTTAAACATTTCATTACAAACCCAAAACCATTTCATTTATAGTTATCTTTAAAACATTCGTTTAAATATCTAATTTAATATCCGATTAAGTTCGACAGTCGACTAAGTGACTGTCCAGTTAAAAAATATTGCTTATAGAAATCATGGTTTGTATACTTAACTCATTTTCAACATTCCAGCTTAAATATTCCTCACCCAAGAGTGGAGCAAGGTAAGTTAGAGCACCGGTTTCATAGAAAGGTCTTGCCTAGGGACTTCGTTCTTGAATCTCCCAAATATATAAATCTACCTCATCGGCTTTAAGCGTTAAATATAGTATTAATGACTTTCATAAATGAGAATAAATCAACACGATTAACATGTTTTCAAAATTCCTGACTTAACTATTTCTCGATCAAAAGGGAAGCCGTAGGTTAGAATTCTATTGCTTATATTCCTATTCGAAGTCTTAACTCTTACAAATAGATAAGCCTACTTCATTGGCTTTAAGCGTTAAGCAAAGTTAATAACCTTTTCAAACAAATAAGTAAACAACAAGAATAACATGTTTTCAACATTCCAACTTAACTATTCCTTGGCTAAGAGGGAAGCCAATAGGTTAGAGTTGTATTGCTCATATCTTTACTCGAACATCAATCTTAACTCACATAAATAGAGATGTCTACCTTGCCGACTTTTAGTGTTAAGCATGGTCAATTACCTTTTTCAAACTTATATATATATAAACAAATACTTTAAATATACTTTTATATAGGTTTTAAATATCTATTTAAATATTACTTGAAAATAACTAATTTAAAATATGCTAAAAACATGTTTTATATTATAAGACTTCATTAATTTGAAAATACATATATTAATATAAGAAGTATATTTAAACTTCAAACTAACATTAAAATACTTCGAAATAGGTTAGAAAACATCTCTAAAAGGATTATAAAAAAATACCAAATTTAAATATCATTTTTAAACAAACAAAAACCATAA
This sequence comes from Allium cepa, assembly GCA_030765085.1. Classification (NCBI taxonomy): domain Eukaryota; kingdom Viridiplantae; phylum Streptophyta; class Magnoliopsida; order Asparagales; family Amaryllidaceae; genus Allium; species Allium cepa. The sequence continues at coordinate 225,914,269 of CM060932.1, read as the reverse complement.
GCGACTTGCTACAACATTTATAAATGCTCTTAAAAGTTTTTGTTAAAAATCAGCATTGAAAATCTATGGAAAGAAAACCCTAAGAATATCTTCCTATTTATTTATAAAATTCCCGAAAACAAGCTATGTTTACAAAGTTTATTTATAACCATATTTTTTCTTCAACTTTCACAACTTTGGTTCTCAATTTCTATAACTTTCCAACCATTTTTCTACTGACCAATATAGGAAAATATGTTTAGATAATAACCAAATCAAATTATCCTAAATTGAATTCCTGAAACTTCTATTGGCACAGGTTAATGTTAAGGGAAATTGAAATGCACTTATAGCGACTATTCTCGCTTCACACACTTTCAAACATACTTCAATTCGACACATAATCCACACTACCATTTTAAAATTATGTCAAGGTAGTGCAACATGTTTAAGAGGGTAATAGAAGTGATATATAATATAAAGTTGTTATTTGCTTTCAAAAGCAACATAGGTCCAAAGTCTATAACTTTAATTATTAATGTTACTTTAAATTTATATTTCAAGCACACAACATATACACAATATATATGAAAACGATAGTGTGATAACTCACATATCTCCAAGCCAAACACATGTTCAAGCACAATCAAATTAAAGAACAATTCCAATCGTCACCTTGTAACTACCTTCCTTTTTTTTAATTTTGCACTTTTTTATAAGGCAAAAATGCCTTTATTGCTCTCGGCCATTGAGGGAAGGGAGAGTTTGGCTTCAGTTTTGCAAAATCTAACTTGGTAAAAGGTGTTGTAATATTGTTCTAAGATTTGTGGAAAAGTATGATTTTTTTTGCAATTATTTTCTTTATGACTTTTGAAAAGAGGAAGACATGCAAGGGGCTTGCTTTTAGCTTTGTAAATTTGTGATTTTTATTATCAAGCATATGCCTCTTCTTATATAGGCTCAAGATAGTGTTGCCTAAGTTTATTTTCACCCTCCTCATGTCAGGGAAGCCTCACTCCCACTTTCTCCATCACTTCTCTTTTACATCTCTTTCTTTTAGTTAATTCCTATAATACCCTTAGCATGTTAATATCTCTTATCCAATAAAAATTCTAGAACATTCCATTTTTTGTGAATCAAAGTGTGTTAATTAGCTCTTGATATATTCCTTTGATCACTAGGCAAATTCACAAGAGTTCGAACAACTTATATTGAATAATTTTTTTATTGATAAATCGAATTTCCATTACATTATCAATTTTTCTTCGAAGACTATATTTTTGCAAACTTTTAAACACAAGTTTACCATCATTACTTATGATTTAAAAGGGGGTTAACAAGGTTTATAAATCAATGTAGTCACATTTAATCCATGATTCAAATCTTTAAATAGTTTAGATATTTAAATACGAAGTGTCCGAAATTCCTGGTCGTACATTCTCCCCACTTGGAAATTTTATCCTCGAAATTCCAACACGAGCATCAAAACGAAACGATCACATAGCAATATTTAACATTATAAAAAATTTACTAGCAAACATAACTCACGGTCTGCTTAAGTTCAAAAATCCTCTTATCATACAAGGATGATAAACAATCTACTAAGCACACATTATGCTCAACAACCTCATGTTTTTACTTAGTTGATAATTCATGCTACTTCATAACAAATCGAAGAGCCATTGCCTAAACATCCTATAAGCCAACAAAACATGGTATGCATATATTGAATCTCATATGATGTACATGGACAATCCGTACGCAATATCAAATCTGATCACTTTCTCGGTCACATAAATTTCACTTCCCAAGTAGTATAGATCACTTGACCTCTCTAGTGCGGACTCCGATCAGGTTTCTCGATTAGAAGCCCTTGTTCTTCTTATATAGCCATATACTATGATAGAAAACTTTGGGATGATATTAGTGTTAGTCCTGAGATGATGGTTTTGATGACAATAACCTTAGGACTTGTTATAAAATATAAATACTAATATCTTTGTCTAAATATATATGTATATACAGGATATATATATGCATGTACTGAGAATTAAGACTATACAGTATATAGATTCAAGAGTGACAAATTCAAGATTGTAGAAATCAAGACTGAAGATTCATGAGTATCAAGAGTTCCAGATATCAAGATAAGTAATAGAGTTCAAATTTATGTTAAAACTTCATAATAGCACTAAAATCTTTATTCGGATTTTAATTGTAGAATGGAATCCACTTTCCCACTTTAATAGTGGTATGGAACCCATGATCTCTTTAGTGGTATGGAACCCACAACCTTCTCTAGTGGAATGGAATCAAGAAATTTGCAAAATGACTTATTTTTAGATTTTTTAAAAACTATCATTTTAAAAAGACATCTCTCTCTCGGTTTAAATGTTTTAGCCTTAATTCAAAAACTATTTTTAGTCATATTAATTTCAACATCATTTCTTTTTATAAACAATCTCCTGGTTTTAATGTTTTAGCTTTAATCTTAAAGTATTTATATATTTAGTTTTCATTACTTTTATATTTCATAAGATCGCTTTCCAAAGGTTTTTGTAATCATAAAGTATATTCAAAATAGTTTACAAAGTACTAAGATTGTTTTGACAAACTTTAGAAAGAAAATATCTTTCAAAACAAAAATCAATTTTCAAAAAATACCAGGGATTGTCGACATGCCTGTACCCTCCATGTCGACATGGTAACCGTAGATTTCAAATTTTCAAAGAAATATCTGTTCATCATAACCTTTCACGAATGGACATGACCATTATTCTCCTATATATACCAGTTGTTTTCAATGAATTTTAAGTTAGTTTTTCTCCATTTCTTCACTCCTTCTTCTCCATTCAAATATTATATTATATTTCAAATGCTTTAAAAAAATTCTATCGAAATTCTAAGTGAATCAAATTCGACCGCCTCTAGTTCGATTCTCTACCACTCCCTCTCAAAGATCTTAGTGCAATTCAGAGTTATAGGATCAATTGTAATTGGATTGAAAGATCGAAGTGTATCGAGTCTCTCTCTATCAAAGTGTGATTGGAAATGGTGTGATTGTTCCTCGTAAATCAATTAGGTGTGATTGTAACCCGTCAATAAATTAGGCGATCTTGTTCCTGGTACAATCAAGAGAGTTTGCCCTGGACTCGAAGACAGAAGGATGTATCTCGTGGCCTTGAAATCGAGGTTGTAATATCAACATTATATTTGAAAAGAAATCTGCACAATAAATTATATGGGACTGGATGTTGGGTAACACCAAACCTGTATACAATTCCAATGTGTTCTTTCCTTTACTACTTTTATTTACTATTTTCGTCTATGTCTGGTTCTATTCATCTGTGTTTGGTTCTATGATTATCTCTGTATTTGTAAATTGCATTATTTGGGTTTAATTTGAAAAGATTTCATAAAGATTCATAAAATTAATTAAACACTATTCAACCCGCCTCTAGTGTTAATTTTGCCTTAAGATCCGTAATCTGCATTTCCTACATTAGGTATCATAGCATTGGTTTTCAAAGCCATCATAATATGAATTTTGAAAAAAGTTTAAAATTACAATTTTTGGAGATTCTATTAATGCTAGTTCAAAACTGTCCATATCATCATTGTCTCATAAGTCTGCATATTGTTATTATAGAAAATCAAGTTATCTACCGAATTGGTGCATTGTGCAGGAACAGATGTGTTATATGGATTTTGAAGAATCAACACTCAATGGACAAATGGTGCAAATCAAGAAGATAAAAATCGATACTTGATAGTGGATGTTCAAGACACATGATTGGTAATCCGTAGATACTGAATGACATAATTTATGAAGATGGGGGACTGGCCAACTTTGGAGACAATTCAAAAGGATATGTGATTGGCATCGACAATATCAATAACTCTAAAACTCCTACCATATCTGATTTTCAGTTAGTTAGGAATCTAAAACACAACTTACTTAGCATAAGTCATCTATGTCACAAGGGCTACAAAATTAAGTTTGAAAAGGATAAGTGTCACATCAAACATAATAAATCAAATATTATCTTTGAAGGAATTAGGAAGAAAAATATTTATATTCTCAGTATGAAAATATCAAATGATAACCTATGTATTTTGGCTAATACAAGTGACCCTTGGATTTGGCATTAAAGATTTTGGCATTTGAATTTCAAACTCTTATCTAGATTTTCAAAACTTGCTCTAGTAAGAGGTCTTCCTAAAATGGATTTTAAAGTAGATAGTATATGTGATGCTTGTCAATTAGGAAAACTTAGGAAGAGTTCATTCAAATTTAAAGATATGTTTTCAACTTTGAAACCTCTCGAGTTACTTCATTTAGATCTGTTTGGTCCATCTCAAATTCAGTCAATAAACCACAGTAAATATGTTTTTGTAATTGCTGATGATTATTCTAGATTTACATGGACAATTTTTCTGAAACATGAAAGTGATGCTTTAGATTTATTCGAAACTTCCGCAAAAAGATTCAAAATCAATTTTCTTTGAAAATCAAAAATATTCGTAGTGATCACGGTGGAGAATTTTAAAATGAAAATTTTGAGAATTTCTATAATAAAAAAGGAATAGCTCATAATCTTTCTTTTATAAGAACTCCACAACAAAACAGTGTGGTAGAGCATACAAATAGGACGATTCAAGAGTGTGCAAGAACTATGCTTTCAGATAGTTCATTACCAAGAAATTTTTGGGCTGAAGCAGTCACTACAACTTATTATATTTTGAATAGGATTTTAATTAGACCTCTAACCAATAAAACACCATACGAATTTATTTTCAATAAGAAACCAAAGGTATCTTATTTTAAAGGTTTTGGAAGTAAATGCTTTATTCTAAATACAAAGGACAATTTGGGAAAATTTGATCATAAATCCGACAAAGGAATCTTTATCGAATATTCTAATAGAAGTAAAGCATAAAGAGTTTTCAATTTAAAAATTTACACCTTTGGAGAAACAATGCATATATCTTTTGATGAAAATTTCCGAGATTTTGTTCAAATAAACGATGAAGATTATTTTGTTACTTTAAATAGTGAATCAAATAAAACAAATTATGAAACTGTTCATCCTAATAAAAGGATCAGGCTTTTAAAAGACTATCCTATATAAAATATACTAGGAAATATTGAATATATTGTTAAAACTAGAAACCAACTAAACAATATGAGTAATGTAGCTTTTATATCAACTACTGAACACAAAAATTCAATGGAAGCATCATCTGATGATTCATGGTATCTTGTTATGTAAGAAGAACTACATCAATTCACCAGAAATGATGTATGGGAACTTATTCCTAGACCTAAGGACAAAACTATAATAGGAACTAAATCGGTTTATAAAATTAAAATGAATGAACAAGGTGAGGTCGTTAGAAATAAAGCTTGGCTAGTCGTGCAAGATTATTGTCAAGAAGAAGGAATAAACTTTGATAAAACCTTTGCACCCCTAGCAAGATTAGAAGCCATTAGAATTCTTCTTGCTTTCATAGACCACAACAATTTCAAATTACTTCAAATGTATGTCAAAATTTTCTTTTTAAATGGTTTTGTTAAAGAGGATGTTTATGTTGAACAACCTCCGCTTTTTGAAGAAGAAAAGTTTCCAAATCATGTTTACAAATTAAAGAAAGCTTCATATGGTCTGAAACAATCTCCTAGAGCTTCGTATGACAAACTAAGATCTTACATGTTACAATCAAATTTTGAAATTGGTAGTGTAGATAATACATTTTTTATTAAAAGAAAAAAAATGATATTCAATTAGTACAGATTTATGCAGACGATATACTTTTTGGATCAACAAACAATGAAATGGACAAAGAGTTTTCCGAAATAATGACAAAAGAGTTTGAGATGAGTCATATGGGTGAACTTACTTACTTTTTAAGATTGCAAATAAAACAATTAGATATTAGTATTTTCATTAGCCAAGAAAAATATGATAGGGATCTAGTTAGTAAGTTTGGTATGATCACTACGAGTGGAAAACCCACTCCTATGACAACCAATGAAGCCTTGAGTAAAGAAGACGTGTCAAAAGATATTGATCAAAAACTATATAGGAGAATGATTGGATCGCTACACTATATAACTATAAGTAGGCCTGATATCATGCATAGTGTCTGTCTCTGTGCAAGATACCAATCTCAACCCAAAGAAACCCATTTAAAGCTATTAAACATATCCTAAGATATGTTAAGAACACTTTAAACTATGGCCTATTTTACCCTAAAAATGATTCATTAAATTGAATCTCATATTGTGATGTTGACTATGCTAGTTGTAAATTAGACCGAAAAAGTACAAGTGGAACATGACACTTTTTAGGACATTCTCTAGTTTCATGGTTTAAAAATAAGAAAAATACCATCTCACTATCAAGAACATAAGAAGAATATATCTCTGCTGCTTTGGCTTGTTCTCAAGTTATCTATATGCAACAGACCCTAAAGGATTTTGGATTAAATATTTCAAAATCACCAATTTATTGTGACAATACAAGTGCAATAAATTCATCCAAAAATCCTACTCATCATGCCAGAACCAAGCATATTGATATCATATGTCATTTTCTAAGACATAATATAAGTAAAGAGATTATTTCTCTCGACTTTATCAACACCGAGAATCAAATAGCTGATATTATGACCAAACCCTTGAATCAATCAACCTTTACTAAATTAAGAAGAGAATTGGGTATTTTTCCTATAACCGAGATATAGAATATAGATATAGTAACATATATATTTGAACAAATAGATAAAAACAAAATTGACAAAATTTTCAAAGGGATGCCAGCATGCCCCTTCTCCTAATTCTGGTCCATTCCAATGTACTACATTGGTTCGAGTAATGAAGATCGAAGAAATTATAAAAGACTATCTGCAAATGCTGACTGAATTACAAGTCTTGCAAATAAGGATGGCAAAGGAATAAGAGAAACAAGGCACGATTCCTAGAAATTTGCAAAAATTTCTAACGGGTAATCATGCAGACCCTATTGTGATTGAAGATGATTCCTCTAACATACATATTCGTAATTCGTTAGAGGACGATGAAGAAGAAGAAGAGGAGGAGGAAGTGGCGCAAATGGATGAGGATGATAATGTTGTTTGCGTTGGAGAAGTTTGTTTTGAAAAAAATGGTAATTTGGTCGAACAACAGGAAACTTCTGTCTCCATTACCCTAATTGTTCAATTCACAATTCACCAATTGTCAAGAACACTCGTTAGATTTTATTATATTAATTTTTTTATATTTTGCATGCTTGTATATATTTTTGTCTATGTTTCATATATATGTGTAATGTAACATCATATATAATAAAATTAGATTTATGTTTCGCTTATTATACTTCGTTATTAGCATTTAGTTCCATAGTATTAGTTTAAGGGAGAGTTATGTAGTTTAGGCATAGTTTTCTTTGATGATAAAGGGGGAGAATTATAAACTAAGTCAGTTTGGTTGTTAGTTAGGCTTAGATTAAGGGGGAGCAGAGTGGAATCAGAGTTTGGTGGAGTATATATATTTTATAAATATAGGTTGTCATCATAAAAAAAGGGAAAATTATTAGTTCCTGAGATGATGGTTTTGATGACCACAACCTTAGGACTTGTTATAAAATAAAAATATTAATATCTTTGTCTAGATATATATGTATATGCAGGATATATATACAGGTACTGAGAATGAAGTATAGAGATTCAAGACTGATGAATTTAAGATTGTAGAAATCGAGACTGAAGACCCATGAGTGTCAAGATTATCAAGAGTTCAAGATATCAAGATAATTAATAGAGTCTAGATTTATGTTAAAACTTCATAATAGAACTAAAATCTTTATTCAGATTTTAATTATGGAATGGAATCCACCTTCTCACTTTGATAGTGGGATGGAACCCATGACTACTTTAGTGGGATGGAACCCATGACCTTCTCTAGTGGAATAGAATCCATAAAATTTTCAAAATGACTTATATCTTTTCTTGTTTTAATTCATATACTCAAATACTGGATCAAAAACAGTCATGCGAATTAAACAATCTACGTACAACTTATGCATTTATCCTATTGGCATCTTAACTATATCTATATCTTTTGTCACATTCTTTTATACAAATTGTATGTCTTATTAACACTAAATTCATTTATGAACCATTTCATAACTTCGAGTCTATAAACCTTTTATAACTAAAGTTCATACTCGTATATTACTCTACTACATCCTAAGAGTATATACGAAACATCAAATTTAAATTTGGATAAATTGTACTATCTTCTAAGTTCAAGCGTTATATAAACTCATATATATATATATATATATATATATATATATTACAAAACACTTAGTTTTAAGTTCTTTAATGGTTCGAAATTTTTTGACTGTCCAAAGTCGCTGAAAAATCCCATTTCATTTTAACAAATGAAAACTATCAACCAACATATCATACATGATTCACAAACAAAACTATCATAATGCATATGATACTTATGTCTATAAAAAAATTTAACAAAGTTTTAATAATTTATTAAATACACTTTACCCAAAAAATGGAAACATGAAAAATTCCAACAATTATTACGGGTTATGCCACCACCACTCGAGCACCCTATATAGTATACACATAAAACTTTTTTGCATTAAAAAGTTCACATCAAATTTCTTTAAGAATAAACATTAGAACTAGACACTGGGTTTTATTTTAGATTGCCTAGAATAATAATACATGCATATATCTTTTGTATAACAAATCACTTTCATAATCAAATCAAAATCCGTTTTACTAAAACAACTGTGTAGCATCCCCGACATAGAAACCCAAAAATGAATGCCCATGATGCTGAAATCATCGCCATAATTATTTTTAAGTGATAGAAGTGAGTTCAGTACATCCAATTGATACCTTTTGGACTTAACCAAAATCATTTCAAAGCGGTATCAAATACTTTGTAAATATTAATAAGTACCATGATCTCAATTTCATAAACTAATTTCCTAAATACTTACTTTCATATAATACTACTATTATGTTCGCCAAATCTTGAAATTTTTTTCCAAAGACACCGGGATTTAAGTTCTCAAAATATCCTTTTAATCTATCTTCATTTATAAGCCATATTTTGTAAACCATACGTATATAAAATCACTTTCTTATATAAATTCTTTCGCAAATGTTTATTTCCAAAACATATCTCCTTTCGATTAAAATAAACATCTTTGAACAAATCTAACTTTTAACCCAACATTGCCACCAAATGCCTTATAGTCAAATTGTGAAACTAAGTTCATAAGGTGTTTGTTTCAATGTATCTACATGTACTACTACCCAACCCATGCAGTAGAAGGTAAAACTTCTCATAAACTGGTTGAGCACAAATCAATAATCAACTAATGAAAGCCAATGCCCATAAACTGGTCGAGCACGATGAGGGGTAAGGAATGAACATCATTAATCCCTACATTAATTGAGCTACGCTTTAACGATTCACACTTATATAAGTTGCCTTAAATAAAATCAATAATTTTCATATTTATAATTACCTTTAAGGTATATGTTTACAACGATTAAAAATATGCTCTCATATGTATAATACATTCGAATCATGCTAGGGCATTCCATTACCCTATTTCTTAATGAGTCATACCCCACCAAAGCCAAGGTTCTTGCTTAACCTTCAGCTACGATACTACATGTAATGGTATGCCTTTTCAACCTTCGAACGTCAACAATAATACATTCATGGTATTTACATGCTGAGCACCCAAGTGCTGGAAAAATGAATTGTTTGGGCAAAATAAAATGAAATATAAATGGAACAAGAAAGAAGAGAGCATACTATCATAATATCACATCGGAACGATAATATATAATATCAAAAAACACTATAAAAGGTTACAGATATAGAAATTTTGAAGTTGCAAAACCTAAGTACTATCATCAGCATGGATAGTTATAACCAACCGCCCTCACAAATATTGATGTGTACAATATAGTAATGCATCGAAAATAAGAATACTACAGTAGGTGAAACATCCAGATTGTCTTCGCGGGCTCCAAAGAACATTAATGAAAACCTGCCTTTCTCAAACTACTCAAAAGAGTATGTGAGGAATTCAGAAAAAATGGAAAACTAAGCGTAGACATAAGTTTGGTATGAAAAACTTAAGAAATATGTGGCCATTATATACCTCTACTTTTGGGACCACATAGAATGCCATAACGGTTATCCCCTTAAAAGAACCACCATTTAATAAGAAAATAAGGTGATATAATAGATAATGTCTATAATATAGAATATAAATGTATAATATAGCCGGAATTGTTACATTGCTTACACTTACCAACATATTAGATGGTGCAATCAAAATTGATAATTTACATTCGCATAGTGGATTTTCCATAGAGATCCCTTTGGTCAAGCCAAAATCCAATCTCCTACAAAAGAGTCAGAAACTACCTCCAAGCGTCGTATATCTCTAGATAGAATATACCATTAAGGAAAATATAGCCAGGCCATGTCTAAATACGTGATCCCAAATACCATCAACTCTTGCATGCAACTTTAGTAAGCATACTCAAGATATGGAGTAATAATATCCTTTCGTAGGTCAGCAAATCCCAAGTTATGCCCTATTCTATTTCCTATCATTTCAAATGTCGAGGACACGTTCAGTATCTCACATGAGTATCCATCACTCAAATAGAACATAAATCTGTAAATGGATTCCCATATCTCTAACATATCTTATAATCACACATGGATTCCAGTTTCTCGAACATATCCAGTTCCAAGAGATAAAACATATATCGCAGTCCTCAAGTGGTTTTCGATAAGTAAAACACTTACCAACACCGGTCTCTTCAAGATTGAATCGACGAATTGGGTCATATTCAACAATAATGAGAAAAATCACATATGGAAACCAAGTCTCATATACTTATCACTTTTCAAATATTTTCATTTCCCACAATCCCTCAGTCAAGAGTGAAGCCGGTAGGTTATAGTTCTATTACTGATACCCTACTCGAACATTAGTCTTAACTCCTACAGATAGACAAGCCTACTTCATCGGCTTGTTATGCTAAGTATAGACCAAATGTTCCATAAACAAATAAACATACAAAGTAGGATCAATTCATACGAAGCACAATTAAGTCACATAAGCAACTTCTAATCCCTTCTTTATTTAATTAATACTTTTGTTAATTAAAACCTCTTTTATTAGTAAAACTTCTTTTATCTAATAAAACTTTATTCATCAATCTCTACTGTTCATTTGTACTCTTTCAATACTTCAAAATATATTCATATACTTCTCTCAAAATGTATGAGTATATTCATAAATCATTAACAAGATTCCTTACTTTAAACCCTTACTTTTTCTATCTTTTTCCAAAAGATTCCTTACTTATAATTTCTTTTAAAATATCCTTTTTAAGGACCTAAGTACTTTCACAAATCCATTCAAATGATTTAAGATTAAATTACTTAAAAATTATCACTACAAACACAATAACATTTCACTTATCTTTAAAACATTCTTTTATTAATCTAAGTTAATATTATGTTAAGTTTGATAGTCGATGCTGGGATGGAGCCATTGCAACAAGAGATCACAGTGGCACCCAGCTAGTTGATGTCAAAGCCCAGATCTTAAAGGATGGTAGTTGCATCAAGATTGGAAATTGAGATGGTGTCTTAATTATTATGGGTTGGTTGTGCCAAAATATCCAAGATCTAGTGGTGGTTGGGACATTGGATAATTGAAGCTATGATGGGATGTGGGGTCTCAAAAGCGTGATTGAGGTCGTAGGGTGCGAAGGAGGAAAATGTTTACAAAGGAAAAGTGGGTATCACAATTATTCTATATATTATATTTATAAGCATTAGTACTGGCCGATACAACATTGAAAGTGAAAAAAGAATTTGATATGATATAAATGATTTCTCCCCATCCAAAAATTAGAATGGCTTTCGAAACTCTCAGTGCTGGCAACAACGTCAAATGGAAGACTTCAAAATTTATGTCCATCAAAGTGATGCGTTTAGCAAATACTTGGAGCGATGTGCTAATATTCTCAAAGAAGACGCACTGTTTCACAAAAACAAATTTGATAATGGAAACGTCTTTGTTGATCTGGATTTGGATCGGGATTCAGCTACTTGTCTCGGTCCAAAGCTTGCTTTGTTATCATAGAAACATATTTTAGAGGGCAGTTGTTATTCGATATTTGACTAAGCGACTTTTTGATGGATCTAGACTACAAAATGATGAATTATGGATCGATAAGCTTGAAAGATGTCAAGACTAGAATACACATGGATTTTTACTAAGTTTAGGCAAAGGCATATGGGCCAGAACCATACCATATGAACTATGGGACCTATTTAACCTAAGCAAAACTCATGAAAATGAAATAAAAAGATAAGCCCAAGAATGATTTTAACATGGGTCGATATCGAATCATATGAAATTTATGGAGGTTTAACTATTAAAGCTAGAATACTTATGCTAGCCAAGGATAGAAAAAAAGAAACAGTCAAAGACATTGGCCATTTTAAGAGAAAAAATAATAAGAAGGGTAGAGTTGAAGAGAGCAGAATATATTTTTCAAGTGATTTTTCAATAGAGTAACGATTGAGAAGAAAACATGTTATTATTTTTTATAAAAAATTATTTTACACTTCCTTTATATAAAGAATAAGTATATGTACCCACTCTTGAAGGGTTGTGTCCAAAAGATACTTCCATTCAAAATTTAAAAACAATTTAAGGCTTATATGTCAACATAAAAAATAAATATGTAGACACTTCCATTCAAAAATAAGTATGATGACAACCATTAAATATTCTTGTATATAAAATATGATATAACTTTTCTTGAGTTACAAAACTCCCCCTAATTATATGCATGTATATTTTATATTTTCCCCTATTTGGCATCAACAAAATCGGATTAAAAAATAAACCTCCTCCTAAATGATATACTTGTGAACAATAAAGTCAAAATCAATAATTAAGAATGAGGTGATATGCTAATAAATATGGGGTTAACTGCATAATTGTGATTTAAAGCATAAAATAGGGGTATTAAATGTGACATATCAAGATGTAGTATGTCAATTAAAAAATGAATATAATTATTTTATATTTAATACAATATAATCATTAAGATATACAATGATCAATCTTTAAGTTACATAGTAAATAATAAGGATAATAAATAAATAGGATAATGCAAACTTTATTTGCTATAAGATAATCAAAGTCAAATGAAAACCTTATTTATACATCACACCAAATCAAATCTATGATAATCAATCCAAATCTAAGAGTATTCATTATTTACATATTAATCAAATTAAAATTAAGTTTAATATAGACACTTATAAACAAATAGAAATTTAGATATTCCTAGGAACTTCAATCAATCTTTAGATCCAAAGATTGAATTTTCTCTAATGCCATCCCAAACTTCATTACCTTCAGTATTTGAGCATTCAAGGTTATTAGTTTGATTATTTTTGATAAGGGAGGAAATCAACCAGCAAAAAGCATCAAATGCTTCGTCCATTCTGTAATCATTCGCATTTGGCATAGTTCCACATTCCAAATACCTTTGATTTCATAAAATGAAGGAGAGAACTTCTTCGAATGATTGGAGTGTCTCTTTAAGGTTTTTATAAAGTTTTTGGTCATGAGAAGTATTTTTGTTAAGAATATTGTAAAGAATGGAAGGGGATGGAAAGGTGAACTGATGAGTGACATTTTTTGTTAGAAATAGACTTAAATAGGATTGAAAAAAATTTGGAATAATTAAATTGAAGGTAGTTTCAAAATTTTAAAATTTTAAATTTTTGCGAAATGGCTATAGCTTGTCGACATATATAAATATGTATGTTGACATATGTGCCTGAAATATGATTTTTAAGTTTTTGATATGATTTTAGTTTCTAATCGATACCATTATATTTTATTTTATTCTATGGACTAATAGAACAATATATAAAACCAAGAACAAATTTTCATTGATTAAAACAAGATGATACATAGAAAGAAGGAAAATATAAAAAGATAGCATGAAATAAACTAAGGAAATGCAAGGAAATAAAAGCACGAAAAAGGTACAATAGATAAGTAGATAGAATTAGATCCTATTAAGATTCTTCATAATCTCTCTAAAATATATCCATTTTTTTTGAAAGATGAGTAGATTTCCTACTTAGTTTCTTTTGATTTTTGATAATCTTCTCTTGATTTTTGTGGATTCCTTTAGTTGAGCTTTGAGACGGTCTCTCAAACTTTCAAGAGAAGTCTCTACTTCCTCCTCCTCTTCTTCTTAATCTTCTCTTTGAGTTTTGTAGATTTCATCCTCCTCCTCTTCTTCTTAATCTTCTCTTTGAGTTTTGTAGATTTCATCCTCCTCCTCTTCTTCTTTAATTTCTTATTGTTATTCACTCACTAGTTTTTCTTCTTTTTGGGGGAGAGTCCCATAAGGTTCAAGTAAGATGGAACATGCATGATAGAAATGTTGGATTTGTTGAAAAAATTTCAAGGCAAAGTAGATTCTCCTTTAAAATTAACACCAAAGTATTCAAAATCTCTAGTAAGATACACCGTGGTAAAATGTGTTCTCTTTCTAAAAATATACTTTTAAACAAAATCATCTATGACTTATGCCTAATTGATGTTGTAATTTCCATAAATGGAAAAAGTAGCTTTAAAAACATTTCGAGTCAGGTTATTGTAATTAACTATCCTCATAATGATGTTTTGTTGTAAAATAAGACTCCTAAGCCTTAATTTTGGTTCATGGTTTTTGTATTTGAATTAAAAATCTTAGCCATTTAAAAAAATTTCATGAAAAATTTCTCGATTTTGTCATTGATTCTAAAAGTGGGGAGGTGCAACAAACTACATTTTTGACCCCTAGGAACAACACTTAACTCATCGGTGTTCATATGTCACTGCCCAAGCATCGGTAAGATGAATCGTCGTGGGGTAAAATAAATAACAGAATAGAAAACCTCATAATGAAACTGCAAAATAAAACATAATAGTCAATAGTACATCCAGTTACTTCTTAATAGGCAGTTATCAGGGTTACAAAAAATTACTACAAACAGCCTGGATAGTTATAAAAACTTGCCTTTACGTATGCTGAAACAAAATACATACACAAACTAGATAATACAATGGAATAGATAACTAAGAAGACTTGTTACTCTCAGACTATTCAAATAAAACGAGTACCCAAGGGAAAACAAACAACTCAGGTTAAACGATATGTCTAGTATGAGTAAAACATTAAGAAATATGTGTGAAATTAAACACAAACATGCGAGACCACGCCACTGAACACGGAACGGGTTTATTCCCACCTAAATCAACATCCAAACTTAAAAAAGGATAAATGATTCATCACCACAAAGAGCGATTGACTCTTCTTGATGCAAATAAGGTAAATTTAAAGGTTCGAATCAAATAAGAAAAGGAAAATCTCCAACAAATGACTAGGAGGTTGCACCCCCCTTGAATTATACCTCTAGTAATATACTTCTGAGAAGCTCATTTACTCTATGACACTTCTCGGAAATCTCCAAGCCGGACCCCGCCAAACCTTACCGAGAATCCAAATATTTCACATCTAATAGTGCTACTAAATCCAATCTAGATGAGATGTAAAAGTATCCTAACAGAAGCAACCCCACATAGCTTGTCCCCCTCTCATGCTTTGGTTTTATTCACTTCTAATAAAAAATATCAAAGCTCGACGGAGCAACACATTCTCTTAGAATGACGATAATAAAGAAGCTGAAGTAACCGATAGTTGAGAAACCAACTGTCAAGGATATAAAACGATCGTATATGGGAATTAAGTCTTGTATACTTACCACTACTCATCGAACCCAAAATTATACTATTTCTTGGACAACAATATACCGGACAAGTCAAGGTAGAGTTACCTCAAAGTTATGTCTCACGATTATTCTTAACTTTTGAAATAGCGGCAAGTCCACTTCTTCAATGTTTTATGTTGACTTATTCAACAAGTCCACCTATTTTATTTCCTAAAAGGTTTTCAATCCTAGGAGCTTGGTTCTGATGCATTCGCGTCTTCGATTTGTTAGGATTTCCATACCATCTCTGCCCACCTTCCTGTATTGAAAGGTGAGGCCTTGGATCTCTCATAAGGTTAGGGCTCAGTATAAACATTAGAATCAACAGATCCAATGGTCGCTATAACGACCCAAAATTTTAGTCATTTGATTTTAAATATTTAATTAATTTTAATTATTAAAATGTTGGTTTAAAAGATTCAAGACTTAAATTAAATTATGGGATTGTTTAAAAATCTTTGAAGTGTGAATAAAATTTGAATAGTGATTTAGTTGTTGGAATTGTGGACTTATTATTGAAATGATGCTTTAAATATTTTGATTTTACATTGAATATTAATTCAATGGATTTAATGGACTTGTTTAACTCCTTCTAAAATATCAATATTAATAGTGAATTTAATTTGTAAAATTATTTGCAGTAATAAACGATTCAGATGAATAATTGGAAAAAATATTTTTATTTTTACGATACGATTCTTATTGACGTATTTTTATTTAATTTATTTGATTTTTCCATAATTTTAATTTGAAAAATATTGAAATTCTCTGTTTAAGATTATCGGCAAATGGCTGCATTTTTGTGATTTTACAGAACTCAATAACCAATGTATATCATTATTGTTCTAGGGTCATATTGGTGTTTTGAGCACGTTCATATTTTTTTATTGACTCGGAGTCCGTATGTAAATGCAAAGCGGTGCCGTAAGATATCGAAAAATGTACAATACATATGTCTAACTCAAACTAACAATTCGTACCATACGCACACAAATTTCTCTGCACTGCACCCTTCTTTGTTATTCATTTCCTCCCGTATTCCAACATTTATTATCTTCTCAAAAGAAAGGATAAAAAAAAAGGAAATGGCCACCGCGTTAAAATTTGAAACCAAACCAAATACCCATTTTCATTACCTTTATACATCAATCCTCCCTTAAAATTCAAACGCAACAACGCCAGAAAATAAAAACAAACATAAATAGTAATATATTAAATTGAAAAAAGAAATCTTGCATTGAGGATAGTAAGACGCACATTTTGGTGGGAGGTTTGTAGGGTCGGTGATTGCTTGAAGGGGATGATGTTTGGCATAGAGGATTTAGGCCATGTTTGGGTTTTCTTTGAATTTGAGAAGGATTTTGGGGATTCAAAGCTTGGTTTGGGATTTGTAATATCGACGAGCTCCTGTTTGGTAAATATGGTAGAGTGCGACTATGGGGAGGGAGGTTGCGACAGTTTCCAGTTGGAGGGGAGAAGCTGGATGTGTTTTGCATGGGGATTGTGGAGGTGAAGTGGCTAGGACTATGGCGAAGCTCGCATGGAGTGGAGTTCGTAAGATCCAACGGTGAGCGATTTAGTCGAATAGGGTGTAAGTGATCGAGGTATGAAATTTGTTGTGATATGGGTTATGCGTGCATATCTTTGGTGTTCATGAAAATGTGATTATATTGGGGAAGATGGATTTGTTTAAGTGATCTAAGATTAATAAAGTAATTAAGTTGTTTAATTATTTAATTTATCTCCAACCTTTTAAAAGCTATAACTTCATCATTCAAGGTCCAATCGAGACGAAACTTTTTGCATTGCGCTCGTTATGACAATAGCTTCGCGATGAGACCAGTTTGGTCCAATTTGGAGCAAGTTGGAAATTTAGACTAAAACAGACGTCGTTCGATTTTAGTTCAATGCAGAACACTTCGGTGAGTTAAAACTCGCTCTTTTTGGTTAATCAACATGTTTATTGTAAATAAAATTTATTTATGCTTGGATTATTGAATTTGATGGTTGGTTAAAATTGGTCTAGGATCACAATATAGCATCTTGAAATGCTATTAGATTGGTTAAATTTGACCTTGGATTGCAATATAGCATCTTGAAATGCTATTAGATTGTTTGAGTTTTAAATTTATACTCAAACTTGTTTTAAGTAATGGATCATATATTAGGTGATAAATTGATACTGATTTTGATTAATATAATTAGTTGTTTAAAATTAGACCGTAGTTAATGTAAGTATACTTCTTGGTGTTATCTATTTGGCCAAATAGACATCGTTTAGTAAATGTAAGGGTTTATCTTTGAATGACATTGGTTAGCTGAATAAATCCCCGCTATGCTATTATATTAATTTGGACATTTATTTAAATGTCAATTGATCGTTAATTATGGATTGGTTTACATATATGCTTGATTATGTAAATTCTAGCAATTTGACTTGAGAAGTTAAATGGAAGGTAATGGTAGCTTATTAAGTACTATTGGGATTGCCGAGCCTTTTCTAGATTCGAAAATTTTGGATTTGATTAACTTCTAATTTTATAAATTGGAAGAAAATTGTTTTAATAATTTCTATATATACAAGGAACTTTATTATTAATTCATTACAAATGTTTGTAAAAATTATTTTGTATGCTAATCACATATTATCTATAGCATTTTAAAATAAATTATTTTATTTATGTTTTGATGATAACAATTATGTTGTTATTGGTTATTTAAAATTAGATGATTACTTCATTAAAAAATTTGTTGAAGAAAATTAATTTTTTTAAAAGGTTGTTTAAAGTTGTTTTATTTTATTAATTATTGGAGGTGTTTGAAAGTTTAAGAGTTTATTTATTATATTATTAAAATGTTTTTAGTTATATTTCTTTTATATTTTTTAAAAAAGATTAAAGCCAAGTTTATGATGTTTAATTTTATTTACTATAAAAAATAAATAAATTGTTATAAAAAGGATTTCCTTTATAAAAATGATTTATGTAAACGAGTTTATAATATTGAGGATTGGAATCGGTAAAGAAGTTGGATTCTGAATGATAGTGGAAATGAGGATTTTAAATGGTTACTGATTAAAAAGGGAAATTTTATAAATGGATTAGGAGATTATAAAAGAGTGCTTTTATAAATAAAACTTGGAGCTTTATAAGGAATTATATAAGTAGATTTTGGATATTTATAAAGAAGATATTTTAAAAATAAAAAGAAAGGACAGTTAAAGAAAGAGAGGGTATTTTGGAATATACATATCTTTGTTTAAAGGATACTTGTGTTTAATCATTTTAATGTGATCTTGAAATAAGTAAATCTTTTCTAAGTATAAAAAATATTGCGTTTTGTGAATTTACTTATTTTGTTAAGATAAGTAGATGAAAGTGATTTCCAAGTATTTGAAAAGTGATTTTAAAATTTATGAATGTGAGGCTCGTGGGTTCTATGGGAAATGAAATCTATGATTTGAACGTTTGTTTAATCGATGGTTAAATAACCGACCATAAAATTTGGACCCAAAAGTAACTTTGGAAATATCTAGGAGAATCATGTGAGTTATATGGCACAGTCATCTTCGATGTTGCTGTATTATGCATATATATATCGTTTCGTTCTTCTAGGATGAATAATAAAGAAATCCATCCACAAACGTTTTGGAGATGAACTCCGCTCTTATCTTTATCCGTTTATTTCCTGAAATACCGAGGTTAATTTTACCGAAAACTGTTGAATGTTGTTTCGAAGAGACCGAGATCCTTTGTGTTATCCGAAATCCACTTCGATCCTACTTAAGCGTTGCGAAGTAAAGATGTCTTAAGGATGATGGGAATTCAGAGATGTAGCTCACAAGTGTTTCGTTCTGTCCCGGAACGAACTTGTATGGATGTATGTTGGCGTTACATTATTGCTAGGAGGGAAGTGTTAGCATTCCAAGTGGGAAGTGCTATATAAAGGTAATCGTAGCCTCAAGCCTCATCAACCGAGAAAATGACTAAAGCAGGAACATGCGGCAGGGCTTTGTGGGTCACTCTCATCAGGGTATGATCATCCCATGATCTAGTGTCGATATCTCTATGTATGCTTCAGGGCCAATGATGGTTGTTTATTAACCATGGGGTGATCATATTCGACGCTATCCAGTAAGGGGTAGGGACGGCCCTAAGTAGCTGAGGTGCAACGTGTTGTAGCCTCCAGTACATTTTATTTAGAGATGTACCGATTCGGTGGGTAAACCCATACCGTTTCATAGTTGGAATCCACTCTCCAATAAGCACATTCGGACTTGGTTGTATACCTATTATGCTGGAGTTTAATAATGTAATGATTTCGACTATGGTTAATAAGTATTTGTATCTTAGACATTATTATAATATTAGAGAATTTCATATAGAAAATGTTTTGGTTATCGTAAGGTAAAACCCCGTCCGTATTTATGTTCGGTGTGGTCTTACGAGATACCTTTGTCTTCAAAAGTTTCTTATAACTTTAAAATCCAGTTGGTAGGTTTTCTTATGTTGGTTTTCTAAACTGACTTGAGTGTTATTTTATTATAATGCTCGGGTCAGACCGAGCATATTTACAGATTTCTTTGGATGCATTGGATCTCAAGAAACAAGTTGGAGGTCTCCAAGTCATATTCTCGTATATGTATATTTTTTGCTGCTTTGTTATTGAAATTATCGACAATTGTGAGGACACGTTGTTATAACTGTCTAGGCTGATAATTGTGATTGTCGTTGTACTCTTATTGATGTATGTATATAACAGTTTCTCTTTTGTAAAAATCATTGATATTATATTATATGTTGTTCCACCGTGATTGTGAGATTCTGTATTATTTTTAGTTTCCTTTCTCTCCTTCTTCCTTCCCCATAACTATCCGTCTTTCTGTTTGATTTAGGTTGGACGTATGTGGTTTATTGTCGGCTTGAATGGTACGGAAAAGCCGGTCGTTACAACATGGTATCACAGCTTAGGTTGAGCAAACACTTGAGCTTTGGTGGGGTTAACTCGATTGAGATAAGCTAAGTGAGACCCTAGGATGAGTTTGACACTGTGTATGTGTGTGTGTCTGAGCGCGTATTTTTTAGTGGTATAAAAATGTTTTTATATTGTGTTGATTTATCGGTTGAGTGGTTATGAACTCTGGTCGATGTAGAAGGATCAGCTGTATCAATAAGGGTTTCTAAACACTTGAGCAAGGCAAATCGACACAATTTTTGTTTTGAAATTAGGTAAATGAAATAATTTTACCTAATTTACATTTTATATATAAAAAATAATTTTTCTGAAATTAATATAGTTATATATAGTGTGTTTTGTTGTTATAAAATGATAGTATTTGATTATTATCATTTATTATTTATTGTTTGGGCTCAAATGGTTGATGAGCAATTATTTATCTGATTATAATTTGAAGACGAACCCCTTGTGAATTCAATTTCACAATTTGACTATAAGGAGTTCGGTGGTAATGTTGAGTTAAAGAATTTATGTAATAAAAGTGTGTATTATAACCTATATAAAGAAAGACAATTATGAAATGATCTTATATAATAAGTGAAATCATATAAGTAGGATCTATAAATATAGTTCACAAATAAGGAATTTGAGCTAAGAATTTGAGAACTTAAATTTTGGTGTTTTGGAAAATATTTTTGAAAAGTTTGAAAGAATAATAATAGTATTATTAAAGAGTGTTTTGGAATAGAAATTTTCTTAAAATATGGTTATAATAAAAATGGATTTAAACCGAGAAATTTAGAACTCAAAGCGGGTGTTTGAAATTCGTTTTCAAAATTTTGAGAAAAATAATAATGGTATTATTTTGGAAGTATAAACGAATAAAGGAAGTTATATAAATTTTAAAGGAGATAAAAAGTAGTAAACTCACTTTGGTCCTTGGAAAATGAATCCGATGATGACTGCAACATCATCAGTGTTCATTTTTGGGTTTCTAAAGTGAGGAATTTCTACCGTGTTAGAAATTGGTTATTGTATTGTTTGGGTAAAACAAAAATTTCTAAAATTTCCAAAGAATGATTTGTTATATATAAAAAGGAGTCATGTATATAAATATTATTTCAAAATGATTTGAAATAAAAACCGAATGTTAAATTCTTAAAAGTTCAACTAAGTGATATTACAGACTCATGCGTCTTAACCATTTGAATAGTTGGTTGGTGCGTCTCATTTTGAGATGTTGTTTGGGAAATTTCATTTATTAAAAATGAAATGGATTTTTTTAAATGATTTTGGACAATCGAGACTTCCAATTTAATATAGAAATCTTACGCTAGGTGTTTTCTAAAAATATAAGAAAATAAGTTTTTGTAACTTAAAATTTCGAAGAGATAGAATTTTAAAATAGGTTTTAAAATCGTTGAATATTCTAGTTAAGTAAAATAATTCTAAACACTGTGTATGTACTCTTAGAAAATGCAATGGTATTTTGCAATTATAAACTTTAGTATAAAATGTTGATAAGCTTGAGTAATATTTCTAAAGTAAAATATTGATTCCTTGGAAGTAATAAAAATTCTTGGAAATATTTATTAATGAGATAAATTTTTACAAAGTGTTTGAGGCTTAAAGTAACCAATTATGAAATGATTTAGAAAAATGAATTCTAGTAGTAATTAAGAATATGAACTTAAGTTAAATGGATAATAAACTTAAATGTGCTTTATAAAATGTTATAATAAACTTAAGTATGAAGCAGTTTTGTGATGCCCTACCCCGAGACCTACATTAACAAAGAGTATTACTGAATAATACTGTCTATAATTGTGGAGAATAGGGATGGTTAGGAGCGATAATCCATAGCTTTGTCTTAAACATCTATTAAATACATCGGTTGGGTGCTCTAAATTAATTTTTTTCTTCATTTACCTTTCTCAAGTGGATCGACATAGTCAATAAATGTTTAATACATTACTATGGTGGCTAACGTATCTGTCGAAACAAAATATAACAACAATAAATACAACAAAATAACAGAACAACAGTCAAACATATATATACATATACACATATACATCACCGTACAATACAAAGTGATACAACAGTAGCGGTACATAAACCACAATACATATATCAAGTCAAAATGAATACGTACATATCAAGGTTTACAAAATGACTATAATACTATACATCAGATAATTTGTAGGTAATCCATAGCAGAAGCAGCTAAGTAGTAATTAACAGCAATGACTAACCTGAAATAATTTGGTCTGACCCGAGTATATAAAAATACACGGGTCAGTCTAGCTCAAAATAGATTAATTAGCATATAATAGGTGAAATATAAGAATAAGTGATAACATCTATTCTCAAAAGAGAAGAAACAACATCTAGTGTATATCAACAATTAAATATGAGATAATATCACTAAAATACTTCATATAGAAGTTTCTCGAAAGAGGCAAATTCAACAACAATGTCAAACAATCATAAATATTTGCCTCATATCATCGGCATGTACGAAATCCAATATAATGGTTTTCATAAACCATATCTCCTATATAAGAGATCATAAGTCTTAAAATCCGCCAAAGAAAGGCAATCATGATAATTCTAAAATAGGAAATCACAAATCTCGGAAATCTCATAACTCATGCAGCTCAATTAAGAGTTCAAGACTCAGAAATGAAATCACCATATACATATAAATTCTCATATTGCTCTTAGCTATAAAATATATAAAACAGTCATCTAAAAATGGTGAAATCGTAGACAAAACTCATAACTCAAAAAATTACCCGGATTAGATCCAAATCCTCGATTGCAAGCCGAAGCTATGCCGCATGTACAAACCTCATGTCCAGTACTAATATAAGTATAGGGCACCTATCTCGTGATGACCCGAAGGTCATAAATGCCTCGTGGTGACCGAAGTCACAAATGCCTCGTGGTGACCGAAGTCACAAATGTCTTGTGATGACCCGAAGGTCTTATACTGGCAATAACTCATGAATGTTTCACAAGATCTCAGTGAGTAACTCGAAAAGTGGTAATAGTGCGTCTCATGCCACACGTTCTCACTTAACAGTTTGCTAAGTGTAAGTCAATGCCAAACTAGAAAACAAAATCATTTAAATCACAAATATCAGAAATGCACCAAAAGATGGCAACCACAGATAACTCATGGAACTCGATTAAGAGTTCAAAACCACAAAATGTAATCACCATGAAGTAAGCAACATGATAGCGCTCAGGCTATATAAATAAACCAATAGGGAAAACCATGGTGAAAACATTCACTAATCGTCTAGATTCTATAAATCAATGTAAATATATCTAGAAAAGCAACAATGTAAAGTATAGGACCCAATAGTCTAAACATCCAATAACAACCCGAAGGTCCATAACTTTAAACTAACTAGTCTGGAATTAACCTGAAAAGTAAAAGCATGTGTCCCATACCACATGTTTTACTAAATCATTTAATTCTCTTTCTCATACGTTCAAAGAGTGCAAAAATAGTGTATTTTATAAAGAAAATAATTTATTTTGAGAAAACTAGTTTTAAAACAATTTTTGAAATCATTTTGTAAATTTTTGGCTTTGAATTTCTCTTTATTATAGAGAATATAAATTGTAATAGCTTTTAAAAATAATTATAGATACTACAAAATATTTAATTTGAAAGCCATTTTATGGTTAAAAACCTTTCGAAATTGTTTTAGAAAACTCATGCTCAAAAACAAAATGTTTGTACCAAAATCGGGCACAACACTCTTCGGATGTGTTTTAAAAGATAAAATGAAGAAAGTAAATGTAAAATGAGGCAGATATAACAAATACGTCAATTAACAGATAATAAAAAGTGTTAAAACATGTGAATTTAGAGTGGTTAGGTTTATGGCCTACGTCCACAATGGAATGATTGATGTTTATTAATTATAACTCGCTGGATACAAAAGATGTACAATAGTACAATCGAAGTACAATAGAAATTTTAGCAAAGTATCGACGTAGAGAGGCAAAAGGTCCATTTTTTGTAGGTCCAGGGTCATTATTTATAGGCATAGGCAGCGAGTATCTCGTCCAGATCTCGGAAGACTTCATCTCTCACGTGGGTGGCCCATGGAATATTTTTCAGGTGATTTCGACTTGGTTTAAGGGGGATACGAATTGAGTTCGTATCGATCAATAATTGGTCCTTTTAGGCTGGGACCGATCGGGTACATTCTTAAGGTAGTGCACAAGCTCCTGTGAAAATTTGGTAGCATTTGGACTTGTAGATCTTGAGATATGATCGGTGCAAGTTTGAATTTGTATGACATTGTCGTCTTCTTATCGATGCTTCATGTTGCCTTCTTCGTATCAATCGGTGGTTGTTGTTCTTCGCATCGATGGTGGGAGGTCGATATAAGATGGATGGAGAAAGACCGATGTGGAATGGGCATTTGTTAATGGATACGAAGTGTTGCTTACATGATGGATACGAAGTAGCTTCATTTTGAGGGATACGAAGGAAGTTAGTAGGCGATGGATACAGACCGAATCTCTCTTGGGGAATGGATATGAAATTGGATGGATACGAATAGAGTTGGTTTTCTCAATGTTGATCGATCATATCTTGAGCATACGAACTCCGATTAACTTGAAATTTGGAACGTTGGCTTTCATAACTTTTCTTGTCATGCCATATCAATTATAGCTTGATCCAGACCGGGGCAAAATTTGTCAGTATCAATAGCGAACCTGTGCATAACAATCTTCGAGACGGATTGTCTTTGGTTTCCAGCCAATTTCTTGGTGTCACGGCGTTGCCAAAAGGCGGGATAACATTTGCCCCCCAAAGTATGACTTGTGTGAACATGACATGCTTCGGAAAGCTGCATCCTTCATTCTGAAAAAGTTCTATCTGATTTGCTGAGTAGTTGCTATCTTTTCATCAAAGATGTAACCTTTGATTGATCTCCAGTGATGTAGATATCGAACTATTGTCATGCAGTGTTTTGTTGTAACTGAGTGTTGAGCGCTAACGATTTGTTGTTCACTATTTTGATTGTCATCAGGTGAGCATTCAATCCCTGCAAACGTTGAAAATTGAATATTAGTTCGTCATACATGCACATATGTTAACCTAACTCTTGTTCATGTTTGTATGTTCACGGGTCATTGTCAGATTCTTTAGTTTTTGTTTGGATTGAGTGTCGTATTGATCTGGACTGATGTGAAATTCAAGTTGTAACAACGTCTGATGGTTGTTTTAAGTCCTTCCTTTATATCGATCCTCTCCTGGATTGATCTGAGATGTTGGAATATATGCTTCGTATAGATGGATATGAAATATTGGGTTGCAAATTGATGGACACAAGAGTAATGCTTTGTATCAATGGAGTTGAACGATCTAGACATAATCATGCAGTGATGCTTCACAGAGGATATTCCATTTCTCATTCCTTTATTCAAGAAGAATCCCTGATTGTGTATAATCTTTGATAGGAGTCATCCATGACTCATTTTCAAGATCCATCTCTAAGATCTATTGATCTTCATATTTCAATGCTTGGAATAATAAGTATTTCGTCTGGGACAAAGTCTTTTTGCTGCACATCCCCCGAACTGGCTAGCTTGGCCAACGACTTGGATATTTCATTTTGTTCTTTGAGGATGTGTGTAATTCTCGAAGTCAGCTAGTAGCTTTTGGATCCAGCTAAGATAAGGAGAAAGACGTTGTCCCCTAGTCCGATAATCCTCTCTGCCTTGGCATACCACTAATCAGAAGTCAAATAAGATACGTAAAGTTTCCACTCTTGGTTTTCTTGTAAGTTTGAGCACAGTAACCAAGGCTTCATACTTAGCATCGTATTTGTTGTTGTAAAGTTGATTTTCAGGGTATAGTGGATCGATTGTCCGTCGGGAGTCATTAACGCAACTTCAATGCTAGAAAACCGATTATTGAAGGTTCCATTTGTGTACATTCTCCATCGGTAAGACAGTTCTCCACTGCTCTTCGTGTAATCGTCTAAAGTAGTGAATTTAGATATGAAGTATGCTAATTGTTTGGCCAAGGATAGCTCTTCGAAGGAGACAACTGATATCAAATTGGCTTAGATTTTATTCCATTCGAGTAACCTTCCGGACATTTAAATTTGCTATAGGACCTATCGTAATAGCTGGTCGTCGTTTCTCTTCACATAGCATTGTGTTGCTTATGGCGTGAGTTGACACGGCCTAATTGATGTATAAATCTTCGCGATCCAAAGGTTTGGGTAAAATGGGGGGGTCTCTTTAAGCGATCTATCAGAGCTGGAATTGCATCAACACAGTTGTTAGTTCATTCAAAAATTCTCTTCCCTCTTTTGATCAGGCTGAAGAAGAGAATTCACCTGTAGATGGTCCTATAGTTGAATCAACTTAGGACGGTAATCTTTCGACTTAGGCTCCATACCTGCTTGGTTGTCCTCGGCACATGGGTGACTCTAATTATCGGACTGGAAATTAGCCTTGATTCCACGAGAATTGATGATGAAAACAAAGAATCTTTCTGATGTAATGCTGAAAGAGCATTTCGAAGGATCAAGTTTCATCCTGTATTTTTTGGAGTGCACTGAATATCTCTGCCGAGTCACCGATGAGGTCGTTTGATAGTCATGATCTCACGAACATACTAACCGCATATAATTTCATCGATTGGTTAATCTGAGTTTTGAACAATTTTTTAACCTTCCTTTACTAAGTAGCACCAGTGTTCTTAAGTTTGAATCTGGGGATAATAACATAGCAATATAGGTCCAGGTCAATAACGAAACTGTTGCATTCCTTGTCTGGGACAGGCTCAGTATCTGATTGAGTTTGCATCCATGGAAGTGAGTAATTAATGTCCGATGGTCGAGTTCATCAGTTAGTCGATCCTTGGAAGTGGAAAGTTGTGCTTTGTCATGCCCCATGCAAATCTAAGTAATTGACATATGTCCACCACTCTCTATTCGTTTTTCTTATGAGTAAAGGATTGGATACTCATTTTAGGAAGAGGAACCGATAGTTTTTGAGTAGATTCGCCTCCTTTTTAAGTGCAGCAAATCACTCTGGATCCATGTCGCATCGCTTTTATTCACCGAGACAAGCCTCAGATTGACATTTAATGCAGGGTTCTCAATAGTTGGTGAGAGTCCATATGTATATATAAGGTTGAGTCCAAACGAACACATTAAGATTCAGCTGGAGCAAAGCAGTTAACTCTATCATCATCATCGTGCTGAGTTGTGATCTGATCTTCAAAACTCATGATGGGCCGTAGGCATTTCATGTGCTTATTTGCAATGGCAAATGATCAGGCTTGTAGGGACGTTGAATCAAAGGCTCAGTAAAGTTTAGCCTTGTATCACGTGCTGCAGCATAGCTGACTCTAGCTATGAGTTTGAATCTACTTGTGTTTTCGAGCAATGCGCTTTCCATTCAATGTACTCACGATCCATTGCTCATCGGAAGGGTCAAAATGATGATCAGTTGCCCATATGTCCGGGCGTCAATATGATGATTCTATCTATATGCATCCTTTCGGTCATAACTTCAAGTTATTATAAATACTAGGCATAAGTTATAGGATTGAGTAGTCGTATCCAGCTCTTGGATGATCACACTTATGCCTCCAGTCTTGGGTTGATGGATGTATTGTGCGTATGATCGAGCCTAGCTTCTGCTGTGTTTATACTATAGTCCAAGCTGTAAGAGCCAAAGTTGTTTGATGAATGATCAAATTACATTCACCTTATTTCTAGCACGTGCCCCTAAGTCTGGGGGATATCTCGCTAAGAGGCAAGGTAGATAATGTCCTCTTCAATTTCGCATTCTATCCCATTGAACCATGAGATCGAGTTAATCGATGGAAGGCTGAGTCGTGCCTTATCCTTCATTATGCCCTAGTTCTTTCCTCTAGGCAGAATACTTCGTTGCCTCACCGACATTCAAACATGAGCTAAGTTTTGGACGGTCAATGGCATTCACTTTGCTGCTTATGTCGCCATACTCCGGGCATAAACTGAAGAGTGAACCATCCAGTCAGATCCAATGCAGGATTGATGCTTCCCTTATTGAATCTAGGGCAAGAATCAGTGTGCAAACGTTTAGGTTGCACTTGTTTCGAAATTCTCTTTTAGTTGGATCATGGTAAGAGTCAATGAATGAATGGTCATGTTGCATTCATTTCGAGTTGGGTAATCAACCACGTCCATTTAGATTTGTGTTCTCCCGTCAGATCTTGGGATAAAGTCAGCTCAAATGCAGTCAGGTCATGCTCATCCGATCTCAAGCTCTTCCTGACAGATCGAAGGTAGGTGATTGGGGATGAATGATCAAGTCAAGGTCATTCGTGGTTCTATCCATGCTCTGGTGCTCGAAGGTGATCAATGGACACTCAGGTTACATCGATTTATAGTCGAAGAGGATCGATATTGACCGTCGATTCAGCGACACAACGTAGAATGCTCGGACCTCACTACCTATCAATCCATTGGTATGATATGAAAGGTGCAGATCGATATTGCCCGTTGATCAGGTGGTATGATATAATTGGTTGCCCATAATTTCGGGTGTCATTTTGATTGGTTGGCATTAAGGCCTCCTTGTAGTCGTTGCCTTAAGTTGTAAAGGATACTAAGCTGGAAATGCAGCGAGTCATCTTTCTTTTATTTCGGTGATTTGTGCTTTTTCCCTCAGTCTAGGGTTAGCAAAGTTAGTTCATGAATGGTCTAATTGCACCTGTAGTGAGTTTATACTCCTCATGTCGAGTTTAGGTCAGAGTTGGTGAAT
Source organism: Allium cepa (assembly GCA_030765085.1). Classification (NCBI taxonomy): domain Eukaryota; kingdom Viridiplantae; phylum Streptophyta; class Magnoliopsida; order Asparagales; family Amaryllidaceae; genus Allium; species Allium cepa. The sequence continues at coordinate 225,884,604 of CM060932.1, read as the reverse complement.
GAATGGTCAAGTCACATTCTTTCGTTTGTCTATGCTTATACCCACACCATAGGGATCAGAGTTAGTTGAAGGGCCATTAATCACACCAATTTGATGTTTATACCCCTGTCTACACTTTGGGGACTAAGAGTTTTAGCAGAAAATGGTCGGAACTCGATTAATTCCTCTGGCACTAGTCAAAGGAGAAAGTCGAAGTGTAGTTGATCACATTACGACAACTTTAATTTGATGTTTCTCCTATTGAATTGTAGGAAGGAATTGATTGGTGGATGGTTAGGTCACACCCATCTATGTTGCACATATAATTCATCAGATCACAAGCCAGAGTTAGCGGATGAAAGGTCAGGGCACTTTCATATGCGCTTGGATGGTAGTAATATCAATTCGAAATAGGACATCCAGCTGGGTCCGTTTTGCGAATCTGCATCTCCTTGTCGAATCAAGGAAGAAATTTTGTCTTATAGGGTTGGAGTGCATCCCTATAAATTTATATTATGGGTCCTATGCCAAGGACAAGAGTTGATGCATCGGCATGGACGGTCATGTCGTGCCCGCTTAGTGCTGGATGGTCGGATCACATCCGATCTTGTGTGTTAAGTACCCCAAGTGAGGGTAGAGTTGGAAAGTGGATAGTTGAACCACATCCACTTTTTATACTACAGGACTTGCTAAGGAATCAGAGTTGATAGATGGACAGTCGAATCACATCCCTTTTGGTATGTATATTCAAATCCTAGCTTTGAGGACTGGAGTTGGTTAATGGGTGGTCTATCACACCCATTTGGTCTTTATACTCCAATCTGCGCTCTCGGGACCAGAGTTAGTTGGTGGGTGGTCAGTCACATCCATTTGGTGTTTATACTCTAGTTCGCACTCTAGGGACTTAGAGTTAGTTGATGTTTATAATCTAGTTCGCATTCTGGGAATTTGGAGTTAGTTGATGGGTGGTCAGTCACATCCATTTGGCATTTATGCTCTAGTCCATGCTCTCGGGACTAGAGTGAGTCGATGTTTCATAATCTAGTTAGCGCTCTGATAACCTGGATTTAGCTGATTGGTGGTCACTCACACCCAATTGGTGTTTATACTCTAGTCCACGCTCTCTGGACCAGAGTTAATTAATGTTTATACTCCAGTTTGCGCTCTAGGAATCTAGAGTTGACAACAGATGGTCAAGCACATCTATTTAGGCTTTAGGATTTCGTTCACACTCTGAGAACAAGAAGTTGATCATGTACGTGGACAGTTGTATCACATCCACCCTGAGTAGGAAAGCGAAGTCGTTAGATAGATGGATGCACTTTCCTCGAGCTTGTAAATATGAATAGGGAGGTCGTTAGATGGACTGATCCATCCACCTTAGGTTTAGGTTGAACATGGGCGAAGTCATTTGGTGGACAGATCCACCCTCCTCGAGCCCATGTTTGTAATTATGAAAAGCGAGGTCATTAGATGGACGGATCCATCCTTATTGGCCTTAGGTTGAACATGGGCGAAGTCGTTAGGTGGAAAGATCCACCCTCCTCTAGCCCATATTTGTAAGTTTATACTCCAGATCGCACTCTGGGAGCCGAAATTAGTTAGATGATTGTTGTGTATCAATCGCTTATGGCTGAAGTGTGATGGCTTGTCCCCGAGCTTGGAGTTTCACTTAGCAAGTAATCGGTAAGATCCCGATTACTATCCGCTTATTTTCCCTCAACGAAGGATGATATTTATTTTATAGATGGTTGAATCGCATCCATGTTCATTTATATTTCACTTCTTCCAAGCCTAAGGAGTAAGGTTAGTGTTCTGGCAAGCTTTGAGCTCGAGCAAAGGAGAGGATGGTCGAACTACATCCACTTTGAGTTGTGTATTTTCCCTTAAGTCAAGGGCAAGAGTTGGAGAGCAGATGGTTGAGTCACGTCCACTTTATGCTTTGCACTCTTCTGGTCGAGTTGAGGAAGAGAGTTGGAATGATGGCTCATGATGGTTAGTGAGTAGGCAGTCAGTTGTTGATGACTTCAAATTGAGGCTTAGGCCCTGATGAAGTCGGTTGAAGGCACGATTGTTTTGCCGAATTACTGACGCAAGCTGGAAAGTGAATGGTAAATCATATCCATTTTAAACATGTGTTCTCAAATAACCTCAAGTGTTAAATGTAGGATTGGACGCATGGACGGTCACGTCACGTCCACATCCACCCTTGGTGTGATTCCAATCTTATTGGGCATCAGAAGAAGCGTAAGTATTTTGGCGAGCTTTAAGTACGAGATGGAGAGTGCATTGTTGGGACATATCACACCAAGTCTCTCTCAAATCTCCAATTCAATTGCATAGGCGGATGAGTGGATGATTGGTTGCATCCATTTTGTACTAGATTCCTAACCTTGTCGGTCTCTTTCGCTTTGATGCCTTGCCTTAGTCTGGAGCATATAGCAGCCGATGAGTGGTTGAATCATGCTCGTCGTGATGATACCTCAATGACTTGATCATAGTCCGCGGAGGTTGTTTGGAACCCAACCTTGAGTACTCGATTACCTGTACCATTTTCAAGTAGTTTAATTCAACTTGGTCATAATTTGCAACATAAATGAAAATGAAATAGAAATAATTCAAAAGAGATCAGATTAAATCTCATTGATAAGTGAAGCAGCGTATGCTCGTTGTTGCACTTCGGTCCAGCCCTTCCCAATAGGAAGTCTAATGCAAGTGGTTCAATTTGATCAAAGTCTTGATCGATAGGGGTTGGGGGTTCCATGCCCTTCGTTTATTGGGCTTGCACATATTGTCGGGGCTATCCTTTTCGAAGCAGCCTTATGGTGTTGGCATCCACGGTAGCCATCTAAAGAAGAGGATTTTTTCGATCTAGAGTATGGAATAAATTCCATCCTTATCTCGCCATGTTGATCCTTCATCTGGTTCATCAACTCAATATTGGGATGGACATTTTGGTGTAGTTGTTAGCGACTATCCACCTATTCTCTTATTAAATTCTGGAAATAAGCACTTGTGATAAATTCATTTATAAGTGTTAGCAACAACCGACTATGGATTTTAATCATTTCGTTGGCTGCCATCTTTTTCATTCCCTTCAGTAATATGAGAAGTAGAACTGGTATGTCTAACCACGGTTGACAGTCTTCTTTGAGGAATGGGGGAAGACATCTGCATTTGATCGCAGTCATCAATCCTGGTGGAATCCATGTCCCATTCTCACTTCATGAAGTAGTGTCAAGGGTTGCGTTTCCATAGTACACCAACATGGTTCGCATGTTGAATTCACTGGATATTATGCATGTAGAATGATTTCAATAAATGGGTCTCAATTGGGAACGATACTCCAATCGCTGTTGTGAGGTCCTTTTTCTAGGTACACGGTCTTGTAATACTGGTGAATGATACATGCATGATTGCTCAACATTTGAGTGGCTGGTATCGCCGATTGGATGGTGAGTTGGTTAAGATGGGCTAATAGATTGGTGGTTGTCCCAGGCACGAGACCCATATAGGGTAGTAAGGAAGTCCTCTAGAGGTTGTATGCTATGCTCCTTGTCATATGGACACGGATGAGTAAGATGCGGGCAATTGAAGATGGTGCAATGGTGACCTGCTATGCTTTGAGTTGGCAGAGTAGACAGTGTAGGGAAATCGTCACATTAGCCATCGTACCATAGTTTTCAATTCAGGAATGTGAAAGATGGTCAATTATACGAAGTTGCAATCCACCTGGGAAGCATGATATATTAATCAACTCTAGTTCTTGGTGTATTAGCAAGGTTCTCCAGCCTCTGGGAGCACCGGTTGAGTAGTATTTCTTTACCCTTTCCTTGATTGCAATTTAGCATCTGCTGTTGTAATCCCCTATGCCCCGTTCAGTCATGGAACGATCAGGAGCGTTGATGGAATGTTCTTTCATTAAGTTAAGCTTTGAATTCACTATGCGGATGCTCTATGCTGCGGCTAGGGTTTGAAATTTTTTTAGAATTCACCATGTGGGTGCCCTAGGAGCTAGGGTCGCACCCGATTTTTTTTTTGAAATTTTGTATCGTTCTCAACAATGTTTGAACGATACAAATATTGGTGAAATTGAACGATCCAAAAATTGGACACTTGGATCGGTACGAAAGGCACACAGCTGGATCGATACGAAGTGTATCCGAGGATCAATATGAAATGCACGCAGTTGGATCGATATGAAGTGTATCCGAGGATCGAAATGAATTGAACGCAACTGGATCGATACGAAATGTATTCAGGTATCGATACAAATTGGACGTAGGTGGATCGATGCGAAGTGTATCCGAGGATTGATACGAATTGGACCCAGCTGGATCAATACGAAGTGTATATGAGTATCGATACGAATTGGATGCAGCAGGATCGATATGAAGTGTATCTGAGGATTGATACGAATTGAACTCAGCCGGATCGATACGAAGTGTATATGAGTATTGATATGAATTGGACGCAGCTGGATCGATATGAAGTGTATCTGTGGATAGATACAAATTAGACCCGGCTAAATGGATACGAAGATATGGATACAAAAATCATGATATTTTCATGGATACAAAAATATGGACACGAAAATATCATATTTTCTAGATACAAAAATACGGATACGAAAATCATCATATTTTCTGGATATGAAAATATGGATATGAAAATCATCATATTTTCTGGATATGAAAATATGGATACGAAAATCGTGATATTTTCTGGGTATGAAAATATGGATACGAAAATCATCATATTCTCTAGATACGAAAATCTTGATGAATCTTGTTCCTCTTAGATCTGGAGAAATCTGAATAGAATAGAAGGAACCACTGGATGACAGGTCTGGATCTCCTTAGATTTTTACAATCCAACAACGGTAGTAGATCCATGGAGCAGGAGAAAAGCTGGGTTTTCTGATAGAAAGCACCAAAGTGTTTGTACAAAAATTGGGCACCACACTCTTCGGATGTATTTGAAGAGATAAAATGAAGAAAGTAAATGTATAATGAGGCAGATCTGACAAACACACCAATTAACAGATAAGAAAAAGTGCTGAAACATGCGAATTTAGAATGGTTCGGCATATGGCCTACGTCCACTGTGGAATGATTGATGTTTATTGATTATAACTCGTTGGATACAAAAGATTCACAATAATACAATCGAAGTACAATGCAATTTTAGTATAGTATTGAAATAAAGAGGAAAAAAGTCCATTTTCTGTAGGTCTAGGGTCACTATTTATAGGCGTAGGTAGCAAATATCTCCCCCGGATCTCAGAAGATTTCTTTTATCGCATGGGTGGACCAACGGGATCGGGTTCAAGTGACTTCGATTCGATTTAAGAGCGATACGAATTGAGTTTGTATCGATCAATAATTGGTCCTTTTAGGCTGGGATCGATCAGGTTCATCTTGAGGTAGTACACATGCTCCTATGAAAATTTGATAGCATTTGGACTTGTAGATCTTGAGATATGATCGATGCAAGTTTGGATTTGTATGATATTGTCAAGCTCGTATCACTCCCATTCGTGTCGATCCTGTTTGCATTCTTTTCTTTTGTCGTATCGACTCATAATATCCCTTTCGTATTGCTCCATTGCCCTCTTCCCACTATCGATCCATAAAGCCACCTCGTATCGATAGCATAGTGACCACTTCATATCAATATGAGCTCATGTTTCTTCATGTCGATTGCTTAAGTGGCATGGTTCGTATCGATAGCTAGCCGATCAATACGAATTAAGTTGATGATTATATTGATGTACAAGTGGAAGCGACACGAGATGTCTTATCATGATGGATACGAAATAGAGCACGTGCAATGGATACAAAATGGAGTTCGTTCGATGGATATGAAGCGAAGTTACTTGATAGGTTGATGGATACGATGTCGCATGGATATGAACGAGGTTTTCTAGAGGGATGGGTACGAAGTAAGTTGAATCATGATAGATACGAACCACTATTCACATTGATGGATACGAAGGTAGTTGTTTTCCTTGATCGCATCGATCATATCTTGAGCATTGAACTCCGATTGACTTGAAATTTGGAAAGTTGACATTTATAGCTTTGCTTATCATGCCATATTAATTGTAGTATGATCCAGACTCGAGCAAAAATTTTCAATATCTATAGCAAACTTGTGCATTACTGATCTTCGAGACGGATTGGTTTTGGTTTGCAGCCAATTCCTTGGTTTCACGGCCTTGCAAAAGGTAGGTTAACACAAAAGAAATCATTGAAAACACTGGAAATTAGCATATGAATCTGTCTCAAAAACTCGTCTATCCAGAGTATGGATCAACCAAAAATATTGGCTTACCTATTGATAGGTCAAAGCCCTTCAACATAGTGTAAAATATCACAAGAATCGATTGCCAAAAATCACTGGAAGAAGTAAAAGGAATAGAACAAAACACAGGAGAGAATGGAAATTGAACTGTGCAAATGCAAGTGCCCAGGTCGTCATGTAGGTCGACCTTCATGTTTCATAGGTCGACCCTAAGGTCGACCTCTGCATTGTATTGGTCGACCTGTAGATCGCGACTCCTACAGGCTTTTCTGCCCTGTTCGATTCAGTTTTCAAGCAAATATTTCAAGCATTACTAGGTTGATTTAGAAGACGAAATTTGACATGCATGATCTATAACACCTAGACAACAATTCAGAAAAATTCCAGCATGGATTAATGACAAGAACAAGGAGATATGAACACAAAAGGAAGCAACCTAGGACATATTTTCACAGTAACTATTCAAGCAGTAAACTTTCGTTTACAGTAAGTAGATTCAAGCCATTTTCAGCATACTACTTACTTTAATATAGAGATTGTGGGTTGTATACTCACCTTAGCATAATTTAAGGCAAACTAGAAAAAGTTACGAGCTTTACCTTGAATTAGTTGTAGGAACCTAAAATAAGAAATTAAACAGGCATGCAAACAGAAGAAGCAAGTTACAAGTAATACCAACCGCCAAAATTTGAAATAGTTTAATAGATTTTGGTTTATGAATTGATTACCTATTTTTAATAGCTTCAAAGTGATTAATTTTGCAAAGAAATTAGAGAATTTATATAATTGGATTTTAGGTTTTAAAGAGGAAAGAGGGTTTCTCAATTTTCTTCTTTTTATTTACTGTAAAACGAACTTGCATATGTTCAGTTTGAGAAGCAGGTGATTTCTCCTTAGTTAAAATGGTAAGTGGGATTTAAACCCAATATCCAATAGTCTATGTCTTAATACTTAATCAAAATTAACTAAGTAATTCATGTTTTAACATTTTATTTACATATTTTAGCCAAAACAACTTACATTTTCATGTTTTCAACTTTTATAAAATCAAACTAACATGTTATATGTTCACAAAATATTTTGTCAACAAAGAAAAGATAATTTAGCCATAAATTTATTTTGCATTACTAAAATCTTATTTTTAATTAAATACCTTAAATTACACTATTAATTACATAAAATACTATTTTTAACAACCAAAATTACACAAAAATCATTTTCCTGTCAAATTAAACATAACAAACCTTATAACAACATTTTACATCCAAATACTCTTTTAAAATAAAATTCCATCTTTTATTTACAAAAATATATTATACTAAATTCAAATTCTTCATTTAGAATTAATAAAAATCACATGTGCAAATTATTGCATTTTACCAAATTAAAACCATACAATGTTTGTTTTCCCCCAAACTAACATAATACAGTTTCTAAAACTTTATTTTCAACATTTTATATTTATTTCAACAAATATATGTTGAATTAAATTCTTTTATCCCACTTAATTAATTTATTAACCACAAATCAATAAAATATCTTTATTCATAATTTATTACCAACCAATCTCATCTCAATTCTATTTTTATTTACTCAAAATCCATTATTTATTTAAGGTAAACAATTTTAACAAATTTGCATCTCTAGTTTATTTTATTTCTCCAATATTAAATTATAATTACCGTTATAATTTAATATTATAGGTAATCGCCAAAATCGGGGTTGTTACAAGTTTTAAGATGAAGTTGTGGCTTTTGAAATATGCATAAACTTAAGTTTAAACTAAATGATTTACATAAGGGGCATTATAAGATGTTTGTGAACTTAAGTAATGGTTCTATGAAATAGCTCATACATAATTTTAGTATTAAAGCGAATATACCAAGAAATAATAAATGTGAATTAAAATAATTGGTATAGTCAAGAAAAGTAAATTTGAAATTTAGCTATGAGGTAAAATTTAACATTAGTAAAGTTAAATAAAATGAATTATAAAATGGTTTATAAATGAATATTATTATATAAGGGAAATACTATTGGTATAATTAATTGCGATTTGAAGTGAAGGCGAATTAAAAGAATTTGGAATAATTAAAGAACCAACTGAAATAAGTACGTATGTTGTACGAAGACCATTTGGTTCGCATGATTGACCTTTATCCAGATTCAAGTACATGATTTCGAGGTTATTTACACCAACCGAACAAGGATTTTTCACTCGATTCTTGACGGCAAACACTCGATATCGATTTTTGAGTTGATTTCGAATTTTTCTACAATAATTGACAGCTATGTAAGGAAAATGATAGTTTCTAATCAAGGAACTGGATAGAAGTCCGCACTAGAGTAGTTGGGTGAATGATACTAGTTCGGTACTGGAATTTATGTGATCAAGCGAGTGATTAGTTTTAATATTGTGTATGGATGGTGTATGTGCATCTAATGGACTTTATAATAATTACAAAAATTTAATATTTGGAAATGAAAATTATTTGGTTGGATATATTTGAAATTGAGATGCAGGTTTATGGAAGCAAAGGCTAGTTTGACGCCTTTGGTTTTATGAGTTGAATTATTTTCCCAACGAATAGGTACGTGTTTATTTGTCGCTTGAATTGATGATTTTATGCCCCGGATATGAGAGGCCACTTGCCTTTTATTTTCTTCTGATAAGTTTGAGCATGTAATGGTAATGATGAAGCTGTACAAAGGGGATAGTGTCGAAATTTTTCTGTAATTTTAGGACTTCGAAAATTTAATAACCTATTCCAACTAATGGATTGTAAAAGGTTATGGGTTTTGTGGCGTTTTCTTTACTCTGACAATTTCAGGGATGACATTCTTTTAGGTGGGGGAGAATGTAACAACACAAAATTTTAGTCATTTGATTTTAAATGTTCAATTAATTTTAATTATTAAAATGTTTAGTTTAAAAGCTTTAAAACATAAATTAAATTATGATATTGTTTAAAAATCTTTAAAGTGCGAATAAAAATTTGAATAGTGATTTAAATGTTAGAATTGTGGACTTATTATTGAAACGATCTTTAAATATTTTGATTTTAAGTTGAATATTAATTTCATGGATTTAATGGACTTGTTTAACTCCTTTTAAATTATCAAGAGTAACGGTGAATTGAAATTGTAAAATTATTTGTAGTAATAAATGATTCAGATAAATAATTAGAAAGTATATTTTTATTATACAATACGATTCTTGTTGATGTATTTTTAATCTAATTTATTTAAATTCTCTATAATTTTTATTTTGGAAATTATTGAAATTTTCTATTTGAAGATTTATCGACAAACGACAGCGTTTTTTTGATTTTACAGAACTCAATAACCAGTGTATATTATTATTATTCTAGAGTCATATCGTTCTTTTAAGCACGACCATATTTTCGTTTTATTGACTCAGAGTCCGTATGTGAATGCAAAGCAGTGCAGCAAGATACCTAAAAAGTACAATACATATGTCTAACTCAAACCAACAATTAGTACGATACGCACACAAATGTCTCTGAACCGCACCCTTCTTTGTTATTTGTCTCCTCTTATATTCCAATATTTATTATCTTCTCAAAACAAAGATTAAAAGAATAGGAAATGGCCACCCTATTGAAATTTAAAACCAAACCAAATACTCATTTTCATTAGCTTTGTACATCTACTCTCCCCTAAAGTTCAAACGCGGCAACGCCAGAAAATAAGAAAAGAAATAATAATATATTAAATTTAAAGAAGTGATCTTGCATTGAGGATAGTGAGATGCACATTTTGGTGGGAGGTTTGCAGGGAGCGGCGATCATTTGATGGGGCTGACAGTTTGAGCATGGAGGATTTAGGCTAGGGTTAGGTTTTCTTTGAATTTAAGGAGCTTGGGGATTCAAAGCTTGGTTTGGGATTCACATAGTCAATGAGCTCCTTTTTGGTGAATATGGTGGAGTGAGATTATGGGACGGGAGGTTGCATCAATTTCCAGTTGGAGGGGAGAAGCTGGACGCGTTTTCTGTGGGGAATGTGGAGGTGAAGTCACTGGGACTAGGGTGAAGCTCGAATGGAGTGGAGTTCGTAGGATCCAACAGTGAGCGATTCAGTCGATTAGGGAGTGAGTAATCAAGGGGTGAAGTTTGTTGTGATATGGGTTATGCGTGCATGTCTTTGGTGTATAGGCAAATGTGATTGTATTAGGGAAGATGGATTTGTTGAGTGATTTAAGGTTAATAAAGTTATTAAGTTGTTTAATTATTTAATTTATCTCACAATCTTATAAAAGTTATAACTTCTTCATACAAGGTCCAATTGAGACGGAACTTTTTACGTTGCGCTCGTTATGACAATAGCTTTGCGATGAAACTAGTTTGGTCCAATTCGGAGCAAGTTGGAAATTTGGGCTAAAATCGGACGTTGTACGATTTTAGTTCAAAGCAGAACACTTCAGTGAGTTAAAACTCACTCTTTTTTGTTAATTAGTATGTTTGTCGTAAATAAAATTTATTTATGCCTGTTTGGATTGTTGAATTATCTAGTTGATTGAATTTGGTGTAGGATCACAATATAGTATCCTGAAATGCTATTAGATTGGTTAAATTTGATCTAGGATCAGGATATAGCACTTGAAATGTTATTAGACTGTTTGAATTTTAAATTTGTGTTCAAACTTATTTTAAGTAATGGATCATATATAAGGTGATAAATTGATATTGATTTTGATTAATATAATTTCGTTGTTCAAAATTATGACGTTGATAATGTAAGTATACTTCTTGATGTTGTCTATTTGGCCAAATAGACATCGTTCAATAAATATAATGACTTATCTTTGAATGGCATTGGTTAGCAGAATAAATCCCCGCTGTTATTATATTAATTTGGACATTTATTTATGTGTCAGTTGATCGTTAATTATGGATTGGTTTACATATATGCTTGATTATGTAAATACTAGCAATTTGACTTGAGAAGTTAAACGGAAGATAATGGTAGCTTATTAAGTACTACTGGGATTGCTGAGCCTTTTCTAGATTCGAAAATTTTGGATTTGATTAACTTCTAATTTTATAAATGAAAGAAATTTTTTTAGTTATTTCTATATATACAAGGAGCTTTATTAATAATTAATCACAAATTTTTTTAAAAAACTTTTGTAAGTTAATTACTATATTATCTATAGTGTTTTAAAATAAATTATTTTATTAATGTTTTTGAAGATAATAATTATTTTGTTATTAGTTATTCAAAACTAGATGATTATTCCATTAAAATACTGTTGAAGATAATTATTTTTATTTAAAAGGTTGTTTAAAGTTATTTTATTTTATTTATCTATTAGAGATGTTTAAAATTTTAAGAGTTTAATTAATATGTTATTAAAATTATTTTTAGTTATATTTCTTATATATTATTTAAAAATGATTAAAGCTAAGTTTATGACGTTTTAGTTTAGTTATTATAAAATAATAATAATAATAATAGTAAACAAATTGTTATATGAAGAATTTCCTTCATAAAATGAATTTATGTTAAAGAGGTTATAATCTTGGGAAGAGGATTGGAATTGGGAAAGAAGTTGGATTCTGAATGAATGTGGAAAAGAGGATTTAAAATGGTTAGTGATTAAAAAAAGGAAATTTTATATATGGATTAGGAGATTATTAAAGAGTGATTTTATAAATAAAACTTGGAGATTTATGAGAAATTATATAAATAGATTTTGGAAATTTATAAAGAAGATATTTTAAAATAAAAAGAAAGGACAGTCAAAGACAAAGAGTGTATTTTGGAATATTTATATCATTGTTTAAAGGATACTTGTGTTTAATCATTTTAATATGATCTTGAAATAAGTAAATCTTTCTAAGGGATTAGTTAAGATACTTATACCATTTTGTAAGTATATGGAAAAGTTCTTTAAGTTTCAAAAAGAATGATGTGAAAATATACTTACACTGTAAGATAAGTACATGGTTATATTTTCTAAGTATTGAAAATATTGCATTTTGTGAATATACATATCAGGAAAATAGGCACAAGGACAAACTTAGGAAAAAATTTACACTATAGGACAACAAATTTGTTTTTTGGGTGGAGGACAATGCTAATTATAACTAGCACTTTGTATAGTGTAAAACTGAATATAATGCTAGATATAACTAGCATTTTGTATAGTGTAAAAGTTGAATATAATGCTAATTATAACTAGCATTTATCCTTCGGCCTAAAAATAAAACTTCATGTCCTTCAGCCTAACTTTTTTCTTCAAAGTTTGTCATTTTCCCTAATTCCCTCTATACTTATTTTGTTGAGATAAGTATATGGAGGTGATTTCCAAGCATTTGAAAATTAATTTTAAAATTCATGAATGTGAGGCTCAATGGGTTCCATGGGAAATGAAATCTGTGATGTTTGTTTACTCGATGGTTAAATAACTAACTATCGAATTTGGAGCAAAAAGCAACATTGGAAATCTCTAGGAGAAACACATGAGTTATATAGCATAGCCATCTTCGATGATGTTGTACTGTGCGTATAACTCTCCTTTTGTTCTTCTAGGATGATTGAGAAAGAAATCCGTCCATAAATGGTTAGGAGATGAACTTCACTCTTATCTTTGTCTGTTTATTTCCTTAAAAATTAGGATTGAGTTTACTAAAAATTATTGACTGTTGTCTCGAAGAAACTGGGATCGGATATGTTATCCGAAAACCACTTCGATCCAACTTAAATGTTACGAAGTGAAGACATCTTAAGGATGATGGGAATTAGGAGACGGAGCTCTCAAGTGTTTCGTTCAGTCCCAGAATGAACTTGTATGGATGAATGCTGGCATTGCACTGTTGCCTGGTAGGAAGTATTAGCATTCCACGTGGGAAGTGCTATATAAAGGTAACAGTAGCCTCAAGCCTCATCAACCGAAAACATGACTAAAGCAGGGACATGCGGTAGGGCTATGTGGGTCACTCCCATTAGGGTATTATCATCCCAAGATATAGTGTCGATATCTCTATGTATGCTTGGGGCCCTGATGGTTGTTTATAAACCATGGTTTGAACATATTCGGCGCTATCCAATAAAGGGTAGGGCCAGTCTTGAGTAGCTGAAGTGCAACGTGTTGTAGCATCCCGTGCATTTTATTTAGAAGTGTACGGATTCGATGGGTAGACCCATGCCCTTTCATTGTTGGAATCCACGCTTCAATAAGTGCCTTCGGACTTGATTGTATACCTATTATGCTAGAATTTAATAATGTAACAATTTCGGCTATGATTAATAAGTATTTTTGTCCTAGACATTATTATAATATTATAGAATTTTATATAGAAAATGTTTTGGTTATCGTAAGGTAAAAACCCGTACGTATTTATGTGTGGTGTGGTCTTACGAGATACCATTGTTTTCAAAAGTTCTTTGTAACTTTAAAATCCAGTTGGTGTGTTTTTATCACGCTGTTTTTTCATACTAACTCGGGTGTTATTTATTATAATCGGGTCAGACCGAGAATATTTACAGATTGCTTTAGGTGCATTAGAGCCCAGGAGACGAATTAGAGGTCTTCAAGTCGTATTCTCGTATATGTTTATTTTCTGCTGCTTTGTTATCAAAATTATCAACAATTGTGAGGATAGGTTGTTATAACTTTATAGGCTGATAATTGTGATTGTTGTTGTACTTTGATGGATCTATGTATATAACAGTTTCTCTTTTGTAAAAATCATTAATATTGTATATATGTTATTCCACTACGATTGTGAGATTCTGTATTGTTTTTTGTTTCCTTTCTCTTCTTATTTCATCCCAATAACCATCCATCTTTCTGTTCGATTTGGGTTGAACATGTGTGGTTTACTGTCAGCTTGAATGGTATGGAAAAGTGGGTCATTACAGTCTTCTTTACCCGTTCTTCCAGCTCAATATGTGGCTTTTCCTGAGTGAGCTCCTTTGTGTAATACCGTAATACAATAAGTAGTTGACCTTACCCGAGCTTCCCGCTCTGGAGTCTGCTTTAGAGCCCTGTCTTCCGTTTAATGGATAAAGATGTGGTGTGAGATATATGAGCTGATCATGCTAATTATACAAATAAGTCATTTCCATATAAGTGAATCGCTTTACGGAACTAATTCATTTCCATAAACGAATCATACTTTGTCTTTTAAAAACCTAAATTTGTGCTTGGCTACATGTTACAAATATTAGGTTTAAAACACTTTAAAAGTGTTCACTAACTTCAACACATCATTAAAACGGATTTAATATCTTAAAAATATTCTTATTACAATGATTAATCAATTTAAAACTTCGTTAACTAAGCTGATTAATTTACCTCAATAACCTTTAATTAAAAAGGTTAAATCGCCATTAAAGCATCATTAATTCAATTGATTAATAGTATAATTAATAAAATTAATTAAATAATAATTAAATATCATCATTTTAAAGTGATTTATTAATATAAAACTTTATTTAAGGAAAGATTAATTATGGTTAAACATATTTATTAACCTTTAAAAGTCATTCATTAAAAAGGATTAAAAAAACCTCATTAATTAATAAATTAATAAATCTTAATCCATCATTACAAAAGATAAATTGTCCTTAAACATCATTAAATAAAATGATTGATTAATTTCAAAACGTCATTAACCAGGTGATTACTTAAATTTAAAACATATTATTAATAAGTTAATTAGTTAACCTACATCCTTATTAATTAAATAATTAATTAAATTAAAAAAATCATTAACAAAATAATTAATCAAACTGTGTAAAACAAACCCAAGCACAATTTGAAACCAAAAGTTTCGATAAAGTGTGAAATTTTCGAAAGTGACGATATAGCGACTATCGGTATACGGGCAGTTCGACAAACTAGTTCATGTCATTTTTCATCATCTAGTCATCGTACAACATATGAGTACGCATATAAATATGGTATGCACATTTACACAACAAGTAGGAAACAACACTTGCAAAATTTTGACTTTAGCTTACTATCTTGTCAAGTTACTAATTAACTTCCAAAGTGTTAATTTTTGATGCATAAGTCAAGCCAATCACCCCCATAACACAATATATATCCAACAAGCATCCACCAACATTAGAAATGAAATATATTTAAAGTAACAAACTTGGATTTTGAAAAGGTGAGATTTTTAACTCAAAATGCACTAAAACAAAGTCTAACTTCCAATGAACTTTACTAAACGCTAAGCAAACTTCCTTGACTTGAATTTATGAACTTGTATGGGCTTTAGTGGTGCAAGGTGGCTCGGCCTAGGCTAGGAATGGGCTCGGCCTAGGAATTTTGAGGTGGAAATGGATTTTGTTATGGTGGAAGGGTGTTTGTAGATGAATATATGGAGTTTTGAGAACTAAGGAAGAGATTTAAAGTGAAAGGAGGTGATTTTTCTCAAACTAAGAATGAAGAAGAGAAGCCATAGGTTAACATGAACATGAAGATAGAGAGAGCTTCTTAGAAAAATGAGAAATGAGATTACAATGTGAAAATGAAGTTAGGGTGGAAGAATTTATAGACATGAAAATATGTGAAACTACTAACTTACCCTCTCCTACCAATCACAATGATCCACCTTAACCCCTTCCCCTCTCGAACTCACGGCCAATATGGCCCTCACACCATGCTTGATCATGACATGCTCCATTACGTGTACAATGGTATGGTGTTGAGTATGGTGATACATGAGAACTTATTCCATATTTTATTCTTTCTTTTATTTAAACATAATGTGTCTTATCATGCTCATATTTAAATAATCATGGTTTATTACTATTAATACTTTACTTAACTTACCATATGACAAGTGTGCATGTATGTGAATGTGTATACGAGTTATACAAAATGTGCACAACTTTTCCGATGACTTTCTAATATGCCGAAAAGTCGAAATTTCAGAAAACGTTTTTCGATCACATTTTCTATTTTTATTTGAACTAATTATTTTGGTAAACAAAATTTAAAAATTATTTTAATATCATTAATTAATATTTTAAAAAATTTATTTGGTTATTAAAATCTATTATTTAAATATTTAAAATTGATTTAAATATTCAAATACAAGGCGATTAATTTACGAGTCGTTACACTCTCCCCCCTTTGGAGAATTTCATCCCCGAAATTAACACACAAAGGACAATCCAAAAGGTATATATTATTCCAAGAAATTCATATGACAATGCAACACAACAATGCCATAAAGAACATGCATAATGCATTAAAACAACAAACAACTTACCTGAGATTACATTAGGGTAAATTTTTCTAATATGATCCTTAGCTTTCCAAGTACAATCATGGGGGTCACTGCTATACTGAACCTTCACAAGCTTCACCACTTTGTTTCTCAATTTCCTTTCATCCCAATCTACAATATGAACTGGATGTCGGACTACCGTCAAGTTAGGTTCTATTTCCATGTCTTCCTGAAAAGACGTCTCAACAATTTAAGATAGATCATGAACATGCTTTCTCAGATGAGATACATAAAAGACATTATCAAATTCCGATAATCTTTTACGCAATTTTACTCTATAGGCAATGATCCAATCCTCTCATGGATTCTAAATGGTCCAATGAATCTGGACGCTTGCTTTTGTACTTTTCTGAATCTTACAACTCTTTTAATCGGGGAAACTTTCACAAATACTGAATCCCCAACTGCAAACTCTAAGTCCTTTCTCCGTTGATCAGCATAACTTTTCTATCGATCATGGGATTTTTTCACCTTTCCTTAATCATAGCCACTTTCTTTGAGGCCTCTCGGATCATCTCTGGTCCATGAACCAACCGATCTCCAATCCCAACCTGATATAAAGTTGATTTACATGGTCGTCCATACAAAGCTTTGTGGGGCACCATGCCAATGCTAGCTTGGTAACTATTATCATAAGAGAACTCTACCAAATGTAGACGATCTTCCCAGTAACCTCCAAAATCCAAAATGCATGCTCTTAAGAGATCCTCCAAAATCCGGTTCACCCTTTCGGCTTGTATGTCTGTCTGCGGGTGATTGGTTGTGCTCAAATTCAACTCTATCCCTAAAGCGGTTTGTAATGCCCCTAAAATCGTCAGGTTAAAATGTGGTCTCAATCATTGACTATAATTATTGGAATTCCATGCAGTCGAACGATCTCCCTCAAATAAATCCCTGCCAAAGAAACAACAGTTCTTGTTGACTTCACTGGAATAAAGTGGCGCTCTTTGTTTATCGATCTACAATTATCCATATTCCTTCATGAACTTTTCTTGTTCTAAGCAACCCATCAATAAAGTCCATGGATACTTGCTCCCACTTCCAATTTGGTAATTCTCTAATAGTTGGAGTAACCCAACAGTCTTCTGCTGGTCATTCTTAATCTGTTGACAATTTGCACATCGGCTCATGAAGATCACAACATCTCTCATCATCCCTTTTCAGCAAAAGGTCTTATTCATATTCTGAAACATTTTGGTCACTCCTAGGTGGATGGATAACCTTCATTGATGACATTCTCTCATCACATTTTGTCTAATTCCATTAATATCTGGCACACAAATCCATCCATTCTTTCTTAAAATGCCATGAGAGTCTATCTGAAAACTAGAAGCAATTCCATGTTCAACATTCTTCTTAAGCCGAGCTAGAATAGGGCCTTCTTCTTGGAAATATGCAATTACCTCCGTTGGTGCCGGCTTAACTTCCAAATTAGAAATCGCCACCAAATTCTTACTTAACGCATATAGAATGGAATTTGCTCTCCATGTGGTATAAAGAATCTCTAGGTCATAAGACATGAGAAATTTCATCCATCTTTGCTGCCTTAAGTTCAAATCCTTTTGGGTAAAGAGGTACTTTAATGATTTGTGATCCGTATATAACTCAAACTTTACTCCCAAAAAATAGTGTCTCCACACCTTCAATGCAAAGACAACTGCTAGCAACTCCAAATCGTGCGTAGCGTAATTCTTCTCATGAGGTTTCAATTGTTGACTCGCATATACTGTTACTTTACTATTCTGCATCAAAACTGCTCCCAATCCAGTCCTACAATCATCTATGTAAATTGTTAGCCCTTCATGCCTATCTGGAATAGTTAAAATATGAGCACTAGTTAATTTCTCCTCTAACTCATTGAATGCTTGATCGCACTTTGGTGTCCAAATAAACTTAACATCTTTCTTTGTCAGCTTTGTTAGATGAGAAGTAATCTTTGAAAAATCTTTAATAAACCTTCTATAGCAACCAGCTAATCACAAGAAACTCCCGACCTTTGACACATTTTAGGCTTCTTCTAATCTTGATCCACAACTACTTTAGCTGGGTCCACTGATGTGCCTTCTCTCGAAACTACATGCCCTAGAAATCTAGCTTCAGATATCTAGAAATGGCACTTAGAAAACTCTAAGCTTAAAACATGACTTTTTCAAATACTTAGAACAACATAAAGATGGTACTTATGCTCTTCCTCCAATTTAGAATAAACAAGGATGTCATCAATGAAGATGAGAATAAATTTGTTAAGAAAATCCTGAAACACTCTATTCATCAAATCCACGAAACAATTGGGTGTGTTAGTCAGTCCAAATGGCATGACTAAGCACTCATAAAAAATTTTAGGGGTTCAAAAAGTTGTTAAGGGTACACTCTCCTCTGCTATCCTTAATTGGTGAAAACCAATAACAAGATCTAACTTAGAAAATATTCGAGCTTCGTGGAGCTGGTCAAACATGTCGTCAATCCTAGGTAATGGATACTTATTCTTGATAGTCCTCTTATTCAATTCTGGGTAATCTACACATAATCTAAGAGAACCGTCTGCCTTGGTAAAGAAAACTACCGACGATCCCCAACTGGATGTGCTACATCTGATCAAACATTTCTGCAAAATCAGAGTTCTGCTTCTCTAATTCTCTTCTTTCCTTTGGAGCCAACCTTCGAGGGGGTTGAACAATAGGTATGGTTCCCAAAATCAAATCAAAGCGAAACTCTACTTCCCAATGAGGAGGTAAACTTTGCACTTCTTCAAAAATGTCCTTAAAGTCCCCGACAATTGGTATATTCCTTATCTCCTCTTCGGTTGCGACAAGGGAATAAAGGAATCTGCTTATTAATTCTTTTAGCCTTCCATAATTTATTCCTACCCCGATATTTCCAGCACAGTAACTACAATAATCCTTCGATCACAGCCTGCGATTCCTCTAAATTTAGATAGCAAATCCATCCCTAACAATAATCCAAAACCCATAAACCCTAGAACAAACAAGTCAGAAAAGAAAGGTCGATCTTGATAAGAAATAGGCACATTCAAACATATGGTATCAAGGTAGGTCAGACCCTAATTGGGTTTGACACACAAAGAGAATTGTTTAAAAGAATGGGTTTGAAGTTAAACTTATCAACAAGTTCTTCTGAAATGAACTATAGGATGCACCAGTATCAAATAACACTCTAATGGTATATCAAAAATAGATAATGTACCTTGCAACACCTATTTTCCTTTTGGGTCCGTAGAAGTAGATGGTGTTTCCTTAATAGTAAATGCTTGACCCTATGATCCCTTCTTTTGAAAGGACACTGGTTCTTCATATGTCCATGTTTCTTGCAATTGTAGTAGAGTGGTCCACTAGCTGGGTTCGGGCACTGATTTGCAAAGTGGCCCATTTTATTGCACTTATAACAAAGGATCTTGGTCCAGTCTAATTGTTTATTCTGAGCTGGTGCTCCACCTCCAGGCTTCTTTCCGGACCACTTCTTCCTTTTGCACTTGAAAAATGGCTTGCTAGCAATTAGTATAACTGATAAAGGTTGGGCATTAACCGCTGGCAATACTCTCTTCTGAAATCCTCGATCAATGTCAAATGCTTCAAACCTCAAAGCCATACCGATCAAATTGGTAAAGGTACCATTGAGATGATTGGTCATTCCCAATGAAACTTCGGTCTCATTCCATTCACTAACATTTCATTCTTTTTAACCGGTGTATCAATCAATCCTGGTCTAAAATGGGACAATGCATTGAACCTTTACTCATACCACGCCACTATCTTCTCACCTTATTTTAAATCCATGAAGCTTCTGAACAACTGAGTCTTTCCTGCCTCTGGATTAAACAAAGCTTCAAAAACCTCTTTAAACTATGCCCAAGAGAAATCTTCTTCTACTATATTCATGGTGGCTGAATCCCACCAATCCATTGCTGCTTTCTGAAGCTGACACGATGCCAACAATCTCTTTCTAGCATCTTCCAACCGAAGATCCCCAAATATCCTTTCACAAAAGCAAATCCATGTCAAAACTTCCAAAATATATTCAGTCCCATAGAAAGGCTTACCACTTAAAGCAATGTAATTCTTACACAAGGCGCAAAGTTTTGAGATGGCTGAATTTGCATCACTTCTTTATATATCGGGTCTACAACTAGCTCATTTCTAGGAGCACTGCCATTTGTCGCCATCCTGGTTCAAGATCTCCTCCCTCTTCTTCCTCTTGTACTCATTTTCAATAACCTAGATAAGTGGCAGGTGTCATTAAAATAAAAAGATAGAGTCAAAGATGATAAAAGGGAAACTACAACAAAGAATCTAAAAACAGACTTTTATTGGAGAAATGGAAACGCTCACTCAGTATTAACTGATTATAGGGCTCTACGCACCTTATCTATAATGAGATGTACCCTAATCAGGCTAAGGTGTTCACTCAAATGAAACTCTGATACCAACTGGGACTAACCACCTTTTCTATACCATGGAACGACACTTAACACATCCTCATTGTTCGTGTGCCATTACCCAAGCATCGGAAAGATGAATCGTCGTGGGGTAAAATAAAGAACAAAATAGAAAACCTCACAATGAAACTGCTACATAAACCATAACAGTCAATAGAACATTAGATTACTCCTCAACAGGGACTTATTGGAGTTACAAAAAAGTACTACAAACAACTTAGGCAATTATAACATCCCACCTTTACATATGCTGAAACAAAGTACATAGATAATATAGATAATACAATGGAATAGATAACTAAGAAGATGAAAGCATCCTACTTAGATGCCACTTCAAAAGAACCCAACAAGAGACCTGTTACTCTCAGACTACTCAAATAAAATGAGTACCCAAGAGTTTAGGAAAAACCAACAACTCGGGTCAGATAATATGTCTAGTCTTGTAACACCCTTAATTTTATTCATATTATTCAAAAAAATTAATTAGAATAAATTAAATAGAATAATGTAGATAAGGAGATTGGTCATGCTTAATTAAATCAAATGAACTTATATAAACGGTTAGGATATTAAACATAAGGGCATTAAGGTAATTAGTCACCCATATTTCCCACCCTTATATTATCTCCTTAGTCATACATGTTCATTTTATCTCAAACAAAATTTTAAAATGTAAGAAGCAAGAAAGGCTTGCCATTAGGAAGAAGAGAAGAGAAAATCAACTTAAAGCTTACGATTCAAGTTAGAAGGAATCAATCTCAATCAAACTTCAATTTTCTTATCTAATCTAAGGTGAATAATAATTTCTACGTCTCTATTTTGATTTTAACATCATATGGTTTTGGATTTTAGGATAAATCCATTTTATGATATATTGAATGATGATATGCTTGATTTGGATTTATATATGGATTGAACAAGTTTTTTTAAAAAGTAGATATACATGGTTTTAGGGTAAAACTGAGATGAAATCATTTTTAAATGCCGTGGGAAAACTTAATGTTATAGAAAACATGATTTTGGAGACGAGTTTCAATACTCATGATTATCGAGACTGAGATGGATTTTATATTAATTTTATAGTGAAGAAAATGATTTGTTGGGTAATAAATTATTACGGCTAAAATAATGATTATTTGGGTTTGAAATTTTTATATGTTGGAAAAGATATTAAAATAGAATTTCTATAATTTTTTCAGATTTTTCGTAAGAGTTTTGATGAATATATAAACTTATTTAAGGTATGGGACTTAAATGTTTTATATATTCAATTAAGGAGAAGGGGCATTTTATAAAATTAAATTATTATTTAAATTCTGAAATTAGTGGCAGCACTTTTCTAAAAAGAATTTGTTAACCAATAGGAATTTGACAAATAAAGGAAGGTTAGTTGAAAAGTTATATTTTTAAGTTAAAAAAGAAGAAATCATGCTTTTAGCATGTTTCACCCAATTTTATTATCAGACCTTCCAACCCAGTTTTTTCGACACGGTCGAAATGTTAGCTCTCGACAAGTTCAATGTTCAAATGCATATGGTATTAGGTTACTTGGTACGTAATGAATTGAACAATGTCGAAGGGTACTTAGTCGAAAGGTTGGTTTTCAAAGACGTTGGGGTATGTCTGTTTTATAAACCAAAGATTGCCTGCTTTGCTTTTGAATAAGAGCTTTCGACTTGGTTGCTTTCGACAAGGTCAATTATTTAAAAAAGGTTTTAAACCTTCCGACAAAGTCGAAAGGTTACTATCTCTTATCATTGTTTTATTTTGAACCTTCCGACACAGTTGAAAGGTATTTGCCGCTTTTTCCAACCTTTCGAAGTCGTTGCTTTCGACAATGACGAAATGTTTACCTATTTTGAAAACCACCGCTTATCCCGTTGCTTTCGAAAGGTATAAAAGCTTTCGATTTAGATGATCTACCCTTGTTTTATAATTGAAATATGAACCATGCTTTCGAAGGAGTTGTCTTAAAGGCAGAGGCCTACTGTTTTAATGAAATATTTTAAAGCTTGCGAAGTAGACCTTTCGACAATGTCGAAAGGTTGCTTCCAATGTAGCCGAAAGGTTTTAAAAGAGATTTTTCAGCATGTTTTAAATTGAACCAAATAAGTCTTTGAAAGGTTTATGTTTTAAGAGTTGAATGCTTTCGAATGGTTTGAATTGATGATTCGTTTCAATGGTTTCGAAAGGTTTGGATTTAAAAGGTTGTTTTGAAGACCTTTCGACAAGGTCAAAAGGTTTGGTTTTGAAAGGATTTAGGAGACCTTCCAACAAGGTCGAAGGGTTGGGTTTTAAAAGGTTTTTAGTGTTATTTAAGCTTTCAAAAGCTTTGCTTTCTAATGATTTCGAAAGGTCAAAAAACCATACTCTAAATTTTTAAGGAAAACCCACGGCTTATATAAAGGAGTTTTGTGATAACTTTAAGTAGAAAATTTTGAAGAAGTATTACCTTGATAAAAATATAAGTTAGAAGGTGTTTACTATGCTTTATGAAATGTATTTCAAGGATCTTAAACCCACAAGAGTGGTGTTGTTAAATTGTTGTTTTACTTCTTCAATTATGAATATATTCACACGACAACCCACAAATGTATTTTGGGAAAAAAGGGGTAGAAGAACCATTTAGGTTATCTCAATGGTGAATATAAAATTACTTAAACTCCCGAATGTGTAGAATAGCATCTATAGAGTCAGGGTGACCAAAAATATAGGATGCCTAAACTTTGTAGTTATTGGTGTATACCAAAGTGTTCATAGTAAACCCACGAAAACTATGATAAAGAATTTATTAGCATAAACCAATAGGTTCATAGTAAACATGTGAAAATTATGATTAATTAGTTATTGGAGGAAACCAACAGGTTTATAGTTAACTCATGAAAACTATGTATTAAGGACCAGTATGAGCTAAGTGGTTTGTAGTGAACCCATGAAAACGATATCCAGATTAAAAATTGACATCGGTCAATAGGTTCCTAGTAAACCCATGAAAACTAGGATATGAATGTGGCTAATGGAAGTATCATTAGGATTCTAGTCAACCCATGAAAACTAGGATGTGAAGTGAGTTATCGGATAAATCCATAGGTTCCTAGTAAACCCTTGAAAACTAGGATAAGGTGATTAGTCATAGGAAGTAATAATAGGTCCAAGAGGACCCATGAATTGATTAAGTTAACTGCCTATGGTTCTTATTGATCCCATGAAAACTTTGAATAGGACAATGTGTCTATCAAGTATAACAAGTTTATTAATAAACTCATGAAAACTAAAAGATTAATAGTGACCCTAGAAACTATAACTATGATAGGGTGTTAGACTAAACTAGGAATGGAAAATCCTAATTATTTCCTAGTATGCATATCATCATAATATTTTGAAAATTTATGTTTTAACCATTATGGATGCAGGAGCATAGTATATAGCATTATAAAGTTTTTAGGATACTAGTGAGAGGAAAACTCATTTTTCTAAGCATCGTGGTCTCACTAGATTTCTAAAAAGGATTGAGATGTTTGATTATCATTCATACCAGGCTTTATGTCTGACTCGAAGTTTTTGTTTTCCCCTTAAACTCTTGGATACTCAATTGATTTTGAGTAGTTAGAGGTTTAGGGTTTTCAAGTTCTCTTCTTAGACGAATAAAGATTCTGGAGGCATGCAGGAGGTAGATAGTTATTTAGAGTTTTCTTTTTCCGCTGTGTGTTTGTTTATAAAGGCAGATTTATTAGCCTCACTACATACTCTGATAAAAAAGAGGGCATCTTTATATGCCTCTCTTGGCGTAATTGTAATAGTTGTATTTTGTTGAAGTGGTTAACATAATTTAGAATTATGTAATGAACATGAAACGTTTTAATTTGAATATGGAAGTGTGTTTTTGAATTACTAAATTTTTCCCATATTTCTATGATTTGTGTATCAATATATCTAGGACCACCGTATTTGATTGTCGAAGATTAATAACTATGGATGACTGCAACATCCGTAGTTGTTAGTTTTAGGCCTCCAAGTAGGGGAATGGTACAAGTTGGTACAGGGCATAGGTTTATGAGACTTTAAAAGAAAAGTAAAACTTAAAAGCTTTTTCAAACATAATCCAAAAAATCTAAAAATATAATCAGGGTTTGGGTTAGATATATAGGTATATATCTAAGTACGGTATATATCTAAGACCGTTCTTCTGTATCTTATTGAGGCTCATATGGAGATTTATGAGAAAGAAGATACAGAGGTAGGAAACAGAAGAGGAAGTCTTGGTAGAGGAAGCACCACTACTAATGGAAATGCTCGCCCTAATACTCGAAGAAACCAAGGTCGACATGCTAATGCTAATCAAAATGCTGAGGCCAATGTAGGTGCTCGAAATCCGCCGGTAGATGAGTGGATGGTTTATTAGTTGTTGGCTAATCTTTTGCAAGCGGAAGCTGCTCGTAATGTGGGAGGAGCTAATCCATTAGTTCCAGCTGGTTATAATTATGCTAAGCTGAGTAGAGACTATATCAATCTAGGAGGAATGCCGTTTACGGGAATGGATGATGTTGTTGAAGTTGAGAACTGGCTATTATACTGTGAAAGGATCTTTACAGATTTAGGCTTGAATGATGGGGAGAAGAGAAGGCTTGCCTCTAGACAGTTTCCAGGGTTAGTGCTTCATTGGTGGAATAGTATGACGGCCGATGTGTTTGGAGGAAGAGTTGACTTTGACTGACTTCAAGAGGAGGTTTGAGCAGAGGTTCGCATTTGAGGTTTCCAAGTCGGCATTGATGAGGAAGTTCATGGATCTTGTCCAAGGATAGTTGTTGTGATCTAGTATGCTACTAAGTTTGTTGAGCAATCTCGATATGCTTATGCTTTGGTTGACACTAATGTTAGAAGGAATGAGAGATTCATTATAGGTTTGAGGCCAGAGCTAAGCAGGATGGCTATGAATCATATTAGAGAACCTTAACATGTGATGGTAGAGAGGACCATCCGCCATGAGGAGATGCAAGCTGTTTCAGCTAGGGAGAAGCCATTTGAGTCCCAAGGTTTTCAAGGAAGTAAAAAAAATCTTTAAGAAGAAAGGATCTCAGAAAGGGAAGGCCTCCAAGAAGGCAAAGACTAATTTGGTGTGTTATAAGTGTGACAAGAAGGGCCACTATACCCATGAGTGCAGAACTGGTAAAGGAAAAAGCCTCCAGAGAAGAAGAATGTGAAATGCTTAAACTGTGACCTAGTTGGGCACTATAAGAACCAGTGTCTAGAGGCAGTTAGGGCAGACAGAGGGAAGATATTTGCTATTGGACCACCATCTTTGTCACGACCCGTCTTTCTATCTCCAGAAAAATGCATCATGAATTAAGAAAGAAAGGGATAGAAGAAGAAAAGATAGGAAAGAAGAAACTCAACAACATCAGACACTCACAGCGGAACGAATGAAATATAATATATCACAGAAAATGTTACATAGTATCATATTACATCAGAGTTACACAATCTATACAACACATATTAGACAGTTATAAACATCTGTCTAACTATACGACTCAAGATATCACAAGATACAGATATCACACAAACACAGCGGAACCATAATATATCTACACGCGGAAGCCTCCTGCTCCAAATCTCCTCCAGAATTCGTCAAGCTAACCTGAATCCCTCGACTACTCATATATAATATGAGTACCCAAGAGTTTAATAAAACAGAAAATAAACACTCGGGTCAGACAGGGGTCTGGTGTGAGTAAACGGTTAAAATTGCTTAACTTTAGAAAATCCTTTGAAAGGAAAATGTATCACGTAAGACTTCCCACACATAAACATGGAAAAAAATTTACCTTACGCTAACCAAAACATTAGATAGGAAATCCGGTTATATTATAATAGTGTCTAGGGTTTTCAAGTAAATAAGAAATAGCTGAAATTGTTATATTTATTAAATTCCAGCTACTAGCCACAAAAGTGGGTAATACAATCAAAACCGTAGGGTCTCGTAGGAAGAATGGGTTTCCATCAATGGCATGGCTACTGGAGTACCGCCCGTCACAATACGTGGCCTAGATCACCGTACCGAGGAGCCACCCTAACTCCCCTGCAACACAAGACCGGGACCATCCCTTACTGGATAGTCCCGAGTAAGATCACCCCGTGGTTGGTGCGACCAACCACCCACTAAGCCGAAATAAAAAGGGACATCTAGACAGGGATGACCTCACCCTGAAATGGGTGCTACCCACCTAGCCTTGCTGCACCTCCCCTGTTTTAGCCATTCCCTGTTGATGAGGCTTGAGGCTGCGATTACCTTAATAGAATACATCTATCTTAGAATGCTCATCGTCCACATGACGATATTCTGAAAGCATTCAATCCATACAAGTTCATTCCGGGTTCGAACGAAACCAAAGGCACTATCTCGTTGCATTCATTTTGGAATCACCCTCAGAGTCAACGACCATAGCCCTTGCACTCTGAATCACCATCTCGAACCTGAAAGTACTATTTCCGTCAAACTCATCACAGAATCACCCTCAGAGTTATACTGACGAATAGTTCTTATACTTCGAGTCTTCACTAAGCTCCAATTGGATTCATGACCTAACGTTTAATTTGGATCGATGTGGTTTTCGGATATCCAAATATGGAAACCCAATCCCGGTCTCACCGAAATCCAAACGCCATTTTAATGTCCAAGTTGTTTTAAGGGTTTAAATAATTTAAACTTATATTCAGCATAACATAAATAGATAGATGAATCACATTATCACAATAGATAATTCATATTAACCAATTATCTCACAAAGCAACATATCACATATAAGAGATATCACACCCAAATCATCCATATATCAATCACCCAATATTAATCAATTATCCAATATCAATCAATCATCCATAAGCAGGTTTGATTAACTCTTAATCAATTTAATTAACCTTTAATTAAATTAATTACTATCCTTTAATCACTTGGATTATCATAATCCTACTTCATTAATTTATTACAAATTAATTTATTAATCATCTCTTAATGATCTTCCTTAATTAATCTTCCGTGATTAATCATTCTTTAATTACATTCAAGTAATTAGCCTTTAATTCTTTAATTAATTCCACAAATTAATTATCCTTAACCATATACAGTAATTAACCTTTAATTACTATCATTAATTACATTAATTAATGATCCTTCATTTGCTTCCATTAATTAATCAACTATGATTAATTACATTAATCCTTTATTAATTAAAGTTAATCATACCTTAATTAATCACTTTATTAATCAACCTTGATTAATTTCATTAATTATATTAACTAATGATCCATATTAATTAATCAACCCTTTAATTAATTAAATAATTAACTTGTAATTAACCATCTCATTAATTAGTCTTAATTTATCTTAAACAATAATTAACAACTTGTAATTACTTATCTTAATTAATTAACTTCTTAATTAATTATATTAATCGTTGATTAATTCTACTAATTAATTAATCTTTAATTACTTTATTAAGAAATTATTAATTAATTACATCAATTAATAATCCTTAATTAATTACTTTATTAATTAATTACATTTTTAATTAATTACATTTAGTAATTAATCTTAAATTAATCACATTCATTAATTAATTAATCACATAAATTAATTAACTAAATTAATTAAGTAATTAACCCTTAATTACTTCTATAAGTAATTATTTTCTAGTTAATTATTCACTTAATTAATTACCTTAACAAGTAATAAATCCCATCATTAAATAATCCTTAATTCTTTAATTAATTAACTCTTTAATTAATTAACTTCAAATCAATTATATTAATTAATCCCTTAATTTAACAACATCAAGTGATTAACCCTTACTCACTTCACACAATTACTACCATAAGTAATTTTCACTAATTACTTCCATAAGAAATTTCCTCTTTCTAATTACTTTAAGTAATTATTCTTCATTAAATAATCACACTTAATTGATTCATAATTAAGTGATTATTTAAAATTAAACAAACAATTAACTAATCATTTAAAATTAATTAAGTAATTAGTTAACTTCTTATATTTGAAAATCCTAAATTAATTAAGAAAATCATTAATCTTAATTAAACTTTTACTTATTAATAAATCATATTAATTAAGTATTCTGAAGTTTATGACAATAATAAATTAACCCTATTTATTTCCACAAATTAATTATTTGAATTAATCAAATCTTAATAACTAAAGACAAACTGTTTCATTGGTTTACAGAAATTATAACAATAACCTTATTTGAAAATAAAGCATTTAGAAATCAATTTGATATTTAAAACAATTTAATCATCTAATTTAAACTTTTCATTTCCAATATAATTTAAAAACTTAGTTTTTAAAACATTACTTAAAATTTACTTAAAATTTACTTAAAAAAGTTGATTTAATATTTTAACTTCAAAACACTCCTTTTTAAATTAAAATTCAAAATTTGATTAAGTTAATTACTTTCAAAAGAAATCATCTTAAACATTTTAAATTTGATAATAAATTCAATTACCACTTAAATAGTTTGATTAACATTCATTTCAAAACAACAAGTTTTAAATTTTGTAAATTTATTTTCTTTTATAAAACTTGTTTTATAATTTAAAGCTTGACTTTTATTTATTTCAAACAACAAGTTTAATTTACAAACTTTATATTTTTACAGTACTTAATCAGATAAGCATACGACCAAAAACTCGAGTTCGAACCCTCATCTACACGAGCCTGCCCCGAGACTAACCCTAGCCTCCTCTACTTCGAGTCGATACCATGAAAAAGCGAGCATCACTCCGAGACAACTCATCTTCCCCAACTCCATATTTCCAATGCACAAACGTACAGGCATGTACGTGCGCGTCCAAACCACCCTTCTCCGACCAACTTTCTGATTGTCGACCAACCACACACGACCTCGACAACCTTTCCCTCAACCCAGAATCAAAAATCCAACAATGAATCCAAATCCGACCCTATTGTTCGAAAATCTACAACAACGCGATCCTCCAAAACCATCGCCTCTGAAGATCTCGCCCACTGGAAACTCCAGCAACCCTTCCAAATCACCGAAGCATCATCGCGCCACCTTCCTACAACACACGAACACCTCCGGTCACGTAACGACGCCGCAAAACACACTGGAACGTCGGCTTCAACAACAGGACATAAAACCCTATTTCGAACGAATTAGATCAATTCGGCCATAGGAAAAATCCAAGAGCATTTTTCCCTTCATCAACAATATAAAAGCTAGCTTCGACCAAGAATTCAACTACAATCATCGAGTTGATCATCGGCAATTCATCAATTTGCCAAAAACTTTCATCTCACAATTCCAAATCGAATATCAAATTAAAAATTCTGAAATGCATATCAAAATTCGTGATTTTCAATCACAAATTCATTCCTATAATGCAAATTTGAAATTAAGAAAGTTGATTATTATGAAAATTTGGGTTTTCACTGTTATTTTAAAATTTTCGAAATGAATATTTATTATAAATACCTGGACTAATCTTTGGTAGTGATTTTTCATGATTTCAATCATTTCTTATTTGCAAATCAAAGGCTAACAGTGGTTAAAGAATGAGATATTAAATTTAGAGAGGAAAAATCAAAATCTGTTAAACAACAGAACCTATATTTCCATTTATACAAGCATTCAATGCTTATTACATACATGCATTCATTTAATCCAAGCATTTCAGGCAAACATCTTGATTTTTATACATCAGCCAAAATAAAATCAAGATTAAAAACTGTTTTTAAAAAAAAACAATGTTTACTCGCCTATTTTCTTTTAGAAGGCAGAGCAGGTTCAAGATTTTTTTCTTTTTCCAGGCTTTGAAATTTTTGTCTGGAAAATGCCTCTGATTGTTTTGCTGATGAAAACCTTTGCATGCTCATAAATCTTTGATTTTAAATGCTGAAACTTGCTGTTGATCTTCCATTTGAGTTACGGGTTTGCAAATTTGAATTTCAGATTTCAGCTTCATTTGCTTTTAGTTTATTTTTGTTTACAGGTTTTTGATTTAGTTAAGAAAATAGAAGAAAGGAAAGAATTTGAACCGAGGAAAAATGAAAACAGGCTTTCTCTAAACATACATTTATTTATAAACTTTAAATTCTAAAAAAGTGATGATGCCACTTGTTGATTTATTTAGACAAATGCCCATGCAAATTCATTTAGCTTACAAGTGTTAAAATCCTTGCATAATTGTGTTTAAAACCTTATTACAAAAATAATTATATTTTATATTTATGCAATATGGACATTTGTATTTATATTCATTTATGTTTACAAACCCTTTAAATTAAAGAGGTATTAAAAAGAAGGCTTTAATTCAAAACTATATATACATATTTAACCATTTTAGTCTAAGTAACCTTTAAACGAAAACAAAATAAATCTTTTATCAAATATTATTTAAAAATAAAGCTAAAAATACTTTTAATAAATAAATACTTGGTTTACAAAATATAGGATTATCCTTATTTATCTTTTGAAAAATATTGAATTTAAAACAAAGCTTCAAATTACAATATATTCATACATATATGTATTATCAATAGATTATATTAAATTTCAAAACAACTCCAAATTATAACATATACGTACATATATATATTACAATTTGAAAATTCAATCTTTTATTTAAAACAAAAGATCTTCCTATTCACAATATATATATATATATATATATATATCAAATATATATATTATAAATAGAATATAATTTTTATTAGCTTTGAAAGATAATTCTTATAAATTTTAAATTGTTAAAAAGATATTGATCAATATTGCCAGATTAAATATTTATTAACTTTTAAAAGATTAAATTTACCAATTTGAATTAAAATTATAAAGAAAAATTATCAAATCAATTTAATTATTAATACAGATTATTAAATTGATATTGCCTAAAATTCTGGGTTATCACATTCCTCCACCCTTAAAAGAATTTCGTCCCTGAAATTTAAAAGCAAAGATAATTTAATAACCCAGCAAAGATTTTAATTTCAATCAGCAAAGCATACCTATCATCCAGTTACTAACAACCATAGCAATCAATCAAACAAACAAACCTAACAAATTATCCTAACACAAATCAGGATGGATCTCTAATACTATCAAGAGTTTTCCAAGTATAAATCACTGGGAGACTCGCTCTACAGAAGCTCAAATAACTACACCACTATACTCCAGAGCTCCTCTCTTCTCTAGATCCATCAATCTGAACAAAACCTCAGACTATACTCAAGTCTAGCTCAACTTCCAAATCCAACTGAATTGTAGATTCCACAACCAATCGATGAATCATACACGTACTCCCTCAGAGATACGTGAAATACAATGAATTCCAGCTATCCAAACTGGCAATTCAATCTTATAAACAAAAGAACTTATCCTATCAAAAACACCGATAAGAAATCCCAAATACCTCAGAACAAGCCATTCAATCTTACCCAATTACTGCTCTCTTAACAAGAGAAACCTTAACCACAATGAAGTCTCCAACTTCGAATTCCAGACTCCTAATCTCATATCTGCATAACTTAACAGACAATCCTAGGCTGCCCATTTTCTTCCTGATCAGCTCAACTTATGCTGATGCTTCCAGAAACAACTAGACCAAACAAACCAGTTTCTGGATCATATTTATCAAAATGGTCTTCCCAGATCCGTCGAAATCCAGAACACAAGCTCTACATCCCAAGCAATAGCAAACTAAACTTGCTTCCTTCCTCGCACAGCTGCTACCTCGCTTCTGCTGCACAACTCTGATTCTGAAATAGATGAGAATACTATTGATGAACACGAGTACAAACTTATCAATATATCCAGAAACTTTATTCATCAAATCCATAAAATCTTAGTGACCCATCTGACTCGGTCACACATCCTTATAGTTAATTCATTAATTAATTAATCACATAAATTAATTAACTAAATTAATTTAGTAATTAACCCTTAATTACTTCTATAATTAATTATTTTCTAGTTAATTATTCACTTAATTAATTACCTTAAGAAGTAATTAATCCCATTATTAAATAATCCTTAATTCTTTAATTAATTAACTTCAAATCGATTATATTAATTAATCCCTTAATTTAGTAACATCAAGTGATTAACCCTTAATCACTTCACTTAATTACAACCATAAGTAATTTTCACCAATTACTTCCATAAGAAATTTCCTCTTTCTAATTACTTTAAGTCATTATTCTTCATTAAATAATTAGACTTAATTGATTCATAATTAAGTGATTTTTTAAAATTAAACAAACAATTAACTAATTATTTAAAATTAATTAAATAATTAGTTAACTTCTTATATTTGAAAATCCTAAATTAATTAAGAAAATCATTAATCTTAAATAAACTTTTACTTATCAATAAATCATATTAATTAAGTATTCTTAAGTTCATAACAATAATAAAGTAACCTGATTTATTTCCACAAATTAATTATTTGAATTGATCAAATCTTAATAACTAAAGACAAACTATTTCATTGGTTTACAAAAATTATGACAATAACTCTATTTGAAAATAAAGCATTTAGAAATCAATTTGAAATTTAAAACAATTTAATCATCTAATTTAAACTTTTCATTTCCAATATAATTTGAAAACTTAGTTTTTAAAACATTAATTAAAAACTTTGATTTAATATTTTAAATTCAAAACACTCCATTTAAACTAAAATTCAAAATTTAATTAAGTTAATTACTTTCAAAAGAAATCATCTTAAACATTTTAAATTTGAAAATAAATTCAATTACCACTTAAATAGTTTGATTAACATTTTATTTCAAAACAACAAGTTTTAAATTTTGTAAATTTATTTTCTTTTATAAAACTTGTTTTATAATTTAAAGCTTGATTTTTATTTATTTCAAATAACAAGTTTAATTTACAAACTTTATATTTTTACAGTAATTAATCAGATAAGCATACGACCAAAAACTCGAGTTCGAACCCTCATCTACACGAGCCTGCCCCGAGACTATCCTCAGCCTCCTCTACTTCGAGACGATACCATGAAAAACGCGAGCGTCAGTCCGAGACAACTCATCTTCCCCAACTCCATATTTCCAATGCACAAACGTACACGCGTGTACGTGCGCGTCCAAACCACCCTTCTCCGACTAACTTTCTGATCGAGACCGACCACACACGACCTCGACAACCTTTCCCTTAAGCCAGAATCAAAAATCCAACAACGAATCAAAATCCGACCCTATTGCTCGAAAATCTGTAGCAACACGATCCCCCAAAACCATTGCCTCTGATGATCTCGCCCACCGAAAACTCCAGCAACCCTTCCAAATCACCGAAGCATCATCGCGCCACCTTTCCACAACACGCGAACACCTCCGGTCACGTAACGATGCCTCAAAACCCACTAGAACGCCGGCTTCTACAACATGACATAAAACCCTTTTTCGAACGAATTAGATCAATTCGGCCATAGGAAAAATCCAAGAGCATTTTTCCCTTCATCAACAATACAAAAGCTAGCTTCGACCAAGAATTCAACTCAAATCATCGAGTTGATCATCGGCAATTCATCAATTTGCCGAAAACGTTCATCTCACAATTCCAAATCAAATATCAAATTAAAAATTCTGAAATGCATATCAAAATTCGTGATTTTCAATCACGAATTCATTCCTATAATATAAATTTGAAATTAAGAAAGTTGATTATTATGAAAATTTGGGTTTTCACTGTTATTTTAAAATTTTCGAAATGAATATTTATTATAAATACATGGAATGATTTTTGGTAGTGATGTTTCATGATTTCAATCATTTCTTATTTCCAAATCAAAGGCTAACAGTGGTTAAAGAATGAGATATTAAATTTAGAGAGGAAAAATCAAAATCTGTTAAACAACAGAACCTTATTTCAATTTATACAGGCATTCAATACTTATTACATACATGCATTCATTTAATCCTAGCATTTCAGGCAAACATCTTGATTTTTAAACATCAGCCAAAATGAAATCAAGATTAAAAACTGTTTTAAAAAAAAACAATGTTTACTCACCTATTTTCTTTGAGAAGGCAAAGCAGGTTCAAGATTTTTTTCTTTTTCCAGGCTTTGAAATTTTTGTCTGGAAAATGCCTCTGATTGTTTTGCTGATGAAAACCTTTGCATGCTCATAAATCTTTGATTTTAAATGCTGAAACTTGCTGTTGATCTTCCATTTGAGTTACAGGTTAGCAAATTTGAATTTCAGATTTCAGCTTCATTTGCTTTTAGTTTATTTTGGTTTACAGGTTTTTGATTTAGTTAAGAAAATAGAAGAAAGGAAAGAATTTGAACCGAGGAAAAATGAAAACAGGCTTTCTCTACACATACATTTATTTATAAACTTTAAATTCTAAAAAAAATGATGATGCCACTTGTTGATTTATTTAGACAAATGCCCATGCAAATTCATTTAGCTTACAAGTGTTAAAATCCTTGCATAATTGTGTTTAAAACCTTATTATAAAAATAATTATATTTTATATTTATGTAATATGGACATTTGTATTTATGCTCACTTATGTTTACAAACCCTTTAAATTAAAGAGGTATTAAAAAGAAGGCTTTAATTCAAAACTATATATACATATTTAACCATTTTAGTCTAAGTACCCTTTAAACGAAAACAAAATAAATCTTTTATTAAATCTTATTTAAAACTAAAGCTAAAAATACTTTTAATAAATAAATACTTGGTTTAGAAAATATAGGATTATCCTTATTTAGCTTTTGAAAAATATTGAATTTAAAACAAAGCTTCAAATTACAATATATTCATACATATATGTATTATCAATAGATTATATTAAATTTCAAAACAACTCCAAATTATAATGTATACATACATATATATTACAATTTGAAAATTCAATCCCGGAATTTCAAACCCAATTTAAATATGATAATCTATATAATAAACTAATTTAAATTGATAAATTTGTTATTTATTCAACAGCAAATAAATGAATTGTCAATATAAATTTATTCTAATTAAAACTAATATAAGGTAATGAATGTGTCAAAATTATATTCTTATCAGATTTGATTTTGAATTGAATTTAAAAACTTAAATTGAGTTGAATTGATAAATTAAAAGATTTAAAATATGTTAATTTTTATTCTAAAATTTTACTTTGAGTATTAAGAATATTCTCATGATTTTATTTAAGTTATAACATTTGTTTTATATTCATTCTTTAAAGGAAATTGATTTTTATAGGAATTTAAAATATAAATTTATATAAGAAAAATCAATTTAAGAAAACATTTTAATTTCTTTTTGCATGAGATTAACACATGTTAAACATTTAAATCCTATTATTAACAAGTGTTAGAAAATTAGTTAGGTTTTGTGACAAGTGTCATAATTCAAATTTATTTTTCTTTAAAATTTTTGTAAAAACATAATTCCAAATAAAAAGTTATTCCATATTCTTCATCTTAATTTTCTTATCCTCATTTTCTAAAGCAAGGAAAATAGAAACACTCCTTCATCTTCAAATCTAAATTTCTAATCTTTCAACCAAAGTTAATTAAGCATTTAAGCCTCTTTTCAAAGCAAAGGTCTGCAAAAAGTCGCAAGTTTTATCACTTATTGATTCAAGTTTGAGGCATCATCAAAGCAACAACATCAAGCAATCTCAGTTTTAAGATCTACAGTTATTTTCCCAGGATTTAAATTCCTTGACTCTGCACAACATAAACAGGTGAGTAAATTTTAAATCAAAACTTTAAGTATAAAAAAATGTTGCATGTTGAATGTTAGCTCTGAAATGCTTGCATGTCATTTATTTTGTGAAGTATTTGTTTACAGTTTTAAATTTTTGCTGTGCATGTTTAAAAGTTAATTGTACTCCTCTATAAATTCAAATTCAGAGAAAATTTCTGAACAAAACTTCAAATTTAAATACAGTAAGGTGATATTGAGTTGATATCTTCAAGTGTGGAGTTTAAATTCAATATGAATTAAGTGTTAGAAGTAAATATGCATATGAACAGTCAAATATCTGCAGAATCTAAGATATGCAGTAAAATATATATTTATATCATATAAATCATGTTCGAATTTTACCGAATCAAATGTATATCCTGAATCTATTATGAATAATATGAATTTTAAGGCAGAAATCAAAAATTTTAACTTACAGTTGAAGATGGATTTTGGGATTAACTAAAATTGGGGATTTTGTCAAATTCTCGTGACTGGATTGTTGATAGGCTTTGAAATTTGAGCTGAAGCTATGTTAAATGTTGTATAACACTAGAAAAATAGTGGTTGAAATTATCATGCAACACAGAATTTGAAAATTTTGATTTTAGGGTTATTTGCTCTGTGTATTTTCGAGCTTGAGGAGTTCGATTGTGTGAAGCGTGGAGATGACCGAGTTGGGGTTTGTGTTAATTTTTTGTCGAGCTTATAACAAAATAAATGAAGTCAAGTTTAAACTTGTTTTAAATTTCAATTTTGTTTTAAGTTTAAAAACTTAACACTTTATATTTTCTCTACTTTATTAAGTATCAAATATTTTATTTCAAAAGTAATTCACATCTTATTATTTGAAGTTTGAAATGATTTTATATCTTTTAAATCTAACTTTTTCAAAAGCAATTAGTTTTAATGAATTGAAATGAATAAATATGAAAGAGTTTTTAATGATAAATGAAAATTGTTTGGTTTTGAAAGTTAATTAAATTTTGAAATTAAAGTTTACTTTAATTAATTAGTAATTAAGGTTGGAATTAATTAATTAATTTAGGTTAATTAATTGGTTAAGATTTAATTAATTACCCATGGATTAAATGGATAATTAAGGATTAAATTAAATAACAATTGATAGTTATTAATTAATTTATTAATTAATTTAAGATTAATTCATAAGTGATTAATAACTAATTAATTAAAGGATTAAATAATTAATAAATTAGTAATTAAGAAGTTAATTAATTAATTGATTAAGAGTTAATTAATTAAGTAATCAAACATTAAGTAATTTATAATTAATAGTAAATTAATTAAGGATTAAGATTTAATTAATTAAATAAATAAGGTTAATTAATGAGTAATCAATTAAGTAATTAAGATAATCTAATTTATGATTAATTAAGAATTAATTAAGGTTAATTGATTATAAATTAAAGGCTAATTAATAATAAATTAAAGGATTATTAATTAATTAAACATTAATTGATTAATAATTAAATAATTAAAAGGTGGTTAATTAATTAAAAGTTGTCATTAATTAATTAATGTTTGGTTAAGCAAGATTAAGTGATAAATTCTTAAGTAATTAATTTAATTTAAATTAATTAAATTAATTATGATATGAATTAAAGTAGTGCTTGCTTGTGGATGATTGTTTGATTTGAATATCTGAATATGGTTGATATCTGTTGAATGATAGTTGAGATATTCTGTGATGAAATGTTGTATATCTGTATAGATATTGGTTATTATCTGTTAATAATGCTATGTGATGCTATGTTTAAATCTGAATTTAATTGTTTAAATTTTTAAACAACTTAGCCTTTAAGACACGTTTGGATTTCGATGAGACCGGGATCGGGAATCGAATTGATTTCCGAAAACCACATCGATCCAAGTTAAACGTTAGGTCGTGACATCTCAAGCGAGGATCGAGATGGAGTTTTAGAATGCAAGGGTTATTGTCGTTAACTCTGAGGGTGATTCCAAAATGAGTGTAACGAGATAATGACTTCGGTTTCGTTCGAACCCGGAACGAACTTGTATGGATTGAATGCTTTCAGAACATCGTCAGGTGGACGATGAGCATTCTAAGAGATGTGTTCTCTAAAGGTAATCGTAGCCTCAAGCCTCATCAATCGGGAATGGCTAAAACAGGGGAGGTGCAGCAAGGTTTCGTGGGTAGCCCCCACTTGAGAGTGAGATTTACCCCTGTCTAGAAGTCCCTTATTTATTCGGCTGTGTGGGCAGTTGTTGGCCACAACTGCGGGGTTGTCTTGTTCGGAACTGTCCAGTAAGGAATGGGTCCGGCCTTGTGTTGCAGGGGATCGGGAGTGGTCCTCGGTACGGTGATCTAGGCCCCGTACTGTGACGGGCGGTACCCCAGTAGCCCTGCCATTGATGGAAACTCATTTTCCCTACGAGACCCTACGGTTTTGATTGTATTACCCACTTTCGTGGCTAGTAGCTAGAATTTAATCATGTAACAATTTCGTCTATTTTCTATTTACTTGAAAACCCTTGACCCTATTATAATATCACTGAATTTCCTATCAAATGTTTTGGTTAGCGTAAGTTAAAAACTAACCCGTATTTATTTATGGGAAGTCTTACGTGATGCCTTTTGTTTTCAAAATGATTTTTAAAGTTAAACAATTTTAACTGATTTACTCACACCAGACCCATGTCTGACCCGGAGTTTATTTTGTTTTTCATAAACTCATGGGTACTCAAATTTTTATGAGTAGCCAAGTGATTAGGTTTGGATTAGCATATGTTTTGGAAGCTGGAGCTGGAGTCCAGACGTACTATCTATCTATATTCGCTGTAGTGGCATTTTGATGCATGTTTTGAGTTGTATGGGTTGGGAAAACTCTTATGAATGTCAAATGTAATGGAGTAGTATTATTTTGTGTACTCTGATATGTAAACCTATGTAAGGGATATATGTAATATTATATTTTGTTCGTTTCCGCTGTGAGATTGTGATGATTGTTGTTTCTTTTCTTTCTATTTCTATCTCATTCTTTTCTTATTGATGATACGTCTTTCTGTGGAATGAAAGACGGGTCGTCACAAGATCTTCCTATTCATAATATATATATCAAATATATTTATTATAAATAGAATATAATTTTTATTAGCTTTGAAAGATAATTCTTATAAATTTTAAATTGTTAAAAAGATATTGATTAATATTGCCAGATTAAATATTTATTAACTTTTAAAAGATTAAATTTACCAATGTAAATTAAAATTATAAATAAAAATTATCAAATCAATTTAATTATTAATACAGATTATTAAATTGATATTGCCTAAAATTACGGGTCGTCACAATCTTCTTCTAAACCCATTGCAGTAGAGAAAGGAAAGACTGTGATGGAAGGTATGTTTCTGATTCGAAATATACCAGTTAGATTATTTTTTGATACTGGTGCCTCACATTCTTTTATATATCACTATTTGGTTGATAGGTTATGTATAGAACCCACATAACTTATTACTTCCTTAAGGGTTGCGAATCCAATAGGAGGGTATGTAACTCTTGGGATGAGTTGTAGATTTCGGTATCATTTTGGGTACGGATTGGTTAGGTAAGTATGAGGCTAGGATATTTTGCCAAGATTAAGAAATATCATTGAGGCACCCAGATAGCCATAACCGAATCATCTTCTCGGTAAATAAGAGTGTTTGTGCTTTGTTAAGTGCCATGGAAGTTGGAGAAGAGCTTAATCAGGTTCGGATGGAGAGAGAATTTGCATATGTATTTGAGCCGGTTACTAGATTACCCCCGAAACGAGCTGTTGACTTTCGTGTAGACCTTGTGCCGGGAGCTGAACCTATTAGTAGACAACCTAGCAGAATGACACTGACGGAGATGAAGGTGCAGTTAGTGGATCTTGAGGAAAGAAATTTTATTAGACCAAACAGTTTGTCTTTTAGAGTAGCTGCGATGTTTGTGAAGAAATCAGATGGGTCATTAAGGTTGTGCATCGAATATCATAAGTTAAACAAGAGGACGATCAAGAATAAGTATCCTTTGATGAGAATCGATGACTTAATTGATCGATTGAGTGGAGCTAGAATGTTTTCCTAATTGGATTTGGCTACGGGTGGGTTCCATCAGTTGCGAATGGCGAAGGATAGACGACATTTCAGACTAGGTATCGTTCGTATGAGTGGTTGGTGATGCCATTTGGATTGACAAATGTGTCTGCTTTCTTTGTTGATTTGATGAATCGGGTTTTCTGAGACAACTTGAATAGTTTCATGTAAGTATTTATAGATGACATTGGTGTACTCTAAGATGAAAGGGAGCATGAGATTCATCTTAGAATGGTGTTGGAGAGGCTGAGACATAATCAGCTAAAGGCGAAGTTTTCCAAGTGTTATTTTTGGAAGAAAGAAGTTAAGTTTCTTGGTAATGTGGTTTCAAATAAGGGATTGTCAGACGATCCAGACAAGACCGAAGCTGTAAACAATGGAAGAAAACAAAAATGGGGATCGTGATCAGAATTTCTCTTAGACTTGCTGGCTATTACCGAAGATTCGTCGAGGATTTCTCATGGATAACAACGCCTTTGACTAAGTTGACCAAGAAGGACGTGAGGTTTGTTTGGTCCGATAAATGTGAGGAAGCATTCATTAAGTTAAAACATTTGTTAACCAATGCGCCAGTGTTAGTAGTTGTGGATGGTAATCGAGGGTTGGTAGTATACACTGATGCATGTGGGACTTGATTGGGAGCAGTATTGATGTAGAAGGGGAAAGTTATCGCTTATGCATC
This sequence comes from Allium cepa, assembly GCA_030765085.1. Lineage (NCBI taxonomy): Eukaryota > Viridiplantae > Streptophyta > Magnoliopsida > Asparagales > Amaryllidaceae > Allium > Allium cepa. Next base: position 225,843,053 of record CM060932.1, on the reverse strand, counting down.
TAGGCAGCTTAGACCACACGAGGAAGGTATCCTACTCATGACATAGAGTTAGATGCGATGATTTTTGCCTTGAAGATTTGGAGGCATTATCTTTTAGGAGAGAGATTTGAGTTGTATACTGATCATAAGTCATTAAAGTATTTATTCTCTTAGAAGGAGTTGAATATGAGATAGCAGAGGTGGCTGGAGTTTTTGGCTGCTTATGATTTTGGTATAAAGTATACCACTAGAAAAGGAAATAAGGTAGCAGATGCTCTCAGTAGAAAATATCAGAATGTGGTTTTAGCAATGTTGGTAGAGTGAAAGGATCTAGAAGCTTTGGCTAGTTGTGCTGTGCAGTTGAGGTCTACTGCTAGTTCTAGTCAGGGTACTGCCATGTAATCTTGTTTAGAAGTTCGATGCTGATTGAGAGGATAGCTTCTAAGTAGAGAGTAATCCAGTTTTAGCTGAGAGGATTAGAAGGCTTGAGGAAGGATCAGAGGTTGATGACCTAAAATATTTTAGTCTTGACAAAAGAGGATGGTTGAGAAAGAAGGGAAGATTGTGTTGCAAACGTGGAGTACTTAAGGAAGGAAGTTTTAGAGGAATGTCACCGACCAAAGTTTACGATTCATGCTGGGGGAACCAAGATGTATCAAGATATGAAGAGAAGCTTCAATTCGAAAGGCATGAAGAGGGATGTCGGTTTGTGGGTTAGGCAGTGTGTAAACTGTCAACAAGTGAAAGCTGAACATCAGAAGCCAAGTGGGTTACTTCAGCCTTTAGACTTCCCACTGGAAATGGGATTCGATATCGATGAATTTTATCGACGGGTTGCCAAGGTCAAATAGAGGGAATGAAAGCATTTAGTTTATTATGGACAGGCTGACCAAGAGTGCCCATTTCATTCCGGTAAAGTCAACCGGGATGGCATCTGTTTTGGTAAAGTTGTTTATGAAGAACATAGTTAGACTTCATGGGATTCCTAGTAAAATAGTCAGTGACAGAGATGAATTATTCACTAGCGAATTCTAGAGGAGTTTACAAGAGGTATTATGTGCCAAGCTCAAGATGAGTACAACATATCACCCATAGACGGATGGGCGGATAGAGAGGGTCAACAAGGTACTAGAGGATTAATTAAAAGCTTGTGCGTTAGATTTAGGTGGAACTTGGGAAGATCACTTACATTTTATTGAGTTTTCCTTTAATAATGGTTATCAGAATAGTGTAGGAATGCCGCCTTTTGAAGCTTTATATGGAAGGTTATGCAAATCGCCATCATGTTGGTTAGAGACTGGAGACAGATTGGTCTTAGGTCGGGATTTGCTTAGAGAGGCGTCGAAAAAGATTGAGCTAGTTCGAGGATGGACAAAGGAAGCTCAATGTTGGCAGAAAAGTTACACAGATAAGAGGCATAAAGAACTAGAGTTCTTAGCGGGAGATAGGGTTTTCATTAAAGTATACCAATGAAAGGTATGGTACAATTTGGTAAGTCGGGAATGTTGTCCCCAAGATATGTTGGATCGCTCAAAATTATAGAAAGGATTGGAAAGCTCGTGTACAGAGTAGAGTACCAAGAAATTTGGCAGGTGTTCATAATGTATTCCTTGTGTCTCATATTCGTAAGTATGTGCATGATACGGAGTCTACTATTCCACAGGCAGGGTTGGAGGATTTGGTAGTAGAGCCTGATTTAACTTTTTTTAGAAAACCAATTCGGGTTGTAGCGAGAGATGAGAAGAGATTGAGGACCAAGATAGTCAAGTTGGTGAAAGTTCAGTGGAGCAACAACGAGAAAGACTATACTTGGGAGACATAAGACATGATTCGAGAGGCTTACCCTGATCTACTTTGATGGTATGTCTGTATCAAATTTGTTTGACTATGACTGTCAAGTAGGCTAGTATGGTTGTTAGAAGATGTTATAGATGATTGGTATGTTTGCTAGTTAGTCCTTACTGAATTTCGAGGACGAAATTCTTTAATGAGGGGAGTCTGTAACACACCAAATTTTATTAATATTATTCAAGAAATTTAATTAGAGTAAATTAAATAGAAAAACATAGATAAGGAGATTGAGGTTGATGAATAAACTAGGTGGTCGTGCTTAATTAAATCAAATGAACTTGTATAAATGGTTAGGATATTAAACACAAGGGCATTAAGGCAATTAGCCGCCCGTATTTCCCACCCTTATACTATCCCCTTAGTCATACACGTTCATTTTAACTCAAACAAAATTTTAAAACGTAAGAAGCAAGCAAGGCCGGCCATTAGGAAGAAGAGAAGAGAAAATCAACTTAATGCTTAGGATTCAAGTTAAAAGGAATCAATCTTGATCAAACTTCAATTTCCTTATCCAATCTAATAATTTCTACATCTCTATTTTGATTTTAACATTATATGGTTTCGGATTTTAGGATATATCTTTTTTATGATATATTGGATAATGATATGCTTGATTTTGATTTATATATGGATTGACAAAGGTTGTTTAAAGAGTAGCTATACATAGTTTTAGGGTAAAACCGAGACGAAATGATTTTAGTTGAAATTAGTGGTAGCACTTTTTTGAAAAGTATTTGTTAACCAATAGAAATTTGACAACTATTTTAGTTATATCATCAGCCATGGGTTCAAATCTAAGAGAAATTCTAGGTAATGTTTGTTACCTTGAAATTTTCTTGTCTTCCTCGAATGATAAGGAGAAAAAAAGATTAGATTCAAAGAAAATGCCATTTTGAAAAGTTTTCTTTTTAAGTTAAAAACAAAGAAATCATACTTTTAGCATTTTTCATCCAATTTTAGCATCAAACCTTTCGACCCAGACCTTTCAACATAGTTGAAAGGTTAGCTCTCGACAAGGTCAAAGTTCAAACCATATGGTATCCGGTTATTTGGTACGTAATGAATTGAACAATGTCGAAGGGTACTTAGTCGAAAGGTTGGTTGCCGAAGAGGTTGGGTTATGTTTGTTTTGTAAACCAAAGATTGCCTGCTTTGCTTTCGAATAAGAGCTTTCGACTTGGTAGCTTTCGACCGGGTCAATTATTTAAATAAAGTTTTTAAACCTTCTGACAAAGTCGAAAGGTTACTACTGTTTATCATTGTTTTGTTTTGAACCTTCCGACACAGCCGAAAGGTATTTGCCGCTTTTTCTAACCTTTCAAAGTCGTTGCTTTCGACAAATACGAAAGGTTTACCTGTTTAAAAACCAACCCCTTCTCCCTTTGCTTTCAAAAGGTATAAAAGCCTTCAGCATAGATGATTTACCCTTGTTTATAATTGAAGTAACGCAAGCTTTCGAAGGAGTTGTTTTAAAGGTGGAGGCCTATTGTTTTAATGAAATGTTTTAAAGCTTGCGAAGTAGACCTTCCGACAAATGGAAAGGCTGCTTCCAATGTAGTCGAAAGGTTTTAAGAGAGAATTTTTAGCATATTTTAAATTGAACCCAATAAGTCTTTAAAAGGTTTATGTTTTAAGATTTGAATGCTTTTAAAAGGTTTGAATTGCTGAATGGTTTCAACGGTCTTGAAAGGTTTGGATTCAAATGTTGTTTTGAAGTTCTTTCGACAAGGTCGAAAGGGTTGGTTTTGAAAGGATTTAAGATACCCTCCGATAAGGTCGAAGGGTTAGGTTTTAAAAGGTTTTAGCGTTGTTTAAGCTTTCGAGAGGTTTTCTTTCCAATGGTTTCGAAAGGTCTTAAAAACCCACACTCTAGATTTTGAAGGAAAACCCACGGCTTTGTAATGGAGTTTTGTGATAACTTTAAGTATAAAACTTTGAGGAAGTATGCCTTCACAAAAATATAATTTAAAAGGTGTTAACTATGTCTTATGAAATGTATTTCAAGGGCCTTTAACCCACAGGTGTGGTATTGTTAAATTACAGTTTTACTTCTTCAATTTTGAATATATTCACGTGACAACCCATAATTGTATTTTGAGGAAAAACGGGGTAGAAGAGCCATTTAGGTTAACTCAATAGTGAATATTAAATTACATAAACTTTTGAATGAGTAGAATTGCATCCATGGAGTCAGGTTGACCAAAAATATAGGATGCCTAAACTTTGTAGCTATTGATGTATACCAAAGGGTTCATAGTAAACCTATGAAAACTATGATAAAATAGTTATTGGCATAAACCAACAGGTTCATAGTAAACCTATGAAAACTATAATTAAGTAGTTATTGGAGGAAACCAACCGGTTCATAGTTAACCGATGAAAACTATGTATTAAGGACTAGTATGAGCTAAGTGATTTATAGTGAACCCATGTAACTGTATCCGGATTAAGAATTAACATCAGCCAAAAGGTTCCTAGTAAACCCATGGAAACTAGGATAAGAATGTGGCTAATGGCAATATAAGTAGGTTCCTAGTCAATCCATGAAAACTAGGATGTGAAGTGAGTTACTTGATAAATCCATAGGTTCCTAGTAAACCCATGAAAACTAGGATAAGGTGATTGGTTATTGGAAGGATTAATAGGTTCAGGAGGACCCATGAATTGATTAAGTTAATTGGCAGGAGCCTATAGGTTCTTAGCGATCCGATGAAAACTTTGAATAGGACAGTGTATCTATTAGGTATAACAAGGTTATTAATAAACCCATGAAAACTAAAAAGGTTAATAGTGACCCTAGAAACTATAATTATGATAGGGTTTCTAGCTAAACTGGGAATGGGAAATCCTAATTATTTTCTAGTACGCATATCATCATAATATTTTGAAAATGTATGTTTTAACCACTGTGGATGCACGAGCATAGTATATGGCTTTATAAAGGTTTTAAAATACTAGTGAAGGGAAAACCCATTTCTCTAAGCGGTGTGGTCTCACCAGATATCTAAAAAGGATTGAGATGTTAGATTATTATTCACACCATGCTTAATGTCTAACTCGAAGATATTATTTTTCCCTTAAACTCTCGAGTACTCAATTAGTTTTGAATAGTTTGAGGTTTAAGGTTTTCAGGTTCTCTTCTTTGACGAATAAAGCTTTCGGAGGCATGCAGGAGGCAGAAGTTATTTAGAGTTTTCTGTTTCTGCTATGTGTTTGATTGTACAGGCAGATTTATTAGCCTTATTATATACTCTGATCAACAAGAGGCATCTTCATATGTCGCTCTTGGCATAATTGTAATAATTATGTTTTGTTGAACGTGGTTAACATAATTTGGGATTATGTAATGAACATTAAATGTTTTAATTTGAATATGGAAATGTGTTTTTGAATCACTAAAATTTATCCATAATTCTATGATCTATGTATCAATATATCTAGCACCGCCGTATTTGGCCACCAAAGATTAAAAAGCATGGATGATTGCAGCATCTGTAGCAGTTAGTTTTGGGCCTCCAGGTATGTGGTGTTATAGGTATGAGTAAAACTAAGCAATAGGTGTGAAATTAAACATAAACATGTAAGACCACACTACTGAATAAGGAACAGGTTTACTCCCACATAAATCAACATCCAAATGTAAAGAATGGATAAATTATTAAACACCACTAAGAGTGGTCAACTCTTCCTGATGCAAATAAGGAAATAAATTAAGAAAAGGAAAATCTCCAATAAATGACTAGGAGTTTGCAACCCCTTGAAGTATACCTCTTGTAACATACTTCTAAGAAGCTCATTTACTCCATCACACTTCTCGAAAACCGCCAATTCGAATCCTGCCAAACCTTAACGAGAATTCGAATATTTCACATCAAATAGTGCTACCGAATCCAATCTAGATAATGTGTGAAAGTATCCTAATGGAAGCAACCCCACATAGCCTTGCCCCCTCTCAAGATTTGGTTTTAGTCATTTCTGACAAGGAAAACCAAGCTCAACAGAGCAACACATCGTCTTAAAAGAAGATAATAGAGAAACTTAAGTAATTGATAGTTGAGAAACCAACTATCGAAGATATAAAACGATCATATATGGGAGTTAAGTCTTGTATACTTATCACCACTCATTGAATTCAAACTCGTACTATTTCTTTATTAACAATACTACCGGACAAGTCAAGGTAGTGTTACCTCAATATCATGTCTCATGATTATTCTTAACTTTCAAAATAACGGCAAGTCTACTTTTTGATGTTTAGTGCTAATTATACAAATAAGTCATTTCCATATAAGTGAATTGCTTTACGGAATTTAATTCATTTTCATAAATGAATCAAACTTTTACTTTTAAAAACCCAAATTCATGCTTGGCTTCACATTACAAGTATTAGCTTTAAAACACTCTAGAAGAGTTCACTAACTTCAAACATCATTAAAAAGGATTTCATATCTTAAAATATTCTTATTACATTGATTAATCAACTTTAAAACTTCCTGGACTAAGCTAATTGATTTACTTTAATAACCTTTAATTAAAAACAGCAAATAACCTTTAAAACATCATTAGTTAAATTAATTAATAATATAATCAATCAAATTAATTAAATAATAAATAAATATCATCACTTTAAAGTGATTGATTAATTTAAAACATTAATTAAGGTTAAATAGATTTATTAACCTTTAAAATTCATTAATTAAAAAGGATTAATTTGGTAAAAAAACCTCATTAATTAATAAATTAATAAATCTTAATCCATCATCATCAAAAGATTAATTAGCCTTAAACATCATTAAATAAAATGATTAATTAATTTCAAAACATCATTAACCAAGTGATTAGTTAAATTAAAACACATCATTAGTAAGTTAATTACTTAACCTTAATCCTTATTAATTAAATATTAATTAAATTTAAAAATCATTAACAAAATAATTACTCAAATTTGATTTCAAAAGCTCATTTAACTACCAAGCATGATTTGAAACCAGAGGTTTCGATAAAGTATGAAATTTTCGAAAGTGCCAATATAGCGAGTATCGTTATACGGGCAGTTCGACAAACTAGTTCATGTCATTTTCCATCCATCTATTCATCACACAACATACAAGAAAGCATATAAACATGGTATGTACATTTACACAACAAGTAGAAAACAACACTTTCAAAATTTCAGCTTTAGCTTACTAACTTGTCAAGTTACTAACTAACTTCCAAAAGGTTAACTTTTTGATGCATAAGTCAAGCCAACAACCACCTTAACACAACATATATCCACCAAGCATCCACCAATGATTTAAATGAACTATATTTAAAGTTACAAAGTTGGATTTTGAAAGGTGAGATTTTTACTCACCGAAGCACTAAATTAAAGTAAAACTTAATAGCGAACTTGACTAAATGCTAAGCAAACTTCCTTGACTTGAATTTATGAACTTGTGTAGGCTTGAAGGGTGCAAGTTGGCTCCGCCTAGGCTAGGAATGGGCTTGGAAAGTTTTGAGGTGGAAATGGCTTTTGTTTTGGTGGAGAGGTGTTTGTAGATGAATATATGGAGTTTTGTGAACTAAATAAGAGATTTAAAGTAAAAAGAGGTGAGTTTTCTCAAACTAAGAATGAAGAAGAGAAGCCATGGGTGAACATGAACATAAAGATGGAGAGAGCTTCTTAGGAAAATGAGAAAAGAAGTTAGGGTGGAGGTATTTGTAGGCATGAAAATAGTTGAAATTAATAACTTACCCTTGTTATTTCCACAAATCACAAAGTTCCATCTCAACCCTCCCCATCTCAAGCTCACGGCCAAGGTGGCCCCCACACCACGGTTGATCATGACATGCTCAATTATATGTAAAAATGTATGGTGTTGAGTATGGTGATACATGAGAACTTATTCCATAATTTATTCTTTCTTGTATTTAAACCTAATGTGTCTTATCATGCTCATATTTAAATTAATCATGGTTTATTACTATTAATACTTTACTTAACTTACCATATGACATGTGTGCATGCACATGTGTATATGAGTCATATAAAATGCGCAAAACATTTTCGATGATTTCCTTATGCCGAAAAGTCAAAATTTCGAAAAATGTTTTTACATCACATTTCTATTTTTACTTGAACTAATTATTTTGGTAAAAAAATTTAAAAATAGTTTTAATATCATTAATTAATATTTAAAATATGTTTATTTGGTTATTAATATCCATTATTTAAATATTATAATTGGTTTAAATATTCAAGTATAAAGCAATTAATTTACGGGTCGCTATAGCGGTCAATTCCATTATATTTGTAATTAAGTATTTGACGTAAAATTTACTGTCTAAAACGATTATAGTGCCTTTTACACTACTCCAAATTTGTCTCTCTTCTGCTTAAAAAAATATCTTTCTAAATTCATATAAAACATTGTTATAAAATCCGGATAACATATGAAATCATTTTGACCGGATAACATATGAAATCATTTTGAGAAGGGTCGACTAAACCAAGAATATTCTTTTTAAAAAAATGATCTTGAAGACAATAAGAAGAAAAATCATCAAATTTTGCAAACCTTTCGGAAATACCATATCGAAAGTAGCATATTCAATATCAGCATCAATGGCTTTTTTGTCATTCAAAAATTGATTCTTTTTGAGAGCCTAATGGTTTTCGGTAGTTGGCTTAAGGAGGATATTTTTAAATACTTTTAGGAGATAAGAGAGTGAAGAGATGTTTTGAATTTTTGAAATAAAGTCAGTAAATATATGTATAGAATTGAGTTTAATTAATAGAGTGTGAACCGACATGTTTTCACGTCAAAAGTTGCCTTTTTTAGGTTTTTGGAATCAATGCAAAAGAGAGGGAAATTCAAAATTTGAATTCGAAAAGAAATTTCAAAATTAGGCCGGTATTTTGAAATATGGATTTAGGTATGTCGATATATGGGCCAGAAAATCCAAAAATAAACCTAAGATTCTTACACACACATATTCTCGTATGCATCCATTAATATTAATCTATATTTTACTCCTAAATTTAATAATCCAAAAAAATTACCACCTTTTTCTCCTTTCTTGTGATTTGTTTTAATTAATCTACGATTGCCGCAAAACACATGTTTGTATCGTTGGTTTCTGGTTCATTGTCACTTGAAGTAGTATCTGAATCATCATATGTTGCTATGTACTCCCTCTTTCTTTTTCTGGATGAATCGATGATTGGCGAGATTCATAATTTCTTTTGATGTGGACAGTCTCTTTGCAAATGACCAAGTTCATCACAGTTAAAACACTTAATTATAGTTCCATTTCCAAGAGTTCTGTTCTTTAGGTCTTCGAAAGCTGTTCATCTTCCTATATTTTAGGAACTTATTGAAATTCCTGGTCATGGAGGAAATCTCCTTATCATTGTCATCCTCTGAATCCTGATCGTCAATTATTGCATTGAAGGCAATGGATTTCTTTACTATTGCTTTGCTTTCTTTTCCATCATGCAATTGTGGTTGATAGAATATTAAATTGCCTATTAGCTTTTCAATTTTCAATAGACTAATGTTTGGGATACCACTAATTCAGATATACGTAATGTAACGACCATCCTTTTCGACCTTTAAAAGTGGACACTAAAATATCCAAGGTATTCACGCGTTGAGCATCAGAGTGTCAGAAAGGCAGATTGGTAGGGTGAAGAAGAAGAAAAGGCGGTACAAAATCTCACAACATGACGAGTAATATATAATATACCAAGATCTTAACAAAAGAAAACCTTAAACATACATACATAATCAGAGTAACTAATCTATCATCAGCCAGGATAGTTATAACAACCTGTCCTTACAATTACCGATAAATACAAACAACAATACAGTGGAAATAAAATAGTGAACATTGGGGTCACATCCCTAAAACCAAACGTAATACACAAAAACTCCTTCCAATTGAAACTTTATAAATCCGGTCCTTATTTTTACATCGCCTTAATTCTTTTCCATAAATACCCTCGTTTATTCATCGCGGTTTTGAAATCATCGTTTCCACTTATCGATCCACTTTTTGAAATCATATAAATCATATTTTCGGTTTATTATTTAAAATATTTGCATTTCTGCAAATATGCAATAGTTGCAGAAATGTGTGCAACTATATGAAATAGTTGTAGAAATGTCTACAACTATACCATATAGTTGTAGAAATTTCTACAACTATATGCAATAGTTGCAGAAATGTCCGCAACTATATGCAATAGTTTCAGACAATTCTGCAACTATACCATATAGTTGCAGAAATTTCTTCCACTATATGCAATAGTTGTAGAAATGTCCGCAACTATATGCAATAGTTGCAGACGTTTCTGCAACTATACCATATAGTTGCATTTCTGCAACTATATGCAATAGTTGCAGAAATGTCCGCAACTATATGCAATAGTTGCAGACATTTATGCAATTATACCATATAGTTGCAGAAATTTATGCAACTATATGGAATAGTTGTAGACTTTTCTACAACTATACCATATAGTTGCAGAAATGTCTGCGATTATTTGCAACTTTTGTACATTTGAAAAAAATTGAAATTGTTCAAAAATTGCTAAATTGTCTGCAAATATTTGAAATAATTGCATCTTTAATGCAAATATGAATTTTTGGTATCAACATTGGGTCTCATTTTAAAGATCATAAAATTTGTGATTTTTTGGTGAAAACGGTATGTTGATCCGGATTTTGTACATAAACTTATACGCGTTTGAAGTGTTAAAAAACTTAAAGGGTATTTGGGTCTTTTTGCGTGCTTGAATTTGAAAATAGGGGGCGGAAATGTAAGTGTTGGTTGCGAAGGACGTTTTCTCTATTTTGAAACTTATTAGGGATGTGAGCTAAACTTACCCAATAAAATATGTAAATACATATTAGAGGTACCAAGTTCGTCTTCTTAAGCTCCAAAGTGTCCATGCTAAATCTAAAATACATTCGGGTCTGACCCGAGCATTATAAGAAAATAACACGCAGATCAGCCTAGTAAACCAACATGAGAAACTCAAATCATATGGATTCTTATATTTGTAAAACCATTTTAAAATAAAGGTCTCGTAAGACCACGCCATACACAAACATGAATGAGTTTTTACCTTACGATAACCAAAACATTTTTATTAAGAAATCCAGTGATATTATGATAATGTCTAGGGATGAAAATAAACATATAACATATCTTGAATGGTTACCCATAATTATTCAATCAGCACTAGGTTCTACAACTAAAACCGAAAGGCACGTATTAGAGATTGGTTTTTATATGACAATATACCGGGGTACCACCATCCATAGTGCACCTCTCGAATAATGCACCGAGGTTGCAAACCTTGCAAGCCCTGCAAACCAGTGCCAGCCTGCCCCGTGAACATGACATAGCTGGATAACATCATTCCTCGAACAACAAAGCAACAAACATTACACCCAGCCCTATCCTTTTCCATATATACATATACCAAAATCCATAAATATCGATCTAGATCTAGGAATGTTGCTTCTAATGGTATCGATTCACATAACCCTAAAGCATATCCTATGTTTTTGTCATTACCGGGTGTGAGGCTTATGAGACCATAATTATCTTTTCCTCTTAGCAAACCCTACTTGGAATGCTATCACTATCTTTCGAGCACAATGCGATGCCAACATTCATTGATACAAGTTGTTCAAATTACGAACAAACCGAAGGCACTACTTCTACTACATCCTTTTTGGAATCATCATCAAGATTAGTAGCAAGTAGCCCTTGCACTTCTAAGAACTCCATATTCGATCCCATCATCTTCAAGATGTCTTCAATTCGAATGCTTATGCCGGTAAGTGGTTTTTGGATAACTCATGCTTATCTATTCCCGGTTTCTGTGAACCAACAAGAGGTAGATTTTTGTTAAACTCAACCCCAGTTATTTTGGATATAAACAAACAATACATAAGAGCGGAGATCACCTGGTTACAGATTGGGCTTGGACTTCCTTATCATTTATCCTAGAAGAGCAAAACGAGTTTATACATATAATATAGAATCACCGAAGATAACTATACCATATAGTTTCCGTGTTCATTCTAGATATTTCTAGAGTTATATTTGGCTAAGATTTGATAATCGATTATTTAACAATGGAATAAACAGAAAATCAAATTGAATATTTATTTCCCTATGGAAAACAAAGCATGATTGAGCACATACGCAACCATTAAGCCTCTTTAATTAATCCCTTTATTAAAACCACTTCGTAAACACTTGTATTAATATGTCCTTTTACAAAATATAAAATAAGTATACTACTCATTTATTTTTCATCTGTACTTTTTCAATGCTTGGAAAATATCCTTATACTTATTTCATCAGTGTAAATATATTCTCAAAACACTGTACTTTTAATATTTAGAAATTGTATTCATATACTTATCTCAATGGTATAAGTATATTCTGAAATCATAAGAAAGATTTCGTATTTTTCCAAATCATGTTAAATTGGGTTAAAAACAACTATCATTTAAAAACATTGTCTTCTATAAATCCAAAACACTTTTCTTTTTGGTGTAAGTAAATAGGTCGTATGGAAATTAAATCAAATATTCTTACCACCACTTTCCGATTTCAAATAGTACTATCCGTGGATTAATAATGAAATCAGAGAAGTTAGAAAACTATCATTGTTGCGACAAACATTCTTAATTCTCAAGATAGAGACAAGTTTCCATATGTCATGACCGGGCTTTTCGACCCTCGAAAATCGACACTAATACGTCCATTGTATTTCATGCCAAGAAATTGAATGCCAGAAAACTCGATTGCTAGGGGAAAAAGAAAGAAGATAAGAAGAAAACTAAACAACATAGAATCTTACAGCGGAACCAATAATCTATAATATATCACAAGTCTTTACACAAAAGAAAATTTGTAATATATATATATATATATATATATATATATATATATATATATATATATATATATATATATAAACATCAATCAGAGTACGCTAACTATTTCAGCCTGGACAGTTATAACAGTCTGTCCTCACAATTGCCGATAACACACCAATAAATACAGCAGAAAAATAACCATCTAGGTGAATATGCCTCTGGGTCTGAACAAACCGATCTCTTCAAAGATCACCATCTTCATTATCCTTAAGATTTCATAATTCCTAACGCTCAAATCGGATCGAAGTGGTTTTCAGATAATTAAATCTGATCTCGGTTTCTTCAAAACGATCAACGAGTTTGGTCAGATTTGATAGTCGGTTATTTAACTATCAAATTACACATATAAGCAGTCACTAGGCCCATATTATAAATCTTCAAACATTTATTTCAGAATATCTTTACAAAGATATATGTTCAAATCTCTTTCGATATTTCAATATTTGAAAACAATTTCGAATACTTATATCCATTATAGGATATTTTCAAACCATATCAGTACTTAGCAATATTTCCATGTTCAATTTATAACTTCTTTTATGAATTCAAGTCATTTCTGAAGTTTCTGAGTCTTTGGAAATTTCTCAAGTTTCTAGAAATCCCATTATAAGATTTCTCTTATAGAATCACATCCATTCACTAAAACCCAGTTTATAAATCTCGAGAGTATTTATAAATAAATTCCAATTACTTAATTTTAAATTCTATGTAATATAATAAGTATTTTCAAAGAATAATAATTTATTTTCAAAACACGTTTTAGTAATTATTTAAAATATCAAAACCCTTCTAAATAATAAACGGTAACTCATTTCCAATTCATTTTTATTTAAAACTAATCGATTTAAAAAGCTTATTATAAAATTCAAAATTAATTTCCATTAATATTAAATATTTGAAAAACTAACTTTTTGAAATATTTTAATGCAGATAACAGTTTTAAACTGCATAGTTTAATATATAAAAATGCCTTTTAAAAACAAACTTCACTTCTTGATATATTTTTTTAAATTCCAATATAACCAATTTTTTATTTATAATTCTCTCTCTAGATTCATCATAAATCGATTTGCGTTTCCAATTCCATAACCCTTTTCCAAATCAAAAAATAGAATCCACTATTTCTTTCTAAACTGATTTATGTATCTCATTATAAATTCTCATTGTGAATTTATATTTCCAATTTATCAAATGACAATCATTCACTTCATTATTAATAAATTTTATAAACTCATTTCCAGTTTATATTACTAAAATCCTATTATAAATAGATTCCTAATTAAAATTCAATTTTAATCTATTTTTTAAATAATCCAAACTATATTCCCAAGCCATTCAAATCTCCATTCCGACATCCATTTTGTATTTTAAGAATCTCGTTTAAAAAATCCATTGTTTAAAAATCCTCAATTTAAAATTCTCTATTTGAAACCATTTTATGAAATAGCTAAATAAATATCCAAAATCCAAACATTTATTTTGTCTATATCAATTCCTTTTTAAATAATCCCAAAATTCAATATAATTTTTTTTCATTTCCAAAATCTCCTTTGAACTTCCTTTTTAAATTCCAAAAATATTATATATGGTTTTTATAATACCGAATTAAGGCCGGTGCTACTATAGTATCCAATAAATTTAAATCACGTCATAGTCTGTAACAGATTATTCAAAACACATCATATATCACTATATATGAAAATAAAATCAACAATTTTTTAGGCATCCAGTTGAATCCCTTCAACTAGTTTCCATACAACCTATTTCCCTACAACCACAGATGTCATATAATCAAAAAATACAATCACTTTCGAGGTGGGATATCGCAATAAACAGGGTCATCCGCTATTATGCGGGTCGCATAGTATCTCGTCTGCTCCAATAGGCGGGAATATTCAATCCAAACAGTATAAATATAGTAATTCGTTCAAACAATCATTTAGCAATTTATATCAACTATAAATCAAACTAGTTATCCATAAAGCCGAGTTTAACTCAATGAAATTTCCTGTTATCGCCGACGCGTTCCGGTTTAGAACTAAAACTGGAGGACGTCCGATTTTAGCTCAAATTTTAATAGTCTCTAAACTCATCCAAACCAGTTTAATTGCGAAGCATTTGTCGCCACGAGCGCAACGAAAAAAGTTTCGTTCCATTCGGATCTCGTAAGAAGGAATTATAAATTTATAAGATTTCTATTTTTAAATTATAATTAAATTTACTAATTACCACTTAAGTCAACTAATTACCTTAATAATTTATACGTCTTCTTCACCAAAAACTTGCCACCCAAACTTGTACCAAACTTTCCATGGCCGCAAGTTTTCCCATCCTCTACCCCCTCCTCGGTCGACAAATTAACATGCCACCGACTACTACGAACTCTCCTCCTCGGTCACTACCTCCAGGACCAAGCTACGACGAGCTCGCACCACCACAAAAGAACGTGACATGGAGTCTGTCGACCCCCGTCCACAATGTTACGGCCACCAATATCTGACCGCACACCACGACATCGATCACCAAGGTGCGACACAATCCCACGATCAGGAACCTAAGCTCCAAAATCCACATCGATGACTTTATGCCCTCAAATCCTTCATCCAATTTTTGCCTAAATCCATCGACCATTGTCGAATATCCAAAACCAAGATCTAAAAAAAATACCAAATGCATATAATCTTGAAGATCTTCTCCCCACAAGTCCAAAGATAATTACTTCATAATTTTTCAATGATTGGATTTTGAGAAATCAAATTTTAAACGTTTGAAATCTCTTTTTTCTTTCTTTCTCTGTTAGCTACAGTGTTTAAAAAGGGAGGGACGATGAAAATATCGTATGGCTCGTACAGATAGGTCGGTTGAAAGGAAAAGTTAGGGCACTGAAAGGTTAAATCGACAAAAAATATTATTTAAAATTCAAAATATCTAGCTATATAATTACGGACTCAATCGAGGTGTGCCGCCTGGCGTTTCTAATGTTATACCTAAATTGATCGTGAGGAGAAGATAGCTTTTTGAACCCAATTATTATATTAAATTCTCAGTATCAATTTCAACGCGTTTCTATCTCGTACGAACAAACGATGCATCTGATTGCTACGCAATTTGACGGCTTATTATAATTCATTATTACGGGCCCAATGTCACTGGTTTCGTCGAAATTCCAGACTATGCTCCGGAAGGCTATTTTTATATGTTAATTAAAACGAGTAAATTTCAAAATCAGTTAAATCACTTTCAAATCCAGTTTAAATGTTTTATTACCTTCATTCTTATTAAATAGAATTTTAATAAGATTTTAAATCATTTTTATTTAACTTAAAAATCCAAGATTTGATTTTTTCATAATTTCAATTATTAAATTTAACAACTAAATTATCAAGTAAATTGCTATATCTAAAATTCAAATTACTTAGTCTATAAAATTAAATTTTCAATATTTAAAATCAATGTAATATTCCAAATTCAAATACCTAAAATTCTAGGTCATTACATTCTTCCTCTTTTAAAAGAATTTCGTCCTCGAAATTGCTAAGATAGGGAAAATGCCCAAACCCATTACTTTTTAAAACTAATTAGTTGAAATAACTTCCCAAATCCATTTAGGCCTTTAACTCCCCAAAACCAATTTGTTGAAACCTTATTGTTACTTTTACTAAGTTTCCAAATTCATCTGTAAGTTCAAACAAATATTATCCACTCAATCATTTCAAATTATAACTCAAAATCAAATTTTTGTTATCAAAAATTTCTAACTTAATTAATTTTTGGAAAATTTCACCAGCATCTCCTTTGCGCGGCTAGATCGGAACAACTACAAATCGCCACTACAGGCCCAAACCAACTAAAGGAAACAAAAGCCAAGTGGCTCAACCATAAAATCATCAAATTCAAGCAACAATTTAAACATGTACCTTTTTGTTGGGCAACCAATTTTCTTATGATATCAAAGACATCAAATTAGCTCTTTCTTATCTTCACTTGTGTACCAGCGATATCCAAACATATAATTCAAAGTCATAATAATTTGCATTTTCAATTTCCAACATTTGCTTTATTAAAACTATTCGATGTACATATATCATTCGTACGCAATATCAATTCGATTGCTCGCTCAATCACACAATTTCACTTCCGAACAAGTATCGTTCACAGGACCCTCTAATGTGGACTCCTATCCGCTTCCTTGATCAGAAATCGTTATTCTCCTTGCATAGCTATATACTATGATAGAGAATCCTAGAATCAAGCAAAATCCATATTCGTTGTTCGCCGTCGAGAATCAAATGAAAAATTCCTACTCGGATCGATATAAATTATCTCAAAATCATGTGCTCGAATCTGGATCAAACCGTTATACGAATAAAATGATTTACGTGCGACCTACATATTTATTTCAATTGATTCGTAGCTATCCCAAATTCTCTTATTCACATTCATTTTATTTACTATCAATTATTCACAATCATTATTCACATTCATTATTTACTTAGTATATTTTTTAATATTAATTATCTCTTAAGAATTTTTCCGTCAAATTTTCTTAAGTCTATTACAAACATTTTATACAAAACTCCTTAGGTTTATTACCACTTCATAGTTTAGTCTATATCCATATTAATCAAATTCCATTTCAATTCCCAATTTCAACACTCAATTTTATCAATCAACATTCCAAACCATATCCAATTCACCAATTAATTTAATTAGTTACATCGTTAATTTATTTCAAAGCTCAATCAATTCCATTTCCAAAAATTATTTCATTTAGCTCAACTCAGTGTAAATTTCCAAATTCCACTTTATTTAACTTAATTTAAGTTAACTTTCATCCATAGTCAAAGTTCAAATTTTTACTTTTCTGCATTCACATTGAACAATTTAAAACATTGCTTTACTTGCTAATTTTCAAATCTTATAAGTTATCAAACTTATTTTCTCATATTTTCAATAAAACGTTTAAATGAAAATCCCAAAGTTTAAACACCTTGTTCTTAAGTATTTCAACTCATTTTTGAAATTATATATATATATGTATGTATGTATGTATGTATGTATGTATGTATATATGTATACATATGTACACATACTCACAATCCCTTGGTATATAAAATCATTCTTTTGGATTTTAAAACCAAAAATATTTTAACCAAACAAAACTCCAATAGTAGCAATTCCTCACTTGGAAACTCGAAAATGAATGTCGATGATGCTGTAGTCGCCACCGAAATTATTTTCCAACGACTGAAGTGAGTTTAGTTCTTTTATTCCTTTTAAAACCCTCTTTTATTTTTATTTTAAAAATTCTATTTCTAGTCAATAATATTTCCAAATAATAATATCATTATTTTTCAAAACATTGAAAAACATTTCCAAAACCAACGGGAATTTAAATTCTGTAACGACCCGTAAATTTTTATAAATAAATTGGTTTATTTAATTAAATTTTTGTAACTAAATTTAGAAAGAAATAAAAAAATTATAATTTATATTGAAGTAAAGGTTAAGAATGAATTGTAACAATGGTTATAAGAAAAAAAACCAATTGTTGACAATTGAAGTGAAATCAATAAAAGTAAAATAGCTTAAATTGTGCACTTGGTTATGAAATGGAAGATAGGTAAATAAGAGTAAGTATGGAATGAATTAATGAAATCATACAGTGTTAATGGTAAGTAATAAACTTTTAAATGTTAGTATAAATTAAAGAAATGATTGGGAATCATATTTATGAAATAATAACTAGAATGCAAGGTAAACAATACCAATCAAGTTAATAAATTTATGAATTGAATGGAATACCAATTTATGAAAATAAATCTAAATGTTATGTTTGGCTATAAATTGAACATAAGTGAATGAAATTTGTAGTATGAAGATAAATGTCAACATGGATTTGTAAGTAATAAAAGCTTATTAATGCAACTAAGGATTAACGGTAACGATTATTGTATGTTACCTATTTTGTAGCTTGTTGATTTAAAATTGGGAATCAGTTACAAAAATTATAATCTAATACTGCGTTAGTGTTAACTAAGGTAATTATTAATTAATTGAATAAAATTCAAATCAATGGAAATAATGTAGATGTATACTTAGCTACGAATTGAATATATGAAAACAAAATGTAAGCATTGAATTAAATTAATGAATTTAAATTATAATAAATGGTCATTGAATAAAAATCAATGTTCTGTAAGTAATTATAATAATTGTTAGTAGATAATCAAGTATGAATGTGAGAAAATGTGGCAATAGTGCAAAACTTTAATCATTTACCCATTCATTTAAATGAAACAATGTAAATTTTATCTACTTGGTGATAATGGAGTGAATAATAGGTTTTAGAATCAAATAAATGGATTTGTTTGAATTGCGATTGATAATTAATAAATTTATTTAAAAATTGGAAGTTAAACACTGTAGTTGTGAATGGTTGACTTTAAATTGATATGAGAATGGGTTATAAAGGGTTATAAATTACTAAAGTAATCTAAGCTGATAAAATTTATGAATTTTGGAACATGAGTTAATTGGTGATTGAATTAATTAATTATTAATTTATTTAATTAATATAAAATAGTCATTTTGACCACTGACTTGGATTTTGACGAAACCAATTTCATCGGATCCGTAACGGTGAATTATTTTAGAATTTCATGTTTCGTAGAGATCGGACTTGTCGTTTGATCGTACGGACTCCAAATGCCTTGACATAAATTTAATTGAAATCAGTTGAAATCAATTTTAAAATACTGATTTTTGCATAACTTCTTCATACGATGGAATTTGGACTTGAAACCTTTTCCAATGTGTTTAAAATATTTTAAAAAATCTATTTTGATATACTGGTTGACCCAATTTCGTTCCGGAGTCAGAACGGGTTTTTTGGGCTATTTATCGTTCAACGCATTTATAAATCGGGTCCATCTATTCTATTTTCAACTTTGTCTATAAATACCCGGTTATAAACCCTAGCCTACTTCTATTTCTCATTTGTCTGTACGTACAATTCAACTATCTCTCCTCCTCAATGGTAGACAATCCCAAATCCTATTGCAATTCAAAAAACAAAGTGAAATTTCAAACTCCTCAAAAAAATTCAAAAAAATTTATATATCGAATCCCTCAATGTACGCATCCCAGATCTGCAGTTCGTTTTTGGTTTTGAATCACCGTTTGTTCGAAAATCGTTGAACCATTCTCGGTCGTTCATAGGGGTTTGATGATCTTTGGCAGATCGTCGATTTGAGGTTACCGTCGGATGGAGGGAACGAAGGGAAGTGCATCCGTGTGGTTGATTTCGCGAGTTGACGATTGGATTTGCTTCGATAATTGGATTAGGGTTAGAGATATAGTGGCGGCCGGTGTGTTTTAGGGGCGTTGAGTGGCGAAGGGGGTTGCCGTGGTGACTGAGGTGGATGCCGGCATCGTGGCGCGTTGCTTTGGGTGGTTGCGCCTGGTTGCAGCGACGGCGACGAGGTGGGTTTTCGTGGCGATTAGTGTCGAGCGCGTGTGTCTGGGAAGAAAGGGTTCGTGTGCGTGTTTTCGTGGTGACATGGCGTTTCTTTTGAGGGTATTCTTCTGTTTTATTTTATTTATTTTAATATAAACGTATATTGTTCTAATGCGTATAACTTTCTCATACGATATCCGATTGACGCGCGGTTTTCTCCGCCAGGTTCGTATTAGAATTCCGGACATTATAGCGCTTGTTTGGTCGGATTCTGAGTCTGTTCAATTTTTGGGTTTAAATTGGATTTAAATTCAATTTAAATCCAAAAGGTGAGTGTTTTAACCCACTCACAACTTCTAAAATTTCTTATCTTCGTTAAATTTAATTTATGTTATGATTTTGAATTTATTTATGACTGTTTGTATATTTTTAAATCATCATCTCAGTTAATTGCATTTATTTAAATTAAACAGTTATTTAATTTATTATTGCAATATATATAAACTGCCTGTTAGATAGATTGTTTAATTTATTATTGAATATAAACTGTCAATAATTACCTGTTATTTATTATATGCTCTATATTGATGTTATTGTTTAAATTGGATGATGATTGTAATAAATGGTTGATGATTGATACTAGATGAATGGATGTTGTATTTTATATTGTTTTAAACTACAAATTTGTTATGCACTTTATTTCATTCGGGAATGCGGTTTGAAATGATATATAACCGTATTTTTATTTTAAATTTCGGATTGAAATGATAAATATCTGTATCACTTGACCATAGGATATAAAATTTTATACAGAGACCGCGGTCTATATATAAAAATATTTTAAAATGATTTTCTATGGTTTTGTAAAGAAATATATGGTTTTATGAGATAGTGATTTTGATATTTTATAAATGTTATTTTATATATAGTTAAATTTTGGGTTTTAAGCTATGTATAAAATCGATTTGAAGTATAAAAGAAGTTAATAATTAAGTTTGATTTTATTAAGATAAAATATGATTAAGCGTTTATTTAAATTAAGTTTTTGGAGTTTATAATGACTTAAATGAGAATAAGGTTGGAAGATGAATATGGAATTTATTTGGAATTTAATAAAATTTAGAATTTTAAAGGGTATGATTTTTATAACTTGATGTTTGTTTAGAGTGATTTAAATGAATATCAAGTTGATTTAAATGAATATGTCAAGTTAAATAAATTGAAAGGATATCCAGTTGTTCAAGTTAAGAGTTTTACTTAAATTATATTGGATTTATTAAGTAAATATTTCAAATCTAAATAATAGTAATTAAATTTGATATATATGGAATTATCAAAGAATTAGTTTTGAAATGGTGGAATATTTAAAGCTTTGCAATATATACGAATTGAAATGGTTTATTTGGAGGTTTAAATCGGTATTCGGAATTTATTTGTGAAATTAAAGAAGCTATTTTATTATATAATGTAATTTAATATTTAAACCATTTAAGTATTAGAAGTTATGTTTCAAAGCTATGGGTTTCAAGGTATATAGATTTGAAGTGCTAAGATTTTGGGGAAAAGGATATATTTTGAAATAAAAATGATATCATATTGATTTGGGTTTTAAAACGGAAATGATGTCGTATTTATATGGTTTTGAAATGGATATTATATTCTAGTTTTGAAGTATAAATTATTTTGAAATGACCGCGGTGTTATAATAACGTTGGTTGTTGAAGAGACCGGGATCGGAAGTTGTCATACTCTCTTCCAATTCCGAAAACCACTTTAACAACCGTGTATGCGGTGGTAATTCCAGAATGAAGCAGGATGGTGGTGACCTTTACTTTGAGGTAAATACGTGGACCCGACTCCCGTGAGTTGCCATAAGGTGGCTAAAACAGGAGCGATCGACGGGTTAAGAAGGTAGCCCCTTTTACCGGACGCATCCCTTCGTTATTATACTCTGACTTTGGATTGATTCGGTGGCCACTTTTGATTTCTTTGATTTGGGGGTGTGGCTCGAGGTGGGCGATAGTTGCGGCTGTGCGTTACCACCGGCCCGGAAGCGTAATTGGTATATCTACCCTGGCATTGCCTAGTTGTACCGTGTCACCTAACCTAGTGCGCCTTGTACGAGTTTCTATTTATGTCGTACCTATGGTGTATCCTCTGGTAGCCTCCCGGTCAGGAGGTATTACGGTACTGTATCGACTATTGGCACTATTACGTGTTAAGGGCTATATGTGTAACCCCTTAACGCTATTTTAAAGTAAGTCTATTTTACTATTAGACATTATTATAATAGCAAAATATTACTACATAGTAAATAGTTTAACGGATCCTTACGAGATGTGAATTCCGAGCATCTCTTAAGTTATTGCACTCGCGTTGACACTACATATGAGATGTCAAATCCCGTAAACATCTCTGACGCCGTTCCACTCATATTATAAACTGTTGATTTAACTTACATAAGATCTTTTTGTTCTGACTCGAGTGTTTTGTCTTTTCAAAATGCTCGGGTCAGCCTGAGCATTTCAGGATTTGAAGCCTTTATCTCTAGAGGACGAAGACGAAGATTTATTATTATTTATTATAGTATTTCACTACATCCGTACTGTTCCGCTGCATTAAATATCATTCTATGGTATGTGTAACTCTGATATGTATTGTATAAGTATAATTGAAGATTTTGTAAAATAACTTCATGACCTATATATTTGATTATTATATTTTATCGTTCCGCTGTAAGATTCTATTTTGTTTTATTTCTTCCTTCTTTTTCTTATTTACCCCATAACAATCCGCCCTTCTGTATTGTTTATGTCTGACGTGTGTGGTTTATCGTCGATTTAAAGCATACGAAAAGGCGGGACGTTACATCTGGTATCAGAGCTTTTGCTTAGCGATAAAGCTTAGCTTTGTGGGGTCTGACTCTTTACTAATAGAGTAGTAATACCCTATGATGAGTCGTTGAGTGTATATATATGAGAGAGCGTATTTTTTTGTATTATAAAAAGGTTTTAATATTGTATTAATCTGTTCCGTTTTGTATTTATAAATTCTAGTTGATGCATGAGACGCTATGACATCAAAAGGGATTTCTAAACACTTAATAGGACAGACTGACACAATATTTGTTTTGAATATAGGTAAATGAAATAATTTTGCCTATTATATTTTCTATAAATAATTTTTTTTTCATAAATGAGATATATATTTGGTTGCAGTATATTGAATGTTAGGTAATGAAATATATAAATAATAGTTGAAATGAGATTGAAAATAAAATAAATGAAAATGGGAAATTTAGAACTTGAGTTTCGAGATTTCTGAAAATTTCTTTTGAATGATTTTGAAATATAATAATAATATTATTAGAAGTATTTTCTGATATAAATATTTCAATATAATTTGAAAGAATTGTTTTAAAGAAACTCTGGAAAGAAATAAGTTGTACTCCTCTCTCTGTCGTTGGAAAATAATTTCGATGATGAGTACACTCATCATCGACATTTATTTTCGAGTTTCGAAGTGGGAAGGCCACTGTAGTAGTTTTACTGCAGAATTATTTTGATAAAAAAATATAAATTTTAAATTGTTTTAAATATAATTGGATATATAAGTTGTAAGTATATATTTATCTATTATTTTAAAATGATCTGAAATTTAACCCGATATTTATTTCTTAAGTTTCCATTAATTAATAGTTTCAATTATTGTAGTGAATTTGAATGTAGGTAATTAATAATTGAAACCTCTAAAGGAAATAAGAGATTTAATGCTAAGTTATAAATTAAATAAAAAGAAAATTTAAATTTGTAACATATAAAACAAAGGATATTATTATTGAACATTTAATTAATTAAAAGAATTGAGAAAAACTTGTATAACTTTCAATTAAAGGCATATATATAACTTACCAAAAGATATAAAAAGTTGAAATGTTAATAAGAAAATGTAATAGATATTATACAAGTAATAAACTTGAGGAAATGAAAGTAATTAATGAAATTATTTAATAAATAAGAATTTGGTGATGTAGTTGTTATAAACTTAAGTATAATCGAAATACTACAAATTAAATATAATAGAAGGCAAGTTTTGTAAGTAAGAAATTTGTAAACTTAAGTGAATAAGTTGAAGTTATTTATAAATAAATTTGTAAGAAATAAATGTAAATTAAGAAGATAAACCATTATATGAGTGAAAAAGAGAAATCAAACAACAAATGTATGATATGAAATTAATAAGTATGAGATTGATTTATTGTTTGAAATTATTGTTTGTTTAATTATGGTTGTTTGGGCAAGGATACTTTAAATTTGTTTGGATGCATGAATAATCTATTTAATTTCACCTAAGACTGTTGAGTGAAGGGTATACTTAGTAGTATATTTTTTTCCATTTCGTAAATTTAAAGTTTTGAACCCGAACAACTATTTGTTTTGTTTGATATGAATGAATGATTGATTTGTGTTGATTTCTATGTGATGGTTGTATACCTGGTTGCAAGTGATTATTGTATGTATTGATGGTTGAAAACAACCTAAAATATTTCATTTTATACAATTATTAACTCTTTTTGGATTATATAAGTGAAATACAGGTTATGGAAGCAATTGCTACTGCATTTGGTTTCATAATATAAGCGTAAATTTGCCCGACAAATAGGTACGTTCTTGGATTACGGTTTTGTAAGCTATTATATTGTTTTCCCGTGTTGGGATATATATTATTTGGGAAATTATATGCTGTATATTGTTATATTTGATATTATATTTTCTCCCGAGCCTTCCCGTACAAAGGAGACTCTGCCAAAATTTTCCGTGAATTTTGGACATAGAAAATTTTTGAAAAATGTTTTACAAACTTTATTAATTTGAGGATAACAAGATTTAATGTTTATAAATTGGTATATTTTGTTTAAATTAATTAATTTTGTAAACTTATTTGTTTATAAAGTTAATATTTTGAATAAGATATATTGTTTATTTAATTCTTCTTTTCCCTTCTTTTTCCTTTTTGGGGACGAAAATTTTTGAGTGGGGGAGAGTGTAACAACCCATAAATTTTTATAAATAAATTGGTTTATTTAATTAAATTTTTGTAACTAAATTTAGAAAGAAATAATTTTTTATAATTTATATTGAAATAAAGGTTAAGAATGAATTGTAACAATGGTTATAAGAAAAAAAACCAATTTTTGACAATTGAAGTGAAATCAATAAAAGTAAAATAGCATAAATTGTGCACTTGGTTATGAAATGGAAGATAGGTAAATAAGAGGAAGTATGGAATGAATTAATGAAATAATACAGTGTTAATGGTAAATAATAAACTTTTAAATGTTAGTATAAATTAAAGAAATGATTGGGAATCATATTTATGAAATAATAACTAGAATGCAAGGCAAATAATACCAATCAAGTTAATAAATTTATGAATTGAATGGAATACTAATTTATGAAAATAAATCTAAATGTTATGTTTGGCTATAAATTAAACATAAGTGAATGAAATTTGTAGTATGAAGATAAATGTCAACATTGATTTATAAGTAATAAAAGCTTACTAATGCAACTAAAGGATTAACGGTAACGATTATTGTATGTTACCTATTTTGTAGCTTGTTGATTTAAAATTGGGAATCAGTTACAAAAATTATAATCTAATACTGCGTTAATGTTAACTAAGTTAATTATTAATTAATTGAATGAAATTCAAATCAATGGAAATAATGTAGATGTATACTTAGCTACGAATTGAATATTTGAAAACATAATGTAAGCATTGAATTAAATTAATTAATTTAAATTATAATAAATGGTCATTGAATAAAAATCAATGTTCTGTAAGTAATTATAATAATTGTTAGTAGATAATCAGGTATGAATGTGAGAAAATGTGGCAATAGTGCAAAACATTAATCATTTACCCATTCATTTAATGCATTGAATTAGGTCTAAATCAAATTGCAACATTTGGTTTGTTAATAATAGCTTATAAGTGAAATTAAACGTAAATGGTAACAAGTATTGTAAGTTAACCATTTATTTAGTATATTAAATTTTAACTGGTAATCAATTGCAATAAATATAAATAAATTATTACATTAATGATTAATTAAAGTAATATTTGAAAATAATGGCAATTCCATTTATAATATGACTATTGGTTGATGTAAAGATTGTAAATAAAGATTTATTAATTTATTTCAATGTAAATTTTAGTGATTGGGTTTATTTCAAATAAATGAAATTAAATATCTAGATATTACATTAATGGAAATTAAGTTGAAAATTTGGGAATAATAACGTAATAAACCATGAAACAATGTAAATTTTATCTACTTGGTGATAATGGAGTGAATAATAGGATTTATAATCAAATAAATAGATTTATTTGAATTTCGATTGATAATTAATGAATTTATTTAAAAATTGAAAGTTAAACACTGTAGTTGTGAATTGGTCGACTTTAAATTGATATGGAAATGGGTTATAAAGGGTTATAAATTACTAAAGTAATCTAAGATGATAAAATTTATGAATTTTGGAATTTGAATTAAATGGCGATTAAATTAATTAATTATTAATTTATTTAATTAATATAAAAATAGCCATTTTGACCATTGACTCGGATTTCGATGAAACCAGTTTCATCGGATCCGTAACGGTGGATTATTGCAGGATTTCAAGTTTCGTAGCGACCGGACTTGTCGTTTGATAGTACGGACTCGAAACGCCTTGAAATCAAATGAAATTAATTTGAAAATATTGATTTTTGCATAACTTCTTCATACGATGGAATTTGGACTTGAAACCTTTTCCATTGTGTTTAAAATATTTTAAAACATCTATTTGATATACGGGTCGACCCAATTTCGTTCCGGAGTCAGAACGGGCTTTTCGGGCCAATTATCGTTCAACGCGTGTATAATCGGGTCCATCTATTCTTTTTTCAACTTTGTCTATAAATACCCAGT
The DNA here is from genome assembly GCA_030765085.1 of Allium cepa. Classification (NCBI taxonomy): domain Eukaryota; kingdom Viridiplantae; phylum Streptophyta; class Magnoliopsida; order Asparagales; family Amaryllidaceae; genus Allium; species Allium cepa. The sequence goes on along the minus strand of CM060932.1, from coordinate 225,815,839 downwards.
TATAAACCCTAGCCTACTTCTACTTCTCATTTTTTTATATGTACAATTCAACTATCTCTCCTCCTCAATGGCAGACAATCCCAAATCCTATTGCAATTCAAAAATCAAAGTGAAATTTCAAACTCCTCAAAAAAATTAAGAAAATTTTATATATCGAAGCCCTCGATGTACGCATCCCAGATCTGCAGTTTGTTTTTTGTTTTGAATCACCGATTGTTCGGAAATTGCTTAACCTTTCTCTTCCATTCGTAGGGGTTTGATGATCTTTGGCACATCGTCGATTTGAGGTTAGCGTTGGGTGGAGGGAACGAAGGGAAGTGCATCCGTGTGATTGATTTCGCGAGTTGACGGTTGGATTTGCTTCGATAATTAGATTAGGGTTAGAAATATAGTGGCAGCCGGTGGGTTTTAGGGGCGTTGAACGACGAAGGGGGGTGCCGCGGTGACTGAGGTGGATGCTGGCGTCGTGGCACGTTGCTCTGGGTGGCTGCGCCTGGTTTTAGCGACGAGGAGGAGGTGGGTTTTCGTGGCGGCTAGGGTCGAGCGCGTGTGTCTTGGAAGAAAGGGTTCATGCGCGTGTTTTCGTGGTGACGTGGCGTTTCTTTTGAGGGTATTCTTCTGTTTTATTTTATTTATTTTAATATAAACGTATATCGTTCTAAAGCATATAACTTTCTCATACGATATCCGATTGACGCGCGGTTTTCTCCACCAGGTTCATATTGGAATTCTGGACATTTAAGCTGGTTTGGTCGGATTCTGAAACGAACCTGACTCTGCCTTTGAAAATCAGCACTGAATACGACACTCATATTCAAATGCCTCAGATCCAAACGTCGAATCTGGTTCGCCGGAGCTTATAACACAATTAAGTATAACAACACAACGGAAGAAAAAGAAATGAATATCATATACAACTCCAATGAATACAATATCCAAATATACAACAATAATCCATATGATACAAGAAATATCAGAGACAATAAACAGCAGCAGAAAACAAATAGCCAAGAGATAACTCCAATCCAATGCTCCAAAGCTAAGACTCTAAACCACAAGCTCGAATCACCATCACGTTTCACCAAGCTAAGTAAGTCTGGTTGTGAATCCGAAGACTCCAATATCCAGGATCTCCAAGGAATACCAAAGAGAAAGCTAAAAGCTACCGAATCGATATCTATATCTACTATCTGAAAAACCCAACTCTAGACTGCCCGTGTGGAAAATTGTGGGCACCCAGAGTTTAGGAAAGGAACAATAAACTCCGAGTCAGTCGTGGGACTGGTATAAGCAAACAAAAACATTTTATCTTTAAAAACAAACAAAAGAATTTAAATTTGAAATCCACAATGCTTTTTGGAAAATGAAACTACCATAAGGCCTCCCGCCACACACACCATGCAAACGCAGAATTGGAGGAGATTTCTCCTTATGATAGTCAAACATGCTTGATACACGAAAACATTTTGATATTATTATTAGTTCATAGTGGAAAACATTTTCGAAAGTATAATATTAATCTTAGCCAGCATACAACATTTCGTCGTATGCCTACTATAGTTACATGTTCAATAACAGGTTACCGCCACATTCCATGGCAGGTTATACAACTAAAACCGTATAGGGCACGTAATGTTTCTTTGGATTTTCCAACAACTGGTCAAGCCAAGGAACTTCCCATTGCTACATGGATACACCTCTGGAGGGACGCCCCGAGAACCATCCCTCAGTTCTCTGCCAACACAAGGCCGGTGTACCCCCTGCCCGGGAGTATCACCTAAGATATTCCATCCCCGGTCGTAACCAACCTTTATCCGAGCGCTTGATACCAACAACCACAAAGTAAGGTATTTGCAGTAACCACATAGGTTAAATATCTAGGCTCCATACCATGATATCACCTCTATCTAGAAGAAATGGACATACCCTAGGGGCGCGACCCCTGAAACCTTGCTGCATCTTTCCTGGTTCGACCATTTCCGGGGTGTGAGGTCCTGATACAGTCTCGTCCACAAAGCTATGCTTTTCACAAAGCCTTGTTTTGATCAACAAATGATCAGCAGCACTTCGTATGCCACATTATCAAATTGGGAATGTATCACTAGTAACCATTAACTACATAACCTCTAAGCTCGTACGTCTCAGAGAAGGGTGTTAAGCAAAGAGAATAAATCTCCGCCACCAAACAGAAATGTATTTGATAGAAACCGGTTTTACATCTCAAAGTGTAATGTCAGACACACATCCATACAAGTCTGTTCTGGGTTCGAACAGAACCGAAGACACTTCTGAAGAAGCCCTTGCAGTCTGGGTATTCACAATCCCGATCGGACTTCCCATCACTTAGGGAATCACTATACCGTAGCTACTCAGTGCAGAGACAATCGATAGGTCATCCTATCGTTCTCGCAAATACCCGGTCTTCACCACCGGTCTTCAAATGCTATCCATAATGATGTATCATTATTCGGAATGTGTTATATGACACAAGGTCCTCTCCCGGCTAAACCGAATAATGAGCGCAATGTTTAAAAACAAATGGACATGGGATCTTAGTTAAATCACAACTTAAAGCCCAAAACCTTTTATTCAAATGGTTAAAACAAATTACCATTTCCAATCTTTTTAAACAAAAAGATTCATTGTCAAAAAACAATCTCCACCTTTAAATCTTTTAAACAAAAGATTCCCTTTTAAGACCCCTTTCAATTTAAAACAATTTTCGAAGATTCATTCATAGACTTTCAAAAACAATTCCCGTTTCAATCTTTTATATATAAAAGAATAACCCATTTAAAAATCCTCTTCAATTTCAAAATAGGGTTTAACTATCTTTCACAAAGATTCAATTATAGCTTTCAAACCAATCCATTTCAAATTTGAAATTTTTTCATATATAAAAGCTATTATTATTTGAAACCACTTGTTTCCGTTACAGAAAACCCAATTATAATTGCACGAGTTAAGGCCTTTCAAATATAAACTTGGGTTAAATTCAATTTCTCAAAACCATACTTTTAAAATGGTTTAAAACTCATATAAATACCTTTTATAACTTGTATAAACTTTTTACACCATAAATTCTCAACATAGAATTTAATTTCAAATTTTGAATTCAAAATTTAAATCAAATTTGTAACAACCCGCATATTATCGATTGTATATTTAAATATTTTATTTAAATATTTCATCGTTCATTGGATTTTAGTCCGAAAAGCTACATTTTGCAAACAGTCGAATTAGGACTCGAGACCACTTCCATTGAGTTCAAAATGCCGTTTGCGATCTTTTTAAGTATAAACTTTGGTATGTTTGGAGATAGTAGAATTTTGCTTCTTTTTCACTTAGGGCTTTGGTTTGGGTTTCAGCCCATTAACCTAACATATGAACCCAACTCCACTCCAACTCTTCATTACTTCATTTCTAATTCCTAATACTCAAGCTTTAGCATCAATGGTGGGAGGAATGGGAAATTAAAACTTCAAGCCCTAATCTTTATTGAAAATTCAAGCTTCTACCTCCAAAATCAAGAAGAAGCTTTGGTAAGCCTTCTCTTCATCTTCTCCAACTCTTTCTCCATTCAATTTCAGAAATTTCCTAAACCTAATTTAGGAAATGTTTCTCCTTTAAGCTTAGATTCAAGCTTGTTGGGTTGGAATTGAAGAGTGATTGTTCTTTCCATTGCTCTATAGCTTCTTCTTCATTGATTTTGTAAAAAGGTGAGATTTTTATCTCACATCTATGACTATAATTATCTTTGGTTGTTAGGTATGAATTCCTAACACTTATTCATGTGCATTTGCTTTTGGTTTGGGTTGAATTGGTGAATATTCCAATTTTTAGTGTTTTGGGTTCAAATCTTTAAAATCCTAACTTTAATGTTTTGATCATGTTTTGGTGATGCATCGTGGAGCATATAGGGTCGGGTTGCCTATTGGCATAAACCCTTAGAGCCAATGTTCGTTCGATTGCATTTTGGAAGAGTGTGCTCTTCATTTGGATAGGATGAAAAACAACCCAGGCATGATTTAGTCGACTGAATTCTCTGTTTAGTCAACTGAACCCGGAACAGAAAGTTTCCTGAACCTAGAAACAGAAAGTTTCCTGAACCTGGAAAGTTTCCATGTACAGGGTCAGTCGACTGAAAACTCTATTCAGTCGACTGAACCTGCTGTTTCAGCCCAGTTTTCCTTTTTGGATTGAATTTCCAATTTAAATCGATTCGTGAAGATCCTATTTGTTGTTATCATTTATCATGACTTTGATGACTCCTTTTTAGGGATTTTTGAATATCCATTTCGATGGATTCTTTATCGGTTTCTTTGGATTTGATTCACGTCTTCGTATGTGGATTTTAATGATTGATTGCTTCTACAATCATTTTTTTGGTTTGTCACTTTAAAATACAAAGGTTTCTATACTAGTAGTAAATATTCAAACTCTTTATCAAATATTATTTAAACTCTATTTTCAATACCAAACTCGTTTATAAAACGGTTTTCTAATCTACTAGTATATGCAAACCTTTACCTCACTCGTATGAGAAATCAAATTAAACGGCTTAGTAAAACAAGTGGTATGAAACGCTTGCGTTTACTTCATCTGTTAATTATTGGACTCGTTCGATTGAATCTCTTGTGATAATTTTCGAGTGGAGATCTACAATTTGTTCGTAAATATTTAACTTAAGCTAGTGGTTATGGGACATGAAGTTAAGCTCATATATTTACTAGCTTAGTGTAATTGATACTTGTTGATGATCGATGATGATCATTTTATGGTTTAGACTAGCGATGTGCGATGTCTCTTTTACGGGCTAGCGCTCATAGGTCTTCGGACCGTTCGTGGAGCAATCGGCTCATAGGTCTTCGGACAGTTCGTGGAGCAATCGGCTCATAGGTCATTCGGCTCATAGGTCTTCGGACCGTTCGTGGAGCAATCGGCTCATAGGTCTTCGGACCGGTTGTTTGTGATAGGCCTTTCCCCCCTTTGTGTTTTCTGGATTTCTTATTGTGATTTCTAGAATCTTTATTTCAACAATTTTCGTGATTAGCATTGATATGTTTCATCAATATTTTTGATATGGTGAATATGTGAAGGAATATGACATTCTTTTTAGTGTTTGAGATTTCCAGAGATATTGTATGATTTTGTTGATATTTAATGCATACTTTTCAAAGTATGGCATTTTTGTTATCATACCTTTGTTTTTGTCTTATCTCTTATCCTATCCCACTTTATCTGATATTTATAGCTAGACTGATCCGTTTATTATTTTCTTATTAAATAATACTCGGGTCAGACCGAGATGTTATAGGTGCTTCTTCTTGACTCCTTATCTGGGATCATCATCTAATTTTTGGCTAACTACTTTAGATTAGTAATTTTTGTTTGTTATACATTTGAGATATAGACTCCATGATGTATAACTAATCTTTTGTCTTGCACTTGTATCTATGCTTTTGTGATATTGTGGATCTTGTTTGACCACTGCTCTGATGTACACTTCTATGTTTTATATTCATATCTATTTCCGCCTTTGTGATATGAATATCTGTGACTGATTTGTGTTATGTTTATTTCTATATTTGTTTTCGAAGATTACATATAGCCACTGTGTAGTAGCTTTGTGTTTGTGTCGGCATGTCGGATTTCCTCTTGAGATGAAAAGTTATATTTTTATCTGGCATATCGGTACTCGCACAAAGCAATTAGACAGATGGTCGCTCCTCAACAGCCTTATTCTCTGTGCTAGTTGATGGCTTTACTCGGCTAGTGTGGGTATAGAGGTGGGGCATCACAGCTTGGTATCGGAGCCAAACTTCGGAACAATACGAAATATTGTAACAAGGATCATCATCCTAAGTCTATCTTAGGAGTCGTGCTTTAGGATTTAATTCGAGTCTTCGTACCGATTCATCCTATTTTCTTTATGATTCCTTGTTTTATCTATCAAGATTGCTTGATATTCATTTGGTGAATAACCTTTTTCTTCTTCTTTCTATCTTTCTAAAGGAAGAGAAATGGTTAGACCAGGCCGTCCCAACGCCGGTCAATCTAGTGCTACTCCCCAGGATGGAGTATTTATGTCTGCCCAGCAGCTTCTTGATCTTGTAAAGAATGCTCAAGCAGCCGGACCCATTCCAGAGCCTACTCATCCTAGATCCGGTTTTGCACGCTTGTGCAGAGACTACACCGATTTGGGTGGAAGGCCATTCAAGGGATCCGAGAGTGTTATAGAAATTCAAGCTTGGCTCAAATCATGTGATCGTATCTTTTCTCGCATGAACCTTATTGATCTACATCGAGTCCAAGTGGCTTCTAGCATGCTCCAAGAAAGAGCTTTAGATTGGTATGAGCTCTTGACTTCGGAGATTATCGAAGCGGATCTTACTTGGGAGCAATTCCGGGAACGATTCGAACTAAAGTTTGTGCCGGAAGCTGAAAAAGTAACTTTAGCACGGCATTTTATTGATCTTGTTCAAGGTAAATCTTCTGTGACAGATTATGTCGCATCTTTTGAATCTCTTTCCAAATACGGGGTTGAATACATTAATACCCTGTTGAAGAAAAATCAGAGATTCGTCTATGGGTTGAATAAGAACCTCAAGAAGTCATTACTTCTGAAACTAGAAGTTTCTTTTGATCAGCTTATTGATATCGCTCTTTGACTTGAAGAGGCCGATAAAGAAAGCGATGTTGAAGTTGTCGGTGCCAAACAGAACTTCAACAATAATATGAAGAGGCCTATTAAATTCAAAGGCCCCAATCCCAACAAGAAAGGGAAACAAGAAACTTTGGTAGCAAAGACTCCTACCTCTAGTCGTGGACAATGCTACAATTGTGGTTCCATGGACCACTATGCAAGGGAGTGTCCGAAACCCCTTTATTGTCACTATTGCAAAAATTCGGGTCACCATATATCTTCTTGTCCCAAACTTCAAAGTAGGGGAGAGGGAAAGCTAAATGCGCCTAGTGGCACTTCTCGTGGTCAAGGTACTTTTCATTCAATCCTTGATGGCATTGTTTTACTCAGTGATCTTTTATTCGAGTCCTTTATGATATAGGTTTATCTCATCATTTTTATATCAAAAGAACTTATCGATTCTTTTTCTTTAAACATTTTTGGGCTTGTTGACTTCTTTGAGGATTGCGAATCCGGATGGTAGATCCGCAACACTCAATTTGCTTTTTATTGATGTCGAAATTATTTTATGTGATTTTTCTTTCTGAGCCGATTTTTTTACTTAGGCTTCGGAATTGATTTTTGTAAGGATTGGCTTAATCATTGTGAAGCCCATATCCTATTTTCCGTGTGGACTATTCATCCTCGACATTTTTAATCTGTTAAGCAGATTTCTATTGTTCTTTGTGATGTTGATTTTAATTTGATGGCATCATTTTATTCTTTAAGCCCTCATCATGAGGAAAGTGTTATTTCTCTCATTTAAATAGTTTGTGAAACTTTCCGGTATTTTTGAGTTTGTCTTAGGATTATCTCCTAAGAAATATTTTGAGTGGTGTTAGGGTCTATTTAGTTCGACCTTGCCATGATTTTTATTTGCTACGAGTTGCGGAAGTTAGCATTCCACTTACCGCATTCCGCACTTGTTATGATTCTTATGAATGACTTTTTATGTCATTCAGTTTGCCCATCTTGTTTCGTCCATTTTATAAATCGAGTATTCTATGAATATCTCGATAATTCCATTCTTGTATTTATTGATTTTGGATGAAAACAAAAATTTAAAATTTTGCAAATCTTTTTCATAAGATTTATTTATAAGTACAATTGGATTTTGATCTTAAACGAGCAAAGAATATTCTCAAAACTTTTAAGAGATATTTTCATCATATAGAAGATGATTTTGTGATTGTATTGCCCATTGAGTGCTTTAAGAATTCTGGTCGATGCGCTTGATCAACGTTATCGATAAGAATCTCCTAAACGCTTTGATGAGATAATCAGACACGATATATTGACTTGTAAAAATGTAAATTTTTATAGAAAGATTATTACATAAAGATAAATGTAATTTTGAAAGTTTTAGCTTTTCGGGAAAGAAGATTATTTAAAAGAAATTCTTTCTTTTCGATACTCTTATTCTTGTGATTCCCGATGGGAACCAAGACTTTATCTTTTCTACCGATGCTTATCGTATTGGTTTGAATGTCGTTCTCTTGCAAAAGAGAACATGCTATCATTTATGTTTCTAAATCATTAAAGCCTATCGAGACCAGATATGCCATTCATGATCTAGTGCTCGCGGCTATTGATTTCACTTTTAGAATTTGGCATCATCATTTTTGGATGATAAATTTGTTCTCTACCCCGATCATAAATCTTTGGAATATTTATTTTCTCATAAGGAACTTAATGTTGGCTAGAGTTCCTTGCATCTTATGATCTTAATATTCTTTGTATACTCCCGGAAGGGACATCATGTTGCCAATGCCCTTAGTCGTAAGCAACAAGTGGTTGTCTTTTTGATGATGTCTGAATGGAATGATCTTTTACCAAGTTCATCGGACGTTTCGATGTACCTTGTTTTATTGAGCTTCGTCTCATTTCTTTTATGGGTTTGTGCCCGATGTTCTTTTATGGTGTTCGGTTCATTGGACGCACCGTTTTTGTACTACGCCGGTGTTCCGAATTATTTGAGCTTCGGTTCATTGGACGTGCCGTTTTTGTACTGCGTCGATGTTCCGAATTATTTGAAATTTGGTTCATCTGGCGTACCGTCATTGTACTACGCCGTTGTTCCAAATTATTTGAGTTTCTAATTTCTCTGGCGTATTGTTATTATACTACGTCGTTGCAACGGCTCAATTTTCTGCTACTCATGACATTTTCCATGTCTTTCGACTACGGAAATGCCTTTGGGATCCCCATTTTTATTCTTGAGTCCGGTGTTATTGTGGAAATTGAAGTTTCAACAGATTTGACTTATGAGCAACATTCCATTCGCATCATTGCTTCGGAGGTTAAGCGCCTTCGGAATAAAGAAGTTCTTCTTGTGTAAGTTCAATGGTTCTCAGATCCTAAGGATTGCTCTTGGGAATCCTGGGAATTAATCTAGCGATCCCGTTCAGGCTTACCTTTTCATGCTCTTTATGGTGAACTTCCTATTTCAAATTTCTTTTGTGTTGATATGCTTTTATGGTTGTTACTCTTTATTTTCTTCTTAAGTATTGCGAGGACGCAATTTCTTTAAGGATGGGAGTCTGTAACAACCCGCATATTGATCGATTGTATATTTAAATATTTTATTCAAATATTTCATCGTTCGTCGGATTTTAGTCTGAAAAGCTACTTTTTGCAAACAGTCGAATTAGGACTCGAGACCACTTCCATTGAGTTCAAAATGCCATTTGCGATCTTTTTAAGTATAAACTTTGATATGTTTGGAGATAGTAGAATTTTACTACTTTTTCACTTAGGGCTTTGGTTTGGGTTTCAGCCCATTAACCTAACATATGAACCCAACTCCACTCCAACTCTTCATTACTTCATTTCTAATTCCTAATACTCAAGCTTTAGCATCAATGGTGGGAGGAATGGGAAATTAAAACTCCAAGCCCTAATCTTTATTGCAAATTCAAGCTTCTAACTTCAAATTCAAGAAGAAGCTTTGGTAAGCCTTCTCTTCATCTTCTCCAACTCTTTCTCCATTCAATTTCAGAAATTTCCTAAACCTAATTTAGGAAATGTTCCTCCTTTAAGCTTAGATTCAAGCTTGTTGGGTTGGAATTGAAGAGTGACAGTTCTTGCCATTGCTCTATAGCTTCTTCTTCATTGATTTTGTAAAAAGGTGAGATTTTTATCTCATATCTATGACTATAATTATCTTTGGTTGTTAGGTATGAATTCCTAACACTTATTTATGTGCATTTGCTTTTGGTTTGGGTTGAATTGGTGAATATTCCAATTTTTAGTGTTTTGGGTTCAAATCTTTAAAATCCTAACTTTAATGTTTTGATCATGTTTTGGTGATGCATCGTGGAGCATATAGGGTCGGGTTGCCTATTGGCATAAACCCTTAGAGCCAATGTTCGTTCGATTGCATTTTGGAAGAGTTTGCTCTTCATTTGGATAGGATGAAAAATAGCCCAGGCATGATTTAGTCGATTGAATTCTTTGTTTAGTCGACTGAACCTGGAAACAGAAAGTTTCCTGAACCTGGAAAGTTTCCATGTACAGGGTCGGTCGACTGAAAACTCTGTTCAGTCGACTGAACCTGCTGTTTCAGCCCAGTTTGCCTTTTTGGATTGAATTTCCAATTTAAATCGATTCGTGAAGATCCTATTTGTTATTATCATTTATCATGACTTTGATGACTCCTTTTTAGGGATTTTTGAATATCCATTTCGATGGATTCTTTATCAGTTTCTTTGGATTTGATTCACGTCTTCGTATGTGGATTTTAATGATTGATTGTTTCTACAATCATTTTTATGGTTTGTCACTTTAAAATACAAAGGTTTCTATACTAGTAGTAAATATTCAAACTCTTTATCAAAGATTATTTAAACTCTATTTTCAATACCAAACTCGTTTATAAAACCGTTTTCTAATCTACTAGTATATACAAACCTTTACCTCACTCGTATGAGAAATATAATTAAACGGCTTAGTAAAACAAGTGGTATGAAACGCTTGCGTTTACTTCATCGGTTAATTCTTGGACTCGTTCGATTGAATCTCTTGTGACAATTTTCGAGTGGAGATCTACAATTTGTTCGTAAATATTTAAGTTAAGCTAGTGGTTATGGGACATGAAGCTAAGCTCATATATTTACTACCTTAGTGTAATTGACACTTGTTGATGATCGATGATGATCATTTTATGGTTTAGACTAGCGATGTGCGATGTCTCTTTTACGGGCTAGCGCTCATAGGTCTTCGGACCGTTCGTGGAGCAATCGGCTCATAGGTCTTCGGATCGTTCGTGGAGCAATCGGCTCATAGGTCTTCGGACCGTTCGTGGAGCAATCGGCTCATAGGTCTTCGGACAGTTCGTGGAGCAATCGGCTCATAGGTCTTCGGACCATTCATGGAGCATTCGGCTCATAGGTCTTTGGACCGTTCGTGGAGCAATCGGCTCATAGGTCTTCGGACCGGTTGTTTGTGATAGGCCTTTCCCCCCTTTGGGTTTTCTGGATTTCTTATTGTGATTTCTAGAATCTTTATTTCAACAATTTTCGTGATTAGCATTGATATGTTTTATCAATATTTTTGATATGGTGAATATGTGAAGGAATATGACATTCTTTTTAGTGTTTGAGATTTCCAGAGATATTGTATGATTTTGTTGATATTTAATGCATACTTTTCAAAGTATGGCATTTTTGTTATCATACCTTTGTTTTTGTCTTATCTCTTATCCTATCCCACTTTATCTGATATTTATAGCTAGACTGATCCGTTTATTATTTTTTTATTAAATAATACTCGGGTCAGACCGAGATGTTACAGGTGCTTCTTTTTGACTCCTTATCTGGGATCATCATCTGATTTTTGGCTAACTACTTTAGATTAGTAGTTTTTGTTTGTTATACATTTGAGATATAGACTCCGTGATGTATAACTAATCTTTTGTCTTGCACTTGTATCTATTCTTTTGTGATATTGTGGATCTTGTTTGACCACTACTCTGATGTACACTTCTATGTGTTATATTCATATCTATTTCCGCCTTTGTGATATGAATATATGTGACTGATTTGTGTTATGTTTATTTCTATATTTGTTTCCGAAGATTACATATAGCCACTGTGTAGTAGCTTTGTGTTTGTGTTGGCATGTCAGATTTCCTCTTGAGATGAAAAGTTATATTTTTATCTGGCATATCGGTACTCGCACAAAGCAATTAGACAGATGGTCGCTCCTCAACAGCCTTATTCTCCGTGCTAGTTGACGGCTTTACTCTGTAGTGTCCTTGGCTAGCGTGGGTATAGAGGTGGGGCGTCACAAAATTTCAAAACTAAATCTAGTTATTCAAAAATAACTTTTATCTTCAAAATTCCTTTCCAAAAGCTTTTCACATTAAACCCGATCCATTTCCAAAACCATTTGGATTTCAATTTTAAAATTATATTCAAAAATCTTATGATTTAACCGATTTCCACGTGAAATTCATATTTGTGTATGTATAGTGTGGTCCAGGGGTTTTACACGAAATAATGCAGCAGCAACAACCATTACAGATTCAAACACAGAAATATCAATAAGCGGTATAATATATAACGCTTATCTTTATTCGCAGATTCATAGATAAATGTGTCAAAAATAAATAAGTAAATAAATAAAGTATGCAAATCTCAAATTCACAGAACAGAATATTACAATCCAGCGATAATAATCAATTCAAGGCATATAAATGCAAACATTCGTAAGTAATCCAAGCATTCAATAATCATTTATAAACAGGATTAATTTTTTAATCCTAAATTAATTCAATTAAATTTTCATTTAAGTTAATTACTTAGGAATTGAGTACTCAATCCTGATTATAACTTAATTTAAGCCAGATTAATAATGTACTAATACTGGTCAATTAACATTAATTAATTATAATCATCTTAATTAATTATCCTTAAATTATTTATAAATTTACCATTAATAATAAATTGGTTAACCCCTTAATTATGTAATTATGCTTTAATCAATTTTTCCCAAATTAATTACCTTGATTTACTAATCACACAGATTTAATTATCCTTTAAATAATTAAGGAAGTAAACCTTTAATTAATACATCATCCTTTTATCACTTTCATTAATTATTTTGTCCTTAAATTAAATAATTATTCCTAAATTAATTACCTTTATTAATCTATCATTCAAATTAATTCGCTTTAATTTAATTATTCTTCAATTGCTTGATTAACCCACCTTTAATCATTAATTACTTCCAATTAAGTAATTATTTTTAAGTAATTAATTACTTTCAATTTCAATTAAAGCATCAATTAAGGAATAAATCAATTATTTTTAATTTAATCTCAAATAAATTAATTTTAATTGAATTACACAAAGTGATTATCATTAATTAATTAATCTAATTAATTTTTAAAATTAATCACATTAAATAAATAAATTAATTATCCTTAGTAAATGACCTTCATTTACTATTAAAAATTCTTTAATTACTTTTCTAAAGTAATTAAAATTACATAAATCATTATTAATTATAGATTAATTAACCATAAATAACTCATTAATTAATCCTAACTATTTAATTAATTAAGTGTTTACTACAGCTTAATTAATCCTTAATTACTTAATTAATTAATTACTAATCATTAATTTAAAACACAAACCTTATTTAATTAATGATCCTTAATTGCCAATTTATTTATCCTAAATTAATTATCTTAAACCTTAATTAATTAATTTAACTCTTATTTACTAAATTAATTAATCTAAATCATTAATCATCCATTTTTAAATTAATTTAATAATTACAAATCATTAAATCTTTATTTATTCCAACTTCATTTGAACCCAAACTAAATTTGATATAAACTTAGTTTAATTTATCTGTTTCATATTTTTACACAGGTTCAAAAATTCTAAAACTTACAGGTTTTAAAACCTGTAACTTACTTACCCGAGCCATACAAAAATTTCCCGAGTCAAAAGAAAATAAACTCGAGCCAAACCCTCATATTCACGAACTCGACTTCGAGTTTTCCCAGAACAACCCGAGTTGACTCAAAATTTTCAAACTTAAAGTTTCTATCTGTTTTTCTTAGCATATCGAAAACTCACTCGAGTTGAAACTCGAGCTATCTACATGTTTTCTCGATAGTAACCCCGAGCCATAGTTACTTCGTCCCCACCTTTCTTCTTCTTCCTCAAATTCCAACATCACCAGATATTGGTGGTATCTCGTTCACATGCACACTTGATCGGAGTAGCTCCGGTCATCAACGTTGACTTCAACACCTCGCCAATCATCCCCCAAATCATCACAACCACTCCGATCAACGAACAAATTCAAAAATCGAGTTTAAGTCACCACGACAACCACCTGGAACAACAACTCCGCCAAGAACTCCCTCTCCAGACCACTTCTGGCCACCAGAAAACGTGCAATTGCCTCCAGAGCTTCGCCATAGTCCGATACTTCAATTTTCCTGGGTGCGATCACCGCAGATCCAACGTGGTTGACAAAATCGTCATATTTTCTTCATCAAACAAAATTGGGTTAAAACCCTAATCCGATCAACTACTACCACCATGGTGAATTAAAAAATCACCGAGTATTTTTCCAGTAATCCCTGAACCTCCGGCCACCTTCAACTTCGGCCTTGACGAACACTATGTCGCCGATGATCGGAATTTGACGAAAAATTGATTTTAGTTCATCTCACAAATTCCCATCATACCCAATTTTAAAAATACTGATTTAATTTCTAAAATTCACCATTTTTAATTTCGATTCTGATCGTTTAATCCAAATAAAAAAAACTGATGATCGCATTTTGACTTATTATGAGATCATCTCTGTAACATATCAATTGTCGAACGAATACTTAGTATAAACTTATGAAATCAATTTTTTTGCGGTATTAATCTATTACAATCATTTTCTCTTTTATGATCATGGCTTAAATATGTTTATATAGGAAGATATGCATTTTTTTCTCTGTTTCTTGAGTTTGGGAACACCCAGAGAACATATATATATATATGTATGTATGTATATATATATATATATATATATGTATGTATGTATGTATGTATGTATGTATATAACACAGGCATGCACAAACATTTTACCCATATATATATAAACAATATACATGCAAGCAAATCCACAACTTTATTTCAAATATTCATCACAACATCAAGATTTTAAAAGAAAAACCGGTCTAAAATTTTATGTTTTCTCACCTGAGTTTCTTTTGAAAACAGAGAAGTAGAAAGGAAGTCTGTAATTTGTTTCAAAGTTTTATCTTTGACCTAGCTTTGTTTACTTAAATTTGTAAACTGATTTGAAGCTTTAACAAAACTGAGTTGCCTTTGAACTGCCTGGGACTTGTTTGAAACTGAAAATGATCTTTGCCTTGTTGAATTTTTTTTCCTGACATGTTTTAAATTTCCTAAAGCTTCAACTTGATGTGGCTCTGCTATTTGATTTGCATTTAAGTTTGAACTTGATCTTGGCTTTGCAAGTTTTCAGTTTGAATCTAAGAACTTGAACTTATTTTTGTTTCCAGGTTTTAAGATTACTTTTCTGGTTTGTATTGTTTCATTTGTTTTTGTAGTTTCAGGTTTAGGAAAATTTTTACTGAGAAAAATTTTGTTTTCTTTTTGATTCATACTCATATAATTTAATTCCAAAGAAACGAGGATGTTTTCACTTGTTAAATTTATTACATTTGTTAATTGTATAGAGAAAAATCCTTACACTTGTTTATATTATAAACATTTTATGCTTAAATCCTTTGCTAAAAATTAATTTACAAATTTTGTTTTAAACCTTGCATAATTTTAATTTATAAAACATATTTATCTATTTTATTTTCTTATGTATTATTTATACTTATACAAATTAAAGTAAAATGGTTTGAAATTAAATTATATATATTACTTATAAATATTTATAAGTTAGTAAGTACAATTTTTATTTAAATATTTTTGTATCAATTCATCTCTTATGTTTTATTACTTAACATATGTTTATATGTTCCAATATTTTTATTATTTCAAATCAATTAATTTTATTTACAATCTTTTGATATATTTATTCATTCAAATTTTCAAATTAATTAAATTTTCAAGATATTAACACTTGAATTTCAAATTCACATTTTCAAATTATATTTAAAATTAACATCTATAAACAACTAATACATCTATTTTTAAAAACTCTATTAAATTCACAAATTAATTTCAAAAAATTAATTCAATTATCAAGTTAGACTTGGCTAAAATCCGGGGATGTTACAGATTCTGAGGCTGTTCAATTTTTGGGTTTAAATTGGATTTAAATTCAATTTAAATCCAAAAGGTGAGTGTTTTATCCCACTCACAACTTCTAAAATTTCTTATGTTCGTTAAATTTAATCTATGTTGTGATTTTGAATTTATTTATGACTGTATGTATATTTTTAATTCACCATCTCAGTTAATTGCATTTATATATATTAAACTGTTATTTAATTTATTATTACAATATAAATGCCAGTTAGATAGATTGTTTAATTTACTATTGAATATAAACTGTCAGTAATTACCTGTTATTTATTATATGCTCTATATTGATGTTATTATTTAAATTGAATGATGATTGTAATAAATGGTTGACGATTGATACTGGATGAATGGATGTTGTATTTTATATTGTTTTAAACTGCAAATTTTTTATGTACTTTATTTCATCGGGATTGAGGTTTGAAATGATATATAACCGTATTTTTATTTTAAATTTTGTATTGAAATAATAAATATCCATATCACTTGACCTGTAACAACCCGCATATTTATCGATTTTATATTTAAATATTTTATTTAAATATTTTGTCGTTAATCGAATATTGGTCCGAAAAGCTACTTTTTGCAAACGGTCAAATTAGGACCCGAGACCACTTCCACTGAGTTCGAAATGCCATTTACAATTTTTTTAAGTATAAACATTGGTAGGTTTGGAGTTAGTGGAATTTCACTAACTTTTCCCGCTTTGGACTTTGGGTTAGATTGCCATTATAACTCAAGCCCAAACCCCCTTCCTTCTTCTCACTCTTCATAAATTTCCTAACAACCAAGCTTTTGCATTAATGGTGAGTGGAAGAGGAAATTAAAACTCCAAGCTTAGGTTTCAACTTTAAATCCATCATTCAACTCCAAAAATCAAAGTGAAGACATTGGATTCTAGCTTGTAGTTGCTTCTCCATTGTTTCAAGCTCCTTCTTCATTGAATTTGTGTAAAGGTGAGATTTTTATCTCACCAATCTAGTCTATAACTATATTGGACTGTTGGGAATGATTCCCTATCACTTTTGCATGCACATTTGCCTTTGGTTTGGATTGGATTGGCGAAAAACTCCAATTTTTAGCATTTTTGGAAATTTCCTGCACTTAGCTCTTTCTGGCCACTTGACTCGTTCGGTGATAGGTCGCAAGGTCGCTGGGTCGTAGGTCGCAGGGCTTTAGGTCATTCTGGAAATATTGGCACTTCGGAGTTAGGTCGCTCACGAGTTAATCCTTAAGTCGTAGGTCGCTCACGAGTTAATCCTTAAGTCGTAGGTCGCTCACGAGTTAATCCTTAAGTCGTAGCTCGCTCACGAGTTAAGCCGTAGGTCGCTCGCGAGTTAAGCCTTAGGCAGTAGGACGTTCGCGAATTAAGCCTTAGGTCGTTTGGCCTTTATAATGTTAGGTCGCAACCTCTGTTAGGTCGGCTATGTTAGGTCGCAACCTCTGTTAGGTCGGCCATGTTAGGTCGCTCCTGGCCTAACCCTTAAGTCGTTTGACTCTTAGGTCGTAACACTTAGGTCGCTCGCCTCTTAAAACGATAGGTCGCATGACCTGTATACTTTTAGGTCGTTAGACCCTTGAGTCGTTAGGTCGTTAGACCCTTGAGTCGTTAGGTCGTATGACCTTATAACCTTATAGGTTAGGTCGCTTCAGTTGGGTCGCTCGCGAGTCAACACTAGGTCGTTTGGCCATAGCTCGTTAGTTCGTGTGACCTTATAACCCTATAGGTCGTTGGACCTTTAACTCGTAGGTCGTTGGACCTTATCCCGATAGTTCTCTTGATCCCTTAGACCCTTAGGTCGTTAGACCTCATTTTGTCTTCATTAGGTCGTACCGTTTTGGACGGGGCGCTGCCCCGCACCCCGCCGGGGGCGCTGCCCCCTGGACCCCCGCGACCTGACCGGGCAGGTCGAACCCCGTAAGCGGTGGCGTTGCCCCCGCACCCCCACCTTGGGGGGTTGCCACCCCCCCGGACCCCCCCTCCGTAGGGGATCTTATCTGAAAAACATTGAGCTGATTTCCTTGGATTTTATTCACATCTCCGTATGCGATCTTTGTGATTGATTGTTTCTACAATTGCTTTTGTGTTTTGTCATTTTATAATATAAAGGTTTCAATACTAGTAGTAAATATCAAAACTCTTTTAACAAACAATTTCAACTCTATTTTTAATAACAAAGCTCTTTTCTTAAACCGTTTTCCAATCTATTAGTATATACAAACCTTTACCTCACTCGGATGAGAAATCTAATTAAACGACTTAGTAAAACAAGTGGTATGAAACGCTTGCGTTCACTTCGTCGGTTAATTCTTGGACTTGTTCGATTGAACCTCTTGTGACAATTTTATTAGTGAAGATTTACAGTTTGTTCGTAAATATTTAAGTTAAGCAAGTGGTTATGGGACATGAAGCTAAACTTCTATATTTACTAGCTTAGTGTAATTGACACTTCTCGTTGATCATGACGATCATTCTGATGCTTTAGACTAGCAACTGTGCGATGTCTCTTGTTGCGAGGTTAGACTAGACACCACTTGTGTGATTCCACTCACACATACCTTTTTGCTTTTTGGTTAGTCTGGACCTTAATCTGTGTGATTCCATTCACACATGTGGGGTAGCTCCCCTTGGTCTTCGGACCGTCATGTGATAGGCCTCTTTCTCTTTTCTATGATTTCTGGACTTCTTGCATTGATTTCTAGAATTTATGTCATTAACTTGTTATGAGTACAAGTTTGGGGTATGATGCCCTTTCCGAATCTTTGAGAAGATTCTTGTGATATTGATTATCTCTTATTGATTGATCTTCTGTTGATCATTATTTACATACTTATAGTGGTATGTCTTTATGGATATTTTATGTTTATGCCATATCTTTTATGTTGTATCTTGTCATCTGATATTTATAGCTAGACTGACCCGTTTATTATTTTTCTTAAATAATACTCGGGTCAGACCGAGATGTTACAGGTGCTTCTGCTTGACTTCTTCCCAGGGATTCATCACTCTGACTTTTGGCTAACTGTTTAGATTAGCAGTTTTTGTTGTATACACTTGAGATATAGACTCATAGTTGTATTCTTTTGTATAGCACGTGTTTCTATTCTTTTGTATTATTGTGGATCTTTTGACCACTACTCTGATGTACACTTTCATGTGTTAGTTATATATTCATATCTTCTTCCGCCTTTGTGATATGGATGTCTGTGACTGATTTGCGTTATGCTTATTTCTACGTTTGTTTCCGAAGATTATTTATAGCCACCATGTGATAAGCAATTACATGGATGGTCGCTCCTCAACAGCCTTATTCTCCGTGCTAGTTGACAGCACTACTCCGTAGTGTTCTTGGCTAGCGTGGGTATAGAGGTGGGGCGTCACATGACCATAGGGTAGAAAATTTTATAAAAACACCATGGTCTGTATATAAAAATATTTTGAAATGATTTTCTATGGTTTTGTAAAGAAATATATGATTTTATGAGATAGTGATTCGGATATTTTATAAATGTTATTTTATATATAGTTAAATTTTGGATTTTAAGCTATGTATAAAATCGATTTGAAGTATAAAAGAATTTAATAATTAAGTTTGATTTTATCAAGATAAAATATGATTAAGCATTTATTTAAATTAAGTTTCTGGAGTTTATAATGACTTGAATAAGAATAAGGTTAAAGACGAATATGGAATTTAATAAAATTTAGTATTTTAAAGGGTGTGATTTTTATAACTTGATGTTTGTTTCGAGTGATTTAAATGAATATATCAAGTTAAATAAATTGAAAGGATATCCATTGTTGAAGTTAAAAGTTTTACTTAAATTATATTGGATTTATTAAGTAAACATTTCAAATCTAAATAATAGTAATTGAATTTGATATATATGGAATTATCAAAGAATTAGTTTTGAAGTGGTGGAATATTTAAAGCTTTAAAATATATACGAATTGAAATGGTTTATTTGGAGGTTTAAATCAGTGTTCGGAATTTATTTGTGAAATTAAAGAAGATATTTTATTATATAATGTAATTTAATATTTAAACCATTTAAGTATTAGAAGTTATGTTTCAAAGCTATGAGTATCAAGGTATATAGATTTGAAGTGCTAAGATTTTGGGGAAAAGGATATATTTTGAAATAAAAATGATATCATATTGATTTGGGTTTTAAAACGGAAATGATATCGTATTTATATGGTTTTGTAATGGATATTATATTCTAGTTTTGAAGTATAAATTATTTTGAAATGACCGCGGTGTTATAATAACGTTTGGTTGTTGAAGAGACCAGGATCGGAAGTTGTCATACTCTCTGCCAATTCCGAAAACCACTTTAACAACCTGTACACGGTCTCCAGAATGAAGTAGGATGACGACGGCGTTTCCTTTGAGGTAAATACATGGACCCGACTCCCGTGAGTTGGCATAAGGTGGCTAAAACAGGAGCGATCGATGGGTAAATAAGGTAGCCCCTTTTCTTGGACACATCCCTTCGATATTATACTCTGACTTTGGATTGATTCGGTGGCCACTTTTGATTTCTTTGATTTGGGGTTGTGGCTCGAGGTGGGCGGTAGCTGCGGCTATGCGTTACCACCGGCCGGGAAGCGTAATTGGTATATCTACCCTAGCATTGCCTAGTTGTGCCGTGTCACCTACCCTAGCGCGCCTTGTACGATTTTCCATTTATGTCGTACCTATGGGGTATCCTCTGGTAGCCTCCCGATCAGAAGGTACTACGGTACTGTATAGACTATTGGCACTATTACGTGTTAAGGGCTATATGGGTAACCCCTTAACGCTATTTTAAAGTAAGTTTATTTTACTATTAGACATTATTATAATAGCGAAATATTACTACAAAGTAAATAGTTTAACGGATCCTCAGGAGATGTGAATCCCAAGCATCTCTTGAGTTACTGCACACACGTTGACATTGGATAGGAGATGTCAAATCCTGTAAACATCTCTGACGCCATTCCACTCATATTATTTATTGTTGATTTAACTTACATAAGATCTTTTAGATCTGACTCGAGTGTTTTGTCTTTTCAAAATGCTCGGGTCAACCTGAGCATTTCAAGATTTAAAGCCTTTTTCTCTAGAGGACGGAGACGAAGATTTATTTTTATTTATTATAGTATTCCACTACATCCATACTGTTCTGCTGCATTAATTATCATTCTATGGTATGTGTAACTATGATATGTATTGTATAAGTATAAATGAAGATTTTGTAAAACAGCTTCATGAACTATATATTTGATTATTATATTATATCGTTCCGCTATAAGATTCTGTTTTATTTTATTTCTTCCTTCTTTTTCTTATTTACCCCATAACAATCCGCCCTTCTGTATGGTTTAAGTCTGACGTGTGTGGTTTATCGTCGGTTTAAAGCATACAAAAAGGCGGGACATTACAAATTCCCAGCTTTTAGACTCTTTTTACTAACAATCATATTTATAGTATACTTCAAGAATTCCATTTCCTTATAAATCACATTTACAAGCTATAATTCCATTTGTTATATAAATCATTTCTTTGTTGTTAATCTTGCCTACATTAAAATATCAACCACTTTTAGAACAAAACAACAACAAATGATAATCAAATATTAACATTCTCTAACATCTAAGCACATCATATAAATATAGTTTTTGAAAAGTTACTCCTTTATATATAAAATTTAATCTAGGTAAATTATTTCATTTACCTAGTTTCAAAACTATACCATGTCGAATTGATCTGTTCAAGTGTTTAGAGATCCCTATCAATAACGTTAATTACTCGTATTGACTAGAATCCATAATCCACTCAACTGACCAATCAACACAACATAAAACAATTTTATATCACTAACAAAAATGCGCTCTTAGATATACACTAAAACTCATTCAAGGGTGCTACTGACCCTATCTCCAATGAGTTACCTCACCAAAGCCAAGGTTCTTGCTTAACCTTCAGCTCTAATACCAATGAAATGACCGGGCTTTTTGACCCTCAAAAATCGATACTAATATGTTCATTGTATTTCATGCCGAGAAATCGAATGCCGAAAAACCCGATTGTTAGGGGAAAAAGAAAGAAGGCAAGAAGAAAACCGAACAACATAGAATCTCACAGCGAAACGAATAATCTATAATATATCACAAGTCTTTATACAAAAGCAAAACTACAATATGTATATATACGAACATCAATCAGAGTATGCTAACTTATTTCAACCTGGATAGTTATAACACTTTATCCTCACAATTGCTAATAACACACTAATGAATATAGCAAAAAAATAACCATCTTCATGAATACGTCTCTAGGCCTCCAACTCATCTCTTGAAGTTCCAAGCATCCAAACTAATCTATAATATACTCGGTCTAACCCGAGCATTATAATAAAATAACACCTGAGTCAGTTTGGAAACCAGCATGAGAAAACAAACCAAATTGGATTTAAAGTTATAAGAAAATATTTGAAATCAAAAGATATCTCGTAAGACCATGCCACACATAAACACGACGAGTTTTTACCTTACGATAACTAAAACACTTTTTATAGAAAATCCAGTGATATTGTAATAGTGTTTAAGTATAAATACTTATTAAAATAGCCGAAATTGTTACATTAATTAAATTCCAGCATAGTAAGCTCTACAATTAAAACCGTAAAGGCACATATTGTGGAATGGATTCCATACTATGACGAGGTAAGGAACTACCTTCGATGGGTGCATCTTTTGATCAATGCACCTGGGTCTGAAAAGAACATCTTGTACCCTACCACACAGAACCGGTCTACCACTTGACTAGTAGTACCAAATATGTCATCATCTCGGTCTTCCAACCTTAATTGAGATCTCTCATGCACAACCAAATCCATTAAATAGGGTAATCTAAAAAGATGATGACATATCCTAATGGGAGCGACCCACTTAGCCCTACTGCATGCCATGTTTTACTCATTTCCTGGTTTATCAGGCTTGAAGCTACGTTTTACCTTTTAAGTAGCAATCCCACTTGGAATGCTAGCACTGCCTTCTAGGAAACAATGCAATGGTAGCATTCACTCATACAAGTTGTTTTAGGTCTGAACAAACAAATCTCTTCAAAGATCACTATCTTCATTATCCTTAGGATTTCATAATTTGTAACACTCAAATCTGATCAAAGTTGTTTTTGGATAACTAAATCTGATCTCGGTCTCTTCGAAACGAACAACGAATTTGGTTAGATTTGATAATCGGTTATTTGACTATCAAGTACACACATAAGTATTCATTAAGCCCATATTATAAATCTTTCAAACATTTATTTCGAAATATCTTTACAAGGATATATATTAAAATCTCTTTCGATATTTCAATATTTGAAAATGATTTCGAATACTTATATCCATAATAGGATAATTTCAAACTGTATCAGTACATAGCAATATTTCCATGTTTAATTTATAACTTCTTTTATGAATCAAGTCATTTCTGAAGTTTTTGAGTCTAACTACTTTGGAAATTTCCTAAGTTTCCAGAAACCCCATTATAAGACTTCTCTTACAAAATCACATCCGTTCAATAAAACCCAGTTACAAATCTCGAGAGTATTTATAAATAAATTAAAATTACTTACTTTCAAATTCTATCTAAAATAAGAAGTATTTTTAAAGAATAATAATTTATTTTCAAATCACGTTTAAGTAATCATATAGAATATCATAACCTTTTAAATAATCAACGATTACTCGTTTCTGATTCATTTTTACATAAAACTAATCGATTTACAAAGCTTATTATAAAAAAATAAAATTCATTTCCATTAATATTAAATATTTCAAAAACTAAAATTTTGAAATATTTTAATACAGATAACAATTTTTAAACTACATAGTTTAATAACTAAAAATACCTTTTAAAAACAAACTTTACATCTTGATAAAAAAATTTAAAAATTCCAATATAACCAATTTTATATTTAGAAATCTCTCCTCCGATTCATCACAACTCGATTTACGTTTCTAAGTCCATAACCCTTTTCCAAATTCCAAAATAGAATCCACTATTACTTTCTATACCGATTTCAATATCTTATTATAAATTCTCACTGTGAATTTATATTTCCAATTTATCAAATGATAATCATTTCACTTCATTGTTTATAAAATTTATAAACACATTTCCAGTTTATAACAGGTTTATGTTTTGCTAAAATCCATTTATAAATCGATTTCTCCTTAAAATTCCATTTATAAATCTGTTTCTCAAATAATCCAAATTATATTCCAAAGCTATTCAAATCTCGATTTCGACTTCCATTTCGTATTTTAAAAATCTCATTTAAAAAGTACATTATTTAAAAATCCTCAATTTAAATTCTCTATTTGAAACTATTTATGAAATAGCTAAATAAATATCCAAAATCCAAACATTTATTTTATCCAATAAATTCAAATCACATCATAATCTATAACAGATTATTTAAAACACATCATATATCACCATATATGAAATTAAAATCAACAATTTTTAAGGAATCCAGTAGGATCCCTCCAATCTGTTGCTCTACAACCATAGTTGTCATATTATCACAAAAATACAATCACCTCTTTGAGAAGGGATATCGCAATAAAATGGGCCATCTACTATTATGCAGGGCGCATAATGTCTCATCCACTCCAATAGGGGGATATATTCAGTCCAACTAATGTAATTATAGCAATTCATCCAAAAAATCATTTAGAAATTTTTATCGACTATAAAGCAAACTAGTTATCCAAAAAGGTGAATTTAACTCATCGAAAGTTTATGTTGTCACCGAGGCGTTTTGGTTTGGAACTAAAACTGAACGACATTCGATTTTAGCCCAAATTTCAACAGTCTCCAAACTCGTCCAAACCAGTTCCATTGCAAAGCATTCTTCATAACAAGCTCAATGCAAAAAGTTTCGTTCCAATCATTCCTCTTATGAAGGTGTTATAAATTTTACAAGATTTCTATTTTCAAATTATAATTAGTTTACTAATTACCACTTAAGTCAACTAATTACCTTAATAATTTAAACGTCTTCTTCCTAAAAAACTTGCAGCCTAAACCTGCTACCAAACTTGCTATGGCCGCAAGTTCGCCCATCCTCTTCTCCCTCTGTGGTCGATGAATTAACATGTCGTCAACTCCTACGAACTCTCCTCCTCAGCCACTATCACCTGGACCAAGCTACGACGAGCTTGCACCACCACAAAAGAACGCGACCTAAAGGCTGTCGACCACTATCCACAATGTCATGACCACTAATATCTGACCGCATACTACGACATCGATCACCAAGGTGCTCCACAATCCCATAATCATGAATCCAAGCTCCAAATTCCACATCGATGCCTATAACCCCTGAAATCCTTAACCCTAGTTCCGCATAAAGCCATCGACCACTATCAAGTACCCAAAACCAAGATCGAACAATACCAAACACATATCATTTTGAAAATCTTCTCCCCACGAGTCCAAAGATATCTACTTCATAATTTTTCGATGATTGGATTTTGAGAAATCGAATTTTAAAAGTTTGAAATCATTTTCTTTCTCTATTAGCTGTAGGGTTTAAAAAGGGAGGGACGATGAAAATATCTCGTGGCTCAAATAGATAAGTTGGCTGCAAGGAAAAGTTGGGGTAGTGAAAGGTTAAATCGACAAAAAATATTATTTAAAATTCAAAATATCTAGCTATATAATTACGAAATCCAATCGAGGCAGGCTACATGGCGTTCCTAATGTTATACCCTTATTTCAAACGCAATGATCATGTTTCGGGACCTAATTTGATCGTATGGAGAAGATAGCTTTTTGAACCCAATTATTGTATTAAATTTTCGATATTAATTTCAACACCTTTCTATTCGTACAACCAAACGGTGCATCTGATCGCTATGCAATTTGATGGAATATTATAATTCATCAGTACAGACCCAATGACACTAGTTTCGTCGAAAGCCGAGACTATGCCCCGGAAGGCTATTTTTATATGTTAATTAAAACGGGTAAATTTCAAAATTAGTTAAATCACTTTTAAATCCAGTTTAAAAGTTTTATTACCTTCATTCTTTTTAAATAGAATTTCAATAAGATTTTAAATAATTTTTATTCACGTTAAAAATCCAAGATTCAATTTTTTTCACAATTTTAATTATTAAATTTAACAATTAAATTATCAAATAAATTTCTATATTTGAAATTCAAATTACCTAGTGTATAAAATTAATTTTTCAATATTTAAAATTAATTTAATATTCCAAATTCAAATACTTAAAATTTTGAATCGTTACACCATACCTCTGAATTTGGTCTTAAGTACGGAAAGAATATTTTCCATACCACCGTAAAAAATAAAGATCATTTGAGGAAATCAAATCTTTTTCCTTTTGTAAAACTCCTTTTTATGAATAATTTTTATATCTACAAACTCCTTTTATAACTCTTCATTCAATTTATAAAACTTCTTTTATAAATCTCCTTTATATTTACAAAACTCCTTTAATAGATCTCCTTTCTATTTATAAAACTTCTTTTTATATATTTAGAAAACTTGTTTTATAAATCTCCTTTCTATTTATAAAAGATTGTTCTATAGATCACTTTTATATTTTGATTAACTTCTATTTTAAATCATCACATAAAAACCATTACTTTGAAAAACGAATTCGGCTTTGAGAAAGTAAAGGGATTTTCTTTTTATAAACCACTTGTTTAAATATTCAAAAATACATTTAAAACTTCAAACTCCCTTTAAAATACTTATAAAACCTTTATATAACACGTTTGGAAAGAACTCAAAAAATCTCTAAAATAGATAACCTCCTTTTACTTTACTAAAATATTGTATTTGCAAAGTGCATGCATAGCGACTATTGCTACATGGACTGTAACTTTTCAAACTTTTTTTGGTAAATGAAATAGCTTTTAAACATCGTTCCTTTCTATATTTTAAACCATTTTAATATAGAAAACATTTTACTTTAATATATTATAAAGTTGAAGTCAATTAAAGATCCATAACTTTCCAAATTCGAAAAGAGGCTTCACGAACATTGTGGTGCATAAACAAGCTACCATTTGTTTTTATTCTCAAAAGAATACAACATTCCAAGTCATATCACTATGATTTACGTAAACTGTAATATATGTAAATAATTATTAACAAGGGGAGGAAACCTTTAGGATCCCTCTAAAACAATCAAAACTTTCAAAGTGCTCTCGTAGCGACCTATTCGCTATGAAAACTTAGACTTCCATTTCCTTGCTTTTTTCCTTTACAACACAATGATTATTTATGTCATCCGCTTGCAAGCGAATCAAATCCAAACCAAGAAATATATGTATTACATAGAATGTAAATAACATAAACGAGCAACTATGAAATTAATAAAACATCTCACATTATTTTTATAACTTTTCAAAGTGAGATATTTCACTTTTATAACTAAAGAAGAAGCTAACTTCCTACCACCAACTCAAATCAAGCTCCAGAATTCCTCCTACCCATAATTTCTCAAGGCCAAGGCCCCTTAAACCCCTCAATGCTTACGGCCATAAAGAGGAAAAGAGGAAATGACACCAAAGTTTGGATCTTTGGGGTTGTGATGGAGATAGCTAGGCTTGTATAATTATTTATAATAGAAAAGAAATGACTTTAAGGTATTTTTTTAAATGGAACTAAGGTGGAGGAGGAGTGAAAAGAATAGAGAAGAAGAGTGCTTAAGTGGAGAAAATGAAATAAGTAAGGTCTTTTTGTACAATTTGAAATAGTGTAACTTAAGCTAAAGTTATGCCCTCACCAATGATGATGTTTTGCCAAAAAAATCACCCCTACGGCCATGTACTCTCTTATTCAGGTACTTGTACATCTCTCTTAATATATGTGCATATGGTCAAATCAAAGGAAGTGTTTTCTTTCTTTTTACCAATCCTTTATTAAATCCAAAATCTTGAATTTTCTAAGGATAATCAAAGTTAACCAATTCTTTCATTAGCAAATAGGAAATGTTATTTTTTGTATGTCCATTTGAATGTTCAAAAAGTTACAACAAATTTTGTTCGATGAAAAAACAAAAATCCAAAAAATGATTTTTGGACACATTTTTTGTTCTTTTTTTGAACTATTTGCATTTGTAAACAAATTTCCAAAATGAGTTTATCATCATTACTTATTAATTAAAAGAGGATTATTTAATTATTAAAAACCATTAATTTTATATTTAAAATTAATTAAATATTCACAAATCAAAGCGATAAAATTCTAGGTCGTTACATTTTCCCCCTTAAAAATATTTCGACCCCAAAATATCATCACAAAAAAATAACCAAGAAACATGCCATACTAATACTTAACATTTTCCAAAATTTTAAATGACTAACAAACAACTTAGAGTTTGTTGAAGTTTACAATGTTCTCTTCACACAAGGATGATAAACAATCTACAAAGCATACCTCGTGATCAATAGCCATTTATTTTTACTCAATTGATTATTCACACTACCAAATGGCAAATTGAAGAATCATCTACCTACTCCTCATAAGCCATAAAATATTTACTACAAATGTACTTAAGCCCGTACGATGTGCGTGAATCATCCCTATGCAATCTTTGATCCGATCACTTGCTCGGATACATAAATTTCTCATCCAAACTAGTATAAATCACTTAACTCCTCTATTGTGGAATCCTGATATGGTTCTTTGATCTAATACTTATGATTTCCTTATAAATTCCTAAACTATGATAGGAAACACTCACATCATCCCAAGATTCTATCTCAAGTACTTGCATTTAAGGATATGGTGAAATTGCCTAGTTTCGATCGGTGTATAAGACCTATAAATCATGTGCCCAAACTCTGGATCAAGAAATGTCATGCAAATAAAATAATCCAAGTCCAATTCTTTTACTTAATAATTGTACTACTCCAATTCATTTACTTCCAAAATTATTTAAATAAACATTTCATAAAAGTACAACTAGAGTTTTAAACTTATATAATACCCTACTACATCCTAAGAGTATATACAACTATTTGATTTAATCTTTTATCCTTTCGAAGAAACTTAAGTACTAAATACCCTATATTTATTTAATTTTTTTTTGAAATGATACCATATATTTTAGTCCATAAAAAATATACGTATAAACCGAGTAACACCAAAATGATACCAAGGAATTGGGTCCTACCCAGTAGTATCATACATCCCCTTACCAAGAAGGGTAATACTTAAGAGAAGCGCTTACCATCCGAACACATCTCTTGCCTATGTTTAGTTATTCTCGAGCCACTTGAACTAGTTAACATAAAAATACTTCTTCTTTCTCGAATCCCATCTTAAAAAAGAACTTTGTATATTTCCAGATAACTAGTTTTAACAAAATATCTATTGAAAGTCTATAGGGTGGATCATGTAGTGTATATGCAAGTATATATGACAAAATATATGATGCAACTAAGATAAAATTAATCTAGATAAATATAGAATGAGCACACCAGGATTTTATACTGGTTCGGACCTCCCGTCCGACGTCTAGTCTCGAAGCTCCCCTTCGGAATTCGACTATCAAACACCCTCACTTCGCCCGGAGGAATAGGCTTGGATACAATAACTTGTTCTTGTCAAGTATGTGTTCTATAACACGAATATTGACTATTAAGTACAAATGCTTCCAATATATATATCTAGAGAGTATTGATTGAGGAGATCTGAATATATGGAAGAGTGAAGTACAAGTATAGATTGCTAGAGATCAAGAATATAACAGAGTATGTAAATAAAGAGCGCAAGTGAGTAAGCTGAGTATTCTCTTTGATTCTTGATGTTATATATAGTTGTAGAGAGATTTCTTAAGTAGTTGCATCCAT
Source organism: Allium cepa (assembly GCA_030765085.1). Classification (NCBI taxonomy): domain Eukaryota; kingdom Viridiplantae; phylum Streptophyta; class Magnoliopsida; order Asparagales; family Amaryllidaceae; genus Allium; species Allium cepa. The sequence goes on along the minus strand of CM060932.1, from coordinate 225,785,961 downwards.
TAACAAGTGCTCTACAGTTGCTTCTGATGGTGATGAAGAGTTGCAGCGAAGTGAAGCAAAGATGTCTTTTGAAATGTAGAAGTTGTAATTTGAATTTTAAATTCTGAGTTCGAAATCAAACGTCTGGCTTTTTTTCAGATGTCTGACTCTATATTTTTTTATACAGTAGTCTTTCAAACGTCTGAGTGCATCAACTAGACGTCTGATCCTGTCTATTTTGTATTCCAGAGGATTTCTTCAAACATCTGGCAAGTGCACCTAGACGTCTGAAAACTGTGCATCTGTCTTGTTGCTTCATTGTTCCTATCGACTTATAGTCTCTTATAATGTTCTTTGAGCCTTGTTCTTGTCTTTCTAGTGATATTACTCTAGCAATTACCAGTAAATAGAAATATATATGCATATTCAATTTCCATTGTATAGGTGTTGTCATCGAAACCGTAGATTTGATTCCTAACAATCTTCCCATTTTTGATGATGACAACTATACAATGTACTTATATATAATTTATACATCTTTCTCTGAATATGTGCTTATTTTATATATATATATATATATATATATATATATATATATATATATATATATATATATATTTCTCCCCCTTTGGCATTATCAAAAAGGAAATCTAACTTTTAAATGTTAAAATATTAATCAATCGTCAAAGATATATACAGAGATAACACACCAAAAGAGAATTTCATTAATAATTGTAATTGAGTACATAGATTTTTCAATTGTACATAAGATGAAATCCTAAAATCTATGAGTCTTTCGGGGAAGCTTTTTCTTGATCGTCTCCTTTATCTTATTTTTTGGAAGAGCTAGGTTGCTTTGTAGGAGATGTCGGAGCTTGTTTTAGAGGTTCGTCCTCCTTAAAAAGTTTGGAATGTTTTGAAGGAGGAGAAGGCACTGGGTTGGCCAATCTTCGAAAAGGGGTGTCAGACCACGAACCCTTTGAAGAACCTCTTTAAGAACCGCTAATACAGTTGATAGTGATGTTTTAACTGTTGCCAGGCGTGTGGCAAAATATGTTTCAAAGCTGTCAATACGCTTAGCCAAAACTTTTTGATTTCGAGACAAGATATGTTGATTTTGAAGAGTGAGATCTCGAATGCTTTCATTTGGATTTGTTTCTATCCGAGTTTCCAAAATCTCATCCCGGCTCGTATAATTAAATGGCGCAGGAGGAGGAGGAGGAGGAGTTGTCTCACGATGTTGTTCCTCCTCTTATGATGGTTCATGATGTTGTTGAGGTGGAGGCCCAACTTGTTTGGCTTGACGATTGTGCATCCAATCTTCAAAAGATATAAATTCTGGAGGAATTTCAAGTAGGTGCATTAGTGCGAAAAACTTCATGGAAGAATATTTTGGAGAGATTTCTACAAAAGTAGATAAGCAGGAGGGGATGCTGTGAGCATGCAGAAGTCTCATGATGAATGTGGTGTAGATAATTGATGGCCTTGATTGAATCCAAAAATGTTTGAGCTCGTCAAATATAAATTTGGCCCAATTCATCCTTGTTCCGCTGAATAGAGCATATAAAGATTTGTGTTCTAACTCCGTTATCTGCTCATGACTTCCTAGATGAGGAATGATAGTATTGATGATCATTCGAGTAAGAAGTCTCGCCTTTAGTCGTAGATATTTGGATGCAAATTTAGGCATTTCATCCTCCCATATTTGATGTGTTATATTCTTCCTTGGTTTGAAACGCATATTAGGAATATTATATAGATCTTCGCCCGTGTCGGAACATCCGAGAGTTCTGCCTATTATTCCCGGAGTGAGCCTAATCGTGTTGCCATAAACGCTAAACCATAGCCAATTATCTTCATTTTCCGTGTTTCAAACAGCCTTCTATCCCAATTTGCGTAGAAGAGAAATATAGCCAATTGATCAATTTGGATGTTATTGGGGTTGAAAGATATCAGAGTTTCTAAACTGGAATTGTCACACATTTCATATAAATCATACATTGGAAACTTGAGTAAGTTATAAAATGGAACTGTGTGAAGTTTCTTCTTCTGAATTTCCTCATACCTCTTGAGTGAATATGGTTCTCGATTCATCCATCGTTCGATTTGATCATCCGAGCAAACTTGAGGGTTTGAGGAAGTTGGTTGGTCTTGTTTTCTTTTGGATATCTTAGGGTTTTTAGTTCTAGGAGGCATTGAATTCGTTTAAGTTTGAAAGAGGTAGAAATTTTGGCAAAAAAATCGCTATCAATCGAAGGAGAAAATGAAACAAAATAAGAAAGAGCAAAAGAAATAGTCGTTACCTGGGCATATAAGAGTGTCTATTGAATTTCAGACGTTTGGAATGTAATTCAGACGTCTGGTTTAACCTAACTATGACGCAGTGCATAGAGTTAGACGTCTGGTTTAGTTTGATAGACATTTGAAGTTGGTTGAGTTTTTAAAATTGATAGTCAGAGAGATTTTTCAAATGTCTGGTGTAAATATCAAACATCTAAAATAGATCAATTTTTCATAATTTGGTGGCAGAGACTTTATTCAGACATCTGAAATAGTCTGGTATCTACTTTGAGTAAGCAGAGACAATTTTCAGACTTCTAGAAAGTTCTATCAGACGTCTGACGTATGCACGATGACGTAAAAATGTGGTATAACAGAGTGTCGGACGTCTGAGGTCCATATCCAGACGTCTGAAGCAACCAATCTTTCTAAAAATAGCCTAAATTTTAAGGTTGTTGCTTATTTCTTGACCCTCTATTGTTTGAAAAGAGATGTAGTATTATTTTTGTGAAACAAAATTAAAAATATATGTAGATATAAATACAATAAAAATAATATAAACTATTTAGATGGCGACGGAGTTTTGCGATCATCTGAGTTGTTATCCCTCCATGGTTAGAGTGGAGACCATATATTTCCACGTTCGTGGTTTCTTGGGGAGCCAAAAAATTGCCTTGGTGAAGGATCCAAAGGTGTACGATACGTGGATGAGGGATCTAAGGAACTGCAAGGAATTGGAAGTGGTTCATGGACAACCTTCTTCCGTGAATTACAGAACTTCATCACTACTTGCTCCCAAAAGCTTAGTAGTCGTGCCGTGACATTTTGTTCAAAATATAATTCTCGTTGCAGATCTATTTGTTGTTTTTGGTAGTGATGTATCTCATCAATTTTGTAACGATCCCGGTTTTAAGCCTAAATTAAATTGGTAATTAATTTAATTTTTTGAATTAAATTGTGAATTAATTTGTGAATTAACTTGAATTTTTCCAAAAAAATAAAAATATGTGTGTGTGTGTGTGTGTGTGTGTGTGTATTGTGATTTGAAATTTGGAATTTGAAATTTTCCGAAATAAATAATGTTTATTTACATATATGTATACAAATTGATTTTAAATTAAATTTTGAACTTGAAAATTCAAAATAAATATATTGAAAATAAAGTGAATTTGAAAAACTCTATAATTTAAATTAATAGAAATTTGTTTTCTAATTTTGTATATGTATATAAGTTTGGAAATTTTATTTTGAAATTAATACGAAAATTTTCAAAAGCCATTTAAAGGTTAAATTTTAATATATATATATATATATACACACACACACACACACATATAAATATACATGCTTATTTATTAGTGTGTAATTAGACTTTAAAAATCACTTTATTTAAAATTGACATAAGTATAAATAATAAATAAAATGTACAACAAGAATAGTTAAATGTTTTAAAATAAATATATACATATCTTTTGAAAATTAATAAGATAATACATATATAAATATAGTTTGTATAAAAGTATAATAAATAAATTGGTGAAAACATAAGTAATTAATAAATTAATAAGTAAGGGTTTAAAAACATCATTTATAAATTAATTAACCTAAGGGTCTAAAACATAAATATATATATATATATATATATATATATATATATATATATAACACTTGTAAAATAATTATAACATGAACTAACATGTGTAAGCTTACCATTTGTATACAATTACATGTGTAGGCTTATTAAAATATATGTTTAGCAAGAGTCATGTTGATCTTATTCTTTCTTTTTATTTTTCAAATTAATGTATAGAGAGAAAAATAAGTTATAAACACATCCATTCCCTTCTTTTCTTTATTTTCTTTGATACCTTTCAAAAAATAAAATCTGGAAAACAAAACTCAAAAGCATTTCAAAAACCTGAATCAACCAAAAAAACCAAAGCAAAGATCAAAGTTCAGATCATCAACAAACATCAGTTTCAAGATGAAAGTTAAGTTCCAGGTTTAAGTTGGAAAATTAAACGCAAAGTTTAAAAAAATTAAACCTGAAACAATAAAACCTGGAAACAAGAAGATCAAGCTTCAACCTGGGTTAAAGCTTCAAACATAGTCAAGCAAGCTATAGAAAGGATTCAACTACAACAATTAAATCAGGATGCAAATCAAAAATCAAGTCCCGATCAAAATTTCCAGGCTTGCTTCTCTGTTCTTTTCAGGTGAGCAAACTTTTAAACCTATACATATTTTGGTTTGCATGTGGTCAATATTGGATGTATGTTGTGAATTATGTTTGCATGGGTATAAATATGTCTATATGTGTGTATATATGACTGTGTATATGTGTCTATGTACAGACATGTACCTCTGTTTCAAGTTACAGGTTTTAAAACAAATTCAAGAAAATTCAAGATCTCTTAAACTAATCTCTAATAGACTTTAGTTTTTAAACAAATTATGTTGGTTTAAACATGAACTAAGATTTAAAAATAGTTTAAAGTATGTTTTGTTTATAAACTATTTGGAAATTAAGAAAGACGGTGAAAATTGTAAACGTATCAAATCCTCGACTTAAATAATTCATGGTTTCAGGAGTATAATCTATTTTATTATCAAAAATCATGAATTTTATAAGTCAAATCACAATTTTTAGTTTCGGATCGAGAGAGATATCTGTAGTTGATTAGATTTGGGAGTTTGGGCTATTTTTGGTGATCGGTGAACTCAGGGTAGTCGGTAGTTGATTATAAAAATATATGTTTATAATAGTTGTAAAATAATTATAACATGAACTAATAAGTGTAAGCTTATCATTTATATACAATTACATGTGTAGGCTTATTAAAATATATGTTAAGAAAGTGTCATGTTGATCTTATTCTTTCTTTTTATTTTTCCAAATTTATGTATAAAGAGAGAAACAAGTTATAAATACATCCATTCCCTTCTTTTCTTCATTTTCTTTGATACCTTTCAAAAATTAAAACCTGGAAAACAAAACTCAAAAGCATTTCAATAACCTGAATCAAGCAAAACAAAACCAAAGATCAAAGTTCAGATCATCAACAAACATCAGTTTCAAGCTGAAAATTAAGTTCCAGATTTAATTTGGAAAATCAAAAGCAAAGTTTAAAAAATTAAACCTGAAACAATAAAACCTGGAAGCAAGAAGTTCAAGCTTCAACCTGGGTTAAAGCTTCAAACAAATTCAAGCATGCTATAGAAAGGATTCAACTACAACAATTAAATTAGGATACAAATCAAAAATCAAGTCCTGGTCTGTTTCCAGGTTTTCAAGAAAAAATTTCCAAGCTTGCTTCTCTGTTCTTTTCAGGTGAGCAAACTCTTAAACTTATATATATTTTGGTTTGCATGTGATCAATATTGGATGTATGTTGTGAATTATGTTTGCATGGGTATAAATATGTCCGTATGTGTATATATATATGACTGTGTAAATGTGTTTGTGTACATTACAAGTTTTAAAACAAATTTAAGAAAATTCAAGGTCTCTTAAAATAATCTTTGATAGACATTATTATTTAAACAAATTATGTTTGTTTAAACATAACTAAGATTTAAAAATAGTTTAAAGTATGTTTTGTTTATAAACTATCTGAAAATTAAGAAAGACGGTGATAATTGTAAACATATCAAATTCTCGACTTAAATAATTCATGGTTTTAGGTGTATAATCTGTTTTATTATCAAAAATCATGAATTTTAGAAGTTAAATCACAATTTTTAGTTTGGGATCAGAGAGATATCTATAGTTTATCAGATTTGGGAGTTTGAGCTATTTCTGGTGATCGGTGAACTCAGGGTGGTCGGGGTCTTTGCTGGAGGTAGAAGGAACCTTGGTGGTCTCAGCAAAAATGTCAGGTCAGTTGATAGTCCACCGTGGAAGCGGCGTTTGGTTGAAGTAGGTTTCAATACCTAGTTTGGTCAAGGTCACTGCGTCGTCTTTGGTGGATCAGGGTCGATCGAACCCAGGTGGATCGATGCGTCGTAATGTGGCATTGCTTTGGATGGAATGACGATGCATCAGATGGTTGGGATCATCGGCGTAAAGTGAAATTGTCTAATGGAGTTTATGTTCCAGTAAAAATCAGGCAACTCGATTTTGTTTTCTAGTTGTGTTCGTCAAAGTTGGGAGGTCGGGTGGACGACGAGGTCATCGATGACAGGTTGAGGTTCCTGGTGATGGTCGAAAGTCGTTCAGGCGATCGTGCACGTGCACACGTATATCTAGGTGTCTGGGTTTGTTTGAGATCGAGGAAGAAAGGAAAGATTCAGGGATGGACACGGGGAAACGAGGGTTTGACTCGAAGTCAATATGGTGAGGGAAACTCGAAGTAAGGCTCAGGTAAAATAAGAATTTGGCTCGGGTTTTTTTACGATAATAGGTTTTTGAAAATAGAAAAGAAAAAAATACAAGTTTTTAAATATAAACTTATTCTTTTGAAAATAAATATTGATTTAAGTTTGGGATCAATCAAAAGTTTAAGATAAGTATTTTGAAGTAATTAAGTTTAAAGTTTTTTTTAATATATACATAAACTTTATTTTAATTTTTATTTTTAAATAAACTTAATAATGTAATTAAAAGAGTTAACTAAGAAGATAAAATATTTTCAAGGATTAAATTAACTTAAAGGTTTAAAGTTAATTGGTTAATGATAATTAATCCCAAAGGCTATTAATAAGATTTTAAATGATAATAAAAGTAATTATTTAAGATAAATGTAATGGCATATTTTTCCGTACCCTTTGAATCGACAATAAACCACACTTGTCCAACTCAAATTACACGAATAAGCTGATCATTAAGGGTAGAAAGAAAATAAACAAAGAACAGAATCTCACGCGAGTGGAATAACATATATTATTTCAATAATAATCTTTACAGCGGAAAATTTTAAATACAGTATCAGAGTCTAACCTAAATTCAGCTTGGACAGTTATAAACACTTGTCCTTACAATTGCTGACAAAAATCAAACAAATCACACTAAGTACAGCGGATAATAGAATACGTCTATACGATGATGAAGATCTCCAACTATCCTCTAGAAACTCCAACGGTCTTCAACTCAACCTGAAACTACTTGGATCTGACCCAAGTATTGAAAATACCCGGATCAGGCTTGATAAACCAGCGTGAGGTACTCGAACTTCAAAATTACTATGTTATCAAAACCTTTGAAAAGAAGGGTATCTCATAAGACCACGCCCACACATAAACACGGACGGGTTTTTACCTTATGATAACCAAAACATTTTTATATATCAAAGCATTTGATATTATTTCTAATGACATTCTTTTGAAAATACTTTTCAAATAAACTTATTCAAATAAGGTATCAAAATCTGGACTAAGTCTAACGACATATATCCGGACTGGGTCAACGGAATATCCCGAACGGAATATATAATACCAAAAAGGGGTAGCTGAAATGTTTGCAAGTCATTACAACTATTTTGAGAATACAATCAAAACCGTAAATCTCGTATTCTGATTGGATTTCCAACATGATAGGAAACTAGTAGAAAGATTAATCTGTATCCACGACTTACGTCCATGACTCAGACGCCATTATACAACAACACAAATGGCTAAAAGTAGATGTAACCTACGAATAACATCCAAGGACTCGGACTTCGCGCATCCCTGCCATGAGGCCCAGACGTATCTGGTACCTAGGCTCAAAACATCTGATAACCCAAATCACTACTATCCGAAATGTGAGCATATATCTGACCACACAGAATCCCATCATAACCGAGGTGTGAGGCTCGCGAGGCTACGCTCAATTTCTTCATAGCCACATTTCTCATACAAAACCACGCTTTGATCATAACAGGTTCCACTTTGAATGCCACATTGTCACTCCACGTCACATGACTGATTTCTAGAAAAGTATAACTTCTTGAGATCGTATGTCTCGGGAAAGGGTGTTAAGCTAAGAGAAGTTGCCTTCTCCGCCACCAACTGATGTACGTTTATAGAAACCACTCAAATGTAATTTAGAATACAATGTCAGACAAACATCCATACAAGTTCATTCAAGGACTAAACGAAACCGAAGGTACTTTCCTCGGCCATTACTAGGCGAGAAGCCCTTGCAATCCGAAAAATCTCCATCACGAGGAGACCACTAATATAAATAACTCTATAATGGTGGCCAACCAGAGCATGTTCAACAAGCAGTCTTCACGCTATAAAAATCCACGGTCTTCAATAATCATCATCTTCAACACGACTTCACTTTCGAACGTATACATTTGTTTGAAGTGGTTTTCGGATAGGAATCATCCAAATCCGACTCCGGTTCCTTCGAAACCAATCATCGCTTAAAAAAGATGTTAAGTTCATACGCTGGATATCAATCATCAATCAATTACCTCATCTTCAGTTTAAATCAAATATCTTTCTTAAATATATTCTTTTCAATTTATTCCATTTTCTTTTCAAATGTATATGGAATCATTAAGCGTCATTTATCAAATCATTTGATATATTAAACTTCTTTAGATCTTGGAATTATTTCAAATCATTTTTCTCTTTTACTTAAGAAAACCTTTCTAAATCATTCATTAAATCTTAATCAAAGATTTCTTACATTCAAGTTATAACTTTTAACTTAGGGAAAATATTCCCAAAGTTATAGAATTCATAGCATAAAAGTGTTGTAAAAAGTGCTATATAAGCTTATTTGATTTAAAAAACATTTTAATATTTGAAAATTCATATTTTCCATTCCAAATCTCTTTTAAACCATTTTAATAGATTTATCAAATTTATTTCATATTTTTAGTCATTTAAAAATATCATTTATAAAGAAATCTCGTTTTGGATTCCGAACTGCAAAATCGCGATGTTTTTATAAAATTGCTTTGGACATATTTCAAAATCTACTTGATGAAATCTTGAATTTCTTTCTTTGTTGGAAAACTATTATTATTATGGGCCAAAGAATTTTTATTTCGAAGAAATCCGACTTATAAATCATTCTCTACGTCAATTTGATGTTACGGATCGAAATTTACGAACTGCCGCTACGCGACAAGCTCGATTTTGACCAATTTTGTAAATTGCTTCGGAACTTGTCCGAAATACTTCAAATTTGTTTTAAACCAAAATTAAACTTATTTAAAATCATTAAGAGGCTAAATAACTTTCATTCACATATTTCTATGGATTTAATTCTCACTTAATTAACTATGGTTAATTACTAATCATTTCACTTATTATTTATCAAACAAGTTATCAACCAAATAAACAATCAATTTGCAACCAAGTTATCAAACTTTCATTCAACATATTTAAACTTTCAAATCATTATACTTGAAATAATTTATAGATTTATTAGTAAATAAGAGTACTCACCTTTAACCAAATTGTTCACTTCCTACCAACATTCATATCATCCAACACTTCACTAAATCCTTTATCTTCACCAAATCTTTTCCCTAGATTTTCCTTTTGATCTCGGCAGCACTTCCTTCTCTTTTTCTCGCTTCGAAACTTCACGACTTGCTCCTTCTCTTACATATGTTCGGCCACACCTTGCTCTTCCACTTCCTCCTTTGTTTCTTCACTTTTTAGATGCTAAACCATATTCTAATGGTATTCTAAGGTATTTAGCAAAGTTTGGTGGTATTTGGAGTTGATTTGATATGTTTTTGAAAAAGTTAGTAAGCATTTGGAAGAAAAGAAAAAGTCATTAAAGAGGTAGAGAAAAACTTGAAAAAGGAAAAGGAAGAAGAATGAAAATGGTGTAAAAGAAAGTGGAAAAATGGTGGTCTTATTTATAGAAAAAGAAATGAAGTGGTAAATTACCAAAAATATCCCTTTACCAAATTAGCAAAATAACCTTACTTACTTCTAAAGTAATCTTATTTTTTTTCAAAATTTAACGTCACATTTCAAATCATTACTTTATGTCATTTTCACTTAGATATTAAGTAATGTTACTAATAATTATGTTTCTTTGATTTGATGTTTTACCTTTTGATCAGAAATGACATATTTGTCTTTTTGTGCTTACTTTTTCTTAATTGTCTTCTAGAAGTTTCTAACCTTATTTAGTAAAAGTAAACCTTATTAATGAATTAATTAATACATACACTACTTGAATATATGTTCCTATATAAGAAAACAAAGGTGCGACGACACCGCGACAACTTTTAATCGACAAAACGTCGTTTTATGACAAAATGTTTTACGGTCATGTTTTGACGTTTTAGTTAAACTACTTATTTATGTAAACCAAATTTAAAAATGAACTTTTTAATTCTTTAAATAAATTAAAACATGTCTTTTTATATTTTAAAATCATATTTAAATAATATCAAAATCTATAATTTTACGGTGTATGTAAAATTGACAAAATGAGACAAAATTTGGTATTTTTGTAAAACGATTATTAACATACTTATAAGTATTTTAATATACTTTTATTATCTTTATTAGATGTTTTTAATAAAATTTATCTTTTTAAATAAACATTTAAACCTATTTATTTAAGCATTATTTAATTTTAACAAAACTTAACTTTTGTTGATTTGTTCTAAAATCCAAATTTATACTTTTTAAATTATCAACTATAAGAATAAATAATTTCTCTATTATTATCTATTATATATAACTTATTTATTTAAGTTTTAAATCTTTTTAAATTTAAAACAAATGAAATCTCTCATTTTCGAAGTAGCGAAATTATGGGTCGTTACAATAAATGATTTATCTTTTAATTAAAACTTAAGTGATTAAAGGTTTATTAATTAATGTAAGTAATTAAAGGTTCATTACTTTACTTAAAGGTTGATTAATTAATACAAGTAATTAAAGGATAATTAGTTACTTAAAGATAATTATTTAATTAAGGATAATTAATTTATGATTAAAGTTAATCAATCAAGTGATTATAGGATAATTACTTAATTGAAGTAATGAAAGGGTTAATTTGTCAAGGATTAATTAGTTAGTAATTAAAGATTAATTACTTAATAATTAAAGGTTAATTATTGATTAATTAAAGAATAATTAATTAATTAATTAAAGGTTAATTAATTAATTGATGATTAAAGGTGAATTAATTAAAGGTTAATTAATTCATGATTGAAAGATAATTACTTTATGTAATTAATTAGGGGTTAAATTTATTATGTAATGAAGGTTAATTTTATTTATGTGATCAATTAAGGAATAATTAATTAATTAAGGTTAATTAATTAATTAAGGTGGATAATCAAGGTTGATTAATTAAATTCATTAATTTATATTAAATGGTTTAATTAATGTTAATTAAGCAGGAACATAAGGGATTAATGATTATGTGATTGATATCTCCTTGATTATGGATGATTGTTGTATTTAATACTTGAATTGTTTGGTATCTCTGATTTGTAATATTCAGCGATGTGAATTGCTTTGAATTGATCTGTGAACGGTGATTTATTTATTTATGATGATATTACTTGTTTATCTGTGAATGAAAGATAAGTGTTATAATGTTATACCGCTTATCAATATTGTTGTGCTTAAATTGATGATGGTTGTGATATGTTATTGTTGTGTGTAAAACCCCTGGACTACACCACACACACAAAAATGGATTTCATGAGGAATTGGTTAAGTCACAAATATTTTGAATTTAATATTATTTTATTCAAATGGTGAAATGATTTTCAAAGTTGAGTTTTGAATCCGTTTGAAATGGAATTGGGTTGAGTATGAAAAGCTTTTGGAAAAGGAAGTTTGAAATAAAATATACTTTGCCTTATTTTGAAATTATTTTGGAAATTCTGGTTTGAAAGGAGTATACAAGTTATATAATATATATATATATATATATATATATATGGATTTTAAACCACTTTGAAGTATGTTAAAAGTATTATTTTGGGAATTTAAATTTTACCCGAGTTTATACTTAAAGGGCTTTAACTTAAGCAAATGTAATCGGATTTTCCCGAAACGTAAACTCTTGTTTTCAAAAGATAATTGCTTTCATATAAAGAAAGAAATTCCAGTTTTTGTTGAAAGGGTTTCAAATTTGAAATGGAATTGTTTTGAAAGCTATAAGTAAATCATTGTTAAAAGTTGGTGAACTTTGTTCAAATTGAAAAGGATCTTAAACGGTGAATCTTTTGTTTAAAAGATTAAAAGTGGAAATTTGTTTTGGAAAACAAGTGTTGAAAAGTTGTGACTTAACTAAGATCCCAATATCCATATGCTTTTAAAATAAGTGTTCATTATTCGGTTTAGTCGGGAGAGGACTTTATGTCATATAGCCCATTCCAAATAATGATACGATGAAATGGATAGCATTTGAAGACGGTGGTGAAGACCGAGTATTTTCGAAAGCGAAAGGATTACCTTTTGAATGTCTCTACATCGAATGGCCCCGGTATAGAGATTTGATCACCCTATGTGATGGGGAGTCCGGACATGATTATGGATTATCCAGATTTGCAAGGGCTTCTTTTGAAGTGCCTTCGGTTCTGTTCGAACCCGAAACAGACTTGTATGGACGTATGTCTGACGTTACACTTTGAGATGTAAAGCTGGTTTCTATCAAATACATTTCTGTTTGGTGGCGGAGAATTTATTCTCTTAGCTTAACACCCTTCTCTAAGACGTACGAGCTCAGAAGTTATATAGTTGATGATTACTAGTGATATATTCCCAATTTGGTAATGTGGCATACTAAGTGCTGCTGATCATTTGTTGATCAAAGCATGACTTTTGTGAAAAGCGTAGCTTTGGGACAAGACCTCGTCGGACCTCATACCCCGGAAATGGTCGAAACAAGAAGAATGCAGCAAGGTTATGAGGGTCGTGCCCTTTAGGGTATGTCCATTTCCTTCTGGTTGAAAGTGGTATCAAGGTATGAAGCCCAAATACTTAACTTATGTGGTTGTTGCAAAATTTGTTGGTGTTGAGAGCTCCTGGATAAAGGTCGGTTACGACCCAGGGATGGCATACTCGTGACAGTTTGCTACCTAGTTACAGGGGTAATCCGGCCTTGTGTTGGTAGAGAGCTGGTTAAGTTCTCGGGGCGTCTTTCCAGGGGCATACGCATGTGGTGTAGGAAGTTCCTTAGCTTGACCATTTGTTGGAAATCCAAACAAAACAATACTAGCCCTGTACGGTTTTAGTTGTATAACCTGCCATGGAATGTGGTGGTAACCTGCTATTTAACATGGTAGCTATAGTAGGTATACCATAATGGTGGTATGCTGGCTAAGATTAATATTATACTTTCGAAATGTTTTTATGCGCTATGCACTAATAATAATATCAAAAGGATTTCGCGTATCAAGCATGTTTGACTATCATAAGGAGAAATCTCCTCTGATTGTGTGCTTGCATTGTGTGTATGCGGGTAGGCCTTATGGTAGTTTCATTTTCCAAAAAGCATAGCGAACTTCTTTTATATTCTTTTTGTTTGTTTTGTTCAAAACAACTTTTTTTGTTTGCTCACACTCGTCCCATGACTGATCTGGAGTTTATTGTTCCCTTTCTAAGCTCTGGGTGCCCACAATTTCCACGCGGGCAGTCTGGAGTCAGATTTTCAAATAGTCAGATAATTGGTGTAGCTTTTGGCAATATTCGAAGTCTTTGGATTTTGCCAATCGCATTGTGCACCGGATTTGCTTAAGTTCAGCATGATAGGATTTTGAGCTTTGTGATTGGGATTTTGCTTTGGAGTTTTGGAGATGGGATGCTATCTATGGAAATGTTTTGGTAGTCCAAGCAAGTTGAAGTTATGTTTCCGCTATTGTGTTCCGCTGTGGTATATGTATATTTGCTCTAATTTGGGATAAATTGTTGTAAAGATGTTGTATTAATGGTGTTGTGGCAATGATATATTGTTTTTCTTCAGCTATGTTGTTGTCTTAATGTGTTATAAGCTCTGACGAACCAGATTCAACGTTTGAATCTATGGTATCGAATACGGATGATGTATTTGGATATCGATTTTCGAAGGTCGAGTCAGGGTCGTTAGAAATTTTTTCCTTTGTGTTAGGAGAGAAAAATAAAGATAGTTTGGACTTCTTGTTATCGGGTGTGAATCCCGTGTGATAGGAGGACTACCTATACGTCGGTTCTTGATTTGGTGTGGGGGTAGGAAGCCGTTGTGGTGTATCCGCTGAGCTATCCGTTGTAGGTGTCGGGAAGGATAAATGAGAATTTTCAGAAGACATGAAAAGAAAATTGACATGTGTATGTATGTTTTTTTGTTATATAAAGATTTATATATAAGTTCAAAAATTATTTATAGATCATTTTTAGAAACTAACTAACTAAAAAACTAAAGGTGATGGATTTATCAATTATAATTTCTGGATAGAAAATTATAAGCTAAACATAGCATAAACGAAGGTGTGGTTATCAATTTAGAAGATCATTAAGAGAGCATATCCCTAAATCACGTCACAGTTTTACAAAAGTTTGTTCATTTAGTGGTTTTGTGAAAATATCTCCCATTTGATTATCGGTATTTACGTATTCTAATGAAATAATTCCTTTTTCAACATTGTCACGTAAAAAATGATGTCGTATATCTATATGTCTAGTTCACGTGCGATTTACAGAGTTTTTTGATAGATTTATTGCACTCGTGTTATCACAATATATTGGTGATTTATTGATAATTTTGCCGAAATCCATAAGTGTTTGTTGGAAGTATATCACTTGTGCACATGCTAGAGCTGCTGAAATATATTTGGCTTCACAAGTAGATAAGGAGACACAATTTTGCTTTTTGCTAAACCATGAAACTAATGATTGTCTAGTACAGTGACATGTTCCACTAGTACTCTTATGATCTGTTCTACATCCACTGAAATCCGCATCACTATATGAAACTAGTTCAAACGATGATCCTTTAGGGTGAAACAAACCATAATTTCTAGTACTAGATAGATATTTTAAGATATGTTTAACAGCTCTTAGGTGAGATTCTTTTGGTTTTGCTTGAAATCGGGCACAGAGACATACACTCATCATAATATTGGGTCGACTAGCCATCAAATAGAGTAAGGAACCAATCATGCTAAGATATAATTTTTCATTGAAATCTTTTCCATTATCATCCTTTTCCAAGTGAACACTAGTACTCATCGGTGTTGGTTTGCTTGAAGTTTTATCCATTTCAAAACGACGCAATAGATCATTACAATATTTTTCTTGATGAATAAAAATACCATTTTCAAGTTGTTTTATTTGTAAACCTAAGAAGAAATTTAATTCTCCCACGTGAGACATTTCAAATTCATTATTCATAATATTTGAAAATTGATTGCAGAGATTTTCATTAGTTGAACAAAAATAATATCGTCTATGTAAATTTGTACAACTAAAATATCGTTATTTTCTCTTTTAATAAATAAAGTTTATCGATTTTACCTATTTGAAAACCAGATGTAATAACTGATTTTTAAGATGTTCGTACCACGCACGGGGGCTTGTTCTAATCTATATAACGCTTTTTGTAATTTAAAATCATGGTCGAGATATTTTTCGTGAAAAAACAATGGAGGTTGTTCAACATGTATGTTTTCTTTAATAAAACAATTTAAAAAGGCACTTTTGACATCCATTTGAAATAGTTTAAAATTGTGATGATTTGCAAAAGCGAGTAATGTATGTATGGCCTCTAATCTTGCTACTGGAGCAAAGGTTTCATCATAGTTGATACCTTCTTCTTGATTATATCCTTAAGCAATTAAATGTGCTTTATTTCTAACAATATTTCCGTTTTCATCTGCTTTGTTTTTAAATACCCATTTTGTTCCTATAACCAATTGATCTTCTGGTCTTGGTACTAATTCTCGAACATTATTATGTTCAAATTGATTTAATTCTTCTTACATAGCAACTATCCAAAAATTATAATTTGAAGCTTCTTTATAATCTTTTGGTTCAAAATTTGACACAAACGTTATATGGCTTATTTGATTAAGTTCATTTCTAGTTACTCTAGAATTGAGATCTCCAATGATATTATCTTTTGGATGATCTTTAAGAATTCTAGGGGATGATATCAAAGTACTATTTTGCGCATTTGTCTCATTATTAATAGAATTTGTTGTATTAGTTATCGAAATTATTTCTTCATCGTCATTAGTATGATGGTTAAGAAGATTTTCATAGAACGAAACATGTAAACTTTCTTCAATAGTGTTATTTCATTTATTAAAAATTCTACATGCTTTGCTGCAATCCGAATATCCAACAAAGATTCCTTTATCGGCCTTCGGGTCAAATTTTCCTAAATTATCTTTTGTGTTTAATATAAAACATTTTGATCCGAAAGTTTTAAAGTATGATACTTTAGGTTTTCTTACAAAAAATATTTCAAAACAAGTTTGTTTAGTCATAGGACATATGGTTACTCGATTCAAAACATAACAAGCTGTGGCAATAGCTTCAGCCCAAAAATATTTTGGTAGACCACTACTATTTAATAGTGTTTGTGCACATTCTTGCAACGTACGATTCTTTCTTTTTACTACACCATTCGGTTGAGGTGTGCGGGGAAAAGAAAAATTATGACTTATTCCTTTCTTACTACACAAATTAGTAAAAATGTCATTTTCGAATTATCCACCATGATCACTTCGAATATTTTTAATTTTCAAATCCATTTGTGTTTTAATTCTTTTAGCAAATATTTTAAACATACCAAAGGTGTCACTTTTATGTTTTAAAAATAAAGTCCATGTATATCTTGAAAAATCATCAACTATTACGAAAACATATTTCTTGTGATTTATAGATCGTACTTGTATTGGACCAAATAAATCTAAACGTAATAATTATAATGGTTGTTTTGTAGAAATATTATTTTTAGATTTAAAAGTACTTTTTTTAGTTTTTCAATTTGATAATCGTCACATAAATTTTCTACTTTGTAATTTATTTTAGGTAAACCTCTAACTAGCTCATATTTTGCTAATTTATTAATATATTTGAAGTTTATATGACAAAATCGTTTATGCCACAAGCATGGATCGTTATGTTTGGACGTTAAACGCAAATTTGAATTTTATATATATTCATGTTTAAGGCAGAAATATTTTTGTTTCTAAAACCCTCAAATATAAGTTGTTTGTTATTATCGAAAATATTACATCTATCTTTTTCGAAATTGATTTGAAACCCTTTATAGCATAATTGACTAATACTTAGTAGGTTGTGTTTTAGATTTTCTACTAATAAAACATTTGAAATAATAGGAGAGTTAGAAATACCAGAGTTGATGACTTCTCCAATGCCCACGACGTATCCTTTTGAGTTATCTCCAAAAGTTACTGTTCCACCATCGATGTATGTTATATTTGATAACATTTTTGAATTTCCAGTGATATGCTTAGAGCATCTGCTATCTAGTATCCATTTCTCCTTATTTTTTATTTTGGGTACCTGCAAAATAAAGGATGTTTTAATTGGTACCCATATACTTTGTTAGGGTCCTAGATTTTAGGAGAAGTAGGTAGCCATAACCAAGAAGGTTTGGTACCTTTATGAATATAATTCTTATTATAGACTACATTCTCTAAGAAGTTATTAATATGTTTTTGTCTAATCAAATTATTATTTGTCTTAGGAATCCAAATTTTTATATTTTTGAAATTCATATTAGACTTAGGTGAACTTATAGTCATTTTATAAATACAACTATATTTCTTAACATCATTTCCTCTTTGTTTAGGAGTATTTTTAAATCCTATTCCATTTCTATTACCTGATGGTTTTAAAGTTTTGAAAGATTTTCCAAATCCTTTTTTCCTTTATTAAATTTTGAAATATTATTTTTAATTTTATCTAATTTTTCTTTTAATTCAAAATTTTCAAAATTTCAATATTACCCTTTAAGTTGACATTTTCTTTTAACAAGTTATCCTTTTCTAATTTTGTTTTATCAACATCACTAGTAATGGCCTTATTTACAACCAAATTATTTTTAATTTTTTCTTGGGATAATTCTAGTTCCTCTTCTAAAATAATTTTTTCATATTTTAACATTCCTACTTCAAGTTATAATCTATTTATTTTGGCAATATGTTCTTTGTTCAATTTTTTAATTTGTCTAAATTTATTATCTAATTCCATGATAAGTTCTAATAATTCGTCATAACTAAGTTCGGGATATACCTCATCAATTTATGCCACAAAGCATACATTAGCTTGTTCTCCGTCATTATCGCTATCACTATCTGATGATGATGAAGAATCCGAGTCATCCCATGTTACTTTGGAAGCCTTCTTCCTTTTGAATTTTTCAAATTTGTTCTTCTTTTTAACATTATTGAGCATGGGACAGTCTTTCTTTATATGTCCAAATTGATCACATTCATAGCATTTGATTGATGTTCGATTTGTTGAGCTTGATTTTCCTCCTTTCTAAAATTTAGTCATTTTCCTAAACTTCTTGAATTTATTGTAGTTTTTGGCATTAAATATAATTTCTTCTTCGTCTAAGTCGGAGTCTTCATTTGTTGCTGGAATGCTATGTTCTTCTTTTTCGAATTTTGTTCTTCTCGTGCCTGCAAATTTGCTTCATATGACATTAAATTTCCTATCAATTCTTCAACTAAGAGTGCTGAGAGATCATTTGCTTCTTCGATAGCTAATACTTTTCTTTCCCACTCTGGAGTTAAAGAATTGAGTATTCTAGATATTAGATCAAAATTTGTGAATTTGACTCCAAGTGCCATTAAATCATATTGAATGGTTTGGAATCTAGAGTCCATGTCTACTATAGATTCATTTTGTTTCATTTTAAATGATGAGAATTGATTTTGTAAAATTGAAATCTTAGTTTGTTTAACTTTGTTTGTGCCCTCGTGTGTAATTTGTATGGTACGCCAAATATCAAATGCAGTGTTACATAACATGACACGTGAAAATTCATTTTTATCTAGTAAGCAAAATAGAACATTCATAGCTTAACATTATTAGAAGCTACCTTTTTTATGCATCGGTCCATGTGTTCATAGCAGTAGTAGGCGCTTCATATTTATCTTGAGTGGCTGACCAAATTTCTAGTCCATTAGCTTCCATATACGTGTTGGCAGTATGCATAGTTAGAACCATTAAAAAGTGGGTGTCATGCTGTGGATTGTCTTTCTTGAAAAATACTTGCCATATTAAAGTGATTAAAAAATGTGTTACTATTCTTTGATCAAACCTTGCTCTAATACCAATTGAAAGTCTATAGGGTGGATCGTGTAGTGTATATGCAAGTATATGTGACAAAATATATGATGCAACTAAGATAAAATTAATCTAGGTAAATATAGAATAAGCACACCAAAATTTTATATTGGTTCGGACCTCCCGTCCTACGTCCAGTCCCAAAGCTCCCCTTCGAAATTTGACTATCAAACACCCTCACTTCGCCCGGAGGAATAGGCTTGGTTACAATAACTTGTTCTTGTCAAGGATGTGTTCTATAACACAGATATTGACTATTAAGTACAAATGCTTCCAATATATATATCTAGAGAATATTATTGAGGAGATCTGAATATATGGAAGAGTGAAATACAAGTATAAGCTACTAGAGATCAAGAATATAACAGAGTATGTAAGTAAAGGGGGCAAGTAAGTAAGGTGAGTATTCTCTTTGATTCTTGATGTTATATATAGTTGTAGAGAGATAACTTGAGTGGTTGCATCCATTAACAAATGCTCTACAGTTGCTTCTGGTGGTGATGAAGAGTTGCAGCGAAGAGAAGCGAAGATGTCTTTTCAGATGTATTAGTTGTAATTTGAATTTTGAATTCTGAGTTCGAAATCAGACGTCTGGCATTTGTTTTAGACATCTTACTCTGTATATTTTTTGTATACAGTAGTCTTTCAGACGTCTGAGTGCATCAACCAGACGTCTGATCCTGTCCGTTTTGTATTCCAAAGGATTTCTTCAGACGTCTGGCTAGTGCACCCAAACGTCTGAAAACTGTGCATGTTTACTTGTGCATCTGTCTTGTTGCTCCATTGTTCCTATTGACATGTGGTCCCTTGTAATGTTCTTTGAGCCTTGTTCTTGTCTTTCTAGTGATATTACTCTAGTAAGTACCTGTAAATAGAAATATATATGCATATTCTATTTCCACTGTATAGTTGTTGTCATCAAAATAGTAGATTTGATTACCTAACATCTATTACCAAATTGCTTTGGGCTCGTTCGGATTCAAACTTGTTTCGATTGTATAATGATAAAGGAATAATTTACTAAGTGCACTACAACGTTTGCTTAGGTAAACATTCGACCGTCACTTAAATGATTATTTTTGTCACCATAAGAAAAGTGAAGACACATTCCTCAAACATTCTAAAGAAAATGTACCTTACTTAAAATTTTCTTTCCAAAATATTTATACTTACTTTTAAGTAGTAGTATTATTATTTTTCTCCAAATCTTGAGAAACATTATTCAAAAGCATCGGGATTTAAAATTTTAAATTCTTTGTTAAATCCATTTTATTTTAAACCACATTTTATATAAAGTCACTTTCTTAAAAAAACATTTCTCAAATATCTTACCGTTTTTTTGATAGACTTTTTTTTTTGTTAAAATCCAATTTCAACCCAACATTATCACCAAACGCTTTATAGTCAAACTATGAAATTCAATTCATAAGGTGTTCATTTCAATGTTTCCACAACTTTTATCTACCCAACCCATGTAGTAAGAAGGTAAATAACTGATAAATTAACAATTAATAGCCAATGCTCAATACTGGACAAGCATGACTAATCAAAACCTAAATGATAATAATTGAAAATTATCATTTCTTAATATAAAAACACATCATAAATAACTATTTCCATTTTTGAAAATTATTATGTTATATATAAAGTATAATCCTAGGTAAAATTATTTCATTTACCAATTTCGAAAACAATTACATGTTAGTTTGTTTTATCCAAGTGTTTAGAAATCCTTATCGATAACGTTGGTCAAACGCCTTGGCTAGAATTCATAAACGACTGAACATACCAAAAAACATAATATAACAGTTCTATAACACTAACAAATATGCATTCTTACACATACATACACACTTAAACTCATTTTAGGTGTCGCTTACCATATCTCTAATGAGTTTACCCTATTAAGGCCAGGTGCTCGCTCAACCTAAGCTCTGATACCACTCTGTAACAACCAGCATTTTCAATCCTCAAACATCGACAGTAATACATCAATGATATTCATGTGTCGAGCATCAAAGTGCTAGAAAGACATACTGTTTGGGTGAAAAAAGAAATGATAGAACATAGTATCACTATGCGATGAGAAATATACCAATGATCTTTACAAAAGAAAACGTTTAACATACATAAACTGATCAAAGTAACTAACCTATCATCGTCCTGGATAGTTATAACTGTCCATCCTTACAATTGCATACAAATACAAACAAGAAATACTACGGAAATAATATACGTGAATAAGTCTTGGAGGCATCCGGCTCATCTTCTGAAGTTCCAAAGTGTCTGTAGCTAAATTTGAAATATACTTGGCTTTGATCGGAGCGTTATAAGAAAATAGCACCCGGATTAGTCTGGTAAACCAGTGTGAGAAACTCAAATCATATGAATTCTTATATTTATAAAACCTTTAAAAATAAAAGTATCTCATAAGATAACACCGCACATAAACACGAATAGGTTTTTAACTTACGGGACCAAAACATTTTTTATATTAGAAAATCAAGTGATATTAGGATAATGTCTAGGGTTGAAAATAAATATATAAACTATCTCGAATGGTTACCCATAATTACATTTAACAGTACTAGGTTCTATAACTAAAACTATAACGACCCTGACTCGACCTTCGAAACTCGACACCCAAACACATCACCCGTATTCGAATGCTACAGATTCAAACATCGAATCTGGTTCGTCGGAGCTTATAACACATTAAGTACAACACAACGGAAGAAAATGAATAACATCATTGATATACAATATCTGATATAACACATTGATACAAATGATATCAATATACATTAGAGCTACACAATAACGGAAATAAAACACCAATAACGGAACAATATCACCAAATTGATCTTAAAGAATAGAAAGAAGATAGAATCCCAAACTGCATACTTCAACTGCATCTCCATCTCCAAACCAAAGATAGCTCGAACCCCGATCACGTTGCATTAAGCAAACTAGGTAACTCCAGAATGAAGCAAATGTGATCGCCAAGATCCAAAGGCTTCAAAGATATCGAATCTACACCTATTATCTGATTATCTGAAAAATATAGAGTCTCCCGTTCGCCACTAAACGCGAAGCGAGAACCCCCTATCATGTTAACTATGCAAGGTCAGTCATGGGACTGGTGCGAGCAAAACGAAAACAGTTTATCTTGAAAACAAAAACAACAAAAGCCTTTTAAAATTTGAAATCCGCAATGCCTTTTAGAAAATGAAACTACCATAAGGCCTCCTCGCACACACACAATTCAAGCGCACAATTGGAGGAGATTTCTCCTTATGATAGTTAAACATGCTTGATACGCAAAATCCTTTTGATATTATTATTAGTGCATAATACAGAAACCTATAGAAAGTATAATATTAATCTTAGCTAGCATAGACATTTCGCACTAATGCCTACTATAGCTACCATGTTTAATAGCAGGTTACCGCCACATTCCGTGGCAGGTTATACAACTAAAACCGTACAGGGCGTGCATTGTTTCTTTAGATTTCCAACAAATGGTCAGGCTAAGGAACTTTCTGGGCCATATGGGTACGCCTTTGGAGGGACGCCCTGTGTCGACCCGCCCTTCTCGACCCTCGAAAATCGACACAAAATACACCATAGAATAATATGCCAATGCTCGAGTGCTGGAAAAGACAAATTGATGAGGGAAAAGAAAGCAGATAGAAGAAAGAAGGAACTAAACAATAACAGAATCTCATAATCGCAGCGGAACAAAATATAATAGTCAATATCAGATCTTTACACAAAATGAAAACTATATCTATTTTATATATTACATCATCAGAGTATCAGAGACAAAAAATAATTACCAGTCTGACAATCTCAAACAATCACAGCAGCGGATATAAACAAGTACGGGTAATACGTCTCGGACTCCAGCTCCTTTCCTGAGCTCCATAGCATCCTTTCCTGTAATCTATAATACTCGGTCTGACCCGAGCATTATAATGAAATAACACCCGAGTCAGTCTGGAATACTAGAGTGAGAGAAATACACCCAAATGATTATTAAAGTTTCAAAATCCTTTGAAAACAAAAGCATCTCGTAAGACCACGCTACAAATAAACATGTCGGGTTTTTACCTTACGATAGCCAAAACACTTTTTATTAAAATCCTCTTATATTATAATAGGGTCTATATACAAATACCTATTCAAATAGCCGAAATTGTTACATTTATTAAATTCCATCTACTAGCCATAATCATGGGTAATACAAACAAAACTCATAAAAGGCACGTAGGGAAAATGGATTTCCAAGTAATGACTAGGCACTGGGGTGCCACCTATCACATTACGTAGCCTAGATCACAGTACCGAGGATTACTCCCAATCCCCTACAGTACAAGACCGGGACTACCCCTTACTGCATAATCCCGAGTAAGATCACCCCACGGTTGGGATCAGCAACCGCACCACTAAGCCGAATAAAAGGGACATCTAGACAGGGATGACCTTACCCTAATGGGTGCTACCCACATAGCCTTGTTGCATAACCCCTTATTTTCAGTCATTTCCGGTTGATGACGATTGAGGCTAAGCGTTACCTTTTAGAACGTTTCACTTAGAATGCCCATCGTCCGCCTGACGATGTTCCGAAAGCATTCATCCATACAAGTCCGTCCCAAGTTCGAACAGAACTGAAGGCACTACTTCTACTACATCCATTTGGAATCATCCTCGGGATTAGTAGAGACTAGCCCTTGCACTTCACTACTCCATCTTCGACTCCGAACTCGTTTTTCCTACGAAAATGTACAAACCAAATCGAAGTGGTTTTCGAGAATAAATCACAATCCCGGTCTCTTCGAAACGATCAACGCATTGGCCAGTATTGATAGTCGGTGATTTAACTATCAATTAACATTCACAATCATCCATCAAATAATAAATAATTTCCCAAATTATTTATTAACTTCAAAATATCTTCACAAGATATATTCCCAATTTCAACCCTTTTGAAAACAGTTTTCAATTCACACTCTGTCATGGAATAAATTTCCCAAATATTCATTTCCACTGGAAACAACCTAGCCCAAACATTTAGATTTTTAAAATAATTAAATCACTTTATTCTAAAATATACCTTAAAATATTTACATTAACTACTTAAACATTTTATTTAAGATATATTTTAAAAACATTTAAAGCAAACTACTTTATAAAATGTAAGCTAATTTTTAAAATAAAGGTTAAGTTCGTACTAAATTTTAAAAAAGGAGTTTCAAAATTCTATTCTAGTTTCAAATAAAACTTCAACCAAAACTATCTTTAAAATAAATCCATTTTATAAAATATAAATATTAATAATATTCTTTTCAAACATAATACCAATTAATCCTTTAAAATAATTACTTCTATAACTAATTTATTAAATTTATACTTTGATTTATACTTTTAAAATTTTTACAACTTCAATAAGAATTTTCTTAAAACATTCTTTTAAAAACAAATTTATACTTTGATTTTTACTTAAAAAAATCTGTTCGAAACGTACTTGGCTTTTCAAGGAACTACACTTCCATTTTCAGGATAAACCAAAGAATTCATTTTATAAATTCTACTAGATTTATCTCAATTCAAATTTACGTTTAAATCCCATAAATTTTCTTCCAACACTTTAAAAATAAACTCCTTTTATTTTTAAACACATTTCTATTTCCTGGAAATCACTCCCAAATTGTACTTAAAATATTTAAAATATGATTACTAAATTCTTTATCCAAATTATACTTTTGAAATATATAAAAGTTTCTTGAGTAAGTTAAATAAAAAATTTCCTTTTTATATGAAGTTATTATATCAGATATTTATATTAAAATGTCCTTTTGAAAACTTAATACTACTTTACCTATAAGATAATTAAATACCCTAATTACTTAAATAAATGTTTACTTACACTTTAAACAATTAAAATAATATTTTCCTTCTAAAATATTCTAAAACACATTTTAAACTGCCCATTTATATTTTTGAAAGCTTTCTTTAAAACGTATTAAATTTCCAAGGAAAAAGTACACTTCCCATCCTTTAAAAACAATCTTACTATTATTTTTAAGCAATTTGCACTTCTTATAGAAATTCCCACCGGAAACCTATACTTTCAATATTTATCCCCTATAAATATCCCACTTCATTTATAAATCCAGTTTATAAATTTTTCATTTCACATTTCCTTTTAAATAAAAATTTCATAAACACTTCAAATTCCAAACCAATTTCTTGAATTTAATTTTCCTTAAATTCATTACTTAAAAATTTCTTTTATTTCCTTTTAAACCCAATTTATTCTATTTATATTTTAAATTCCCGGATTGTATTCATCCAATCATAGCACAACACAATTAAATTTTCAAATTAATCTATCATAGTATATAAATAAACACATCATCAATTATGAAAATAATTTCTATATTGTGAGCAATCCAGTTGGATCCCTCCAACCTGTTTTTCCTGCATCCACAGATGTTAGCATAACAGATAAAATATCATATCCAGACCGATAATAATATTCACATTCAAACAATCAATCATTCATTTAAATTTTAACTATTTAAATTAACTGGAAATTCCAGTTGTGAGTGAGATTAACTCACCTTGAGTTTCGAAATGTCAAGCATTTTAAATTTTAATTTAAATCGAACCATTCGATTTAATCTAAAATTTCCACTTGCTCCAATCATCTATGGACTTGCCGCAGTGCGTAGACCGTGTCGCTGCGATTCTGACGCTTCTTGTTTCGTTTGAATCTGATAACGTATGCAAGAGTTATTCAGTTTTAAAGGTTGTAAATATAATTTATAAAACAATTTTTTTTTAAATCTATACCATTGATTCACTTCAGGAATCAAGGACGTCTCTTATCTCTTCTCAATCACGCGTTACAGGAGATAGCCAAACCCATCACTGCCTCGTCAAAGGCCGATGCCGCACCAACCACCCTTGTCTAAAACTCGATCAGGTGTCGCCGTTCGAACGGCCTTCGCAAGCCCTACCTCCGCCCTCAACCCCGTCGAACTCAAGCCCTCCATCCACTCAGAAATCGTGATTGAACAGCCCACCTTCACGGTCTCTTTCCGGTTCCAAACGAAGACGATACCCGAGATTTACCGTTGGATGGATGAAGCTCGGCGAGCTCTTCAATAATGCAGTTGGAAGTTTTTGCAATGGGTTGATGGATTGGTCAGAAATTAAAGGGAAAGGGGGTGGATTTCGGCCATAGAAGTTGTGGGTGGCGGCTCTCGAATATAGATTGGGGTTTTTCCTGATAATGTGTATATATATACGTTCATTTAATATTATTTTATTAATATTCTCAAATTTATCGAACTTTTACAAACGAACTCCAAATCACACGTGCCGCCAGGCGTTTATAAGGTTTTACCCGTGTTCCGAACACAATGTAATGTGTTTCGGGGGCTAATTCAATCATATATACGAGTTACGGAAATAAACGATCAATTTTAAATTAAATTGATTAAAATAGTTTCTATGCGTTTTGAGCTGCCAGGGTCAAACGACAACTTTGATTACTATGAAAATTGAAATCCGATAATAACTTACTATTACAGATCCAATGGAACTGGTTTCATTAAATTCCGAGACAGTGCCCAGGAAGGCTATTTTAACTCGTCGATTAATTCGAACGATTTCCAAAATCATCGAAATAATTTAAAATTTCACTTTTAAAATTTTACTAACTTAACTATATTTCATATAGAATTTATAACACATTAGAAATCATTCTGTTTCACTTAGAACCAAAATCTGATTATTTGCATTATTATATTATTAAATTCAATTATTAAATTAATATAAAAAATTCCAAATTTAACTTATCGACTTTTGAATTCCATCCAATAGTCCAATATTGTAATTCAAATCCAAATAGACTTAAAATAAATTTTAGAAACTATTTTTTTATATCTATTTACCCCCAGATTCACTAATTATCCCAATTCCAAATGTTTAATTATTATTATTCAATTTCAATTGAATTGCCATATTTGAAATTTTAACTAATTTTATTAATTTAACCAAAATCTTCTTATTCAAAATCAGATTATAATTCACATTCAACATTTAAAATGAATTAAATGTTCAAAATCTAACGACCAAAATTCCGGGTCGTTACATTCCTCCCCCCTTATAAAAATTTCGTCCCCGAAATTTGCTAAGGTAGGAAAAATGCTACTAAACTCATTTACTTGCCCCGAAATCCACTTCATTAAAATTCACATTCACTTCTCAAGACCTTTTAGCTTAATCCAAAACCATTTGCTCTATTTATACTCAAAAGCTTATGTTTCAATACCATTTCAAAAATCGACCTTTACTTATTAACTCAAAATTTTCAAAACCTCAAAAAAATTCTAACTCCCGAAATTTTAGAAATTTTTTGACAGCGTCTCCTTTGTATGGAGAGCGTTTTACAATATCACAATAATGATAAATATATATACATCGACCCACACGGTCGAAAAACAAAATAAACCACAATATGTATATCATTTTTCAAATTTTATTGCGTAGGCGTGCCTTTGATTAGCATTTTAAAAGAAAGCGGCTAATATATATTGCATTTACGCGCTCCAACTCTATCGATTGCCTTCCGTACCTGCACTTACTTAAACAAACACATCAGTTTTCAATAATATGAGAATTTAACAACATTCCATTCATTTATCTTAGCCAAACATATCAATTACATACCCAAACAAACAAATTTCATAATCCTGCATGTAATCCATCTGTTATAAGCAATCACAAGGTTTCAATACTACTTTAGTTTTTTATACAAATCTAAACTTCATTTTATTCCACTCAAATGATTTACAATCAAGTTTTCTACATACAATTTATATTTACTTCAATTCAATTCCAAATTAATTTACAATCAAATCTTTATTTTCAATTTGATATATTTGCATTTCTTTTATGATTCACTTACATTTATATACAAATCCACTTAATAAGATTTCAATCCATTCCAATTGATTTAAAAACCAATTTCATTTGCTTCTTTAAACCAATTCAATTCCGTTTACAACAAAATGGTCCATTTCTATGCAAATTTGATGTTATTCAAGCAAATAACAATTATTTAAGTTTATAACAATTTTAAATTAATTCCCGCTCAAACTATATTAATTTTTTCTCCATTTGGAATTATTCACAACTCAAGCATTCTTGCTTCATCACAATTATTGAATTAAATCCCTAGTCTTACATTCAATTTCGTTATCCATACAGGTTCATTCAAAGCCATTTTACAAGCTTGACAACAACCCTTTCACAATTATCTTAAGTTATTCCAACTCCAAAATAACTCTATTCCTTCTTACATTAATTTTATTTTCAATTTAATTTGATTCTCATTCAATCAAATTCCCATCCCTTACAATTTTTAGTTCAATTTGTTTGCTTACTTAATCCATTTTAATTTTAATTCACCTTCTCAATTCATTTCTGAATATATTTTATTAATAACATAACCATTCTAATTATTCCATACCAGAACCGGGATTTTATTTTAACCCTTCAAATTTTCTTAGCAAGCTACAAAAATCTTATTCATCCCATTTCTCCCCTTATTTAATTTAGCCTACGCTAAATTCATCTTCATTCAATTCCTTTGAATTTAGATGAGTGAGAATTTAAGTATTCAATATCATTTCAATTAAATTAAACTTTCCTTCAACTCAATTCTTTTCCAAATTTAATTCAAGTTTTAACTAAATTTAATTTAGCCAACTTAAATTCATTCCACTTCCTTTACTACTTAAATAAGAATTGAATTTCATTCAATATTATTTATAACACAACTGAATTTTGATTTCAATTCAATCCAAATTTAACTCAATTTCTCTTGGTCTAAGTTAAATTCAATTCGATCCAATTTTATTACTTCTTTTATATAAGTTCAAGCCTTATTTACTGACTTAAGTCCATTCACCCTTTATATTTCACTTGCCTTATGTCAATTTACATTTCATTTAGAATTAAATTCTTAAACTTTCCATTCTTTTTATCATAAAATTCAACAATTTCAATTTAGGTTTTACAATTCATCTCCTATTCATAAGTTTACCAACTTATTTATTTGAAAGCTCACATTGCTCATTCTAGTCATTTCCGTCTTAAAATTACAATTCCGAATTATATATATGTATCATTGAATTCTTAAGGATATAAATTTTCATTCCACAAATTTTAATCCACGGTTTCAGATTATAAGTATAACACTTAATAGGATATGGGTACAAATTCATTACGCAATTATAACCCACAATTACAAAGTCATTTTACATTTCAACTATATCCACTTTAATTCGATCTCAATTTCAATTTTATTTAACTTATCTCCAGTTAAATTCAAATATATTTTATTCACTTCCATTTACTCAAGTTAAATTTTTAATTCCAGGATTAAAATTTCATTTTCTCTTCTTATTTAAATCAACTTCACTTTATAAGTTCAATAGTGGATCCATTTTTAACTTTCACATTATTATTTTTATAGAATTTTCAGAATTCAGTTACCCGGTTCTATTTCAAAACCATTTTGAAATCATAAATAACACATACCCACTTGGTATATCAAATCAAATGTCTGAATTCCAAAACAACTTGTTTTTACCAAAACAAATTTCCTTTTTGAAATTTCTAAAACCACTTGTATACCCAACAAGTCCAAACAAATATCATAACCAATCTCCACGGTAGCAATCCATCACTTTAGAAACTCGAAAATGAATTCTGATGATGTGGCCATCATCATAGGATTATTTTCCAGCGACTGAAGTGAGTTTAGTGCTTCCTTACTACCACAAATTCTTTTCAAAACAATTTCCATTCAAAAATATTTTCACAAAATAATACTCCATTATTGCCCTCCAATACTTTGGAAAACATTTCCACCATTTCCAAGATTTCCAAACCTTTGTTTAAATACATTTAAAACACTTTTCAAAATTTTTAGGATTTAAATTCTGGTTTAAATCAAATTTAGTTATTCTTCTTCTAGATAAGCCATACATATAGAATTCCCTTTGGTTATAACCATTTCAAATTTTAGATTTTTATATTTGATTATATTATTAACAACCAAACATCCAAATATATAATAATTTCAGAAAATTATTCCTTTTTATATCAAAATATAATTTTGGGTAAAATTATTTCATTTACCCACTAAAAAAACCATACAATGTCGGTTTATCTTGTTTAAGAGTTTAGAAACCCCTATCGATACGGTTATACTTCCCGTACCGACCAGAATTCGTAAACACTCAACCGATAAGTCAACACAATATAAAAACAATTTTTATATTCACTAACAAGTACGCGCTCATAGCTATTAATACACTCAACTCATTATAGAGTACTATTGACTCTGTTTAATGAGTAATTTCCCCACCAAAGCCTAGGTTATCGCTAACCTAAGCTTTGATACAACATGTGGCGACCCGCCCTTCTCGACCCTTGAAAATCGACATAAAATACACCATAGAATAATATGCCAACACTCGAGTATCGGTAAAGACAGATTGTTGGGGGAAAGAAAGCAGATAGAAGAAAGAAGGAACTAAACAATAACAGAATCTCACAATCGCAGCGGAACAAAATATAATAGTCAATATCAGATCTTTACAAAAAATGAAAACTATATCTGTATTATATATTACATCATCAGAGTATTAGAGACAAACATTGATTACCAGCCTGACAATCTCAAACAATCACAGCAGTGGATATAAGCAAGTATGGGAATACGTCTCGGACTCCAGCTCCTTTCCTGAGTTACACGGCATCCTTTCTTGTAATCTATAATACTCGGTCTGACACGAGCATTATAATGAAATAACACCCAAGTCAGTCTGGAATACCGGCATGAGGGAAATACACCCAAATTGATTATTAAATTTTCAAAATCCTTTGAAAACAAAAGCATCTCGTAAGACCACGCCACAAATAAACATGTTGGGTTTTTACCTTACGATAGCCAAAACACTTTTTATTAAAATCCTCTGATATTATAATAGGGTCTATATACAAATACTTATTCAAATAGCTGAAATTGTTACATTTATTAAATTCCAGCTACTAGCCACAATCGTGGGTAATACAAACAAAAACTCGTAAAAGGCTCGTAGGGAAAATAGATTACCAACTAATGACTAGGCACTGGGGTACCACCTTTCACAGTACGTGGCCTAGAT
This sequence comes from Allium cepa, assembly GCA_030765085.1. Taxonomy (NCBI): domain Eukaryota; kingdom Viridiplantae; phylum Streptophyta; class Magnoliopsida; order Asparagales; family Amaryllidaceae; genus Allium; species Allium cepa. The sequence goes on along the minus strand of CM060932.1, from coordinate 225,754,222 downwards.
CACAGTACTGAGAATTACTCCCAATCCCCTGCAACACAAGACTGGGACTACCCCTTACTGGATAATCCCGAGTAAGATCACCCTATGGTTGGGATCAGCAACTGCACCACTAAGCCGAATAAAAGGGACATCTAGATAGGGATGACCTTACCCTAATGGGTGCTACCCACATAGCCTTGCTGCATAACCCCTGATTTTCAATCACTCCCGGTTGATGAGGTTTGAGGCTAAGCGTTACCTTTTAGAACGTTTCACTTAGAATTCCCATCGTCCGCCTGACGATGTTCCGAAAGCATTCATCCATACAAGTCCGTCCCGGGTTCGAACAGAACCGAAGGCACTACTCCTACTACATCCATTTTGGAATCATCCTCAGGATTAGTAGCGATTAGACCTTGCACTTCACTGCTCCATCTTCGACTCCGAACTCAATTTCCCACGAAAACGTACAAACTGGATTGAAGTGGTTTTCGAGAATAAATCCCGATCCCGGTCTCTTTGAAATGATCAACGCATTGGCCAATATTGATAGTTAGTGATTTAACTATCAATTAACATTCACAATCATCTATCAAACAATAAATAATTTCCCAAATTATTTATTAACTTCAAAATATCTTTACAATATGTATTCCCAATTTCAACCCTTTTGAAAACAGTTTTCAATTCACACTCTGTCATAGAATAAATTTCTCAAATATTCATTTCCACTGGAAACAACCAATCCCAAACATTTAGATTTGTAAGACAATTAAATCACCTTATTCTAAAATATACCTTAAAATATTTACATTAACTACTTAAACATTTTATTCAAGATATATTTTAAAAACGTTTAAAGCAAACTATTTTATAAAATGTAAGCTAATTTTTAAAATAAAGGTTAAGTTCAAACTAAATTTTAAAAAAGGAGTTATAAAATTCTATACTAGTTTCAAATAAACTTCAACCAAAATTATCTTTAAAATAAATCCATTTTATAAAATATAAATATTACTAATATTCTTTTCAAACATAATACCAATTAACCCTTTAAAATAATTACTTCTATAACTAATTTATTAAATATTTATGTGGCGATTCTGACTCGACCTTTGAAAATCGGCACCGAATACGACACTCCTATTCAAATGCCGCAGATCCAAACGTCGAATCTGATTCGCCGGAGCTTATAACACATTAAGTACAACACAGCGGAAGAAACAGAATATAACAATATACAACATTGCTATAATATCAGATACAATATGATACAACAGATGATACAATGAATATACATCAGAGATATGATACAAGATAATAGCAGCGGAAAGAAAAGATAACACAGCAGCGGAACAATAACTCCAATATGGTCTTCAAGAAAGAGCTCCACTATCGGCAATCCCCATCTCCAAAACACCAATCCAGCGATAGCTCGAACTCCCAATCACGATGCACAAAGATAAGCAAGGTCAGTTCAGATCCGAAGACCGAACTAGCTCCAGATAATCTACTAAACCTGACTATCTGAAAAACCCAACTCTAGACTACCCGTGTGGAAAAATAGTGGGCATCCAGAGTTTAGGAAATGAACAATAAACTCCAGGTCAGTCGTGGGACTGGTATGAGCAAACAAAAACATTTGGTCTTTTAAAACAAACAAAATAATTTAAATTTGAAAATCCGCAATGCTTTTTAGAAAATGAAACTACCATAAGGCCTCCCTGCACACACACAATGCAATCGCACACTTGGGGGAGATTTCCCCTTATGATAGTCAAAGATGCTTAATACAATAAAATTTCTTTGATATTATTACTAGTACATAGTGGAAAATCTTTTGAAAGTATAATATTAATCCTACCCAGCATAGGTACCATGATATTATGCCTACTATAGCTGCCATGTTAAATGGCAGGTTCTACAACTAAAACCGTACAAGGCACGTATTGTTTTGATTGGATTTCCAAAAAATGGTCAGGCTAAGGAACTTCCTACTGCCACATGGGATCGCCTCTGGCGGGACGTCCCGAGAACCTAACGTTACGGTTAGATCTCTGCCAACACAAGGCCGGGTTACCTCTGTAACTAGGTAACTACTACACGAGCATGCCATCCCCCGGTCCTTTGGGACCTTTATCCGAGGCGCCTCAAGCCACAAAGCAATCACAAAGTAATAGATCTGCAGTATCCACATGAGTAAGCATCTGGGCTCCATACCATGATACCACCCTTTACCAGAAGGGAATGACACACCCTAAAGGGCGCGACCCTCATAACCTTGCCGCATCTTTCCTATTTTCACCATTTCCGGGGTGTGAGGTCCTGATGCAGTCTCGTCCACAAAGCTACGCTTTATACAAAAGCCATGCTTTGATCACAAATGATCAACAAATGATCATCAACACACAGCAGCACTTAACATGCCACACTACCAAATTGGGAATATATCACTGATAAATATCAACTACATAACCTCTGAGCTCGTACGTCTCAGAAAAGGGTGTTAAGCTAAGAGAATAAATTCTCCGCCACCAAGCAGAAATGTATTCGATAGATATCAGTTTAATATCTCAAAGTGTAATGTCGGGCATACAACCATACAAGTCTGTTCCGGGTTCGAACAGAACCAAAGGCACTTCCGAAGAAGCCCTTGCAAATCCGGGTATCGACAATACCGATCGGACTTCCCGTCACTAAGGAAGAACTCTATACCGGAGCAACTCAGTGCAGAGTCAATCGACAGGTTATCCTATCGTTCTCGAAGACACCCGGTCTTCAACACCGGTCTTCAGTTGCAATCCATAACGTCGTATCACTATTCGGAATGGGTTATATGACACAAGGTCCTCTCCCGGCTAAACCGAATAATGAGCGCTATAGTTTAAAACATATGGATATGGGATTTCAGTTAAGTCACAACTTGAAAATCCAAAGCTTTTCTTTCAAATGGTTAAACAAATTACCATTTTAAATCTTTTCTTTTAAAAAGATTCGTTTCACAAAGTTCACCTAGATTCACAAAGATCTATTTATAGATTTCCAAAACAATTTCCATTTCAATTGGATTAACACTTTTAAATCTTTAAATTAAAGATTCAATTTATAGCTTCCAAGACACGTTTCCAAATATTTATTTGTAACTTGGAAGGCCGTCTTTATTTTAGACTTGAAATCCTTCTTACACAAATTAGAAATTCATTTCTTATGTGAAAGCTTCTATTATTTGAAAACATATAGTTTCCGTTTCAGAAAAAATTCAATTATATTTATACAAGTTAAAATCTTTGGGTTTAGAATTTAAATTCCCAATCAACGCTTTTTAAACGGTTTAAAAACCCATTTATAAGTTGAATAACCCTTTTGAACCATAGTTCCAAGCCATAGAATTCAATCCCAAATATTGAATTCAAATTTAAATCAAATTATTTAAATTTCAAACTCAATCAAGTTATTCAAGATAACTTTTATTTTTGAAACTCATTTTCAAAATTCCAATTCTAATTCCAAAACTATTTTGGATTCAAAAATTCAATTTTAAAACAATTCCAAAGATCTGTGACTTAACCCATTTCCGCATGCAATCCATATTTGTGTGTGTATAGTGTGGTCCAATGGTTCAACACAATAGTGCACAACATCATCATCACATATTCAATCATATCGATAGGTGATAAAACCCATAACGCTTATCTCTATTCGCAAATTCATAGATAAAGTAGATCGTCAATCACAAAGATTCAGTATTACAATTCGATGTGGGTTTCGGATAACCAACTGGAATCCGACTCCTCGCATCGAAATTTAAATGTCGTTTTATGGGTAAAGGGGGTTTCACACACATATAGGAGCAAATCACAAATCACAGTCCATCACAAAGCAATCCAGAACAGAATATTTGATGATGGTCAATCATCGTTGATTTAGGTGATTGTGGTTAAGGTGAATTATCCATATAACTATCTTAATTAATTATTTTAAGTCAATGTTTAATTTTACTTAATTATGAATCAATTTAATCTTAATTGGTTTTATTAACTAATTATTCCTTTAATTAATTATTATGACTTACAAATTCTTAATTGTTAACCTGATTATAACTTAATTATCTTTGTTAATTGACTATTCTTCAATTGATTAACTATTAAAAATCATTATCAAAAACATTAATTGTTAATCATTATTTAGTCATATAAATGAATTTGGTTTAAAGTTAACATTTGGTATTGTGATTTACTTCTAGAATATATTTTTTTCTTTTATCCTGGTTGATTAATTACAATCACCGTATGATTAATTATTCTTTAATCATTTATTAATTAACCATTGATAATTAATTAACATATAATTATAATTCATCAATCTTTAATTATTAAATAATTAACCTTTAATTTTTTTTATTTCACCATTCAATTAATTATCTTTAGTTAATTAATTAACCCCTACTTAATTATTATTAAATAAATAAAATTTCAATAAGTGATCATCCATAAACACTTACATTTATTTAATTGATATTGGGTTAATTATCTTCAAATTAATTGCTTAATTAATCAACTTTAATCATTAATATAAATTATCCTTAATTACTTAAATCAAATAATTGATCTTTGAAATACTTAAGATTTTAATCAAATCCAAAGATAATTCCTTTATCTTAAATTGATTGCTTTTTATACCATTTCCTAAATAATATTTCCAAAATACTTTAAAGATGTTTTAAAACCAGATATATACATTATATAACTTGCATAAGTTTGATTTATTTTCCATTAAAACTTATTCAATTTTGATTGATTTTAAAACCTGGAACTTGTTTCCATTTTTGGAATTTAAAACCTGTTATAATTCAAACTGTTATATCTGTAAACCCCCGCAAATACTTCAATTACTATCCCGAGCAAAATGATCTCCTGCTTCGAGCCAAACAAACAATTACACGCACACGAACCCGAGGTCATTTGCTTCTTCCCCAATTCAAATCGTAACAGGCACAAATATGACCGCGTGCACGTGCACCAACCATCGCCGCCCCTCCGTTCATCATCACCAGCGCCAGCAAGACAACTCCGACCACCTCCCTCGACTAAAAAAAACTGTTTTCAGAATGAACTCACAAATTGAAATCGAGCCACAGCGGTGACTACTGAACCAACCTGATCGGCATTCTCTTCCTCGCCCCACGACCTTCGGCCACCTGAAGCCATGCCATCACGTCCATACCCTCTCTACTTGATTACCTCCCTACTCCACCTACCCTAGTCACACTCGATGCCGCTACGCTGAAGTAACTGTCGCGATAGCAATAACGATTTGCACGAGTTCTAAACCCTAAATCCTATCGTACCACAGCCACCGATGCCTAGAAAAATGTGAGAACATTTTTCACGAGATCCCTGATCCACTACCTTCCTTTGACCACAACCCAGAGGTCCAAAATTGCAGTGATCGCCAGAAATTGACAAAAATGGGTTTTCTGTTCAACTCGCAAATTACCTCTTAAATCAAGACTAAAAATCTTGAAACTATTTTTAAAAATCATAGTTTTTGATTACAAAACAGGCTATATAAATGAATCAGCAATTTATTCAAATCAAATTTGGTCATACTTTGAATTTTACTGTTGTGCTTCAAAATTTTTTTTTAAAAATATTGACCAAATATTTTTACTGGATATCATTTTTACCAGTGATGACACATTGTTATCATCCTTTCTTCTTTAAGGATCAAGGCCTAAGATTGATTTGTTTAAATGATAGAAATTCATTTAAAATTTTGGGTCCTGTCATATATTGTTGTTACAGAGAGGATATGTATCTACAGAGACTCATATATCCTCGAGCATTAAATGGTTTCAACTTGTAATCACAGTCAATATTCATACAAACACATTCACACAACATTCATGCTTCAACCATTCATCTCATCAATCAAAATATAGCCATACTAAGGTTGAAAAAGTAAGGTTTGCTCGCATGTAGATAGGATGGACAGAGACCAGATCTGGTTTTTTTTTTTATTTCTTTGCTATTTCCAGATTTTTATTTTATTTCTTCAGACTTTGCTTTGCTTTAATTTCCTGATTTGAAGTTGTTAGCTTGGTCAAGTTGAACTTGAACCTTTTGTTTCAGGTTTTTGCTTTTGATCTGAAAACCTTTAAATTGCTCTTAACTGTAATTCTTATATATATTTTTTTCATAAAGTTCCTTAATATAAACGCATGAGTTTATTTTTAAAAATAGCATTACAGCCTTGCCTTCATTTTCTATTTGTAAATCAAAATCTGAAATTGATTGCATGAAGTGCAGTTCAATTTTTCTGGGTGAAACCTAAGTTTGAGCTTCAACAAAACAGTCACAGGTATGTGTATACATACATCCAGTCATGCAAACAAATAACAGTATACAATTTTGCACAGCATCACCAAGCAATCATCACAACATCGACTTATAGATCTAAGGTTCTGATTTAAAGAGTTGCTCACCTTGATGGGTTTGATGAAGAAAGACAGAGAACAGGAACAGAGGAATGAATTTGAGCATGTATATTTTTCTTCTTCCTTTAATTTTTTTTTGAAGCTTTTATCTGCAAGTTGTAAAAAGAACTTTGCTTATTCCCTATTGTATCTACTTACTTACTTCAACAATAACAACAATTTTGATTTTTTTTACTTACAGTTTTGAATGACAGAGAACTTTCCCCTTTTTCTCTGCAACTTAAAAATAGAAATCAGATTTGTTTTGAACTTGATTCTTCCTGCAACTTTGTTAATAAAGTTGTTTAAATTTTTGTTTTAATACTGATCAATATTAAGTTCAAATCTAAAAAGAAAATTTGCTTGCCTTTATTTATCTTCAGAGAAAAACTGCAATTCCTCCGGCTAAAAAAAATGCAGCTCTGTGTTACATAAATCTGCAAGTTTTTTCTGAGTTTGTTTTATGTTAAAAACTTGATCTTAAAAGCATAAATTTATTAAACTATAAGGTATAAGATTTACCTGAGATATAGAATGCAAACCCACTGCTTGATGTTGATTTGCAGATTTTTTTGGTTTTGCTTATCTTTTGTTTTCAGGGTTTTCCATTTCTCTCATCTTCTTTTTTTCTCTGATTTGTTTTTTTTTTGTGTTCGAACTTGTGATACTCAAATCTTTGCTACTGTATACTTTTCAGATTTGTGAAGAGTTATATGATTTCATATGGGGAAGTGAAGATTTTCTACAATTTTTTAATTCTATTTTTTTATTCAGTTAAATACATTGGATGCCATTTGTACAAAGATGATCATGAGATTCCAAATAAATGTTTACTCCTTTACCCTATCTCCTTTATATATTTATCATTTGCAAATTTCCAAGATACAAGAATTTTTAAATAAATTTTATATCATATTCACTTAAGTCTTTCATGTATATAAATTTGCATTTCACATTTTCATGTTAATAACACTCAAATATAACTTTATATTGTGCTTCCCCTTTAAATAAATACATTTTTTTTATTTTTTTATTTTTTGTACAACTTTATAAAAAGAAAAGAATGGATTTAAATACTTTGATTTCATATTAACAATAATCACTTTTGTTCATATATGAAAATTTAACTTAAAAATAACATTTGAAAATGAGTACACTAATTTTTTCTCTTTTTATTACAACTTCCAAATTTTAGTATAATTAAAAATTTAGAAACAACTGTCATTATCTTTTTATTAATCTCAAGCTTTTAATACATTTTATTGTTAAATCCAATATTTATTTTTAAAATACCTATCCCAATATTTTAAGTTACATTTCTATTAAAAAAATCAAAAAAAAAATATTTATTTATTCCAAAAATCTCTAATTAATTCACAAATAATCCCACAAATTAATTTTAAAATTAAATTAATTATTGAATCATTTCGGCTAATATTCCAGGAATGTTACAATTTACTTATAAAATTTTTACAACTTAAGTAAGCATTTTCTTAAAACATTCTTTTAAAAACAAATTTAAACTTTAATTTTTACTTAAAAAATCTGTTAGAAACGTACTTGGCTTTTCAACGAACTACACTTCCATTTTCAGAATAAACCAAAGAATTCTTTTTATAAATTCTGCTGGATTTATCTCAATTCAAATTTACGTTTAAATCCCGTAAATTTTCTTCCAACACTTTAAAAATAAACTCCTTTTATTTTTAAAAACATTTCTATTTCCTGGAAATCACTCCCAAAATGTACTTAAAATATTTAAAATATGATTACTAAATTCTTTATCCAAATTATACTTTTGAAATCTATAAAAGTTTCTTGAGTAACTTAAATCAAAATTTTCCTTTTTATATGAAGTTATTATATCAGATATTTATATTAAAATTTCCTTTTGAAAACTTAATACTACTTTACCTTTAAGATAATTAAATATCATAATTACTTAAATAAATGTTTACTTACACTTTAAACAATTAAAATAATATTTTCCTTTTAAAATATTCTAAAACACATTTTAAACTGCCCATTTATATTTTTGAAAGCTTTTCTTTAAAACATACTAAATTTCCAAGGAAAAAGTACACTTCCCAACATTTAAAAACAATCTTACTTTTATTTTTAAGCAATTTGCACTTATAGAAATTCCCACTGGAAACCTATACTTTCAATATTTATCCCCTATAAATATCCCACTTCATTTATAAACCCAGTTTATAAATTATTCATTTCACATTTAGTTTTAAATCAAAATTTCATAAACACTTCAAATTCCAAACCAATTTCTTGAATTTAATTTTCCTTAAATTCTTTACTTAAAATTTTCTTTTGTTTCCTTTTAAACCCAATTTATTCTATTTATATTATAAATTCCCAGATTGTATTCATCCAATCATTGCACGGCATAATAAAATTTTCAAATTAATCTATCATAGTATAAAAATAAACACATCATCAATTATGAAAATAATTTCTATATTGTTAGGAATCCAGTTGGATCCCTCCAACCTGTTTTCCCTGCATCCACGGACGTTAGCATAACAGATAAAATATCATATCCAGACTGATAATAATATTCACATTCAACCAATCAATCATTCATTTAAATTTAACTATTTAAATTAACTGGAAATTCTGGATGTGAGCGAGATTAAATCACCTTGAGTTTCGAAATGTCGAGCATTTTAAATTTTAAATTAAATCGAACCATTCGATTTAATTTAGAATTTCCACTTGCTCCAATCATCTCTGGACTTGCAGCAACGCATAGACCGTGTCGCTGCGATTCCGGCGCTTCTTGTTTCGTTGTAATCTGATAACTTATGCAAGAGTTATTCTGTTTTAAAGGTTGTAAATATAATTTATAAAACAATTTTTTTTTAATTTTAAATCTATACCATTGATTCACTTCAGGAATCAAGGTCGTCTCTTATCTCTTCTCAATCGCGCGTTACAGGGGATAGCCAAACCCATCACTGCCTCGTTAAAGGCCGATGTCGCACCCACCACCCTCGTCTAAAACTCGATCAGGTGCCGCCATTCGAACGGCCTTCGCAAACCCTACCTCTGCCCTTAACCCCGTCGAACTTGAGCCCTCCATCCACTCAGAAATCGCGATCGAACAGCCCACCTTCACTGCGTCTTTCGGTTCCAAACGAAGACGATACCCAAGATCTACCGTTGGATGGATGAATCTCGGCGAGCTCTTCAATAATGCAGTTGGAAGTTTCTGCAATGGGTTGATGGATTGGTCAGAAATTAAAGGGAAAGGGGGTGGATTTCGGCCATAGAAGTTGTGGGTGACGGCTCTCGAATATAGATTAGGGTTTTGCCTGATAACGTGTATATATATACATTCATTTAATATTATTTTATTAATATTCTCAAATTTATCAAACTTTTACAAACGAACTCCAAATCACACGTGCCGCCAGGCGTTTATAAGGTTTTACCCATGTTCCGAACACAATGGAACGTGTTTCGGAGGCTAATTCGATCATATGCATGAGTTACGGAAGTAAATGATCAATTTTATATTAAATGATTAAAATAGTTTCTATGCGTTTTGAGCTGTCTGGGTCAAATGACAACTCCAATTGCTGCGAAAATTGAAATCCTATAATAACTAAATATTACGGATCCAATGGAACTAGTTTCGATAAATTCTGAGACTGTGCCCCGGAAGGCTATTTTAACTCGTCGATTAATTCGAATGATTTCCAAAATCGTCGAAATAATTTAAAATTTCACTTTTAAAATTTTACTAAATTAATTATAAATCATATAGAATTTATAATCACATTAGAAATCATTCTGTTTCACTTTGAGCCAAAATCTGATTATTTCCATTATTATATTATTATTAAATTCCATTATTAAATTAATATAAAACTTCCAAATTTAACTTATCGACATTTGAATTCTATCCAACAGTCCAATATTATAATTCAAATTCAAATAGACTTAAAATAAATTTTAGAAACTATTTTTTTATATCTATTTACCCCTAGATTCACAAATTATCCCAATTCCAAATGTTTAATTATTATTATTCAATTTCAATTGAATTGCCATATTTGAAATTTTAACTAATTTTATTAATTTAACCAAAATCTTCTTATTCAAAATCAGATTATAATTCACATTCAACATTTAAAATGAATCAAATGTTCAAAATCTAACGACCAAAATTCTAGGCCGTTACACGCCCCGAGAACCTACCCGGATCTCTGCCAACACAAGGCCGGGTTACCTCTGTAACTAAGTAACTACTATATTAGTATGTCATCCCCCGATCATTAGCGTCCTTTATCCGAGGATCCTCAACCACAAAGTAATAAATTTGCAGTAACCACATGAGTTAAGTATCTGGGCTCCATACCATGATACTACCCTTTTCTAGAAGGGAATGACATACCCTAACCTTGCCGCATCTTTCCTGTTTTGACCATTTCCGGGTTGTGAGGTTCCAATGCAGTCTCGTCCACAAAGCTACGCTTTACACAAAAGCCATGCTTCGATCAACAAATGACCAGCAGCACTTCGTATGCTACATTACCAAATTGGGAATGTATCGCTAGTAACCATCAATTACATAACCTCTGAGCTCGTACGTATCAAAGAAGGGTGTTAAGCTAAGAAAATAAATTATTCGCCACCAAACAGAAATGTATTTGATGGAAACCAGCTTTACATCTCAAAGTGTAATGTCAGACATACATCCATATAAGTCTGTTCCGGGTTCGAACAGAACCGAAGGCACTTCACAAAGAAGCCCTTGCAAATCTAGATAATCCTTCATCACGTCCGGACTCCCCATCACAAAGGGTGATCAAATCTCTATACCGAAGATCAGCCGGTGCACAGACATTCGACGAGTTATCCTTTCGCTTTCGAAAATATCTGGTCTTCACCACCGATCTTCAAATGCTATCCATAACGTCGTATCATTATTCGGAATGGGTTTTATGACACAAAGTCCTCTCCCGGCTAAACCGAATAATGAGCGCAATATTTAAAAACCTATGGATACTAGTGTGAACCCGTGCTTCGCACACGGTTATTTTTAGAAAGATTGATCTGCAATGTAAATGCAACAAAGCAAAAGGTGGCTATTTACAACAAATCTATATAAAATCGTAGAAAATAATGTGAAGCTATTTAAATCTATGGAAAATTACATTTTTAGTCCATGATTATATTCGTAACCTCATTGATTCTTTCTCAGCAAATTTTTGAAAGTGGCGCAATTATTTTGAAGATGTAAAATTGGAGGTCGAAAAGAATATTTTTTGGATATGAGGTTAAACTTTTAAACAATTGAGGAAAGAGAGATAGAAAAGTAATAATAGTGCCAGTTTGCTAATTTAAAACAAACGTCTCATGTTAGAAAAAAACAAACGAAATTATTTTAAATTCAATAGAATACTGCATATTACATAAAAAAAATTAATGTTAAGTAACCTTATCCCTACGAAGATAATGATGAATGAAACAAAAATCGTAGAAACTACCATTGAATTCTGAATGTAGCACTACAATTCTGTAAAGCATAATTAACGCGATACTCATGAAATGTGAATGATATTTCTACTTATCCATTAGAAGGAGATTGGTTGATAGAATTTACCCATATCATCTTCTTTGTGGAATTTATTAAGTTGGGATAATTAAAACTTTAAGTTTTAATAACAATAAAAAATATTATCATGTCATTTCATCAAAAAAATTGGTTATCTGATAAGAATTTACACAAACATATCCTACCTCAAAATTGAATGTGCGAGGTACGATAATTTTTGAAATGCAATTAAAACTAAAACTGGCAGTTAACTACCTCATACATGAAACCATTTGTTATCATGTTAATGAAGGTACCTTATTTCCTGGAATGACATTATGTTTTTTAACCTTTTTTGAAATGCACATGGACAGTTGACTTCCATTTATTTTAATTGAATATTTCCATTTGCATGAAAACCGTACTTATTAATGGTTCAATAACGGACCATTTTTTATCATTTTATCTAAGCATAAACCAAAATATGGCTGTCCATTATTGGATGAAAATGATTTTGTTAAACTCAAATAATATTTTGAAGCATAATTTTAGGTGTCCAGTGCATAAGTATTAGTTATACATTCCTTAGAGATTAAAACAGATGCGTGCATATTTTAATAACTTATTTTTACATATCATCACACAAAAGATTTTTTGCAAATTCACTTTGTTAGTTACGCAATATTGTGTATGCACGACAATTAAAACTGTTTAAATGTTTTGGGAAAAAAATGCATCATCAAAATTCCTTAAAATACGCAAGCATAGAAGCTCTATTTACATACGCAAGAACATCAATTTATCTAGTATCTGTTACTCATTGAATTGGTGATGGGAAACTATTGCAATTATAAAAAAAGGTTTAGAGGCAACCAAATTATTCTCACATGTTGCAGAACTTCAAATTATATGTAGAATTATGGTGAGATATTTTTCCAAATCGATATTTATATCTCAAATGCAACAAATGATGTTGCAATCCTTTTCTAGAATAGAAGTACAACATACTTTACAGGTCCAATACACGCACAGGTTAGAAAGCATGAGTCTCAACTGAATAAAATAAACTTTTATCTGTCAAATCGGCAGAACATATTGGAACACAGTGTGTGAATTGCTTCTAAAGACATGCAATCCAGAGAAGAACTAAAAGATCTGGAAAAAAAATTCATATTTATAACTCAGTTTCATCCCAATAGATATCCATTGCTAATATTGCTTGCAATATAATTCTAAGAAATCTTGAACTTTAATGTAGCTCATTTTATTTTATTTTGATTCAAGCATTGCACATTTGATATTGCCTTACTTTGCTGAGCTTTATTAACTATCTTATGGCATTCCTTTGTAACTGTCATCTATAGTGTTCTTTGCACCATAACTTGTAAAGGGTAGGATACTGTTGTGTTTTATATACTAAAAGGGATGAAAATATGCGATAGTAAATAGAATATAATCTCGAAATTGCCTTGTTGTGGCTTAGTCACTAAGGGACGAAGCGAGGAGGTGTACGGAGGCTTGTTGGAACAGGTTGTCCTTGAGGCTTGAAGCTCTCCATTATTTTGAGAAAAATGTCGGGCAAGGTTTCTAACAAAGATGTCAGGGCGACCAGACCTTGTGGGTTGGGATTTAAAAGGCGAACAGGCTATTAGGATGGAGGAAATACCGATCAATATGTACTTTGCAGGCCTTTGCTACTGCGCTTTAGATCACGTGTGCCTGTTTATATAAGCGTTTCTCCATCCTCCTAGTTTAAAAATACCTTTTTTTATTTCATTTATTAAGTTATAAATAGGAACCAAGTTATTGCCAGAATGCCCTTAATAACTTAGATAAAAAAATTAAAATCGTCCTCGTGAACCTTTATCCTAAGTTTATGACACATTAGTGGATTTCTGTAAGGATGCCATGGAATGTAGAATTACCAAATAATCATTGTCTCCTGCACATACGTTAAGCCTGAAGGTTTTTTTATATACATTGAACACTAGTTAACATTTTGATTCATAAACTATGAAGAATAACTTAAAATAAACGCAATGTTATACTAGCAAATAATACAGTTACTTTAATGCAGGTTGCAGAAGGAAACATACTAAAAGAGTGGGAGGGTCATAAATTGTATAATATGAAAATATGAAAACATGTTACATTTCAGTCTAGTCAACTTAAATTTGTGAAGAGATAAAAATGAATAAAGAACATGTCATATCAAAATCACTTACATGTGTTGGACGGATACGTTTTCCACTAAGAAGATCCAAGAGGACGGTGCCAAAGCTAAATATCACACTTTCTGGAGTAACCCTCCCTGTTAAAATATGGTAGATAACATTTATTAGTTTTTTTATTTCACCTTTCAAGTTACCTTTTAATCAACGGGATCAATATATAAGCCAATAGATTTATGCGTCACTTTTGAAGTTTAAAATGCCAGTAGTATAATTAAAATTGATGCAAACTGATCCTCAACACATTCATAAAAACAGAACTGTGTCACAGAGGTGAGTGTGTGTAGAAATGAATACAATGTGGTATACAACTGTAATATCTTGAATTTTCATAATCTAGAGCCAAAAATATAATATCTTGAAACATATTGCTCTTTGATTAAGCACTCGTAGTGCTGCATTATAGAATAACATATAATTCTTGTACTTGACCATTCTGATCCACTTTGTGTCGGCTCTTGTTTTCCTTCTTTTGCTCCAAACTTTCAAATATCACTAAGCACTGACAATAGAGAACCCTGATGCTGCCATATTTTAATGAAGTTTATAAGGACACTATTGATGTATATCCTATGCATAAACAACGTAAACATGTGACGTAAACAGATTATACTAACAGCACTGTGCAAATCAACATTATGACTTCGCACAATCCATCTGCACTTGATTTCAAGATATTTTTTCTTAATGATATCAGCTTCAATGCGGTCTAAAATATACCATTTCTTAAATATTTAGGAGAGCATTGAAGCATCCCCATCTGGCTATAGTTTTCATTATATAAATCATAGTAAATAAACTCAATCATGACCTTCAAAATCAATAAAAGAAAAAGGCTTACTAATTTTTGAATTTTGGCATATTTTAATACTTATACAACTATGAAACCATTTCAACTATCGATATGATTTCTGAAGCTAAACAAAAAAAAATCAAAGCTACAGAATTTTAAAAAAAATCAAAAATCAAATATGGCATATATCATTTGGTCTTGCAAATAGCATTCTGTTTTTCCTTTAATTTTTGGGTACAAAGATCGCACTCCTAATATCTCAATATTGTTCCTATTAGTGTTAGTGCAGATATGAAATGAATATTATAAGAAAACTATAAACAAAAGAAAAAAACTTCTAATGAGTGATGAAATTGACCTCACTTCCTTTGAAAAGCAAAAAAATTACACTGAAACCTCTCTTGTGCAAGGAGAAGCTAGCTATGGTGTACATTTCTGAATCTAAATCAATTTAGGACAAAGGCGAATAACATTTTGATTTCTTAATCTTCATGTACAATAATATTTTGATATTTGAGCTTGCCTCATTTTGTATTTTCTAATGAATTGTGTATCTCAGTTTATAGAGCTTTATCATTTTTACGTCAATGAAAGCTATATTTTTCTTTTCTTTTGAGAGCATAACTAAACATTATTGCATAGAAACAGGTGGTTAAGTAAAATCAATGCATAATTAGTCATAATACAGTTAAACACGTATGCCT
The DNA here is from genome assembly GCA_030765085.1 of Allium cepa. Classification (NCBI taxonomy): domain Eukaryota; kingdom Viridiplantae; phylum Streptophyta; class Magnoliopsida; order Asparagales; family Amaryllidaceae; genus Allium; species Allium cepa. The sequence continues at coordinate 225,738,483 of CM060932.1, read as the reverse complement.
TTTACCAATCAAATTATTGGAAATTATACAAATAAGAGAGACATATATGGAAACATCTTATACACACTCAATATATAAACCATCAAGTGGTTTTATTTCTTCTATCTTCGAAAAATAAATTAGCTTTGAGCGCGAACCGAAAAGGATATAAATGTACTTATACTTTGGTACCACAATGGAAAAAGAGGGCTTAGTTATACGCTAGCTTTGAAAAACACTGCAATTGCTAATCTTAATGTACAAACTTTGTTGAGACATATTTATGAAGTGCCTTATCTTTCGTGTTTTTGGTGGTTTTTGAATTTTTAATTCATTTAGGACTGTAACTTAGATTGATTTGACCTAGAAACAATTATTTTTCTTCCCAAAATAATAACTTAAGGAATTGTAAAATGTGATTTATCAAATGAGTATTAACAATGCTGAGCTACTTTTTATAAGCCATTGTTTTGTTTGTAGACCATTCAATTACAATTGGGCACAACTAACTCATGCATGGACTTGTGAGTATATCATATTAAAAGCTTATCTGTTTGAACATTGATCTTTATTATGAAAATGGTGATCAGATCGATCTCAACTAATTATTTTAAAGGTCAGTAGTTGCCGACTGTCTATTCATTTTCGCTGAATAAAAAGGACTCGATAGGTTTAATTAGTAAATAGCGAGTATTAAAATATGCATTCCAAATCGTAGAGAAACCTTATTGAATTCAGGTAAAAAAACCAAGTTGCATCTTAATGTTTATCTTCTCTATCCTAAAGCTACATCTTATGTTTATCAAATGAAACTTGAAATTAGTCGGTTAGTTGATAACAAAATCTCAACTCACTAAACTTGTAATATATTTTTTCCAAATTGATTGAATCTATAACTTATTCGATGATACTATTGAAAATGCGATTAAAATAATGAATATATGACATCAATTGTAGTTTTTATTATATTACTGTGATTTCATGTTCTCTTAATGACAGAAATTTAAAGAAAATACCCCCTTCATTCATTTATGCAAAAAAAAGTGTCGAACTATTGTAACTTAGTCTTTTCTCCTTAAATAATGTCGACCTCCAAGTTTAGTCAAACCTTTTTTTAACATGAAAGACACATATGCATGAAAATTCAATATTCTTGTGAGCATCAACTGTTAAATCTATATGGTTCCTATTTTTGATATTGTTTTATAGTATATGTTTGCTGTTGTGTATATTATGTATGTTTGTATGTTAGCCCAAGTCAATGCAAAATGATCCTTCTATCTCTGCCTCTACATGCATTCATAAATGTATGTAACTTGCATAGCAAACAGATTACTTACTAATCATTATCAGTCGCTAGTAGATATGTCAGTAACATGAGTATTATTGGTAACATGTGGTTCATTTGAGATAGTAATAGCTGTTAACATATTAGGCTTTTTAGCCTTTTTTCTTGTTTATGCTTTCTATCTATATAAACATATCTCTGTAACCCTAATGTAATCAATCTCTTTTTTGCTCAGCCGTCTTGCTGAATAATATGAATTATCTTTTTCTTCTTATTTGATTATACAAACGTTTTACAAACGTTTACATGGTATCAAAGCCTCGTTCCTGTTTCTGCCTGCTGCCTCGTCGCTGCCTCGTCGCTGTCTAGTCTTCCTGCCTCAACCCGAAACACTAGCCTGGTATCATCATCTGCTCCAAACCCTAGCATCTAGCCTATCGTCGATTTTGTCCCAAAACCTCAGAGCCTCGTCCCCAAGTCCCCAGCCTGCCGATCTCCCTGCCTGCCCCCAAGTCCCCAGCTGCCGATCTGCCTGCCCCAGCTGCCGATCTCCTTGCTGAAACCCTAGAACCCCGAAACCCTAGCCTGCCAAAACCCTAGCCTGCCGATCTCCCTATCCCGAAACCCTAGCCTGCCGATCAACCCGAAACCCTAGTTCCCCAAAACTCTAGCCCAATTGATACCTGTCTCGACCTGTAGCGGTTGCTGACTTCAAAATATGGTAGGAGGTGATGATTCATTACAGGCTATTAGTGTTCGTTTAGATGGAAAAAACTATTCTTATTGGAGTTATGTCATGAAAAATTTTCTGAAAGGAAAACAGATGTGGGGATATATTTCTAGTGTTATTGTGGCTCCTAAAGCTGCTAATGTTGAATCGATGGAGAAATGGTATACTAACAATTCAAAGATCATCACTTGGATTAATAATTCTGTCTAAAATAAAATTGGTATGCAATTGGCTAAGTATGATACTGCTAAGCAAGTTTGGGACTATTTGGAGCGACTTTTTATGCGTTCTAACTTTGCCGTTCAATATCAAATAGAGGCTGATATTCGGTCATTGTCTCAGAATGATCGAAATATTCAAGATTTTTATTGTGAAATTACTGCTCTTTGGGATCAATTGGCTATGACTGAGGTTGCTGAGCTTAGGTCATTTGCTCCATATATCGCTCGTAGGGAGGAACAATGTCTTGTTCAATTGTTGATGGCTCTTCGACCAGAATACGAGCATTGTCGTGCGTCCATCCTACATCGCACTCCTTTACCTTCTGTTGATTCTTTTCTACATGAATTATTAGCTGAAGAAACTCGCTTGAAGTCTCAAACTGAGAAAGTTGCACAGACTTCTTCTGCATCTGTTTTTGCTACAGGGATTTTACCAATCCCATCTCAACGCAACAAGGTAAATATCAAGAATGGTCGTGATTATAATTATTGTAAACAACCAGGCCATTGGAAAAATCAATGTCCTGAATTATTGGCTCGACAAAAAAATCAAAGTTTTAAGTCAGGTGATAGATCACAACAGCAACAACGTGGTAGCCAACAACAGTCCCTCTCTACTCACAAGGACATGGACCATCACGAGGTAATTCCCAGCCTAAGACTGCTGCATTGGTACATCCTTCTGGTGAATCGGTTGTGGATTCCTCTATGGACTCTCTTGTAGAACAATTTCAGAAGTTCCTTGCTAGGCAGTCTTTGTCTCAAAACATGACTGCTCCTCAATCTCAGCACTTTGCCATGTCAGCTCCCTCCGTATCAGGTTTGAATTCTCCTTTGTGGATTTTGGATTCTGGTGCCTCATATCATATGTCCCATGATTGTTCATCATTTATATCTTTGTCTTTTGATTCTCGCTCACCTTCTATTTTGACTGCTGATGGCACACCTTTGCCATTAACAGGAATCGATACAATTCAAACCACACATGTTTCCCTCCCAAATGTTTATTGTATTCCTAAATTAACTATGAATCTTGTGTCGGTCGGACAACTTTGTGATCTTGGATATCTTGTTCATTTTTCTTCTACCACTTGCTCTGTGCAGGATCCCAACTCCAAGAAGTTGATTTGGACAGGCCGTAGGCAGGGCGGTCTCTATGTTTTGGATGACTTGCACATTCCAAGTCATGCCGCTGCTGCTAGTATTGACCTTTCTTCTTTTCATTTAAATCCATTGTCTTCTAAGTTTTATTTGTGGCATTCTAGACTTGGTCATATTTCAAGTTCTCTCTTAAATTCTTGTGTAATTCTTGTGTTTTGGGAGATTTACATTCTCATGATATTTCAGATTGTAGTGGTTGTAAACTTGGAAAATTTTCTGCTTTGCCCTTTAATCAAAGTGTTTCTACTTCCACTGCACCTTTTGACTTAGTTCACTCTGATGTTTGGGGTCCAGCATCCATCTCCATAAAAGGTGGGTGCAGATATTATGTATCTTTTATCGATGACTATACTCGTTATTGTTGGGTTTTTCTGATGAAACGTCGTTCTGAGTTTATTGATATATATACTGCCTTTCAAGCATATGTTAAAACACAAACACTCTGCTATTGTTAAATGCTTTCGTTCTGATTTAGGGGGGGAATACACTAAGGGAGACCTTTCTAACATATTCACGATTGATGGTACTTTGCATCAGACTTCCTGCACTGATACCCCACAACAAAATGGTGTTGCTGAAAGAAAACATAGACACATTGTTGAAACTTCCCGTTCTATGATTCTTTCAGCTAGCGTTCCAAAAGAATTTTGGGGAGAAGCTGTTCTTACTTCCGTTTATCTTATTAATAAGATCCCGATTTCTCATAGCTCTGGTATTTCTCCTCATGCCAAGTTGTTTGGTCAAACTCCTGATTACTCTCACCTAAAAGTGTTTGGTTCCACTTGTTTTGTTCTTCGTCCACACGTAGAACGTACAAAATTATCTTCACGTGTTGCTATATGTGTTTTTCTTGGGTATGGTATTGGACAAAAAGGCTATCGCTGTTATGATCCTTCTTCAAATAAACTATATGTTTCTCGTCATGTTTCCTTTATTGAACATATTCCCTTCTACTCTATTCCAGCTAGTCCTCATAGTATGACTAAGTCTGATCTTATTCACATTGATCTTTTTCCTTCTGATAACTCCTATGATTCACCACCTCTTACCATTGATACTCCGTCATCCATACATTCTGTTCCTCCTCCTTCTGCAGGTGACACTTTATCCCCTGCTACTACGACTGTTCAAACACCTCCTGAAATGACTGATCCTGTTCAACCTTGCTATCACACTCGCACACGTAAATCTACTCAATTATCTGATTTTTCTTACTCTTGTTACTCTCGGGATTTTGCTTCATTTTTTTGTTTCCATTGACACTTTCTATGCGCCTTCTTCTTACTCGGAGGTTGTTCGTTCTCCTGTATGGCAACGTGCTATGTCTGAGGAAATGTCTGCTTTGGACAAAAATGGTACCTGGGATCTTGTGTACCTTCCTACTGGGAAGAAAACTATTGGTTGTCGATGGGTGTATAAGATTAAAACCAAGTCAGATGGTTCTATTGAGCGATACAAAGCTCGTTTAGTTGCTAAAGGATTTGCCCAAGAGTATGGCATGGATTATGAGGAGACATTTGCTCCTGTGGCTAAGATGACATCTGTTCGGGTTCTTATTGCTGTTGCATCCAGTCGTCAATGGGACATCTCTCAAATGGATGTTAAAAATTCTTTTCTTAATGGAGATCTTAAGGAAGAAGTTTACATGGTTGCTCCACCTGGTGTTTCTCATGCTCCAGGTCAGGTTTGTAGGGTTAAAAAAGCTCTATATGGTCTTAAGCAAGCACCACGTGCTTGGTATGAGAGATTTTCGATTGTAGTTACATCACTTGGTTTCACCTCTAGTCCCTATGATTCAGCACTTTTTGTCAGATTGACTTCTGCAGGCCGTATTCTTCTTCTACTATATGTAGATGATATGATCATTACAGGTGATGACAGTAATGGTATTGTGAGTATTAAAGCCACATTGTCTCGTTGCTTTGATATGAAGGATTTGGGTCATCTACGTTATTTTTTAGGCATTGAAATAGCTTCCTCAGAAAAAGGCTATCTTCTTTCCCAGTCCAAATACGCCACTGACATTATTCATTGTGCCGGTCTTACTGATACACGTCATGTTGATTCACCACTTGAGGTAAATGCCCGATATACTCCGACCGATGGGAGTCCTCTTTCTGATCCCACTTTATATCGTTCTATTGTTGGTTGTCTTGTATATCTGACCATCACTCGTCCAGATATTGCTTGTGCTGTTCACATTGTTAGCCAGTTCGTATCTTCCCCTACCTCTGTTCATTGGGCTGTGTAAAGACCCGTAAATCCGTACTCCTTGAATAGACACTAATCTCCTTTGTTTAATTCAAGATGAACGAAAATACGAACCCTTAGGGGTTTTAAGAAAAATTTAAGAAAAGAAAAGAAGAAGAAAGAAGAAGAAAAAGAGAGGAAAGAACATAATAGATAAGGTAGAAGATGGAGGGAAAAGAAAAATAGAAGATAGAACAGAAAGAAAACAGCAGAACAACATCAGAATCTCACAATTTGTTCTGCTGTTTTCTTTCTGTTCTATCTTCTATTTTTCTTTTCCCTCCATCTTCTACCTTATCTATTATGTTCTTTCCTCTCTTTTTCTTCTTCTTTCTTCTTCTTTTCTTTTCTTAAATTTTTCTTAAAACCCCTAAGGGTTCGTATTTTCGTTCATCTTGAATTAAACAAAGGAGATTAGTGCCTATTCAAGGAGTACGGATTTACGGGTCTTTACAGCTGCTGTTATGCGCGTTCTTCATTACTTGCAAGGAACACTTTATCAGAGTCTTTTGTTCCCATCGACCTCATCTTTGGTGCTTCGTGCTTTCTCTGATGCAGATTGGGCTGGTGATTCAACGGATAGAAAATCCACAACTGGCTTTTGTATATTTTTAGGAGATTCCCTTATTTCATGGAAGAGCAAGAAACAGGATGTTGTTTCTCGGTCTTTCACTGAGGCAGAGTATCGTGCTATGGCCTCCACTATATCTGAAATTATTTGGTTACGTTGGCTGTTGGAGGATATGGGTGTTTCGATTTCTTCTCCCACTCCTATGTATTGTGACAATAAGAGCGCTATTCAAATTGCTCACAATATTGTTTTTCATGAATGCACCAAACATATTGAGATTGACTGTCATGTCACTCGGTATCACTTGCTGCATGGAACTATTTCTCTGCCTTTTACTTCATCATCGACGCAACTTGCTGATTTCTTCACGAAGGCTCACACTATCGAACGTCATAGATTTTTCATTGGCAAACTCTCGATGCTTCTTGCCGTACCATCGCGTGTTTGAGGGGGATGTTAGCATATTGGGCTTTTTAGCATATTGGGCTTTTTAGCTTTTTTTCTTGTTTATGCTTTCTATCTATATAAACATATCTCTGTAACCCTAATGTAATCAATCTCTTTTTTGCTCAGCCGTCTTGCTGAATAATATGAATTATCTTTTTCTTCTTATTTGATTATACAAACGTTTTACAAACGTTTACAATAATAAGAGATCAGAGAAATAACTCTGACTGAATGTGTACTAAGTCGTTCGCTGTTGGTTAAAGGTAGATTTAAAAAAAATGAAATGATTGGGTCTTTATTAATTCTATAGGGAAATTTTTCTTCCCTCATCTTACTATATCACTCCCATAAGTGCATATAAGTGTAGAAGATTACATGGCCTCTTATGGAAATAACATAAGCTTATAAATTTTCCAAAAGTTCTTTGTAATTATAAAATTAAATCTTTCTAATTTAGCTTTCTTCTTGGTCTGCTCAGCAGATTTTGAAAATATCATATAAACTATGGTGGCAGAGTTGATTCATTTATAACGGTGCAGTTCTACTAAGCACATTCATGCTAATATAGATATAATGAAGCAAACAAATCGAAAAACATATTGTAACTAAGGAGCATGTTAACATTTATGTAAAGGTAAATTCTAACATTACACACACACTCGTACATATTTGTGTTATTTTGAAATGTGATAGACATCGATCGTTGGTGAACTAACCTAAGCAGCTCCTTATTTATCTCAAAAGCATGTACTATAATGCAAAAAGTTGGAAATTTTTCTATATATGTATCAAATTGCTTAGTCAGCCTGTGAATAGTGGAATGAAAAGGCAGGGCATGCCCAGAACATAAGGAGGTGAAAATGTTATCTCTACAACTCCTGTAGGGGCAGAATATTTATGTTGATAGCGTGATAAATTTGTAAGCTTTCTTGACGAAAAAAGAACTTTGCCGACAATGTAGTATCTAAATAGTAGAGTAAGTTAATTGTCTTTTTTGTTGATACTCCTTACCGTAGTTGGGCATATTTCCCATAAAAGCAAATTGTTTACTGCGATCACATATTTGTTGTATCATGCCAAGACTCATATGCATAGCGTGGCCCAACAAAAGCTGGTGGCATTTAAAAAAATCAACAGCTTGTTTGAATCCGAAAAAAGTGACTTCATGCCTTAGAGTTTGTACGATAATAAAGTGAGTCACGGTAGTCTACCGAGTAAATAACCATATACGTTCGAGATATTTACAAATTTTACTAAGTAGAGGTGGTTTTTTCGGTCATCATTCTGATTTGCATATGCAATATAATGTACATATCTTGGGGCCTAAGTTATCAATGCTCTACCTAGAAAATTTATTTGCATTGCATTGGTAGCAGGGAAAAAAAATTACTTAACATTTGCTCGTAGGTAGCAGAAGAAATAAGGGTGTTTTTGTCTTTGATTTTGTTGAAAATGGTAACAGTGGAGGTAAATAAATAGAAGTTGATCATAACATAGATATTATTTAAGTCTATAGTATTTAATGATCGATAAGCATATGACTACATTTATAAAAATTAAAATAACCAGGGTATGTAACACACCAAACAAATTACGAGAACCCTCATTTATTTGATATAGAAGAAATCGCTTGTCTCGTTTAACTACTTTCTTTGTCATGCTTTAATCAAACTTAGGAACTCTAATTCCTAAATTCATTAAATTAACATTTACAAATCCAAATTTTAAGTTTTGAATATTCGAATGAAATTACAATTATTTAGCAATATAGAGTTTTGGATTAAGATTTCTAATATTGAAGAAGTCAAATACATTTAAATTAGTGATGAAATTAAGACTTGATTCAATTAACGTTAAAGGATGAAGAATAAGTCAAGTTTATACAAAAGATAATCAGTTTTATTGTAAATATTATAATTTACCTTTTATGTTTGAGTTGAAACTAAAAGTGTTGAATTAACTTTGCATTAATGACTTAAAACGACATGAGTATAATAGCCAAAAGTAGAAATGAAGCTTTGGATTGGCACTTTAGAACCATCATCCAAAAGCAAAGAAAATAGAAGTGAAATCATGAGAAATTAAAGGGAATCAATCAAAGGAAATTATCTCAAAAAGGCACATGTGAGGTAGATTGAATTGCTAATTTAACATTACATTGTACGTTATCGGTAGAATATCTAAATCAATGGGCATTTGCAATGTTAATTTTTGTCAATATTTTAAGTAAAATAAAAATGCAATTATACATCAAAAAACAAAAATGCATACCTTGCAGCTTCACCGACCATACCTTTCAATATTCCATCCAAGATCGGTTATATGAAAAGACTTACTTTGTGTGAAAGTCAAACTCGTCCAATAATAATGTCTGTACATCCAAAAAATGATTACATATTAATACCCTTGGAAGAAAATCTCAGACCCACTCAAAGCGACGGGAAGAATCATGAATTCCAAGCATAACAGTGCATGTCTAAAAATAAAGCAAGAAAGTAGCAGCATCTAATATTGGGTATTAGATTACAAGAAATAGAAAATGCAATCATATCTACGTACTGCTGAAATTTTTTGTTGATTATTAAATATTGTACAAATAAGATTTGGAAAATAAAATGTGCTCCCGTATCTGAATACGGGCATATAGCCATTAAATCAGCAGAATTCCATCTTTAAGAGATCATAAGATGCAATAACTTATACATAAAACAGTATGAAAATAACACAGACAAACTTTTAAAATTGCTTGGTTTGAAATTTAAGTTGTATGTTTTACATTTTCATTATGTAATGAAAACGGCATGAGAGAAGATGAGATAATGGAAAACCTTGGTTATTACGAAAATCTTAGTTATTACAACAGAAGGAGAAGAAAATAAAAGAAGTTGGTTTTTTCCCTAAAAGGCGGAAAGAAGAAACAAAACGTCTGTTTTAGTTTACATGTTGAATTGATTTTCAAAATTGACCATTTTTGACCTTTCTATGTTTTTTATTGTATATACTACAAACGCAAATCACAAAACTCGAAGTTTAAATCAAAAAAGACCTTAGTTTAACTATTCGGTGACATTCAAGGTTCCATTTTCAATAATTTTTACATCCACAAAAGGTCTTTAGAAACTATCAATTTGCAATGCACTTCTCCCATGCAATGGTCGGTAATCAGTCATTTGTTTATAAATATTATATATGGCGGGCAATTGCATTTAAAAAGTGTTATAGCAATTTAACGTAAAAGTCAGTTCTAGTAATAAATCAAATTGGTTTGAGAAGGGAAAAAATGAAATTCCATCTGGCTTATTGTTAAGTTAAAATCAACAAATCACGTTCAAACCAATTATGGTACAGGCTGATATAATTTAAATCCATGAATATATAAATAATGTAGAGAAAATGTTAAGTAGGATAATTCATTTAGGGGTTTCAATTTAATTTATAGTATTTTCGAAATTTAAATTCAATTTCAAAATTCAAAATTTTAGTTTAAAAAGGTTCTAATCGAAAAAACACACTCCATTGCCAAAGAGATTCATCTTCAAACGACCATAAAAATTAAAACATATACCACTGACTAAATTTAAAGACAAAACCATGTGCTTAGCATTAATGACAAATAAGTATATGCATAAGATATAACAAATAAGTCATAAATGTAGAATATTATAACTATGACATGTATAATAATACCATGATAAGCCAAATATATATATATATATATGTATATATATATATATATGTATGTATGTATGTATGTATATTGCATTTACATTTTATATAGACCAACTGTTTTATGTCCATGAATTTAGCATAAAAGTAGGTAATTTTGTGAGAATCATAGGATTGCAACTCAAAATAAGTAACCATTTAGTTGGTAAAAAAAAAATATCGTAAGCAATAATTGTACAACAGTAGTAAGTCTTATAGTTACTAAGATCATGACTACGCAAAAATAAGTCTAGTACTTTGAAAGCCGGAAAAGATTTTTTTTGATAAATGGACATTTCAAGTTAATAAAGTATTCTCTGGAAATGAACCCTTTTACATAATAATATTTGGTCAGCTACTCTTGTACACCTGAAATTAAGAAAAAAGAATTCAAAAAGCACCAAGTTTAGTGATGCATAACAAATTGAATCATGTAAACTAACAAAAGTTAGGATTTCGATTTGTATTGAAGAACATAAAATTTTACCTTATAAGGAAGTTTACTATTAGGAACAAAAAATTACTTACCAATGTATTAAATATAGCCAAAAGTACTGATAGATTCTGACTTACTTCACCATAACATTCCACAGAATTTATCGATGTTGAACTGCACAATTTAAAAAGAAGAAAAAAGGTAGTTGCATTATCAGATGACATGACACAGATAACATGTATTAGCTAGGGAACGCTTAGGTTTGTTGAACAACATATCAAAAGGTTATGAATTTGGATTGATGTTTTAATATAAGGCTACCATAGCAATAATAGTTGTTCCCTCTAAAATATATGGAAAACATGAACTGAAAAAACCTATATTCGGATTTAAAGATGTAGAGACCAATGAATGTATCGAATTACCAATGTGTGATAATGAAAAGTCATTTCTACTTATGTGCCATTTCCTAATATATTTTTTACCATAGAAATTTGTGTAATCGTTAAATCTCATAATATTCTTTCATACCCCTTCTTATATTTTTGATTATCAAAACTCTAAAATAAGTATTTAAATTCACTAAATTTAAGACATGTAATAAGTTTTGTTATGTTTTTAATAGATCAATATCATGGTTATGTAGTTTTGTCCAATTTGAGCAAATATAAATGTATTTCAGCTTTTAATTTCCAATTACACAAAATAACAGTCAATGTTAAATAAATAAAATAAGGAGTAGTTGAAGAGAGCTAGACCACTATAATAGAGAGATGTTTGAAATAGAGTTTATGTATCAACCACTACTCCTACTGTAAAAGTGAGAACCATGTCATTATCAAGCAAGAAGTTGACAATTTGAATATCTTTTAAGTGAATATACTAATTTCGAATACCAAATTACCAATATTATTTTATATATCAAGTGAAGCGAAAACAAACAACAAAATATAAGTGTTGAAAAAATAGAACCAAGTAATATTCCTTGTTTACCAATTCATATTATTAATGGTCTCCATTGTTCAAAATTCCACATCAGTTTCTAACCAACCAATGCGAGGGAGAAGAAACTGAAATAGATTTATGTGTATAAGTAGTAAAATACGTTCAGCGCTTTAGTTTTAAACTTGACTACCATTATCAATAAATTTTGTCCTTATAATTGAAGTATAAAGGAGAATCTGACATTAATACAAATTTCATAAAATAAATATACAACCTTATAACAATTATTTAATGTATGATTGTGACTAAATAATGTAGATGATAGATTTGCAACACAATTGTGAAAAGATAATTTGAGAACTCGCCAAGTAAAAATTGCAAACATCCAACAACTGGTAAGACAAACTGAAAGTTTAAAACGTTAAATGAAATTTATTACCATTTCGCATAATAAAACATCAATACAAATATGTAATAATTACATGCATAAAATTATTGGAAAATGGAAAAGGTTTATTAACCGATAAAATTTATACTCAAGAATTATTGTAAAATCCAACCAAAAATTATAGTTTCAACCAAAAATGATTTGGTTTACCATTTATAATATATTTATAATATTTCATGCCTAAGGCCATCATTATAAGTGCTTTTCTGCTAGCATCGAAACATTCATAAATGATAGTAAAACAAACTTGAACACAATAAAAACCGATGTAACAAATAATATCCTAAGTTGCCATAAGTTATAGTGAAAGGTCTTTAAATTATTGCATGCCATGCCATCATGTGTTATTCAAAATTTATGAAAATAATACAAAACAAACTAAGTGGTCAAGTTTACAACTAAAGTGATATGCAATCAGTTCATTGATTGTATCTTATGGAACTATAAACTCAATTTCTCAACATCTACATTTGATTTCTAGGCTATACCCTCATTCAAGTTATCATTAACGTGTACAATGGTGAAATATATATTATGGAAATTTATGAGGAAAAAATTAATATTTGTTTCTAACTGATAATCTATATAGCTTCGTCTAAAAAAATAGTAACCTAATCTATTATAGATCATTCATAAACCTATATCAGTACATTTCAAGATTTAAAAAATTAGACAATAAAGGGAGCTCTAAGTCATATCTATGACCACTTGGTGGTTTAAATCAAAATAAACATAGAAAAAAAAATCCCTTACCTCAATTGGATGTCAACAAAGGCACATGATAATTATGCTGGAAATTGCAACTTAAATTCAATACTTCCTGTTCGAATTTATCCATACTCCCACATTTCAGCTGCAAAAAGTCACGCTCAATTAGAGGTGGCACCAAAGACGGCAACATGGCCACTTCCTTGCCTTAGCCTTGGAAAAGCAGTTTGAGGTATTCGCACATGTAGCTGAAGGTGAGATCTTGAGGGTGAGGTGACGAATTAGGGTTTTGTGAATTGGAGTCGGATTCTATTGGTTCAAGGTAAGGGTGTGGGTTCGATTCTAAAATCATTAGCGAAAATTGGGGATTGAAGCATAGAAATCTAGAGAATGACGATGGGATATGCTAAAACGATAAATAAAGCCTGGATAATCTTCTAAATAAATGAAAATATCTGCCTCTTCCTCGTCAAGTATTTTCTGCTTCGTAAATAAGCTCGTCTTGTTAACTGGAAGGAGAGGGACGCGATAGAAAGAAGGAAAAAAAAGCAAAAACGCGACCTTTGAATTCCAAATTACTTGTGCGCTCTTGAAACTCAACTGAATAATATCACATAGAAGATCTTGAGTTTCCTTAATGGATCTGAAATTTATCGAAGATAAATCAAGCTAATTTAGATGGGAACGGAGAAAGAACAACAAATTATAATGATACGGCAAATCCATGGAACAAAAAAAATGTGAGTATAGAGAAACGAAAAAGATGTAGAAGGAAGAGAGAAGATGAAATGAGAATTTACGAATTAAATTTTGAGCAAGTAGGGTTTTTGGTAGAAAAAGGGAAACGAAGAATCGTTCGGTGAGCAAATGAGTAAAAGTGAATAAAAGTGATAAAATGAAGTTGGAAGAGACAAACAGAGGCAGGGAAAAAAAAGGGACTGTTCATTTCCAAAAATTGGTGAAGGCTTCTGTGCTCTTGAAATTGAACTCATTAATAATATAATAGTATAGATATGGGACCTTAGTTAAGTCACAACTCATTACCCAAAAACCTTTCTTCAAATGATTTAAACAAATTACCATTTTCAAATCTTTTAAACAAAAAGATTCACTTCGCAAAGTTCACCCATCTTTCACAAAGATTAATTCATAGCTTTCAAAACTATTCACAATTCAAATCTTTTATACAAAAGATGCACCTTTAAGATCCTCTTATTTTGGAAACAAAGTTCACTAATCTTTAACCAAGATCCATTAATAGCTTTCAAAATAATTTCATTTCAAATTTGAAACCTTTTCAACAATGATTGGAAATCCTTTCTTTATTTGAAAGCCATTATCATTTGAAAACAAAGTGTTTTCGTTTCGGAAAAATCCAATCAAATTTGCACAAGTTATATCTTTAAAGTATAAACTTGGTTTAAATTTAAATTCCAAAAATAATACTTTTAAAATACTTAAAGATGGTTTAAAAACCATATATATATATATATTATATAACTTGTATCACCACTTTTCAAACCATATTATCCAAATAATTTTCAAATCTTTTACAGGATATATTCTATTCAAACTAAATTCAATTTCAAATTTCCGTTTCCAAAAGCTTTCCATATTCAGTTCAATTCCTTTTCCAAAACCATTTGGATTCAAAATTCATCTTTTAAACTTTTCACCATTTGAATAAAATAATATTAAATTCAAAATATCTTTGACTTAACCGATTTCCGGTGAAATCCATATTTGTGTGTGTATGGTGTAGTCCAGGGGTTTTACACAATAGTGCAACGTCATCAATTATCACATATTCAAGCACATCGGTATCGATAAGCAGTATAGTCCTATAACGCTTATCTTAATTTCGCAGATGTATAGATAAATAATATAAATTCATCAAAGATAAATAAATTTCATCCATCACAGCTCAAATCAAAACAGAGCTTCACACATCAGGGATATCAAACAATTCACAACATTCCATACAATCCAGACATCCATAAGTAAGATCAATTACTTATCTGATTAATTTAAATCAGATAAATTACTTATTAATAAACACTAATCCTGGTTAATTAATATTAATTAATTACATACCATTTTAATTAATTATCTTTTAATGATAAATTAATTAACGATTAATCGTTAATTAATTAACCTTTATAAATAAATCAATTAACCTTTAATCATTAAATAATTAACCTTTAATTAATCACATTAATTAATTAACCCTTAATTAATTACCATTTAATTAATTATTCTTAATTAATTACAATAAGTTATTACCCCTAATCAATTTCATTAATTAATTAACCTTTAATTAATTAATTATCCTTAAATTATTTACCTTGATTAATTGATTACATTATTTAATTATCCTTTAATTAATTATTGTTTAATCACTTTATTAATCAACCTCTAATCATCAATTAATTATTCCTTAATTACTTTCATTAAGTAATTATCTTTTAGTAATTAATTACCCTAATTAATTAACCTTTAATTAATCACATAAATAAATTAATCATCTTGATTAACAAATCTTTAAGAAATTAAATGATTAATTCTTTTAAAAACATTGGGTAATTATCCTTTCAAATTTCTTTCATTAAGTAATTAAATCCATTATTTAATCACCTCATTAGAGCACCTTTGAAAACATTTGGAAGTCAAACTATTATATAATTACCCTTTTGAACAAAAAAATCTCAAAACATTTTAAAACTTTGTTAAAAATTTATTTTAAAATTTAAAAACTTGCTGCATTTCGAATAGCCCAAGCCAACCTCTTGTTTTACCCGAGCCTCACTCCGGGTTTCTTCTCTTCATTCCTCTTTATACTTTGTTTAGTTTCAAATTTTTTACAACTGCTGAAACATAATAATACTCACATGAATATACTCGAGCATACACTCGAGACAGCAACGAAAATTCACGAGGTCGACTTCGAGTCCCTCCTTTCTTCCTTAAATTTCAACATCACCAGACATTGATGATATCACGTGCACGTGCACCAGGGCTCGGATCGTCTCCGATCAACCCCAGCCCTTCGACAAGCCAACGATGACTTCCACAAGCTTCCCGACCACCCCATTTCCATCGAGTTCGACTGGAATTCAAAACAACTCTATTCGACCACCCAGGCATTCGACCCTAAATCTACAAACTATCTTGCCGATGGTGATCCCGATCACCAGTGACCTTGCCATTCCCCCCAAAGCCACTCCAGCAACCCACACTCCAATCTACACCGGTCCGTTCACCTCCAGTTCCCCCACAACCACGCAATTGACCAAAAAACCTCATCGACCAAAACTGCTTGAACAACCCTAAATCACTGTCGCGCCTCCACCACGACGTACTAAAAATTCAACGAACATTTTTTCTATGACCATCATCACCTGATCTTGCTCCAGTACCAATCTCGACACACCCCTCGCCGTCGATCATGGCAATTGACAATATACCAAAAATTGATCGACTCACAAATGCACGTGATCTCCAAACTTAAAATTTATGATTTTATCTTTAAAATTCATGTTTTATGAAGGCGAGTAGGATCATGCAATCAAAACTCAAGTTTTAATCAACTAAATTTTTGAACAAAATTTGATTTCACTGTGTTTTTAAAGTTCCCAGTAAATCCATTCATTTTTAATACTTAAAAGTATTTTCAAAATTTAAATCCTGATATTTAAATTCTATTTTGTTCAAACATCAAACTCTAACGGAGATTGAGGAGTGAGATTTGAGTTTTGAAATTAACTTATGCCTGTAACCTCTAAACAGAGGTATATACAGACATGCACACACCCAAACTACATATACATACACAACATACAGTCCTTTTTTTCACAATCATATAGGCATAACTTCAAATACAAATCCAACACCTAGAAATATAACAGGGTCGAGGGGATTTGCTCACCTAGAACTAGAAGCAAAGAATAGAGAGTACAGGCTTTTTGAAAAACTGGAATTGGAAACTTGCTTTGATATTTTCAACCCGAGCTTGAATTTTTTTTGGTTATTCTTGAATCCTTGTTGAGTTTGATTTGCTAGCTTCTCATGTATGAAATCATTTGATCTGAAATTTGTTTGTTGATGCTGCTTTAAATTTTTTGCTTCAGGTTTGTAGCTTATTTCCAGGTTTAAAATTTTGAGATGTTTTGAATCCCGGTTGAACTTGATTTTCTTTTTAAAACCTGATCTTTGATTCAGGTTGTTTGCTTGAAACTTAGCTTGCTTCAGGTTTGAACTTGCAAGAGGTTATTTGATGTTAAGTTTGATTAAAATTTTGATTGCCAGGTTTTGGATTTCATTTTCTGGTTTGCAGCTTTGAACTTTTTTCTTTTAGCTTTGGTTTGAATGGATCAAAGAAAATGAGCAAGAAGAGGATAATAATATTTATATAGCCTTGTTTTTTTATTATTATTTATTATTTTTAAAAATAAAGATAGGTGTGACACTTGTAATATTTCATTTTTTCATGACTTACACTTGTTTATCTATGTTTTTATTAAGCCTACACTTATAGTTACATATCTTCTTTATTTTACGAATGTCCTAAATAAGAATTTTATGTTAAAAACCCTTAATTTAATTAATTTATAAATTATGTTTCGTAGTTACATATGTATTATAATTATATTTTTGTATTCATACCTTTTATTTATTATTTATACTTATATTAATTTAAAGAAAATGATTTTAAAACTAATTATACTTTAATAAATTAACACAGATATATATATAATAGAATTTAACCTCTTGAAACTTACATTAAACTTAAATCATAACTCTCAAATCAACATGCCTATTTAATATAAGTAGAAAATAAATTAGTATTAATTGAAAATATAAAGCTTTTCAAATTCAACTTATTTTTCAATATATTTATTCTTGGATTTTAAATTCAAATAAAAATCTATTTATATAAATAAATAGGCACGTATCTTATTAAATTTGAAAAATTCAAATTTATTCACCATTTAAATAAAAAAAAATTATATTAACTACCAATTTAAATTTTCTCAAAACCGGGATCGTTACAGATTCCACCTTAAGAAAATTTCGTCCCCGAAATTTGCTAGATCGGGAGAACAACCAAAGATGGATACTTAAAGATAGAGAATCGACTCATCAGATCAAGATGAATATTTATTCTACATTTGGCTTACCAAATCAGAGTATCATCTATAAACATGAGAATGAACTCATACAATATTTCATGAAGTATTCTCGGGTCATTCGGTCTACGAATATGCAGGGCATTGGTTAGTTCGAAGGATAACTAACCATTCGTAGAATATATCTAGACCCCAAAGAATAGACAAACGGATACAATTCAATTTGGCTTTATATTTAATTAACCAATTATTTCAATTTAAATTCCAAATTCATCAAAGTTTAAAATGAAAAGCTGATAGAGAACTGATTAAGAGAATACGAATTAGAAATCTTTCTGCAACGATTCGCAGGTCCATCACCACACCAATGCTTCTTCTTGTAGCTGCCACGAAGCCATCCAAGAATTGAAAGGAGATTGATAGAGCAAGTTGTTCCTTGTTGTTACAGGTATTGACCGTTTATAATGGTACTTCCCTATCCCCTATCTCGTCTTCTTCTTGCACTCATACTCACTATCAGTGGATAGTAAGAGAATTTACTGAGGCATATGGACGGATATCTTAGGGATGTACTCATTCTAGGGTATTTGTAACCCTATCTCTAATGATTCACCTAATGTGTTATAATCCTGAGCTAAAGTTCTTATTCAACCTTCAGCTCTGATATCAAATGTAACGGTCTAGGTTTTCAACCATCGACAGTGGCCATTCTCGACCGGTAGGCTTTTCAACCATCCTAGCCCCGCCGTGGCATACAATGGTACCCTGCCATGCTTTTACGGCCAGCCTTTCGACTTCTTCACCTACCCGGTTAACCAACCCCTCCCCAGGGACATGTGGCTACCATGTTCAATAGCAGGTTACCATCACATTCCATGGAAGATTATACAACTAAAACCGTACAAGGCGCGTATTCTTTCTTTGGATTTCCAACAAATGGCCAAGCTAAGGAACTTCCTGGGCCATACGGGTACGCCTCTGGAGGGACATCCCGAGAACCTACCCGGATCTCTGCCAACACAAGGCCGGGTTACCTCTATAACTAGGTAACTACTACACGAGTATGCGATTCCCCGGTCATTAGCGACCTTTATCCGAGGATTCTCAACCACAAAGCAACAACCACAAAGTAATAAATTTGCAGTAACCACATGAGTTAAGTATTTGGGCTCCATACCATGATACCACCCTTTTCCAGAAGGGAATGACATATCCAAAAGGGCGCGACCCTCATAACCTAGCCGCATCTTTCCTGTTTTGACCATTTCCGGGTTGTGAGGTCCTGATGCGGTCTCGTCCACGAAGCTACGCTTTACACAAAATCCATTCTTCGATCAACAAATGATCAGCCGCACTTCGTATGCCACATTACCAAATTGGGAATGTATCACTAGTAACCATCAACTATAACCTCTGAGCTCGTACGTCTCAGAGAAAGGTGTTAAGCTAAGAGAATAAATTCTCTGCCACTAAACAGAAATGTATTTGGTAGAAACCAGCTTTACATCTCAAAGTGTAATGTCAGACATACATCCATACAAGTCTGTTCGGGTTCAAACGATACCAAAGGCACTTCACAAAGAAGCCCTTGCAAATTCAGATGATCCCTAATCACGTCCGGACTCCTCATCACAAAGGGTAATCAAATCTCTATACAGGGGATCGGCCGGTGCAGAGACATTCGACGAGTTATCCTTTCGCTTTCAAAAATATCCAGTCTTTACCACCAATCTTCAAATGCTATCCATAACGTTGTATCATTATTCGGATTGGGTTTTATGACATAAAGTCCTCTCCCGTATAAACCGAATAATGAGCGCAATATTTAAAAACATATAGATATATGGGATCTTTGTTAAGTCAAAACTTATTACCCAAAAACCTTTCTTCAAATGGTTTAAACAAATTACCATTTTCAAAATCTTTTAAACAAAAAGATTCACTTCACAAAGTTCACCCATCTTTCACAAAGATTAATTCATAGCTTTCAAAACTATTCACAATTCAAATCTTTTATACAAAAGATTCACCTTTAAGATCCTCTTATTTTGGAAACAAAGTTCACTAATCTTTAACCAAGATTCATTAATGCTTTCAAAACAATTCCATTTCAAATTTAAAAACTTTTCTACAACAATTGGAAATCCTTTCTTTATTTGAAAGCCATTATCATTTGAAAACAAAGAGTTTTCGTTTCGGAAAAATCCAATCAAATTTGCATAAGTTATATCTTTAAGGTATAAACTTGGTTTAAATTTAAATTCCTAAAATAATACTTTTAAAATACTTTAAAGATGGTTTAAAAACTATATATATTATATAACTTGTATCACCACTTTTCAAACCATATTATCAAAAATAATTTTCAAACCTTTTACAAGATATATTCTATTCAAACTAAATTCAATTTCAAATTTCCCTTTCCAAAGCTTTCCATATTCAGTTCAATTACTTTTCCAAAACCATTTGGATTCAAAATTCATCTTCTAAACTTTTCACCATTTGAATAAAATAATATTAAATTCAAAATATCTGTGACTTAACCGAATTTCGGTGAAATCCATATTTGTGTGTGTATGGTGTAGTCCAGGGGTTTTACACAATAGTGCGACATCATCAATCATCATAGATTCAAGCACATCAGTGTAGATAAGCGGTATAATCCTATAACGCATATCTTAATTTCATAGATTCATAGATAAATAGTATAAATTCATCACAGATAAATAAATTTCATTCATCACAGCTCAAATCAAAATAGAGCATCACACATCAGGGATATCAAACAATTCATAGCATTCCATACAATCCAAACATCCATAAGTAAGATCAATTAATTATCTGATTATTTTAAATCAAATAAATTACTTATGAATAAACACTAATCCTAGTTAATTAATATTATAATTACAAACCATCTTAATTAATTATCCTCTAATGATAAATTAATTAACCTTTGCTAATAAATCAATTAACCTTTAATCATTAAAAAAATTAACCTTTAAGTATTTAATTATCCTTTAATTAATCACATTAATTATTTAACCCTTAAATAAATACCATTTAATTAATTATTCTTAATTAATTACAATAAGTGATTATCACTAATCAATTTCATTAATTAATTAACCTTTAATTAAGTAATTATCCTCAAAATAATTACCATGATTGATTAATTACATTAATTAACTATCCTTTAATTAATTATTGTTTAATCACTTGATTAATCAACCTCTAATCATCAATTAATTATTTCTTAATTACTTTCATTAAGTAATTATCTTTTAGTAATTTATTACCCTAATTAATTAACCTTTAACTAATCACATAAATAAATTAATCATCATGATTAACAAATCTTTAAGAAATTAAATGATTGATTCTTTTAAAAACATTGGGTAATCATCCTTTCTAATTTCTTTCATTAAGTAATTAAATCCATTATTTAATCACTTCATTAAATCACCTTTGAAAAACATTTGGAAATTAAACTATTATATAATTACCCTTTTGAACAAAATAATCTCAAAACATTTTAAAACTTTGTTAAAAAATTATTTTAAATTTTAAAAACTTGCTGCATTTCGAATAGCACGAGCCAACCTCTTGTTTTACCCGAGCCTCATCCGAGTTTCTTCTCTTCTTTCCTCTTTATACTTTGTTTATTTCAATTTTTTTTACAACTGCTTAAACATAGTAATACTCACATGAATATACTTGAGTATACACTCGAGACAGCAATGAAACTTCACGAGGTCGACTTCGAGTCCCTCCTTTCTTACTCAAATTTCAACATCACCAGACATTGATGATATCGTGTGCACATGCACCAGGGCTCGGATTGTCTCCGATCAACCCCAGCCCCTTCGACAAGTCAACGATGACTTCCACAAGCTTCCCGGCCACCCCATTTCCATCGAGTTCAACTAGAATTCGAAACAACCCTATTCGACCACCCATGCATTCGACCCTAAATCTAAAAAATGTCTTGCCAACGGTGATCCCGATCACCAGTGACCTTGCCATTCCTCCCAGAGCCACTACATCGACCCACACTCCAACCTACACTGGTCCGATCACCTCCGTTTCCCCTACGACCACACAGTTGACCAGAAAACCACATCGACCAAAACTGCTTGAACAACCCTAAATCACTGTCGCGCCTCCACCATGGCATACTAAAAATTCAATGAACATTTTTTCTATGACCATCATCACCTGATCTTCCTCCAGTCCCAATCTCGACACAACCCTCGCCGTCGATCATCGGCAATTGACAATATACCAAAAATTAATCAACTCACAAATGAACGTGATCTCCAACTTTAAAATTTATGATTTTATCTTTAAAATTCATGCTTTATGAAGGCGAGTAGGATCATGCAATCAAGACTCAAGTTTAGATCAACTAAATTTTTGAACAAAATTTGATTTCACTGTTTTTTTAAAGTTCCCAGTAAATCCATTCATTTTTAATACTTAAAAGTATTTTTAAAATTTAAATCCTGATATTTAAATTCTATTTTGTTCAAACATCAAACTCTAACAGAGATAGAGGAGCGAGATTTGAGTTTTGAAATTAACTTATGCCTGTAACCTCTAAATAGAGGTATATATAGACATGCACACACCCAAACTACATATATATACACAACATATAGGCATTTTTTCACAATCATACAAGCATAACTTCAAATACAAATCCAACACTTAGAAATATAACAAGGTCGAGGGGATTTTCTCACCTGGAACTGGAAGCAAAGAATATAGAGTACAGGCTTTTCGAAAAACTGGAATTGGTAACTTGCTTTGATATTTTCGACCCGAGCTTGAGTTTGTTTTGATTGTTCTTGAATCCTTGATGAGTTTGATTTGCTAGCATCTCATGTATGAAATCATTTGATCTGAAATTTGTTTGTTGATGCTGCTTTAATTTTTTTTTGCTTCAGGTTTGTAGCTTATTTCCAGGTTTAAAATTTTAGGATGTTTTGAATCCTGGTTGAACTTGATTTTCTTTTTAAAACTTGATCTTTGATTAAGGTTGTTTGCTTGAAACTTAGCTTGCTTCAGGTTTGTACTTGCAAGAGGTTATTTGATGTTGAGTTTGATTAAAATTTTGATTGCCAGGTTTTGGATTTCATTTTTTGGTTTGCAACTTTGAACTTTTTTCCTTCTAGCTTTGGTTTGAATGGATCAAAGAAAATGAGCAAGAAGAGGATAATAATATTTATATAGCCTTGTTTTTTCATTATTTATTATTTTTAAAAATAAAGATAGGTGTGACACTTGTAATATTTCATTTTTTCATGACTTACACTTGTTTATCTATGTTTTTATTAAGCTTACACTTGTAGTTTACATATCTTCTTTACAAATGTCCTAAGTAAGAATTTTACGTTAAAACCCCTTAACTTAATTAATTTACAAATTATTTTTTATAGTTACATGTGTATATAATTATATTTTTGTATTCATACCTTTTATTTATTATTTATTCTTATATCAATTTAAAGAAAATGATTTTAAAACTAATTATACAACAGTAAATAATCACATATAATATATATATATAATAGAATTTAACCTCTTGAAACTTATATTAAACTTAAATCATAACTGTCAAATTAAAATTCCTATTTAATATTGTAGCGGCCCTGACTCGACCTTCGAAAATCAACAGCGAATACGACACTCATATTCAAATGCCGCAGATCCAGACGCCGAATCTTGTTCGCCGGAGCTTATAACACCATTAAGTACAACACAGCGGAAGAAAAGAATATCAATATATATAACATTGATACAGTGACAGATACAAAATCTGATATAATATGATACAACACGATGACACAATAAATATCAATACTATCAGAGATACAAGACGCATCGAAAGAATAGATAACGCCAACAGCGGAACAATATCTTCAATAGAATCCATCCCTAAATCCAATGCTCCAATACATAGCTAGCTCGAACCATCATCACGTGTCACCTAGACAAGCAAGTCTCGTCCTGATCCAAAGACTGGACCAACTCTAGATAATCTATAAACCTGACTATCTGAAAAACCCAACTCTAGACTGCCCGTGTGGAAAATTGTGGGCACCCAGAGTTTAGAAAGGAACAATAAACTCCGAGTCAGTCATAAGACTGGTGTGAGTAACAAAAACATTTGATCTTTTAAAACAACAAAAGAATTTAACAAATATCCACAATGCTTTTTGGAAAATGAAACTACCATAAGGCCTCCCGCCACACACACATTGCAAACGTAGAATTGGAGGAGATATCTCCTTATGATAGTCAAACATGCTTGATACGAGAAAACTTCGTAAATATTATTATTAGTGCATAGTGCAGAAAACATTTCGAAAGTATAATATTAATCTTAGGCAGCATACGTGCCATTATATTATGCCCGCAATAGCTGCCATTTTAAATGACAGGTTCTACAACTAAAATCGTAAAAAACGCGCATTGGATGAATGGATTTCCAACAAATGGTCGGGCTAAGGAACTTCCCACTGTCAATGGGTACGCCTCTGGCGGGACGTCCCGAGAACTTAACCAGCTCTCTGCCAACACAAGGTCGGGTTACCTCTGTAACTAGATAACTACTACTCGAGCAAGCCACCCCCCGGTCCTTTGGGACCTTTATCCAAGGCGCCTCTAAACCACAAAGCAACAACCACATAGAAAATGAGATTGAAGCCCACCACATAGGTAAATATTTGGGCTCCATACCATGATACCACCCTTTACCAAAAGGGAATGGCACACCCTAAAGGGCGCAACCCTCATAACCTTGTCGCATCTTTCCTGTTTCGACCATTTCCGGGGTGTGAGGTCCCGATGCAGTCTCGTCCACAAAGCTACGCTTCATACAGAAGCCTTGCTTTGATCACAAATGATCATCAACACACAACAGTACTCAGCATGCCACACTACAAAATTGGGAGTATATTGCTGATAATCTTCAACTACATAACCTCTGAGCTCTTACATCTCAGAGAAGGGTGTTAAGCTAAGAGAATAAATTCTCCGCCACCAACAGATATGTATTTGAAAGAAATCTGCTTTATATCTCAAATTGTAGTGTCAGACACACAACCATAAAAGTCTGTCCCGGGTTTGAATAGAACCGAAGGCACTTCCGAAGAAGCCCTTGTAAATCCGGGTATTCACAATCTCGATCGGATTTCCCATCACTTAGAGAGAACTCTATACCGGAGCAACTCAGTGCAGAGTCAATCGATAGGTTATCCTATCATTCTCACAAATACCTGGTCTTCACCACCGGTCTTCAAATGTTATCCATAACGACGTGTCACTATTCGGAATGGGTTATATGACACAAGGTCCTCACCCGGCTAAACCAAATAGTGAGCGCAATATTTAAAATATATGGATATGGGATTTCAGATAAGTCACAACTTATAAAATCCAAAACTTTTCTTTTGAATGGTTAAACAAATTACTATTTCAAATCTTCTTAAACAAAAAGATTTATTTCACAAAGTTCGCCCAGTTTCACAAAGACCCATTTACGGATTTCAAAACAATTTCCATTTCGATTGGATTAACTAGTTAAATCTTTAAATCAAAGATTTAACTTATAGCTTTCAAACCGTTTCCATAACTTGAAAATCATTTTCATTCCAAACTAGA
Source organism: Allium cepa (assembly GCA_030765085.1). Classification (NCBI taxonomy): domain Eukaryota; kingdom Viridiplantae; phylum Streptophyta; class Magnoliopsida; order Asparagales; family Amaryllidaceae; genus Allium; species Allium cepa. The sequence goes on along the minus strand of CM060932.1, from coordinate 225,712,800 downwards.
AATCATTTTAACACAAATTGGAAGTTCATTTCTTATGTGAAAGCCTTTATTACTTGAAAACAAACAGTTTTCGTTTTCGGAAGAATCCAATTATATTTGCACGAGTTAAAGTCCTTTGAATTTAAATTTGAATTCCCAAATTATTACCTTTAAAATGGTTTAACCCATATATAACTAGTATAACATCTTTAATCCCTAGTTTCAAATCATAGAATTCAAATTCAAAATTTTGAATTCAAATTTAAATCAATTTATTTAAACTTCAAAACTTTATCAAGTTATTCGAAAATAAATTTTATCTTGAAATTCCTTTTCAATTTTTTTTTACTTTAATCCCAATTTATTTCCAAAACTATTTGGATTCAAAATTCAAATTCAAAGCTATTTCCAAAAATCTACGACTTAACCAATTTCCACGTGCAATCCATATTTTTGTGTGTATGGTGTGGTCTAGGGGTTTAACATAATAGTGCAACAACATCATCATCACAGATCAAAACACAGAAATATAGTTGATAAGCGGTATAAACTATAACGCTTATCGTTCATTCACAGATTCACAGATAATATACAAATGTATCACAAATAAAATACACAGCCCAATCCACAAAACAAAATATCACAGATCAGATAGGACAATCAATACAATCATTCATAAGTAAGGTCAAGCATTCAATAATCATTTAGAAGCAGGATTAATTAATTGTTTAATCCTAATTAATTCAATTTATTTTCAATTAAATTAATTACTTATGGATTAATTATCCAATCTTGATTTATTAATTACAAATCATTTGATATAAATTAATTTATCAAACACATTAGTTAATTATTCTTAATTGATAAATTATTATTAATTAATCACATTAATTAAATTAACCTCTAAACCAATTACATAATTAATTAACCCCTTAATTAATTATTTTAAGAAATTAAACCTTTAATTTCTTACCATAAGGTAATTACACTTAATTAATTTCATAAATGATTATCATTATTTAATTAATTTAATTAATTGTTAAAATTAATCACATTGATTAATTATTTAAATATTCATAGTCAATGACCTTTATTAACTATTAATAATTCTTTAATTACTTTCCTAATTGATCTCTAATTATAAATTAATCTAAATCATTAATTTATAAATTAAATAAATAAGTCATTCCTTAATATTTTATTCATTAAATCATTTTAATATCTTAATTACCTCTAAGGTAATCCATTTCTTTATTAATGACTTCATTAATATTAAAGTGTATTTAAAACATTACACTTCCAAATTTAGATTCAAATTTCATTTTGAATTTAAGATTCAAAATGATTATATATTTAAATATTAACCAAATTTAAATATCAACTTGTAAACCTTATAAGAAAAGTTGTGACTAAATTACTAAAAATTTTATTTAAAATTTAAGCTTTAAAAATACATTATATTTTAACTTGCAAATCCAAGTGAAAACAAATTATTTAACTTTTCATTGACAATTCTTTTTATAAAAGAACTTAATCAAATCCAATTCAAATATTTATTTGAAAAATAAAGTACTTTAAAAAGCTATTTAATTAAAACTTGTTTTTAAACTTTGATTTAAAACTTTGATTTAAACTTACTTTTAAAACTTTGATTTTTAAATTCTTGATTTAAAATCCCAATTCATTTTAAAAGCTTAAAATTCAAAAGTTTATTTGAAACTAAACTTGACTTTTGAATTTAAACCCAGTTTAAATTCTGTTTCCAGATTTTAAAATAAATTTTAAAATTTAGAAAACTGTCAGGTTGTTTTAAAACCTGAAAACCCTTTTTTAAATATATTTTTAAAACTTTAAGACTTCAAATCCATTTTGAATCTAGCTTCAACTAGATTTGAACTTGCTTTTAAAACTATCTCACAATCTAAATTTTATTTAAATTTGCTTTAATTTTAAATTTACTGTCAGGTTTTGTTAAAAACCTGTAGCAAGACAAACAACTCGAGCTTCACTAATTTACTTCGAGTTCCACCCTACATAACACGAGCCAACCGAAATTTACTTCGAGTTAAAACTCGAGTCAAATACGCGCTCCAACCCAACTTCCCCCCCCCCAACTACATAATTTCCAGATCATAGAATTTAGTGCACGATGTACGTGAACAACGTCGCCGACCAACTTCAAGCGACTACAGATGATCGAGCAAGTCGACAATCCTCCACAACACTCTGTCCAACCACCAGAATTTCGTCAACGTCACGAAATCAAATTCGAGTTAAACCCAAACCTGAAATAGCGAGAGCAACCATCACCTCAAACCTGTCATCGCCTCGTTTGCCACGCCCCGACCACCAGAACTCATACAACTCCGGCCAACTACTCGTCAGCCTCCCCTCTTCCATCCCTCGGAACCGCGTTGAACTCGATGCATTGGGGTAGTCGAACCAACCCAAAAATCAATCTTATTAAAAACTAGGGTTTGGAACTTCAAACACTTGCCGCCTCCACCACGACCATCAGACCATAATGCCTATATTTTTCCTGCAACCACCATTCACTCCTGCACCTCCAACCAAGATCTCGATCACCACAAACCCGTGGATCATCAGAGATCATCAAAAACCCATATTTTGATGAACTTAGAATTGCACCTTTAAAAATTAACTAAAAATTATGATGTTTTGTTTAAAAATCATGTTTCTGGTTATTGATTCAATTTACATGCTTGAATTGATAAATAAAAATGTTTGAATTTTGAAAAAGTTTTAAACATTCCTGTTCCTATGCTTTCCCAAAGCAACATTTAGTTTAGTTAAATTTAAACACATTTTAAATCTCTATTCTATCCTTTAACAAACAAGTTTGTTTATAGTTTAAATACTAACTGCAATTATAATAAGAGAATATGAATTCTATTCTAAATTTTTGCTGAGAAAACTTGAACAGAGGTGCACAGATAACATCAGGTAGACATACAACTATACATCCATAAAATCACATAATCATCTTTATTTTCCAAATATTCAACATGCAACAAATTGCAGAAACTTTAAGTTTATTTAAGAGTGGTGTTACTCACATGTTTTCCAGAAAAAGAACAGAGCTCTTTGTTGAACCAGATTTTGAAATTGCTAGCTGAAGTCTTTAATTTGGTCATTGATTTGAATTGAGTTAGATTTTTGTTTAAAGTTGAATCTTTGTTTTAAGTTTGAATGATATTACTTTAGATTGTCTCAGTTTGAAATGAAGAAGCTGAGGCGAAGTTGATAGATAAGGAGAAAGTGTACAGGGTGATTGTTTGTACAACAGGGTATATTATTAGTTTGTTTTGTACAATACAGACCAAAGATTTTTCTTGTTTGTTTGACTGTGCAGATTTTTTTTTCTTTGTGTTTGACTAGCCGATTTTATTTCTTGCTTTGGTGGATGATGAGGTATATTGTGTGCTAAGATATTTTTACAATAATTATTGTTGTCTTTATTATCTCAAGTCTTCATGCTTAAACATATGTCTGTCTTCTTATACAAGCCTACACACCTATCTTTATTTGCTTGTACAAAGATATTTTACTTTTATGTATGTTGACCTTTACTTTTACTTGCCAATTTTCTTATTTCTTGTCTGGTTATGCTTTCCTATTTATGTATATATATAAAGTTGTTTTAGTCTTTGTTATTATGTTTTATTATTGTTATTCTTTTCCTAACTATACTTGAATATATATCTTTTTCTATTTCTAATTCAAATATTTATTTTAACTTTATATCTTATGAAACTATATGATTTATTTACATGTTGTTTAAATTTGTCTAATTTATTTCTAGCTTAAATATTTAATTTAACTTACATATTTATGGTCTTATTCCTCTATATACATATATATTTATATTTTATTTATTTTACATTTTTCATTCATATATATACAGATATTTAACCTTTAAAGAAATTGTTTTTAAAACTTAATTATACTTTGATAAAATAAACACAAATTCTTTTATTCGAATTTGGAGTAATTCAATCAATTTACGAATTAATTTCACAATTTTATTCAAAAATTAAATTAATTATTAATTTAAACACAATCAAAATCTGGGATCATTACAGATTCCCCCCTTAAAGAAATTTCGTCCTCGAAATTCGCAGGCACGAAAACAACGAAGATAGATACACAAAGACAGAGAAACAGTTTTCCAAGTCAAACTGGATATCTATTTTGCATTTGGCTCACCAAATCAGAATATCAACAATAGATATGAGAACAAACTCATACAATTATTACACAGGATACTCGGGTCATCCAGATTTACGAAATATGCAAGACACTGGTTAGTTTGAAGGATAATTAACCGTTCATAGAATATATCGAACCCAGAGAATAGATAGATAGAATCAATCTTCTACAATTTCTCAAACACTAGATATGGATTCCAAATTTAGGTCGAAATACCCCAAATTATATACCAACTTGTCCCTCTTCGGACTTCGATCTACACAAGAAATTACAATAGAATTTCAATTTGGGTTTTATTCGAAATCGTTTTATTGATTCAATTCAAATTTAGCTTCATATTCTATTAATCAATTTAACTCAATTTTAAATTTCCAATTTATTTAAAATTTTCAATTCCAAATTTCAAATTCATTAAAGTTTAAATCGAAATGCTGATAAGAAACTGATGAAGATACGAAGTAAGGATTTTCCTACATGATTCGTAGGGCCACCATCACACCGAAACTCCCCTTTGCAGCTTCCACGAAGAAATCAAAGAATTTGGAAAGACGAATCAAAGAAGACTGATTGAGAAAATTGTTTCCACTATTGCAGGGTATTGACCATTTGTAGTGGTACTTCCCTGTCCCCTATCTAGTCCTCTTCTCGCACTCATACACACTATCAGTGGATAGTAAGAGAATTTACTGAGGCATTCGAACGAATATCTTAGGGATATACTCACTCTAGGGTATACTTCACCCTATCTCTAATGAGTTACTTAATGTGTTATACTCCTGAGCTAAAGTTTTAACCCTCAGCTCTGATACCAAATGTAGCGGCCCTGACTAGACCTTCGAAAATCGGCACCGAATACAACACTCATATTCAAATGCCGCAGATCCAAATGTCGAATCTGGTTAGCCGGAGCTTATAACACCATTAAGTACAACACAACGGAAGAAAAGAATATCAATATGTATAACATTGATATAGTGACAGATACAAAATCTGATATAATATGACACAACAGGATAATACAATAGATATCAATACTATCAGAGATACAAGACACAGTGGAAAGAATAGATAACGCCAACAGTGGAACAATATCTTCAATAGAATGCATCCCTAAATCCAATGCTCCAATCTATAACTAGCTCGAACCATCATCATGTGTCACCTAGACAAGCAAGTCTCGTCCTGATCCAAAGACTGGACCAACTCTAGATAATCTATAAACCTGACTATCTGAAAAACCCAACTCTAGACTGCCCGTGTGGAAAATTGTGGGCACCCAGAGTTTAGGAAAGGAATAATAAACTTCGAGTCAATCATGGGACTGGTGTGAGTAACAAAAACATTTGGTCTTTTAAAACAACAAAAGAATTTAATAAAAATCCGCAATGCTTTTTGGAAAATGAAACTACCATAAGTCTTACCGCCACAAACACAATGCAAACGCAGAATTGGAGGAGATTTCTCCTTATGATAGTCAAACATGCTTGATACGAGAAAACTTCTTTAATATTATTATTAGTGCATGGTGAAGAAAACATTTCGAAAGTATAATATTAATCTTAGCCAGCATAGGTACCATTATATTATGTCCGTTATAGCTGCCATTTTAAATGATAGGTTCTACAACTAAAACCGTACAAAGCGCGTATTGGATGAATGGATTTCCAACAAATGGTCGGGCTAAGGAACTTCCCACCGTCAATGGGTACGCCTCTGGCGGGACTTCGCGAGAACTTAACCAGCTCTCTGCCAACACATGGCCGGGTTACCTCTGTAACTAGGTAACTACTACTCGAGCATGCCATCCCCCGGTCCTTTGGGACCTTTATCCAAGGCGCCTCTAAAACACAAAGCAACAACCACACAGAAAATGAGATTGAAGCCCACCACATAGGTAAATATCTGGGCTCCATACCATGATACCACCCTTTACCAGAAGGGAATGACACACCCTAAAGGGCGCGACCGTTATAACCTTGCCACATCTTTCCTGTTTCGACCATTTCTAGGGTGTGAGGTCCTGATGCAGTCTCGTCCACAAAGCTACGCTTCATGCAGAAGCCATGCTTTGATCACAAATGATCAACAAATGATCATCAACACACAGCAGCACTCAGCATGCCACACTACCAAATTGGGAGTATATTGCTGATAATCTTCAACTACATAACCTCTGAGCTCGTACGTCTCAGAGAAGGGTGTTAAGCTAAGAGAATAAATTCTCCGCCACCAAAATATATGCATTTGAAAGAAATCTGCTTTATATCTCAAAGTGTAGTGTCAGACACACAACCTTACAAGTCTGTCCCGGGTTCGAACAGAACCGAAGGCACTTTCGAAGAAGCCTTTGCAAATCCGGGTATTCACAATCCTGATTGGATTTCCCATCACTTAGAGAGAACTCTATACCGGATCAACTCAGTGCAGAGTCAATCAATAGGTTATCCTATCATTCTTACAAATACCCGGTCTTCACCACTGCTCTTCAAATGCTATCCATAACGACGTGTCACTATTCGGAATGGGTTATATGACACAAGGTCCTCTCCCGGCTAAACCGAATAGTGAGCGCAATATTTAAAATATATGGATATGGGATTTCAGTTAAGTCACAACTTATAAAATCCAAAACGTTTCTTTTGAATTGTTAAATGGATTACCATTTCAAATCTTCTTAAACAAAAAGATTTATTTCACAAAGTTCACCCAGTTTCACAAAGACCCATTTACGGATTTCAAAACAATTTCCATTTCAATTGGATTAACTTGTTAAATCTTTAAATCAAAGATTTAACTCATAGCTTTCAAACCGTTTCCATAACTTGGAAAAAATTTCATTTCAAACTAGAAATCCTTTTAACACAAATTGAAAGTTCATTTCTTATGTGAAAGCCTTTATTACTTGAAAACAAATAGTTTTCGTTTTCGGAAGAATCCAATTATATTTGCACGAGTTAAAGTGCTTTGAATTTAAATTCGAATTCCCAAATTAATAACTTTAAAATTATTTAACCCATATATAACTAGTATAACATCTTTAATCCCTAGTTTCAAATCATAGAATTCAAATTCAAATTTTTGGATTCAAATTTAAATCAATTTATTTAAACTTCAAAACTTTATCAAGCTATTCAAAAATAAATTTTATCTTGAAATTCCTCTTCATAAACTTTTTTTAATCCCAATTTATTTCCAAAACTATTTGGATTCAAAATTCAAATTCAAAGCTATTTCCAAAAATCTGCGACTTAACCAATTTCCACGTGCAATCCATACTTGTATGTGTATGGTGCGGTCTAGGGGTTTAACACAATAGTGCACAACATCATCATCACATATCAAAACACAGAAATATAGTTGATAAGCGGTATAAACTATAACGCTTATCGTTCATTCACAGATTCACAGATAATATACAAATGTATCACAAATAAAATATACAGCCCAATCCACAGAACAAAATATCACAGATCAGATAGGACAATCAATACAATCATTCATAAGTAAGGTCAAGCATTCAATAATCATTTAGAACCAGGATTAATTAATTGTTTAATCCTAATTAATTCAATTTATTTTCAATTAAATTAATTACTTATGGATTAATTATCCAATCTTGATTTATTAATTACAAATCATTTGATATAAATTAATTTATCAAACACTTTAATTAATTATTCTTAATTGATAAATTATGCTTAATTAATCACATTAATTAAATTAACCTCTAAACCAATTACATAATTAATTAACCCCTTAATTAATTATTTTAAGAAATTAAACCTTTAATTTCTTACCATAAGGTAATTACACTTACTTAATTTCATAAATGATTATCATTATTTAATTAATTTAATTAATTGTTAAAATTAATCACATTGATTAATTATTTAAAAATCTTAGTTAATGACCTTCATTAACTATTAATAATTCTTTAATTACTTTCCTAATTAATCTCTAATTATAAATTAATCTAAATCATTAATTTATAAATTAAATAAATAAGTCATTCCTTAATTATTTTATTCATTAAATCATTTTAATATCTTAATTACCTCTAAGTTAATCCATTTCTTTTGTTAATGACTTCATTAATATTAAAGTGTATTTAAAACATTACACTTCCAAATTTAGATTCAAATTTCATTTTGAATTTAAGATTCAAAATGATTATATATTTAAATATTAACCAAACTTAAATATCAACTTATATACCTATATAAGAAAAGTTCTGACTAAATTACTTAAATTTTTATTTAAAATTAAGCTTTAAAAATACATTATATTTTAACTTGCAAATCCAAGTGAAAACAAATTATTTAACTTGCATTGAAAATTCTTTTTATAAAAGTACTTAATCAAATCCAATTCAAATATTTATTTGAAAAATAAAGTACTTTAAAAAGCTATTTGATTAAAACTTGTTTTTAAACTTTGATTTAAAACTTTTATTTAAACTTACTTTTAAAACTTTGATTTTTAAATTCTTGATTTAAAATCCCAATTCATTTTAAAAGCTTAAAATTCAAAAGTTTATTTGAAACTAAACTTGACTTTTGAATTTAAACCCAGTTTAAATTTTGTTTCCAGATTTTAAAATAAATTTTAAAATTTAGAAAACAGACAGGTTGTTTTAGAACCTGAAAACCCTCTTTTAAATATATTTTTAAAACTTTAAGACTTCAAATCCATTTTAAATCTAGCTTCAACTAGATTTGAACTTGCTTTTAAAACTATCTCACAATTTAAATTTTATTTAAATTTGCTTTGATTTTAGATTTACTGTCAGGTTTTGTTAAAAACCTGTAGCAAGACAAAAAACTCGAGTTCACTAATTTACTTCGAGTTCCACCCTACCATAACACGAGCCAACCGAAATTTACTTCGAGTTAAAACTCGAGTCAAATACGCGCTCCAACCCAACTTCTCCCCCCCTCCAACTACATAATTTCCAGATCACAGAATTTAGTGCACGGTGTACATGCACAACGTCGCCGACCAACTTCAGGCGACTACAGATGATCGAGCAAGTTGACAATCCTCCACAACACTCTCTCCAACCACCTGAATTTAGTCAACGTCTCGAAATCAAATTCGAGTTAAACCCAAACCTGGAACAGCGAGAGCAACCATCACCTCAGACCTGTCATCGCCTCGTTTGCCATGCCCCGACCACCAGAACTCATACAACTCCGGCCAACTACTCGTCAGCCTCCCCTCTTCCATCCCCCGGAACCGCGTTGAACTCGATGCATTGCGGTAGTCGAACCAACCCAAAAATCAATCTTGTTAAAAATTAGGGTTTTGAACTTCAAACACTTGCCGCCTCCACCACGACCATCAGACCACAATGCCAATATTTTTCCTGCAACCACCGTTCACTCCTGCACCTCTAACCAAGATCTTGATCACCATAAACCGTGGATCATTAGAGATCATCAAAAACCCATATTTTGATGAACAAAGAATTACACCTTTAAAACTTAACTAAAAATTATGATGTTTTGTTTAAAAATCATGTTTGTGGTTATTGATTCAATTTACATGCTTGAATTGATAAATAAAAATGTTTGAATTTTGACAAAGTTTAAAACATTCCTGTTCTTATGCTTTCCCAGAGCAACATTTAGTTTAGTTAAATTTAAACACATTTTAAATCACTATTCTATCCTTTAACAAACAAGTTTGTTTATAGTTTAAATACTAACTGCAATTATAATAAGAGAATATGAATTCTATTCTAAATTTTTGCTGGGAAAATTTGAACAGAGGAGCATAGATAACATCAGGTAGACATACAACTATACATCCATAAAATCACATAATCGTCTTTATTTTCCAAATATTCAACATGCAACAAATTTCAGATACTTTAAGTTTATTTAAGAGTGGTGTACTCACATGTTTTCCAGAAAAAGAACAGAGCTCTTTGTTGAACCAGATTTTGAAATTGCTAGCTGAAGTCTTCAATTTGGTCATTGATTTGAATTGAGTTAGATTGTTCTTTAAAGTTGAATCTTTGTTTTATGTTTGAATGATATTACTTTAGATTGTCTCAGTTTGAAATGAAGAAGCTGAGGTGAAGTTGATATATAAGGAGAAAGTGTAAAGGGTGATTGTTTGTACAACAGGGTATATTATTATTTTGTTTTGTACAATACAGACCAAAGATTTTTCTTGTTTGTTTGACTGTGCAAATTTTTTTTCCTTTGTGTTTGACTAGCCGATTTTATTTCTTGCTTTGGTGGCTGATGAGATATTTGTGTGCTAAGATATTTTTACATTAATTATTGTTTTCTTTATTTTTCTCAAGTCTTCATGCTTAAACATATATCTGTCTTCTTATACAAGCCTACACACCTATCTTTATTTGCTTGTACAAAGATATTTTACTTTTATGTATGTAGACATTTACTTTTACTTGCCTATTTTCTTACTTCTTGTCTGGTTATGCTTTCTTATTTATGTATATATATAAAGTTGTTTTAGTCTTTGTTATTATGTTTTATTATTGTTATTCTTTTCCTAACTATACTCGGATTTTTTTCTTCTATTTCTAATTCAAATATTTATTTTTAACTTTATATCTTATGAAACTATATGATTTATTTACATGTTGTTTAAATTTGTCTAATTTATTTCTAGCTTAAATATTTATTTTAACTTACATATTTATGGTCTTATTCCTCTATATACATATATATTTATATTTTATTTATTTTACATTATGCATTCATATATATACAGATATTTAACCTTTAAAGAAATTATTTTTAAAACTTAATTATACTTTGATGAAATAAACACAATTGTTTTTATTCGAATTTGGAGTAACTCAATCAATTTACGAATTAATTTCACAATTTTATTCAAAAATTAAATTAATTATTAATTTAAACATAGTCAAAATCTAGAATCGTTACAAATATAATTACAAAACAAATTAGTATTAATTGGAAATATAATGCTTTTCAAATTCAACTTATTTTTCAATATATTTATTCTCAGATTTTAAATTCAAATAAAAATCTATTTATATAAATAAACAGGAATATATCTTATTAAATTTGATAAATTCAAATTTAATCACCATTTAAATCAAAAAAAATTATATCAACTACCAATTTAAATTTTCTCAAAACCGATATCGTTACAAAAACCGTAAGGCACGTATTAAAGATTGGATTTCATACAATGACAAGGCAGGAGGGTATCACCTGCCATAATACACCTCCAGAAAAATATACTGAGTTAACAAACCTTGCAACCCCTGCAAATAAGAGCCAGCCTGCTCCGTGAAGATGACATAGCCAGATTACATCATCCCTCGGGTGCTGACGATGCAAATATTGCACCCGACCCCGCACTTTTTCATGTACATGCATATCAAAATCCATAAATATCGATCTAGATCAAGGCACACACGTACCAAAAACCATATATATCGATTTTGATTAAGGAATACTAATCATAATGGTAGCGAACCATGCTCTAAAGCATATCCTCTATTTTTGTCCTTGCGGAGTGTAAGGCTTGTGAGGCCATGATTACCTTTTCCTCTTTGTACATCCCACTTGGAATGCTAACCTACCTTCTAGGGATAATGCAATGTCAGTATTCATCCATAAAAGTTGTTCATGATATGAACAAATCGAAGGCACTACTTCCACCACATTCTTTTAGGAATCATCCATTGGATTAGTAGAAGTTAGCCCTTGCACTTATAAAAACTCTGTCTTTGATTCCCATCTTCTTCAAGACGTCTTCAATTTGAACAATTATGCCAGTTTATAGTGGTTTTCAGATAACTCATGCTTTTCCGATCATGGTCTCTCTGAACCAACAAATGATAGATTTTGGTAAATTCGGCTCCGGTTCTTTTGGAAATAAACAAACAATATATAACAGTGAAGATTACCACCTAATCGATTGGGGTCATATATTCGTATAATTTGCCTTAAAAGAGCAAAATGAGTTTAAACGTAAAGTATAGCATCACCGAAGATAATTATACCATATAGTTCTCATGTTTTCTATAGATATTTCTAGATTTATATTCTATCAAGATTTGATAGTCAGTTATTTAGCTATCAAATAGACAAATATAATCAAATAAAAGATTTACTTCCATATGTAAAACCAAGCACGATTGAGCACATAAGCAACCACTAAGCCTCTTTAATTAATCCCTTCGTTAAAATCACTATGTAAACACTTGTATTAAATTACCCTTTTACAAAAGTTATACATAAGTATACTACTTATTTATTTTTCATCTACACTTTTTCAATCCTTGGAAAAACATCCATATACGTATTCAATAGTATAAGTATATTCCCAAAAGACTACACTATTAATATATAAAAGTTATTTTCATAAATATATATCAACGGTATAAGTATATTCTCAAATCTTAAGGAAGATTTAGTATTTTTCCAAACCATTTTAAATTGGGTCACAAACAACTATCATTTAAAAACATTATTTACTATAAACCCAAACCACTTTTCTTTTTTGTGTAAGTAAATAGAACGTATGAATATTAGACCAAATATACTTACCACCACTTTCCGATTTCAAACAGTACTATCCTCCGATTAATAATGTAATCGGGCAAGTAAGAAAACTATCCTTGCCTCAACATACGTTCTTAATTCTCAAGATAGAGATGGGTTTCCATACCTCAGAATTTGGTGTTAATTATGAAAATAATAATTTCCATTCCATCATAAGTTATAAAAATCATTTATGGAAATCAAATCTCGTTCTTTTTATAAAAAATCCTTTCTATGAATCACTTTCATATTCACAAACTCCTTTTATAAACCACCTTTCTATTTATAAAACTTCTTGTAATGACCCGCCAATTATCACTTTGATAAATAGGATTTATTTTTAATTTATGCAAATAAAAAGGATAATATTGTTTCAAGTGATTATAATTAATAATAATTTAATTTTAAATAAATATTTAAATAAAATATTTTCCTCGAAATTTATATCGATAAGATAACATTGTATTTTAATCATCGATTTATTTAATTTAAATTAAAATTTAATGGTTTAATAATTATTTTAGTTGTCCAAATAATTGTTTTAAATGATGATAATTCATTTTGCATAGTTATCAAGTGTTAACGAATTATTTATAATAGTTTTATAAAGAGATATATTTTATTTGAAAATATTAGGAAAAAATCGATATCGCTTTATCGGCATAAAGGCAATTTTTGTAAATAATTTTTAATATTAAATTTGACGGTTTTATAATTCAAATATGATCATTTTAATTGGTGTAAAATGATAGGAAATTTATTTTTGAATTTCGTTTACAAATATATGTACGTTAAAAAATTATTTAAAAATCTGACCGATAATTGGTTCTTCGGATTTCAACGATTTAACGAATGAAAGTTGTTCGAAGACGTTCGAAGTGTTTTGCACCCATATGTTACACGCACTTGACAACGTGCACATATATACACGAACACATATATAAATATACCACAAAAATGATTAAATAATTCAAAAGCTTAACCTTTAAGCAACCATCACTTCACAACTGTGAGAAATGCGGAATACGGATCTTAAGGCTAGGATTAACAATAGAGGAGGGGTGAATAGTGTTTTAAGGAATTACTAAATCTTTTTGAGTTTTTGTTAATTTGAACACAAATGTATGCAATATTCACACACAGATATGATCACAGAAACAAACACAGATGTAGAAATAAAGTAAAAGCCATAAAGAAAAGAACACACCGGATTTTATACTTGTTCGGAGTTACCCTACATCCAGTCCCGCACATAAGTACGGATTTCCTTTCAAAAGCAATTGTACAATTACACCCTCGATTTCAAGGCCACGAGGTACACCACTCCAGATTCACAATCCTCTGGTTAGAGATACTTGATTTCACAGGCAACAAGTTCACCCAATTGATTTCCAAGGCTACAATCACACCTTTTCTCACTTGATTGATTTCACAGGCTACAATCACATCTTTTCTCGCTTAGTTTATTACAAAGAAGCCTATAACTCTGAATAGCACTGAGATCATGTTGACATAGTGATAGATAATCAAACCAGATATGATCTAGTTAGATTCATGTTGATTTCGACAGAGTAATGGTAAAAATGTGCATAAAGAAATGTGGAAGAAAAAGAGGAGTGAAATTAGTGAAAATATGAATACAAATTCGTTCAAAACTACCCCTATTTATAGTAGAACAACAACCATGTCCATTCGTGAAAGGATACGACAAATAGATACTTCCTTTGAAATTCAAAATTTTAAAATAAACTACTACCATGTCGGCATAGGGTACTTGAGGATGTCGACATGCCTATGGTATTTTTGGTAATTTGCTTTTCTTTGAAAATAACTTCTATCTTGTATTAAAACTATTTTAAACTTTATAAATATACTTAACTATAGTTAAACTACATAAGTAAATATAGAGAATAATATTTTGGTTTATATATAAAATTTTACTATAATTTTATATTTAAATCTAAATATAAATATTAAAAGTTAAATATATTATTATTAAAAGATAGTTTAAAACTAAGGATAATTTGATTTTGAAAATAAAGATTATTTTGAGGCTAAAGTATTTAAAACCAGGATAGATGTTTTTCATTCTTTTAAGAGGAAGGTTTTGAAATCATTTTGAAAACAAGATATAATTTTGTAAAAAACTTTTGAATAAAAGTTAGTGGATACAAAATAATGTTCCACTAGATTTTTCGTAGGTTCCATCTTACTTAGGGTTCCATCCCTTTAACAGGCTCGAAGTGGATTCCATTCAACGAATAAATTAGATTTTAAGATGCCGGTGCTTTTCTAGGAGTTTTAACCAAATTCCTAATTAGATTACTTATTATTGAAATCTTGAGCTCTTGATAATCTTGATACTCATAGTCTTCAATCTTGATATCTTGAATCTATATACTGTACAGTCTTCATTCTTGGTACTTGCATGGTTAAATCCTGCATATATATATATATATATATATATATATATATATAAACTATAATGTTAGTATTTATATTTTATAATCTTATTCTAAGGTTGTTTTCATCAAAACCATCATCTCAAGGACTAACAATCTCCCCCTTTTTGATGATGACAACCTTTGTTTATAAAATATTACTTCTATCCTAATAACTCCCCCTAAAACTAATAGCTCCCCCTTAATCTATGCCCAACTATCCTATTTTATACTTCTCCCCTTTTGTCATCAACAAAAAACTAACTCCAAACTATATAACTCCCCCTTAATCTAATACTCTATGACATGTGATTATAATGATAGTGTTATCATAAATAATCAACACTTGATTCTAAAACTAAAACTTAATCCTAAATTACTAACTATCATAACTAAGATTCCATATATGATAATACTTATAATAGCGAGAAATCAAATATAAGAACACAAATTATTTATTAACCATATATTGTTTTATTTACATGTGCGTAGAGAATGTTAGTAAAAACATACAATAATAGAAAAGAAAGAAAAGAAACTAATGTATGTCATTGAAAATGGGAGATCTATGAACCGAACAATTTGGGTAGTGGAAACAGAAATTTCCACCTTGTTCGACTAGATTTCCTTCCTTGTCAAAGCACACTCCGCTAATGCAAACGACTTTGTCATCATCTTTAGCATGCTCTTCTTCCATGAAGGCTTCTTCTTCTTCCCCACTGTCCTCTTGCACTTGATCTCCTGAAGACTCTTCATCAATCAAGATCGGATTAGCGTGATTGTCTATTAGAAAATTTTGCAAATTTCTAAGGATTTTGCCTTGCCGTTCTTGTTCTTTGACCATTCTAAGTTGCACCACTTGAATTTCAGTCATTAGTTGTAGTGTATCCTTCAAGAAATCCTCCATTTTCATCACTCGTGCGAGCGTAATTCGTTGAAATGGTCCAGTAGAAGGAGAAGGGAACGAAAAGGTTGAATTTTTGTTTGGTTTGGAAAAGGAGGCCATTGTATAAAAAATTTCAGAAGTTAGAACAGAGAGAGAACGGAAAGAACGATCAAAATTTCGAAATAAGAAGAATATATAACCCTTATTTGAATTTTGGTGGGAAAATTTCAAAAATAAAAAAATCGTTATATGTCGACATGGGTAGGAGGGGGTTGTCGACATGATGCTTGATATTTTTTTATTTGATTTATTTTGATTTAATTTTTAATTATACTTTGTTATTTATATTTTATATTTCAGTTATTGAACAAATACCTAATTCTCTTCTTAATTTAGTTAATATAGATTCATTTAAGGGCTTTGTTAAGATATTAGCAATTTGATTCACAGAATTGATATAATCGAGAGTAATTACTTCCTTACCTATATTATCTCTGAGAAAATGATGTCTAATATCAATATGTTTAGTTCGAGCATGATGAGTAGTATTTTTGGATAAATTTATTGCACTAGTATTGTCACAATAAATTGGTGATTTTGAGACATTTAAACCAAAATCTTTTAAAGTTTGTTGCATATATATTACTTGAGAATAAGCCAAAGCAGCAGAAATATACTCTGCTTCAATTGTTAATAAAGAAACTGTGGTTTGCTTTTTACTAAACCAGGAAATCAGAGAATGCCCCAAAAAGTGACAAGTTCCACTTGTACTTTATCGGTCTGATTTACAACTAGCATAATCAGCATCACGATAAGATATTAAGTCAAAAGAATCATTTTTAGGATAAAATAAGCCATAATCAAAGGTATGTTTAACATATCTTATGATATGTTTTATGGCTTTTAAGTGGGTCTCTTTAAGTTGGGATTGATATCTTGCACAGAGACAAACACTATGCATGATATCAGATCTACTAGCAGTGTATAGAGTAGTGATCTAATCATTCCTCTATATAATTTTTGATCTGCATCTCTCGAGAGATCTTCTTTACTTAGGTAATCATTGGTTGCCATAGGAGTGGGTTTTCCGCTTGCAGTAGTCAAACCAAATTTACTAACTAGGTCTTTAGCATATTTTTCTTAACTAATAAAGATACCATTATCTAATTGTTTAATTTGTAATCCTAGAAAGAAGTTTAATTCACTCATATGACTCATTTCAATCTTATTTGTCATTATTTCAAAAACTTCTTTATTCATTTCAAAATTAGTTGATTCGAAAATGATATCATCTACTTAGACTTGTACTAGTTGAATATCATTTTTGTTTCTTTTAATAAAAAGAGTATTATCTACTTTACCAATTTCAAAGTTTGATCGTAATAAGTAAGATCTTAGTCTATCATACCAGGCTCTAGGAGCTTGTTTTAGATGATATAGGGTTTTCTTAAGTTTGTAAACATGATTTGGTAATTTTTCATTTTCGAAAAGTGGTGGTTGTTCAACATATACTTCCTCTTTTACAAATCCATTTAAAAAGGCACTTTTAACATCCATTTGATATAATTTGAAATTATTATGATTTGCGAAGGCAAGTAGAATCCCAATGGCTTCTAATCTTGCTACAGGGGCAAAGGTTTCATCAAAATCTATTCCTTCTTCTTGACAATAACCTTGAGCGGCTAACCGGGCTTTATTTCTAACAATCTCTTCTTGTTCATTCATTTTATTTTTACAAACCCATTTAGTTCCAATTATAGTTTTATTTTTAGGTCTAGGAACAAGTTCCCAAACATCATTTCTAGTAAATTGATTTAGTTCTTCTTGCATAGCCAAAAACCATGAATCATCAGTTGATGCTTCTTTTGGATTTTTTGGTTCAATAGTTGACATAAAGGCTACATTGCTCATTTCACTTAATTGATTTCTAGTTGTAACAACATATTGCATATCTCCTAGTATATTTTCTATAGGATGATCTTTTAAAAGTTTAATTCTTTTATTAGGATGATTAATTTCATTATTAGTTTCAGCTGGCTCTTGATTTTGAGTTATTAAATCCTCCTCATCATTTGTATCTTCAAAATTTTTGAGATTTTCATCGAATGAAACATGCATTGTTTCTTCGATGGTGTTAGTTCTTAAATTAAACACTCTATACGCTTTACTTCTATTAGAATATCCGATAAAGATACCTTTGTCGGATTTAGGATCAAATTTATCTAAGTTATCTTTTGTATTTAAAATAAAACATTTACTTCCAAAAATTCTAAAATAAGATACTTTAGGTTTCTTTCTGTGAAGAAGTTTATAAGATGCCTTATCAGTTAAAGGTCTAACTAAAATTCTATTTAAAATATAACAGGCGGTAGCAACTGCGTCTGCCAAAAAATACTTTGGTAATTTACTATCTGAAAGCATAGTTCTCACACACTCTTGAATCGTCCTATTTTTACGTTCTACTACCCCGTATTATTGTGGAGTTCTTAGAAATGAAAAATTGGGAGTTATTCCCTTTTTATTGCAGAATTCCTCAAACTTTTCATTTTCAAATTCACCGCCGTGATCGCTACGGATGGTTATAATTTTTAGATAAAGTTGGTTTTGAATCCTTTTGTAAAGTTCTTAAAACATTCAAAAGTATAACTTTTATGTTTCAAAAATATTGTCCATGTAAATCTAGAATAATCATCTACGATTACAAAAACATATTTACTGTGATTTATTGGCAGAATTTGAGAAGGACCAAATAAATCAAGGTGAAGTAATTCAAGAGGTTTTGAAGTCGAAATCATATCTTTTAATTTAAAGGAACTTTTTCTAAGTTTTCCTAATTGACATGCATTACATAAACTATCTACTTTAAAATTCAATTTAGGGAGACCTCTTGCTAGATCATGTTTTGATAGTCTAGATAAGAGTTTGAAATTCAAATGTCCATATCTCTTATGCCAAATCCAAGGGTCACTTGTATTTGCCAAAAGACACAGGTTATCATTTGAAACTCTCATACTAAGAGTATAAATATTATTTTTCCTAATTTCCTCAAATATTATGGTTGAATTATTATCTTCAATGCGATGCTTATCTTTTTCAAATTTAATTTTATATCCTTTATCGCAAAGTTGACTAATACTTAGCAGATTATGTTTCAGATTCTTAACTAGCAAAACATTAGTAATAATAGGAGTTTCAGAGTTACCGACTTTGCCGATGCCAATCACATATTCTTTTGAATTATCTCCAATGTTAACCAGTCCTCCGTCTTTGTATATTATATCATTTAGCATATCTGGATTGCCAATCATGTGTCTAGAGCATCCACTATCGAGTATCCATTTTTTTCTTTTTGATCTGCATAATTTTTCCATTGTGGATTGATTCCTCAACACCCATAAAGCATGTTTCCTGTACATCATAAAATTTTGGTAGACAACTTGAATTTGAATATTGATTATATGCAGACTTAAGAGACAATGATGATCCAAATATTTCTAAACTAGTATTAACAAGTTTTTTAAACATAACTGTTTTAATTTTTTATCAAAAACTATATTATGAAACTTTGAAAACCTTGCTCTGATACCAAATGTGAGAAATGCGAAATACGGATCTTAAGGCTAGGATTAACACTGGAGGGGGGGGTAAATAGTGTTTTAAGGAATTACTAAATCTTTTTGACTTTTTGTTAATTTGAACACAAATGTATGCAATATTCAGACACAGATATGATTACAGAAACAAAAACAGATGCAGAAATAAAGTAAAAGCAATAAAGGAATGAACACACCGAATTTTATACTGATTCGGAGTTACCCTACATCCAGTCCCGCACACAATTACAGATTTCCTTTCAAAAGCAATTGTACAATTACACCCTCGATTACAAGGCCACGAGGTACACCACTCCAGATTCACAATCCTCTGGGTAGAGATACTTGATTTCATGGGCAACAAGTTCACCCAATTGATTTCCAAGGCAACAATCACACTTTTTCTCACTTAATTGATTTCACAGGCTACAATCACACCTTTTCTCACTTAGATTATTACAAAGAAGCCTATAACTATGAATAGCATTGATATCTTGTTGAGATAGTGATACAGAATCAAACCAGAGATGATCTAGTTTTAGATTCAATGTTGATTTCGACAGAGTAATGGTAAAATTGTGTATAAAGAAATGTGGAAGAAAAAGAGGAGTGAAATCAAAGAAAAAATGAATACAAATTCGTTCAAAACTACCCCAATTTATAGTAGAACAATAGCCATGTCCATTCGTGAAAGGATATGACAAATAGACAATTCTTTTAAAATTCAAATTTTTGGAATAAACTGCTACTATGTCGACATGGGGTACTTGACGACATGCCTAACATATTTTTGGTAATTTGCTTTTCTTTGAAAATAACTTCTATCTTGTATTAAAAACTATTTTAAACTTTATAAATATACTTAACTATAGTTAAAATACTTAAGTAAATATAGAGAATAATATTTTAGTATATATATATATATATATAATTTTACTATAATTTTATATTTAAATCTAAGTATAAATATTAAAAGTTAAATATATTATTATTAAAAGATACTTTAAAACTAAGGATATATTGATTTTGAAAATAAAGATTATTTTGAGGCTAAAAGTATTTAAAACCAGGATAGATGTTTTTGATTCTTTTAAAAGGAAGGTTTTGAAATCATTTTGAAAACAAGATATAATTTTATAAAAAACATTTTAATAAAAGTAAGTGGATACAAAACATTGTTCCACTAGATTTTTCATGGATTCGATCCTACTTAGGGTTCCATTCCTTTAACAGGCTCGAAGTGGATTCCATTCCATCAATAAATTGGAATTTAAGATGCCAGTGCTTTTCGAGGAGTTTTAACAAAATTCCTTATTAGATTACTTATTATTGAAATCTTGAGCTCTTGATACTCATGATTCTTAAATCTTGATATCTTGAATCTCTATACTGTACAGTCTTCATTCTTGGTACCTGCATGGTTAAATATTGCATATATATATATAAACTATAATGTTAGTATTTATATTTTATATCTTATTCTAAAGTTGTTGTCATCAAAACCATCATCTCAAGGACTAACAACAACATCACACCGTCACCTCACATCAACCATCACATGGCTTTGAGGGAAGGGTATTTATGCGCTAGGGGCTAGGTGGTGTAGGCTAGGGGTATTTAGGTAATTATACAATTTAATATTTTATCCTAAGATTTTTCCTATAAATGCCACCCCTTTTCTCAGAAATTCCTAATAACATTTCACTTCTTCTTCCTCTTCCTTTTCATGCTTTATAAGAGCTCTCTAGTGGCGTCTTATTCATAAAAAAAGTTAGAAAAAAATACCATAAATAAAAGAAGAAAAAGATATATACTAGTCTATAATATCAATTCACTTAAAAAATAGTCCGAAACTCCTTCACTTCTCATCCAAAATAAACGACCACTACCTCACACCAACTTGGCCGTGAGCACCATCTCCACCAAGGCTAGGCTGAGCTCCTCCTTGGGTCATAGGCTTGGTTTCGTTCGCTTTGGTTCAATTGTAGCAAAGCTATAACCGTTTTAAAACTTGTTTGAAGGAAAAATGAAGGTGAGAAGTCCTAAACTATTATATTATAATTTTGATGATGATATGATGTTTGCAAATGGATGTTTAATAAACTTTGATCATCAAATTTGGATTGTTTATATGAATGTTGAAAATATATGCAAATCATGCAAATACACGTCGATAAGCACAAAGGAAATCACTTTCCTTGATTTAATGAATTGGTGTGTTTGCGCAAAAAATCTTCACAAACACCCAATTGCATTTGAAAACACCAAATCACAGTTATAGATCATAGGTAGATTGTATGTAATAGAAATAAATTTGAAGAACACTCAAAAAATTAAAAGGAAAGCAGTAGAAAGACAAGATTTATAGTGGTTCGACGTTGTAGCCTGCGTCCACTTTGAAGAATTTTCTGTTTTATTGATGGTTCTCGCTGGTTACAATTGATTACAATAGTACACTCCAGATACAATGAAAATTTTGGCAGGGTATAGGTGTAGAAGGGCCAAGAAGATTCCTTTTCTAAAGTTCTTCGACTGTTATTTATAGGTGTAGGCTGCAAATATCTTGCCCAGATCTCGGAAGACTCCTTCGGCCACATGGGTGGGCCCACGTGATCGATCCCCTGACATTTCGACTCGATCCATGATGGATACATACCAAATTCGTATCGATCCAAAATTGCTCTTTTTGGTTCGAGATCGATCATGGACACTCTTGAGGTTGTACGCATGCTCTTGTGAAGATTTGGTGGCATTTGGACTTGTAGATTCTGAGCTATGAACGATGCAATTTTAAATTTGTTGAAGGTTGTCAGATTCGCATCACTTCTGCTCGCATCGCTTTTGTTCGCATTGCTTCTGCACTTCTGTTCGCATGGCTTCTATTCGCATCGCTTCTGCACTTCTGTTTGCATCGCTTCTGTTCGCATCGATGGATATGAACTGTGGTTGTTTTTCTTGACTTGCATCGATTATATCTTGAGCATACAAACTCTGATTGACTTGAAATTTGGAATGTTGGCTTTCATAGCTTTGTTTATTGTGCCGTATCAATTGTAGCTTGATCCGGACTCAGAAAAAATTCATTAGTATCCATAGTAGACCCACGTATAACTGATTTTCGGGATGAACAGTCTTTGGTTCCAGCCAATTCCTTGGTGTCACGGCCTTGCCAAAAGGCGCGATAACATTTTGCCCCCAAAACATGTCTTGCGATTGGAAGGTGTGTTTTGTAGTGCCACAAGCTGGATGTTCGTATCCTGTTAATGACCCGTAAAGAGATTGATAATCTTACCAGACCATGAATGGCGATCTTTCGAGATCGTATGTCGTTCGGGTAATATGTGGCCGTTCGAGGTCGAATGTCGTTCGAGGTCGAATGTCGTTCGAGGCGAATTGTGACCATTTGCGGTCGGGTGCCATTCGAGGCAAAAGGTGTCGTTCGCGGTCATATGCCATTCGTGGCGAATTATGACCATTCGTGGTCGGGTGCCGTTCGAGGCGAGTTATGTGTGCCTGGGGGAGGGGGTACTTAGTATCATTAATGTTAGATTTCACATTTGAGTGAGTTTTTGAATTTTTTGTTATGGTGGTTTATTGTCATCTTAGAGCATGCCTGAGGACCGTTCGTGATCCCGTGCATGTGTAAGTGGCTTAGCTGTTATGGAATTACAAATACTAGATTTACATTCAAATGAGTCTTTCAACAACCGTTCGTGGTTAGGTGTCGTTCGAGGCGAGTTATGTGTGCTTGGGGGAGACTTAGTATCATTAATGTCATATTTCATGTTTGAGTGAGTTTCTAATTTGTTTGTTATGGTGGTTTATCGTCATCTCAGAGCATGCCTGAGGACCGTTCGTGATCCCGTGCATGTGTAAGTGGCTTAGCCGTTATGGAATTACAAATACTAGATTTACATTCAAATGAGTCTTTCAATAGAATTATGCAAAAAAATCATGTCCTAACATGAGAAATAGAAAACAAAGCAAAATAGAGACATCAACGTGCAAACACTTACACTAATGCCATTGATAGTCGTATCATAGCATGCCTGAGGATCGTTCGTGATCATGTACATGTGTAAATGACTTAATCGTGTTGGTGTGGAATTTGCCACTTATCCATCATTATTCTGATCAGTTGATGGCAAGGTGATGCCTCGATCCGAATCCACCTTCATTTCATGCAGACGGTGGTTGCTCTAGTTCCACCGTCATTGTTCTTCCTCTCATATATTGCGATAGCAGACCATTTCAGATATGTCCCTCAACCTTATCCTTCAAGTGACTGCAATGATTTGTACTATGGCTATTTAGCTAATGGAATAAGAAATACTTGTCTGATCGTCTTCTATTGTTGGTCGGATCCCTCCTCACTTGCTTTCGATAAGGAACCTGCCCCCGGTGTCCTGGTAGATACGTTCCAAAGTTTCATTCAACTCCACATAAGAGGTGAATCTTGGTTCCTTTCGCGGTCGCTTTGGTCCATCCTCGCTTTCCATTTCCCTTTATCCTTGTCTGAATCTTTTCCAGGAGTATTTCCTCCTTTGATTACATCAACTTCAACTCCCTCTCCTTCCTCTCTTTCAACATTTGCATCCTATAATCGTAGAAATCCTTCGACCTCATGATAAAATTCTCCTAGATCCATAGGTGGATCCCTTGTCAGTGAATTCTTGAACTCTGTTCCATCAGCTATACTAGATACAGCTGCCATCAAAACCATGGATGGATCTGATCGATCCACCGATGCTGCTGCTGCATTGAATTGTGACAGAAAACTCCTCAAAGATTCCCTGGTTCTTTGCTTTAGTGTTGTCAAGCTCATTACGTTCTTGGGTCTCGAAATGTGAACTCTGAATTGGCTCGTAAACTTCTCAATCAACTATGTCCATGTTCCAGTGAAGCCGCTCTCTAATTGCCCAAACCATAGTGCCGCTATGTCTGTCAAATACAATGGGAAACATCGGGCCTTGACCTCCTCCAATGCCCCCAAGTACCTCCATGTTCCTTATATACCTTGTTAGATGAACAACAGGGTACGTCCTCCCATCATATGTCTCCAGTGTTGGTAGCTTGAATTCAGGTGGGTTCCTGGCCTGCCTGATTGTGGGAGCGAAGTGGCTACTGTTCACATCTTCCAGATCTCTATTCACTAGTCCTCCCCTCATTGCTTGTCTGACCATCTTCGCCAATCTATCACTATCTCTAAGTTGTTGACCTTGTATATTGCCTCCAAACTGCCCCTAGAGTTCATTAGGGGTCTTGGAATCTGCTCTCCTGGATGGGGATCCATTGCTCTATCAACGCCATACAGCGTAGTCCCGGCTGGCATCCTACCTGAGATTGGATCAACATGTTCCTAGGGATTGCCGCCATCTCAAGGGCTGCTCTTGATGGTCCTTCTTTATGCAATTGCCTGTTGGGTCCTTCTCGTCCAACTCCGTGGATCTGAATTCCAACTCCTCGTGCTGTTCCTGCCTTTCCAAACTGTCTGAGAATGTTCTGCATCATTTCCTCTTGCCTTTTCAACAATTCTTTATGCATATCTCCCATCATCATCTCCATCATCTCTAGTGATGAAGGTCGATGTCTAGTTAGCTCCTGAGGATGCTTCCTGGCTTCCTTTATGTTGACTTCTCTCCGCTCTTTATCTCCTTGTTGACTTCTTCGTTATAGATTTCCAGATCCAAATCTTTAGGCTTTCAGATCCAAAATCCATGTTAAAGAATCCCTAAGTTCAACTCTCAGTGAAAGCACCAAAATGTTTGCACCAAATATGGTCACAAACACCCAATTGCAAATGAAAACACCAAATCACATCTACAGATCATATGTAGATTGTATGTAATAGAAATAAATATAAAGAACACTCAAAAAATTAAAAGGAAAGTAGTAGAAAGATAAGATTTATTGTGGTTCGACGTTGCAGCCTATGTCCACTTTGAATGATTTTCTGTTTTATTGATGGTTCTCGCTAGTTACAATTGATTACAATAGTACACTCCAGATACAATGAAAATTTTGGCGGAGTAGGTGTAGAAGGGCCAAAAAGATTCCTTTTCTGAAGCTCTTGGACTACTATTTATAGGTATAGGCTGCAAATATCTCGTCCAGATCCCAGAAGATTCCTTCTGCCATGTGGGTGGGCCCACGTGATCGATCCCTTGACATTTCGACTCTATCCATGATGGATACGTACCAAGTTCGTATCGATCCAAAATTGCTCTTTTTAGTTCGAGATCGATCATGGACACTCTTGAGCTTATATGCAAGCTCTTCTGAAAATTTAATGGCATTTGGACTTGTGTAACCAATGATATGCAAGCAACGCGAGCAAAAGTCCAGATACATTGTCAAATTCGCATCACTTTTGCTCGCATCGCCTCTATTGCATCGCTTCTGCACTTCTGTTTGCATCGCTTTTGTTTGCATCGCTTTTGTTTGCATCGCTTCTGCACTTCTATCGCATCGCATCTATTCGTATCGCTTCTATTCGCATCGCTTCTATTCGCATCGCTTCTACCCTTCTGCTCGCATCGCTTCTATTCACATCGATGGATACGAATTGTAGCTGTTTTCCTTGACTTGCATCGATCATATCTTGAGCATACGAACTCCAATTGATTTGAAATTTGGAATGTTGGCTTTGGTTGCTTTTCTTGTTGTGCCATATCAATTGTAACTTGATACAGACTCGAAAAAAATTCGTCAGTATCCATAGTAGACCTGCGTATAACTGATTTCCGAGATGAACGGTCTTTGGTTTCCAACCAATTCCTTTGTGTCACAGCCTTGCCAAAAGGCAGGATAACATGGTGTATATGGAATGTTAAACCTCTTTAAAAATGGTTTAAAATGAGTTTGAAATGTTTTATAAACATTCAAAAGTGTTTTGGTGAAGTTTAAATGAGAATTGAAAATTTGGTCAAAAATAGGCGCGTTGCATAGGGTAGTTCGCGATTTTGCACATTAAAGTCAAATAAGTGTAAAAGTTGGAACATAGCTCGAAATTCTTTGAGATAATAATTTTTCGAACTACTATATGCATATTTTTTCAACACAGAATGAAAATTGAGATTTCGATATGTAGGTTTTGAGATATGAGTAAAACAAGCTTTTTAAAAAATCGCGGTTTTGTAGTTCAGAATCCAAAACTGGATTTCTTAGAAAATGATGTTTTAAAATTGTTTAAAAATGTGGAATAAATCTTAAAAATCTTTTAAAATTTTTTAAAAGTGATTTGAGTCATAAAAATGAATTTTCAAATGATAAAAAGTTGTCTTGATCAATATAGCTTAAAGAGCACTTTGCACGACACATTTCCGTAGCACTTTTGAATTATGACTTTGAACTTAATATTTCTTTTCGAAATCTTCTAAAAATATTTTCAAATGAATAATTAATTATTTTAATAATGATTTGGAGTTTGGTAGTAATTTAAAAATAATTTAAATAAAGGATTTAAATAAAAGCTACTATAATTAAGTGGTTTAATCTTGGCTCCAAAGGCCGACGAGTAGACTGGATTTTTCTATTCGAGAGATCCGAATGTGAAGTGCTTAAACTAAGGAGATTTTCAGGAGAAACCAGTGCCCTAGCTCACATGTCCTCTTCCCTGGGCGAGGGACATATAAGGTCGAAATGCCGGAAATGAGTTAAGTATAAAAAAATTTAAATTTTCCAAATTTAAATTAAATGCAACTTGATTGTGTAGAGATGATCTTCTCACATTTGGTGTTAGATCTTGAAGAGGGAAATCACACTATTCATGGAATTTAAAAGGTGATTTCGTCGTTATTCCGCCCATAGTATTTGTTGAATACGGGAATGATATTGAGTAGAATTAGAAGATTTCTATAGATTCTGCTCACTTAATATTTACTAGTTTTGGATTCAGATCCTAGATAACATGGTGTTAACTCAATTAAAATTATGAGTTTTGAATTAATAAATCATTACGAAGATTTATATGAAATAAATTAGAAATGTTTTCCTAAGTGAAAAATGATATGATTTCGAATTATTCCTATTTTAAAAAGGGTTTTAAGTAATCAAAGTAATTGATAAGAGAGGTTTAATGATTTCGTATATACCAAAGAGAATGTTTTGGAAATGTATATCCCTAAAAGAGATTTTGGTAAAAGGAACTTAATCAATTAAAGAATGATTCCCTATTCACAAACGCTCCTTTTATCGATGATTGGATCGAAGGAACCAGGGTCGGATTTGTAATCATATCCGAAGACCACTTCGAACAAATGTACGTGTTTGAAAGTAAAAACCTAATAGAGAAAATGAAGGATGAAGACTGTAATAACCCTCATATTTAACGATTATATACTTAAATGTTTTATTTAAATATAGTGTCGCTAGTCGGATTTTTGGGCCCGAAATGTTACTTTTTGCAAATGGCCGAATTGGGGCTCGATACCACTTCCATTGAGTCCAAAATGGAATTTGCGATCTTTTTGAGTATAACTTTGATATGTTTGGAGTAAGTCGAGTTTTACTACCTTTTCTAATTGGGTTTTGGGTTTGGGTTCAGCCCATTTGCTAGTTTAATAACCTAACTCAGTCCCTCTCTTCCCCATTCAACCATTTTCACTTCTAAACTCTAGCTAAAACTGAAAATGGGGGAAAGGAAGAGGAATAAGAAATTCCAAGCCCTAGTTTACTTTGCAAACTTGAATTCTTGCTCCAAAATCAAAAAGAAAGTAGCGGTAAGCCTCCTTTTCATCTTCTCCAACTCTTTTCCTCTTCAATTTCAGAAACTTTCCTAAACCTAACTTAGGAAATACTTGTTTTGATTTTAGATTGAAGCTTGTTGGGTTGAAGTAGAGATTGGTTGGTCTTCTCCTTGTGATTGAGCTCCTTCCTTTTTGTTTCGGGTTAAAGGTGAGATTTTTATCTCGCATCTATGACTATAATTATCTTTGGTTGTTAGGTATGAATTCCTAACACCTCTTCATGTGAATTTGCTCTTGATTTGGATTGGTTTTGTGAATATTCCAATTTTTGGGTTTTTAAGTCAAATTTGTGTAAAAATCCTTTTATGGATGTTTTGATCATGTTTTGGTGATGCATCGAGGAGCATATAGGGCCGGATTGCCTATTGGCATAAACCCTTAGAGCCAATGTTCGTCCGGTTGCATTTTGGAAGAGTTTTCTCTTCATTTGGATAGGCTGAAAAACAGCCCAGGCATGATTTAGTCGACTGAATTTTCTGTTTAGTCGACTGAATCTGGAACCCGAAAGTATCCAGGTATGATTTAGTCGACTGAATTCTCTGTTCAGTCGACTGAACCTAGAAACAGAGAGTTTCCAGGCAGAATTCAGTCAACTGAAAATCTCTGTTTAGTCAACTGAATTTGCTGTTTAGTCAACTGAAAATCTCTGTTTAGTCAACTGAATTTGCCATTTCAGCCCACTATGCCTTTTGGGATTGAATTTCCAATTTGAATCGATTCGTGATGGTCCTATTTGTGATTATCATTTATTTTGACTTTGATGATTCCTTTTAATTTTAAATCCACGTGTTTTTATACAATAATCTTTTAAATTATATTAAAAGCTTGCTTCTCCAATTTATAAATTCTATTTAAAATACACACACCGCACTTCGAGCGAAGTGGAAAGGAGATTAAATGGTTAGGTAAAACACGGACCATGAATCCGTGCGTTTATCTTTCCGATTAATCCCCGACCTATTCGATTGATTGTTTTGACCTTTAGGTCTGGTTTACCAATGAGATGAGGTAAACTTTGTACTGCTTTGAGTGTGAAATTAACTAACGGATAGTAAACCATTTAGTGCGAACGAGTGGTTATGGGACTCACGTTACCACTTTTCGAATTCCTTTTCGAGAGTTGTGACACATTCTGCCCGTTAGTGGTGTCTAGTACTGGGCCTTTGGACCTTCACCACTACGGTTTGTTGCCTTTGGGATAGTGTCTTCGGACTCTCCTTCAGGTTTGTTGCCTTCGGGTATGTTGCCTTCGGGTTTGTACCTTCAGGTTTGTGCCTTCGGGTTTGTTGCCCTAATAGTGTCGCTTTCAGAGTTGGTCTTCATGAGCCGCTCGAGTGATATTTGGGTTTGGAGCCTTCGGGCTTATGGATCCTTGTTTATACAGTACTGAGCACGTGCAAATTTTTCTGATGTTTCATTGATATGTATATTCCCTAGGTATCGCTCTTCGGTGTTGGTCTTTTTGAGCCGCACGATATATTGTTGTTACCTTGTGGAACTTGTGTTACCTTCGTTGGTATTTGTTATTGCCTTTTTGGCTTGTTTTGGGATATTCATATCCTTTGTTTATTTGAATTGCCAATGAGATGAGGCTTGTTCTGTTATGATTCATCTTTTGTTAAATGATTGTGTTATCTCTTGTAGAGATATTTGTTATACTTTATGACCTTGCAGGCTATTGTTGTTCAGTTTTCTAACTGATTTGTTTAGCCAGACTGACCCGTGTATTTATACTCGTGTCAGACCGAGATGTTTCAGGTTAGGTGCTTTTGGACTTAGCCTATTTTGCTTCCGCATGGACTACTTCGCTAGCTCCTTTTTGTTAAAGCTTTTTGTGTAGTCCTTTTTGTCGTAACTCTGATATGTATTCTTTTGACTCGTCTGTCTATTGTGGTTTGCTGTACCACTTGTCATGTATTAGTTTGTATACTCTGTTATGTAACTGTATATGTGTATATGATGATCTACTGTTCTGTGATGTAAATTACATTTTAATTGTTATATTCTGTTCTGATAGATCCTCCAGCCACCTACGGTTTTGTTTTAAGTATTCATTGGATATGTCGATATGTTTGTATGACAATTGTCGATGTATTCGATAGATAGTTAGAGCAAGGGTATAGATGGTCGCTCCTAAACAGCATTATTCTCCGCGTTTAGTCGATGGCATTACCCCGTAGTGTCCTTGGCTAGCGTGGGTATAGAGGTGGGGCGCCACAGCTTGGTATCAAAGCGAGGTTCAGAACAAAATATGATAAACACAGAATAGAAGCACATATTCCGGTACATCAAAGTGTATAAGTGATACAAATCTTTGAACCATCGTGTATATTCCTTTTGTGCCTTTGGTGGTAGATAGAATATGGAAATATGTCTAGGAATGTATTTTATTACGTAGTATTCCACATCTGAATTAATGACATCTACCTTGTGAATAATCTTGTTCTTATCTAACTTTCAGCTTATGGCTGGAAGAGGCGGGGGACGACGTTCGGATGCTGGGCAATCCAGTAGCTCACATCCAGATGGCGTTTATATGTCTGCTGATCAGTTTTTGGAATGATTTAGGAGCATACAGCCTCCAGCTCCTACTCAAACATCTCCTCCATGCAAGTCCACCATTGCACGATTGTGCAGTGATTTTTCTCATCTTGGAGGGAAGTCGTTTAAAGGCTCTGAGATTGTTCTTGAGGTCCAAGCTTGGATACGCTTGTACGAGCATATTTTCTCTCGCATGGATCTTTCTGATCATGATAAATTTCTTATAACTTCTAGCTCTTGATTGGTACGAGCTTCTTTTTGCCTAATTTGATGAGTCTGCTCTTTCTTGGACTCGGTTTTAGGAACCATTCGAACTCAGGTTCGTTCCTGAATCTGAGAAAGTTTTATTGGCCCGTCGCTTTCTTGAGTTGAAGCAAGGGGAGTCTTCCGTTATTGAGTATGTTGCATCATTCGAGGCCTTATCTAAGTATGGTCTTGAATTCGTTAGCACCTCGTATATGAAGAATCTGAAGTTTGTATCTGGTCTTAAGAAATGTCTCAAGAATTCTTTAATGCTCCAGCTTAAGCTTTCTTTTGAGGAGTTAGTTGATTCGGCACTTCATCTCGAAGCCTTCGAGAAGGAGTGTGATTATGGGGCGTCACAAAGACCAAAGATCTTCGGGACCAAAGGACTGCTTGTTGATAATTCTTGATAGCTCTCAAATACTAAAGTAGCAATGTCCCTTCATTCTGAAAACTCCTTGGGTTTCAAGGACTTCTCGCTACTAATCCTATGGTTAATTCCCGATAGGATGTGGTAGAAGAGTACCTTCGGTTTTGTTCAGTCGTAGAACGAACATGTATGGACAAATCTGTTTGATGACGGAGAAGGTAACTTCTCTTAGCTTAACACCCTTTTTTGAGACGTATGAGCTCGGAGGTTGTATGTTTGTGGAAGTCAATAGTGATCGATGGAATGGAAATGTGGCATACAAAGGAAGATGATGTGCTATGTGAAAGGTAAATGTTACCTCAAGCCTCACACCTGGAAATGGGCGAAATAGGGTAGATGCTACAAGGCTACGTGGTTCGTAACCATTAGGATATGATCGTCCCCTTCTAGATATATTCCTACCCGCTATGACGTTCGGGTTTAAATTATTGTGGATGTATGCTATGAGGTTCCTCGGATAGGTCGGTAACAACCGGGGTTGTGACATATTCGGTACTATCTAGTGACAAAGGTAGGCCGGTCTAGTGTTAGTAGAGGGCAGATGTTCTGTGCCACGAAACATTCCTCTAGAGATGTACTACCGGAAGGTAGTCCCTTCACCTGGTCATTTGTATGGAAATCCATTCTCCAATAAGAGCCAGTCATTTGATTTATAGAGCCTAGTATGTTGGAATTTAGTAATGGTAACAATTTTGGCTAAGATTTAGAAGTTTACTTGCAAATGTTTTCAAAGATATGTCATTAAAAATAATATTCCGTATTTTTTCATAATAAAGATTTGGTTACCATAAGGTAAAGACCCATTCCGTGTTTATGTACGACGTGGCCTTATGAGATACCTTTTTGTTTTCAAAACACGTATTTTTGAGTTCTCACACCAGTCCCATGACTGACCCGGAGTTTATTTTCCTTTGCCTTAAACTAGGTGCCCTAATTTCCCCAAGCAGCCTAGTAGTCAGGTTTAGTTTAGAAGAAAGCTGGAGGGAGCTTGCCCTAATTTCCCCAAGCAGCCTAGTAGTCCGGTTTATTTTAGAAGAAAGCTGGATGGAGCTCGAAGCATGGAGTCAAAAGATTTTATTGAAGATTTCTATCTATTTCCACCACACTCTTCTACTATGTATTCCACATTTGTAAGGATAGAAATTTATAATTGTCCATGTTTTTAACTCTGATAAATGTATTTTAATTTCCGCCGTAATATTTTTATTGAAATAACATATGTGAGATTCTATTATGTCTTTGTTTTTCTTTCTTACCCTTGAGAATCTTCTTTTCCAGCACTTGGATTTACGGCATGTGAATACCGGGGATGTATTAGTGTCGATTTTTGAGAGTCGAAGAAACGGGTCCTCACACTTCTTTTATGAATCTCTTTTATATATACAAAACTCCTTTCCAGATCTCATTTCTATTTACAAAATTTCTTTTTACAAATCTCTTTTATATTTAGAAAACGCCTTTTATAAATCACCTTTCTATATATAAAAATTATTTTTATAAATCTTTTTTATATTTTGTTCAATTTCAAATCATAACTTAAATCCATTACTTTTGAAAAGAATTTGGCTTTGAGAAAGTGAAAGGATTTTCTTTAAATAAACCACTTATTTAAGTATTCCAAAATATATTTAAAACTTTAAAATCCCTTTAAAATACTTATATAACCTTTTTAGAACACATATAGTAAAAATTTACAAAATCTCTAAAATAGATAACCTCCTTTTACTTTATTAAAATCTTGGATTTCCAAAGTGCATCCATAGCGATTATTGCTATATAGGCCGTAACTTTTCGAACTTTGTGTTGTAAATAAAATTGATTTTAATCTCCAATCCTTTCTATATTTTGAACCACTTTAATATAGAAAACATTTTACTTCAAAATATTATAAATTTGACGTCAATTTAAAATCCATAACTTTTCAAATTTGGAAAGTGGCTTCCTGACCACTGTAGTACTTAAAGAAGCTACCATTTGTTTCTATTCTCAAAAGAATACAACTTTTCAAGTCATATAACTATCATTTACGTAAACAATAATATATGTAAATAATTATCAACAAGGCGACCTATTCGCTATGATCCTTCAACAAATATCAAATCTTCCGAAGTGTTCACGCAGCGACCTATTTGCCATGAAACACTTCGACTTCCATTTCCTTGCTTTTATCCCCCACAACACGATATTTATTTATGCCATCGACTTCCAAGGGGAGTCAAATCCAGATCAACAAATATAAGTATTTCATAAAATGTAAACAACATAAGCGAGTAACTATGAAATCATTACAATATGTCACACTATTTTTATAACTTTTCAAAGTGAGATATCTCACTTTTATAACCAAAGATGAAGCTAACTTCCTACCACCGACTCAAAGAAAGCTCTAAAATTCCTCCTACCCATAATTTCTCATAGCCAAGGCCTCATAAAACCCCAATGCTTATGGCCATAAAAGGGAAAATAGAAAATGGCACCAACGTTTGTATCTTTCGAGTTGTGATGATGATAGCTAGGCTTCTATAATTATTTAGAGTAGAAAAGAAGTGATTTTTAGGTATTTTCTTTTATAAAACTAAGGTAGAGGAAGAGTAAAAAAATATAAAGAAGAAGAGAGGTTGCGTAGAGAAAATGAAATAAAGTTGAAAATGAAATATGGAAGGTCTTTTTTATAGATCTAAAATGGTGCAACAAAATCTAAAGTTCACCACCCCAATGATGATGTTTTGCCTCCAAAAATCACCCACACATTCCATGTACTCTCTTACTCAAGTACTTGTAAATCTCTCTTAATATATGTTTATGTAGTCAAATCAAAGGATTCTTTCTTTTTACTAATCCTCTATTAATTAAAATCTAGACTTTTCTAATTATAATAAAACTTAACGTATTCTTTCACTAGAAAATAGGTAATGTTATTTGTTATTTGTATGTCCATTTGAGTGTTCAAAAGGTTACAACAACTTTTGTTCGATAAAAAGTCGAAAATCTAAAAAAGGACTTTCGATCGCGTTTCTGTTTTTTCGAACTACTTACTTTTTTAAACAAAATTCCAAATGAGTTTACGGTTATTACTTATTAATTAAAAGAGGGTTCTTTAATTATTAAAAACCATTAAATGAATATTTAAAATTAATTAAATATTCACAGATGAAAGCGATAAATTCCAGGTCGTTACACGTAATAAATTGCATAATTGCTCCTAGTGCATACCACTAACTCTTTCAAGTATATTATAATATATACATAGAAATCCTTTGGATAACGAGTCTGGCTGATCATTGTTATGAAATAGTTCAAAACCATGAGTATTTAATAGTACTAAGAAAACTTATGTTCTTAAACATTCTTAGACATTTGGTGTCTTAAGATCATGACATCGATGTACCAGCTTGAGTAGTGTATGTAACATTATCCATATGATGGAAAATGATTTATTCATGACCGTCGAGGTGAAAAATACGTTACGTAGTTGCAGTTGTTTGGAACAATTGTGCAATGATTTCGTGAGAGTAATTTATAGGTTATTTTATCTAAGTCATATGAAGATCTCATATAACGATATGCAATAGCTTTCGACTTAGGAGTGCTATTGATCTTATGAGCAAATACTTCACTTTTATTATTGTCTAACACGTGATATTTGTTCAAATTATGGCCATAAATGGGTATGTTTCGAGACTCATGAATTGAAACACTACTTAAATGAGGATTCATCTCTTATGATAAAGAAGGTTAGTATCACAATAATTTGAGGTCAGCTCAAAGTCAACCTCTCTGGCCAAAATAATTAGATTTATTGATAAATGTTATCAATTGAATCAAGTTACTTTAACGATTAAACTTTGCAATTAACTATGAAAATCATTAGAGTGTTGATGACTAAGCTTTAGATGCCTTAGTAACAAAGTGATGACGAAGAGTCATAACATACACAATATCGTTCCATAAGAGTGTTACTTAAAAGATTAGAATTGGATTTCACCTAAATGATTTGTTAGCAACTAAACTCATGTCCATTACTGTATTTTTGTTAAGTCCATAGATGCTATAATATTTTAGTTATTTAGATATAATTAGGGGCTAAGCCAAAGGTCTCGCAGAAGAACTCTTAACATGATCTGAATTAATTATTGGACATTAATTTATAAGTATTAAGAAATGGTGGAGATATTAATATAAGTGTCATATTAATATTTTCGAAGGACATATATTTTAAACAATAAATATGTAATGGTTATGTATTTATTTAATTAAGTACATAAGCCATGAAATCATTTAAATAAATAATATTTATTTAAATTTGGCTTAAACACACACAGAGAGGGGTGTGTGTGTATGTGTATGAACAAGGATCGACCATACCACAAATCCTGCCAATAACAGCAATAAGTTCTAAATTAAATAATATACTTTCTCTCTCTTGTCACTTCCCTCTATTGATTAATTTGAAACTTGTGGCTGATATCATGGGGGATTTTATGTGTAGTAAAAATAAGGTATAGTCCGTCCTTTC
Organism: Allium cepa; assembly: GCA_030765085.1. Lineage (NCBI taxonomy): Eukaryota > Viridiplantae > Streptophyta > Magnoliopsida > Asparagales > Amaryllidaceae > Allium > Allium cepa. The sequence goes on along the minus strand of CM060932.1, from coordinate 225,676,639 downwards.
CCTACACACACACACACACATATAAATAGATCCACACTCTCTAATTATTTCCAACACATTAGTTTCTCCTAGATCTCCATTACTAAATTACACTCCAAAGGGAATTTCAACTCCATTCGTAAGATGGAAGAAAGGTTCTCAAAGAGAAAGCATTGTCGGTTCACTATGATAACTAAAGGCACCACCTTTAAGGTAATTATTCTTTATACTATCTTATGATATTATTATTGTTTTAGTTAAAAAATATATTTTTTTCAAAATTATTTTATCATAGTATGCATATAAATAGATTTATAAATTTATATACATAAATATTTCAGATTACTTATATATAAAATTATCCATTTAGCTTTCTGTCAAAAAAAAAATTGTTTTATAAATAAAATAGACATGAATGTGTGTGTGTTTCCCATACATATTTAAATACATATATAGATTAAGTATTTACAATTATGTGCCGGACGTAATCAAATAAATTGAAAATAAAAAGCAATTTGAAAAGGATATATATATATTATGGATTTTATTATTGAGTTATTTAAACAGGATTTTAGACTGAAATTCAAATATTTTAAACATATATTTTTCTACCTTAAAATTAAAATATGTATATATAAATTGTTCTAATTTGAAAAAATGATTATATTTTTTGGTTTCACATTTTATAATACTATAAACATATGCATATTTTATTAGAATGGTCAAGATATGTTTTGAAATTAACGTATATAAACTATAATTTAAAACTTTAATCTCAATTTTTTCCAACTTTTTGGGCCGAAACATATTACACTGTATAAAATATTTTATAAAATATTTATATTAACATATTTTTGGGTTGAGTCATTTATACAATTAATGATTAGTTTTTATAATATAGCACATACAAACACATAAACATGAATATATATATATATATATATATTAAATATAGGCCAAAAGAATATTATACATATATGTTATTTACACACACGCACGCACACATATATATATTTATATGTATTTACATGAAAGACAATGTGTATATATATACATATGTATGTATGTATGTATGTATGTATGTATGTATGTATGTATGTATGTATGTGTGTATGTATGTATGTACGTACGTACGTACGTATGTACGTATTATTTGTTTTATAAGTTATAAATTCTAGTAACCATACATGTGTTTACATATATAAAGTACATACGTACATTTAATAGAACATATGAGGATTCTATACATATACATAAAATAATTGAATTAAATTACATATTTACATTAAATCAAACTAAAATTAATTTATCCTTTTTAAAATCCCAAATAAATATTTGACCTGATTTAATATCTAAACATATTTGTTCACTATAACATATAAAAAATGTAGTGTTACTTTTACTTAAAGGATTTTTTTGAAATTCACCTTTTTTAGCCCTCTATATGGTGCACCAGATCCAATAACAATATTTAGTAATCTTTCGATTGAAAGTACCATGAATCTTATATGTTAAGACGTTGCTTTAATTTGGTCAATTACATGATAAATGGATCATGTTATGTTTTATGACGTTGAGACTCGTGAAGTGAAACAATACTATAGAGAGAATCTATCTCCTTTAATAGTAGATTAGTGTAAGCATAATTGAAATTTTAAACGAAATCACAAGACCTTGGCCGAGACATTCAGTTTATCGGTAAATGTTATCAATTTGAACCAAATGATTTTGATGGTCGGCCTTAATAATTAACTGTAGAAATTATTTAAGTATTAATCATTGGCTAAACTCTAGACATCCAAGTGACATAGTGCTAACAAAGAGGCAAAAGGTGCATAATATGTCATTGATTAAGTTTGTAGATTAAATGGTTATGAAACAAAATTTCACATAGATGATTTGTAAGAATATGACTTTGTGTATATTGTTATGCTTCAATAAATTTGGTACAAGTATTAGTGTGTGATTTTTTCAAATACCAATAAGGACTAAGTGTTGCACCAAAGATTCTCACAACTATAACTCTCAACATTCGACCGAATTTATTTAATAAGATATTTGAAAAGTTACAAATTATTATGGAGATACTAATATAATAGTTGTACTTAATTTATTTACTATCTAAGGCTTGGATTTGATTAATAAAATGTATATAACGTTACATACATTTACTTAATTAAATATACCTATAAAATAACTGAATGATACTCTTATTAGTTTAGTCAAAAATATTGATCAATTTTAATATTAGGTTGTTATTTATTAGGGTAGATTAATAAAAAATAGTTTTGAACAAAAAAATAACGAGACTTGATTTTTTTTAGTGTTTTATGGAAAAGTTATGATGTAATGTGCTTTAGGTTACTCTTTAAATATGTTGGAACATACTTGTTTGGCAGTGGGTAAACTGGATAGATTTCGAAAAATGTTTCCTTAGTAGATCTTTGTTAGGTTTATGTAAACAAATTAATTATGTATTAAAGAAAATTTAATTTTTTTTTATTTCAATTTCAATGTAGCAATTACTTACGTGATGTATATCACATATACATCAATATGTGTATAACATAACTTAATATACATATATAGGATACAAAGATATAATAACACATGTGTATAATATACATACACACACAATCTTATAGTTATTGGGATTATAAGCAATATATATGGATATATTATACTAAAATATATATGCATATGAGTTCCTTCATATACATGCAGTTGTTATACATATACATATAAATGTATACATATATGATTGAAGATTAATATATATGCATATAGTCTAATATGCATACATATATATATATACACACATAATCATACGTATATACCATTTATATATCATTTTTATTTCAGCCGTATATACATAAATTGAGTATGGTTTATAATTCAAACTCTATCATGTATTGTATATATATGAATATACACATACATATTTTAATAACCATTTTATTCATTTAACTGTGTGTGTGTATTTGCTATAAATCAAATGTTACCACATATTTAAATATAAATAACTTTACATTTGTACTACAAAATATAATTGGGATTTAACTAATTGATATTATTGTACAATTTTAATCTTATTTAATTACAATCGTAAATAAAATCATTCAAAACTATGAATAATTAAATATTATATATATATATATATATAAACATATACATACAAAAAAGGTTTTCTTTACATAAAACACTAAACAAATACGAGTTATATAATAACACTATGAAAAATATTATATTAAAACTCTAAAAAAATATGAAATAGTATAAATGACACTTTGAACAAGATTAAACCGAACCTATAAACAAATCTGTTTATGTAAATTCCTTTTTAAGTACACGTTTTATATAAAACCAAATTTATTCTAAAAAATTTCCTTTAATAGACATGTCCTATATACAATCAGACCTATGAATATCATATATATTATTAGATTTCCTTTGTATAAATTATATAAATTCAGTTGCAAATACAAATAAACAATTATCAAATCAATTTATATTTAGCACAAGTTTATGTTAATGTATATTATATGCATATTAATGGCAGAAATAAATAAGATTATATGTAAGAGAATATGCATTGGACCAAAAAAAATTACCTTTTGAATTTAACCATTGGTCACACCTTGATCTAGCATTATCTTCTTTGAAATTCTCAACTCCAACAACTAGGGTTTCAAAGCACCGGTTGAATCACCTTAATAGAGGCTTATATTATTAGGGTTAGAATTTTGGTAGAAGGCTCAAAATTTTCATTCAAAACAAAATGAGGAGAGAAGGCTCGATTTATGTACAGAGGATTAGAAAAATCGGCTCTTGATATTTTCTTCTTTACTTTTAACATTGCTCGAATAAATGTCATTCCAAATAACGATATATGTTGTAATGACCCAGAATTTTAGTCATTCCGATTTGGAAAATTTGATTGATTTTAAATATTTAGAAGTTAATTTCTATAAGTTAAATAACTTATATTTCAAATTTAGCGATTTATTTGGTGATTTAATTGTTAAATTTAATATTCAAAATTGTTTAAATAATTTAATCTTGAATTTAATATGAATGAAAATGGTTTCAAAAGTTGATTTAAAATCTGTTTAAATTAGAAAGGAGTTATGAACTTTTAAATTCGATTTAAAAGTGATTAAATTGAAATTGAAAATTTTATGTTTTAATTAGCGTGTAAAAATAGTCTTTTTGGACACTGTCTTAGATTTCAACCGTAATAGTGAATTATTAAATACTGTCGAATTTCGTGGCGATTGGACGAATCGTTTGATTATGCAAGTTCGAAATGTGTAGAAATTTATTAAAGGAATTTAAATCAAAATAATTTGATTTTGAAAATCTATCTTTAGTACATGATGAAATTGGCTCTCGATACATATTCCATTGTATTCGAAGTAGGGGTATAACATATAGAACGTCAAGTGGCACGCTTTGTTTGAGTTTGAAATTTTCACTATTGAATAATGCAGAGTTTATTTTCTATAAATAGCTCTCAACTTCTTTCATTTTGCAAACTAAAACCCTAAATCTATTTTAGCCGCCATTAAAAACATTTCCATCCAACGATCGATAACAATCAGAGCCTCTAGGAGTCGAACTAGCCTTCGACTTCAACTAGGGAAATGTAAAGCACATCGATACGAAGCTATCCTATGGATGGATCGATGAATCGTCGACCAAGGTGACCAAAAAGTACTCATGTTCGAGCTCTAGGTCGAGTGGGTTTTCCACGTGCGTAGGTGCATGCGAGGCGGTGTTGGTTTAAGTCAAGGTGGCGTAGAGAGAATAGCGCGATGAAGGTGAGGCAGTCAGGCAGCTGGGCGTCGTGGGCGCTGGTGTGGCAAACCCGTCGAAGAAAAAAAGATCATGTTGCCTGGAACGGATATGCACACGTGTAGGGTAATAGGGGAAGTGGGTTAAAGATTAAATTATTTTTATTTAGTTAATTAAGTTTTAATTAAATTTATTGTTAATTTATTCGTAACTTTCTCGTACGAGGTCTATTTTGAGTGCGACAAGTTGCGTTGTGTTCGTATCAACAAGGACTACACTATGGAGTCGGATTGGATGAATTTAGATTAGGTTGTAATTTTGAGTTAAATTGAATGACCGTTTAGTTTTAATTCAAACCGGAGTGCTTAGAAGATTTTTGGCATTTTTATGAGTAAAATCACCTCTCTGGCATGCTTATATTTTTATATAAGTGGGAATAGTATTGTTAATGATGATTGTTGCTTGTTTGGATGTTGTTCTATATATATTAGTTGGTTTGGATATATTCTCGCCTACTAGAGCGGATGAGACCATATTACGTTCCCGAGTAAGAGCGGAAGGCCCATTGTATATGAATACAGCCTCGTAGTAATTGATTTATATTTTTATGATTATATGTTGTCTGTGATGCAGAGGGACATTGTAACAACCCGGTATTCGTGTCGATTTATAATCGACATTAAACGATTAATATTGACCCAAATTTCCGTTTGAATTTTTAAATTTGAATTAAAATTCTTTTGTATATGGTTAAAAGGGGTTTCCGGGCTTTAGTTTTCTCGGCCCACTTAACTATTTTATGCCGTGAAAAATTCATTCCCTTTTCCCCCTTTAACCCGTTCCCCTCTCTAATTTCTTTAACCCGATCCCCCCTTTTTTTTCATTTTCATTTTTTATAAAACCCTTAACTAAATTATTTATTAAATATAAACCAGCCCAACCAAACTGCCTCTCCCATTTCAGCCCAAAGTATTAAATTATAAAACTTAATCAAATCGCAACTCATTTCTCAGCCCAGCCCACTATCTCCCTTTTGCCTTTTCTTCGACTTAAACCCATCCCCTTTTTTTTAATTCATTTTTTCTTATTCGTTCGTTTGCTAACCTAAAACCACCGAAACAAAAGGAAATGGCGGCCTCTCTTTGTCGATTTAGGGCTTCGGCTTCTTTCTGGAATTAGGGTTTCGATTTCCGATGGTTGCTCGTCTCGCGTGGCTGCTGCGGTGTGCTTGGCTTCAATTCGTCGACTAGGTGAGTTCACTCACATCTAATTCATCTCGTGTTCGACCGTTTAGATTTGTTGAATGATTTGTCAATTGAAGCTCATTACGATGATGATTCTCTTGGGGTGAATTTATATGGTTCGTACTCCAATTTTTCGTTCGTCTGAATATTTTTGAATTCGTCAAGTCGTTTCTCTGGCCGTTGGTTTTCGTTTGGATGATTGAGATTTTTCCTCGACTAATTCATGTGCGTATATATATGATAAAGCCTTGGTTGACACGATTTTGATTTGGTGCCGTTTTGATTTTTGCTTGATGGTTACGGCATTAAAACTTTCCTCTTTTTTTTTTGATTCGTTTGACTTCGAGTAAATACTGGTATTTTGAACTCGGTCGATTTATCATTCTTTCTCGTGAATTTCTGGGTGGGCTTCACTGTATACTATTTGCATCTCTGGACTTTGAATTTTTGCATTCGTGAATCTTGAAACTTACTTCTTTGTTACTTCATATATTCATCAATGTTGGCATGGCTGTTCTCTTGAGATTGAAGTTGTTGTTAACGGCCTTGATTGATCTTCATTCATATATGTCTGAAGCTTATTGGTTCGATTCCAGTATATTTTTGTTTTACTGTCCTGTACATGTTGTAACTAGACTTGTTCTTTTTTGCTACCTGTACTCGAGCTCTTTGCATTTTTGATGCTCTTTGAGTTGCAGTGCTTCATTTCTGGTGACATGTGCATTTGTCTTTGCACTTGCCTACTGTTGCCTTCATTGTTGCTAGTAGCATTGCTTTGTTCAGCTGCACTTATAGCCTTGGTGCTTCATTGTTGCCAGTTGCAATCATTTTTGCCTGTGCATTCATTATAGTCTTGTTGCCTCTGTTACATGTTGCAGCTGACTTGTTCCATGCATTACTGTATATTCATACTGTTGGCATTCATATGTTTACAAGTACATTTCATATACTTGAAGCCATTCATGCAAAATTCTGTAGCCTTCTTCTGGTTCATTTCTTTTTGGAACCATTGCTTTGGGACTATTTTCCAACTAGTGTCCCCTGTTGCATTTCTGTGCACCATTTCTGTGCACCCTCTCTGTTGCACCATTTTGCTCTGTGCATCCTACTGCATATGTACATTTGTTGATGTTGCCACTTCATTTCAGTGTGCATTAGACCTGAACTTGTTAGTCGAGTTTGCTTTCTGCATAATATGTTGACTTTGTTCTCGAGTATGATACTTGCATTTGTATCATGCTGTCTCTTGTGCCATTTACTTGGTGCCGTTCTATGTTGCACCCCAGTTTCATTTTATTCATGTGCAACTAGTAGTGTACGTCCATTGTGTACATTTGGGTTCGCATTTATGTCGTCAAAACTTGACCTCTGCAGTTTTTGATTACTGTCGGTATTCAATGGGTACATCATCACTTTAGTGGCAAGGCAGTGCACGCAAGCGTGAACTGCAGCCACACGGTATTCGGTTGAGTACATCATCACTATAGTGGCAAGGCAGTGCACGCAAGCGTGAAATGCAGCCACACGGTATGGTTTTGTGATATTCTATTTGTTTTGACTTATGGATCTTTTTGCGTATTCCATATTCTGTAGTGGCGAGGCAGTGCACGCGTGCGTGTACTGCAGCCCTACTTGAATTAATATTTTATTGATATTTCAATGGTTTGAACTGTTTGTTCATTTCAATTTAATATTCTGAATTGCATTCTGATTTGGTTTAATTACTGTCGTCTATTCAGTATTTATTTATTATTGCTTCTGTGCACTAATAACTGAGTTTGAATTAGACTGACCCGAGTATTATTTTCTTTTGAATCTAATACTCGGGTCAGACCGAGTATTTCAGGTTATAGATATTCTGCTTTGGGTTGCTGCTAGAGCTATGAAGTTCTTTCATATCTTTTGGAGTAGTCGTCGTTATTTTTAGTAGTCTGTAAAATTGTATTGGAAGATATGTGTTCATGTATATTAAATACGTTAATGTACTTGTATATGTAACTTCCTGAGTCGACTGTTGTAGTTGGATCATATGTACCGTGTCAAATGTATTGTAACTGACATCAGTTATTGTATATATGAGACTTTCTGTTCCATCTGTGTTCCGCATTTATATTATCTTTGTTGTTATTTTATATTTACTGTTCTAAACTATTACGAACCATCGTAGTTCGTTTTATACTGGAATTGGGGTATGTCGATGGGAGAAAATAAATCAGAGATGAAAAAAAAATGAAAGAATATATATATTTATATCACTCCCATCGAGATAACCAATACTAGTGTAAGGCCAACTATTGATGGCCGCTCCTCAACAGCCTTATTCTCCGTGCTAGTTGACAGCATTACACCGTAGTGTTCTTGGCTAGCGTGGGTATAGAGGTGGGGCGTCACAGCTTGGTATCGGAGCCTGGGGTTTAGAACAAATATAAAACATAACTTAGATAGTACATGTGTTACAACTATTTGTCGATGTTTTATTTCACATCTTTGTCTTAAGATCATCTTTGATTTGTTAGGAATAAATTCCTAACGCTTATTCGTGAGCATTGCTGCTATTCTCTGTCGCACTTGCTCACTTGAGTTTACACTTCTAAGTATCAGAGTATATATGCTCTATCAAGTTGCATATTGCTGCAACTAGTACCCACTTCGATTTGAACTCGCATTATTTATTCGAACTTCTATCTATAGGCATTCTTATCTTTGATTCGTGTACTTAATGCAGTTTCCATACAATTGGGTTTTGGGTATCAATCTTTGAGACAAATTGCATTCCAATTGTCGACTCTGTCTGTTTATCCATGGTTTGTTGGTTTTCATGTGCCTCTCTCTGATAGTTTTAAAATTTCTTTGGTATAAAAGAAATTGTCTTGGACTTTGCCTTGTCGATATCGACGTTGACTTGACTTTTACTTTTGCTAAAGTCATTCAAGCATTTATGCTCGTTCTGCTTTGTTTTTCCAATTGTTGATCGGTTCTTCTTTTCCGGTTAGTTGTTATCACCTTTGTTGACTTTGATAACTTCTATTTCAGGAATTTTGGGTATTCCTACTTTGATGGATTTGGAATCGAAATTCTTTGTAATTTATTCACGTCTTCGAATGTGAATCTTAGTGAATTGATTTGGTTTTTGAATTTAATCGATTCTTGATTATTTCCCGATTTGTTGCTATCATTTATTAGCAACTTTGATGACCTTTTCTTCGGGATTTTTGTGAACATACCTTTCGATGAATTCGGTATCGATTTCTTTGGATTCTATTCACGTCTTCGTATGTGAATTCTTGTGATTGATTGTTTCTACAATCATTTTTGTGATTTGTCACTTTAAAAATATAAAGGTTTCAATACTAGTAGTAAATATCAAAAAAAAAAAAAAAAAACCTTTTATCAAAATGTTTTCAACCTTATTTTCAATACCAAACTCGTTTTTGAAACTGTTTTTCAATCTATTAGTATATACAAATCTTTATTTCACTCGTATGAGAAATCTAATTAAACGACTTAGTAAAACGAGTGGTATATAACGCTTGCGTTTACTTCGCCGGTTAATTCTTGGACTTATTCGATTGAATCTCTTGTGACAAATTTTATTAGTGAAGATTTACAGTTTGTCCGTAAATATTTAAGTTAAGTAAGTGGTTATGGGACATGATGCTAAACTTTTACATTTACTGACTTAGTGTAATTGACACTTCTCGTTGATCATGACGATCATTTTTACGGTTAGACTAGGCCTCATCGGTGTGATTTCGTCTCACACATATCTCTTGGGCTTTGAGGATTGTCTAGACACCACTTGTGTGATTTCATTCACACATACTTTTCTTTTGATTGTGAGGTTAGACTAGACACCACTTGTGTGATTCCACTCACACATACCTCTTTTGATTTTTTGGTTAGTCTGGACCTCAATCTGTGTGATTTCGACTCACACATGTGGGGTAGCGCCCCACGGTCTTCGGGCCATTCTTGTGTCAAAATTAATGGCTTGCAACCATGAGATAGCGTCTCGTTATGCGTTGCACGTGTTGATGATTTTTCATGCTCGCGGGTAGGTGAGATTCCGTGCTCCCGTTCTCGCTTTGCGTTGCACATGTTGATGATTTTTCATGCTCGCGTGTAGGTGAGATTCCGTGCTCCCGTTCTCGCTTTGCGTTGCCCGTGTTGGTGATTTTCATGCTCACGTGTAGGTGAGATTCCGTGCTCCCGTTCTCGCTTTGCATTGCACGTGTTGGTGATTTTCATGCTCATGTGTAGGTGAGATTCCGTGCTCCCGTTCTCGCTTTGCGTTGCACGTGTTGATGATTTTTCATGCTCGCGGGTAGGTGAGATTCCGTGCTCCCGTTCTCGCTTTGCGTTGCACGTGTTGATGATTTTTCATGCTCGCGTGTAGGTGAGATTCCGTGCTCCCGTTCTCGCTTTGCGTTGCCCGTGTTGGTGGTTTTCATGCTCACGTGTAGGTGAGATTCTGTGCTCCCGTTCTCGCTTTGCGTTACATGTGTTGATGAATTTTCATGCTCGCGTGTTGGTGAGTTTCCATACTCTCCTTTGAGTTTTCATACTCCGTTTGAGTTTTCATACTCTGTTCGAGTTTTCATACTCCGTTCGAGTTTTCATACTCCGTTTGAGTTTCCATACTCTCCTTCGAGTTTTCATACTCCGTTCGAGTTTTCATACTCGCGTTCGAGTTTTCATACTCCGGTTCGAGTTTTCATACTCGCGTTCGAGTTTTCATACTCCGGTTCGAGTTTTCATACTCGCGTTCGAGTTCTCATACTCTTAGCTTGTGTTTTCTGGATTTCTTGTGAGGATTTCTAGAATTTGTGCTTCACCAATTTTCGTGATTTCTATTGATAAGTTTTATCAATTCTTGTGCATTGGTGAATTCGTGTGTTATTGACTTGTTATGAATACAAGTTTAGTGTATGATACCCCTTTCTATCTTTGAGAAGATTCTTGTGACTCTTTGGATGAATGAAAATCCACTTATCGAAGTTGCTTCTGATGTCGTTGTTTTAATCACATATTTTAAAAATTGTTTCAAAATATAAATCAAAATTGTTTTCAAATTTTTTACGATTTGCGCTTTCAAAAGAATGAGGAAGCGAATTAAACGTTTCAGTAAAATCGAGGACTATGACCCCTTTCTTTTACTGATTTGCTTAATTCTGGACTTGTCCGTTTGAGAATGTAAAATGTTATTTATTTAAAATACACAATTTAACACTTTCAAGGAAACGATGAAGTGAATTAAACGATTTAGTAAAACTCGTGGTTATGAGTCATGTGCGTTTGCTATTTCGGTTAATTTCGGACTCGTTAATTGAAAAATTTGTAATTTGAAATTTGATTACCGTTGTGGTAATTTCTGATGATCATTTTGATAATCAGATATTTATTGTTTCTGATTATCGCTTGTGATAATCAGATATTTGAGATCTAATTATCGTTTGTGATAATTAGATATTTGTGATTTGATTATCAATTGTGATAATTAAATAATCGTTGATTCGTGATTTCTAATTTATCGTTTTTGATAATCAGATATTTATTGTTTCTAATTATCTATTGATAATTAGATATTTGAGATTTAATTGTCGTTTGTGATAATTAAATATTTGTGATTTAAGATTGATTTTCAATTTTGATAATCGAATACTTGTTGATTTGATTATCGTTTTTGATAATCGAATATTTGTGATTTGAGATCTCTGAATTATCTATTAATAATTGGATTTTGTTGATAATTTGTGAATTTCCTTTATGAAATTAAAAGATTTCTTTGGCGTTTATGTTGTACTACGCCAGTGTACCGGCTCAATTTTCTGCTATTCATGACGTTTTCCACGTCTTCCAATTACGGAAATGCCTTTGGGATTTCCGATCTTTATTCTTGAGCCCGGTATTATTGAAGAAATTGAAGTTTCACTAGATTTGACTTTGAGCAAACACGTTCTGGCTTGCTCCATCATGCTCTTTATGGTGAACTTCCTACTTCGAATTTCTTCATCTTGTGATGATATGCTCTTATGGTTGTTACTTTTTATCCGTTTGTTCCTTATGATTGCGAGGACGCAATTTCTTTAAGGAGGGGAGTCTGTAACAACCCGGTATTCGTGTCGATTTATAATCGACATTAAACGATTAATATTGACCCAAATTTCCGTTTGAATTTTTAAATTTGAATTAAAATTCTTTTGTATATGGTTAAAAGGGGTTTCCGGGCTTTAGTTTTCTCGGCCCACTTAACTATTTTATGCCGTGAAAAATTCATTCCCTTTTCCCCCTTTAACCCGTTCCCCTCTCTAATTTCTTTAACCCGATCCCCCCTTTTTTTTCATTTTCATTTTTTATAAAACCCTTAACTAAATTATTTATTAAATATAAACCAGCCCAACCAAACTGCCTCTCCCATTTCAGCCCAAAGTATTAAATTATAAAACTTAATCAAATCGCAACTCATTTCTCAGCCCAGCCCACTATCTCCCTTTTGCCTTTTCTTCGACTTAAACCCATCCCCTTTTTTTTAATTCATTTTTTCTTATTCGTTCGTTTGCTAACCTAAAACCACCGAAACAAAAGGAAATGGCGGCCTCTCTTTGTCGATTTAGGGCTTCGGCTTCTTTCTGGAATTAGGGTTTCGATTTCCGATGGTTGCTCGTCTCGCGTGGCTGCTGCGGTGTGCTTGGCTTCAATTCGTCGACTAGGTGAGTTCACTCACATCTAATTCATCTCGTGTTCGACCGTTTAGATTTGTTGAATGATTTGTCAATTGAAGCTCATTACGATGATGATTCTCTTGGGGTGAATTTATATGGTTCGTACTCCAATTTTTCGTTCGTCTGAATATTTTTGAATTCGTCAAGTCGTTTCTCTGGCCGTTGGTTTTCGTTTGGATGATTGAGATTTTTCCTCGACTAATTCATGTGCGTATATATATGATAAAGCCTTGGTTGACACGATTTTGATTTGGTGCCGTTTTGATTTTTGCTTGATGGTTACGGCATTAAAACTTTCCTCTTTTTTTTTTGATTCGTTTGACTTCGAGTAAATACTGGTATTTTGAACTCGGTCGATTTATCATTCTTTCTCGTGAATTTCTGGGTGGGCTTCACTGTATACTATTTGCATCTCTGGACTTTGAATTTTTGCATTCGTGAATCTTGAAACTTACTTCTTTGTTACTTCATATATTCATCAATGTTGGCATGGCTGTTCTCTTGAGATTGAAGTTGTTGTTAACGGCCTTGATTGATCTTCATTCATATATGTCTGAAGCTTATTGGTTCGATTCCAGTATATTTTTGTTTTACTGTCCTGTACATGTTGTAACTAGACTTGTTCTTTTTTGCTACCTGTACTCGAGCTCTTTGCATTTTTGATGCTCTTTGAGTTGCAGTGCTTCATTTCTGGTGACATGTGCATTTGTCTTTGCACTTGCCTACTGTTGCCTTCATTGTTGCTAGTAGCATTGCTTTGTTCAGCTGCACTTATAGCCTTGGTGCTTCATTGTTGCCAGTTGCAATCATTTTTGCCTGTGCATTCATTATAGTCTTGTTGCCTCTGTTACATGTTGCAGCTGACTTGTTCCATGCATTACTGTATATTCATACTGTTGGCATTCATATGTTTACAAGTACATTTCATATACTTGAAGCCATTCATGCAAAATTCTGTAGCCTTCTTCTGGTTCATTTCTTTTTGGAACCATTGCTTTGGGACTATTTTCCAACTAGTGTCCCCTGTTGCATTTCTGTGCACCATTTCTGTGCACCCTCTCTGTTGCACCATTTTGCTCTGTGCATCCTACTGCATATGTACATTTGTTGATGTTGCCACTTCATTTCAGTGTGCATTAGACCTGAACTTGTTAGTCGAGTTTGCTTTCTGCATAATATGTTGACTTTGTTCTCGAGTATGATACTTGCATTTGTATCATGCTGTCTCTTGTGCCATTTACTTGGTGCCGTTCTATGTTGCACCCCAGTTTCATTTTATTCATGTGCAACTAGTAGTGTACGTCCATTGTGTACATTTGGGTTCGCATTTATGTCGTCAAAACTTGACCTCTGCAGTTTTTGATTACTGTCGGTATTCAATGGGTACATCATCACTTTAGTGGCAAGGCAGTGCACGCAAGCGTGAACTGCAGCCACACGGTATTCGGTTGAGTACATCATCACTATAGTGGCAAGGCAGTGCACGCAAGCGTGAAATGCAGCCACACGGTATGGTTTTGTGATATTCTATTTGTTTTGACTTATGGATCTTTTTGCGTATTCCATATTCTGTAGTGGCGAGGCAGTGCACGCGTGCGTGTACTGCAGCCCTACTTGAATTAATATTTTATTGATATTTCAATGGTTTGAACTGTTTGTTCATTTCAATTTAATATTCTGAATTGCATTCTGATTTGGTTTAATTACTGTCGTCTATTCAGTATTTATTTATTATTGCTTCTGTGCACTAATAACTGAGTTTGAATTAGACTGACCCGAGTATTATTTTCTTTTGAATCTAATACTCGGGTCAGACCGAGTATTTCAGGTTATAGATATTCTGCTTTGGGTTGCTGCTAGAGCTATGAAGTTCTTTCATATCTTTTGGAGTAGTCGTCGTTATTTTTAGTAGTCTGTAAAATTGTATTGGAAGATATGTGTTCATGTATATTAAATACGTTAATGTACTTGTATATGTAACTTCCTGAGTCGACTGTTGTAGTTGGATCATATGTACCGTGTCAAATGTATTGTAACTGACATCAGTTATTGTATATATGAGACTTTCTGTTCCATCTGTGTTCCGCATTTATATTATCTTTGTTGTTATTTTATATTTACTGTTCTAAACTATTACGAACCATCGTAGTTCGTTTTATACTGGAATTGGGGTATGTCGATGGGAGAAAATAAATCAGAGATGAAAAAAAAATGAAAGAATATATATATTTATATCACTCCCATCGAGATAACCAATACTAGTGTAAGGCCAACTATTGATGGCCGCTCCTCAACAGCCTTATTCTCCGTGCTAGTTGACAGCATTACACCGTAGTGTTCTTGGCTAGCGTGGGTATAGAGGTGGGGCGTCACAGACATGTTGGAGGGATCCAACAAGATTCCTTACCACTATTGATTTTATTTTCATATATATATATATATATATATATATATATATATGCTGATATATGATGTCCTGGATGTCATGTTTGTGTCTTTGATGTGATTTGACTTATTTAGTGCTTTGGTAGCACTAGGCCTTATTTTTGGTATTTTGAAATACTAATGGCGATTTTGATTTAAAAAGGATTTCGAAGTAATTTTGAAAACATATATGTTTTAATGATTTTTAAATTATTAAAAGAAAGAAATAATTTTATTTTTAAAGAAATAAAAAGTTATGATTTTCAATGTTCTGAAAGTGTAGTTTTATGAAATACTTTGATATAGAGATTTTTGAATAAGTTTATAAAAAAGATTTATAAAGGTGACATTTTAAAAAATAAAGAAGTTTCGAATTATAATCAGAATTTATAAATATTTTGTAAATGGATTTGAAATTTGTTGGTAAAGGGATTTATAAATGGATTTTATAAATAAATGATTTATAAAGTAATGGATTTATAAATAGATTTTGTTAAGTAAATTTAGTTTTATAAAAGAATGGATTTATAAATAGAATTTTTTAAATAAAGGATAGAAATTTTATAAAATCAAAAGGAGATTTGTATACGTAGTTTGTAAATATAGAAATGATTTATGTTGAGATTTAAATATGGATTTTATTTAAAGGAATGTTTGGAAGAAATATTTTGAGAAGTTAAATGTATTAGAAGTAATTTATCTTTTGGAACTAATGTTTTTGGAAATATTAATTCCAAATGGAATTTAATGGTTTTGAAAAAATGTTTTCAAAAGTGGATGCATCAAAAACATAGATTTTAACATATATTGTCGTAATAGATGTTTTCATACAAGTAAGGAAGGCACAGACTATGACACCATTGTTATAGTAAATGATTCTCGAAAGGAAATATTTTATATTGTATATGATCTTTCTTTATATACCTATATTAATTAATCGAATCCCTATACTAATGTTTTTGGGTTGTCATAGCAATGTTTTACGCAACAATCGATTTGACCCAGTAAATTATGTTTTGAACTTCCATCGTGAAATACACGAATTTGTTCTGATGATCATACTAAGGGCTTGGTGGTGTAGGAGCATTGCTTCCTATACTTAACACCGATCTGGAGGCGTACTGATTTTGGCGTTGTACGGATATAGAAATCTATTTGGTGTGTCTCCAAATGGTAGTGTTATTAAATATACATATACCGTTAATATAAGTATATGGAAATATTTTCCAATATAGAAAGATTTAAATACTTTTGAGAATATATCCTTTTAAATATAATTTGAAGCAAATATTTGAAGATTGATTTAATAAATAAAAGGTTAATTAAATGGGCCTAGTGATCGCTATAGTGCTAGATATTTTTTGTTTGCTTTGATAGTTAAATAACCGACTATCAAATATTGCCTCTTTATCGTTTTCGATCCAGAGAGACCGGGGTCGGATTTATCCAAGAACCAATTTGGACCAACATATATGTGTTCGAATGTGCAGGTTTGAAAGACATGATTTTTGTGGTTTTCGTAATGAAGGACTTCTTATTGATTCATTTGGGGATAAACTCCCAATATACATATAGTAGCAGTGGTCTCTTCGTTATGAAATATCCAATGCAAGGACTAATCGTTACTAATCCTAAGGGTAACTCCCAACAAAATATGGTAGGTGAATGCCTTCGATTTGTCATGTTCCTGACAACTTGTATGTATGGATGTCTGACGTTGCATTTTTGAGATTACATCGTTGACTTATAGACGTACATTTTTTTAATCGCCCAAAAGAAAACTTCTCTTAGCTTAACACCCTTTTCTGAGACGTACGAGCTTAGATGTTGAATGTTTGTGAAATTCAATAGTGATCGAAGGAATAGCAGTGTGGCATTCAAAGATTAAGTGTTATATGAAAGGTAAATGTGACCTCAGGCCTCACACCTAAAAATGACCGAAACAGGATAGATGCAACAGGGCTATGTGGTTTGTAACCATTAGGTTATGATCATCCCCTTCTAGATATATTTATTCCCGCTATGACATTCAAGACTTAAATTATTGTGAGAGTATGCTATGAGGGCCCTTGGATAGGTCGAAAATGACCGAGGTGATGACATATTTGGTACTATCTAGTTAGAGGTAGGCCGGTGTTGTGTTGGTAGGAGACCATCAGTTGGGCCTCGGTACATTCCTCTAGATATGTACTGTCAGAAGGTAGTTACTTCACCCGGTCATTTGTATGGAAATCCATTATCCACTATGTGCATGCCATCTTGTTTGTAGAACCTGCGTTTGTGGCTAGTATGCTGGAATTTAATCAATGTAATAATTTCGACTATGATTAATATTATTTGTATAATAGACACTATTATAATATAATAGAAGTTGATATGAAATGTTTTGGTTATTCTAAGGTAAAAACTCATCCATGTTTATGTGTGGGTGTAGTCTTACGAGATACCTTTGTTCTGATAAAGGAAAGTTTTATAACTTTAAAATTAAGTAGATATGCATTTTCTCACGCTGGTTTACTAGACCAATATGGACGTTCTTCCCTGTCAATGTTCAGGTCGGACCGAGTATATTTATAGATTCAAATTTGGATGCTTCGGAGCTTCAACAGACGAGCTGGAAGTCTTTTGGTCATATTCACGTATATGTTTATTTTTTCCGCTGCATTGTTGTTTAAATTTTCATCAATCTTAAGGACAACTTATTACAACTGTCCAGGCTGATGACTAGTGATCGATTGTTATACTCGGATGGATGTTTGTATATTACAGTTTCTGTTTTGTAAAGATCAATGATATTATATTATATGTGGTTCCACTGCGATTGTGAGATTATGTAATTGTTTTAGTTTCTTTCTCTTCTTCTTCTTCGTTTCTTTTCTTCTCGCTTTCTTTCTTTCTTATGATTATCCATCTTTCCGTTCGATTTGAGTTAGACATGTGTAGTTTATTGTCAGCTCCAAATGGGTTGGATTTGCTGGTCGTCACATGTGGTATCAGAGCTTAGGATTCTGCAAACACCTAGGCTTTGGTTGGGTACTCATTATAGATAGGGTTAGTAGCACCTTGGGATGAGTTGAGTGTAATATATATATAAGAGCGTCTTTTTAGTGATATAAAAATGTTTTATATTGGGTTGTTTGGGTTTTTAATTTCGAATTTCGGGTTCTGATCGATACGTCTGGCTAATGTTATTAATTGGGATTCCAAAACACTTGAAGAAGCAAAGTGACACAATATTGTTTTAAAGTAGGTAAATGAAATAATTAAAGGAATAATTTTTTATAAATTATTATAGTTATATATTGATTGTTTGGTTGTTAGTGAATGGTAATATTTGATTATTATCATTTGTTGTTTGTGTTTTAATAAAAGTAATTATTGTTATTACGTTGTAAACAAAGATAAAAAGACAAGAAATGGTTTTATATAACCAAATTGGAATAATGTATAAGTACAAATTTATAAATGTGATTTATAAAAGAGATAAAAAGCACTAAAATTACTTTAGTCATTGGGAAATAATTCGAGTGATGGCTACAGCTTCATACTCATTTTCGAGTTTCTAAATGATGAATTGCTACTTTAGTAATTTATTATTGAATTTTTGTTTTGATAAAACAAGTTTTGATTGTAAAAAATTCAAATTGGTTTTGATAAATATAAGGAAATAAGATTTTGAAATTATAATTCGAAAATAGTATAGATAAGAAATAAGTTTACAACTTATGAATTTGAACAGGAAAGTAAATCCAAATTTTAAAATGATTGAACATTTCGATTAAGCAAACAAAAAGGAATTGAAATTGAATTACGAAAAAAAATTAGCTTGAGTAAAGTTAAACAAGTTAGGTGAAGTGGGATGAAACGAGTTAAATAAACTAGAATTTGACTTTTGAAAGGAAAATAAACATAAGAAGTGTTGTATTAAAATGTTTGTAAACCTAAGTAAATAATTTTATGGAATGGTTGTTAAGTGTTGTTAGTATTAAAAGAAAATATACTAAGTAAATGGAATATGAAATGAAATATTGTCAAAGCTAAACTGAATTTAAAGTGAATATTAATAAGTGAATGTTAATGAATTAAATGTAAGTGAAATCAATATGAATAATTGAATTTGATTCAAAATGAATGCAGATCAAATGAATATGAAAATGGAAGTAAATCAATGATTAAATAAAGTAATATGAATAATGATTATGAATAAAAAAATATAAACAAAAGAATCAGGAATAAAAAATGAGATATAATAAGAAATCAATTGAAATAATAAATAAGCTGTACGTATATTATTTCATTCGCATAACTGTATTATCCAGATTCAAATATACTATTTTCGAGGTGATTTACACTGGTCCGAGTTAGGAATTTTCACTCGATTTCTTGACGGCAAACTTGGGATATTGATTTTTGATTGATTCTGATATTCTCTATCATAGTATATAGCTATGCAAGGATAATGGCGGTTTTCTAATCAAAGAACCGGATCCAAGTCCGCACTAGAGTGGTCGTGTGAACGATACTAGTTCAGAAGTGAAATTATGTGATAGAGCAAGCGATCAGGTACAGTTTTGCGTATGGATGATATATATATATATATATATATATATATATATATATATATATATTGTGTGGGTTTTAATAAATTAAATGTTGACATAATAAAATGTAAACTGATATGATTACGAATTAATTGGATGAATATTAATTGTTCGATAGTTTCTTTTGTTGCATTTGCTACATTTACATATAGTTATTGTATTGGTATATGTTATATATTGATATTACTTTCTATATACACTTTCTCATTGGTTGTAGAGTGATTAGTAGGTGGAGATGGCGCATCCTACGCATTTGAACCTCGCTTTCACATTATATTCGTTGTATATGCTTGCTAATATAATAAAAGATATATATCTCGGATTACATGTCGTACTTTTATATTTTTCCACTTAAGAGATGCCTCATCCTCGAAGATGAGATGTATATTTGTGATTACGTATATATTGCGGTTTACTACGATCGAACCGCACAAAGGAGACACTAGCAAAATTTTCCGTAAATTTAAGGCGTCAATTTTTTTTTTGAGAATTTTGGAAAAGTTTTTGATAACTAAAATTTTGATTTTGATTTATAACTTGGAAAGAATGAATGAATGATATCATTTGATTTTGGAAATTTAATTATGAATTTAAAAGTCGAGAAAATGTGATAATAAGGTTTCCATTACTTGTTTTTGAAAAGTTAATGGATTTTGAGGCATTTTTCTTACTTGGTAATTTCGAGGACAAAATTCTTTTAAGGAGAGGAGAATCTAACGACCCAAAAATTCAATCATTCGGGTTTAGATTATTTAATTCGATTTTAAATATTTAGAAGTTAATTTTTATAAATTAACTAACTTATATTTTAAATTTAGCAATTTATTTAATGATTAAATTATTAAATTTAATATTTATAATTGTTTAAATAACTGAATCTTGAATTTATTATGAATGAAAATGATTTGAAAGGTTGATTTAAAATCAATCTAAATTAGCATGGATTTAGTGAAATTATAAATTTGATTTAAAAGTGATTAAATTTAAATTGGAAATTTTATGTTTAATTAACATGTAAAAATAGTCTTTTTGGGCACTATCTTGGATTTTGACGAAACCTGTTTGATCGGATCCATAATAGTGAATTATTATATGTTTTCGAATTCCATGGTAATTGGACAATCGTTTGATCGTGTGAGTATGAAACGAGTAGAATTTTTTTAAAGGAATTTAATTTTATTTTGAAAAGAAATCTTCTATATATGATGGAATTGGCTCCTGATACATATTCCATTGTGTTCGGGAATATAGGTATAACATATATAGAACGCTAGGAGGCATGCTTCATTTGGAGTTCGAAATTTTCACGGATGAATAGTGCCGAGTTTATTTTCTATAAATAGCCCTAAATTTCTATAACGACCCACTATTTTGGACCATTCAAATCAACAATAATCCACACATGTCAGACTTGAATAATTCAAAATAACAGATTGTAATAAAATATGGAGCAAATAAATTCATTTATAGAATCACAGACACAGAAATATCAGAAAAACTCGCAGTGGAAGATAAAATAACATAGTAGTTCATGAAGCTACTATTACAAAGTCTCAAATAAAATACATAATATCAGTTTGAAAACAAATACAATAGAAATCCCAATACATAGAAGTCCACTAATACAAGTGATGAAATAGAACAACTGAAACAGAAATAGATAAATAACTAGATAAGAAGAATCTCCAGCGATTCCTAGCTCCAGAAAGTGAAATCCAAAGCTGTGAATACACAGGCTGACCCGAGCGTAAATAAAACATAAACACTCGAGTCAAAACATATATACATACTTATACAATGTAAACTAACTCAAGTGAACTGTAATAAAGTACAAGTAACTTAAAGGACGCTTGGGACCGCCCATCCTCTAAGGATCCGTCAAACTATTTACTATGTAGTAATATTGCGCTATTATAATAATGCCTACAGTAAAATAAACTTACTTTTAAATAGCGTTAAAGGGTTAACCATATAGCCCTTAACACATAATAGTCCCAGTATACCATCCAGTATCAGCATACCTCCAGATCGGGAGGCTAACCTAAATACTCCATGGGCTACGGGAGAAAAACAAACTCGTAGTAAAGCTCGCTATGGTAGGTGACACGGCACAACTAGGCAATGCCATGGTAGATATACCAATTACGCTTCCGGGCCGGTGGTAACGCATAGCAGCCACTACCGCCCACCTCGAGCCACACTCCCAAAATCAAAGGGGTGCACCCAATCAATCACAAAGAAATAGAATGGTATCGAAGAAGTGTGTTCGATAGGAGGAGCTACCTCACTTGGCCCGTCGATCGCTCCTATTTTAACCACCTTAAGCCAACTCGCGGTAGTCGGGTCCACGTTCATACCATAATAGGATCGTCACCACCATCCTACTTCATTCTGGAATCTCTACCGCATACACAGTTCTTAAAGTGGTTTTCGGTATCGACAGAGAGTATGTCCATATTCGATCCCGGTCTCTTTAACAACCAATCATTATTATAACCCGTGGTTATTAATTTCAAAAATAGTTTATATTTCAAATAAAAATACTTCATTTAAACCATTTAAAAAAGAAGTCATTATATTTACATGTCAAATATTCAATTCCTAAAATTTAGCCTTTTCTTAGCTCATTTATTCACTTAAATACATTAAAACAGTGAAATTTTAGCTTTCGCAGCACTTAGAAAATGCTACGGTAAGTTACATTTGAAAACAATTCAATTCAGCAAAGACAACATTTAAAAACTGCCGTAATAGTTCAGTTTTAGTTGAAAAATAGTTTAATTCAGCAAAGACAGCATTTACAAAACTGCTGTAATAGTTCACGGTTCAAATTAAAAGATTTAATTCAATTCAGCAATGACTGCGTTTACAAAACTACTGCAGTAGTTCAATTACATTCAAAAATCTCATTTCAACCAACTGCAGCACTTAACAAGTGCTACAATAGCTCTTTCATTAGTTTCGGGTTCAAGTTTTAGTTTCTGCAACTACAGCCCTTAACAAGTGCTGCAATAACCCTTAGTTAATTTTAGCCTTTAGTTCACTTCTGCAACTACAGTACTTACAAAGTGTTGCAGATTCATTTATTCAAGATTTAAGTTCATTTTCAGAAATGATAACATCTTTGAAGTGCTACCAAAAGAATTTCCAGATTTACAATTGAATTTCAGCAACAATTAAACATCAATTTAAACCATTTTAACTTATAAAATTTCATATTTTCCAGTTTAAAAATGGTCATTTAATACCCTTTAACTTATGACTTTTATAAAGTAAATTTCATAAATAAATATCAAATTTTTCAATGCTTCTCTTATAAAGTAAATTTCATAAATAAGTATCAAGTTATGTTTCAAATTGTACTTTTATGCATTCATTTATTTAACCATTTTAATTCATAGAAAAATCAATAACACGTTATTAAGTCATTTTAAATTTAAATTTAAATCAAAGTATCATATTTTTACATTTTTAAAGTACTTTAAAAATTCCAGAAAAATATATATAATAACCACGGGTCTGTATAATATTGTCAAACCTAAGTCAAGTAATACAGATAATATATCATTTCAATCCGCAATTTACAAAGAAAAATCCGGGTTCTATCATCTCGAACCTGCAATCCCAAGTTAAATAAAATAAATAAAAATCGCTCAGGCCTATCATTTCAGCCCATAACGGTTTATCCCTATTCTAAAGTCCGTTCGGGTATGTATCATTTCAACCCATAGTGATTCTATTCTATAGGGAACTTGCAGTGTGAGAAAAGAATAAAACAAACAATTTAGCAACATATAGCAGTATCAGATGATGTGACAAGTTTATAACAGGGTTTAACATCATATAATTCACATCACATGCAGGTATAACATGATATAACAATTCTACACATTCACTTGTTGTCACTTCACAAATTATATAAGTATAAATGTCATGAGTGAATACTCACCTACTTACGCTGGAGTTAGCAAATCAAAATACACAAGCAAAAATTCAGAAAGCACGATAGCATGACTTTTGATTCGAGTGGAGTGAGAGCCAAGATATTAACCTTGCATTCAACAACAAAACAAAGCAAAATATAAATATAACTGCAACACCAAAATTTATAGGAACAAAAATGGAAATAGAATTTACAAAAGACATCACCAAGCTTTTCAATCGATTTTGTTTGACCACTAACAACTTTTGCTCGGCCATAATGCTTTATTGGTTCAGCCATGTTAGGTTTATAGGCTAGGGTTTGGCATCAAAACACACGGCTACATGGGCAAGTGAAGGGGTAGGAGTTACAAAATAGGGAAGGTCAAAGGACAAGGCAAAAGAGAGTGGTTTTGTGCACCACTAGGCTCGGCTATGTCATCAATTGGGCTCAGCCTTGGTTAGGTACAGGTCTGGTGATGGCTGAAGTGATGGCCAGAGGTGGTGTACTTGCTGGTGGTGGTGGCTAAGGGTGTGGCCGTGGTGAAAAAATGAAGGGGATGGGAAAATTAGGCTTGGCTATGCATTTTTGGAAGGGTTTGCAATGTTTTTGTGGTGTATTCTCCACTTGGTGGTCACGGCCAGTATTGGTCAAAGGAGGAGGAGGTCATGCCATGGATGGTGATGAGGAGGAAGTGATGTGGTGGTCGGTGAAGGTGGTGAAGGGGTTAGGCCAAGCAATCATATAGAAGAGATCAAGCAAAACAATGGAAAATCAATAGAAAAATGAAGAGAAAAAGTAGAAAATGGAAGAAGCCATTACCTAAAAATTTTAGAAATGAATTGGCCGAAAATTGTGATGGGAATGAGAAGTTTTCTCACGTGAAATACAAAACAAAACTCACGGCTATCAAGGAGAAATGGACGGCTAAGGGAATGAAGAGACAAGAACAAGAAAGGTCACAAATTAAAAATGAAAAGCTTTATCTCCTAGAATTTCCAATTTCTTTTATTCAAAACAAACAAAATAAAAGTCAGTAAAAAATAAAAGATAAACAAAAGTAAAGTGAAAAAGAAAATAAACAATTATTCTTAGGAAAAATAAAAGTAAATAAAGAAAATAGTTTATTATATTGAAACTAGAATTAAAAATTGTAAACAAAAATACAACTAGTATTGGAAAAATTACTACTGCACTTTGAAAATGTTTTTAAAAAAATGTTGAAATAAAATTTAACTTAAAATAATCTAAAAATATTTTCAGAAATCTAGGGTTGTTACACTCTCCCCCACTCAAATATTTTCATCCTCGAAAAGAACGAACAAGGAAAATAAGGAAAAACAAGATAGAAAACAAATAGTACCTGAAATAAACAATTCCGGATTCGAAGCACGAGTGCTTTCCTCCGTCTTCCAGGTACAGTCTCGATCATCAATACTCTACTATACATTGACCAGACTAACAGATTTCCTTTTGAGCTGCTTCGTACCTCTGCCGGCAATACGAAGTGGCTTCCTCTCGATAGTCAGATTAGACTCAATATCCAAACTATCAAGAGTAGAAGGTTGAACAATAAGAGATGGATCATGAAGATATCGGCGAAGATGCGAGACGTGGAATACATCATGCACTCTAGAAAGCTTCTCAGGAAAATCCAGACGATAAGCCAAAGAACCAAATCTTTCCATAATGCGGAAAGGAACAATGAACCTAGGAGAAAGCTTCCCTCTACGACCAAAGTGATTAACATTCCTTAAGGGAGAGACCTTAAGGAAAACCTGATCACAAACATCAAACTCTAAACTCCACCTACGCCTATCAGCGTACTTCTTCTGCCTATCCTGAGAAACTCTCAACTTTCTCTTAATCTCCTCAACTCTCTCAGAAGCCTCCAAAATCACATCAGGACCAAGAACCAAATGATTATCGGACTCAATCCAGCAAGATGGAGATCTACAAGGTCGTCCGTAAAGAGCAGCAAACGGAGACATTTTATTACTGGCCTGAATTCAAAGATGGAATGAAATAAATAAAGGGTTAAGATAAGCTTAAAACAGAAGATTGGATTATACTTGATAACTATTATTGTAGGTGAATTTGACAAAATGGAGATGATCTTCTCAAGATCCTCCATAATCAAGCACACAAGCACGAAGAAGATCTTCGAGAATCTGATTCACTCTTTTCATTTGACCGTTGGTCTGTGGATGGTAAGCAATGCTCAGATTTAGATGAGTACCCAAAGATTCCTGAAAAGCTTTCCAAAACTGACTGGTAAAGATAGGATCACGATCACAAACAATACTGAAAGGAACATCATGGAGATGAACAATCTCTCTCATGTAGATCTCAGACAAGCTAGAAGCAGAACGGGTAGACTTGACCAGAATGAAATGAGCGGACTTGGTCAGTCTATCCACAATAACCCAGATACTCTCATTACCCCTCCTAGTCCTCGGTAATCTATCAATGAAATCCGTGGAAACCTGTTCCCACTTCCAATTGGGAATCTCAAGGGGCTACATCAAACCAGGGGTCTTCTAATGGTCGGCCTTGACTTGTTGACAAGTTGCACACCTACTAACAAAGATAGAGATACCCCGCTTCAAACCCTTCCATCAATAAAGCCTCTTCATATCCTGATACATCTTCGACACACCAGGATGAATAGAAAGTCTGGTTCGATGATTCTCCCGAAGTAACTCTTGCTTCAATCCATCAACATTCGAGACACAAATCCTACCATTAATCCTAAAAATCCCTCTATCATCGATCTGAGCTCCACTACTACCACCAACTCTACTATGAACCCTTTCCTTCATCAATCTTAGCATCCCATCCTCATCTTTCTTAGCCATGATATGATCTAAAAGAGGAGGAGAAGAAACAATAAGCTGACACAACAAAGCCTTTTTCCGACTCAAAGCATCGGCCACAACATTAGCTTTACCAGGAGTATAGCTAATATCGAGGTCGCAAGAAGACGAAAATCCAAGCCAATGAACTTGTCTTTGATTCAAATCCTTCTGCATGAAGATATATCTCAAAGACTGATGGTCGGTGAAAAGCTCAAACTTAGATCCCAGAAGATGATGCCTCCAAAGCTTCAAAGCAAAGACAACAGCATGCAACTCTAAATCATAAGCAGCATAATTTGCCTCGTGGGTTTTCAACTGACGGCTGGCATAGGCAATGACCTTACCATCCTATATGAGAACTTCACCCAATCCCTCACGACTAGCATCAGTGTATACCGTCAATCCCTCACTTCCATTCGGAACGGGTAAGAACTAGTGCGGAAGTAAGCTTGCTCTTTAACTCATTGAATGCAGCTTTACACTTATCACTCCAAATAAACTTAGCATTCTTACGAGTTAAAGTAGTGAGTGGCGCAGCAATTCGAGCAAAATTTTCGATGAATCTTCGGTAGTAGCCGGCAAGGCCTAGAAAACTACGAATATCACAGATGGAGTCTTAGGAGTTTCCCAATCGTGTAACATAATAGAGAGAAAATAAGGACATCCGAAAAGGTAGGATTATTAAATGATAAAAGAAAAGAGAGAAAAGAAAAAATTACATTGATCACAGCATTCTTGACTAGATCAACATAAACTCCATTACTAAAAACAATATTCCCGAGGAATCGGACTTCATCCTTCCAGAAATAGCATTTAGAAAACTTAGGCTTCAATTGATGATTTCTAAGAGTTTCCAGAATAGATTTCAAATGCAACTCATGCTCTTCCTTAGTCTTAGAGAAGACAAGGATATCATCAACAAAGACTAGAACAAATTTATTAAGCACATCACGAAAGACACGATTCATCAAATCAACAAAGAAAGCAGGAGCATTAGTCAAACCAAAAGGCATGATTAACCATTCATAAAACCCATTCTCAGTGCGGAAAGCAGTCTTGGGAATACTTTCCTCAACAACTCTGAGCTGATGGAAACCTGTGGCAGGATCAAGCTTAGAGAAAACAATAGCACCATAAAGCTGATCAAACATATCATTGATGCGAGGCATTGGATATCTGTTTTCCATAGTGTGCTTATTCAGCTCCCTATAATCAACACACATCCTCAAAGAACCATCGGACTTGGTGACGAAAACCACTGCTGCTCCCCATTCTGAAAATCTAGGTCTAATCAGACCTTTGAAAGTTAAGTCCTCAATTTTCTTTCCTAACTCAACCTTCTCGTGGGGTGCCATTCTTCTAGGAGGAAGAACTACAGGTCGAGCACCAGGAATAAGATCGATACGAAAATCAATTTCCCACTTAGTAGGTAAAGAAGTGACTTCACCAAAAACATCGGGATAGAGTCTGACTATAAGAGTCGAATAAAGATCACCAGGAGAAGAATCCAGAGAATAAATAAAATTGCCAGCAAAATCTTGAGGCATGCGGCACTGAATAATCAAAGGATCACCCTTATCTCCCACAAGAGTAACAATTCGGGATTTACAAGAGATATGGGCAACATGATTCTTTAACCAATCCTCACCAAACAATAAATCAAAAGCATGGAAACCCAGAACATAGAAATCACCAGAAAAACGATAACCAGAATGGAAGAGTTTCACTCCTCTACAAATCCTACTAAGGTTCGCGGTACCCTCAATAGGATTAGAAACACATAAAGGAACAGAAGCATACTCAGGAGAAAGGAGATACTCAAACTTATCACACAAATCAACAGAAATAAAACTATAGGAAGCTCTAGTATCAAATAAAACACAGACAGGATGATGAAATAAAGAAAAAATGCCTTGAAGAGTACCTTGGTCATCACTAGGAGTAGGAGCTGGAGAAGATGCAGAGGTGACAGCAAAAATACCGGAAGGCTTACCCTTCTGCTGGGTAGGGCAATCCTTTCTGAAACGACCAGGATAAAGACAGATATGGTAGAGATCATGCCTAATCAACTAAGCCGGAGGAGGAACAACAGCACCAGCTAAAGTTGGGCAACTATTGGCATAGTGTCCCTTCTGACCATATTTGAAGCAGGTGATGGAAGAAAGATCAACAGGCTACCCCTGAGAAGGAAAAGATGATGAAGATCCCAAACCTGCATTCTTGAGCCTGTTCTTTTTCTGCTGTTGGTAATTAGGCTTTCTCTTCCTGGAATTAGTAGAGGAAGACTAAGATGAAGGAGCACCAACAACAGCTGGACCCTTAGAAGTAGGATTCTCATATCGTATAGCCATATCCATAAGCTTGGTAAAAGTGCCATGAACTTGAGAAACGAGACAATCATAATACTCGGGACGAGCACCAGCTATGAATTTCTCATTCTTCTTGAGAGGAGTGCCTATCAGGCAAGGACCGAACTCGGAAAGTTCATTGAACTTCTGCTCATACTCAGATAAGGACGTTGTACCCTGCTTGAGATCCATGAATTCACGATAAAGCTGAGATTTACCGGCTTCTGGCATCCATTTTTCCAAAAAAGCCTCCTTGGAAAAGAGATATAGAACAAACTTAAGATAGATTCAAAAGAAAGTAAAATGGGAACAAAATTCAAGATAAAACAAGGGATACATAAACTGCTCCCAGGTAATATCACCCTCATCAGTGTGAGCTGTAATAGACTCCCACCAATCCAAGGCCGACTCTTGCAGCTGCCAAGCTGCTAACTGACGCTTCTGGGCATCAGTGATCTCGAGACCGGTAAAGATCCTCTCTAAACTATGCAACCATTGCTGAGCTTTTATAATTCTCTCTGAACAAGTAAACTTGGTACCACCAAGTTGAGAAAATTCCTTATAAAGAACATAAACCTAACAGGTGCAGCAGGCTGAGGAGCTGGGGCAATACCACGACCCCTACCTTTGGCATTTCCACGATTCATCCTAAAAAATCAAGAATGAATTTAGGACAAGGTACAAAGAAGATAAAGATGAGATAAGATAAAACTCACTTGGATGAATATCCTAATGAAAGAAAATACTAACAAGGTAGATACGAAAAGAAGGAAGTTTAGAAAATTGCTTTTAAAAAAAGAAAAATTTGTATCAAAATAATCTGAAAAATCCTTTGAAAAATCATTTTGAAAATCATTTTATACTTTGAAAATACGTTCTCTCACAAAGAAATGATTCTGAGATTGATTTCACACATTCTAGGGTATTTCTACCCTATCTCTAATGAGTTTTTGCTCTGCAGGCTAACGTTTTCCTAAAACCCAAAGCTCTGATATCAACTGTAACGACCCACTATTTTGGACCAATTAAATCGACAATAATCCACACATGTCAGACTTGAATAATTCAAAATTACAGATTGTAATAAAAGTTGGAGTAAATAAAATCATTCATAGAATCATAGACATAGAAATATCAGAATAACTCGCAGCGGAAGATAAAATAACATAGTCGTTCATGAAGCTACTATTACAAAGTCTCAAAACAAATACATAATATCAGTCTGAAAACAAATACAATAGAAATCCCAATACATAGAAGTCCGCTAATGCAAGAGCTGAAATAGAACAATTGAAACGGAAATAGATAAATAACTAGATAAGCAGAATCTCCAGCGATTCCTAGCTCAAGAAAGTGAAATCCAAAGCTGTGAATACTCAGGCTGACTCGAGCGTAAATAAAGCATAAACACTCGAGTCAGGACATACATACTTATACAATGTAAACCAAATCAAGTGAACTATAATAAAGTACAAGTAACTTAAAGGATGCTTGGAACCGTCCATCCTCTAAGGATCCGTTAAACTATTTACTATATAGTAATATTGCGTTGTTATAATAATGTCTACAGTAAAATAAATTTACTTTTAAATAGCGTTAAAGGGTTACCCATATAGCCCTTAACACGTAATAGTCCCAGTAGTCCATCGAGTATCAGCATACCTCCAGATCGGGAGGCTACCCTAAATACTCCATGGGCTACGGGAGAAAAACAAACTCGTAGTAAAGCTCGCTATGGTAGGTGACACGGCACAACTAGGCAATGCCAGGGTAGATATACCAATTACGCTTCCGGGCTGGTGGTAACGCATAGCAACAACTACCGCCCACCTTGAGCCATACTCTCAAAATCAAAGGGGTGCACCCAATCAATCACAAAGTAATAGAATGGTATCGAAGAAGTGTGTTCGATAGGAAGAGCAACCTCACTTGGCCCGTCGATCGCTCCTGTTTTAGCCACCTTAAGCCAACTCACGGGAGTCGGGTCCATGTTCATACCACAATAGGATCGTCGCCACCATCCTACTTCATTCTGGAATCTCCATCGTGTCACAGTTGTTAAAGTGGTTTTCTTTATCGACAGAGAGTATGTCCATATCTGATCCTGTCTCTTTAACAACCAATCGTTATTATAACCCATGGTTATAAATTTCAAAAATAGTTTATATTTCAAACCAAAATACTTCATTTAAACCATTTAAAAGTGAAGTCATTATATTTACAAATCAAATATTCAGTTCCTAAAATTTAGCCTTTTCTGAGCTCATCTATTCACTTAAATACATTAAAACAGTGAAATTTCAGCTTTCGCAGCACTTAGAAAATGCTACGGTAAGTTACATTTGAAAACAATTCAATTAAGCAAAGACATCATTTAAAAACTGCTGTAATAGTTCAGTTTTAGTTCAAAAATAGTTCATTTCAGCAAAGACAGCATTTAAAAAACTGCTGTAATAGTTCAGGGTTCATATTAAAAGATTTAATTCAATTCAGCAAAGATAGCGTTTACAAAACTGCTGCAGTAGTTCAATTATATTCGAAAATCTCATTTCAGCCAACTACAGCACTTAAAAAGTGCTACAATAGCTCTTTCATTAGTTTCAATTTCAAGTTTTAGTTTCTG
Organism: Allium cepa; assembly: GCA_030765085.1. NCBI lineage: Eukaryota > Viridiplantae > Streptophyta > Magnoliopsida > Asparagales > Amaryllidaceae > Allium > Allium cepa. The sequence goes on along the minus strand of CM060932.1, from coordinate 225,645,124 downwards.
CAACTACAGCACTTAACACGTGCTGCAATAATCCTTAGCTAATTTTAGCCTTTAGTTCACTTCTGCAACTACAACACTTACAAAGTGCTGCATATTCATTTATTCCAGATTTTAGTTCATTTTCAGAAATGATAACATTTCTGAAGTGCTACTAAAAGAATTTCCAGATTTACAATAGAATTTCAGCAACAATTAAACTTCAATTTAAACCATTTTAACTTATAAAATTTCATATTTTCCACTTTAAAAATGGTCATTTAAATACCCTTTAACTTATGACTTTTATAAAGTAAATTTCACAAATAAATATCAAATTTCTCAATGCTTCACCTACTAAAGTCATTTTACAAATTTCCCTAATTTTTTTCGCTTTACACCTTATTTAATTTACCATTTCATAAATTAAACTTAGTTTCCATTTTATTTTATTTTCTTAACTTAACTTTTATTTATAAACCAATTTTCACATTTCCAAGTCAAGTTATGTTTCAAATTACACTTTTAAGCATTCATTTATTTAACCATTTTAATTCATAGCAAAATCAATAACACTTTATTAAGTCATTTTAAATTCAAATTTAAATCAAATTATCATATTTTTACATTTTTAAAATACTTTAAAAATTCTAGAAAAGTGGTTTTGTGCACCATTAGGCTCGGCTATATCATCAATTGGGCTCGGCCTTGGTCGGGTACAGGTCTGGTGATGGCTAAAGTGATGGCCAAAGGTGGTGTACTTGCTGGTGGTGGTGGCTAAGGGTGTGGCCGTGGTGAAAAAATGAAAGGGATGGGAAAAACTAGGCTCGACTATGCATTTTTGTAAGGGTTTGCAATGCTTTTGTGGTGTTTGCTCCACTTGGTGGTCACGGCCAGTATTGGTCAGAGGAGGAGGAGGTCAGGCCATGGATGGTGATGAGGAGGAAGTGATGTGGTGGTCGGTGAAGGTGGTGAAGGGGTTAGGTCGAGCAATCATATAGAAGAGATCAAGAAAAACAATGGAAAATCAATAGAAAAATGAAGAGAAAAAGTAGAAAATGGAAGAAGCCATTACATAAAAATTTTAGAAATGAATTGGTCGAAAATTATGATGGGAATGAGAAGTTTTCTCACATGAAATACGAAACAAAACTCACGACTATCAAGGAGAAATGGGCGGCTAAGTGAATGAAGAGACAAGAACAAGAAAGGTCACCAGTTAAAAATGAAAAGCTTTGTCTCTTAGGATTCCCAATTTCTTTTATTCAAAACATACAAAATAAAAATCAATAAATAAAAATAAAAGACAAACAAAAATAAAGTGAAAAAACAAACAATTATTCTTCGAAAAAGTAAATAAAGAAAATAGTTTATTATATTGAAACTAGAATTAAAAATTGTAAACAAAAATACAACTAGTATTGGAAAAATTACTACTACACTTTGAAAATGTTTTAAAAATAAAATGTTGAAATAAAATTTAGTTTAAAATAATCTAAAAATACTTGCAAGAATCTAGGGTTGTTACAACATCTTTCATTTTGCAAACTAAAACCCTAAATCTATTTCAGCTGCCATTAAAAACATTTCCATCCAACGATCGATAACAATCAGAGCCACAAGAGGCCGAATGAGCCTTCAACTTCAGCTAGGGAAATGTAGAGCACATAGAAACGAAGCGATCCAATGGATGGATCGACGAATCATTGACCAAGATGACTGAAAAGTGCTCACATTCGAGCTGTAGGTCGATTGTGTTTTCCACACGCGTGCAAGGTGGCGTTGGCTCAGGGTCGAGGCGATGCGGAGGGAGTGGGGGGCGACGTGGTTAGGCGGGTCAACATCGTGGGCGATGGCGAGGTGAACTTCATTAAAGAAAAACAAAAACAAAAATCGCGTTGCCTGGGAAAGATGCGCGTGCATGTTGGTAGATAAGGAAAGTAGGTTAAATTTTAATTATTTTAGTCAATTATGTTTCAATTATATTAAATGTTAATTTATACATAACTTTCTCATACGAGGTCCATTATAAGCGCGACAAGTTACGTTGCGTTCGTATCGGCAAGCACTACGCTATGGAGTTAGATTGGGCGAATTCGGAGCTAGTTGGAATTTTGAGTTAAATTGAACAACCGTTCAATTTTAATTCAAAAGGGAGCGCTTAGGCGACTTCTAGTATTTTTCTAAGTAAACTCACTTCTCTAGCCTAGTTATATTTTTATATAAGTGGGAATAATATTATTTATGATGATTGTTGCTTATTTGGATGATATACTATATATATATTAGTTGGTTTGGATATGTTCTCGCCTATTGGAGCGGATAAGACCCTATTTCGTTCCCGTGTAAGAGCGGTTGACCCTTTGTATTCGAATACCGCCTCAATGTAGTTCATTTATATTTTTATGATTATATGTTGTCTGTGATGCAGGAGACGGGTTGGAGGGATCCAAATGGATTCTTCACCAGTGTTGATTTTATTTTCATATATATATATATATATATATATATATATATATATATGCTGATATATGATGTTCTAGATGTCATGTTGATGTCTTTGATGTGATTTGACTTATTTAGTGCCCCAGTGGCACTGGGCCTTATTTTTGGTATTTTGAAATACTAGAAATGACGATTTTGATTTGAAAAGAATTTCGAAGTAATTTTGAAAGCATATATGTTTTAATGGTTTTTAAATTATTAAAAGAAAGAAATTATTTTATTTTTAAAGAAATGAAAAGTTATGATTTTAGATGTTATGAAAGTGTTGTTTTTTGAAATACTTTGATTTAGAGATTTTTAAATAAGTTTATAAAAAAGATTTATAAAGGTGATATTTTTATAAATAAAGAAGTTGATTTATAATCGAAATTTATAAATATTTTTCAAATGGATTTGAAGTTAGTTAGTAAAGGGATTTATAGATTTTATAAATAAATTTGCTTTATAAAGTAATGGATTTATATATGGATTTTGTTAAGTAAAATTAGTTTTATAAAAGAATGGATTTATAAATAGAATCTTGTAGATAAAGGAATTTTAATAAATAGAAATTATATAAAATCAAAAGGAGATTTATAAACATAGTTTACAAATACAGAAATGATTTATGTTGGTATTTAAATATGGATTTTTACTTAAGGGAATGTTTGGAAGAAATATTTTGATGAAGTTAACTGTTTTAAAAGTAATTTATCATTTGGAAGTAAATGTTTTCATCGAAAACATAGATTTCAACATTTATTATTGTAATAGACGTTTTCGGAGAAGTAAGGAAGGCATAGACTATAACATTGTTGTTATAGTAAATGATTTCTGAAAGGAAATATTTTAGTAGTATACGGGATTTATTTATATACCTATATTAATTAATTGAATCCCTATACTAATGTTTTTGGGTTGTCGTAACGATGTTTTATGCAACATTCTTATTGACCCAATAAATAATGTTTTGACCTTCCATCGTTAAATAAACGAATCGATTTTTATTATCATACTAAGGGCTTGGTGATGTAGGAGCATTGCTTCCTATACTTAACACCCGTCCAGAGGCATACGAACTATAGAGTTGTACGATTATAGAAATCTATTTGGCATGTCTCCAAATGGTAGTGTTGTGAAATATACTTATACTGTTGATATAAGTATATGGAAATATCTTCCAATATAGAAAGATTTAAATGGTTTTGAATATATCTTTGTAAAGACAATTTGAAGCAAATATTTGGAGATTTATATAACAAATAAAAGATTAATTAAATGGGCCTAGTGATTACTGTAGTGCTAGATGTTGTTTGTTTGCTTTGATAGTTAAATAATCGACCATAAAATATTGGCCTCTTTATCGTTGTTGATCAGGAGAGACCGAAGTCATATTTATTGGAGAACCACTTCGGACCAACATATGTGCCTTCGAATGTGCAGGTTTGTAAGTTATAATATTTGAGATTTTCGCAATGAAAGACTGCTTGTTGATCATTTGGGGATAAACTCCCAATATACATATAGTAGCAGTGGTCTCTTCGTTATGAAATATCCAATGCAAGTGCTAATCGCTACTAATCCTAGAGGTAACTCCTGATAGGATGTGGTAGGAGAGTGCCTTCGTTTTGTCCTGTTCCTGGATAACTTGTGTGGATGGATGTCTGACATTGCAATTTTGAACTACATCGTTGACTTTTAGAAACGTACATCTGTTTAGTGGTGGAGAAGGCAACTTATCTTAGCTTAACACCCTTCTTTGAGACGTACGAGCTCAGAGGTTGTATGTTTGTTAAAGTCAATAGTGATCGAAGGAATGGAAGTGTGGCATTCAAAGATGATGTGCTATGTGAAAGGTAAACTTGACCTCAGGCTTCACACCCGGAAATGACCGAAACAGGATAGATGTAGCAGGGAAATGTGGTTCGCAACCATTAGGATATGATCATCCCCTTCTAGATATATTTATTCCCGCTAGGTCGTTCGGGACTTAAATATTGCGCAAGTATGCTATGAGGGCCCTTAGATAGGTCGATAATGACCAGGGTGATGACATATTTGGTAATATAGTTAGAGTTAGGCCAGTCTTGTATTGGCGGAGGACCATCAGTTGGGCCTTGGTACATTCCTCTAGAGATGTACTGCCGGAAGGTATTCCCTTCACCTGGTCATTTTTATGGAAATACATTGTCCACTGCACGTTTTCCATTTTGTTAATAGAACCCGCGTTTGTGGCTAGTATACTAGATAATTAGTGTAATAATTTTAGCTATGATTAATATTATTTGTATAATAGACGCTATTATAATTTAACAGAATTTGATATGAAATGTTTTATTGTCGTAAGGTAAAAAATCGTCCGTGTTTATTTTGGGCATATATAGTAAAAAAAAATCAATCACAGAATCACATACACGGATTAATATAAAATAATGCAGCAGAATAGATAAATAGTAGTTCATGAAGCTACTATATAAACATCAGAGTTAGAAAAAAATACAACAGAATATCTCAAATACAGTGAAGTCTCCAATACGAACAGATGACATCTCTGAACAAATGAACTGGAATAGTAGAAAGCTGAATCGATAGTTGGATCCTCAAACGAAGCTCCAAACTCCAAAGGCGAGTCTCAATTGTTGATCACATAGTCTGACTCGAGCGTAAAGAAAAACACAAAACACTCGAGTCAGTATTAACATTCTTATATCAACAAATCCAACTCAAGTGAAATATCAACTGAAATACAATTAACTTAAACAATGTTTGGGATAACCACCCTCTAAGGATCCATGGCACTATCTACAATGTAGAAATATATACTATAACATCGTGGTCATTTCAAATCATATTTATACTTCAAAACCAAGATGACAGTTCCATTTCAAATACATATAAATTTCCAAATTATAACAATTTCAATGTAACGACCCGTAAATTTAACCGGTTTTAATAACGTTATTAATTGAAATTTTATGAAATTTAAACGATAAAATTTTGAAATATAAATTTGATATATGGAATGCGTCCAGTTAAACATAGCAACAGGTAAATTTTCGTCTGAAAATAGATAGTTTATTTCGTGCGTAAATTTACTTCAATTTAATCGGTTAAAAAGCAATGAAAATAAATTGTTTTCGGAACCTAAATATTCTTACATAGAAAAATTCTAAACCATCTTCTAAGCAAACGCTATTTTTCGTTTTTCCAAATTCGGACATCTTTAGCTCCGTCGATCTTATTTTTCTGTGTTTTTCTTGCATTTTCCGCTGGTAGAAAATTTGAATTTTTATAATTCGATCGTACCACTGATATCTTTATGCAATTTTGATCGTCCCGTCGTGTTGATATTTACGATATATTCATTTATGTGTTTTGAAGTCCGAAAGACAGGGAAATCCGTAAAATGATTTCCGTACCAGTTCTGCAATTCGACTTTTGGGTTCCTACCATTTCATTTATCTGCTACGTAAATTCTAACAGCCACATATCTTTAAAATTCCCGGATATTAATATCAACCCCTTGCCATTTCACTGGTTCCTACTTTTTCTTTTGTTCATTATTTTATGTGAGAAATAGTGTGCAATATATAAAATTTCATTTACATTAGCCTGTAGAATGGTCCTCCTTCATTATTTTTTCTACACGTAAAAGCTTCCCTTCTCTCCCATACTCCATCGCTACGCAACATACCCTTCCGCCTCTCCTTCTTCTCACTTGCCGAACAGCCCAACAGCCCCACCTAGCAACAGCCTTTCCTCCAACGCCCACTCTGTCAACTGTCCGTCCCTATCCCCTCTTCCTTTTGCCACCAGTCCTGACAAATCCCACAGCAACCGCCGCCCTTTCATCCACTTTCCCTCCCTCTCTAGCCTCGCACCCAAACATCCAAACAGACCCCTTCCCACTGGCACGCATCTCTGCCACACACCCCGATTCAGCCAAGTCGCCACCCAACACCGAGCTAACCCTGTCTTCTCGCATTCGTCTATCTCGGTCCATCACTCTCTGTTCCGAAACCCAAGCAAAAGCCCATGTCATTACCAAACTCCTGACAGTGAACACCTACCACCAGCATGCCACCGAGACAGCAAAACCTTAGCACACGCGTGCAACCTCACGCGTAAACGCATCTCCAAGCACGCACTGTACCACCTCGGCCATGCTGAAATCGCTTCACCCCTTCAGCTTGTCCGAGCAGCATCTCATAACCGATGACCCTCCTCTATTGGAGCTGCAACTTCATGTGCAGTCTAAGTTTCCAGCGACATAACCCATGCCATGTTCTTTCTCTTTAAATTCTGAATGGTATGCATATATAATATGTTTAAATTTCATGTATTTATATATATATATATATATATATATATATATATATATATATATATCAGTTAGTTAATATACAAAAGTTTTTATTAACTGTTGATGCGATCTAATATACGTTTATCTTATCTCTGCATTTTTTTCTTTTATAGATTTTTCATATAATATATTTTTGTTTGGATTGTATAGTTTAGCTATAAGTTTAGTAATATATACGGTTGTTATAGTAAGCATATTAATATACATGTCCAGTTATAACTCATCTGTTATGTTATATGTTAGTATACGTTGCTTATACCATTTTTTATTCAATATGTATATTGTGCTGTAAGTTAGTATAGCTATGTTATTCCTTATTTGATTTTTACATAGATATATAAGTATGTTATATGTATGTTTTGAAATTTGGCGTTTAAAATATTAGTATATATTATGTTATTACAGTTAAAGGTTTTATACAGTATAAGTTACATCTGTTGTTTACATAAGGTTGTATATACAAAGCTCTCTATATATAAAGTTGGATAAGTCTGATCAAAAATTATTATCATGTTTTATATAGAGGAAGCATATGTTAAGTATCTACATATATATATATATATATATATATATATATATATATATATTATCGGTCTGCATATTATATTATATATATAGTTATAGTTTGTGTGTCAGTTGTATCAACAGATGTAAGTTATGTTGATTGCGTAAATTTATGTTTAGGCCGCGTATATATGTGTGGAAAGGGTATTTTATTATATATATTGACTTGAAATATATACTTGAGTTTATATAAAATATATGTAACTTACAGTTTGGTATGTGTAAATTTATATTTTTGTTGGTCTATATTTATATTGATATTTTGAAAAGTGCATATACATATATGTGTTTATTCATGATTTTAGTAAAGGTTTAAAAATGTATACTGGTTATATATATTAGTTCTATGTATTAGTTTATATAAGGTATTGGTTTAGAAATATAATATATAAGTTCGTGAATATCAATTATCTTCATCGATCCAGTTCTGATTAGATTTCGTCTATTCCTTGTTATCAGCTATGGTCATCAAATTCGTGCATGTATTCATAACCCGATTTCATTGTCGGTATCAATGTGCGTATCTGTGTCATCTCCCGTTCTCTCTAGCCTCGGAAGGTGAGCAATCACTCACGATTAATGTTCTTTTATTTATTAAATTTGATTTCAATTGAAACGACAATTGAAATACGCTGTTGTTAGTTAATTACACTATTATATATGCTATTACCTGTATCAGTTCACCTGTGACATCTGACACCATTATCTGTTACTTATGCGATGATTATACAAGTTTGGTTGATAAATGATTGTTGTATGATGTTAAAATTGGACGTTAATTGTAAATGTTAAAGTGATAAATAGTATGAAATTGAATTTAATATAGATAGTTAACAATTTATAATGGATTTATATGTTGAATGTGATTAGTTAAATATGACCCCTTTTAAATGATAAATTAATCGACACGTAGAATTTGGTTAAGTACACCTTGAACCGTTAAATGTATGTTGTACAAATTGTTGTAGTATGAAATCGAACAATAAATGTCAAGTGTAGAACCATATAAAATAATTAGTGTAATAATCTTTAATCTACATGAAATGAAAGTGTAGATTCTAGAAATAATTATATTAATTTGCACAAACAACAATGTAAATTAATACGATTATTTCGGGATTATTTGAATTAATTATTTGATTGTTATTGATCGTTGTTATTGCTTGTTTACTTACTTTGGCACCATCCCAGTTATCACACTGCAAGTTCCCTTTGTTATGCTTTGATTTTTGAATTGAATTGGAATCGGGTTGAAATGATAAATACCCAAATGAACTTGACCTAGGATAGAAAATTAAATATAAACCCGATTGGTCAATAATTTGATTTAAAAATAAAATAAAGATTTTATTCAAATAGATAATAAAGTTTGAAAGGAAACTGAAATTTGAAATTTTATGAAAAGTAATGTTAATATTTAAAAATCTGAGACGAAATATTAACAAAGTAATGATTGGAAGAACGTTGTTTAATATAAGAATGAATAATTGAGTTTGGAATTATTTAATAATTAAGTTTGAAATTATTAATTAAGTTTGAAGTTATTTAATAATTAAATAAAATTGAATTATTTGAGAATTAAATAAAATTTGAATTCATTGATAAGAGAAATTGAACTTTTGAATAAGTGAATCTGAACTTCGTTAATAAATGAAATTGTGTTTCTTTATTAATTAAGTTGGAAAATTATTTAAGTAAGTTAATAAGTGAAATTGAACTTTTGAATATGTGAAATTTAGTTTCTTTATCAATTGAGTTTTGAAATTTGTAACTAAGTAGATGAATAAGTGAAATCGAATTTCTTTAACAAGAAATGAAAATGTGATTTATTGGAATTAATGTAAGATTTGTAATTTAAAGAATTGATTTGACGAATCTAATTTAATTCAATTTTGTAGTTTCGATATAACGAAGTTGAACTTAAGTAATTGATTTAATGAATTGAAAATCAATAGAAATTATTTTGAATGATAAATTTACTTAACGAATATTGAATGAAATCGATAAATTTAAATTGATTTGAATGTTAAATTAAATTAATTTAAAATGATTTCGAAGTGAAATTCATATACGAACTTGAATCAATATTTGAATAGTTTAAATAAAAATTGAAATTGAACTATAAGATTTGAAATAGTAATTTAAAAGATTTGAAACATAAATTATGGAAATGGATATCGAAAGACAAATGAAATGATGGTTTACAAATTCTAGTTGAAATTGAATTTGATTTTGTTTTGAAATATATTAACGACCAACCGGTGTAATAATTACGAAAGTTATTAAAGAGACCGGAGTCGGTTATGGACATACTCTCTGTCTAAACCGAAAACCACTTTAATAACTATGCGCGGAGTGTGATCCAGAATGAAGTTGTTGGAATGATGTACGTGACGACTGAAGAAAGAGAATGATAATGGATAGCCTTGACACTTGTGTCAAATTGGAAATGACTAAAACAGGAGCCATGCCGGGCCAAATGGGGTTAGCCACCTCGAGCGAACACACTTCTTCGTAAACTACTCATTACTTGTTATTGATTGGTGCACCCTCGTAATTTTGGGAGTGTTGTTTCGCGGTGTTGCGATCATTGCGACGATGCGTTCTCACCAGTCCGGATCAGGCAAACTGTAGTTTCACTACCTTGGGTATTGCCTCATGTGCCTTGTCATACTCGAATCCCTATATACGCGACCACTATGAATTTGTTTTGTGTTATACCTATGGAGTATCCCTGATATCCCACTAGTTTACGGTGGAGTTTACAGTGCTGTATAGACTATGTCGCCTATATAAAATGTGTTAATGGGGATAATGGTAACGCCTTAACACTATTTTGATACTTTATATTACTGATAGACATTATCTATTTAGCATATATTACTACATAGTAGATAGTTTAACGGATCTGTAACGATCCCGGATTTTTTTATAAATTTTAATTGACAATTTCGTTAAATTTTGATTTAAAAATGGTGAAATTTATTGATTTGAAAATTCAGAGAAGAAGTCTTTAAAATAAAATAAACGAATAAATAAGTATAAAGAAATACAAGACAATAAATATTAAGTTAAACAAATAAGTGTACCTGCCAATTTGTTTAACCCATACCCTCTTTACAAGACACAATGTAAAAATATAATATGAAACATAAAGTACCTATGTACATACTTATGCAAAGCAAAATGAACTGTGCATACCAAATTCTTCAACATGTATAGGATCTTCCAACTGAGATCTGCAAATGAACAAACACTATAAAATAATATTTCACCTTGTACAAATAAATATATATATATATATATCATCCTATACAATATTAATACCCTGTACAAGTATTACTCATGTAAACTCCTTCTGTATCTCAATCCATCTACCTTTGTTTCGTTCATTCGAAGTTATGAAAATCTGAAGTAAATATAACTTCAAACTTAAATAAACTTCAACTCGAAACTTTTTCTTTATTTCAAAATTTGAAGCACAAGTTCAACTCAGGAAAATTCAAAACTGAAACAAAAGCATTTCCAGTTTCGAAGCCTGTTCTAATATTGAAGGCTCTGTTCAATCTTGTTCCAGGTGAGTAACTTTTTTTTTAAAATGCTTAAGTATATATTTATATCTGGTTGCTTGAATGATATCTGAAAATAAATATGTATTTAGGTATATATATTGGTGATATTTCTGTGTATTTGTGATCTATGTTTGAATGCATGTTGCTAATACCTGTAAGACATCTCTGTTATAAATTTCAAGCTCAAATTTAAGTTAAAAATCATTTTCATTTGATCTATGCCTTGTGAGAACTAAAAATTTAAATAAGTTATGTTTGTTAAATGATAGAATAAAGTTTAAAATTTATTTATGTTTAAAGTAATTGAGTTTGCTCTGGAAAAAAAACCATAAAGACAGTTCATGTCTAAAATAAGTGAAATTTTAAATTTCTTAAAATATCAATTTAAGTTTATAACCTGAATTCTGATCTGAAATCATGAATTTTAAAACTAAAACGACAAATTTTAGTAATGGTTTGGAAGTGCATTTCTGATTTGCACTGTTTTGGGGATTTCGGGAATCTCTGATGATCCCAGTGATTGGAGAGGCGAGGGTTGTTGCTGGAGGTGGAGGAGTGACCGGAGATGGGTAGAAAATTGGCAGGAGGTTGTTTAAATCACGGTGGAGAGAGCGGTGATGGATTCTAGGTTAGAAACCCTAGTTTTTACTGGGTTGGATAATTTTGATTCGTTCTTTCCCTCTGATCGATCGAGTTGCTCGCGCCTTTGGTTGAAGGAAGCTGGGGTGTAGACGAGGTGGCGGCCGAAATTTGGTGGCCTCCGGTGGTCCGTGCATCGAACGCATGACGTTGACAGGGTTGAGGGGGAAACCTGATCGTTTCCAGGTTTGAGAGAAGAACTCGATTTTGATCAACGGCGAAATCGTGGATTCTAGGTGGTTGTAGCAATCTGGTGAGGCCGTGGTGACGTGCTGGAGGTAGCAACGTGGATCGGTGATGGTCATCGCGATTGTGCACGTATACGTGCATCTTTTCGTATTAGTGTTTTGATGTTGGTTTTTGGGAAGCAGAGGAGAGACTCGAAATTTACTCGAGTAATTCGAGTGTCTTACTCGAAGCAGCCTGAGTTCGAACGATTTTGGAGAAGGAGGAAGAAACTCGAAGTATGTTGCGTGCAAATGAAATATTTACTCGAAGTGGGTTGGGTTTTTTTTCTCGAAGCTGTTGATGTTGTCTCGGGTGGTTTTGGTTGGCTTCACATTTTAGAGAGAACCTGTTACCAGTTTTTTTTTTTTTTAAATTAAAAGCTAAGTCTAATGAAAAGCAAGGATTTAAAACAAGTATAAATCCAAGTTTAAGCTGGTTCAAGTAGATTTGGAATCTCAGCTTTCAAAATAAATAAAGTTTTTTTTTAAATTGTTTAAATAGTTTTAATGATAAAGTAAATCAATCAAATGGATTTGAATTTAAATGAAATTGGGCTTAAATCCTTTTAACTTCTAGTATAAAGAAAGAAAATTTCTTGTAAAATAAAAAGGATTTGAAATTGTTTAAAACCTGGTTCAAGTTAGACTGTCTTCATTTTTAATCTTAAATTTAAAATGAGATTTTAAAGGTAAAATTTGGAATTTAATTGTTTAAGTGACTTATTAATGATAACTTAATTCATTAATAAGAAAAGATTTTATCTTTAAATAAATAGAGATTGATTAATTAAAGAGTTCAAATAAACTAATCAAGGTTTTAGCTAATTCATCTAGGATAAGTTAATTAGTAATGAAGATCATTTATTTAAATAAGGATTTGAAATTTAAATAAATGGTTGGTAATGAATTAATCAAGAATAATTTAATTAAATAAGGTGATTGATTAATAAATTGATATCAAGTGACTTGTAATTAATAAATCAAGATTGGATAATTAATTCAGAAGCAATTTATTTAATTGGAAATAAATTGAATTAATTAGGATTAAACAATTAATAAATCCTGCTTATAAATGATTATCAAATGCTTGACCTTACTTAGGAATGATCGTATTATATGTGATGCCTTGAATTAATTGTCCTATCTGTTCTGTGGTATTTTGTTCTGTGAATTGGATTGTGTTTAATTTATTCATTTATATTATCTGTGAATCTGTGAATGGACGATAAGCGTTATAGTTATATCGCTTATCAACTATATTTTTGTGTTTTAATCTATGATGATTGAATAATGTTGCACTATTGTGTTGAACCCTTGGACCACACCATACGCACACAAAATTATGGATTTCACGAGGAAATCGATTAAGTCACAGATTTTGAAAATTTTATAAATTTGAATATTTGAATTCAAATGTTTTGGAAATGAAGTGGGTTTAAAGTGAAAAGCAATTGAAATGGAATTTCAAAGATGAAATTATTTTGAATAACTTGATTAATATTTGGAATTTAAATATTTTGATTTAAATTTGAATTCAATACTTGAAATTGAATTCTATGATTTGAAACTAGGGATTAACGATATTATACTAGTTATATATGAGTCAAACCATTTTTTTTAAAGTATTGTTTTGAGAATTTGAATTAACCCAAAGATTATAACTTGTATAAATGAAATAAGGTTTTTCCGAAATAACACTATTGTTTCTAAATGATAAAAAGCTTTCATAGGAGAAATGAATTTCGAATTGTATTAAAAGGAATTTCAAGTTTAAACTGAAATAATCTTCCAAGTTATAGATGAATATCTGGAAATGAATTTTGAAAGAAAATATTTGGGAACGAACTTTGAAAGATATAAGTTAAATCTTTAATTTAAAGATTTAATGAATTAAATCCAATTGAATTGGAATTGTTTTGAAATCCAGGAATGAATCTTTGAGAAAGTAGGTAAAACTTATGAAATAAATCTTTTGTTTAAAAGATTTGAAATGGTAATTGGTTTAAACCATCTGAAAGCAAGTTTTGAATTATTAAGTTGTGACTTAATTGAAATCCCATATCCATATGTTTTAAATGTTGCGCTCACTATTCAGGTTAGCCGGGAAAGGACCTTTAGGTCGTATAACCCATTCCGAATATGTGATACGTCGTTATGGATAGCATTTGAAGACCGGTGGTGAAGACCGGGTACTTGCAAGAACGATAGGATGACCTATCGATTGTCTCTGCACTGAGTTTCTCCGTTATAGAGATTTCCTAAGTGATGGGAAGTCCGACCGGGATTGTGAATACCCAGATTGCAAAGGCTTCTTTGGAAGTGCCTTCCGTTCTGTTCGAACCCGGAACAGACTTGTATGGATTATGTATATGACATTACAAATTGAGATATAAAGCAGATTTCTTTTCAAATACATTTCAGTTGGTGGCGGAGAATTTATTCTTTTAGCTTAACACCCTTCTCTGAGACGTACGAGCTCAAAGGTTATGCAGTTGAAGGTTATCAACAATATATTCCCAATTTGGTAATGTGACATGCTGAGTGTTGCTGTGAAATGATCATTGTTTGATCATTTGTAATAGGATCATTTGTTTGATCATTTATCTTTGTGATCATTACTTTGATCATTTGTTGACCCAAAGCATGGCTTTGTACCAAAGCGTGGCTTTGTGGACGAGACTTCGTCGAGCCTCACACCCCGGAATGGTCAAAATAGGAAAGATGCGGAAAGGTTATTAGGGGGTAGCGCCCCTTTAGGGTATGTTCATTTCCTTCTGGAAAGGGGTGGTATCATGGTATGGAGCCCAGATACTTACTCATGTTGAAAACACTCTATTTATTATGGTGTGATGTTGGTTATCGAGCGCTCGGATAAAGGTCCTAAAGGACCGGGGGATGGCATACTCGTGTCAGTAGTTACCCAGTTAGGGGTAACCCGGCCTTGTGTTGGCAGAGATCCGGTTAGGTTCTCGGGGACGTCGTTCCAGAGGCGTTCTCATGTGGCAATGGGAAGTTCCTTGGCCTGACCATTATTGGAAATCCAAAGAAACAATACGAGCCTTGTACAGTTTTAGTTGTAGAACCTGCCATTTAATATGGTAGCTATAGTAAGCATACTATAATGGTACCTATGCTGGCTAAGATTTATATTCTACTTTCGAAATGATTTGTTCTACACTACGCACTAGTAATAATATCAAATGTTCTTTTTAATGCGTATCAAGCATCTTTGACTAACATAAGAAGAAATCTCCTCCAAGTCTGCGTTTGCATTGTGTGTGTGGTGGGAGGTCTTATGGTAGTTTCATTTTCAAAAAGCATTGCGAATTTACTTTAAAATTCTCTTGTTGATTGTTTTTAAAGATAAACTGTTTTTGTTGCTCACACCAGTCCCATGACTGACCTGGAGTTTATTGTTCCTTTCCTAAACTCTGGGTGCTCATTATTTTCTACACGAGCAGTCCAGAGTTGGGTTTTTCAGATAGTTAGATGTAGTAGATTATCTGGAGCTAGTTCAGTCTTTGGATATGGACTGCACTTGCTTATCTATGGGAATTCGAGCTATTGCTGGATTGGTTCTTGGAGATGGAGTTCAGATTTGGAGTTCTTCGTTGAAGACTATCTTAGTGTTATTTGTTCCGCTGCTGGTGTTATCTATTTTCTTTCCGCTGCTATTTTATTGTATCTCTGATGTATATTGATATTCATTGTATCACTCTGTTGTATCATTGTTGTATATCAATGTATTATTCTTTTATTCCGCTGTGTTATTTACTTAATGTTGTTATAAGCTCCGGCGAATCGATTTTGAACGGTCGAATCTACGGCATTCGAATACGATTTGAAGTATGGATGTCGATTTTCGAGCGGGCAAAATTCGTTTCGTCACAGGATCCTTAGAGGATGGTTATTCCAACGTCCTTTGAGTTACTTGTATTTCAGTTGTTATCTCACTTGAGTTGGATTTATTAATATAAGAATGTTAATCCTGACTCGAGTGTTTTGTGTTTTGCTTTACGCTCGGGTCAGACTGAGAGTAACAGCTTTCGAGACTCGCCTTTGGAGTTGGAGCTTCGCTTGGAGATCCGGCTATCTATCCAGCTTTTAGATGTTCAGTTGATCCTAGTGATGTATTCTGATTCTTGTATTTTACTATTGTATTCGAGACTTCTGTTGTAACTTATTATCTCTGTTATATATAAAGTAGCTTCATGAACTACTATCTTTTGCTTCCGCTGCATATTATTACTCTGTGTCTGTGATTCTGTGATTATTTATTTACTGTATATGTTTAGTTTTGCCAAATCTAAATTAACAATTCGGTATTTTGAATTATTCAAGTCTGACGTGTGCGGATGCGAATAGTCCAAAATAGCGGGTCGTTATAGTTGGTATCAGAGCTTTTGGTAGCTCTAGGTAAAACTTAGCATATATGGTAAATGTATTTACAGAATCACTCTCATTCGAGTTTCAATCTCTTCCTTTGACTCGATTCCTTTGAATTTTGGAACGTCCCCTCGGTTTTGAAATTCATTCGTATCCATCACTACTTGTCTTCTTTCAATTCTGGAGCATCCCATAACTCCACTTCGATTGACCCTTATAATGAATCGGCGGTCACACCAAACTTCGAATGATTTGAAAGGAGGTGAAACTCCTTTACAATAGGCATTGATTTACCGGAGATTTCTGTATCCTCGGTTTACGATGCTATCTATTCCCTGCTATACCTGAATTCTATCTCTTGAGATCGAATGTTGATTTACCTTGAAATTCAGCATCGATCTTATTCTTGAAGTTACGGTTGACCCGGTTAAGGTTGCCCATGAATTAAATAAGCTTATCCATTTCCCAATTCTACTATTGAATCATCTTATCTTTTCTTTCGAACTTGGCTTCGAATCAGAATTCTCTTTAATTTGAGTCCATAAATTTGAATCTCTATCCTCGTTTTGAAATCCATTGTCGTATCGTCGAGCGAGGAACTGTATTTGTGAACTAATATTTAAAATGTTTATTATATGCTGTGTTGTTTGAGTTGTTGATGTTGATTTGAGTTTTCGATCATTCGTCTGATCAACGCTATCGATAGAATTTCTAAAACACTTGAGCAGAGCAAACTGACACAAATTCGTTTTCAAATTTAGTAAATAAAATAATATTGAATGATTTTATTATATATAAGTATAAATTTTTCTAAAATTAAAATGTTAATGAATCTGTTGTCCGAAATGTGAAAATTTTAATTTTAATTTATTGTTTATAAATCATTGATTATTTCGTAAAATAAATAAATGAAATTATAAAATTTGGTTACAAATTGATTTGGAAATTTAAATGAATGTAAATCAGGAATTTGAGAATTTGACTTTTGATGATTTCAAACTTTGATTTTAAAGTTTTAAAGCATATAGTATTTAAAATATTTCCAAACAGAAACCATTTCAAAGAATTTTAACTGTTTAAATTATAGCTCTTCTCTTTTGTCGCTGGAAAATAATTTCGGTGATGACGGCCGCAACATCGATATTCATTTTCGGGTTTCGAAGTTAAGAGACTATTCTGTAGCCCTGCTGCACTTTTATTGTGAATAATAAATTGATTTGAATTTCTAAAGTATAACTTGATTTGTAATATATAAGTATATGATTATAGCTTTGATTCGATATATTGTATATACTAGTACGGAGCCCATGCCGATGGCACGGATGCGAGTTTTAATTTGTATATAAGCTTGGATGTTATTTTTTTCATGGATCAAAAGTTTTGTGTGTGTATATGCATATAAGTATGGAGTAGTTATATGTTTTGTAATGCTTTTCAACTATGCGATTTCCAGTGAACCGTACACGCAGCTTATGGTAGTATATATTGCAGTGCTGCAAATTTTGAACATTGTACACAGTGTGCTATAACAAAATGTAAAGAATAAATTTTTGTTCGTGCAATGTACTTGGAAAATATAACTAATCAAGTGATGCATAGAATTTAATATTAGTTGATAACATTACTATTCAGAAGATTTATAAGTAAATAAACTGTTGGAGGACCTTCTATTAGATGAAGAACTGTACGATTGGCTGATGAATCAATATTGTTATTATGTAAGTCAGAAGGATGGATAAACCGTAGAAATATCCTACGCTAATGAAAACTGATCAAGACCTGGAACATCAGATATGAAGAGCCAACATAGCAAATATTTCATATTTAAAAAAATGGTATTTGACTAAGAAGTGAGAAATGAGTTAACAAACATGCATTAATGGCAATAGTAGCAATAAAATACTAACTTACATGGAAACGGACAACAAATTACATAAAAAACTACCAATTACATGTAAAACCCTATCGTAAGTAGAACACAGGTTAAGAGGATTATATGAAATCATAACTTGGCGAAAACATCTACGCTAACATAATCAGTCTAGAACTGTATAAATAAATTACAGTAATTTATACTAATAAAAATAAAATAAAATAAAATAAAATATGTTCAACTTGTAAATCTTAAAAATAAAAATAAAAATAAAAATAAAATACGTTGGCTGATATAAAAATTGGTATACAAATTCAAAATAAAAAATTTAATTTGTATCTATTATTTGGTAGAAAAAACAATAAATTAGAAGAAATTAGTGTAGAAATAACGTTGGATAATAAAGCGCCAAATTTTGTTTGACACTGATTTGGATGATTTTTTGTAACAGTTCAATCATTGCAAGTTCTTTCTTAGCTTTACTTACCAGTCAGGTCACCAATTAGTAAACTAATAAGCACATAACTTTCATGCTAGAATAAAATTATAAATATAACATATAACCACCAATGTAAATACTGTACAAATTATATTTGCACAACATGCAAAATTAGCACTTCGGCTAATCCATTACAGAACTCACCAATAATGGTAGCTAAATCTCAGTTATTCATCATTTTGTAAGTAATGTATGCAAAGAGTCTTACTATTATTTTCATGGCATAAGCCATGATAATTTCATATGCATAATGCCATTCATTTTTGTATTCTTTGCTGTTGTAACAGTTGGTTGTTCTACTTCGTTTTTGCAACTATACAGCAAATATGTTCATTCAATTCCATTACATTTATCTGGAGCAATGATATTCACACCCCAGAATCATCTTCATAAGAACTGTTTGAAAAAAATGTAAACCAATTGAATTCAGCAGATTATAGCATCCACCAAGGAGCCTACACAGCTCACTGTCAGATGAAATCAAAAAATGAAATAAAGATGAATTTTTTTAAATGGGCAATGTTGGGCACATCAACGATCGTTACTTGAAATAAAGAAAACGGTCTCATCTCTGTTAGCAGTAAAGTTTGGAAGCCTAAAAAGGTAACAAATGAGTTTTGAGTTTATGATACAATCTGAAATTAAACCACTGTTGTTAAATTAGCTGATTTCTTAGAAACTAATACTAAATTCTAATCATCACTGTAATTAGGCTTAAAATATTAAATTCTTTTACAGTTACGATTTCACAATTATATTGATATATGAAGTTGCATTTTTTAGTATACTAATAATGCATTATAAATTAAATGATATTAGCTATACTGAAATTTTTTACTCAGTGCATGTTGTCCTGTTTGTATGACGAGGTTGTTTTCACACTTTGAATCACACTGGTGATGTGCATTATATCATGCATTACACAATAGTACTAACAGTTTGGCTTCTCTTTGGTACTAAGATGTAAACATATCGGTCAATAAACTTACTCCATCATCTTGCACTAACATGTCTGGTCCAATTCAAGAAATAACATGGAGAAATAAATATTGAAAGAAGTACATACATCTGCAATATACATGTGAAAAGGTGCAAACATCACAACAACTGAAAAGAGTAGAGAAAACAGTATGAAATTCAAGTAAACGGTACAAAGATTACAAACAGAAAAAACAATATTTGATTGAACGATGAAGAAAATAAAGAACAACGAACTGGAGACAAAACACTATTAATATCCATTCTTCTCAACCCACTCAACCTGCATATAGGAAATTCATAAATGGTTTAATATATTCAAACAAATGTGCTAGGCGCTGTAGTAAAGCAGTGCGTATTACCAAAACAGCTTCTAAGTCTGCATCCCAATCAGCAGGGATGGGTAATGGCACAGAGTGTTTTTGGTTGCAAAGTACTCACATTCTGCAACATTATCTATCTTCGGTGCAGGGGGTAGATCAACCACTCCCATCATCAGATCTGCAAGCAGGAACAACTTCGTCATCGTCCATCCTCATTTAGTATGACATAAACATGAAAAGAAACATGATTTGGTTATTATAATAAAGAGAGTAGAAAATTAGTGTGGTATAGATGGAATGGAAAACAAAATACTTACGATTTATGGAAGATAAAATAGGAAAGAGTGGAGATGTGGGATGATCAGTTAGCCCCTGTTCGAAAATGTGGATGAAATTGCAGTTTGACTAAAGTATTTAAAAAGGAATTAAGTATAAAATAAGTATTTGTTCTAGTATCCATGTGAAATTGAATATTAGTTAAATACTACAAATGTTAAAGTTTATTTTAATATCAAATAAGATATGTTAAAATCACTTTTAGTTTCAAATAAGATATATCATAGAATTATGATATCAAAATAACAAATGAATGTTAACAGCATATAAATTGGTAAATGTGGAAGGAAAACTAAAACTGTCATAGTAATGAATAGAAAGTCGTAAACATAGCTACACATGGTAGAAAGTAATTGATGTCATTAAAATTCAAAAGAAACCAATGTCATGACGTTAGTATAAAGGAATGTGGTAAACTCATTAAACCACATAAATTTGATAACTCCATGACAATAACATCTTTCAAGATGTATGGGCCTACAATATAGCTTCTCAGTCATCATACGTAGAAGTTCAAATTGTTGAATCTGAAGAATAAAATAGAATAGTATGATGTAATCTAGGTGTTTCGTTATGACTGTTGTAACTGCATCCTCATAAATGTAATATATATAGAGCTTACTATCTTTCTCTGTAATGAATGAATTACCTACGTTGTAGGAGTGATTACTATTATCAAGTTTACATCCACTCTTCTTATACAACCTTTAGAAGATTGCAAGCTTATTAGAATAATATTTTAAAATATTTTAAATGAGAATAGCTCAAAAAACATCAAAATTACTCACACTGAATGTCAAGGGAGAAAACAAACTGAAATTAGTGGGATTAATATTCAACAACCATTAGCTCAACTTCCGCTGCTAAGTTGACAATGAAATTATATCTTCAGCAGTACTGATAACATATCAAAGTAGTAAGTGACAAATAGTAGCCTGTAATAGTGATAATAGTTTTAAAAAGAAAATTAATTACCGATACATGTTTGAATGCATTACGTATTAAATTGAATCGGCAATAATTGAAGTGTAAAACTTGGTAAGGAAAAAAACAGAAAAAACTTAATCGTAGGTGTAATGTGATGGTGACAGTAGCAAAATTTTGTACATACCAATGATTAAGAAGACCCTTCACATGAATCATCCTAGTCATATAAAGTTGTAGGCTTTTCTATATGTCGAACACTTCCATACTTTTCCACTGCGACCGTTGGTAGAGGGTTAGCTACATCGTGTTGAAAAGTTTTAACCACCTTATTTTCTTTAGTTGACATCTTGGTTCCTCCTCACCTACAGTCAAGTTCAAAAAATGAAAAAAAAAATGATGTTCATTTGAATTAACTGATGAAAGTAATAAAGGAAAAAAGTTTGCATTATAACAAAACCATTTATACAAATATGTCGTGTGCCTAAATAATGTAAACTAAGAGAAAAATGAGTACAGAGGAGGAGAGAAATACTTTATTTAGTAGTCTACGTACAGAATAGATCGACTGATTTAGTTAGTTCTGAAAATATATGCATCTCCGATAGCCTGTTAGTGTGAGTTTGTTCCAGATCATCTTTTGAGGGCTGAACTATCATGGTGGTTGTGAAATTGGATGAAATGCAAATTCAAGCATGGAGTTTTCTGTTAAGCCGCAATATGAAGTTGCCAACATCTAGCAGAAGATTTTGTAATCGATTTTGCAGAACAGAGTTCGTTGTTAATGCTCACCGTGGATTTAACTGCAGTAGTAATGTAACAACCCTAAATTTTTGCCTATATATTTTTAAATTTGACTTTATTTTATTTCAATTATTTTAAATTTATTTTTATTTCAAACATTTCATTTTTAAATATAAATGATGATTATTAAGTGATTTATAGTTCAAACTAGTATAATTTGAATATTTTACTGTAAAGTGAATTTCTGGTCAAGCTGTTCAAATTGTGACTTTTAAACTTCAAATTTAAATTATTTAAAATCTTAAATTCTATCTTTTATTATGAAAATAGATGTAATAACTTGAACACTGCTTTTCGTTTCGTTGAAAACGGAGTTAGACTGTGAAAGTTATGTATATTTCAATATTGAGTGCAATTTGTATATTCTGCAATTTTGTTATTTTTAAATTGTATAAATCATATTTTATTGTCATATTTCATTTTAATCTGGGTCAATATGTTATTTTATGTATATTTTTGTATTACAATAATTTTTAAATGAAGTAAACAATTTTTTCAAAGTTTACTGTGTTGATTTCTTTCTTTTAAGGCGGTTTTCTTATTTACTGCTATTTTCTTCATTAAAATTATATTTAAATTTAATTTTTTTATATTTATTTTGTGAATTTACTTTTATTTTATATTATTATTTATGTTTAAAAATATATTACAAGCTCATGTGAATTTTCTAAAATTTATTTCATTTAATTTCAAATTTTCTAGACTAGTTTACTATTTTTAGCTATTTTCCTTAATTTAACTTTATATAATTAATAAATATTATATATATTTCTATATTTTGATAAATTTTCGAAATTTTATCTGGGATTATTATTATTTCCATAAATATCAAGTTATATAAACAAAATTAAGGAAATTTGACAGGTTTTAAAAGCTTTTGAAAGGTAAGTCGTTTCTTTTACCGTTTCCTCATTTACTCTTTGACCGTTTTTTTTTTGTTTTTTTCCTTTTAACCACGACTTCCTCCTTCATTTTTCATGTGGATCGCATATCCATTTCTCATCTAAAAAAAATGAAAAATACGGCCATGGCTTGAAGGAGTTGAGATAAAAATTATCATCTTCTTCCTTTGTTTTTCTACTTTTCTATTTTGAATTTTGTACTTGTTCTCACCTTCATAGCTTGACTCCTCCTCAACCAGATCTGACCTGACCTCTACCACCCCTTTCCTCTGACCATCACCCATCCTACTACCTCTCCATTTTAGGTCGAGACCATCCATGGCAAGGACCACCACAAAATCCACCAAAACCATCACCTATTGCACTAGCCTAGCCTAGTTTATCATCTCCTCCTTCTACCACCATTAGCCGCCACTACCTCCACTACCACCTCTGACCCGACCTACACCCTCTTCCACATCACCCACCACCACCTTCACCACTGGTTGGGCCCACCTAGCCCCTGGCCGAACCAAACAAGAGCAACAAATGATGTATGTTGCATAGTTTTAGCCCTGTACACCTAGTTTTATGCACCTAGACTAAACCCACCTTCAAACCCATGTGTAGGCCGACCCTTACACACCCAAACCTGACTTAATTCCCTTAGTTAGCTGAGCCTAATCACTGCCTAACTAAAGTACATGAGGTTGAGAACAAGTGCAATTCATTCGATGTTGTTTTGGGCTTTGAATTCTAATGTTATTTGATGTTTAAATCGTGTTGAAACTTACATATATTTGTATTGTTTTGTGTAAATGTTTGAACAAGTCAAATTGCTTTGGCTCTCCACTCTCAAGTCATATCCATGTCATCATGCCTTCATTGTGTTGCGTTGTGTGCTTTGGTAGATATCTCTAGCTTTGAACATGTGAGTTATTCTCACCAGACAGTATGTACATATATAACTAGTAAATTGACCCCTTTTGAAACTGTAAAATGCATTATCATGTTACACCTGCTATATTATGATTTTATGATGTTCATCCATGCTTAAACACCTGTTATAACATCTGTTACTGTTATATTTTGTTATTCTGCTATTTTTATCAGTTTATCACACTGCAAGTTCCCTTTAGATTAGAATCACTATGGGTTGAAATGATACATACCCGAACGAACTTTAGAATAGGAGAAAATCGTTATAGGCTGAAATGATAGGCCTGAATGATTTTCAACTTATTTTATTTACTTGTGACTGTGGGTTTGAAATGATAAAACTAGGATTTTTCTTTGTAAATTACGGGTTGAAATGATACGTTACCCGTATCACTTTACCTAGCGTAGAAAATTATATATAGGCCCGTAGTTAAAATATGTTTTCTACAAATTTTAAAATATTTTAGAAATTTAATTATTATAATATTTTGATTTAAAATTTAATAAAAATATAATTTTTGTAAAGTATTATTGATTTTCTGGAAATCTATAAGTTAAATAAATTATGGAAAAGTTAGAAAATCTGAATGTAAGTTATTTTGAAAATTTTGATTTAATTTCTAATGGAATTTAAATTAACTTTGAAAATATGATAAATTTACGATATTTTGAATTTAAATTAATTTAAAATGATTTTATAACATATTAATGATTTTTGAATAAAGATAAAATGTTAATGAGTAAATATTGAGTTGAATTTGGAAATATAACTTAAATTGGAATTTATGAATTTGATTTAAAAGTGAAATTTTAAGTTAAGTTAAATAAAATGGAATTAAGTTATATTTCAAATTTTAACTTAAGTGTTAAGTTGAAATTTAATGTAATGAATTTAAATTTGAATGTTGAAATTTAATAAGTGAATTATTAATGAAGATTGATTTTTGGAAGGAAACTTAACTTTATAAAATCATGAATTTAAGGAAAATTAAATGATGCTTATAAATGTGAAAATATATGATTTTATAAGTTAAAAATGATTTAAATAAAAATATAAGTGTTTGTGAAATTCTATTGAATATTTGAAGTTAATTAACAGCATTTTTAATACTGTCTTTTGTTAAATTTAATTGTTTTTAATGTAACTTTCTGTAGCATTTTCTAAATGCTGCGAAACTTGAATTTTCATTGTTTTAATAAATTTAAGTGCATAAATGAACATTGAAAAGTTTAAATTTTTAGAATTTAATAATTTAATTATTAAATGTAATAACTTTATTTTTATGATTTAATAATGAAGTAATTTGTTTTGAAGTATAACTATTTGATATATTAAATGATTTAAAAAATGGAGATTTGAAAGACATGATATTTTGATATTAAACAATTTGAAAAATGGAGTTTTGAAAGATATGATATTTTGATATATTAAAATGATTGAAATGTGGTTTCGAAAAATATGGCTATTGTGATATATTAAAATGATTGAAGTGTGGTTTCGAAAGATATGATATTTCAATATATTAAAATGATTGAAATGTGGTTTCGAAAGATATGATATTTTGATATATTAAAATGATTGAAATATGGTTTTGAAAAAATATGGCTATTGTGATATATTAAAATGATTAGAAATGTGGTTTCGAAAAGATATGATATTTTGATATATTAAAATGATTTGAAACAAAGTTTTGAAAGATATGATATTTTGATATTAAATGATTTGAAAAATAGAGTTTTGAAAGATATGATATTTTGATATAAAAATGATTTGAAAAGAAGTTCTGAAAGATATGATATTTTGGAAATGAAGCTTTGAAAGGTTATGATATTTTGATATATTAAAATGATTTAAAAGGAAGTTTTGAAAGGATATGATAATTTAATATATTGAAATGGTTAGAAATGACTTGATATTTATTTTGATACATATTTGAATTGAAAGATATGGTATGATGATATATTGAAATGGTTTGGAAATGATTTAATCTTTATTTTATAAAGATTTGGGTTGAAATGATATTTTATTTTTGAAGTATAAAATATTGTTTTAAAGTTATAACTACGGGTTATAATAACGATTGGTTGTTAAAGACACCGGGGTCGGATATTTTCTTATAGCCGGCCAATACCGAAAACCACTTTAACAACTGTGTACGCGGTGGAGATTGCAGAATGAAGTAGGATGGTGGCGACGTTCTCGAGGTATATTACGTGGACCCAACTCCCGTGAGTTAGCATAAATGACTAAAACAGGAGCTATACCAGGCTACACAAAGGGTCGCACCCTTTCATCGAGCATGCTCCATCGGAACCCATTCTATTACTTTTGTGATTCGATACGTGGCGCCACTTTGATTCGGGAGTATTGTTCGAGGTGGGCGGAAGCTTCTGGCTTGCCGTCAGCATCGGTCCGGGAGTGCAAACGGTGTATCCACCCTGGCATTGCCTCGCGTGCCGTGTCATCTCCTTATATCGAGCCCACTACGATTTTGGTTTTAAGGATCCGACCGTGTTAAGGTTCACCATCCCCTTAACGCTATTTTCTATATGATTATACTTTACTGGTTAGACACTACTGTATATAACGTATATTACTGCATAGTAAATAGTTTAATGGATCCTTAGAGGGTGGACAGTCCCAATCATCTTCTAAGTTACTTGTACCTTTACTACGGTTCACTTGAGTTGGTTTACATTTTGTAAGTATGTATGTCCTGACTCGAGTGTTTGTATTTTTATTTACGCTCGGGTCAGCCTGAGTTATTCACAGATTTGGATTTCCACTTTCTGGAGATTTGGAATCGCTGGAGATTATCTGCTTGTCTAGTTTTATCTTTTCAGTCTGTTGGTCCTTTCCAGCTATTGTATTAGTAGATTTCTATGTATTGAGACTTCCTTTGTACTTTATTTTTCTGTTGTATTTTATGTAACTCTGATATTTTTATATAGTAGCTTCATGAACTACAATTTCTTTTACTTCCGCTGCGTTATTATTACTCTGTGTCTGTGATCTGTGATTTTTATTTACTGTATATTCTGATTTGCCAAATTTTTATTTACAACGCGGTATTTTGAGCAATTCAATTCCGGCATGAGTGTCTACCTATACACTTATAATGGATGCGAATGGTTGAAATATCGGGTCGTTACAGTTGGTATCAGAGATTTGGTAGCTCTAGGCAAATCTCAGCATATGGAGTGAATGTATTTACAGAATCACTTTCATTCGAGTTTGAATCTCTTGCTTTTTGACTCGATTCCTTTGATTTTGGAATGTTCCCTGCGGTTCCAAAATCCATTCATGTCGCTCACTATTCATCTTCTTTTGGTTCTGGAGTATCCCATAACTCCACTTCAAAATGATCTTTATAATTAGTTGGTAGTCCCGCCAATCTCCAAAAAAAATGAATTGTAAAAGGGTGAAACTCCTTTACAATTAGAATCTATTCACCAGAGATTTATATCTATCCTTGGTTTAGATGCTAATATCTTTTGTTATCCCAAACTTTATCTATTGAGATCGAATGTAGATTTACCCCAGAAAAATCCACATTGATCTTATTCTTTAAGTCACGGTTGACCCGGTTAAGGTTGCCCACGATTTATTTAAGCTTACCCACCTCCCTACTCTGTTATTTAATCATCTTGTCTTTTGTTTCCAATCTATTCTTCCAAACATTTTGAATTGTATTTGTATATCTATGTTTTGTTTTATATATTGTGTTGTTTGGGTTGTTGATGTTGGTTTGGGTTTCCGATCGATTCGTCTAATCAACGCTATCGATAGGATTTCTAAAACACATTGACAGAACAAACTGACACAATATTATTTTAAAATTTGGTTAATGAAATAAAATTTTGATATATAAGTAAATTTATGGAACTTAATAAATTGATTTAAAATTGATTAATTGAAATGATAATACTTAATTTATCATTTATTGTTCTATAAATGAATTTATAGATAGTTGTTTATAAATTTATTTGGGAACTGAAATGAATTTAAAACAAGAAATTTGAGAATTTAATTTCCGATGGTTTCAAACCTTGTGTTTAAAATTTTAAAGGGTTATATTATTTAAAGTATTTTCGAATAGAAATTTGTTTTCAAAGAACTTGAAAGTTTAAAAATTAGTGCTCTTCTCTTTGTCGCTGGGAAATAATTTCGTGATGACTGCAGCATCATCGACATTCATTTTCGAGTTTCGAAGTGAAGAGACTGCTCTGTAGACTTACTACAGCTTTGTTTTGGTAAATCAAATTGATTTGAATTGAATTTCTATAATATGACTTGATTCATAATATATATAGATATATGATTTAAATTTGATTTGATAAACTATGTACATACATTTAGTTATCTCTGAATGGTTTGAAGAAAATCGGAAATTTAATTCTTAAATTTTATTTTTAAAGCATAATTTCAATTATAAAAAGAAAATAAAAAGTTTTGGATAAATAATTCAAACATGAGATGATTGAATTGGAAAGTTTTATTTGTATAATACAATTGCATTCAAATATAACTTACCTTAATTTTTCAAAAGTTAACAATGTAATTGGATAATATACAATATAAAAGATTTTATAAATAAAATTTGAGTGGTTATAATAAATGTTATACACTTAATTTTTAATTATAAAATGATTAACAGAGGTAAATATAATAAAGGGTAATTGAATAACTTACAATAAAATAATGTTAAAAGAACTAAGAGTAAAAGAAAGCAGTTATAATAAGTGTAAGTATATTTAACATAAGTGATGAATATATTGAGAGGAATAAATTTAATTTTAATTAGGAATAAAGAAGAATAAAATTTATTACGTACATTGTGAGTGTAAAAAAAATATTGATTATTTTTCAAACCCATGGTTTTAAAAATTGTTAATTTAAGATGATTGGATAATAAGATAATGAAATTTGAGATAGTTCAGATTTATTTAACTTGTGTAAAGATTTATTCTCTATTTAAGTTGAAATTTCCATGCTTATTTCCTTATTTTGTTTTTCAAACTATCTTTTTGTTGTCCTTATTATCCTTATCTTCCTACAGACTGGTATAGACATCTTTCTATAATGTTTCCATTTAGAAATCTTTCTATAATCCTTGATAATCTTTGGTAATCATTTTGGATCCACATTTTTCGTGCTTGTGTTCTTAATTTTGGGGAATCTTGAAAAGATCATTTCCACCTTGTTAAACTTACCCATAACAACAGTTATCAGATATAATTTCAATCTTCTTGTCATCTTATATTAATCCTATTTCACTCTATCTATTTCTGTGCTTTTCCGTACCTCATCCCTTTTCGAGGACGAAAAGTTTTGAGTGGGGAGAGTGTAACAACCCTAAATTTTTGCCTATATATTTTTAAATTTGACTTTATTTTATTTCAATCATTTTAAATTTATTTTTATTTCAAACATTTCATTTTTAAATATAAATGATGATTATTAAGTGATTTATAGTTCAAACTAGTATAATTTGAATATTTTACTGTAAAGTGAATTTCTGGTCAAGCTGTTCAAATTGTGACTTTTAAACTTCTAATTTAAATTATTTAAAATCTTAAATTTTATATTTTATTATGAAAATAGATGTAATAATTTGAACACTGCTTTTCGTTTCGTTGAAAACGGAGTTAAACTGTGAAAGTTATGTATATTTCAATATTGAGTGCAATTTGTATATTCTGCAATTTTGTTATTTTTAAATTGTATAAATCATATTTTATTATCATATTTCATTTTAATCTGGGTCAATATGTTATTTTATGTATATTTTGTATTATAATAATTTTAAAATGAAGTAAACAATTTTTTCAAAGTTTACTGTGTTGATTTCTTTTTTTTTAAGGCTGTTTTCTTATTTTCTGCTATTTTCTTCATTAAAATTATATTTAAATTTAATTTTTTTATATTTATTTTGTTAACTTTTATTTTATATTATTATTTATGTTTAAAAATATATTACAAGCTCATATGAATTTTCTAAAATTTATTTCATTTAATTTCAAATTTTCTAGACTAGTTTACTATTTTTAGCCATTTTCCTTAATTTAACTTTATATAATTAATAAATATTATATATATTTCTATATTTTGATAAATTTTCGAAATTTTATCTGGGATTATTATTATTTCTAGAAATATCAAGTTATATAAACAAAATTAAGGAAATTTGACAGGTTTTAAAAGCTTTTGAAACGTAAGTCGTTTCTTTTACCGTTTCCTCATTTACTCTTTAACCGTTTTTTTTTTCTCTTTTATCCATGACTTCCTCCTTCATTTTTCACATGGATCTCAGATCCATTTCTCATCTAAAAAAAAAGAAAAATACGGCCATGGCTTGAAGCAATTGAGGTAAAAATTATCATCTTCTTCGTTTGTTTTTCTACTTTTCTATTTTGAATTTTGTACTTGTTCTCACCTTCATAGCTTGACTCCACCTCAACCAGATCTGACCTGACCTCTACCACCCCTTTCCTCTTACCATCACCCATCCTACTACCACTCCATTTTAGGTCGAGACCATCCATGGCAAGGACCACCCCAAAATCCACCAAAAACCATCACCTATTGCACTAGCCTAACCTAGTTTATCATCTCCTCCTTCTACCACCATTAGCCGCCACTACCTCCACCACCACCACCTCTGACCCGACCTACACACTCTTCCACATCACCCACCACCACCTTCACTACTGGTTGGGCCCACCTAGCCTCTGGCCGAACCAAACAAGAGCAACAAATGATGTATGTTGCATAGTTTTAGCCCTGTACACCTAGTTTTATGCACCTAGACTAAACCCACCTTCAAACCCATGTGTAGGCCAACCCTTACACACCCAAACCTGACTCAATTCCTTGAGTTTGCTGAGCCTATTCACTGCCTAACTGAAGTACATGAGGTTGAGAACAAGTGCAATTCATTCGATGTTGTTTTGGGCTTTGAATTCTAATGTTATTTGATGTTTAAATCGTGTTGAAACTTACATATATTTGTATTGTTTTGTGTAAATGTTTGAACAAGTCAAATTGCTTTGGCTCTCCACTCTCAAGTCATATCCATGTCATCGTGCCTTCATTGTGTTGCGTTGTGTCCTTTGGTAGATATCTCTAGCTTTGAACATGTGAGTTATACCAGACAGTATGTACATATATAACTAGTAAATTGACCCCTTTTGAATCTGTAAAATGCATTATCATGTTACACCTGCTATATTATGATTTTAATGTTCATCCATGCTTAAACACCTTTTATAACATCTGTTACCGTTATATTTTGTTATTCTGCTATTTTTATCAGTTTATCACACTGCAAGTTCCCTTTAGATTAGAATCACTATGGGTTGAAATGATACATACCCGAACGAACTTTAGAATAGGAGAAAATCGTTATGGGCTGAAATGATAGGCCTGAACGATTTTCAACTTATTTTATTTACTTGGGACTGCGGGTTTGAAATGATAAAACCCGGATTTTTCTTTGTAAATTACGGGTTGAAATGATACATTACCCGTATCACTTTACCTAGCGTAGAAAATTATATACAGGCCCGTAGTTAAAATATGTTTTCTAAAAAATTTAAAATATTTTAGAAATTTAATTATTATAATATTTTGATTTAAAATTTAATAAAAATATAATTTTTTTAAAGTATTATTGATTTTCTGGAAATCTATAAGTTAAATAAATTATGGAAAAGTTAGAAAATCTAAATGTAAGTTATTTTGGAAATTTTGATTTAATTTTTAATGGAATTTAAATTAACTTTGAAAATATGATAAATTTATGATATTTTGAATTTAAATTAATTTAAAATGATTTTATAACATATTAATTATTTTTGAATAAAGTTAAAATGTTAATGAGTAAATATTGAGTTGAATTTGGAAATATAACTTAAATTGGAATTTATGAATTTGATTTAAAAGTGAAATTTTAAGTTAAGTTAAATAAAATGGAATTAAGTTATATTTGAAATTTTAAACTTAAGTGTTAAGTTGAAATTTAATGTAATGAATTTAAATTTGAATGTTGAAATTTAATAAGTGAATTATTAATGAAGATTGATTTTTGGAAGGAAACTTAACTTTATAAAATCATGAATTTAAGGAAACTTAAATGATGCTTATAAATGTGAAAATATATGATTTTATAAGTTAAAAATGATTTAAATAAAAATATAAGTGATTGTGAAATTCTATTGAATATTTGAAGTTAATTAAAAGCATTTTTAATACTGTCTTTTGTTAAATTTAATTGTTTTTAATGTAACTTTCTGTAGCATTTTCTAAATGCTGCGAAACTTGAATTTTCATTGTTTTAATAAATTTAAGTGCATAAATGAACATTGAAAAGTTTAAATTTTTAGAATTTAATAATTTAATTATTAAATGTAATAACTTCATTTTTACGATTTAATAATGAAGTAATTTGTTTTGAAGTATAACTATTTGATATATTAAATGATTTGAAAAATGGAGTTTTGAAAGACATGATATTTTGATATTAAACGATTTGAAAATTGGAGTTTTGAAAGATATGATATTTTGATATATTAAAATGATTGAAATGTGGTTTCGAAAAATATGGCTATTGTGATATATTAAAATGATTGAAGTGTGGTTTCGAAAGATATGATATGTCGATATATTAAAATGATTGAAATGTGGTTTCGAAAGATATGATATTTTGATATATTAAAATGTGGTTTTGAAAAAATATGGCTATTGTGATATATTAAAATGATTTGAAATGTGGTTTCGAAAAGATATGATATTTTGATATATTAAAATGATTTGAAACGAAGTTTTGAAAGATATGATATTTTGATATTAAATGATTTGAAAAATGGAGTTTTGAAAGATATGATATTTTGATATTAAATGATTTGAAAAATGGAGTTTTGAAAGATATGATATTTTGATATAAAAATAATTTGAAAAGAAGTTCTGAAAGATATGATATTTTGGAAATGAAGCTTTGAAAGGTTATGATATTTTGATATATTAAAATGATTTGAAAGGAAGTTTTGAAAGGATATGATAATTTAATCTATTGAAATGGTTAGAAATGACTTGATATTTATTTTGATACATATTTGAATTGAAAGATATGGTATGATGATATATTGAAATGGTTTGGAAATGATTTAATCTTTATTTTGATAAAGATTTGGGTTGAAATGATATTTTATTTTTGAAGTATAAAATATTGTTTTAAAGTTATAACTACGGGTTATAATAACGATTGGTTGTTAAAGAGACCGGGATCGGATATTGTCTTATACCCGGCCAATACCGAAAACCACTTTAACAACTGTGTACGCGGTGGAGATTCCAGAATGAAGTAGGATGGTGGCGACGTTCTCGAGGTATATTACGTGGACCCAACTCCCGTGAGTTGGCATAAATGACTAAAACAGGAGCTATACCGGGCTACACAAAGGGTCGCACACTTTCATCGAGCATGCTCCATCGGAACCCATTCTATTACTTTTGTAATTCGATACATGGCGCCACTTTGATTCGGGGGTATTGTTCGAGGTGGGCGGAAGCTGCTGGCTTGCCGTCACCACCGGTCTGGGAGTGCAAACGGTGTATCCACCCTGTCATTGCCTCGCGTGCCGTGTCATCTCCTTATATCGAGCCCACTACGATTTTGGTTTTAAGGATCCGACCGTGTTAAGGTTCACCATCCCCTTAACGCTATTTTCTATATGATTATACTTTACTGATTAGACACTACTGTATATAGCGTATATTAGTACATAGTAAATAGTTTAACGGATCCTTAAAGGGGGACGGTCCCAAGCATCTTCTAAGTTACTTGTACCTTTACTACAGTTCACTTGAGTTGGTTTTCATTTTGTAAGTATGTATGTCCTGACTTAAGTGTTTGTATTTTTATTTACGCTCGGGTCAGCCTGAGTTATTCACAGATTTGGATTTCCACTTTCTGGAGATTTGGAATCGCTGGAGATTATCTGCTTGTCTAGTTTTATCTTTTCAGTCTGTTGGTCCTTTCCAGCTATTGTATTAGTAGATTTCAATGTATTGAGACTTCCTTTGTACTTTATTTCTTCTGTTGTATTTTATGTAACTCTGATATTTTTATATAGTAGCTTCATGAACTACTATTTCTTTTACTTCCGCTGCATTATTATCACTCTGTGCCTGTGAATATTCTGATTTGCCAAATTTTTGTTTACAACGCGTATTTTGAGCAATTCAATTCCGGCATGAGTGTCTACCTATACACTTATAATGGATGCGAATGGTTGAAATATCGGGTCGTTACAAGTAACATATTTTGTTGTAGGAGAAGAAAGTAGTTGCAGTTTGTAGAGATGAAATGGAAATAGGTAAATGCAATAAATTCAATACAGGTGGAGATGGGAAAGTGGACAAACATGGGTCGACGGTTCCACTAAAAGGGGATGCAAAGTTAGTGGGCATAATAGGTAAATGGCGTGAGGAGTTAACAGTAACAGAGGTTAAACCTTTGATGAGCTGGATAATTTATGACCTTTTGATATCTTTTGTTTAGGTAAATCTGGACCGCTCTTTGTCTTTTCCGTTAAGTCCGATCTATTTTGTTATATATATATGTATATATTTATTTCTAAACTGTTTGAAGTAAATCGGAAATTTAACGCTTAAATTCTTGTTAAGAGTAATTTCAATTATATAATGGAACCAGAATTTGAATGAAGATTTAAACTTGAAATAATTGAATTTAAAAATTTTACTTGTATAACACTCAATTACATTTTAATACAACTTACCTAAACCATTCAGAAGTTAACCGTGCAATTGAATAATTTACAACGTAAAATGATAATAAAAGGAAATTTTAAATAAATTTGAGTAGTTATAATAAGTGTAAATATACTTAATATATATGTGATAAGATATGTTAAGTGGAATAAATTTAAATAATAATTTGGAAAAGAAAAAAGGAATTAAATTTGTCGAATAAAGTATGATTATAATAAATGACTATTCAAATTTATGATCTTTGGAATTGTTAATTTTAGAAAATTGGATAATATATAATATAAATTGTCTTTACAAATAAAATGTGAGTGCGTATAATAAATGTTATTCACTTAAATTTTAATTATAAATTGTTTATGGAGATAAAGAGAATAATAAGTTAAATAAATAATAGGCATGATTAATAGAAGAAAATTTGTTTTGAAAGTAAATAAACTGAAGTTAAATCAATTTAATTAGATATCTTGAATTAATTGAATTAAAATTAAATTTCGTTTGAAAGAAACCTTTTGTACCTAACATTAATAAACATGAAATCAAATCAATTTAATGGAAACGTTGAATTAAAAAATGAATTCTTGAATATAAATTTATTTAAATTGAAATTTATATGGTTTAAATTAATTGTTTATTATGTAATTCAAATCTATTTCTTCTGGTTGTTTCTATTCTCCTATCTCCTTCCTTTTCGGGGACGGAAAGTTTTGAGTGGGGGAGAGTGTAACGACCCGTAAATTTAACCGGTTTTAATAACGTTATTAATTGAAATTTTGTGAAATTTTAAACGATAAAATTTTGAAATATAAATTTGATATTTGGAATGGGTCCAATTAAACATAGCAACCGGTAAATTTTCGTCCGAAAATATGAAAGTTTATTTCGTGCGTAAATTTACTTCAATTTGATCAGTTAAAAAGCGATGAAAATAAAATGTTTTCGTAACCTAAATATTTTTACATAGAAAAATTCTAAACCATCTTCTAAGCAAACACTATTTTTCGTTTTTCCAAATTCGGACATCTTTAGCTCCACCGATCTTATTTTTCTGTGTTTTTCTTGCATTTTCCGCTGGTAGAAAATTCGAATTTTTATAATTCGATCGTACCACTGATATCTTTATACTATTTTGATCGTCCCGTCGTATTGATATTTACGATATATTCATTTGTGTGTTTTGAAGTCCGTAAGACAGCAAAATCCATAAAATGATTTCCGTACCGGTTCTGCAATTTGACTTTTGGGTTCCTACCATTTCATTTATCTGCTACGTAAATTCCAACAGCCACATACCATTAAAATTCCCGGATATTAATATGAACCTCTTGCCATTCCATCGGTTCCTACTTTTTCTTTTGTTCATTGTTTTATGCGAGAAATATTGTGCAATATATAAAATTTCATTTAC
Source organism: Allium cepa (assembly GCA_030765085.1). NCBI lineage: Eukaryota > Viridiplantae > Streptophyta > Magnoliopsida > Asparagales > Amaryllidaceae > Allium > Allium cepa. Next base: position 225,609,159 of record CM060932.1, on the reverse strand, counting down.
ATTAGCCTGTAGCATGGTCCTCCTTCATTTTTTTTCTGCACGTAAAACCTTCCCTTCTCTCCCATACTCCATCGCTATGCAACCTACCCTTCCGCCTCTCCTCCTTCTCACTTGCCGAACAGCCCAACAGCCCCACCTAGCAACAGCCCCACCTGGCAACAGCCCTTCCTCCATTGCCCACTCTGTCAACTGTCCTTCCCTATCCCCTCTTCCTTTTGCCACCAGTCCTCACAAACCCCACAGTAACCGCCGCCCTTCCATCCACTTTCCCTCCTCTCCAGCCTCGCACCCAAACCTCCAAACAGACCCCTTCCCACTGGCACGCATCTCTGCCACACCCCGATTCAGCCAAGTTGCCACCCAATGCCGAGCTAACCCTATCTGCTCGCATTCGTCTATCTCAGTCCATCACTCTCTGTTTCGAAACCCAAGCAAAAACCCATGCCATTGCCAAACTCCTGACAGCGTACTCCTACCACCAGCATGCCACCGAGACAACAAACCCTTAGCACACGCGTGCAACCTCACGTGCAAACGCATCTCCAAGCACGCACTGTACCACCTCGGCCATGCTAAAATCGCTTCACCCCTTCACCTTGTCCGAGCAGCATCTCATAGCCTATGACCCTCCGTTATTGGTGCTGCAACTTCATGTGCAGTCCAAGTTTCCAGTGACACAACCCATGCCGTGTTCTTTCTCTTTAAATTCTGAATGGTATGCATATATAATATGTTTAAATTTCATATATTTATATATATATATATATATATCAGTTAGTTAATATACAAAAGTTTTTATTATTCGTTGATGCGATCTAATATACGTTTATCTTATCTCTGTATTTTTTTTTCTTTTACAGATTTTTCATATAATATATTTTTGTTTGGGTTGTATAGTTTAGCTATAAGTTTAGTAATATATACGGTTGTTATAGTAAGCATATTAATATACGTGTCTAGTTATAACTCATCTGTTATGTTATATGTTAGTATATGTTGCTTATACCATTTTGTATTCAATATGTATATTGTGCTGTAAGTTAGTATAGCTATGTTATTCCTTATTTGATTTTTACATAGATATAGAAGTATGTTATATGTATGTTTTGAAATTTGGCGTATAAAATATTAGTATATATTATGTTATTACGGTTAAAGGTTTTATACAGTATAAGTTACATCTGTTGTTTATATAAGGTTGTATATACAAAGCTCTCTCTATATAAAGTTGGATAAGTCTGAACACAAATTATTGTCATGTTTTATATAGAGGAAGCATACGTTAAGTATCTGCATATATATATATATATATATTATCGGTCTGCATATTATATTATATATATAGTTATAGTTTGTGTGTCAGTTGTATCAATAGATGTAAGTTATGTTGATTGCGTAAATTTATGTTTAGGCCGCGTATATATGTGTGGAAAGGGTATTTTATTATATATATTGACTTGAAATATATACTTGAGTTTATATAAAATATATGTAACTTACAGTTTGGTATGTGTAAATTTATATTTTTGTTGGTCTATATTTATATTGATATTTTGAAAAGTGCATATACATATAATGTGTTTATTCATGATTTTAGTAAAGGTTTAAAAATGTATACTGGTTATATATATTAGTTCTATGTATTAGTTTATATAAGGTATTGGTTTAGAAATATAATATATAAGTTCGTGTATATAAATTATCTTCATCGATCCAGTTCTGATTTGATTTCATCTATTCCTTGTTATCAGCTATGGTCATCAAATTCGTGCCTGTATTCATAACCCGATTTCATTGTCGGTATCAATGTGCGTATCTGTGTCATCTCCCGTTCTCTCTAGCCTCGGAAGGTGAGCAATCACTCACGATTAATGTTCTTTTATTTATTAAATTTGATTTCAATTGAAACGACAATTGAAATACGCTGTTGTTAGTTAATTACACTATTATATATGCTTTTACCTGTATCAGTTCATCTGTGACATCTGACACCATTATCTGTTACTTATGCGATGATTATACAAGTTTGGTTGATAAATGATTGTTGTATGATGTTAAAATTGGACGTTAATTGTAAATGTTAAAGTGATAAATAGTATGAAATTGAATTTGATATAGATAGCTAACAATTTAAAATGGATTTATATGTTGAATGTGATTAGTTAAATATGACTCCTTTTAGATGATAAATTAATCGACACGTAGAATTTGGTTAAGTACACCTTGAACCGTTAAATGTATGTTGTATAAATTGTTGTAGTATGAAATCGAACAATAAATGTCAAGTGTAGAACCATATAAAATAATTAGTGTAATAATCTTTAATCTACATGACATGATAGTGTAGATTCTAGAAATAATTATATTAATTTGCGCAAACATCAATGTAAATTAATACGATTATTTCGAGATTATTTGAATTAATTATTTGATTGTTATTGATCGTTGTTATTGCTTGTTTACTTACTTTGGCACCATCCCAGTTATCACACTGCAAGTTCCCTTTGCTATGCTTTGATTTTTGAATTGAATTGGAATCGGGTTGAAATGATAAATACCCAAATGAACTTGAGCTAGGATAGAAAATTAAATATAAACCCGATTGGTCAATAATTTGATTTAAAAATAAAATAAAGATTTTATTCGAATAGATAATAAAGTTTGAAAAGAATTTGAAATTTGAAATTTTATGAAAAGTAATGTTAATATTTAAAAATCTGAAACGAAATATTAACAAAGTAATGATTGGAAGAACGTTGTTTAATTTAAGAATGAATAATTGAGTTTGGAATTATTTAATAATTAAGTTTGAAATTATTAATTAAGTTTGAAGTTATTTAATAATTAAATAAAATTGAATTATTTGAGAATTAAATAAAATTTGAATTCATTGATAAGAGAAATTGAACTTTTGAATAAGTGAATCTGAACTTCGTTAATAAATGAAATTGTGTTTCTGTATTAATTAAGTTGGAAAATTATTTAAGTAAGTTAATAAGTGAAATTGAACCTTTGAATACGTGAAATTTAGTTTCTTTATCAATTGAGTTTTGAAATTTGTAACTAAGTAGATGAATAAGTGAAATCGAATTTCTTTAACAAGAAATGAAAATGTAATTTATTGGAATTAATGTAAGATTTGTAATTTAAAGAATTGATTTGACGAATCTAATTTAATTAAATTTTGTAGTTTTGATATAACGAAGTTGAACTTAAGTAATTGATTTAATGAATTGAAAATCAATAGAAATTATTTTGAATGATAAATTTACTTAACGAATATTGAATGAAATCGATAAATTTAAATTGATTTGAATGTTAAATTAAATTAATTTAAAATGATTTTGAAGTTAAATTCATATACGAACTTGAATCAATATTTGAATAGTTTAAATAAAAATTGAAATTGAACTATAAGATTTGAAATAGTAATTTAGAAGATTTGAAACATAAATTATGGAAATGGATATCGAAAGACAAATGAAATGATGGTTTACAAATTCTAATTGAAATTGAATTTGATTTTGTTTCGAAATATATTAACGACCAATAGGTGTAATAATTACGAAAGTTATTAAAGAGACCGGAGTCGGTTATGGACATACTCTCTGTCTAAACCGAAAACCACTTTAATAACTATGCACGGAGTGTGATCCAGAATAAAGTGGTTGGAATGATGTACGTGACGACTGAAGAAAGAGAATGATAATGGATAGCCTTGACACTTTTTTCAAATTGGAAATGACTAAAACAGGAGCCGTGCCGGGCCAAATGGGGTTAGCCACCTCGAGAGAACACACTTCTTCGTAAACTACTCATTACTTGTTATTGATTGGTGCACCCTCGTAATTTTGGGAGTGTTGTTTCGCGGTGTTGCGATCGTTGCGGCGATGCGTTCTCACCAGTCCGTGTCAGGCAAACGGTAGTTTCACTACCTTGGGTATTGCCTCATGTGCCTTATCATACCTGAATCCCTATATGCGACCACTACGAATTTGTTTTGTGTTATACCTATGGAGTACTCCCTGATATCCCGCTAGTTTACCGTGGAGTTTACAGTGCTGTATAGACTATATCGTCTATATAAAATGTGTTAAAGGGGATAATGGTAACGCCTTAACAATATTTTGATACTTTATATTGCTGATTGACATTATCTATTTAGCGTATATTACTACATAGTAGATAGTTCAACGGATCCTTAGAGGACGGTTATTCCTACGTCCTTTGAGTTACTTGTATTTCATTTGTTATCTCACTTGAGTTGGATTTATTAATATAAGAATGTTAATCCCAACTCGAGTTGGATTTATTAATATAAGAATGTTAATCCCAACTCGAGTGTTTTGTGTTTTGCTTTACGCTTGGGTCAGACTGAGAGTACCAGCTTTTGAGACTCACCTTTGGAGTTGGATCTTCGCTTGGAGATCCGGCTATCTATCCAGCTTTCAGATGTTCAGATGATCCTAGTGATGTATTCTGATTCTTGTATTTTACTATTGTACTCGAGACTTCTGTTGTAACTTATTAACTCTGTTATATATATAGTAGGTTCATGAACTACTATCTTTTGCTTCCGCTGCATATTATTACTCTGTGTCTGTGATTTTGTGATTATTTATTTACTGTATATGTTCAGTTTTGCCAAATTTAAATTAACAATTCAGTATTTTGAATTATTCAAGTTCGACGTGTGCGGATGCGAATAGTCCAAAATAGCGGGTCGTTATATTCAAACTAAATTGATAATTTCATATATATATATACATATATATATATATATCTTATTTTAACTTCATTATTATTTATTTTTGAAATATTCACTTAATAAATCCATTATTATTTAAATAACCTTAAATTACATTCTTCTAAATATTTCCTTCGCTTTATTTAAACGTGAAATATTCATTAAATTACTTAAATCAAAATCAAGTTATAAAATCATATCCTAAATCTTGATGTGTTTCAGTTTGATTTATTGAATAAAATTCTTAATTAAATACACTTTTAAATAGATTCAAATTTATCCTTCCAATCTTAACTTATTCAAATTATTACAAAAATCTATCTTTGAATTATAAATTTAAATAAATACTCAAACATCTTATATATTAATTAAATTCATCTTAATTAAGTCAAATATTATTATTAAATAAATATCATTTATGTATATTATTCTAAGAATCAATATTTATTAAAACCATATATTTCTTTCCGAAACCATAGAATCTATTTTCAAAATATTTATATATAGACTAGCGGTGTCTGTGTATAATTTTCTATCCTATGGTTAAATGATATAATTATTTATCATTTCAATCTGTAATTTAAATATATATACGAGTATATATCACTTCAACCCGCAATCCCAAATTCAATTCAGTGAAAATCGCTTTGGTCTATCATTTCAACCCATAACGATTTTCCCGTAGTCTAAAGTCCGTTTGGGTATGTATCATTTCAACCCATAGTGAATTCTATACTAACAGGAAACTTGCAGAGTGATAACAGATATAATAACAATATAACAGGCATATATCACAGATATAAATAACAGATAATATAAACAATAGGGTATGGTGTCATATCACACAGGTGAACAGTTACAGATAATAGCATATATTTAACAATTTAAATAACTACAGCAGCATATTTCAATTATCATTTCAATTGAAATCAAATTTAATAAATATAAGAACGTTAATCGTGAGTGATTGCTCACCTTTCGAGGCTAGAGAGAACAGGAGATGACATGGATACGCACAAAAGAACTGACACTGAAATTGAGTTATGAATCCAAGAACGAACTCCAGAGTAAAGTAAGATTTGCACGAATTCGACGATCTAAGCTGAAATGGAATCGATGAAATAATTAGAATCGGACCGATAAAAACAGAAATTTATATATATTATTTCCATGAGATCGATATTTAATTTAAAACAATATCAAAACAATATATATATATATACATACATATAATCATTGTTTTAAATTAAACACATATATTAAATAAAATCCTTATATTAACTAATATATATACTTTGAAATCTACAATATATCTAACAATGTAAAACTGGTATATATAAACTTACTGTAACTACAAATTGCCTACAATAGTTTATATAATATGTTAAAAATACTGCAAAATAGGTCATCAAATTTCCATATAATTTTCATATACAAACTATATATATAATATATGACCTATATATATAAGGCATATATTTTACACACACACACACACACACACACACACACATATATATCAACTTGCACCTATGAAGACAGTATACCAAATCTCAAATAAACCGTCTCTTATATATATTCAACAATATTTGTTATAAACAACACAACTTACATACCTATGATCTGAAAGCCCATATATATATATATATATATATATATATATATATATAAAGAGAGAGAGAGAGAGAGAGAGAGAGACTATAGAACTTTTCATATACGAATCTTGTACAACCATATACATGCCTATACTTCGAAACAAATAATAAACATACAGTAATATATAATCAAACGTATATAAGACAGCAAAAAACCAAACTTTAAAACTGTACTATCATTTAAAAAAACTTATAACAGTTTGTATTATAACATCCAAAACTAAAATATGATAAAATCTATATATGTAAGATAGAATGATAAAATAAATTTAACTTATAACTTACAGTCTATATATATACAGTCTGTACATATATTTCAACAAATTCTATACTTATATATGAACTTGTTTATATAAAATATATACACAGTTGCCCATGTCATATAGAAACTGCGTGTATATAATTCACCTTCCAATACAAAGAAGTTATTTAAATCATAAAATAAGCTATGACATCTATTTTTCAGCGTACGCAACATATCTCTAATATAATAAAATATGAAAAAGAATAAATATTATAATATAACATACATATAGTACTATAAGCAACATACCTATCATACTGCAACAAAAAGGAAGGAGGTCGATGGTTGTAAGGGCTGGGGATCAACAGAGACTGGAAGTGGTGGGTCGGAGCATGCTGGGGAGGAGGGTGAGGCGGAGAGAGAGGGGGAGAAAGGAACTTTTCCTAAGTTTTCCTAATTGACATGCATTAAATAAACTATCCACTTTAAAATTCATTTTAGGGAGACCTCTTACTAGATCATGTTTTGACAGTAAGAGTTTGAAATTCAAATGTCCAAATCTCTTATGCCAAATCCAATGGTCACTTGTATTTGCCAAAAGACACAGGTTATCATTTGAAACTTTCATACTAAGAATATAAATATTATGTTTCCTAATTCTCTCAAATATTATGGTTGAATTATTATCTTCAATGTGATACTTATCTTTTTCAAATTTAATTTTATATCCTTTATCGCAAAGTTGACTAATACTTAGCAGATTATGTTTCAGATTCTTAAATAGCAAAACATTAGTAATAATAGGAGTTTCAGAGTTACCGACTTTGCTGATGCCAATCACATATCCTTTTGAATTATCTCCAAAGTTAACCAGTCCTCCGCCTTTGTATATTATATCATTCAGCATATCTGGATTGCCAGTCATGTGTCTAGAGAATCCACTATCGAGTATCCATTTTTTTCTTTTTGATCTGCATAATTTGTCCATTGTGGATTGATTCCTCAACTCCCATAAAGCATGTTTCCTGCACATCATAAAATTTTGGTAGACAACTTGAATTTGAATATTGATTATATGCAGACTCAAGAGACAATGATGATCTAAATATTTCTAAACTAGTATTAACAAGTTTTTTAAACATAACCATTTTAATTTTTTTTTTCAAAGACAATATTATGAAATTTTGAAAACCTTGCTCTGATACCAAATGTGAGAAATGCGAAATACGGATCTTAAGGCTATGATTAATACTAGAGGGGGGTGAATAGCGTTTTAAGGAATTACTAAATCTTTTTGAGTTTTTGTTAATTTGAGCATAAATGTATGCAATATTCAGACACGGATATGATCACAGAAACAAAAACAGATGCAGAAATAAAGTAAAAGCAATAAAGGAAAGAACACACCGGATTTTATACTGATTCGGAGTTACCCTACATCCAGTCCCACACACAAGTACAGATTTCCTTTCAAAAGAAATTGTACAATTACACCCTCGATTTCAAGGCCACGAGATACACCGCTCCAGATTCACAATACTCTGGGTAGAGATACTTGATTTCATGGGCAACAAGTTCACCCAATCGATTTCCAAGCCAACAATCGCACTTTTTCTCACTTAATTGATTTCACAGGCTACCATCACACCTTTTCTCACTTAGTTTATTACAAAGAAGCCTATAACTCTGAATAGCATGGAGATATTGTTGAGATAGTGATACAGAATCAAACCAGAGATGATCTAGTTAGATTTAATGTTGATTTCGATAGAGTGATGGTAAAAATGAGTATAAAAAAACGTGGAAGAAAAAGAGGAGTAAAATCAGAGAAAATATGAATACAAATTCGTTCAAAACTACCCCTATTTATAGTAGAACAATAGCCATGTCCATTCGTGAAAGGATATGACGAATAGACACTTCTTTTGAAATTCAAATTTTTGGAATAAACTGCTACTATGTTGACATGGGGTACTTGATGACATGCCTAAGATATTTTTGGTAATTTGCTTTTCTTTGAAAATAACGTCTATCTTGTATTAAAACTATTTTAAACTTTATAAATATACTTAACTGTAGTTAAAATACATAAGTAAATACAGAGAATAATATTTTAGTATATATATAAAATTTTACTATAATTTTATATTTAAATCTAAGTATAAATATTAAAAGTTAAATATATTTTTATTAAAAGATAGTTTAAAACTAAGGATAATTTGATTTTGAAAATAAAGATTATTTTGAGGCTAAAAGTATTTAAAACCAGGATAGATGTTTTTGATTATTTTAGAAGGATGATTTTGAAATCATTTTGAAAACAAGATATAATTTTATAAAAAACATTTGAATAAAAGTTAGTGGATACAAAACAATGTTCCACTAGATTTTTCGTGGATTCCATCCTACATAGGATTAAATCCCTTTAACAGGCTCGAAGTGGAATCCATTCCACGAATAAATTGGATTTTAAGACGCCAGTGCTTTTCGAGGAGTTTTAACAAAATTCCTTATTAGATTACTTATTATTGAAATCTTGAGCTCTTGATAATCTTGATACCCATGAGTCTTAAATCTTGATATCTTGAATCTCTATACTGTACAGTCTTCATTTTTGGTGCCTGCATGGTTAAATCCTGCATATATATACATATGTATATATGTATATATGTATATATCTAAACTATAATGTTAGTATTTATATTTTATAATCTTATTCTAAAGTTGTTGTCATCAAAACCATCATCTCAAGGACTAACAACAACATCTCACCATCACCTCACATCAACCATCACGTGGCTTTGAGGGAAGGGTATTCGTGCGCTAGGGGCTAGGTGGTGTGGGCTAGGGGTATTTAGGTAATTATACAATTTAATATTTTATCCTAAGGTTTTTCCTATAAATGCCACCCCTTTTCTCAAAAATGCCTAATAACATTTCACTTCTTCTTCCTCTTCCTTTTCATGCTTTCTAAGAGCTCTCTAGTGGCCTCTTATTCATAAAAAAAGTTAGGAAAAAAATACCATAAATAAAAGAAGAAAAAGATATATACTAGTTTATAATATCAATTCACTTCAAAAATAGTTCGAAACTCCTTTACTTCTCATCCAAAATAAACGACCACTACCCCACACCAACTTGGCCGTGAGCACCATCTCCACCAAGGCTAGGCTGAGCTCCTACTTGGGTCTTAGGCTTGGTTTCGTTCGCTTTGGTTCAATTGTAGTGAAGCTATAGCCGTTTTAAAACTTGTTTGAAGGAAAAATGAAGGTGAGAAGTCCTAAACTATTATATTATAATTTTGATGATGATATGATGTTTGCAAATGGATGTTTCATCTACTTTGATCATCAAATTTGGATTGTTTATATGAATGTTGAAAATATATGCAAATCATGGAAATACACGTCGATAAGCACAAAGGAAATCACTTTCCTTGATTTAATGAATTGGTGTGTTTGTGCAAAAAATCTTCACAAACACCCAATTGCATTTGAAAACACCAAATCACAGTTATAGATCATAGGTAGATTGTATGTAATAGAAATAAATTTGAAGAACACACAAAAAATTAAACGGAAAGCAGTAGAAAGACAAGATTTATAGTGGTTCGGCGTTGTAGCCTGCATCCACTTTGGAGAATTTTCTGTTTTATTGATGGTTCTTGCTAGTTACAATTGATTACAATAGTACACTCCAGATACAATGAAAATTTTGGCAGGGTATAGGTGTAAAAGGGCCAAGAAGATTCCTTTTCTAAAGTTCTTCGACTGCTATTTATAGGTGTAGGCTGCAAATATCTTGCCCAGATCTCGGAAGACTCCTTTCGCCATGTGGGTGGGCCCACGTGATCGATCCCCTGACATTTCGACTCGATCCATGATGGATACGTACCAAATTCATATCGATCCAAAATTGCTCTTTTTGGTTCGAGATCGATCATGGACACTCTTGAGGTTGTACGCATGCTCCTGTGAAAATTTGGTGGCATTTGGACTTGTAGATTCTGAACTATGAACGATGCTATTTTAAATTTGTTGAAGGCTATCAGATTCGCATCACTTCTGCTCGCATCGCTTTTGTTCGCATTGCTTCTTCACTTCTGTTTGCATTGCTTCTATTCGCATCGCTTCTGCACTTCTGTTTGCATCGCTTCTGTTCGCATCGATGGATACGAACTGTGGTTGTTTTCCTTGACTTGCATCAATTATATCTTGAGCATACAAACTCTGATTGACTTGAAATTTAGAATGTTGACATTCATATCTTTGTTTATTGTGCCATATCAATTGTAGCTCGATCCAGACTCGGACAAAATTCATTAGTATCCATAGTGGACCCACGTATAACTGATTTTTGGGATGAACGGTCTTTGGTTTCAGCCAATTCCTTGGTGTCACGGCCTTGCCAAAGGGCGGGATAACATTTTGCCCCTAAAACATGTCTTGCGATTGGAAGGTGTGTTTTGTAGTGCCACAAGCGGGATAACATAAGAGGTGAATATTGGTTCCTTTCCGCAGTCGCTTTGGTCCATCACCATTATCCTCGCTTTCCATTTCCCTTTATCCTTGTCTGAATCTTTTCCAGGACGATTTCCTCATTTGACTGCATCAACTTAAACTCCTTCTCCTTCCTCTCTTTCAACATTTGCATCCTATAATCATAGAAATCCTCGGACCTCATGAAAAAATTCTCCTAGATCCATAGGTGGATCCCTTGTAATGAATTCTTGAACTCTATTCCATCAGCTATACTAGATACAGCTGCCATCAAAACTATGGATGGATCTGATCGATCCACCGATGCTGCTGCTGCATTGAATTGTGACAGAAAACTCCTCAAAGATTCCCTGGTTCTTTGCTTTAGTTTTGTCAAGCTCATTACGTGCTTGGGTCTCGAAATGTGAACTTTGAATTGGCTCGTAAACTTCTCAATCAACTATGTCCACATTCCAATGAAGCCGCTCTCTAATTGCCTAAGCCATAGTGCCGCTATGTCTGTCAAATACAATGGGAAACATTGGGCCATGACCTCCTCCAATGCCCCAAGTACCTCCATGTGCCTCATATACCTTGTTAGATGAACAGCAGGGTACGTCCTCCCATCATATGTCTCCAGTGTTGGTAGCATGAATTCAGGTGGGTTCCTGGCCTGCCTGATTGTGGGAGCGAAGTGGCTATTCACATCTTCCAGATCTCTATTCACTAGTCCTCCCCTCATGGCTCGTCTGACCATCTCCGCCAATCTATCACTATCTCCAAGGTGTTGACCTTGTATGTTGCCTCCAAACTGCCCCTAGAGTTCACGAGGGGTCTTGGAATCTGCTCTCCTAGACGGGGATCCATTGCTCTATCAACGCCATACAGCGTAGTCTCGGCCGGTATCCTACCTGAGATTGGATCAACATGTTCCTAAGGATTGCCCCCATCTCAAGGGCTGCTCTTGATGGTCCTGCTCTATGCAATTTCCCATTGGGTCCTTCTCCTCCAACTCCGTGGATCTGAATTCCAACTCCTCGTGTTGTTCCTGCCTTTCCAAACTATCTGAGAATGTTCTACATCACTCTTGCATTTTCAACAATTCTTCATGCATAGCTCCCATCATCATCTCCATCTCATCTCTAGTGATGAAGGTCGATGTCTAGTTAGCTCCTGAGGACGCTTCCTGGCTTCCTTCATGTTGACTTCTCTCCGCTCTTTGTCTCCTTGTTGACTGCTTCGTTATATCTTTCCAGATCCAAGTTTTTAGGCTTTCAGATCCAAAATCCAAGTTATAGAATCCCTGAGTTCAACTCTCAGTGATAGCACCAAAATGTTTGCGCCAAATATGGTCACAAACACCCAATTGCAAATGAAAACACCAAATCACATCTACAGATCATAGGTAGATTGTATGTAATAGAAATAAACATGAAGAACACTTAAAAAATTAAAAGAAAGTAGTAGAAAGATAAGATTTATTGTGGTTCGACGTTGTAGCCTATGTCCACTTTGAAGGATTTTCTGTTTTATTGATGGTTCTCACTGGTTACAATTGATTACAATAGTACACTCCAGATACAATGAAAATTTTGGCGGAGTATAGGTGTAGAAGGGCCAAAAAGATCCCTTTTCTGAAGCTCTTGGACTACTATTTATAGGTGTAGGCTGCAAATATCTCGCCCAGATCTCGAAAGACTCCTTCTGCCATGTGGGTAGGCCCACGTGATCGATCCCTTGACATTTCGACTTGATCCATGATGGATACGTACCAAGTTCGTATCGATCCAAAATTGCTCTTTTTGGTTCGAGATTGATCATGGACACTCTTGAGGTTATATGCAAGCTCTTCTGAAACTTTAGTGGCATTTGGACTTGTGTAACCAATGGAATGCAAGCAACGCAAGCAAAAGTCCAGATACATTGTCAAATTCGCATCGCTTCTGCTCGCATCGCTTCAATTCGCATCGCTTCTGCACTTCTGTTTGCATCGCTTTTGTTTAAATCGCTTCTACACTTTTATCGCATCGCTTCTATTCGTATCACTTCTATTCGCATCGCTTCTATTCGCATCGCTTCTACACTTCTGTTCGCATCGCTTCTATTCACATCGATGGATACGAATTGTGGTTGTTTTCCTTGACTTGCATCGATCATATCTTGAGCATACGAACTCCAATTGACATGAAATTTGGAATGTTGACTTTGGTAGCTTTGCTTGTTGTTCCATATCAATTGTAGCTTGATACAGACTCGGACAAAATTCGTCAGTATCCATAGTAGACTTGCGTATAACTGATTTCCGAGATGAACGGTCTTTGGTTTCCAACCAATTCCTTGGTGTCACAGCCTTGTCAAAAGGCAGGATAACATGGTGTATATGGAATGTTAAACCTCTTTAAAAATGGTCTAAAACGAGTTTGAAATGTTTTATAAACATTCAAAAGTGTTTTGGTGAAGTTTAAATGAGAATTGGAAATTTAGTCAAAAATAGGCGCGTTGCATAAGATAGTTCACGATTTTGCACATTAAAGTCAAATAAGTGTAAAAGTTGGAATATAGCTCGAAATTCTTTGAGATAATAATTTTTCAAACTACTATATGCATATTTTTTCAACAAAGAATGAAATTAAGATTTTGATATGTAGATTTTGAGATATGAGTAAAACAAGCTTTTAAAAAAATCACGGTTTTGTAGTTCAGAATCCAAAACTGGATTTCTTAGAAAATGATGTTTTAAAATTGTTTAAAATGTGGAATAAATCTTTAAAATGTTTTAAAAGTGATTTGAGTCATAAAAATGGATTTTCAAATGATAAAAAGTTGTTTTGATCAATATAGCTTAAAGAGCACTTTCCACAGCACTTCTCCGCAGTACTTTTGACATATGACTTTGAATTTAATAATTCTTTTCGAAATCTTCTAAAAATATTTTCAAATGAATAATTAATTATTTTAATAATGATTTGGAGTTTGGTAGTTATTTAAAAATAATTTAAATAAAGGATTTAAATAAAATCTATTATAATTAAGTGGTTTAATCTTGGCTCTAATGGCCGATGAGTAGACTGGATTTTTCTATTCGAGAGATCCGAATGTGAAGTGCTTAAACTAAGGAGATTTTCAAGAGCAACCAGTGCCCTAGCTCAACTGTCCTCTTCCCTGGGCGAGGGACATATAAGGTCGAAATATCGGAAATGAGTTATGTATAAAAGATTTAAAATTTCCAAATTTAAATTAAATGCAACTTGATTGTGTAGAGATGATCTTCTTACATTTGGTGTTAGATCTTGAAGAGGGAACTGACACTATTCATGGAATTTAAAAGGTGATTTCGTCGTTATTCCGCCCATAGTATTTGTTGAATATGGGAATGATATTGAGTAGAATTAGAAGATTTCTATAGATTCTGCTCATTTAATATTTACTAGTTTTGGATTAAGATCCTAGATAACATGGTTTTAACTCAATTAAAATTATGAGTTTTGAATTAATAAATCATTACGAAGATTTATATGAAAAAATTAGAAATGTTTTCCTAAGTGAAATATGATATGATTTCGAATTATTCCTATTTTAAAAAGGGTTTTAAGTAATCAAAGTAATTGATAAGGGAGGTTTAATGATTTCGTATATACCGAAGAGAATGTTTTGGAAATGTATATCCCTAAAAGAGATTTTGGTAAAAGGAACTTAATCAATTAAAGAATGATTCCCTATTCGCAAACGCTCCTTTTATCGATGATTGGATCGAAGGAACCAGGGTCGGATCTGTAATCATATCCGAAGACCACTTCGAACAAATGTACGTGTTTGAAAAGTAAAGAACTAATAGAGAGAATGAAGGTCAAAGATCTTCGGGATGAAAGGACTGCTTATTGATAATTCTGGTTAGCTCCCAAATACTAAAGTAGCAATGGTCCCTTCATTCCGAAAACTCCTTGGGTTGCAAGGACTTCTCGTTACTAATCTTATGGTTAATTCCCGATAGGATATGGTAGGAGAGTGCCTTCGGTTTTGTTCAGTTGTAGAACGAACATGTATGGACAAATCTGTTTGATGACGGAGAAGGTAACTTCTCTTAGCTTAACACCTTTTTTGAGCTGTATGAGCTCGAAGGTTGTATGTTTGTGGAAGTCAATAGTGATCGATGGAATGGCAATGTGGCATAAAAGGAAGATGATGTGCTATGTGGAAGGTAAACGTTACCTCAAGCCTCACACCTGGAAATGGGCAAATTGGGTAGATGATGCAAGGCTACGTGGTTCGCAACCATTAGGATATGATCATCCCCTTCTAGATATATTCCTACCCGCTATGACGTTCGGGTTTAAATTATTGTGGATGTATGATATGAGGGTCCTCGGATAGGTCGGTAACAACTGGGGTTATGACATATTCGGTACTATCTAGTGACAAAGGTAGGCCGGTCTTGTGTTAGTAGAGGGAAGATGTTCTGTGCCACGGTACATTCCTCTAGAGATGTACTACCGGAAGGTAGTCCCTTCACTTGGTCATTTGTATGGAAATCCATTCTCCAATAAGAGCCAGTCATTTTATTTATAGAGCCTAGTATGTTGGAATTTAGTAATGGTAACAATTTTGGCTAAGATTTAGAAGTTTACTTGCAAATGTTTTCAAAGATATGTCATTAAAAATAATATTCCGTATTTTTTCATAATAAAGATTTGGTTACCATAAGGTAAAGACCCATTCCGTGTTTATGTGCGACGTGGCCTTATGAGATACCTTTTTGTTTTCAAAACACGTATTTTTGAGTTCTCACACCAGTCCCATGACTGACACGGAGTTTATTTTCCTTTGCCTTAAACTAGGTGCCCTAATTTCCCTAAGCAGCCTAGTAGTCAGGTTTAGTTTAGAAGAAAGCTGGAGGGAGCTTTCCCTAATTTCCCCAAGCAGCCTAGTAGTCGGGTTTAGTTTAGAAGAAAGCCGGATGGAGCTCGAAGCATGGAGTCAAAAGATTTTATTGAAGTTTTCTGTCTATTTCCACCATACTCTTCTACTATGTATTCCACATTTGTAAGGATAGAAATTTATAAGTGTTCATGTTTTTAACTCTGATAAATGTATTTTAATTTCCGTTGTAATATTTTTATTGAAATAACATATGTGAGATTCTATTTTGTCTTTGTTTTTCTTTCTTACCCTTGAGAATCTTCTTCTCCAGCACTTGGATTTACGACATGTGAATACCGGGGATATTTGGTGTCGATTTTTGAGAGTCGAAGAAACGGGTCCTCACACTTCTTTTATGAATCGCTTTTATATATACAAAACTCCTTCCAGATCTCGTTTGTATTTACAAAATTTCTTTTTACAAATCTCTTTTATATTTAGAAAACACCTTTTATAAATCACCTTTCTATATATAAAAGTTATTTTTATAAATCTTTTTTATATTTTGTTTAACTTCAACTTCAAATCATAACTTAAATCCATTACTTTTGAAAAGAATTTGGCTTTGAGAAAGTGAAGGGATTTTCTTTAAATAACTACTTATTTAAGTATTCCAAAATATATTTAAAACTTTAAAATCCCTTTAAAATACTTATATAACCTTTTTGGAACACATATAGTAAAAATTTACAAAATCTCTAAAATAGATAACCACCTTTTACTTTATTAAAATCTTGGATTTCCAAAGTGCATCCATAGAGATTATTGCTATATGGGCCGTAACTTTTTGAACTTTGTGTTGTAAATAAAATAGCTTTTAATCTCCAATCCTTTTCATATTTTGAACCACTTTAATATAGAAAACATTTTACTTCAAAATATTATAAATTTGACGTCAATTTAAAATCCATAACTTTTCAAATTTGGAAAGAGGCTTCCTGACCACTGTAGTACTTAAAGAAGCTACCATTTGTTTCTATTCTTAAAAGAATACAACTTTCCATGTCATATAACTATCATTTATGCAAACAATAATATATGTAAATAATTATCAACAAGGCGACCTATTCGCTATGATCCTTCAACAAATATCAAATCTTCCGAAGCGTTCACGTAGCGACCTGTTTGCCATGAAACACTTCGACTTCCATTCCCTTGCTTTTATCCCCTACAACATAATATTTATTTATGCCATTGACTTCCAAGGGGAGTCAAATCCGGATCAACAAATATAAGTATTTATAAAATGTAAACAACATAAGCGAGTAACTACGAAATCATTACAATACGTCACACTATTTTTATGACTTTTCAAAGTGAGATATCTCACTTTTATAACCAAAGATGAAGCTAACTTCCTACCATCGACTGAAAGAAAGCTCCAAAATTCCTCCTACCCATAATTTCTCATGGCCAAGGCCTCATAAAACCCCAATGCTTATGGACATAAAAGGGAAAATAGGAAATGGCACCAACGTTTGTATCTTTCGAGTATTGATGATGATAGCTAGGCTACTATAATTATTTAGAGTAGAAAAGAAGTGATTTTTAGGTATTTTCTTTTATAAAACTAAGGTAGAGGAGGAGTAAAAAAATATGAAGAAGAAGAGAGGTTGAGTAGAGAAAATGAAATAAAATTGAAAATGAAATATGGAAGGTCTTTTTTATAGATCTAAAATGGTGCAACAAAATCTAAAGTTCACCACCCCATTGATGATGTTTTGCCTCCAAAAATCACCCACACATTCCATGTACTCTCTTACTCAAGTACTTGTAAATCTCTCTTAATATATGTTCATGTAGTCAAATCAAAGGATTCTTTCTTTTTACTAATCCTCTACTAATTAAAATCTGCAATTTTCTAATTATAATAAAACTTAACGGATTCTTTCACTAGAAAATAGGTAATGTTATTTGTTATTTGTATGTCCATTTGAGTGTTCAAAAGGTTACAACAACTTTTGTTCGATGAAAAGTCGAAAATCTAAAACGGACTTTCGGTCACGTTTCTGTTTTTTTGAACTACTTACTTTTTTAAACAAATTTCCAAATGAATTTACGGTTATTACTTATTAATTAAAAGAGGGTTCTTTATTTATTAAAAACCATTAAGTGAATATTTAAAATTAATTAAATATTCACATATCAAAGCGATTAAATTCCAGGTCGTTACACGTAACAAATTGCATAATTGCTCCTAGTGCATACCACTAACTCTTTCAAGTATATTATAATATATACAAAGAAATCCTTTGGATAACGAGTATGGATGATCATTGTTATGAAATAGTTCAAAACCACGAGTATTTAATAGTGCTAAGAAAACCTATGTTCTTAAACATTCTTAGACATTTGGTGTCTCAAGATCATGACATTGACGTACCAGCTTGAGTAGTGTATGTAACATTATCCATATGATGGAAAATGATTTATTCATGACCACTGAGGTGAAAAATACGTTACGTAGTTGCAGTTGTTTGGAACAATTGTGCAATGATTTTGTGAGAGTCATTTATAGGTTATTTTATCTAAGTCATATGAAGATCTCACATAACGATATGCAATAGTCTTTCGACTTAGGAGTGCTATTGATCTTATGAGCAAATACTTCACTTTTATTATTGTCTAACACGTGATATTTGTTCAAATTATGGCCATAGATGGGTATGTTTCGAGACACATGAATTGAAATACTACTTAAATGAGGATTCATCTCTTATGATAAAGAAGGTTAGTATCATAATAATAAAAGGTCAGCTCAAAGTCAACCTCTCTGGCCAAAATAATTAGATTTATTGATAAATGTTATCAATTGAATCAAGTTACTTTAAAGATTAAACTTTGCAATTAACTATGAAAATCATTAGAGTGTTGATGACTAAGCTTTAGATGCCTTAGTAACAAAGTGACGACGAAGAGTCATAACATACACAATATCGTTCCATAAGAGTGTTACTTAAAAGATTAGAATTGGATTTCACCTAAATGATTTGTTAGCAACTAAACTCATGTCCATTACTATATTTTTTCAAAGTCCATAGATGCTATAATATTTTAGTTATTTAGATATAATTAGGGGCTAAGCCAAAGGTCTCGCAGAAGAACTCTCAACACGATCTGAATTAATTATTGGACAGTAATTTATAAGTATTAAGAAATGGTGGAGATATTAATATAAGTGTCATATTAATATTTTCGAAGGACATATATTTTAAACAGTAAATATGTAATGGTTATTTATTTATTTAATTAAGTACATAGGCCATGAAATCATTTAAAGAAATAATATTTGTCTAAATTTGGCTTAAACACACACACAGTTGGGTGTGTGTGTGTAGGAACAAGGATCGACCATACCTCAAATCCTGCCAATAACAGCAATAAGTTCTAAATTAAATAATATACTTTCTCTCTCTTGTCACTTCCCTCTATTGATTAATTCGAAACTTGTGGCTGATATCATGAGGGATTTTATGTGTAGTAAAAATGAGGTATAGTCGGTCCTTTCCCTACACACATATATATAAATAGATCCACACTCTCTAATTATTTCCAACACATTAGTTTCTCCTGGATCTCCATTACTAAATTACACTCCAAAGGGAATTTCGACTCCATTCGTAAGATGGAAGAAAGATTCTCAAAGAGAAAGCATTGTCGGTTCACTATGACAACTAAAGGCACCATCTTTAAGTTAATTATTCTTTATATTATCTTATGATATTATTATTGTTTCAGTTAAAAAATATATTTTTTTCAAAATTATTTTTTTTCAAAATTATTTTATCATGGTATGCATATAAATAGATTTATAAATTTATATACATAAATATTTCAGATTACTTATATATAAAATTATTCATTTAGCTTTCTGTCAAAAAAAATATTTTTTATAAATAGAATAGACATGAATGTTTGTGTGTGTTTTCCATACATATTTAAATACATATATAGATTAAGTATTTACAATTATGTGCCGGACGTAATCAAATAAATTGAAAATAAAATGCAATTTCAAAAGGATATATATTATGGATTTTATTATTGAGTTATTTAAACAAGATTTTAGACTGATATTCAAATATTTTAAACCTATATTTTTCTACCTTAAAATTAAAATATGTATATATAAATTGTTCTAATTTGAAAAAATGATTATATTTTTTGGTTTCACATTTTATAATACTATAAACATATGCATATTTTATTAGAATGGTCAGGATATGTTTTGAAATTAACGTATATAAACTATAATTTAAAACTTTAATCTCAATTTTTTCCAACTTTTTGGGCCGAAACATATTACACTGTATAAAATATTTTATAAAATATTTATATTAACATATTTTTGGGTTGAGTTATTTATACAATTAATGATTAGTTTTTATAATATAGCACATACAAACACATAAACGTGAATATATATATATATATATATATATTAAATATTGGCTAAAATAATATTATACATATATGTAATTTATACACATGCACGCACACATATATATTTATATGTATTTACATGAAAGACAACGCGTGTGTATATATATATGTGTATGTATGTATGTATGTATGTATGTACGTATGTACGTATTATTTGTTTTATAAGTTATAAATTCTAGTAACCATACATGTTTTACATATATAAAGTACATACGTACATTTAATAGAACATATGACGATTCTATACATATACATAAAATAATTGAATTAAATTACATATTTACATTAAATCAAACTAAAATTAATTTAACCTTTTTAAATCCCAAATAAATATTTGACCTGATTTAATATCTAAACATATTTGTTCACTATAACATATAAAAAATGTAGTGTTACTTTTAATTAAAGGATTTTTTTGAAATTCACCTTTTTAGCCCTCTACATGGTGCACCAGTTCCAATAACAATATTTAGTAATTTTTCGATTGAAAGTACCATGAATCTTATATGTTAAGACGTTGCTTTAATTTGGTCAATTACATGATGATAAAAATAAAGAAGAGAATAGAGAATGAAACTCAGATTATTTTCATTCATTTATTACTTCGGCCTGCTTACATATATATAGTATGACTTACAGGTAAACTGGGCCGAACATGCTAGGCCGAACAGAAAATAGAAACCAAGTAAACAAGTATGCAGTTATATGTACATTATTTACAACCCATATGTATATCCTTCTGATAACAACCCCCTCCCCCCCTCAAGTTGGTGCATAGATATTTATCATGCCCAACTTGTCACACAAATATTCAATTCTGGCTGCGTTTAAAGCTTTTGTAAAGATGTCAGCGAGTTGTTATTCAGTTTTTACATGCTTCGTAACAACAAGCCTTTGTTGTATTTTTTCTCTCACAAAATGACAGTCTGCTTCGATATGTTTAGTTCTTTCATGAAACACTGGGTTTAACGCAATGTGCATAGCAGCTTGATTATCACAATTCACAATTTCGAGTCCAACTTCACACGTAAGATGATCTATCCACATTATTTCACAAACTGTTTTAGCCATAGCTCTATACTCAGATTCAGCACTTGGTCTTGAAACTACATTTTGCTTTTTACTCTTCCATGAAATCAAATTTCCACCTACAAATAAGCAAAAACCAGAGGTAGATTTTCTGTCTACCTTAGACCCTGCCCAATCAGCATAACAAAAACACTCAATTTGTGCATGTCCATGATTTTTGTACATTATTCCACGTCCAACAGTTCCTTTGAGATAGCTTAGAACTTGTTTTAATACACTCCAATGATGAACAGTGGGAGATGACATAAATTGGCTTATTACACTTACAGAGAAAGAGATATCAGGTTGTGTAAAAGTCAGGTAATTCAACTTTCCTACTAACCTTCTATATCTATTTGGATATTTGAATAATTCACCACCTTCCATGATATTGTTATTCACTAGAATAGGTGTAGTACTTGGTTTTATCCGTAAATTTCCAGTTTCATCTAACAAGTCAAGCACATACTTTCTTTGAGACATAAAAATACTTTCATCACTTCTTGTGATTTCCACTCCTAGAAAATACTTCAAATCTCCCAGGTCTTTAGTATAAAATTGTTTGTGAATGAAAGTCTTGAGAGATGAAATATACAATTCATCATTACTAGTAATCACTATATCGTCTACATAAACAATTAGTAAAATTATACCAGCTTTAGTATGTTTGTGAAACACTGAATGATCACATTTGCTCTTCACCATGCCAAAGCTTTCCATAGCGTTACTAAATTTCCCAAACCAAGCTCTGGGGCGCTGTTTTAATCCATACAGTGATTTCTTAAGTCGACAAACGAGACCACTTTTTTCTTGAGCAACGAATCCAGGTGGTTGGATCATATAAACTTCTTCTTCTAAGTCCCATGGAGAAATGCATTTTTGATGTCTAGTTGATGTAACTTCCAACTATAAGTTGCTGCCAAGGAAATGAACAATCGAATAGAAGTTAATTTTGCTATTGGAGAAAAAGTTTTAGAGTAATCTATACCATACACTTGAGCATGTCCCTTTGCAACCAACCATGCTTTTAATCTGGTAATGGATCCATCTGAGTTTGCTTTTACAGTGAATACCCATTTACATCCAATGGGTCTTTTATTCTTGGGTAACTGGACTAAGTCCCAAGTTTTGTTATATTCAAGAGCATCTAATTCTTCAACCATAGCAGCATGCCATCCAGAGTTTAATAAAGCTTCTTCAACAGCTTTAGGTATAGACACTGATTCAAGGGAAGCAACAAGTGAGTGAGTAGATAATGGGATATGTTCATATGATAAAAATGAGGAAATATGATGTGTACACAGACGTTTTCCTTTTCGTAGAGCAATAGGTAAGTCACGTTCAGGGTCAAATGTGGAAACTGATTCATGTGGAGGTATGACTTCTGGCTGAGGAGGTAGAGTTGTATTATGAGGAGGTGATGAGGCATTAGTATCAATATCAGGTTCCTGTTGAACTTCAGATATCTCATATACAAGGAATTCATCATTTTCTATCTGAACTTGATCATATGTATTGGAAAAATGGTGTCTCTTCAATGAAGGTGACATCAATGGATAAAGATACTTATTTAGAGAGGGACAAAAACATATATAACCTTTTTGAAAATGAGAGTAACCAATAAATATACACTTCACTGCTTTTGGATCAAGTTTGGACATTTGTGGTCTAACATATCGAACAAAACATGTACAACCAAATATTTTTGGTTTTACTGGATATAATGTTTTATTTGGAAAAAGGATTTTATATGGAATATCACCATTCAGAACAGTTGATGGCATACGATTTATGAGGAAACATGCTGTTGATACAGCATCAGCCCAAAATTGTTGGGGTACATTCATATGAAATAACAAAGCACGGGTAGTCTCAAGAAGGTGTCTGTTTTTCCTTTCAGCTACCCCATTTTGAGGTGTTGTATCTACACAAGATGTTTCATGAAGTATTCCATTTTGATTCATGTAAGTTTGAAATTGATTTGAGGTATATTCCTTTGCATTATCACTTTTCAAAGTTCGAATAGAAACATTGAATTGATTTTTAATTTCAACACAAAATGAACAAAATATTGAATACAACTCAGAATGATTTTTCATAAGAAATAACCAAGTTACACGAGAATAATCATCTACATATGTAACAAAGTATCTAAATCCAGGTTTAGAAAGGACTACTGCAGGTCCCCAAATATTATAATGAACAAGCTCAAAAGGACAGCCAACTCTTTTATTTACTCTTGGACTCAAATTAACTCGATGATGCTTAGCATATTGACATGACTCACAATCTAGTGATTGAACAGAACTAAATTATGGACATAGTCTCTTTAAAAATGAAAGAGAATGGTGACCTAATTGACAATGAGTTTTTAATACTAGTGAAATACTTGAACAAGTAACAGATTTTTTATCAACAAAAGGAGTATCAAGAACATACAATCCCTTTGACACATGTCCTTTACCAATAATTTGTTGCGACATAAGATCCTGAAATATACAATGAGATGGGAAAAATGAGATAGAAGAGTTTAGCTTTTGAGTTAACTGACTCACTAATAGCAAATTGAAGGCAAGCTTGGGTATATATAAAGCAGATGTTAGTGGAAAAGGTGAATGGTTTGAACTAATTGTTCCAAACCCTTGAACATTAGAGGAAGAACCATCAGCTAAAGTAACATTATGAGTGGAAGTTTGTGATTGAAGATTTGTGAAGAGAAGACAATTACCTATCATATGATCTGTTGCACCAGAATCAAGCACCCATTGAATTTTGCCTATACTCATAGACTTGCTATTGTTTGCAATAGTAGAGACAATTGGTGTAGTTGATGTAGATTTGTCCATACTATTCTGATATTCAGTGAATTTTGCATATTCTTCAGCAAATACAAGAACAGTTTGATTAGCTTGATCTTGTGTTTTTGCCACATGACCTACCTGTGCATTCGAATTTCCAAATTGCCTTTGTTTGTTTTGTAATTTCCAGCATTCAAACTTTGTATGCTCTAGTTTCTTACAGTATGCACATGAATTTGTATTCACTGTGCGATTTCCAGATACACTTATATCTCTCTTGTGCATATTTTGTTCCTGTTTCCATGGTACATATCTATTATTCGAACTTATTAGAGCACTGTTATTTTGAGCAGAGGTAGTTGTGTTTGAACTTGAAATTTCAGTTCAAAGTATCCTTCTAAAAACATCATTTAACGAGGTTACATCAGATCCAGATAAAACTTGTGCTTTAGCCGATTCAAAGTCAGATGGAAGCCCTGCTAGAAAACTCATAATGGCCATTTTCTCTCTTTGTTTTTGTTGTACTTTCACATCTGCACTAATAGGAAGTAGCATATTAAACTCTTCATAAGTCTTCTTAAATGCCATAAAATAGTTCATAAGAGATTGATCTTGTTTCTCAACCCGATAAAATGATTTACGTATTTCATACATTCGATTCAAGTTTCCCTTTCCAGAATATAAAGACTCCAAATAATCCATAAGTTCCTTAACAAATTCACAATGATTAACCGGACTAATGATATCACTATCAATTGTATTTCGAATCTGAAGGAACAATCGAGCATCATCTCGAAACCAAGTCACGGCTTCTTTGTCTGATGGATCTTCTTTCGGCGGATCTCCACTCAAATGATTATCCTTATCAACGCTTCTTAGGTATAATCGAATTGTTTTACTTCAATCAAAATAATTTGATTCACTTAATTTGTGCTCTGTTATCTTCGATATCATCGGTACAACTTCCATGACTGATTTAACTTCTCCCATAGCCCAAAAAAGAGATTGAGAGATGTAGATCTAAAATTTGAATTAACCGCGCTCTGATACCATGATAAAAATGAAGAAGAGAATAGAGAATGAAAATTAGATTATTTTCATTCATTTATTACTTCGGCCTACTTACATATATATAGTATGACTTACAGGTAAACTTTGCCGAACATGCTAGGCCGAACAGAAAATAGAAACCAAGTAAACAAGTATGCAGTTATATGTACATTATTTACAACCCATATGTATATCCTTCTGATAACACATGACAAATGGATCATGTTATGTTTTATGACGTTGAGACTCGTGAAGTGAAACAATACTATAGAGAGAATCTATCTCCTTTAATAGTAGATTAGTGTAAGCATAATTGAAATTTGAAATGAAATCACAAGACCTTGTCCAAGACATTCGGTTTATCGGTAAATGTTATCAATTTGAACCAAATGATTTTGATGGTCGGCCTTAATAATTGACTGTAGAAATTATCTAAGTTTAATCATTGGCTAAACTCTAGACATCCAAGTGACATAGTGCCAACAAAGAGATAAAATGTGCATAATATGTCATTGAATAAGTTTGTAGCTTAAATGGTTATGAAACAAAATTTCACATAGATGATTTGTAAGAATATCACTTTGTGTATACTGTTATGCTTCAATAAATTTGGTACAAGTATTAGTGTGTGATTTTTTCAAATACTAATAAGGACTAAGTATTGCACCAATGATTCTCACAACTATAACTCTCAACATTCGACCAATTTATTTAATAAGATATTTGAAAAGTTACAAATTATTATGGAGATACTAATATAATAGTTGTACTTAATTTATTTACTATCTAAGGCTTGGATTTTATTAATAAAATGTATATAACGTTACATACATTTACTTAATTAAATATACCTATAAAATAACTGAATGATACTCTTATTAGTTTGGTTAAAAATATTGATCTATTTTAATATTAGGTTGTTAATTATTAGGGTAGATTAATAAAAAATAGTTTTGAACAAAAAAATAACGAGACTTGATTTTTTTAGTGTTTTATGGAAAAGTTATGATGTAATGTGCTTTAGGTTACTATTTAAATATGTTGGAACATACTTGTTTGGCAGTTGGTAAACTGGATAGATTTCGAAAAATGTTTCCTCAGTAGATCTTTGTTAGGTTTATGTAAACAAATTAATTTTGTATTAAAGAAAATTTAATATTTTTTTATTTCAATTTCAATGTAGCAATTACTTACGTGATGTATATCACATATACATCAATATGTGTATAACATAACCTAATATACATATATAGGATACAAAGATATAGTAACACATGTGTATAATATACATACACACACTCTTATAGTTATTGGGTTTATAAGCAATATATATGGATATATTATACTAAAATATATATGCATATGAGTTCCTTCATATACATGTAGTTGTTATACATATACATATACATATAAATGTATACATATATGATTGAAGATTAATATATATGCATATAGTCTAATATGCATATATATATACACACATAATCATACGTATATACCATTTATATATCATTTTTATTTCAGCCGTATATACATAGATTGAGTATGGTTTATAATTCAAACTCTATCATGTATTATATATATATATGAATATACACACACATATTTTAATAACCATTTTATTCATTTAACTGTGTGTGTATTTGCTATATATCAATTGTTACCACATATTTAAATATAAATAACTTTACATTTGTACTACAAAATATAATTGGGGTTTAACTAATTGATATTATTGTACAATTTTAATCTTATTTAATTACAACCGTAAATAAAATCATTCAAAACTATAAATAATTTTATATATTATATATATATATATATAAAAACATTTACATACAAAAAAGGTTTTCTTTATATAAAACACTAAACAAATATGCAGCTATATAATAACACTATGAAAAATATTATATTAAAACTCTAAACAAATATGAAATAGTATAAATGACACTTTGAACAAGATTAAACTGAACCTATAAACAAATCTGTTTATGTAAATTCCTTTTTAAGTACATGTTTTATATAAAACCAAATTTATTCTAAAAAATTTCCTTTAATAGACATGTCCTATATACAATCAGACCTATGCATATCATATATATTATTAGATTTCCTTTGTATAAATTATATACATTCAGTTGCAAATACAAATAAACAATTATCAAATCAATTTATATTTAGCACAAGTTTATGTTAATGTATATTATATGCATATTAATTGCAGAAATAAATAAGATTATATGTAAGAGAATATGCATTGGACCAAAAAAATTACCTTTTGAATTTAACCATTGGTCACACCTTGATCTAGCATTATCTTCTTTGAAATTCTCAACTCCAACAACTAGGGTTTCAAAGCACTGGTTGAATCACCTTAATAGAGGCTTATATTATTAGGGTTAGAGTTTTGGCAGAAGTGTAACAGTTCGAAGTTTTAACAAGTATTTTTCACTTTTAATTATAAAAATTTGGGGGTTTATTATATAAAAATCTAAATTTTGAATTGATTAAAAAAATTGCCCAAATTTTTAAATAAATAATGAGATCTCTGAAATTTTGACGTGGTTAAGAATTTAACTTTAATTGGAAATTTGGGTTTCTTTGTTGAAGATGGTGAATAACTTAATTTCTAGCAAAATCATGTTTTAATTAATAAATAAGATTTGAAAAAAAATTAGTGTATAAATAAACTGTTTAATTACGTGTTTAAAAGGGCGCGTTATTGATGGAACATTTTTAACGTATATTTACTACATAAGAGAACGCGTAAATTTAAAAGCGTTACTTTTATTATGAAACTGGGCGTCTGTTTGATTTAATTATTGCGTCGGTTTTTCATGCGTCTAAATTTCTTACCTTGGATATAAATAATCAAATGAAATAAATCAGTAGACATGCATTTTTAAGTGGGGAAGGAATAAATTTTCTTTCCGTTGACTCCACATATTTAATAAATAAAACCCATTGATTTTTCAATAACGCTCAAATCAAATATTCTTTTCCGTTTCTTTACTCTAAGAATCAACACTTTTCTTTGTTCAATTTTATAAAACGTTCGCCAATTTTCCATTTTTCTGTACCGTTAAAACAACACAATAATTTTACCTTAGCTATAAATGGATTATATACTTTAAAAAAAAATTATACGGTTACTTATATACATTTTAGTAATAGATTTCTTGGTAAATGGTAAATGAACGGAAAAAAAACCCAATGTAAACAAATTCTATTTTTAGTTAAGTAATAACTTTCACAAATTACAGTTTATTAATAAACTGTTGAATTACGCATTTAAAGGGCGCGTTAATTGATGGGATAAATAACGTATAAGAAAACGTATGAAATTTAAATCCGTTATTTTCATTATATTTGGGCATAAAGTATTGCATCTGTTGTACGCATTTTAAGTATATTTACTTTCCTTCTGATTTAATAGAAGCGTTACCCACAAATTTATAACCGTTCACATTCTAATTTTAGTCTTTGTTCCTAAATCAATTGTCGTGCACGTTTAAAGGAGGAAATTCACCGTGCCTTGCAATTAATTCCATTTATTTAAAAATGTGTATTTTTTTTGACTCTTCCAAAGAGATGTTAATTTCTTTTAAAACTGGATTGAAATCACCGGGGTTTCCACTTTCCTTTGCGTGAATAATTAACAATTATTAATTCATAGACGTTTCGAATTAATAAATATATTTATATTTTGTAAAAGAATTTAATCTTATTCGTTTACCATTTTGTTTCTTAGTTAGTAAGAAATAAACAAAATGTTAGATTGGATAGTAGATAGTGGATAAATAAGCTTTATAAAAGGCACGTTTTAAATTTACGTTTATACAAGTTTTGTTTCATTGGGGCGTAAATAGTACGTATGTAATAAAATAATCTTCAGCATATACGAGTAGCAAATGAATAAAAACATGTAAATTTAAATGCGGGAGTATATTTGATTTAAATCTTGCGTCTAGAGTGCGTGTTCTTAAATAATAAATTAATTAATTATAGTCGTTCAATGTATAGTACCCTGAATACGCGTGCAAACGTTACACTTCCCATTTTCTTCATTTGTTTTAAATTTGGTATAAAACTTCGAATAAAATAACGTTCAAATATTCATTTATTTCTTACCTATCTTTCATCCCAATCAACGCAAGTTTTAAATTGCGTATATTTTTCCAATTCCATTTCTGGTAAAAGCAGTTTCTTTTCTGATAGATTCCTTTCCTACTATACCATTTTTCAACACATCTTCTCTGGATAATAAATCACGTTTAAAATTTCCCTTTTACCGTCCCTAAAGCAAATTATATCTTGTCGTTACTTTTGCGTAATCCATGCAAATCTCCACTGAAATCAATACTCACGGAAATATGAGTTTTCAAATCTTTCTTGCCTAAATCAACGCATAGCTCATTGATAAATACCAGTCACAAACACTTTTTCTTTACCTCACTTTTTGGACTTCGTCTCCTAGCTTGTGTGGAGCTTCAGGTAATGGCAGTTATTTTCTTTCTTCTTCCTTTTATTTTATTTTTCTTTGTTTTCTTTTACTTCACTCGGCTGCTCCACCTAAAGCTTTGAAATTCCATTTTCATTCTCCACCTTTTGCAAACTTTATGCCTAATAATATCTTACTGTGTGAACTCGCGTGCATATAAAAAAAAGGAAATCAATTTGCATAATCATGGTGAAAATGTAGGTTGGTTATAGGCTGGATTTCGTAAATTTTCAACGTGAATACGTTGCATGTGAATAGGATATAGGCATGAGCCACCTAAGTTTAGCTTATTGTTTCTTTTTTTTTTCTAGCACGTTATAATATTTGGTTTTAATTTAAGAAAGAAAATAATAATAACGTGCATAAATGGCCGAGAATAGTAGTTGCGTGTTCAAAATTTTAAACCAAAGTTTCATCACCTTTTGCATTGTTGGAAAAAATAAGTGTGCGTGCACCACTTTTTGATCACAGACTTTATAACTAAATTTCCCACTGTTCACTCTTTAGCATTCATATAATTCAAATAGAAATTTGGGCCGAGCTTTGAGAATGGGGTCAAGTCTTGGGTGGAGTGGTCGAGAAATTATGGCAATCATCCTTTTATTTTAATCTCGTTCCAGTTGTCATTTAAAATTTTGATCGTTTTGAATTTCGCGTAATTAGTTATTCATTTATCTTGTTCAAGATCTGAATCAGATTGGCTCATCTTCCAATCATTGATCGTGCCTTCTGTACGCTGTTCTGTTGTGGTTACCGTAGTTTCGAATCAAAATCTTCAGCTTCGTAAAAGTGAGTTTTCTCACCTGA
The DNA here is from genome assembly GCA_030765085.1 of Allium cepa. Lineage (NCBI taxonomy): Eukaryota > Viridiplantae > Streptophyta > Magnoliopsida > Asparagales > Amaryllidaceae > Allium > Allium cepa. The sequence continues at coordinate 225,578,451 of CM060932.1, read as the reverse complement.
CAAACGTACTTATATATCTGTAAATTAATAACAAGTGTGATTGTAGAATAATTATTATTTTTATTTGAATGTGATATAAATTGATGATGTTAAAAATCCCGTTATTAAACCTATACATCATTAGTTATATTATATATTGTTTATTTATGCTGTTACACTGTTTATTTATTATTTACAGTTAATCACACTGCAAGTTCCCTGTAGAATAGAAATTGTCAAAGGCTGAAATGATAGGCCTGAATGATATTTATTTATTCATTTATTTATTTAATTTATTTTAATTCTTGGGATTGCGGGTTCGAAATGATAGAACCCAGATTTATTTTGTAAATTGCAGATTGAAATGATGTATTATCCGTATCACTTGACCTAGGTTAGAAAATATTATACAGACCCGTGGTTATATATATATATATATATATATTCTGGAAATACTAAATTTTTTTATTAAAATACTTTGTTTAAAGTTGATTAAAATGATTATTATAACTATAGTGATATTTTACAAGATGAATATGTAATAAATGAATGTTAAAATTTACAGTATAAATTTATCTTTTAAATTTTGATTGTAAAATAAACAGAATTTAAGTTAAGAAAATATAGGAAAATTTGGTATAACTTGAATATAAATCGAAATAATTAAGGTTAAGTTTTCTATGAGGAAATAGGTAAACTTGGGAAAATATGGAACTTAAATTATAACTTGATTTAAAATTTGGAGGATGGTTTTAAAAATAAATGTAGGTTCAGAAATAAATTGGAAATTTAGTTTATCTTTGAAACGGTGATTAAACAAAATTGTTAAGAAAAATTCATAGAAGTTTTACATTTGAAAGAAAGTATAAAGAAGTTGGATATATATTTGCATATTTGACTTTATAAAAATCATAAAATATTGAGAAATTTAAATGACTATTTAAAGGTGGAAATTTTGATTTTGTAAGTAAATTTGTTTAAATAGAGGTTAAATTTTTGCTGAAATTTTATTGAATTCTAAAATTTAATTTACTCAAATTGTTAAAAGGATATTACCGCATTTAGCAAAGTGCTGAACGATGATGCGGATAAACTAAGGCTAAACCTTTGAAATTTATATTAGTTTGAAAGAATAATAACTTCACCTTTAAACAGTTTAAAATAAAGTATTTTGATTGAAATATAAACTATTTTTAAAGGTTTATATCCACGGGTAATAGTAATGTTGGTTGTTAAGAAGACCGGGATCGGATATGGGCATTCTCTCTGTCGATACTGAAAACCACTTTGACAACCGTGTACGCGGTGGAGATTCCAGAATGAAGTAGGATGGTGGTGATGTTCCTTTGAGGTAAATACGTGGACCCGACTCCCGTGAGTTGGCATAAGGCGGCTAAAACAAGAGCGATCGACGGATTAATGAGGTAGCACCTCTGATCGGACGCACTTCTTCGTATACCATTCTATTACTTATGTGATTGTTTGGTGCGCACTTTTGATTTGGGAGTGTTGTTCAAGATGGGCGGTAGCTGCGCGCTACGCGTTGCCATTGGTCCGGAAGCATAATTGGTATATCTACCCTGGCATTGCCTAGTTGTGCCATGTCACCTACCATAGCGAGCCTTGCACGAGTTTGTTTTCTCCCGTAGCCCGTGGAGTATTTAGGGTAGTCTCCCGATCTGGAGATGCGCTGATATTGGATGGACTACTGGGACTATTATGTGGTAAGGGCTATATGGGTAACCTCCTAACGCTATTTAAAAGTAAGTTTATTTTACTAATAGACACTATTATAATAGCGAAATATTACTACATAGTAAATAGTTTAACAGATCCTTAGAGGATGGGCGGTCCCAAGCATCCTTTAAGTTACTTGTACTTTATTACAGTTCACTTGAATTATCTCACACCGTATAAGTATGTATGTCCTGACTCGAGTGTTATGTTTTATTTTACGCTCGGGTCAGCCTGAGTTTCAGTTCAGACTTCACTTCTGGAGCTAGGACTTCAGCAGATCATCTCTTTTCAAGCTTCCGTCAAGTTTTTGTTCAGTCCTTATTTTAGTCTTTGTAATCAAGACAATTTATGATTGAGAGTTTCTGTAGAGATTTCAAAGTATATTTAGTTTTAAGACTTTGTACTTTATACTTATTTTGAGACTATTGATAGTGGCTTCATGAACCACTAAGTTATTTTTAAATTCCGCTGCGAGTATTCTGATTTCTGTGTCTGTGATTCTGTGATTATTTATTTACTGTATATTTTGAGATTTGCCAAATTTTATTTACAACGCGGTATTTTGAACAATTCAAGTCCGACATGTGCGGATGCAAATGGTTGAAAATATTGGGTCGTTACAGTTTGGTATCAGAACTTTGGCTCTATGCAAAACTTAGAATGTATGGTAAATTTGATTTACAGAATCACTTTCATTCAATCTCTTCCTTTTGATTCGATTTCCTTTGAATTTTGGAACATTCCCTGCGGTACCAAAATTCATTCGTGTCCCTCACTATTCATCTTCTTTCGATTCTGGAGTATCCCATAACTCCACTTTGGATGATCTTTATAGTGAATCGGCGGTCTCGCCAATATTCAAATAAAGGGTTTACAATTAGCATTGATTCACCAGAGATTTATATTTATCCTTGGTTTAGATGCTAGTATCTTTTGTTATTCCGAACTCTAACTCTTCAGATCGAATGTAGATTTACCCAGAAAATCCACATCGATCTTACTCTTTAAGTCATGGTTGACCAGGTTAAGGTTGCCCGCGATTTATATAAATTTATTCAGTTCCTTATTCTGTTATTTAATCATTGAATCTTCTGTTCCAACTTATCTTTAAATCAAAATTCTCTTTGATTTGATCCATCAAATTTGAATCTTTATCCTTGTTTTGAAAAATTTATTCCAATATTTGGGAAAAAATCTAATAGTATATATATATAAGTATAAATTTTCAAAAATTTTATAATTAATTTTACTAGTTGTCAAGATATAATAGTCTTTGATTTTATTTATGGTTTTGTAAACCAAGGGTTTTGTCTCATATAAATAATTGAACTATAAACAATGGTTATAAATTAATTTGGAAACAGAAATGATTTTAAAACAAGAACTTGAGAATTCAATTTCCGATGGTTTCAAACCTTGAGTTTAAAGTTTTAAAAGGATATATTATTAAATTATTTTCGAATAGAAATTTGTTTCCAATTTTTTTTTAAATCAGTGCTCTTCTCTTTGTCGTTGGAAAATAATTTCGGTGATAACTACAACATCATCGACATTCATTTTCGAGTTTCGAAGTGAAGAGACCATTCTGTAGTCTAGCTACAGTGTTACCTTGTGAATTTAATTGATTTGAATCTCTAAAATATGACTTGATTTATAATATATAGATATGTGATTTAAATTTGATTTGACATATTATATACATATATTTATTTATCTCTAAATGGTTTGAAGGGAATCAGAAATTTAATTCTTAAATTTTATCTTGAGGAATAATTTCAATTATAAAAAGAAAATCAAATTTTTGAATAAATGATTCAAACTTGAGATAATTGACTTTGAAAGCTTTATTTGTATAATACTCAATTGCATTTCAATATAACTTACCTTGATTTTCAGAAGTTAACAATGTAATTGGATAATATATAATATAAAAAGATTTTATAAATAAAATTTGAGTGGTTATAATAAATGTTATACATTTAAATTCTAGTTATAAAAAAAAGATTAACAAAGGGTAATGGAATAATTTACAATATAAAATGATGTTAAAGGAAGTAAGAATACATTTAAGCAGTTGTAATAAGTGTAAACATATTTACCATAGATGATAAAAATATATTGAGAGAAATAAATTTAGTTATATATAAAAAAAGATATTAATTTATTGAACACATTTTTGAGTATAACAAACGATTTTCAAACTTATGATTTTAGAAATTTTTATTTTAAGATAATTAGAAGATGAAGTAATGAAATTTGAAATAGTAAAATTTAACTTGAGTGAAATTAAATAGATGAAATCAATTATTAATTTAAAATTGAATTTGTATGGTTTAGATTAATGATTCTAATTTAAGTTTCAATTTAGGTTTCTTTCAGGTTGTTCCTATTCCCCTACCTTCTTCCTTTTCGAGGACGAAAAGTTTGAGTGGGGGAGAGTGTAACAGCCTGAAGTTTTAACAAGTGTTTTTCACTTTTAATTATAAAACTTTGAGGGTTTATTATATAAAAATCTAAATTTTGAATTAATTAAAAGAATTGCCCAAATTTTTAAATAAATAATGAGATCTCTAAATTTTGACGTGGTTAAGAATTTAACTTTAATTGGAAATTTGGTTTTTTTGTTGAAGATGGTAAATAACTTAATTTCTAGCAAAATCATGTTTTAATTAAGAAATAAGATTTGAAAAAAAATTCATGTATAAATAAACTGTTTAATTACGCGTTTAAAAGGGCGCGTTATTGATGGAACATTTTTAACATATATTTACTACATAAGAGAACGCGTAAATTTAAAAGTGTTACTTTTATTATGAAACTGGGCGTGTGTTTGATTTAATTATTGCGTTGATTTTTCATGCGTCTAAATTCTTACCTTGGAAATAAATAATCAAATAAAATAAATTAGTAGACATGCATTTTTAAGTGGGAAAGGAATAAATTTTCTTTCCGTTGATTCCACATATTTAATAAATAAAACCCATTGATTTTTCAATAACGTTCAAATCAAATATTCTTTTCCGTTTCTTTACTCTAAGAATCAACACTTTTCTTTGCTCAATTTTATAAAACGTTCGCCAATTTTCCATTTTTCTGTACCATTAAAACAACACAATAATTTTACCTTAGCTATAAATGGATTATATACTTTTTAAAAAATAAATAATTTATACTTTTACTTATATACATTTTAGTAATAGATTTCTTGGTAAATGGTAAATGAACGGGAAAAAACCCCAATGTAAACAAATTCTATTTTTAGTTAAGTAATAATTTTCACAAATTACAGTGTATTAATAAACTGTTGAATTACGCGTTTAAAGGGCGCGTTAATTGATGGGATAAATAACGTATAAGAAAACGTATGAAATTTAAATCCGTTATTTTCGTTATATTCGGGCATAAAGTATTGCGTCTGTTGTACGCATTTTAAGTATATTTACTTTCCTTCTGATTTAATAGAAGCGTTACCCACAAATTTATAACCGTTCACATTCTAATTTTAGTCTTTGTTCCTAAATCAATTGTCGTGCACGTTTAAAGGAGGAAATTCACCGTGCCTTGCCATTACTTCCATTTATTTAAAAATATATATATATATATATATATATATATGACTCTTCCAAAGAGTTGTTAATTTCTTTTAAAACTGGATTGAAATCACCGGGGGTTTCCACTTTCCTTTGCGTGAATAATTAACAATTATTAATTCATAGACGTTTCGAATTAATAAATATATTTATATTTTGTAAAAGAATTTAACCTTATTCGTTTACCATTTTGTTTCTTAGTTAGTAAGAAATAAATAAAATGTTAGATTGGATAGTAGATAGTGGATAAATAAGCTTTATAAAAGGCACGTTTTAAATTTACGTTTATACATGTTTTGTTTTATTGGGGGTGTAAATAGTACGTATGTAATAAAATACTCTTTAGCATATACGAGTAGCAAATGAATAAAAACGTGTAAATTTAAATGCGGGAGTACGTTTGATTTAAATCTTGCGTCTAGAGTGCGCGTTCTTAAATAATAAATTAATTAATTATAGTCATTCAATGTGTTGGACCCTGAATACACGTGAAAACGTTACACTTCCCATTTTCTTCATTTGTTTTAAATTTGGTATAAAACTTTGAATAAAATAACGTCAAATCTTCATTTATTTCTTGCCTATCTTTCATCCCAATCAACGCAAGTTTTAAATCGCGTATATTTTTCCAATTCCATTTCTGGTAAAAGCCATTTCTTTTCTGATAGATTCCTTTCCCGCTGTACCATTTTTCAACACATCTTCTCTGGATAATAAATCACGTTCAAAATTTTCCTTTTACCATCCCTAAAGCAATTTATATCTTGCCGTTACTTTTGCGTAATGCACGCAAATCTCCACTGAAATCAATACTCACTGAAATATGAGTTTCCAAATCTTTCTTGCCTAAATCAACGCATAGCTCACTGATAAATACCAGTCACAAACACTTTTTCTTTACCTCATCTTTTGGACTTCGTCTACTAGCTTCTGTGGAGCTTCAGGTAATGGCAGTTATTTTCTTTCTTCTTCCTATTATTTTATTTTTATTTTTCTTTGTTTTCTTTTACTTCACTCGGCTGCTCCACCTGAAGCTTTGAAATTCCATTTTCATTCTCCACCTTTTGCAAACTTTATGCCTAATAATATCTTACTGTGTGAACTCGCGTGCATATAAAAAAAAGGAAATCAATTTGCATAACCACGGTGAAAATGTAGGTGGATTATAGGCTGGATTTCGTAAATTTTCAACTTGGATAGGATATAGGCATGAGCCACCTAAGTTTAGTTTATTGTTTCTTTTTTTTCCAGCACGTTATAACATTTGGTTTTAATTTAAGAAAGAAAAATAATAATAGCGTACATAAATGGCCGAGAATAGTAGTTGCGTGTTTAAAATTTTAAACCAAAGTTTCATCACCTTTTGCATTGTTGGAAAAAATAAGTGTGCGTGCACCACTTTTTGATCACAGACTTTATAACTAAATTTCCCACTGTTCACTCTTTAGCATTCATATAATTCAAATAGAAATTTGGGTCGAGCTTTGAGAATGGGGCCAAGTCATGGGTGGAGTGGTCGAGAAATTGTGGCAATCATCCTTTTATTTTAATCTCGTTCCAGTTGTTATTTAAAATTTTGATCATTTTGAATTTCGCGTAATTAGTTATTCGTTTATCTTGTTCAAGATCTGAATCGGATTGGCTCATCTTCCAATCATTGATCGTGCCTTCTGTACGTTGTTCTGTTGTGGTTACCGTAGTTTCGAATCAAAATCTTCAGCTTCGTAAATGTGAGTTTTCTCACCTGACAAACAACTTATATATCTGTAAATTGATAACAAGTGTGATTGTAGAATAATTATTATTTTTATTTGGCTGTGATATAAACTGATGATGTTAAAAATCATGTTATTAAACATATACATCATTAGTTATATTATATACTGTTTATTTATGCTGTTACACTATTTATTTATTATTTATAGTTAATCACACTGCAAGTTCCCTGTAGAATAGAAATCGTCACAGGCTGAAATGATAGGCCTGAACGATATTTATTTATTCATTTATTTATTTAGTTTATTTTAATTCTTGGGATTGCGGGTTCGAAATGACAGAACCCGGATTTATTTTGTAAATTACGGATTGAAATGATATATTATCCGTATCACTTGACCTAGGTTAGAAAATATTATACAGACCCATGGTTATATATATATATATATTTTCAGGAAACATTAAATATGTTTTATTAAAATACTTTGTTTAAAGTGGATTAAAATGATTATTATAACTATAGTGATATTATATACAAGATAAATATGTAATAAACGAATGCTAAAATTTAAAGTATAAATTTATCTTGTAAATTATGATTGTAAAATAAACAAAATTTAAGTTAAGAAAATATAGGAAAATTTGGTATAACTTGAATATAAAGCGAAATAATTAAGGTTAAGTTTTCTATGAGTAAATAGGTAAACTTGGGAAAATATGGAAGTTAAATTATAACTTGATTTAAAATTTGGAGGATGGTTTTAAAAATAAAGGTAGGTTCAGAAATAAATTGGAAATTTAGTTTATCTTTGAAACGGTGATTAAACTAAATAGTTAAGAAAAATTCATAGAAATTTTACATTTGAAAGAAAGTATAAAGAAGTTAGATATATATTTGCCAATTTGACTTTATTAAAATCATAAAATATTAATAAATTTAAATGACTATTTAAAGGTGGAAACTTTGATTTTATAAGTAAATCTGTTTAAATAGAGGTTAAATTTTTGCTGAAATTTTATTGAAGTCTAAAATTAATTTACTCAAATTGTTAAAAGGATATTACCGCAGTTAGCAAAGTGCTGAATGATGATGCGGATAAACTAAGGCTAAACCTTTGAAATTTATATTGGTTTGAAAGAATAATTACTTCACCTTTAAACAGTTTAAAATAAAGTATTTTGATTGAAATATAAACTATTTTTAAAGGTTTATAACCACGGGTAATAATAACATTGGTTGTTAAGGAGACCGGGATCGGATATAGGCATACTCTCTGTCGATAACGAAAACCACTTTGACAACCGTGTATGCGGTGGAGATTCCAGAATGAAGTAGGATGGTGGTGACGTTCCTTTGAGGTAAATACGTGGACCCAACTCCCGTGAGTTGGCATAAGGTGGCTAAAACAGGAGCGATCGACGGATTAATGAGGTAGCACCTCTGATCGGACGCACTTCTTCGTATACCATTCTATTACTTTTGTGATTGTTTGGTGCGCACCTTTGATTTAGGAGTGTTGTTCGAGGTGGGTGGTAGCTGCGCGCTACGCTTTACCATCGGTCCGGAAGCGTAATTGGTATATCTAGCCTGGCATTGCCTGGTTTTGCCGTGTCACCTACCATAGCGAGCCTTGTACGAGTTTGTTTTCTCCCGTAGCCTGTGGAGTATTTAGGGTAGTCTCCCGATCTGGAGATGCGCTGATACTGAATGGACTACTGGGACTATTATGTGGTAAGGGCAATATGGGTAACCCCTTAACGCTATTTAAAAGTAAGTTTATTTTACTAATAGACACTATTATAATAGTGAAATATTACTACATAGTAAATAGTTTAACGGATCCTTAGAGGATGGGCGGTCCCAAGCATCCTTTAAGTTACTTGTACTTTATTTCAGTTCACTTGAATTAGCTTACACTGTATAAGTATGTATGTCCTGACTCGAGTGTTATGTTTTATTTTACGCTCGGGTCAGCCTGAGTTTCAGTTCAGACTTCACTTCCGGAGCTAGGACTTCAGCAGATCATCTCTTTTCAAGCTTTCGTCAAGTTTTTGTTCAATCCTTATTTTAGTCTTTGTAATCCAGACAATTTATGATTGAGAGTTTCTGTGGAGATTTCAAAGTATATTTAGTTTTAAGACTTTGTACTTTATACTTATTTTGAGACTATTGATAGTGGCTTCATGAACCACTAAGTTATTTTTAAGTTCCACTGTGAGTATTCTGATTTCTGTGTCTGTGATTCTATGATTATTTATTTACTGTATATTCTGAGATTTGCTAAATTTTATTTACCACGCGGTATTTTGAACAATTCAACTCCGACATGTGCGGATGCGAATGGTTGAAAATATCGAGTCTTACAAGAAGGCTCAAAATTTTCATTCAAAATAAAATGAGGAGAGAAGGCTCGATTTATGTACAAAGGATTAGAAAAATCGACTCTTGATGTTTTCTTCTCTACTTTACCATTGCTCTAATAAATGTCATTCCAAATACCGATATATGGTGTAATGACCCAAAATTTCAGTCATTCCGATTTAGAACATTTGATTGATTTTAAATATTTAGAAGTTAATTTTTATATTTTAAATAACTTATATTTCAAATTTAGCAATTTATTTGGTGATTTAATTGTTAAATTTAATATTCAAAATTGTTTATATAATTGAATCTTGAACTTAATATAAATGAAATTGGTTTTAAAAGTTGATTTAAAATCTGTTTAAATTAGAAAGGAGTTATGAACTTTTAAATTTGATTTAAAAGTGATTAAATTGAAATTGAAAATTTTGTGTTTTAATTAACGTGTAAAAATAGTCTTTTGGACACTTTCTCAGATTTCAACCGTAATAGTGAATTATTAAATACTGTCGAATTTCGTGGCGATTGGACGAATCGTTTAATTGTGCAAGTTCGAAACATGTAGAAATTTATTAAAGGAATTTAAATCAAAATAATTTGATTTTGCAAAGCTATCTTTAGTACATGATGGAATTGGTTCTCGATACATATTCCATTGTATTCGAAATAGGGGTATAACATATAGAACGTCAAGTGGCACGCTTCGTTTCGAGTTCGAAATTTTCACTATTGAATAATGCAGAGTTTATTTTCTATAAATAGCACTCAACTTCTTTCATTTTGCAAACTAAAACCTTAAATCTATTTTATCCGCCATTAAAAACATTTCCATCCAACGATCGATAACAATCGAAGCCTCTAGGAGCCAAACTAGCCTTCGACTTCAACTAGGGAAATGTAAAGCACATCGATACGAAGCTATCCTACGGATGGATAGATGAATCGTCGACCGAGGTGACCGAAAAATGCTCATGTTCGAGCTGTAGGTCGAGTGGGTTTTCCACGTGCGTACGTGCATGCGAGGCGGCGTTGGTTTAAGTCGAGGTGGCGTAGAGGGAATAGCGCGGTGTGGGTGAGGCAGTCAGGCAGCTGGGCGTCGTGGGCGCTGGTGTGGCGAAACCATCGAAGAAAAAAAGATCGCGTTGCCTGGAACGGATGCGCACACGTGCAGGGTAATAGGGGAAGTGGGTTAAAGATTAAATTATTTTTATTTAGTTAATTAAGTTTTAATTTAATCTATTGTTAATTTATTCGTAACTTTCTCGTACGAGGTCTGTTTTGAGTGCGACAAGTTGCGTTGTGTTCGTATCAACAAGGACTAAACTATGGAGTCGGATTGGATGAATTTAGAGTAGGTTGTAATTTTGAGTTAAATTGAATGACCGTTCAGTTTTAATTCAAACCGGAGCGCTTAGAAGATTTTTGACATTTTTATGAGTAAACTCAACTCTCTGGCTTGCTTATATTTTTATATAAGTGGGAATAGTATTGTTTATGATGATTGTTGCTTGTTTGGACGATGTTCTATATATATATATATATATATATATATATATATATATATATATATATTAGTTGGTTTGGATATATTCCCGCCTACTAGAGCGGATGAGACCATATTACATTCCTGAGTAAGAGCGGAAGACCCATTGTATATGAATCCAGCCTCGTAGCAATTGGTTTATATTTTTATGATTATATGCTGTCTCTGATGCAGGGGGACATGTTGGAGGGATCCAACAAGATTCCTTACCACTATTGATTTTATTTTCATATATATATATATATATATGTATGTGTATATATATATATGCTGATATATGATGTCCTGGATGTCATGTTTATGTCTTTGATGTGATTTGACTTATTTAGTGCTTTGGTAGCACTAGGCCTTTGGTATTTTGAAATACTAATGGCGATTTTGATTTGAAAAGGATTTCGAAGTAATTTTGAAAACATGTATGTTTTAATGATTTTTAAATTATTAAAAGAAAGAAATAATTTTATTTTTAAAGAAATAAAAAGTTACGATTTTCAATGTTATGAAAGTGTAGTTTTATGAAATACTTTAATATAGAGATTTTTGAATAAGTTTATAAAAAAGATTTATACAGGTGATATTTTAAAAAATAAAAAGTTTCGATTTATAAATAGAATTTATACATATTTTGAAAATGGATTTGAAGTTTGTTGGTAAAGGGATTTAAAAATGGATTTTATAAATAAATTTGATTTATAAAGTAATGGATTTATAAATGGATTTTGTTAAGTAAATTTAGTTTTATAAAAGAATGGATTTATAAATAGAATTTTGTAAATAAAGGAATTTTAATAAATAGAAATTTTATAAAATCAAAAGGAGATTTGTAAACGTAGTTTGTAAATATAGAAATGATTTATATTGAGATTTAAATATGGATTTTATTTAAAGGAATGTTTGGAAGAAATATTTTGATGAAGTTAAATGTATTAAAAGTAATTTATCTTTTGGAACTAAAGTGTTTGGAAATTTTAATTCCAAATGGAATTTAATGGTTTTGAAAAAATGTTTTCAAATGTGGATGCATCAAAAACATAGATTTCAACATATATTGTCGTAATAGATGTTTTCGGACAAGTAAGGAAGGCACAGACTATAACACCATTGTTATAGTAAATGATTTTCGAAAGGAAATATTTTATATTGTATATGATCTTTCTTCATATACCTATATTAATTAATCGAATCCCTATACTAATGTTTTTGGGTTATCATAGCAATGTTATACGCAACAATTGATTTGACCCAGTAAATTATGTTTTGAACATCCATCGTGAAATACACGAATTTATGTTGATGATCGTACTAAGGGATTGGTGGTGTAGGAGCATTGCTTCCTATACTTAACACCGATCTGGAGGCGTACTGATTTTGGCATTGTACGGTTATAGAAATCTATTCGGTGTGTCTCCAAATGGTAGTGTTATTAAATATACATATACCATTGATATAAGTATATATAATTGTTTTCCAATATAGAAAGATTTAAATACTTTTCAGAATATATCCTTTTAAAGATAATTTGAAGCAAATATTTGAAGATTGATTTAATAAATAAAAAGTTAATTAAATGGGCCTAGTGATCACTATAATGCTAGATATTTTTTGTTTGCTTTGATAGTTAAATAACCGACTATCAAATATTGGCCTCTTTATCGTTTTCGATCCTGAGAGATCGGGGTCGGATTTATCCAAGAACCAATTTGGACCAACATATATGCGTTCGAATGTGCGGGTTTGGAAGACATGATATTTGGGGTTTTCGTAATGAAGGACTGCTTGTTGATTCATTTGGGGATAAACTCCCAATATACATATAGCAGTGGTTTCTTCGTTATGAAATATACAATGCAAGGACTAATCGTTACTAATCCTAAGGGTAACTCCCAACAAAATATGGTTGGTGAGTGCCTTCAGTTTGTCATGTTTCTGGACAACTTGTATGTATGGATGTCTGACATTGCATTTTTGAGATTACATCGTTGACTTATAGACGTACATTTGTTTAATCGTCGAGAAGGAAACTTCTCTTAGCTTAACACCCTTTTCTGAGACGTACGAGCTTAGATGTTGAATGTTTGTGAAAGTCAATAGTGATCGAAGGAATGGCAGTGTGGCATTCAAAGATTAAGTGTTATATGAAAGGTAAATGTGACCTCAGGCCTCACACCTAAAAATGACCGAAACAGGATAGACGCAACAGGGCTATGTGGTTAGTAACCATTAGGTTATGATCATCCCCTTCTAGATATATTTATTCCCGCTATGACATTCAAGACTTAAATTATTGTGAGAGTATGTTATGAGGGCCCTTGGATAGGTTGGAAATGACCGAGGTGATGACATATTTGGTACTATCTAGTAAGAGGTAGGCCGGTCTTGTGTTGGTAGGAGACCATCAGTTGGGCCTCGGTACATTCCTCTAGATATGTACTGTCGGAAGGTAGTCACTTCACCCGGTCATTTGTATGGAAATCCATTATCCACTACATTCCTGCCATCTTGTTTGTAGAACCTGCGTTTGTGGCTAGTATGCTGGAATTTAATCAATGTAATAATTTCCACTATGATTAATATTATTTGTATAATTGACACTATTACAATATAACGGAAGTTGATTTGAAATATTTTGGTCATTCTAAGGTAAAAACCCATCCATGTTTATGTGTGGGTGTAGTCTTACGAGATACCTTTGTTTTGATAAAGGAAAGTTTTATAACTTTAAAATTCAGAAGATATGCGTTTTCTCACGCTGGTTTACCAGACCGATACGGACGTTCTTCCCTTTCAATGCTCAGGTCAGACCGAGTATATTTATAGATTCAAATTTGGATGCTTTGGAGCTTCAACAGACGAGCTGGAAGTCTTCTGGTCATATTCACGTATATGTTTATTTTTTCCGCTACATTGTTGTTTAAATTATCATCAATCTTAAGGACAACTTATTACAACTGTCCAGGTGGATGACTAGTGATCGATTGTTTTACTCTGATGGATGTTTGTATATTACAGTTTTTGTTTTGTAAAGATCGTTGATATTATATTATATGTGGTTCCACTGCAATTGTGAGATTCTGTAATTGTTTTAGTTTCTTTCTCTCTTATTCTTCTTTTCTCTTCTTCTTGCTTTCTTTCTTTCTTATGATTATCCATCTTTCCATTCGATTTGGGTTGGACATGTGCGGTTTACTGTCAGCTCCAAATGGGTCGGATTTGCTGGTCGTCACATGTGGTATCAGAGCTTAGGATTCTGCAAACACCTAGGCTTTGGTTTGGTACTCATTATAGATAGGGTTAGTGGCACCTTGGGATGAGTTGAGTGTATTATATATATGAGAGCGTCTTTTTAGTGATATAAAAATGTTTTATATTTGGTTGTTTGGGTTTTTAATTTTGAATTTCGAGTTCTGGTCGATACGTCTGGCTAATGTTATCAATTGTGATTCCAAAACACTTGAAGAAGCAAATTGACACAATATTGTTTTAAAGTGGGTAAATGAAGTAATTAAAGGAATAATTTTTCAGAAATTATTATAGTTATATATGGATCGTTTGGTTGTTAGTGAATGGTAATATTTGATTATTATCATTTGTTGTTTGTGTTTTAATAAAAGTAATTATTGTTATTACAATGTAAACAAAGATAAACAGATAAGAAATGGTTTTATATAACCAAATTGGAATAATATATAAGTATAAATTTATAAATGCGATTTATAAAAGAGATAAAAGCACTAAAATTACTTTAGTCACTGGGAAATAATTCAGGTGATGGCTGCAGCTTCATACTCATTTTTGAGTTTCTAACTGATGAGTTGCTACTTTAGTAATTTATTATTGAATTTTTGTTTTGATAATAAAGTTTTGATTGTAAAAAATTCAAAGTTGTTTTGATAAATATATGGAAATAAGATTTTGAAATTATAATTCGAAAATTGTATAGATAAGAAATAAGTTTACAACTTATGAATTTGAACAGGAAAGTAAATCCAAATTTTAAAATGATTGAACTTTTCGATTAAGCAAACAAAAAGGAATTGAAATTGAATTACGAAAAAAAATTAGCTTGAGTAAAGTTAAACAAGTTAGGTGCAGTGGGATGAAACAAGTTAAATAAACTAGAATTTGACTTTTGAAAGAAAAATAAACATAAGAAGTGTTTTATTAAAATGTTTATAAACCTAAGTAAATAATTTTATGGAATGGTTGTTAAGTGTTGTTAGTATTAAAAGAAAATATACTAAGTAAGTGGAATATGGAATGAAATATTGTTAAATCTAAACTGAATTTAAAGTGAATGTTAATAAGTGAATGTTAATGAATTAAATGTAAGTGAAATCAATATGAATAATTGAATTTGATTCAAATCGAATGCAGATCAAATGAATATGAAAATGGAAGTAAGTCAATGATTAAATAAAGTAATATGAATAATGATTATGAATAAACAAATATAAACAAAAGAATCGGGAATAAAAAATGAGATATAATAAGAAATCAATTGAAATAAATAAATAAGTTGTATGTATATTATTTCATTCGCATAACTGTTTTATCCAGATTCAAATATACTATTTTCGAGGTGATTTACACCGGTCCGAGTTAGGAATTTTCGCTCGATTTCTTGACGGCAAATCTAGGATATTGATTTTTGATAGATTCTGATATTCTCTATCATAGTATATAGCTATGCAAGGAGAATGGCGGTTTTCTAATCAAAGAACCGGATCCAAGTCTGCACTAGAGTGGTCGTGTGAACGATGCTAGTTCAGAAAATTATGTGATCGAGCAAGCGATTAGGTACAGTTTTGTATGTGGATGATATATATATATATATATATATTGTGTGGGTTATAGTAAATTAAATGTTGACATAAGAAAATGTAAATTGATATGATTACGAATTAATTGGATGAATATTAATTGTTTGATAGTTTCTTTTGTTGCATCTGCTACATTTACATATAGTTATTGTATTGGTATATGTTATATATTGATACTACTTCCTATATACACGTTCTCATTGGTTGTAGAGTGATTAGTAGGTGGAGATGGCGCATCCTACGCATTTGGAGCTCGCTTTCGCATTATATTCGTTGTTTATGCATGCCAATATAATAAAAGGTATATATCTCGGATTACATATCGTACTTTTATATTTTTCCACCTACGAGATGCCTCATCCTCGAAGACGAGATGTATATTTGTGATTACGTATATATTGTGGTTTACTACGATCGAACCGCACAAAGGAAACACTAGCGAAATTTTCCGTAAATTTAAGGCGTCAATTTTTTTTGAGAATTTTGGAAAAGTTTTTGATAACTAAAATTTTGATTTTGAGTTATAACTTGGAAAGAATGAATGAATGATATTAGTTGATTTTGGAAATTTAATTATGAATTTAAAGGTCGAGAAAATGTGATAATAAGGTTTCTGTTACTTGTTTTTGAAAAGTTAATGGATTTTGAGGCATTTTTCTTATTTGGTAATTTCGAGGACAAAATTCTTTTAAGGAGAGGAGAATCTAACGACCCAAAAATTCAATCATTCAGATTTAGATTATTTAAACGATTTTAAATATTTAGAAGTTAATTTTTATAAATTAATTAACTTATATTTTAAATTTAGCAATTTATTTAATGATTAAATTATTAAATTTAATATTTATAATTATTTAAATAACTGAATCTTGAATTTAATATGAATGAAAGCGATTTGAAAGGTTGATTTAAAATCAATCTAAATTAGCATGGATTTAGTGAAATTTTAAATTTGATTTAAAAGTAATTAAATTAAAATTGGAAATTTTATGTTTTAATTAACATGTAAAAATAGTCTTTTTGGGTACTGTCTTGGATTTTGACGAAACCTGTTTGATCGGGTCCATAATAGTGAATTATTATATGTTTTCGAATGCCATGGCAATTGGACAATCGTTTGATCGTGTGAGTATGAAACGAGTAGAATTTTTTTAAAGGAATTTAATTTTATTTTGAAAAGAAATCTTCTATATATGATGGAATTGGCTCCTGATACATATTCCATTATGTTCGGGAATATGGGTATAACACATAGAACGCCAGGAGGCATGCTTCATTTGGAGTTCGAAATTTTCATGGATGAATAGTGCCGAGTTTATTTTCTATAAATAGCCCTAAATTTCTGTAACGACCCACTATTTTAGACCATTCAAATCGACAATAATCCACACATGTCAGACTTGAATAATTCAAAATAACAAATTGTAATAAAATATGGAGCAAACAAAATCATTCATAGAATCACAGACACGAAAATATCAGAAAAACTCGCAGTGGAAGATAAAATAACATAGTAGTTCATGAAGCTACTATTACAAAGTCTCAAATAAAATACATAATATCAGTTTGTAAAAAAATACAATAGAAATCCCAATACATAGAAGTCCACTAATATAAGTGATGAAATAGAACAACTGAAACAGAAATAGATAAATAACCAGAATCTCCAGCGATTCCTAGCACTAGAAAGTGAAATCCAAAGCTATGAATACTCAGGCTGACCCGAGCGTAAATAGAACATAAACACTCGAGTCAGGACATATATACATACTTATACAATGTAAACTAACTCAAGTGAACTGTAATAAAGCACAAGTAACTTAAAGGATGCTTGGGACCGCCCATCCTCTAAGGATCCGTCAAACTATTTACTATGTAGTAATATTGCGCTGTTATAATAATGTCTACAGTAAAATAAACTTACTTTTAAATAGCGTTAAAAGGTTACCCATATAGCCCTTAACATGTAATACTTCCAGTAGACCATCCAGTATCAGCATACCTCCAGATCGGGAGGCTACCCTAAATACTCCATGGGCTACGGGAGAAAAACAAACTCATAGTAAAGCTCGCTATGGTGGGTGACACGGCACAACTAGGCAATGCCATGGTAAATATACCAATTACGCTTCCAGGCTGGTGGTAACGCATAGCAGCCACTACCGCCCACCTCGAGCCACACTCCCAAAATTAAAAGGGTGCACCCAATCAATCACGAAGTAATAGAATGGTATCGAAGAAGTGTGTTCGATAGGAGGAGCTACCTCACTTGGCCCGTCGATCGCTCCTATTTTAACCGCCTAAAGCCAACTCACGGGAGTTGGGTCCACATTCATGCCATAATAGGATCGTCACCACCATCCTACTTCATTCTGGAATCTCCACCACGTACACAGTTGTTAAAGTGGTTTTCGATATCGACAGAGAGTATGTCCATATCTGATCTCGGTCTCTTTAACAACCAATCGTTATTATAACCCGCGGTTATAAATTTCGAAAATAGTTTATATTTCAAACCAAAATACTTCATTTAAACCATTTAAAAGTGAAGTCGTTATATTTACAAGTCAAATATTCAATTCCTAAAATTTAGCCTTTTCTTAGCTCATTTATTCACTTAAATACATTAAAACAGTGAAACTACTGCTTTCGCAGCACTTAAAAAATGCTACGGTAAGTTATATTTGAAAACAATTCAATTCAGCAAGGACAACATTTAAAAACTGCTGTAATAGTTCAGTTTTAGTTGAAAAATAGTTTAATTCAGCACAGACAGCATTTACAAAACTGTTGTAATAGTTCAGGGTTCAAATTAAAAGATTTAATTCAGTTCAGCAAAGACAGTGTTTACAAAACTACTGCAGTAGTTCAATTACATTCAAAAATCTCATTTCAATCAACTGTAGCAGCACTTAACAAGTGCTACAATAGCTCTTTCATTAGTTTCAGGTTCAATTTTAGTTTCTGTAACTACAGCCCTTAACAAGTGCTGCAATAACCCTTAGTTAATTTTAGCCTTTAGTTCACTTCTGCAACTACAGCACTTACAAAGTGCTGCAGATTCATTTATTCCAGATTTAAGTTCATTTTCAGAAACGATAACATCTCTGAAGTGCTACTAAAAGAATTTCCAGATTTACAATTGAATTTCAGCAACAATTAAACATCAATTTAAACCATTTTAACTTATAAAATTTCATATTTTCCAGTTAAAAAATGGTCATTTAATACCCTTTAACTTATAACTTTATAAAGTAAATTTCATAAATAAATATCAAATTTCTCAATGCTTCACTTATTAAAGTCAATGTACAAATTTCCCTAATTTTTTTTGACTTTACACTTTAATTTAAATTACCATTTCATAAATTAAATTAAATTTCCATTTTATTTTCTTAACTTTTGTTTTTAAACCAAATTTCACATTTCCAAGTCAAGTTATGTTTCAAATTACACTTTTATGCATTTATTTATTTAACCATTTTAATTCATAGAAAAATCAATAACATGTTATTAAGTCATTTTAAATTTAAATCAAATTATCATATTTTTACATTTTTAAAATACTTTAAAAATTCCAGAAAAATATATATAATAACCACGGGTCTGTATAATATTGTCTAACCTAAGTCAAGTAATACAGAAAATATATCATTTCAATCCGTAATTTACAAAGAAAAATCCGGGTTCTATCATCTCAAACCCGCAATCCCAAGTTAAATAAAATAAATAAAAATCGCTCAGGCCTATCATTTCAGCCCATAACGGTTTTTCCCTATTCTGAAGTCCGTTCGGGTATGTATCATTTCAACCCATAGTGATTCTATTCTACAGGGAACTTGCAGTGTGAGAAAAGAATAAAATAAACAATATAGCAACATATAGCAGTATCAGATGATGTGACAAGTTTATAACAGGGTTTAACATCATATAATTCACATCACGGGCAGGTATAACATGATATAACAATTCTACACATTTACTTGTTGTCACTTCACAAATTATATAAGTATAAATGTCATGAGTGAATACTCACCTCTTTACGCTGGAGTTAGCAAATCAAAACACACAACCAAAAATCCAGAAAGCACGATAGCATGACTTTTGATTCGAGTGGAGAGAGAGCCAAGATATTAACCTTGTATTCAACAACAAAACAAAGCAAAATATAAATATAACTACAACACCAAAATTTATAGGAACAAAAATGGAAATAGAATTTACAAAAGACATCACCAAGCTTTTCAATCAATTTTGCTTGACCACTAACAACTTTTGCTCGGCCACAATGCTTTATTGGTTCGGCCAAGGTAGGTTTATATGGTTTGGCATCAACACATACGACTACATGGGCAAGTGAAGGGGTAGGAGTTACAAAATAGGGAAGGTCAAAGGACAAGGCAAAAGAGAGTGGTTTTGTGCACCACTAGGCTCGGCTATGTCATCAATTGGGCTCGGCCTTGGTTAGGTACAGGTTTGGTGATGGTTGAAGTGATGGCCAGAGGTGGTGTACTTGCTGGCGGTGGTGGCTAAGGGTGCGGCCGTGGTGAAAAAATGAAGGGGATGGGGAAAACTAGGCTTGGCTATGCATTTTTGGAAGGGTTTGCAATGTTTTTGTGGTGTATTCTCCACTAGGTGGTCACGGCCAGTATTGCTCAAAGGAGGAGGAGGTAAGGCCGTGGATGGTGATGAGGAGGAAGTGATGTGGTGGTCGGTGAAGGTGGTGAAGTGGTTAGGCCGAGCAATCATATAGAAGAGATCAAGCAAAACAATGGAAAATCAATAGAAAAATGAAGAGAAAAAGTAGAAAATGGAAGAAGCCATTACCTAAAAATTTCAGAAATGAATTGGCCGAAAATTGTGATGGGAATGAGAAGTTTTCTCACGTGAAATACAAAACAAAACTCATGGCTATCAAGGAGAAATGAACGGCTAAGGGAATGAAGAGACAAGAACAAGAAAGGTCACAAGTTAAAAATGAAAAGCTTTATCTCGTAGAATTTCCAATTTCTTTTATTCAAAACAAACAAAATAAAAATCAGTAAAAAATAAAAGATAAACAAAAGTAAAGTGAAAAAGAAAATAAACAATTATTCTTAGGAAAAATAAAAGTAAATAAAGAAAATAGTTTATTATATTGAAATTAGAATTAAAAGTTGTAAACAAAAATACAACTAGTATTGAAAAATTACTACTACACTTTGAAAATGTTTTAAAAAAAATGTTGAAATAAAATTTAACTTAAAATAATCTAAAAATATTTTCAGAAATCTAAGGTTGTTACACTCTCCCCCACTCAAATATTTTCATCCTCGAAAAGAACGAACAAGGAAAATAAGGAATAACAAGATAGAAAACAAATAGTACCTGAAATAAACAATTCCGGATTCGAAGCACGAGTGCTCTCCTCCGTCTCCCAGGTACAGTCTCGATCATCAATACTCCACTATACATTGACCAGACTAACAGATTTCCTCTTGAGCTGCTTCGTACCTATGCCGACAATACGAAGTGGCTTCCTCTCGACAGTCAGATTAGGCTCAATATCCAAACTATCAAGAGCAAAAGGCTGAACAATAAGAGATGGATCATGAAGATATCGGCGAAGATGCGAGACGTGGAATACATCATGCACTCCAGAAAGCTTCTCAGGAAAATCCAGACGATAAGCCAAAGAACCAAATCTTTCCATAATGTGGAAAGGACCAATAAACCTAGGAGAAAGCTTCCCTCTACGACCAAAGCGATTAACATTCCTTAAGGGAGAGACCTTAAGAAAAACCTGATCACCAACATCAAACTCTAAACTCCACATACGCCTATCAGCGTACTTCTTCTGCCTATCCTAAGAAACTCTCAACTTTCTCTTAATCTCCTCAACTCTCTCAGAAGCCTCCAAAACCACACCAGGACCAAGAACCAAATGATTATCGGACTCAATCCAGCAAGATGAAGATCTACAAGGTCGTCCGTAAAGAGCAGCAAACGGAGACATTTTAATACTGGCCTGAATTCAAAGATGGAATGAGATAAATAAAGGGTTAAGATAAGCTTAATACAGAGGATTGGATTATACCTGATAACTATTATTGTAGGTGAATTTGAAAAAATGGAGATGATCTTCTCAAGATCCTCCATAATCAAGCACACAAGCACGAAGAAGATCTTCGAGAATCTGATTCACTCTTTCCATTTGACCGTTGGTTTATGGATGGTAAGCAGTGCTCAGATTCAGATGAGTACCCAAAGATTCCTGAAAAGCTTTCCAAAATTGACTGGTAAAGATAGGATCACGATTACAAACAATACTGAGAGGAACATCATGGAGACGAACAATCTCTCTCATGTAGATCTCAGACAAGCTAGAAGCAGAACGGGTAGACTTGACCGGAATGAAATGAGAGGACTTGGTTATTCTATCCACAATAACCCAGATACTCTCATTACCCCTTCTAGTCCTCGGTAATCTATCAATGAAATCCATGGAAACCTGTTCCCACTTCCAATTGGGAATCTCTAGGGGCTACATCAAACCAGGGGTCTTTTGATGGTCGGCCTTGACTTGTTGACAAGTCGCACACCTACTAACAAAGATAGAGATACCCCACTTCAAACCCTTACACCAATAAAGCCTCTTCATATCCTGATACATCTTCGACACACGAGGATGAATAGAAAGTCTGGATCGATGATTCTCCCAAAGTAACTCTTGCCTCAATCCATCAACATTCGGGACACAAATCCTACCATTAATCCTAAAAATCCCTCTATCATCGATCTGAGCTCCACTACTACCACCAACTCTACTATGAACACTCTCCTTCATCAATCTTAGCTTCTTATCCTCATCTTGCTTAGCCATGATAAGATCTAAAAGAGGAGGAGGAGGAGAAACAATAAGCTGACACAACAAAGCCTTTTTCCGACTCAAAGCATCGGCCACAACGTTAGCTTTATCGGGAGTATAGCTAATATCGAGGTTGCAAGAAGCCGAAAACTCAAGCCAACGAACTTGTCTCTGATTCGAATCCTTCTGCATGAAGATATATCTCAAAGACTGATGGTCGGTGAAAAGCTTAAACTTAGATCCCAGAAGATGACGCCTCCAAAGCTTCAAAGCAAAGACAACAGCAAGCAACTCTAAATCATAAGCAGCATAATTTACCACATGGGTTTTCAACTGACGGCTGGCATAGGCAATGACCTTACCATCCTGCATGAGAACAGCACCCAATCCCTCATGACTAGCATCAGTGCATATCGTCAATCCCTCACTTCCATTCGGAACGGTAAGAACTAGTGCGGAAGTAAGCTTGCTCTTTAACTCATTGAATGCAGCTTTACACTTATCACTCCAAATAAACTTAGCATTCTTATGAATTAAAGCAGTGAGTGGTGCAGCAATTCAAGCAAAATTTTCGATGAATCTTCGGTAGTAACCGGCAAGGCCTACAAAACTATGAATATCACAGATGGAGTCTTAGTAGTTTCCCAATCCTGTAACAGAATAGGGAGAAAATAAGGACATCTGAAAAGATAGGATTATTAAATGATAAAAGAAAAGAGAGAAAATAAAAAATTACATTGATTACAGCATTTTTGACTGGATCAACATAAACTCCATTACTGAAAACAATATGCCCGAGGAATCGGACTTCATCCTTCCAGAAATGGCATTTAGAAAACTTAGGCTTCAATAGATGATTTCTAAGAGTTTCCAGAATAGATTTCAAATGCAACCCATGCTCTTCCTTAGTCTTAGAGAAGACAAGGATATCATCAACAAAGACTAGAACAAATTTATTAAGCACATCACGAAAGACACGATTCATCAAATCAACAAAGTAAGCAGGAGCATTAGTCAAACCAAAAGGCATGACTAACCATTCATAAAACCCATTCTCAGTGCGGAAAGCAGTCTTGGGAATACTTTCCTCAACAACTCTGAGCTGATGGAAATCTGTGGCAGGATCAAGCTGAGAGAACACAATAGCACCATAAAGCTGATCAAACATATCATTGATGCGAGGCATTGGATATCTGTTTTTCATAGTGTGCTTGTTTAGCTCCCTACAATCAACACACATCCTCGAAGAACCATCGGACTTGGTGACGAAAACCACCGCTGCTCCCCATTCTGAAAATCTAGGTCTAATCAGACCTTTTGAAGTTAAGTCCTCAATTTGCTTTCCTAACTCAACCTTCTCGTGGGGTGCCATTCTTCTAGGAGGAAGAACTACCGGTCGAGCACCAGGAATAAGATCGATACGAAAATCAATTTCCCGCTTAGTAGGTAAAGAAGTGACTTCACCAAAAACATCAGGATAGAGTCTGACTATAGGAGTCGAATCAAGATCACCAGGAGAAGAATCCAGAGAATAAATAAAATTGCCAGCAGAATCCTGAGGCATGCGGCACTGAATAATCAAAGGATCACCCTTATCTCCCATAAGAGTAGCAATTCGGGATTTACAAGAGATATGGGCATCATGATTCTTTAACCAATCCTTACCAAGCAATAAATCAAAAGCATGGAAACCCAGAACATAGAAATCACCAGAAAAACGATAACCAGAATGGAAGAGTTTCGCTCCTCTACAAATCCTACTAAGGTTCGCGGGACCCCCAATAGGATTAGAAACACATAAAGGAACAGAAGCATACTCAGGAGAAAGGAGGTGCTCAAACTTATCACACAAATCAACAGAAATAAAACTATGGGAAGCTCGAGTATCAAATAAAACACAGACAGGATGACGAAATAAAGAAAAGGTGCCTTGAAGAGTACCTTGGTCATCACTAGGAGTAGGAGCTGGAGAAGATGCAGAGGTGACAGCAAAAATACCGGAAGGCTTACCCTTCTGCTGGGTAGGGCAATCCTTTCTGAAACGACCAGGACGAAGACAGATATGGTAGAGATCATGCCTAATCAACTAAGCCGGAGGAGGAACAACAGCACCGGCTAAAGTTGGGCAACTATTGGCATAGTGTCCCTTCTGACCATATTTGAAGCAGGTGATGGAAGAAAGGTCAAAAGGCTGCCCCTGAGAAGGAAAAGATGATTAAGATCCCAAACCTGCATTCTTGAGCCAATTCTTTTTCTACTGTTGGTAATTAGGCTTTCTCTTCTTGGAACTAGTAGAGGAAGACTGAGATGAAGGAGCACCAACAATAGCTGGACCCTTAGAAGTAGGGTTCTCATATCGGATAGCCATATCCATAAGCTTGGTAAAAGTGCCATGAACATGAGAAATGAGACACTCATAATACTCGGGACGAGCACCAGCTATGAATTTCTCATTCTTCTTGAGAGGAGTGTCTATCAGGCTAGGACAGAACTTGGAAAGTTCATTGAACTTCTACTCGTACTCAGATAAGGACATTGTACCCTGCTTGAGATCCATGAATTCACGATAAAGCTGAGATTTGCCGGCTTCTAGCATCCATTTTGCCAAAAAAGCCTCCCTGGAAAAGAGATATAGAACAAACTTAAGATAGATTCAAAAGAAAGTAAAATAGGAACAAAATTCAAGATAACACAAGGGATACATAAACTGCTCCCAGGTAATATCACCCTCATCAGTGTGAGCTGTAACAGACTCCCACCAATCCAAGGCCGACTCTTGCAGCTGCTAACTGACGCTTCTGGGCATCAGTGACCTCGAGACTGATAAAGATCCTCTCTAAACTATACAACCATTGCTGAGCTTCTATAATGCTCTCTAAACAAGTAAACTTGGTACCACCAAGTTGAGAGAATTCTTTACAAAGAACGTAAACCTAACAGGTGCAGCAGGCTGAGGAGCTGGGGCAATACCACGACCCCTACCTCTGGCATTTCCACAATTTATCCTAAAAAATCAAGAATGAATTTAGGACAAGGTACAGAGAAGATAAAGATAAGATAAGATAAAACTCACTTGGATGAATATCCTAATGAAAGAAAATACTAACAAGGTAGATACGAAAAGAAGGAAGTTTAGAAAATTGCTTTTAAAACAAGAAAAATTTGTATTAAAATAATCTGAAAAATCCTTTGAAAAATCATTTTGAAAATCATTTTATACTTTGAAAATACGTTCTCTCACAAAGAAATGATTCTGAGATTGATTTCACTCATTCTAGGGTATTTCTACCCTATCTCTAATGAGTTTTTGCTCTGCAGGCTAAGGTTTGCCTAAAAACCAAAGCTCTGATACCAACTGAAACGACCCACTATTTTGGACCAATTAAATCGACAATAATCCACACATGTCAGACTTGAATAATTCAAAATTATAGATTGTAATAAAAGTTGGAGCAAATAAAACATTCATAGAATCATATACATAGAAATATCAGAATAAATCGCAGCGGAAGATAAAATAACATAGTCATTCATGAAGCTACTATTACAAAGTCTCAAAACAAATACATAATATCAATCTGGAAAAAAATACAATAGAAATCCCAATACATAGAAGTCCACTAATACAAGAGCTGAAATAGAACAATTGAAACGGAAATAGATAAATAACTAGATAAGCAGAATCTCCAGTGATTCCTAGCTCCAAAAAGTGAAATCCAAAGCTGTGAATACTCAGGCTGACTCGAGCGTAAATAAAACATAAACACTCGAGTCAGGACATACATACTTATACAATGTAAACCAAATCAAGTGAACTGCAATAAAGTACAAGTAACTTAAAGGATGCTTGGGACCGCCCATCCTCTAAGGATCCGTTAAACTATTTACTATATAGTAATATTGCGCTATTATAATAATGTCTACAGTAAAATAAACTTACTTTTAAATAGCATTAAAGGATTACCCATATAGCCCTTAACACCTAATAGTCCCATTAGTCCATCCAGTATCAACATACCTCGAGATCGGGAGGCTACCCTAAATACTCCATGGGCTACGGGAGAAAAACAAACTCGTAATAAAGCTTGCTATGGTAGGTGATACGGCACAACTAGGCAATGCCAGGGTAGATATACCAATTACGCTTCCGGGCTGGTGGTAACGCATAGCAGCCACTACCGCCCACCTCGAGCCACACTCCCAAAATTAAAGGGGTGCACCCAATCAATCACAAAGTAATAGAATGGTATCGAAGAAGTGTGTTCGATAGGAAGAGCTACCTCACTTGGCCCGTCGATTGCTCCTGTTTTAGCCACCTTAAGCCAACTCACGGGAAAAGGGTCCATGTTCATACCATAATAGGATCGTCGCCACCATCCTACTTCATTCTGGAATCTCCAACGCGTCACGGTCGTTAAAGTGGTTTTCGGTATCGACAGAGAGTATGTCCATATCTGATCCCGTCTGTTTAATAACCAATCACTATTATAACCCATGGTTATAAATTTCAAAAATAGTTTATATTTCAAACCAAAATACTTTATTTAAACCATTTAAAAGTGAAGTCATTATATTTACAAATCAAATATTCAATTCCTAAAATTTAGCCTTTTCTGAGCTCATTTATTCACTTAAATACATTAAAACAGTGAAATTTCAGCTTTCGCAGCACTTGGAAAATGCTACGGTAAGTTACATTTGAAAACAATTCAATTCAGCAAAGACAGCATTTAAAAACTGCTGTAATAGTTCAGTTTTAGTTGAAAAATAGTTCAATTCAGCAAATACAGCATTTAAAAAACTGCTGTAATTGTTCAGGGTTCAAATTAAAAGATTTAATTCAATTTAGCAAAGACAGCGTTTACAAAACTGCTGCAGTAGTTCAATTATATTCGAAAATCTCATTTCAGCCAACTACAGCACTTAACAAGTGCTACAATAGCTCTTTCATTAATTCCAATTTCAAGTTTTAGTTTCTACAACTACAGCACTTAACAAGTGCTGCAATAATCCTTAGTTAATTTTAGCCTTTAGTTCACTTCTGCAACTACAGCACTTATGTAACAACCCGCATATTTATCGATTTTATATTTAAATATTTTATTTAAATATTTTATCGTTAGTCGGATTTTAGTCCGAAAAGCTACTTTTTGCATACGGTCGAATTAGGGCTCGGGACCACTCCCATTGAGTTTAAAATGCCGTTTGCGACCTTTTTGAGTATAAGCTTCGATATGTTTGGAGAAAGTTGATTTCTGCTACTTTTTACTTTGGGTTTGGTTTTTGGGCTCGGCCTTATGTTAACTTATGCTCAAATCTGAGCCACTCTCCCCCACTCACCCTCATTCTCTTCTCTTTTCAGTTTTTATAACATTAATGGTGGAGGAGATTGGAAATTAAAACTCCAAAACCCTAGTTTCTCTTGCAAATCAAATTCCTAGCTCCAAACTCAAGAAGAACCCATTGGTAAGCTTCTCTTCTTCTTCTCCAACTTATTCTCTTACCAATTTCAGAAATTCCTAAACCTAATTTTGGGAATGTTCTTGTTTTTGAGCTTAGATTCAAGCTCAATTGGGTTGTGTTGAAGAGAGGTTGATTCTCCATTTGCTTTCAAGCTTCTTCTTGTTTGATTTTGAGAAAAGGTGAGATTTTTATCTCACATCTATGACTATAATTATCTTTGGTTGTTGGGTATGAATTCCTAACACTTATTCATGTGCATTTGCTCTTGATTTGGATTGGTTTTGTGAATATTCCAATTTTTGGGTTTTTAAACCAAATTTGTGTGAAAATCCTTTTATGGATGATTGATCATGCTTTTGGTGATGCATCGAGGAGCATATAGGGCCGGGTTGCCGATTGGCATAAACCCTTAGAGCCAATGTTCGTCCGGTTGCATTTTGAAAGAGTTTGCTCTTCATTTGAATAAGGCTGAAAAACAGCCCAGGCATGATTCAGTTGACTGAAAACTCTGTTCAGTCGACTGAACCTGAAACCCGAGAGTTTCCAGGCATGATTCAGTCGACTGAAAAACTCTGCACAGTCGACTGAAACTGGAAACAGAAAGTTTCCTGAACCTGGAAAATTTCCATGTACAGGGTCAGTCGACTGAAAACTCTGTTCAGTCGACTGAACCTGCTGTTTGAGTCCAATTTGCCTTTTTGGGATTGAAATTCCAATTTAAATCGATTCGTGATAATCCTATTTGTTGTTATCATCTATTATGACTTTGATGACTCTTTTTAGGGATTTTTGAATATCCATTTCGATGGATCCTTTATCGATTTCGTTGGATTTTATTCACGTCTTCATATGTGAATTTTTGTGATTGATTGTTCTTACAATCTTCTTCGTGATTTGTCACTTTAAAAATATAAAGGTTTTCTATACTAGTAGTAAATATCAAAACTCTTTCCTCAAACGATTTCAATACTATTTTAATACCAAATTCGTTTATAAAACCGATTTCCAATCTATTAGTATATACAAACCTTTACCTCACTCGTATGAGAAATCTAATTAAACGGCTTAGTAAAACAAGTGGTATGAAACGCTTGCGTTTACTTTGTCGGTTAATTCTTGGACTTGTTCGATTGAACCTCTTGTGACAATTTTCTAGTGGAGATTTACAGTTTGTTCGTAAATATTTAAGTTAAGCAAGTGGTTATGGGACATGAAGCTAAACTCATATATTTACTAGCTTAGTGTAATTGACACTTCTCGTTAATCATGACGATCAGCTTTGTGATTTAGACTAGCAATGTGCGATGTCTCTTTGTCTGCGAGGGAGAGTAAACCCCGTTTTGTGGAGTTTCGACTCAAATTGGTGGGGTAGCAACCCATGGTCTTCGGGCCATTTGTGGAGCTTCGGCTCAATTTGTGATGGTTAGCGACCATGGAATTAGTGTTCCGTTTGTGATACACGTGTTGGTGGGCTTTATGCTCCCGTTTGTGATAGGCCTCCCCCCTTTGTGATTTTTGGATTCTTGTGTAGATTCCTAGAATTTGTGTTTCACCAATTTTCGTGATTTCCATTGATAAGTTTTATCAATATTTGTGCATTGGTGAATTTGTGTGTCATTGACTTTGGTGATTTCTGGATTTCTTGTGTAGTCTTTTGGAATTTGTGTGTCATTGACTTTTGTGATTGACATTGATATTATCATCAATATTTATGGTATGATGAACGAAATTAGGAGTATGACGTTTCTTTGATTCTTGTGTAGATTTGGTGACATTGATTAATCTCTTGATGATTATCAACCAAGTATATATATATATATATATATATATATATATATATATATATATATCACAGCTTGGCATTATGATTATTATGTGTTTAGTCATATCTCTTATTCTATATCGTTTCATCTGATATTTATAGTTAGACTGATCCGTTTATTATTTTCTTATTAAATAATACTCGGGTCAGACCGAGATGTTACAGGTGCTTCTGCTTGACTTCTCATCCGGGATTAACTCCTTGACTTTTGGGTTAACTACTTAGATTAGTAGTTATTTTGTTGTATACATTTGAGATATAGACTCCTTAGTGTATACTTATTCTTTTGTGTAGTTCGTGTAACTATTCTTTTGTGATATTGTGGATCTTTTTAGACCACTACTCTGATGTACACTTTCTAGTGTAATATTCATATCTTTTTCCGCCTTTGTGATATGAATTGTCTGTGACTGGTTTGTGTTATGCTTATTTCTATATTTGTTTTCCGAAGGATTTATATAGCCACCGTGTAGTATCTTTGAGTTTGTGTCGGTATGTAGGATTTCCTCTTGAAATAGAATGCATGTTATATTATCTGACATATCGGTGCTCGCGCAAAGAAATTACATGGATGGTCGCTCCTCAACAGCCTTATTCTCAGTGCTAGTCGACAGCATTCACCGTAATGTTCTTGTCTAGCGTGGGTATAGAGGTGGGGCATCACAGCTTGGTATCAGAGCCAAACTTCGAAACAATATGGAATATTATAACAAGGATCATCGTCCTAAGTTCATCTTAGGAGTCGTGCTTTAGGATTTTATTCGGGTCTACGTACCGTTCTATCCTATTTTCTTTTATGATTCCTTGTTTTGTCTATCAAGATTGCTTGATATTCAATTTGGTGAATAACCTTTTTCTTCCTCTTCTTTCTTTCTAAAGGAAGAGAAATGTCTAGACCTGGCCGCCCCAGAGCGGTGCCATCTAGCACTCCACCCCAAGATGGAGTTTTTATGACTGCTCAACAGCTTCTTGATTTGGTAACAAATGCTCAAGCAGCTGGAGCTAACCCGGAACCTACTCACCCAAAGTCGGGATTTGCACGCTTGTGTAGCGATTATACTAATTTGGGTGGGGAGCCATTCAAAGGTTCCGAAACTGTTATTGAAGTACAGGCTTGGCTAAGAACATGCGATCGCATCTTTTCGCGCATGAATCTTATTGACCTTCACCAAGTTCAGGTGGCCTCTAGTATGCTCCGAGAAAGAGCATTGGATTGGTACGAGCTTCTTATTTCTGAGATTAATGAAGCGGATCTCACCTGGGAGAAATTCCGAGAACGCTTCGAGTTGAAATTTGTACCGGAAGCAGAGAAAGTGACATTGGCTCGACGATTTATAGACCTTGTTCAAGGTGAGTCCTCTGTGACTGATTACGTCGCCTCCTTCGAGTCGCTTTCCAAATATGGGGTTGAATACATCAACACCCCTCTGAAGAAGAATCAGAGATTTGTTTATGGCTTAAACAAAAGTCTCAAGAAGCCATTACTTCTAAAGTTAGAAGTTTCTTTCGACCAACTCGTTGATATCGCTCTTCGTCTTGAAGAGGCAGATAGGGAGAATGATGTTGAAGTGGTGGGTTCCAAACCCAACTTCAACAACAAGAAGAGGTCAAACAAATTTAAAGGCCCTTATCCCAATAAGAAAGGGAAGCAAGCAACCTCCGTGGCAAAGACTTCTTCCTTTGGTCGTGGGGAATGCTATAATTGTGGTTCGAAGGACCATTATGCGAACAAGTGCCCAAAGTCTCTTTCTTGTCGCTACTGCAAAGTTCCCGGTCATGTTATATCTTCATGCCCCAAGCTTCAGGGCAAGAAGGAGGAAAAGTTAAATGTTGCTCAAGCCCCTGGCAACACATCTCGTGGCCAAGGTATTTCTCATTCTATTCTAGTTGGAATTATTTTGTTTCGTGATCATCCTATTCGAGTTCTTTTTGATACGGGTGCGTCCCATTCTTTTATATCAAAAGAACTTGTTGATACTTTTTCTTTGGATGTTTTGTGTTTAATGACTTCTTTGAGAATTGCGAATCCGGTTGGTGGATCCACAACAATCAGTTTATTGTGTAAAGATGTCGAGATTATTTTGTGTGATTTTTCTTTCCGAGCCGATTTTCATGTCATGCGTTATTTAGGCTTTGGAATGATTTTGGGAATGGACTGGCTTAACCATTATGAAGCTCATATCCTATGTCCTGAGCGGACTATTCATCTTCGACATCCTCAATCTGTTAATCAGGTTTCTGTTATTCTTAAAGATTCAGATTCTGCTTTGGTTGCATCTTTATATTCTTTAAATCCTCGTGATGACGATGATGATGATGAGGGTGATATTATTTCTCTTATTCACGTCGTTTGTGAATTTTCCGACGTATTCGAGCCCGTTTTAGGATTACCACCTAAGCGAGCAATTGAGTTTAGAATTAATCTTATTCCGGGAGCTCAACCTATCACTCGTCCTCCTTATCGTATGTCCAATAAAGAAAACGAGGAGATGCGTAAACAATTATCTGAATTGGAAACGAAGCAATTTATTCGCTCTAGTTCCTCGCCTTGGGGAGCTTCAGCTATTTTTGTGAAGAAATCCGATGGTACACTTAGGCTTTGCGTTGACTACCGCAAGCTTAATGATCTTACTGTCAAAAATAAATATCCTTTACCTCAGATTGATGATCTATTCGATCAACTTAGTGGTGCTAGAGTCTTTTCACAATTGGACTTGGCTACCGGTTTTCATCAGCTTCGTATTGCAGACGATAGCATTCCTTTGACATCGTTCCGTACTCGGTATGGATCTTATGAGTGGCTTGTTATGCCATTTGGGTTAACAAATGCCCCGACTTATTTCGTTGACTTAATGAATCGAGTTTTTAAAGACTTTCTCGACCGGTTTGTTCTCATCTTTATCGATGATATTCTTGTGTATTCTAAAACCGAGGAGGAGCATGAAAAACATCTTCGGATTATGTTGGAAACTCTTAGGAGTAATCAATTAAAGGCAAAGTTTTCTAAGTGCCACTTTTGGCAATCTCATGTGAAGTTTCTCGGTCACATTATTTCTGAATCCGGAATTTCCGTGGATCCTTCAAAGATTGAAGCGATTCAAGATTGGAAGAGACCGGAGAGTGTGACAGAGATTCATAGTTTTCTTGGGTTGGCGGGCTATTACCGTCGTTTTATCAAAGACTTTTCTAAGATTTCCGTGCCTCTCACTAGCTTGACGAAGAAAGGTGTTAAATACATTTGGTCGGACAAATATGTAGCTTCTTTTCAGAAATTAAAAGAACTTCTTTCTGATGCTCCTATTCTTGTTATTCCCGATGGGAATCAAGATTTCGTTGTTTATACCGATGCTAGTCGCATTGGTTTGGGTGTCGTTCTTATGCAAAAGAAACGCGTTATTGCTTATGCTTCTAGGCAATTAAAGCCTGCTGAGACTAGATATGCCACTCATGATTTAGAGCTCGCGGCTATTGTTTTTGCTCTTCGGATTTGGCGTCATTATCTCTTAGGAGAGAAATTTGTTCTTTACACAGATCATAAGTCTTTGAAATATTTATTCTCTCAAAAGGAACTTAATTTGCGTCAACAGCGTTGGCACGAATTTCGTGCACCATATGATCTTGATATTCTTTATACTCCCGGTAAGGGTAATCTTGTCGTCGATGCTCTTAGCCGTAAACAACAAGCTGTTGTTTCTATGATGATATCCGAATGGAACGATCTCGAGATTTTATCCACTTGCGAAATTCGAGACCGTGTTTCCGATTTATGCTCATCATTTGTTTTATGTAGCCTTGAGGCTCATCCATCTCTTTTAGACCGCATTCTTGAAGCTCAAAGGCTAGATACTGAATTGGTTCTTCTTGGCCAAAATATTAAGGATAAAATTGATATTGAAGGTTTGAAAGACTTTAATATCGATTCTCGTGGCGGCATTCGGAAATTTGGTAGACTTATCGTGCCAAATGTTAGGGATCTTCGTAAAGATATTTTAGAAGATTCTCATCACTCTAAATTTACCATTCATCCCGGTAGTAGTAAAATGTACGCGGATATGAAGCGACTTTATTATTGGAAGGGAATGAAACTTGACATCGCTAACTTCGTTAAATGTTGCATGACTTGCCAACTCGTTAAGTCCGAACATTAAAGGCCCGAAGGGTTATTGCAACCTTTAGAAATTCCAGTTTGGAAGTGGGATCAAATTTCCATTGATTTTATAGATGGCCTTCCCCGTTCTCGATCGGGTTATGATAGCTTATGGGTAATTGTTGATAGACTTACTAAATCCGCCCATTTTATTCCCGTTCGTTCTAACCGAACCGTTCCTCTTTTGGCCAAACTCTTTATTAAAGAGATTGTTAAATTGCATGGAGTCCCTACTTCTATTGTTAGTGATCGTGATCCATTGTTTACTAATGGATTTTGGAAGAGTCTTCAAAAAGCTTTGGGAACGAAGCTTAATTTTAGCACCACTTATCACCCCCAGTCCGATGGACAAACTGAGCGTGTGAATCAAACTCTTGAAGATCTTCTTCGTTCTTGTGTGCTTGATTTTGGTGGAAGTTGGGAAGATCATATTTCACTTGTTGAATTTTCCTATAACAATAGCTTCCAATCCAGTATTGGTATGGCACCTTTTGAGGCACTCTATGGAAGGCCATGCCGATCTCCTTCTTGTTGGCTTGAGGCCGGTGAGAAGCTGGTTTTAGGTCCAGATTTTATTCGTGATTCCACAGAGAAAATTGAACTTATTCGTCATAGGATGAAAGAAGCCCAGAGTAGACAAAAATCCTATGCCGATAGCCGGAGAAGGAAGTTAGAATTTTCTGTGGGAGCTCTTGTGTCCATTCGTGTTTCACCTATTAAAGGTGTTGTACGTTTCAGTCGATCGGGAAAACTTGCGCCTCGATACATTGGGCCATTTCCTATCACCGAACGTATTGGTTCCATGGCTTATCGCCTTTTATTACCGGCTCATTTTTCTGCTATGCATGACGTGTTTCACGTTTCTCAACTTCGAAAATGTCTTCGAGATTCCGATTCTATTCTTGAGCCCGGTGTTGTGGAAGAGATTGAAGTTTCGCCTAATTTAACTTATGAGCAACATCCTATTCGTATCATTGCTTCGGAAGTCAAACGACTTCGAAATAAAGATGTTCCGCTTGTTAAAGTTCAATGGTCTTCAAATCCTAAGGATTGTTCTTGGGAATCTAGAGAGTACATCGAGCGTACACATTCGGACTTGCTTTCTCGTGCTCTTTGAGGTGAACTTCTTATTTCAAACTTCTTTTGTGCTGAATATGCTTTTATGGTTGTTACTGTATATCTTCTTCTTGTAATATTGCGAGGACGCAATTTCTTTAAGGAGGGGAGTTTGTAACAACCCGCATATTTATCGATTTTATATTTAAATATTTTATTTAAATATTTTATCGTTAGTCGGATTTTAGTCCGAAAAGCTACTTTTTGCATACGGTCGAATTAGGGCTCGGGACCACTCCCATTGAGTTTAAAATGCCGTTTGCGACCTTTTTGAGTATAAGCTTCGATATGTTTGGAGAAAGTTGATTTCTGCTACTTTTTACTTTGGTTTTGGTTTTTGGGCTCAGCCCTATGTTAACTTATGCTCAAATCTGAGCCACTCTCCCCCACTCACCCTCATTCTCTTCTCTTTTCAGTTTTTATAACATTAATGGTGGAGGAGATTGGAAATTAAAACTCCAAAACCCTAGTTTCTCTTGCAAATCAAATTCCTAGCTCCAAACTCAAGAAGAACCCATTAGTAAGCTTCTCTTCTTCTTCTCCAACTTATTCTCTTACCAATTTCAGAAATTCCTAAACCTAATTTTAGGAATGTTCTTGTTTTTGAGCTTAGATTCAAGCTCAATTGGGTTGTGTTGAAGATAGGTTGATTCTCCATTTGCTTTCAAGCTTCTTCTTGTTTGATTTTGAGAAAAGGTGAGATTTTTATCTCACATCTATGACTATAATTATCTTTGGTTGTTGGGTATGAATTCCTAACACTTATTCATGTGCATTTGCTCTTGATTTGGATTGGTTTTGTGAATATTCCAATTTTTGGGTTTTTAAACCAAATTTGTGTGAAAATCCTTTTATGGATGATTGATCATGCTTTTGGTGATGCATCGAGGAGCATATAGGGCCGGGTTGCCGATTGGCATAAACCCTTAGAGCCAATGTTCGTCCGGTTGCATTTTGGAAGAGTTTGCTCTTCATTTGAATAAGGCTGAAAAACATCCCAGGCATGATTCAGTCGACTGAAAACTCTGTTCAGTCGACTGAACCTGAAACTCGAGAGTTTCCAGGCATGATTTAGTCGACTGAAAAATTCTGCACAGTCGACTGAAAATGGAAACAGAAAGTTTCCTGAACCTGGAAAATTTCCATGTACAGGGTCGTCGACTGAAAACTCTGTTCAGTCGACTGAACCTGCTGTTTGAGTCCAATTTGCCTTTTTGGGATTGAAATTCCAATTTAAATCGATTCGTGATAATCCTATTTGTTGTTATCATCTATTATGACTTTGATGACTCTTTTTAGGGATTTTTGAATATCCATTTCGATGGATCCTTTATCGATTTCATTGGATTTTATTCACGTCTTCGTATGTGAATTTTTGTGATTAATTGTTCTTACAATCTTCTTCGTGATTTGTCACTTTAAAAATATAAAGGTTTTCTATACTAGTAGTAAATATCAAAACTCTTTCCTCAAACGATTTCAATACTATTTTAATACCAAATTCGTTTATAAAACCGATTTCCAATCTATTAGTATATACAAACCTTTACCTCACTCGTATGAGAAATCTAATTAAACGGCTTAGTAAAACAAGTGGTATGAAACGCTTGCGTTTACTTTGTCGGTTAATTCTTGGACTTGTTCGATTGAACCTCTTGTGACAATTTTCTAGTGGAGATTTACAGTTTGTTCGTAAATATTTAAGTTAAGCAAGTGGTTATGGGACATGAAGCTAAACTCATATATTTACTAGCTTAGTGTAATTGACACTTCTCGTTGATCATGACGATCATCTTTGTGATTTAGACTAGCAATGTGCGATGTCTCTTTGTCTGCGAGGGAGACTAAACCCCGTTTTGTGGAGTTTCGACTCAAATTGGTGGGGTAGCAACCCATGGTCTTCGGGCCGTTTGTGGAGCTTCGGCTCAATTTGTGATGGTTAGCGACCATGGAATTAGCGTTCCGTTTGTGATACACGTGTTGGTGGGCTTTATGCTCCCGTTTGTGATAGGCCTCCCCCCTTTGTGATTTCTGGATTCTTGTGTAGATTCCTAGAATTTGTGTTTCACCAATTTTTGTGATTTCCATTGATAAGTTTTATCAATATTTGTGCATTGGTGAATTTGTGTGTCATTGACTTTGGTGATTTCTGGATTTCTTGTGTAGTCTTCTGGAATTTGTGTGTCATTGACTTTTGTGATTGACATTGATATTATCGTCAATATTTATGGTATGATGAACGAAATTAGGAGTATGACGTTTCTTTGTTTGGTGACATTGATTAATCTCTTGATGATTATCAACTAAGTATATGTATATATATCACAGCTTGGCATTGTGATTATTATGTGTTTAGTCATATCTCTTATTCTATATCGTTTCATCTGATATTTATAGTTAGACTGATCCGTTTATTATTTTCTTATTAAATAATACTCGGGTCAGACCGAGATGTTGCAGGTGCTTCTGCTTGACTTCTCATCCGGGGTTAACTCCTTGACTTTTGGGTTAACTACTTAGATTAGTAGTTATTTTGTTGTATACATTTGAGATATAGACTCCTTAGTGTATACTTATTCTTTTGTGTAGTTCGTGTAACTATTCTTTTGTGATATTGTGGATCTTTTTAGACCACTACTCTGATGTACACTTTCTAGTGTAATATTCATATCTTCTTCCGCCTTTGTGATATGAATTGTTTGTGACTGGTTTGTGTTATGCTTATTTCTATATTTGTTTTCCGAAGGATTTATATAGCCACCGTGTAGTAGCTTTGAGTTTGTGTTGGTATGTCGGATTTCCTCTTGAAATAGAATGCATGTTATATTATCTGACATATCGGTGCTCGCGCAAAGAAATTACATGGATGGTTGCTCCTCAACAGCCTTATTCTCCGTGCTAGTTGACAGCATTCACCGTAATGTTCTTGTCTAGCGTGGGTATAGAGGTGGGGCGTCACAACTTACAAAGTGCTACAGATTCATTTATTCCAGTTTTTAGTTCATTTTCAGAAACAATAACATTTCTGAAGTGCTATTAAAAGAATTTCCAGATTTACAATAGAATTTCAGCAACAATTAAACTTCAATTTAAACCATTTTAACTTATAAAATTTCATATTTTCCACTTTAAAAATGGTCATTTAAATACCCTTTAACTTATGACTTTTATAAAGTAAATTTCACAAATAAATATCAAATTTCTCAATGCTTCACCTACTAAAGTCATTGTACAAATTTCCCTAATTTTTTTTCACTTTACACTTTAATTTAATTTACCATTTCATAAATTAAACTTAATTTCCATTTTATTTTATTTTCTTAACTTAACTTTTATTTTTAAACCAATTTTCACATTTCCAAGTCAAGTTATGTTTCAAATTACACTTTTAAGCATTCATTTATTTAACCATTTTAATTCATAGAAAAAACAATAACACTTTATTAAGTCGTTTTAAATTCAAATTTAAATCAAATTATCATATTTTTACATTTTTAAAATACTAAAAATTCCAGAAAAGTGGTTTTGTGCACCACTAGGCTCGGCTATGTCATCAATTGGGCTCGACCTTGGTCAGGTACAGGTCTGCTGATGGCTAAAGTGATAGCCAAAGGTGGTGTACTTGCTGGCGGTGGTGGCTAAGGGTGTGGCCGTGGTGAAAAAATGAAAGGGATGGGGAAAACTAGGCTCGGCTATGCATTTTTGGAAGGGTTTGCAATGCTTTTGTGGTGTTTTCTCCACTTGGTGGTCATGGCCAGTATTGGTCAGAGGAGGAGGAGGTTAGGCCGTGGATGGTGATAAAGAGGAAGTGATGTAGTGGTCGGTGAAGGTGGTGAAGGGGTTAGGTCAAGCAATCATATAGAAGAGATCAAGAAAAACAATGGAAAATCAATAGAAAAATGAAGAGAAAAGGTAGAAAATGGAAGAAGCCATTACCTAAAATTTTTAGAAATGAATTGGTCGAAAATTGTGATGGGAATGAGAAGTTTTCTCACATGAAATACAAAACAAAACTCACGGCTATCAAGGAGAAATGGACGGCTAAGGGAATGAAGAGACAAGAACAAGAAAGGTCACAAGTTAAAAATGAAAAGCTTTGTCTCTTAGAATTCCCACTTTCTTTTATTCAAAACTTACAAAATAAAAATCAGTAAATAAAAATAAAAGACAAACAAAAATAAAGTGAAAAATAAAACAAACAATTATTCTCAGGAAAAATAAAAGTAAATAAAGAAAATAGTTTATTATATTGAAACTAGAATTAAAAATTGTAAACAAAAATACAACTAGTATTGGAAAAATTACTACTACACTTTGAAAATGTTTTAAAAATAAAATGTTGAAATAAAATTTAATTTAAAATAATCTAAAAATGTTTGCAAGAATCTAGAGTTGTTACAACATCTTTCATTTTGCAAACTAAAACCCCAAATCTATTTCAGCTGCCATTAAAAACATTTCCATCCAACGATCGATAACAATCAGAGCCACTAGAGGCCGAATGAGCCTTCAACTTCAATTAGGGAAATTAGAGCACATAGAAACGAAGCGATCCAATGGATGGATCGACGAATCATCGACCGAGATGACTGAAAAGTGCTCGCATTCGAGCTGTAGGTCGATTGTGTTTTCCACACGCGTGCGAGGTGGCGTTGGCTCAGGGTCGAGGCGGTGCGGAGGGAGTGGGGGGCGACGTGGTTAGGCGGGTCGACATCGTGGGCGATGGCGAGGTGAACTTCATTAAAGAAAAACAAAAACAAAAATCGCGTTGCCTGGGAAGGATGCGCGTGCATGTTGGTAGATAAGGAAAGTAGGTTAAATTTTAATTTTAGTCAATTATGTTTCAATTATATTAAATGTTAATTTATACATAACTTTCTCATACGAGGTCCATTATAAGCGTGATAAGTTACGTTGTGTTCGTATCAGCGAGCACTACGCTATGGAGTTAGATTGGGCGAATTCAAAGCCAGTTGGAATTTTGAGTTAAATTGAACAACCGTTCAATTTTAATTCAAACGGGAACGCTTAGGCGACTTCTAGTATTTTTCTGAGTAAAATCACTTCTCTAGCCTAGTTATATTTTTATATAAGTGGGAATAATATTATTTATGATGATTGTTGCCTTTTTGGATGATATACTATATATATTAGTTTGTTTGGATATGTTCTCGCCTATTGGAGCGGATAAGACCCTATTTCATTCTCGTGTAAGAGCGGGTGACCCTTTGTATACGAATACCGCCTCAATGTGGTTTTCATTTATATTTTTATGATTATATGTTGTCTATGATGCAGGGAGACAGGTTGGAGGGATCCAAATGGATTCTTCACCAGTGTTGATTTTATTTTCATATATATATATATATATATATATATATATATATATATGCTGATATATGATGTTCTAGATGTCATGTTGATGTGATTTGACTTATTTAATGCCCTAGTAGCACTGGGCCTTATTTTTGGTATTTTGAAATACTAGAAATGACGATTTTGATTTGAAAAGAATTTAGAAGTAATTTTGAAAGCATATATGTTTTAATGATTTTTAAATTATTAAAAGAAAGAAATTATTTTATTTTTAAAGAAATAAAAAGTTATGATTTTAGATGTTATGAAAGTGTAGTTTTTTGAAATACTTTGATTTAGAGATTTTTGAATAACTTTATAAGAAAGATTTATAAAGGTGGTATTTTTA
Source organism: Allium cepa (assembly GCA_030765085.1). NCBI lineage: Eukaryota > Viridiplantae > Streptophyta > Magnoliopsida > Asparagales > Amaryllidaceae > Allium > Allium cepa. Next base: position 225,537,602 of record CM060932.1, on the reverse strand, counting down.
TAAATAAAGAAGTTGATTTATAATCGAAATTTATAAATATTTTTCAAATGGATTTGAAGTTAGTTAGTAAAGGGATTTATAGATTTTATGAACAAATTTGATTTATAAAGTAATGGATTTATGTATGGATTTTGTTAAGTAAAATTAGTTTTATAAAAGAATGGATTTATAAATAGAATCTTGTAGATAAAGGAATTTTAATAAATAGAAATTATATAAAATCAAAAGGAGATTTATAAACATAGTTTATAAATACAGAAATGATTTATGTTGGTATTTAAATATGGATTTTTATTTAACGGAATGTTTGGAAGAAATATTTTGATGAAGTTAACTGTTTTAAAAGTAATTTATCATTTGGAAGTAAATGTTTGCATCGAAAACATAGATTTCAACATTTATTATTGTAATAGACGTTTTCAGAGAAGTAAGGAAGGCACAGACTATAACATTGTTGTTATAGTAAATGAATTCTGAAAGGAAATATTTTAGTAGTATACGAGATTTATTTATATACCTATATTAATTAATTGAATCCCTATACTAATGTTTTTGGGTTGTCATAACGATGTTTTATGCAACATTCGTTTTGACCCAATAAATAATGTTTTGACCTTCCATCGTTAAATAAACGAATCGATTCTTATGATCACACTAAAGGCTTGGTGATGTAGGAGCATTGCTTCCTATACTTAACACCCATCTAGAGGCATACGAACTCTGGAGTTGTACGATTATAGAAATCTATTTGGCGTGTCTCCAAATGGTAGTGTTATGAAATATACTTATACTGTTGATATAAGTATACGGAAATGTCTTCCAATATAGAAAGATTTAAACGGTTTTGAATATATCTTTGTAAAGACAATTTGAAGCAAATATTTGGAGATTTATATAATAAATAAAAGATTAATTAAATGGGCCTAGTGATTACTATAGTGCTGGATATTGTTTGTTTGCTTTGATAGTTAAATAATCGACCATCAAATATTGGCCTCTTTATCGATGTTGATCAGGAGAGACCGAAGTCAGATTTATCGGAGAACCACTTCGGACCAACATATGTGCCTTCAAATGTGCAGGTTTGGAAGTTATAATATTTAAGATTTTCGTAATGAAGGACTGATGTTGATCATTTGGGGATAAACTCCCAATATACATATAGTGGCAGTGGTCTCTTCGTTATGAAAATACAATGCAAGTACTAATCTCTACTAATCCTAGAGGTAACTCCTGATAGGATGTAGTAGGAGAGTGCCTTCAGTTTGTCATGTTCCTTGATAACTTGTGTGGATGGATGTCGAACATTGCAATTTTGAACTACATCGTTGACTTTTAGAAACGTACATCTGTTTGGTGGTGAAGAAGGCAACTTCTCTTAGCTTAACACCCTTCTTTGAGACGTACGAGCTCAGAGGTTGTATGTTTGTTAAAGTCAATAGCGATCGAAGGAATGGAAGTGTGGCATTCAAAGATGATGTGCTATGTGAAAGGTAAACTTGACCTCAGGCTTCACACCCGGAAATGACCGAAACATTATAGATGTAGCAGGGCAAAGTGGTTCGCAACCATTAGGATATGATCATCCCCTTCTAGATATATTTATTCCCTCTAGGATGTTCGGGACTTAAATTATTGTGCAAGTATGCTATGAGGGCCCTTAGATAGGTCGATAATGACCAGGGTGATGACATATTTGGTAATATAGTTAGAGGTAGGCCAGTCTTGTATTGGTGGGGGACCATCAGTTGGGCATCGGTACATTCCTCTAGAGATGTACTGCCGGAAGGTATTCCCTTCACCTGGTCATTTGTATGGAAATCCATTATCCACTACGTGTTTGCCATTTTGTTAATAGAACCCGCGTTTGTGGCTAGTATGCTGGAATTTAATTAGTGTAACAATTTTGGCTATGATTAATATTATTTGTATAATAGACGCTATTATAATATAACAGAATTTGATATGAAATGTTTTATTGTCGTAAGGTAAAAAATCGTCCGTGTTTATTTTTGGCATATATAGTAAATAAATCAATCACAGAACCACAGACATAGATTAATATAAAATAATGCAGTGGAATAGATAAATAGTAGTTCATGAAGTAACTATATAAACATCAAAGTTAGAAAAAAATACAACAGAATATCTCAAATACAGTGAAGTCTCCAGTACGAACAGATGACCTTTCTGAACAAATGAACTAGAATAATTGAAAGTTGAATCGATAATTGGATCCTCAAACGAAGCTCCAAACTCCAAAGGCGAGTCTCAATTGTTGTATCACTTAGTCTGACCCGAGCGTAAAGCAAAACACAAAACACTCGAGTCAGAATTAACATTCTTATATCAACAAATCCAACTCAAGTGAAATATCAACTGAAATACAATTAACTTAAAGAATGTTTCGGATAACCACCCTCTAAGGATCCATGGAACTATCTACAATACAGAAATATATACTATAACATCGTGGTCATTTCAAATCATATTTATACTTCAAAACCAAGATGTCAGTTCCATTTCAAATATATATAAATTTCCAAATTATAACAATTTCAAATTAAATTGATAATTTCATATACATATATATATATATATATATATCTTATTTTAACTTCATTATTATTTGTTTTTGAAATATTCACTTAATAAATCCATTATTATTTAAATAACCTTAAATTACATTCTTCTAAATATTTCCTTCGCTTTATTTAAACGTGAAATATTCATTAAATTACTTAAATCAAAATCAAGTTATAAAATCATATCCAAAATCTTGATGCGTTTCAGTTTGATTTATTAAATAAAATTCTTAATTAAATACACTTTTAAATAGATTCAAATTTATCCTTCCAATCTTAACTTATTCAAATTATTACAAAAATCTATCTTTGAATTATAGATTTAAATAAATCCTCAAACATCTTATATATTAATTAAATCCATCTTAATTAAGTCAAATATTGTTATTAAATAAATATCGTTTATGTATATTATTCTAAGAATCAATATTTATTAAAACCATATATTTCTTTCCTAAACCATAGAATTTATTTTCAAAATATTTATATATAGACTAGCGGTGTCTGTGTATAATTTTCTATCCTATGGTCAAGTGATACAGATATTTATCATTTTAATCTGTAATTTAAATATATATGGGTATACATCATTTCAACCCGCAATCCCAAATTCAATTCAGTGAAAATCGCTTTGGTCTATCATTTCAACCCATAATGATTTTCCCAAATTCTAAAGTCCGTTTGGGTATGTATCATTTCAACCCATAGTGAATTCTATAATAACAGGGAACTTGCAGAGTGATAACAGATATAATAACAATATAACAGGCATATATCACAGATATAAATAACAGATAATATAAACAACAGGGTATGGTGTCATATCCCACAGGTAAACAGTTACAGATAATAGCATATATTTAACAATTTAAATAACTACAGCAGCATATTTCAATTGTCGTTTCAATTGAAATCAAAATTAATAAATATAAGAACGTTAATCGTGAGTTATTGCTCACCTTTCATGGCTAGAGAGAACAGGAGATGACACGGATACGCACAAAAGAACTGACACTAAAATTGAGTTACGAATCCAAGCACGAATTCCAAAGTAAAGTAAGATTTGCGCGAATTCGACGATCAAAGTTGATAATGGAATCGATGAAATAATTAGAATCGGCCCGATAAAAACAGAAATTTATATATATTATTTCCATGAGATCGATATTTAATTTAAAACAATATCAAAACAATATATATATATATATATATATATATTGATAATTATAATCATTGTTTTAAATTAAACACATATATTAAATAAAATCCTTATATATTAACTAATATATATATATATATATACACTTTGAAATCTACAATATATTTAACAATGTAAAACTGGTACATATAAACTTACTGTAACTACAAATTGCCCACAATAGTTTATATAATATGTTAAATATACTGCAAAATAGGTCATCAAATTTCCATATAATTTTCATATACAAACTATATATATAATATATAACCTATATATAAGGCTTATACACACACATACATATATATATCAACTTACACCTAAGAAGACAGTATATCAAATCTCAAATAAACTGGCCCTTATATATATTCTACAATATTTGTTATAAACAACACAACTTACATACCTATGATCTGAAAGCCCATATATATATATATAGACTATAGACTATAGAACTTTTCATATACAAATCTTGTATAACCATATACATGTCTATACTTCGAAACAAATAATAAACATACAGTAATATATAATCAAACGTATATAAGACAGCAAAATACCAAACTTTAAAACTGCACTATCATTAAAAAAACTTTAAAACTGTACTATCATTAAAAAAACTTATAACGGTTTGTATTATAACATCCAAAACTAGAATATGATAAAATCTATATATGTAAGATATAATGATAAAATAAATTTAACATATAACTTACAGTCTATATATATATATATATATATATATATATATATATATATTATTTACAGTCTGTACATATATTTCAACAAATTCTATACTTATATATGAACTTGTTTATATAAAATATATACACAGTTGCCCATGTCATATAGAAACTACATGTATATAATTCACCTTCTAATACAAAGAAGTTATTTAAATCATAAAATAAGCCATGACATCTATTTTTCAACGTACGCATCATATCTCTAATATAATAAAATATGAAAAAGAATAAATACTATAATATAACATATAGTACTATAAGCAACATACCTATCATACTACAACAAAAAGGAAGGAGGTCGATGGTTGTAAGGGCTGGGGATCAACAGAGACTAGAAGTGGTGGGTCGAAGCATGATGGGGAGGAGGGTGTGGCAGAAAGAGAGGGGGAGAAGGGAAACTCGGCTGAGTTTTCGTGGTGGGCCTGAGCAGATGACATGAAGCCGTGGGAAATTTGGAGTGGAGATGGGTGCGGTGCGGTTCCAAGAGGAAGATGAAGGAGGATGAGCGCGTGAGGAAGGGTTGTGGTGTCGTGCGTGCTGCGTGGATAGGAGTGACGGCTTCGCGGTTATGGTGCTTGTCAGGTGGTGGCGTGAAGTGGACGCATACGGCTGCTAGACGATGTATGGTGGCAAAGTATGGCGAAATCAAGGTGAAAGGCGGAGGCGTTTCGTTGAGGCTGAGCTTGCACGTATATGGAGGAAGGTGGCTGGGCTTAAGAGGAGAGAAGAAGATCTAAACGTGAATTGGAACAATCAAGTAATACACTTTTTTTTAAATATATTGTTTTATAAACGAACAATTCAAGAAAAGATGTGAAGAGATGGGAATAGTCGCAGTCACCGTTTGATTTCTCTGGGAAAATAAAAGGTTGCGAACCTTGGATTACACGGTAAGCAAATAAAAGGTCCGAGGAAACCAAAGGTACCGATACGACAAACTGATGCGTGAATTTCGTCTCGTACTGGACGCCAAAACATCCAAACAAATAGACTGCGGTGATTAGTGCTACGAGACAATCAAAATGGTATAAAGATATCAGAAGTATGATTTGATTATAAAAATTCGAATTTCCGCTGGCGGAAAATGCAGCAAAAACATAGAAAAATAAGATCGATGGAGCTAAAGAAGTCCGAATTTGATGAAACGAAATTTGACATTTCCCTCAGAAAATGATTTACAATTTTTCTATATAAAAATATTTAGGTTTGGGAATTATTTTATTACCATCAATTTTTAACTGATTTATATTGAATTAAAATTACATAATAAAATAAACTTCAATATTATCAGATGAAAATTTACCAGATGTTATGTTTAAATAGACGTATTCCAAATAATAAATTTATATTTTCAAATTTTATTGTTTAAAATTCCACAAAATCTCAATTAATTTAATAAATAAAACCTTTAAAATTTTATGGGTTGTTACACTCTCCTCCACTCAAAACTTTTCATCCCCGAAAAGGAAGAAGGTAGGAGAATAGAAACAGCTTTGGAAAAAAAATAAAACAATTAATTCAAAAACAATTTAAATTAATTAATATTCAATAAATTTGGTTAAACCCATTTGTTATATCAATAATTCATGAATTTATAAACTTTATCTCAAGATACTTTTAAAATCTATTATTGATAAATCAATAATCATTTATCTTAAATATGTTTTTTTAATTAATAACTTCTAAAATATTTATAATACTAAAAATTTTCTATTGAACCATGTAGTACATAAAGAAACAATATTTAAAAAGGATATATTCAAAAGGAAAGAAGGTAGATTCGAGAAAAACATAATATAGGTGAATAAATAAAGCTAAGCAAATAAGGTAGATTCAAAAGAATAGATCGGGCATGAATAGTTAATTCAAACCATAAGAATTTCAATTTAAAATATTAATGCAAATTTCTTTGTTGAAAATACTTTTATAATAAAATACTTTCATAACTCGATGTTTCAACAAGTTTATCCTCGTTCTTGCATACTCTGGCCATGCATTAATCAGGCGCAAAGCTAGAATTCTTCAAGTACTTAGTATACATGTTTCAACACCGAGTGAAAAATAATTGAAAAACCTTCAAAACCAATATGGAAAGTACAATCCAAACAAATCACCTGGATCGCAGATACACAATGCTTACGTCTGGATCCCCTAGGAAACATCCGTACCATTAAGCAATCACTGCCTTGCGAATTACGCCATGATAACCAAAACTATGGACCGTAGGATACATAACAATGGTTACGCCTGGATCCCCCAGGAAACATCCATATCCTTCAAGCAATCTCTGCCTTGCGGATTACACCACGACAACAAAACCGGTAGACCGTAGGATACATAACAATGGTTACACCTGGATCCCCCAGGAAATATTCATACCCTTTAAGCAATCTCTGCCTTGTAGATTACGCTACCCAAAAAATTGACCATGGGTTACGCCATGGTAGGACACTCGAGTATTACATCCGGAAAACCAAAATCAGAGAGAATAATATCGATAAAATGAATTCACAATGTGGCCACAAAGAGTATATCAAGCAGAAGGCACTTTCTATAATTTACTTCGAAAATATGTATCATATAGTACCTTTTTCAAATCACTTTCAGATATCATACTTATATAAAGTCTATTATATATAAGATTCCATTTTCAAATCGAATACTTTCCAAAATCAATAGTATATCAAATCACACTTATATATACTTCGATTATATAAGATTACACCTTTCAAATTGAGTATCTTTCCAAATAAATAGTTTTCAAATCAACTTCATACTTATACAAATCAATTTTATATAAGTTTGATAACTCCCAAATCAAGTATCAAGTAAACAATGTTATCAATTTCAATTCCTTTCAATATCGCTTCAGTTTCAAAATTATATATGGTTTCACCAAATTATTTCTTCCAAATTTAATATCTTCAGTTTCAAAGTTTCCAAATAATGGGCTTAGAAAATAATCCTAGCTTCCAAATCACATAATTTATGTTCAACAAATTCATTTCCAAAATCCTCATATAAATACAGGGTTTTAAATTCCAATCTATTTTCGAAACCAAATATTTTTCTCAAAATCAATTATACCCAAAATTTATAACCATCCCTTTAAAACATTTAAACTATTTATTTCTATATGGAAGATCCAATTTACCTTATGAAAATTACTTAGCTTTGGAAATTAAACCTTGATTTGGAAGTGTTCGAACATTCAAAATAGTTGGAGAAATCAAATTTTCCAATCCAAGAGTTGGAAATCAATAAAAAATCAGCAATCAATTTTAATATAGAGAGTTATACCAAATCAAATCCGAAACTCGAGGACTGAACACCAGGTTCACTTCAAATCATTTCAACATATATATATATATATACATATATCTTTCGAATATCAAATCATACTTCGGAATTTGTAATCAAAATTTGTATCACACAATCACTCGCATAGCAAAGCTACAAGAGTGGCCTCTCCCCCACTTTGAAACTCGAAAATCAACATCGATGATGGATGCACTCATTACCGAAATTATTCTCCAGTGATATAAGTGAGTTCTGGACTTCTATTTTCTTAAAACTTCTTTGAAATTTCTTCAAAATCATTGGAACTCATTTGAACATTTCTTATTCGGAAAATACTTCTAAATCGCATTATTTTATATTTTCAAAATCTTAAAACCAATTTCAAAACACTAGAATTCAACTCCTCGAATTTCTAATTTAAAATCCTTCAGTTATAAATCATTTTTATATAAATCAAATTTCTTATGTAATTTTCAAATTTTCAAATCCATTTTTTTCAAAAGGTATATAATCTTTATCAAAAATATTTCACTTTGGTATATAGAAAATAATCATACTTATCAAAATAATAATTTCGATATATAAAACAATTTTTAAAATACAAACAAACCAGATTATCAAAGGATGATTCAAGAATGGATTCCAAAACAAAGATAGAGATTCAAATTAGAGGAACTCTAATCAAGTAGAATTCTGATTCGAAGATAGGCTCGAATGAAGATGAGATAATTGAATTTCAAATTAGAAGATGGATATACAAATCCCGGGCAACCTTAAGCGGTCAATCGAGATTTCAAAATAAGATCGATGCAGAATTCTGAGGCAAATCGACATTCGATCGCCAGAGATAGACTTCGGCATATCAAGAGATAGCAACATCTAAACCGAGGGATATATAAATCTCCGGTGAATCAATGCCAATTGTAAAGGAGTTTCACCCCTTTACAAATTATTCAAAGATTAGGGGAATGCCGATTTTTATAGAGATCATTCGAAGTAGGGATGCTCCAGAATCAAGAAACACAAATAGGAAGAGAAGATAATGGATTTGTTACCGCAGGGAACGTTCCAAAGTCCAAAGGAAAAACCAAATCAAAGAGGAAGAAATTCAAGCTCGAACGAAGGTGATTCTGCAAATAAACTATATATGCTAAGTTTTCCTAGTGCCAAAGCTCAGATACCAGCTGTAATGACCTGCTATTTTTAACCATTCGCATCCACACACATCGGACTTGAATTGTTTTAAATATAAGATTTGTTAATTTAAATTTGGCAAAACTCAGCATATATAGTAAATAAATCAATCACAGAATCACAGACACATATTAATATAAAATAATGCAGCGGAGTAGATAAATAGTAGTTCATGAAGCTACTATATAAACATCAAAGTTAGAAAAAAAATACAACAGAATATCTCAAATACAGTGAAGTCTCCAGTACGAACAGATGACCTCTCTAAACAAATGAACTGGAATAGTTGAAAGCTGAATCGATGGTTGGATCCTCAAACGAAGCTCCAAACTCCAAAGGCGAGTCTCAATTGCTGTATCACTTAGTCTGACCCGAGCGTAAAGCAAAACACAAAATACTCGAGTCAGGATTAACATTCTTATATCAATAAATCCAACTCAAGTGAAATATCAACTAAAATACAATTAACTTAAAGGATGTTTGGGATAACCATCCTCTAAGGATCCATGGAACTATCTACAATGTAGAAATATACACTATAACACCGTGGTCATTTCAAATCATATTTATACTTCAAAACCAAGATGTCAATTCCATTTCAAATATATATAAATTTCCAAATTATAACACTTTCAAAACTAAATTGATAATTTCATATATATATATATATATATATATCTTATTCTAACTTCATTATTATTTATTTTTGAAATATTCACTTTATAAATCCATTATTATTTAAATAATCTTAAATTAAACTCTTCTAAATATTTCCTTTGCTTTATTTAAACGTGAAATATTCATTAAATTACTTAAATCAAAATCAAGTTATAAAATCATATCCTAAATCTTGATGCGTTTCAGTTTGATTTATTAAATAAAATTCTTAATTAAATACACTTTTAAATAGATTCAAATTTATCCTTCCAATCTTAACTTATTCAAATTATTACAAAAATCTATCTTTGAATTATAAGTTTAAATAACTATTCAAACATCTTATATATTAATTAAATCCATCTTAATTAAGTCAAATATTATTATTAAGTAAATATCATTTATGTATATTATTCTAAGAATCAATATTTATTAAAACCATATATTTCTTTCTGAAACCATAGAATTTATTTTCAAAATATTTATATATAGACTAGCGGTGTCTGTGTATAATTTTCTATTCTATGGTCAAGTGATATGGATATTTATCATTTCAATCTGTAATTTAAATATATATATACGGGTATATATCGTTTCAACTCGCAATCTCAAATTCAATTCAGTGAAAATCGCTTGGGCCTATCATTTCAACCCATAATGATTTTCCTCTATTCTAAAGTCCGTTCGGGCATGTATCGTTTCAAACTATAGTGAATCCTATACTAGTAGGGAACTTGCAGAGTGATAACATATATGATAACAATATAATAGGCATATATCATAGATATAAATAACAGATAATATAAATAACAGAGTATGGTGTCATATCCCACAGGTAAACAGTAACAGATAATAACATATATTTAACAATTTAAATAACTACAGCAGTATATTTCAATTATCGTTTCAATTGAAATCAAATATAATAAATATAAGAACATTAATCGTGAGTGATTTCTCACCTTTCGAGGCTAGAGAGAATAGGAGATGACACAGATATGCATAGAAGAACTGACACTGAAATTGAGTTACGAATCCAAGCACGAATTCCAAAGTAAAGCAAGATTTGCATGAATTCGACGATCAAAGCTGATAATGGAATCGACGAAATAATTAGAATCGGCCCGTTAGAAATAGAAATTTATATATTTTATTTCCATGAGATCGATATTTAATCAATATCAAAACAATATATATATATATATATAATTATAATCATTATTTTAAATTAAACACATATATTAAATAAAATCCTTATATATTAACTAATATATATACTTTGAAATCTACAATATATCTAACAATGTAAAACTGGTATATATAAACTTACTATAACTACAAATTGCCCACAATAGTTTATATAATATGTTAAAAATACTGCAAAATAGGTCATCAAATTTCCATATAACTTTCATATAAAACTATATATATAATATATAACCTGTATATATAAGGCTTATATTTTACACACACACACACACACACACACACACACATATATATATATATATATATATATATTTCAACTTACACCTAAGCAGACAGTATACCAAAATCTCAAATAAATCGACTTTGATATATTCTACAATATTTGTTATAAACAACACAACTTACATACCTATGATCTGAAAGCCCATATATATATATATGTATTTAGACTATAGAACTTTTCATATACAAATCTTGTATAACCATATACATGTCTATACTTCGAAACAAATAATAAAGATACAACAATATATAATCAAACGTATATAAGATAGCGAAAAACCAAACTTTAAAACCGTACTATCATAAAAAATATCTTATAACAGTTTATATTACAACATCCAAAACTAAAATATGATAAAATATATATATATAAGATAGAATGATAAAATAAATTTAACATATAACTTACAGTATATATATATATATATATATTATTTACTGTCTGTACATATAATTCAACAAATTCTATACTTATATATAAACTTGTTTATATAAAATATATACACAATAGTTTCCCATGTCATATAGAAACTGCATGTATATAATTCACCTTCCAATACAAAGAAGTTATTTAAATCATAAAATAAGTTATGACATCTATTTTTCAACGTACGCAACATATCTCTAATATAATAAAATATGAAAAAAAAAGTAAAATATACTATAATATAACATACATATAGTACTATAAGCAACATACCTATCATATTGTAACAAAAAGGAAGGATGCCGATGGTTGTAAGGGCTGGGGATCAACAGAGATTGGAAGTGGTGGGTCGTAGCATGCTGGGGAGGAGAGTGTGGCGGAGAGAGAGGGGGAGAAGGGAAACTCGGCTGAGCTTTCGTGGTGGGCCGGAGTAGATGAGATAAAGCCGTGGGAAATTTGGAGTTGAGATGGGTGCGGTGCGGTTCCAAATGGAAGAGGAAGGAGGATGAGCGTGTGAGGAAGGGTTGTGGTGTCGTGCGTGTTGCGTAGATAGGAGTGACGGCTTCTCTGTTATGGTGCTCGGTCAGGTGGCGGCGAGAAGTGGACGCAGACGGCTGCTAGACGATGTACGGTGGCAAAGTATGGCGGAATCAAGGTGAAAGGCGGAGGCGATTCGTTGAGGCCGAGCTTGCGCGTATATGGAGGAAGGTGGCTGGGCTTAAGAGGAGAGAAGAAGATCTAAACGTGAATTGGAACAACAAGAAATACACTTTATATTATATATATTGTTTTATAAATGAACAGTTCAAGAAAAGACATGAAGAGGTGGGAATAGTTGTAATATCCCGGAATTTTTAACAATATCACTTTAATAATCTATAGTTAAAATTAAATTGATATTGATATTCTGTTAATAATTATTCAAATAGATTTAATAATCTTCTTCAATAATTATTTAAATTGGTCATTTTATCTTTTAAAGATAATAAATTGATTTCTATTTATAAATAAATATATGGTTTATATTTTAAATAGATTGGTATTGTTTTAATTTTAATAAGTAAAGCATATTTTCTAGTTTTAATATTTGTAGTAATTTGAAAATTTGTTTTTATTTAATATTAGCCTTTTAAAGTTATTGAATAAATGATTTTGGTTTAAATTTAATAATTGAATCATGTTTTAAAATTCTAATATATACATTATAAATTGGAAATTTCGATTTTTAATTAGTATTGAGTTTTAAAACTATTTCATAAATAAATATATGATTTTAAAATTTGATAAGAGAAATATTAAAGTGTTTAAATTAAATTGGATTGAGTTTTAAATTTAGAATAAATTCAACAAAATGGTTTCATGGCATAATAAAATGGATATTTTATTAATAAAAATATAATTTCTTGTAAAATGATTTTAATTTAATAATAAGAGATTTATAAAAACAATATTGATATTGTATTGTCTTTTTAAATAAGTTTTGAATAGGATTTGTAATTTTTATTTCAAAATTGAATTTATATGTATAACTTGATTGAAAATATTTGATTTTGAATTTAATTTAAATTTGAAATTCCAAAGTATAAAATCTTAATTGTTTAATTTTCATTTATAAACATGATTGTTCTTATTGCATTTATAAATTTATACACATATTCAAATATAAACTAACAACTTAAATTTAAGCTAACATATACATTAAATTGTAATTAGTACTAATTATTTTTAAAGAGACAAGTGTCTCATTCTTTAACATCCATTTAACATATGTTTAAAAATTAGCATTACAAATTGACAAGTGTTGTAACATTTGTACAAGTGTTAAATTTATTTTAATTTTTTTTCTTTTATTTCATTAAATCTGAAAATACATTAGTTTAGTTTGCATCTTCATTCATATTGCATTTTCATTTTCCTTAATCAAAGAAAATCTTCAAACTTCTAAGATCAAACTCATCTTCATATTTATTATAAAAATCTGAATATCCTCAAATCCAAACATCTGCATATTTCACTTCTTCAAAATCAAACCCATCTTCCTCAAATTCAATCATCAATATGCATTGATCTGCATGCCATTTAATAAAAAATGAGCCTGCATTCTGTCTGCAACTTTCAAAAAGGGTACAACTGAGCTCTGCATTATTTCCTGGAAAACAAACATGCAAATGAATCAGGGAGCTAAAGCAAGATGAATGTTTTAAAGTAAATTGCAGTTTAAATTCATAAGCAAAATAAAGAAGCAACTCAAAAATTTCAAGTTAAAGCATTCCAGTTCAAGTCTTTCAAAATCATGTTTACTCTGTTCATCATGATTGACAGGCGAGTAACTTAAAATCTTAAGTTTTAAAATAAGTTGCATGTTTTACTGAATGGAAATGATATTGTTGTGTTATCTGTAGTTGTTGAAGTGGAAATGATTTATGTTTATACTGTTCTTATCTTTTATTCTGTTTTGATTTTTTTTAGGCAAAATTTTATTAATTATACTTATCCTGTAATTAGTTTTCTGTTAAAATGAAGGTTGCAAAATAAAGTTATTTTATTTACTTAAGTTCAAGTTTAAAAATTCATAGTAAGTTATAAATATGAGTTTGACTCTGGAAACTGAAGAAAACATCATGCATGTTTTTTTTTCAAACCCAATCAAATTAATATGGTAATTCAGTAATACAAATCAAATATATAAACTGGAACTTGAGTTTTAAATCAAGTATCAGGATTTTTAGAGTATAGTTTCATTAACAGTTTGTTCTTGAACAAAAATATGAATTGGAGCAAATGCTTGCAATCTGTAGTTTAAGAAAACTTAGTATTCTTCTGGGTTATAGAGTAAGGATCATAGATCCTTAGAAAAATCAGAGAAGTGGATATAATTTGTTAGGTTTGAAGCAGTTTGAAAATTTCGGTTTAAACCCTAGTTTTGAATAGGGGTTAAGGCTTGGGTCAGTTTGAGGTGTTGGGTTGATCGAGTGTTCTGGTTTGTGGTGAATGGGTAGTTGGTGTGTAGAGGGACTGGAGGCCGGAGGGGTTGAACGCCAAGTGGTCGGGGAGGCGCAAATTCGCCGTTGACAGGTTTGTAACAGAAACCTGTCTGAAGTTTACAGGTTTTGAATTAGGGGTTATTTTGAATTCTTGATATTTGTTCGACCTGGTGTTGTAGTTAGGGCATTGAGGGGTTTCTGGTTGTGGTTTGATCATCTATGATGATCGGCAGAGGTGGTGGTCGCCGTGCATATGCACGGCGATGAAATTCTGATGATGTTGGGGTTTGGATGTTGCAGGGGAGGTCCTTGTGTTTGCTCGAAGCAAGTAGGTTGGTGACTCGGAGTAATCAGGTTTTTAACTCGAAGTAGGCAAGCTTTAAACTCGAAGTAAATTTGTGAAGACTCAGGATGTTGTTCTGTGTTTGTTTCCAGGTTTTGAAGCCTGTATAAAATCTGGGTTTTTAAAATTATTTTAAAATCTATAGTTTTTGTTTAAAGTGAGGTTTAAGTTTAAATTCAAACGCAAGTTTGAACTTCTGATTTAAATTCAATCCCAGTTTTTAAATAAAAATAAAATTTTAAAAATTTAACTTAATTAACTATTTTTTTTTGGTAAAATAGTTTAAACCTTTAATAACGAAGATTTAAAAAAAAATGAGTAAGATTTAAAAATTAATTTGAAATCTGGAAATCCAAGTTTAAAAATGAACTTCGGTTTTAAATTTAAAAAGATTTAAATTTGAAAGTTTTAAACTAAGAATGAATTGAAATTTCTAAATTTTTGAAGTAAATTTAACTTTAAGAATTTTCATAGCACTTGTTTGATTTGCAATTTACAAAGTTTTAAATTATTTAAACTTTAATAAGTGTTAAATTGTTCTATTTTAAACCTTGTATTTTAAATGAAAATTTAAAAATAGTTCAAAAAGTACTTGTTTCAATTTAATTGTTTAAACATAATTAATTTATGTTTTATCTTCAAATTTAAATTAAGATTAATGTTTAGAATTAAATTAATTAATAAGGTAATTAAGATTAATTAATTAATTTAATTAATTAATTGAATTTGGAATTGATAATTGATTAACAATTAATCAATTTATAATTAAGATCATTAATTAGATTATTAATTAATGATGAATGAATATTATTAATTATGTAATTAAGTTTTAAATTAAGGTTAATTAATTAACTTTGATTAATAAATGATTAAAGATAATTTAGAATGGTAATTAATTTAAGTTAATTACTAAATGAAATAATTAGAGGATGGTTAATAAAGGTCATTAACCAGGATTATTTAACAATTAATTAATATGGTTAATTTTTTTTAATTAATTAGATTAATTAATTTGATAATAATCAATTATAAATGGTTTGAGTATAATTACTTAATAAAGTAATTAGGAAATTAATTACTTAATGTAATTAATTTAGTTAAATATGATTGTTTATTTTAATTAATTAAGTTTAATTAATTTTAAACACTTGAGATTTGAAAATAATTACTCTATGTAATTAATGATTTGGAAATTTACTTAGTTAAGTAATTGATTAATAATTACATGATTGTAATTAAGTGGAGATGTTTAAGAATGAGGTAATTTGGTTTAAATTACTTAATAATTAATCAAGGGATTAATTAACTAATAAATTAAAGGATAATCAATTTGTTAAGCTATATAATTACTAAATGTAATTAATCTGTGATGATGATTAATAATTATAAGTTAATTACTTAAGGTAATTAATAAAAGGGTATCATTAATTATTTTAATTAATGAAGTAATTAAAGTTGATTAATTATGATTAATTAATCAATAATAGGTAATTAAAGGTAATTAATTAAGTAATTAATTAAGGATTTATGTAATTAATTATGATTAATTAATTAATTAACTGAAGTAATTAAAGATTAATTACTGTTTGGTTGAGAGAAAAAATTAATTTGTGAAATTAATTAAGGGTAATTACATAAATGTAATTAAGGATAATTAATCAAGAGTGATTAATTAAGGTAATTTATTTTGAATAATTAATTGATTGTAATCAATTAAATGATTGAGTAAGCAAGATTTATATTAGTGAAGTAATTAATTTAATTTATTTAAATTAATTAAAGATGAAGGAATTAATTTAATTCATTTTAAATTAATTAGAGGTAGAGAATTAATTTAATTCATTTTAAATTAATTATATTATGGTATGAGTAAATCTTTATTTATGTATGAATAGATGACATTGTTTGTCTTAGATGTTCTGTGATCTCAGTAATGAGATAAATATGGTTTTGTGATATAAATGTTTGGTTTGTATTGTGATGATAACTTAGATTATCTATTGTGATGGTGACATATGGTATATCTATATGATATTGATGATCTGGATCACCTGTTATTTGATAATGTTGATTATCAATTATGATTTATGAGTTATCTATCTGTGTGTATATAGATATTGTAATTGAATTGTTTTAAAACTTTAAAACAACTTGGACTTAAAAGACACGCTTTGGATTTCGATGAGACCGGGATCGGGTTTCCATATTTGGATATCTGAAAACCACATCGATTCTAAATAACGTTAGGTCGTGAATCATAGTGGAGCTTTGTGAAGACTCGAGGTGTAAGGACTATATGTCAGTATAACTCTGTGGGTGATTCCGTAATGAGTTGACGGAATAGTACTTTCAGATTCGAGATGGTGGTTTAGAGTGCAAGGGTTATTGTCGTTAACTCTGAGGGTGATTCCAAAATGAGTGTAACGAGATAATGCCTTCGGTTTCGTTCGAACCCGGAACGAACTTGTATGGATTAAATGCTTTCAGCACATCGTCAGGTGGATGATGAGCATTCTAAGTGATATGTCCTACAAAGGTAATCGTAGCCTCAAGCCTCATCAACCAGAAATGGCTAAAACAGTGGAGGTGCAGCAAGGCATCGTGGGTCGCACCCGCTGGAGAGCAAGATTTACCCCTGTCTAGAAGTCCCTTTATATTCGGCTGTATGGGTGGTTGCTAGCTACAACCACGGGGTTGTCTTGTTCAGAACTGTTCAGTAAGGAATGGGTCCGGCTTTGTGTTGCAGGGGAGCGGGCGTACTCCTCGGTACGTCGATCTAGGCCATGTACTGTGATGGGCGGTACCCCAGTAGCCCTGCCATTGTATGGAATCCAAAATCCAATAAGTGCCAACGGTTTTGATTGTATTACCCACTTTTGTGGCTAGTAGCTGAAATTTAATCATGTAACAATTTCGGCTATTTCTTATTTATTTGAAAACCCTAGACCTATTATAATATCATCGGATTTCCTATCAAATGTTTTGGTTAGCGTAAGGTAAAAAGTTTTCCATGTTTATGTGTGGGAAGTCTTACGTGATACCTTTCTTTTCAAAAGGTTTTTGAAAGTTAAGCAACTTTAACCTATTACTCACACCAGACCCATGTCTGACCCGGAGTTTATCTTTTGTTTTTCATAAACTCTTGGGTACTCAAATTTTTACGAGTAGCCAAGGGAATTCAGGTCAGGATTCAGGTTAGCTTTGACGAATTATGGAGGAGCAAATGGAGCATGAGGCTTCTGCGTGTAGATATATATACTTTTCCGCTGTGTGTTCTCTGAGTTGTTGTTTTGAGTTGTATTGAGTTGTATAACTAGACAGGTGTTTATAACTGTCTAGTATGTGTTGTTTTAGCTGTGTATCTCTGATGTATATGATACTATGAAATGTATTATGTGATCAATATAGTTTATTCGTTCCGCTGTTAGATTCTGATGTTGTTTCTTTCCTCTCTTCTTTCTATTCTCTTTTCTATCCCTTTCTTTCTTCACAATGATGCGATTTTCTGTGGTAAGAAAGTCGGGTCGTCACATTTGGTATCAGAGCATTAGGTTGAGTGAATATCTAGGCTCTATAGTGGTGTCTTTCTTGAGAGAGCGTATTTGTAATTTTTAATATATATATATATATATATATATATATATATATATATATTTCTACCTATCTGTTGGGTTACCTGTTCAGGTTTTCCAATATAAGTTATAAGGTAGATGGGGTAGTAGTGTGTGTGACACGACTACCATTGGTTGGAGTTTGAATGTTTGAGGTTGGAAGTGTATCTGTCGAGACTGTAGATCTAATACCGTCTTGAGTGAGTTTTGTAGTGATGAAGGATTTCATTAATCTCTGAAGGAAACCTGTTAAGGTTCGGAGTTTATTTCTGAAGATGATGAGTAGAGTTTGGATCTGTTGGTTGGGCAGAAGTGAGTAATGGTATTTTTATATCTCAGGAAGTAGTAGCTGCGTGATGAGATACAGTGACTATGGATGTTCCCGAAGATGTTTTCTTTGGAACAAGTTTAAGGAGGTGAGCCTGCTTGGGTGTTGTGGCTATGTTCAGCCGATGTTTCTGTTTGCTTTGAAGTCCGAGTTTCTCGAAGAGCTTTGATTTGGAATTCTTTGGCATCTATGGCAACAGTGCTGCTTGGAGTGTTCTCGGTGGTGGCAAGAGATCTTCTGGCTTAGCAGTTTTCTGAAATGGAGTTCAGAAGCAGTTGAGTGGACCCGTTTCTTCGATGGGTTGGCCAGTCAAGTGTAAGCTGTTCTATTTGGTTAAGGGAGAACAGTTTTTCTTTGAATTTGGTTTGGGTTGATCGCAAAAGTGACTTGCGATTGTTTGAGTATTCTCTTGGGTTATCTGAGTTTTTCTGGATGTCTTCAAGAAGTCAAAGTTTGGTTTGCATCTGGAGATTGAGCTTTCTTATCGTCTAGGATTCCAGGAGTGGTACCGGTGGTTCAGCTTTATAGAAGAATGGTTCCAGGAGTTTGAGTTGGTGTAGCAGCTCAGAGTTTTAGGGAAATTTCTGAGTTTCTTATGGATTTGTTGAATCATATCTCTGGGGTGTGTTGTCCAGTTTGTGCTTGCGTTCTTCAGCATTCTCTTCTACTTCGGATCAGAGTTTAGCAGCGGAAGCAGTTTGGAAGTGTATCTGCTTTTCTTTTTCCGGACAGGAGAAGAAGTTGTTGTCTTCTGATGTTGAGGAGTAGAGTTTGATATCTTGATCTTGGTTGATCTTGAGGAGATCATTTTGTTGTATTGATTGGTCTAGTTTGTTTCTAGAAGCATCAGCGAAGGTTGAGCTGATCTGTAAGGTTGTGTACAGCCCAGGATTGTCCGAAGAGATTTTGTGGATAAGAATCGGAGGGATTTGGATTCTGAAGTCGGAGATTTAATTTTGGATAAGTTTTCTCCGATCAAAAGTGAGCTATAAGATTGGGTAAGTTTGAGAAGTTGCTCTGAAGTGTTTTGGATCTTATCTGTATCTAGGAGATTAAGTGATTGATCTACAAGATTGGATTGCCAGTTTGGATAACTGGGATTCGATGAGTTTCACGTATCTCTGAGGGAGTACGTGTATGATCTATCTCTGGTTGTGGAACCAGCAGTTCTGGAGTTTTGGTTGTTGAGTTAGACTCGTCTGTAGTCTGATATCTTGCCTAGTGTTATAGATATAGATGAAAAGGAGTTTTGTAGCTTCATAGTATTGATTGTTTGGATTCTTTGGAGCTAGTATCCCGGTGTATATATATATACCTGGGGAAACTCGATAAAATTCTATCCAGAATTTGTCTGGATAATTAGATTTGTTTGATTGGTTGCTATGATTGTTAGCATATGTTTGATATATGCTTGTGTTTAAAATTTAAAATTTAATAAGTTTATTAAATTACCTTTGTTTTAAATTTCGGCGACGAAATTCTTTTAAGGGGGAAGGATTGTAATATCCCGGAATTTTTAACAATATCAATTTAATAATCTGTAGTTAAAATTAAATCGATATTGATATTCTGTTAATAATTATTCAAATAGATTTAATAATCTTCTTCAATAATTATTTAAATTGGTCATTTTATCTTTTAAAAATAATAAATTGATTTCTATTTATAAATAAATATATGGTTTATATTTTAAATATATTGGTATTGTTTTAATTTTAATAAGTAAAGCATATTTTCTAGTTTTAATATTTGTAGTAATTTGAAAATTTGTTTTTATTTAATATTAGCTTTTTAAAGTTATTGAATAAATGATTTTGGTTTAAATTTAATAATTGAATCATGTTTTAAAATTCTAATATATACATTATAAATTGGAAATTTCGATTTTTAATTAGTATTGAGTTTTAAAACTATTTCATAAATAAATATATTGATTTTAAAATTTGATAAGAGAAATATTAAAGTGTTTAAATTAAATTGGATTGAGTTTTAAATTTAGAATAAATTCAACAAAATGGTTTCATGGCTTAATAAAATGGATATTTTATTAATAAAAAAATAATTTCTTGTAAAATGATTTTAATTTAATAATAAGAGATTTATAAAAACAATATTGATATTGTATTGTCTTTTTAAATAAGTTTTGAATAGGATTTGTAATTTTTATTTCAAAATTGAATTTATATGTATAACTTGATTGAAAATATTTGATTTTGAATTTAATTTAAATTTGAAATTCCAAAGTATAAAATCTTAATTGTTTAATTTTCATTTATAAACATGATTGTTCTTATTGCATTTATAAATTTATACACCTATTCAAATATAAACTAACAACTTAAATTTAAGCTAACATATACATTAAATTGTAATTAGTACTAATTATTTTTAAAGAGACAAGTGTCTCATTCTTTAACATCCATTTAACATATGTTTAAAAATTAGCATTACAAATTGACAAGTGTTGTAACATTTGTACAAGTGTTAAATTTATTTTAATTTTTTTTCTTTTATTTCATTAAATCTGAAAATACATTAGTTTAGTTTGCATCTTCATTCATATTGCATTTTCATTTTCCTTAATCAAAGAAAATCTTCAAACTTCTAAGATCAAACTCATCTTCATATTTATTATAAAAATCTGAATATCCTCAAATCCAAACATCTGCATATTTCACTTCATCAAAATCAAACCCATCTTCCTCAAATTCAATCATCAATATGCATTGATCTGCATGCCATTTAAAAAAAAAGAGCCTGCATTCTGTCTGCAACTTTCAAAAAGGGTACAACTGAGCTCTGCATTATTTCCTGGAAAACAAACATGCAAATGAATCAGGGAGCTAAAGCAAGATGAATGTTTTAAAGTAAACTGCAGTTTAAATTCATAAGCAAAATAAAGAAGCAACTCAAAAATTTCAAGTTAAAGCATTCCAGTTCAAGTCTTTCAAAATCATGTTTACTTTGTTCATCATGATTGACAGGTGAGTAACTTAAAATCTTAAGTTTTAAAATAAGTTGCATGTTTTACTGAATGGAAATGATATTGTTGTGTTATCTGTAGTTGTTGAAGTGGAAATGATTTATGTTCATACTGTTCTTATCTTTTGTTCTGTTTTGATTTTTGTTAGGCAAAATTTTATTAATTATACTTATCCTGTAATTAGTTTTCTGTTAAAATGAAGGTTGCAAAATAAAGTTATTTTATTTACTTAAGTTCAAGTTTAAAAATTCCTAGTAAGTTATAAATATGAGTTTGACTCTGGAAACTGAAGAAAACATCATGCATGTTTATTAGTTTTTCAAACCCAATCAAATTAATATGGTAATTCAGTAATACAAATCAAATAAATAAACTGGAACTTGAGTTTTAAATCAAGTATCAGGATTTTTAGAGTATAGTTTCATTAACAGTTTGTTCTTGAACAAAATTGTGCATTGGAGCAAATGCTTGTAATCTGTAGTTTAAGAAAACTTAGAATTCTTCTGGGTTATAGAGCAAGGATCATAGATCCTTTGGAAAAATCAGAGAAGTGGATATAATTTGTTAGGTTTGAAGCAGTTTGAAAATTTCCGTTTAAACCCTAATTTTGAATAGGGGTTAAGGCTTGGGTCAGTTTGAGGTGTTGGGTTGATCGAGTGTTCTGGTTTTTGGTGAATGGGTAGTTGGTGTGCAGAGGGACTGGAGGCCGGAGGGGTTGAACGCCAAGTGGTCAGGGAGGTGCAAATTCGCCGTTGACAGGTTTGTAACAAAAACCTATTTGAAGTTTACAGGTTTTGAATTAGGGGTTATTTTGAATTCTTGATATTTGTTCGACTTGGTGTTGTAGTTAGGGCATTGAGGCGTTTCTGGTTGTGGTTTGATCATCTATGATGATCGGCAGATGTGGTGGTCGCCGTGCATATGCACGGCGATGAAATTCTGATGATGTTGGGGTTTGGATGTTGCAGGGGAGGTCCTTGTGTTTGCTCGTAGCAAGTAGGTTGGTGACTCGGAGTAATCGGGTTTTTAACTCGAAGTAGGCAAGCTTTAAACTCGAAGTAAATTTGTGAAGGCTCGGGATGTTGTTCTGTGTTTGTTTCCAGGTTTTAAAGCCTGTATAAAATCTGGGTTTTTAAAATTTTTTTAAAATCTGTAGTTTTTGTTTAAAATGAGGTTTAAGTTTAAATTCAAATGCAAGTTTGAATTTCTGATTTAAATTCAATCCCAGTTTTTAAATAAAAATAAAAGTTTAAAAATTTAACTTAATTAACTATTTTGTTTTGGTAAAATAGTTTAAACCTTTAATAATGAAGATTTAAAAAAAATATGAGTAAGATTTAAAAATTAATTTGAAATATGGAAATCCAAGTTTAAAAATGAACTTCGGTTTTAAATTTAAAAAGATTTAAATTTGAAAGTTTTAAACTAAGAATGAATTGAAATTTCTAAATTTTTGAAGTAAATTTAACTTTAAGAATTTTCATAGCACTTGTTTGATTTGCAATTTACAAAGTTTTAAATTATTTAAACTTTAATAAGTGTTAAATTGTTCTATTTTAAACCTTGTATTTTAAATGAAAATTTAAAAATAGTTCAAAAAGTACTTGTTTCAATTTAATTGTTTAAACATAATTAAGTTATATTTTATCTTGAAATTTAAATTAAGATTTATGTTTAGAATTAAATTAATTAATAAGGTAATTAAGATTAATTAATTAATTTAATTAATTAATTGAATTTGGAATTAATAATTGATTAATGATTAATCAATTTATAATTAAGATCATTAATTAGATTATTAATTAATGATGAATGAATATTATTAATTATGTAATTAAGTTTTAAATTAAGGTTAATTAATTTAATAATTAACTTTGATTAATAAATGATTAAAGATAATTTAAAATGGTAATTAATTTAAGTTAATTGCTAAATGAAATAATTAGAGGATGGTTGATAAAGGTCATTAACTAGGATTATTTAACAATTAATTAATATGGTTAATTTTTTTTAATTAGTTAGATTAATTAATTTGATAATAATAAATTATAAATGGTTTGAGTATAATTACTTAATAAAGTAATTAGGAAATTAATTACTTAATGTAATTAATTTAGTTAAATATGATTGTTTATTTTAATTAATTAAGTTTAATTAATTTTAAACGCTTGAGATTTGAAAATAATTACTCTATGTAATTAATGATTTGGAAATTTACTTAGTTAAGTAATTGATTAATAATTGCATGATTGTAATTAAGTGGAGATGTTTAAGAATGAGGTAATTTGGTTTAAATTACTTAATAATTAATCAAGGGATTAATTAAGTAATAAATTAAAGGATAATTAATTTGTTAAGCTAGATAATTACTAAATGTAATTAATCTGTGATGATGATTAATAATTATAAGTTAATTACTTAAGATAATTAATAAAAGGGTATCATTAATTATTTTAATTAATGAAGTAATTAAAGTTGATTAATTACGATTAATTAATCAATAATAGGTAATTAAAGGTAATTAATTAAGTAATTAATTAAGAATTTATGTAACTAATTATGATTAGTTAATTAATTAACTGAAGCAATTAAAGATTAATTACTGTTTGGTTGAGAAAAAAATTAATTTGTGAAATTAATTAACGATAATTACATAAATGTAATTAAGGATAATTAATCAAGAGTGATTAATTAAGGTAATTTATTTTGAATAATTAATTGATTGTAATCAATTAAATGATTGAGTAAGCAAGATTTATATTAGTGAAGTAATTAATTTAATTTATTTAAATTAATTAAATATGAAGGAATTAATTTAATTCATTTTAAATTAATTAGAGGTAGAGAATTAATTTAATTCATTTTAAATTAATTATATTATGGTATGAGTAAATCTTTGCTTATGTATGAATGGATGACATTGTTTGTCTTGGATGTTCTGTGATCTCAGTAATGAGATAAATATGGTTGTGTGATATAAATGTTTGGTTTGTATTGTGATGATAACTTAGATTATCTATTGTGATGGTGATATATGGTATATCTATCTGATATTGATGATGTGGATCACCTGTTATTTGTAAAATGTTGATTATCAATTATGATTTATGAGTTATCTATTTGTGTGTATATAGATACTGTAATTGAATTGTTTTAAAACTTTAAAACAACTTGGACTTAAAAGACACGCTTTGGATTTCGATGAGACCGGGATCGGGTTTCCATATTTGGATATCCGGAAACCACATCGATTCTAAATAACGTTAGGTCGTGAATCATAGTGGAGCTTTGTGAAGACTCGAGGTGTAAGGACTATACATCAGTATAACTCTGTGGGTGATTCCATAATGAGTTTACGGAATAGTACTTTCAGATTCGAGATGGTGGTTTAGAGTGCAAGGGTTATTGTCGTTGACTCTGAGGGTGATTCCAAAATGAGTGTAACGAGATAATGCATTCGGTTTCGTTCGAACCCGGAACGAACTTTTATGGATTGAATGCTTTCAGCACATCGTCAGGTGGACGATGAGCATTCTAAGTGATATGTCCTATAAAGGTAATCGTAGCCTCAAGCCTCATCAACCGAGAATGGCTAAAATAGGGGAGGTGCAGCAAGGCTTCGTGGGTCGCACCCAATGGAGAGAAAGATTTACCCCTGTCTAGAAGTCCCTTTATATTCGGCTGTGTGGGTGGTTGCTAGCTACAACCACGGGGTTGTCTTGTTTGGAACTGTTCAGTAAGGAATGGGTCCGGCTTTGTGTTGCAAGGGAGCGGGCGTACTACTCGGTACGTTGATCTAGGCCACGTACTGTGACGGGCGGTGCCCCAGTAGCCCTACCATTGTATGGAATCCAATAAGTGCCAACGGTTTTGATTGTATTACCCACTTTTGTGGCTAGTAGCTGGAATTTAATCATGTAACATATTCGGCTATTTCTTATTTATTTGAAAACCCAAGACCTATTATAATACCATCGAATTTCCTATCAAATGTTTTGGTTAGTGTAACGATCCCAGTTTAATGACGAATTTAAATTTATAATTTAATTGAATTTTTGGATTAAATTATGGATTTTTTTTGAAATTTTCAAATTTAATAAGATATATATATACTAATATATTTTAAAATTTGGATTTGAAACTCAAAAATGAATATTTTCAGTTGAATTGAATTATAAGTAAAGTGTTTAAAATAAAATAGAATAAAACTACTTAGCAATATTAAGTGAAAATTATAAAATAAAATATACGTTAGAAAATTTAATACTTATGTTAGAAATATAATTAGAAGATAAATTACAAAACAATACAATATATTCAAGTGTGAACAATAAAAAGATAAGTATGTAAAAGCAAATCAGTTTGGGTAAGAATGAAGTGAACAAAAATATCTATGTACCAAAACAATAATCAAATAAGACTTGGAAAAGAAATGTGAAACAAGTAAACATATAAGACCTACGTACAAGCAAAAAGGAAAGACAGCAAAATATATAAGTACATGTAGGCTGAGAAAACAAACAAATAATGTACATGTATAAAGAACAAAGAGAAAAAAAAATATCTATGTAACAAAAGCTTGTTAAAGAAGACACTAGTAAAACAAAACAAAATATCTTTGTACAAACAAATAAATGTCAGTAAGTTCATAAGTATGTAAACATATTTAAAGACAATTGCATTAAATTTCCTATCTCCTCAACACAAAATATATCACTTCAGCCGAAATAACAAATTGAAAAAAAAAATATCTTAGTCAATGTAACAAAAGAAAAATCTGACCAAAGATAAACTTACACTAGAAAGTACCTTCCCCTGTGAAACACTACTTCCCTTTATATGTATACATCTAGTCCCTGTTGTTCAGTAAGAAATATTTAAGCAAAACATAGAAAAACTTAGAAGCAAAACCAGAGAGAAAAATGTAAACATCTTTATCTATTTCAAACTCAAAACAACATTCAACTCAAAGGAAAACAAACAGGACTTAAGAAAGATCAACTCTGCAGTTTTCAAAGCAACAAGTTCTCTGTTCTTCATTTTCTCAAAACTGTGAGCAAACCTTCTTTAGTTTTCTATCTTGATAGTGTTGATTAGTAATGATAAGGAGATAGAAAGAAAATGTGTTGTAACTTGTTTTGAATGTATACATATGTGGTACTGTGATGGTACTGATCTCTCTGTTTAATTCTGGTTACAGAGTAATCTTAAACAAGAAAAGTTTTATAAAATTTCATACAAACATCCTTAACTTAGGATTTTTTAACAAAAACAGTTGTTTAAGCTTAAACCATTGTTCAGGAAATTTTTTTTATCTTGCAAATGAAACAATTGAACCTGTAAACTCCATTTTTACAGAAGAAAAAAAATTATGATAAACTCGAATATCTTAATTTAATGATTTGATCACATATCTTGAACCTACATACCAAAGTATGATTTTTAAAACAAAAACGAGGATTTTTGGTTGGGTATACGAAGAGCAGTTCATTTTTGAACAAGATTTGCATTTTCTCATTTTCTAACAATCGAATCAATTTAAAACGATGAAGTTGGGTTTGAAGCAAGTATGAACATCATGGGTTTCGAGAAAATTATTAGAAATTTTTTTTTATTGCATAAATTTAAGGAACGAGATTATATTAGGGTTTAAACTCGAGTTTCTGGACATGTCAGAAATGAGGTGTGTGCGACTTCTGTACGTGATCGAGTGTCACGAGGCTTTGGTGGGTGGTTGCGTAGTGTGTTGCCGAGGTGTGGGTGGAGTTTGAGGGTTTCCGGTGGTCTGTGCAGCAGTGGCGAGGTGGTAATGTCGATCGAGATGAGCTTCAGTTTACGAGCAAGAAGGCTATATTTCGATTCGAACTTTTTGTAAGCGAATTGGGTTTGGATTTTGAGTTTGTAGGGAGTTTGTGACTTGCCGCAGCAGTTAGAGTTCACCAGAGTGGCGTCGCCGCCTCGTGCACGTGCACGGTGGCGTCGTGTCGGCCGATAATAGTTCTAGGCCATCGCGTGTTTGACTCGAGACATTTTGAAGTTAGCTTCGAGTTGTCCCTGGGTCGGTTTGAGTGCGAGTGTGAATTTGTGGTTTCAGTAGTTTAGAACTTAAAAAGAAAAAAAGAAAAGAAAAGAGCAGAGGAAGAAGAAAAGGAAGGCAGGAGATTGACGCGAGGAAAATCTGGGTAGGCACGGGGTTGACTCGATCATTGCACGATGTCTACTTCGGGTTCCAACTTCTTTGTGACTGAATCAGCTTATAGCCTTTAAGTTATTTTGTTAAAGTTTTAATATTGACAAATTTGAAGCTAAGATTTGAGTTAAAACCACTGATGGGGTTTACAAATATAAAGTGATTAAATGAATTTAAAGTGTAAGTGATTAACAATGTAAAATTAACTTATATACTGGTAATTTAATAAATAACTTAAGGGTTAAATAAATTTGTAGTTTGAAATTGATCTTGTGTTTAAATCAGTTTAAAACTTAAGAACTTAAATTAACTACTTAAAGTTAATTAATTAATAATAGTTAACTAATTAGATGGTTAAAGTTGGAAATTAATGATTAACTAAGAAATTAATTGGTAATTAATGGATAATTGAGTTCTACAAAGTAATAATTAAGATTATTAATTAACAATTTCGAATTAATTAATCAAAAGAGTAATTAAGTAATAAATTAAATAATTTAATAAATTGATTAATTAGTAATTAATCAAGCGGGATAAAATGGTATTCTTAAATGATTAAGTTAAATAAATCAAACTATATTGATATGAATTGATGATTCTTGTTTGATTCACTTTGATATCTATTTGGTGATATTCTGTGATACTCGATGATATACTCTGGATATATCTGTGATGACTGTGTATGATTTATCTGTGATAACTTTTATGTGAATTCAAGGCATTGGATTTAAACTGTTTAAACTATTGAAACAACTTTGCTGTAAAACGACATTTAAATTTCGATGCGACAGGGAGTCGGATTCCAGTTGGTTATCCGAAACCCACATCGAATTATAATGATTAATCTTTGTGATTGATAAATTTACTTTATCAATGAATCTGTAAATAAAGATAAGCGTTATTGATTATATCGCTTATCGATATTGATATATCTGTGATGATTGATGTTGTGCACTATTGTGTGTAAAGCCCCTGGACCACACTCATACACACACAAATAGGGATTGCACGTGGAAAATCGGTTAAGTCATAGATTTTTAAATAGGTTGAATTTGAATTTGAATTTGAATTTTTAAATTCAAATAGTTTTGGAAATAAATTAAGTCTAATATGAAAAGCTTTTGAAAAGCTGGTTTAAGAATAAAAGTTATTTTTTGAATAACTTAATAAAGATTTGGAATTTGAATAATCGGATTTAAATTAAAATTCAAAAATCTGAAATTGAATTCTATATTCAATACTTATGATTAAAAAGGGACTTTACAAGTTATACGGGTTTAAACCTTTTTTTTAGCGTTGATTTGGAAATGTGAATTAAACCAAAAATTGTAACTTGTATAAATGGAATCGGGGTTTTTCCAAAATAAAACTTTTGCTTCTAAGTGATAAAAAAAAGCTTTCATATGAGTAATGAATTTCCAATTTATATTAAATCGATTTCAAGTTTGAATTGAAATGATTTTCCAAGTTATGGACGAAGCTTTGGAAACGAATTTTGAAAGCTATGAGATAAATCTTGATTTTAAGATTTAATTGAGTTAATCTAATTGAAACGGAAATTTCTTTGAAATCCGTAAATGGATCTTTGTGAAACTGAGTGAACTGTATGAAATAAATCTTTTTGTTTAAAAGATTTGAAATGGTAATTGGTTTAAATCATTTGAAAGAAAGTTTTGAATTATTAAGTTGTGACTTAATTGAAATCCCATATCCATATGTTTTTAAATATTGCGCTCACTATTCGGTTTAGCCGGGAGAGGACCTTTGTGTCGTATAACCCATTCCGAATATGTGATACGTCGTTATGGATAGCATTTGAAGACCGGTGGTGAAGACCGGGTATTTGCGAGAACGATAGGATGACCTATCGATTGTCTCTGCACTGAGTCGCGCCGGTATAGAGATTTCCTAAGTGATGGGAAGTCCGATCGGGATTGTGAATACCCGGATTTGCAAGGGCTTCTTTGGAAGTGCCTTCGGTTCTGTTCGAACCCGGAACAGACTTGTATGGATTGTATGTCTGACATTACATTTTGAGATATAAAGCAGATTTCTTTCAAATACATTTCTATTGGTGGCGGAGAATTTATTCTCTTAGCTTAACACCCTTCTCTGAGACGCACGAGCTCAGAGGTTATGTAGTTGAAGGTTATCAGCGATATATTCCCAACTTGGTAATGTGGCATGCTGAGTGCTGCTGATCATTTGTTGATCAAAGCATGGCTTTGTGAAAAGCGTAGCTTTGTGGACGAGACTTCGTCGAGGCTCACAACCCAGTAATGGTCGAAACAGGAATTGTGCGGCAAGGTTTCAGGGGTAGCTCCCCTAGGGTATGACCATTCCTTCTGGAAAAGGGCAGTATCATGGTATGGAGCCCAGATACTTACTCATGTGGACACACTTTATTTATTACTGTATGATGTTGTTGGTTAGAGAGCTCTCGTATAAAGGTCCCAAAGGACCGGGGGTGGCATATCTGAGGTTCTGTATATTCCCCGGGAAGGGGGGTAGCCGGCCTTGTTTG
Organism: Allium cepa; assembly: GCA_030765085.1. Classification (NCBI taxonomy): domain Eukaryota; kingdom Viridiplantae; phylum Streptophyta; class Magnoliopsida; order Asparagales; family Amaryllidaceae; genus Allium; species Allium cepa. The sequence goes on along the minus strand of CM060932.1, from coordinate 225,507,041 downwards.
GCAGAGATCCGGTTAGGTTCTCGGGGCGTCCCGCCAGAGGCGTTCCCATGTGGCAATAGGAAGTTCCTTAGCCTGACCATTTGTTGGAAAATCCATTCATCCAATACGAGCCTTGTACGGTTTTAGTTGTATTACCTGCCATTCACTTATGGTGGCACCCCACTGTTTGGATGGTAGCCATAGTAGGCATAGTTCGAAATGTCTATGCTGGCTAAGATTTATATTCTACTTTCGAAATGCTTTTCTGCACTTTGCACTTATAATAATAATATCAAAGAAATTTTTCTGCGTATCAAGCATGTTTGACTATCATAAGGAGAAATCTCCTCCGATTCTGCGTTTGCATTGTGTGTGTGGCGGGAGGCCTTATGGTAGTTTCATTTTCCGAAAGCATTGCGATTTTGAAATTTAAATCTTTGATTAATTTTAAAAGACAAACCGTTTTCGTTTGCTCATACCAGTCCCATGACTGACCCGGAGTTTATTGTTCCTTTCCTAAACTCTGGGTGCCTACAAATTTTCCACACGGGCAGTCTAGAGTTTGGTTTTTCAGATAGTTAGGTTCAGTAGATTATATGGAGCTAGTTCAGTCTTTTGGATATGGACTACACTTGTTTATCTTGGAGCAATCTGGATAATGGATCGAGCTAGGAGTTTTGGAGCTTTAACTTTGGAGTTTGGTTTGGTGCTGTAGTTTTAGGATTCTGTGAAGACTTATTTCATATTGTATCATGTTCCGCTGTATTCTGTGTTGTATATTCTCTGATGTTGATGATTATCATTGTATCATATTGATGTATCGGATAGTGTATTCATGTTATATCAGTAATATCATCTTATTTTTCCGCTGTGTTATTTATCATCTAATGGGTGTTGCAAGCTCCGGCGATACGAATTCAATATTGCTATCGGACATCGAGTTCGGGTCGTCACAAGTGGTATCAGAGCTGAAGGTTGAGTAAGAACTTTAGCTACAGAGTGTAACACATTAGATGGCTCATTAGAGATAGGGTGAAGTATACCCTAGAATGAGTACAACCAGTGGAACCAATCCAAATTTCTTAATCTATTCTCTTTATCTGTTGTTATTCTCTAAGATATTTCGTCCGAATGCCTAAATCGATTTTCTTACTATTCACAGTAATAAGAATGAGTGGAAGAAGAGGACGAAATAGGAGACAGGAAAATACCACTTCAGCTGGTCAAAGCCCTGCAACGACAGATATTCCCATTCAATCTCAATCAAATTTGGCTGATCTACATCAAAATTATTCTAGACTTGGTGGAAAGCCATTCACTGGCAAAGAAACGGTTATCGAAGCACAAGCCTGGATTCGATCGTGTGAAAAGATTTTCAAAGGATTAAAGTTAGAAGATGATCAGATGCGATTGATAGCTTCTTGGCAACTCCAGGAAGAGGCTTTAATTTGGTGGGAAACTGTTACCTTGGATGAGTCGGCAGATCAATTTACTTGGAGTCGTTTCAAGGAAGTGTTTGAGCAACGATTTATGCCGTCTGCTGGTATCTCTAGAATATACCAGGAGTTTGTGGATTTAAAGCAAGGAAGTTTATCATTCGAGGAATACTTGAATAAATTTATTGAATTATCTCGATTTGGACCAGAATTGGTGAATACATCGTTAAAGAAGAATGAAAAGTTTATTCGAGGAATGAACAAGGAATTTCAGGAACGGATGACTGCTCACGTCAAGGAATCTTTTTCTGAATTAATCGATATGGGCTATCGATACAATACTCTGGAAAAGCAAGAAGATCCGGAGAAGAATGGAAGTACAAGTAAATTGAATTGGAGAAAAAGAAAGTTTGGCATTAAGAAATCGAAGAAAAATAAAGGAAAGAAAAATATACAGAAAAAGAAGAAGAATGTTTCTTGTCTCAATTGCTTGGAGAAAGGTCACTACTCAGATAAATGCAAGAATGATTGGAAGCCAGGAATGAGAGAGCCATTTATGAGGCCAGATAAGGAATCTACGGGATGCTATAAATGCCGCAAGCCAGGACACAGGATCAACAACTGTCCAGCTTATAAGCAACTCTAGAAAACAGTATATGCAATCAGAGACGATTCTTCAACCTCAAAGGCTAATGAAGGAAAATAAATTTTATAAGGTAACCTTCTCGTTTACGATTAAAATAGTTTGAATTTTGTTCGACACTAGAACCATCCCTAGTCGTACTTTTCAACAAATTGTAAATAAGTTAAATCTTGAATCTGAGATCGTAATCGAATCTATTTCTATCTATTCCATTGGATTTCGATATAATCTACGAATGGTTAGTTAACCCTTCGAACTAACCAATACCCCTGTACTTCGTAGATCAGATAACCCAATTGTTTCGTAATTGATTGAGTTGTACTCACATTTATTATTGATAATTCTGATTTGGTAAACCAAATGCAGAATTGATATCCAGTTTGATCTGGAAAAATATTTCTCTATCTTTCATCTATCCTTGTTATCTCCTTGGCAAATTTCGAGGACGAAATTTCTTAAGGAGGGGAATCTGTAACGATCCCAGTTTAATGACGAATTTAAATTTATAATTTAATTGAATTTTTGGATTAAATTATGGATTTGTTTGAAATTTTCAAATTTAATAAGATATATATACTAATATATTTTAAAATTTGGATTTGAAACTCAAAAATGAATATTTTCATTTGAATTGAATTATAAGTAAAGTGTTTAAAATAAAATAGAATAAAACTACTTAGCAATATTAAGTGAAAATTATAAAATAAAATATACGTTAGAAAATTTAATACTTATGTTAGAAATATAATTAGAAGATAAATTACAAAACAATACAATATATTCAAGTGTGAACAATAAAAAGTTAAGTATGTAAAAGCAAATCAGTTTGGGTAAGAATGAAGTGAACAAAAATATCTATGTACCAAAACAATAATCAAATAAGACTTGGAAAAGAAATGTGAAACAAGTAAACATATAAGACCTATGTACAAGCAAAAAGGAAAGACAGCAAAATATATAAGTACATGTAGGCTGAGAAAACAAACAAATAATGTACATGTATAAAGAACAAAGAGAAAAAAAATATCTATGTAACAAAAGCTTGTTAAAGAAGACACTAGTAAAACAAAACAAAATATCTTTGTACAAACAAATAAATGTCACTAAGTTCATAAGTATGTAAACATATTTAAAGACAATTGCATTAAATTTCCTATCTCCTCAACACAAAATATATCACTTCAGCCGAAATAACAAATCGAAAAAAAAAAATATCTTAGTCAATGCAACAAAAGAAAAATCTGACCAAAGATAAACTTACACTAGAAAGTACCTTCCCCTGTGAAACACTACTTCCCTTTATATGTATACATCTAGTCCCTGTTGTTCAATAAGAAATATTTAAGCAAAACATAGAAAAACTTAGAAGCAAAACCAGAGAGAAAAATGTAAACATCTTTATCTATTTCAAACTCAAAACAACATTCAACTCAAAGGAAAACAAACAGGACTTAAGAAAGATCAACTCTGCAGTTTTCAAAGCAACAAGTTCTCTGTTCTTCATTTTCTCAAAACTGTGAGCAAACCTTCTTTAGTTTTCTATCTTGATAGTGTTGATTAGTAATGATAAGGAGATAGAAAGAAAATGTGTTGTAACTTGTTTTGAATGTATACATATGTGGTACTGTGATGGTACTGATCTCTCTGTTTAATTCTGGTTACAGAGTAATCTTAAACAAGAAAAGTTTTATAAAATTTCATACAAACATCCTTAACTTAGGATTTTTGAACAAAAACAGTTGTTTAAGCTTAAACCATTGTTCAGGAAATTTTTTTTTTAGCTTGCAAATGAAACAATTGAACCTGTAAACTCCATTTTTACAGAAGAAAAAAAATTATGATAAACTCGAATATCTTAATTTAATGATTTGATCACATATCTTGAATCTACATACCAAAGTATGATTTTTAAAACAAAAACGAGGATTTTTGGTTAGGTATACGAAGAGCAGTTCATTTTTGAACAAGATTTGCATTTTCTCATTTTCTAACAATCGAATCAATTTAAAACGTTGAAGTTGGGTTTGAAGCAAGTAGGAACATCATGGGTTTCGAGAAAATTATCAGAAATTTTTTTTTATTGCATAAATTTAAGGAACGATATTATATTAGGGTTTAAACTCGAGTTTCTGGACATGTCAGAAATGAGGTGTGTGCAACTTCTGTACGTGATCGAGTGTCACGAGGCTTTGGTGGGTGGTTGCGTAGTATGTTACCGAGGTGTGGGTGGAGTTTGAGGGTTTCCGGTGGTCTGTGCAGCAGTGGCGAGGTGGTAATGTCGATCGAGGTGAGCTTCAGTTTTCGAGCAAGAAGGCTATATTTCGATTCGAGCCTTTTGTAAGCGAATTGAGTTTGGATTTTGAGTTTGTAGGGAGTTTGTGACTTGCCGCAGCAGTTAGAGTTCACCAGAGTGGCGTCGCCGCCTCGTGCACGTGCACGGTGGCGTCGTGTCGGCCGATAATAGTTCTAGGCCATCGCGTGTTTGACTCGAGACATTTTGAAGTTAGCTTCGAGTTGTCCCTGGGTCGGTTTGAGTGCGAGTGTGAATTTGTGGTTTCAGTAGTTTAGAACTTAAAAAGAAAAAGAAAAAAAAAGAGCAGAGGAAGAAGAAAAGGAAGGCAGGAGATTGACGCGAGGAAAATCTGGGTAGGCACGGGGTTGACTCGATCATTACACGATGTCTACTTCGGGTTCCAACTTCTTTGTGACTGAATCAGCTTATAGCCTTTAAGTTATTTTGTTAAAGTTTTAATATTGACAAATTTGAAGCTAAGATTTGAGTTAAAACCAATGATGGGGTTTACAAATATAAAGTGATTAAATGAATTTAAAGTGCAAGTGATTAACAATGTAAAATTAACTTATATACTGGTAATTTAATAAATAACTTAAGGGTTAAATAAATTTGTAGTTTGAAATTGATCTTGTGTTTAAATCAGTTTAAAACTTAAGAACTTAAATTAACTACTTAAAGTTAATTAATTAATAATAGTTAACTAATTAGATGGTTAAAATTGGAAATTAATGATTAACTAAGAAATTAATTGGTAATTAATGGATAATTGAGTTCTACAAAGTAATAATTAAGATTATTAATTAACAATTTCGAATTAATTAATCAAAAGAGTAATTAAGTAATAAATTAAATAATTTAATAAATTGATTAATTAGTAATTAATCAAGCGGGATAAAATGGTATTCTTAAATGATTAAGTTAAATAAATCAAACTATATTGATATGAATTGATGATTCTTGTTTGATTCACTTTGATATCTATTTGGTGATATTCTGTGATACTCGGTGATATACTCTGGATATATCTGTGATGACTGTGTATGATTTATCTGTGATAACCTTTATGTGAATTCAAGGTATTGGATTTAAACTGTTTAAACTATTTAAACAACTTTGCTGTAAAACGGCATTTAAATTTCGATGCGACAGGGAGTCGGATTCCAGTTGGTTATCCGAAACCCACATCGAATTATAATGATTAATCTTTGTGATTGATAAATTTACTTTATCAATGAATCTGTAAATAAAGATAAGCGTTATTGATTATATCGCTTATCGATATTGATATATCTGTGATGATTGATGTTGTGCACTATTGTGTGTAAAGCCCCTGGACCACACTCATACACACACAAATAGGGATTGCACGTGGAAAATCGGTTAAGTCGTAGATTTTTAAATAGGTTGAATTTGAATTTGAATTTGAATTTTTAAATTCAAATAGTTTTGGAAATAAATTAAGTCTAATATGAAAAGCTTTTGAAAAGCTGGTTTAAGAATAAAAGTTATTTTTTGAATAACTTAATAAAGATTTGGAATTTGAATAATCGGATTTAAATTAAAATTCAAAAATCTGAAATTGAATTCTATATTCAATACTTATGATTAAAAAGGGACTTTACAAGTTATACGGGTTTAAACCTTTTTTTTAGCGTTGATTTGGAAATGTGAATTAAACCAAAAATTGTAACTTGTATAAATGGAATCGGGGTTTTTCCGAAATAAAACTTTTGCTTCTAAGTGATAAAAAAAAGCTTTCATATGAGTAATGAATTTCCAATTTATATTAAATCGATTTCAAGTTTGAATTGAAATGATTTTCCAAGTTATGGACGAAGCTTTGGAAACGAATTTTGAAAGCTATGAGATAAATCTTGATTTTAAGATTTAATTGAGTTAATCTAATTGAAACGGAAATTTCTTTGAAATCCGTAAATGGATCTTTGTGAAACTGAGTGAACTGTATGAAATAAATCTTTTTGTTTAAAAGATTTGAAATGGTAATTGGTTTAAACCATTTGAAAGAATGTTTTGAATTATTAAGTTGTGACTTAATTGAAATCCCATATCCATATGTTTTTAAATATTGCGCTCACTATTCGGTTTAGCCGGGAGAGGACCTTTGTGTCGTATAACCCATTCCGAATATGTGATACGTCGTTATGGATAGCATTTGAAGACCGGTGGTGAAGACCGGGTATTTGCGAGAACGATAGGATGACCTATCGATTGTCTCTGCACTGAGTCGCGCCGGTATAGAGATTTCCTAAGTGATGGGAAGTCCGATCGGGATTGTGAATACCCAGATTTGCAAGGGCTTCTTTGGAAGTGCCTTCGGTTCTGTTCGAACCCGGAACAGACTTGTATGGATTGTATGTCTGACATTACATTTTGAGATATAAAGCAGATTTCTTTCAAATACATTTCTATTGGTGGCGGAGAATTTATTCTCTTAGCTTAACACCCTTCTATGAGACGCACGAGCTCAGAGGTTATGTAGTTGATGGTTATCAGCGATATATTCCCAACTTGGTAATGTGGCATGCTGAGTGCTGCTGATCATTTGTTGATCAAAGCATGGCTTTGTGAAAAGCGTAGCTTTGTGGACGAGACTTCGTCGAGCCTCACAACCCGGTAATGGTCGAAACAGGAATTGTGCGGCAAGGTTTCAGGGGTAGCTCCCCTAGGGTATGACCATTCCTTCTGGAAAAGGGCAGTATCATGGTATGGAGCCCAGATACTTACTCATGTGGACACACTTTATTTATTACTGTGTGATGTTGTTGGTTAGAGAGCTCTCGTATAAAGGTCCCAAAGGACCGGGGGTGGCATATCTGAGGTTCTGTATATTCCCCGGGAAGGGGGGTAGCCGGCCTTGTTTGGCAGAGATCCGGTTAGGTTCTCGGGGCGTCCCGCCAGAGGCGTTCCCATGTGGCAATAGGAAGTTCCTTAGCCTGACCATTTGTTGGAAAATCCATTCATCCAATACGAGCCTTGTACGGTTTTAGTTGTATTACCTGTCATTCACTTATGGTGGCACCCCACTGTTTGGATGGTAGCCATAGTAGGCATAGTTCGAAATGTCTATGCTGGCTAAGATTTATATTCTACTTTCGAAATGCTTTTCTGCACTTTGCACTTATAATAATAATATCAAAGAAATTTTTCTGCGTATCAAGCATGTTTGACTATCATAAGGAGAAATCTCCTCCGATTCTGCGTTTGCATTGTGTGTGTGGCGGGAGGCCTTATGGTAGTTTCATTTTCCGAAAGCATTGCGATTTTGAAATTTAAATCTTTGATTAATTTTAAAAGACAAACCGTTTTCGTTTGCTCATACCAGTCCCATGACTGACCCGGAGTTTATTGTTCCTTTCCTAAACTCTGGGTGCCTACAAATTTTCCACACGGGCAGTCTAGAGTTTGGTTTTTCAGATAGTTAGGTTCAGTAGATTATATGGAGCTAGTTCAGTCTTTTGGATATGGACTACACTTGTTTATCTTGGAGCAATCTGGATAATGGATCGAGCTAGGAGTTTTGGAGATTTAACTTTGGAGTTTGGTTTGGTGCTGCAGTTTTAGGATTCTGTGAAGACTTATTTCATATTGTATCATGTTCCGCTGTATTCTGTGTTGTATATTCTCTGATGTTGATGATTATCATTGTATCATATTGATGTATCGGATAGTGTATTCATGTTATATCAGTAATATCATCTTATTTTTCCGCTGTGTTATTTATCATCTAATGGGTGTTGCAAGCTCCGGCGATACGAATTCAATGTTGCTATCGGACATCGAGTTCGGGTCGTCACAGTTAGCGTAAGGTAAAAAAATTTCCATGGTTATGTGTGGGAAGTCTTACGTGATACCTTTCTTTTCAAAAGGTTTTTGAAAGTTAAGCAACTTTAACCTGTTACTCACACCAGACCCATGTCTGACCCGGAGTTTTTCTTTTGTTTTTCATAAACTCTTGGGTACTCAAATTTTTACGAGTAGCCAAGGGAATTCAGGTTAGGATTCAGGTTAGCTTTGACGAATTGTGAAGGAGTAAATGGAGCAGGTGGCTTCTGCGTGTAGATATATATAGTTTTCCGTTGTGTGTTCTCTGAGTTGTTGTTTTGAGTTGTATAACTAGACAGGTGTTTATAACTGTCTAGTTTGTGTTGTTTTAGTTGTGTATCTCTGATGTATATGATACTATGAAATGTATTATGTGATTAATATAGTTTATTCGTTCCGCTGTTAGATTCTGATGTTGTTTCTTTCCTCTCTTCTTTCTATTCTCTTTTCTATCCCTTTCTTTCTTCAAAATGATGCGATTTTCTATGGTAAGAAAGTCGGGTCGTCACAATAGTAATAGTCATTGTTTTATTTCTTTGGGAAAATAAAAGGCTGTGAACCTTGGATTACACGGTAGGTAAACAAAAGGTCCGAGGAAACCAAAGGTTCTGATACGACAAATCGATGCGAGAATTCCGTCTCGTACCGGACGCCGAAACATCCAAACGAATAGATTGCGGTGATCAGTGCTACGAGACAATCAAAATGGTATAAAGATATCAGTAGTATGATTTGATTATAAAAATTCGAATTTTCGTTGGCGGAAAATGCAGCAAAAACGCAGAAAAAGAAGATCGACGGAGCTAAAGAATTCTGAATTTGATGAAACTAAATTTGACGTTTCCCTCAGAAAATGATTTATAATTTTTCTGTATAAAAATATTCAGGTTTGGGAATTATTTTATTACCATCAATTTTTAACCGATTTATATTGAATTAAAATTACACAATAAAATAAACTTCAATATTATCAGATGAAAGTTTACCAGATGTTATGTTTAATAGACGTATTCCAAATAATAAATTTATATTTTCAAATTTTATTGTTTAAAATTCCACAAAATTTTAACTAATTTAATAAATAAAACCTTTAAAAGTTTACGGTTTGTTACAGCAATTGTTAGGAAAAGTTATTACAACTATCTAGGTTGATGACTATCGATTAATTGTTATATTCAGATGGATGTATGTATATTGCATTTTTTATTTTGTAAAGATCACTGATATTATATTATATGTGGTTCCGCTGCGATTGTGAGATTCTTTAATTGTTTTAGTTTCTTTCTCTCTTCTTCTCTTCTTCTCTCTTTATTTCTTTCTCATGATTATCCGCCTTTCCGTTCGGTTTGGGTTGGACATGTGTGGTTTATTGTCAGCTCTAAATGGGACGGATTTGCGGATTGTCACATTTGGCCAGCTTCTTCTTCTCGTTTTCCAATTCTTTCACCCCGCATAATTAATTCTTTACTTGATTCATTTATTAATATTAAACCTACATTCACTATTAATATCTATTTTGTAAATTAAGTATACAAGTATATTAAAATTATTTACATATATAGTTTCCGTATGTCACCAATACTCTCTAAAGTCTACTTAAATTACAATAAGCGCTTACTTTAACTATATGATATTTATACTAATTATCTTAAATAATTTATAATAGTTTATAAATCAAATAAATTAGGTTTTATTTTACAGTCTACTCAGATTTGGTTGTGCGAGTAAAATGTATAAATTTAGTCAACAATTAATATCAAACTCTTTGAATAGTAAAGTATATACATTACCTTAGCTAGTAGTGTGACATTATAATTAAATTGCTCGCTTATAGATTTTTAAGGTAAAATCGTATTTTAAGCAACACCCTTAAGCAACGATATTATACACACTGTAACGACCTGATATTTTCAACCATTCGCATCAACATATGTGACGACCCGTAAATTTAACTGATTTTTATAACGTTATTAAGTGAAATTTTGTGGAAATTTAAACTAGAAAAAAAAATTTGAAATATAAATTTGATATTTGGAATGCGTCTAGTTAAACATAGCAACTGGTAAATTTTCGTCTGAAGATATGAAAGTTTATTTAGTGCGTAAATTTACTTCAATTTAATCAATTAAAAATCGATGAAAATAAAACGTTTTCGAAACCTAAATATTTTTACATAGAAAAATTCTAAATCATCTTCTAAGCAAGACGTCATTTTTCATTTTTCCAAATTCGGACATCTTTAGCTCCGTCGATCTTATTTTTCTATGTTTTTCATGCATTTTCCGCTAGTAGAAAATTCGAATTTTTAAAATTCAATCATACCACCGATATATGTATACCGTTTTGATCGTCTCGTCATGCTGATACCTACGGTATATTCAATTCTATATTTTGAACTCCGGTACATAGTGGAATCTGTAAAATAGTGATTCGTATCAATATCGTTGGACTTTCTGAAATCTAGTGATTATTCAAAAAAATTCGGCATTAACCAACGGTCACTGGCATTTATTGTCTGTCAAACCTAACATCCAATTGTCATTATTATTTCCAAAATTTGCGGTCATGACTATTATATTCCTTTGAATTTTAAACCTGCCTTTTAGCATCCCTGTCTATTCATTTCTAACTTTTGTTGTGTTCCAGATATGTGTAAAATATAATAATAGGATAATGTTGTATTACTGAAGAAATTTATATTCTCCAGCTCCAATTCTTTCATGGCCTCCCACCTTCATTCTTCACCATTTCCTGCAAACTCCACTAAATTTCCATGCAAGCACGTCCTCTACAAGTTATCTCTCCCATCATCTTCCCCATTCGCCAGCAGCATGCCTACCCTTCAAGCGCTACTCCGCCCGGCCTCTTCTTCCCTACTAGATCCGACCGCATCTCGCCACTTGCCTCACACCTCTCAAGTTCGGCCACCTGAAAATAGCCACGCCGAGGAAAAAAAAAGAAAAAAAAACCACGGCTCCTCTCCTTCAAGCTCACCATGGCCGAGCTCGGCAGCCCACTAGCAAGCCGCCTTCTTGTTTCGCCGACCCTTGCCTCCTTGCGTTTTACTCCTCTCTACCAAGAGTGAGCCGTCCCACCTAGCCCACGACGGCCTATGACGAACCCGAGCTTTCTTCACCGCATTATGCCTCACCACCTCCAACGCAAGCCCATTGACCCGAGCAGCGGCCTCCGCCCATGCAGCTCCTCCACCGTCTGCCTCCGCCTAGCCAATCGTCGAGCATATTCCTTGCCGAACATATTCCTTGTCGAAGTCTTGTGCCCAATGGCCTCCTCCTTTCATGCCTCTGCCATTTGCCGTGCCTCCCCTCTTGTCAGCTCCACCACTTTTTCTCACTTGACCGTGTTTCCCTCCACTACTGGAGCTCAGCCGAGCATGTTTTGGTAAGGTATATATGTTTATACTTTGCTAGTTTGGAAAAATTTATATATATATGTTTAACATATGGTCTGCATATCTTCCAATACCTGCTTGCATTTGTAACTATAATTTATATATGCAGACTTTATATGTGATTACGTATATATGATACGGCTGACCATATTTATTATTTTAAAAAAAAAAATTCAAAGGCTTTTGTAGATATTATTCTAAGCTATATATATTGTTTGCATTCACCTGTTATAAAAATAGAAAAGCATGACATGAATATTTTATTCAGTATGTACTATAATGGTTGATTTAAACAATGTGGACTAGATATATATTTTTGTAAGGTTTCTATAAGTATTAGTGATAGTTGTTTTTTTATTATGAAGGTTTCTGTACGTGTTTTATATTATGGAGGTTATGAAGAAGTTGTCCTTTTGGTTTGTTTTATAAAATATGTGACATGTTCGATCTTTATTTCACTTTACAAATACTGTTAAAGGGTTGTTTTAGAAATATAAGTTACTTTGACTTTAAGTTATTTGTGTTTAACTTTATTATTGACTTTTAATATATATATATTGGTTAAAACAATGATTTGAAATGTATATAGATTTAAATTATAGGTTTCGTGTGTATATTTCGTGCATTTAATTATTTGAACAAATGATTTTTCATTTTGATATATATATATATATATATATATATATATATATATATAAATTTTCATATAAATTTTAGTTGATATGTATAGCGATTTGAAAATTTTACATATAAAACATTGTTATAATATGTAAGTATTGGTTTTGTATATATATTATATATCTTTGATTTTTAAGGATATGCATACTTTAAGAACGATGATTTTTAATTATAAGTATATATATTTTATTTTTCGACTTTAATTAAATATTGGGTTCATGGAAATAATATCACGATATATATGTATCATTGTCGCTTCTATCGAGTTGATTCTAATTTATTCTCATCAATATCTATATATCAGCTTTGATCGTTGAAATCGTGCCCATCTAACTTTGCTTTGGAATTTGTGTTGGATCTATAGCTCAATTTCATTGTCTATTCTCTAGCCTCGAAAGGTGAGAAATCACTCAGGATTAATGTTCTTTTATTTATTAAATTTGATTTCAATTAAAACGATAATTGAAATATGCTGCTGTTAGTTATTTGCACTGTTATAGATGTTATTACCTGTATCAGTTCACCTGTGACATCTGACACCATTATCTGTTATTTATAGAATGATAATCCAATTTGGTTAATAAATGATTATTTGTTTGATGTTGATATTGGACGTCAAATTGTTAATGTATGAAGTGATAAATAATTTACAATTGAAATTGACGTATGAATTTACAATTTGAAATTAAAATATGTGTTGAATTTGATTAGATAAAAATTTGCATAATATGACCCCCTTTAAATGTTAAATTATTTGACAAGTAGAAATATGGTTAATTTCACCTTGAACCATTTAATGTATGTAGTTTAAATTGATGTAATATGAAATTGAATAATAAATGTCAAGTGTAGAACCGTATAAATATTAGTGTAATAATCTTTAATCTACATGAAATGATAGTGTAGATTCTAGAAATAATTATATTAATTTGCACAAACAACAATGTGAATTAATACGATTATTTCGGGATTATTTGAAATAATTATTGGACTGTTATTGATTGTTGTTATTGCTTGTTTATTTACTTTGACACCATCCCAGTTATCACACTGTAAGTTCCCTTTGCGATGCTTTGATTTTTGAAATGAAACCGGATTGAAATGATAAATACCCAAATAACTTTGACTTAGGATAGAGAATTAAATAAAACCCGATTGGTCAATAATTTTTTTTAAAATGAAATAAAGATTTTATTTTAATAATAATAAGATTTTGAAGTAGAACTGGAATTTAAATCGTAATGAAAGGAAATGTGAATATTTGAAATTTGAAACAAAAATATTAACGTAGAAATTTACGAAAGGATATTGTTTTTAAAACTTCAATTATTTAATAATTAAATTTGGAATTATTAATAATTGAGTCTTGAAATTATTAATAATCGAGTCTTGAAATTATTAATAATTAAGTTTTGAAATTAGTAATAATTAAGTTTTGAAATTATTAATAATAAAATTTGAATTATTAATAATTAAGTTTGGAATTATTAATGAATGAGTTTTGAAATTATTAATAATTAAGATTTGAAATTGTCGATAATTTAATGAGATTGAATTATTTAATAATTAAATTGAATTGAATTTTCTTTATTAAGTGAAAATGAATCTCTTGAATAAGTGAAACTAAGTTTCTTTATTAATTGAGTTTTGAAATTGTAACTAAGTAATTAAATAAAATGAAATTGAATTTCTTTTACAAGAAATACAAATGCGTTTTATCGAAACAAATGTAAGACATGAATTGGATTTGACAAATTTAGTTTAAATTAAATTTATAAGCTTCGATATAATGAAGTTGAACTTAAGAAATAAATTTAATGAATTGGAAATTAATAGAAATTATTTAAATGATAATTTAATTAAATGAATATTGAATAAAATCGATAAATGAGATAAAATTGATTTGAACGTTAAATTAACTTTATTTAAATGATTATGGAATGGAACTTATATACGAATTTAAATGTATATTTGAATTGTTTAAACCAAAATTTGAAATTGAATTATAGAATTTTGAAATGTAAGTTTGGAAGTTATGAAACGTAAATTGTGGAAATTGTTTTAGAAAGACAAATGAACTGTTGGTTTACAGATTCTAATTGGAATTGAAATTAATTTGGTTTTTAAATATATAAACGACCAATCGGTGTAATTATTACGAAAGTTATTAAAGAAACTGAAATCGGTTATGGTCATACTCTCTGTCTAAACCGAAAACCACTTTAATAACTATACGCGGAGTGTGATCCAGAATGAAGTGGTTCGAATGATGTACGTGATGACTGAAGAAAGAGAATGATAATGGATAGCCTTGACACTTGTGTCAAATTTGAAATGACTAAAACAGGAGCCGTGCCGGGACAAATGGGGTTAGCCACCTCGAGCGAACACACTTCTTCGTAAACTACTTATTACTTGTTATTGATTGGTAAACCCTCGTACTTTTGGGAGTGTTGTTTCGCTGTGTTGCGATCGCTGCGGCGATGCGTTCTCACCAGTCCGGATCAGGAAAACGGTAGTTTCACTACCTTGGGTATTGCCTCATGTGCCTTGTCATACTTATATCCCTATATACGCGACCACTACGGATTTGTTTTGTGTTATACCTATGGCATACTCCCTGATATCCCACTAGTTTACGGTGGAGTTTACAGTGCTGTATAGACTATAACGCTTATATAAAATGTGTTAAGGGGGATAATGGTAATGCCTTAACACTATTTTGATATTTATATTACTGATAGACATTATCTACTTAGCGTACACTACTACATAGTAGATAGTTTAACGGATCCTTAGAGGATGGTTATTCCAACATCCTTTGAGTTACTTGTA
The DNA here is from genome assembly GCA_030765085.1 of Allium cepa. Taxonomy (NCBI): domain Eukaryota; kingdom Viridiplantae; phylum Streptophyta; class Magnoliopsida; order Asparagales; family Amaryllidaceae; genus Allium; species Allium cepa. The sequence goes on along the minus strand of CM060932.1, from coordinate 225,491,919 downwards.
TTTCAATTGTTATTTCACTTGAGTTGGATTTATCGATATAAGAATGTTAATCCTGACTTGAGTGTTTTGTGTTTTGCTTTACGCTCGGGTTAGACTGAGTGTACCAGTATTTGAGACTTGCCTTTGGAGTTGGAGCTTCGCCTGGAGATCCAGCTATCTATCAGCTTTCAGATGTTCAGTTGATTCCTATGATGTATTCTGATTCTTGTATTTGACTATTGTATTCGAGACTTCTGTTGTAACTTATTTAACTCTGTTATATATATAGTAGCTTAATGAACTACTATCTTTTGCTTCCGTATCATATTATTACTCTGTGTCTATGATTCTATGATTATTTATTTGTTGTATATCTGATTTTTGCCAAATTTAAATTAACAATTCAGTATTTTGACTTATTCAAGTCCGACATGTGCGGATGCGAATAGTCCAAAATAGCGGGTCGTTACAGTTGGTATCAGAGCTTTGGTAGCTCTAGGCAAAACTTAGCATATAGGGTAAATGTATTTACAGAATCACTCTCATTCGAGTTTGAATCTCTTCCTTTGACTCAATTCCTTCGAATTTTGGAACGTTCCCTGCGGTTCCAAAATTCGTTCGTGTCCCTCGCTATTCGTCTTCTTTCAATTCTTGAGCATCCCATAACTCCACTTCGAATGATCTTTATAATGAATCGGCGGTCTCGTCAATCTTCGAATTATTTATAAATGGGTGAAACTCCTTTACAATCGGCATTGATTTACCGAAGATTTCTGTATCCTCGGTTTATGATGCTAGCTATCTCCCGTTATACCTGAATTCTATCCATTGCGATCGAATGTAGATTTTCCTCGGAATTCTGCATCGATCTAATTATTGAAGTCACGGTCGATTCGGTTAAGGTTACCCGCGATTTATATAAACTTATATATCTTTAGATTTTGATTATTTAATCAGCTTATCCTTGTTTCGAACCAATCTTCGAATCAAAATTTTCTTTGTTTTGAGTCCATCGAAAATTTGAATATCTATACTTGCTTTGAAAACCATTATTGTATCGTTGAGCGAGAAAGTGTATTTATAAATTAATGTTAAAAATGTTATATATATATATATATATATTGTGTTGTTTGAGTTGTTGAGGTTGATTTGGATTTTCGATCGATTCGTCTGATCAACGCTATCGATAGAATTTCCAAAACACTTGAACAGAGCATACTGACACAATAGTATTTTCGAATTTGGAGAATAAAATAGTTTTGTATGATTATATTATATATAAGTATAAATTTCTCTAAAATTAAATTGTTAATGAATTTGTTGTCAGAAATGATAATATTTGATTTTCATTTATTGTTTTGTAAACCATTGACTATTGCATAACATAAATAAATAAATTTATAAAACTTAGTTATAATTTGATTTGGAATTTGTAGTGAATTAAATTATAATTTCAGAATTTAATTTCCGATAATTTCGAACTATGGATTTAAAGTTTAAAATGTAAATTATTTAAAATATTTCCGAATATAAATGGTTTTCAAAGAATTTTAAATGATTAAATTTGAGCTCTTCTCTTTGTCGCTAGAAAATAATTTCGGTGATGATGGCCGCATCATCGACATTCAATTTCGAGTTTCGAAGTGGAGAGACAAATTCGTAGCTTTGCTACAGTTTTGTTTTGGAAATTAAATCGATTTATGTAACGATCGCGGATTTTTCGACTTCCGAAAATTCAACATCGACACTCACTTTATCGACTGCCGAATATCGAAGGCCGAAAACCGAGAAGTTATGGGTTTTAAAAAAAGAATTTAAGAAAAGAAAAAGAGAGAAGAGAGAAAAAGAAGAAAGAAAAGAAAAAGAGAGAAAAGATAGAACATAGAGAGGAAAGAAGAGGATAGAGAACATTTTGAAAACATAGAAGAAAAGAGAATAGAGAATTTGAAAATAGAAGATAGAAGCATTTAAAAAAAAATAGAACGGACAGAAAGGAATAACAGAACAACAACAGAATCTCACAATTCGCAGCGGAACAACATATAATAATAAATGAATAATCTTTAAACAAAGAACTATCAGTTATTACATTACATTTCATTACATCACATCATATCATATCATATCATCGGAGTGTACAACATCATACAACAACAAACAGTGCAGCGGAAAAGAAATACTATATAAACTAGTAATACGCCATGCCATCCAGCTTGCCTCCAGCAACTCCAGAATATCCAGAATATCCTGATAAACCTTAACTCTTGACTGCCCGTGTGGAAATTGGTGGGCACCCAGAGTTTAGGAAGGAAAACAATAAACTCCAAGTCAGTCATGTGACTGGTGTGAGAACTCAAAACAGTTTATTTATCTTTAAAATCAAAATAGAGGAATATTTTTAAATTCAATTCGCAATGCTTTTAAAAATGAGACTACCATAAGGCCTCCCGCACACACACACAATGCAAACGCAGAATCGGAGGAGATTTCTCCTTATGATAGCCAAAGATGCTTGATACGCATTTAAAAAGAGCATTTGATATTATTATTAGTGCATAGTGTAGAAAAAATTCATTTCGAAAGTAGAATATAAATCTTAGCCAGCATAGGTACCATTATATTATGCCTACTAATAGCTACCATATTAGATGGCAGGTTCTACAACTAAAACCGTACAAGATCGTATTGTTTCTTTGGATTTCCAACAAATGGTCAGGCTAAGGAACTTCCTACTGCCACATGGAAACGCCTCTGGCTGGACGTCCCCGAGAACTTAACCAGCTCTCTGCCAACACAAGGCCGGGTTACCTTTATCACTAGGTAACTACTACACGAATATGGCATCCCCCGGTCCCATTGGACCTTTAACCGAGCGCTCGTCACCAACAACACCACACAGAAATAGATATAGTGTATCAACATGAGTAAGTATCTGGGCTCCATACCATGATACCACCCTTTCCAGAAGGAAATGCACATACCCTAAAGGGAGCTACCCCTCATAACCTTGCCGCATCTTTCCTGTTTTGACCATTAACGGGATGTGAGGCTCGATGAATTCACGTCCACAAAAACACACTTTGTACAAAAAGCCGTGCTTTGGGTCAACAAATGATCAACACAATGATCACTAAGATAGACGATCAAATAAATGATCCTATCACAAATAATCAACACAATGATCATTTCAGCATCACTCAGCATGTCACATTACCAAAATGGGATATATCGCTGATAACTTCAACTATATAACCTTTGAGCTCGTACGTCTCAAAGAAGGGTGTTAAGCAAAGAATAAATTCTCCGCCACCAACAGAAATATATTTGAAAGAAATCGGCTTTATATCTCAACTTGTAATGTCAGGCATACAATCCATACAAGTCTGTTCCGGGCTCGAACAAAACCGAAGGCACTTCTTACGAAGCCCTTGCAATACGGGTATTCACAATCCCGATCGAATTTCCCATCACTTAGGAGATCTCTATACCAGGAGCTACCCAGTGCAGAGACAATCGATAGGTCATCCTATCGCTTTCACAAATACTCGGTCTTCAACACCGATCTTCAAATGCAATTCATAACGACGTATCACATATTCGGAATGGGTTATACGACCCCATGGTCCTTTCCCGGTTAACCCGAATAGTGAGCGCTTATTCAAAAATAAGTGTAGCATTCACATTCAATCAATTCACATCAAATACCCATTCAAAGGGAAATATTGATAGTCGGCTATTGAACTATCAATGGATATGCATACATCACCAGATTCCAAATAATTTTCCAAATTATTTATTTTCCAAAAATATCTTTACAAGATATATAATTTCAACACTTCAAAAATAAATCAATATTTATTTTTAAACAATTTCCACTTTCACATATAAATTCCATAATGAATTTATATTTCAAAATATCATGCATATACAATTTCAACTATCCATTTCAATTTATCTTTAAAAAGATAAATTCTCTATATTCACTTTATATTGGAAAAACAATCCCATACTTATTAAATAAGTAATTCACAATCTTTTATTTTCAACACTTAGAAAATATTCAATATACTTAAATCGAATTAAGTATATAATTCATTCTTTAAGGAAATCATTCACTTAAACATATTTACTTGGGCCAAAACGAATGTTGCGTAAAACATCGTTACGACAACCCAAAATCACTAGTATAGGGATTCGAAATTAAAATAGATATATAAATCCCAATACTAAACCAAAACATTTCCATTCGGAAATCATTTACTATAACAACAGTGTTATAGTCCACTATTTCCTTTTATCTCTCGAAACATCTATTTCAACAATAAATGTTGAAATCTATGGTTTCGAATCTCAATACCTTTTAAAACATCGTTGGATCGTTTTAATTCTATTTAAAACATTCACATTCTAAACAATTTCTTTAACGTGTTATTCACTATTCAAAAACGTGAATAACTTCGTTAACAAATTTCATCCTTTTATTCATTCTAATTCAAAGGATTATTCACTATTCAAAAATGTGAATATAACTCCATTAATAGGTTATAACAATTAACTTATCAAAATAAGTCGTTTGTGAATTTATAGAACAACGTTTATAAATTCCATTTCGATTTATTTATAAAAACTTCCTTTTTATAAATTCCTTTATTAACATATTCCAGTTTATAACTAAATTATAAACTAAACGTTCATATTATAAGTTAACTACTTATAAACGATTATTTCACAAAATCGTTCCTTAGAATTTCAAAATTATAAATCTTATAACTTATAAGATTCATTTATTTATCCAAAACTATTATTTTAACAACATAATAAATTTTATAAACCTACTGCTTATAAAATTCCATTTATGACTTCACCGTATAAAATTCTATAAATTTCATTCTATTTATGAAATTCATTCACAATTTATTCTTACACTTATAAAAGCTCGTTTTATAATTCCTACGTTCTAATTTATAAATTATCAATTTATAAATCTTTAATATAAATCAATTTATATTTTTCTTTTAAAACGTCTTTAAATTCCTTTAAAATTTCATCATTTCGATTTATAAAATAATCAAATTTTATAAATCCTATATTTAAACTTTTATCATATATTCAAAAATCCAATCCAAATTATTTTATAAAATCATTAGTTCATATTTCTCAAAAATCGACTTTTAATCGTATTTCTAAAAATCAGCTTTTTAACTATATTTCACAAAAACCATAATTTTTATAACTTTAAAAATTATAACGTTTATTTATTTATAATGGATCAATTCCAAAAATATAGTATATTTTCAAAATCACTTTTAAAATCATTTTAAAATCCCAAAATCTGGGTCCAATGATGCTACACACCAAATAGTCAATCACGACTACAACGATATCATATATCGATATGATAATCCATCAAATATCAAAATATCTGAAATCAAATAAAACTGTTGAGGAATCCAGTTGGATCCCTCCAACCTGTTTCCTGCATCCAAAAACATTAGCACAATACCAATTTCGCTCCAGTACGAAATTATCGCGGTATATGTTCTTAATAAATATTATCCGCTTAATAACGGCGTAATAGGGTCTCATCCGCTAAACAAAAAATGCGGGAAATCAACAACTGCAATATATACATATGCCAATATATATATATTGATATTATATATACAATACCAATTTCACTGTTTATGAAATATTCGCGGTATATGTTTATATTAAATAACATCCGCTTACTAACGGCGCATAATGTCTATTTTAACAATCAATAATTTACAGTCATCATTCAAACATGCATTCAAATATTTTAAATCTAACTATTTAAAATAAAATCGAAATCTATTCGATTGAGTGAGAAATTCTCACCTTGGTTTTAATTTCCGTTTTAGCTTTTATTTCGAATAAAATTAAACGCGCGTTTAATTTTACCCAAAATTCTCACTAACTCCAAACGACTCCAAACCAACTCCATCGCGTAGTGCTCGTCCATACGATTCCAACGCAACTGAGTTTGCATTTTTTCGACCTCGTATGAAAAAGTTATGTATTTATGAAGTTTGAACACGATTTAAATATAAATAAAACAACATAAACTTATATTAAAACCCACACTGATTCTGGGCCGTTAGATTGCTCCCCCCCCTCATCAGGCCGTGCATCATGTTCTTCTCCAAACACACGCAAATTACTCCCAGATAATCAAAACGCACAAAGAACCCACTAGCACCATTCTAGGGTTTATTCTTGCTCTCGCATCATCAACTTTGAAGTCGATCAGAACGCGCCGTGTCGAAGGCCTTCACCTCCCCTATGCACGGCCTGAAGCCTAGAGAGCTCGGCCCCTGCTAGCTCCTCAAAACGCGTGCACAAATCATGACTGTCGGCCCCACTTTGCCTCACCATCGTCGCTCCAAATTCGATCATCACCGTATGGAATCGAAGCTCTCGTCGAGCTCTTCGACTTTGTAGTTGAGCACTTCGCGTGAATGTCGACGGATTGTGAGTGATTGAGGGAAGAAAGTGGGAAAAATCTGGCCATTGGTTTAATATGTGGCGGCTAGGGTTTTAAAATTAGGGTTTAACTTTTTTTTTTAATTTATGAAGAGGTGAGATGTATTTATAGAAAAAGCTAGCGTAAACACTATTCATCCCGGGAATTTCGAACTCCGATTTAGGTGCCGTAACCAGCGTACCTAGGGTTTATCCCGCGTTTCGGACACAATGGAACAGGTTTCGGAAGCTAATTCGGAAGTATGTGCGAGTTATGGCTGCAAACGCTCAATTTAAATTAAACCGATTTAAATCGATTTCTAGGCGTTTTAATTTGTACAGGACAAACGGTAAATCCAATTGACTTGAAATTTGAAACCTTACAATAATATCACATTACGGATCCGATGAAACTGGTTTCGTCGAAATCCGAGACTTTTTGAAAAATGGCTATTTTGACTCGCCAAATTTAAATTAAAAACGATTCGATGCGTTTCGAGCTGCCACGATCAAACGATAGCTCCGATTGACACGAAATTTGAAATCCGGTAATAACTAACTATTACGGATCCAATGGAACTGGTTTCGTTCAATTCTGAGACTGTTCAAAAATTGGCTATTTTACAGTCGATTATTTAATATTAAAATATTCAATTTTCACAAATTAACTTTTAATTCGATTTTAAAAGTTCTAAAATATTGTTCTAACTCCCATATGATAAAATAAAATTTTCCAAATTATTTTCAATCATTTTTAACTCAAATTTCAATTATTTCCATAATTTAACGTATTAAATTATCGATTAAATTATTAAATTAAATCCAATAATTCAAATTAAAATTTATTTGACTTATAAATTCACTTTTTAATATTTAAAATTAATTAAATATTCAAATTTTAATTACTAAAAATTCTGGGTCGTTACAATTTAAATTTCTTAAGTATGATTTGATTTATATATATAGGTATGTAATTTTAAATTTAATTTGATTTGATATATATAGTATATACATAATTATCTCTAAAATGGTTTGAAATTAATCGAAAATTAACTCTTAAAATTTTGATTTAAAGATGATTTTCAATGAAGCCAAAAGTTTTGACTAAACACTTAACTTGAAATAACTAAATTGTAAAATGTTATTTAGATAATACTCAATTGCATTATATATAATTTACCTAAATTTTCAAAAGTTAACTATGTAATTGAATATTATACAGTATGAAATGATGTTAAAGGAATTTATAAATAAAGTTGAGTGGTTTTAAATAGTGTGAATATACTTAATATATGTGATAGGATATTAAGTGGAGTAAATTTAATAATAATTTGGAACAAAGAAGAATTAAAAGTGTTAATTAAAATATGGTTATAATAAGTGACTATTCAAATTTATGATTTTAGAAAAAATTTAATAGAGGATAACTGGGTAATAAAACAATGAATAAATGAGATAAATAAAATAAAATTTTGTTTTGAAAGAAATCTTTTGTATCAAATATTAATAAATTGAAATAATATCAACTTAATGAATTACCTTGAATTTAAAGTCAAATTGTTGAATATAAATTTATTTAAATTGAAATACATATGGTTTAAATTAATTGTTTATTATGTAATTCAAGTCTATTTCTTTTGGTTGTTTCTATTCTCCTACTTCCTTCCTTTTCGGGGACGAAAAGTTTTGAGTGGGGGAGAGTGTGACGACCCGTAAATTTAACTGATTTTTATAACGTTATTAAGTGAAATTTTGTGGAAATTTAAATGAGAAAAAAAAATTGAAATATAAATTTGATATTTGGAATGCGTCTAGTTAAACATAGCAACTGGTAAATTTTCGTCCGAAAATATGAAAGTTTATTTCGTGCGTAAATTTACTTCAATTTAATCAGTTAAAAATCGATGAAAATAAAACATTTTCGAAACCAAAATATTTTTACATAAAAAAATTCTAAATCATTTTCTGAGCAAGACGTCATTTTTCGTTTTTCCAAATTCGGGCATCTTTAGCTCCGTCGATCTTATTTTACTGTGTTTTTCATGCATTTTCCAATTCGAATTTTTAAAATTTAATCGTATCACCGATATCTATATACCGTTTTGATCGTCTCGTCATGCTGATCCCTACGGTATGTTCAATTCTGTGTTTTGAAGTCCGGTACGCAGCGGAATCTGTAAAATAGTGATCCATATGGACTTTCTGAAATCTAGTGTCTATTCAAATTTTCTCGGTATTAACCAACGGTCACAGGCATTTATTACCTGCCAAACCTAACAGCCAATTGTCATTATTATTTCCAAAATTTGTGGTCATGACTATTATAATCCTCTGAATTTTAAACCTACCTTTTAGCATCCCTGTCTATTTATTTTTAACTTTTGTTGTGTTCCAAATATGTCTAAAATATAATAATAGGATAATGTTGTATTACTGAAGAAATTTATATTCTCCAGCTCCCATTCGTTCATGGCCTCCCATCTTCATTCTTCACCATTGTCTGCAAACTCCACTAAATTTCCATGCAAGCACGTCCTCTACAAGTTATCTCTCTCATCATCTTCCCCATTTGCCAGCAGCACGCCTACCCTTCAAGCGCTACTCCGCCCGGCCTCTTCTTCCCCACTAGATCCGACCGCATCTCGCCACTTGCCTCACACCTCTCAAGTTCGACCACCCGAGAATAGCCACGCCGAGAAAAAAAAAGAAAAAAAACACGTCTCCCCTCCTTCAAGCTCACGTAGCCGAGATCGGCAGCCCACTAGCAAGCCGCCTTCTTGTTTCGCCGACCCTTGCCTCCTTGCGTTTTACTCCTCTCTACCAAGAGCGAGCCGTCCCACCTAGCCCACGACGGCCTCTGACAAACTCAAGCTTTCTTCACCGCCTCATGCCTCACCACCTCCAACGCAAGCCCATTGACCCGAGCAGCGGCCTCCGCCCATGCAGCTCCTCCACCGTCTGCCCCCGCCTTGCCAATCGTCGAACATATTCCTTGCCGAACATATTCCTTGCCGAAGTCTTGTGCCCAATGGCCTCCTCCTTTCATGCCTCTGCCATTTGCCATGCCTCCCCTCTTGTTAGCTCCACTACTTTTTCTCACTTGGCCGTGTTTCCCTCCACTGGAGCTCAGCCAAGCATGTTTTGGTAAGGTATATATGTTTATACCTTGCTAGTTTGGAAAAAATTATATATATATATATATATATATGTTTAACATATGGTTTGCATATCTTCCAATACCTGCTTGCATTGGTAACTATAATTTATATATGCAAACTTTATATGTGATTATGTATGTATGATACGACTGACCATATTTATTATTTAAAAAAAATTCAAAGGCTTTTGTAGATATTATTCTAAGCTCTATATATTGTTTGCATTCACCTGTTATAAAAATAGGAAAGCATGACATGAATATTTTATTCAATGTGTACTGTAATGGTTGATTTAAACAATGTGGACTAGATATATATTTTTGTAAGGTTTCTGTTAGTATTAGTGATAGTTGTTTTTTTTATTATGGAGGTTTCTGCACGTGTTTTATATTATGGAGGTTATGAAGAAGTTGTCCTTTTGGTTTGTTTTATAAAATATGTGATATGTTCGATCTTTATTTCGCTTTACAAATACTGTTAAAGGGTTGTTTTAGAAATATAAGTTACTTTGACTTTAAGTTATTTGTGTTTAACTTTATTATTGACTTTTAATATATATGTTTTGGTTAAAACAATGATTTGAAATGTATATAGATTTAAATCATAGGTTTCGTGTGTATATTTCGTGTATTTAATTGTTTGAACAAATGATTTCGTATTTTGATATATATATATATATATATATATATATATATGTATATGTATAATTTTTCATATAAATTTTAGTTGATATGTATAGCAATTTGAAAATTTTATACATAAAACGTTGTTATAATATGTAAGTATTGGTTTTGTATATATATTATATATCTTTGATTTTTAAGGATATGCATGCTTTAAGAACTATGATTTTTAATTATAAGTATATATATTATATTTTTCGACTTTAATTAAATATTGGGTTCATGGAAATAATATCATGATATATATGTATCATTGTCACTTCTATCGAGTTGATTCTAATTTATTCTCATCAATATCTATATATCAGCTGTGATCGTCGAAATCGTGCCCATCTAACTTTGCTTTGGAATTTGTGTTGGATCTATAGCTCAATTTCATTGTCTATTCTCCAGCCTCCAAAGGTGAGCAATCACTCATGATTAATGTTCTTTTATTTATTAAATTTGATTTCAATTGAAACGACAGAAATATGCTGTTGTTAGTTATTTACACTGTTATAGATGTTATTATCTGTATCAGTTCACCTGTGACATCTGGCACCATTATCTATTATTTATAGAATGATAATCCAGCTTGGTTGATAAATGATTGATTGTTTGATGTTGATATTGGACGCTAAATTGTTCATGTATGAAGTGATAAATAATTTACAATTGAAATTGACGTATGAATTTACAATTTGAAATTAAAATATGCATTGAATTTGATTAGATAAAAATTTGCATAATATGCCCCCCTTTAAATGTTAAATTATTTGACAAGTAGAAATATGGTTAATTTCACCTTGAACCATTTAATGTATGTTGTTTAAATTGATGTAATATGAAATTGAATAATAAATGTCAAGTGTAGAACCGTATAAATATTAGTGTAAAAATCTTTAATCTACATGAAATGGCAGTGTAGATTCTAGAAATAATTATATTAATTTGCACAAACAACATTGAATTAATACGATTATTTCGGTCTTATTTGAAATAATTATTGGATTGTTGTTGATTGTTGTTATTGCTTGTTTATTTACTTTGACACCATCCAAGTTATCACACTGCAAGTTCCCTTTGCTATGCTTCGATTTTTGAAATGAAACCGGATTGAAATGATAAATACCCAAATAACTTTGACTTAGGATAGAGAATTAAATAAAACCGGATTGGTCAATAATTTGTTTTAAAATAAAATAAAGATTTTATTTGAATAATAATAAGATTTTGAAATAAAACTGGAATTTAAATCGTAATGAAAGGAAATGTGAATATTTGAAATTTGAAACAAAAATATTAACGTAGAAATTTACGAAAGGATATTGTTTTTAAAACTTCAATTATTTAATAATTGAATTTGGAATTATTAATAATTAAGTCTTGAAATTATTAATAATTAAGTTTTGAAATTAGTAATAATTAAGTTTTGAAATTATTAATAATAAAATTTGAATTATTAATAATTAAGTTTGGAATTATTAATGAATGAGTTTTGAAATTATTAATAATTAAGATTTGAAATTATCGATAATTTAATGAGATTGAATTATTTAATAATTAAATTGAATTGAATTTTCTTTATTAAGTGAAATTGAATCTATTGAATAAGTGAAACTAAGTTTCTTTATTAATTGAGTTTTGAAATTGTAACTAAGTAATTAAATAAAATGAAATTGAATTTCTTTTGCAAGAAATAAAAATGCGTTTTATCGAAACAAATGCAAGACTTGAATTGGATTTGACAAATTTAATTTAAATTAAATTTATAAGCTTCGATATAATGAAGTTGAACTTAAGAAATAAATTTAATGAATTGGAAATTAATAGAAATTATTTAAATGATAATTTAATAAAATGAATATTGAATGAAATCGATAAATGAGCTAAAATTGATTTGAACGTTGAATTAAGTTTATTTAAATGATTATGGAATGGAACTTATATACGAATTTAAATGTATATTTGAAATGTTTAAACCAAATTTTGAAATTGAATTATAGAATTTTGAAATGGAAGTTTGGAAGTTACGAAACGTAAATTATGGAAATTGTTTTAGAAAGACAAATGAACTGTTGGTTTACAAATTCTAATTGGAATTGAAATTGATTTGGTTTTAAAATATATAAACGACCAATCGGTGTAATTATTACGAAAGTTATTAAAGAAACCAGAATCGGTTATGGACATATTCTCTGCCTAAACCGAAAACCACTTTAATAACTATACGCGGAGTGTGATCAAGAATGAAGTGGTTGGAATGATGTACGTGATGACTGAAGAAAGAGAACAATAATGGATAGCCTTGACACTTGTGTCAAATTTGAAATGACTAAAACAGGAGCCGTGCCGGGCCAAATGGGGTTAGCCACCTCGAGCGAACACACTTCTTCGTAAACTACTCATTACTTGTTATTGATTGGTGCACCCTCGTACTTTTGGGAGTGTTGTTTCGCGGTGTTGCGATCATTGCGGCGATGCGTTCTCACCAGTCCGGATCAGGAAAACGGTAGTTTCGCTATCTTGGGTATTGCCTCATGTGCCTTGTAACAACCCGCATATTTAACGATTTTATATTTAAATGTTTTATTTAAATATAGCGTCGTTAGTCGGATTTTTGGATCTGAAATGTTACTTTTTGCAAATGGCCGAATTAGGACTCGAAACCACCTCCATTGAGTCCAAAATGGCGTTTGCGATCTTTTTGAGTGTAAGCTTTGATATGTTTGGAGAAAGTTGAATTTTGCTACTTTTTCTAGTTGGGTTTTGGGTTTGGGTTCAGCCCACTAACTAACTAAATACCCTAGCTCAGCCCATCTCTTTCCATTCACTCATTTTCACCGCCAAACTTAAGCTAAAACTGAAAATGGGAGAAAGAAAGAGGAATTAGAAATTCCAAGCCCTAGTTTCTTCTTGCAACTTGAATTCTTGCTCCAAAATCAAAGAGAAGCTATTGGTAAGCCTCTCCTTCATCTTCTCCAACTCTTCTCCTCTTCGATTTCAGAAAGTTTCCTAAACCTAATTTGGGAAATATGTGTTTTATTCTTAGATTGAAGCTTGTAGAGTGAAGTGAAGAGTAGTTAATCTTCTTCTTGTGTTTGTGCTTCTCATCTTTGTTTGTGCATAAAAAGGTGAGTTTTGAACTCACATCTTTATCTCTTGTTTGCACAAAAAATGGGCAAACACCTCCAAGTCGTATAATTTAGTCGATTTTATGTTGTTCTTAGCGATTTGGGTGATTTATGCAAATATGTAAAAAGCAGGGACTAAACTGTAAAAGACACACAGATTTATAGTGGTTCGGCCAGAATGTGCCTACGTCCACTTTATATGTTATTCTCCTTTACTGTTCAGATTACAAGTAAAAAGCTTTGATTACAAGTATATGAAAGTTGTTTGAAAGTTCTTTCTGTGCTTGAGCCCTCAAACTTGTCTGTCATTGTTGCACCCCTACCCCTCTATTTATAGAGTGAGGTTGGGGGTAGGGGTCTTGGATGTACATAGCTGCTGGTGGGTATGGGCTAATGTAATCTGGCCTGGCAATGTTGGTTCGGCAAAGCCTTGGTCCGGAGATGGTTGGAGTAGCTTTCGGTCAGGTAATGGTTGATTCGGTAGTGGTTGATCCGGTGGAGAGTGGTGAGTGAGAATTGGTTCAGTAGTGGTTGATTCGGTAGTAGTTGATTCGGTGGAGCGTTGGTCCGGTGGTAGGTGAGTTGGTGTTTGGTCCGGTGATGAATGGGTTCGGTGAGGAATTGGATCGGTGGTGAGAATTCGCCCAACATTTGCCCCCCAAAGTGGGGCATATGCCTGCATATGTCGCGCTTTGTTTTAGGCCATTCAACTTGGACACTCTCATTCGGTCCCAAGCGCCGAACCAGTTGGTCCAGTCGTCTGTGTTGGTCTATAAGTAAGGGCTTCGTGCCTCTGTTATTCCGTACTAGCCGAACCAAACTCTTATCTTTACCGAATCAAACGTATCACCAGACCTCAACTGCCGGACCAGGTGAGGCCCTCTTCTGCCGAATGAGCTTTCGCTTTGACTTACCGAATGAACTCGGGGATTCCGAGTGCCGAATGAATCTTTAGCTTTGACTTACCGAATGAGCTCGGGGATTCCGAGTGCCAATGAATCTTTAGTTTTGACTTACCGAATGAATTTGGGAAGTACGAGAGCCGAATGGACTTTAGTCTCGAATTACCGATCGAGCTTTTATGTTTTGAATTATGAACGATATTCCAGGCCATATATGCTTGCTTGTTTATGTCTCCGCACTCCTTGTTCTAATAATGTGTTTTCTCCTGTTGCAGATAATGTCTCATAAAGTAGAAACTTGTTCCGACAAGAAGAAATCCAAGGACAAAGGCGAGTCCCCCATTCTGCCCCCAGTTTGGGCAGGACCAGAACGTCATGGACCAACCCCTTGATCATTAGTAGACGGGTATGGCCCTCAGTAGCTCTTGAACTCTCCGCCTGACTGCTTTCCTAGCCCTCTCAAAGATGAGCAGCTTGATGTTATATCTCGCTCTTTTGGGATTGAAAGAGCGCATATGTTGTTGCCGGGGGAAGGAGTGATGCCGTATAACCCCCCTGAAGAATACTTTGCTTACAGTAGGTATCATTGTATGTGCGGAGCCATCCCTCCGATCAACGCTTGGATAGTTAGCTTTATCATATATTTGAAGGTGGCCCCTTTCCAGCTTCAGCCCAACTCCTATGCCATCTTGGTGAGTCTGTTTATTATCTTTCAAAGAAAATATGGGCGTCCCCCTTCCAACCGGAAGATCAGGTACTTGTACAACTTGAGAGGCTATAAGAAGGGGTCTCCATATATCAGCTTAGAGTCGGCCGTGTCTTTCAAGCCAGTTCTGGACTTGTATTCGAAATTTAGCATGTTCAAGAAGGAATGGTTCTTTGTCAAGGATGACTCTGTTTCTTTCCACCGCTTTAGCTCTGGCTTTAAGTTGAATCTTATTTATAATTTATGTTCTGACTGCAATGCTCCTCCTTATGTGCTTTATTTCTTGCTAGCGACAAGTGGCTTTGCGGTTGTAGAGAGCGATCGCCTAGTTTAGATGGCTGCGGAGATAGAAGCCATTCCGGAAAGGGAGAGGGCGGCCTCTTATTTGATCAGGAATGCTACTCTTCTAGAGCTCAACTTGATTCTGCCATGCTAGTCTGTGGTCAAGCAAAGAGACACAGCTGAGGAGAAGGCTGCCAAAACTAAAGGAGGGGCTACGGCGAAGAGCAGCAAAAGGAAACCCTTCTCGAAACATCCAGTTACCGGGGGAAAGAAACTTAAGAAATCCGACGGACCCTCCCCCAGCACATGTCCAGATGTTCAGGAGGAGGAAGATGTGGAGGAGGAAAGAGGCGAGGATGAAGGAGGTGAGGCGGAGAGTGGAAGTGGTGGAGAAGGCAATGGTGATGGTCGCGGTGATGATGGTGGCGAAGGACAGAGCGGTGATGTCACTGGGGCTTTGTCTTCTGGGCAGGCAGGTGAGATCCAGGAGTGGAAAGATGATGCTTTCCGCCTAGCTTTTAAGGGGTTGGAGGAAGGATCGGTCTTGGTGGAGAAGCCAAAGAAAGCTGACAAGGCCAGGACTGGTGCCGATTTATCTTCTAAGAGCATTTCAGCTAAGGCAACTCCTGCGATTCAAGGTGAATTTTTGACTCCTGCAGACTCCATTTATGATAGGGATTTAGGGATATTTTATGATCGGCTTCCGTCCTGGAGTGAGATCCAGGACTTATTGCAGTATCCTACTCCTCCCCAGGGTTTGTATAACAAAGCACTTCTTTACTCTTCTTAGCTTGATATATTTCTTGAATTATAGTTCAATGTATGCTTGTAACACTTGGTTTCATATCACAGAAGCAGGTAAGGTGGCCAAGACATCAGACGTTCGGCACCATCTCGAACAATACAAACTTCTTAAGGCTTCTACTAAACCAAAGCCTCCGACTAACCGCCCCGGAGACGTAGTCGGCTGCCGTCCTCTTCTTGGAATTAGCGAAGAGGATATCCAAAGGAAGAAGAGGAGTCGCTCCTTGCTTGAATCTTCACTTGGTCCTCAGCTTCCAACTCAGCCTCCCCAGGATACCACGGAGGAGAGTACTGGGTTTATACCTTCTCCGCATCCGTCTGAAAATCCTACCGTTACCTAGATAGATCATCTCGGTTTAGTCCGTAATCCGTTTGCGGCTCATTCGGATCTGGATCCAGGTTCTCGTGATGTAACCTTCAATGACGCTACCGGTGAGCACCTTCTCCCTCGTAATCCTATAGTAAGGGTACTCGATGAAGCTAAGTCCCTGGACCTTGATTTGCTTACCACTCGGGTTGTAACTTTGGGGGACGAAGCTAAGGCAAACATCGACCGGGTTACTGAGGAGACCAGGAAGCTGGTGGGGCATCATGCCCGACTGGTTAAGGCTGGGGAAGAAATCGGGAGCGCCAACATTCGACTGCGATTAATGGTTTTCGACCAGGCCAAACAACTCGTTGATCAGGCCATCCAGATCTCTCAACATGAGGCCGCCTCTAGGCAATTAAAGAGAACTATGGAAGAGGCCAGCAGGGCAGAGTTGCGGAAAATAGAGGCTGCTTATAAGGAACGGATTGATATGGCCATTGCAACGGTGGATGAGGTTCGGAAAGCGGATCTTGAGCGGGTACAGGAGTTATCTGGGAAGCTTGAAGCCGCAGAGCTTGCTCAAACCAAGCTGAAGGAGGAGATGGAGGCGATAAGGAAATCCTTTCAGGCTGACTGCTCGCGATACCAATTGGAGAGAGATGTTGCCGTTGCAAAGCTGTTGGCTTTTGGGGACCGAATAAGGGAGTTCGAGGAGAACGAGGGGATAATGGATGAGATGCTTCAGGATATGTACTTTCGCACTTGAAAACATGACAACTTATCCTGGATGGATGATTATCCCCGAGTCATGGCCAGGATTTACCTTAGGGCCCTGGAAGAGGCTAAGGCCGATGCGGATAAGGAGGGTGGCGTGGCCTTCAGAATGGACGTGGTCACGGCCCAGTTCACCAAGGAGGAGAAAGCAGTGGTGAAGGAGGGTATGCGGCTGCTTACCGCTGAGGAGGTGGGTGTGCAATTAGAGGATGATGATCAAGGAGCAGATGCTGGTAAGTCTTCCCTTTTAGCTTTTTTTGTAACTTGATTGCTTATTGTTCGTGACTATTAATGGATTCTTTCCTGAATTGGATAGGCGGGACCCCTGGAGCACCAATTTCCTCTGGTCAACATGTTGAGAGTTCTGATCCTGCGGTTAAGTAGATCTCGGAGGGCTAGTAGGATAGAGGTGAAGCTCTGATGCAGTCGACTCCTTGACTTGATTTGAATATCCTTTGGTTTACTTCACATTGCTATCTATGGTAGTTCCAAAACATTAATGTAACTTTTAGGCTGTAATTATGTTATTCGTAATGAACGACTTTACTCTTGGCATGTAATTTTTAACTTAAGCTGATTCTGTCATATTTGAATACTATCGTTATTTTGGTGTGTTGCATAAGAAATATAGTTGTGCATATTCATGTGATTTAATTGTGTTTGATGTCAAGTTCTTGCTTAAAATATAATTTCATATCTTGCAATGTTATTGTGATGTGTGAATAAATTATAGCTACGCATTCATAGACAAAGGAAGAGAGTACCGCCCTTCGTGTTTTAGTTGTAGATGGTAGCTTTGAATGTCTTGTGTGACTGAGTATGGAATGCAGCTGAATGTCCTGTCATCCAGTTGTGAGTTCCTATCCCCATTTGTGGGTGTCTCCTATTTTGTGCCCTGTACTTTAGGGATCGGCATATAGGATAGGAGGAAAGTTTTTAAATAAAATAGGAATATAAGAAATAGTAAAACTTCCAATCACGGAAGGCCTGCGATGTGCTTAAGTTCGTGGCAAACGGGTTTTGTAGTCACTTTCCCTAGCTGTGGGTCTTGGAGACATTTGTCACCCATCTTACACCTCCGCGGGGAGTTGCTCTTTTTTACCACAACCGCACTTAAGACACTCGGAGCCGAGATCGCGCACAGTAACTACCCGGGCCATTATGGCTCGTAATCGTGGGTATTATTCGATTTACCGTAGCCGGCTAGCGTGGGTGCCGATCGTCAACCTTGAACTACCCCTAGCTGGCCACACCTTATGTTGGGGCTTAAAGTAGGTTCACGGTTGCCGGCGAGCCGAACGCCGTAATGAGCTGCCTTGGCTATAGTCGGCCTTCTCGGTGGCTTATAATCGGCTCATTACAGTTGGCTTTAAGGGCCGATCCCGAGCAATGAGTTAACCCGCAGCAGAGGGATGCTGGAGCAAAAGTGTCTCGTTGGCGAGGGCATAGATTCGCATAGCACCTGTTAGGTCTTGTCCAGATGAAGTCGCGCTGTGATGTGTCTTGAATGGAAATGCCATTACACAGGATTTTGTTCAATGGAAAAGGATAAAGTTAACAAGCAGCCAAGGTATAAAGGAATAAGTTAAAAAAGAGACAAGTTTTTAAAGTGGTTCGGCACGAAAATGCCTACGTCCATTGATTCTCTCTGTTAATTCACTTCATATAGGCATTACAAGTTAAGAAAAGTATCGACGAATGTGTTGGATGTTCCATGACCTCTGGAACACCTCTCCGTCCACTGTTGACAAAATATAAGCTCCGTTGTGGAGATCTTTATGAATTACATATGGTCCGTCCCAGATTGGATCTAGTGCACCGGGGTGCGGGAAGATTCGTTTGAGGACAAGATCTCCTTCTTGTAAGCTACGATGCTTGACTTTGGAGTTGTATTGCGGCGCCACTTTTTGCTTGTGAGCTGCTGCTTTGAGCGCTGCATCGTTTCTCCTCTCTTCAATTAGATCCAAAGACATGTGAAGGAAATCTTCGTTCTCTTCTGGGTTATAGTGGATCTTACGTTGGAAAGGTACTACAGTTTCGACTGGGATCATGGCCTCCGATCCGTATGCCAAAGAGAAAGGAGTATGCCCCGTTGATGTTCAGAATGATGTGCGGTAGGCCCAAAGTGCCGTAGGAAGTTCATCCACCCAAGCGCCTTTCAATTTTTCAAGCTTCTTTTCCATTAAAGTTTTGAGAATTTTGTTGACAGCTTCGACTTGTCCATTTTCCTGGGGGTAAGCCACAGATGAGAAGCTTTTGTGAATTCCGTGCTTTTGGCACCTGTCGGCAAACTCTTCGCTGTCAAACTGAAGTCCATTGTCCGATATGATTTTGAGTGGAACCCCGTACCTGCATAGAACATTTTTGATCAAGAAGTTAATAACTTTTGCCGAGGATATTTTATTTAGAGGTTCCGCTTCCACCCATTTGGTGAAATAGTCGACCGCCACTATAGCATATTTGGCTCCGCCTCGGCCCACCGGCAGTTCGCCAATCAGGTCAATTCCCCATACTGCAAAGGGCCATGGGCTGGTCATTTGAGTAATCTCATTTGTTGGTAGACGAGGAATCTTGGCAAATTTCTGACATCTGTGACATTTTTTAACGAAGTCTAAGGCGTATTTGTTTAAGGTGGGCCAAAAATATCCATATTGGAGTATTTTCTTTGACAGAGTCTTCCCACCAGTGTGATCTCCGTAGCTTCCTTGGTGGATGTTGGATAAGATTTCCTTAGCTTCCCTTCCAGCGACACATCTTAATAAGGGGACAGAGAAGCCGCGCCGATAGAAGATGCCTTCTTGTATTGTCTAGCGGGAAGCTTTCCTCAAGATTTTCCTGGCTTCGTTACGCTCGTTGGGCAGTGCGCCATCTTGTAAGAATTTTCGGATGGGAGTTATCCAAGTTTCCTCTTCGATTGCAGCTACCAGATTCACTTTCTCGAAACTCGGGATTAGTTGCTTTGAGATGGCTACTGTTCCGTAAATGGTACCATCTTTCATGCTAGCTTGCTTTGCCAGCTCGTCGGCCTCTTGGTTCTCTTCTCGAGGGATGTGTTTGATTAAATATTGATCCAATTGATCGAGTAGCAGCTTGGTCTTCTTTAGATATGTTGTGATCGTTCTCCTCGAGTCTGAAATTCTCCTAGTATTTGGTTTACAATAAGTTGAGAATCACTATGAAGACATAAAGAACTAACTCCAATCTCTAAGGCAAGTTCTAATCCAGCTATTACTGCTTCGTATTCTACATCGTTGTTGGTGGCAGCGAATTCCAACCTTAGAGTATAGTGTAGCTTCCTTCCCCTGGGAGTGATTATTACAACACCTGCCCCCGAGCCTTGTTCGTTTGAAGCTCCATCCACAAAGAGATTCCACTTAATGTCTTTTGCTATTTTAGATTGCTCCTTACCTTCATTGGTAGTGAATTCGGCAATGAAATAGGCCATGGCTTGTCCCTTGATGGCGGTGCGAGGATGGTAGGTGATATCATATTGACTCAGTTCAATTCACCATTTAAGTAGTCGTCCAGAAGTGTCGGGACAATGGAGTACCTGCCTTAGCGGTTGATCGGTTAGAACTCTGATGGAATGAGATTGGAAATAGTGTCGCAGTTTCCGTGACGTGATTAGTAAACAGTATGCTAGCTTCTCAAGTTTAGGATATCTGGCTTCCGCCCCTGTTAACCTCTTGCTTACAAAGTATGGTCGTTGCGCGCGGTTGTCTTCTCTCACCAAAGCGGCGCTTAGAGCATGAGATGACACAGCAAGGTATAGGTATAGCTCTTCGCCTTCGTTTGGAGTTGAGAGTACTGGTGGTCTGTGGAGGTGTTCGATTAGGTTAAGGAAGGCTGTTAAGCATTCGTCGGTCCATTCGAACTTTCCTTTGTCTTTCTTTAGAGCCTCGAAGAAGGGGACGCACTTGTCAGTCGCTTTAGAGATGAATCTGCTTAGGGCGGCCACCTTCCCATTTAGGCTTTGCATTTCTTTTCGAGTGGATGGTATCCTGATATCTTTCAGGGCTCGGACTTGTTCGGGGCTTGCTTCAATTCCTCTGGCATGGACGATGAATCCCAAGAACTTTTCTGACGATAATCCGAATGAGCACTTTAGAGGATTCAGCTTCATTCCATATTGACGAAGTACTTGAAACATCTCGCCCAGGCGGATTACGTGATCGTTGGATTTCCTCGATTTTACTAGCATGTCATCCACATAAACCTACATAGTTCGTCCTATCAGTTCTGCAAACATCTTGTTGACGAGACGCTGATAGGTAGCCCCGGCGTTTTTGAGTCCAAAAGGCATTACTCTATAGTATTACAATCCCCGGTCAGTGATGAAACTAGTGTGGTCGTGATCGGGGGCGTGCATAGGAATTTGGTTATATCCTAAGTATGCGTCCATCAAAAATAAGAGTTCGTGCCCGGCGGTGCTGTCCACAAGCTGATCGATTCGGGGGAGTGGGAAGCAATCCTTCGGGCAAGCGTCATTTAAGTTGGAGAAGTCAATGCATGTTTGCCACTTCCCATTAGCCTTCTTTACTAGTACCGGGTTAGCGATCCACTCTGGGTAGATGGCTTCTCGTATGAAGTTATTGGCAAGTAGGTTCTTTACTTCTTCATCGAGGGCTGCTGATCGTTCTACCCTCATACTTCTCTTTTTCTACTTTACTGGTGCCTTGGTAGGATCGATGTTCAGTACGTGGCATGCTATGTCTGGGGAGATTCCAGTCATGTCAGCGTGCTTCCATGCAAATACATCTAAGTTGTGACGGAGAAAATTAATGAGTTGATCATTCAATTCTGCTTTTAGCTGAGATCCGATTTTCAATAGTCTACACGAGTCGTGTTTGTCTACAGACACAAACTCCATAGCCTCAGCCGGCTCGGCGGTGGCCTCCTCCTCTTTGTCCCTGGGGTCTAGTTCATTAAAAGGATCGTTGGTATATCGAAGAGGAGGGGCTTTCTTTAGTTACTATGGTTCCAAGTTTTTGGTGCAGTGAGTAGTCTCTGCATTCTTCCCTTTATCCTTCCTACGGTTATTATGAAGTTCAGTTACATAGCAATCTCGAGTTGCATCTTGATCCCCCTTTACTTCCCCTATTCCATTGTCTGTTGGAAATTTCATCTTCAGACACCACGGGGCCAGGACAATTTGGAAGTCGGACAAGGCTGATCTCCCCAAAAAGGCGTTGTAGGCCGAGTGGTTTTCTATTAGCACAAATTTTTGTTTCCGCACAACGGAGCGGGGATGACTTCCTATTTCAACAAAGAGGTCCAGTTGCCCGAGGGGCATCTTCGCATCTCCCGCGAAACCGTGTAGTGGTTTGTTGCAGGGAGACACATCCTTCATTGACAGCTTCATTTTGTCGAAAGCATGCTTGAATAGGATATTTACTGAGCTTCCAGAGATGGTTGGAGTGGCTTTCGGTCCGGTAGTGGTTGATTCGGCAGTGGTTGATCCGGTGGAAAGTGGTGAGTGAGAATTGGTTCGGTAGTGGTTGATTCGGGAGTAGTTGATTCGGTGGTGCGTTGGTCCGGTGGTAGGTGAGTTGGTGTTTGGTCCGGTGATGAATGGGTTCGTGAGGCCTTGGATCGGTGGTGAGAATTCGCCCAACACCTCTTGATATCATGGGTGATGGGTATGAATTCCTATTACTTATTCATATGCATTTGATTTTTGATTGGATTGGTTTTATGAATATTCCAATTCTTGAGTTTCAAAGTCAAATTTTTATGAACATTCTCTTATTGATGTTTTGATCTTGTTATGGTGATGAATCGAAGTGCTTATAGGGTCGGGTAGCCGCTAGGCGTGAACCCCTAGCGTCCGTGCTCGTTCGATTGAAGGTGGGGAAGGTTTGCTCATCATTTGGATAGGCTGAAAATAGCCCAGGCTCCAGCTCCGGCCGACCGAAAACCCTGTCTGGTCGACCGACCTGCTACCCCGAGCATTTCTCTGCCTCTGGTTCAGCCGACCGACTCAGGAAGTCCAGTCGACCGACCTGCTCCTATTTTCCTGTTTTGCCTATTTTTGCTCATTTTGATTGGTTTTCCAAATTTTATCGATTCAAGTTGGTTCTTAGTGGTTGTTATTGCATCTTTGGCTTTGATAACTTATTTTTGACTTCATTCACGGGTTTTCATAAATAATCCCTCTAAATCGTATTAAAAGCTCCCTTCTCCAATTCATAAATTCTATTTAAAACACACACAATTTCGCACTCCGAGCGAAATGGGAGGAGAATCAAATGATTAGATAAAACGTGTGCAATGAACACGTGCGTTCATCTTCTCAGTTAATTCCCAATCTATTCGTTTGAACGTTTTGACCTTTGTGTCTGGTGTACCAATGAGATGAGGTAGACTTTGTACTGCTATGAGTGTGAAATTAACTAATGGATAGTAAACCGTTTAGTGCGAACGAGTGGTTATGGGACTTACGTTACCAATTTTAGGATTCCTTTTCGAGAGTCTTATGACACATTCTGCCAGTTAGTGGTGTCCAGTACTGGGCCTCCGGACCTTCACCACTACGGTTTGTTGCCTTTGGGATAGTGTCTTCAGACTGTCTCCTTCAGGTTTGTTGCCTTCGGTTATGTTGCCTTCGGGTTTGTACCTTTGGGTTTGTGCCTTCGGGTTTGTTTCCCTATTGTATCGCTTTCGGAGTTGGTCTTTATGAGCCGATCGAGTGATATTTGGGTTTGGAGCCTTCGGGCTTATGGATCCTTGTTTATATAGTACTGAGCTCGAGCAATCTTTTATTTTCATTAATATGTATATTCCCTATGTATCGCTCTTCGGTGTTGGTCTTTTTGAGCCGCACGATATATCGTTGTTACATTGTGGAACTTGTGTTACCTTCATTGGTATTTGTTATTGCCTTCTTGGCTTGTTTTGGGATATTCATATCCTTTGTTTGTTGTGTTGCTGATGATATGAGGCTTGTTATGATATGATTCATCTTTTGTTAGATGATTGTGTTATCTCTTTTAGAGATATTTGTTATACCTTGTAACCTTGCAGGTTTATTGTTGTTCAGTTTATCTAACTGATTTGTTTAGCTAGACTGACCCATGTATTTTATACTCGGGTCAGACCGAGATGTTTCAGGTTAGGTGCATTTGGACTTAGCCTATTTTGCTTCCGCATGGACTATCCAGCTTGTTCCTTTTTGTTAAAGCTTTTTGTGTAGTCCTTTTTATTGTAACTCTGTTATATGTATTATTTTGAATTCGTCTGTATATTGTGGTTTGCTATACCACTTGACGTGTATTAGTTTGTAAACTCTGTTATGTATCAATATATGTGTATATGATGATCTACTGTTCTGTGATGTATATTACATTTGAGTTGTTATATTCTGTTCTGATAGATCCTCCAACCACCTATGGTATTGTTTTAAGTATTCATTGGATATGTCGACCTGCTTGGTATGTCTATTGTCGATGTATTCAATAGATAGTTAGAGCAAGGCTATAGATGGTCGCTCCTAACCAGCCTTATTCTCCGTGTTAGTTGACGGCATTACCCTGTAGTGTCCTTGGCTAGCATGGGTATAGAGGTGGGGCGTCACATGCCTTGTCATACTTGTATCCCTATATACGCGACCACTACGAATTTGTTTTGCGTTATACCTATGGAGTACTCCCTGATATCCCACTAGTTTACGGTGGAGTTTATAGTGCTGTATAGACTATAACGCTTATATAAAATGTATTACGGGGGATAATGGTAGCCTTAACACTATTTTGATATTAATATTACTGATAGACATTATCTACTTAGCGTACACAACTACATAGTAGATAGTTTAACGGATCCTTAGAGGATGGTTATTCCAACATCCTTTGAGTTACTTGTATTTCAATTGTTATTTCACTTGAGTTGGATTTATTGATATAAGAATGTTAATCCTGACTCGAGTATTTTGTGTTTTGCTTTACGCTCGGGTCAGACTGAGTGTACCAGTATTCGAGACTCACCTTTGGAGTTGGAGCTTCGCCTGGAGATCCAGCTATCTATCATCTTTCAGATGTTCAGTTGATTCCTGTGATGTATTCTGATTCTTGTATTTGACTATTGAATTTGAGACTTCTGTTGTAACTTATTTAACTCTGTTATATATAATAGCTTCATGAACTACTATCTTTTGCTTCCGCTGCATATTATTACTCTGTGTCTGTGATTCTGTGATTATTTATTTACTGTATATCTGAGTTTTGCCAAATTTAAATTAACAATTCGGTATTTTGAATTATTCAAGTTCGATATGTGCGGATGCGAATAGTCCAAAATAATTGGTCGTTACAACACACGCCAGAATTGAATTGCTCAAAATACCAGATTGTTAATTTATATTTGGCAAAACTCAACATATTCAGTAAATAAAATAATCTCAGAATCACAGACATAGAGTAATATAACAATAATGCAGCGGAAATAGAAGAATAGTAGTTCATGAAGCTACTATATATATATCAGAGTTTAATAAGATACAACAGAAGTCTCAAATACAATAGTCAAATACCAGATCAGAATACATCACTAGAATTAACTGGATAACTGAAAGATGGATAGATAGCAAAACACAAAACACTCGAGTCAGGATTAACATTCTTATATCAATAAATCCAACTCAAGTGGAATAACAACTGAAATATAAGTAACTCAAAGGATGTTTGGGATAACCATCCTCTAAGGATCCGTTAAAATATCTACTATGAAGTAATATACGCTATTATAATAATGTCTAAAGTAAAGTATAATATATTTAAAATAGCGTTAAGGATTTACCCAATATCCCCCTTAACACATTTTATAGTACCAGTAGTCTATACAGTACCGTAGTCCCTCCTGATCGGGAAGCCACCAGAGGATGCTCCATTGGTACGGAACATAACCAAAATCGTACAAGGCACGCTAGGGTAGGTGACATGGCACAACTAGGCAATGCCAGGGTAGATATACCAATTGCACTTCCTGACCGGTGGTAACGCGTAGCAACTACTACCGCCCACCTCGAGCCACACTCCCAAACATCAAAGTGCACCCAATCAATCACAAAGTAATAGAATGGTATCGAAGTAGTGTGTCCGATAAGAGGAGCGACCTCATTAGCCTGTCAATTGCTCCTGTTTTAGCCACCTTATGCCAACTCACGGGAGTCGGGTCCACGTATATACCTCAATAGGACGTCACCACCACCAACCTACTTCATTCTGGAATCTCCACCATGTACACGGTTGTTAAAGTGGTTTTCAGAGTTGGCAGAAGTATGACACTTCCGATCCTGGTCTCTTTAACAACCAAACGTTATTATTACACCGCGGTCATTTTCAAAATAGTTTATACTTTAAAACCAAAATATCACCGCCATTTCAAAACCATATCAATATGATATCATTTCTATTTCAAAACCAAATAAGATATCATTTCTATTTCAACTATATATATCCTTTTCCAAAATCATAGCATTTTCAAAGTTATAGCTCTTTCAAAGCTAAACACTTGAAATTATACCACTTTCAAACATAATACTTTGAAATTCATAACTTTGAAAACATAGCTTCCACCACTTAAACAGTTTAGATATTAAAATAGTACATAATAAAATAATTTATAAAGTAAAATAGTTTCCTCAAAATTCCACAAATCCATTTCAAATCAACTCAAATTCCAAAAATAAAATTTAATCGAATCTCAAATCATCCATTTCAATTGCATTCGGTTTCTAAATAAACTATTTCAAACTATATCGATTTCAAAATAGATTCGAGCCTTAATTAAACCATTTCAATATCAATATATTTCAAAGCTTTAGATATTTCATAATTCCAAAACTAAATTGGATAACTTCATATTTATATCAAATTCAATTTACTATTATTTAATTTTGAAATATTTACTTAATAAATCCAATATCTTTTAAGTAAAACTTTTAAACTCCAAATAACTGAATATTCCTTCAATTTATTTAAACTTGATATATTCATTTAAGTCACCTTAAACCGAAATCAAGTTATAAAACCATATCCCTTAAAATCTCAAATTTAATAATTTCAAATCAAATTTATTTGTGCTTAGTTCTTAAATAAATTCAATTTAAATCAATTTCAAATTTTTCTTCCAACCTTAATTTATTTAAATCATTATAAACTATATATTAAAAATATAATTTAAATACTTAACCTTGTTATCTTTAATAAAATCAAACTTATTATTAAACTTATTCTATATTGAAATGAATTTATACATAGCTTAAATTTAAGAATTTAACTATATATAAAATAACATTTATATAATATCTAAAAACATTATTTAAATAAAACCATATATTCCTTTCCAAACCATAGAAATTATTTCAAAATATTTTTGTATATAAACCATGGTGTTTGTATATAATTTTTTATCCTATGGTCAAGTGATACGGATATTTATCATTTCAATCTGTAATTTAAATTTATACGGGTATATATCATTTCAACCCGCAATCCCAAATTCAATTCAATGAAAATCACTTGGGTCTGTCATTTCAACCCGTAACGATTTTATCCTATTCTAAAGTCCGTTCGGGTATGTATCATTTCAACCCATAGTGAAATCTATACTAACAGGGTACTTGCAGAGTGATAAAAGATATGATAATAATATAACATGCATATATCAACAGTATATATAATAGATAATGGTGTCAGACGTCACAGGTGAACAGATACGTATAACATCATATATATATATATATATATATATAGTAATGTAAATAACTAACAACAGCATATTTCAATTGTCGTTTCAATTGAAATCAGATTTAGTAAATATAAGAATTTTAATCGTGAGTGATTGCTCACCTTTCGAGGCTAGAGATGAACAAGAATGAGATGAGTTACAAGTCCAAGCATGAATCAAAGCTAGATGGATACGGACTCGATGGATAAGCTAATAGATAAGGAATAGATGAAATTAAATTAGAACTGGATCGATGTAGATATATGGTATAAGCGAACTCAAATGTATATAGCTATATATTATGTATATAAATCATATTTTAAATTCCAAACACATATCAAATTAAATGTATATGTATTTTATGTATACGTATTTTAAAAATCCTTGTTTAAGTAAACACAGAGTAAAACGAACATATCCATAATGAAATTTGAAATAGATAATTATATTTATATGCTTAATAAAATACAAAAATACTTGCATATATTGTTTGTTCATTTGAAAATATCTATATACATATATAAGTACTATCATAACCCAAATAAATCTAAAATCATTACAGATATTTTTTTTTAAATATATATATATATGAGTAGATACTAAATTACTCCCAAATAACCGACAACATATCTATATATACATAAACATCTATATACACTATAACATCATATTTATAACAAACAACTTATATTCGTATGTATATATTGAAATTTAAGTTCAATATCATAAAACCCATAAATTACTGTAGATATATAACAGAAAAAAATCATATGTATCCAAACACAGAATCTAACTTAAAATATAATATATTATATACCGTAACAATATGGGCTACTAAATATATATAACTTAATATACTGTATATATCTAACACTAAAAGAAATCTACACATAACGTATATAAATTTACATACTTATATACATACATACATACATATATATTAAACTTATGAACTTTAAATTAACAGAACCAAAACAAATTTTTTTAATCAAAATGCGACCCAATATACGTGCTAATCCAACTGGAATATAAAAACAGAGAAAACATACTAAAGTAAACACTAAATATATTCATAAACATATATATAACCATAACAGCAAGATATATGCAATGTGCTACTTTCAATAATATAATATATACTATAACACACATAAACTATATATATATATAATATAAACTCATTATAGATTATATCTAGAAATCACTATATTTTTGAAAGATCAATATAGCTTACTGCAAATATATAAAAGCTATAATAGAAATTATAAAACAAACACAAAGCCTATCACTTACATGTAAATCTCAGTAATATAAATTAGTTATATATAAATCTGTCCATACTATACGATTATATATATATATATATAAACAATACAAAAAACATACATATTATAATACCACATATATATACTCTAACATATATTATCAGACATATATGTATATATATATATAATCGAACCAAATCATACTTCTTAAACCCACATATATAAAGTTAAAATTTATATATATCAACGTAAATGTGACCTAGAAAAAAAAAAGCAAGCCAAGGTGAAGAGTGATGGCTTCATCGGTGTTTGGTGGAGTAGAGGCGGAGTGAGGTGGGGATGCTGGAGAGGGCTGTCGCCGAGGAGTCTTCGGCTGGTCGGTCAGAGGTTGTGGTGAAGGCTACTACTATGGCTCGGGTTTTGCTGAGATGTGGATGTGAACTTGGCCAAGGTGGCGGCGCTTTCGTCTACAGGTAGCTTGTGTCAAGCTTCGCTTGGCAATGGTGAGATGGAGGAAAGAATAAGGGCTCCCATATGGGAACGTGGGTGAGGCGAAACAGTGCAAAACACGGCCAGAGGTGGAGCAGGTCTCCGATGGCTGACACGACGATCAGGTGGTGGGCCTCTTGCGTGGCAGTGGGTGGCCGATCAGGGGAGAGTTGGAGGGTTTGCTCGTTGTGGTGAGGCCGAGTAAGGGAGATAGAGATGCACGCAGAATCAAGCTTAGAGGAGTTGCACACGGAAGCAAGCTCGGAGGAGAGGGTGTTGTCAGGTGGAGTGGGTGAGCAATGGAAAAGGGAAAAAAATATAGGCTGAGGGAAGATGTTGGAGCTAGAGAAGATGTGTTGGCAATTTGAAATATATATTAGCTTCCTTATTTTTTTTATTACTTTCCAGAGGAGCAACAGACGGAGATGTGAAGGGGAAGGGACGTAGCAGCGGTTTTCATGGAGAAATAAACATGACCAGTTAATGCAAATACGAACAGGCTCAAATTATATAAGCTAATATTTATATAATTTATCATTTCTCAATAGAAGCATAAAACAGAATGAACTGAAGGAAGTGGAATCGAATTTACAAACAAGAATAATATATTGGAACCAGCGTAATGATAATGGTCAAATTTGAATAGTTACGAATATTAATAAAAGTAGTCATTTATTCAACCGATGGAAAATGCGGAATCGGTACAACTGATCGCTTCACCGACTTCATCGTGTCCTGAACTTTGAAACACATGAAGGAATATTCTACGGAGATCAGCATGGTGAGGCGATCAGAACGGAACGGAAATATCTGTGTCAGGACCTTCCTATCAAAAGTCCATACGGAAACGATATACGTTGCTATTCCGTATGGAAAAATCCAAACGGAGCTAGAAACGTCCGAATTTCGCGAAATGAATTTCGTAGTCTGATTTAGAGTGTCCTAAATAAATTTATTCATGTTGACGTATTTAAGTTTTGGAATACTTTTAAATTCAACTGTTATTAACTGATTTAAACTGAATTTCTAGCGACCGATGGAACATCTATATTATTCGATGAAAATTTTCCATTTGCTATGTCTAGATGGACGCATAGCAAATATCAAATCCCCATCATAAAATTATATTATTGTTTAAATGGTAGATTTCAGTTTATTATATTCAAAAGAAATTGACCCTTATTTAATTCCAAAATAAACTATATTTCAAATTACACAAGAAAATAAGCCTCTATATTATTTGATGAATATTTACCAGTTGCTATATTTAAGTGGACATATTCCAAATATGAAATATTTATTTCCAAATATTATTATTTAAAATTTCAAAAAAATTCAATTTACTAAATAAATAAAACCACTAAAATTTACGGGTCGTTACACTCTCCCCCACTCAAAACTTTTTGTCCCTGAAAAGGAAAGAGATAGGAGAATAGAAACAATCAGAAAGAAAATAGATTGAAAACAAAATAAAGCAATTATTTTAAACAATATAAATTTCAATTTAATTAATATTCAATAATTGATTTTTAAATTCAAGGCGTTTCATTTAGTTGATTTAATTTCAATTAATTAATTCCCTGAAAATAGAATTTATTTTATTTATCTCATTTATTCATTACCTTATTATTCAATTATCCTAAATTAACAATTTCTAAAATCATAAATTCGAATAATCATTTATTGCGATCATATTTTATTCAAAAATTTTAATTCTTCTTTATTCCAAATTATTATTAAAGTTATTCCACATAATATATCTTATCACATATATTAAGTATATTTACACTTATTATAACTACTCAAATTTATTTAAATTTTCATTTAACATCATTTTATATTGTATATTATCCAATTACATATTCAACTTCTGAATAATTCAGGTAAGTTATATTGGAATGTAATTGAATATTGTACAAGTAAAATTTCTAATTCAATTATTTCAAGTTTAAATATTTATAAGAAAATTTGGCTTCTTTTGTAATTGAAATCATCCTTTAAGAATCAAATTTCCGATTCACTTCAAGCCATTTTAGATAAATATACAAATATATATATATATATATATATATATATATATGTAAGTCTAATCAGATCTATAAAATATATACCTATATTATAAATCAAGTCACACTTCAGCAATCCAAATCAATTTAATTTCCAATAGAGTAGTGTAGCAAGGCTATAGAATGGTCTCTTCACTTCGAAACTCGAAAACGAATGTCGATGATGTGGCCGTCATCACCGAAATTATTTTCCAGCGACTAAGAGGAGAGCACTGATTTTAAACATTTTAAAATTCTTTGGAAATAATTTCTATTAGAAAATACTTTAAATAATATGCATTTTAACCTCTAAAAATCAGAGTTTGAAATCATTGGAAATTAAATTCTCAAATTCTTAATTTAAATCTATGTCAACTCAATTTATAAGCCATGCTTATAATTCATTTATATATGTTATGCAATAGTCAATGATTTTGAAAATAATAAATAAAAATCAAGTATTATCATTTTTGACAATAAATTCATTAACAATTTAATTTCAGAAAAAAAAAATCATACTTATATATAATATAATCATACAAAATTGTTTTATTTACAAATTTTGAAAACAATATTGTGTCACTTGCTCTGTTCAAGTGTTTTGGAAATCCTATCGATAGCGTTGATCAAACGAATCGATCGAAAACCCAAATCAACATCAACAACTCAAACAACACAATATATATAAAACATTTTTAATATTAATTTACAATTACACTTCCTCGCTTGACGATACAAGAAAGATTTCAAAGCAGGAATAGAGATTCAAATTTGATGGACTCAAATCAAAGAGAATTTTGATTTGAAGACAGGTTTGAAACAAAATAAGATAATTAAATAATAAAATAGGCAGATGGATAATTTTATATAAATTGCGGGCAACCTTAACCTGGTCGACTGTGACTTCAAGAATAAGATCAATGCAGAATTTCGAGGCAAATCGACATTCGATCACAAAAATAGAATTCAGGCATAGCAACAGATAGATAGCATCGTAAACCGAGGATACATAAATCTTCGGTAAATCATTGCCTATTGTAAAGGAGTTTCACCCCTTTACAAATCATTAGAAGATTGGTGAGACCGCCGATTTATTATAGAGATTGTTTGAAGTGGATATATGGGATATTCCAGAATACGAATAGGGAGAGATAGGGATAGATTTTGGAACCGAGGGAAACGTTCCAAAATTCAAAGGAAACCGAGTCAAAGAGGAAGGAATTCAAGCTCAAACGAAAGTGATTCCGTAAGTATATCTACCCTATATGTTGAGTTTTTCTAAAACCTCGCTCTGATACGAAATGTAAGGACCTGATATTTTCAACCACTCGCATCCACACATGCCGGAATAGAATTGCTCAAAATACCATATTGTTAATTTATATTTGGCAAAATTCAACATATTCAGTAAATAAAATAATCTCAGAATCATAGACACAGAGTAATATAACAATAATGCAGCGGAAATAGAAGCATAGTAGTTCATGAAGCTACTATATATATATATATATATATATATATATATATATATATATATATATATCAGAGTTTAATAAGATACAATAGAAGTCTCAAATACAATAGTCAAATACAAGATTAGAATACATCACTGGAATCAACTGGATAACTGAAAGCTAGATAGGTAGCTGGATCTCCTAGCGAAGCTCCAACTCCAAAGTTGAGTCTCAAAAGTTGTATCACTCAGTCTGACCCGAGCGTAAAGAAAAACACAAAACACTCGAGTCAGGATTAACATTCTTATATCAATAAATCCAACTCAAGTGAAATAACAACTGAAATACAAGTAACTCAAAGGATGTTTGGGATAACCGTCCACTAAGGATCCGTTTAACTATCTACTATATAGTAATATACGCTATTATAATAATGTCTAAAGCAAAGTATAATATATTTAAAAATGGCGTTAAGGAGTTACCCAGTATCCCCCTTAACACATTTTATAGTACCAGTAGTCTATACAGTACCGTAGTTCCTCGTGATCGGGAAGCCACCAGCGGATACTCCATAGGTACGGCACAAAACCAAAATCGTACAAGGCGTGCTAGGGTTAGGCAATGCCAGGGTAGATATACCAATTGCACTTCCGGACCGTTGGTAACGCGTAGCAGCTACTACCACCCACCTCGAGCCACACTCCCAAAAATCAAATATGCACCCAATCAATCACAAAGTAATAGAATGGTATCAAAGAAGTGTGTCCGATAAGTGGAGCGACCTCATTAGCCCGTCGATTGCTCCTATTTTAGCCACCTTATGCCAACACACGGGAGTCGGGTCCACGTATATACCACAACAGGACGTTGCCACCAGCCTCTGGAATCTCCACCGCGTACACGGTTATTAAAGTGGTTTTTGTAGTTGGCAGAGAGTATTACAACTTCCGATCCCGGTCTCTTTAACAACCAACCGTTATTATTACACCGCGGTCATTTTCAAAATAATTTATACTTTAAAACAAAAATATCACCACCATTTCCAAAACCATATTAATATGATATCATTTCTATTTCAAAACCAAATAAGATGTCATTTATATTTAAACTATATATATCCTTTTCCAAAATCATAGCATTTTCGAAGTATAACTCTTTCAAAACTAAACACTTGAAATTATGCCTCTTTCAAACATAATACTTTGAAATTCATAACTTTGAAAACATAACTTCCACCACTTAAACAGTTTAGATATTAAAATAGTATATATAATAAAATAGTCTATATAGTAAAATAGTTTCCTCCAAATTTCACAAATCCAATTCAAATCATCTCAAATTCCAAAATTCAAATTTAATCAAATCTCAAATCGTCCATTTCAATTCCATTCGGTTTCTAAATAAACTATTTCAAACTATATCGATTTCAAATAGATTTGAACCTTAATTAAACCATTTCAATATCAATATATTTCAAAGCTTTAGATATTCCATTATTTCAAAACTAAATTTGATAACTTCCTATTTATATCAAACTCAATTTACTATTATTTAATTTTGAAAATTTACTTAATAAATCCAATATCTATTAAGTAAAACTTTTAAACTCCAAATAACTGAATATTCCTTCAATTTATTTAAACTTGATATATTCATTTAAGTTACCTTAAACCGAAATCAAGTTATAAAACCACATCCCTTAAAATCTCAAATTTAATAATTTCAAATCAAACTTATCTGTGCTTAGTTCTTAAATAAATTCAATTTAAATCAATTTTCAAATTTAACTTCCAACCTTAATTTATTTAAATCATTATAAACTCTATATTAAAAATATAATTTAGATATTTAACTATATTATCTTTAATAAAATCAAACTTATTATTAAACTTATTCTATATTGAAATGAATTTATACATAGCTTAAAATCAAGAATTTAACTATATATAAAATAACATTTATATAATATCTAAAACCAGTATTTAAATAAAACCATATATTCCTTTTCAGACCATAGAAATTATTTCAAAATATTTTTATGTATAGACCACGGTGTTTGTATATAATTTTCTATCATATGGTCAAGTGATATAGATATTTATCATTTCAATCCGTAATTTAAATTTATACGGGTATATATCATTTCAACTCGCAATCCTAAATTCAATTCAATGAAAATCGCTTGGGTCTATCATTTCAAACCATAACGATTTTTGTGATGTCTTTGAATTTTGGGCAATATTTATTTAATAATCTTTGTTAATAAGTATTTAAATTGATTTATAATCTTCTTTTATAAATATTAATTGGTAAACTTTATCTTTTAAAGCTAATAAATTTATTTTCTATTTATAATGTATATATATTGGTATATATAAATTGTAAATATGAAGTCTTTGGTTTTAAACTAATAAAAGAAATGTTTTCAAGTTGTAATATATATGTATGTATATATTATAATTTGAACTTATGCTTTAAAATTCAATATAATAATTTTCAAGGCTAATATTAAAATGTTTTCTATTTATAATGTACATATGTATATATTTATATATATTATAAATGGGAAGGCTTTGGTTTGAATTTAACAAATTAAAACATGTTTTCAATTTTTAATATATATTTTGTAATTTGGAAGTTATGATTGAATTTAATCTAAAACCATTCATAAAGCTATTTAAAATTAAATTCTATATTTTTAATACATAAGATAAAAATTTATTTTAAAACGTCATAGCTTAAATAAGATTTAATAAAAGTTTTATTTTACTTTATTTTAAAATTACTTAAACTAAAATGGTTTATAAATATATATAAAGGTTTAAATATTCTTTCTTTTTAAAATGTCTTATGAACTAAGAATAGTCTGTAAACATATAAAAACAAATAAAACATATAATACATTAATTTATTCAAAAACATAAGTATATATAAATAAATATAAACATAAATTCATATTTACATAAATATAAAAACATAATTACTTAATAAGATAGGGGTTTAAACATATTAATACATTGTTTCAACATTTGTAATTCATTAAAATAACACTTGACATTTGTAAAAATATAAACTCATGCAAATACATTTGTAATAATAATATGATGTTTTGTACATTTGTAAGCCAAGGAAAATTTAAATTAACTAGTGGCTACATTTGTCTCTTTTAAAAATTTATTTATAAATAAGTGATTTAAAGAAGAAACCTGGTTATTTTATTTCCAGTTCAAAGTTTACATTTCAAACATCCTTCTTATCTTCTTTCTAAAACTGAAATCTAAATTCAAAAAAAAAAAAAATCAAAGCTTCAAACAATTTCAGTTTTTCAAATCTTCAACATATTGCAACCTGAATCAAAGCATACAGCAAGGTCAACATCAGTTTCAGTTTCAACATCATAGAATTCAAATCAAATGCCAAAAAAGTTCTAGATCAAATTCAAATTTTTAGATCAAGGAAGAAACCCGTCTCTGCTTTAAAAACCTTATTCCTCTGTTTTAAATCTGGTGAGTAAACAAACTTTTTCAAAGCTAAAAATCTTTTAATCCTTAATGCATGTGATAGATCTGTGTATTAGTATAGTATATAATGTTTATAGAGATGTATGGACGTGAATGTATGAATATACATATGATTTGTCTGTGAAATGATTGTGTATATGTAAATATATATATCTGCTCTGTTAAAATCCAGGCTCAAAATTCCTTATAAAATTCATATCTTCCCAAACATTCAGATTTAGGCTATGATTTGTAAAGGAAATATGATTAACACAGTGTAATATAAATTTTAAAAATAGTTTCAAGAATTTATATTTGGAAATTATTTCAAAAAGAATGAATAACGGTGATGAACTAAATTTAAGCTAAAAATCAATCATCGTAATATCAGAATTTGATTATAGAACCTGATTTTTATTAGTAAAAGATGAATTTTAAGAAGGAAATCACATTTTACAAGTTTGTATTCATTTAGATACATCGAATTGATCGATTATGGATTTATCGTCGATTGTCGACGATCGATGATGGATTGAAGTTCTTTCTTGAGGTCAAAGGTAGCTTGCTGGTTGATGATCATTGGAAAAATGATCGCTTGATTTTTAGTTGGCCGAGATGATCAGACAATGCCGAACTAGGGTTCGAAACCTAGTTTTGATTTAGGAGTTGTCGTGACGTCTCAACGACGATGATGCACCGGAGTGGATCGCATAAGGGGGAATTGAAGCTGGATGACGTAATGATGCTCTGGATATCGGCGGTAGGGTTTTCGGTAGAGGGGATCGTCGGCGATTGAGGTTTTTCGATCGAGGTTGGTTCCCGTTTTTGAACGATGAAGCACGATTTCGTTTGGCTGTTGTTTGCATCGATCTGGGTGAACGTGAGGGTCGGCGTGGATGTCGATAGCTTGTCGAAGATCGCGGTGTCGATCTACGGTGGTCGGAGCGACCGTGCATGTGCACGTGTGCACTGTGATATTGTCTGGGTTTGGTTGAGTTTGGGAAGAAGGAAGATGCTCGGGTTGACTTTCGTGTTGTCTGCGTGTGTGGGTCGAAGCGGGAGCGAGAGAGTGAGGGTCGGGTAGATCGGGAATTGTCTTGGGGTTTACACGGGGAAATGATCGAAGCTGGCTTGGGTAGATATATTTTCGTAACCAGGTTTTAGTTTTTTTGTAGTAAATTTTATTCCAGGTTTTTAAAACTTAAAATAAAGGTGTACAGTGATAACCCGTATTTTGGACATTTGATAATGGGATAATTATCTGATTTAACTAATGGAAAATACTGATTTATAGATTTAATAAATAAATCTGATAATAAATATTTATATCTGGGTATGTATATAGATGGATTTGAAATATAGTAAATGTTGAATTATAAATATTTGGACAGATATATATTTGATAATCTCCTGATATAATTATTGAAATTGACCATATTAGTTTAATGACTTTCTTTTATAAATACTTAATTTGGCAAAATTTATCTTTTCAAAAGACAATAATATTTAATTTGTAAAATTTATCTTTTAAAGCAAATAAAAGTATTATATATATATATACATTGTAAATAAAAAGTCTTTGGGTTGAATGTAATAAAAAGATATGTTACCAAAATTTTATATACTGTGGTTTGGGAATTATGTTTTAAAATTTCAATATAATACTTTTCAAAGGCTATAAAAAAATTAATCATCTATTCTCTATACACAAAATAAATATTTATTAATTTTGAAAGTATAATAATTTAAGATAAAGAGTGATTTAATTAAAAAAATCTAAAGCACTTCACTTATATATGTGAAATAAAGAATAGTATCTTTACATTTTTATTTATTAAAAGTGTTTTAGCTTAAGTTTAAAATATTCTTTCTTTGTATATATTTCATAGCAAATTTATATATATATAATTAAATATGAACATAACTTATTAATATAAAAGCTTGAGTAATTGATAAGAATACATAAGAGATAAGTGTTAAACACTTGTAAATATTTCCTTCTTGCATAATCAACAATTGTAAGAAAATAAATTCATGCAAGAGACAAATGTAAGTTAAGTAGCATCTAATTTTACAAATGGCAAACAATTCTATTTAAATTTTTATTTAAATAAATATAAAAAAAAATAAAAAAACCAGGTTTTCTCCTCTTCTCACTTTCAAACCTCGAAACAAATAAGAAAAAGATATATAATTAAAACCTTTAATAATTTCAAACCTGAAGATTAACATAAATCGAGTACAAATCTGTTTCAAAGCAAATCTCAGATCTGAAGTATATCAAGTACTAAAAGCAAAGGTTTAAAATCAAGCAACTTCATTTTCAAATTCAAAGTTTGAGCCTTCAGTTCCAGATCGGTATCTAGTTCCAGAAGAAAAAAAAGGAATCAACTGTTCTCTGTTCTTTAGATTACAGGTGAGTAAACAGTTTTATTTAAGGTTTTAAATCCGATTAAATCTCAATGCATGCAATATATTGTTGAAGTAAAGTATGATGAGTGTGAGAATGATGGTTTAATATGATTATTTGCATATATATTTGTATAAGCATGTCTGTTTATACACAGGGGAGTCTCTGTTGGATGATAGCAAGCTGAACTAAGTTCAAAATCCAAATTTTTTTTCTTTTCTAAACAGTATTAGGCTATGATATTTGAAAGTAAAATGTGAGAATGAATGTAACGGCAATTTTAAAAATAACTTCGAGTATATATCTGAAGGAATTTTGACAGAAATGAATATTTACAGTGAAAAATCATTTTTAATCAGAAATCAAAGTTGTTAAATCTCGAGTTATGGATTGTATAGTCGTGTTCGAATTTGGAGTTGATGATTTTTAATGGTATATTCTAAATTTTTAAGCTTATATAAATCAAGTTTTGGAGTGATGATCCGGAATAGAAAATTTGCTAATTTCAGGCGATCGCGAAAGTGTTAGGCTTTAGGGTTTTGGTCGAAGGTGGCATGGGGTTGACGTGCATAGGAAAGATGGTGACTAGTCCTATCGATCATCGAGGCGGTGGAAGATTGGCGAACTAGGGCTTTAACCTGGGTATTTACCTTGATCGATTTTAAGGTCATCGCGACGTTGACAGGGCTTCGGAGTTGATCGGTGTAGGTGGGATTGGTGCATAAGCCTTTGGCATGGGTTAGGGCGGAGTGTCAAAACCTCCAGTGACCGGAGATGGTGGCGTAGAGGGCTGGTTGTTGATCTGGTTTTGAGTTTAGCTATAGTGAATTGCTCGATTTCGTATATAGGGTTGATCCTTACTTCTGGGTGGATGGGGACGATGGTGAGATCATCGCCGACTTGTTTGAGGTCGTAGTGCCTACCGGAGCAGCGGCGACACTTTATGCACGTGCACGCATTTTATCGTGTATCTGATGATTTGATTTGTGACGATGCTTGGGAATAGAGGCAGTTTTGCTCCATAGTAGACTCGAGGTTGTATTCGAGTTGTCTCATGGAAGAGAGGGAAGAGAAGTACGGGTTAGCTCGAGTATTTCATAGGGTTGACATCGGGTTGGTCTGTGTTGATCGCGAGTTGTATAATTTTTGAAACAGTTTTTAAACTAAGTCAGAGTTTTTGAAAGAAAAGGAAGTGGAAGAAGTGTTGTGACGCAGGGAAGCATGGGGTTTAACTCGAGTTTTTGTGAAGAGATACTCAGGTTGCTCTGGGTTATAAATTAAATGTTTGCAGAGTCAAGATAAGTTAATTATCTTAGACTATTGTAAGAGATAAATTGATTAGTTAATGTTTTATTAATTTAAGTTAAGAAAGTATTTTAGTTGTTTTAAAAGCTAAACTTATCAGACAATTAAATGGTTTAAATCTAAAGATCAAATGTTTAAAATTTACCTAAACTTAAATTTTTTTAATTTATTTTGATTCCAAGGTTATTATGAAAATTTTGGAATAATAATTAAGGAATTGAACTAAGATAAATGATTTATCATTTAAATTTATTGATAATTAAGGAATTTATTAATTAATAATTAAGAATTAATTATTGGTTAATAAATTATAAATTGAAGAGCGATTATTATTAGCAAAGGAATAATTAATTATTGTGACTAATTATTGATTAGGGTTAATTGATCAATGTAATTAATTAACCAATGGTATAATTACTTGATGAAAGTAATTAAAGGTTAATTATCTAGGAGAAGTAATTAAGAATAAATTACTTAGTGAAATTAATTAAAGGATTGATTAATTGGAGAAATTAATGAAGGGTTAGTTAATCAATGAGTATAATTAATAAAAGGATAATTATTCAATGTAAGTGATCATATGGTAATTAATATGAGTAATTATTATGGATAAATGTGATTGATGTGAAGATTGATTAATTTGTGTTATTAATTAAGGCTAATTACTTAATGTAATTAAGGGATTATAAATAATGGTTGTAATTAATGTTAAGTAAGCATTATTAACAATAATTTAGGAATTTGATTTAATTTATTTTAAATTAATTAGAGATGGAAAGACAAATTAATATTGCTTATGAATGATTGAGTGATATTATATGCCTTAGATTAGTTGATATCTCTGATATGTGATTTGTGATGTTATGGGATATGATATGTTTGGTTTAAACTTTGAAATGTGGTTATCTTTCGATGATGAATTACCGTGAAAAGGTGACACCCTGTATTTAAAATTTGAATTGTATTTCATTTGAATAACTTGGGTTAGGATAATTTTGGATTCGAAGAGACCGGGGTCGGGTATTAGTAAATACCCGAAACCACTTCGATTTGGAATCTACAATAATTCTTTATAGGTTTGATTTGTGAAATCAATAGGATGGAATGGAGTAATTTAAAGTAAACTGGACCATTTAAATTATGTAATGGTACTTAAAGGATTGTGTGTGGAATAAGTTTTGATTATGGCAAGTAATGAACTCGTAATGAAGTACGAGTTACCCCGGGTCTTTCAAATAAATTTTATATCCTTGTATTTCATGTTAGATGGGTTTACTCACGCTGGTTTCTAGCCTGACCCAGGTGTTACTTTGTTGTAATTCTCAGGTCAGACCGAGTATTACAGATTTTCTGGTAAGGACGTTCTTGAGCTCAGAAGGCGAGCTGGATGGCAGAAACGTATAGAGTGTTTCCACTATGATATGTTGTAGTTGTCTGGGACATGATTGTATGTATCCAGTGTTTGTGTATTTTTGAAACTCTGATGTATTAAAGTGTAATTTGATAAGTACAGTTTCCTTTGTATAACTGTTATTATTTGCTATTATATTTTATTCGCTGCGAATGTGAGATGTTGGTGTTTCTGATTCTTCTTTCTCTTCTATCTCTTTCCATCTTTTTCCTAACTATCTGGAATTTTCGAGATTGAAAATTCCGGGTCGTTACATTTGGTATCAGAGCTGAAGGTTAAGCGAGAACGTTGGCTCTGGTAGGATTACTCGTTAAGGATAGGGTCAATAGTACCCTAAAATGAGTTGAGTGTGTGTGTGTATGAGAGCGTACTTGTTATTTTCTTATATAAAGATTTTAAATGATTTTATATAAGAATATATTTTGATATATAAAGCAATATTTCTTTATAATAAATATTAAGGCAATTGGTTGTTAAATTATTGGAATTAAATTAAGTGATAATAGAAATACAACCAAATTGAAATTAAATAAAGATAAGTTTGAAATGGATTCAAACTGAAATTAAAATTTTGAATTTGGAGAAGAATTTTCAAAATAAGATAATAGTGAATTGATTTCCAGTTGTAATAACCTTGGTTATTATCCTAAAATGATGAAATGTTTTAGGGAAGTAAAACATTTAGGTAAGTATGACTTATAATTTGAAACTGAAGATGATCTAAATTGTGAAGTTTTAGGTCCAGAAATTTGAAAATTGTTTCAAAGCGATAAAGAAATAATAAATAATATTACTTAATGTATTTGAATGAAAGGGTCCTATTTCAAACAAGAGTTGTTTGAAAATTTAAAGAAATTTGTTTTGAATTAAAAACCAAAGGTGGTCTAAAATTTAAGGATAACTTGGTGTGTAAAGGAAATAATATGTATATATGAGGAATATACATAATATCAAAAATGGTTTGAAATAAACTCTAAATGTTGAGTTTTAAATTCGGAATGGGATGTGATGGGAAACCCAAAGTGAAGTAAGTTTTTTTTAACTTAAATGGAAATACTATTAATCTGAAGATTAAAATTTGAATGGGAATTCATATTGTGTAAAGTTGATTGGATTAAGTAAATTGAATTTAACTTGGGGGAAGTTAAATAAGTTTGAATGAATAACCTGATTTGGGAATTTCAAGATGAAATTAAGATTTATCCTGGGAAGTTAAATGGTTGATTTTAATTCGGAGTTTGTGTGATCTCAAAATGTGTTTGAGATTTGGAAATTGGAAATGGATGATGTTTAAATAATTTGGATAATATTATCCTGTTGTTATTAATAATCTTTAAATTGTGAATTGGATTTGTTTAAATGAATGAAGAAATGGATTGTGGTAATATATCCATTATTGAAATAAATGGGAAATAAAAAATTTATTTGAAATTAAGGATATAGAATCACTTTGAACTTAAGATTTGAATGTTAAGAATTGAATTTGTAAATTAAAATTGTTTAAGAGTTGGTTCCAAAGCTGGAAGATAAATTGGGTAATAAATTAAATGTTGAAGACAAAAAATTGTTTTTGAATTCTTTTTTGAACTTTGAAATAAGTTAAGTAAGATAATCCAAAATGGAATTTTAAAATTGGACTCGGAATTAAATTGTTTAAAGATCATTGATTTAAAAATAAAAGTTAATTTGATTTAAGGGATTAAATCAACATTTAAAATTTAACTCGAATATATAATTCAAAATGGTTTAAAGTTGAGATTTAAATTGAATTAGTTCAAATTGATTTTGATTTGAATCAATTGGAATTGTGATTGAACATATATGAGTTTAAAAATTCAAATGGAAATTTTGAATTGGATTAATTTGAAATAAAATTGAAATTGAATGAGTTCAAATTCAAATGGGAATTGAGGATTAATTCAACTTGAATTGGGGTTAAATCAATTTCAATGGAAGTTGAAGTTATTTAAGATGGAATTGAGTCGATTTAAATGGAAGTGGAAATTTAAATTGAATTGATTGGAAATGGAGATTGGGAATTGAACAGTTTGACTCTGGACTATTTTCGAAATAAATTGCTTTAATATAAATCTATTTTTTCAAACTATTTACTATACAACTTTTATTTTTAAACCTAAAACTACCTTATATTTGTTTTACAATTATTTTTGGAATTATTTAACAATTTTTCAACTGTTTATAAACTATTTACTGTTTTTTTCAACTACGTTGTAACTAATTACTATTTTACAACTATTTTGCAATTATTTAAAATTTCTATAACTATTTGACTATTTTATAACTATTTTATCATCATTTAACTATTTTACAGTTATTTTACAATTAATAATTATTTTTCAACTACTTATCTATCTTAAACTTTTCAAATTATTTTCTAAATTTAAGCCTGTCAGAGTGTAAACTATTTATGATTAAATATCCATTTGAGATAAGAATTGAGGCGATAATCCAAATGAGGATTTAAACAATTATGAATAAGTGGATAGAAATTAAAGTGAATGTGAATAGAAAGGGAGATTGATTTGGCTAATAATCAATAAAGATAAATACGTAGGATGTACGTATATTATTCTATTCGCATAGTGATTTGATCCGGATTCAAGCACAGAATTTTGAGATAGTTTATCGATCCGAGTTAGGATTTTTCACTCGATTTTCGATGGCAAACCTGGATATGGATTATTGATTGGTTCTGGATATTCTCTATCATAGTTAGGCTATGCAGGGGGAATGACCGTTTCTGATCAAGAAACCAGATCTGAGTCCGCACTAGGAAGTTGGGTGGACGATACTAGTTCGAAAGTGAAATTGTGTGATCGAGTGAGCGATCAGACTGATATAGTGTACAGATGATATGTGTACATCGTATGGGTTTGAACGAAATTGATACTGGGAATTT
Organism: Allium cepa; assembly: GCA_030765085.1. Classification (NCBI taxonomy): domain Eukaryota; kingdom Viridiplantae; phylum Streptophyta; class Magnoliopsida; order Asparagales; family Amaryllidaceae; genus Allium; species Allium cepa. Next base: position 225,447,201 of record CM060932.1, on the reverse strand, counting down.
ATGGATAAGAAATGTGGAATGGTTTTTGAAATGAATGGTATATTTTGTGAAATATATGATGAAGTAAAATGGAAATTGGATATTTCCATGATAGAAATTTACTTTATGGAAGCAAGTAATATGGTAAGTGACTTTATAGAGTAATCAAATTTGAATATTTGATTTGGATTAAACAAAGTTATATATCTTTGTTATATAAGATAAATCTTCCCTTGTTGAATCTATTGCTAGAAGAAAAGGGTTTTTGAAAGTATTTGAAGTATAAAAAGTGAATTTACACAAGTTTGAAGTGATCCAAAGATTTTAAAGGTTATATATATATAAGGTTATATATATCTATATAATATATATAAAGGATCTTATGAGAATGGTTTTAGAAAAGGTTTTTGCAACCTATGAATTTGGAAAGGCTTTTGATTTTTGGGAAAAAATCAATTATGGAGATTTGGAAAGCCTAGTGGAGAATTATCAATTTTGGATAATCGATTTTGTGAAAAGGAGATTTATATGAGATTCATACTAGGTGTATGATTTGGAAGATACTATATGTGTGTAGTATAAAGTGTTTTGAAAATGGCTCTAGAGAAAAAGGTGCTCCCTTGAAATGAACTTCATAGAAGTAACACAGGGTGGTACTGCCTTGACCCTAAGTGGGGGTTCTAAAGTTGATCCTGTGAGGAGTCCGGACAAACTAATTCCTAAGGATTATGTGTAGTGTGTAGAAAAAGTCGAGGGCGCTGATGCCTACAGAGGCATTTGGGTTATGCTGTGACGACAGTGTAGCTCTATGTCACTGTGATCTACTGCAAACCATAGCGAAAGTCATGTGTGCTGCTGAGAGCCAACAGTCTACGTTTGATTTTATATCGGTAGGCTGCGACCTATGGTGACATAGCAAAAGTCATGTGTGCTGCTGAGAGCCAACAGTCTACGTTTGATTTTATATCGGCAGACTGCGACCTATGGTGACATAGCAAAAGTCGTGTGTGCTGCTGAGAGCCAACAGTCTACGTTTGATTTTACATCGGTAGACTGCGACCTAAGTGAGAGTGGTGAAGTTTCATTTGGCGACAAAAATCGAGGGCGCTGATGCCTACAGTTACATGGACTTTTGCTATGATGGCAACGTAACCCTGGAATATAACTGCGATCTGTGGCGGGTTCCATGGCGTAATCGAGGAGCGCGGAGTGCCTACAGTTACATGGAGTTTTGTTGTGATGGCAACCTAACCCAGGATGTACCTGCGACCATGGATGGGGGTGATGATTTCCAGAGAATTCTCACCAAAGATATTTCCTCTATTTTCAAAAAAAAATTCTATATTTTCAGTAAAATTATTTTTCAAGTATTTTCACTGGGTGTTGAAAACAGGTTTACCAAGTACTTATAGATTTTCAGTCTTACGCCTGATCAACGTATGACCGAATTTCTATGAGAATGAGGATGGGCTGGTTGAAACATCGAGTTAGAAAATGATATTTTTATAAAACTATTTTGGTAATATTATATAGATTTTAAAGTGTTTCAAGTTTTGAATAAAAAAAAGGAGTTTATAGTTAAAAAGTTTTAAAGGATAATTTTAAAATTCTAGTTTCGTTCCTTTTCGAGGACGAAAAGATTCAAAGGGGGGAGGAATGTGATAACACGTATTTTGGACATCTGATAACGGGTCTTGGATTTGGACATCGACCCGAAGAGTTCATGAACGTGGCTATTGGTTATTGGATATGGATGGATTAGGACTCGGTTGCCGAGTTCAGATGGATATCGATTTGGTTAAGGATTTGGTTGCTGGATTCGGAATTGGATATCGACTCAAAGCAGTCGTAGGTTCGGACAAGAATACGGTGATGGCACTCGGATAAAATGGATTAGATTATGAATCGAAAAGTATGGATGCGGATAACATATGGACTTCGGATATCAGACTTGGGGCTATTCAAAACACACCTTCCGATAGCAAGCCATGTTTTGGGGGGCCAATGTTAGCCTGCCATTTGTCAAGGCCATAAACAGGCGGAATCAACCTAACTAACTTCATGATTATCGAGGCTAGAATATGATGGATTCAGTTTAAAAGGATGAAGTTCACTTGGATTTGTTGTTTGGTCGAGAAGTGGAGAAGATGCACGGCTCAGTCTGGATGCTATGGGTCGCTCTGCATTGAGGTTCGATCAGGGTCTCTCGGCATTGAAGTGAGAACAGGGTAGCTCGGCATTGGTGTGATGGCTCGGTGTTGGAGGTGGCTCGGTATGGTTTGGGTTGGCAAGCTGATGTCGGTCGGCATCGAACCTTGCTCATCATGGGACATCGCTTTGCATCGAACCTCGATCGACATCGGACATCGCTCGGCATCGAACCTCGCTTGGCATCGGACCTCATTTGGTGTTTGTGATTCGACCTGGGTATCACGGGTCATTCGACATTGGTGGATCGGTGTGCTCGAGAGGTACCAGTGTGGGGAGTGGCTCAGTGGTGGAGTATGGATATGGTTGATCAAGGTGGGTCGGCATAGGCCGGTAGACCTTGGTGGGTCGGCATAGGACGTTCGGCCTTGAGGGGTCGGTCGTCTGGGTGAGGTTGACTGATTTGAATTCGAGAATGAGGAAGTGGGTTCGGCATTAGGCTACTTCAAGTCTTAGCACGAGTTACTTCGAGTATCTCCCGGGATGAAACTGGTCGGCTTGCTTATATTTTAGGTTCGATCACAATGATGATTTGGTTCGGCAATGGCCTTGATGGGCCCGATTACTCAGGAGGCCCAGTAACTCGGGATTTGTCTATAAATACAGCATGTGGAGTTCCACAAAGTGGATCTTCTTTGGGCTCTTTGACTTTCTCTTCTCTAAGGCAAAGGCACCCAACCATTGTCAAACTTGGGATTGTAATTATAATCGATTATTACAGCAATAAAAAGGAAACTTCTGGAGTGGAAGTAGGCCGGAGTTAGCCAAGGCACTATAAAATTATTTGTTCTTTATTGCTTTCATTTTAATTCTAACTGTTCTTCATATTATTATTCTCTACATATATTTTATCTGTGAGTTGCGACTATGATTTAGTGATTTCGCTTGGATTTGGGTGTTAGTGACCAATTACGGTGCTAACAGATCCAGTCGATTGAATCAATCATCTCAGTCGACTGAAAAGCTATATTTTTCAACCATAAATACGTGGCCAAAGTTTTCTTACACATTAATCGACCGACCTACGATTTCAGTCGATTGAATCTTCGTATATAGTTGCTTTTGCTTCAAACAGTCGACTGTGCCTATAATAGCAGTCGACTGAATTGGCTACTTTTACACTAAATATACGTGAGTAAGGAATTCCTACACACCAGTCGACTGCCACCCCCTATTCAGTCGACTAATTCATGCAAATTTTATTTTTAAAACCTGCCTACACGCTTTCATAAACACCTTTTCACCAACCCTATATAACTATCTCTTCCCCTTTCATTTAACCCACCCATACAACCTATCAAAAAAAAAACCCTAGCCTCCATTCCAAATCAAATCTTTTATCTCCAACTCCAATTAATTCAATGTCCCCTAGATCAAAAGCGCACGTGAATCCACTACCGGACTTTCGAAAAGCCAAATCCAATCTTGGCTCCATAATGAAATGGCTGTTACAAGATTTAATTCCATGAAAAGCTACAGAATCTTTGATGGCTCATTTCTCAAATTTCCTGATTTAACTGCTATGCCATTTGCGAAATCGTTGAAGCAAGTGGAATGATAGTTTAATTGGTTATGATTCCAACAATGTTAAGATTTATCCTCTTCTCATTAAATTATTCTTTGCAAATACGAATTTGGATCACCAAGAACTAAGGAATAAAGCTGATTGCATATGGACCTTAGTTTGCGGGGTCAAAATCTGCATTCGACTTCAAAGGCTAGGTCATATCCTTCATTATCCATCTGAAGGTGTAGATATAGATGATATAGAAGTCGATATGTAAAATCGAGATGAGGTCTCCCATCAATTTCTACCCAATGACTTGACAATTTTCAAATCCGTAGCCTTAAGACCAAAGGCACGTATTCTATATCGCGCTCTTATCCAATCTCTTCAACCTCATACCAGGAGTTATGAGAATGTTTACAAGAGAGACTTCCAAGCTCTCTCTGCAATAGACTCTTCTCAAAGGGTAAATTGGGCTAAAATTATCTTGGATGAGTTCCTCACCGTTAATCATAACCAGAGCCATAGGACCATTTTCTACGGAGCTTATATAATGCGTATTTTTATGAATTTTAGAGTCACCTTACCCGATGCCGACTTCATTACTATTGGTGAACTTAATTTCAAGACTTTAAATCTTATGAACCTTCCCAAATGCCCACAACCTCTAAAAAACATAAGTTTCCAATAATGGGCGGCCAATAGAGATTAAGGGATTCCATAACCCAGAGATACGCACATTGCCTCTTTCTCATCACAACCTCCCTGTCAAATGGAGGAAGAAGACGAAATTCAAGAGCTGCATGGCGATTTCAATCCCAAGCAAGCACTTGTCACACTTTCTCGCAATCAAAACAAGCTGGGACGATGATTGGTCACTGTCGAAAAGAATGTTGTCAAGACCAATAAGAAGCTTGATTCCATCAAAGGCTTCTTAAACAAGATATGGGAGAAGACATCATGTACCGGCTCTACTTCTACAAGTATTGTCGATAATTAGCTCCCTTTACATGGTCTACGTCCGAAGAGGAATAAAAAGAAGAAGGATCAGATAGTGAGGAGATTTAGATTTATTTTATCTTAGCTTATGTCCATTTTACTTTTTCACACATTATTTCCTGTTTTTTGTTGTTATTGTGTTACACTGCTCATTTTATCTACGATGTTGTTGTTTTGGTGTTTTGAAACATGCTTATCTATGATGCTAATTTTATTTTTCCTCTAATAGATGGATGTTTCTATGCTTATATATATTTCTTATGCTATCTATTTATTCATTTATGTTGATGGCAAAAGGGGAGAAATTGTTTAAACAAGGGAGTAAATCATTCAGAGGGAGTAAATCATTCTTCTAATTTTTTGAAACACTTAAATAATTATCATCATCAAAAAGGGGGAGAATGTTAGAATCTTGTATTTTAATGTTTTGATTGTGACAACTATAAAAGTAAATATTATGCGAACTAACCATATTTGTAGGAGAAGATGTATTCTACTCAACAATAGATTGCAGACCAAGAAATCAGATAGAAGTTTCAATATTTTTAATGGTTTGTCTATAGTCTAGTCTAGTAGTTGCTTATTGTTAAAATCTCTTTTGGGTGGTATATGCACACACATAAGTATTTAAAATTATTTTCAAACCATATACACATAAGTAGTTGCATTTACTTTAAGTCGATGTTCACAAATTTTGAAAAGAACTCTTCATTATGGCAGAAACGAGGCATTTAGCCGACTGAATCAGGGAGTTTAGTCGACTGAATACCTATGCACGTGCACAATACATCTGAAGGTTCTGTTGATTGAACTACCATATTCAGTCGACTGAATTTGAAGTTTCATGTACAACTCTCCTTTTAATTTGAATTTTTTATAAATTTCGGTAGACTGAAATCGTTTGTTTAGTCGACTGAAAATGCATAATGGCTATTTTCTAAAGGTCACTTCCATTTGACGAACAAAAACAACCCTTGATTCAAGAGTTGTTTTTGTATCTTTTGACCATAGCTTTTCACGAAGAATTGCAACACTTAAACACTATATATAGCCTTTAATTTATATGTTTTAATTATCTAATTTCTGATTCTACTCTCATATACTTATTATCTAATCATTCTGCCATTTGCACTCAAATTCTCGTTCTAATCACTTGCACATTCAAGCACAAATTTATTTGTGATTAAATTAACTTCCAATCTTCATGAACTACACTATATACCACAAAGGAGAAGATTATAGAAACAGTGTAATCTAAAGACCTAACCACGCTATTAAAAGAGCATAATCAGTCAAGAAAATTCTCTGTATTGTTGAAGTCCTATTCAGTTGTTCAGGCAATAGAACTCCTATTCAGTTGTCTAGGTGGTAGAAGTGATGTTTGATTGCTTAGGTGGTGTAATACCTATTCCTCCGAGTTAAGAGAGAGTTGATAGTTAAATTCCAAAAGGAGTCTGGGACTAGACATAGAATGAGAGTTCGAACTAGTATAAAAATCTCTAGTGTCATTTACTTTAGTATTTACTTTTTATATTCATATTCCGCACTAGTAGATAACTTAGATTATATTCCATATTACGATCCTTAGCATTACTTTCGTCGTTCGCTTACTTCTGAAGGTGGTATTATTTAATAAAATAAGTTTTAAATGATAAAAGAAATATTATTTAATTAAAGGGGATTAAAAGTAGCTTGTTTGATTTAATCATGCCTTGTATGATTTAATCGTGCGTTTTGTGTTTTCTTGTCTATGGAAAGTATTGTTGTGCACTTAGCACTAAAAGCCAACAAATTAGGCTTGTTCTATCTGTGTGAGTTAAGAATGATGTTTAAGTAGGGCTGAGAAGCAAACAGTAATCTAATCTATCGGCTTCACTCTTGATGGAGGGATAGCGTAAGTTGAGAAGGTTGGAAACTCGATATGTATCGAGACTTGGTTTCCATATGCGATCATTCTCAAAGTTATTGAATTTGACCAAAATCAACTTAGGAAATATCTAGAAGAAACATGAGAATTATTCGGTATGGTTATCCTCGGTGATGTTATATCTTACGTATAAATTTGTCTAGCTCTTCTAGGACAAGAGATAAGGAAATCCATCCGAACATGAGATGATCTCCATCCTTATGCATTTTCTGTTTATTTCAGAAAGAACCAGAGTTATGTTTACTGGAAATATAGCTATTGGTTTTAAGGCGTCTGATAAGCGGGGGAGCATAGTTATATGAGATGACTCAAAATTGTAACCACTTCAAAACCAATATACGTGTTCTATATTTTTTGGAAGTGGTTGTGAAGCGGGATATCATAGAGTTACACTGTCTATCCTAAGGCTAAGTTTAAGATAGAGGTCAGCGTTAACATTTTGAATGATGTTATCGTGTTGTATTATCTATCTTGAGAGTGATCCTAAGAGAGAGGATGGTGTTAATTGGAGGACCTAATACGGAATCTATGGAGAGACTGGTGAACAGTTTGAGGTGTTAGAATCCATGTATAGATTCAAGATCAGTTTGAGGTGATAAAATCCATATAGAGATTTGAGATATGTTCGAGTGATGAAGACTCATGTGTTGAGATGTTGAACTTGACTTCACCATCGGTAATGATGGAAACTAGAGTAGGATGCATAGCCAGTGGGTTTCGCTAACCTAAGGATATGTCAGCTCTATTCTAGAGATGCTTATGGATTGCTATCAGGAGCAATGATATTCGGTATTACATGTTACAGGCATGAACAGCTATGTTTACCTTATGGTATATTTTAACGAAAGATATACCCTGCTCAAAAAGATATTTCAGACCCTTGTGAAGAGGACCGTTCTCGATGTAGTGAAGGCATCTCAAACGGAAATCCATATGTGGATGAACCTTAGCGATTTTGATTGTATGCTTAATATCATTGTGTTATACACGTAGCGTGGCTATATTTTGATTTATATTTTATACCATAGACATTATATATTGTATCATCATATATACTTATTAGATGGTTTGGTTCTTTTATGGTGAAAGCCATTATAGTGGTTTGAACGGTCTTAATATTTGCTGTCATATGCTGTACACATATTTCTTGAGTTTTTCAGACCGGGCTTTTGACTGACTCATTATTTTGTTCTTCCCTTATTTCCTTGAATTCTCTTTAGAGAAGCTTGAGAAAGGCAAGTTTAAGTAGGATATTCTTTGGAGCTCAAGGAGACGAGCTTGATGGTTCACATATCCTAGTATTCTTATTTCTGCTGCATTACTAGTATGTATATATTAGCATTTATAAGAACAGACTATTTTAACAGTTCAGGATGATGATAGTACATAGGATTGTGACTCTGAAATGTTATTTATCTTAGATTAGTACTTTGTACGGTCTTTTGATATTAAACATTATCGTTCTGTTATAAGATCTAGATGTTTAGTTCTCTCTTTCTTGTTCTTTTTCTTTCTTCGTTTTCCTTTTATCCTAACAATTTATCTTCCTGGCACTTGGGCGTTTGGCACATGAATACCATGAATGTAGTATCAACATTTGAGGGTCAAAAAGGAAAGTCGTTGCAATTTAAAAATATATAGAATACGAATTCAGATAAAGAACCATCAAAATCAACTTTCGTAGAAGTAAAAAGTTGATGAATAATTATTATTGTACATTTATTTCTTCTGAACCTAGCAATTGTTAAAGCCTTAGAAACATGGAAATTGTATTTCTTTGAATTATAAAAAAGAATGTTAATCAAAAGATTGTCTTTATATATTTTAAATTGAAATATATAAAATGTATTGCATTTAGTTTTTGGGTTATAAAATTAAATATATAAAAATGCGATGCCCTTAGGAGATAATGCTCAGGAAAAAATTAACCGAGGGTCTCTAGGTTTTTTTCCTCTTGGTATTGCATTTTTTATGGTTTTTTGTGTATGTTTTATTGGTTTGGATTGTCTAACTTACTGTTTGGTTAATTGTATTCTTAATTCATAGTAATAAGTTATTATAGCCTTCTCTCTTCTAATCTATTCATGGTAGGGGCCAGGTAAATACTGTATCGACCCGCCTTTACGACCCTCGAAAGTCGACACTTAATACATCCATGTTATTCAAATGTCGAGCATCAAAGGGCCAAAAAGTCGTATTGTTAAGGTAAAAAGAAAAAGAATAGGTAAAACAAAATCTCACAACGGAACGATAACAAATAATATAACAAAGACAGTAAAAGCAATCACTTTAAAATACATGGCATATCAGAGTTAAAAACAAACCTAATTAGTCTAGACAGCTATAAATTCCTAACCTTACAATTACTAATGGATATATATAATAATATAGCAGAAAATAAAAATACTATGGTAGGCGAACAACCAGCTCTACTCCATGAGCCTCATGTCCCAACAATGATAACCTAAAAAAACCTTGGTCTGGCCTGAGCATCATATTAAAATAACACCGTATCAATCTGGAAAACCAGCATGAGAAAACTTAAGAAATATGATGAACATATAATAATTCTGTGAGACCACATCATTAAATATGAAATGGGTTTTACATTACAAGAACAACAAATATACATGAAAGAATGGAAACAAAGTACAACAAAACTCAGACTTAAAAGAACGGGCATAAATAAGATCAAAATCAAAACTTAAAGAATGGACATAAATAATTAAACATCAAGAAGAGTGCAAGACAGATCACGATGTAATTAAGAAAGAATCAATTTGAAGGTTTGAATAATAAACAAGCAAAGGAAAATTTTCCAACAATAACAAGGATGTTGCACTCTCCTATCGAATGTATGCATCTAGAAAATATATTTGAGAGGGTCATATACTCCGTGACTCTCTTGGAAATCACCAAGCCGAACCCCACCAACCTTACCAAGAATCCAAGTATTTTACATCTCCGTGCTCATAACATCGAAACCAATTTAGGGTAGATGTGACAATACCTTAAGTGGAGCAATTCCACATAGCTTGGCCCCAACTTGCTCTTTATTTAGTCATTTCCAACAAAGGGTATCAACGCTCAAATTAGGTTGATGAAACAAAAAAGGATAGCGGAATCGAAATCGATAGTCAAGAAATTAATTATCGGGGATAAGAAAAACGATCATATATGGAAACTAAATCTCTTACACTTATCACAACTCATAGATCCTGAATATGCACTACACCAGGGAAAACAATAAAGGTAAACAAATAAGGGCAGTGTTTCTTCTAACCTTGTCACGGCTGCGTTTTAACTTTAAGAATAGAAAGAGTTCCTTCAACGTTTATTGCTAAGTGTAAGACTAAATATTTTCTATAAACGAATCAAACTTTTAAATTCATTTGACTCACCCTTATGCTAGATTGTCACATCACACATATTTGTAAAAACACTTTAAAAACACTCTTTAAAAATATTCTTTTTCCAAAAGCTATTTATATTTCTAAGTGCATTAAAAAGAGGGTCAAAAACAAATGTCATTGAAACATCGTTTATTATAAACCCATAACAATTTACACTAAGCTTTATTTTTAAAGATTCCTTTTAAAGATTTTCTTATTTATACACTATCATTTTTAAATTGAAAATAACATTTATTATTCTGATTGATACTAAAACAATTTAAAATATCTTTAAAAACTTTAAAACAATGTTAATCATCCTGAAAGATAATTGATATGGCCCTTTTGTAAATTAAACCACATTAATTATCTTGAAAGAAGATTAATCAAATTTAAAAATCTTTATATATGTTTGAAACAACATTAGTTGTCCAGAAAGATGATTAATCAAATTTATAGTCTTTTTATAAGTTTAAAACAACATTAATTATTCCGAAAGATAATTGATCAAATTTGTAATCTTTTTATAAATTTAAAACAATTGTTAACAAGATTTCTTTTCAACACCCTAAATTTATTCTAAGAAAGATGGATATACTTGTTTGAATGAAGGGCATGATACCCTTATGAATTCCGTTTAAATTTAGCTTCACTTGTTGATGATTCTAGGGTAAGACCTTCGGAAGTCGTCGAAAGATTAAATCTTTGAATTAGATAACCTTTCATTTTAGTTGAACTTGTGTGAGGTCTCCTACCAAAGTTTTATTTTCGGCTAGGTTGAAATTCCCTAAGTTAGTCCTTTAAAGGTTGAGTTTAATCTTGTTGAAAGGTTAAGGTGATAGCTATCCTAGGGTAGGACCAAGAAGTCACGCGCTTTAGTGGATATTTGGTAGACTTCGACCTTGTCGAAAGGTTAGATCACATATAAGTGGTAGATTTCAACTTTGTCAAAAGGTATGGGAATGACCTCCTTTGACTTAAACGTTACGAGTCCAGATATTTATATTTATGGAGTAGATTCTGACCTTATCGAAAGGTTAGACCACTTGGATTATAGCTTCGAAAGGTTACTTATATTATTATAGCATAAGAACTATCAAACTTGTCGAAAGGTATAGGCCACCTGGTTAATCTCTTCAGAAGGTTGCAGTGGATGTTTAGATCAGATGTATTGTCAACTTTGTCGATAGGTTCTGATTGTAGAGTTAATGGCTTCGAAGGGTTGTAGTAGTTATTTGTATCAGAAGAGTTGTTGACCTTGTCGGTAAGAACCTTTCAATGAGATTGAACCTGGAAATTAGGAGTTAATCCAAAAAAGTTTAAGAAAATAGTAAAATAATCAACAAAGCTTAGGACTTCCCTTTTTATCCAAGAAAAAACTTCATTTTATTAAATTCCCCAAATCAACACCCAATTAGGGTTATAGTGTTTTTATTAAGAAGATACAAGATTAGAATGGGTGAAATCGGATCCCCAAATCATGACCCGTTGTGTCTTATTTATAGATGCAGGCGTCCCCCTCCCCTTTCTACTCCATGCTCTCGACTAGGTCGGAAGGTATCCCTTTTATATGTAGTTGTGAACCTTTCAACTTTGTCGGAAGGTTTGCCCTTCATATGCCATTTTGGACGTTCCACATTATTGAAAGGTCTGCTTTTCTTTATGCCTTCATAAACCTTTCGACTTTGTCGAAGCGTTTGCCTTTTATATTCTGTTGTGGACCCTTCGACCTTGTCGATAGGTTGCTCTTCACTTGATTATTGTGAACCCATCCACCTTGTTGAAAGGTTGCTCTTCACTTGATTGTTGTGAACCCTTCCACCTTGTAGGAAGGTTGCACTTTACTTGGATGTTGTCAAGAGTTGTGCTCTCCTTCAATGTTGTCAAAGGGTTGTCTTTCACCCTTTGCTGACTTATGAGTATTGCTTTCTTCATAAAACCTTTCGACGTTATCGAAAGGTATCCTGGATGTGCTTTAACCGGTTCGAAAGGCTTGCTATGCTTTCGAAAAGGTCACCGTGGAGTGGCTCACACTTGCTTTGACTTCTTCTTTCTCTCCTTGGATACCGAGAGATGGAACCTTTCGACTCCATCGAAAGGTTTGGGACTGTTAAACTCTAATGACTGCATCCCTTCGACTCCTTTGAAAGGTTTGGGCTGTACTTATTTACCTTTCTCTTTGTTGAAAGACGTTTCGACTTGGTCGAAAGGTAGATTTCTGGTGTAACATTCCCCTCCCCCATTTGAAGGGATGCTCTTTACTTTCCTAATCAGCTTTTTTGATAACTGAAAATTTTCCTGCCTCTTGGCCTTCCCGTGTTAATCTGGGACGCTCATTTAAATCTGATCCAACAATCGAGAATTTGGGCAGTTTTTCTTATATAATATGCTTCTTCTCTTTCTACCTCTTCTACCTGCAAACAAAATTACCGTGCAAAGGTAAAAGTATTCTTTGAAACTCCCTAAATTTCAATTTACAACAACAAGGTAATTTCCAAAATTCGATTCATAATTTTAGACTATCTTTGCTCTTATTAGCATTCAATCAAATTTCCAGTTTTACAAACCCCAAAATTGAAATTCAATTTTTTTTTTTTTGAAAAAAAATCTCCTTTTAAATTAACAAAACCCATCCTTGGTTTTGGATTTTGAGGTTGGTGGTGTTCGATAAAGGAAATTCCCTTATCTGGTTTAGCTTTTAATCGAAAGTATTTGATTTTTGCCTTTTGTCTTAATCCTGGGTTTTTGACTTATTGACAATTTTTATACCTTTTTCAAAGTCAAATTAGATCGATTTCAGATGAAATACATTTTGTTAATAGCCTTGGTTCACTTGTTGTTCAAAAAAAAATTTGAAAAATGGATTTACAATCGGGTTTGGGGTTAGTTAAACCCGATTAATAACAATTTGATAGCACAAAATGACCTTTCTACTCCTTAGCACCTTTCGATGGGGTCGAAAGGTATTGTGATGCCAATTTTTCCAATGTTTTCGAAAGGCTAGGTGGTTAAATGGAGTAAATCTAACCCTTAAACAACGAGCTCTCGACAAGGTTGAAGAGTTTCAAACCTTTTTACTATTAGCTTTTGATAAGGTTGAAATCCTTCAACCTTATAGTTGTTTCTGCCCATCTTTATCGAAACGTTTAAAGCACACATGAGTTGAACCTGAAACCTTTCGACTTCAATGGGTAGGACATGTTTTGACAACTTAGACTAGACCTTTCGACAACATCAACAATATCAATATTTTTAACTCAGGAATTTTAAGGTCTTGGTTTCGACCATGTCGAATAGTCTTGCCACCTAGCTTATGCTACCCTTGAAGTGTATCCAAGCCTTCATAGAGCTTGCGACATTGTCGAAAGGTGATGAATGGGTTAATGTTCCATTTCTTCCTTTCAACTTTGTCGATTGGTTAAGGAATTTATTTTATTATTTTCTCTTTCAGCTTTCAATAATGTTGTAACTTGATGGTTAAGGGGCATGTCATTGTCCTTCCGATTATTGTTGAGTGCTTGAATTGCTAACCATTCGAAATTATCGAAAGCTTTGAGTTGTGAACCTTTCGACATTGTTGAAAGCTTAAACTATAAACCTTTGGACGTTGTCGAAAGCTTAAACAATAATTCTTTAGACATTGGCGAAAGCTTAAACTATCAAGTTTTTTTGACTTAAACTTCTTGCACCATTTTTAAAACTTTGTGTATATTTTCACACTTAAGATATCTAAGTATACTTACTTGTTTAATTCATGAATGCCTTCTAAACTCATAAATAAACAAGAGATTTAACTAAAATGTTTTCACCTGACAAAATCATGAGCTCTCCCAAAGTAGAAGCCATCGCCAAGCATTCTTCCATCGAAACTCGAATGAACTCAATGCTATTCTTAAAGGCTTTAGTATTACTAGGATCGAAGCTATCCCTCCACATCCAACTGATAACATTGACAACCCTCCTAAAAGGTAATGTGCTTACACAGCCATCCACATATGGCACGGTGGATTTCTTCCTTTTCCGGAGTTCCTGATCTTGTACTCGTATCATGTTGGAGTTGCTCCAATACAACTATCCCCAAATTTTTACACTCATCTTCTATCTATGGAAATGTTGGCGTTGGAATCTGGGCTTCCTTCGGTTAATGCTGAAGTTCTGAACTCCTTGACCAAGTTGGCAAGGTTAAGTAATCTTAACAAGCAGATTTATAGAGTCAATGTATACAAGAAGCTAATATAAGATGGTATCAATAAGTTCAAGGACTAGGAGAATCAATTTTTCTTCGCTAAGTGCTTTGCTGATGTTCACGAGAATTTTGCCTCCTCCCTTAAGTCTACTTTAATGTTGTCCTTGCTTTACTCTAATTTTTCCGTTAACTAATCTCTGACTTTTTAGGTGAATCTTCCAAGATACTCAGTGATGCTGACACGAAAACCATTGATTCTTTAACCGTAGCTTCAAAGCAACTTGGGAGCAGGCTGAGGCTCTTTACCCCTTCAAATTTAAGAAAACATTTGTTACCGCTTCCTGGCCAAAGGATCTTAGGAACTCCCATAATCATGCATACTTCTCGTGGCAAGCGCTGCCTTTCCTTAGGCATGTCGAACACTTTACTTCAATGTCTTCTATTTGTGTTGACACTTCAGGTATATTATTAGTTTAGTATTTTTTCTTCTTTGTCTCTGGAATTCTTCGAATTATTGTGACTGATTTTATATCTGCTTGAATTTGTTTAAGCTTCTTCCAAAGCCATCGTATCTTCTCATGGTGCTTCCCCTCCTCCATCGTCTTTTGAAGTAACATGGATTTTGGAGCCTTTTTCTAAATCCAAAAGAACTTCCAAAATAAAATTAACGGGCCTTCTGAAGATGCGCCTCCAGCGAAAGTGGCTAAAGTCATCAACATGGAGGAAGAGGAGGAGCGTATATCCCGTGAACAAGTTCAAAGAGTCTTGTCGTTGAATCTTCCTAAGATAAAAAGGAGCAAACTCCACCTACTCTCAAACCTTTTCCTTACATTTCTATCTTTGACTCCCCAACGGCCCTCGTATAAATGCAGCTTGCTCTATTGACAACTCCTTCTACGACGCAAATTTGTCCGAAGTCTTCATCATTGACCAATTTTGACGAACTCGTCGAGCTCATCCTTCTTTCAGAATCTTTGACTTCTTCTTCTTTGTCGACATTCAATCCAATCTTGGCAGAAATTATCGCTCTTTGATGGAGCAATAACTTTTAGTAAGCTCTCATGCAACTGATCCTGTCATCATTGGATTTCTTTAATCACTAACTCGTGTTACACTTCTTCTTGTTGCAGGTTTCCAAGAACCGGGTAGCTCTGAATGATCATGTTTTGAAGTCTTCGACTGAATCCCCTAGGCTGCAGGAGGAGAATTCTAAACTCAAAAATCAATTATTTTCTTTCACTACCACTCAAAATGACACTTCCTCCGAGTTGGAGCGAGTCAAGGATTCTCTCACCAGGGTTGAAGCTGACCTAGAAGCGGAGAGGCAAGCTCACCAACTCGAGCTAGCCCTGAAAGACTCGAAAGATGAAAAAGCTCACTAGTAGCTAAGAATACTTCATTGAAAGACAAATTCAAAAGAACCAGAGCTTCACTCACGCTGGCTATTTGCACCCTCTCCGACGTCAAGAAGCAAGTCTCTGAGTTTGCTAATGTTACTCTAGGGCCCATGATGCTGAAAAATTATGAAGATACCCTTATGCTTGCCTATGCCGACAATCACGAGAAATATCCTGACTTTAGCCTTCCCTCTTTCGATCCAGTCTTAGTTGAGAGAGTAATGGGAAAAATCAACCAAATTATGCAGGTACTGGATCTGAAGGCGAGGAGGAGATAGTTAATGTTTTTGAAGCTCTTTCTTTTGATATCCCCACCTTCGATGTCGACTTTGATTTTGAGGAGGAGGGTGACCCTCATGATGCGGAAGAGAAAAAAGATGATGATGATATTGACTGGGACAGTAACAATGATGATGATAACCCCTCTGGAGGCTAAGGCCTTGGTGGAGACAAAGAGGGGTCCACCGGTGCTTTAGGGATGGATAGTAGTGATCAAATTGAAGCTCCTGAGAAAGAAATACCCTTTAAAAGATATGTCACCCGCTTCCCCTGGGCCTTCTGCTGCTTCAGAAGATTAGCCTGCTCCCGCTCAAACTGAGAATCCAATAGAGAAAGAGCAGGCTCCCAAGACTTCAATTCCAATCTCTTAGGTATCGAATTCCCTATTTGAATGTCTTTCACATCGAAGATAATAATTAGTGCTAAATCATTTGTCAAGAAGTCAACTTTCCCCTATAGAACCAAACTTGATAGAAAACAGGCGGAAATTAACAAGTTTATAGGGAGTTAGAAAAATTGATAAAGGAGCACAATATTTTGTCTGAGAAATATTATAGTCTGGACAGGAGCACCTCCATATTATCAACTTTTAAATATCAAAGAGTTGCTCCTTTAATTAAGAGAGCGAGTCTCCGGTACGATGCTCTCTTGAAGGAAAATAGAGAGTTAATAACTTTATTCTAGATGTTGATCAAAGAGAGAGACATTTTAGTTAATTTTTGTATAAAGCATACTGTAGACACTCTATCATTGATTTTTCGTACTTAGGCGAATTCAGTGGAGGTCTACTTAGAGTTTTCATAAAAGATACTTAGATGATTTCAGATCCGACCCACATCGTGGAGCATGCTAGAATTTACCATGGATTAGATCGATTCCTCAAGGTTTCCCCCTAAAAAGTTTAAGTACTATAAGAACAAATTAGTTACTGAGTTTTTCTCTAAGTCTATTTTGTATGAACCAGATGAAGATTGTAAATATGTAACAAATAATCGATTTATGAATACATGATTTGGTTTTGTTTTCTTTGCTTAGCATCTTTTTCTGTGCTATTTCAGAATATCGGTTCCTTACGTCATGTCGTCTCAAGAGACCACCTAAGCCAATATGTTAATTTGAGGAGTTTTTACACTAAAAATGTATCGATTTTAAAGACTTCAAAGTTGGCGAAATATTGCTTTCTTTGTGATTTATAAAAATTATACTTCGAATATCCCTGCCTCCGTTTGACTTCCTCGGTAGCGAGAAGGAAAATTTCCTTAAAGAGATTAGGACATTTCATTATAAATTAATTTGCGATCGCGATAGTCCCCCGGTTGGGAAGTGGGACTATAGTGAATTCCCACCGGTTATAACCCCTAAAGGAGTTACTATGCCATTTGGTTTGAGATTTATGCTTTCAACCAATTCTCTAGATAAAGTTAGAAAAGTAGTTTCCTAGCTTTAAGTGTAATTAAGTTATTTATTGTACCTTTTTAATTTCATTGTTTTTTGAGCTACAATCTGTCATAATAATAATAAAGATATAATTTTTTTCGCCTCTATCTTGATTTCATTCCATTTCTTTCGTTTAAATAGAAGCTATAGCAATCTACGAATCATCTTTCTCAAAACTTTCTCTCACACATCGATGCTATAAGAGAAAGACTATTAATAGCATGCGGTGGGTTCAAAGTCCATGATGAAGTCCTTCTTGAGCGCTTCGGTGGCAATATTGAACCTGTAAAATGGTATAGAAGATATGTTCACCAAAATACTATCGTCAGCGGTCACAAAGACCATATAGCCTATCTCGAGGCTGATATTAAGAAAAAGGATGAGATGATCACTACACTCAAACGTCAAGTGAAGACTAATCCCACGGCTGATTTTGATCAGAAAATGTCCGAACTTATTCAACAAATTAATGATTTGGAATTAAAGTTAAAAGATAGCCAGGCATAGTATGCCTCTTTAGAGTTCATTTTGGGCGATAAGACTTCAAAGATTGATCTTCCAATCTCTCAAGTAAACCCTCATTTGGTACTAGGTCAAAGCTTCTCGCGGCTCAGAATTTCCCTACTATGCTTAACCCTCCCCTAGGTTTAGATGATACTGTAGTAGGGAATTAGTGTCGAAGGGTAAAATCGAAATAGCCAAATATTTTGATGAGCAGCAGAAAGTGAAGTACTCTCAGACCATTAATGAATATGCTGCCAAAAACCAAAAGCTAGAGCATGACAATTACTTGCTCGTCAAGTGTGTCGCAGAGTTAGAAAGAGAGAATAAAACAGTTAAGTCTGCGAATAGAGCTTTTAATCGTGCCCTAAAGACCAACATCGATGCAATTGATAATGAAAACCAAATAAGGAGAAAAGAAAATAAACTCAAGGAAATTCTTAGCACGACCATCAGACACGTAGTTGATCCTACATTTGCAGAAACTCTCGATAGGGCCGCTTAAGATTCGTAACGCCTCTATATATTTTTGCTTTGCAAATCAATCATTTATATAATTTTTTCATTTTGTGAATGACTTTATAACTTATGTAAATCATACAAATTTCGTAAATATCACCTGATTTTCAATCCTTCTCTGTAAGGATGTTTTTGAATTGCTCACTCATTGATTTCTGGATTTGCTGAATCTTTTGCTATTCCTTATTGTTTTGATTTCCCTAAAAAGCATGTAGTAAAAAATATTTCTAATTATTAGCTTGAAATTGACATCTTTGTCTATGCATGTCATTTCCTTAGCTTAAAATCTCATCTTTAACCAAGATTGGAGATGATTAAGAATGTAACTCCTTCCACTCGGTTGGAAAGTTAGAAATTTGCTGATAGACAATTCTGCCTCGTCACAAAGATATAAATATTAGAATATAACCATTATTAAATAAAGAATCTGATTAAGAGATCGGTGTCTGAAATTCGAATGTAGTAACTCTCCAACCCATTTCTCAACAATAATGGAATTTACAAATTTTACAAACTCGAAGCCCCCATTCGGAGACTTTTAATAGTGATCTTTAACGTTTCTTGACCGGAATCGGGCATTTGTGATGAATAGAAATCCTAAAAAATTTCTCCCAGATTAGGGTTCGCACAAGTAGCATTCTTGATATCCAGATTTAGATATAATAATGTAATAACTAATGAATACCTAAAACCAAGATTCTAGTAAAAATGATGAAATTCTTATATGGGAGACCCAAAACCCTAATTCGGGCATTAAAAGCTAATGTTTAAAAATGAGAATCCCAAAACCCAGATTCGGGTGCATTAAGATAACCAGAAGTTAATAGAGACCCGAGAGACCCGAAACCCAGATTCGGGTATTATATAGTGAAGTTCTGAAATGAATATCCCAAAACCCAAATTCGGGTATTAAATGATTAATTCCGATGTAAGAGACCTGAAACCCAGATTCGGGTATTAATAAATGATATTTTAGAAATGAAAGTGTCGTAACCCAAATTCGGGTAATAATAAGCGAAGTTCCATTGCACTCCTTTGCTTAATTCTTCATTGGCATGTATGAAACCTTCAAGTTTTGAATACATAGAAATAATCTAATTAACTACCTCTTGAGCAAAGACATATTAGTCCATGATCGAATATGCTTTTCTTGAGCTTGGACATCTTAGTTCATGATTTAATGAGTCTCTTCGCAGGCTTAGACATCTTAGTCTTTTGCTGAATGTGGCTTTTCTCAGGCTTGGACTAAGTCCATTGTTTGATGGGCCTCTCCTTAGGCCTGAACATCTTAGTCCATTATTGTCAGGTGCTCTTGGTTAGCTTATCCTAGAGGCCATAACCAAGGACTTACCCGACCTCCCTCTAGGAGGCGCCGTTCCCCTTTTGCGACGAGGAAAGGGGCTTGTTCGGTGCTTTACCCTAGCCATCTAATGGTGTGGATAGAGGCTTACTCCATCCTCCTTCCAGAAGGTGTCTTAACCTAGCCATAACATGGCGCGGATAAGGGACTATTATGTGCTCTACCCTGGCCATCTTATAGCATCGATAGAGGCTTACTCCATCTTCCCTCCAGGAGGCGCCTTGACGTGACCAGAGGCATGGCCAAGGGCTTGTCCTGTGCTTTAACGTGGCCATCTCATGACGAGGTTAAAGGCTTACCTATCCTCCCTCCAGGAGGTGCTCTCCCCTGGCCATCTCGGCGTGGACAAAGGCTTTTCTATGATCGTAGGTAGACTATCATCTTAGGCAGTACCAAATATGAGGAGCATTTTAATCCCAACCATGTAGACTTTCTTTAGAAAGTTGATCTTTATTAATCCTTTCTCTAGTCCTTTTTACAAATTCACTATTCTTTCCTTGTCTAAAGAAATTGATGATCATCCCCTCCAGGGCTATACAGTGGTTGGCTTCATGACTATCCATCATATGATAATGACAGAAGGATCCTCCCAAGTTCCTTTCATGTTTTGGCTTTTTCTTTAGTGATGGCCAATAGTTAATTTCATCCGTTGTGAGAAAGTAGACGTTGCCAATTGATTTGTTAAGTTGCATTCTTTTGGAAGTCTAGACTTGAGACTTGAATCTTAAGGATGACACTTTGACTTTTTTACTTTTCGATCTTATCCTTTCAGGCTCTTCGATTATTTTTCTTTTGTCTACCCTTTCAATCTCTTAGGTTGGAAGTGATCTTGTTGCAATTGGTTGCCATTTGTGTGCAAAGGAGTTGTAATCATTCATTATTTCTTTCTCAAAGATTATCCCTTTTGGAATAATGTTGGATTGTTCTACTCATTTGATTAAAAATATTATCACTTCCATTTGTTCTTTGTTCAAGTGCAATGATACGGGTAGGTTCCACATGAAAAGGATTTAGACTCCATTTCTCAGGATCATAAGATTCTATTTTCTTTTTGTTTATAATCCTTAGGGCTTCGAGCCTTAGCCTTTGCTCTTTATCTTGATTTGAGCTTTTGATGTTTACATGGGTGAAACTTGTCAAATGTGGTTTAGAAGACCTTTGCTCGGACCTTTTAAATCCTCTTTCTATAATCAAACCAAAATGGATACACTTGATGTTAATTAATCCAAGGGGAATTTGAGAATAGTTGTGTTAGGGGGTTAACCAAGTCAGATGTTCGAGACCTTCTTCTAGCGCCAAAAATATTAACAAGATTTCTTGTCCACACCCCAAAGTTATTCTATCAAGGATGGATAGACTTATTTGAATAAAGGGCGTGATACCCTTATGAATGGCCTTTAAATTTAGCTTTACTTGTTGTTGATTCTTGGGTAAGACCTTCCGACGTCGTCGAAAGATTCAATCTTTGAATTAGATCACTTTCGTCTTAGTTGAACTTGTATGAGGTCTCCTACCAAAGTTTTCTTTTCGGCTAGGTTGAAATTCCCTAAGTTAGTCTTTTAAAGGTTGATTTTAATCTTGTCGAAAGGTTAAGGGGATAGCTTTCCTAGGGTAGAACCAAGAAGTCAAGCACTTTAGTGGATTTTTGTTAGACTTTGACCTTGTCAAAAGGTTAGATCACTTATATGAGGTAGGTTTCAACTTTTTCAAAAGGTATGGGAATGACCTCCTTCGACTTAAACTTTACGAGTCCAGATACTTATATTTATGAAGCAGATGTTGACCTTATCAAAAGGTTAGACCACTTGGATTATAGCTACAAAAGTTTACTTATATTATTATAGCATAAGAACTATCGACCTTATCGAAAGGTTTAGGCCACCAGGTTAATCTCTTTGGAAGGTTGCGGTGGATGTTTGGATCGGATGTATTGTCAACCCTGTCGAAAGGTTCAGATTATAGAGTTAATGGCTTCGAAAGGTTTCGGTAGTTATTTGTATCAGAAGAGTTGTCGGCAAGAACCTTTCAATGAGATTGAACTTGGAAATTGGGAGTTAATCCAACAAAAGATTAAGCAAACAGTAAGGTAATCAACAAAGCTTAGGACTTCCCTCTTTATCTAAGAAAAAGTTTCATTTTATTAAATTCCCCAAATCAACACCCAATTAAGATTACGATGTTTTTATTAAGAAGATATAAGGTTAGAATGGGCGATATTGGATCCCCAAAACATGACCCCTTGGATCTTATTTATAGACGCAGGCAACCCCTCTTTCGACTCCTTGCTCTCGAGTGGGTCGAAAAGTCTCTCTTTTATACGTAGTTGTGAACCTTTCGACTTTGTCGAGAGGTTTGCCCTTCATATGCCATTTTGGACCTTTTAAATTGTCGAAATGACTACTTTTTTTATGCCTTCATAAACCTTTCAACTTTTTCGAAGGGTTTGCCTTTTATATACTGGAATCCTTCAACCTTGTCGGAAGGTTTCTCTTCACTTGATTGTTGTGAACCCTTCGAACTTATCGGAAGGTTACTAATCACTTGATTGCTGTGAACCTTTCGACCTTGTCGGAAGGTTTGCTCTTCACTTGGATGTTTTCGAGAGCTGTGCTTCCCTTCAATGTTGTCAAAGGGTTATCTTTCATCCTTTGCTGACTTATGAGTGTTGCTTTCTTCATAAAACTTTCCGACATTATCGAAAGGTGTCCTGGATGTGCTTTAACTGGTTCGAAAGGCTTGCTATGCTTTCGAAAAGGTCACCGTGGAGTGGCGCACACTTTCTTTGACTTCTTCATCCTCCTCGAAAGGTAAGAACTCCTTGGATACTGAGAGATGGAACCTTTCCACTTCTTTGAAAGGTTTGGGACTGTTAAACTCTGATGACTGCATCCCTTCGACTCCTTCGAAATCTATATTTCTGGTGTAACAACAATATTAATTATGTTGAAAGATAATTAATTAAATTTATAATCTTTTTATAAATTTAAAAATACATTAATTATCCCGAAAGATAATTAATAAAATTTGTTATTTATTTTCAAATTTAAAACAATAATAATTTTCCCAAGAGATAAATAATCAAATTTATTATCTTTTTATAAATTAAAAGCTACCCATGTCCTTTATTTCAAAATTCTCCAAAATACTTGAAAATATAGTTTAAACAAATTTCAAAGTGCGAAACGCGGCCAACATTTATTTTAGAAAATACAAGCACATGTTCAAAGCACACAAAGGTTTAAGGAGATAATATTTCATAAGTGACGGTATAGCAATAATCACTATAGCAATTCTTGCAGAAATCAAATAATATATCACAAATATTTCAACCAAACATCAGTATAAGCACCATAAGATTATAAGTAAATCAATATTGGTGAGAAACCCTTATTGTAGTGACCTGTTTTTTGACCACTAAAAGTCGGCACTTAATACATCAACGGTATTCCAATGCCGAACATCCGATCGTCGAAAAGATAGATTGTTATGGTAAATTAAAAAGAACAAACATAGGAAACATAATCTCACAGCGAAAATGTCAACATATAATATGATAAAGGTAGTATAAACTATGGCTCCAAGATACAAATTACATCAAAGTTAAAAACAAACCACATTAGCTGGACAATTTTAAATTTGTGACATTACAATTGTTGATAGGTGTATATAATAATACAGCGAAAAATAAAATTACTATGGTAGGTGAACATCCATCTCTACTCCATAAGCTCCATGTCCCACCAATGAAGACCTAGAAAAATACTCATTCTGACCTGAGCATTAGAATAAATAACACCGGATCAGTCTAGAAAAGCAGCATGAGAAAACTCGAGTAGTATGATGAACATATAATAATTCTGAAAGACCATGCTGCTAAATGCAGAATGGTTTTTTACCTCATAAGAACAACATCAATAGATGAAAGAATGGAAACAATTAGAACAAAACACAACATGAAAGAATGAGTATAAATAAGAACAAAATCCAAACACAAATAATGAACATAAATAATTAAACAACAAAAAGAGCTCCAAACACTTCTCCATGCAGTCAAGAAAACAATTCAAAGATTTGAATCAAATAAGTAAAGGGAAATTTTTCAACAGCGGCTAGGAGGGTGCACCCCTATTATCGAAAGTATGCCTCTAGAATATACTTGAGAATTATTATGTCTCTCGGACACGTCCAAGTTGGATCCCACCAACCTTACCGAGAATCCAAGTATTTCAGACCTCTGAGCGCATACCACTGAATCCAATTTAGAGTAGATGTGAAGATACCCTCATGGGAGTAACCCCACATAATTTGGCTTCCGCTCGCGTTTTGGTTTTAGTAATCTCCGATAAAGAATAACAATGCTCAGATGAGCAACAAATTGCCATGGGTTGACGAAATACAAAAGAAGAAAAAATAAATTCCAAGGTTCAAATCGAAACAAGGAGAATGAAATTATCAAACATGACTAGGAGGGTGCACCTCGTTACACCAAAAGTATACCTCTAGATAAAATATACTAGAGAGCCCACACCCAACACACATCACTCTCAGAAACTTCCAAGTTAGACCCTCGCCTTACATGAGCATCCGAATATACTCACATCAACACATGCATGCTACCAACAACTTTCTAGATAAATGTGAATATATCCTTATGGGTGCGACCGACATGGCTTGGCTCCCACTTGCTCTTTGGTTTTAGTTATCTGTGGTGTTGGATGCCAATGCTCAAAATGAGTGACAAATCATCTTAGACTGACGGAACACAAAGAATGATATAAAATCGATAGTTAAAAAATCACTCTCAAAAGTAAACGAATTATTGTGTATGGAGGTTAGATCGCATACATTTGTCACCAATAAACGAATCAAGCTCTTAAATTTTTTTATTCTTAGTTGTGCTTCATTTTCACATCACAAATACTGGTAAAACACTTTAAAAAAACTCCATTAAAATATGCTTTTAAAAGAGAAAATTATATTTCTAAGTGTATTAGAAAGAAGGGTCAAAAATGATTGTCATCGAAAACATTGTTTACTATAAACCCCAAAACTATTTACACTTAGATTTGTTTTTTAAACATTCCTTTTTAAAAATCTTCTCATTTATAAACGGTTATTTATAACTTTAAAACAACATTTATTATCCCGAAAAGTAATAAATAAATATAAATACTTTTATTAATTTTAACGATGTTAATCATCCAGAAAGATAATTGATATAATTCTTTTATAAATTTTAAAAGCGCATTAATTATCCCAAAAGACAATAAATCAAGTTATAATCTTTTTATATATTTAAATAACATTAGTTATCTCGAAAGATAATAAATCAAATTTATAGTCATTTTTCAATTTAAAACAACATTAATTATCCCGAAAGATAATAAATCAAATTTACAACTTCTTTCATAAATTTTAAATCAATATTTAAACTTAATGTCGAAATACTTAAAAAATTTGAAAAATGTAGTTCAAACAATTTTCAAAGTGAGAAAACGTGACCAACCATTTATTTTGTGAAATTACAGGCATAAGTTCAACACACACAAAGGTTTAAGAGGATAGTTCGTAAGTGACGGTATAGTGAAAATCGCTATAACGCACTTACACAATTCAAACAGCATGTCATAAATATTTCAACCAAACATCAATACAAGGAAATAAGAATATAAATAAAATCAATATTGGTGAGAAACCCCTTTGAATCTCTCTACAAAAGTCCCATATAAATCTCATACACACACACTTAGAAGTATCCCCTAGCAACCTATTCGCTACAGAAACACTCCTGCTTTTTCCTTTTTGTCCTTTGCAATACAATGGTTATATATTTCATCCGCTATCAAGCGAAAATTCAAATCCAAAAAAACAATCAAATAACAATAATATTTTTATTTTGCAAGCACAGAACGGTGATTTATTCTTCTTGACAGATGTCTTTATAATCTATTCAATTTAATTATAGCAGAATGCGGTTTTATGCTGCTAAATAGATATGCCAAAAAAAGTATAGCTAATTTAACTACATTAAATGTAATTAAATTTAGTCACTATAATTTTATCACCAATTTATTCTTCACTAAAACTATCAACTACCATCCAAGCATTCATTAATAATCCATAGTTACACATATATCATATGGTTTTATTTCGAGGTGAATAAACTCACCAAAATTCCAGTTGACACCGAAGCGTTTTGGTTCGATCTAAAATCAAACGACTGGCTCCAAATTCGACAAAACTAGTTCCAACACGTAGCTGATGTTCCTACGAGTCCAATGCAATTGACCACGTACAAATCCGACCTCATATGACCAAAGTATCAATTTTATAAGAAATCGAGTTAATTAAAATAATTAATTATATTAATTAACTAATTTATTTTAATTACCCTATATTAATACTTATTCCCCAATTTCAAATTTCAATACCACTTGATACATTGATACTACCCAAACATGTCGTGCACCTCCTTCTTCTCCCACGCTCGTCTCTCAATGAAATTTGATGCCGCTTCCTCCAACGAACTCCATGTCACATGAGCTTCACAACCATGCCACCAAAGTCATGCTCGAATGCCTCCCTTAAAAGGTGACCTAGGCAAACCGAATGCAACATACAAATATTGCATCTTACTAGCAGCGCCTGCTACCCACTGAACTTCGACCAAAGCTACTCCTCGACACTAGAACTGCAATCTTATTACCGATATCTAAATCTACTACATATCTCTTTTGCATTCGATCTTTTATTTTCCCAAGCACTTATTATCTTGATGCGAATGTAGGCGTGCAAGAAATCAAAAAGCAGCCTATTGCATCCCTGTATTTATCTTGTGCTTACACAATTCAAAGAAAATCATCCTGACAAAGAGCAATGCAGAAGCTATTTCTATAATAAGTAATAGAAATATAAAAAATATAACAACCATACGCAACACAAGTACAAATAATATTCCGTAATAAAGTACTGAGCATCCAATCTTTTCAAAGTTAAATTTAGAACTTAATGTCTAGGATTTAATATTCAAAATATATTTTCAAATTCCTCCAAAGATAAATAAATCAAAACCAAATCAATTATGACAAGGTGGGGGCTTCTCCTATCGAAGCATGGTATAAGTATAAACTCAAAACAACATGGAGAATCTGATGATATTTCGATTCCTCCAAAAACAACAATTAGAGCAAACAAATATACCGGGCGAGTCTTCCAATCAAAAAACCCTTAATCGCCTAAATTTAATCATAATCAAAATATATGAAAAATCAATTCACCAAAACTCCTTTCAAATATTCTAAAACAATATTACTTAACCCATAATTTTTAAAATATTATTAATATTATTTCTTCCACAAATTCATTCGAAATCTTTTTTTCAAAAGCATCGAGATTTAAATTCTAATAAACAACAACTTTATAAACCGTAGTCTATAAAATCTTATTATCAACCAAATAAAATTCCGTAAGGGAATAAACAAACACTTAATTTCATAAAATGATTAACAAACAAGATTTAGAATTCTTCTTGGGTTCGCAACTTTCTCGATCGTCTTAAGGATATTGATAATTTCCTAAGCATATCATTACGCTCATCAGCCATTGGTTATCGCTTAGAAGATTATCTAAGCTACCTTGGAACAAAAATTGAAAGTTGGTCCTAAACTTCCCTAAACTACACGATAAAGAATACAAATATTGTAACATTCCTGAAAATTAACTACGTTTAATTTGACAATTAATTTAATTTTGGAATTAAATTGTGGATTTATTCGTGAGTTTATTAGTAAATTTCTAGAATAAATAAATTTTTTAGATTACATGTAGAATTTGGTTTAAAATTTTAAGGATGATTAATTTTATAAATAAAATTGGATTTAAAAATAAATATTGATTTAAAGATTAATAGCAATTTAATTTAAGATATAAGAATAAGTATTTTATCAACAAATATTAGATTTCAAAATAAAATGTATTAAAAATAAAATAGGAATTAAAAGCTTTGAGACTAGTAAAAAGGTTAATGATAATTTGTTTCTAAAATATTAAATATATTTGGAAGTTGTAATAAGAAGAAAAATTAATGCACTCATTTTTAAAATATTATTTTTAAGATTTAATTCACTTATATAAATAAAAGTAATCATTTGTTAATATGAAATCAAAATATTTAAATCAATCTTTTCTTTTCTAAAAGTTATACAAAAAATAAATAATAAGAAATGCATGAATATAAAATGTATAAATTACTTGTGTATAAATATGTGAGCTAAATTAAAGATTGTAGTGTGAAAAATAATTGGAATAAAATTTTGTTGTGTAAATATAAATATAAATATAAATATAAAAGGAAACATAAACATTTTACAAAATGTAAACATAGGTTGTATGTGAAAATAGATTTACACAAAGGTTTAAAACTAAAATTTACAAAACAATTTGAGTCAAAGGATTTAAACACAATTCTCCCTGCAAACTACAAGTGTAATACATGCAAAGAAACAAGTTTACAAGTGGCATTAACTTTTTAAAAAAAAATTAGGCCATTGATCTTCTCAAGGCTTGAAATAAGGAACTAGGAAAAAAAAGTGTTAAGAGTCAGTTGTATTCATTCTTCTCAAACCTGAGAAAAAAACAGAAAACAAGGTTCATCTTCAAAATTCAAATTCAAAAATCCCTCCCTTTCAAAAAATCTGAAATCAAAGCAAGAATCTGGATGCAGACCTGAGAGCATTCCCTGTATCAAAAAGCTAAAATAAATTCAAGCTTGAAATCAAAGTTTCAACCTGGAAACACATAAACAAAGATCAAACCTGAGAAGCAAAAGCTAGATCCAGATTCAAGAGCAAATGCAAGGACCAAATCTGGAAAAATGTAAAAACCTGTAAAACAACTGTTCTTCGAGAATCTGGAAAAAAACATCAAGCAAGTAACTTCAGGTCATGAAGGTCAGAAGAAAAGGCAACTCAAAACATAGCAGATTCAGGAAAAATCAAAAGAAAATATTAAAGATTAAGCAAACAACAATAATTCAACAATTGTTCTTCCTCTGTTCAAGCTTGAAAGTCAGGTGAGCAAACCCCTTTTTTTGATCTCAAACTTGAATGTCTTAATTTTATGTGCTTGATACTTGAAGTTTTTCATGATAACTGTTTATTCAGTTGTTAAGTTATGCTTACATATATATATACATGAGAATGACTATGCATGACAGTGTTTTGATCCTCTGTTTGAATAACAGGCATGATCATTTAATATAAATTCATATCTCCTCTATTAATTTCTTATAGACTTAGGATTTTCAAAACAAGTTATCCTTGTTTAAGCTCAAACTAAGTTTAAAAATATTTTAAGTATGATTGTTCATACATTATCTGGAAAAAAAATCAAGAAATACACCAGCAAGCCAAATACCATGATAAATCAAATGTTGAGATCATATGATTCATGTTTATAACTTGAATTGATTTGGGAAAATACGATTTTTGAAACAAAAATCATAATTTTTAAGGTTAGATCAAGTGTGTAATTTGGAGTTGACCTGAAATTGGGTTTTGAAGCTTTTCTGATGATCGGTTAATTTTCGATGGTCGAATTTTGGCATGGAGGTGCTAGCATGATCATGGATTATAGGAAAAATATAAGAAAAATTTTAAACTATAAGGAATTTAGTGACTTATTATGACCCATGTTTCATTATTAAAAAAATATAAAAAAAGGAACTGCAATCCAATTGCAATTAAACTATAAGGAATTGGTGATGACCCAGGAGCATACGATCACTTCCGGGAGCCAACGACAGAAATGTGTACATGAACGTGCACATGTGCATCCCAAAAATTCGATTTCTTGAAACTGATAGAAATTGAATTCTCACCAGGAGTTATTAGAGAAAAGACTAGATCAGATAACCAAGGCCTAATGGCTCAATGGAACTGGGCACATATGATAACTGAGAGATTTCACCTCAATTTTATACTGACAAATATCGATCAAGCGTCATAGCAAACAGAGAGAGATACGACTGTTCGAAAAAGATAATTCAATGGAAGGATAACAACTATCCAAAAACTTGAATGAAATTCTTCTCGATGACTCTAACTTCCTTCGATTCAAAGCACATCATGTTCAAAACAAGACGTACTTGGAGGGGAAAGTGTTATTCGGCATTTTGATCCGGCTATATCCAAACTGACTGGATAAGTTAGACTTGACTGTCATCAAGGCCAATAGTTTAGAGCAATGATTGTAGGGTCTAGAAATCAAGTACAGATGATAATATAAAGCCGTGATTGAACAAAATCAAGAGATATGCTTTACATAATGTTCTAAGTGTGGAGCATAGTCTAATCTAGAATAGAGATCAGGTACGGTCCTTCTCTACCAAAGGTCAGATTACTTTAGCTAAACGGTGCAACTCAATAGAAAATGATAGATATCTTAAAATCTAGAATTTGAATAAATACGAAACTTTAGGAACAAGAAGTGGGGACCCTAGGGATTCCATACTAGTGATTGCTTTGCAAAAGGAGCAAGAAAGAGGAATCAACCCTCTTTCCTCTAGAGGAATCGGTCAGACTCGGATTACACAACACATTGCAACAAAGATCGATCAGTATCTCAACATTTACAGGTCCAACTGACATGAAACTTGATGGACAAGCATAATACAACATGGAGAAGCTCCAATGGGGATTGTGGCCCCTAAATCCTCCAAAATAGGGATTGGCCCCGATCCCTATTTCTTGGGAATTGGGCCATGTGATCCCTCCAGTGGGCCTCTATGGATCTAGGGAGCCTTTTGCTGAATTTTCAGGGAGATATTTCACCATCTTCCTCTATAAATACAGACTTGATTGTTCGTTTTAAGGATCTTTACGCTGCTTGTTACTTAGTATTCATTTATAACTAAGGATATTCATCTGATCCCTCTTATACTCAACTTACAAAGTGATTAGTAAAGTTATCTCTTTAAAGTAGATGTAGGCAAACAATGCCAAACCATTATAAACTGACGTGTCTCTGTTATCTGCTTATTTCTTATTGTTTTATTGCTATATTCTTTCTATTTACATTTAATATTCTTTATTTATTCCTTTACTACATAACCTTGGGTGTTTGCGACAATTTTTGGTGCAAACACCTGCCATCAAAGGCCTTACTGAAGAACCTCCTAAAGGGAGGTCGGGTAAGCCTTTAGTGCTTGCCATTATATGGCCTCACTAAAGCACAGGAAAAGTCTTCAGCATTGTCATCAAAGACCTCACTGAAGCGTCTCCTAGAGGGAGGTCGGATAAGCCTTTATTGTCGTCATCAAAGGCCTCACTAAAGCACTAGAAAAGTCTTTAACCCCTGCCTACATGGCTTAGGACAGAGTAAGCCTTTATGCCTACCATCAAAGGCCTCACTAAAGCACTGAAACCTTCAAAAGGAAGATCGATCAAAATCAAGAACCAAGTAGTGCTCCCAACCAATTAAAATTCGAGCCAAGTAGTGCTCCTAATCAATCAAAATCAAAGCCCAGCAGTGGTCCTAAGTCGATTAATCCGAGCGAAGTAGCACTTCGAACCAAGTCAAATCTTCTAGAGGAAGGTCCATCAAATATGAGCTAATCATGCTCCTTAACAAATATAATTTTTAGCCACCAGATAAGAGATTCTAGACTTCTATTATTAGTTCTAGATATGGGTTTCTGGTCTTCTTTTATTAATACTAGATTTGATTTTCTATTCTTTTATTATTAATATCAGATATTTAAATGTTAAGTTATGATGAAAATTGTTGTTTGTTTTATTTTATGTAGGAAAACAGGATTAGAATGAAAGCTTCATGAAGAATTGACAATGCAAAAGAATTCTTGGTTTTACCCTAAAGAGTAAAAAGCTTCTCTCGTAAAAGCAGGGAGCTAAATGTTATCCATATAATTTCAATGTCAGAAATGATGCTATAGGTGATAGTGTCACAAAGAAATTGGTGCTACTAAGTTTTAAGTTGAAGAGGAGTGTCGCACTTCATCACTTCGATGATAATACATCGCTGACGCATTTCACCACATTTCATCACTTCGGAGGTAATAATTATAGAAGTTGATAAAGAGGAACTAATATTGTCAAAGAACAATGTTTGCCCACTTTGCTGGTCCTCGGTATTGTTAGTAGACAATGTCATACTCTATTGACTTTGAAGATAACTTCCTAGCAACTTTCAAGGTAGCCTCTAAACGACTTTGAAGATAGCCTCTCATTGACTTCGAAGGTTTGCGTTGAAAGAATAAGATGTTCCACTTCGTCAGTATTAGGATGTATACCATCAACATCGTAAGCCATTAATGAGTGCCGATGTGCCTCACTTCGCATCTCATTGATGCAGGAACTCAAGTAGCATGATTGTCTAATAAGTTCAAAGACACTAATAGCTGCCAATGCCAAAGTTTGAAGTTGCCACATATCTCCACTAAAAGGGTAAGGCGAAGACTTAATCCATGGCAACGTCAAAGTCACTAAAGACCTTACCGACTCTGCCATTGAAGCCAATCTGTCAAAGACGCTTTCGCTTCCCACACATGATTTTCAACTACGAAGATAGTTCCAAGATAACGATGATGAAGTCAAAGCCTACCAAAGACCATCATTGCTAAAGCGATGTCGACATTCTCTTGTTATCATCAAGCAAACAACATCATCAAAGTAGCCAAAGTCATTATTCACTCCATATCTGAAGCCGATGATAAAGCACGCCATCAAGTTTATGAAGAATATTACTTAAAACCATGTCGTAAGCTATTAATCAAAGTCGTGTTTCTTGATTATTGATGTTACATGGCATCAATACCAAAGCATGTCGAAGGCTACGCAAAGAAAGAAGGATGGGATCATTTAGAAAAGCTAATTCAAGGGGATCTAGTGTATTTCTCTTCATAAAGCTTTAAAAGCCTTCATATTCATTCACATGTTCCATCGCATCATAAGTCTCACATCGCCAATTGGAGCAAGTATACCTCCTTCCAACCTATAGTGGTATCCCCACATGGAAAAGGGCCATTAACTTCTTTCCCTCCCTCTTAATTTTTAGACTAGAACTTTTCTAAGCTCTCTTAAGAGCTTGAGAACTATAGTAATGGCATATGACCAATGAAGGACTTGGAAATTTGCATATAAGGACTTAAAAAATTGCATATTTTCATATTTATACCCATTCGTGGTTGAATAAAGAGGACTTGACTTGAGGCTATTGGCATGTTTGACTTATGGCCTTGCCTATGATTTAAATGGACTTGCGAATTATCCCAAAACCAAGGGTATATTTAGAACTTCTTCGAATATGCCACTTTGTACAAACTTTTGCGTGTTGGCGAATATATTTGTTAACAAATCCTCTTATCTTTTAAATACTGTTGGAGCTCTTATCCAACATACTTACCTCCTCGATCAAATTAAAGGATTCTAATCTTTTGGGTCGTTTGATTTTCAACTTCATTCTTATACTCTTTAAACTTCTCGCAGACATCGGATTTGTTCTTCATAAGTTACACATATCCTAGCCTGGAGAAATCATCCATGAAGGTAACAAAGTAAGAACTATCATCTTTCGTTATTGCAGGCATTGAGCCACATACATCATTATGTACTACCCCTAAGAGTTCAGCACTCTTTCATTGCTTCCACTAAAGGCACGCTTGGTCATTTTTCCTTTTAGACATGACTCATGGGTGTCAAATGATTCAGAATCAAGTGACGGTAGAAAACCTTCTATTTTTAGTTTCTATAATCATCCCTTACTAATATGATCGAGCCTACAATGCCAAAGATAGTTATCATTTATGTTACTACTAGAACTACTCATCGATCATACATGATTTACATTGATCACATAATTGTCATTTTCAAGCCTACAACTGCAGATTTTATTTCTATTTAAACTAATGTTCATAACGTTATGTACATAATGAAATATATATCCATACTCAGACAATCTAGAAACATGAATAATTCCACAAATAAATTCTTTTACAAAATAGAAATTATTTAATATAAAAAAAACCAAGACAAACATAAATGAAAATCTTTTACTGCCGTTGTGTCTATCCATCAGCATCTTGGACTCTCATTTCGTCCTTTGCCATGCAATGACAATTCCTAATCCCATGTAACGAATTAAAAATATAAGATTCAAATCTTGTATCTAAAACCCAAGACATTTTATTGATTACAAAACTATTTTGAATCATAAATGTACCTGATGGAGCTATAGAACTATTATGTTTCTTTTCTTTCACAATCTTAAGATGCTCGAGACAATTTCTCTTCCAATGTCCCTTCTTATCACAGTGGTGACATTCATCCCTGTCATCGGTAGCTTTCTTTCCTTTCTTACTTTTCTTCTTACCATCTCTCTTTTGCTTCTTCAAACTATTCGAAGATGATGCCCCACCTTTAACTATAAGCACAGCCGATTGGTCCTTAGATTGTGACTCATCCGAGCTCAACATATGGAGGAGCACCACGAGATTCACATTCAGATTGTTCATATTATAGTTTAGTATGAATGTTACATACTAAGGGGTCGATAAACCAAAGATCAAGTCAGCTTGTAACTCATTGCTTATAGTCATGTCCAATGACACAAGCTTATCAATATAACCTTTTTTCATCAGCATGTAATCGTCCATCTTTTGTCCCTTTTGCATTTTGGTGTTGAAAAGTTTCTTACTAGTTTCATACCTTATAGATTGAGACTGCAGACCAAATAGTGCCTTGAGACTATCAAAAATATCATGGATAGACATTGATTTGTGTTGCCTTTGCAACTGTTTGTCTAGAGTTGACAGCATGAATAATTGGGCGATTTCGAGATCAGCGGCCCACTTACTATAAGCAACACGCAGGTATCCGTGATCATCATCAATGTTTCTTATCAACGGAGCACAAGTTACAAACGACTAAACTTGCTCGCATTTCAAAGCTATCTTTATAGCTTGTAGCTAGTTGACATAGTTATTTGGTTCGGTCAATCGATTGCTTTAATTGAGAAGTCTTGGATTCAACATTTTTTGCAAGTTTTAAAAGGTATATTGTTAGGACATTAACATAATAGATATTCTTATAATATTAATAAGGTTAAATTTTACATTCCGTTTTATTAATAAGCTTTCACTAGCGTTTTATGTTTCGCCAAACCCTAACTCGAAACATAGAAGTCTTTCAACTTCTTTAGTAGGTGTTAGGACTCGTATGTCTTAGAATTCTAACCTTGAGGAAAGCTTAATAAATCGTACTCCCATATAGGATGGATAATTCTTATCGGTTGTACCATATAAAACTCCTAACCGTCGTACTTTGTCCTAATCCCATTTTAACTTGAGGGAAGCTCAAGAAATAAAGTAGGATTATTCACTCGGACCTACCATTTCGTCATAGCCTAAGTATAATGCACATGAGGAAAGCTCAACAAATACGTGCAGTTATTTTATCTTGTGTATTCAATATATTAATAGTACTACATATAACATCCCTAGCTTGAGGAAAGCTCAACAACTAAAGAGTATGCAAGTAATCTATTAACATATAAATGGTAGCGGACAACATTATAGTAAAGATTTATTATCTTTGATAGTTATATCGAGTGATATTGGCATGTAGAATAATGCAACTCTTATGAATTACTCTCGTAATTCAAGTGTCGAACATATTAGAAATCACGGTATACTATATTTACGTATGTATTTATTTCTTAAGTCTATTTGAATTTCTTTAATGTTCCACCTTTAGTTTATACATTTGTAATACACAAGTTTTATTATTATATAGCTTTTATATTTTAAATTACTTATATGATAGTATTACGTATAGCTTTATATTAACTATTAATTAATTTTAACCAATTAACATTTTACTTAGATTATATTAAACCAATATAACATTTATATTGAACATAAATACTATAACTATTATACTATTATATATATAGCATATATATGTATATCATATATGTATGTGTATATCATATAATATATATGCATGTGTGTGTATTTTAATTTAACTAATTAATCTTTAATTAATTTATTCAATTACACAATTTTAGTTAGGTTATATTAATTTTGAAAAATCATTGTATATACATACATGTATAATTATGATACCTTAAACATTTTATAATATCATAACATATATCAAAATATATAATATGTGTATATATACTTTTACTAATTAACTCATTTAATTAATTCATTTGAATCTTTTATTAATCTTATTAATAAAATTTAATTTCAAAATTAATTTATATTAATTCTCAAGCATTTTAAATAATTATTATATTATAACTTTTATAATATATGGTATATATTATTATAAATTTAACTTTTAAATTTAAAATCTTATATTTTAAATTTTCAAATAATTCTGAAAAAATCAACTCAAGGACCAATTCAAATTAGGTATTTTCTATTAGGGACAACCCTTGGGCTCTAGTAGCTAGATAGAGCAGAGTACTTGATTACTCAAACCCAATCCTTCGACGCTACCTTTCTAGGTACCATACTATTAAGGTCGTGAGCTTAATTAGTTAACCCTAACTTGACTAATTTAGACTATATAGGCTATTGGAGTCCGATACCATTGATGAACTGGGCCAGCTTGTCGGAAGAAATGGTTCAATTCCAAAAAATTTACCATTTTGGATCTTTATTAGATCTATGCTGTCTGAATCAAGGTACCGTACTATTTAGATTATGATCTTAATTAGTTAACCCTAACATGACTAATTTAGACTATATAGGCTATTGGAGTCTGATACCATTGATGAACTGGGCCAGCTTGTAGTGGAAGAAATGAGTGAATTTCAAATTTTTTACTATTTTGAATCTTTATTGGGTCTATGATGTCTAAATCATCTACAACATTTCTAAATTTCTTTTATATAAAATCATTATTTTATTTTCAATTTATATTAGATTTTGCATTATATAATTAATATTGTATTGTATATATGTGTATCATATACATATATATAAGTATGTGCATGTGTAATATAGTAACCCATGTAAGGTTTGACATACCCGTGTATAAGTGCTTGGATTTACACCGCAACAGACATATTGGCCCCTCTAATATTCAAACATATCATCCAAATGTATGCTTATGTGCTTTAATTCATATATGTTAAATACTACAAATATATATATATATATATATATATATATATATATGTATATAACCATATTTTATTTTGAATACTTTACATATATATGGAATTTATAAAATAAATATACATTTTTTATATGTATATGTAAAATCACTTAAAATTATTATAAAATTTATTTATTTATTTTGTTATAAAATCCAAATAAAAATTTATAATTTTTTATACAAAAAAATTAAATACGCACACACTTAAAAATATTTGAATAATATATATATAATACATAAGTGAAATATATATATATGTGTGTATGTGTACATGCATCTAATAATGCTCATGGAAAAAAACTATTTTTTAATTTTTAAATTTTATTAAAACTAAATTTCCCATGGGAAACTAAACAAAATTAAATAAAAATATTTTTAAAAATATAATTTTGTATTTTAATATTTCATACAAAGATATGGATGATATTTTAACATTTAAATACTTCCATATATATTTTGTAATTTTAAATTAATTTTAAATTCAAATTATTAATTTTTGCATTTATATAAATATTAAATTTGTATAAAAGTTATACAAAATTCACTAAAAGAATATTTTGTATAAAATAAATTATAAAATAAATTTGTTGATATTATGAATTTACAAAATTTATTTGAGTTAAATAATATTTAAATAATATAAAAATATTAAAAAAAATATTGTATAGCACTATTAATATAAAGATTTAAAACATATTTTGTGTGACATAATATTTAATATTTAAATCATGAAACTTATATGAATTAAATAAATTTTAAATTAAATTAATTTATCATCCTGTGAATATTAAGATGTATATATGTTGCAAAAAAATTAAAAAAATTATATAAGCCCACATATATATAACCATCATAAATGTGACGATATATCGATATACTAGGTTTGTCACCTATCGATCTAAACATTATATGATATATATATATATATATATATATATCTTTGTATGTGTGTGTAATATTAATTTATAATTATATATTAGAAACATACTTCACCAAAGCCTATAAAATATACGTAGAATTGATACGAACTCCTTTGAATCCTATTACAATCCAGAAGGTACTAATTCGAATTATTGACCACTGGCTATCGTATAAGTGTTAATTTATTTGATTTGAGATCGGAAATAGAGGAGAGGAGGAGGAATTTAGGCAGGCGAATAAATGGGTTGAGGCTCCAAAAAGTATAGTACAAAGAGTGTTATGATACTTTTATAGAGGAGACACTAGAGAAATAAAGTAGGATCAAGATCCCTGTTCTTCTATTATTCATTCTCTAGCTCTTATCCCATCAAAACTCAAGCCTATTGCCATTTTATGACCACCCATTCTTGATCTCATCATGGGCGAAATCCCCATGCGATGTGGGCTTTATATCCATTTCAAGCCTAAACAATTTTTACCGCACTTAAATCCAATTTAAACGTGTTTCGATATTGCATGTCACTTGATATGTTTATAACTATTATAAACACATTTATTAATATTATTGAATACATTAAATAAAAAATTTATAAATAATATTTCATAAATTGTAACGACCCGTATTTTTACGGATCGAAGGACCGTAGAATTGTTGTTATTAGGTCGTTAGTATTGCTTAAGTCGTTCTGAGTCTAAGTCGTATGTTAGTTTAGGTCGGCCGAGCAACCCAAGTCATGTGAACGACTTAGAGAAGTTAGTGGTAGTGGTTGCCGACTTAAGTGTTAACGGCTTAAGGTGTTTGCCAACCTATAGAAGTAAGCGACTTAAGGGTGAGTGAGCTAGAGGACTTAGGAGTTAGCGAGTTAACGAGTTAATGGGTTGGACCGACCTATAGGAACTGACCGACCTAAGGAATTGACCGGTCTAATATTCAATGACCTAAGGGATAGAAGTATAGGAGATGGGTCTGTTGACTGAGTTACCGACCAAAGGGTGATAGGTCGGTGAGGCGACTTAAGGCAGGTAGCGACTTAAGGAGGGTAGCGACCTAGTGGTTAGCCCTATGTTTAGTTAGGTCGTATCATTTTTAGGTCGTCACATAGTTAGGTCGGCACTTGTGTTAAGTCGGCATTTGCTAAGTTGTGTTTGGTTAGGTCGTAGACGACCTATGCTGGGATGCTGGGTGTAGTTAGGTCGGCATCCATCTAAGTCGTAGGTCGTTAGGCATTATAGCAATGTGTTAGGTCGTGTCTAAGTTAGATCGCGTAGAGGCTTGAGTCGGTAGGCTGTGGGGTTGATGAGTCGTAAGTCGTGGGGCCTTGTTAAGTCGTGACCGACTTAAGGGGGCGAACGACTTAAGGGTTTGGCCTATAAATACACGGCCTTATCTCACTTTTTGGGACCGGATTTTGAAGCGACGAAGTGCTGCCATTTTGAGAGCTCGAGTGCTACACTTCTTCACTTCTTTTCTCTTCTCTAATTTAGTGCTTCCTTCCATCCAAGATTGAAGATCAAATCGAAGATCCAAGAGCCAAAGTTGAAGATCTACATCCATCGAAGAGAGATTTCATCGTTTGAAGGGAAATCTTGTCGGATCAAGCTAGATCCTTTGCTGTCCAGATCTGAAGTTAGTTGCTTTTGAAGCGTTTAGGTGATTCGATGAGTGGTGGTTATCTCTCACACGGACCCAAAGGAGTATATTGGATTGGTGGCTTGTTTGTGTGTTAAAGATGGTGATTTCATGCATTTTCCTTAAGTCTGCATGTAGATCCATCGTTCATAAAGTTTTGATATCCACTTTACTGCATGATAACCTATGCTAGTTCATGCATCAAGATATTACTTAGAATTCATGCTTGTTAGATTTGGACTCTTTATTTACGAAATTTCCATTATTGTTATAACTGTTTATTTAGATCTTATTTGAATGATTGATTACTTGGATTAATGATTGATCTGATTGATTGT
Organism: Allium cepa; assembly: GCA_030765085.1. Lineage (NCBI taxonomy): Eukaryota > Viridiplantae > Streptophyta > Magnoliopsida > Asparagales > Amaryllidaceae > Allium > Allium cepa. The sequence goes on along the minus strand of CM060932.1, from coordinate 225,407,438 downwards.
TATAAATTAGTTGATTGATGATTTGATTTGGACAAGTTGGTCGAAGATGATTCAAAAGCTAAGTGGAAAGGCTCTTGAATAAGGAAAGCTGCTCGTGGCATATGAAGCGGATGATAAAGCTCATATGGATAGATTTGATGATGATGTTGAGATGGGACTTTGCTATGATGCGATGAAGAAAAGCATGATGTGAGATAGCCTTGGTTTAATCCAGACGGTATCATCCCAAGCATGTTGATTACTCGGTGATATGGTTCGAGTTCGTTGATAATGGTTGGCTCAAGAGGCGCTTGAGCTAGTATGAGAATAGTCGTCAAGGAGGATGACTAGGAGGCTGAGATTTCATCGTTGTTGAAGGTTCTAGCATGTTCAAAGCAAGAGTATGTTGGGCAGATTCGATAGTCCAAATCGACTAATAGTTGATGGTCGAGTACTCTGGGCAGATTCGATAGTCCTAGGCACGGGTCACGATGACGTGCGGAGTTATGTCTAGAACCGGGGTTACCATTGGCCCTTGACGGACGGATGAAAGAATGAGCCGGTCATTCAATTAACGGTGATATCGAAGCAATGATAACAGTGATAGCCAGGGTCATGGATGTTTGGATGCTTTGGTTGTATCGTCATTCGGTCTCAAGAGCGATGTTTTGTGGGTGCTTATCTGATCTTGGTTTAGGCCTTGGGGGTTTGTACTTGGAAAACATCGACCTTGACTCGAGTGATAATTGCTTTGCTTTAAATGTTTGCTTTGCTATGTTTATTTCCACTTAGTGGGTCTGGGGGCTATCACTGTAGAAAGAGGTGGAGTGGGAGGGTTGGATTCCTATTCCTTTTTCCTTTATGCTCTTTTGGTATGTTGTTAGTTAATTTACCGCTCACTAAGACTGTTGTCTGACTCAAGTTTTTATGTTCAACTCTTATTACCTTGGGCTGTTCATCCGTTTTGGGATAGGCAGACTAGGTAGCAGGTGACAGGTGCTGCTCTTAGTGACCAACGCTGTTGATGACGAAGACGAGTTGGAGGCTTTTACATATTGTTTTTCTTACTATATGTACTGGATGTTCCGCTGTTTGTATGATTCTCTGAGTGTTATGTAGTGAGGCTTGATGTATTGACTATTCAGATGTTTGTATCAAATTGTTTTGTAGTGTATTGATGAGATTCTATTTAGTGAAGCTTCATTATATATTTTTCTCTATTGTATTTTATCCCTGCGATGTGAGTAATACAATAGACTCCGCTGTTTTTACCTTACCTTGATGATCATCCATGGCTTCCTGACACACTTTACAGCGCACTATTTCCTTGTTTAGTGCAGGAGTCATTGGCGGTCGTCACATTTGGTATCAGAGCTTAGGTTAATCGATTTTAGCCAACGCTCGCTTACGTAACTACGTAAGAGAGACGTAATTGTAATTTTGATGGTTGATTACTATATATAATATAGTAGCTTAGAGAGATTTGAACTCTTTATGCAGTTATTCTCAAGGTGCACTAATCATTTTTCTTATAGATATTAAGAATGAGTCGAAGGGGGAGACCAGCTGCTAGGGAAGGCCGTGCTGTTGAGGGGGCTGCTGATTATGCTGCTATGTTCGAGGCCATAATGACTTCAATCATGAGAAGGATGCCAGCTCCGGGGCCATCAGTAGATGTTGGAGTTCAAGTTCAAGCTCGAAAACCGGTGGATTTTGCTAAGTTGTGTAAGGACTATACTGCTCTTGGAGGAAAGGTTTTCTTGGGAACAGAATCAACCATAGAAGTCCAGAGATGGATAGATGCTTGTAGAATGATCTTTGGTGATTTGGGAATCGAGGATGCAACCAAAAGGAAGCTTGCAACAAGACAGCTTCAAGGGAGAGCTTCTGATTGGTGGAACTCTATCACCATTGATACTCCGGAGGAAGAAATTACTTGGGGGCAATTCCAAGTCAGATTTGAAGCTATGTTCATTTCTACAGCTCAGAAATTTGTTCTATTTAAGAAGTTTGTGGAGCTCAAGCAAGGTGGAAGACCAGTTCTTGAGTATGATTCTGAGTTTGAAGCTTTGTCCAAGTATGCTCGGTCGTATATTGAATCTCCCTATCAGAAGAACGAGAAGTTTGTGACAGGTTTGGACACTTATCTTGGGAGACAGTTGGTGGATCATCTGGACGATCCATTTGAGAAGCTCGTGGAGAAAGCTCTCAAGCACGAGAATTTGTTTCCTAAGGAAGGATCTGTTGTTGCTGTGACTAAGGAGGAATCTAAACCACAGCAGGGTGGAAACAAGAAGAGAAAGCAGCAGCAGCAGAAGGGTAAGGATAGCCAGAAGAAGCCAAAGGGTGAAGTGACCTGCTACAACTGTCAGCAGAAGGGTCATCTCTCCAGAGATTGTAAGAATCCGAGAGTGCCGGTGAAGTGCCACAACTGTGACAAGCTGGGGCATATCAGGAAGAATTGTCCAGAACCGCGGAAGGACAAACAGATTGTGCAAGCTTATGCTTTGGGGGCTGTGCCATCATCTTCAAAAGCTCCTATGGCGGAAGAGAAAGGAAAGAGTGTGGTGGTACAAGGTACTCTTTCCATTTGTGGTGTTCCAGTTAGAGTGTTGTTCGATACTGGAGCGTCGCATTCTTTTGTTTGTAATGAACTTGTAGGCCGGTTGGGTTTGGAACCAGATATTGTTGATAGACCATTGGTTGTGACTAATCCAGTTCGGGGTTCGTCTTGTTTGTGTATGATATGCCGTGGTCTGGTTGTATCGAGTCATGATTGCTCTTTTGTTTGTGATTGTTTTGTTCTAAACTTTGAGGGGTTTGGAATTATTTTGGGTATGGACTGGCTTAGGAAGTATGCGGCAAAGGTTGATTGTGACAGGCTGGAGGTGACAGTCAAGAATGTGGAAGGGCGAAAGATTGTGATACGATGTAAGCATGAGGAAGGCATCTTCATGAGCTTCATGTATTCGCTGGTTGTTCCACGGGATGGACTGTCATCGGTGCCAATCACAAATGGATTTGAGGATGTCTTTGATGAGGTCAAAGGGTTACCGCCGCATAGAGAGATCGAGTTTCGCATCGATCTAGTTGAATGAGCCAGACCTGTTGTGATGCCTCTTAGGCGAATGGAGCCTAGGGAACAGCAAGAGTTGAAGGTGCAAGTTGATGACCTTTTACAGAAAGGATTCATTCGGCATAGTGTGTCCGAATGGGGTGCCCCAATTGTGTTTGCAACCAAAGCGGATGGATCGTTGAGTTTGTGTGTGGATTATCGTGAGCTGAATAAAGTGACTAAGAAGAACAAGTATCCATTGCCGAGAATAGATGACTTGTTTGATCAGCTTCACGAAGCTAAGGTGTTTTCTCAGATGGATTTGGCAACGGGATTTCACCAGTTGAGAGTGACAAAGGATAGTGTGCCGAAGACTGCTTTTAGGACACCATCTGGTTTCTTTGAGTGGCTGGTAATACCGTTTGGATTGACCAATGCACCAGCATATTTTGTGGATCTTATGAATAGAGTGTTCAGGGATCAGTTGAACAAGTTTGTACTTGTGTTCGTGGATGATATTTTGATTTATTACAGAACTGAAGAAGAGCACAAGATGCACTTGCGTATTGTTTTGGAAACCCTGCGGAAACATCAGCTGAAGGCTAAGTTTTCGAAGTGTCACTTCTGGAAGGGTGAAGTGAGGTTCTTAGGCCATATTATCTCTGGAAATGGAATAGCGGTTGATCCCGCCAAGGTGGCAGCGATCCAGGATTGGGTTAGACCTAAGAATGCATCTGATGTGAGAAGTTTTCTTGGATTAGCAGGATATTATCGTCGGTTTATCAAAGACTTTTCCAAGATAGCTGCACCATTAACAGGATTGATGAAAAAGAATCAAGTATTCGGATGGGATGCTAAGTGTGAGCAAGCTTTCGGAATCTTGAAAGAGCGACTGACAAATGCTCCTGTTTTGACAATTCTAAGTGGAAATGATGAGATGGTGGTTTACACCGATGCATGTGGTACTGGACTTGGAGCAGTACTGACGCAGAAGGGTAAAGTTGTTGCATATGCAAGTCGACAACTGAAGCCGCATGAAAGGAATTATCCGACTCATTATTTGGAGTTAGCGGCGATTGTATTTGCTCTGAAGATATGGAGACATTACCTATTGGGGGTTCGATTCGAGTTGTTTACAGATCATAAGTCATTGAAGTATCTTTTCTTCCAAAAGGATTTGAATCTTCGGCAGCAACGATGGCTAGAGTTTTTAGCATCATATGATTTTGGTATAGCCTATACTCCGGGAAAGGGTAACGCAGTGGCAGATGCGTTAAGTCGAAGACATGCAGGATTGCGAGCCATGTTTTCGGAATGGAAGAGTCTCGAGTATTTGGCTGGATTTGACTTCAGGCCCAGATATGAATTGGAACCTGAGATGTAGGCAAACTTATCGGTAAGACCTACTCTTGTGGAAAGGATTGGCGAGAGCCAAAAGCGGGACGATAAGCTTGTCAAGATTATCCGTGATTTTGAATCTGGGTTGGACCCAGAGAAGGATAAAGGATTCGAGGTCGATCGAGAGGGTTGGCTTCAGAAACAAGGACGACTGGTTGTTCCCGATATAGATGAATTGAGAAGTGAAGTTCTGAAGGAAAGTCATCACTCGAAGCTGACAATTCATCCAGGTGGAGATAAGATGTACCGGGATATGAAGAGAACCTATTACTGGGAAGGTATGAAGAAGGATGTTGAAAATTTTATTTCCAAATGCATGAACTACCAGTTGGTAAAAGCCGAGCAGAAGAAGCCCAGTGGATGGCTTCAGCCATTAGAAGTTCCTACATGGAAGTGGGAGCAAATATCGATGGATTTTATCGATGGACTACCTAGAACAAGAGCGGGGAATGAAGGGATTTGGGTCATCGTAGATCGTTTGACCAAGAGTGCAAGATTTATTCCTGTTCGATCAACTAGGACTGCATCAAAATTGGCTAAGCTGTATGTTAAGTGGATAGTTCGTTTCCATGGTATTCCGAAAAGTATAGTGAGCGATCGAGACCCATTGTTCACTAGTGGATTTTGGAAGAGCTTCCAGGAAGTTTTGGGAACCGAGTTGTGTTTGAGTACAGCTTATCATCCCCAAATAGATGGTCAGACAGAGAGAGTAAACAGAGTTTTGGAAGATCTCCTCAGAGCATGTGTTTTAGACTTCGGAGGATCATGGGAAGATCATCTTCATTTGGTGGAATTTGCGTATAATAACAGTTACCAGTCAAGTATTGGTATGGCACCATGAGGCATTGTATGGAAGACCGTGTAACTCTCCGACATGTTGGCTGGAAACGGGAGAAAAGTTGATACTTGGGCCAGAAATGATTCGACAGACTTCGGATTGCATAGAGATCATTCGGCAACGAATGAAGGCATCACAGGACCGTCAGAAAAGTTATGCCGATAAGCGTCGTAAGGATTTGGAATTCGACGTAGGAGATATGGTTTTTGTGAAGATTTCTTCACAGAAGAATGTTATTCGATTCGAGAAGAAAGGAAAATTGACTCCGAGATTTGTTGGACCATTCCCGATCGTCGAGCGAATTGGAAAGCTCGCTTATAAGTTGGAGTTACCAGAAAAGATGTCGGGTGTGCACAATGTTTTTCACGTATCGTATCTACGGAGGTATGTGCACGACCCAAGTACAGTGGTTTCTGCTGATAGCTGTGAAGATTTCAAAGTTGATCCAATCGTTGAGAGACCTCGTAAACCGCTTCGTGTTGTGGAAACTGACACGAAACAGCTTAGGAGGAAGGTAGTCAAGTTGCTCAAGGTACAATGGAGTGATGATGTTAACGACTGTACATGGGAGGAGGAAGAGAGGATGAAGGCAGCTCATCCTGAACTCTTCGAGGTATGACCATGAGGTGCCATGACATCGCATGACATTGTAACTTGTTCTAGTCTTATAATTCTACATGCTAGGCTAGTAATTGGATGCATGGGTTGTTGGTTGCTATGGATGGTAGGCATGCGGAATAGTTTATGATTGCTCTTGATTGTTTGGAATTTCGGAGGCGAAATTCCTAAGGGGGAGAGAATGTAACGACCTGTATTTTTACGGATCGAAGGATCGTAGAATTGTTGTTATTAGGTCGTTAGTATTGCTTAAGTCGTTCTGAGTCTAAGTCTATGTTAGTTTAGGTCGGCCGAGCAACCCAAGTCATGTGAACGACTTAGAGAAGTTAGTGGTAGTGGTTGCCGACTTAAGGGTTAACGGCTTAAGGTGTTTGCCGACCTATAGAAGTAAGCGACTTAAGGGTGAGTGAGCTAGAGGACTTAGGAGTTAGCGAGTTAACGAGTTAATGGGTTGGACCGACCTATAGGAACCGACCGACCTAAGGAATTGACCGATCTAATATTCAACGACCTAAGGGATAGAAGTATAGGAGATGGGTCGGTTGAACGAGTTACCGAACTAAGGGTGATAGGTCGGTGAGGCGACTTAAGGCAGGTAGCGACTTAAGGAGGGTAGCGACCTAGTGGTTAGCCCTATGTTTAGTTAGGTCGTATCATTTTTAGGTCGTCACATAGTTAGGTCGGCACTTGTGTTAAGTCGGCATTTGCTAAGTTGCGTTTGGTTAGGTCGTAGACGACCTATGCTGGGATGCTGGGTGTAGTTAGGTCGGCATCCAGCTAAGTCGTAGGTCGTTAGGCATTATAGCAATGTGTTAGGTCGTGTCTAAGTTAGGTCGCGTAGAGGCTTGAGTCGGTAGGCCGTGGGGTTGATGAGTCGTAAGTCGTGGGGCCTTGTTAAGTCGTGACCGACTTAAGGGGGGCGAACGACTTAAGGGTTTGGCCTATAAATACACGGCCTTATCCCACTTTTTGGGATCCGGATTTTGAAGCGACGAAGTGCTGCCATTTTGAGAGCTCGAGTGCTACACTTCTTCACTTCTTTTCTCTTCTCTAATCTAGTGCTTCCTTCCATCCAAGATTGATGATCAAATCGAAGATCCAAGAGCCAAAGTTGAAGATCTACATCCATCGAAGGGAGATTTCATCGTTTGAAGGGAAATATTGTCGGATCAAGCTAGATCCTTTGCTGTCTAGATCTGAAGTTAGTTGCTTTTGAAGCGTTTAGGTGATTCGATGAGTGGTGGTTATCTCTCACACAGACCCAAAGGAGTATATTGGATCGGTGGCTTGTTTGTGTGTTAAAGATAGTGATTTCATGCATTTTCCTTAAGTCTGCATGTAGAATCGTTCATAAAGTTTTGATATCCACTTTACTACATGTTAACCTATGCTAGTTCATTCATCAAGATATTACTTAGAATTCATGCTTGTTAGATTTGGACTCTTTATTTACGAAATTTCCATTATTGTTATAACTGTTTATTTAGATCTTATTTGAATGATTGATTACTTGGATTAATGATTGATCTGATTGATTGTTATAAATTAGTTGATTGATGATTTGATTTGGATAAGTTGGTCGAAGATGATTCAAAAGCTAAGTGGAAAGACACTTGAATAAGGAAAGCTGCTCGTGGCATATGAAGCGGATGATAAAGCTCATATGGATAGATTTGATGATGATGTTGAGATGGGACTTTGCTATGATGCGATGAAGCAAAGCATGATGTGAGATAGCCTTGGTTTAATCCAGACGGGATCATCCCAAGCATGTTGATAACTCAGTGATATGGTTCGAGTTCGTTGATAATGGTTGGCTCAAGAGGCGCTTGAGCTAGTATGAGAATAGTCGTCAAGGAGGATGACTAGGAGGCTGAGATTTCATCGTTGTTGAAGGTTCTAGCATGCTCAAAGCAAGAGTACACTTGTGACGACCGCCCATGACTCCCGCACCAAAACAAGAGAATAGAGCGCTGAAAGGTGTGCCAGGCAGCCATGGACGATAGTCAGGGTAAAATAAAATCGCAGAATCTCTATCGTAACTCACAGCGCATGGATAAAATACAATAGAGAAATATATAGTGAAGTCTCATAACAGAAAATCATCATATAAGCATCACAGAGGTTTTATACAATCATCTCAACAATTCCATACATCAAGACCTCACTACAAGCACTCATCAAATACAGCAGCGGATACCCAGTACATATAAGAAAATAATATGCATAGCCTCCTGCTCGTCTTCGCCATCATCAACGGAAAACTCTACTCTAAGCACAGCACCTGCCACCTGCTACCTAGTCTGCCCATCCCAAACATGGATGAACAGCCCAAGGTAATAAGAGGAGACATAAAACCTTGAGTCAGACAAAGTCTTAGTGAGCAGTAAATTAACAATCAAGCATACCAAAAGAGCATAAGGAAATAAAGGAATAGGAACCAAACCATCCCACTCCACCTCTTTCTACAGTGATAGCCCCCAGACACACACTAAGGAGAAGTAAGCATAACATAGCAGATAAGTAAGGTAAAGCAATAATCACTCGAGTCAAGGACGATGTTTTCCAAATACAAACCCCCAAGGCCTAAACCAAGATCAGATAAGCACCCAGAAAACACCGCTCTTGAAGCCGAATGATGATACAACCAAACATCCAAACATCCATGACTCTGGCTATCACTGTTAACCTTGCTTCGAAATCACCGTTAATTGAATGACCGACTCCTTCCTGAGCCATCTGTCAAGGGCTAATGGTAACCCCGGTTCTAGACAAAACCCCGCACACTGCCTTGTGCCTAGGACTTATCTTCTTGGCCCAGAGTACTCGACTAACTGCCTGTAGTCTTTTAGGCGTCCCTATGTACTCTTGCTTTAGGTTTGCTAGAACCTTCAATAACGATGAGATCCAAGCCTCCTTGTCATCCTTCTTGACGACTTCTTTCAACTTAGCCCAAGCTTCCTCTTGAGCAATCCATTATCAACCAACTTGAACTACCCTTCAAGTTATCAACATGCTTGGAATGATCCCTGCCTGGATTAAGCCAAGACTCACATCATACTTCGCTTCATCGTACCAAAGCGAAGTCTCAACTCAACCATACTTTGCCTTTTCGCATCCTGACAAAGTCCCATCTCGATCTCATACTTCGCCTCTTCGCATCACGGCAAAGTCCCATCATCAAATCCATCCATATGAGCTTCCACATCCGCTTCATATACCATCGGCGGCTTTCACCATTCAAGAGCCTTTCCACTTAGCTTTTGAATCATCTTCAACCATCTTGTTCCAAATCAACTACAAGCTAACTTGGAGCAATCAAATCTAACATACATTCAAACATTCAAGCATTCAAACAAGATCTATTAAGCAATATCAACTATAATGGAAATTTCGTAATTAAATGAGCAAAAGTCCAACATATGTGAAATCATGGTTTTTAGCATAGATCTATCAATTCTAAAACATGGGTTTTGTCTTTACTACTTGATAAATAACTTTCATAGATAAACATCTTCAAATATGATGGATCTACATGCAGACTTAAGGAAAATGCGAGAAAATGCTAACTTTAACACATAAACAAGTCACCAATCCCATATACTCCTTTGGATCCGCGTGAGAGATAACTACCACTCACCAAATCACCAAAACAACCTAAAATCAAACAACTTCAGATCTGGACAGCAAGGACTTGAGCTTGATCCGGAGAAATTTCACTTGAAACGGTGAAATCTAGCTTCTTCGGATGAAAATCTTCAACTTTGGCTCTTGATCTTCAATCTAAATCTTCGATCTTGGATGGATGTTAGAACTAGATTGGAATAGAGAAAAGAAGATGAAGAAATGTTGTAGTCGAGCTCTCAAAATGGCAGCACTTCGTCGCTTCAAAAACCGGTGCCAAAAAGTGAGCCAAACCCCTCTATTTATAGGCTGAAAACCCCTTAGGTCGTCGCCCCTTAGGTCGTCCCCGACCTACTTATGAGTCGTTGCCGACTCATCAGCCCCTACGACCTACGACCTAACCAACACAACATACAGCCAAGGCCGACTTACGACTCAACACACTACCGACCCAACTGCCACACGACTCAACCCAGACACGACCTAAAACACAGTATCCTACCGACCTAAAAACTCTGCCGACTTATCATCCCTTGCGACCTAGGTCTCTACAGTACTTACGCGACCTAACTCCTGCCGACCTAACACACACTCTGCTTAGCCGACTCATTAGGTAACCGACCTAACACTCCAAGTCCTAAGTCGTACGACGACTCAACAACGATGCCGACTTAACACACATACGACCTAACTTAGGTCGGTCCACGACCTAACTACTAAATCCTTAGGTCGCTACAACTATTAGGTCGCTCACCACTAGGTCGGTCACTTTCTTAGGTCGTTCCTCTATCCTAGGTCGCTCAACCGACCTAACTCTCAACACATTAACACCCTAACCCGTTAGCTCCTTAGGTCGCTCACCCCTACTTACGACCTATCCTCCAAACGACCTAACTCCCAAGCCTTCCATCCTATGAGTCGTAACTTGTACACGACCTATCCTATGAGTCGGTCACGACTCAACCCTTAACTCGGCAATGCCTATGAGTCGGCCCTCTATGAGTCGGCCACGACTCATCACTTGACCCCTATTTCGCCTCTCTTCTTAAGTCGGCAACTACTATGCCGTTCTATCCCTTAACTCGGTCCATCCCCTTAAGTCGTCTACGACTTATCTATGAGTCGGTCACGACTCATCACTTGCACTCGGGTCAACTCCTAAACGACTCAAGCTAGAGGCCACACAAACAACACTATCGACCTGCAAATTCTACGTTTTATCGACACGTAAAATACGGGTCGTTACATTCTCTCCCCCTTAGGAATTTCGCCCCCGAAATTCCAAGCAAACAACAGCAATCAAAATTATTCCGCATGCCTATCATCCATGGCAATCAACAATCCATGCAACCAATTCTAACCTAGCATGCAGAATTCTAAGACTTAGAACAAGCTACAAATTCATGAGATGTCACGACACTTTAGGGCCATACCTCGAAGAGTTCGGGATGAGCTGCCTTCATCCTCTCCTCCTCCTCCCACGTACAGTCGTTAACATCATCACTCCATTGTACCTTGAGCAACGTAATCGTCTTCCTCCTAAGCTGTTTCGTATCGGTTTCAACAATACGAAGCGGCTTACGAGGTCTCGTAACCACTGGATCAACCTCCAAGTCTTCACAGCTACCAGCAGAAACCACCGTACTTGGGTCGTGCACATACTTCCGTAGATAAGATACATGAAAAACATTATGCACACCCGCCATCTTTTCCGGTAACTCCAATCTATAAGCGAGCTTTCCTATTCGCTCGACAATCGGGAATGGTCCAACGAATCTCGGAGTTAACTTTCCTTTGTTCCCGAATCTTATAACATTCTTCAATGGAGAAATCTTCACAAAAACCATATCGCCCACGTCGAATTCCAAATCCTTTCGACGATTATCTGCATAACTTTTCTGACGATCTTGGGCTGCTTTCATTCTTTGCCGAATGATCTCTATACAATCCGAAGTCTGTCGAATCATTTCTGGCCCAAGCATCAGCTTTTCTCCAGCTTCCAACCAACATGTCGGAGAGTTACACGGTCTTCCATATAATGCTTCATATGGTGCCATACCAATACTCGACTGATAACTGTTATTATAAGCAAATTCCACCAAATGAAGGTGATCTTCCCATGATCCTCCGAAGTCCAAAACACAAGCTCTAAGAAGATCTTCCAAAACCCGGTTGACTCTCTCAGTCTGACCATCGGTTTGAGGGTGATAAGCTGTACTCAAACACAACTCGGTTCCCAAAACTTCCTGGAAGCTCTTCCAAAATCCACTAGTGAACAATGGGTCTCGATCGCTCACTATACTCTTCGGAACACCGTGGAATCGAACAATCCACTTCACATACAACTCAGCCAACTTCGATGCAGTTCTTGTCGATCGAACAGGAATGAACCTTGCACTCTTGGTCAAACGATCTACAATGGCCCAAATCCCTTCATTCCCTGCCCTGGTTCTAGGTAGACCATCAATAAAATCCATCGACACTTGCTCCCACTTCCACGTAGGAACTTCTAATGGCTGAAGTAATCCACTGGGCTTCTTCTGCTCAGCTTTCACCAACTGGCAATTCATACACTTGGAAATAAAATTTCCAACATCCTTCTTCATACCTTCCCAGTAGTAAGCTCTCTTCATATCCCGATACATCTTATTACCACCTGGATGAATTGTCAACTTCGAGTGATGACTTTCCCTCAGAACTTCATCTCTCAATCCATCCACATCGGGAACAACCAATCTTCCTTGCTTTCGAAGCCAACCCTCTCGATCGACCTCGAATCCCTTATCCTTCTCTGGTTCCAATTCAGATTCCAAATCACAGATAATCTTGACAAGCTTATCATCTCCCTTTTGGCTCTCGCCAACCCTTTCCACAAGAGTAGGTCTTATCGATAAGTTTGCCAACATCTCAGGTTCCAATTCACATCTGGGCCTGAAATCAAATCCAGCCAAATACTCGAGATTCTTCCATTCCGAAAACATGGCTCCCAATCCTGCATGTCTTCGACTTAACGCATCAGCCACTGCGTTACCTTTTCCCGGAGTATAGGCTATACCAAAATCATAAGATGCTAGAAACTCTAGCCATCGTTGCTGTCGAAGATTCAAATCCTTTTGGGAGAACAGATACTTCAACGACTTATGATCTGTAAACAACTCGAATCTAACTCCCAATAGATAATGTCTCCACATCTTCAAAGCAAACACAATTGCCGCTAACTCCAAATCATGAGTCGGATAGTTCCTCTCATGCGGCTTCAGTTGTCGACTTGCATACGCAACAACTTTATCTTTCTGCATTAGCACTGCTCCAAGTCCAGTGCCACATGCATCGGTGTAAACCACCATCTCATCATTCCCACTTGGAATAGTCAAAACAGGAGCACTCGTCAGTCGCTCTTTTAGGATTTCAAAAGCTTGCTCACACTTAGCATCCCATCTGAACACTTGGTTCTTTTTCGTCAATCCTGTTAACGGTGCAGCTATCTTGGAAAAGTCTTTGATAAACCGACGATAATATCCTGCTAATCCAAGAAAACTCCTCACATCAGATGCATTCTTAGGTCTAACCCAATCCTGGATTGCTGCCACCTTAGCGGGATCAACCGCTATTCCATTTCTAGAGATAACATGGCCTAAGAACCTCACTTCACTCTTCCAGAAGTGACACTTCGAAAACTTAGCCTTCAGCTGATGTTTCCGCAAGATTTCCAAAACAATCCTTAAGTGCGTCTTGTGCTCTTCTTCAGTTTTGGAGTAAACCAAAATATCATCCACGAACACAAGTACAAATTTGTTCAACTGATCTCTGAACACTCTATTCATAAGATCCACAAAATATGCTGGCGCGTTAGTCAATCCAAACGGCATTACCAGCCACTCATAAAACCCGGATGGTGTCCTGAAAGCAGTCTTCGGCACACTATCCTTTGCCACTCTCAACTGGTGAAATCCCGTTGCCAAATCCATCTGAGAAAACACCTTAGCCTCGTGAAGCTGATCAAACAAGTCATCTATTCTCGGCAATGGATACTTGTTCTTCTTAGTCACCTTATTCAGCTCACGATAATCCACACACAACCTCAACGATCCATCCGCTTTGGTTGCGAACACAACTGGCGCACCCCATTCGGACACACTTCTCCGAATGAATCCTTTCTGCAAAAGGTCATCAACTTGCACCTTCAGCTCTTGCTGCTCCCTCGGTGCCATCCGCCTAAGAGGCATCACAACAGGTCTGGCTCCCTCAACTAGATCGATACGAAACTCGATCTCCCTATGCGGCGGCAACCCTTTGACTTCGTCAAAGACATCCTCAAATCCATTCACGATTGGCATCGATGACAGTACATCCCGTGGAACAACCAGCGAATACATGAAGCTCATGAAGACGCCTTCTTCATGCTTACATCGTATCACAACCTTTCGCCCCTCCACATTCCCGACTGTCACCTCCAATCTCTCACAATCAATCCTTGCCGCATACTTCCTAAGCCAGTCCATACCCAAAATAATTCCGAACCCCGCAAAGTTCAGAACAAAGCAATCACAAACAAACGAGCAATCATGACTCGACACAACTAGACCACGGCATATCATACACAAACATGACGAACCCCCGACCGGATTAGTCACAACCAATGGCCTATCAACAATATCCGGTTTCAAACCTAACCGGCCTACCAAATCATCACAAACAAAAGAATGCGACGCTCCAGTATCAAACAACACTCTAACTGGAACACCACAGATAGAAAGAGTACCTTGAACCACCACACTCTTCCCCTTTTCTTCAGCAGTCGGAGCTTTTGAAGACGACGGCACAACTCCCAAAGCATAGGCTTGCACAATCTGCCTATCTTTCCTCGGCTCTGGGCAATCCTTCTTGATATGTCCCAGCTTATCACAGTTATAACACTTTCCCGGCACTTTGGGATTCTTACAATCTTTGTAAAGATGGCCCTTCTGCTGGCAGTTATAGCAAGTCACTTCACTCTTCGGCTTCTTCTGGCCATCCCTACCCCTCTGTTGCTGTTGTTTCCTCTTCTTATTGCCACTCTGCTGTGGTTTAGATCCTTCCCTGGTTACAGAAACGACAGAACTTTCCCTAGGAAACAAACTCTCATGCCTAAGAGCTTTTTCCACAAGCTTCTCAAATGGATCGTCCAGATGATCCACTAACTGCCTCCCAAGATAAGCATCCAGACCAGTCACAAACTTTTCATTCTTCTGGTAGGGAGAATCAATATACGATCTGGCATACTTGGACAAAGCTTCAAACTCAGAAATATACTCAAGAACAGGCCTCCCACCCTGCTTGAGCTCTACAAACCTCTTAAACAAGACAGATTTCTGAGCCGTAGAGATAAACTTAGCTTCAAATCTGACTTGGAATTGCTCCCAAGTTATCTCCTCCTCTGGTGTATCTATAGTGATAGAATTCCACCAATCCGCAGCTCTCCCTTGAAGCTGCCTCGATGCAAGCTTTCTCTTGGTTGCATCCTCAATCCCTAGATCACCAAAAATCCTTCGGCAAGCATCCATCCATCTCTGCACTTCAATAGTAGATTCCGTCCCCAAGAAAGCTTTTCCTCCGAGAGAAGTATAATCCTTGCAAAGCTTGGCGAAATCCACCGGTCTCGGAGCTTGGACCTGAACTCCAACATCAACAGTAGGCCCTGGAACGGGCATCCTCCTCATGATCGAAGTCATCATTGCTTCGAACATAGCCCCATAATCTGCAGCTCCTTCTGTAGCATGGCCTTCCCTAGCAGCTGGTCTTCCCCTTCGACTCATCCTTAATATCTGTAAAAAGAATGATTAGAACACCTTAAGAAACAACTGCATAAGGAGTTCAAATCCTTCTAAGCTACTATATTATATATAGTAATCATCCATCAAAATACAATTACGTCTCTCTTACGTAACTACGTCAGCGAGCGTTGGCTAAAATCGATTAACCAAAGCTCTGATACCAAATGTGACGACCGCCCATGACTCCCGCACCAAAACAAGAGAATAGAGCGCTGAAAGGTGTGCCAGGCAGCCATGGACGATAGTCAGGGTAAAATAAAATCGCAGAATCTCTATCGTAACTCACAGCGCATGGATAAAATACAATAGAGAAATATATAGTGAAGTCTCATAACAGAAAATCATCATATAAGCATCACAGAGGTTTTATACAATCATCTCAACAATTCCATACATCAAGACCTCACTACAAGCACTCATCAAATACAGCAGCGGATACCCAGTACATATAAGAAAATAATATGCATAGCCTCCTGCTCGTCTTCGCCATCATCAACGGAAAACTCTACTCTAAGCACAGCACCTGCCACCTGCTACCTAGTCTGCCCATCCCAAACATGGATGAACAGCCCAAGGTAATAAGAGGAGACATAAAACCTTGAGTCAGACAAAGTCTTAGTGAGCAGTAAATTAACAATCAAGCATACCAAAAGAGCATAAGGAAATAAAGGAATAGGAACCAAACCATCCCACTCCACCTCTTTCTACAGTGATAGCCCCCAGACACACACTAAGGAGAAGTAAGCATAACATAGCAGATAAGTAAGGTAAAGCAATAATCACTCGAGTCAAGGACGATGTTTTCCAAATACAAACCCCCAAGGCCTAAACCAAGATCAGATAAGCACCCAGAAAACACCGCTCTTGAAGCCGAATGATGATACAACCAAACATCCAAACATCCATGACTCTGGCTATCACTGTTAACCTTGCTTCGAAATCACCGTTAATTGAATGACCGACTCCTTCCTGAGCCATCTGTCAAGGGCTAATGGTAACCCCGGTTCTAGACAAAACCCCGCACACTGCCTTGTGCCTAGGACTTATCTTCTTGGCCCAGAGTACTCGACTAACTGCCTGTAGTCTTTTAGGCGTCCCTATGTACTCTTGCTTTAGGTTTGCTAGAACCTTCAATAACGATGAGATCCAAGCCTCCTTGTCATCCTTCTTGACGACTTCTTTCAACTTAGCCCAAGCTTCCTCTTGAGCAATCCATTATCAACCAACTTGAACTACCCTTCAAGTTATCAACATGCTTGGAATGATCCCTGCCTGGATTAAGCCAAGACTCACATCATACTTCGCTTCATCGTACCAAAGCGAAGTCTCAACTCAACCATACTTTGCCTTTTCGCATCCTGACAAAGTCCCATCTCGATCTCATACTTCGCCTCTTCGCATCACGGCAAAGTCCCATCATCAAATCCATCCATATGAGCTTCCACATCCGCTTCATATACCATCGGCGGCTTTCACCATTCAAGAGCCTTTCCACTTAGCTTTTGAATCATCTTCAACCATCTTGTTCCAAATCAACTACAAGCTAACTTGGAGCAATCAAATCTAACATACATTCAAACATTCAAGCATTCAAACAAGATCTATTAAGCAATATCAACTATAATGGAAATTTCGTAATTAAATGAGCAAAAGTCCAACATATGTGAAATCATGGTTTTTAGCATAGATCTATCAATTCTAAAACATGGGTTTTGTCTTTACTACTTGATAAATAACTTTCATAGATAAACATCTTCAAATATGATGGATCTACATGCAGACTTAAGGAAAATGCGAGAAAATGCTAACTTTAACACATAAACAAGTCACCAATCCCATATACTCCTTTGGATCCGCGTGAGAGATAACTACCACTCACCAAATCACCAAAACAACCTAAAATCAAACAACTTCAGATCTGGACAGCAAGGACTTGAGCTTGATCCGGAGAAATTTCACTTGAAACGGTGAAATCTAGCTTCTTCGGATGAAAATCTTCAACTTTGGCTCTTGATCTTCAATCTAAATCTTCGATCTTGGATGGATGTTAGAACTAGATTGGAATAGAGAAAAGAAGATGAAGAAATGTTGTAGTCGAGCTCTCAAAATGGCAGCACTTCGTCGCTTCAAAAACCGGTGCCAAAAAGTGAGCCAAACCCCTCTATTTATAGGCTGAAAACCCCTTAGGTCGTCGCCCCTTAGGTCGTCCCCGACCTACTTATGAGTCGTTGCCGACTCATCAGCCCCTACGACCTACGACCTAACCAACACAACATACAGCCAAGGCCGACTTACGACTCAACACACTACCGACCCAACTGCCACACGACTCAACCCAGACACGACCTAAAACACAGTATCCTACCGACCTAAAAACTCTGCCGACTTATCATCCCTTGCGACCTAGGTCTCTACAGTACTTACGCGACCTAACTCCTGCCGACCTAACACACACTCTGCTTAGCCGACTCATTAGGTAACCGACCTAACACTCCAAGTCCTAAGTCGTACGACGACTCAACAACGATGCCGACTTAACACACATACGACCTAACTTAGGTCGGTCCACGACCTAACTACTAAATCCTTAGGTCGCTACAACTATTAGGTCGCTCACCACTAGGTCGGTCACTTTCTTAGGTCGTTCCTCTATCCTAGGTCGCTCAACCGACCTAACTCTCAACACATTAACACCCTAACCCGTTAGCTCCTTAGGTCGCTCACCCCTACTTACGACCTATCCTCCAAACGACCTAACTCCCAAGCCTTCCATCCTATGAGTCGTAACTTGTACACGACCTATCCTATGAGTCGGTCACGACTCAACCCTTAACTCGGCAATGCCTATGAGTCGGCCCTCTATGAGTCGGCCACGACTCATCACTTGACCCCTATTTCGCCTCTCTTCTTAAGTCGGCAACTACTATGCCGTTCTATCCCTTAACTCGGTCCATCCCCTTAAGTCGTCTACGACTTATCTATGAGTCGGTCACGACTCATCACTTGCACTCGGGTCAACTCCTAAACGACTCAAGCTAGAGGCCACACAAACAACACTATCGACCTGCAAATTCTACGTTTTATCGACACGTAAAATACGGGTCGTTACAACACTGGGCAGATTCGATAGTCCCAATCGACTAATTGTTGATGGTCGAGTACTCAGGGCAGATTCGATAGTCCTAGGCGCGGGTCACGATGACGTGTGAAGTTATGTCTAGAACTGGGGTTACCATTAGCCCTTGACGGACGGATGAAAGAATGAGCCGGTCATTCAATTAACGGTGATATCGAAGCAATGATAACAGTGATAGCCAGGGTCATGGATGTTTGGATGCTTTGGTTGTACCGTCATTCGGTCTCAAGAGTGATGTTTTGTGCGTGCTTATCTGATCTTGGTTTAGGCCTTAGGGGTTTGTGCTTGGAAAACATCGACCTTGACTCGAGTGACAATTGCTTTGCTTTAAATGTTTGCTTTGCTATGTTTATTTCCACTTAGTGGGTCTGGGGGCTATCACTGTAGAAAGAGGTGGAGTGGGAGGGTTGGATTCCTATTCCTTTTTCTTTTATGCTCTTTTGGTATGTTGTTAGTTAATTTACCGCTCACTAAGACTGTTGTCTGACTCAAGGTTTTATGTTCAACTCTTATTACCTTGGGTTGTTCATCCGTTTTGGGATGGGCAGACTAGGTAGCAGGTGATAGGTGCTGCTCTTAGTGACCAACGTTGTTGATGACGAAGACGAGTTGGAGGCTTTTGCATATTGTTTTTCTTACTATATGTACTGGATGTTCCGCTGTTTGTATGATTCTCTGAGTGTTATGTAGTGAGGCTTGATGTATTGACTATTCAGATGTTTGTATCAAATTGTTTTGTAGTGTATTGATGAGATTCTATTTAGTGAAGCTTCACTATTTATATTTCTCTATTGTATTTTATCCCTGCGCTGTGAGTAATACGGTAGACTCCGCTGTTTTTACCTTACCTTGATGATTATCCATGGCTTCCTGGCACACTTTACAGCGCACTATTTCCTTGTTTAGTGCAGGAGTCATGGGCGGTCGTCACATAAATAGTAATTTTTCGGTTATGTGACTCTTTAGGTGTAAACTCAGTCAGCAATTAATATTGAACTATTCGATTATTAATGTTCACACATCGCTTAGCATGTGGTGTGATATTTTGACTAATTTATCGCTTACTTGATTTTGTTAAAATCCAGTTTAATTTTGTCAAGCATTAACGGGTAGTGACGTTTATTTACACTAATTTTTTCGTCAAAACTATATCACTTTGGACTTATGGAATTTGGTAGTGTTCAGAATTTCAATATCATCCATGAAAAACTTTGGTTAGGATCATCTTAAGATAGTTGATGTGATATATTCCCACACGAAGTGAGAAAGGTAGGTAGTGATAATGTATTTAAGTGTAATCTATAATGTAATATGTTTGAAAAAGTAATAAAAAATGAACCAATTTTCAAAAATAAATAAATTAAAATTAACATATGTTCTTAAGATTTATTAGAAGAATAGGGCAACTATTAACTGAGATTATTTAAACAATCTGAATTTGAGATTTCGTAAGTAACTATAATACATGGATTTGAATATAAAATAGGAAAGAATTAAAGGGGGTGTAAATTATGTCAAAACCACATGTATTGATTTTAATGATAACAACTAGATAAATATTAGTGTTGATGATTTTCTAAGTTTATTTACGATATATTACAGGGAAAACAAGAATTTATCAAGATATGTTGCAGAAAATCAAGTAGAGATACAGTATACATATCGAGGCAGTTCAATACAAGAATTCAAGTACATGGCCAGGTAGATCAGAAAGAGTAAAGATCAAGGAGATAAGAATAAGACTAGAAGAACAAAAAATATTCAAAGGCAAGGCTAGAAGAAAACATGAGACTCAAGGAACAAAGACTGGAAGAGTATAAGACATTAGTTGGTCGGCTAAAAAGTATATCGAGTCATAGATTTAATTGTTAAAGATCTTATAGCACTTCTTTGAGTTTTCTCTTTAAAAACTCTTTATTTTATTCTCCATGATTATTTTACAAAGGTTCATTTTTGGTTTTGCAAGTTAAAAGGGTGAAAGCAATTTTTATAAAGAAGGTAATGACACTAGGATATGTCGACATATCCAATGATGTATGCCGACACACTAACCGCTGGATGAAACATTTCAATTTAAATGAACGGACACTTCCTTTCACCTCTTCGTGCAAAGTCATTTTTATTCATCTTCTATTTAAAGGCTTTGGACGACTAATTTTTCAAGCAATTCTCTCTCATTTCTATCAATCGCTACATTCTCATATTTTGTAGAAAGGTCCTATTACTCACATTTACTTATACTTTGCAAATCCACTCCCTGTCTTTCTATTTCCTCACGAATTTTCAATTGGGTACTTTTGGCACAGGTCCTTATTAAATTTCAAAATTCACGAAAAGTCCTTCACTAAATTTCAGTGTAAATTTGGTCCTTGTTTTTTTATTCACGATTATTGCAGAGCATGATGCAACTTTTCATAAAAGTTGCTGACATTTCCGCAACTTTTTTGCACATTGTGAACATAGTGTATGAAAGTTTCTGAAATATCAGCACTTATTTATAAAAGTTGCTGACATTTCAGCAACATTTATGTACACCGTGAACACAGTTTATGAAAGTTGCTGAAATATCAGCAGTTATTTATAAAAGTTGCTGACATTTCAGCAATAATTTTTCTTTGTTTCTAAAAAATAGAGACCGGATTTACAATGAAACTTTGACAGGGAAAGTTGCTGAAATATCAGCACTTATTTATAAAAGTTGCTGATATTTCAGCAATAATTTTCTTCATTTCCAGAAAACAATGACCTGATTTACAATGAAACTTTGACAGGGACCCGCTTTACAATATGAAAGTATGATAGGGATGCCTCTCTAATTTCCACTTTTTAATTTACTAAAAAATCGGCGAGTCTACATATAATTCTCTATCATTTACTCTTTCATTCTATACTATTTCTCAAAGAAATCAAAGATACATCATTACTAAATGTTTATTAGAAGTTGTACTAAAGACTACTTGAAATTATGAATGAAAGGTTTGGTTTCTTATAGATATTACTCTACTATTTGTTTGTAAATGTATGTGACGACCCACATTTCGGAAGGTTTAAATTGACAATAATCCACACATGTCCAACTTAAATAATCCGGAACATAAATAATCAATGCGGTTAACTAAGAATATAAGAAAAGAAGAAGAAACAAACATAAAATATCGCAATGGAATGATAAAATATAAAATCAAATAAACAGTTCATGAAGCTATTTACTACGCATTTAATTATAATTTATACAACACTTATTAGAGTTATATATACACTAGGAATAAATAAATAATGCAGCGGAACAAACAATGATGGAATAATATTAGTAATAATAATATATCAAATTTTTATCTTCGTCCTTCAGAGAATAATCTTCGATAAACTGAAAATTCAGGTTTGACCCGAGCGTAATGAAAAGACAAAACACTCGAGTCGGGACTAAAATATCCTTATGTAAGTCAAATCAATATCGCATATAACCTAAGTGTAATAGCGTCATAGATGTTTACGGGATTTCACATCTCATATCCAGTGTATAACGTGCGTGCAATAACTCAAGAGATGTTACGGGGTTTTCCATCTCTTAAGGATCCGTCAAAATATTTATATGTAGTAGAATACGCTATGTATATAATGTCTAATCAGTAAAATAAATATTTTTCTTAGCGTTAAGGCTTTATATTAATCCTCCTTAACGCGTTTTTAAGAACTTGTGTATAGTTTGTATTTGACACCACTAGTAGCACGTCAGTAGTCAGGGATGCGCCGTGATATGACAACACTAAACCAAAATCATAGTGGTCTCGTATAGGGATAAAATTATGGGAAGGCACATGAGGTAATGCCCAAGGTAGGATACTACCAGTTTACCCTTTCCGACTGGTAGTAACGCATCATAGTCATGATTGCCCATCGCGTCCAACGCTCCCAAAATCTGAGGGTGCGCACCAATTAATCACAATGTATATGAAGAAGTGTGTCCGCTCGGGGTAGCTAACCCACTCCACCGGTACGGCTCCTGTTTTAGTCATTTCAAATGGACACAAGTGCCAGGCTAATCCATCATTGTTCTTTCTTCACCAGCAAACGTGTGTCAAATCCAACCACTACGTTCTGGATCATCATTTCACGTATATCGGTTTTAAAGTGGTTCCGGTATCGACAGGGAGTATGCCTATATCCGGCCCTGGCCTCTTTAACAAGCAAACATCATTGTACACACCTGTTGTTACTTTACATTTCGAAAATAGTTCATACTTGATATCAAAATATCATATTCGCTTCAAAAATCAAATCCATTTTGAAATCATCATATTAACTCAAAATAGACCATTTCACTTCTAAAATCATTTCGCCTCAATATTTCGATTTCGCTTCCAAAATTGCTTCGAACTTCAATTTAGGTTATAACTTCATTTTAACTCAATTCGCACACAAATCCAAGATTTAATTATAAACATTTCACCACTTGACCAGTTTGAATTTTTGAAAAATAGTTTAAATAGTTTTAAAATAGCTTAGATAATTAATATAGTTAAAAATAGTTTAAATGGTTAAAATAGTTTAATATAAAATAGTTTAAGTATTAAAATGGTTTATATAGCAAAATCGTTTGGAAAATCAAAATAATTTGAATATTTTAAAAGATAGATTTAATTGGTTTATATCAAAATAATTTATTTGAAAATAGTCTCCAAGTCAAACTAATTCAATTTCCAAACTTTCCAATTCAAGTCACTTTTAAAAATCAGTTTCGGTTTAATCGATTCAATTCCGATTTCAAGTCAAAATTTACTTCGATTCCAAATTAATTTCGATGTCAATTTCAAATTAATTTCAATTCCGATTTCAAATTAATTTCAATTACAATTCCAAAATAATCTCAATTTCCAATTTTGAACCATTTCGAATTTTATCATTTCGAGTTCGATTTTCAAAACATTGATTCAAAACACTTAAATCAATTTACTTTCAATACCAAATTTGAAATCCAAATTCTTAAATATAATTCAATTTCGAGCTCAATTTTGAAATAGTTCGATTTCCATAAATTCGATTTTCACTTTCTTAAAATCAAATAATTTAAATAAATTTCGAATAAAAAATTTTAAAATCATTTAATTTAACCAATCCGGTGTTCGTATATAATTTTCTATCCATGGCCAAGTGATCGGCTATTTAAGTTTAATTTCGGGGATGGATATACATCATTTCAATCCAAATCACAGTGTCGTAGGTATATATCATTTCAACATATTTCTTAATTTATTCAAAATAATTCAGTTTACAGTTTTATATACTGTAAATAATATACATGATGATAACAGGATATATCAAAATAAATAGACATCCAAATCATCTAAAACATCAATCAATAGCATCCATTATAATCAACATTCAAATCAGCCAATAATTCACAACACTTCCATAGTTATCAATATCAGGAATTTTACTGGCAATTAAATTCTAGTTTCAAATTAAACGTCAACTTTGATTTTTAACAGTTAATTCGAATGACAATTAAATTTATCAAACAACGATCGGTAAATTTATATCACTTCATAATTTCAAATTTAACTAGCATAAAAATATTTTAGTACGTTGTAAGCGTTATAAAACACTCACCTTTATTTTCAATTTTAAATCAAATCGAACACCATTCGATTTAATCTAAAATTTTGGTTAGTTCCCATCATCTCCAGATCAGTTCCAGGACGTAGTACTAGTCACCATGATTCTGTCGCATTTTGTTTCGTCCAATTTCAACCTCATATGACAAAGATATACATTTTTTAAAGATTGAATAATTTTTAAAAAAAACATAATTTACATAAATTAATTTCCTTTTCTTTCTATCATAAACCTTTTAAATCCAAGCTGTTGATTTCCTTGGAACAAGATCAGGCCGCCAATTTCCCTACTCCTTCCCCTTCGCGTTTCATTCCCAGTCGATGCGAACCCATCGCACGCATTCCATTCCCGATTGTCGCCTCCACCTCGCTCGTCGATAACATGGTCAGAGACTGACACCGTACACGCCTACTTCGATTACCCCTATGGCCGAAACTTGGATGAACTCGACGCCTCCAAGACTTCACTTACGAATGTCGCGACTTCGAACGAGAATCGCCATTACCATGGACTTCCTTACTCGATCTTCAGCGTGGGATCTATAGATCTTGGAGTGCTCTACGATTGCTTAGTTGGGAGATTAATCTTATGGCACGTGGATTGGAAGAAAAACGAAAGGTAACGGTGGAGCTTTTCGGCCATTGAATTTATTCAAGGCGGCTAGGCAAAACTATGGTTTTGCTGGACAATGGACGCGTATATATACGTGCATATATCTTATTTTATTTTTTATTTACTGTCCACGCGAATTTTCGAACGAATTCCAAACGAGGCGCGTTACCTGGCGTTTATAATGTTTTACCCTTATTCCAAACACAACGGAACAAGTTTTGAGGCCTAATTCGATCATATGCGAATGATAGCTTTTCGATCGAATTAAAATATATAATTTTCGATATTTAATTCAACGCGTTTCTATCCCGTACGACTAAATGGTAACCCAATCGCTACGAAATTTGAAATCCAATAATAGTTCACTGTTATAGACCCGATGAAAGTGGTTTCATCTAAATTCGAGACAATGGCCAAAATAGCTATTTTTAATCGTCAACTAAAATATTAAATTTTCAAATTTTAAATTAATCACTTAAATTCAATTTTTAAGCATTGACAATCTTCATTCCTATTTAAATAACATCTAAATCAACTTTTGAAATCATTTTCGTTCATATTTAATTTAGGATTCAATTATTTAAACAATTTTCAATATTAAATTTTACAATTTAACCAGTCAATGAATCGCATATTTCAACATAAGTCATTTAACTTATAAAATTTCATTTTAAAACAAATTCAGATAATATAACAACTACTTTCATATCATAGTAATTCAATATTTTATTATTCAATCCCAATTATTGGTTATAAAACATTCAATATATAGAATTTCATTTCATTACTCGTTGTCGCTACAATCTACGAAAGTAGTTATTTCAAAATTTTATTCAAGTTCATATTCAATAACTTGCATTAATAGATCATTAAATTTTATTTTTAACCATTTTATTTAATAATTACATTAAATTTAGTAATTTAAAATAGCTAAAAATACGGGTCGTTACAATCTCCCCCACTCAAAACTTTTCGTCCTCGAAAATGAACTAAGCACGGAATTTTACATTTGATATATTTAAAAAATATCAACTTATAAAACATAAAATCCATTAGAAAACTTTTACTATGTTTCTACTACGCTATTCTAACCGGCTTACGGAATTTACAATTTATTTAAGAAAACAAGTTATAATAATTTTAAATTTTTTCTAACTCTCGAATTTACGGAAAATTTCGGCAGTCTCATTTGCGCGGATCGATCAGAAAATTTTTACAATATAATATAGAACCTAAACATACTACATAGACATCAAATATACATCTCACCTCAATGATGAGGCGTCCCATAGGGAAAAATATAAAAGTGCAGTATGTAATCAGAGATATGTACCTTATTATTATTAATACGAGCGAGTTCGCTCGTAGTGAGCAAGCAAAAGCATATAAAATCCATGTATACGTCTGAACTGTCTTCGTACGTGCTCATCTAAACTCAAATTAGGATATTAGTTGCATATAGAAGATGTAGAAAGCATAGTTTTATAGAACCATATAACATGAATTTTAAATCCAAAACATAACATAAGCATTAATATACGACAAACAACAATCATATATAGTACAACAGTTATAACGAAGGCTTACAACAAAAGAAACCATTCAATTATTAGTAATCATTCAATTAATTCATAATGATATGAATTTACATTATCCGATGTCAATATATCAATTTATACACTTCATTTCTTATTAACATTCAATTTTTCATCAACCTTTAGTTGATTTACTCCCAATTTATTCAAATCTATTTCATTTGCATTCAATTTATTCGGTTCAGTTTGTTAAATTTCAATTGTTTAATTTTACGTTTAGCAACATCTCATATCAATTCATTTATACACATTCATTCTACACTTAGTTCATTTTTTTATTTTAAATCAATGTTATTTTATTTACTCATTTTACTAATACAATTCACTGACTTCTTTCATTTATTCATTTCGGTTAGCGATTCATAAGTTAAAGTTCATTTCATAATTCAATATTGGCTTCCTTCCTTTAACATCCATATTCAATTAATTTAACATCTTGTTTAACTAACATTTATCAAAGTTATAAACTATAAATTTTACTTTACATTTTCGCGAAACATTTGAATTATAATGTTCATATCTCCATTTTTAGCATCAACATAATTAACGAATTATTTCTTATATCCTTACTTAATTTCTTTACAACTTAATTCGCGTTTATTGTCACAATTTCATTTAATAACAAATTTATTTGTGAAACATTTTACTAATCGTCACTTTAGTTTTTATAATCATTCTATAAAAGTCCAACTTCTTATATATGACTTTATCTAAGTTTATAATTATCTCAAAAGTTACAAATTCAATTTTAAAGCTTCTTTGCAAATTTATATTTAATTTTATAACCAATTTACAAAGAAATTATTTAATTTATTTTTCTACTTTCTTAAGTTCTACTTACTTATTCCATTTAGTCATTAATCATTTCATAATATACCAATTAAGTATAACATTTATTATTACAATTAAATTTCCCTTTATATACATTTGAATTACCTTTAAGTTTTTTTTACCTGTATAATATCCCATTACATATTCAAATCATCATTTTAACTTTTAACCTTTGGTAAGTCTTATTATATGTTATTAGAATGCAATTTGCTTTTATACAAATTAATCTGATTCATTTTACTTAATTAGAATGTTCACTATTTTAACTTATCTAAATTTTCTTTACTTTCAAGTTTAGAGTTTCAAACTTCAACTCTAAAGTTTCTCAAAACATTTAGCTTGGATTTCTTAATTCTCTTATTTTATAAGTTCTGGTTATTCAAATATTTCATTTCATTTAAATAATTTGAAGATTATTAATTAACAGAACTTAAAAAGTTTTAAATACTGAGTTCATTTCAAATCATTTGAAATAAGTATATATATACTTATATCTTTTGTATATCAAATCATATTTTTGGAGTTTAAACCAAAATCCGTTTATCAAAAAAATTCGTAACAAAGCTTCTCAGAAGTCTCCCCCACTTTGAGACTCAAAAATGAACGTTGATGATGATGCGTAGTCATCGTCGAAATCATTTTCCAGCGATAGAAGAGGGAAGTACTGAATTTGTTACTTTTAAAATTTGTTTGAAAACAATTTGTATTTGTATATACTTTTTAAACAATACTTATATTATCTTCCAAACCTTGAAAACCATTTTCAGAAACACCGAAATTTATTTCTCAAATTCTCGATTTCATATTCATTTTACTTGCAAATTATATTTTATAAATCCCATTTATACAGTTTTTTTCTTATAATCATATAATAGCTAATAGTTTAGGAATACTGACTAATCCAACAATAAACGATAATGATCAATATTATCATTTCTAACAACTAATTCACACTATATATACCATAATAATTTATGAAAATTATTCCTTTATATACAAAATATAATCAGGGTATAATTATTTTATTTACCTAATTTTAAAACAATACTATGTCGAATTTTTCTTTTCAAGTGTTTAGAGATCCCTATCAATAACGTTAATTACTCGTATTGACTAGAATCCATAAGCCACTCAACAAATCAATCAACACAATATAAAACCATTTTTTTATTCACTAACAAATACGAGCTCATATCTATTAATACACTCAAACTCATTCTAGGGTGCTACTGACCCTATCTTTAATGAGTTACCCCTCAAAGCCAAGTTTATCGCTAAACCAAAGCTTTAATACCAGTTGTGACGACCCACATTTCGGAAGGTTTAAATTGACAATAATCCATACATGTCTAACTCAAACAATCCGGAGCATAGATAATCAATGGGGTTAATTAAGAAAAAAAAGAAACGAACACAAAATCTCGCAATGGAATGATAAAATATAACAATCAAATAAACAGTTCATGAAGCTGTTTACTATGCATTTAATTATAATTTATACAACATTTATCAGAGTTATATATACATCAGGAATAAATAAATAATGCAGCGGAACAAATAATGATGGAATAATATTAGTAATAATAGTATATCAAATTTTTATCTTCGTCCTTCAGAGAATAATCTTCAATAAGCTGAAAACTTAGGTCTGACCCAAGCATAATGAAAAGACAAAACACTCGAGTCAGGACCAAAATATCCTTATGTAAGTCAAATCAATATCGCATATAACTTGAGTGTAAAAGCATCAGAGATGTTTATAGGATTTCACATCTCCTATTCAGTGTATTACGTGCATGCAATAACTCAAGAGATGTTACGGGATTTTCCATCTCTTAAGGATCCATCAAAATATTTATATGTAGTAAAATACACTACATATATAATGTCTAATCAGTAAAATAAATATTTTTCTTAGTGTTAAGGCTTTACATTAATCCACCTTAATGCATTTTTAAGCAGTGGCGTACAGTTTGCGTTTGACACCACTAGCAGCATGTCCGTAGTCAGGGATGCGCCGTGATACGACAACACTAATACAAAATTGTAGTGGTCTCATACAGGGATAAAAATATGACAAGGCACATGAGGCAATGCCCAAGATAGGATACTACCAGTTTACCCTTCCCGATTGGTGGTAGCGCATCATAGCCACGATCACCCACTGCATCCAACACTCCCAAAATCCAAGGGTACATAACAATCAATCATAATGTAAATGATGGTAATACGAAGAAATGTGTCCGCTCGGGGTAGCTAACCCAATTGACCGGTACAGCTCCTGTTTTAGTCATTTCAAATGGACACAAGTGCCAGGCTAATCCATTATCGTTCGCTTTCTTAAAATCCAGCAAACATGCACCAAATCCAACCACTTCGTTATGGATCATCACTCCACGTACACAGCTGTTAAAGTGGTTCCGATATCGATAGAGAGTATGCACATATCCGACCTCGGTCTTTTTAACAATCAAATGTCATTATACACACCGGTCGGTAATTTTACATTTCGAAAACAGTTCATACTTGATATCAAAATTCATATTCGCTTCAAAAATCAAATCCGTTTCGAAATCATCATATTTACTCAAAATATACCATTTCACTTCAGAAATCATTTTGCCTTAATATTTCGATTTCGCTTCCAAAATTGCTTCGAAATTAAATTTAGGTTATAACTTCATTTTAACCCAATTTGCACTTAAATCCAAGACTTAATTATAAATATTTCACCCCTTGACCAGTTCGAATTTTTGAAAACTAGTTTGAATAGTTTCAAAATAGTTTAGATAATTAATATAGTTAAAAATAGTTTGAATGGTTAAAATGGTTAAAAATAGTTTAATATAAAATAGTTTAAGTATTAAAATGGTTTATATAGAAAAATCGTATGGAAATCAAAAATAATTTGAATATTTAAAAAGATAGATTTAAATGGTTTATATCAAAATAATTATTTGAAAATGTCTCAAAGTCAAACTGAATCCATTTCTAGACTTTCAAATCCAAATCACTTTTAAATTCCGTTTTGGTTTAATCGATTTGATTCCGGTTTCAAGTCGAATTTTACTTCGATTCCAAATTGATTTCCATGTCAATTTCAAATTAATTCAATTACAATTTCAAATTAATTTTAACTACAATTCCAAAATATTTTCAATTTTCAATTTTGAACCATTTCGATTTTTATCAATTTCGAATTCGATTTTCAAAACATCAATTCAGAACACTTAAATCAATTTACTTTCAATACCCAATTTGAAATCAAAATTCTCAAATATAATTCAATTCCAAGCTCAATTTTGAAATAGTTCGATTCCCATAAATTCAATTTTCACTTACTTAAAATCAAATCATTTAAATAAATTTCAAATCAAAAATTTAAAACCATTTAGTTTAATCAATCCTGTGTTCATATATAATTTTCTATCCTATGGCCAAGTGATCGGTTATTTCAATTTAATTTCAAGGATGGATATGTATCATTTCAGTCCAAATCACAGTGTCGTAGGTATATATCATTTCAACCTATTTCTTAATTTATTCGAAATAATTCAATTTAAAGTTTTATATACTGTAAATAATACACATGATGATAACAGGATATATCAAATTAAATAGACATCCAAATCATCCAAAACATCAATCAATAGCATCCATCACAATCAACATCCAAATCAGCTAATAATTCACAACAATTCCATAGTTATCAATATCAGGTATTTTACTGGTAATTAAATTCCAATTTCAAATTTAACCGTCGGTTTTGATTTTTAACAGTTAATTCAAATAACAATTAAATTTATCAAACAACGATCAATAAATTTATATCACTTCATAATTTCGAATTTAACTAGCATAAAAATATTTTAGTACGTTATGAGCGTTATAAAACACCCACCTTTATTTTCAATTTTAAATCAAATCGAACGACGTTCGATTTAACCTAAAATTTTAGTTCCAATCGTCTCCAGATCAGTTCCAAAACGTAGTACTCGTCGCCATGATTCCGTCGTTGTTTATTTCGTCCAATTTCGACCTCGTATGACAAAGATATACATTTCTTAAAGATTGAATAATTTTTAAAATAATGTAATTTACATAAACTAGTTTCCTTTTCTTTCAATAATAAATCTTCTAAATCCAGGCCGTTGGTTTCCTTGGGACAAGATCAGGCCGCCAATTTCCCTACTTCTTCCCCTTCGTGTTTCGTTCCCAGCCGCTACGAGCCTATCTCACGCATTCCATTCTCAATTACCGCCTCAACCTCGCTAGTCAATAACACGATCAGGGACTACCACCCTACACGCCTACTTCGACACCCCTATGGACGAAACTTGGATAAACTCGGCGCCTCCAAGTCTTGGAAAAACACGTACAATTGTCGTGACTTCGAACGAGAATTGCCACTGCCGTGGACTTACTTACTCGATCTTAACAGTGGGATCAATCGATCTTGAAGTGCTCTACGATTACTTAGTTGGGAGATTAGTCTAATGGCGCATGGATTAGAAGAAAAACGAAGGGGGGCGGTGGAGGTTTTCGGCCATTGAAATTATTTGAGGCGGCTAGGCAAAACTAGGGTTTTGCTGGACGATAAACGTGTATATATACGTGCATATATTTTATTTTATTATTTTATTTACTGTTCACGTGAATTTTTGAACGAACTCCAAATGAGGCGTGTCGACTGGCATTTATAATTTCTTACCCTTATTTCGTACACAATGGAACAAGTTTCGGAGCCTAATTCGATCGTATGCGGAAGATAACTTTTCGAATCGAATCAAAATATTTAATTTTCGATATTTAATTCAACGCGTTTCTATCCGTACGACCAAACGGTAACTCCAATCGCTATGAAATTTGAAATTCTATAATAGTTCACTATTATGGATCCGATGAAACTGGTTTCGTCAAAATCTAAGACAGTGGCCAAAATGGCTATTTTTACTCGTCAATTAAAATATAAAAATTTTAAATTAATCACTTAAATTCAATTTTTAAGTGTTGACAATCTTCATTCATATTTAAATAACATCTAAATCAACTTTTGAAATCATTTTCATTCATATTTAATATAAGATTCAATTATTTAAACAATTTCCAATATTAAATTTTACAATTTAACTATTCAATGAATCACCATATTTCAATATAAGTGATTTAACTTATAAAATTTCATTTTAAAATAAATTCAAATAATAAAACAAGTACTTTCATTTTACAGTAATTCAATATTTTATTATTCAATCCCAACCATTGGTTGTAAAACATTCAATATAAAAAATTTCATTTCATTACTCGTTATCACTACAATCTCTGAAAGTAGTTATTTCGAAATTTTATTTAAGTCCATATTCAATAATTTACATTAATAAATCATTAAGCTTTATTTTTAACTATTTTTATTTAATAATTACATTAAATTTAGTAATTTAAAATAGTTAAAAATACGGATCGTTACAATGTGTGTCCTACCACTAGAAAGTCATGATTTATAGGTGGCCTTGATCACCCGTGGAAAGTCAAGAGGACATGATTTCTTGTCATCTATGAAAGTGCAAGAGGTTGGGTGTGTCATACCACCCATGGAAAGTTAGGATAGGTATTGCTTGCCGCTTGATTCAAAGGCAAGTTGTAAAGATGTACTTGTCATCCATGGTATTGTAAGTTTGTTATAGTAGAACTTTCGTATGGGGTATAGGACCGGAAATAGGATTAAGAATCCGAACCAGCATAAAAAAAAACTGGTGCCTTCTCTTACTTTTATAGCATTCACTTTCTGATTTTACTATATTACTTCCTGTGAATCTGATTCTATTTTGATAAGTTTGATAATCACAATAAAATTTGCTAACAATTTTAAAAAGACTATTACTTACCCCCCTCCCCATAGTGTTACATTAGCCTTAAGATCCATTCTGCACAGCGGTAGGGTAGTGCATCCATATCCCCACAAAATATTGTAGAAATGTTAAAATGTAGGTATTTGAAGCTAAAACTGGAAATTTACAATGCAATGTGTGATAAATTTATTGAGATAAATGGATGCCAAATGATGCTAATCCAATTGCTTAACTCATCTAACGTCTTTTATGCGATTCTTAAGCATATTGGCTCCGACACTTGATATTTTTCGTCTAACATCTATGGCCCTCACTCCGCTGCCGAAAGGTGTGTCTTTTGCGAAAGTTTAGATTTTTCCTCCCATATTAACGGTTATTGGGTTTTGGGAGCCGACTCCAATATCACTAAATTTCTTTTCAAAAGAAACAACTCGAGAATATGCCCTAATGTGGATGCTTTTAAATGACTTCATATCCTCTGTAGATCTCATCGATCTGCCTTTAAATAGCTGTAGTAATTTTAAATGTAGATATTTAAAGTTAAAAGTAGAATTTGAAAATGCAACGTAAGACAAATTATTAAAATAAATGAAGTATAAATTAAATTTATATTGTTGTTTTACGTGAGTTGTATATCGTAATCGAACAAAAAAATTAGTTTTACTAGTTTTGTTGATACAATAGTTGTACACGTATTGAAATTGTCTCTACTTAACATTTATTAGGAATATTAATAAATATTAATTAACTAAATTTAAATAAAAATTGTTTAAATTCTCAATTATGCAAGTAACTTAAATTTATGGACTTGAATATAAAATTTTAAGAGATAACTGATGAATAATTTACAAATTTCTAGGCGTACGTACCAAAATGTAAACAAATGGAAGAGATTCAGTAAAATAAGTAAATTGATAAATTAAAAGATTTGAAAATAAAATATAAAGAGAGAATTAAAAAAATGAATGAAAACTCCTAAAGTCAATAAAAGAGCTAGAAATTCATTTGTTTTACTATTTGTATTTAACTATTGTATATAACACATGCTTTACACATGTTATGTTTAAAAAATTTACAATTTTTTTTAATGATTTGAATTTTTTATGCAATATATGTTAAATTTGTTAAGATAATGAGTATGCACTAAACCTATTATCTTTTAAGTATGTAATTTTTATTATATGATTTACGTATTTTTTATTTGTATAAAAAATTAAATTATCATTATGGATTTATTATTTTTTAGCATTTAATATTTGTTAAGAAAATAAATGAAAGTTGGTGTTCTTAATTAATTTTGAAAATAATATTTTGATAAATTTCAATAGATAAATATTTTACACATAGATTTAGAGTTTAACATTCGGTTTTTAGTACATTTGTTTAAAGATAAACGATATATACATTGTATTTCAAATATTACTTGAGAGGATGAAAAAAATACAAAAAAATCGAAGTGTAATAATGAATCAATATATTTTTATACCTTTAAAGCTCTTGTAGCTAATATCAACATTGGAATTAAGTATATTAAATTATCGAAGTGGTAAACAAAATAGTTGTTTTTAATCAAAAGTAATATTGATTAAAAGAAATGTCACAGGTTATATTATTATTTTAATTAAGTAAAAATAATAACTTGATTTTTTAGTAATTGATTCATACCTCAACAACTCTTAAAATTTTCAAAAATAATTAACATATGCCACGGAAAGATAATAAAATACAAAAGGAAAATATTTCTAGTCAAAATATTGTATTTTTTAATTCATTAACTAATGTAAATTACGAATATACATTGTTAAAATTTAACATTTCTATGGACCATTTCAACTGAAAATGTTCATTACTTTTCTAAGTTATAAACTACAATATTCATCACATATCATTAATTTAATGTCATTCTTCACAAAAATATATTTTATTAATCACAAAGGATCCATTTGACGTACCAATTTTTGAAAGAAGAAAATGTTGTATATATTTGTAATAATGTACCTATTTTAGAAAGAAAAAATTGTGTATACATGTGCTTGTAATGAAATACGGACTTTAAAAAGAAAATTATGTTTTTTGTTATATAGTGCTAAATTTAGAAAGAAATTATGTAAACTTCAATGTAGAATAATGTAAGAGAACTAAAAACAATTTTGTATATAACTATGGAAATTTTAATTTATATGGATTTAAATAAAATGTTAATTTTACAATTTTTGCCAATATCGATGTGGTATACAAATTGAATTGTTATTTTTCAAACTTATTAGACCAAGCAATAAGTATGAATTAATTGGATTTGTTTTAAAAAAATTGGATCACTTAATTAATTTAAATATATAGAATGTAAATTAATATGATAAAATCTTAAAAGAGAACTTTGTAAATAATTGTAAAAATCATTAAATATTGATATTTAAATGTAAAATGATAATCAATAAAACTCTGATGATGATGATGATGATAAATAGTAGGGATCTGAAAATAAAATATTTCGAAAGAATTAAGTAGAAATGAGGAAATTATTAGAATGAATTAAAGAGTAGGAAATTATTATATTTTCCCATTATTTAATAGTTTTTCTGTCACACGTTATATTATAATAGCTTCAATAGTCATTAACATCCAATAAATAATTTGATATAAAAATGAAAATTCATTTTTGAACGTTTTTCGATATTCTATCAATGTATGACCTATTCTACTAAATACATAAAAAGAAAGTTGCCCAAAATCTTAAAATGTAATATATACGTTTTCACCTTCGGAATATTTTAGAAATGTGATGACCCGCCTTTCTAACCACAGAAAGACGTATCATCAATAAGAAAAGAAATGGATAGAAATAGAAAAGAATAGAAAGAAAGAAATAACAATATCAGAATCTCACAGCGGAATGGAACAAAATATAATACATCACATAACTATTACATAGTTTTACATATATCAGAGTTACACAGTATCATACACATAACAGTCATGTATACATCTGTCAATACATACATCCCAAAATACAGAGTACATCAACTAACACAGCGGAACTAATAGATAGATACATACGTCTGGACTCCTGCTCCAAGCTCCTCCAGAAACTCAACAATCCAAAACCTATCACTTGGCTACTCATAAAAATTTGAGTACCCAAGAGTTTATGAAAAACAAAATATAAACTCTGGGTCAGACATGGGTCTGGTATGAGTAAACGGTTTAAAGTTGTTTAACTTTGAAAACATTTGAAAATAAAGGTATCACGTAAGACTCCCCACACATAAATATGGATAAGTTTTTACCTTACGCTAACCAAAACAATTTAATAGGAAATCCAGTGATATTATAATAGTGTCTAGGGTTTTCAAGTAAAATACAGAAATAACTGAAATGCTTACATCTCACATTCCAACATAGTTGGGCATAATCAAAACGTACGGCTCTTATTGGAGATTGGATTCCATACAATGGCAGAGCTAATGGGGTACCGCCTGTCATAGTACGAGGCCTAGATCACCGTACCGAAGATCCACCCTATATCCCCTGCAACACAAGGCCGGAACCATTCCTTACTGAACAGTCCCAAACAAGATAACCCCGCGGTTGTAGCTAACAACCGCCCACACAGCCGAAAATAAAAAGGGACATCTAGACAGGGGTATATCTCGTCCTGCTTGGGCATGACCCACCTAACCTTGTTGCACATCCCCTGTTTTAGCCATTCGCGGTTGATGAGGCTTGAGGCCGCGTTTACCTTTATAGAACATATCTCTTAGAATGCTCATCGTCCGCCTGACGATGTGCTGAAAGCATTCAATCCATACAAGTTCGTTCCGGGTTCGAACGAAACCGAAGGCATTATCTCGTTATGCTCATTTTGGAATCACCCTCAAGTCAACGACAATAACCCTTGCATTCTGAAAACACTATCTCGATCTTCACTCGGAAATTCACGACCTAACGTTTAATTTGGATCGATGTGGTTTTCGGATAATCATAATTGACACCCGAACCCCGTCTCATCGAAATCCAAACGCCATTTTAAAGGTCAAGTTGTTTAATAGTTTTAAACGGTTTAAATTCTACACTTTGAATAAACATAACATTTATCACAGATAAATCATACACAATCATCATAGATATATCAAAGCATATCACAGAGCATCACAGAATATCACCAAGTAATTATCACAAATCAGATATTCTACTTATACAACATTCATAAGCAATCATCTTTAATTCTTATTGAAATTAATTTAATTTAAATCAATTACTTGAGAATGAATTACTTAATTAATTTATTATTTTATTTCACACCGTTTAATTAATTACTTCTTAATTCAATTTATTTAAATCTTAATTACTTAATTAATTACCCTTAATCGTTAATTAATAACCTTAATTATTAATTAATAAAACTTAATTACCCATTTATTAACTACTTCTTACTTAATTAATCAATTATTAATTCTTAATTAAATTACTTAATTAGTTAACTACTAATCATACATTAATTAACTTTAAGTAGTTAATTACAATTATTTATTTATTACTTAACCATTAATTGCCAATTTCTAATTACAATTATAATGTAATTATTTTTGATTACTTCTAGAAATAATTAATTAATATTAATTATTCAACTTAATTAACATTTTAAAAATCTTCTTTAAACTTTGAAAATCAATTTATTACTACTAACTACAAACTTTAATGTTAATAGATTTTATACTTAATTTAGAGTAATTACTTAATTAAAATAATAATTAAGTGTTTTAAAACATCGTTAAGTATTAAGTAAAATAATTATAACTTGAATCAAAATCTTAACTTAAACTTGTTAAACATTTATTATGTTCGCAGTGCTTAAAATTTGTAGAAACCAAATTTACTTAACTTCATCATTTTTTTTACAGTAGTTTTGAACACCCGAGCACCCCCCTGATTAAACTCGAGTAGCACTTCGAGTTACTCACTAACTTTCCCCGAGTCTCCCTCCTGTACGCATCTCCTTCTTCTTCTTTTTTTTTCATTTATTTATTCCAGTAAGTTTTTAAGTTTAAACTAAGTAGAGATATCAGGTAACTCATTCGAACGCACTCGGCCTAAAACTCGAAGAAATCACCCAGCTTTCTCGAGTAACAACTCGCGTCACCTAACATCAACGACACTGACACTAAAACCATGTCGTAGACGTGCACGACGATGCCACCTAGCTCCGGGGAACTCCCACGCCTCAGGCAAATCACAAATCACCCACAAACTCGAATACCCAACTCAAAACACCTCCAAACATTTCGAATCGAAATTTAGGCATTCGCTCGAAAAACTGTAACCAACTTCCCCTCAGCACCACGCCTCGTCATCGCCGCACAGGCCACCGGAGACCCTCAATCTTCGGCCACACCACGATAAAACGTCAATCTTCCAATCCCCAAATTCTCGTGACACTCGATCACGCATAGGCGACGAACACACCACGTTACAGACAAGTGCAAAAGCTCGAACAAAAACCCTAATTCGGCCTCGTTTCTTAAATTCACGCAATAGAAATTTTTTTTGATAATTTTCACAAAATCACAGATGATTATACTTGCTTCAATTCAAGTTTCAGCATTTTAAATTGATTCGATTGCCTGAAAATGAGAAAATTGCAAACTTTATTCAATTACAAACTGCTCTTGAAATACTGAATTAAAAATCTTCGTTTTTGTTTTAAAAATCATGTTTTGCAGTAAGGATTCAAGTTATGATCTTGAATTAATATTTTACAACAATCCATTTTTATCAAAATATGATTTAATTACCTGTAAATAAGATTTCAGTGATATATTCTTACAACATGGTTTAATCAACTTCTAAAAATCTTAATATAAGTTTAAATCTCTTGTTTGATTGAAAAATTAAACTTAACAATGGTTAGCAGAAAATAAATTTGAGTTTTGAAAAACATATTCACCATGTAACAATTAAACAGAGAAGATATAGCAACACAAAATTATAATGAAGATCAAAACACATACAAACCAGATTATCAATAAATCTTGAACTGTTTTAAATTAAACTTGAAGCTTTAAATTTCTTGTTTATTCACTTGGAAAGTTGCTGAAAAAAGAACAATCCCTATTTTCTTTTGAAAATCTGTAGCTTGGAACTGTCTTTAATCCTTGTCTGTTTTTGTTGAATTGAAATGGAGTTTACTTCTTTTTCTCCTTTTTGTTTTTCACAGGTTAACTAAGTTTCTTTTTTTTTTTTTTGAACGAACTTGGAATGGCAAGATACATACATATAAATACAAGATAACGGGATGCTTAAGGAAGGTGTTAACTGGTCAGCTTCTTTGTTAAGATTTTTATAATATTTTGAATTGACTAAATGTTGGCTGAGCTGATGGCAATGAATGCCTTTTTTCTTAATATGTTTACATATTATAATTATGTTTTTGCTGTGTATTTGAAGATATCTTGTATAAAACATTTGTTTTGTGAACTTCTAGCTTAAATAATTTATATACATAGGTTTGTGTTAGGTTTACTTTATACATTTGGTTTTTGTGCTTGAAGATATTTTGTATGTAAATATTTGTTTTATTATTTTCTTGCTTACACAATTCATATACATGTTTTTGTCTGATTTCACTTTATACATTTGTGCTTACAAATGTTCAGTTTATGTTGTATGCATATCTTAACTTAATTCTTGCTTTCATTTTTATTTTTATTTGTATGTTAACTATCAATATTTAAATTATATTCATAAGTTTACTTACTTATATTTATATTTTATATTGATAGAATTTGATGTTATTTCAAACATTATCATCCACATCTATATACTTATCAAATGTTAACAAAGTAAAGTATTTTAATTTAATTACATAAGATAAATCTTATTATAAATATTATTGAGAGATTTATTTCAAATTTTTAAATCAATTTCCTTTCAAAAATACAAATCCATACAAATAAATGGCAATTATTCCAAAAGATTTAATCATTTTCAAATGATAAGTTTACATTATATTTAATTAGATTAAATATTTATTAAAATAAATAGGGCCAAAATTCATGGTCGTTACATTCCTCCCCCTTAAAAGAATTTCGTCCCCGAAATTTAAAACCAAAGATAATTCAAAAACTGTTATATCAACCATTCAAACATACATATCATTCATACATTAGCAAACAACCAAACAATCTATCTTAACAGACATCACTAACTATCTGGACCCAAATCCGGATAAGCTTTCCAAAAACTATCCAGAGTTTCTCAGGTGCAATCTCTGGGATCCTCGCTCCACTGCACTTCGACAAGCTTCACTACCTTGCTCCTGAGTTGCCTCTCATCTTGATCAACAATCCGAACTGGATTCCTGACCACAGTCAAATTCGGCTCAACTTCCAAATCTTTCTGGACTACTGGTTCTACAACTAATGATAGATCAATATATCTCGGGGCAAGTTTTCCCGTCTTTCCGAATCTAATAGCACCTTTACTTGGGGAAACTTTGACAAAAACTAAATCACCAATCTCAAATTCCAATTGTCTTCGCCTTTTATCTGCGTACTTCTTCTGACGGTCCTGAGCAGCTCTCCTCCTTTTCTTGATAAGCTCAACTTTAGCAGAGGCTTCAAGAATCAAATCTAGTCCAAACACAAGACGATCTTTCGACTCTATCCAACGGGATGGGGATCTACACGGTCTTCCATATAAAGCTTCATAAGTAGCCATCTTAATACTCTCTTGGTAACTATTGTTATAGGAGAATTCTACCAAATGTAGATGGTCTTCCCAAGATCCACCAAAATCCAAAACACAAGCTCGCAGCATATCTTCTAGAATACGATTCAGTATCTCGTATGTCCGTCTGTGCTCTTCTTCAGACTTAGAATAGACCAGAATATCATCGATGAACACCAAAACAAACTTATTTAGTACATCTCGAAAGACTCGGTTCATCAGATCAACACAGAACCTTAGCGATCCATCCGATTTAATGACAAACACTGTAGCAAAATCCCAACAAGAAAAACTAGGCCTAATCAACCCCTTTACCAAAAGATCCTGACTCTGCTTAACTAACTCTTCCCTCTCTCTAGGAGCCATTCTCCTACTAGACTGAATCGCTGGCACTGCTCCTGGAATCAATCAATATGAAACTCTATCTCTCGATGCGGAGGCAGACACTTGACTTCCTCGAATACATCAGGGAAATCTTGGACCACATCGATAACTTCAACCTTCTCCAAAGAAGTCTCAACTCCATGTAAAAGACTACTCAAGTGAATTCCAAAATTATCACACGACACTCTGGCAATCCCACCCAAATCGGTTTCCAAAGAAACTGTTCTCTCATCACAATTCAGAACAGCCTTATATTTATCGAGCCAATCCATCGAAGAAATGGATCCACTCTGCTACTTCTGAAATTACCTCAAGAAAAACTGCTAACCATAAAATCTTCTCGACGGCACACAGAACACTTCGAGCTACCTTGCTGACCCAGATGCCCAAAGACTTCCTATCCAAAGCTCTTCGAGATACTCGGACCTCAAACCAAACAGAAACACCCTACTGAACTTACCCACAACGCCAAAGCAGACATACTTCCTTAACTTGTTCCAAAGAAACATCTTATGAGACATCCATAGTCACTGTGTCTCATCACACAGCTACTACATCCTGAGGTATCAAGATATCATGACTTGCTTCTATCCAACCGACAGATCCAAACTCTAGCTCATCCAAACTTACACTTCAAAGATAAACTCTGAACCTTAACAGGTTTCCTTCAGAGATCGATGAAATCCTTACATCACCCAAAGCTCACTCGAGACGGTAATAGGTCTATAGTCTCGACAGATACACTTCCAATCTCAAACATTCAAACTCCAACCATCGGTAGTCGTGTTATACACACCACTACCCTATCTACCTTTATAACTTATATTGGAAAACCAAAACAGGTAACCCAACAAATAGATAGAAATATATAAATATATATATATATATACATCAAACTTACAAATACGCTCTCTCAAGAAAGAGAACACTCAAGAGCCTAGGTATTCGCTCAACCTAGCGCTCTGATACCAGTTATGACGACCCGCCTTTCTAACCACAGAATGACGTATCATCAATAGGAAAAGAAAGGGATAGAAATAGAAAAGAATAGAAAGAAAGAAATAACAACATCAGAATCTCACAGTGGAATGGAACAAAATATAATACATCACATAACTATTACATAGTTTTACATATATCAGAGTTACACAGTATCATACACATGACAGTCATATATACATCTGTCAATACATACATCCCAAAATACAGAGTACATCAACTAACACAGCGGAACTAACAGATAGATACATACATCTGGACTCCTGCTCCAAGCTCCTCCAGAAACTCAACAATCCAAAACCTATCACTTGGCTACTCATAAAAATTTGAGTACCCAAGAGTTTATGAAAAACAAAATATAAACTCCGGGTCAGACATGGGTCTGGTATGAGTAAACGGTTTAAAGTTGTTTAACTTTGAAAACATTTGAAAATAAAGGTATCACGTAAGACTCCCCACACATAAATACGGATAAGCTTTTACCTTACGCTAACCAAAACAATTTAATAGGAAATCCAGTGATATTATAATAGTGTCTAGGGTTTTCAAGTAAAATACAGAAATAACTGAAATGCTTACATCTCACATTCCAACATAGTTGGGCATAATCAAAACGTACGGCTCTTATTGGAGATTGGATTCCATACAATGGCAGAGCTAATGGGGTACCGCCTGTCATAGTACGGGGCCTAGATCACCGTACCGAGGATCCACCCTATATCCCCTGCAACACAAGGCCGGAACCATTCCTTACTGAACAGTCCCGAACAAGATAACCCCGCGGTTGTAGCTAACAACCGCCCACACAGCCGAAAATAAAAAGGGACATCTAGACAGGGGTATATCTCGTCCTGCTTGGGCATGACCCACCTAACCTTGTTGCACATCCCCTGTTTTAGCCATTCGCGGTTGATGAGGCTTGAGGCCGCGTTTACCTTTATAGAACATATCTCTTAGAATGCTCATCGTCCGCCTGACGATGTGCTGAAAGCATTCAATCCATACAAGTTCGTTCCGGGTTCGAACGAAACCGAAGGCATTATCTCGTTATGCTCATTTTGGAATCACCCTCAAGTCAACGACAATAACCCTTGCATTCTGAAAACACTATCTCGATCTTCACTTGGAAATTCACGACCTAACGTTTAATTTGGATCGATGTGGTTTTCGGATAATCATAATTGACACCCGAACCCCGTCTCATCGAAATCCAAACGCCATTTTAAAGGTCAAGTTGTTTAATAGTTTTAAACGGTTTAAATTCTACACTTTGAATAAACATAACATTTATCACAGATAAATCATACACAATCATCATAGATATATCAAAGCATATCACAGAGCATCACAGAATATCACCAAGTAATTATCACAAATCAGATATTCTACTTATACAACATTCATAAGCAATCATCTTTAATTCTTATTGAAATTAATTTAATTTAAATCAATTACTTGAGAATGAATTACTTAATTAATTTATTATTTTATTTCACACCGTTTAATTAATTACTTCTTAATTCAATTTATTTAAATTTTAATTACTTAATTAATTACCCTTAATCATTAACTAATAACCTTAATTATTAATTAATAGAACTTAATTACCCATTTATTAACTACTTATTACTTAATCAATCAATTATTAATTCTTAATTAAATTACTTAATTAGTTAACTACTAATCATACATTAATTAACTTTAAGTAGTTAATTACAATTATTTATTTATTACTTAATCATTAATTACCAATTTCTAATTAGAATTATAATGTAATTATTTTTAATTACTTCTAAAAATAATTAATTAATATTAATTATTCAACTTAATTAACATTTTAAAAATCTTCTTTAAACATTGAAAATCAATTTATTACTACTAACTACAAACTTTAATGTTAATAGATTTTATACTTAACTTAAAGTAATTACTTAATTAAAATAATAATTAAGTGTTTTAAAACATCGTTAAGTATTAAGTAAAATAATTTTAACTTGAATCAAAATCTTAACTTAAACTTGTTAAACATTTATTATGTTCACAGTGCTTAAAATTTGTAGAAACCAAATTTACTTAACTTCATCATTTTTTTACAGTAGTTTTGAAAACCCGAGCACCCCCCGACTAAACTCGAGTAGCACTTCGAGTTACTCACTAACTTTCCCCGAGTCTCCCTCTTGTACGCATCTCCTTCTTCTTCTTCCTTTTTTATTTATTTATTCCAGTAAGTTTTTATGTTTAAACTAAGTAGAGATATCAGGTAACTCACTCGAACGCACTCGGCCTAAAACTCGAAGAAATCACCCAGCTTTCTCGAGTAACAACTCGCATCACCTAACATCAACGAC
This sequence comes from Allium cepa, assembly GCA_030765085.1. Lineage (NCBI taxonomy): Eukaryota > Viridiplantae > Streptophyta > Magnoliopsida > Asparagales > Amaryllidaceae > Allium > Allium cepa. Next base: position 225,363,018 of record CM060932.1, on the reverse strand, counting down.
ACTGACACTAAAACCATGTCGTACACGTGCACGGCGACGCCACCTAGCTCCGGCGAACTCCCATGCCTCAGGCAAATCACAAATTACCCACAAACTCGAATACCCAACTCGAAACGCCTCCAAACATTTCGAATCGAAATTTAGACATTCGCTCGAAAAACTGTAACCAACTTCCCCTCAGCACCACGCCTCATCATCGCCGCACAGGCCACCGGAGACCCTCAATCTTCGGCCACACCACGACAACACGTCAATCTTCCATTCCCCAAATTCTCGTGACACTCGATCACGCATAGGCGACGAACACACCACGTTACAGACAAGTGCAAAAGCTCGAACAAAAACCCTAATTATTCCTTGTTTCTTAAATTCACGCAATAGAAAAAATTTCTGATAATTTTCACGAAATCACAGATGATTATACTTGCTTCAATTCAAGTTTTAGCATTTTAAATTGATTCGATTGCCTGAAAATGAGAAAAATGCAAACTTTATTCAATTACAAACTGCTCTTGAAATGCTGAATTAAAAATCTTCGTTTTTGTTTTAAAAATCATATTTTGCAGTAAGGATTCAAGTTATGATCTTGAATTAATATTTTACAACAATCCATTTTTATCAAAATATGACTTAATTACCTGTAAACAAGATTTCAGTGATATATTCTTACCACATGGTTTAATCGACTTCTCAAAATCTTAATTTAAGTTTAAATCTCTTGTCTGATTGAAAAATTAAACTTAACAATGATTAGCAGAAAATAAATTTGAGGTTTGAAAAACATATTCACCATGTAACAATTAAACAGAGAAGATATAGCAACACAGAATTATAATGAAGATCAAAACACATACAAACCAGATTATCAATAAATCTTGAACTGTTTTAAATTAAACTTGAAGCTTTAAATTTCTTGTTTACTCACTTGGAAAGTTGTTGAACAAAGAACAATCTCTATTTTCTTTTGAAAATCTGTAGCTTGAAACTGTCTTTAATCCTTGTCTGTTTTTGTTGAATTGAAATGGAGTTTACTTCTTTTTCTCCTTTTTGTTTTTCACAGGTTAACTAAGTTTCTTTTTTTTTCTGAACGAACTTGGAATGGCAAGATACATACATATAAATACAAGATAACATGATGTTTAAGGAAGGTGTTATCTGGTCAGCTTCTTTGTTAAGATTTTTATAAATATTTTGAATTGACTAAATGTTGGCTGAGCTGATGGCAATAAATGCCTTGTTTCTTAATATGTTTACAAATTATAATTATGTTTTTGCTGTGTATATAAAGATATCTTGTATAAAACATTTGATTTGTGAACTTCTAGCTTAAATAATTTATATACATAGAAATAATTTATATACATAAGTTTGTGTCAGGTTTACTTTATACATTTGGTTTTTGTGCTTGAAGATATTTTGTATGTAAATATTTGTTTTATTATTTTCTTGCTTGCACAATTCATATACATGTTTTTGTCTGATTTCACTTTATACATTTGTGCTTACAAATGTTCAGTTTATGTTGTATGCATATCTTAACTACTTAATTCTTGCTTTCATTTTTATTTTTATTTGTATGTTAACTATCAATATTTAAATTATATTCATAAGTTTACTTACTTATATTTATATTTTATATTGATAGAATTTGATGTTATTTCAAACATTATCACCCACGTCTATATATTTATCAAATGTTAACAAAGTAAAGTATTTTAATTTAATTATATAAGATAAATTTTATTATAACTATTATTGAGAGATTTATTTCAAATTTTCAAATCAATTTCCTTTCAAAAATACAAATCCATACAAATAAATGGCAATTATTCCAAAAGATTTAATCATTTTCAAATGATAAATTTACATTATATTTAATTAGATTAAATATTTATTAAAATAAATAGGGCCAAAATTCAAGGTCGTTACAAGAAATGCAACAAAAATAAAAATAAAAAATAAGAAAACTTAAACCTTTTCAAATTGTGCAAAACACCCTTGGAAATTATGGAAATTCAAAGTCATCTAAAATTTAAAAAAAACATATTTAATAATAGAATGTTCATAATAATGTGTTTATATGCAATTAAATTGCTTTCAGTGTATGTTGTCATGTTTACAATGCAACAATATGTCAATACTTCATTTTATTGCACTATTATAATATAATGATTTTAAATTCGTATGTGTTTGCTAATATAACTCAAGTTGTAGTTATAAAAATGTTATATTATATGAAATTAAATAAATAAACATACCACATATTCAAATTTCTATTGCTTTTGCTTTTTTATTTGTTCCATCAAACATTGCATTTGCTTTCAAGGTTTTTGATTTGGAATTTTAAATTTTGCATTCTAATGAACGTACATGTTACTTTATTTTCGTAAATTTAAAAGACTTAATCTATAACATGAAAAGTAAGAAGGTATTTTTTTTTTCCCTATTATGATAACTAATAGGGGTGTTTTTCAAAAATTCAAATCTTAAAATGGAAAAATAGCTGAAAATGTATTACTTATAATCGAATGAACAGCTAAAAGATATCTAAATTGAAATTTTATAAATTTAAAAGAAATTTTAATAACATACCTTGAAAGGACAGAACCGTGTCGTGGCATTAGCAACCATTTTTTTCAAAGTCAAAATTCAGAGGTTACAACAACAAAATTAATTAATCATGAAGCTGCACATAAAAGGTGCACAAAACCAATAAATACACAAAATATCAACCGCTTATATATTGCATAATAATAGTAGAACAGGAACAAAAAATAGCCATAAAACCAAAGCTTGATCACAAAATTGTAGGCAGTGGAAGTAAAATTGTGATACTACAGCAAAGCCAAGAACTCTATAATAAAAATTTAGTATCACCAATACTGATCTGCCATCAATAAAATCTGATAACATGAATAATAATAACTCACAAAAAACTTAAGGCTACAAAAGAAACTGAATAATAGTAAATAAGGTTTGTTTGCTGTTCAACGGAGCAAGAACCGTATAGCAGCAACACTGTCCCCTTTGTGTTCACGTAGAGTTCTCTCTGCTAGCTTTTTGTCCAACTGCTCACATATAAAAATACATGTGTAATAAATCAAATAGTGAACTTATGCACTTTGCTTATAATAATAGAGCTAAAATCAAGGAGTGTTGGTTTAAGCGGTAAGATCTCTATATCGTGTTCTAAAGGTCGTGGGTTCGATCCTTCAAGACACCAAAATTAAAAGCTCTGCTTAAATTACATACCACTCTTGCTATTAAAAAAAAAGTGTGCTGTGTGGTGGTCGAAGAATAGCAGTCAAAATTTGTTCTATACGTACAATTTAATACCCATTATGCTGTTCTATTTTTCAACTCTTTAACAAACACCTAGTTTTGGCCTAAAACGGCCAAATTAGAAATGAGAAAATTTAAGGCTACGGACCTCAAGCTCGTTTGCAATTATATCAACATCTGCGGAATTGATCTTCACTGCAGCCAATTCTTTTTCCCTGGAACCAAGAAAGAAAAAAAGAAAAAGAAAAAAAGACTCTTAGAGATTTGAAACCATACTTAGCTGGAAAAAAATGTATCCTTTTAGCCAAATCTATTCATTTAGCTCAAAACTTCAGAAAAGCCTACTATTCTGGTTAAAATTATGTGATCACTTTGTCAAAAGTAGAAAAATCAAACTCTTGACTCTGAAACCTCAAAAATGTTGTCACTATACCACTATTAGATGTAGCAAACTTCAAACCATACAAATAATATCAAGTGATTTATCCAGAACTTCGTCAAAGTCCATGTAAGTGAAACTTGGGGACTTGAATAGGAGGATATAATAATATGACATCATACATGATACAAGATATATTATTATATCCTCCTATTCAAGTCCATGTAAGTGAAACTTGGGGACTGTCTATTCACTGATGCTAATGCCTATCCCTGGGTTTTATTTTGATATCCTATTCAAGCCCATGTCAGTAAAAACTTGGGGACTGTGTACTTAAATATCAAAAGGATGTGACAACCTTCTAAAAAATGCTCTAACTTCCGAAAGAATTTTCAATATTTATCGAAAATGACAAAAAAGCATACCAGAAAAACTTATGTTTCAAAAGTGAAGTGAACTATTAGTTCCAAGTTGTCAACGATTATTATCATTGTTGGTACGTCAGTATCTTAAAATGTATTATAATTTGTAGAATATAGCATGATATCATTATATCCCCTTAATTCTATTTAATTCTAATTAAGTAAAAACTCCGAAAATATGCATTTGTTTTTTTAAAAAAAAAATTATAACTAATTTTAATTGTTTTCATGATGATTAACAAATCAAAAATATAGAAGTCTAAATGAAAGCCTGTTTCCTCCATGATTCATAATAGAACTAGTGAAACTGAACATAAGTTTTGTTTATCAAAATTTTCAAAGATACACCTGCATTGAATAAGTAAAGTTAAGCATTTAGTTGATTTTAAGTTTAAATGTAATAAACCAAATCAAAATTGTGGGGAAAAGATCAAAACACAATCGACCATACCAAGCCAATTTTCAATTATTTAGACAGATTTTTGTTTCGCCAATTTATAAATCAGATTCAAGGATTCTTTCTTTTAGTTGACTTGAATAATAAAAATAAAAACTGAGAGCAATTTGAAACTACATAAAAGCTCATATTATTTTGATTAAGCAACCGATATTAAAACACTATATTTTGATGGTTAATTTTATCAACAAGAAATGATTATCGGTTAATTATCAACAACAGAATAAAATTATTATATAAACCTATAAAAATCAAATATACTGAATTAACTGACAATATTAATTGAAATATTTCCATGCGGATAGTTACTTCTGTTCTAAGCAAAATAATGTTCATTCCATAAAAAACACATCATACAATGTGTTTGTAGAAAATGAACAAAACTATCAATTTTATATTTTGTTGGGTTTCGCTGATATTGTGATTAGCACATTGAAACGTGCATTCTACAACTGCATAATATATTTCATTTGGAAATAAACTAGACTAAACAGCCTGTATATGGGTTGAATCAAATTTCAAATATTTCCATGACAAACAGATGATAGTAAAATAAAATAAACACTATTCAATATTCATCAAGGAATGAACCAATCTAGTAATTCATTACCACTAGTCACACCAAAATGGCAAATAACCTTTTAATGAATTAATATTAGTAAACTAAACATTCTTAAATTTTACCTGTTTAAAGTTATTTGTTGTGTTATAAAATCTCAAAAACAATTCGTTGCCTCTGAAATCAGGTATGGTATTTATATCATCTTTTAGTCCACATAAGTAACAGTTCCGAAATCATGCATTTATATTTATATGATAGAAAATTATAAGATGACACTTCGACCAATTTCCAGCAATTTTATAGTGGTTAGTGCATTGAAATTGCCATTAAAAAAAAGAATCAACTATAATTTTGTTAAGAAATAAATCAGACTATCTCACGTACTTTGTCCAATTTCCATAATATTTTGTACTCCACTGGAACTATAAAGAAATTAATAAAATTGAATAATTTTATGTCAAAAATGAACAAATCAAATGATCTAATAATCTGGGACGATTTTTAATAATCGAACGCTAAAGATGCAACAAAAAACCCTTAAAGATATTTTCCATGAAAAATATCAACTTCATTTCAATTGATTTTCACCGATTTTGTGATCAGCGTACCAATATGTTAAAATAATATGAGATTTATCGTTATAATTTATTCATAAATAGACCAAACTAGTCATTCTTTAAGTTTTCAAATATTTTCTTGAAAAATGAAAGCCAAAAACATTAAAATGAATTAGTTCTTTAGGAATGAATCACTCGTTCTTCTCTAATATTATTCACGTCGAAATAACAGAAATCTCTCTGACGGATCCCCTTTTTGTTCAAAATGAAGAAACTAGCTATCATAAAATTTTAGCCATATTTTAACTTTAATAAGTTTTTTATAATAAAAAAAACTAAATAAATCATATTTGACATTATATCCTCTTCAAGCCCACTAAAGTGATAATTTTGAACTTACGTGCTTATATTACATCAAAAATTTACATGATATCTTAACCAATTTTACCATTTTTGTGATAGATACACTGCTATTGTCAAGAAATGAAGTGAACTAACCACTTTAAATTATAGCAGTTTCGTTTTTTTGTTATGTATTCATAGATTCAAAATATATTTTTTAGTAAAAAAATAAATTGATGAACTCATCAGAAATCTATTACAATAAAGAACATGATCAGTCGTGTTTACTCAACGAAAACAATCAATTTTAAGACTAGAGAATATCTGCCTTATTTTATTAATTATTGTCCAACCAGTACTTTATAAACATATATTATTGTGCCTGGTGCATGGAAAATTAAGTCCATCCCTTGCCCAAAGCTGCTTGGATGGCCTCTTTGGCTCTCCTAACTAAACAGGCCTCATATTTTGTTGAGATGCGGTATATTTAAAATATCACGTGCTTTATAAATCAACAAAGAATGTGGTTGGTTTGGTAGCCATTTACTAGGATATTTTGTGCAAGAACTGGGTATGTTTGTCCAGTGTATGCACTAATTTTTCTTATCATTATTTTGCAGTGGTCTTATGCCCACATCCAAAATCAATTTTACTTCGAAAAATATACATTAACATTTCGTATATTAGGTGATTTTCTTGTAGAACAACCAGTGCAGTCAGTTAGCACAATGAGAAAACTTTCTAGAGCACGGCACTGCAAAAGGCATGTGGGTTTTTGAAGTACGTGTATATGTTTGTGTATGTGTGTGTATAAAATAAACTAGACTGCTACAATTATATATTGCTTTTAATAAAATATATCCAACAAAGTTTCATTTTATCATTTTGAAAAATTGTCATTAAACATAATGTTGTAAGCATCTACTTCAAGTAATTTTACAAGAAAAAAAATCCAAAATATCGGTAAATGTTTAATCATTTGTTTAGTAGATCAATTTTGAACTAATTTACCATTATTATTTACATAAATTTCAAATTATAAGTTTACAGTTAATTTTGTATATCTTAGGTGAAAAAATAGCAAGATCTGATATTTCATTATATTTTTCTTTATGTCGTGTTATTTCAGTATACTAATTTTGTTTTCACAAGACAACTAAGGTGCTAAGGCGCAAAAAACAGCCAGGCTTGCGCCTTGGGCTTTTTGGTGCCTTTTTATACAATTTTGGGTTTTTTTTCTCCAAAAAAACTGCAATTTCAGTTTTTATACAATTTTGTGCATGTGATTGTCTCAAACAAAGAGAACTCAATATAAAAAGGTCATCCTTTGAAATTTACGGGAAAAAACAGTAAACACGATTGTACATTATATACTAATTTTAATGTATTTTTGGATAATGGAAAGGAATGAAAACAAAAATCAGAAAGAAATTGACAAAAAAAAAAAACCACGCTCTTTTAGTGTCATGCGCCTTGCACACTGCACCTTTTCATGTGCAATGCGCCATAGGTGCAAAAATGTGAAACCATGGCACGCCTCTCACCACTATTAGTGCAGTCGACCATTTTAATTTGATAAATTATATTATTTGCAATCTACCGTGGCATCCAAAATGACCGTTTGAGTCTCCGAATATTCAAGGCCAGCCTTATTGAAAATAAGTAACCGCCTAAGCAATGGGAGAAGCTAGGAATATAAACATTGAAACCAATAAATCTACGATGAGAGGCAATCACATAACAATTTTACACTTATGTTCAATGTTTCAAAATAATAACCTGTTTGCAAGTTTTCATTTTCGCTTTTAATTTCATTTTTTGCAATTTGTGGTTCCTTTAACACTGAGAAACTAATGATTGCACCTAAGCTTTTTAATTTGAATCTTATGGGACATCGTCACATATTAATATACAACGTGTTCGATTATTCTGAGAAAAAATTAAAAACTACATAAAAATTCAGAAATCCAATAAACAAAATAAGCAAACACTGAAATCAACATCGTTAGCATTAAGTGCTCGTTCAAAAAGAAAATGAATCCACCTCAATCTCATTGCATTGAGGTCAGCTTCTTTAGACGAAGCTAGAGACGCCATGGCCTGGAAATACAATGAAAATATAATGAAAAACAATACAAGTTCAACAAAAATTAATGAACAATAACAGCAGCAATCCTAGTTCAGGGAGCAAAAATCCAAATTTTATATCGTTTCAATATTATCATTCCACACTATATTCAAGTCCGACTAAAAGAAAGAAGAAGACAAGACGTTCACCGATTGAACACGAGTTGAATCCAGCTGTCGATCTTCGACGCGATCAGTGAGCTTATCTAGCGCCTTGCTTTGTTGCTGCAAATCCTTTGAATCAACCACTGATTCCGCAGCAACTTCGTCTCCAGCTTCCATTTTTTCTATTTTTTCTCGTTCTCCTTTTCTTTTTCACTCACTAACTCTTCGTTTTTCAATATTCAACCTAGGGCTTTTCTTCCCTTTTCGGATACCTCTCGCTCCTGATTTCTGGATTTGATGGGCTGAGCAAATATGAAAATATAATTTTGAATAAAAAGCTCGGTCAAGACAAATAAAGTTGCACTCCAGGTAGAGGTGGCCCGAACAAGTTTTGTTGGCTTGATCCACACTATTTTCTCAATGCTAGATTAAACGACAAAATGGAAATACGGGGAAATAACGGTGGATAATAGGGTATCGTGTACAAAGCTGCGTCGTTGATTCTAGCACATTTGATTTTCTATTGCAAACTCTCTACGCTAATCGGTTATAGCTGTATTATGGACGGACACCTCATGTGTGAACATATGCCGAATGCATGCAAAATTATTTCCCCTCCTACCCCAGGAGGAATTGGTATCAAAAATGATTTTTTTACGGTTTTTTTAATTTATTTTACAAAATGACTTTAGCGTGTACGTAATGTTGCATTTTTTTATGCATATACAAGTGCAAATCAATCGTATATCAAAATGCGAATAAGACTAAGTTATTTTAGAAAATTATCAAACACGTAAAGATAATAATTAACCATTACATGAATATCTAAAGAAATGTAATAAATATTAAAATTAGCGCTTTCAATAATTTGAAGCTTAAAAATCTTGCATCATCTCTCTTTTAAAAAATATTAAACCACCATATGAATATATAGAGAATTTTCTTCGTCAACCATAAAGATTGGACTTCGCATAAATCTCACTTCCTTATAAACCTTCATTACTTGATAAAGTACAAAACTTCTTGTTACTAGTATAACCGCAAAACGGCGGAAAAACCGACTGTTTAATTATATAATTTTCTTAAAAAAAGTTATGGTTGTTATAATATATGTAAATCATGAAGTGAATATACTTGTATATTGTTTTGTTTAGTCTCACATCGTGAAATAAGTTCAACCCTTAGCTCTGAAGCCTTTATATAAAGTAGGCTATGTAATGCAAATAGATTATTATTCTCTGAATGAATAAAATTGTTCTCTCTCTAATGGCTTCTACTTTCTTTATTCTATAACACGTTGTCGGCACGATGTTTTATTTTTAAGATTTTCTTTATGCATTTAAGATCTATTTCTTTTCTCTTGGGATCTAATTTTATTTCGTAGATCAAATTTTGTTTTGTAAACATTTGTTTTGATCTCATTTCTTTTTCCTGGATCTCATTTTGTATATCTTATCATGTTGATCTAATTATGTGAATCTAATATTATTTATTTGTATAGATCTATCTTTGTAGACTTCATTTTTCAGATCTCATTTGTAAACTTATTAAATTGATTTTATTTGTAGATGTTATTATGTTGATCTCAATATGATCTAATTTTTCTAACCTAATTCTATTATAGATCTAATTTTATAGATCTATAACATTTTATATTTTATATACTGTTGTTTTTCTTTTCGATCCACAGCCTTGATATGGTACAATGATTGATTTTAGATCTCATTGATCTTTCATTATTTTTAATTGATATTCTTTGTTATGAAGGATTTTGTATAAAAATTTCTACCAAATTAATGTTGATTATCAAATATCTACATGAAATAGTTTTGATGTTTGTAGCGTGTATAATTATATATATTATTGCTGATTTAATAATACAGAGAGGTTTGAGTTGTAGGAGAAGCAAACAGATTAATTTCCAATGACTCCAGTAATGAGAATCGAATCAATGGTACTTATATTTTTGACTTGTTCCATTTTTCATTCGTCGATGTACAAAACACGTACTTTTGCTCTTGCTATGAGATTTCCGGTTTCATTCATGCATTGAGTGAAACAAAGTTCCGTGATGTTCATATTTTCATTTAGAAATAATTTAGAATTTATATGATTATATCTTTTTTTTTGTTTAGGAATTAACCATATTCAGATGAGGTATTTCATTATGTTCAGCTTACAAAGTTCTATTAAATTGATTCTTCATTCTTTATAAAAGCTGTGCATATATTATGGACATTATATTCCATTTCTAGCATTTGATTTGAATTATACGTCTAATGGTAATAATTACCATATGCTTTATTTGGTACTCGACATTCATTGAAGTAAAAAAAAAATTGGTTAGTCCACTATTTGATCAATGAAATAAGCAACACAAGAAACAAAGTTTCATCAGGTTTCTATTTTATTGTATGGTACAAGTCATATCATATTTTTTTTCTTAATCGTATGTTTCAGGGAACATACTCACGTCATTCATATTAGTGAGTATTGAAATTGATCCATGCAAATATATATTTTTATTCAACATTTTTTTTGTTGCCGACTTTTCTATACTTGGTTAACTTGACTTGCATATTACATAGATTTAACTGAAAAAGATCATCTTTACCTATGGAACTCCCTGAAGGAGCGTTATGACCACCAAAATATGGTCACACTTTTAAACACTAGACATGAGTGGTTGAACTTGAAGTTTTAAGTCTTCAAATCTACTAGGAAATACAATTCCTCTATATTAAAATTACTTCTAAACTAAAATTATGTGAAAGGATTGTCTAGTAATACTAACTTTATCATTTCTTCGAAGATGAAGGAAACTTCATTAACGATGAAAATCTAAGTGCAGTAATAAATGATATGGTCGAATTGATCGATAATAGCAGCCTGAAGTCTACTATGTGGATTTTATTTCATTTCAGTTCAATAAATCAGTTTGAAGTTGGTAAAACCCAAGTTTTGATAATCTTTAGGTGTGTTTGCCAAACTATATATTTGAAGAAGTACATTTTAATATTCTCCAGAAGAGATAAACCATATGACATACTCTTGAAGAGATGTTTTATGATTTTTATATTTCAAAATCCAAACATCCTAGAAGAGATGTTGTAGAATTATGTCAATTATGTAGAAAAAGATATTCATTATTGATGACATCCCAAAAACAATGCATATAAAGTATCTTTAGAAGTGATATGTACCACTCTAGAAGCGGTGTTTATGAAATATCCCCAGAAGTGATATTATATCATCGTATAGCACTATAAAAGAATTGCCTGTAAAATATTTTCAAATGTGATAATAAATTATCTAAAATTCAATCGTCTATTGTCATGGACCCGTAGCTCCATTAGACAAATAGTGATATGTAAACTTTTACTTTTCAAAACTTACGATGAATCAAATATTATATGCACAACTATTCTTAAAGAAATATCTTTAGATATGCTCCTGAAGAGATAATCTATATGTCGTATCATAATTTTCACTAAAGCTATACATACGGTCCTGAGGAAATCTGCACCTGTAACATTCCAAGTATCCAGAAGATACTATTATTATTTTTGCTTTAATTTTTTTTACAGAACTCTCAATAGAGGTGTGTAGAAATGTCTATATGCAATTATAAATTATTCGTTGATAAGTAATATAATTAATGTTCAAAACTTATACTTGAGATATAATTGAGGAACAAAACTTAACAACTTGAAGTTGTTCGAACCAGAAGTTCGATATGATTTCAAACCAAATGTTTTGAACATTATCATGCGGTTTTGACAGGTTTGCATTGACATTGATTTATAAATAGAAATTAATAATTTGGATCCTTGTAATAGTTTGTTCTAAAAAGCACTAATTCAAATGAGAAAGAATATGAAAAATTTATAATATATATGTGATACGTGGACGCACGTATACATCCATATATGTAAATATTTAGCTAACAACCTGAAGTTTGTTATAAGCTCATCTTATAGATTATGCATAGATATTATTTAGTGATTTAAAATTCAATCAACATAAATGTTGAATGACCTGAAGTCATGTATGTATTCAAATGATCTACACAATAAGTAAATTCCTCCAATTGCTTAGATCAATGAATGAGAACAAACTCTAATAATCAATATCAATTGAATGCATCTTATGAACTAATAAAAGAATTATCCTCCTATTATTAATATGTATGATGTATTTGCTAGTAGCAATACCATAATGGATCAAAATGAGAGTCCAACGATGATTATTATTTAATGTGACAATGTTTGTCAACGTTGAGGGGGAGGGTAAAGGGATACAAGCTCATTTTGATCATCAGTATTAAATATTTGTTAAAATATACAATGATGCAAGATATTAAGTAACTTGAATAAATTATCAATAATATCCCTAGTAGACTTTCTCCAATATAGATTTGAATCCCTGAAGGATCAAAATTTGTAAACCACATTTGAAATATGGTTCCAAAGTCAATTTAAAATATTTTTGGAGTAAGTAATAAAGATGTCAAATAAAGGAGGTGAGTGTAGTAAGTAATAAAGATGTCAAATAAAGGAGGTGAGTGTTCTTAAAGAAACACTTAAGGATGCTCTGAAAGAGATCCATGATATGATTCTCAAATAACCCTAGAAGTGGGTTTGGTACCTAAAACATGATAATTAAAGAGATCTCAATAAAATCATGTCTAGAACTGACAAGAAATAATCATCAATGATAAATTTATAAATAATAAAGCGCTTATGTATATAAATGGATTAAAGATCCTGCATTAGAGAAAAACATGATTGGCCATCATGAAATTCTCATAAATAAAAAATGTGAACCTGCAGTTCGCAAATATATATATGTGTGTATATATATAAAAATAATAGAGAAACACACTGAAATTACTGAAGCACACGTAGTGCTACATCGTGTTAAATGCTTTAGGAATATGTTTTTATTCATTGAAGCAGTGAAAGTGTTTGAACACTTAAAATACCCTGAAGGTATAAATATTGTTAAAACATTATAAACAATGAAAGTACACAAATTCCTGAAGAATATAAATAACTTTGGTGGTTATAAATAAGATAAAGAACAAGACCGTAGATTACAACTTCTTTTAAGTATTGTTGTAATGAAAATCTTGATATAATTCATGATGAGTAGATTACTTCCTATTTTTAAGTATTGCTGTAATGAAACTCTTAATATCCATTGAATGGTAGTTGCGATATGCAAATACTTATTAAAGTATACAAATTCTTGAAGAATATATATAACTTTTGTAGTTATAAAGTATGCAAAGGACATGAAATGTAGATTACAACCTTCTTCAAAGTATTGTTGTAATGAAAATCTTGATATACTTCAAGATGAGTAGATTACTTCTTGCTTTTTAGTATGTTGTAATGAAATTTCAATATACATGAAAGATGTATAGTTGCAATATGCAAAACTGATTTGAAGCAAAAAAAATGAAAGCACATGAAGTGTTTTTCATAAAAGTAGCATACAAAATGCATAAAATGAAAACCATATTTGGAAGAAACAATCTTAGAAAATTTGATTGTATCGAAGGAAACTATTAATAAATTATATTATTAATGAGATACATATTTATGGATCCAGAAGTATCTATAACCAATTTGAGTTACCGAAAGACGAATATGAATTTAGAGGAAAATTTAAAATCAGGGGGAGCATTCATAAGTATTTTATAATGCACTCTTTTTCCTTAACTAAGATTTTTCCCACTGAGTTTTTATTAGTAAGGTTTTAATGGGGCATTACCTTGATCCAGAAGTATCAACTCCCTAGTAACATTTGAAATAAGCTATAATGCACTCTTTTTCCTTATTTAAGATTTTTCCCACTGGGTTTTTCTTATTAAGATTTTAATGAGGCATTATCTTGATCTAGAAGAATCAAACGTCTTTTCAAGAAATAACATCTCAAATATGTTATTTAAGTTAAATTATATTTTTATCCTTAAATAAGGTTTTCCCCATCGGGTTTTCCTTTGTAAGGTTTTTAATGAAGTATTAAATTGATCTAGAAGTATCAAACTCTATCCGATGCAGTAAATTATTGAAATATAACATATTATATTGTACTCTTTTTCCTTCACTAAGATTTTTACCATAGGGTTTTACTTAGTAAGGTTTTAATGAGGCATTAGTTTGATCCAGAAGTATCAAGCTTTATTTAAAGAAATAAGAAAATAAAATATGTCATTGTACTCTTTTTCCTTCACTAAGATTTTTCCCATTGGGTTTTTCTTAGTAAGGTTTTAATGAGGCATTATTTTGATCCTGAAGTATCAAACTCTTATAAGGAATATTATTTTTAGTATGATATTTATGATTTCACAAGTTGCACTCTTTTCCTCGTTCAAGGTTTTTTCCCACTGGGTTTTTCTAATAGAGGTTTTTAATGAGGCAACTGACAATATCTATATTGACTGAATGGATAAGTGCAAGCAAGGTAATAATGAGGGGGAGCAATCACATACAAGTTTTAAAAGGGGACAATTTCAAGTTATCAGAGCTTTCAAGATTTTGAAGACTCATATTCAAGGGAGAGTGTTATAATATATGTAAATCATGAAGTGAATATGCTTCTATATTATTTTGTTTAGTCCCACATCGTGGGATAAGTTCAACCCTTAGCTCTGAAGCCTTTATATGAAGTAGGCTATGTAATGCAAATAGATTATTATTCTCTGAATGAATAAAAATGTTCTCTCTCTAATGGCTTCTACTTTCTTTATTCTATAACAATGGTAAATTTTAGTTAATATAGGTTAAGTAAAGGATGACAAATAATTTGCATTATTTGACATAGAAATAAAAATATTTAGGTAAATGTTGTTAACAAATTGGTGTTATAACTAACATATATTTTACAATGTGCTACTATTGGCATATAAGAAAATGCTTCTGACCATCACTAAATTTTATCTATTAATTTTTCTTATATGCTTACAAACACCAAAATCTATTTTCACATTCTGCCCTAAACAACTTTAGCATCTTCATTTGCTACAGAAAAATTCATGCACAATATCTCAAAACGTCATTAGAAAATAAAATTTTCAAACCCTAAATCCAAAAAAATCTATCTTTTAGCCTAATAGATGAAACCAAGTGAAGATTTAGTGAATAATCCTAATTTTGATAAACACTATGAGCTTAGTTTATTTTAATTTTCTAAAGTCTATTTTCCTTCTCATACCCTTTCATATTTACTGTTTTGGACCTTTTTATTGTTATTTTAGAATGATTTTGTGGCTAACGCAAATTGGTAGGATACACAGTTTGGTGATGTTATAATTGAAAATTCCATTATAAGTTATTAAACTGTAATGTTTTATCATACGACGTTTGTACAATTTATTTCTCATATGTTTTTTTCGATTTTTTAATTGTTAGCCGGAAGATATCAATCATAAAATTGAGAAAACGCTTTTTTCGATTGGAAAAGCGTATGCTAGTGAAAATATGGAAGAAGGGGAGATATTGCTGTGTTTTGAAAATATTTGAATGCATGTTTGGTTAAAAGAAAATAATAGTTGATCTTAGAAAGCACAGAAGTAAACTTTGTAAGGTGGTCTTTAGTTTTGGAAGGCAAAAGCATTTTTATTGATATCAATAGTAGCACACTTTGTATGTGTGTATACGAGGAATCCATATCCACTTCATACAAGGCATTTAATTTAATATATTTGTCTATGGATTTAGTAGGACTAGTTATGATATATCTTCTACTTTGTTCCTTATCTCTTTCTTACCTCGGTATCGGTTCCATCACTAATATATCAATGGGACAAATATATCATGAAGTATTTGATTTAGAGAACCCTGGAATCAGCTACTTTTTTCTGTGGAAATAAAAAGATATTTTCTTCCACTATTTCCTTTTGAATATAAAATTTTAATATCAACTTCAGAAAAACTTATAACTTACAATTTGTTTGTTTTTGGATGGAAATAATTTCGAATATTGAGTTTTATGAAAATTTGGTAGCAACTAATTATCGGCACCACACTATATAGGTTTGTTTAAAATGATGAATTTTGAATTTTGAACACTAAAATTTGAATGCTGATTGTTGAACATTGAATGTTGAATTCTGAATAATCATTCAGTTGTTTGTTTGCATTCAACATTCAGAACAAAAAACAACATTCAACGTCTAGAACAAAAATTAAGAAGGAAAAATGTTCTAAATAATTTTGCCCAAATAGATGATTTTTATTTAGAACATGGACAAAAAAAAAACAATATAAAAATTCATGATTTATAACTCAGAAGTTGGGTACAAAACTTAAAATTGATAATACATATCCATATTTATGGTAGAAAATTAGAAAGAAAAAATCATGGTGCCCACAACACCATGCTATATATAGGTCTCAAAGGATGTATGTAGGTCTCAAACGATGTATGAGGTCACTATTTTGGCGATGTATGAGGTCACTATTTTGGCATGGGGATGTAGTTACAAAGTACAAAGCTTGAAAATGGAGCAGCAAGATGAACAAAAGGCTATCGTAGTAAGGAGTGAAGTATGAAGCCTGCCAACCAACCTTGTATGGAAATAGAAACTTAAAATTATTTGTTGGAGCAATATTAAAAATCATGTCTTAAAATGAATATAACAACTAAAGGTTTTGTTAATCTCAAATAGCCAGTTGCAACAAACTGTGTACCTGATTTGTTTTCATTAGTATACGTAACTCCAGCTAATTCATCGGCTCTGTTGTGTGCACATTTATACTCTTAATAAAACATTACAAGTAAAGTTAGATATAGAGGGTAGGCGACTACATGTGAAAAATGACCCAGTTACCAATGAAAATAAACTATTGAATAAAGAAATAATAGAATCCAAATAACTCTAATATAGCACGGAGGAAAATAAACACAGAAGGATAAACCAATTGTATAATTCAATAGTTAGTAAATTGTCTTACTTGCACATGCTCCAGTAGTAGGAACATCATCCAAACAACCAGAATAAACAGAACTGCCATCAGAGACCAGAGTAATAACACTGCAACCTGACACATTATTAATGACACTGCCCCTAAACTCTAACATCTTCCTAACAGAGACAATACTGCCATCAATTAACCCAACAGTGCCAGCAACCTCTTGAGTATCAACACAAGCACATGTTATGCACACAAGCATTAACAATACAATCAGATGAAACATACCTCAAATCGTCAATAACATTGACAGAATCCCTTAAAACATTATCAGGAACTCCAAATTCCCCCATAGGAAATTTTGAAGACTCTGAATCATTGAAACAAAGAGCAGCAGGATCAAGAAGAATAGGATCGAAGTGCTCTTCCCTTTAATTCAACGCAGAGAAGTCATAAGCTCATAGAACTCCATCAAAACAGTTCAAACCACAATATGATTCTATACCATCCACTGAGTTAACCGAATTCTCGAAATACCCTCCAGAATCCCCAAATTTCTTTTCATAACCTTTGCCGATATTAATCTCATTTATCACATTAAAATGAATGAGAAGATCTTCCAGAAAATCAATGTCGTCTCTTCTCTGAATCCAAAGATGGTCGAGTAAAATTTTCTTTAGCTTCATAATCTTTAAAACGAAAAGAAACCCATGCTCTGATATGGATAGATTTCTGCCTGAGTTAGAAAAAGAATTCGACATACATTCAAACTTCTTGTGGCCGAATTTACCACACTTAAAACATCTTATTCGATCATAACTATCTCTAGAAAGATTGTTAAATCCTCCACAACGAAAGCAGATTTTACAATCTCTTTTGGGTACGAACCAGTTCTTGAAATCAAATATAAAAAAACCCATTCTGGTTGTCGTAGAATTAATGGTGGATTAACTTCCCAAAGTCAGACTGGATTAAATTATACAGTAAACGTATAGGAACAAACAATAACCAAGTAAAAATATAATATACTCGAAATCATTCAACAATGATATGAAATAAGCTAAATACGGAAGTAAATACCTTTTACAATCGATAATTGGTCAATGGAGGCAAAATCGGCAATAAGTGTTCAATCGTGGAGGCAAAATCGACGATAAGCATTGATCTTCGATCGTGGAGGCAAAATCAACGATCAACGGTTTTTAAGAATAAAGCTAGGTTTTAACAAAGGCAGTTGGAGATATTTTAAGAAGAGTTATCGCAGAATGTGGTAATGGCAACGTTAGAAGAAACGGTGGGAACGGAGGAGAAGAATAAGGAAAGAGTACACGGAAGCAACAACAGAGAGGCATGAGGCATGTAATTTTGGCTTCATAAAAATTGTTTTTTGCCAGTGACAGTAAGCAAACCTCCCTAACAGTCAGTTTGACTAGTGTATAGATTTTGAATTTTCCTTTACATTATATATATACACACACATATATCATAATGAAAATTTGTAAGACTTAGATGGATGTGATAAATTTTTTGAAGCTTTTCAAGTTGATGTCAACGGTAGTAGCTTATAAGTTATTTGTAAGAACTAAAATACAGTTGCAGCAATTTGCAAGAACTAATACACATGAATCTTTGCCACGGGCTTGAGACCAACATCAGTAACATGTAAATGACGGAGTTAAAACGTTGTAACGGATTTTGTTTAAAAAAATGGAACTCATTATATTTATATCTAACTTAGATCAAAAACTTTAAGATAAATTTCATTAGTTCCACATAGAGAAAACGCATATAAAAAAATAGCATAATATGATGAAACATTAATGATAAAGTTTTATAATGGAGACACATCATATTATTGTCGAGAAAAGCAAGAAAACAAATTCTGCAGGATAATATAAAATCACTCTTTACGGGAACAACCTTATTATGGAGTCACACAAAAACAAATTTTTCATGATAAATATAAGGTAAGTTTGTTTACAGAAAAACCATCCAAGAATTACATTGCCAGGTGACTATTTCATCAAACAATTTGGAAGTAACCACAAACTTGCTCATGCCAATAAACTATTGTCGTCGTCCATCACAATCTGAATATAATACATGAGTACATTGCATAGAGAATATTACTGAAACATTTATAAATGTACTAAAAACATAGAGATGGCGTGTGTGTAGTGATAAGTAAACAGGTAGAAATGCATATCATAAGTTTAGTAATAATAGAACATCTTTGTAAAGCTTGAAAAATATGTTATCTTCAAATTCTTTATGTACCCGTTTTAGTTGCAAATATTTTTATTTGGTAAAATAATATTTCAGTAGCATATTAGGTCAATTCAAAAGAGTCGACAAATGTCATAACATTGAAAAGAAAAATAGTTTGAACAATCCAAATATTTCAAATAGCCTAGGGAACAACAATTTGGATACTTAACAAATTTGTGTAATAATGAAACCACACTACACTCGATTAAAATTATTGAGAGTTTGTTGTTACTGCAAAATATTTATGGATGAGTCATTCGTTCTTCTTTTAGAAATACCAAAGATTCAATATGCATTTTGTAGCTTGCATTATTAGTCCATCTAGCTCTACTTGTCTATCACTAATCTTCACATTGCAAAGAAAACCACAACTATTTATTACCTCCATGCAGAGTTTTCATTATCGGATGAGCTTTTAACAACAATTGTAGTCCTTACAGCAAGTTGATAGGCCAAAATATGTAGGGAAATAATCGGTTGAAGTTTGCTACACTTCAAATGACGTGGTCATTGCAACTTCAGCTGTGATGGCAAGCTGCATTTAAATCGATGATTGGTGGTAGTATTAATTCCAAAAACAATGACAAATTGAGGCGAGAACATCACCAGTCCAATATGTATGTATGTATGTATGTATGTATCATTTAGTATGTTCATCATTCTTTCTTTCTTTCTTTTTTGGTTACCTCATATATGAGGCCTAACTACATTTTCAAGGATACTTGTGACTTCTTTGAAGATTTTTTTTTCAGAACAAATTCATGTATCATTTATCCAATTGTAGGATAATATTTTTGTTGTGCTACCGGTAGCAAAATAAGATGATATCCAAGTGACAATGAAATATAAGTTAAGAGTGGAAAGATGACTAAAAGGTTTTCGAAAATGAAAAACACTTCATGCATCTTAATCGTATACATATTAATTATTTCACATAACAGAAGAAAATTATAGTAGTCATTTTATTTCAGTTGTACACCCCAGCTCAAAATAGTACAGCAGTTTTCGTTTGCAGTATACACACCAGCAGACATTAGTACTTGTTTATTGCAGTATTTAAAGAATGACTTAAGTGGCTTTTGTATAAGCACATACCAATACATGCTCACGTTACAGTAACTATATGAACAAAAGTCCAAGGAAAAAGATGGGATAATATTGAATTGTGAATAATGTCCATCTGAACTTTGTTTTCCTTTACAGTATAAATATACTAAGATATAAAAATGTATTTGTAACAACCCGCTATTTTATGATTATATATTTAAATGTTTTATTTAAATATAGCATCGTTAGTTGGATTAAAATCCGAAATGTGACTTTTTGTAAGCAATCGAATCCGGACATGAGACCACTTTCATTGAGTTCAAAACGACGTTTACAACTTGGTTGAGTATAAATATTGATATGTTTGGGGCTATTTAGGATTTTGGCATTTTCATCAGGGCTTTGGGTTGTTTTCTAGCCCACTAACCTAACAAGATAATGCAAACTCTTCTACCAAATACCTTAACTCCTCTCCACTTCATTCATTCCACTCGTAATTTTCTAACACTCAAGCAAAAGGAAAAATGGAGGAAAAGAAGGAAAATCAAAATTCCTAAGCCCTACATTCTTAGGAAATTCAAGTTCTAAAATCAAGGATAAGCTTAGGTAAGCATTCTCTTCATCTTCTCCATCTCAATTCCTCTTCAATTCTTGATTTTTCCTATAACCTAACTTAGGAAAATCTTTGCATGAAGTAATAGGTTGAAAATCTTTGAGGTATAGTTGAAGAGAAATCAATCCTAGCTTGTTTTAGTGCTTGTCTTTTCTATTTTGGGTTTAATGGTGAGTTCTTGAACTCACATTTATGTCTATAGCTTTGATAGTTGTTAGATACGAATTCCTAGCATCTATTTCATGTTCACTTACTTTTAGATTGAGTTGGTTTGGTAAATTTTCCAATTTTGGTGTTTTGAAGTCGAAACTTATGAAAACCCTAGTATGGGTGTTTAAGCATGTTGTTTGGGGTGTATTGAAGAGCCTATAGAGTTGGGTTGTTGCTTGGCATAAATCCCTAGCCACCATCGCTCATTCGATCGCTTTCAAATTTGTTTTCCCACCTTTGGGCTAGGCAAATTCTGCCCTGAGCTTCATCTCAGACGTCTAGGAAAACACTCAGACGTCTGAGGCTTAGGAAATAAAATTCAAAGACCCAAGGTCAGACGTTTGAGTGACCTGGAACGAATTTCCAGAATTTCAGCTCAGACGTCTGGGAAAACTCTTAGACATCTGGCGCTGTCGAATTCTGCATATTTGCCTATTTTATGTGGATTTTCAATTTTTATCGTTTTATGACGATCCAATTAGTTATTGTCATTCATTATCGACTTTGATGATTTTTTTTTGGAATTTTGTGTTTCCATTTGATGGATTCAATATCGATTTCCTTGGTTTTGATTCACGTTATTGAAATGTGGATTATTGTGATAGGTTGTTTTATAATCATTTCTATGGTTTGTCACTTTAAAATGCAAAGATTTTTATATTAGTAGTAAATACTAAAACTCTTTCACAGAAATTATTTCAACAATACTTTTAATACAAAACTCTTTTTAAAACCGTTTTCCAATCTATTTTTATATACAAACCTTTACCTCATTCTTATGAGAAATCCAATTAAATGACTTAGTAAAACAAGTGGTATGAAACGCTTGCGTTTACTTCATCGGTTAATTCTTAGACTTGTTTGATTGAACTCTTGTGACAATTTCGAGTGAAAATCTATAATTTGTTCGTAAATATTTAAGTTAAGCCGATGTTTATGGTACATGAAGCTAAACTCATTTATTTACGAGCTTAGTGTACTTTACACTTTTTGATCAATGATGATCATTTTTATGATTTAGACTAGCGATATGCGACGTTTCTTTGTCCGCGTGGGGGACTTTACCCCATTCTGTGGAGCTTCGACTCATTTTTATGAGTTATCGACTCATGGGACAGCGTCCCATATTGCGTGAAGCTTCGGCTTTTTATAGGACAGTGACCCATGGTCTTCGGACCGTTTGTGGAGCATTGGCACATTTTGTGGGTTAGCGTCCTGCGTTTGTGGTACACGTGTAAGTGAGTTTTCATGCTCCCGTTTGTAATAGGCCTCCCTTCTTTTTGTGGTTTTTGGATTTCTAATTGATAATTTCTAGAATTTGTGTTTCACCAATATTTGTGATTTGCTTTGATAAGCTTTATCAATATTTATGACTTGGTGAATAAATAAAGAATATGACGTTCTTTTTGGTGTTTGAGAAAATTTGAGATATTGTACGATTTTTGTTGTTATCGTATATATTTGTCATATCTCTTATCCTATCTCATCTTACATGATAATTATAGCTAGAGTGATCCATTTATTATTATTTTTCTTAAATAATACTCAGGTCCTACCGAGGTGTTTCAGGTGCTTCCACTTGATTTCTTAGCAGGGATTAGCTTCTAACTTTTGGCTAACTACTTTAGCTTAGTAGTTTTTGTCTTTTATGTATACAAGATAGAGACTCTTTGTGTATACATATTCTTTTGTGTAGAACATGTACATATTCTTTTGTAATGTAGTGGATCTTGTATGACCAATACTATGATGTTCACTTCTATGTGTTATATTCATATCTGTTTCCACCTTAGTGATATGAATATATGTGGCTGATTTTATGTTATGTTTATTTTATATTGATTCCGAAGGCCACTTAGTCACTGTGTAGTAGATTTGAGTTTGTATTGGATATGTCAGATTTTCTCTTGAAATGAAATGCATGATATACTATCTGACGTATCGGTTCTCGCTCAAACCAATTACATAGATGGTCACTCCTCAACAGCCTTATTCTTAGTGCTAGTCGACAGCATTACTCCGTAGTGTCCTTGGCTAGTGTGAGTATAGAGGTGAGGCGTCACAACATGGTATAAGAGCCAAACTTCGAAAAAATGTAGAATAATCTACCAAGGATCATTGTCCTAAATCTCACTTAGAGATCATGCCTTAGAATTTAATTCGAGTCTTAGGACCCGTCATATCCTTTTTTCTTTTATGATGCCTTATTTTATCAATTAAGTTTGTTTGATATTCATTCTAAGAATGACCTTTTTCCTCTTCTTTCATTCTTTCTTTCTTAAAGAAGAGAAATGGTTAGACCTGGACATCTTAGCACTGGTCAATCCAGTGGTCCTCCTCAGGATGGCGTATTCATGTCTGCTCAACTACTTTTGAATCTTGTAAAGAATGCCCAGGCTGCAGATCCCATTCCTGAGCCTACTCATCCTAAATCTGGGTTTACACGCTTGTGCAGTGATTATACCAATTTAGGTGGAAAGCCATTCAAGGGTTCTGAAAGCATTATAAAAGTCTAGGCTTAGCTTAGAACATGCGATCACATCTTTTCTCGCATGAACCTTTTGGATTTACACCGAGTCCAAGTGGCTTCTAGCATGCTCTAGGAGAGAGCATTAGATTGGTATGAGCTTTTTATTTCGGAAATTGTAGAAGCGGATCTTACTTGGGAGCAATTCCGAGAAAGGTTCGAGTTAAAGTTTGTGCTCAAAGCAGAAAAAGTAACTTTAGGTCGACGCTTTACTGACCTTGTTCAAGGTGAAACTTCTGTGACAGACTATGTCACATATTTTGAATCCCTCTCTAAATATGAGATCGAGTATATTAATACCCCTTTAAAGAAGAATCAAAGGTTTATCTATGGTTTGAATAAGAACCTCAAAAAGGCTTTACTTCTGAAACTAGAAGTGCCTTTC
Organism: Allium cepa; assembly: GCA_030765085.1. Classification (NCBI taxonomy): domain Eukaryota; kingdom Viridiplantae; phylum Streptophyta; class Magnoliopsida; order Asparagales; family Amaryllidaceae; genus Allium; species Allium cepa. The sequence goes on along the minus strand of CM060932.1, from coordinate 225,338,814 downwards.
AATCAGCTAGTAGATATCGCTCTTCGATTGGAAGAAACTGGAAAGTGTAACGAAAATGCGTAGCTTTCTTGGATTAGCGGGCTATCACCGTCGATTCATAAAAGACATTTTTTGAAATTTCCTTACCTCTTACTAGTTTGAAAAAGAAGGGAGTCAAGTACATTTGGTCAGACAAATGTGAAGCCGCTTTTCAGAATTAAAAGAACTTCTTTCCGATGCTCATATTCTTGATTTCCAAAGGAAACCAAGACTTGATTGTTTACACCGATGCTAGTCGTATTGGTTTGGGAGCCATTCTCATGCAAAGGAAACGTGTTATCGCTTATGCTTCTAGGCAATTAAAGCCTGCCAAGACTAGATATGTCACTGATGATTTAGAGAAAGCGACCATTATTTTCGCCCTCAGAATTTGGCATCATTATCTCTTGGGAGGGAAATTTGTTCTCTACACCGATTATAAATCATTGAAGTATTTGTTCTCTCAAAAGAAACTTTATTTGCATCAACAACATTGGTTCGAATTTCTTGCTTATGATCTTAATATTCTTTATACTCCTAGAAAGGGAAATCGTATTGGCGATGCCCTTAGTCGTAAGAAACAAGCAATTGTTTCCATGATGATATCTAAATGGAATGATCTCTAGATTTTGTCCACTTGTGAGATTCGAGATCGTGAATCCAATTCGTGTCCATATCTTGTTTTATGTAGCCTTTAGGCTCACCCTTCTCTTTTAGACCACATCTGAAGCTCAAAATCACGATCCCGAATTGGCTCATCTTAGCCAAAGTTGTAGGGATAAAAATAATATTGATGATCTGAAAGACTTTGAAATCGATGCTTGTGGAGGCATTCGAAAATTTGGTGGAATTATTGTGCCAAATATTAGTGATCTTCGTAAAGACATTTTAGAAGATTCTCATTGTTCTAAATTTACCATTCATCCCGGTAGTAGTAAAATGTATGCAGACATAAAATGAATTTATTATTGGGATGGAATGAAATCTGATATTGCTAACTTTATTAAGCGTTGCATAACTTGCCAACTCATAAAGATGAGCATCAATGATATGGTGGGTTATTGCAACCTTTAGACATATCTGTTTGGAAGTGGGATCAAGTTGTCATGAACTTTATTAACGGTATTCCCCATTCTCGTTCGGGTCATGACAATTTATGGGTAATTGTAGATAGACTTACCAAATCCGTCCATTTTCTTCCCGTTCGGTCCAAGTGGACCATATCTCTTTTGGCTAAACTCTATGTTAAAAAATTGTTAAATTGAATGGATTTCCTACTTCTATTATTAGTGATCGTGATCCATTATTTACTAGTGGATTTTGGAATGGTCTTTAAAAAGATTTGGGAATGAAGCTTAATTTTAGCACCGCTTATCATCCTCCGTCTGATGGACAAACCAAGCATGTGAATCAAACTTTTGAAGATCTCCTTCATGCATGTGTTCTTGAGTCTGGTGGAAGTTGGGAAAATCATATTTCTCTTGTTGAGTTTTCTTACAATAATAGCTTTCAATCTAGTATTGGTATGACACCTTTCGAGGCACTCTATGGAAGGCCATGCCGATCACCTTCGTGTTGGCTTGAAGCCGGTGGGAAGATGGTTTTAGGTCCAGATTTTATTCATGATGCCATAGAAAATATTGACCTTATTCGTCGTAGGATGAAAGAAGCTCAAAGTAGACAAAAATCCTATGCTGATAACCAAAGAAGAATTTTGGAATTTTCTGTGGGAGGTTAGGTATTCATTCATGTTTCACCTATGAAGGGTGTTGTGTGTTTCAGTTGATCGGAAAAATTAGCACCTCGATATATTGGTCCATTTCTCACCACCGAACGCATTGGTTCTGTGGCTTATCGCTTTTCGTTACCGGCTCAATTTTCAGCTATTCATGACGTATTTCACATTTCTCAGCTACGAAAATTCTTTAGAGATTTAGAATCTATTCTTGAGCCGAGTATTATTGAAGAAATTGAGGTTTCACCTAACTTGACTTACGAGCAACATCGTATTCGTATCATTGCTATGGAGGTTAAATGCCTTCATAATAAAGATGTTCCGCTTGTGAAAGTTTAATGGTCCTCAAATCCTAAGGATTGTTCTTGTGAATCTAGAGAATTCATTGGGCGAACGCACCAGATTTACTCTCTCATGCTCCTTAAGGTGAAATTCTCATTTCAACTTCTCCTTTTGTGTTGTTATGTCACAAAATGGTTGTTACTTCTGATTTCCTTCTTAAATATTACGAGGACGAATTTTTTTTAAGGAGGGAGGTCTGTAACAACCCGCAATTTTATGATTATATATTTAAATGTTTTACTTAAATATAGCATCATTAGTTAGATTAAAATCCAAAATATGACTTCTGTATGCAGTTGAATCCGGACTTGAGACCACTTTCATTGAGTTCAAAACGTCGTTTACAACATGGTTGAGTATAAACATTGATATGTTTGGGGTTGTTTAGGATTTTGGTATTTTTATTTGGGCTTTGGGTTTTTTTCTAGACCACTAACCCAACAAGGTAACCCAAACTCTTCTACCAAATACTCTAACTCCTCTCCCCTTCATTCATTCCACTCATAATTTCTTAACACTCAAGCAAAATAAAAAATGGGGGAAAAGAGGGGAAATCAAAATTCCTAAGCCCTAGATTCTTAGGAAATTCAAATTTAAGTTATAAATCAAGGAGAAGCTTAGGTAAGCATCCTTTTCTTCTTCTCCATCTCAATTGCTCTTCAATTCTTGATTTTTTCGATAACCTAACTTAGAAAAATCTTTGCATGAAGTAATAGGTTGAAGATTTTTGAGATGTAGTTGAACAGAAATCAATCTTAGCTTGTTTTAAAGCTTGTTTTTCTATTTTGGGTTTAAAGGTGAGTTCTTGAACTCATATCTATGTCTATAGATTTGATAGTTGATAGGTATGAATTTCCAACATCTATTTCATGTTCATTTGCTTTTGCATTGAATTGGTTTGGTAAATTTTTCAATTTTGACGTTTTGAAGTCAAAACTTATGAAAACCCTAGTATAGGTGTTTAGTCATTTTTTTGGGGCGTATTAAAGAGCCATAGGGCTAGGTTGTTGCTTGGCATAAATCACTGGCCATCGTCGCTCATTCGATTGCTTCTAAATTCGTTTGCCCATCTTTGGGATAGGCAAATTTTGCCTTGGTCTTCAGCTCAGAAGTTTGAGAAAACATTCAGATGTCTGAGGCTTAGGAAGTAAAATTCCAGAACCCAGGGTCAGATGTCTGAGCGACTTGGAATGATTTCCAAAAATTCAGCTCAGACGTCTGGGAAAACCCTCAAACGTCTGGCGTTGTCAATTCTACATATTTGCCTATTTTGCGTGGATTTTTATTTTTTATCGATTTATGATGATCCGATTAGTTATTGTCATTCATTATCAACTTTGATGATTTCTTTTCTGGATTTTTGGTGTTTCTATTTGATGGATTCAATATCGATTTTCATGGTTTTGATTCACATTATTGAAATGTGGATTTTTGTGATAAATAGTTTTACAATCATTTCTATGATTTGTCACTTTAAAATGCAAATGTTTTTATACTAGTAGTAAATACTAAAACTCTTTCACGGAAATGATTTCAACACTACTTTTAAACAACATTCTTTTTAAAACCGTTTTCCAATCTATTAGTATATACAAACCTTTACCTCATTCGTATGAGAAATCCAATTAAACAACTTAGCGAAACAAATGGTATGAAATGTTTGCGTTTACTTCGTCAGTTAATTCTTAGACTTGTTCAATTGAAATCTTGTGAAAATTTTCATGTGGAAATCTACAATTTTTTCATAAATATTTAAGTTAAGCCAGTGGTCATAGGACATGAAGCTAAATTCATTTATTTACTAGCTTAGTGTACTTTACACTTTTGATCAATGATGATCATTTTTGTGATTTAGACTAATGATATACGATGTATCTTTGTCCATGTGGGGGAGCCCGTTTTGTGGATCTTCGACTCATTTTTATGGGTTAGCGACCAATGAGATAGCGTCCCGTTTTGTATAAAGCTTCGACTTTTTATGGGATAACGACCCATGGTCTTCAGACTGTTTGTGGAGCTTTGGCTCATTTTGTAGGTTAGCGTCCCGCGTTTGTGATACACGTGTAGGTGAGTTTTCATGCTCCCGTTTGTGATAGGCCTCCCCCCTTTTTGTTATTTTTGGATTTCTAATTAATGATTTATGGAATTTGCGTTTCACCAATATTTATGATTTGCCTTGATAAGCTTTATCAATATTTATGACTTGGTGAATAAAATAAAGAATATGACATTCATTTTTGTGTTTGAGAAATTTGAGATATTATATGATTTTTGTTGTTATCATATATGTTTGTCATATCTCTTATCCTATCTCATCTTACATGATAATTATAGCTAGACCGATCCATTTATTATTTTTCTTCTTAAATAATACTTGGGTCAGACCTAGGCGTTTCAAGTCTTTCCACTTAATTTCTTAGCAGGGATTAGCTTCTAACTTTTGGCTAACTACTTTAGCTTGGTAGTTTTTGTCTTTCATGTATAGGAGATAGAGACCCTTTGATGTATACATATTCTTTTGAGTAGAATTTGTACCTACTTTTTTGTGATGTAGTGGATCTTGTATGACAACTGCTATGATGTTCACTTCTATATGTTATATTCATATCTGTTTCCATCTTAGTGATATGAATATTTGTGACTGATTTTATGTTTTATTTATTTTATATTGATTCTAAAGGCCACTTAGCCACTGTGTAATAGATTTGAGTTTGGACTGGATATGTCAGATTTTCTCTTGAAATGAAATTCATGATATACTATTTGACGTATCAGTTCTCGCTCATCCAATTACACAGACAGTTGCTCCTCAACGACCTTATTCTTCATGCTAATCGATAGCATTACCCTATAATGTCCTTGGCTAGTGTGAGTATAGAGGTGGGGTGTCACAATATTAAATGGAGAAGGGCTATTGCATTAGTAAATAAAGCATGAACTTTGATATAATTGAGCCCTGTTTTTCCTATCCACTTTAAAAAAGCAATAAACACGCATGAATTAATATCGTTGTTAACTTATAGTATGAAATATAGTTTATTATCAATAGAGAAAACAATAATTCAACAAAACATAGTTAGACCAAACTACAAAAATTAATCACCAATTTTGTTCTCTTAAGTTGTTTGCATACCCATATACAGCGATTGCCTTGTTGAAGCGAAAGTTGTTATTTGGGGAATATGCTATTGTAAGATTTACTGATTTTGTTGCTTCCTTGTAGAACTCTTATTATTGTGCAACCAAAGTTTGTACACATGCCTCTTGATTCCACTTTGTGCATAATATTACTCTATTGCAGTAGTCTTGCTTGTAAAACCTAAAGTTTATGTTAATAATATAACTGAAATAGTAACTAAACTTTTGGTTAACAACTAAAGATACAGCAAAAAAATGAATTCACAATGTTTTGAGGGAGATAAAAGAAACTTTCTTCATCTTCCTCCTTTATCTGCCTTCAATTCAGTCGATCCTCGAATTATGTGCCATAACCATCAATCCCCTCAGCCAAAATCTGATTTCGACCAACTTCACGCCATCCAAGCAACCTACTTTTGGAGAATAACAATAAAAATGACGGTTTATCTTGAAAGCTCTTGAGCCAAGAGCATCAACCACAACATGAAGGATGTACAAATGGCGAGGCAGATTTGGTTTTTCTTATTAAGGTAAAAATATTGTCCTAGAACCTTTATTCTGTGATTAAGTGGTTAAGAAACTTGAAATTCCCGCTCAAGATGATGAAGATAACAAACGAGGTATCATTATATTGAAACTAAAAACAAACTTTCTTTTCTTACGATCAAAATTACTAAGCAACATTTTTATGTACCAATTTTAACTCCCAATATTTGTAAACTACAATGACAAGAGCCTAGGAATGACATAGAGTTCAGTAGAAAGAATACCAAAAAGAGCATAATTATAGGACCTAAGCACTTAAGCATTAAACTAATAAATAAATTTTTAGTTTACATGGAACTGTAAACCTTATTATTTATTCTGCACATTACATTAAGATTGCATCATTGAAATCAAAACTAATATTTGTTGAAATTATTATTTTAAGAGAAAAAGAACTGTCACCTAGTTTGCATTTACCGTCACCTAGTTTGCATTTCTCTGGTTTTTTCTGGTTAGGCTAAAAGTTATATGCTAATTTTTTTGTAAAAAAAGATATCAATGTGAATACTTGATAAATAAACTACGACCATTTATCCATCAAACTATGAAAAAATATAAAAAATAAATGAAAGGTAGTATATATACCTCTATCTCCTACTTGATTTTAATATGTCAACTGCAGTGATTATTATTTATTATCTTTATAGCTTCATCAATAGAGACCTCTTTCTGTAGCCATAGATTCTGCAAGTGATGATATTTTCGATAGAGAATAAAGAAGCCTCCAAGGCACATTTAAGATTCAGGATTTAATGAAAGCTGATAAAGATATAATTCTGGACTGTTTGAAAAACTATTTTCAAACATAAATAATTTAATGGAAAGCAATTTTCAAACTGAAATCATTCAATGAATAGCTACTAAACTAAACATAGAATTTTGGAATTTGTGTTTCATGTGAAAGTTAAATAGAAATTGAATGAAAATAAATTCATAAATTGGGGAAATACAAAAATCATTTTAGACTGTTGAAAATAATACCTTCTTTAGAAAATTAAGAGAAGAGGTAAAGGGTTGGAAATAATCCAGTTATAAAAATGGATTTGACGAAAATAATTTCTCTTTAGAAACTGGGCAGTTGAGAGATGCGAACTAAGAAGAATGGTAAGGGAAGTGAGATGAATGTGGAAAAATGGGAAATTGTGCTAACATGGGAAATCAAATAACATTTAATGTCCTTGCTTGTTTTTGGAACAGAAATTAGAAGAAAGGTCATTATAGGATATGGAAAAAACGCCTCACTTTAATCAAGTATTTGTTATAATATATGTAAATATAAATAGTGAATATGCTATATACTGTTTTGTATTTAGTCCCACATCGTGGGATTAGTTCTACCCCAAGCTCCTAAGCCTCTATATAAAGGTGCTAATGTAATGTAAATAGATAATCTATTCTCATGAATAAATAATATGTCTTCTGCCTCTCTCTCTAATGGCTTCCTATTTTCTTTTATTCTATAACACGTTATCAGCACGATCTATACAAAAAAAATTATGGATCTACAATTGTGATAATTCATGAAATCATATCTATTCTTTTCCAGATGCAATTATAAATCTCATAACGGTAAATTATTTTTCTGATGATTTAATCTTCCAAGTCATTTTTTATATCTCATTCCATTCTAGATCTACTTCTTCAGATCTGAATATGTTGTCTTATTTTTTTTTTAATTTTATTATATTAGTCTTATAATTTTAGATCTTATAAAGATCTAAACTTTGAGATCTGATTCTTATTTTGTTAGTTATTATATTTCAGATCTAATTTTTTTTTTGCTATTTTTATGATCTTATTATATTGTAGATCTCAATATCATACTTATTTTTATGTTTTTTTAGTTCATTTATTTTGGAATGCAAGTTTGAACTTGACAAAATTTGATATTGTTGATTAAAGCAAATTTTTTTGAATTTGATTGTATTTAGTTTGGACATGGATTTGAGAAATCAAACATGGTTGGTAAATGGGGTTTTCATTTTGAAAACCTTTTGATTTGATTTAGATTTGAATGAAGACTTTGGAAATTATTTTGATATATGATTTATATTTCCAGAAGAAATATTTTATTGTTTCTAAGAGAAACAAATATAAATATAATACGTATCTAGAAGATCGTATTAAGTGAATGGAAAATTAGTAAAAGCTTACATGATAAGCTTAATATCTTCCAATGTTTCCTTTAAAAAAAAGGGAAAAGGAAATAATAATTGAGAACCTGCAGTTTTCATAAATTAGTAAATTATAAGTTTCCTCAAAATAAAGAACCAGAAGTTCTAACAAAAAAAAAGGATTATACATCAAAACTCAAATATATAAATTTGAGATGTGAAGCTTTGAATTATTAGAAAAGCTAATTCAGATTATGGTAAATTCCAATTGCAATCAAACCTGAAGTTTGATAATAAAAATAAAGTTGTACCATTTAGGATCTAAAGTACTAAACAAAGACTTTATTTAAAATAAAATTGGAACCTGAAGTTCTAAAATATTTGCCAATGGTATTAACTACTAAACCAAATAAATGTATAGAAACTTGTTCACTCCAGAAGTAGTGATAATAATATATTAAAAAAAAAGTCTCCAGAAGAGATTTGTTGATATATTTGGTGCCTTTACTAAACCAAATAAATACGTAGAAACATATCTACTCTCCTACTCTCTTTCTGTTTAATTAAAAATAAGGTATTCCAATAGAAAGTTTATTTCTTAATTTTTTTCCTTCTTCCATGCATCCAATCGCCTTTCAAAAGGTAAAATATAATAGATCAAATATAATAGATCTGAAATAATCTTAAATCCCTAAATTTCTAAAATATCTTGTGTTGATTTGAAGATTTACATGTTTGTTTTGATATATTTGGTAAAGAATCATGAAGTTAGTTTTCTTATGAAAATAACAATAATTTGGATCTGAGATGTATAGTTATTTATGACTATGAATGTTATGGATAGATTTGAGATGATAATTCTGTTTCTTTAGAAATTCAGATTATTGGAAAATAAAATTTCACTTTAAGATATTCATTTTAATTTTATTATTGAGTAATTTTGAACCTAGATTTGAGATGAAATTGTGTTACTTTAAGTACTATTTGTTCAATTGTTCATATATATTTATAATGAAATTATTTTGCTGTGACAGTAGTTATATCCTAGACCACGTAAATGTTAATTGTAGTTATTTTTATCATAAATGAATTAAACGCAAGTGTTATTGTAGTAAATTAAATTATTTATTATCATAAATGCATTAAATGCATTGATTACAGTAAATTAAACGATGTTGTATTTTTATGTTTGGAATAAGAATAGACATATGGTTTATTACATGGTGTATTCATTTTGGCAAACAATGCTCGATATAATGAAAGAAATAAGTTTGAACAATAACCTGAAGTTGTGCAAAGATTTTTTTTCAACCAGAAGTTGTATACTCAAAGTCCAAGACCTGAAGTCTTGAATTATGCAAAAAAAAATATGACAAACTTTACAAGCTCGAATTCTTGTCAGTATTTTTTTTTAATTTGTCAAAATGTACAAGCTTCTAAAAAAAAGGCAGTTTACACAAAATTTGAGAACCCGAAGTTCATAATAAATTAGCGAACTTGAAGTTCATGAATTAGAAGCCCGAAGCTCTACTGAAATTGTGTAAAATGATAAGGTTGTGCTTCTTGAAGAAGTTAAAGGAAAATAATATATTATCATATGAGATAATAATGCTGCATTCAAGAGATTACAAAAATCACCAAATGAGTTATACCTTACCTTATATCTTCATATTTATATTATATTAACCAAATATCCTGAAGATATTATGTTATATGATATATCAAACATCATTGGATGTGTGTGTATTAATCTCTTGAAAAGATGTTTTAGAGATTTATTTATATTTATATTGCAAAATATAACATCCCAGAAGAGATGTTATAGAAATTTTATTTTTGTTACATTGCTATTGCTTAAAAGGAAATACTATATTCCCCGAAGGAATAATGATATAATTTTTTTTGAGTAATAACAATAATTTATCGAGAAAAAAATGATATTGTATACCAATGTTACACTTCAGAAGTAGTGGTTTTATCTTTCGCATCTTACTTTCATCTGGTGCATCTAATTTTGTTACTGTATTTAAAGTCTGAAATGTCATTTCAAAGATAGTTACAACAAAAAAATTTCCAGTAGGGATGTTTTATGTTATTGTAAAGGTAGTAATTATGTAATTTCTACAAATAGCAACATTGTACATTGATATGACATTCCAATAGTACATATATATATCTTTAGAAGAGATAACTTCACTCCATAAGTAGTGATAATAAAATATCCCTAAAAGAGACTAATAAATTAGGAAATGATAACATATCTCTAGAAGAGATTTGCTTATATGTTTGGTAATTTTATTAAACCAAATAAATGCATAGAAATTTGATTATAAAGGATCCTAATTTAGTTTAGATTAGATCCTAAAAGTTTGAGAGCTATACATACGGTCCTGAGGAAATCTGTATCTGTAACATTCCAAGTATCCAAAAGATACTATTATTATTTTTTGCTGTAATTTTTTTTACATAACTCTCAATAGAGATGTGTAGAAATGTCTATACGCAATTAAAAATTATTCCTTGATAAATAATCATAATTAGGTTCAAAACTGATATTTGAGATACAATTGAGGAATAAAACTTAACAACTTGAAGTTGTGTGTATATTTTATTCGAACCAGAAGTTCGATGTGGTTTCAAACCAAATGTTTTGAAAATTATCATGCTGTTTTGACAGGTTTGCATAGACATTGATTTATGAATAGAAATTAATAGTTTGGATCCTTATAATAGTTTGTTCTAAAAATTACTAATTCAAATGAGAAAGAATATGAAAATTTATAATATATATGTGATACGTGGACGCACGTATACATCCATATATGTAAATATTTAGCTAACAACCTGAAGTTTGTTATAAGCTCATCTTATGGATTATGCATAGACATTATTTAGTGATTTAAAATTCAATCAACATAAATGTTGAATGACCTGAAGTCATGTATGTATTCAAATGATCTACACAATAAGTAAATTCCTCCAATTGCTTAGATCAATGAATGAGAACAAACTCTAATAATCATTATCAATTGAATGCATCTTATAAAAGAATTATCCTCCTATTATTAATATGTATGATGTATTTGCTAGTAGCAAAATCATAATGGATCAAAATGAGAGTCCAAAAATGATTATTATTTAATGTGACAATGTTTATCAACATTGAGGGGGAAGATAAAGGGATACAAGCTCATTTTGATTATCAGTGTTAAATATTTATTAAAATATACAATGATCAAAATATTATCAATATTATCCCTAGTAGACTTTCTCCAATATAGATTTGAATCCCTGAAGGATCAAAATTTGTAAACCACATCTGAAATATGGTTCAAAAGTCAGTTCAAAATATTTTTAGAGTCAGTAATAAAGATGCCAAATAAAGGAGGTGAGTGTTCTTTAAGAAAGACTTAAGGATGCTCTGAAAGAGATCCATGACATGATTCTCAAATAACCCTAGAAGTGGGTAAGGTACCTAAAACATGATAATTAAAGAGATCTCAATAAATCATGTCTAGAACTGACAAGAAATGATCATCGATAATAAATTTATAAATAATAAAGTGCTTATGTTTGTAAATGGATTAAAGATCCTGGATTAGAGAAAAACATGATTGGCCATCATGAAATTCTCCTTAATAAGAAATCTGAACTTGTAGTCCGCAAAGTACCAAAAGTACTTGAAATGCTTAATATACCCCGAAGGTATAAATGTGGTTTAAAATCATATTAAATAATGAAAGTATACAAATTCCTGAAGAATATAAATAATTTTCATTGTTATAAAGAATGCAAAGAACAAGGAGAGTAAATTTCAACCTACTTTTAAGTATTGTTGTAATGAAAATCTTGATATAATTCATGATGAGTAGATTACTTCCTATTTTTAAGTATCGTTGTAATGAAACTCTTAATATCCATTGAAGTGATAGTTACGATATGCAAATACTTATTAAAGTACACAAACTTTTGAAGAATATATATAACTTTTGTAGTTATAAAGAATGAAAAAGACATGAAGTGTAGATTACAAATTTCTTCTAAGTATTATTGTAATGAAAATCTGGATACATCAAGATGAGAAGATTACTTCCTGCTTTATAGTAATGTTGTAATGAAATTTTTAATATTCATGAAAGATCTATAGTTGCAATGCGCAAAACTAATTTGAAGCATAAAAATGAAAGCACATGAAGTGTTTTTCTTAAAAGTAGCATACAAATGCATAAAATTCAAACCATATTTGGAAGAAACAATCTTAGAAAATTTGATTGTATCAAAGAAAACTATTAATAAATTGTATTATGAATGAGATACATATTTATGGATCCAGAAGTATCTATAACCAATTTAAGTTATCAAAAGACGAATATGAATTCAGAGGAAAAATTAAAATCAGGGGGAGAATTCATAAGTATTTTATAATGCACTCTTTTTCCTTAACTAAGATTTTTCCCACTGGGTTTTTATTAGTAAGGTTTTAATGAGGCATTACCTTGATCCAGAAGTATCAACTCCCTAGTAACATTTGAAATAAGCTATAATGTACTCTTTTTTCCTTATTTAAGATTTTTCCCACTGGGTTTTTCTTATTAAGGTTTTAATGAGGCATTATCTTGATCTAGAAGAATCAAACGTCTTTTCAAGAAATAACATCTCAAATATGTTATATAAGTTAAATTATATTTTTATCCTTGACTGAGGTTTTTCCCATCGGGTTTTCCTTTGTAAGGTTTTTACTGACGTATTAAATTGATCCAGAAGTATCAAACTCTATCTGATGCAATAAATTATTGAAATATAACATACTATATTGTACTCTTTTTCCTTTACTAAGATTTTTCCCATAGGGTTTTACTTAGTAAGGTTTTAATGAGGCATTAGTTTGATCTAGAAGTATCAAGCTTCATTTAAAGAAATAAGAAAATAAAATATGTCATTGTACTCTCTTTCCTTCACGAAGATTTTTTCCATTGGGTTTTTCTTAGTAAGGGTTTAATGAGGCATTATTTTGATCCCGAAGTATCAAACTCTTAGAAGGAATATCATTTTTAGTATGATATCTATAATTTCACAACTTGCATTCTTTTCCTATTTCAAGGTTTTTCCCGTTGGGTTTTCCTTACAGAGGTTTTTAATGAGGCAACGGACAATATCTATATCGACTGAATGGATAAATGCAAGCAAGATAATAATGAGGGGGAGCAATCATCATACACGTTTCGAAACGGACAATTTCTAGTTATCAGAGGATTCAAGATTTTGAAGACGCATATTCAAGAGGGAGTGTTATAATATATGTAAATATAAATAGTGAATATGCTATATGCTGTTTTTATTTAGTCCCACATCGTGGGATTAGTTCTACCCCAAGCTCCTAGGCCTCTATATAAAGGTGCTAATGTAATGTAAATAGATAATCTATTCTCAGGAATAAATAATATGTCTTATGCCTCTCTCTCTCTAATGGCTTCCTATTTTCTTTATTCTATAACAGTATTTGCTTTATATATACAAGTACGTATGCACGTCCGATGGACATGGACATAGAAAATTTGACCATAATTGGATATGAGCGTAAAATTGGATTGTTGCTGCCTTAACTTTTGTTTATTGCTTCATAACTACTTCATTTCACTTTAGATGCAAAGACTTTTGTAAGTTAACTTGGTTAAATTGTAAAAAAAATAAAATACATTTTCTGTCCTTTTCCAGGCTTGGGACCGACATCTTAACAAAAAGACTTACATTGGAGTTAAAAATGTTTGTATATGCCAAATGGTTTTAGTTTTAAAAATAAAATTGAATAGGGTTCAACCAATTATAATACAATAGGTATATTATAAATAAACTAAGTGCATGTGATAACATTATGATGAATGACTCATAGTTGATAACAGTATAACGAATGATTTATGTTTCTTGAAATATTAACAATAGTAATAATGGTAATATTAACAGTTGTAATAATATGAATGATATTTCTCAATTTGCTGGAAACATATTTCAGTGGCTAGATTTGAGTTCAGACAAAGAGTCCGGTAATCAGTTTCAGGTCAATGAAGACCTGAAGTGTTTTGTGTACCTCAATGGCTCGACTACAAATACAGCACTAATTCAAAATCAATTTTTAATGTATGGTGATCTTGTTAAATAAGAAATCCATTTTAATACCAATGGATTGAATCAGAAGGATGTAAGCAAAAATTATAATGGCACTTGATAATGAAGGTGTGCTAATGGAGATGAAGAAAGTGTCGTTTTTTGACATTTTAATTAAAAAAAGTGTTAATTTTCTTTAACTTGATTTTATGTTGAGGAGCATTGTGGTATGGATTGTTGATGTTCATTTGTAAATAGGTTTCACGATGTAGAAGGTTCTTCTGTAGGATGAGACATAAAGACAAAAATAAAACAAATCTTGTTTATTTCATACGATTCGTTTACCTTTTAAATTGTTGGTTTTTCAACTTTGTAGTTCAAGATGTTTCTATTACCTTTTAATCTTGTTTACCTCAATGGCTCGACTATAAATACAACACTAATTCAAGCGTTTGCAAAATTAGCCACATGGGATTGACATTTGTGATTTGCACGTTCCATTTACTATTAAGTGTTGTGAACATAATGGTAAATCTTCCAGTACCATTAAAAATCGAGTCAAATTATTCCTACTATAAAAACTCCTGTAACCAAGTTAGAAAGAACAGAAAATCAATAACTAATACTCATAAGAAAAAAAGCATGCATGCACATGCATCTTTTAAATTATAAACAGTATTATAATTACATAGACTTGTTTACACCCCAAGGATGAATAAATAAGCATTTAAATGCCTAATAAAAAGAAACCTGATTGAATCAATGCAAATCAAAGCAATTAGTGCAAATCAAACCAATCAGTGCAAATCGGCACAATTGAACATTAAGAAAAAAGAAACCTGATTATAATAATTTTAGCCATCAATATGGATAGACTTGACATCATGTTTCTTCACTTCATCTTTCGGCACACCGATAATAAGAACACCATACTCCATGGCCGCCTTCAGTTGATCTATCTTTGCATCCTGTGGCAGTCTAAACCTCCTTAAAAGATTACCGCTGCTCCTTTCAATTGTATATCATTTACCATTCTTCTCTTACTGCTCCTTGTTCCTCTCGCCAGTTGAACTTGTATTGTAGTAGCTAATAATTAAAACATAACAAAGCTTCTACCGTATGGGGTCATAAAATTTTTATTGCCCTGAAAATGCACTGTGTACTTGTTACATATTGCCTATGAACTGTCAACAACATAGGCTCATTCATCTTTAACCCATCTCCACCCGTGCCTTGATTTGTGTTTCTTCTGCACAATTAAAGAGCAAAGAGTAGTAAAATAAAATTAAGACTCAATGTCTAGCATTTAACAATTCATACTGAACCTTTTTCCGAATGAGCAAAAAAACATCAGGATCCTGCAAAAATGGAGTGAGAAACATGAATCATTGGAATAAAACCATGGCTAGTTAATAAATACTCAGTATTAAAATATGGAACACAACTTTACAATGATGCAGTCTTCAGAACATGCACCTTTAAACATGCCTTCTGATTCATATTCTTCGACTAAATCTTTTGATGATTCTTTGGCCAAAGTTGCTGAAAAAGCAATATAAGAACAATTATATTAAATAGAAAAATGTCTCTAATTAGCATCAAAATTGAATTTTATCTAATATTATAAGTCATCAAATTATTTATTTGATGATTCTAATAAATCTGCTTTACTTATCTATTGAATTTACATACATTAAATTTAAACAATAAAGTTCAAAATCTTATAGTTCAGTTGGTTGGATATATCAGTCTTGCGTTATCAGTTTAATATAGAATATATCTTATATTGTATATCGAATTATAGTGTTAAATATTAATTATTAAGAAAGACTTTTCACATTAATAGATCGAAGTAACCGTCTAACTGGTATAAGTGTACTTCAATATCGAGTCTGACTTGGACATAAAATAAAAATTATTCAACGATTCATGGAAATGCATACACAATGATAAATGAAAATGTCATTTATTTGCTAAAATAATATGTATGTATATGCAGGAGCTATTTGTATCCTTTTCATGTAGTAAATTTTTTGTTTTTGGTTCTAAATAGCCAGTTATTCACAATATAATAGAAAAATTACCAATTGGTCCAACGTACAAACACCTTTGTAACTTTGTTTCTTTTCATGTTTTTCATGCAATTCCTTATGTGTATTATCATGTTTAATTCTCTGGATTACTCACTCTCTAGTTCTCTTCTCAATGCTACTAATTTTCTTATTTTGATATTATTAGCTGTGTAATCAATTAATCGCTTTAACTGCAGATTTAACAACGTGTGTGCATATGGGAATTCAAAGAATTTAGCATCAAAACAAATCAATTAAGGAATTAAGTAACAAAAATTGAATTGATTTTCTTAAGCATATGTAAAAGTCATGTTTGTCTAAATCATAAATGTCAAATTCATATTCCAAACAGAGCCATTAATTGTATAGATTTTGTAATAGATCATTTTTAATAATACTATATACGCTACATAAATCATGATTAATAGTATTAAGATGTTTTCAACCAATTATAAGGAGTGTGTAAGATATAATTTCTTACATGTATGACAGTGTAGTTTGCATGTTACATAAAAATTATCCTACTTTTAATGATAATAAAAATAATTCAAGAAAAATAATTAATTATGGACCAACATACAGGCATACACAATAGTGTGGTAGTAATCATAATATAAGCAACCATAGATACAAAAATACAAAAAAAACCGCAATTTGTAAATTGTATGAGGCATATCTAAAATGCTTTCGAAACTTTTTTGAAATATTTTTTTTGATCATATTGATGTTCATAAGTACTCACTCCTCAAAATGATTGAGTTTGAATATATTCAAGCATTATGTGAGCGGAGAAATGGTGAGCATAAAATACTTGGAAGATCGGATCTACTGAATCATATCAAATACATCTTTAAATATATACAAAACAAATGTACATTGACACAACAACATTAAAATTACCTAAGATGCTAAGATCACCGGTAATTGTAATTAAGGCTTACCTAGGGGTCTCTATCAAAGCCATGCCTCGGTACAACACATCTAATCAACTATGACCAAATAAAAAAAGAATCAATGATATAGAGAGAAGATAAATATCATACCGGCATGTCAACCAAATTACATGATCCTGCTGACTTGCTCGTTTCCCCACATTGGTTATTTGAACCGAGGTTAAGGCCAAAAATTCAAATTATGGTGCGGAACTCGCAAATCCTAGATCAGCTTCGTATGAATGAAACCATAACATGTAACTACTTCATTGATGGACTAAGAGTATTATAACACAATTCAAAAGTAAAACATAAGAAGATTCAAGAGGCGTGGTAGAAGACCTAAAAGACTCAAAAGATCATCTCTCAAAAATTTCATATTGACATTGATAAGAAGATTGTGTACGATGAGCTTCATTTATTTGTTTTGCTTGCACATGAAGCATAGTACCTGAGTATCATCAACAATTGTTTATTTATTTTTATTTATTGGTGCATGATTTTTGTATATGTATTATAACCAAAAGTTGAAGTAGTCAGTGTCTATTTGTATTGAAATTCATTAGTTGTCAAAAAGCTGAAGCATTTGCTAAAATTGTATTAAAAGTTAAATGATTGTTACAAACATAGTTAGATCCAAAAAGTCAAGATGTATTTGTGTAGTTGCAAGATGTTTAAGTAGTCAAAGCCCTAAAATGTTGGATGAAATAATGGGTAAAACGGCTAATGGGAAGAAGTGTAAGTGTACAATTGATAAAAAGCGTACAAACTGAATATTTAAGCCAAATAAACTTTGTGCACGAACTGTATCTAGCAGACATTCAATTTCAGTGAGTAAAATAAGCTGCTAAATATTAAACCGGGATTTTTTTACAAAAGTCGAACCTTTCTTCCCAACTATATCTCTTTGGGAACGATGATCAGACAAAGCAGATTTGTACCCATTCAATCCCTTCATATTCACTGCAGAAAACATACGAATTCAAAATCAAAGGAAGAAGAAACTAATTTGGTAAATAATATTATAGTTAGTTTTTGTGAAAGTGTCAAATCAGAGATCTGGAAAGAAGAGGCGAAACTATAATTTTCTCCACCCTCGCATAGCCATTTTGAGTTTCTCCAATATTTTTCCATCGGTTTTTGTAGTCACCGTTTTTTGTACGAAATTTAAAATACCTAAGATATTCTTTTCATCTATTATTAATTCATGTCACAATATATGGTACAAATGACAATATATTGATACTTAATACGAATAATGAATTGAGTATTTCATTTTCACAATTTACTTCATTTATTAAATTTATTTATGTTTTCTTTCTTATTTCATATATAAATTGCTCATGGTATCATTGATGTAGTTATAGACTGATTTATTTTTTTACACTCTCCTAATTTTACAATACAAATGATGATAACAAAACGTGTCAATAAAAAGGTGAAACACAAAATACATGCACTATTCATAAAACTTAACCACGTATGTGTGTATGGACACATGCACGCACACTCCTCTTCGTAGTAGCAAGTAATAATGTTGATATTTCTCGCCATATCTCGTGACAAAATGGACCAACACTACTTGAACTCCTAAACAATAATAGCTGAACCTCATAAGTATCAGCCTCAGGATTAAAGAAACACAAAAATTAAACATACCACCAAAAAATCATAGGAAAGTAAGTTACCTATCATAAAAAGTAGATAAAATGAATTTTTTCAAGATATCTTACTTGTAGAAATGAACCGAATAGATAATTCAGCCTAATTGTATAACTTTTGCCAAAATATCAAAATTAGGTTGTTATCATATGTTTTATCATTCTTATATGATTTTTGATGATCATATGTTATAGAACTAACATACTAATTTAGCCTTGATAACATATGGGGAAGATGCAACCCTGCTACTTGTTTTTACTTCCAATTTTTCACATGCACTACATGTTTAATAAAATGTGCACTTGACGAAATAGCCAATAGATATCAAGTTTATCAACATTAAATAAATCAACCAACGATTATAACATTTAGCAGCTTCATATTAGGATTCAAATTTAGTATTAACAAAATATCAACAAAAAGATATAGGATTGAGGAAGACTACCTTAAAAAACATGGTTAACATATGAGAAGGTGAAACGGGAATCAAAACGGACTCTTTTCCTTCTTCTGCCACTTCTCCAGCTGCTCAATAGTTCGATTCATAAATAACAGCTTTTCATTTTCATCTACAACGAAAAATGGTCTGAGTACCTATAAAAACTTAGGAAAAAAATAGGAAAACATCAAAGCATAATGACATTCAAAATTAGTTTTTTAACCTTGAATCACTTCAGATCAATCAGTTTTCACCTTCTCGCTTTCTTTGTTGGAGTCTATTACTTTGAATCTCGTTAGAGAGTGCAAAATATCATTAGAAGTTCATCCGACAACATAAGGAGGGGCTAGATAACTTAACAAACACATTGCAAAGCTGTCCAAAATTAATAAAATATGAAGCTAAGAAGAGTAAAGCTTTTTGAAAAAGGAAACAAATAAAACTACCAAAAAACTTTACCGTGCAAAGTGCTGGCGCCGATGGACACGTGAGTTGTGGCTTCAGAAGGTGATGGTCGGATGTAGGTGTCGTGCATCCTGAATCGCTGCCTAGTTTCGAACACTTTGTTGCTCTCGGCTTTAAATTGGACAATCCGAATCACAAAAGGGGATCTCGACTCCCGATCTCGAGCTGTAGGGAAGCTAACGTCTGTAGGATGTTTACAGTAAAATCCATGGATGTGAATTGATTTTAGGTGTTGATAATTGGAAGGGGACTATACACTGATGGACGACTCTGACAGTAGAGAGTAATCGCGGCGGCATCGGCTGTAGCGGTAGACAATATAAGGAGAAGAGGAAAGAAGGGAGGTCAGTTAAGGAGTGGCGGTTAGGAAAGTAGAGGAGGGAAGTTGCCATTTTTGCGGGTGAGGCGAAAGTGGATGCAAATGAAAGGGGAAAATGAAAAGGAAAGGAAAGAGAAATGGAAGATAACGTGGGACAATGTGGGAGGAAGTGGGGTAATGACAGAACTGCCCTGCTGGAATGGTTTATTTTTCTTCTGAACGGGGGCAATACGGGGAGTGTCAAAAAGGCTTCAGTTTGACCGTTTGACTCAAGGTTTTGCATTATAGTATAGATATATATATTATATATATGGTTGAGTGTTTTGTACCCTATGAAAAATTGTTATAATATGCAGAGTGAAAGAAAGCTTCAAATATAGTTTACCTTCAATTCATGTTTTACTATTTTATATGCAAGTGAAGTTTTCTGCTATAGCATAAACTCTGTTATTAACCAGCACAACATGTTATCATCAAGAATTGATTTCTTGATAAACTTAATGTTATTTACTATCTATGTTATATATGTTATACATTATATATACTGCAAACTAATAACGATTACTCTTGAATTAGTGAGACGAGAATTCAAAAGAGCTGCTACAAATTTTTTATTTCTGTAAAGTAGACTTCACGAAGAAGTAACGTTGTATCTTCAATAATACTCTGAAAGCAATGGTTTTAAAATAATTTGTGTTTATCGTCTCTAGTTTTTCTTACTATAACTAACTTTATTTATTTCATATTATCATATTACTCTAGAAGTGAAAATTTAAAATATCTTCATGGGATACACATATGTATGTATAATACTACAAAAGTAGTAACTAAAAGATATCTTTATAATAGATGTTCTATATTCAAGGATGTTCCAACTACTTTAAAGGGCCTAAGCGAATTTGATGATATGACCCTCACTAAAAAAATACAATTTTCTAAAAATATTTTAACAGTTAAAATTCTCATCTTTACGGTCTGAATTTGGATTAGACAATCCATCATTAATTATTGGTCAAATAATGGTTGTAAAAATATACATTTATGGATTATTTTATCATTATTTAATATAAAGAGGAACTTTCTTGTAAAGAGGAACTCTCTTATAGAGAGTAACTCCCAAAACAAAGGGAACAATGATAGGGTAGTCTGTTTTTGATTTGGTTTTTAACGTCAATTACAACAAGACAAGTTTGCTTTCATGTGGATTTGGATAGTTTTGGCCTGAAGCGTTTATTCAACTAATGTTTCTTGCTATCCACAATCGAACGTGAGAATGGAATGCGAAGAACTGATATATATCGTCAGTCCTAATCTACATGACTTGTAAGCAATCCGTTATTTTCAAGTGGACAGTATACTAGATCCCGATCATCACTTTGAAAAGGTATTCTAACATGGTATTAGTCAAGGATCTGAGAGCTATGGTGCTTGAACGTTCGCCGATGAAGATGACATTGACCGCAATGCATTTTGGTCGAAAGGAAAATCGTGAACCCTGGTTTTTCCTCATCTCAAGCTCCTTTCAAATCTGGATTGGACATATGATGATCGACCAATATAACATAAGGATAAACGAATTTTGAGTTTTGGAATTCTCTCACATCGACGTGGCCAGAAGTAAAGCGAATGATGCAGAGATAATAGTCGGTCACTCTCTTAATTAGAATATGCTTCGAGCCCTACCCGAAGTAGATGGCAATGGAAATTATGCCTTTCAAAGAGGCACATGAAGAATGGTAGAAGAAGAAGGGCATGTGATATGTGGTTATCTGAGTGAGCAGTTACCGCATCATGTGAGGCACATAGGTTTGCAATGGTTCAAAATTAAATTCACGTGATGGCCCATGTTTATGGTCATCCAAGGTAATGTGGACATAATACAATATGTGTATTACTTAGTATATTTGCTGTTGGCTATTCTCATCAGGGTTAGATAGGGTACGCAAGCTATACTTTATAAATGCTAAGAAGATTGGGTTGAATTTGTCCATACACACTGCTACGTAGTGAACTCTCCTAACTTAACAGAATTAACTATGATCAATGTTTTGATTTATGATGTAATTTGTGTATTTTTATTTTCTCGCACTATGTAGGCCTATTATTGCTAGGCTAAATTGTATGATTGTGGTTCGTAATTGTATTTATAGCAATAAATGGAACCCATTTTCAAAAAAGTGTATATATACATATATATGTATTATAGTTTTGTTTAAATAATTTTATATAAGTATGTAAATACACACACAAACACACACACATATATATAATCATATGTATAAAATATTAATATCACATATACATATTATATAATAGACTTTTTTAATATAAATAAATTATTTATAAATGTTTGTAAAAAGAAAAATTAAAGCCGTGTGCAATACACACACAGATATATACACACAGATATATAGATATATACACACATGTATAAATACACACACACACACACACATACGTACACACACACACACAAAAGAACTACATAAAAAATCATTTTTATTTATAAGTTAAACATATACATATATATACATATATACATATATATATGGGCATTCAATAGCACCCCAAACAGTGCTGCTTCGTTTTATCCAAACTCCAATTTGTATTGGATATGTAAAGTAGTATCCCCTTGATTTCCATTACAAGCTTCAAATTAAATAATAAGGGTAGTGGAAAGATAGAGAAAGTATTGTTATTTAATTCAGAGTTTGCGGTGGATATCACTGGGATAATGGGATGTTGCATTGTTTGAGGTTTCATTGAACGCTCCTCTTCTATATATAGACACACACATATATGCATAATAAAGTGTTATATATATATATCAATAAGATACTCAAAAATATTTTAATAAATATAATAGTAGGTCATGCGCACAACTCAATATTTTTTTTTAATTTTCAAATATATTTAATTAAATATCCATGCACAAAATATTAAAATATTAACTAAAAATTAATTTTTGACTTTTATTTCGAATTTTAAATTTCCAATAAATCATAAATGATATTTTATGCTTTGAAAAAAATTATACTATTTTTCAATTTAAAAATAATTTTAAAATGATTTTTGTATTTTCGACTGCAATTTGAACATTAATTTAAAAATAAAACAAATCTTTTTTATCAAAAGTTTCTTCACTGCTAATATTGTTTTATAAAATATAAAATATGATTTCAAATTATATTTGAATTAATAAAATTAATTTATGTAATAAATTGATTTAAATCACATTTTAAACAATCATAAAATAAATAAAAATATTTTATCATTGGTAAAAATTATCATAGCCCTAATACTTTACATATAAAGTATACAATCATATTTGATTAAAGTATAATATTGTAATTAGCTATAAAATATATACAGACACATGCGCACACACATATTTATATTTATATTTAAATAAGGAAAGTCTACCAGGACATAAAATATAGACATAGTTGGTGACATGATGGATTTTCACCATTGGATTACCCCTTGATTTCCACATTCCATATAAGGACAAAAAGATCTAACGGTGTAGATCTTTTATGTCATCAGCTATGTTTTATTTTATGTCCAAATAGCCGTCCCCGTTTGAATACTGTATATTAATTTATAAAATAAAAAATGGTTTTATAATTACAAAGCCATACCGACCTAAGACACATCTGATTAAAAAAATTAATTTATGCATACATATAACCAAACAATCTTGTGACAATATTAATGCATATCAGAATCGTCACCTAACTAATAATTTGAAATATATGTAAGTAATAAAAAATTATGATTGAGCATAAATAATTGTATTATGATCAGAAATATACCTCACTTCGAATGCCTTAAGGTATACCTTAAAATGATGATATCTGCCCGTTGAAATTATTTCCGATTCAACAGAGTGATAGTTCTTGAACTATTGACTATCACCTATCGAATAGAAGCTAACTTGATTTAGACTCTAGATAGACGGAGACAAGATTAAATTTCAGCAAGTGTAGACTTGAAATAGATGCTAAAATAGTTCTCAATCATACGAGGATAGAGATGTTATATGGTGGATGAAAAGGAGAGAAGTATGGATCTCATCTTTGACTCATTCTCCTTTAATCTTAACCATCGAAAATCAAGCCATTTTCCCTATAATTTTTGCAACGTCCCTCCCTTTCGTACGATTTAAATCGACACACGTGCCAATTCAAACCATACGGAAGGGCAGATTATTATGGGGTAAATAAGAAAGACAGAGAAGAAATAAAATAAAACAGAATCTCACAGCGGAAGGATAAAATATAATAATCAATATATAGTTCATAAAACTGTTTACAAACATTTGCTTCTACTTTATACCATAAATATCAGAGTTCACATACCAATAAATATCAATGCAGCGGAATTAAATGGTGTAGTGGAATAATAGTAGATAATAGTAATACAAATCTTCGTCTTCGTCCTCCAGAGCTAAAACTTCAAATCCTGAAACGCTCGGACTGACCCGAGCGAATTGAAAAGACAAAACACTCGAGTCAGAACTAAAAGAACTTATGTAAGTTAAATTAACAGAAATAAATATGAGTGCAGTAACTCAAAAGATGCTCGGGATTTACATCTCTTAAGGATCCGTTAAACTATTTACTATGTAGTATATTTCGCTATTATAATAGTGTTTATAGTAAAATAAACATACTTTTAAATAGCATTAAGGCTTTACATTTTCCACCTTAACACGTAATAGTCCCAGTAGTCCATCCAATATCATAGTCCATCCTGATCGGGAAGCCACCAGAGGATACCACACGGGCTATGGGAGAAATCCAAACTCGTACAAGGCGCGATAGGGTAGGTGACACGGCACAACTAGGCAATGCCAGGGTAGATATACCAATTACGCTTCCGGGTCGGTGGTAACGCGTAGCGCGCAGCTACCGCCCACCTCGAGCCACACCTCCAAATAAAAATCAATAGTGGCCACCGAATCAATCCAAAGTCAAAGTATAATATCGAAGGGATGTGTCCGATCAAAGGTGCTACCTTATTAACCCGTCGATCGCTCATGTTTTAGCCACCTTATGCCAACTCACGGGAGTCGGGTCCACGTATTTACCTTAAAGGAAACTCCACCACCATCCTACTTCATTCTGGAATCTCCACCGCGTACACGGTTGTTAAGGTGGTTTTCGGAGTTGGCAGAGAGTATGACAACTTCCGATCCCGGTCTCTTCAACAACCAAACGTTATTATAACACCGCAGTCCTTTAAAAAAAATTTATACTTTAAAACCAGAATAAAACTTTCCATTTCAAAACCCATAAATACGATATCATTCCCTTTTATAACCCAAATAAAATGATATCATTTTATTTCATATATATTTCTTTTCCAAATTCATGCCAATTTTAAAATTTATAATACCTCGAAACCAAATATTTAAATTATAACTTTCAACATAATACTTCGGAATCCATAGTTTTAAAACCATAACTTTCAAAATTAAATGGTTTGGATATTCAACAATATATAAAATAAAACAGTTGAATCTAAAATTTCTTTAAAAATAAATAAATTCCACTCCTTCACAATTTTTATTCACTTTAATTCCAGTCTAAACCCATAACTTTTAGATTCACTTTCAGTTTAAATAAAACACTTCGATTTCAATATTTTCTAACTTCGAGGGTTTAATGAATTTCAAAACTGAGGTTGTGAATTTAAATCAACAATTCATTTTCCTATTATTTAGTTTGAAAGGTTTACATGATAAATCCATAACCATTTAAAATAAACTAAATTTATTACACTAAAATTTTCCTTCCATTTATTTATACTAAAATTATTTATTAAATCCCATCATAAATATCATACCTTTAAAATTTCTAACTTTAACAAGTTAACATCAACTTAGGGAGTTAAATTTTCAAACAAGCTCAATTTATATTAAATTTCAAATTTATCTTTCAAACTTTATTGATTTAAAACATTTAACTCTATATATATATACACAAGATCTTAAACCTGTACTTAAACGTATAATATAAATTATTAATTGCCATTTTTCAACTTATTTATTTATATTTAACAGATTTATGCATAGCTTAAATTCAACAATTTAACTATGTATGTATATATAAAATATATTTATATCATATCCCAATTTAATATTTATTTAACCGTATCATATCCAATCCATAAAAATAATTCCAAAAATAATTTTATATATATACCGCGGTGCCTGTATATAATTTTCTATCCTATGGTCAAGTGATACGGATATTTATCATTTCAATCCGCAATTTAAAAATAAAATGCGGTTGTATATCATTTCAAACCGCAATCCCGAATGAAATGAAAGTGCATGATAACTTGCAGTTTATATAAGATAGAACACATCATCCATTCACCCAATATCAATCATCAACCAATTTATTTCAATCATCATTAATTTATTTCAATCATCGTCAATTTAAACAACATCAATATATAGCATATGCAATATAACAGGAAATAAATGACAGTTATTAACTAACAGTTTATATTCAAAATAAATTTAATAACTGTTTAACTAGCAGTTTTATGCAAGTAAATAAATTTTAACTGTCAAATTTATATGCAATTATAAAATTAATTAACTGTCAAATTAAATAAATGCAATTTAACAGAGATAATAAATAAAACATGCCAAACAGTCATAAACAAATTTCTACTTATATCTAAAATCAATTTAACAAACATAAGATAACTTAGAAGTTGTGAGGGAGTTAAAACACTCACCTTTTGAATTTAAATTGAATTTAAATCCAATTTAAACCCAAAAATTTGACCGTCTAGAATTCATCCAAACAAGCGTCATCGAGTTCAATACGATCCTAACAAAAAAAAATTCGCGTGAAACGGATAACGTATGAGGAAGTTATGGCGAAAATTGCGGTTGAAAACAAAATTTAAAAATAAAACAAAACAAACCTAATTTAAAATAAAGGCCACGTGTACGTCTTCCCTACAGGCACGCGCACAGAACGCGCTCAAACATTTCCCCGTCCAGAACCCTAACGAGCCGCCACGAACCCTCCCCTTCGTTCAAATTTCACCACCGATCCACCAACCTACTTCCAGATTAGAGCACGCCGTTGGAATCTCCTCCCTGAACCGACCACCCCATGTGAGCGCGGCCACCTCCGGCTCCCCCCCACGGTAGCGGCGCCGCCATGTTTTCGGCCAAATCACGGCGAATCTTGTCGCCTACAACCCAGACTAGCCGTATAGATCTCCTCCATTCGTCGATCTCCACGATACTGCACTCCCCGATCGAGCTATCGATGAGAATCCACCGTTGAACGCGACGCTATACCGTGAACGGCCGAGAATCAATTTCGATTTCTGGGTAAACGGTGAATCATTTTGAAAAACGAATTACACCATTGAATTACGCTCGTCAAGAGCATCAACTTATATTTTTTTGGAATTTTTCTAAGGACTTCGAATTTTTGACTTTTGATTTGATTTTTGAAATTTGAATTTTAGATCTAGGGTTTGCAGCCATTGGGAAGAGGAGGAGCTGAAGAAATAAATGCACAAACAAATGAGCATAGATGGAGGCTAGGGTTTATAACTGGGTTTATATAGATAGGTTAGAAATTTGAATAGATGGATTGGAAACCAAACGTGCTAACGCTAACGTGGCCCAAAAAGCCCGTTCTGACTCCGGAATGAAATCCGATAAACCCATATATCAAAATAGGTATTTTAAAATATTCTGAATGCGATGGAAAAAGATTCACGTCCAAATTCCATCGTATGAAGAAGTTATGTTGAAAACAATATTTCCAAATTGATTTCAATTTAATCGATTTCAAGGCGTTTCGCGTTCGTATGATCAAACGACAAGTCCGATCGCTACGAAATTTGAAACCCTACAATATTCACTGTTACGGATCCGATGAAACTGGTTTCGTCGAAATCCGAGTCCGTGACAAAAATGACTATTTTTATATTAATTAAATAAATTAAACAAATTGATTAAATTCAATTTTATATTTTAAATTCTAAAATTGACAATCTTATCATCTTTATATTACTCAAACATTTACAATGATTTTAACAAATTTAAATGTCCATATAGAAAAGATAAATTTATCAATTCCAAACGTTAATCTCACTTTTAATAATTAACATTATTTAATATACGAAATTATAAATAAAATCCTAAAAAATTCCATTTAGTTAAATAAATTAATTATTATTCCATTCATAATTTCAAATAGAAGTGTCAACCATTGGCTTTAAGATTATCACATAAATATTTCACGTTTTTAACTAAATTTCCAATTAATGTAAAATTTTATTATTAAAATTTAGATTAATTGCAATAAACCCAAATAAATACATAAAGCTTGATTCCTGTTTAAACATTTAACTCATTTGATTGCAATTAACCTCTTTATGGTAAATTAAATTCCGATATATTAATGAAATTTTATTTCCATTCTTTATTCATAAATCATCATATTTATGAAGAACATTTACGTTATTCTCCATTTATTATCTTAATTTATTTAACGTAACATTTAATTTATATTTATTGCAATGATTTCCAAATCAATTGAATGAATTAAATATTTAAGTATCACTCATAATAACTTGTGGTTACACTCTTGATCACCTTTAATAAGTTTATTATTTACAATCCAATAATCGCCATTTACTATATATATATGAATTAATTAATTCAATATTTGCATTTCGTTTTCCTATACTAAATTTATTACTAAGTGTATTTACTCCATTCCAACAAGTTGGAATTCCATTTTTACTATAACAATCATTTCCCTATTCACTTTTATTAATAACCCACCATCATTTGCATTTATTGTCTTTTTATTGATTAAATCAATTACCCCATATTCCTTTAAATTCGTACTAACGAAATATTCCATTACTATTCAATGCATATTTATTCATCAATCAATTCGATATTTACTTTCTTTCCTTCTATTTGATAAATAACCTAGTATACATTTACATACATTCATTTCATTCCATTCATTTATGGGTATTGCTTTGAAATTTAATTTATTAGCTAATACCAACATTATTACCATTAATTACAATTGGATTCCCAATTTTGTTCAATATCCTGAATAAATAACATATGTATTAATCAAATCCTTACATTTGTTTTTCTCATATTCCATTTAAAATCAAATCATAACATTTAAATGATTTTAATGAACTGGAATTTCATTCAAGTCGTAAATTTTTAACTTGTATTAACCTGATTGCTTAAATTATTCCAGTTACCGTTTACACTCTTTTATTGCATTAAATCAATTTAATATTTCATTAATTTCTCATATTAAATTTTATATCCATGTAAGAATCCTTTTTCTACTTAATTCAATTTGGATTTTATTCAAATTCTATAAATAGGTTTTAAGTCACCATTTACATAATTTATTTTAGCTTTCATTTTAACATTTATTTATCCCCTTTATTGTTTCTACTAAAATAAATTATAAAAATCCTATTAAATAAACAAATTAAATTGTCGAAATATACGGGTCGTTACACTCTCCCCCACTCAAAACTTTTCGTCCCCGAAAAGGAAAAGAAGGGAAAAAGAAAAAAAAATAAGAAACAAAATATCTTTCTTAATTAAATTTATAAACAAATAAGTTTACAAAATAAAATAATTTAACCTAAAATATACCGATTTATACCTACTTAAATCCTTTATACATAAATTATTAAAGTTTGTAAAACATTTTCAAATTTTTCTAAGTCCAAAATTTACGGAAAATATTGGCAGAGTCTCCTTTGTACGGAGAGGCTCGGAAGAAAATATAATATCAATATAACGATATACACAAATATTTTCCAAAATAATATATATCCCTACACGGGAAAATATATAAAATAGCGCTATAAACCGTAATACGAAAACATACCTATTTGTCGGGCAACTTACGCTAAATGTATGGACCCAAAAGCAGTAGCAATTGCTTCCATAACTTGCATTTCACTTATAAAATCCAAAAGGTTAACAATTTATATAAAGTGAAATATTTAAGTGGTTTCAATCACTAACAACAAATGAATACAACAACCAACAATTTCAACAAACAGCATATACAACAAATACAAAGCAACCATTCAACCAAACAAACAAATAGTTGTTCGGGTTCAAACTTTTAAAATTATACTGAATGAAGAATAAACTATTAGCGCATCATTTACTCAACGGTCTTAGATAAAACTAAATAGATTATTCATCCACCCAAACCAATTTTAAAGTATCTTGCCCAAACAACCATCAATTAAACAACAACAATCCAGACAACAATCGACTTAGCCTATTATTAATTCCATCTCATATATTTTAATTTCTCTTTATTTTCATACCACATAAATTTTTATAATTTACATTTATTTCTAACAAATTTTTAATTTCATTTACACATTCACTGTTTGTTTCATTTGTTTTTACTTATTACTTACAATTATTCCTTCCCATTATCTCAGGTCATGCCAGTTCCCTTTTTATTTCGTTACACTCTTCATTCATTTATTATTGCATGTACTCATTTAATTTGTTCATCAATAGTATTCATGTCCCATTTAATTTGTTAGCATTTCCATTTTATTTACTTAAGTTGATAATCATCTATTTGAATTACTTACCTTTAAAATTTCAATTATAACTTAATTTTACAACATTATATTCTCACTTATAATAGCACATTCATTGAATACTTCATTTACCTACTTTTACTTGTACAATTTCAGTACATTTCCTATTAAACATTTCAACTTTTAATATTTGGTGAGTTATATATGTTTTAAAGAATGTACTTGAAAGTTATACAAGTTTTCTCATTACCTATGATTAATTTAAAGTTCAATAATAATATTCTTTATTTCGTAGGTTATAATTTCAAATTCCATTTAATACCATTTATAACCTATCATTAAATCTCTTATTTCCTTTAGAGGTTTTAATTTATTAATTACCTACGTTTCAATTCACTACAATAATTGAAGCAATTAATTAATGAAAATCTAAGAATTTAATACCGGGTTAAATTTCAAATTATTTTAAAATAATAGATAAATATATTCTTACAACTTATATATCTCTAATTATATTTAAAATAATTCAAAATTTATATATTTTTCAAAATGAATCTGCAGTAAAACTACTACAGTGACCTTTCCCCTTCGAAATTCGAAAATGAAAGTCGATGATGCGGCCGCCATCACCAAAATTATTTTCCAGCGACAAAGAGGAAAGTACAAAACTTATTTTTTCCAAAATCTTCTTTAAACAATTCTTCTGAATTATATTAAATATTTATATCAGAAAATGCTTATAAACAATATTATTATATTCCAAAAATTTATTCGAGAAATTTCAAAACCCCGGATCTTAAGTTCTAAATTTCCAAATTACATTTATTTTATTTTTCAATCTTATTTCTATTATTATTTATACACTTTATTACCTAACAACCAATCTATTGCAGCCAAATATAGACATCATTTGAAAAAAAATTTATATATAGAAAATATAAGAGGAAAAATTATTTCATTCACCTATATTAAAACAAATATTATGTCGGTCTGTCCTATTAAGTGTTTAGAAATCCCTATTGATGTCATAGCGTCCTATGCATCAACAAGAATTTATAAATACAAAACGGAACAGATTAACACAATATAAAAACCTTTTTATAACACTAACAAATACGCTCTCTCATATATATACACTGAGCGACTCCCATAGGGTATTACTACCCTATTAGTAAAGAGTCAAACCCCACAAAACTAAGGTTTATCGCTAAACCAAAGCTCTGATACCAACTGTAACGTCGCTCCCTTTCGTACGATTTAAATCGAAACACGTGCCAATTCAAACCATACGGAAGGGCGGATTGTTATGGGGTAAATAAGAAAGACTGAGAAGAAATAAAATAAAACAGAATCTCACAGCGGAAGGATAAAATATAATAATCAATATATAGTTCATAAAACTGTTTACAAACATTTGCTTCTACTTTATACCATAAATATGAGAGTTCACATACCAATAAATATCAATGCAGTGGAATTAAATGGTGTAGTGGAATAATAGTAGATAATAGTAATACAAATCTTCGTCTTCGTCCTCCAGAGCTAAAACTTCAAATCCTGAAATGCTCGGATGGACCCGAGCGAATTGAAAAGACAAAACACTCGAGTCAGAACTAAAAGAACTTATGTAAGTTAAATTAACAGAAATAAATATGAGTGCAGTAACTCAAAAGATGCTCGGTATTTACATCTCTTAAGGATCCGTTAAACTATTTACTATGTAGTATATTTCGCTATTATAATAGTGTCTATAGTAAAATAAACATACTTTTAAATAGCATTAAGGCTTTACATTTTCCACCTTAACACGTAATAGTCCCAGTAGTCCATCCAATATCATAGTCCCTCCTGATCGGGAAGTCACGAGAGGATACCACACGGGCTACGGGAGAAATCCAAACTCGTACAAGGCGCGATATGGTAGGTGACACGGCACAACTAGGCAATGCCAGGGTAGATATACCAATTACGCTTCCGGGTCGGTGGTAACGCGTAGCGCGCAGCTACCGCCCACCTCGAGCCACACCCCCAAATAAAAATCAAAAGTGGCCACCGAATCAATCCAAAGTCAAAGTATAATATCGAAGGGATGTGTCCGATCAAAGGTGCTACCTTATTAACCCGTCGATCGCTCCTGTTTTAGCCACCTTATGCCAACTCACGGGAGTCGGGTCCACGTATTTACCTTAAAGGAAACGCCACCACCATCCTACTTCATTCTGGAATCTCCACCGCGTACACGGTTGTTAAGGTGGTTTTCGGAGTTGGCAGAGAGTATGACAACTTCCGATCCCGGTCTCTTCAACAACCAAACGTTATTATAACACCGCGGTCCTTTAAAAATAATTTATACTTTAAAACCAGAATAAAATTTTCCATTTCAAAACCCATAAATACGATATCATTCCCTTTTATAACCCAAATAAAATGATATCATTTTATTTCATATATATTTCTTTTCCAAATTCATGCCAATTTTAAAATTTATAATACCTCGAAACCAAATATTTAAATTATAACTTTCAACATAATACTTCGGAATCCATAGTTTTAAAACCATAACTTTCAAAATTAAATGGTTTGGATATTCAACAATATATAAAATAAAACAGTTGAATCTAAAATTTCTTTAAAAATAAATAAATTCCACTCCTTCACAATTTTTATTCACTTTAATTCCAGTCTAAACCCATAACTTTTAGATTCACTTTCAGTTTAAATAAAACACTTCGATTTCAATATTTTCTAACTTCGAGGGTTTAATGAATTTCAAAACTGAGGTTGTGAATTTAAATCAACAATTCATTTTCCTATTATTTAGTTTGAAAGGTTTACATGATAAATCCATAACCATTTAAAATAAACTAAATTTATTACACTAAAATTTTCCTTCCATTTATTTATACTAAAATTATTTATTAAATCCCATCATAAATATCATACCTTTAAAATTTCTAACTTTAACAAGTTAACATCAACTTATGGAGTTAAATTTTCAAACAAGCTCAATTTATATTAAATTTCAAATTTATCTTTCAAACTTTATTGATTTAAAACATTTAACTCTATATATATATACACAAGATCTTAAACCTGTACTTAAACGTATAATATAAATTATTAATTGCCATTTTTCAACTTATTTATTTATATTTAACAGATTTATGCATAGCTTAAATTCAACAATTTAACTATGTATGTATATATAAAATATATTTATATCATATCCAAATTTAATATTTATTTAACTGTATCATATCCAAACCATAAAAATAATTTCAAAAATAATTTTATATATATACTGCGGTGCCTATATATAATTTTCTATCCTATGGTCAAGTGATACGGATATTTATCATTTCAATCCGCAATTTAAAAATAAAATACGGTTGTATATCATTTCAAACCGCAATCCCGAATGAAATGAAAATGCATGATAACTTGCAGTTTATATAAGATATAACACATCATCCATTCACCCAATATCAATCATCAACCAATTTATTTCAATCATCATTAATTTATTTCAATCATCGTCAATTTAAACAACATCAATATATTGCATATGCAATATAACAGGAAATAAATGATAGTTATTAACTAATAGTTTATATTCAAAATAAATTTAATAACTGTTTAACTAGCAGTTTTATGCAAGTAAATAAATTTTAACTGTCAAATTTATATGCAATTATAAAATTAATTAACAGTCAAATTAAATAAATGCGATTTAACAGAGATAATGAATAAAACATGCCAAACAGTCATAAACAAATTTCTACTCATATCTAAAATCAATTTAACAAACATAAGATAACTTAGAAGTTGTGAGGGAGTTAAAACACTCACCTTTTGAATTTAAATTGAATTTAAATCCAATTTAAACCCAAAAATTTGACCGTCTCAGAATTCATCCAAACCAGCGTCATCGAGTTCAATACGATCCTAACAAAAAAAATTCGCGTGAAACGGATAACGTATGAGGAAGTTATGGCGAAAATTACGGTTGAAAATAAAATTTAAAAACAAAACAAAACAAACCTAATTTAAAATAAAGGCCACGTGTACGTCTTCCCTACAGGCACGCGCACAGAATGCACTCAAACATTTCCCCATCCAGAATCCTAAGGAGCCGCCACGAACCCTCCCCTTCGTTCAAATTTCACCACCGATCCACCAACCTACTTCCAGATCAGAGCACGCCGTTGGAATCTCCTCCCTGAACCGACCACCCCATGCGACCGCGGCCACCTCCGGCTCCCCCCCGGTAGCGGCGCCGCCACGTTTTCGGCCAAATCACGGCGAATCTTGTCGCCTACAACCCAGACTAGCCGTATAGATCTCCTCCATTCGTCGATCTCTACGATACTGCACTCCCCGATCGAGCTATCGATGAGAATCCACCGTTGAGCGCGACGCTATACCGTGAACGACCGAGAATCAATTTCGATTTCTGGGTAAACGGTGAATCATATTGAAAAACGAATTACACCATTGAATTACGCTCGTCAAGAGCATCAACATATATTTTTTTGGAATTTTTCTAAGGACTTCGTATTTTTGACTTTTGATTTGATTTTTGAAATTTGAATTTTAGATCTAGGGTTTGCAGCCATTGGGAAGAGGAGGAGCTGAAGAAACGAACGCACAAACAAATGAGCATAGATGGAGGCTAGGTTTTATAACTGGGTTTATATAGATAGGTTAGAAATTTGAATAGATGGATTGGAAAACCAAATGTGCTAACGCTAACATGGCCCAAAAAGCCCGTTCTGACTCCGGAACGAAATCCGGTAAACCCATATATCAAAATAGGTATTTTAAAATATTCTGAACACGATGGAAAAAGTTCCACGTCCAAATTCCATCGTATGAAGAAGTTATGTCGAAAACAATATTTCGAAATTGATTTCAAATTGATTTCAATTTAATCGATTTCAAGGCGTTTCGCGTTCGTACGATCAAACGACAAGTCCGATCGCTACGAAATTTGAAGCCCTACAAAAATTCACTGTTATGAATCCGATGAAACTGGTTTCGTCGAAATCCGAGTCCATGACAAAAATGGCTATTTTTATATTAATTAACTAAATTAAACAAATTGATTAAATTCAATTTTATATTTTAAATTCTAAAATTGACAATCTTATCATCTTTATATTACTCAAACATTTACAATGATTTTAACAAATTTAAATGTCCATATAGAAAAGATAAATTTATCAATTCCAAACGTTAATCTCACTTTTAATAATTAACATTATTTAATATACAAAATTATAAATAAAATCCTAAAAAATTCCATTTAGTTAAATAAATTAATTATTATTCCATTCATAATTTCAAATAGAAGTGTCAACCATTGGCTTTAAGATTATCACATAAATATTTCACGTTTTCAACTAAATTTCCAATTAATGTAAAATTTTATTATTAAAATTTAGATTAATTGCAATAAACCCAAATAAATACATAAAGCTTGATTCCTGTTTAAACATTTAACTCATTTGATTGCAATTAACCTCTTTATGGTAAATTAAATTCTGATATATTAATGAAACTTTATTTCCATTCTTTATTCGCAAATCATCATATTTATGAAGAACATTTACGTTATTCTCCATTTATTATCTTAATTTATTTAACGTAACATTTAATTTATATTTATTGCAATGATTTCCAAATCAATTGAATGAATTAAATATTTAAGTATCACTCATAATAACTTGTGGTTACACTCTTGATCGCCTTTAATAAGTTTATTATTTGCAATCCAATAATCGCCATTTACTATATATATATGAATTAATTAATTCAATATTTCCATTTCGTTTTCCTATACTAAATTTATTACTAAGTATATTTACTCCATTCCAACAAGTTGGAATTCCATTTTTACTATAACAATCATTTCCCTATTCACTTTTATTAATAACCCACCACCATTTGCATTTATTGTCTTTTTATTGATTAAATCAATTACCCCATATTCCTTTAAATTCGTACTAACGAAATATTCCATTACTATTCAATGCATATTTATTCATCAATCAATTCGATATTTACTTTCTTTCCTTCTATTTGATAAATAACCTAGTATACATTTACATACATTCATTTCATTCCATTCATTTATGGGTATTGCATTGAAATTTAATTTATTAGCTAATACCAACATTATTACCATTAATTACAATTGGATTCCCAATTTATTCAATATCCTGAATAAATAACATATGTATTAATCAAATGCTTACATTTGTTTTTCTCATATTCCATTTAAAATCAAATCATAACATTTAAATGATTTTAATGAATTGGAATTTCATTCAAGTCGTAAATTTTTAACTTGTATTAACCCGATTTCTTAAATTATTCCAATTACCATTTACACTCTTTTATTGCATTAAATCAATTTAATATTTCATTAGTTTCTCATATTAAATTTTATATCCATGTAAGAATCCTTTTTCTACTTAATTCAATTTGGATTTTATTCAAATTCTATAAATAGGTTTTAAGTCACCATTTACATAATTTATTTTAGCTTTCATTTTAACATTTATTTATCCCCTTTATTGTTTCTACTAAAATAAATTACAAAAATCCTATTAAATAAACAAATTAAATTGTCGAAATATACGGGTCGTTACAATTTTAGTCACCCCTAATATATGTTTTTGGCGAAACCAATCATGGCTTCAAATCCATTTAAAGCCCGAATGAATATTTTGCATTTTAAATCTAATTTATAGTGCTTATCGATATCGTATATTAATTAATGTATTTATAACTTTCATAAATACATTTAATATTTATTTATCAAATCAAAATTAAATTTATAAATAATATTTCATAAATATTATTTAATTTAATCAATTCATAACAATTATAAATTAATCAAACCATTTAGTCAAAGGAGAATTCATTATTTTGGTTGTCAGACTCGTTAGGTGTAAATTTGGTAAGCGGTTAATATCGAACTATTTGAATATTAATGTTCACACGTTATTTAGCACGTGGTGTGACATTTTGGCCAAATTTATTACTTACATGGTTTCGGTAAAATCCAATTTTATTTTATTAAGCGTTTCCCGATTATGACTATTTGTAACAACCCAAAATTTTTGTAAATATTTTTAGTTCAAGTTATTTGAAAACTTTGATTTTTAATTATTTCAAATTTGAAATTTTGAAATTTTCCAATATAATTTTGGATTTTGTATATAAATTATTTTTCAAATACAACAGAGTAAACCTTTTTTGAAATTTTTATATTTTGGTCAAACTTTGACTTTTATTTGAAAATTTAAAATTTAAAATTTAAAATTCTAGTCTTTTTCTTTAAAACTGTATTTACTTTAATATTAGTTCTGCTTTTCATTTCGTGAAATTCTGCTTTATACTTTTTAAATTGGATAACTTTCAGCGTTTTACACATAGTTATTTCAACACTTTTTCTATTTATTTTCTATTATACATTTACCTACTTCATTATATTTCATTTTCTATTTCTGTTCTCTATTTTATTTTTATTTTCCCATTCTCTATTTTCTATTTTCTATTTTCTTTTAATTGATTTTTAGGCTTGGAAATTCAAGGAGTCTTCGGTTTATTTGCTTGGTAATCAAGTAGGCTCTTTATTTTCTACCCGCTTCAACTCCTAGCCGTTCATAACCCCTCATAACCTTAGCCGCCACTTCTAATTGCAAATCACGTACAAAACAAAGTTTATCACATCTTAAAATTCATTTGCGTTCAGAAAGAAAAATACAGTAAGTCATGGCCTCCTCCTTCTTTTCTTTCTCTTTTCTTTTTCCTTTTCCTTTTGTTTTCTATTTGCTTTGCTCGGCCACCACCATCTCCATGTTCTAGTCGATCACCTTCACCATCCTCCACCTCCTCATATCTCCTCCATGACATGGCCGTGCCTCTAGATCTAGATCCATGACCAAAATCAACACAAAATCCATCACAAGCCTATTTAATCACCACCTCCTATGCTATTTGCAACGGCCTCCCTTATTCCCCCACCATATGTTGCCTTTCCAACCATACTTCATTTCCTAGCTATGCTATGTTGACCACTAGACCCAAGCATGCACCATAGCCGAGCCATTTAGACCATAGGGTCGAGCCAATGTGTGAACCAAACCCCTCTTTTGCCTTGACCTTTTGAATTCCATGGTTGTAACCTACCACTTTTCCACTTCCTCAAGCCTTAGCCGTGTGTGCTTGATCCATAGCTAAGCCTAGTTGCCTCAAAAATGTCATAGCCGAGCCTATGTGGGGTGTGGCCGAGCCTATGTCCATGGTAGCCGAGGACTCTTGTGCTTAAAAGCATGTTTATGTCATTTCATTTCAAAAAAATTCATTGTTTTAATTTATTTTGTTGTGTTGCAACATATATTTATAATTGTTATATTTATTTGTTTCCAAGATTTGGATTTGGGTGCCACTTCTCTTCGAATCTAGTGTGTGCTTGTCATGCCTTTCTATGTTTGTTGTGTGCCTTTACTTCATAATCTCTAGCTTCAAAAAGGCGAGTTTATCACTCTCGACATCCATACTTATATAATTGTGAAACGATGATAAGAGAATATGTGATGATTGATATACTATGTTCATATATGCCTGTGATCTATTTATATGATGTATAACCTAATTCTATACCTGTTACATCTTTTGTTATAATATTATATGCTATACTGTTATTTTATTTTCGGTATCTCACTGCAAGTTCCCTTATCACTATGGGTTGAAATGATACATACCCGAACAGACTTTAGAATAAGGAAAAATCATTACGGGCTGAAATGATAGGCTCGAGTGATTTTTATTTTATTTGGTTCACTTAGGATTACGGGTTTGAAATGATAGAACCCGGATTTTTCTTTTTAAATTACGGATTGAAATGATATATTATCCGTATCACTTGCCCTAGGTTAGAAAATATTATACAAACCCACGGTTAATTATATATTTTTTCTGAAATTTGTAAGTATTTTTAAATGTAAAAATATGACATTTTAACTTAAATTGAATTTAAATAATTTAAATGAATTTATAGTGATTTTTCTATAAGTTAAAATGTATAAAGAATTAAATGGAAAGGTGTATTTTAAAAATATGACTTAACTTGGAAATTGGAAATTTGATTTTAAATGGAAAATTTTAAGTTAAG
Organism: Allium cepa; assembly: GCA_030765085.1. Lineage (NCBI taxonomy): Eukaryota > Viridiplantae > Streptophyta > Magnoliopsida > Asparagales > Amaryllidaceae > Allium > Allium cepa. The sequence continues at coordinate 225,299,135 of CM060932.1, read as the reverse complement.
TAAATGAATGAAAATTTGATTTTATTTATGAAATGGGTATTCTAAAATAAAGTATTAAGTTAATTATTAAAAATAAAAAGTTGAGAAAATAGTTTACTTTTGACTTAATAAGTGAATTATTGTTTAAATTGAATATTTATTTATTAAAGGTTTATTTTATTGAATCATAAGTTAAATGATATCAAAATGAATATTTTTGAAGTAAAAAATATGATTTTATAAGTTAAAATGGTTAAAATTGAAGTTTTAATGCTTCTGAAATTTTGTATTAAATTTGAAATTAGTATTGGTAGCACTTCAGAAATGCTGTGGTTTTAAGACAGTATTTGTTAAGTGCTATCGTTTTTGAAAATAAACTAAGTTCTGGAATAATAAATAGCTACTGTAGACTTTGTTAGTGCCGTTGTTGTTGAAAAGTAAACTGTTTTGAATAACTAAATAACTACTGTAGCACTTGGTAAATACTGTTGTTGCTGAAACGAAACTGAACAGTTTTAAATACTAATACCTACTGTAGCACTTTGTAAGTGCTGCTGTTTTTGAAATTGAGCTGTTTTGAAATAACTAAATACCTACTGTAGTGCTTTATAAGTGCTGCTGTTTTTGAATTTGGCAATGTTTTTGAAATATTACTATATCTACCATAACATTTTATAGGTGCTGTTATAGCTAAAATTTACAATGTTTTGGAAATTTTATAATTGAATGAATGAACTTAAAAATGTTACAACTTTGAAATGAATATCATTTGATATTGAATTTAAATGGTTTAAATGAATATGTTTTGAAGTGAAATATAAACCATTTTTGAAATTTATAACCATGTATTATAATAACATTGGGTTGTTAAAGAGACCACGATCGGATATGGGCCGCTCTCTATCGATGCCGAAAACCACTTTAACAACCGTGTACGCGGTGGAGGTTCCAGAATGAAATAGGATGGTGGTGACGTTATGCTATGGTATGTACGTGGATCCGACTCCCGTGAGTTGGCATAAGGTGGCTAAAACAAGAGTGATTGATGGGCTAATGAGGTAGCCCCTCTTATCAGACATGCTTATTCGTATGCCATTCTATTACTTTGTGATTGATTGGTGCACACCTTTTATTTTGGGAGTGTGGCTCGAGGTGGGCGGTAGTGGCTGCTACGCGTTACCACCGGTCCAGAAGCGTAATTGGTATATCTACCTAGCATTTCCTAGTTGTGTCGTGTCACCTACCCTAGCGTGCCTTGTACGAGTTTGGTTTTGTGCTGTAGCCTATGGAGTATTTAGGATAGCCTCCCGATCTGGAGGTATGCTGATACTGGATAGACTACTGGGACTATTTATGTGTTTAGGTGGAAAAGGTAAAGACTTAACGCTATTTTTAAGTATGTTTACTTTAGTTCTAGACATTATTATAATAGGGTATATTACTACATAGTAAATAGTTTAACGGATCCTTAGAGGATGGGCAGTCCCAAGCATCCTTTACGTTACTTGTGCATTTCTATTACAGTTCGCTTGAGTTGCTTTACATTGTATAAGTATGTATGTCCTAATTCGATTGTTTGTGTTTTATTTTACGCTCGGGTCAGCCTGAGTATCATAGCTTGGGTCTATCTTCTAGAAGCTAGAGATTTCTGGAGTTTATCTGCTTATCTAGTTTTATCTATTTCTGTTCAGTCATTCTATTTCAGCTTATGTATTAGACACTTATGTATTTGGGATTTCTACTACATTTGTTTTAGAACTGTATTTGTTTTTTTTGACTATGTATTTTGTACTTGTTTGAGACTGAGTTTGTAGTGGCTTCATGAACAACTATGGTTATTTTTATTTCCGCTGTGAGTATTCTGATATTCTGTGTCTGTGATTGGTTTTATTTGCTCTAACTTTTGTTACAATCTATTGTTTTGAGCCATTCAAGTTTGACATATTTTGGTTTTATTGTCAAATTTGAATGGTGCAAAATAGTGGGTCGTTACATTTGGTATCAGAGCTTTGGTTTTTAGGCAAACCATAGCCTATGGAGCAAAAACTCATTAGAGATAGGGTAGAAATACCCTAGAGTGAGTAAAATCAATCCTCGAATCCTTTCTTTGTGAAAGAACATATTTTAAAGTATAAAATGTTTTTTCAAATGATTTTCAAGGGATTTTCAAAGAGTATTTTTATATAAAAACTTTTCTTGCTTTGAAATCAAACTTTTCCTTAACTTCTTTCTTTTCCTTATCCACCATGTTAATAATTTCTTTGTTCGGGATATTCAATTCTTGTTGCATCTTATCTTATCTAATCTTGCCTTTTTTCTCAATTACCTCTGTCCTAAAATTCATTCTTGATTTTTCAGGATGAGTCATAGGAATGCAAGAGGTAGGGGCCATGGTATTGCCCCAGCTCCTGAGCCTACTGCACCAGTAAGGTTCACTAAACTCTGTAAGGAATACACTGAGCTTGGTGGCACCAAGTTCACCAGATCTGAGAGCATTATTGAAGCTCAACAGTGGTTGAAGGATTTGGAGAGGATTTTCTCTGGTCTTGAGATCACTAATGCCCAGCGGTGTCAATTGGCAGCTTGAAAATTGAAAGGAGCAGCCTTGGATTGGTAGGAGTCTGTCACCGCCCACACTACTGAGGTTGACATTTCTTGGGAGCAATTTAGGTATCATCTTTGTTTGTCTTGAATTTGGTTTAGTTTTCTCCTTTTGAAATCTATCTAATGTTATTTATCGTGCTTTAGGGATGCTTTTCTTGTGAAGTGGATGCCTGAGGCAGGGAAATCTCAGCTGTATCGGGAATTCATGGATCTGAAACAGGGTGATATGTCTTTTGCTGAATATGAGAGGAAGTTCAATGAAATTTCTAAGTTTGGCCTTAGTCTGATTGACACTCCTCTCAAGAAGAATGAGAAGTTCATTGTTGGGGACCGTTCGGAGTACTATGATCGACTCATCGTCATATGCACGGTCCTTTCACTACTCTGGTGGACATGGCCATTAGATATGAGAATCCTACTTCTAAGGATCCTCCAGCTGCTCGTCCTGCTTCGTCTCAGTCACTTTCTGGTAATCCTAGGAAGAGGAAGCCCAACTTTCTCCATCAGAAGAGGAATCAGAACAAGACTCCAGGGTTGGGATCATCTTCTTCATCTCAGAGGCAGTCTGTAGACCTATCTGCCATCACTTGTTTCAGATGTAATCAGAAGGGACACTATGCTAATAGTTTTCCCACTTTGGATGGTGCTGCTATCCCTCCTCCCCGTCAGCTGAACAGGCGCGATCTCTGTCATATTTGTCTTCAGCCTGGTCACTTTAGGAAGGACTGTCCTACCCAGTAGAAGGGCAAGCCTTTTGGTATTTTTGCTGTTACTTCTGCATCTCCGCCAGCTCCACCACCTGCACCTGTTCCTGCTCCTGGTGATAACCAAGGTACACTTCAAGGCACTTTTTCTCTGTTTTATTTCCTGGTTCGTGTTTTGTTTGATACTGGAGCTTCCCATAGCTTTATCTCTATGGATCTTTGTAATAAATTTGAGCATCTTCTTTCTCCTGAGTTGGCTCCTGTGCCTTTGTGTGTTTCAAATCCTATTGGTGGTCCTACGAACCTTAGTAGGATTTGTAGAAATGTGAAACCCTTCCACTCTAGCTATCGGTTTTCTGGTAATTTCTTTGTTCTGGGTTTTGATGTTTTGATCTGTTGCTTGGGGTCGATTGGCTGAAGAGGCATGATGCCTTTATCTCTTGTAGTTCCTGAACTGTTTCTCTTATGGATGATCTTGGTAATTCTTTGGTGATTCAGTGTAGTTTGCCCCAGGATTTTGCTGGCAGCTTTATTTATTCTCTTGATTCTCCTCTTGATGATCTTGACTTGGCTTATGTGGTCAAACTCTATCCCGATGTATTTGGTGAAGTCACTTCTTTACTTCCTAAGCGGGAAATTGACTTTTGTATTGATCTTTTTCCTGGAGCTCGACCTGTAGTTCTTCCACCCAAAAGAATGGCACCCTGTGAGAAGGTTGAGTTGAGGAAGCAAATTCAGGACTTGTTCTCCAAGGGTCTGATCAGACCTAGCCATTCAAAATGGGGAGCAGCAGTGGTTTTCGTCACTAAGTCCGATGGTTCTTTGAGGATGTGTGTTGATTATAGGGAGCTGAACAAGCTCACTATGAGAAACAGATATCCTATGCGTTGCATCAATGATATGTTTGATCAGCTCCATGGAGATACTGTTTTCTCTCAGCTTGATCTTGCCACCGGTTTCCACCATCTTAGAGTTGCTGAGGGAAGTATTCCCAAGACTACTTTCCGTACTGAGAATGGATTCTATGAGTGGTTAGTTATGCATTTTGGTTTGACTAATGCTCCTGCTTTCTTTTTTGATTTGATGAATCTTGTTTTTCGTGATGTGCTTAATAAGTTTGTTCTAGTCTTTGTTGATGATATCCTTGTCTTCTCCAAGACAAGGCAAGAGCATGAGTCACATTTGAAATTTGTTCTGGGGACTCTTAGAAACATCAGTTGAAGGCTAAATTCTCGAAATGTCATTTCTGGAGAGAAGAAGTTCGATTTTTCGGGCATATTGTTTCTAGTAATGGAGTTTCTGTTGATTCGGTCAATATCGCTGCGATCAGTGTAAGTCTTTCCCTTCTTCTCTTTCTTTTGATTGATCATTCTATCTTTTCTGTGGTCCTTATTTCACCCTATTCTAATACAGGATTGGGAAACTCCTAGGACTCCAACTGATATTCGTAGTTTTCTGGGCATCGTCGGTTATTATTGGAGATTCTTTGAGAATTGTGCTCGGATTTCTGCACCTCTCACTACTTTATCTCGAAAGAATGCTAAGTTTATATGGAGTGATAAGTGTGAAGCTACATTCAATGATTGAAGCATAAGCTTACTTCCGTGCCAGTGCTTACCGTTCCGAATGGAAATGAGGGATTAACGGTGTACACCGATGCTTGGTGTGAGGGTTTGGGGGCTCTTCTGATGCAAGATGGGAAAGTGATTGCTTATGCTAGTCGCTAGTTGAAGACCCATAAGGCCAATTATGCAGCTCATGACCTAGAAGTGCTTGCTGTATTCTTTGCTTTAAAGCTGTGGAGGCATCATCTTTTGGGTGCTAATTTGAGCTCTTTACTGATCATCAGTCTTTGAAATATATCTTCACCCAGAAGGATTTGAATCAGCGTCAGGTCTGTTGGCTTGAGTTTCTTGCTTCTTTTGATCTTGACATCAGCTATACCCCTGTGAAGGCTAATGTTGTAGCTGATGCTTTGAGTAGGAAGAAGGCTATGTTGTGTCATCTTGTTGTTTCTTCTTCTCCTTTTTTGGATCGTATCATTGCTAAGCAGGATGAGGATAGGATCATCAGATTGATTAAGGAGAGTGTTCGTAGCAGGGTTGGTGGTAGTAGTCCTGATGGTAGTGGAGCCCAGATCGATGATAGAGGTATTTTGAGGATTAATAATCGGATTTGTGTCCTGAATGTTGATGGATTGAGGCAAGAGTTACTTCGGGATCATCATCGATCAATACTTTCTATTCATCCTGATGTGTCGAAGATGTATCAGGATATGAAGAAGCTTTATTGATGGAAGGCTATGAGGCGAGATATCTCTATCTTTGTTAACAGGTGTGCGACTTGTCAGCAAGTCAAGGCAGATCATCAGAAGACCCCTAGTTTGTTGCAGCCCCTTGAGATTCCCAATTGGAAATGGGAACAGGTCTCCATGGATTTTATTGATGGTTTACTAAGGACTCGGAGGGGCAATGAGAGCATTTGGGTTATTGTGGATAGATTAACCAAATCAGCACACTTCATTCCGGTCAAATCTACTCGTTCTGCTTCAGTCTGGTTGAGATTTATATAAGGGAGATTGTTCGTCTCCATAGTGTTCCTACCAGCATTGTTTATGATCGGGATCCTATCTTCACCAGTCAGTTTTGGAAAGCTTTTCAAGAATCTTTGGGCACTCGTCTGAATCTGAGCACTGCTTATCCTCCACAGACCAACGGTCAAACGGGAAGAGTGAATCAGATTCTGGAGGATCTTCTTCGTGCTTGTGTTCTGGACTATGGAGGATCTTGGGAAGATCATCTCCATCTTGTTGAATTCACCTATAACAACAGTTATCAGGTATATTTTCAGTCTTCTATTTTGATCTTATCTTAATCTTTTATCTATCTCATTCCATCTTTGAATTCATACTAGTATCGAAATGTCTCCGTTTGCTGCTCTTTACGGAAGACCTTGTAGGTCTCTATCTTACTAGATTGAATCCGGTAATCGTTTGGTTCTTGGTCCTGATGTGATTTTGGAGGCTTCTGAGAAAGTTGAGGAGATTAAGAGGAAGACGAGGATAGCCCATGATAGGCAGAAGAAGTATGATGATCTACGTAGGAGGAGTTTGGAGTTTATTGTTGGTGATTTGGTTTTCCTTAAGGTCTCTCCCTTAAGAAATGTGATTTTGTTTGGTCGTAGAGGGAAGCTTGCTCCTAGGTTTGTTGGTCCTTCCCGTATCTTAGAGAGGATTGGTTCTTTGACTTTTCGTCTAGATTTACCCTAGAAATTTCTGGAGTGCATAATGTATTCCATGTTTCGCATCTTCGTCCCTATCTGCATGATCCATCTTTGATTGTTCGGCCTTCTGCTCTCGAGAGTTTGGATATTGAGCCTAATCTGGCTATCGAGAGGAAGCCACTTCGTATTGTCGAAAGAGCTACGAAGCAGCTAAGAAGGAAACCTGTCAACCTATTCAAAGTACAGTGGAGTACGGAAGATCGGGATTGTACTTGGGAGATGGAGGAGAGCATGTGTGCTTCGAATCCGGAATTGTTTGTTTCAGGTACTATTTTCTTTTCTATCTTATCTTTCCTTGTTTCCGTGTCTCGCTCCTTTTGAGGACGAAAAATTTTGAGTGGGGGAGAGTGTAACAACCCAAAATTTTTGTAAATATTTTTAGTTCAAGTTATTTGAAAACTTTGATTTTTAATTATTTAAAATTTGAAATTTTGAAATTTTCCAATATAATTTCTGGTTTTGTTTATAAATTATTTTCCAAATACAATAGAATAAACATTTTATGAAATTTTTATATTTTGGTCAAACTTTGACTTTTATTTGAAAATTTTAAAATTTTAAATTTTAAATTCTAATCTTTTTCTTTGAAACTGTATTTTATTTTAATATTAATTCTGCTTTTCATTTCATGAAATTCTGCTTTATACTTTTTAAATTGGATAACTTTCAGTGTTTTACACGTGGTTATTTCAGCACTTTTTCTATTTATTTTCTATTATACATTTTCCTACTTCATTATATTTCATTTTCTATTTCTATTCTCTATTTTATTTTTCCTTCTCTATTTTTTATTTTCTTTTAATTGATTTTTGGGTTTGGAAATTCAAGGAGTCTTCGATTTATTTGCTTAGAAATCAAGTAGGCTCTTCATTTTCTACCCGCTTTCATAACCCCCCATAACCCTAACCGCCACTTCTAATTGCAAATCACGTACAAAACAAAGTTTCTCACATCTCAAAATTCATTTGCATTCAGAAAGAAAAATACAGTAAGTCATGGCCTCCTCCTTCTTCTCTTTCTCTTTTCTTTTTCCTTTTTCTTTTGTTTTCTATTTGCTTTGCTCGACCTCCACCACCCCATGCTCTAGCCGATCACCTTCACCATCCTCCACCTCCTCACATCTCCTCCATGACATGGACGTTCCCCTAGATCTAGATCCATCACCAAAAGCAACACAAAATCCATCACAAGCCTATTTAATCACCACCTCCTATGCTATTTGCCCTGGCCTCCCTTATTCCTCCACCATATGTTACCTTGCCAACCAAACTTCACTGCCTAGTTGTGCTATGTTGACCACTAGACCCAAGCATGCACCATAGACGGGCTATTTAGACCATAAGGCCGAGCCAATATGTGAACCAAACCCCTCTTTTTCCTTGACTTTTTGAATTCCATGTTTGTAACCTACCACTTTTCCACTTCCTCAAGCCTTAGCCATATGTACTTGATCCATAGCCAATCCTAGTTGCCTCAAAAATGTCATGGCCGAGCCTATGTGGGGTGTGGCCAAGCCTATGCCCATGGTGGCCGAGCACTCTTGTGTTTAAAAGCATGTTCATGTCATTTCATTTCAAAAAAATTCATTGTTTTAATTTATTTTGTTGTGTTAAAACATATATTTATAATTGTTATATTTATTTGTTTCCAAGATTTGGATTTGGGTGCCACTTCTCTTCGAATCTAGTGCGTGCTTATTGTGCCTTTCTGTGTTTGTTGTGTGCCTTTACTTCGTAATCTCTAGCTTCAAAAAGGTGAGTTTATCACTCTCGACGACCATACTTATATAATTGTGAAACGATGACAAGTGAATATGTAATGATTGATATACTATGTTCATATATGCATGTGATCTATTTATATGATGTATAACCTGATTCTGTACCTGTTACATCATCTATTATAATATTATATGCTATACTTTTGTTTTATTTCTGTATCTCACTACAAGTTTCCTTATCGCTATGGGTTGAAATGATACATACTCCGAACGGACTTTAGAATAAGGAAAAATCATTATGGGCTGAAATGATAGGCTCGAGTGATTTTTATTTTATTTGGTTTACTTAGGATTGCGGGTTTGAAATGATAAAACCCAAATTTTTCTTTTTAAATTACGAATTGAAATGATATATTATCCGTATCCCTTGACCTAGGTTAGAAAATATTATACAAACCCGTGGTTAATTATATATATTTTCTGAAATTTATAAGTATTTTTAAATGTAAAAATATGACATTTTAACTTAAATTGAATTTAAATAATTTAAATGAATTTATAGTGATTTTTCTATAAGTTAAAATGTATAAAGAATTAAATGGAAAGGTGTATTTTAAAAATATGACTTAACTTGGAAATTGGAAATTTGGTTTTAAATGGAAAATTTTAAGTTAAGTAAATGAATGGAAATTTGATTTTATTTATTAAATGGGTATTTTAAAATAAAATATTAAGTTAGTTGTTAAAAATAAAAAGTTGAGAAAATAGTTTACTTTTGACTTAATAAGTGAATTATTGTTTAAATTGGGTATTTATTTATTAAAGGATTATTTTATTAAATCATAAGTTAAATGATATCCAAATGAATAATTTTGAAGCGAAAAATATGATTTTTATAAGTTACAATGGCTAAAATTGAAGTTTTAATGTTTTTGAAATTTTATATTAAATCTGGAATTAGTATTGATACAATTCATAAATGCTGTGGTTTTAAGACAGCGTTTGTTAAGTGCTATCCTTTCTGAAAATAAACTAAATTCTGGAATAATAAATAGCTACTATAGCACTTTGTAAGTGCAGTTGTTGCTGAAAATAAACCGCTTTGAATAACTAAATAGCTACTGTAGCACTTGGTAAGTGCTGTTGTTGCTGAAATGAAACCGAACTGTTTTAAATTACTAATACCTACTGTAGCACTTTGTAAGTGCAGCTATTTTTGAAATTGAGTTGTTTTGAAATAACTAAATACTTATCGTAGTACTTTATAAGTGCTGCTGTTTTTGAATTTGACAATGTTTTTGAAATATTACTATATCTACCGTAACATTTTATAAGTGCTGTTATAGCTGAAATTTACAATGTTTTGAAAATTTTATAATTAAATGAATGAACTTAGAAACGTTACAACTTTGAAATGAATATTATTTGATATTGAATTTAAATGGTTTAAATGAATATGTTTTGAAGTGAAATATAAACCATTTTTGAAATTTATAACCACGGGTTATAATAATGTTGGGTTGTTAAAGAGACCGGGATCGAATATGGGCATACTCTCTGTCGATACCGAAAACCACTTTAACAACCATGGAGGGAATGAAGTAGGATGGTGACGATGTTCTGTTAAGGTATATACGTGGACCCGACTCCCGTGAGTTGGCATAAGGTGGCAAAACAGGAGCGATTGACGGGCTAATGAGGTAGCTCCTCTTATCGGACACACTTCTTCGCATGCCATTCTATTACTTTATGATTGATTTGTGCGCACCTTTGATTTTGGAAGTGTGGCTCGCGGTGGGCGGTAGTGGCTGCTACGCGTTACCATCGGTCCAGAAGCGAATTGGTATATCTACCATGACATTGCCTAGTTGTGCCGTGTCACCTACCCTAGCGTACCTTGTACGAGTTTGGTTTTGTGCCGTAGCCTATGCAGTATTTAGGGTAGCCTCCCGATCTGGAGGTACGCTGATACTAGATAGACTACTGGGACTATGTATGTGTTAAGGTGGAAAATTTAAAGCCTTAACGCTATTTTTAAGTATGTTTACTTTATTCTAGACATTATTATAATAGCGTATATTAGTACATAGTAAATAGCTTAATGGATCCTTAGAGGTTGGGCGGTCCCAAGCATCCTTTAAGTTACTTGTGCATTTCTATTACAGTTCACTTGAGTTGGTTTACATTGTATAAGTATTTATGTCCTGACTCAAGTGTTTGTGTTTTATTTTACGCTCGGGTCAGCCTGAGTATCACAGCTTGGGTCTATCTTCTGGAAGGTAGAGGTTTCTGGATTTTATCTGCTTATCTAGTTTTATCTATTTCAGCTCAGTCATTCTAATTTAGCTTATGTATTATAGACTTATGTATTTGATATTTCTATTGTATTTGTTTCAGAACTGTATTTTTTTACTATGTATTTTGTACTTTTTTGAAACTGACTTTGTAGTGGCTTCATGAACCACTATGGTTATTTTTATTTCCAGTGCGAGTATTCTGATATTCTGTGTCTCTGATTGGTTTTATTTGCTCTAAATTTTATTACAATATATTGTTTTGAGCTATTTAAGTTTGACATATTTTGGTTTTCTTACCGAATTTGAATGGTGCAAAATAGTGGGTCATTACACTATTATTTACATCAATTCTCTTCGTCAAAATTATATCACTTTGAATTTATGGAATTTGGTAATGGTTAAAATATCGTTCATATTCAACTCTATAGTCAAAACACAAAGTCCTCGGTTCAATAGTAATAATTACTATTAACCAAATGCTTTGGCTAGAGACTATGAGTTGACTGTGATACTAACCTTATATAACCGAGGAGACGAATCCTATACTGAATAGTGTTTCACCTCCAATACTTCCACTCAAACCAACTATAGTAACTCGATGAACATCATGCCATGATTTTACCATAGTCAAAACAGAGCTTTTATATTGAAGATCGACAGTATTCTCAGTTTGTGAGAACTATGTAAATTAGTCACATCAATATTTTCTGTTTGACCTTAGTTATATTAATCAACAGAACACCATCGAGTGAGTCATTCTAAAGTTATCCAATAAATTTCAGTACAAATTTCTTTATCCCCCTCAGTAGCCATAATTAATACACAGTCCAGCATATGGAGAACGTTACTCTATTTTAACGGATATATTGATATCCAGTCTCGATGCATCTTGATTAGGAATATTTAAAATGATATATTTGTTTATATCATGATAAATTACTCATGGTTGCAACACTTTGCAAATGCTATCACAAACATACCAGTTATTGGTTTTCCATCAAATATACTTTTAATTAAATGAATTGATTAACATAACACATTATATCAAGTGTGTATAATATAAAGAAAACACCTTTTATTTTGAACAAGATTGGTTATTGAGTTAGATATATGTAACAAATAACATAATTGCCTCTAGTACATACCCCTTACTCTATCAATCTCTCAATTGCACTTGGGGTCAATTAATGGATCTTATTCCAACTTCTCCAATCGGTTTCGTCAAAACTAATTGGGTCAATCTCTCAATAAATGGGTATGCTATTATACTTTAATTATCTACTCTATCAATCAACTCTTCCCGATTCTGATAAATTATTTTACCACATGGAACAATTTGAAGTATGTCACTCAACTTCTAGTGAGTTCTAAGTTATAGTACGAATAATATCATGACATTATTATCATATAGCAATGTTATGGGATTTTGAACTTTTGAAATTACTCTTAACTTAGTTATAAATTTGTGCATTTATAAGGTTTTTTTGTTTCTGCAAACAGTTTTCTAATATTTCATAGATACACAAGAACGATCCAAAGTATCATTTGGTGATATAAATTTGGATTTGATATTTTCTTCATGCATCGAATATATAAACAATTCACAATATTGTAGACAACGTAACATGTATGATAATTTCTACTGCCAATGCATAAGGAATCAATCTTACATGTTTTGTATTAAATATTTTAATAAGGTGTCCATGCATATCATTTTGGGACATTCCTATTCTCTTTTATAGTTACTACAAATGACATCATTACAAATCCAATGTTGAGTATTAAAATAATTAAAATTAATTTTAACACAAGTACATCGTTAACAATCAGTAGTGCGTTGTTTATTTATGATTCAAAAATCCATGTACCTTTTAACGTTCTTTCTTATAAACACACACCTACTCTACATTTGATTTACAATCAAATTATTTGATACATCTATCAAAACACTTGTTCAATTTTGATGCTTTTCATAATGATACTTTCATATCCATTCTCGGATCTATCCGATAAACCCATTGTTATCCCACCTTTCGATCAAGGCCGGGATATCAATAAATTGGCTAGAAAGGATGGATACCAGGATTGAAAACAAGGCTACGATCGATATCGTCAAAATTTGACCGGGCTCCAATCAAGACAAGATCGATTGGGAATGATCAACAAGACTAGGAGAGGCTATGTTTCAAATTTTAGGTTAATCAGAGTTCGTATGCCCAAGTTATGGATGGATTAAGGTTCATGGAAACTGGTTCGTATCGATCCGTTCGTGTCGATCAAGGTGGATGTGGTTCGTATCCATCGGGATCGATACGAAAAAAGGAAGTTTGGATCGATACGAGGAGTAGATGGCTACTGGCAGAATCGATCAACATGCGATTGATACGAAAGATGCGCACATGATCGATACGAAGATAGTCGCAAGGGATGGTTACGAAGAGCATAACCCAGTATCGATACGAGGAATATAGCCAAAATGATGGATACGAAGAAGGTAGGTTTTATGGATACGAAGGCATGTGCTTTCAAGGTGCTCAAGGATCGATATGAACAACGGCATATGATCGATATGAATAGGACAACAGGTATATGTTGATCGATACGAACAGCACATGCCGATGGATACGAATGGGATGAAAATAATGGATGACTCGGTCGAACACACGAAAGGTGGATCTTTCTCGGATCTTCGAGGCATGTCATCGATGCAAACTGTATCAATATGAAGAAAGGAGAATGCGAAGCTTTAGATCGATACGAACGTGGCGGCTGACTTGGGAACACAAACTTGCATCGATCATAACTCACAAACTACAAGTCCAAATGCTATGAAATTTTCAAAGGAGCTTCCTGATGCACTCAAAAACCTCCATGATCGATCTCATCCTAATTGGGCCACTTTTGGATCGATAAGAATCGAATACGCATTGATCTCAAATCGCCCTGGATTGATCTGGTGGGCCCACTTGCGCAAGAGAAGAAGTATTCTAGGTTTTGGGGATGGATATTTTCGGATCTACACCTATAAATAGGAGTCCTATGGCAATTGAAAAGAGGATCTTCTTCTTCTCTCCTCAGCGAAGCTCTGCCATTTTTACTATTGATTTTCAAAGGCTTATAACTGTATCTACAATATAAAAGGAATAAAAGGATTGATTCAAAGTGGACGTAGGCCAGATTGCCGAACCACTATAAAACCTTGTGTTCTTTCCTACTTTCTTCCATTTTAACTTTACTGTTTCTTCATTTTTACTCTCTACATTATCTAGATCTAAGATCCGTGTGCAAATATTGTGGATCTGTGTGTAAACACTGGTGCTTTCACGGCTTTTTGGGTTTGTGACCATTTTGGCGCAACACTTTGGTGCTTTCACTAAAGACTGGCACCCGCTATACCGGATTTGGAGTTCAGATTTGGAAAGCTAAAGGACTAGATCTAAAAGGGGACATGGTTAGGCAATCGGCTAGAAATACATTACCAAAAAGGAGTCATCATGAAGGGATTCTGGAGGCTTCCTCAAGAGCAAATCAGACCTCGACTTTCATCACCAGAGATGAAATGGAGATGATGATGGGAGCTATGCAGGAAGAATTATTAAAAAGAAAAAAGAAAATGATGCAGAACCTTCTCAGATAGTTTGGACAGGAAGGAACAGCTGGAGCTGCTGGAGTTCAGATCCACGGAGATGGAACAAAAGGACTAAACAGACAATCGGATGGAGCAGCTAAACAGTGCGCAGCCCCTAATCAGCACACAACTGTTAATACGGATGGATCCAGGCTCGGAGGCGCACCACCTGACAATGATGTACCGATTCAAGGAGGAATTCTAGGTGACACCACACGACAAGATGCTGGCAGAAGCACAAGAGTAAGTGACGAAGAGTATGTACCAGAATTCCCTTGGGGACTCAGGAGGCAACCCTTGGTGGACAACGCTGGATTGGTTGAGATTATCAGGCGAACTACGAGCGGAGGTTTAGCAAACAAAGATCTGGAAGGAGTGAATAGGATTCCGTTTATCCGTGACATCAGAATGGCTCGTAACCCACCAGAGTTCAAGCTACATACTCTGGAGATATACAATGGCAAGGCTGACCCCACTGATCACTTGATGAGGTACACGAGACACATGGAAGTGCTGGGGGCATCGGAGGAAGTTATGGCCCAATGTTTCCCCCTGTACTTGACGGATATAGCTGCTATGTGGTTCAGGAAGTTGGAAGAGGGATCTATCAGGACATGGACAGAATTGGTGGATAGGTTTATGAACCATTTTTGGGTTCATATCAAAAGGCCAAAGAACGTAATGACGCTAACGTCGGTAAAACAAAGGACGGGAGAATTGCTCAAGGCTTTCTTAACTCAGTTCAATGCAGCAGTTGCTTCGGTGGATCGACCGAATCCATCGATGATTTTGATGGTGGCAGTGTTAGGAGGCAGAGGTAATTCGGATTTCAAAGTACCATTGATACGAGACCCACCAATGGATCTTGGGGAATTCTTTCATAAGGCCGAAAGATTTTTTCAATCGAAGGATGCATGTTCGGATATGAAGTTAAAGGAAGTAAATGCGGTCAAGGACGGAGAACCATCCGGTGAAAACTCAGGTAAGGATAAGGATAAAGGAAAGAGGAAGTCGGATGACAACTTTGGTTGGGCAAGGAAACGCTGTGGAGAACAAAAATTCTCCACTTACATAGGACCGATTAAAACATTGGAACAAATATACCTGAAACTCGAGATCGCCTTCCTTATCGAAGGCCGGCAAGGAGGGAACCCTCAAAATGCGAGAGGGCCTCCGAAAGGCACTGTCTCTTTCATGATCTAGATGGGCATGATACCAATAGCTACAGGCATCTAAAGGATATAATCGAGGAGCATGTAAGGAGTGGTCAGTTGCGACAATATATCGAAACTCGAAATTCGACGGTGGAAGAGGAGCAGTCATCGTCCACCTTAAACGACAATGGCACGAGACCTTGGAATGATGGTCGATTGGTTATCAATTGACAGGGACAGTATGGATTAAGCAGCAAACTCTAGGCGAATGGCTAAGTCACTTACTCATGTACGGGGATGGAGATAGCCCCTAGGCATGCTCTAAGATGATGATGAACCGTGACGCTATAGTTTGTGGAATCTGTTTTTT
Source organism: Allium cepa (assembly GCA_030765085.1). Classification (NCBI taxonomy): domain Eukaryota; kingdom Viridiplantae; phylum Streptophyta; class Magnoliopsida; order Asparagales; family Amaryllidaceae; genus Allium; species Allium cepa. Next base: position 225,283,397 of record CM060932.1, on the reverse strand, counting down.
CTTTTTTTGGATTTGGACATTTGCTTTTTTCTGGTTTGGTTTTGGAGTTTGGTTTGAACTCCTAATTTTATTTGTTTTTTGGTTTGGACTTTAGTTTGGATGCTTGCTTTCTGGTTTGGATTTCTGGTATGGATTTTTGGTTTTCTGATTTGACCTGGATTTTGGATTGGATTTTTATCTGGTTTTTGGTAAATGGTCGTCGGGTATGGATTATGGCTAGCAAGGGATAAGTCTCTTCGTCTGAATGTGGCAAATTGGCTTATTCAAGTCATCGAGTTGGACTATGCTTGGCAAGGGTCCGGAGAGTCTAGGATTCAGCCTAGGACTTAGGCCTCAGAATATCTATCGGTTACTATTTCAGGTCGTCGAGTATGGACTATGCTAGACAAGGGTCCGGAGTGACTAGGATTCGGCTTAGGACTTAAGCCATGGTATTACTCAGCGTTCGTGGAAATTGAACCAAGGACACCAAGGTGTTCTTCAATACAGGTCGTCGAGTGTGGACTATGCTTGGAAAGAACCCGGAAAGGTTATGGATTTGGATATCAACTATAAACAGCTAAAGATTTGGATGTGGACTCGGAGTGGTCCCGAATTTGGATATGGACCTAGAGAGGTCCTGGATTTGGTTATTGGTTATTGGATATAGATGGATTACAACATGGTTATCGGATTCAAGTTGTAAGATCGATTTCACCCTAGAGGGGGGGGGTGAATAGGGTGATGGTATAAATTATAAAAATTAACTGCGGAAGCTTTTTAAAATAATTTCAACACAGATCACAGAACAATAGCAGCACAGATAATAGCAGAATAATAAATGCAGAAATAGAACGACACAGAATTTACCCAGCTTCGGCAAAACCCTGCCTACGTGCTGCCCCCAAGGTTTCTACTAGAAATTAGATAGTCAGACACTTACATATGTAAACTCGCGACACCCGCCATCGACTATACCTAACTCTACGCTCGAAACCCTACCACAACTCAGCCACTGAATTGCGAATTCTCAAAGTACGCCACGTAGTTTGTCCCCTAGTCACACGACTAGAAATTTAAACGGTTTAAAAATGAATTACAAATTAAAAAAAATTAAAATTAAAATAACCCTAATTTAAAATAAAAATCCCTTTTATAAAAAGAAGAATAAGGCCGACCCCTTTTGTAATTTATCTCCACCGTCTCCTTTTATTTCTTCGGCCCAATTCTTTTTGATAATGGCGGCTCTGTTGTTTCCTTCGTTCGATCTAAATTAGGGCTTTTTCGAAGCTCTGACTCTAAATTGATCGAATCAGTGGTTAATTGCGTGAAGTCTTGTTCGATCGAATCCTTGTTGCTCACTTCGGTTGCTTCGAGTTGATGGAGTTCGACTTCGATTCGGTATGTGATTTTCGTTTATGCTATTCTGTTATGCTTGATTGAACTCCATGGTTTTGAAATTACCGATGATGATTGTTTATATAGGGTTTGTAACCCTTGAGTTTCGTTCGTACAAAATATGTTTGAATTTGTCATATAATTTGCTCGGCCGTTCGATTAATTTCTGATGTTGATGATTTTACTTACTCAATCAAATTCGTATAATTGATGCTTGCTTGGTTGGCACAGTTTTGAATCGCTATCGTGGTCATCACGGTGTTGATTTTTGCTTTGACTTCGCCCATTTTTGATTTCGTGAATTTCTGGCTTTGACTTGAATTTGTCACATGAATTTTTGGTCGGCTTCGACTCTGGCCATCTTTGTGTTCATCACTCTGCTGTTTGCATTTGCATTATTCATGTATCTGCTGGCTTCAGTTTTCACTGTCCTCTCATGTACATGCTTCATGTCATACTTCCATGGTCTGATTCTCGGCCTATAGTGTACATTGATGGTTTTTGGTACTATGTCACTGTGTTTGTTGAGTCACTGTACGGTTGAGGCTGATATATTGGTTCGGTCTGTAGTCTTCAAGCATTGTTGTGTCACTTGTTCATATTAACTCTGTACACTTGTTGCTTCCCTGACCTGTGCACATTGTTGCCTTGTTTTGGTGGCTGACCATCCTGTAGCATATCTCTGTTTCATTTTTGTTCTGCATTGTCATGTTGTATTATTGACATGATACTTGTTGCGTTGGCTAGTTTGGTTCACCTGTTTACTGTTAGTCGAGTTGCATCTGCTTGTAGTTGTTGAGCTTTGATGCATATTGCAACTTGTACATGCTTTGATTTTCATTTTACTGCACTTGAACTTGCTTTCACTATTCGCTACGAGTCTGGGTTGCTTTGACCGGTTTATTGTTTGAAGTTGCTTCATGTATTCATTGTGTGATGCCATTTTGTACCCTCTGTTTGCTTTGGCTTCACTGCATAGCATATTGGTACATATTAAAAATGTTGCATCATTGAGTTGCACTGTACTTTTGTTGTTTGCATTAAGCATGTGTTCATCTGATATCATGAATTGACTTGATTACTTTGATATGATTTTATACATCTGATGGCATTTAATTTTGCACTATTGCATATCCATATAAACTTGATGTTGTCAATGAGAGTCTGTTGGATTGATGTTCTTCATGTTGTTTACTACCTATGGCTTCTCTTGTATACTTCACTTGATCTGTCCATTCAAGTCTGCACTTTGCACATTTGTAGCCTTGGATGTATTTGTTCGACCTGGCATTTGAGCTGTAGTTGGTCTTGTTTCATGTTTGAACTGGTTTGAGTGGTCACTGACACTTTGGTTTTACTTTGAGCTACAGTTTCAGTTGCAAGTGCATTTGTAGTTTAGCTCTTGTTCATGTCATTTGATCACAGCATTCATGTGGTACTTTTGATTTGCACCTGTGTTGAATCCAGCTTAAACGCTCGGGTTTGACCTTGTGCGCCTGTTGTGACTCTATTTGTGTTGCACTTGAGTTGAACCCGGCTTTTCATTTGGGTTTGACCTGTGTTCACCTGTCCCTGTAACATTATCAAGTGTATATCAGTGTGCACGGCCTTGTGGCATGTACAGTGATACACTGTGCATGTCACATTGTTCGTGTGTGATGAATTCAAATATAAATGATGACGAACAACCCAAATAACTGAGGCAAATAATATTTTCAAAATCCATATTTTATTTTATATTGCAAAAATATTTCTTTTTTAATTTTACTGCGTTAGTGAATATTTTTGCAGATTGCTCAGATGCTGGATTCTAACTGGAATGAAGTTGAAGATAAACTACGAGTGTGAGTGGTATGTAGTGAGGAATTTATGTAAATTGAATTGTGATGTAATTAGAATCAAAATTGTATAGTGAATAGTGAGAGCTTGAATTTGTACTATTCAAAAATTGTAATAAATATTTGTTTGAATAAAATTTCTGTTTGAATTCAAATTCTGTGTTATTTAATTTTCTTCAGCAAATATTTATTCAATCTATGAAAAATAAAATAGTACATTAACAAATACATTTAAACGAATGTATATATGTTTATTATCATCAAACAAAAATCATATAAGCGCATATTCAACAATCTCTCCCTTTTTATGATAACAAACATATATTTAAGATTTTGAATATGTTAAATGTATTGGATCATTGATATGCTCTAATTGCTCCCCCTATTTAAATGCTTCCTCTCTACACAAAGCTCCCCCTGCATATATGCATACAAATAAAAATATGCAAATGACCCTAGATGCAAATAGAAAATTATTTGACCTTTGCTTGATTTTATTTGACAAAATCTTAACTTTTCTCTCCCCCTTTTGTTATCAGCAAAAGAGTAATAGTGTTAGAGAAAATAGAGAAAAAGTGATCTATATTAATCCAACATTAACAACTCAATTAAATATAAATATTAAATTTCAATAAAAAATCAAACAAAAATCATAAATATTTTTTTATGCGCATATTCCACTTTTAGAATGATGGGAATGATGTCATCATATAAAACCATACAGTTGTGTCTATTTGTGGTATATTTATATCAGGAATTTGAATATCTACTAACCATGCATAACCGTTAGGACTTTTAAATGAGATTAGTAGTATTCCAATTTTATTTAAAAAAATAAATTCAAGTATCTTCTACCACGCATAACCGTGAGGACTTTTAAATGGGATTAGAATCAACTTGTTTATTTAAAAATCAACTTTTGATATGTGTTCCATACATGCATAACCGTGAGGACTTTTAAATGAGCATGGAAGCACATAACAAATTCCAAGTAATTCACCCATGCATAACCATGAGGACTTTTAAATGAGAGTGAATACTTTGGTATTTATATTTTTTTTACTATATAAAATTTTCTATTATTTTAAAAAAAAATGTAAAAATGAAAAACGAACGATTCCTGTTTTAAAGTACCACGTATCGACAAACTATATAGAATTTTAATGAGTGATGGTCGTTAGAAATATGATAGAGATAGAGATGGTCATGGAATTTTTACCAACAAAGAGTTTTATAATTCTTGTTTGAATTTCTAAAGAAATTTACTAATTATATCGTCTCGAGTCATAATATATGATAAATATCAACACTCATCACTTTTTCAATCACTATTTATCTTTTCGATAATCATTAGAGAGTCAGATTAGTCAAAATAGTCATTTAAAATCAAATTCAAAAATAATTATGAAATCAATTTTTCAAAATGACTAATCTGAAAATTTGGTCAAAAATGATTTTCTCGAGGGGGTTTTATAAGAAAATTTTCTGCTATTTGAAAATTATTTGAAATGAAAAATATGCAGATATTTTCTTTGAAAAACGATGCAGTTACTAAATGTCTCAACAAAAATCATGTTCAACTAGTATTTTTTATATCAACTAGATTACCGGTGTAATCTGCATCTGAATTTCTCTTTCATTCAGAATCATCATTAATTGAATTTGATCGACCATGAAGTGTGCAACATAAAAATCTCAGAATCAATTTTAACAGCCTTTTTAAATCACATTCTCTTGAATTTGAATTGAAGCCGTGTAAATAATCAATAACCGTGAATATAGAGCAAATCGATTATCATCCAACAAAAAACACTATTATTAATTCAAACTGATATGTATGAAGTAATTCAAAGAATCTAGAGATTTTTATAGTGTTTTTTTGGCATAAGAATATAATTGGCCAACTATTTTGAATAAGTCAGAATCAAAATCATCATTATTTCATCATCTTCATTATTGGCTGATTTAATTCATAATATGGTGCAGATTATCACATTTAATATATCGTTCAAAAAATATTCCTTTACCTGTTTTACCTTTACGATATTTTTCGTGGTTGCCCATTGTGATTCTGTCACCTTTATACTAGGCTAAGGAACTTTGCTTTGTCGCCCGTTGTGTTTCTGGAACAGCCAAAAATCCAAAGAACACTGTTGTTGTTCCTTAGCCTGCCACCACACCTACACGGGAAAAGGTTTATGCGACCTATTTGTTTTTATAGGTCCATGATTGTTAGTGGCATAAAGTTTAGAAAAATAATTTTGTGGAGACCCAAAACTATTTATAATTGTTCCCTTTGGCACCCAAATTTGTTTAACTTTGAGAGATTTTATATTTGTGCCTTTTGGAACCCAAATTGGTATAGTTTTCACATGTTTGGGTGTATACCAACAATTATTGTGATTGTGTCCATATTTTCTACAAATTGTGCACATAGAATTAACTTGATTAATATTTCTTTCAACAATTGTAGATTGGTAATATCCATGTCCTTTCCTAACCGTATTAACAGTTTGCTTTCCTAATAGCATATTCAACGATTTTTCACTTTTTGAAAATTTATCTAAAGTCGTTGACAATTGTTGGACTTGTGTTTTGAGAGATTCATTTTCATTTAACAATTGTGTGCACTTTTTAATAGAATTTTATCTCCTAGTATTTTCATTTTCTTTCAAAATCAGAATTTCATTTTCAAACGATTTCATTTTAATTTTTGATTTTTTAATTTCTTCTTCAAATGTTGGACACTTATCACACTTAGGGATCCTACTTTGATAGGTTTTAACTAATTGATCAAGTTGTTCATTTAATTCTATCAAAGTAACTTTTTGTGATTCAAGTTTAGCATATTTCTCCCTAAGTCGTTCAAAACAGCCATTTACTTCGTGGAAATAAATAAGTAATTCAGAGTGAGTGAGTTTTGATACCTCGCTTGGCTCATCATCGTCGTTATCCGTTATATTTCCATGAAGGCACATATCTGCTTTCTCGCTCTCACTACTAGTACTTTGATTATCTTCATCTCTTGTATTCCACGTGGCTGTAGCATTGCTCCGTTTTGATTTCTTTTCAAAATCGCATTGAAATCGGGGATAATTGGGCTTGATATCACCGGGTTTGTTGCAAATGATCTCGTGTTCTTCTGAGTTGTCTAGTGCTTTAATTATTCTGCTTTTCAATTGTTGATTTAGAGCCGGATTTCCGTATTTGTGGTTCCATCTTTTGAATTTCTTCATTATTAATGCCAGCTCAGCTGCTCCATCATCATCATCCTCATCACAACTGCTTTTTACAAATCTTGTTAAGCACATTTCTTTAACTGAGTCGGTTGTGGAGGATTTCTCATTGCTGTTGACCTTTGCACCATATATTGCATCGAAAGTATTCCAGATTTCCTGTGCATTTTCACAATGAGAGATGAAATTAAAATTATCTTGATTAATATAAGAATATAATATATGCATAGCAAGAGCATTAGTCGAGATAATTTTCTCGTCATTTATATCACACCCATTTTCAATAACATTCCAACATTTAATACTAACTGATTTTAAATAAAATTCCATTTTCAATTTCCAACTCAAAAAATCTGTTCCATCAAAAATAGAAGGAATAATATTGGAACGACCCTCAACAAAAGTATTATTAAAAGAAGCCATTTTAAAAATTCAAATTTTAAAAAAAAATTGATTTTTGAAACACGAATTTTTAAAACAAAATTGACTTCTATTCCCAGCTCTGATACCACTTGTAGGATCGATTTCACCTTAGAGGGGGGGGGTGAATAATGTGATGGTATAAATTATAAAAATTAACTGCGGAAGCTTTTTAAAATAATTTCAACACAGATCACAGAACAATAGCAGCACAGATAATAGCAAATAATAAATGCAGAAATAGAACGACACAGAATTTACCCAGCTTTGGCAAACCCTGCCTACGTGTTGCCCCCAAGGTTTCTACTAGAAATTAGACAGTCAGATGCTTACACACGTAAACTCACGACACCTGCTATCAACTAAACCTAACTCTACGCTCAAAACCCTGCCACAACTCAGCCACTGAGTTGCGAATTCTCAAACTACGCCACGTAGTTTGTCCCCTAGTCACACGACTAGAAATTTAAACGGTTTAAAAATGAATTACAAATTAAAAACAATTTAAACAAAAATAACCCTAATTTAAAATAAAAATCCCTTTTATAAAAAGAAGAATAAGGCCGGCCCCTTTTGTAATTTATCTCGACCGTCTCCTTTTATTTCTTCGGCCCAATTCTTTTTGATAATGGCGGCTCTGTTGTTTCCTTCGTTCGATCTAAATTAGGGCTTTTTCGAAGCTCCGACTCTAAATTGATCGAATCAGTGGTTAATTGCGTGAAGTCTTGTTCGATCGAATCCTTGTTGCTCACTTCGGTTGCTTCGAGTTGATGGAGTTCGACTTCGATTCGGTATGTGATTTTCGTTTATGCTATTCTGTTATGCTTGATTGAACTCCATTGTTTTGAAATTGCCGATGATGATTGTTTATATAGGGTTTGTAACCCTTGAGTTTCGTTCGTACAAAATATGTTTGAATTTGTCACATAATTTGCTCGGCCGTTCGATTAATTTCTGATGTTGATGATTTTACTTACTCAATCAAATTCATATAATTGATGCTTGCTTGGTTGGCACAGTTTTGAATCGCTATCGTGGTCATCACGGTGTTGATTTTTGCTTTGACTTCGCCCATTTTTGATTTCGTGAATTTCTGGCTTTGACTTGAATTTGTCACATGAATTTTTGGTCGGCTTCGACTCTGGCAATCTTTCACTCTGCTGTTTGCATTTGAATTATTCATGTATCCGCTGGCTTCAGTTTTCACTGTCCTCTCATGTACATGCTTCATGTACATGCTTCCATGGTCTGGTTCTCGGCATATAGTGTTCATTGATGGTTTTTGGTATTGTGTCACTGTGTTTGTTGAGTCACTGTACGGTTGAGGCTGATATATTGGTTCGGTCTGTAGTCTTCAAGCATTGTTGTGTCACTTGTTCATATTGCCTCTGTACACTTGTTGCTTCCCTGACATGTGCACATTGTTGCCTTGTTTTGGTGGCTGACCATCATGTAGCATATCTTTGTTTCATTTTTGTTCTGCATTGTCATGTTGTATTATTGACATGATACATGTTGCGTTGGCTAGTTTGGTTCACTTGTTTACTGTTAGTCGAGTTGCATCTGCTTGTAGTTGTTGAGCTTTGATGCATATTACAACTTGTACAAGCTTTGATTTTCATTTTACTTCACTTGAACTTGCTTTCACTATTCGCTACGAGTCTGGGTTGCTTTGATCGGTTTATTGTTTGAAGTTGCTTCATGTAATCATTGTGTGATGCCATTTTGTACCCTCTGTTTGCTTTGGCTTCACTGCATAGCATATTGGTACATATTAAAAATGTTGCATCATTGAGTTGCACTGTACTTTTGTTGTTTGCATTAAGCATGTGTTCATCTGATATCATGAATTGACTTGATTACTTTGATATGATTTTATACATCTGATGGCATTTAATTTTGCACTATTGCATATCCATATAAACTTGATGTTGTCAATGAGAGTCTGTTGGATTGATGTTCTTCATGTTGTTTACTACATATGGCTTCTCTTGTATACTTCACTTGATCTGTCCATTCAAGTCTGCACTTTGCACATTTGTAGCCTTGGATGTATTTGTTCGACCTGGCATTTGAGCTGTAGTTGGTCTTGTTTCATGTTTGAACTGGTTTGAGTGGTCACTGACACTTTGGTTTTACTTTGAGCTACAGTTTCAGTTGCAAGTGCATTTGTAGTTTAGCTCTTGTTCATGTCATTTGATCACAGCATTCATGTGTACTTTTGATTTGCACCTGTGTTGAATCCAGTTTAAACGCTCGGGTTTGACCTTGTGCGCCTGTTGTGACTCTATTTGTGTTGCACTTGAGTTGAACCCGGCTTTTCATTTGGGTTTGACCTGTGCTCACCTGTCCCTGTAACATTATCAAGTGTATATCGGTGTGCACGGCCTTGTGGCATGTATAGTGATACACTGTGCATGTCACATTGTTCGTGTGTGATGAATTCAAATATAAATGATGACGAACAACCCAAATAACTGAGGCAAATAATATTTTCAAAATCCATACTTTATTTTATATTGCAAAAATATTTCTTTTTCAATTTTACTGCGTTAGTGAATATTTTTGCAGATTGCTCAGATGCTGGATTCTAACTGGAATGAAGTTGAAGATAAACTATGAGTGTGAGTGGTATGTAGTGTGGAATTTATGTAAATTGAATTGTGATGTAATTAGAATCAAAATTGTATAGTGAATAGTGAGAGCTTGAATTTGTACTATTCAAAAATTGTAATAAATATTTATTTGAATAAAATTTCTGTTTGAATTCAAATTCTGTGTTATTTAATTTTATTCAGGAAATATTTATTTAATCTATGAAAAATAAAATAGTACATTAACAAATACATTTAAACGAATGTATATATGTTTATTATCATCAAACAAAAATCATATAAGCGCATATTCAACACAAATGGATATGAAATTGGCTACTGAACTCGGAATCGGACATCGACTCGAAGTAGTCGTGGATTTGGATCAGGATATGGTTGTGGCGTTCAAATAAGATGACTTGGTAATGGGTTGGATTATGAATCAGATGGTATGGCTATGGATGGAATATGGACTTCGGATGTCGGAATCGGAGATTTTAAAAACACACCTTCTTACCACAAGGGATGTTTTTGGGGGCAAATGTTATCCCACCTTTTGGTCAAGGCTGGGATATCAACAAATCGGCTAGAAAGGATGGATATCAAGATGGAAACAAGGCTATGATCGATATCTTCAAAATTTGACCAAGCTCCAATCAAGACGAGATCGATTGGGAATGATTAACAAGACTGTGAGAGGCTATGTTTCAAATTTCAAGTCAATTGGAGTTCGTATGCCCAAGTTATGGATGGATTAAGGTTCATGCAAACTAGTTCGTATCGATCCATTCGTGTCGATCAAGGTGGATGTTGTTCGCATCCATCGGGATCGATTTGAAGAAAGGAAGTTTGGATCGATACGAGGAGCAGATGGCTACTGGCAGAAACGTTTCATATCGATCAACATGCGATCAATACGAAGGATGTGCACGGGATCGATACGAAGATAGGCACAAGGGATGGTTATAAAGAGCATAACCAGTATCGATACAAGGAATATAGCCAAAATGATGGATACGAAGAAGGCAGGTTTGATGGATACGAAGGCGTGTACTTTTGAGGTACTCAAGGATCGATACGAACAATGGGGATCGATACGAATAGGACAACAGGTATATGTTGATCGATCCGGTGGTAGGGTTGGTCGACGGATATGAACAACGCATGCCAATGGATACGAATGTGATCCAAATAAGTGGATGACTCGGTCGAACGGCACGAAAGGTGGATCTTTCCTGGATCTTCGAAGCATGTCATCGATGCGAACTATATCGATACGAAGAAAGGAGAATGCAAAGCTTTAGATGGATACGAACGTGACAGCCAACTTAGGAACACAAACTTGCATCGATCATAACTCACAATCTACAAGTCCAAATGCTATGAAATTTTCAGACGAGCTTCCTGATGCACTCGAGAACCTCCATGATCGATCTCAGCCTGATTGGACCACTTTTGGATCGCTACGAATCGAACATGCATCGATCTCAAATGACCCTGGATCGATCTGGTGGGCCCACTTGTGCAAGAGAAGAGGTATTCCAGGTTTTAGGGGTGGATATTTTTGGATCTACACCTATAAATAGGAGTCCTATGGCAACTAAAAAGAGGATCTTCTTCTTCTCTCCTCAGCGAAGCTCTTTCATTTTTGCTATTTATTTTCAAAGGCTTGTAACTGTAACTACAATATAAAAGGATTGATTCAAAGTGGACGTAGGACGGATTGCCGAACCAGTATAAAACCTTGTGTTCTTTCCTTCTTTCTTCCACTTTAACTTTATTGTTTCTTCATTTTTACTCTCTACATTATCTAGATCTAAGATCTGTGTGCGAATATTGTGATCTATGTGTAAACACTGGTGCTTTCATGGCTTTTGATGTTTGTGACCAATTTTGGCGCAAACACCCACAAACTCAATATTGCTCCCACTGACCTTGAGACACTTTAGTTGTTATGTGTAAACTGACTAATCTAAATCTATATTCAGAACTTTCTATTTCAACACTTATACCAAAATATAAAGTCATACTAGGTAATAATTTTGTGAATAAAATCCATACCAACATGAGCACATTAAATGATGAATCTGCTACGTTAATTTCAATAATTGAAATTCATGGTAATATTCATATCAATGTGCCTCACAATATTCCAACTGCGTTTATCTTTCTCATGAAGATGCATTTGCGGCCAATGGATCATATCCCTTCGGATAAAACTATCAAAAGCATATTTTGATAATGTACTTGAAATCTATTTCGGATTATCGCATCGTGGCATATCATAAAGTTAATAATCTTAATTGTTTAGTTAGATAACCAAGGATTATTTAATATTGCATTAACAAGAAACCCACAATTTCTCCTTAATATACAATAATACTCATTGGATGTTCTAATCTATTGGTGTTTATTTAGGTTCGATTAGTTTTGATTTTATTCTTTATAATCAGTTTTATCATTGGATCATATCCAAATCCATTTCACTAACAATAGTGTCTCAAAGAAATTCCTTCATTGTTATGTATTTCTTGAAAACAGCTGTTGTTTCTTAGTGCAACAGAACAGGTATTCATAACCATTTTATGAACTGCATTATATAAAACTGATTTTAGATTAGTTCACAATATATTTATGTTCACAACATAAATTAGTCATCCGATGACTATCGTACCCAAACTTCTTTTAGGCTATTCATACAAGATCATTTACGCATAATTATTACATATAGTCTTTCGACTCACATAACCCACCAAATCTTTAGTCTATGATACGATGGGGTTCCATAAACCCATATCTTGTATAATTTTGTAAACTATTCTTTGGATGATAGTAAATTTAACCTTGTATACCACTCTTAAGTACACACCTTGCATAAAGAATTTTAACTTAACTTCATTCATCATTAATCATGCTTTATCCAACAAAGTTCGATTACACCTTATCAATATATTAGTATGTAGTATAGGAATAAATGACCTTTGAGATTAAATCTTTATTCATACTAGGTATTTACGGCACTCTTTCTAATATAATCACCTATTCGATCAAATTGAATCATAATATTGCATGCTATATTATTTACTTTCGTTTTAAATTCTATGATCTTATCATAGTCTTGTACATGTGCATCAATACAGATATTCTTTGTAATCATATGAAGTACATGAATCCGCTTTGGTATTAATATACATATGATTTCATAAATTTATAAGTATCAATCTAAAAAATTTATCAACTCGCCCACTAAATGAGTGCACAGCCCTTAATTATTTGAGATATAATTAACAATATCATATGACTCATAATCATATAATATAAAAAAATTCTCAAAACTATGGTTTAGTCTCTAATGCGAAAATATTAGTAAATAATTTTAGGTATTTCAGTATTTTCCAATGCATTACCTTTGCTGTGAAAAAAATATTGCATTGTAGTTTTATTTTATAACAAATATTCATAATATTCACATTGAAGTATAACCATGTCTATTTTTCAATCGACACCAAAAAATATTCATTATTTCATAAATAATGTTCGGTGTGTTTTACAGAAACAATTTTCATAATTTGATGCTATCTATAAGTGTTACATGGCATGCACCCACTATTTCCACCATTACTAGAATGACATACTAAATTCAGAGGTTCGTCATTCATTTAACATAGATATTTTATTTCATATATACTATAGCTAGTTTACAATGGAGAGTTTTCTAATCAAATATCTTGAACTTAAAGAAATAAATCTCATAGAAAACAATTTTCTATATAAAAATACATATAAAAATAGAAATCATATTTCCAATGCTGGGTATCAATTATTATTATTACAATTCTCGTTTCCAATGTTTTTTTATGAAGCTAAAGTGACTAATCACTCTCTTCATCCCAAATGTACCTTAAAACACTTCTACTCTTGTTCACTTGTTTTTGTTTTTAAATGGTCAAGCCATTCAAAAGAAATCCTTTACTACAATACCACAACGAACTCTTTAAATGAACTCGATTATCCATAACATTAAATATGTTGCACCTTACGTAGACTGATTAAACAGACATTTCAGTGACCGAGTTTTTAGATTTACATTATAGTTTTGGTGTAACATCCCTAATTTTTGATAACATTATTCAGGAAATTTAGTTAGATATATTAAATAGAGTATGTTGATAAAGGGATTGAGATTTAAATAAAATTATATAATGGGCCATGCTTAATAATAATATTTAATGGGCTTAAATTGGTTTATAGGTTGATTAAATTATACATGGGCATGTTTGTAATTAGCCGATCTATTATACACGACTATACACATCTTATGCTTTCCCATTCACATTCCATTTTTTGTTATTCACAAATGCGAATCAAAACTAAATAGACCCGGCCATTTACAAGGAGGAAAAAGAAGAAATTTCAATCTAAAGCTAAGGATCAAAGCTAGGAAGGATTAATCAACAACAAATCTCAAATTCCTTATCAAATTTAAGGTTAATAATAATTCATTCCATCTTGTTTTGGTTTCATAATCATATGATTTTAGATTTGAGTATTTATTTTATAATGGATGATGGTATGCTTAATTTATGAATTGTTTGATTTAAATAATTTATTTGTACATGAAATTCGTACGGTTTTAGGGGTAAAACCATGGGTTACTAATTTTAAAATGCCATGGTTATGTTAAGTAAAACATGATTTTGGAGACGGGTTTTTATTTTCAAAATTTTCCAAGCTATGGAAATTTTATTATGAGTTTTTGATGATAAATATGATGTAATTGGGTTCAAAATTTATTTTGAATATTTCAGGAAGAAATTGGGTCTGAATTTTTAATATATTTGATTACATTGTTGAAATTGAATTTCTGTGATTTTTGGGGATTTTTCTCAATGGATTTACTAAGGAAAGTAAATTATTTTAAAAGAAGGACTTTTATAAAATAATTGGTTTCGGTATATGAAAGGGATCAAACGTTACATTTTTATGGTTTAAATCTGATATAAGTGCGGCTGTTTTAAATGTAAAGTATTGAAAAGGTTTATGGCAACCAATCAATGGTTTACAAATAGGCAAGTTGTTATAAAGAAATCACAAAAAGAAGCAATATTTCAGCCTTTAATTCAGAAAAAGGGTGTTCCACCTCAACTAATAGCCCATTTTGACTCCAATGATTCCACCCCAACATAGTCGAAACCTACATAGTCAAAACCCATATAGTCGAAATCAATACACAAGGTATCACCTAGTGGTACGCAGTGGATTGGAAGGAAGGCGGAAGCCTTGATGTCGAAAGGTAAGTTTCTGATAGGGTCGAAACACTGCTTTGTTTTCAAAAGTTAAAGTCTTGCCTTGTTTTACTTAACGCCTCGACATGGTCGAAACACATGCTTTCGAAAGGGTTTTATAAATAGCTTTCGAACAAGGTCGTCATATTTTATAAAGTATTAGCTTTTGAAGGGGCGCTTTTTCCTTTGAATAAAAGCTTTCGAAAGGGTTGGTTCCGACCTAGTCAAAACCTGGCCACTTTTTGCCATCCGAAGTATTGAAGTCATTAATGCCTTTGAAAGGTTGTCTTTGCTTTTACCTAGGTTAAGCTGCTTCCTACTTGCTTTCGAAAGGGATTGAGGGTTTCGAAGGTAATGGAGTCGAAAGGGGATTTCGATTCTGACCTTCGAATTTTTAATTTTTAAAGGTCTTTGCTTTCGACTAGATGGTCCCGACACCATCAAATTTTCCCCAAATTAATTTTAGTTGGTTTCGAAAGAGATACTTTCGTATATAACCATTTTGACGCAAATGATGTTTCTAAAGAGTAAACTCAATGCTTTTGAAAGGGTACTTTATTTATTTCGAATATATGTTTTAAAGAATGTTTTCTTGATGCCATCGAGAGGTATCATTGGTTTCGAAACGTATATACTTAGAGTTTTGAAAAAGATTTTCTATGCTTTCGAAGGAGGTTATCCTGTTGTTTCGAAAGTGATGTTTTAAAGTTTTAAAACAAATAACCCATTCTCATTTTTAAAGGAAAATCATGGCATAAATAAGATTTTGGAAATATTATTCACTTGTTATTAACCCATAACTGTATTTTGGAGAAGGGTAGAATAACCAGTTAGGTTAACCCAGTAGTGAATATAACTTAACAGATGTTAAAATCTTAATTAAAGATATATGCAGGGGCCAATAGGTTTACAGTAAGCCTATGGAAACTATGATATTGGTGGGGGATAATAGGTTCATAGTCAATCTATGAAAACTATGATATTGGCGGGAGCTAGTAGGTTTGTAGTTATCCCATGAAAACCATATCCGGATTAAGATATTGACAGTCAGTAAATATGTTCCTAGTTGTCCCATGAAAACAAGGATAAGAATAAGATATCGGAGTTACCAATAGTTCTTAGTAATCCCATGAAAACTATGATATTAGACAGATAGTCCATAAACATTTAACATGTTAATAGTAATCCTAGAAACTATAATTGAGACAGATAGTCAGAATGAATGGGGATGGGTAATCCAGATTTGATTTACTTGTTTTGCATATCATCATAAAGTTTTTGAAACACTATGCTTTAACCATTGTGGATGCAGGAGCATAGTATATGATTTTATAAATGTTTTAGGATACTAGTGTGACGACTCACCTTTTTGGATGGTTTAAATCGACAATAAACCACACATGTCTAACTCAAACCATTCAAAAGGGTAGATTATCAATGAGGTTAAATAAGAAAAATAAGAGAAAATAAGGAAAACAAACTACAGAATCTCGCAGCGGAATGAATATAATAATCAAATAAACAGTTCATGAAGCTGTTTTACAACATACATTTGATTACACAAATTTACGATAAAATCAGAGTACAATCAACAACATACCAAAATGATGCAGCGGAAAAATACTAATAACATAATATACCAAACTCGGTCTTCGTCCTTCAGAAATAATTTCTTCAAACACCGAAATGCTCAGGCTGACCCAATCGTAATGAAAAGACAAAACGCTCGAGTCAGAACTAAAAATTCTTATATAAGTTAAACCAACAACAAATAAATATGCGTGTAATAGCTTCAGATATGTTTATGGGATTTCACATTTCCTATCCATTGTATAACGTGTATGCAATAACTTAAAAGATGTTACGTGATTTTCCATCTTCTAAGAATCCGTTAATCTATCTATATGTAGTAAAATACGCTATATATATGTAGTGTCTATCA
Source organism: Allium cepa (assembly GCA_030765085.1). Lineage (NCBI taxonomy): Eukaryota > Viridiplantae > Streptophyta > Magnoliopsida > Asparagales > Amaryllidaceae > Allium > Allium cepa. The sequence continues at coordinate 225,266,705 of CM060932.1, read as the reverse complement.
GTAATGTAAAGTATTAAATAAGTGTTGAGGCGTTACCATTATCCTCCTTAAGACATTTTTATATAAGCATCATAGTCCATACAGTTTATAAACTCCACCGTAAACTGGTGGGCTATCAAGGAGCACTTCATAGGTATGACACAAACCAAAATCGTAGTGGGCTCGATAAGGATAATATAATAAGGCACATGAGGCAATACCCAGGGTAGGATTCTATCGTTTTGCACTCTTGGACTGATGATAACGCGTAGCAGCTACTACCGTCCACCTTGAACAACACTCCCATAATCAAAGGTGGCTACCAACTAATCACAAAGTAAAAGATAGGGTATCAAAGAAGCGTGTTCGATCAGGGGAGTGAACCCACTTGGCCCGGTATAGCTCCTATTTTAGTCATTTTAATTATGACTCGAAAGTCGAGGCTATCCATCATCGTTCTCTTACTTCATTCCAGCGAACGCCTCCAATTCAACCTCTACATTCTGCATAACATCCACCACGTACGCAGTTGTTAAAGTGGTTCCAAAATTGATAGAGAGCATGTCAATAAGAGGCCCTGGTCTCTTTAACAACCAAATGTCATTTTTCACACCGGTCGTTCTTTTACATTTCAAAACCAATTCATTTTGATATCAAAATATCATATTCACTTCAAAATATCTTTCATTTCAAAATCATCATATTTACTTGAAATATGTCATTTCCACTTGAAATTATCGATTCAAATTCCAATTTAGGTTATAACCTCATTTTACAACATTCGCATTTAAATCAAAGTATAAAAATTCCAACTTTGCATAGTTTAAAATTCTAGAAAATAGTTTGAATAGTTCTAAATAGTTTAAAATAGTTTATATAGTTTAGAGATTTAAAGTAGTCTAATATAAAGTGGTTTGAGTATTGAAAATGTTTCTAAATAATTTGAATATTAAAAATAATAGATTTTAAATAGTTTATGTCAAAAATAATTTATTTTGAAAATAACATCAAATCAAACTATTTCTTTTCCATTTCAACAATCTGGACCCATGTCCCATTTCACTTAACTGATTTAAAACACTTAAATCAAATTAACCCTCATTGCTCTATTTTAAGATCCAAATCTTTAAATAATTCAATTTCCAAAATTAAAGTCATATATCAATTATGATTTCACATTTCCAATTCAGTTCTTTAAAACAGTTTCCTTTGTACCCGTCTCAATTTCAACATTTCAAAGCTTGAATTAGGAAATAATTCAATTCATATAAATCCAAAATTTTATTCCTTTAAAACAATATCACTTAATCAAAATCCAAATTTCAAGATTTTTTAAACTATTTAATTTAACCAATCTGTTGTCCGTATAAAATTTTCCACCCTATGGCCAAGTGATCTGTTATTTTAATTTTAATTTCAGGGATGGATATATAACATTTAATCGAAATCAAAGTGTCATAGGTATATATAATTTCAATCGATTTCTTAATTCATTCGAAATAATTCAAATAATAGTTTATATTCTATTACTTAATAAACAGAGTGATAATAGAGATATTTAAGTAAAAATAAACATCCAATCATCCAAATGTCAACAAGCAGACATCCATTACAATCAACATCCAAATCAGCAAATAAATAACAACAGTTAACTAGTTACCAATATCAGGTACTTAACTAGCAATTAAATTCAGTATTAATTTAAATGGAAATAAAATTCAAATTAAATTCAAATGACAATTTAAATTAACATGTAGCAATCAATATATTTTTTATCACATCATAAATTTAATTCAACCAACATAAGAAGAATTAGTATCGCGTGAGTGGGCTAAATCACTCACCTTTGGTTTATAGGCGATTTAAAATCCAATAAAAGCCTAAAATTTGAATAGTCTCCAAATTCAACCAAACCAGTTTCGTCTTGTCCGAAATTTCATACGAACCCATCGGAAGAAACCACATGTGAATCCGAATTTGTATGAAAATGTTATTATAGTTAGAACGTTTGAAATTTAAATTTTGAATTAAAAAAATTGGAGGGAAAATATGTAAAATAGCTTACCTCTCTAACCCTAATGGCCACGCTACAACAACGAACGAGAATCCAGCTGCCACGAGGAACCCATGAACATGAGCGCCTATGGCCAACGACACCACGATCTGACACCGCCACCATCTTCCCCTTGGCTCGCCGCCCCTTTGGGCTCCACCTCGACAACCGCGCCGTCCCCAGGCGAGCTCCACCATCGTATGTTTCAAACGAGGATTCTGGTGATCTTGTGCAGCGATTCGATGAACCAAGCCGATGGATGCACTCGTCTAGGCCTCCTCTACGCGCCAGTGCCTCCCGATCGTCCATTAGTCGACGATCCACCGTTGATTTGCAAACCCTGATATGAATGGATGAAACTTCTTTGCCAAATTCTGGCTAAACCGAGACTCAAATACAGAAATGAAGTGCAAACACAGATTACGTTTGTCGAGAGCTTTGCGACGATATGTTATATGATAGGGTTTAAAGAGTTTGTATTTTGAATTGTAATTAGGGTTTTGAAATGTCTGCCATTGAGAAGGACAGATAATTGAACAGATAGATCGAAATTGTACATACAGAAAATGATAATAAGAAGCTGCTAGGGTTTATAACAGCATATATATAGATAGAGATTGATAAGAACCGATGAAACATATCAAATTGGGTCGAAACGTTAACAATGACCCGAAAAGCACATTTCATTCTCGAAACGAAAATAGGTCATCCAATATATCAAAATTTATGTTTTCAATATTTTTAAACTAAATGGAACTAGTTTCAAATCCTGATTCTATTGTATATAGAAGTTAGCTTTTAAAATCAAATTATATTTATTTAAATCCCTTTAATTGATTACTACGCGTTTCGAGCCTACACGAGCAAAAGATAAGTCTGATCGTTACGAAACTTGAAATCCTATAACATTTCACCATTACGGATCCAATGAAACTAGTTTCATCAAAATCCGAGACAGTGGCCAAAAACACTAATCTTACATGTTAATTAAATGAATTATTATTAAAAAAATCAATTTAATCACTTTTAAATTCAAATTTTAAAAGTTAACAGTTTTCATCTTTCCCGATTAAATAGGAATTTAATAATCTTTGAAAATACAATTTTCCATGTTAATTCCAATATTTGCATTACACTGATTTTAAAGTTTAATTACAACCGTAATAATATCCTAATTTATTATAATTTAAATTCCAACAATTTCTTTTATTTTGATTTAAGTTTTTATTATTAAATCATCAATTACTTATGAATATAATTAACATTAGTTTATATTTTATTACATTCATATTCTATAGTTATCATCTTAACCCATATTAACTGCAATATTTAATTACGTTAATTTTGCATTGATTTCCAAATTAATTTCAACGTATTAAATAATAAGATGAGAATAAACCAATTGCTACAAATTACTAATTTAAACAAATTTCGGAGTTAATTATCAACAATCCAAAAGCTAATAATTTACGTACTAAATAATTGATTTCATATTCCACATTAAAACCAATAATTTCACCATTAAATATATAACATTAGTTTTATCCATTATTTACCTTAATCATTGCAATTGATTGAACTTACATTAAAACGGTTGTCGGTTACATTTAATCAACATTATTAAATCATGTTCTAATATATATTTTCCATTTATAAATCATAATGTTTTATTTCTCAGAATATTAAATATCAAAATCTTATTTAAATTTAATATTTTTAATTGTCGAAAATACGGGTCGTTACAATATTCTCCACTCAAAATTTTTCGTCCCCAAAAAGGAACAAGAAAGAGTCAAGAGGTTTATTATAACTTTATTCAAATATTTGATTTACAAACACTTTATTTTACATAAATAAGTTTAACAAAAACTTGAAAATAACTCAACTTCTACAAAAAAATTCTAAGTCCTAATTCACAGAACATTTCGAGAGAGTCTTCTTTGCACGGATAGGTCCAGAAAAATAACGATACCAATAATTATAATATACATACATACATATATATATATATATCATATTTCAATAATAAAACATCCCATCCCATAGGAAAAACAATAAAATATCATTCCAAAAACTGTAATCCAAAAACGTACCTGTTTGTCGGCCAAACAAACTTTATTTATGAACCAAAAGCAACAACTATTGCTTCCCTAAACATACTTACATAATCCAAAGAGTTAAAATTATGTAAAAGAATAATATTTTAGTTGTTTCAAATTAATAGCACAAGCAACATACAATATATAATAATCATATGCGAAAAAAATAGTACAACCATTGTATGCAACAAAAGAGTCCATCAACCATTTATAGCAACCAAAACTAATGGTTTGTTCAGGTTCAGAAACTTTTCATCATACAAGGATGATAAATAAACTACCAAGTGTACCTTATGCTCAACAACCTTGGATAATTACTTAATAGATTATTCATACAACCTTGAACAATTTGAAGTATCATTTCTCAAACTTTCCACAAGCCAATAACATAGAATTTAAATATTTTTTAAGTTTATTCTATTGATTTCATTTTCACATCATTTACTTTCCATTTATTTCATTCATTCATACAAGGTTACCTTTTATTAATTTACATTCATTTAGATAAAAATTTCCATTCAATATTTGAAATTATCAATGAATCCATTATTAAAGTATTACATACATTTCATTGTAGTTTAATTCACATTTATTATTTACTATATATTTGATTCCTATTTAACATTAACATTCATTATTGAATCATTTCATACTTTAGTTTCTCCATTCTTTTTAAACTCGCATTTGTTATTACTTTCACTAATATAAATATTCATCAATGAAGCATTATTTAAGTTCCTCTAAATTAATTCTCATTTATTCCTTCATATATAGTGTCATTTAATATTCAATCTATTTATGAATCATTTCAACATTTTCTTAAGTTTATAATCATTTTTTTAAATAGTATTCACTTTTTACCATTCAATTTAATTATTAGCATTTAAAAACATTAACTTATGTTTATAACATTTGTTGTACATCGTAAATTTTCATTTATAAATATATGTCCATTTTGAAGCACTTTTGTTATTAAGCTTTTACTTACATAATAATATTCTATTAAATATTCATATTAACATTTCAACTTTTAAACATTTCTGGTAAGTTTTATGTATGTTTTTAGAATATAATTGAGTTTTATACAAATTTATCTTATTTATTTTGGTTAATAAAAATGTTCAATAGTTTATATCTTCTTAATTTTCATTATCTTTTAACTTACAAGTTACAAATCTCCAATTTCTTTACAGTTTCATTAAACACTTAGCTTCTAATTTCTTATTTCTCATTTTAGAAGGTTCCACTATTAAAATTTCACTTTATTTCTACAACTAAAAATCATTACTTATTAGGAACTTAAGAGTTCAAATACCGAGTCCATTTCAAATCATTTTGAAATAATATATACTGATATCATTATAATATATCAAATCATACTGTAGTAGCTTTGCCACACATTTGTTTATCAAACAAATGTGTGGCAAAGCTACTACAGTGGTTTTTCTACTTTGAAAGTCGAAAATGGATGTCGATGATGTCGCACGGTCATCACCGAAATTATTTTCTAATGACTGAAGAGGGGGTATAAAACTTATTTCTATTTCATTCTTTTAAAAACATTCTTTTCAAATCTTATTGAAAATACTTCTATTTGAAAATACTTTCAAATAATACTATTATTTTTTCCAAAATCTTTGAAAACCAAATTTCAAAACACTAGCATTTATGTTCTCAATTTGCATTTAAAATCATTTATTTGTAAATCATAATTAATATCATATTTATTTATATAACATACAATAGTCAATAGTTTTAAGAACCACGTCTAACCAAATAATAAATAACAATAATTAAATATTATCATTTACTAACATCCAGCACAACCAAATAACAAAACAATTTATGAAAAATTACACACGCATATATATATATATATACACATATTTTATATACAAAATATTATTACTAGGTAAAATTATTTCATTTACCTATTTTTAAAATAATATTGTGTAGGTTTACCATATTCAAGTGTTTAGAAACCCTTATCGATGTCGTAGCATCCTATGTACCGAACAAAATTTATAAATGCTTGACACAACAAATTAACATAATACAAATCTTTTTTGTAGCACTAACAAATACGCTCTCTCATATATATACACTCAGACTCATTTTAGGGTATTACTAACCCTATCTCTAATGAGTTAAACCCCAATAGGCTAAGGTATTTCTAAACCAAAGCCCCGATACCAACAGTGACAACCCACCTTTTTGGACGGTTTAAATCGATAATAAACCACACATGTCTAATTCAAACCATTCAAAAGGGTAGATTACAAATGAGGTTAAAATAAGAGAAAAATAGGAAATAAAATACAGAATCTCGTAGTGGAATGACAAAATATAATGATCAAATAAGTAGTTCATGAATAATATAATTTTGATTACACAAATTTACAATAAAATTAGAGTACAATCAACAACATACCAAAATGATGCAGTGGAAAAATACTAATAATATAATATACCAAAGTACGTCTTCGTTCTCTGGAAATAATTTCTTCAACACTGAAATGCTCAAGCTGACCCGAGCATAATGAAAGGACAAAACACTTGATTCAGAACTAAAATTTCTTATGCAAGTTAAATCAACAGCAAATAAATATGAGTGTAATAGCTTAGAAATGTTTATGGGATTTCACATTTCCTACCCAGTGTATAACGTACGTGCAATAACTTAAGAGAAGTTGCAGGATTTTCCATCTCCTAAGGATCCGTTAAATTATCTATATGTAGTAAAATACGCTATATATATGTAGTGTCTATCAGTAATATTAAGTATTAAAATAGCGTAAGGCGTTACCATATCCCCCTTAACACATTTTTATATAAGCATCGTAGTCTATACAGTACTATAAAATCTACCATAAACTGGTGGGCTATCAGGGAGCACTCCATAGGTATGACACAAATCAAAATCGTAGTGCTCGATGAGGATAATATAAAAAGGCATGCGAGGCAATACCCAACGTAGGATTCTATCGTTTTGCACTCCCGAACTGGTGGTAACGCGTAGCAACTACTACTGCCCACCTCGAACAACACTCTCATAATCAAAAGTGGCCATTAATCAATCACGAAGTAAAAGATTGGGTATCGAAGAAGCGTGTTCGATCGGGGGAGCGACCCTACTTAGCCCGGTATAGGTTCTGTTTTAGTCATTTTAATTATCACTCAAAAGTCAAGGCTATCGATCATTGTTCTCTTACTTCATTCTAGCAAAAGCCTCCAGTTCAACCTCTACATTCTGGATAACATCCACCACGTACACATTTATTAAAGTAGTTCCAATATTGACAAAGAGTATGCCAATAAGAGGCCTCGTTCTCTTTAACAACCAAACATCATTTTTCACATTGGTTGGTTCTTTTACATTTCAAAACCAATTCATATTTGTTATCAAAATATCATATTCTTCAAAATATCCTTCATTTCAAATTCATCTTATTTACTCAAAATATGTCATTTCCATTTGAAAATATCATTTCAAATTCCAATTTAGGTTAGAACCTCATTCAACCACATTCGCATTTAAATCAATGATTTAAATATAAAAATTCCAATTTTGCACAGTTTGAAATTCTAGAAAATAGTTTGAATAGCTATAAATAGTTTAAAATAGTTTATATAGTTTAGAGATTTAAAATAGTTTAATATACAATGGTTTGAGTATTGAAAATGTTTTATATAGTGAAGTAGTTTTGGAAAATCTAAATAATTTGAATATAAAAATAATAGATTTTAAATACTTCATATCAAAAATAGTTTATTTTGAAAATAATATCAAATCAAACTATTTCTTTTCCATTTCAACAATCTAGACACATATCCAATTTCACTTTACTGATTTAAAACACTTAAATCAAATTAACCGTCATTGCTCAATTTTAAGATCCAAATTTTTAAATAATTCAATTTTCAAAATTAAAGTCGTATATCAATTACAATTTCACATTTCCAATTTAATTCTTTAAAACAATTTCCTTCTTTCCATTTTCTATTTCATCATTTCAAAGCATGATTAGGAAATAATTCAATTCATATAAATCCAAAATTTTATTCCTTTAAAATAATATCATTTAATCAAAATTCGAATTTCAAGATTTTTAAAACCATTTTATTTAACCAATCTGGTGTCCGTATATAATTTTCTACCCTATGGCCAAGTGATCAGTTATTTTGATTTTGATTTTAGGGATGGATATGTATCATTCAATCCAAATCAAAGTGTCATCGGCATATATCATTTCAATCTATTTCTAAATTTATTCGAAATAATTCCAATAAAGTTTATATGCTGTCACTTAATATATAGAGTGATAATGGAGATATATAAGTATAAATAAACATCATCCAAATGTCAACAAATAGACGTCCATCACAATCAACATCCAAATCAGCCAACAAATCATAACAATTAACTAGTTATCAATATCAGGTACTTAATTAGCAATTAAATTCAATATTAATTAAATGGAAATTTAATTCAATATAATTCAAATTTAATTTAAATGACAATTTACATTAACAAACAGCAATCGATAAATTTTTTATTACATCACAAATTTAATTCAACTAACATTAGAAGAATTAGTATCGCGTGAGCGGGTTAAATCACTCACTGTTGGTTTATAAGCAATTTAAAATCCAATAAAAGCCTAAAATTTTAACAGTCTTCAAATTCCACTAAAATAGTTCCATGTTGTTCAAAATTTCAAGAGGAACCCATCGGAAGAAACCACGTGCGAATCCGAGTATGTATTAAAAAGTTAGATAATTAGAACGTTTGAAATTTAAATTTTAAATTAAAACGATTGAAGGACAAATATGTAAAATAGCCTACCTCTCTAACCCTAACGACCACACTGCAACAACATACGAGAACCCAACCTCCATAAAGAACCCACGAACGCATGCGCCTATGGCCTATGACACCAAGATTTGACACCGCCACCGTCTCCCCCTTGGTTCGTCGTCCCTCCGGGCTCCACCTCGATAGCCGCGCCGTCCCCAGGTGAGCTCTACCATTGTATGCTTCAAACGAGGATTTCGATGATGTCGTGCAGTAATTCGATGAGCCAAGCTGATGGATGCACTCGTCTTGGCCTCCTCTACGCGCTAGTGTCTCCCGATCGTGGATTGGTCTACGATCCACCATTGATTTGCAAACCCTAATATGAACGGCCGAAACTTCTTTGCCAAATTCTAGCCAAACCAAGACTCAAATGCAAAAACGAACTACAGATGCAAATTATATTTGTCGAGAGCTTTATATTATAGGGTTTGAAGAGTTTAGATTTTGAAGTTTGATTCTGAATTGTAATTAGGATTTTGAAATGTCTGTCATTGAGAAGGAACCGATAATTGAACAAATAGATTGAAATTGTACCTATAGAAAATGAAAATAAGAAGCTAATAGGGTTTATAACAGCCTATATATAAATAGAGATGGATAAGAACAGATGGAACATATTGAATTGGGTCAAAATGATAACAGCGACCTAGAAAGCCCGTTTCATTCCCGAAACGAAAATATGTAATCCAATATATCGAAATATATGTTTTCGATATTTTTAAACCCAATGGAACTAATATTGTATATAGAAGTTAGATTTTAAAATCAAATTATATTCATTTAAATTCCTTTAATTGATTACTACGCGTTCGAGCCCACACGATCAAATGATAAGTTCGATCGCTATGAAACTTGAAATCCTATAATAATTCACTATTACAAATCCGAAGAAACTGCTTTCGTAGGAATCATCGACAATGGACAAAAACATTAATTTTACACTAATTAAATGAATTATTATTTAAAAATCTATTTAATCACTTTTAAATTCAAAATTTAAAAATGACAGTTTTCACCATTCCTGATTAAATATGAATTCAATAATCTCTTAAAATACAATTTTCCATGTTAATTCCATTATTTGCATTACATTAATTTTAATGTTTAATTACATCTGTAATAAAATCCTAATTTATTATAATTTAAATTCCAACAATTTCTTTTATTTTTATTTAAGTTCTTATTATTAAATCTTCAAATATCTTATGAATACAATTAACATTAGTTTACATTTTATTACATTCATATTCTATAGTTATCATCTTAACACATATTAACTGCAATATTTAATTACGTTAATTACACATTGATTTCTAAATTAATTTCAACGGATTATATAATAAGATGAGTATAAACCAATTGTCACAATTTACTAATTTAAACACATTTCGGAGTTAATTATTAACAAACCAAAAGCTAATAATTTACGTACAAAATAATTGATTTCATATTCCATATTAAAACCAATTAAATTGAATAACACATAATTTCACCATTAAATATACAACATTGATTTTAATCATTATTTACCTTAATCATTGCAATTGATTGAACTTACAGTAAAACAGTTGTCAATTACATTCAATCAACATTATTAAATCATATTCTAGTATTTTTTTCCATTAATAAATCATAAGTTTTAAATTTCTCACAATATTAAATTCCAAAATCTTATTTGAATTTATTGTTTTTAATTATCGAAAATACAGATCGTTACAACTAGTGAGGGGAAACCTATTCTGCTAAGCGGCGTGGTCTCACTAGATATCTAAATGGTTTGAGATGGTAAATTAGTAGTCATACCAAGCTTTATATCTAACTTGAAGTTTTTGTTTTCCCCTTAAACTCTCGGGCACTCAACTAATTTTGAGTAGGTTAAGAGCTAAGGTTTCCAAGTGTTCTTTTAGAAGAATGAAGCTTCCGTGGACGTGTAGGAGGCAAGCTTGGTATTAAAGTTTTTTTATTTCCACTGTGTGTTTTGTTTGTAAAGGAAACTATTTTCTTGCCTATCTATATACTTTGATCTACCAAAGGGGAATCTTCATATGTTTCCATTGACGTATTTTGTAATAATTATATGTTACCTGAATGTGGCCTATGATTTCGGATTATATAATCAATTTGGAATATTTTGAAATGGAATGTGGAATATGTTTGCTGTTTAAATATTTTTCCATATTCTTATGTTTCTGTGTATTATTATATTTAATGTCACCGTATTTGGTCATCGAGAATTAATAACAATGGATGACTGTTGCATCATAGCATTAGTTTTGGGCCTCCTAGCTGGGGGATGTTACATTTGGTCTTATGTTACATTTAACACAATACGATCTTTATTGTATTTAATCAAATTGAATACTTGATCTCACGATACAGTTTATTTGGTTTGCTTCGAACGAACAAAGTTTATTTAAGTATCGTACATTACGAACTATGGTCATTCGCCATATAACGCTTATATGTGATAGTATATGGATCAAATATTCATAATCTTGTATTGCTTTTGAGTTCAAAACTCATTGAATGCAATATACGACCTCGACCAAATAAACACGTAAGTGGCCAAATTACAAGCGTATTTAGTAGTCATAGAATGAGGCGCTTGCATGCGTGTCGAAACATTAACATGCAATAAGCATTTTAAATGCACTATACAATATTAGAAGTGTCAAATGTTATCATTTCATTTTTCTAATAAGGCTCCCACTATTCTTTTATGTTTCACCAAACCCTAAATTTGAAACATAGAAGTCTTTCAACTTCACTAGTGAGTGTAAGGACTCGTCCGTCATAGAATTCGGACATTAAGTTTGCTCAACAAATCATAGCTCCACAAACGATGGATAACTCCTTATCGATTATATCGTATACAACTCCTAACCTTTAGTACCTTGTGCTAATTTCACTTCGACCCTGAGTTTGCTCAACAAATCGAAGCAAAATTATTCACTTATACCTACCATATCACGATGGCCTAAGTAGGCATATGTTCCTTGAGTTTGCTCAAAAAATACATATTGTTATTTTACCTCATCTATTTAATATATTAAGTATATTACATAAGAACCCTAACTTGAATTTGCTCAACAACTAAGGAGTATGCAAGTAATATATATATATATATATATATATATATATATATATATATATCCTAAAGGAGAACATTATACTGAAGATTCATAATCTTAAAACTTATGAAATAATGTATTTCTTATGAAATACCCTCGTGATTCAATTGTCTGAAACATCGGAATTCATAGTATACGTAATTACATTTGTATTTATTCCTTAAGTCGGTTTAGGGTTTATTAATGTTCCTCCATTAATTTATATATTCGTATTATATAAGTTTCATTATTATATAACTTTTATATTTCATATTGCTTATGTAATAGTCTTATGTATAATATTATATTAATTAAATCTTATTTAATTAATTTTAACTAATTAACATTTTAATTAATTATGTATTGTCTTAATATAACTTCTATATTAAATATTTATTGTTTACTATAACCTGTATAGTATAATGCATATATCTCCTATATATGTATTTTATTTAATTAATTAAACTTTAGTTAATTAATTTAATTAATTAACCTTTAATTTATTCAATTAATTAACCTTTAATAAATTTATTTTATTAAATAGTTTCAACTAAAATATATTAATTTCAAAAAACCATATTATAAACATACATGTATACTTATAATATCTTAAACGTTTTAAAATATCATGACATATGTCAAACACACACACACATGTATATATTTTTCTTTAATTAACTTAGTTAATTAATTAATTTGTTATATTAATCTTATTAAAAAAATTAAAATTTTGAAATTAATTTATATTGTTTTTCAAACATTTTGAAATTTTTTACTATATTATAACATTTATAATATATATATCTTATTTTAAAATTAACTTTTAAATGTAAAATCTTAAAATTTTAATTTTTAAACATTTTAAAATTTTGCACAAGGCTCAATTTAAATTGGACTTCTTCTATTTGGGGCAACCTTTGGGGTCACATATTTGTTCGGGCTATGCTGGCAGCCAGGTAGGGTAGAGTACTTGATTACCCAAGTCCAATCTTTCCCAACTACCTTTTGTAACGACCCGTAAATTTTCGATAATTAAAATAGCTAATTTAATAAGATTTCGTGATTTAGTGTTAGAAATTTTTTTTGTAATTCGTTTAGAATAATAATAACTGGAATGAATTGCAACGATAATTATCCAAGTAATGAAAAATAAAGGCTACTTAGTAAATGCCTTTGCAATCGATAGTTGAATAGGATAATAAACGTATTCATTGGGTATAATAGAGAAATTGATTGATAAGTAAAATCTATTTAAAATCAAATATTGAATATTGAACATGTAAATTGTTTAAATTAAATATTTAAAACTTATTGAATGATTGAATAACTGTAAATGAAAATAGTATTCTAAATTGTAAATTGGTTTTAAAAGTTGAATCTTATAAGTTCAATTTCAATATTTCAAAAGATAATGAATTATTGGATAAGCGAAATTGTTTAAATTTAATATTTGGGATTTATTGAATAATTTAATAATGGGAATTGAATAACCGTATAATGGAAATGGTTGTTCTATAAGTTTAATTAGTTTCAAAAGTTAAAATTTTAAGTTCGTTTTGAATATTTCAAAAGATAGTGATTTAAGAATAATCAAATTTGTTTAAATTTAATAATACAAATGTTTGAATAATTAAATTCCGAATTTGATATGATTAATTTGATATTGAAATTTAATTTATGAAAATAGAGTGAATAATTGAAATTTGATTTAATATGATTCAAATTGGTTTCCAAAGTGAAGGTAAGTTATATTGGGATTATAATAGAGTTAATAAGATTTTAAAATTGGAATTTATTGGATAATTGAATAACGGGGTTAATATGATTAAAAATGATTTGTAAAATTTTATTTTATCATATTGGAGTTATATGATGTTATAGAACTTTTAAAAATGAATTTAAAATAAATTTGTGAAAATTAAATATTTTAATATTTAATTATCGATTGAAAAATAGCCAATTTTTGAACAGTCTCAGAATTGGACGAAACTAGTTCCATTGGATCCGTAATAGTTAGTTATTATCGGATTTCAATTTTCGTAGCAATCGGAGTTGTCGTTTGACCGTGGCAGCTCGAAACGCGTTGAAATTGTTTTAATATTAATTTGGCGAGTTAAAATAGTCATTTTTTCAAACGGTCTCGGATTCCGACGAAACCAGTTTCATCGGATCCATAACGTGATATTATTGTAAGATTTCAAATTTCATATCAATCGGATTTACCGTTTGTCCGGGGCAAGCCAAAACGCCTAGAAAATCGTTTAATCGGTTTAATTTAAAATTGATCGTTTATTGCCGTAACTCACACATACGATCGAATTAGCTTCCGAAACACGTTCCATTGCGTTCGAAACGCAGGGTAAACCCTAGAAACGCCAGCCGGCACGCTTCGTTTGGAGTTCGAATTTTTTTCCGGTGAATAGTGTTTTTGCAATTTTCTATAAAAGGCCTCCATTTCACAGTTTGCAAACAAAGGCTAGGGTTTCTAGTGCAGCCGCCGTTCACCATTTCTATGGCCAGAAATCATTCACCTTTCTCCTCCAATATCTCTCAATCCATCAACAATTAGCAAAAACCTCCAACTACAAAGTTGTAGATCTCGACGAGATCTACAAATCCAACGGTGATGATCTGAAATGGAGCCACGGATCGACGGGAAATCACGTTCAAAGTCGCTGCGTTTTTTCACGTTTTTCGAAGGCCAGAAATAGTCGAAACTTCCTCCTCTATTATCTCCAAATCTACAAACAATTAGCAAAAGTCGTCAACTACAAAGTTGTAGAGGGCATCAAGATCTAGCTATCCAACGGTGGAGATCGGAAACGGAGCCACGGATCGACGGAAAATCGCGTTCAAAGTCGCTGCATTTTTCACGTTTTTGGAGGCCAAAGGGGCAGCCGAGTTGCATGCTATTCACGGTGTAGGTAGAGTTCGCCGAGGGCTTCGCGATGGAGGTGGCCGATCGTCTTCAAGTCGTGTATTTTGGTCGTGAAAATTCGTTGAAGCTTGACGGCCATGGGTTTGTGCATTTTTTTCACGTACAGGCATTTGGAGAAGATGGAGTTTGGTGGGCTGGGCTTTGTTGCTTTGAGTATGAATTTATTTAAGTATAATATGAATTGTTTTATAAATTCAAATGTCGATAACTTAAAAATGTATAACTTCTACATACGAGGTCCGATTGGAACGAAACTTTTTGCGTTGCAATCGTTTTGTCGAGCACTACGCGATGCAGCTGGATTGGAATCGTTTGGAGCTAGAGAAAATTTTGAGTTAAATCAAACGTCGTTCAATTTGATTTAAAATCGTAAAAATCAAGGTGAGTGTTTTATAACGCTCACAACACACTAAATATCTTTATGCTAGTTAAATTTGATATTATGAAGTGATATAAATTTTATTTGTCGTTGTTTGATAGAATTTAATTGTCATTTGAATTAACCGTCGAAAATTAAATTGACAGTTAAATTTGAAATTAAAATTGAAATTGAATTGCGATTTAATTACCTGACATCGATAACTATGAAATTGCCATGAATTGTATTGCCTATTGGATGATGTATTTCGATGGATGCTATTGGTTGATGTTTGAATGTTTGGATGTTTGTTTGCTTATATATATCCTGTTATGCATACATATGATACTGTGATTTAATTTAAGTAATATATTCTCATCCCTGACATTTAAATTGAAATAAATAACTACTTGGCCATATGATAGAAAATTATATACGGACACCGAATTGGCTAAATTAATAAATTTTGAAATCGTCGATTTGAAATTTATTCAAATGTTTTGATTTAAAAGTATAAATAGAAATCAATTTATAGAAATCGAATTTATCAAAAAATTGAGTTTGGAATGTTGAAATAAAATTTTGGTTAAAAGAAATTGTTGAATAAATTTAAGTGAAGACTTTGAGATTTAAAATTTGGATATGCTTGAATGTCGGAAATTTATTTGTTTTAAAGATTGAACATTAAATTCGAGCTTTGAATGTTACTAAGTAAAAGCGATATAAAATGATATTTGAAATTGAGCTTGAAATTGAATCATATTTGTAAGTGGGATTTAAATTTGAATATTGAAGGAAAATTTTGTTAAGTGTTAAAAATTGATATTTTGAAAAATCAAGCTAAAAATCGATATACATTGGAATTGAATAAGTTGAAGGTGAATGTAAAATTGAAAAAATTTGAAGTCAAAGTTGACATTGATTTGAATTGAAATCGAAATCGAATCGGCAGATTGGAAATTGAAATTGTTTTGAATTGGGAAGTTATAATTGAAATGGTTTGGTTTTGAAGCTGTTTTAATTTGTTTTCCAAATTTCTCTATTATATAAACCATTTTGAATACTTAAACTATTTTAATCTATTTTTAATCTACTTAACACAATTTAAATTATTTTAAACTAATTTATCTATTTTAAATCTATTTTAAAGATTTTAAGCATTTTTAACTATTTTAATTATTTAAACTACTTAAAACTATTTTCTAAAAAAAATTTCAAGCTGGTTAATAAGGTGAAATGTTTATGTTTAAATCTTGAATTTAAATACGAACTGAGTTAAATGAAGTTGCAACCTAAATTGAATTTCGGAATGATTTTGAAATCGAAATGAGATATTGAGACGAAAAATGATTTTTGAAAAGGAACCTTAAATTTTGAATGGCTATGTCGATATTTGAAATGAATTTGATTTTTGAAGCGAACATGATATTTTGATATCAATTATGAATCGATTTGAAATGTAAAAGAGCCAACGGTGTAATAATACGTAGTTATTAAAGAGACCGGGATCGGATATGGACATACTCTCTGTCGATACCGAAAACCACTTTAATAACTATTATACGCGGAGTGTTGATCCAGAATGAAGTGGATGGTTTGGTGAACGCGTTGACTGAAGAAAGAGAACGATTATTGGATGACCCTTGACATGACTAAAACAGGAGCCGCGCCGGGCCATTGAGGTTCGCCACCTCTAGCGGACACACTTCTTCGATACCATTTCTATTACATTTGTGATGCTATTTGGGTGCACCCTTGATTTCGGAGTGTTGTTTCGCGGTGTTGGGGTAGCTGCTGGCTATGCTCAACATCAGTCCGGATCACGCAACTACTAGTATCCTAGTTGGTATCGCCTCATGTACCTTGTCATACTGATTATCCTATTCGCGACCACTACGTTTTGATTTGTACCTTGAGTATATGGATTGCCCTCTGGTGACTTCCGGTTTTGGGGAAACTACGGTCTTGTATATGCTTTTGGGAATATAAAATGTGTTAAGGGGGATTATGGTAACGCCTTAACGCTATTTTGATACTTTATATTACTGATAGGCATTATCTACTTAGCGTATATTACTACATAGTAGATAGTTTCACGGATCCTTGAGAGATGGAAAATCCCGTAACATCTTTTGAGTTATTGCACGCACGTTGACACTGGATATGAGATGTCAAACCCCGTAAACATCTTTGACGCCGTTACACTCATATTTATTTACGATTGTTTTAACTTTCATAAGGATATTTTAGTCCTGACTCGAGTGTTTTGTCTTTTCATTACGCTCGGGTCAGTCCTGAGTTTTACAGATTTTTGAGGATCCATTCTGGAGGATGAAGACGAAGATTTGGTATACTATCACTATTATTACCCTTGCATCATGCTATCTGCTGCATTATTTAATTGTTCTGTTGTATATGTATAACTCTGATAAATGTTGTATAAATAATTGTCAAAGTATAGTAGACAGCTTCATGAACTGTTTATTTGACTATTATATTTTATCGTTCCACTGCGAGATTCTGTGTTGTTCCATTTCCTTTATTTTTCTTTCTTTTTCTTTTCTTATTTATCCCAATAACCATCTACCCTTTTGAATGGTTTGGAATCGACATGTGTATTTGATCGTCGGTTTAAACTGTCCAAAAAGGCGGGTCGTTACAGTTGGTATCAGAGCTTTGGTTTAGCGATAAACCTTGGCTCTAGTGGGGAATAACTCATTGAAATAGAGGTAAACTATATGAATGAGTTGAGTGTATATGAGAGAGCGTACTTGTTATTTGATATAAAATGGTTTATATTGTGTTAACTTTGTTCCGTTGAGTATTTATGAATTCTGGTCGATACTTGGGACGCCAAGGCGTCGATAGGAATTTCTAAACACTCTAATAGGACAAACCAACACAATATCGTTTTGGAATATATTTTATATAAAAGAATTATTTGAATATTTATTCATTTTGATTGAATTGATTGTTAGGAGATGATAATATTAGATTATTATCGTTATTGTTTGACCAGTCAATATTTACAACAATTGATTAAATAACAATGGATTTAGGAAAATGAAATCTTGTAAACACAAATTGATATTGAATATAAATGAATTTTAACTTCGATTTGGGAATTTAAATTCCGGTGTTTGAAATTGACTTACAAGAATTTGAAAAATATAATATGAGTATTATATGATAGTATAATTGAGTTGAAATTATTTTCGAAGGATTTTTTTTTGATAAGTGTTATATTCCCTTCTCTTGACGCTAGAAAATGATTTCGGTGATGAGTGCACGCATCATCGGCGTTTATTTTTGAGAGTCCGAGTGCGGGAGGCCACTTAATAGCTTGTCTAAACCTTGTTTTGATTCAAAATTTATTTTATTTTGTATTCTCTATAGTATGATTTGATATATAAATTATATAAGTATATATTATTTCAAAACATGATTTGAAATGAAACCGGGATTGGAATTCTTAAGTCCTTTAATAATTAATGATTTTTTTTAAATGATTGAAATGAATTTAGACTTGAATCATTAAGGAACTTCTGAATTGTGAAATGAGAAATGAACCTAAGAGCTAAGTGAAAATATCAATTGAAGTAGAAACCCTTAGAATTAGGAAATTATGAACTTAAAATAAAATTGAAACTGTAAAACTCGCATAGTATTAAATTTCATTCTATAGCATAGATATAACTTACCAAAATATTTAAGAAGTTCAAAAATGTTATATGAATTGTTAATTGGATAATATACAAGTATAGGTTTGAATAATGAAATATGCATTTAATTAATGGTTTGCAAATATAAATAAAAATTGTTAGTAAACAATTGGAATTTAAATTAACATTTAAGGGGATTCACAATTATGTTAATATAAAATGGAAATACTATATGTGAATGTAAATGTGAAATTAAATTATAGTGTAATTTAAGTAATGACTTAAGAATTAATTAATTGAAAATTCAACTTTAAATGAAAAGAAGTTGTATGTTGTTTAACTACATTCTATTTGCATAACTATAACTTACCAAATACTTAAAAGGTTTAAAATGCTAATAAGGATAAGTAGAGAAATAATATACCAGTGTGAGAATGAATAATAAAATGTGAAGATCTATTGATAGTTGTAAATAATAAAAGAAATTTAAGCTGTAAAATGAATGATATATATGAGTGAATGAATAAAATTTAAAATTAATGAAAAATAAAATTGGTAAATGGAAACTAATTAAATTTTAATATAACTAAGTGTCAATAAACTTGGAAGTGTATGAAATTAAAATTGACTTGGAAATGTATAATTGATTTAGTGTAGATTTTGGATGGATGTTAATGTTTGATATGCATTGGTTGTTAGATGGATGAAAATTGATTAAGTAGAATTCATTAGTGTTAATGGAATTGAATAAATGGAATAATATATTAAATAATAAAATTCAAATTTGAAGCAAAGTGAAATTAAATATAATTGAATTCAATTTAAATTGAAGCAAATTGACTTGAATTTGAAATGTGAATGAAACAAACTTGAATAAATCGGAAACAAATTGAATGTAAACCTATTGCATGGATGAATAAGAAAATAAATGACTTTGTGTTTATGATTGTTCTTTAGAAAAATTTGAAGTTTTGATGGTTTGCAATTTGAAATAATAAAAGCAAATTTTTGAGAAAAATCCAAAATTGTCTAATATATGCTGAAACGAAAACAAGCATAACTTTTAAATGGCTGAACGAAATTCGACGTTCTTGGACTTTTCGGAAATCTTAGAAATTATAGTACAACTTTTGTTTAGATAACTTGAGAAAATTCCTTCGTCTACTAGGTTAAAAACTTGAATGTTACTCGCTATCCTGTGTAAAAATATGTAAAATCGGTAGTATACACCCTTAGTATTTTCGCCATATCTTTTGACTGGTTTATCGGATTTTGATGATGTTGCACTTTCTGGAAAGCTAAGAACTTAAGGTAAAACTTTAGATTTAAGTGTTTTGTGTTTTAATGTCGTTTAGAATATCGAAAACGTGGGTGAACGTCGCTGACCTGCGCAATTCATTGCCCAGGCTGAGGCGTATCCTCTAAGTAAAACGGCCATAGTTTTTGAACGTATGGTCCGAATTCGATGATTTTGGACATTCCGGAAATCCTGGAATGAATGCAACAACTTTTGTTTAGATTCTGTTGCCGAATTTTATCGTTTGGTTGACCTAAAACTAGGATTTGTTTGCTGTCCTGAAATTGGAATCTTAATTTTGAAGCTAAATATGTTATATATATGTTGTGTAGGCTAAGTATATCGATCTATCTTTATATGCATGGTTCTAACTTAGTTATTGAGTGTTTAGTAGGTGCGGATTGCGCTTACTTCACATTTGGAGCTCGCTTTCGCGCTATATTAGCCGTATATGCTCGCTAACAATATATAAGGTACATATCTCGGATTACATACCGTACTTTTACACTTTTTCCCTGCGGGATGCCTCATCACTTGATGAGATGTATATTTGTGATATATATACTGTCATTTTTTTTTCCGATCGAGCCGCGCAAAGGAGACTCTGCCGAAATTTTCCGTAAAATCCGGATGTTATAAATTTTTTCAAGTTTTAAAATTTTTTATAACTTGTTTTGATTACTAACTTTTAAAGTTAGGAAGCCGTTTGGAGTAACTTAGTGGAAGCGTAGTTATGACTTTAAAAATGAAATTTCATTGTTTTATAAGTTGGTAACTTTGAATAAAATATATCTAATTTTGAATTCTATACTTAGTTCATTTTCCCTTCTTTTTCCTTTTCGGGGACGAAAAATTTTGAGTGGGGGAGAATGTAACGACCCGTAAATTTTCGATAATTAAAATAGCTAATTTAATAAGATTTCGTGATTTAGTGTTAGAATTTTTTTTTGTAATTCGTTTAGAATAATAATAATTGGAATGAATTGCAACAATAATTATCCAAGTAATGAAAAATAAAGGCTACTTAGTAAATGCCTTTGCAATCGATAGTTGAATAGGATAATAAACGTATTCATTGGGTATAATAGAGAAATTGATTGATAAGTAAAATCTATTTAAAATCAAATATTAAATATTGAACATGTAAATTGTTTAAATTAAATATTTAAAACTTATTGAATGATTGAATAACTGTAAATGAAAATAGTATTCTAAATTGTAAATTGGTTTTAAAAGTTGAATCTTATAAGTTCAATTTCAATATTTCAAAAGATAATGAATTATTGGATAAGCGAAATTGTTTAAATTTAATATTTGGGATTTATTGAATAATTTAATAATGGGAATTGAATAACCATATAATGAAAATGGTTGTTCTATAAGTTTAATTAGTTTCAAAAGTTAAAATTTTAAGTTCGTTTTGAATATTTCAAAAGATAGTGATTTAAGAATAATCAAATTTGTTTAAATTTAATAATACAAATGTTTGAATAATTAAATTCCGAATTTGATATGATTAATTTGGTATTGAAATTTAATTTATGAAAATAGAGTGAATAATTGAAATTTGATTTAATATGATTCAAATTGGTTTCCAAAGTGAAGGTAAGTTATATTGGGATTATAATAGAGTTAATAAGATTTTAAAATTGAAATTTATTGGATAATTGAATAACGGGGTTAATATGATTAAAAATGATTTGTAAAATTTTATTTTATCATATTGGAGTTATAGTGATGCTATAGAACTTTTAAAACTGAATTTAAAATAAATTTGTGAAAATTAAATATTTTAATATTTAATTATCGATTGAAAAATAACCAATTTTTGAACAGTCTCAGAATTGGACGAAACTAGTTCCATTGGATCCGTAATAGTTAGTTATTATCGGATTTCAATTTTCGTAGCAATCGGAGTTGTCGTTTGACCGTGGCAGCTCGAAACGCGTTGAAATTGTTTTAATATTAATTTGGCGAGTTAAAATAGTCATTTTTTCAAACGGTCTCGGATTCCGACGAAACCAGTTTCATCGGATCCATAACGTGATATTATTGTAAGATTTCAAATTTCATGTCAATCGGATTTCCGTTTGTCCGGGGCAAGCCAAAACGCCTAGAAAATCGTTTAATCGGTTTAATTTAAAATTGATCGTTTATTGCCGTAACTCACACATACGATCGAATTAGCTTCCGAAACATATTCCATTGCGTTCGGAACGCAGGGTAAACCCTAGAAACGCCAGCCGGCACGCTTCGTTTGGAGTTCGAATTTTTTTTCCGATGAATAGTGTTTTTGCAATTTTCTGTAAAAGGCCCTCCATTTCACAGTTTGCAAACAAAGGCTAGGGTTTCTAGTGCATCCGCCGTTCACCATTTCTATGACCAGAAATCATTCACCTTTCTCCTCCAATACCTCTCAATCCATCAACAATTAGCAAAAACCTCCAACTACAAAGTTGTAGATCTCGACGAGATCTACAAATCCAACGGTGATGATCTGAAATGGAGCCACGGATCGACGGGAAATCACGTTCAAAGTCGCTGCGTTTTTTCACGTTTTTCGAAGGCCAGAAATAGTCGAAACTTCCTCCTCTATTATCTCCAAATCTACAAACAATTAGCAAAAGTCGTCAACTACAAAGTTGTAGAGGGCATCAAGATCTAGCTATTCAACGGTGGAGATCGGAAATGGAGCCACGGATCGACGGAAAATCGCGTTCAAAGTCGCTGCGTTTTTCACGTTTTTGGAGGCCAAAGGGGCAGCCGAGTTGCATGCTATTCACGGTGTAGGTAGATGTAACGACCCAGAATTTTTAGAAATTAAAATATGAATATTTAATTAATTTTAAATATTAATAAGTGAATTTATAAGTCAAATAAATTTTTATTTGAATTTTTGGATTTAATTGAATAATTAAATCGATAATTTAATACGTTAAATTATGGAAATAATTGAAAATTGGATTAAATATGATTGAAAATGATTTGTAAAATTTTATTTTATCATATGGGAGTTAGAACGATATTTTAGAACTTTTAAAATCGAATTAAAAATTAATTTGTGAAAATTGAATATTTTAATATTTAATAATCGACTGTAAAATAGCCAATTTTTGAACAGTCTCAGAATTGAACGAAACCAGTTCCATTGGATCCGTAATAGTTAGTTATTACCAGATTTCAATTTTCGTGTCAATCGGAGTTATCGTTTGATCGTGGCAGCTCGAAACGCATCGAATTATTTTTAATTTAAATTTGGCGAGTGAAAATAGCCATTTTTCAAAAAGTCTCGGATTTTGACGAAACTAGTTTCATCGGATCCGTAATGTGATATTATTGTAAGGTTTCAAATTTCAAGTCAATTGGATTTACCGTTTGTCCGGTACAAATTAACACGCCTAGAAATCGATTTAAATCGGTTTAATTTAAATTGAACGTTTTTAGCTATAACTCGCACAGATGTCCGAATTAGCTTCCGAAACCTGTTCCATTGTGTCCGGAACGCGGGATAAACCCTAGGAATGTCAGTTTCGGCGCCTAAATCGGAGTTCGAAATTTCCGGATGAATAGTGTCGTTCAAAACTCTATAAATACACACCCACACCCTTCATAAATTAAAAAAAAAATATCTCTAAACCTAACCCTAGCCGCCACTTTAATAACCAATGGCCAGAAATCACTCTCACTTCTTCATCAATCTCTCTCAATCCGTAAAGAATTACGCGAAGTGTTCAACACGGAAGTCGAAGAGCTCGACGAGAGCTTCGATTCCATACGGAGATGATCGGAAACGGCGCGACGTGGAGGGAGCAAGGGGGGCCGTTCTCTTCAGGCCACGCACACAAAACGAGGCTAATTTGACAGCCGAGCTTCAGGTGGTTGAGGCCAGAGGTAGAGGAAGTTGAGAGCTTTCGCGTGGCGGTGGTTTGATCGGGTTTCATCGAGTATTGACGGAGTATAATTAAACCCTAATCTAAGCAAGTGGGTTTTGTTGTGCGGCCTCAACCTGTAGAGGAGTAACGTAGGAGAAGATGAGGGGATGGAGGGCTGTGATCAGGTTGGAGATGGATCCTGTGGCTGAAAATGGTTGTAGTTTAAAATTGATTAAAAGTTATGTGATTTATGTTTATAAAATTCGAGTAAACTTCAAATATTCATAACTTTTTCATACGAGGTCGAAAAAATGCAAACTCAGTTGCGTTGGAATCGTATGGACGAGCACTACGCGATGGAGTTGGTTTGGAGTCGTTTGGAGTTAGTGAGAATTTTGGGTAAAATTAAACGTCCGTTTAATTTTATTCGAAATAAATCGCTAAAACGGAATTTAAAATCAAGGTGAGAACTTCTCACTCAATCGAATCAGTTTCGATTTTATTTTAAATAGTTAGATTTAAAATATTTGAATGCATGTTTGAATGATGATTGTTATCTATTGATTGTTAAAATAGACATTATACGCCGTTAGTAAGCGGATGTTATTTAATAAAAACATATACCGCGAATATTTCATAAACAGTGAAATTGGTATTATATATAATATCAATATATATATATTGGCATATGTATATATTGGAGTTATTGATTTCCCGCATTTTTTGTTTAGCGGATGAGACCCTATTACGCCGTTATTAAGCGGATAATATTTATTAAAAACATATACCGCGATAATTTCGTACTGGAGCGAAATTGGTATTGTGCTAATGTTTTTGGATGCAGGAAAACAGGTTGGAGGGATCCAACTGGATTCCTCAACAGTTTTTATTTAATTTCAGATATTTTGATATTTGATGGATTTTCATATTGATATATGATATCGTTGTAGTCGTGATTGACTATTTGGTGTGTAACATCATTGGACCCAGATTTTGGGATTTTAAAATGATTTTTAAAGTGATTTTTGAAGTATAAAATAATTTTGGATTTGATCCATTATAAATAAATAAACGTTATAATTTTTAAAGTTATAAAATTATGGTTTTCGTGAAATACAGTTAAAAGCTGATTTTTGAGAATACGATGCTAATGATTTTATAAAATAGTTTAATCGGGATTTTAGAATTTATTGTGAAAAGTTTAAATATAGGATTTATAAAATTTAATTATTTTATGAATCAAAATGGTGAAATAATAAAAGAGATTAAAGACGTTTTAAAAGAATAATATAAATTGAATTATATTAAGAGATTTATAAATAGATATTTATAAATTGAAATATTGACATTATAAAACGAGTTTTTATAAGTGTTTGAATGAAGTGAAAATGAATTTCATAAATGAATGAAATTTATAGAATTATAAACTGTGAAGTTGTAAATGAAATTTATAAATAGTAAGATTTATAAATTTGGTGAAATTATTTGAAGAATAGATTGGTTAAATAAATGGATCTTATAAGTTATAAGATTTATAAATTGGAAAGTCTTTAAAAGAACGATTTGGTAAAATAATCGTTTTATAAGTATTTAACTTATAATATGAATGTTTAGTTCATAATTTAGTTATAAACTGGAATAGGTTAATAAAAGAATTTATAAAAAAGAAGTTTTTATAAATAAATAGAAATGGGATTTATAAACGTTGTTCTATAAATTCGCAAATGACTTATTTTGATAAGAAAATTGTTGAAACCTATTAATGGAGTTATATTCACATTTTTGAATGTGAATAATCCTTTGAATTAAAATGAATAAAAGGATGAAATTGTTAACGAAGTTTATTCACGTTTTTGAATAGTGAATAATATGTTAAAGAAATTGTTTTGAATGTGATGTTTTAAATAGAATTAAAACGATCTAACGATGTTTTAAAAAGGTGTTGAGATTCGAAACCATAGATTTCAACATTCATTGTTGAAATAGACGTTTTCGAGAAATAAAAGGAAATAGTGGACTATAACACTGTTGTTATAGTAAATTATTTCCGAAAGGAAATGTTTTGAATAGTATTGGGATTTATATATCTATTTTAAATTCGAATCCCTATACTAGTGATTTTGGATTGTTGTAACGATGTTTTACGCAACATTCGTTTTGGCCCAAATAAATATGTTTAAGAGAATGATTTCCTTAATAGAATGAAATATATACTAAATTTCGATTTAAGTATATTGAATATTTTCCAAGGTGGAAAATAAAAAGATTTATGAATTACTTATTTATAAATAAGTATGGAAACGTTTTCCAATATGAAGTGAATATTTAGAATTTATCTTTTTGAAGATAAATTGAAAATGGATAGTTGAAATCGTATATGCATGGATATTTTGAAATATAAATTCATTATGGAATTTATAAATGAAAAGTGGAATTTGTTTAAAAATAAATATTGATTTATTTTTGAAGTGCGAAACTATATATCTTGTAAAGATATTTTGTGAAATAAATAATTTGAAAAATTATTTGGAAACTGGTGATGTATGCATATCAATTGATAGTTCAATAACCGACTATCAATATTTCCCTTTGAATGGGTAATTGATATGATTTGTTTGAATTTGAATGCCACACTTATTTTTGAATAAGCGCTCACTATTCGGGTTAACCGGGAAAGGACCATGGGGTCGTATAACCCATTCCGAATATGTGATACGTCGTTGTGAATTGCATTGAAGATCGGTGTTGAAGACCGAGTATTTGTGAAAACGATAGGATGACCTATCGATTGTCTCTGCACTGGGTAGCTCCTAGTATAGAGATTCCTTAAGTGATGGGAAATTCGATCGGGATTGTGAATACCCGGATTGCAAGGGCTTCGTAAGAAGTGCCTTCGGTTTTGTTCGAGCCCGGAACAGACTTGTATGGATTGTATGTCTGACACTACAAGTTGAGATATAAAGCCGATTTCTTTCAAATATATTTCTGTTGGTGGCGGAGAATTTATTCTTTTAGCTTAACACCCTTCTCTGAGACGTACGTGCTCAGAGGTTATGTAGTTGAATGTTATCAGCGATATATTCCCAATTTGGTAATGTGACATGCTGAGTGATGCTGAAATGATCATTGTGTTGATTATTTGTGATAGGATCATTTATTTGATCGTCTATCCTTGTGATCATTGTGTTGATCATTTGTTGACCCAAAGCATGGCTTTTGTATAAAGTATGTTTTTGTGGACGTGAATTCGTCGAGCCTCACACCCCGTGAATGGTCAAAAAAGGAAAGATGCGGCAAGGTTATGAGGGGTAGCGCCCTTTAGGATGTGTCCATTTCCTTCTGGAAAAGGGTGGTATCATGGTATGGAGCCCAGATACTTACTCATGTTGAAAACACTTTGTTATGATTGTGTGAATTGATTACGAGCGCTCGGTGAAAAGGTCCCAAAGGACCGGGGGATGGCATATTCGGTCAGTTGTTACTCAGTTAGGGGTAACCCGGCCTTGTGTTGGTAGAGATCCGGTTTGGTTCTCGGGGATGTCCATCCAGAGGCATTCTCATGTGGCAATGGGAAGTTCCTTGGCCTGATCATTCGTTGGAAATCCAATTCCCAATACGAAACTTGTACGGTATTAGTTGTAGAACCTGCCATTCACTTATGGTGGTCACCACTGTTTGGATGGTAGCTATAGTAGGCATAGTTCGAAATGTCTATGTTGGCTAAGATTTATATTCTACTTTCGAAATGAATTTTTCTCTACACTATGCACTAGTAATAATATCAAATGTTATTTTAAATGCGTATCAAGCATCTTTGACTATCATAAGGAGAAATCTCCTCCGATTCTGCGTTTGCATGTGTGTGTGTGCGGGAGGCCTTATGGTAGTCTCATTTTTAAAAGCATTGCGAATTGACTTTAAAAATATTCCTCTATTTTGATTTTAAAGTTAAGTAAACTGTTTTGAGTTCTCACACCAGTCACATGACTGACTTGGAGTTTATTGTTTTCCTTCCTAAACTCTGGGTGCCCACCAATTTTCCACACGGGCAGTTAAGAGTTAAGGTTTATCAGGATATTCTGGATATTCTGGAATTGCTGGAGGCAAGCTGGATGGCATGGCATATTACTTATATAGTATTTCTTTTTCCGCTGCACTGTTTGTTGTTGTTGTACACTCTGATGATATGATGTAATGAAATGAAATGAAATGTAATAACTGATATAGTTCTTTGTTTAAAGATTATTCATTTATTATTATATGTTGTTCCGCTGTGAATTGTGAGATTCTGTTATTGTTCTGTTGTTATCTATTTTCTTTCTATTCTCTTTTTCTTCTATTTTAAAATTTTCCGTTCTCTTTCCTCTCTATTTTCTATCTTAGCATCTACTCTTCTCTCTTTTTCTCTTCTCCTAAATTCTTTTTAAAACCCTAACATTCCGGTTTTTGACCTTCGATTTGTCGACAGTCGATAAAGTGAGTATCGATGTTGAATTTTCGAAAGTCGAAAATTTTCAGAGCGTTACATTTGGTATCAGAGCTTATGGTTAAGCGACAACCATGGTTCTGTTGGGTATAATTCATTAGAGATAGAGTCAACAGTACTCTAGAATGAGTTTGAGTGTAATAATAGCTATGAGAGCGTATTTGTTAGTGAATATATAAAATTGTTTTATATTGTGATGATTGGTTTGTTGAGTGGCACATGAACTTTCGTCAGCGTGGTCCGCAAGACTATGCCGAAGGGGTTTCTAAACACTTGAATAGAACAATTCGACACAGTATTGATTTTTAAAATTGGGTAAATGAAATAATTTTACTTGATTATGTTTTGTATATAAAAGAAATAATTTTTCAGAATTATTAAAGTGTATATAAGTTGATTGTTAGGTTGTTTGAATAATTTAAATAAAGAAATTGTATAAGCAAAAGAATTATAAGAATTGAATTATAATTAAACTGATTTACAATTGTGAAATAAACTTATATATATAAGAAGTGAAACTATATGAATACATTTATGAATATGAGTTGTAAGAAAAAATGAATTTAAAGTAAAATGAAGTATAACTTAAGAGATGTTGAATGGAGTTGATATTAGTATCAAACTAAATTAATAAAGTTAAGTGGTGGATGTGAACTTGAGTTATGTAAATGAAATTCAACTTTTATAATTGAATTGAATGAATGGCTTGAATGTTAATCAATTAAATGTGAATTAAGTTGATATGGAATAATGAATCTAAGTGTTAATTCATTTAAATCTAATGTTATTAGAAGTTGAAAGGTTGAATGAAAATCAATTAAATTAAACCAATTGGAATTAAAAGGTGTTAAACCAAAATGAATATAAGTGAAGGAATTTGGTTGAAATTAATATACATTGGCTGTTATATGCTTGTTAGTTGATTGTATATAGTTCATTAAGTGTAAATGAAAGTAAATTAGTGAAATTGGAAGCTATGAAATAGAATTCAAATTGAAAGTAAATAAATTTGAATAGAATTGAATGTGAATTGGATTTAACTAGTAAATGCAAACTAATTAAAATCGAATAAAAATGAATGTTAGTAAGAACATTCACTGTTAATGAATCAAATGTGATTAAATTGAAAACCAATTCATTGAATATGAATGAGAATATGAATGAATATTATTAGTTATGAATGATAATTGGTTGATGGTTGAATATATGTTGTTTTACTACATGTGCTATGTTGACATATAAGTTGTTATGTTGCTATATGTTGTATATTGAGATTATTTTCATATATGCATGATTCTCATGTTGTTTGTTGAGTGATTAGTAGGTTCGGATCGCGTTTGCTTCGCATTTGGAGCTCGCTTTTGCGCTATATTAGCCGTATATGCTCGCTAATAAAATATAAGGTACATATCTCGGATTAAATATCGTACTTTTATACTTTTTTCCCTGCGGGATGCCTCATTACTTGATGAGATGTATATTTGTGATATATATACTGTCATTTTTTTTTCGGATCGAGCCGCGCAAAGGAGACTATGGCGAATTTTTCCGAAAATTAAAGGCGTTAGAAAAATTTTGAGAAATTTAGAAATTTTTTGAAAACTTTAACTTTGATTTTGGAATTGAAAGTTAAACAACAGTAGTTGAAAAGATAACTAAGTATGATTTGAAAACTTAGTAAAGTATTGTAAGAAGTTTAACTATGAATTTTGGAAAAATTAATAGATTCTGTAACTTTTCTTACTTATAATTTCGAGGACGAAATTCTTTTAAGGGGGAAAGATTGTAACGACCCAGAATTTTTAGAAATTAAAATATGAATATTTAATTAATTTTAAATATTAATAAGTGAATTTATAAGTCAAATAAATTTTTATTTGAATTTTTGGATTTAATTGAATAATTAAATCGGTAAATTAATACGTTAAATTATGGAAATAATTGAAAATTGGATTAAATATGATTGAAAATGATTTGTAAAATTTTATTTTATCATATGGGAGTTAGAACGATATTTTAGAACTTTTAAAATCGAATTAAAAATTAATTTGTGAAAATTGAATATTTTAATATTTAATAATCGACTGTAAAATAGCCAATTTTTGAACAGTCTCAGAATTGAACGAAACTAGTTCCATTGGATCCGTAATAGTTAGTTATTACCGGATTTCAATTTTCGTGTCAATCGGAGTTATCGTTTGATCGTGGCAGCTCGAAACGCATCGAATTATTTTTAATTTAAATTTGGCGAGTGAAAATAGCCATTTTTCAAAAAGTCTCGGATTTTGACGAAACTAGTTTCATCGGATCCGTAATATGATATTATTGTAAGGTTTCAAATTTCAAGTCAATTGGATTTACCGTTTGTCCGGTACAAATTAAAACGCCTAGAAATCGATTTAAATCGGTTTAATTTAAATTGAACGTTTTTAGCTATAACTCGCACAGATGTCCGAATTAGCTTCCGAAACCTGTTCCATTGTGTCCGGAACGCGGGATAAACCCTAGGAATGTCAGTTTCGGCGCCTAAATCGGAGTTCGGAATTTCCGGATGAATAGTGTCGTTCAAAACTCTATAAATACACACCCACACCCTTCATAAATTAAAAAAAAAAAATCTCTAAACCTAACCCTAGCCGCCACTTTAATAACCAATGGCCAGAAATCACTCTCACTTCTTCATCAATCTCTCTCAATCCGTAAAGAATTACGCGAAGTGTTCAACACGGAAGTTGAAGAGCTCGACGAGAGCTTCGATTCCATACGGAGATGATCGGAAACGGCGCGACGTGGAGGGAGCAAGGGGGGGCCGTTCTCTTCAGGCCACGCACGCAGAACGAGGCTAATTTGACAGCCGAGCTTCAGGTGGTTGAGGCTAGAGGTAGAGGAAGTTGAGAGCTTTCGCGTGGCGGTGGTTTGATCGGGTTTCATCGAGTATTGACGGAGTATAATTAAACCCTAATCTAAGCAAGTGGGTTTTGTTGTGCGGCCTCAACCTGTAGAGGAGTAACGTGGGAGAAGATGAGGGGATGGAGGGCTGTGATCAGGTTGGAGATGGATCCTGTGGCTGAAAATGGTTGTAGTTTAAAATTGATTAAAAGTTGTGTGATTTATGTTTATAAAATTCGAGTAAACTTCAAATATTCATAACTTTTTCATACGAGGTCGAAAAAATGCAAACTCAGTTGCGTTGGAATCGTATGGACGAGCACTACGCGATGGAGTTGGTTTGGAGTCATTTGGAGTTAGTGAGAATTTTGGGTAAAATTAAACGTCCGTTTAATTTTATTCGAAATAAATCGCTAAAACGGAATTTAAAATCACGGTGAGAACTTCTCACTCAATCGAATCAGTTTCGATTTTATTTTAAATAGTTAGATTTAAAATATTTGAATGCATGTTTGAATGATGATTGTTATCTATTGATTGTTAAAATAGACATTATACGCCGTTAGTAAGCGGATGTTATTTAATAAAAACATATACCGCGAATATTTCATAAACAGTGAAATTGGTATTATATATAATATCAATATATATATATTGGCATATGTATATATTGGAGTTATTGATTTTCCGCATTTTTTGTTTAGCGGATGAGACCCTATTACGCCGTTATTAAGCGGATAATATTTATTAAAAACATATACCGCGATAATTTCGTACTGGAGCGAAATTGGTATTGTGCTAATGTTTTTGGATGCAGGAAAACAGGTTGGAGGGATCCAACTGGATTCCTCAACAGTTTTTATTTAATTTCAGATATTTTGATATTTGATGGATTTTCATATTGATACATGATATCGTTGTAGTCGTGATTGACTATTTGGTGTGTAACATCATTGGACCCAGATTTTGGGATTTTAAAATGATTTTTAAAGTGATTTTTGAAGTATAAAATAATTTTGGATTTGATCCATTATAAATAAATAAACGTTATAATTTTTAAAGTTATAAAATTATGGTTTTTGTGAAATACAGTTAAAAGCTGATTTTTGAGAATATGATGCTAATGATTTTATAAAATAGTTTAATCGGGATTTTAGAATTTATTGTGAAAAGTTTAAATATAGGATTTATAAAATTTAATTATTTTATGAATCAAAATGGTGAAATAATAAAAGAGATTAAAGACGTTTTAAAAGAATAATATAAATTGAATTATATTAAGAGATTTATAAATAGATATTTATAAATTGAAATATTGACATTATAAAACGAGTTTTTATAAGTGTTTGAATGAAGTGAAAATGAATTTCATAAATGAATGAAATTTATAGAATTATAAACTGTGAAGTTATAAATGAAATTTATAAATAGTAAGATTTATAAATTTGGTGAAATTATTTGAAGAATAGATTGGTTAAATAAATGGATCTTATAAGTTATAAGATTTATAAATTGGAAAGTCTTTAAAAGAACGATTTGGTAAAATAATCGTTTTATAAGTATTTAACTTATAATATGAATGTTTAGTTCATAATTTAGTTATAAACTGGAATAGGTTAATAAAAGAATTTATAAAAAAGAAGTTTTTATAAATAAATAGAAATGGGATTTATAAACGTTGTTCTATAAATTCGGAAATGACTTATTTTGATAAGAAAATTGTTGAAACCTATTAATGGAGTTATATTCACATTTTTGAATGTGAATAATCCTTTGAATTAAAATGAATAAAAGGATGAAATTGTTAACGAAGTTTATTCACGTTTTTGAATAGTGAATAATATGTTAAAGAAATTGTTTTGAATGTGATGTTTTAAATAGAATTAAAACGATCTAACGATGTTTTAAAAAGGTGTTGAGATTCGAAACCATAGATTTCAACATTTATTGTTGAAATAGACGTTTTCGAGAAATAAAAGGAAATAGTGGACTATAACACTGTTGTTATAGTAAATTATTTCCGAAAGGAAATGTTTTGAATAGTATTGGGATTTATATATCTATTTTAAATTCGAATCCCTATACTAGTGATTTTGGATTGTTGTAACGATGTTTTACGCAACATTCGTTTTGGCCCAAATAAATATGTTTAAGAGAATGATTTCCTTAATAGAATGAAATATATACTAAATTTCGATTTAAGTATATTGAATATTTTCCAAGGTGGAAAATAAAAAGATTTATGAATTACTTATTTATAAATAAGTATGGAAACGTTTTCCAATATGAAGTGAATATTTAGAATTTATCTTTTTGAAGATAAATTGAAAATGGATAGTTGAAATCGTATATGCATGGATATTTTGAAATATAAATTCATTATGGAATTTATAAATGAAAAGTGGAATTTGTTTAAAAATAAATATTGATTTATTTTTGAAGTGCGAAACTATATATCTTGTAAAGATATTTTGTGAAATAAATAATTTGGAAAATTATTTGGAAACTGGTGATGTATGCATATCAATTGATAGTTCAATAACCGACTATCAATATTTCCCTTTGAATGGGTAATTGATATGATTTGTTTGAATTTGAATGCCACACTTATTTTTGAATAAGCGCTCACTATTCGGGTTAACCGGGAAAGGACCATGGGGTCGTATAACCCATTCCGAATATGTGATACGTCGTTGTGAATTGCATTGAAGATCGGTGTTGAAGACCGAGTATTTGTGAAAACGATAGGATGACCTATCGATTGTCTCTGCACTGGGTAGCTCCTGGTATAGAGATTCCTTAAGTGATGGGAAATTCGATCGGGATTGTGAATACCCGGATTGCAAGGGCTTCGTAAGAAGTGCCTTCGGTTTTGTTCGAGCCCGGAACAGACTTGTATGGATTGTATGTCTGACATTACAAGTTGAGATATAAAGCCGATTTCTTTCAAATATATTTCTGTTGGTGGCGGAGAATTTATTCTTTTAGCTTAACACCCTTCTCTGAGACGTACGTGCTCAGAGGTTATGTAGTTGAATGTTATCAGCGATATATTCCCAATTTGGTAATGTGACATGCTGAGTGATGCTGAAATGATCATTGTGTTGATTATTTGTGATAGGATCATTTATTTGATCGTCTATCCTTGTGATCATTGTGTTGATCATTTGTTGACCCAAAGCATGGCTTTTGTATAAAGTATGTTTTTGTGGACGTGAATTCGTCGAGCCTCACACCCCATGAATGGTCAAAACAGGAAAGATGCGGCAAGGTTATGAGGGGTAGCGCCCTTTAGGATGTGTCCATTTCCTTCTGGAAAAGGGTGGTATCATGGTATGGAGCCCAGATACTTACTCATGTTGAAAACATTTTGTTATGATTGTGTGAATTGATTACGAGCGCTTGGTGAAAAGGTCCCAAAGGACCGGGGGATGGCATATTCGGTCAGTTGTTACTCAGTTAGGGGTAACCCGGCCTTGTGTTGGTAGAGATCCGGTTTGGTTCTCGGGGATGTCCATCCAGAGGCATTCTCATGTGGCAATGGGAAGTTCCTTGACCTTATCATTCGTTGGAAATCCAATTTCCAATACGAAACTTGTACGGTATTAGTTGTAGAACCTGCCATTCACTTATGGTGGTCACCACTGTTTGGATGGTAGCTATAGTAGGCATAGTTCGAAATGTCTATGTTGGCTAAGATTTATATTCTACTTTCGAAATGAATTTTTCTCTACACTATGCACTAGTAATAATATCAAATGTTATTTTAAATGCGTATCAAGCATCTTTGACTATCATAAGGAGAAATCTCTTCCGATTCTGCGTTTGCATGTGTGTGTGTGCGGGAGGCCTTATGGTAGTCTCATTTTTAAAAGCATTGCGAATTGACTTTAAAAATATTCCTCTATTTTGATTTTAAAGTTAAGTAAACTGTTTTGAGTTCTCACACCAGTCACATGACTGACTTGGAGTTTATTGTTTTCCTTCCTAAACTCTGGGTGCCCACCAATTTTCCACACGGGCAGTTAAGAGTTAAGGTTTATCAGGATATTCTGAATATTCTGGAATTGCTGGAGGCAAGCTGGATGGCATGGCATATTACTTATATAGTATTTCTTTTTCCGCTGCACTGTTTGTTGTTGTTGTACACTCTGATGATATGATGTAATCAAATGAAATGAAATGTAATAACTGATATAGTTCTTTGTTTAAAGATTATTCATTTATTATTATATGTTGTTCCGCTACGAATTGTGAGATTCTGTTATTGTTCTGTTGTTATCTATTTTCTTTCTATTCTCTTTTTCTTCTATTTTAAAATTTTCCGTTCTCTTTCCTCTCTATTTTCTATCTTAGTATCTACTCTTCTCTCTTTTCCTCTTCTCCTAAATTCTTTTTAAAACCCTAACATTCCGGTTTTTGACCTTCAATTTGTCGACAGTCGATAAAGTGAGAATCGATGTTGAATTTTCGAAAGTCGAAATCGGGGCGTTACAGTAGAGTTCGCCGAGGGCTTCGCGATGGAGGTGGCTGATCGTCTTCAAGTCGTGTATTTTGGTCGTGAAAATTCGTTGAAGCTTGACGGCCATGGGTTTGTGCATTTTTTTCACGTACAGGCATTTGGAGAAGATGGAGTTTGGTGGGCTGGGCTTTGTTGCTTTGAGTATGAATTTATTTAAGTATAATATGAATTGTTTTATAAATTCAAATGTCGATAACTTGAAAATGTATAACTTCTACATACGAGGTCCGATTGGAACGAAACTTTTTGCGTTGCAATCGTTTTGTCGAGCACTACGCGATGCAGCTGGATTGGAATCGTTTGGAGCTAGAGAAAATTTTGGGTTAAATCAAACGTCGTTCGATTTGATTTAAAATCGTAAAAATCAAGGTGAGTGTTTTATAACGCTCACAACGCACTAAATATCTTTATGCTAGTTAAATTTGATATTATGAAGTGATATGAATTTTATTTGTCGTTGTTTGATAGAATTTAATTGTCATTTGAATTAACCGTCGAAAATTAAATTGACAGTTAAATTTGAAATTAAAATTGAAATTGAATTGCGATTTAATTACCTGACATCGATAACTATGAAATTGCCATGAATTGTATTGCCTATTGGATGATGTATTTCGATGGATGCTATTGGTTGATGTTTGAATGTTTGGATGTTTGTTTGCTTATATATATCCTGTTATGCATACATATGATACTGTGATTTAATTTAAGTAATATATTCTCATCCCTGACATTTAAATTGAAATAAATAACTACTTGGCCATAGGATAGAAAATTATATACGGACACCGAATTGGCTAAATTAATAAATTTTGAAATCGTCGATTTGAAATTTATTCAAATGTTTTGATTTAAAAGTATAAATAGAAATCAATTTATAGAAATCGAATTTATCGAAAAATTGAGTTTGGAATGTTGAAATAAAATTTTGGTTAAAAGAAATTGTTGAATAAATTTAAGTGAAGACTTTGAGATTTAAAATTTGGATATGATTGAATGTCGGAAATTTATTTGTTTTAAAGATTGAACATTAAATTCGAGCTTTGAATGTTACTAAGTAAAAGCGATATAAAATGATATTTGAAATTGAGCTTGAAATTGAATCATATTTGTAAGTGGGATTTAAATTTGAATATTGAAGGAAAATTTTGTTAAGTGTTAAAAATTGATATTTTGAAAAATCAAGCTAAAAATCGATATACATTGGAATTGAATAAGTTGAAGGTGAATGTAAAATTGAATAAATTTGAAGTCAAAGTTGACATTGATTTGAATTGAAATCGAAATTGAATCGGCAGATTGGAAATTGAAATTGTTTTGAATTGGGAAGTTATAATTGAAATGGTTTGGTTTTGAAGCTGTTTTAATTTGTTTTCCAAATTTCTCTATTATATAAACCATTTTGAATACTTAAACTATTTTAATCTATTTTTAATCTACTTAACCCAATTTAAATTATTTTAAACTAATTTATCTATTTTAAATCTATTTTAAAGATTTTAAGCATTTTTAACTATTTTAATTATTTAAACTACTTTTAAACTACTTAAAAATATTTTCTAAAATTTTTTTCAAGCTGGTTAATAAGGTGAAATGTTTATATTTAAATCTTGAATTTAAATACGAACTGAGTTAAATGAAGTTGCAACCTAAATTGAATTTCAGAATGATTTTGAAATCGAAATGAGATATTGAGACGAAAAATGATTTTTGAAAAGGAACCTTAAATTTTGAATGGCTATGTCGATATTTGAAATGAATTTGATTTTTGAAGCGAACATGATATTTTGATATCAATTATGAATCGATTTGAAATGTAAAAGAGCCAACGGTGTAATAATACGTAGTTATTAAAGAGACCGGGATCGGATATGGACATACTCTCTGTCGATACCGAAAACCACTTTAATAACTATTATACGCGGAGTGTTGATCCAGAATGAAGTGGATGGTTTGGTGAACGCGTTGACTGAAGAAAGAGAACGATTATTGGATGACCCCTGACATGACTAAAACAGGAGCCGCGCCGGGCCATTGAGGTTCGCCACCTCTAGCGGACACACTTCTTTGATACCATTTCTATTACATTTGTGATGCGATTTGGGTGCACCCTTGATTTCGCAGTGTTGTTTCGCGGTGTTGGGGTAGCTGCTGGCTATGCTCAACATCAGTCCGGATCACGCAACTACTAGTATCCTAGTTGGTATCGCCTCATGTACCTTGTCATACTGATTATCCTATTCGCGACCACTACGTTTTGATTTGTACCTTGAGTATATGGATTGCCCTCTGGTGAATTCCGATTTTGGGGAAACTACGGTCTTGTATATGCTTTTGGGAATATAAAATGTGTTAAGGGGGATTATGGTAACGCCTTAACGCTATTTTGATACTTTATATTACTGATAGGCATTATCTACTTAGCGTATATTACTACATAGTAGATAGTTTCACGGATCCTTGAGAGATGGAAAATCCCGTAACATCTTTTGAGTTATTGCACGCACGTTGACACTGGATATGAGATGTCAAACCCCGTAAACATCTTTGACGCCGTTACACTCATATTTATTTACGATTGATTTAACTTTCATAAGGATATTTTAGTCCTGACTCGAGTGTTTTTTCTTTTCATTACGCTCGCGTCAGTCCTGAGTTTTACAGATTTTTGAGGATCCATTCTGGAGGATGAAGACGAAGATTTGGTATACTATCACTATTATTACCCTTGCATCATGCTATCTGCTGCATTATTTAATTGTTCTGTTGTATATGTATAACTCTGATAAATGTTGTATAAATAATTGTCAAAGTATAGTAGACAGCTTCATGAACTGTTTATTTGACTATTATATTTTATCGTTCCGCTGCGAGATTCTGTGTTGTTCCATTTCCTTTATTTCTCTTTCCTTTTCTTTTCTTATTTATCCCAATAACCATCTACCCTTTTGAATGGTTTGGAATCGACATGTGTATTTGATCGTCGGTTTAAACTGTCCAAAAAGGCGGGTCGTTACACCTTTCTTAGACATCATAATTACTGGGTTGTGAGCTTAATTGATTAACCTCAACATGACTAATTTAGACCGCATATGCTATTGGGCTCTGATACAATTATTAAAACTAGGCTAGCCCGTAGTGGAAGTTATAAGTGAATATTAAAAAATCGGTTGTTGGATCTTTATTGGGTATAAGAATTCTAATTTATTTAGTTAATTTCTAAATTTTTTTAAATAATTTTATTTAAATTTATAAATTGATAAAATTTTATTTTATGTGTGTGTCATACAAGCATATATATATATATATGTGTGTATGTGTGTGCATGTGTAACATATCAATCTACGCAAGGAATAACATGTTCGTGTATAGATATTGGGATTTACATTGCAACAGACACGTAGCTCATCCAATATGCAAATATATTATCCAAACATGCGTATGTATAAATATATACCATTATTTATATATAAATTATCACGATCCGTTTTTCCCGTACCTTTTGAATCGACAATAAACCACACATGTCCAATTCAAATTGCACGAAAATACATAACATGAAGGGTAATAAAGAAAAATAGACAGAACAGAATCTCACTCGAATGGAATAACATATAATATTGAACAAATATCGTTACAGCGGAAACTTTTAAATACATATATCAGAGTCTAACCTAAATTAAGCTTGGACAGTTATAAGCATCCTCCCTTACAATTGCTGACAAACATCAAACAAAATACAATAAGTACAACGGATAATAGAATATGCTCATACGTATGATGAATATCTCCAGCTCTCCTCTGGGAACCCCAATCGTCTTTGATTAACCTAAAACTACTCGGATCTGATCCGAGTATTGAAAATACCAGGATCAGGCTTGATAAATCAGCGTGAGAAAAACTCAATAATAAATGACAGTGTCATATATCGGCCTTTGAATCAAATCCTTTGAAAATAAAGAGTATCTCATAAGACCACGCCCACACATAAACACAGACGGGTTTTTACCTTATGATAACTAAAACACTTTTATATCAAAACCTTTGATATTATTTCTAATGACATCTCTTTGAAAACATTTGCAAATAAACTTATTAATCTTATCCGAAATAATTACCCATATAGCATTTCGAGGCTATTCATCACGCCAATACAAACAAAATCGTAGGTTCTTATTGGAGAATGGATTTTCAAACAAATGACCAGGTGAAGGATCTACCTTCCGAAATGGGTACACCTCTAGATGGATGCCCCGAGGAACGAAACAAAGGAACCTCTACCAACACAAGACCGGCCTACCTCTGTAACTAGGTAGTACCTAATATGTCATCCCCCGGTCGTTACCGACCTTTAACCGAGCGCTCGTTTCCATACACCACATTAATTTACATCCCGAACGTCATAGTGGGAAGAAATATATCTAGAAGGGGAAGACCATATCCTACTTGGGAATGACCCACTTAGCCTTGCCGCATCTAATCCTGTTTCGGTCATTTCCGGTTTGATGAGGCTTGAGGTTACGATTACCTTTTCACATAGCACATATCACATCTTTGAATGTCATATTGCCATTTCTGTTAACTACTAATTGCCTTTCAAAAAAATACAATCCTTGAGCTCGTACGTCTCAAGGAGGGTGTTAAGCTAAGAGAAGTTGCATTCTCCGCCACCATTGATGTATGTTTGTAAAAAACAATGTACGTAATCTTTAGATATGCAATGTTAGACAAACGTTCATACAAGTTGTTCAGGAACAGGCCAAACCGAAGGCACTCTTCTACTACCACTAGTAGCGAGTAGTCCCTGCAATTCGAAAAATCTCCATCACGAGGAGACCACTACTATAAATAACTCTATAAAGGGGGCCAACTAGAGCATGTTCAACAAGCGTATTTACGCTATGAAGATCCACGGTCTTCAATAATCATCATCTTCAACATATCTTCACGTTCGAACGTATATATTGGTTCGAAGTGGTTTTCGGATAGGAATTACGCTAATTCGACCCCGGTTCCTTCGAAATCCAATTTTCGATAAAAAGTGAATATGAGTGTATAGAATTTATTCAGTCTCTTTTCACTTTAATTATTTTCAAATGATTTCGAAATCTCTTTCTTCTGACTTAGGATAATTCTAAGTAATTCATTCTTTTGCTTTGGATAATATCTCAAATTTCCTCACTTAACTCTCGATCCAAATTTCTTAACTTTTAGGTGGGTCAAAAACAATGTTATTTAAGACATCGTTTACAATAAACCCAAAATCAATTTGAGCAAACATTTTGGAGTAAATAGGATCATAGAAATCATTCATTTTGGAGATTGATTAATTTTTGGATAATACCAATCTTCTTTTATTTTGGAAAACTTAACGGATTCTTTTTTATTTAAGAGCTTACGGGCTTTTCTTTCGATCTATTGCACCCTACGTCTAAGAAAAGAAAACATAGGCCAAGTAAGTTTAGGGCACTGGTTGCTCCATTCCTAACCTTAGTTAAACACCTTATTTTATCTCCCCAGATCTCACAGACGGGACAAATGTACTAGTCGTTTCCGCATACTCGGTTTGTTATTACATTCAATATTATTCAATTATTGTTTAAGTGTTATAAACTATTCATCTTAACCCTTTATTCAAAACTCTTATTAAAACTTCAAATTCATCTTTAAATGACTTAACATTCCTTTTAAAAACATTCACAATTGATTCCAGTAGAAAATGTTACGTTTAAACTCTTATTCAAAATGTTATACAATTTGCAGCATAAAAGTGCTGCAGAAAGTGTTATAAAAGCTTAATTGATTAAATCAACTTTTAAACATTCGATAATTCATATTTTCCAATTGAAATCTCTTTTAGACTATTTAAATAGATTTATCAAATTTATTTCATATTTTCCATAATTAAAAACGTCCATTTAAACAAATTTACTGTTATGGTCACTTAACTACACTAGCGCGATTTTTCCAGAAAACTGATCCGGACTTAATTCAAAATCTACTTATTGAAATTTTTATTTCCTTCCTTTGTTTCAAAGATATGGATATGATAGTCCAGAATTTTCTTATCTCGAAGAATTTCGAGCTATATTTCACTCTACACGTTATTTTGAACTTTATGACGTGAAATTGCGAATTACCGTTGTG